>CM020010.1:10698459-13545959 GCA_009771035.1 Lupinus albus
TCCTATCCTAGCAATCCTATCCTATCCATCCTATCCGATCCCTATCCTAACCTATCCTAGTCCCTAGTCAATATCCATCCTATCCTATCCTATCCTAGACTATCCTATCCTATCCTATCCTATCCTATCCTATCCTATCCCTATCAAATCCTATCCTATCCTATCCTATACTTCCTATCCTATCATATCCTAAATCCTATCTAATCCTATCCTATTCCAATCGTAATCCAATCCTATCCTATCCTATCCTAATCCTATCCTATCCTATCCTATCCTATCATATCCGAATCCTATCCTATCCTATCCGATCCTATCCTATCCTATCCTATCCTATCCAATCCTATCCTATCCTATCCTATCCTATCCTATCCTATCCTATCCTATCCTATCCTATCCTAATCCTAATCCTATCCTATCCTATCCTATCTATCCTATCCTATCCTATCCTATCCTATCCTATCCTAATCCTATCCTATCAGCCTATCCTATCCTATCCGAATCCTATCCTAATCCTATCCTATCCTATCCTATCCTATCCTAATCCTATCCTATCCTATCCTATCCTATCCTATCCTATCCTATCCCTAGTCCTAGCCCTATCCTATCCTATCCTATCCTATCCTATCCTATCCTATCCTATCCTATCCTATCCTATCCTATCCTATCCTATCCTATCCAATCCTATCTCCTATCCTATCCCTATCCTACCATCCTATCCTATCCTATCATATCCTATCCTATCCTTCCTATCCTATCCTATCCTATCCCTATCCTATCCTAATGCCTATCCCTATCCTATCCTCTATCCGTATCCTATCCTATCCTATCCTATCCTATCCTATCCTATCCTATCCTATCCTATCCTATCCTATCCTATCCTATCCTATCCTATCCTATCCTATCCTATCCTATCCATCCTATCCTATCCTATCCTATCCTATCCTATCCTATCCTATCCTATCCTATCCATCCTACCTATCCTATCCTATCCTATCCTATCCTATCCTATCCTATCCTATCCTATCCTATCCTATCCTATCCTATCCTATCCTATCCTATCCTATCCTATCCTATCCTATCCTATCCTATCCTATCCTATCCTATCCTATCCTATCCTATCCTATCCTTTCCGTTCCTATCCTATTCTATTCTATCATATCCATCCTATCCGATCCTATCCTATCCTATCCTATCCTATCCTATCCAATCCTATCCTAAACCTACCCTATCCTATCCTATCCTATCCAATCCTATCCTATCCTTTCCTATCCTATCCTATCCTATCCTATCCTATCCTATCCTATCCTATCCTATCCTATCCTGTCCTACCCCTATCCCATCCTATCGAAGCGTTCCTACCTATCCAATCCTATCCTATCCTATCCTATCCTATCTTATCCAATCTTATCCTATCCTATCCAATCCGATCCTATCCTATCCTATCCGTTCCTATCCTATCCTACGGTATCCTATCCTACAATTTCCTATCCTATCCTATCCTATCCTATCCTATCCTATCCTATCCTATCCAATCATATCCTATCTTATCCAATCCTATCCTATCCAATCCTATCCTATCCATTCCTATCCTATCCTATCCTATCCTATCCTATCCGTTCCTATACTATCCTATCATATCCTATCCTATCCTATCCTTTCCGTTCCTATCCTATCATATCCAATCATATCCTATCCTATCCTATCTTATCCTATCCAATCCTATCCTATCCTATCCTATCCTATCCTATACTATCCTATCCTATCCTATCCTATCCTATCCTATCCTATCCTATCCTATCTTATCCTATCCTATCCTACCCTATCTATTCCTATCCTATCCTATCCTATCCTATCCTATCCTATCTTATCCTATCCTATCCTATCCTATCCTATCCTATCCTATCCTATCCTCTCCTATCCTATCCTATCCTATCCTATCAAATCCTATCCTATCCGTTCCTATCCAATCCTATCCTAACACCTATCCGTTCCTATCCTATCCTATTCGTTCCTATCCTATCCTATCCTATCCTATCCTATCCTATCCGTTCCTATCCTATCCTATCACATCCTATCCTATCCTCCTATCAATCCTCTCCTATCCTATCCTATCCTATCCTATCCTATCCTATCCTATCCTATCCTATCCTATCTTATCAAATCCTATCCTATCCTCTCCTGTCCTATCCTATCCTATCCTATCCTATCATATCCTATCCTATCCTATCCTATCCTATCCTATCCTATCCTATCCTATCCTATCCTATCCTATCCTATCCTATCTGTTCCTATCATATCCTATCTGTTCCTATCCTATCCTATCATATCCTATCATATCCTATCCTTTCCGTTCCTATCGTATCCTATCCTATCCTATCCTATCCTATCCTATCCTATCCTAAGCGTTCCTACCTATCGTATCCTATCCTATCCTATCCTATCCTATCCTATCCTATCCTATCCTATCCTATCCAATCCTATCCTACCCTATCCTATCCTATCCTATCCAATCCTATCCTATCCTTTCCTATCCTATCCTATCCTATCCTATCCTATCCTATCCTATCCTATCCTATCCTATCCTATCCTATCCTGTCCTACCCTATCCCATCCTATCCTAAGCGTTCCTACCTATCCTATCCTATCCTATCCTATCCTATCCTATCCTATCCTATCCAATCTTATCCTATCCTATCCAATCCAATCCTATCCTATCCTATCCGTTCCTATCCTATCCTACGGTATCCTATCCTACAATTTCCTATCCTATCCTATCCTATCCTATCCTATCCTATCCTATCCAATCATATCCTATCCTATCCAATCCTATCCTATCCAATCCTATCCTATCCATTCCTATCCTATCCTATCCTATCCTATCCTATCCGTTCCTATCCTATCCTATCATATCCTATCCTATCCTATCCTTTCCGTTCCTATCCTATCATATCCAATCATATCCTATCCTATCCTATCTTATCCTATCCAATCCTATCCTATCCTATCCTATCCTATCCTATCCTATCCTATACTATCCTATCCTATCCTATCCTATCCTATCCTATCCTATCCTATCCTATCCTATCCTATCCTATCCTATCTTATCCTATCCTATCCTACCTATCCTATCCTATCCTATCCTATCCTATCCTATCCTATCCTATCCTATCCTATCCTATCCTATCCTATCCTATCCTATCCTATCCTATCCTATCCTATCCTATCCTATCCTATCCTATCCTATCAAATCCTATCCTATCCGTTCCTATCCAATCCTATCCTATCCTATCCGTTCCTATCCTATCCTATTCGTTCCTATCCTATCCTATCCTATCCTATCCTATCCTATCCGTTCCTATCCTATCCTATCATATCCTATCCTATCCTATCATATCCTATCCTATCCTATCCTATCCTATCCTATCCTATCCTATCCTATCCTATCCTATCCTATCCTATCAAATCCTATCCTATCCTCTCCTGTCCTATCCTATCCTATCCTATCCTATCATATCCTATCCTATCCTATCCTATCCTATCCTATCCTATCCTATCCTATCCTATCCTATCCTATCCTATCCTATCCTATCTGTTCCTATCCTATCCTATCATATCCTATCATATCCTATCCTATCCGTTCCTATCCTATCCTATCCTATCCTATCCTATCCTATCCTATCCTATCCTAAGCGTTCCTATCCTATCGTATCCTATCCTATCCTATCCTATCCTATCCTATCCTATCCTATCCTATCCTATCCAATCCTATCCTACCCTATCCTATCCTATCCTATCCTATCCTATCCTATCCTATCCTATCCTATCCTATCCTATCCTATCCTATCCTATCCTATCCTATCCTATCCTATCCTATCCTATCCTATCTTGTCCTACCCTATCCCATCCTATCCTAACCGTTCCTATCCTATCCTATCCTATCCTATCCTATCCTATCCTATCCTATCCTATCCTATCCTATCCAATCTTATCCTATCCTATCCAATCCAATCCTATCCTATCCTATCCGTTCCTATCCTATCCTACGGTATCCTATCCTACAATTTCCTATCCTATCCTATCCTATCCTATCCTATCCTATCCTATCCTATCCAATCATATCCTATCCTATCCAATCCTATCCTATCCAATCCTATCCTATCCATTCCTATCCTATCCTATCCTATCCTATCCTCTCCTATCCTATCCTATCCTATCCTATCAAATCCTATCCTATCCGTTCCTATCCAATCCTATCCTATCCTATCCGTTCCTATCCTATCCTATTCGTTCCTATCCTATCCTATCCTATCCTATCCTATCCTATCTGTTCCTATCCTATCCTATCTGTTCCTATCCTATCCTATCATATCCTATCATATCCTATCCTTTCCGTTCCTATCGTATCCTATCCTATCCTATCCTATCCTATCCTATCCTATCCTAAGCGTTCCTACCTATCGTATCCTATCCTATCCTATCCTATCCTATCCTATCCTATCCTATCCTATCCTATCCAATCCTATCCTACCCTATCCTATCCTATCCTATCCAATCCTATCCTATCCTTTCCTATCCTATCCTATCCTATCCTATCCTATCCTATCCTATCCTATCCTATCCTATCCTATCCTATCCTATCCTGTCCTACCCTATCCCATCCTATCCTAAGCGTTCCTATCCTATCCTATCCTATCCTATCCTATCCTATCCTATCCTATCCTATCCAATCTTATCCTATCCTATCCAATCCAATCCTATCCTATCCTATCCGTTCCTATCCTATCCTACGGTATCCTATCCTACAATTTCCTATCCTATCCTATCATATCCTATCCTATCCTATCCTATCCAATCATATCCTATCCTATCCAATCCTATCCTATCCAATCCTATCCTATCCATTCCTATCCTATCCTATCCTATCCTATCCTATCCGTTCCTATCCTATCCTATCATATCCTATCCTATCCTATCCTTTCCGTTCCTATCCTATCATATCCAATCATATCCTATCCTATCCTATCTTATCCTATCCAATCCTATCCTATCCTATCCTATCCTATCCTATCCTATACTATCCTATCCTATCCTATCCTATCCTATCCTATCCTATCCTATCCTATCCTATCCTATCCTATCCTATCTTATCCTATCCTATCCTACCCTATCTATTCCTATCCTATCATATCCTATCCTATCCTATCCTATCCTATCCTATCCTATCCTATCCTATCCTATCCTATCCTATCCTATCCGTTCCTATCCTATCCTATTCGTTCCTATCCTATCCTATCCTATCCTATCCTATCCTATCCGTTCCTATCCTATCCTATCATATCCTATCCTATCCTATCCTATCCTCTCCTATCCTATCCTATCCTATCCTATCCTATCCTATCCTATCCTATCCTATCCTATCCTATCAAATCCTATCCTATCCTCTCCTATCCTATCCTATCCTATCCTATCCTATCATATCCTATCCTATCCTATCCTATCCTATCCTATCCTATCCTATCCTATCCTATCCTATCCTATCCTATCCTATCTGTTCCTATCCTATCCTATCCTATCCTATCATATCCTATCCTATCCGTTCCTATCCTATCCTATCCTATCCTATCCTATCCTATCCTATCCTATCCTAAGCGTTCCTACCTATCGTATCCTATCCTATCCTATCCTATCCTATCCTATCCTATCCTATCCTATCCTATCCAATCCTATCCTACCCTATCCTATCCTATCCTATCCTATCCTATCCTATCCTATCCTATCCTATCCTATCCTATCCTATCCTATCCTATCCTATCCTATCCTATCCTATCCTATCCTATCCTATCTTGTCCTACCCTATCCTATCCTATCCTAAGCGTTCCTATCCTATCCTATCCTATCCTATCCTATCCTATCCTATCCTATCCTATCCTATCCAATCCTATCCTATCCATTCCTATCCTATCCTATCCTATCCTATCCTATCCGTTCCTATCCTATCCTATCATATCCTATCCTATCCTATCCTTTCCGTTCCTATCCTATCATATCCAATCATATCCTATCCTATCCTATCTTATCCTATCCTATCTTATCCTATCCAATCCTATCCTATCCTATCCTATCCTATCCTATCCTATACTATCCTATCCTATCCTATCCTATCCTATCCTATCCTATCCTATCCTATCCTATCCTATCCTATCCTATCCTATCTTATCCTATCCTATCCTACCCTATCTATTCCTATCCTATCATATCCTATCCTATCCTATCTTATCCTATCCTATCCTATCCTATCCTATCCTATCCTATCCTATCCTATCCGTTCCTATCCTATCCTATTCGTTCCTATCCTATCCTATCCTATCCTATCCTATCCTATCCGTTCCTATCCTATCCTATCCTATCCTATCCTATCCTATCATATCCTCTCCTATCCTATCCTATCCTATCCTATCCTATCCTATCCTATCCTATCCTATCCTATCCTATCAAATCCTATCCTATCCTATCCTATCCTATCCTATCCTATCCTATCCTATCCTATCCTATCCTATCCTATCCTATCCTATCCTATCCTATCCTATCCTATCCTATCCTATCCTATCCTATCCTATCTGTTCCTATCCTATCCTATCATATCCTATCATATCCTATCCTTTCCGTTCCTATCGTATCCTATCCTATCCTATCCTATCCTATCCTATCCTATCCTATCCTAAGCGTTCCTATCCTATCGTATCCTATCCTATCCTATCCTATCCTATCCTATCCTATCCTATCCTATCCTATCCAATCCTATCCTACCCTATCCTATCCTATCCTATCCAATCCTATCCTATCCTTTCCTATCCTATTCTATCCTATCCTATCCTATCCTATCCTATCCTATCCTATCCTATCCTATCCTATCCTATCTTGTCCTACCCTATCCCATCCTATCCTAAGCGTTCCTACCTATCCTATCCTATCCTATCCTATCCTATCCTATCCTATCCTATCCTATCCAATCTTATCCTATCCTATCCAATCCAATCCTATCCTATCCTATCCGTTCCTATCCTATCCTACGGTATCCTATCCTACAATTTCCTATCCTATCCTATCCTATCCTATCCTATCCTATCCTATCCTATCCAATCATATCCTATCCTATCCAATCCTATCCTATCCAATCCTATCCTATCCATTCCTATCCTATCCTATCCTATCCTATCCTATCCGTTCCTATCCTATCCTATCATATCCTATCCTATCCTATCCTTTCCGTTCCTATCCTATCATATCCAATCATATCCTATCCTATCCTATCTTATCCTATCCAATCCTATCCTATCCTATCCTATCCTATCCTATACTATCCTATCCTATCCTATCCTATCCTATCCTATCCTATCCTATCCTATCCTATCCTATCCTATCCTATCCTATCTTATCCTATCCTATCCTACCCTATCTATTCCTATCCTATCATATCCTATCCTATCCTATCTTATCCTATCCTATCCTATCCTATCCTATCCTATCCTATCCTCTCCTATCCTATCCTATCCTATCCTATCAAATCCTATCCTATCCGTTCCTATCCAATCCTATCCTATCCTATCCGTTCCTATCCTATCCTATTCGTTCCTATCCTATCCTATCCTATCCTATCCTATCCTATCCGTTCCTATCCTATCCTATCCGTTCCTATCCTATCCTATCATATCCTATCCTATCCTATCATATCCTCTCCTATCCTATCCTATCCTATCCTATCCTATCCTATCCTATCCTATCCTATCAAATCCTATCCTATCCTCTCCTGTCCTATCCTATCCTATCCTATCCTATCATATCCTATCCTATCCTATCCTATCCTATCCTATCCTATCCTATCCTATCCTATCCTATCTGTTCCTATCCTATCCTATCATATCCTATCCTTTCCGTTCCTATCGTATCCTATCCTATCATATCCTATCCTATCCTATCCTATCCTATCCTATCCTATCCTATCCTATCCTATCCAATCCTATCCTATCCTATCCTATCCTATCCTTCCTATCCTATCCTATCCTATCCTATCCTATCCTATCCTATCCTATCCTATCCTATCCTATCCTATCCTATCCAATCCTATCCTATCCTATCCTATCCTTTCCTATCCTATCCTATCCTATCCTATCCTATCCTATCCTATCATATCCTATCCTATCCTATCCTATCCTATCCTAACCTATCCTATCCTATCATATCCTATCATATCCTATCCTATCCTATCCTGCTATCCGTTCGTACCTATCCTATCCTATCCTATCCTATCCTATCCTATCCTATCCAATCCTATGCTATCCTATCTTATCCTATCTTATCCTATCCTATCCTATCCTATCCTATCCTATCCAATCCTATCATATCCTAACCTATCCTATCTGTTACTATCCTATCATATCCTACCCTATCCTATCCTATCCAATCCTATCATATCCTAACCTATCCTATCTGTTACTATCCTATCATATCCTACCCTATCCTATCTGTTCATGAATCAAACCACAAACCCTCTCAATTCTTTGAATACCAACTCTAAACCAAGAGTGTACAAGAGAGAAACTAAATACAACGAACCACAACTCAAAATGAAGAGTTTCATGGTTTCTCACATTTTGAGAAGAGATCCCATACACCCAAAACGAGTTTTGAAAGGGAAAAAGAGAGTTGGAATCATGAGATTTACCTCTTCTCAAGCTTCTAGTTAATTCCCACAAATCATTTCTCCCAAAATCACCTAAATGTGTTTAAGGGTTTGTATTTTAAAGTTTCAACGTCGGGTTCTAACCCTAAATGTGTTTAAGGGTTTCTATTTTAAAGTTTCAGCGTCGGGTTCTCGCTCAAGCGAGAAAATCCAGCCCATTTTAAAATTTCAGATCTGATGCTCTCGCTCAAGCGAGGATCCTCCAGTGTCAACACGTCTCTCCTTCGCCCAGGCGAGCCATATCTCGCCCATGAGAGAATCCTAGGAAATCCTGGGAGCAGATATTGAGCCTCTCGTTGGGCGAGGCCATCTCGCTCAAGCGAGAAACACACAGTATACCCCAGAATTTCCACTACACTTAGCCCATTTAAATTTAGGGTGTTACAATCCTCCCCCTCTTATAAGAATTTTCGTCCCCGAAAATTAAACATACCTCGATTCAAACAAATGAGGGTAATCATCCCTCATGTCACGCTCCTCTTCCCAAGTAGCGCCTCCTTCATCTACTTGGCTCCACAATACCTTCACCAAGGCAACTCTTTGCCTCTCAATCTTTTGATACTGGTATCCATGACCCTCATGGGCAAGGTCGTAAATGTCGAATTATCCTTAAGTTCTATTTGATCGGACTCAACCACATGAGATGGATCCCCCACATATTTCTGCAACTGAGACACATGAAACACATTGTGGAGATTCGACAACAATGGAGGTAAGGCAATCCGATATGCTACCGGTCCAATCCTCTTCAATAACTGATATGGCCCAATAAATCTCGGAGTAAGCTTACGGGACTTCAACACTCTACAAATCCCAGTAATCGGAACTATTCTCATGAATACATGATCTCCCTCCTTAAACTCAAGAGGTTTCCGTCTCCTATCGTAATAGCATTTCTGCCGACTCTGTGCTATTCTCATATTCTCCCAGATTTTCTTAATCTTTTTCGTCGTCTCTCGGACCAACTCGGGTCCCAATACTAAGTTCTCCCCAGTTTCAAACCAGCTCAATGGAGTCCTACATTTTCTCCACTACAGGGCTTCATAAGGGGCCATCCCGATGCTAGTATGGAAACTATTGTTGTAGGTGAACTCAATCAAAGGCAACATGCCATCCCAACTCCAAGGTTGTTCCAAAACACAAGCACTCAAAAGATCCTCCAATGACTGTATGGTCCTTTCCGATTGACCATCCGTTTGTGGATGATAAGCTGAAGTCAGTTTCAACTTAATCCCGAGTGCGGATTGCAAACTAGTCCAAAAGTTTGAAGTGAAACGGGGATCCCTATCTGACACAATGCTCGATGGTATCCCATGCAATCGAACTATCTCCTTGATATACAACTCAGCTAATCGCTCTAAGGAATATTTCATGTTCATCGGCAAGAAATGAGCAATTTTAGTCAAACGATCCACTATAACCCATATCGAGTCGTACCCTCTCTGAGTCTTTGGGACACCCGATACAAAGTCCATGGAGATACTATCCCACTTCCAAACGGGAATCTCTAGTGACTGTAATTCTCCCACTGGTCTCTGATGTTCAATCTTGGCTTTCCAACAGATGAGACAACTCGAGACATTCAAAGCCACATCTTTCTTCAACCCAGACCACCAAAACAAATTTTTCAGATCTTGATACATTTTTGTGGTCCCGGGTGGAAACTAAAAAATTCCAAATTATGAGGCACACACACCCTTCCTTTGTATCGCAACATTCCACTGGAATCCGACTCAAAATCGGTTTCCTTTCCCTTAGCCATCAAATCTCGTTTGACCTTCAACTCACGATCCTCAACTTACATCATTATGATCTGGTCAAACAACTAATTGGTGACCTTGAGCATTCCCAAAATCATGTTATGGGGTCTTACTTGAACTGCCAAGTTCATATCTCTAAACTCTCCAATTAGTTTCTCTTCATGAACCATCAAAGCCGACATATGTAAGGACTTCCGATTTAAAGCATCGTCTACCACATTGGCTTTTCCCGGATGATACTGCAACCCAAAATCGTAGTCCTTAAGGAACTCCATCTACCTTCTTTGTCTCATGTTTAGTTCCTTTTGATCAAACAGATACTTCACACTCTTTTGGTTGTTGTACACCTCAAATCTTACACCATAAAGGTGGTGTCTCCAGATTTTCAATGCAAAGACCACTGCGGCTAGTTCCAAATCATGCGTAGGGTAGTTTTGCTCATGCATTCTTAACTGTCGTGAAGCATAGACAACAACTTTCCCGTCCTGCATCAAAACACAACCCAAACCATGCTTAGAAGCATCGCAATACACATTGAAACCACGATCAGTACTAGGAAGAACTAACACTGATGCTGTAGTCAACCTCTGCTTCAACTCATGAAAACTTTATTCACAACGGATTGTCCACACATACGATTCTCCTTTTCTGGTAAGCTTCGTTAGAGGTAATGCCAACTTTGAAAACCCCTCTATGAACTTCCGATAATAACCGGCCAAACCCAGAAAACTCCTGATCTCGGTAACTGACTTGGATACTGCCCATTCCATAATCGACTCGACTTTGGAACAGTCTACTGCCACCCCTTCCCAGGATATCACATGTCCAAGAAAGTTCACCTATTCTAACCAGAAATAGCATTTGGATAGTTTCAAATACAACTGATTACTCCTCAGAAGTTCCAGAACCACTCTCAGATGCTTCGCATGTTCCTCTCGGCTCTTGGAGTAAACCAAAATGTCATCAATAAATACCACTACAAACAAATCCAAATACGGATGAAAAATCTGATTCATGTAGTCGGTAAATATTGTTGGAGCATTCGTCACACAAAAGGGCATCACCAAATACTCAAAATGCCCATACCACGTCCTGAAAGCAGTTTAAGGAATATCCTCCGACTTAACTCGAAGTTGGTGATAACCCGACCGAAGGTCAATCTTTGAAAACACAACTGCCCCTCTCAACTGATCCATCAAGTCATCAATTCTAAGCAACGAAAACTTGTTCTTAATAGTTACCTTGTTCAACAATCTGTAACCGGTGCACAACCTGATTACCCTGTTTACATAAAATGGTAATATGTTACTTCAAAGACAATAATGGATTACTTTTAGCCTTTGGAGGTTGGATAACTCTTTTCTCACAAATGTAACTTGTTACTCATGGATTACATGTCATTTTTGAAAATTATTTTTTTCACACTTAGAATTTTTCAATTTTCTTTAAAACATTTTTTTAGCATTATTAACTAAGGTATTTAAAGAGTTTTAGGATAGAATTACGTATAAGACATAGACTCTATTTCTTGAAGCTTTGTCTTCTTTAGTCTTGATAAGTCTTCTTCATTTCTTATTTTTGGTGATGTTGGTGTCTTCATCACCGTGCCAAGGCCAGAAGCAAGATCTTCTTCACAAGCATGTCGGGATCGAGACGATAAAATAAATATGTGACCGTGTCGGGCTCGAGGCGATAAAATAAATATGGAGTGTGTCGGGCTCGAGATAATAAAATAAATATGCGTGCTTGTCAGGCTCGAGATGAAAAAATAAATGTACGAGTACGACGGGCTCATGACGATAAAATAAATAGGCGAGCGTGTTGGGTTTGAGACGATAAAAATAAATATGTGAGCACGTCGGGCTGGAGATGTTAAAATAAACACGCTAGCGTGTCGGGCTAGAGACGATAAAAATAAATATGTGAGCATGTCTGGCTCTAGACGATAAAATAAATATGTGAGCATGTCGGTCTCCAGACGATAAAATGAATATTCGTGCATGTCGGGCTTGAGACAATGAAATAAGTATGTGAGAATGTTGGGCTCGAGACGATAAAATAATAATTCGAGCATGTCGGGCTCAATACGATAAAAATAAATTTCCGTGCATGTGGTGCTCAGGACGATAAAATAAATATGCGAGCATGTTGTGAATGAGACGATAAAAGTAAATATGCGAGAATGTCAGGTTTGAGACTATAAAATAAATATGTGAGCATGTCGGGTCGAGATGATAAAATTAATATGCAAGCGTGTCGGGCTCGAGAGGATAAAATAAATATGGGAGATTCTCGGGTTCGAGACGATAAAATAAATACGCGAGCCTTTCGGGCACATGACGATAAAAATAAATTTACGAACATGTCGGGCTCGAGACGATAAAATAAATTTGCGAGCATGTCGGGCTGGAGACGATAAAAATGAATATATGAGCATGTCGGGCTGGAGATTGTAAATATTAACATGCAAGCATGTCGGCTCGAGGCGATAAAATAAAAATGCGAGCATGTAAGGCTCGAGACAATAAAAATAAATATGAGAGCATGTCAGGCTCGAGACGATAGAATAAATATGCAAGCGTGTCAGGCTCTAGATGATAAAATAAATATGTGAGATTGTCGGGCTCGAGACGATAAAATAAATATGTGAGCATGTCAGGATCGAGAGATTAAAAATAAATATGCAAGCTTGTTGTACTCGAGATGATAAAAATAAATATGCAAGCATGTCGAGCCCGAGACGATAAAATAAATTTCACAGCATGTCGGGTTGAGACGTAAAATTAAATACGCAAGAATATCGAGCTCGAGACAATAAAATAAATATGCGTGCGTGTCGGGCTGGAGATGATAAAATAAATTTGCGAGCATGTTGGGCTCGTAATAAAATAAATTTGCGAGCATGTCAGGCTCGAGAAGGTTAAATAAATAACCGAGCATGTCGGGCTCTAGACACTAAAATAAATATCTGAGCATGTCGGGCTCGAGACGATAAAATAAATATTCGAGCATGTCGGGCTTGAGAAGAAAAATTAAATCTGCGAGCAAGTCGAGCTCGAGATGATAAAAAAATATGCGAGCATATCGGGCTCTACAAAATATGCGAGCATGTCGGGCTCTAAACGATAAATTAAATATGCGAGCATGTCGAGCTAGAGAAGACAAAATAAATTAGGGAGCATGTCGGGCTTGAGACGATAAAAAAATGTGCGAGCATGTCGGTCTCGAGACGATAAAATAAATATGTGAGCGTGTCGGGCTCGAGGAGATAAAAAAAATATGGGAGCTTGTCGGGCTCGAGACGATAAAATAAATATGCGAGAAAGTCGGGGTCGAGATGATAAAAATAAATATGTGAGCATGTTGGGCTCGAGACGATAAATGTAAATATCCGAGCCTGTCGGGCCCGAGACGATAAAATAAATAAATGAGCTTGTCAGGCTCAAGAATCGGACTCGAGAAGATAAAATAAATACGGGAGCTTGTCAGGCTCGAGAAGATAAAATAAATATGCTAGCATGTCAGGCTCGAAACGATAAAAATAAATATGCGAGCTTGTTGTACCAGAGATGATAAAAGTAAATATGCGAGCTTGTCGAACCCTGGACGATTAAATAAATTTGCCAGCATGTCGGGAACGAGACGTTAAATTAAATATTTGTGCATGTCGGGCTCAAAACTACAAAATAAATATGCGAGCGTATCGGACTGGAGACGATAAAATAAATATGCGAGCATGTCGGACTCAAAACAATAAAAAAATTTGCGAGCATGTCGGGTTCTAGACACTAAAATAAATATGCGAGCTTGTCGGGCTCGAGACGATAAAATAAATATGCGAGCATGTAGGGCACGAGAAGGTAAATAAATCACCCAGCATTTCGGGCTCGAGACTATAAAAAAATAAGCGGGCATGTCGGGCTCGAGACGATAAAAACATGTGTGAGCATGTCAGGCTCGAGACGATAAAATAAATATGCGAGTGTGTCGAGCTTGAGAAGAAAAAATGAATATTCGGTAATGTAGGGATCGAGACGATAAAATGAACATGCGAGCATGTCTGGCTAGAAAGAATAAAATAAATATGCGAGAATGTCAGACTCGAGACGATAAATTAAATATGCGAGCATGTGGAGCTCGTGAGGATAAAATTAATATGCGAGCTTGTTAGGCTCGAGATGAAAAAATAAATTTGCGAGCATGACGGGCTCGAGACGATAAAATAAACATTTGAGCATGTTGTAACCCCTCAAATTTCGTTTTCGGAATGATTGGAAAAAGTATAGTGTTGGAGTATATATTGGGCAGTCCTCGTTTGAGAGAGAGAGGACCTCGCCCGAGAGAGAGACTCGGTGTTCTAATATGAGTTTCCCGAAGACCTAGCTTAAGCAAGGAAGTGGTCGCTTGAGTGAGAGTGAAATCTGGAAAAGTTGTCAAATTCTAGCTTGAGCTAGAATTTTCGCCCAGACTAGAGAGGAGCCTTAGCATACTGCCTGATTCTCCCCTAAGCAAGAAATCTGCGCCCGAGCGAGAAAGTCAGAGTTGAAAAGCTGAAAAATTGCGAAATTCTTGCCCAAGCAAGCCATTCTCGCTCGGGCGAGGCTGCACAACTATAAAAGTAAAAGAGGGGTTTCAAAAACCCTAATCTTCATTTTCTTTTCTCTCCTTTCTCTTCCAACGGCGGCTCCACCCAAATGAACCATTCTCCTCTCCACTAAACATCAAAACTCATCAAAACCTCTTTCTATTACTTATTGGTGGCACATTTGGGAAATCTTGGAGGTGAAAAATGGAACAATGGATATTGGAGAAGATGAAGGGAGATGTGGCTCTTTTGCGGAGAAACGGAGCTTACGCAGCCTAAGGTGGGAGAGAACACCATTGTGGTCTTAGAGTATTTCATTAGAGTCATTTTCTCCGATTTCCCTCAAGAATCGGAGAATGTTATCGAATAGAAACTCTCTTGGAAGTTTGTGGTCCATTTGAGAGTTTTCATCTTTCATGAAGAGGTATTAGCCATAAATATGAGTATAGATGTGTATGAAAACCCTTTCGTTTAACTAAGAGTGAAATACTCATTTATGGTAATATACCGTCATAAAAGATGGTCCTATCGTTAACGGTGTGTATGTGTGATAATATTGTGATAACGGTAAATGATTGTTTGTATGATGATAAATATGTTATGAGTTGTTTATTGTGAGAAAAGGATATGAATATATTTATGATAATGACTAAGTTGTGAGTCGCTTATTTGTTATAAACATATATGGGTATGTTTGTAATACTGATTGTGTGATGAGCTGTTTAATGGAAATAAATGGACATGATTATGTTGTATGATAATGACTGTGTTGTGAGATGTTTATATGTAGTAAAGAATGCGATGAATATGAATATTATGACATGGTTGTAGTTGTGGGTATTATGGTGAGATATGATGTAAGGGATAAGTGTCTCCATTTTATATGAGATGATGTGAACATGGTATGTGTATGAGTCATTATGTTTGTAAGAATAGTACTGTGGACCACCTTTGTGGTGTGGACCTACCTGAAGTGGTAGTGGATTATCGTTGTGTTGTGGACCTACCCGAAGTGGTAGTGGATTATCATTGTATTGTGGACCTACCCGAAGTGGTAGTGGATTATCGTTGTATTGTGGACCTACCCGAAGTGGTAGTGGATTATCTTGTGTTGTGGACTTACCCGATGTGGTATTGGATCACCTTTGTGGTGGAGACTTGCCCGATGTGGTATTGTATCGCCTTTGTGATGTAGACTTGCCCTTTGTGGTATTGGCTCTTGGAGCAATGTATGATTAGTTCTTTGTGTGTAGTACTATTTTGAGAGTATTGTGTTGCTTGGGGAAGTATTTTAATGCTATGTAAGTATGGTATAACTTTGAGTATAGCATTGCTATTCTTTATTGAAAGAGACTATTGTATGCTGATCTTGATGAAGATTGAGTTGGATAAATAGTATGAGTATGTTGTTATAGGAGTTGTTCGAAGAATGAACATCCTATGGTATGTTGTATTGATTTGATTGAATTGTCTAAGTGAGATATGATGATTGTGCTATGTAATTTCACGCTACGGTCGCCGTAGTTGGTTCTTACTCCCTTTTTGCCTCTGCTTGTATGTGTTATGTATTGGAATTCAGGTTGCGGCTATAGTACATTGGATGCTCGCGGAGGAAGCACCGCTTAGTGTAGTTACTTTAAGTACACGACATTGTAATTGAATAAGGCATGTAATATGAAGAACATGTTTACCTGAATTTATGTATAAGTAACTTTCTCCTACATGTATAATGAGGTTATTTTGATGAGGTTAAATGGAAGTATTATTTGAGAAAGGATAATTGTATATAATATGTATGATAAAGGAAGTGTAATGGTATGTTTTTAATGAATGGATACTTTTGATTATTTCCGCATTTGAATCATGAACATAAGTGATATTGGTATGCTCACAGGTTTCCCAAATCGTTTAAGTAATATATTTCAAAAGTAATCACTTGACTTCATGAATAAAGTTTTAAAATTTTTGGGGTTACAAAATCGGGTCCTTACACATGGTGGGATTGGGACTATACAATTAATTTGCTAGCATGTCGGGCTCGAGACATTAAAAATAAACATTCAAGCATGTCGGGCTCGAGACAATAAAATAAATATGTGAGTGTGTCCGGGTCGAGACGATAAAATAAATATGCGTGCGTGTCGGGCTCCCGATGAGAAAATAAATATGCGAGCATGTCGGGGTCAAGACGATAAAAAAAAATATGTGAGCATGTCATACTCGAGATGATAAAAATAAATATGCGAGAATGTGGGACTCGAGACGATAAAATAAATATGCGAGCATGTCAGGCTCGAGATGATAAAATAAATATTCGAGCATGTCGGGTTGGAGACGATAAAATAAATATACGAACATGTCAGGCTCGAGACGATAAAAATAAATACGCGAGAATTTCGGACTCAAGAAGATATAATAAATATGCGAGCATGTGGTGCTAGAGACGATAAAATAACTACGCGAGCTTGTCGGGATTGAGATGTCGGCATCGAGACGATAAAAAAAAATATGTGAGCATGTCGAGTTCGAGATGTAACACCTCAAATTTATCCTCCTTGAAATAAGGTAATAGTCTTGAGGAATGGGGCATACTACTAGATTCTTGCTTGAGCGAGAGGACCTCGCCCAAGCGAGAGGACCTCGCCCAAGCGAGAGGATCAGTGTTTTGAAATTGGAAAATTCTGGAAGTCTCGCCCAAGCGAGGAATGGGTTGCTTGAGCGACAGGAAGCCTGTTGGGACTGTGAGATTCTCGCTTGAGCGACAGGAAGCCTGTTAAGACCCAAGCTAAAAAGGATGTTCAGACATCAGGAGATTGCTGACTTTGCCACTTTAGTCAACAAGTGTAGGATGTTCGAGGATGATCTGAAGGTGGATGAGTTGGCGACCCCCGAAATGATTTCTCCCTGAGACTGTGGGCCTCAACGCAACCATATGCGGGAGAGAGGTAAAAAGAGAGTGAAAGATGACCGGAAACCTTATGCGGCAACTACTAGACACCGAGACCAAAATTTCCAGAGGTCTAGACCATTTACCGTTCCTACAAAAGGGGTCTCTACTCCCATGTGCAACAAATGTAGTAGATTCCATTTTGGGAGTACATGCCCGAGATCGGGAAACGGAAGTTTCCACTGCAAGGAGTTTGGGAACATTAAGAGGTTTTGTCCCAAGCTAGATCAGAGATCTAATGTCATTCATGCTGAGAAGGCAAAGGACCATGGTCGGAAGGTTACCCCGAGTGGCGCAGGGACATCAGGTGTTGATGATCCTGAAAGTGTGCATGTCAAGAGGAACACTTTGGAAAGCTCTCTTTATGTGTCATGGTTTTGATGAGGACAACTTGTGCTAATAAGAGCTTGAAGATCATCAACAAATCAACGTGCTTAAGTCTTCTGATTGGTACTTAGCTTAGACTAGATTAGTTTAGGTTGAGTCTAAGGATTAAGTCACCTAATACATATCTCATTTGCATAAATCTTTTAAATCATTTTCATCTTGAGATATGTCATTCATAATATGTTCATGCATCATATAAATACATGTACATGTGCACTCTAGGCATAAACTAAGTGTTAACCATGTATGAATTAAAGTGCATAACGTATTTGAGTTTTTACACATGAAAAAAATGCTGTTAATCGATTACAGCATAGGTTAATCGATTAATCTAACTGTTTGCACAGTTTAATCAATTATGACATAGGTTAATCAATTAATCTAACAATTTTGTACAGTTTAATCGATTAAGGCTGTCGTTAATCGATTAACTGGGCTATAAAATCAATTCTTTATAAACTGCGTTTTTCAGAATTGATCTCATAAGTTTCATGTTAAATTTTTAGAGAGTTAGAGCATTTTTTTCGTGTTAATTGTTGCATCTAGTTGTAAATGCATTTGTGAGTTTAGAAAAGAGAGAATTCTATGCTTTAGGATTGAGTGCATTACATGATACATTTCTCATCTTTTCATATCACATGTTCTTGCATTTTATTGATGATTCTTGATTAGATGTTTACATACTATGCATTCTGTTTTTCAAACTAATACATTTTCATACTGCATGAGTTTGTATTAGGTGATTAGAGTAAAGTCATGTCTTGTTAGATATAAGTCTTGTAATAGCTTAAGTTTACTCTATTTCGTTTTGATTGAAAAAGTGTTGTAATATTGGGAATCTCAAGGTGTCGTATTGCCAAGAGATTGAGTGTATCTTCACTGAGTGTTAGACTTAGGGATAAGTAAAGAACAAAGGTTCTTGGCTGGGGCTACGCCGAAAGAAAGGTTTTCTTTGTCGGTAGGAAGGGAGTCAAACCATAGAATAGGATCTTTATTATCTTGTAAGTGTCTAAGTGTTGTAATTGGATAGTGTGTATGTAATAAACATTGATTCAATTATAGTGAAGAAAAATCTCCCAAATCAACCGGGAGGCCTGGATGTAGTTTGCGGTGGACAAGCAAACGAACCAGGATAAAATTCGTGTTGCAGGATTTTTCTATCCCTTTCTCTCTTTATTGCATTTGATCGATTCATTTGTATAGTAGATTTAATTGATAATCCGTTTCTGTACTATACTGATTACACTCTGATAATTCTGTAAGCTCTGTATATTCGCTTCGTTATCAATTAATTGTCGTGCAAGAAAGTGTATCTGCATTAGCTTACTGTCGCGGGTTAATCGATTAAGTATAGTGTGTTAATCGATTACATTAGTTCTGTTAATCGATTAAGAGGACTGTGTTGAATGTGTTAATCGATTACCCTGTTTCGTTAATCGATTAATTAGGTGAATTTCAGCATTAAGTGTTGTTTTTCGAATAGCGGATATTCTAACCGCTACACCTATTCAACCCCCGCCCCCCCCCCTGCCATCTAGGTGTATTGTAACCACTGATACCTAACAAGTGGTATCAGAGCTAAAGACAAGCCTAAAAGTCTATGGACCGATGATGAGCGCAAAAAGGTCCAGCATAACCTACGTGCCAAAAATATCATCACATCGGCCCTATCCTATGATGAGTTCTTTAGAATCTCGCAGTGCCAAGATGAAAAAGAAATGTGGGACACTTTACAAGTGACTCACGAAGGCACGAGCGAAGTCAAGAGCGCTAGATTAAATGCGCTGACCCACGAATATGAGTTATTTCGCATGTTACCTAGTGAATCAATCTGTGATATGCAAAAGCGATTTACTCATATTGTTAATCATTTAGTTGCTCTAGATAAATCATTTGCCAGAGGTGAACTAATTAATAAAGTTTTGCGTTGTCTTGACAGGAAATGGCAACCAAAGGTAACTGCAATTGTTGAATCCAAAGACTTGGATTCTATGCCTCTAGCTACATTATTTGGAAAGCTTCAAGAGCATGAAATGGAATTGGGGCGCTTGACTATGCACGAAGATTCAGACCAGAAGAAGAAAAACATCACATTGAAGGCCACAACCTCCAAATCAAAAGAAGAAAACGATGATGATGAATCTGACTCCGATCTAGATGATGAAACTATGAATCTCCTTGTTCAAAAATTTAGTAAATTCATCAAAAGAAAAGGTGGATTCAAAAAGTTTCAAAAGAAAGAAGCAAAAGAGTCAACCAACAAAGGCAAGAACAACAAAGATCGCTTCACTTGCCATGAGTGTGGAAAAGCTGGACATATGAGATTTCAATGTCCTACCTATCTGAAAAAGGTTGATTTAGAGAAGAGCACTCCCAGGGAATTCAAATCCAAGAAAGCTTATATTGTATGGGATGTACCTGAGGAGGAAACAACATCAAGCACTTCTAGTGAGGAGGAGTCAGCGAAGCTGTGTCTGATGGTCAGATCTGACAACGATGGCAACTCAGACTCACACGAGGATAATAATGAGGTATATTCTGACACCTCATCCACTTCGGATGACTTACCCTCTTATGATGTTTTATATAATGCTTATGTTGAGTTACATGAGGAACTAAAGAAATTGGCAAGAATAAACATTGATAAGAAAAGGGAAATCCTTAGAAATGAAAAGAAAATAAGCCAATTACAAAAAGAATTAGATGAATTAAAATTAGAAAATGAAACTTTAGATCTCATCTATTCTTGTAACACATGTAACTGCTCTGCTAATAATTTATGTCAAAAACCTGTATGTGAGACTTGCGAGATTTTGCAAGAAGACAATTTTAAACTAAAAGAAAAACTCGAACGTCTCACAAACAGTAAACATCAATTAGACACCCTGCTTAGTCAAACAAGAAACGTTGGTGATCGTACTGGTCTAGGTTATACTCGCTCTGCTAAGAACAAGAGACCATATAGAAAACCTGTAGCTCATACTAAGAATAAAAATCATAAGCATTCACCTACATGTTTTTATTGTAATACGTATGGTCATACTTCTTACTCATGTTACATTAGAAAATATGGTATACCTAGCGGAGTTTATGTATGGATAAAGAAGGGAGATAATTCCCTAATCACTAACAAAAAAGGACCCAACATAATTTGGGTACCTGAGAAAAGCAGGTGATCTGTTTTGCAGGTATGTCTTCGAACACAAGGACAAAAATGGTATTTAGACAGTGGATGTTTGAGACATATGACAGGTGACAGATCAAATTTCCTGGATCTATCACTTAAAGGAAAAGGATACGTCACGTACGGAGACAACAACAAGGGAAAGATACTTGGCACCGGAACAGTTGGTAACTCATCTCATACTCAAATTGAAAATGTTCTGTATGTTGAAGGACTAGAACAAAATCTTCTGAGTATAAGCCAACTCTGTGACAAAGGTAATCGTGTATCTTTCGATTCTGACTATTGCATCATTCGTGACATTTTATCTAATAATGTTAAATTTGTTGGTCATCGTATAAATAATATTTATATGGTTAACTTGGATGATGTCACCACATTATTTTCAAAATGTTTTATTTCTAAAGAAGATGACATCTGGCTCTGGCACAGACGCGTTGCACACATCCATATAAAACATCTAGATAAATTGTCATCAAACGAACTAGTTGAGGGGCTACCAAAACTAAATTTTAAAACTAAAGAGATTTGTGACACTTGTCAAAAGTGTAAACAAACCAAAAACTCTTTTAAAAACAAAAATGTGATATCTACTTCAAGACCTTTGGAGTTACTCCGTATGGACTTGTTTGGACCATCACAAATCATGAGTTTTGGTGGTAGCTACTATGCTCTAGTTATTGTTGATGATTTCTCTCGATTTACATGGACATTATTTTTATCTGCTAAAAGCGATGCCTTCAAGTCTTTTAAAAATCTTGCCAAGCAAATTCAAAACCAACTTAACCTGAAAATAGTATATATACGAAGTGATCACGGGGGAGAATTTGAGAACTTTCAGTTCGACAAATTCTATGATAAGCATGGCATCATGCATCAGTTCTCTGCTCCTCGCACTCCACAACAAAATGGAGTTGTTGAGAGGAAAAATCGTGTGCTAGAAGAATTAGCGAGAACCATGCTCAATGAAAGTAATACCCCCAAATATTTCTGGGCAGATGCAGTTCATACTGCATGTTATGTTATAAATCGAGTACTTTTAAGGACTAATTTGAATAAAACTCCTTATGAACTATTAAAAGGCCGTAAACCAAACATATCCCATCTTCACGCTTTCGGTTGCAAATGTTTTATATTAAATAATGGAAAGCGGGCTTTAGGAAAATTTGATTCAAAAGCCGACGAGGGAATATTTTTGGGATACTCGATTCATAGCAAAGCGTTCAGAATTTTTAATAAATATTCAATGCAAGTTGAAGAGTCTATCCATGTACAATTTGATGAATCTTCTCCAAAAGAGAAGAGAAAGGTCGTATCTGATGATGTTGCAGGTGCTTTGGAAGAAGCATACTCAAAGAACATGGATAATGAAGAAGCAACCAATGAAGAATGTCAAAACAAATCTCAGGAGCATTCAGATATGCCAGTTGTGTGGAAAACCAAGAAAGCTCACCCGATCGACAAAGTAATAGGTGACATATCTACGGGAGTGGTAACCCGTAGTTCCTTACGAAACTTTTGTAACTTTGTAGCTTTTGTATCTCAAATTGAGCCTAAGACCATTGATGAGGCCATTAAGGATGTGCACTGGGGTATAGCTATGCAAGAAGAGCTAAACCAGTTCGAACGTAATAATGTTTGGGACTTGGTCCCTAAACCTAAAGATCATCCTGTGATTGGTACTCGATGGGTCTTCAGAAATAAGCTTGATGAATCAGGCTTAATCATTCGAAATAAGGCACGCTTGGTGGCCAAAGGCTACAATCAGGAGGAAGGTATCGATTATGACGAAACCTATGCCCCTGTAGCCAGATTAGAGGCCATCAGGATGCTACTTTCCTTTGCATCGATTATGAACTTCAAACTATTTCAAATGGACGTAAAAAGCACCTTCCTGAATGGCTATATTCAAGAAGAAGTTTATGTTAACCAACCGCCTGGCTTTGAAAATTTTAAATATCCGAACCATGTTTATAAACTTAAAAAGGCACTCTATGGTCTCAAACAAGCTCCTAGAGCTTGGTACGATAGACTTAGTACCTTTCTTTTAGAAAAAGGGTTCGAAAGAGGCTTGGTTTACACAACGCTTTTTATTCCTAAATCAGAAAATTCTGTATTACTTGTACAAATCTATGTGGATGACATAATTTTTGGATCTACTAATGATATTTTGTGTAAAGATTTTTCTGAGATGATGCAGGGGGAGTTTGAAATGTCTATGATGGGAGAACTCACATTCTTTCTAGGACTTCAGATAAAGCAACTAGAAAGTGGGATTTTCATCTATCAGGCAAAATATTGCAAAGTGAGATGAACAATTGTAAGGAAGCTTCCACTCCTATGGCATCTGCTTGCTACCTAGATAAGGACGAAAAAGGAAAAGCAATAGAGGTAACAAAGTATCGAGGAATTATTGGGTCTTTACTTTACTTAACTGCAAGTCGACCTGATATCATGTTTAGCGTATGCATGTGTGCGAGATTTCAATCATCACCTAGAGAATCACATCTTAAAACTGTTAAAACAATCATGAGATACTTAAAAGGAACAACTAACATGGGATTATGGTATCCTCGGGATGCCTCACTATCCTTGGTAGGTTATTCCGATTCCGATTTCGCCGGATGTAAATTGGATCGGAAAAGCACTAGTGGTACCTGTCACTTGTTGGGCAGTTCATTAGTAGCATGGCACAGCAAAAAGCAAGCATGTGTTGCTTTGTCCACCGCCGAAGCGGAATACATTGCTGCTGGTGTGTGTTGTGCTCAAATCCTTTGGATGAAGCAGAAACTCAAGGACTATGGTCTTAAACTTGAAAAGATCCCTATTAAATGCGATAATACAAGTGCCATAAACCTTTCCAAGAATCCCGTTTTGCATTCTAGAACTAAGCATATAGAAATTAGACATCATTTTCTGCGTGATCATGTACAAAAAGGTGACTGCGTTCTTGAATTTGTTGAAACTTCTAAACAATTAGCCGATATTTTCACCAAGCCCCTTCCCAGGGATGCTTTCTTTGTTCTAAGGAGAGAACTTGGAATTCTTGATGAACAATATCTCGATTAAAATTGTTTAGTTGTTTACATTATCGTCTAGCCTCTCTATGCCTATGTATCTTTAGCTTAAATGATATATGTTACAATGCAAAAATATGTCTCTTGATTAATTCTTTCTGTGATTCTGAATGTCTCGATAAATCTGTCACAATGCATGCTAAAGCCTTAAAAAAAATTGAAACCATTTACTGCCTGAAAACCCATTTTCACTATGTGTAATCGATTACACTTGCTGTTAATCGATTACTTGGGCATCAGTTCTTTGAAACCATTCTACTGCCTGAAAACCCATTTTCGCTACTGATGCTGCCATTGAGTGGATCCAAGGATTGGAGTGAATCTTTAGGGCCATGAGTTGTTCTGATACTCAGAAAGTGGCGTATGCCACCTATATGCTAGTGAAGGAGGCTGAGAATTGGTGGGAAATGGTCTAGAGACAGATGGAGGTCGAGGGACAAATCATCGCTTGGGAGGCCTTTAAGAGTAAGTTCCTCCAGAAGTACTTCCCTGCAGACTTAAAAATGAAGAAAGAGGTGGAATTCTTGCAGTTAGAACAAGGGAGTTTGACAATGGGGGAATAAGCAGCCAAGTTCTAGGAATTAGCTCGGTATTGTCCCTATGTCGAACTTGAAGTGGACGGGAGATCCAAATGCATCAAGTTCGAGATGGGTCTAAAACCTGAGCTGAAGGTGATGTTTTGCCACCAAGATATTTCCGATTTCCCTACACTAGTGAATAAGTGTAGAATGTATGAAGATGATGTACGAGTGATGGACACCGCTGCTGGTATGGTAAACCCTCCCCGGAACTATGGACCCCAACACAACTTTGTGCAAGGGGGGGGGGGGGGGGTAAAGAAAATATGGGTGATGATCGACGACCTTATGCTCCACCCCACAACCATCGTAATCATGGTTCTCAAAGGCCAATCGCCCCTACTTCTACTGGAGGGTCATCTCAGAACTCTTACCCTATGTGCAATAAGTTTGGTCGAAAACACTATGGCAATATTTGCCCTGGATCGGGAAATGGGTGCTTTCATTGTGGAGAGCAAGGGCACGTGAAGGGGTTTTGTCCCAAACTTGACCAGCGGATAAATAGCGGGAGTGCATGAAGGCCTAGAAACACTAGTAGGGTGTTTACCATGAGTAGTGCAGAGGCATCCGAGGTTGACGGTCTCATCCAAGGAAATTGCATGGTGGTAGGTATTCCTATTTTAGTGTTGTTTGATTCGGGAATGACACACTCCTTTGTATCTGTTGAATGTGTAGACCGACTGAAATTGCAAAGAGAGTCGTTGCCTTTCAACTTGGTCGTATCCACCCCAACTAGTGTGCTGGTGGTGGTATTGACGTTTGTGTCTCAGTGTCCGGTAGTAGTAAATGGTAGAACATTTACCGTGGATTTAATCTTCTAACTGTTGTCCGAGTTAGATTTAATTATTGGAATGGACTAGTTGTCAGCAAATCATGTTATGCTTAACTGTGCTGATAAAACTGTGGTGTTTTGAGATCTGTGTGAGATTTCTGACAAGGCTAGTTGTATGGAGCAAGTGTCGGCGAAGGGAGTCAGAACTTCCCTTAAGGAAGGGGTATCATTATTTGTTCTGTTGGCATCACTGGAGAGAATTTAGAAACCCCACATTGAGGATGTGCCAATGGTTCGTGAGTTTCCTAAGGTATTTAAATATGATAAATTAAATATGCGAGCACGTCGGGCTCGAGAAGACAAAATAAATCTGCGAGCATGTCATGCTCGAGACGATAAAAAAAATATGCAAGACTTTCGGGCTCCATACGATAAAATAAATTTGGGAGCTCGTCGAGCTCGAGACGATATGATATATTTGCTAGCTTGTCAGGCTCGAGACGTTAAATTAAATATGCGAGCATGTTAGGCTCGAGACGATAAAATAAATATGCGAGCATGTCGGGCTGGAGACGATAAGATAAAAATGCGAGCATTTCGGGCTCATAACTATAAAATAAATTTGCGAGCAGGTCGGGCTCGAGACGGTAAAATAAATATTCGAGCATGTCGAGCTCGAGACGGTAAAATAAATATTTGAGCTTTGGATAAAATAAATATGCGAGCATGTGGGGCTCAAGACGATAAAAATAAATGTGCGAACATTTCTGGATCTAGACGATAAAATAAATATGTGAGCATGACGGGATAGAGATGATAAAATAAATATGCGATCATGTTGGGCACGAGACGATAAAATATGCGAGCATGTCGGACTTGAGACGATAAAATTAATATGCAAGCTTGTCGGGCTTAAGATCATAAAATAAATTTGCAAGCAAGTCAGGCGCGAGACAGAAAAAACAAATGCAAGCTTGTCGGGGACGAGGCCATAAAAATAAATATTCGAGCATGTCGGGTTCTAGACCATAAAATAAATACGAGAGCATGTCGAGCTCTGGACGATGAATTAAATATGCGAGCATGTCGGCTTCGAGAAGACAAAATAAATATGCTAGCACGTTGGGCTTTAGGCGCTAAAATAAATATGCGAGCATGTCGGGCTCGAGATGATAAAATAAATATACGTGTGTGTCATGTTCGAGACGATAAAATAAATTTGTGAGCATGTCGGGCTTGAGACGCTAAAGTAAATATGCGAGCATGTCTGGAACGAGACGATAAAATAAATATGCGACCATGTCGGGCTCGAGACGAAAAAATAAATTTGAGAGCATGTCGTGCTCGAGACTTTAAAATAAATATGCGACCATGTCGGGCTCGAGACGATAAAGTAAATATGCGAGTGAGTTGGGGTCGAGACGAAAATATAAATATGTGCGCATGTCAGGCTCGAGACGATAAAATAAATATGCGAGTGTGTCGGGCTCGAGACGATAAAATATATAAGCGAGCATGTCGGGTTCGTGACGATAAAATATATATGTGAGCGCGTCGTGCTCGAGAAGATAAAATAAAAATGCGAGCTTGTCGGGTTCGAGACGATAAAATAAATATGTGAGTATATCAGGCTCGAGACGATAATAATAAATATGCGAGCGTGTCGGGCTCGAGATGATAAAATAAATATGCGAGCTTGTGAGGCTCGAGATGAAAAAAAAAATATGCAAGTAAGTGGGGCTCTAGATAATAAAATAAATATGTGAGCATGTCAGACTCGAGACGATAAAAATAACTATGTGAGCATGTCTAGCTCGGGACGATAAAATAATTATGCGAGCATGTCGGGTTCGAGAGGATAAAATAAATATGCGAACATGTTGGGCTCGAGACGGTAAAATAAATATGTGACATGTACGGTTCGAGATGATAAAATAAGCTTGCCAGCATGTAGGGCTCGATAGATAAAAATGAATACCCGATAATGTCGGACACAAGACGATAAAACAAATTTGTGAGCATGTCGGGCTCGAGAGGTTAAAATAAATTTGCGAGCATGTAGGGCTCTAGACGATAAAATAATTATGCGAGCATGTCGGGCTCGATACGATAAAAATATATAAGCTTGAATGTTGGGCTCGAGACGATAAAATAAAATTTCGTGCAGTTGGGCTCGAAAAGATAAAATAAATTTGCTAGCATATCGGGCTAGAGAAGAGAAAATAAATATGCGAGCATTTCGGACTCGAGACGATAAAATAAATATGCCAGCATTTCGGGCTCGATAAGATAAAATTAATATGCGAGCATGTCGAGCTTTAAAAGATAAAATATATATGCAAGCTTGTCGGGCTCGAGACGATAAAATAAATTTATGAGCATGTCGGTCCTAAGACCTCAAAATAAATATGCGAGCATGTCGGGCTTGAGATGATAAACATAAATATGCGATCAAGTTGGGTTCGAGACGATAAAAATAAATATGCGAGCATGTTGGGCTCGAGACGATAAAATAAATTTGAGAGCAAGTCAAGCTCGAGACGACAAAATAAATATTCGAGCGTGTCGGGCTCAAGTAGATAAAATAAATTTGCGAGGATGTTGGACTGAAGACGATAAAAATAAATATGCGAGCATGTCTGGCTCGAGACGATAAAATAAATATGTGAGCATGTCGGGCTCGATATGATTAAAATAAATATACGAGCATGTCGGGCTCGAGAAGGTAAAGTAAATATGTGAGCGTGTCATGCTCGTAACGATAAAATAAGTATGTGATTTTGTCAGGCTCGAGATGAAAAACTATGCGAGCATGACTGGCCCAAGACGATAAAATAAATATGCGAGCATGTCGTGCTCAAGACGATAAAATAAATTTGCATGCATATTGGGCTCGAGGAGATAAAATAAATATGTGAGCATGTCGGGCTCTAGACGATAAAAAAAATATGCGAGCGTTTCGGGTTTGAGATGATAAAATAAATATGCGAGCTTGTTGGGCTCGAGACGATAAAATATATACGCGAGCGTGTCGGGTTTGAGACGATAGAAATAAATATGTGAGCATGACGGGCTCGAGACTATAAAATAAATTTGTGAGCATGGTGGACTCAAGACGATAAAATAAATTTGTGAGCATGTCGGGCTCGAGACAATAAAAATAAATATGCGAGCATGTCGGGATTGAGAAGACAAAATAAATATGGGAGCATGTCGGGCTAGAGACGATAAAATAAATTTGGGACCATGTGTGCATCGAGACGATAAAAATAAATATGTCAGCATGACGGGCTCGAGACGATAAAATAAATTTGCCAGCATGTTGAACTCAAGACGATAAAATAAATTTGTGAGCATGTCGGGCTTGAGACAATAAAAATAAATATGCGAGCATGTCGGACTCGAGAAGATAAAATAAATATGGGAGCTTGTCGGGCTTGAGACGATAAAATAAATATGCGAGCATGTCGGGCTCGAGACGATAGAAATAATTATGTGAGCATGACGGGCTCGAGACGATAAAATAAATTTGCGAGCATGTTGGACTCAAGACGATAAAATAAATTTGTGAGCATGTCGGGCTTGAGACAATAAAAATAAATATGCGAGCATGTCGGGCTCGAGAAGATAAAATAAATATGGGAGCATGTCGGGCTAGAGACGATAAAATAAATTTGGGAGCATGTGTGCCTCGAGACGATAAAAATAAATATACGAGCATGTCGTGCTCGAGACGATGAAGTAAATTCGCGAGCATGTCGGGCACGAGACGATATTATAAATTTGCGAGCATGTCGAGCTCGAGACGATAAAATAAATTTGCGAGCATGTCGGGCTCGAGAAGATAAAATAAATATGGGAGCATGTCGGGCTAGAGACGATAAAATAAATTTGGGAGCATGTGTGCCTCGAGACGATAAAAATAAATATACGAGCATGTCGTGCTCGAGACGATGAAGTAAATTCGCGAGCATGTCGGGCACGAGACGATATTATAAATTTGCGAGCATGTCGAGCTCGAGACGATAAAATAAATTTGCGAGCATGTCGGGCTCGAGAAGATAAAATAAATATGGGAGCATGTCGGGCTAGAGACGATAAAATAAATTTGGGAGCATGTGTGCCTGGAGACGATAAAAATAAATATACGAGCATGTCGTGCTCGAGACGATGAAGTAAATTCACGACCATGTCGGGCACGAGACGATATTATAAATTTGCGAGCATGTCGAGCTCGAGACGATAAAATAAATTTGCGAACATGTCGTGCTCGTTAGAATAAAAATAAATACGCAATAATTTCGGAATCGAGACGATAAAACAAATACGTGACCGTGTCGGGCTCTAGACATTAAACTATATATGCGAGCTTGTCGAACTTGAGATGATAAAATAAATATACGAGTATGTCTGCCTCGTGACAATAAAAAAAACCGAGCATGTTGTGCTCGAGATTATAAAAAATTATTTGAGCATGTCGTGCTCGAGACGATAAAATAAATATGCGAGCATGTCGGAATCTAGACTATAAAATAAATATGTGAGCATGTTGGGCTCGAGACGATAAAAATAAATATTCAAGCATACCGGGCTCTAGACTTTAAAATAAATATGCGAGCATGTCGTACTCTCGACAATAAAATAAATTTGAGTGCATGTCGGGCAGGAGACGATAAAATAAATATGTTAGTGTTTCGGGCATGAGACGATAAAATACATATGTGAGCATGTTAGGCTCGAGACGATAAAAATAAATATGTGAGTATGTCGGGCTCGAGAAGAAAAAATAAATATGGGAGCATGTCGGGCTTGAGACGATAAATATATTTGGGAGCATGTTGGACTCACGACGATAAAAATAAATATGCAAGCATGTCGTGCTAGAGACGATAAAATAAATTTGTGAGCATGTTAGGCTGGAGAATGTCGGGAACGAGAAGATAAAATAAATATGCGAGCAAGACCGAGATCGAGACAATAAAATAAATGTGCAAGCATGTCGGGCTCGAGATGATAAACATAAATATGCGTGCTTGTCGGGCTCGAGACGATAAAGATAAATATGCGAGCATGTCGGGCTCGAGACAATAAAAATACACATTCGAGCATGTCGGGCTCTAGAATAAAAAATAAATATGCAACCATGACGGGCTCGAGACAATAAAATAAATATGGGAGCTTGTAGGGCTCGAGACGATAAAATAAATATGCGAGTATTTCAGGCGTGAGAAGATAAAATAAATATGCGATCATGTCGGGCATGATATGATAAAAATATATATGTGAGCATGTGGGGCTCTAGAATATAAAATAAATATGTGCACATGTCAGGCTCTAGACGATAAAATAAATATGCGAGCATGTCGGGCTCAAGATGATAACATAGAAATGCGAGCATGTCGGGCTCTAGACGATAGAATTAAATATGCGAGCATGTCGGGCTCGAGACGAAAAAATAAATATGCGAGCATGTCAAGCTCGAGACGATAAAATAAATATTCAAGCATGTCGGACTCGAGACGATAAAAATAAATCTGCGAGTATGTCAGACTCGATACGATAAAATAAATATGTGATAGTGTCAAGCTCGAGATGATAAAAATAAATATGCGAGAATTTCGGGCTCGAGACCATAAAAATAAATATGCGAGATTGTCGTATTGGAGACGATAAAATAAATATGCGAGCATGTCAGGCTCAAGAAAATAAAAATAAATATGCGAGCTTGACGTACTCGAGACGATAAAAATAAATATGCGAGCATGTCGGGCTCGAGATGATAAAATAAATTTGCAACAATGTTGAGCTCGAGACGATAAAATATATTTGCGAGCATGTCGGGCTCGAGACGGTAAAAATAAATATGCGAACATGTTGGGCTCGAGACAAAAAATTTAATATGGAAGCATTAGGGCTCGAGACGATAAAAAATGTGAGCGTGTTGGGTTTGAGACGATAAAATAAATATGGGAGCTTGTGGGGATCGATACGATAAAATAAATTTGCGAGCATGTCGGGCTCGAGACGATAATGAGATTGCAAGAGAAGTCAACAAGAGAGATTGCAACATCTATCTTTCGGCATGGTTTCGATGAAGACAAAGTTGATCTAAAAAGCTTGAAGATGTTACTCTACAACAAACAACTTTACCAATACCCAAGCTTTAGGGAAGGTTATTTTTTCTTTTCTAGAAGTCCTAAGATGTGTGCTTAGTTTGATTCTAGGTAGGATAACCCGATTAACGGTTATTTTTAAACTTCGTTAATCGATTAAATGTTTATTTAATCGATTGTATTCTATTGAAATCAACAAATTATAAATACTCGTTTTCTGCATTTGATCTCATATACAATTACAATTACATTTTCACAATTTCTGATTTTGAATTTTCATATTCTCTTAAGATTCCCTATGAGCAAAATCTGCATATTTGATAGAAAAACCTGTGTGAAAGGTTCTTGGTTTTATTGAGAAAAAGTTTCAATTTGTGCATTTGAGTGCATACACTTTTTACCCAAACCTATTGCATTCTCTCATTCATCCTTTTTGAGTCTGTTTGAGATTTTCACCATCTAGGTTTGTAGATAGCTTGTCTAAGCTAAGGGCTTTTGTTTTGGAAGTTTCTTTTTCTAGAAAGTGTTTCTACGTTACTTTTCAGAAGTCTCTAAGGTTTAGAGTTAGAAAGGCGTAATATCGGCTAGCTGCGGTTAGTTGGGTATAGTCTTCACTAGGGCATATTGTGAGCATGTTGAGTAGCGAATGTGAAGAAGATCTTGCTCCTGACCTTGACACGGTTTTGATGAAGACACCAATATCACAAAAAGAAGAAAGGAATGAAGACCTACAAAAATGGGTCGCTTGAGCGAGAGAAAACCTAGGCAGGCAGTGAGATTCTCGCTTGAGCGAGAGATTCTCGCCCAGGCGAGAGAGCCCGTGTCTGGAACATTAAAATATCGTGGGTTTCTCGCCCAAGCGAGATATTCTTGCCCGGGCGAGAGTGCCCAGCTATAAAAGAAAATAAAGGGTTTCACAAACCCTAAATCTTCATTTTCTTTTCTCCCCTTTCACTCCCAACGGCGGCTCCCCATAGATTCTGACTCATTCCTCCTCTAAACCTCAAAAACACATCAAAACCTCTTCCTCTTGCTTCTTAATGGAACATTGGAGAGCTTTGGAGAGGAAAAAGCAACGATGGAGGTTGAAGGAGATGGAGCTCTTTGCAGATCCATGGAGCTTACGCAACCTAAGGTGAGGGAGAAGACCATTGTGGTCTTAGAGTATTTCATTAGAGTCATCATCTCCGATTTCCCTCAAGAATCGGAGCATATTAACGGATAGAAACTCTATTGGAAGTTTGTGGTCCATATGATAGTCTTTATTTTACATGAGGATGTATTAGCCATAAAAGTGGAGATATATGTGTGGGGAAAACTGTCTATTTAAGTAAATCGCTATATGCTCATTTATGGTAATACACTGTCATTAAAGATGGTTCTAACGTTAATGTGTATATGATGAAGAATATGTTATGCGTGGTTTGTTTATGATAATGGTTATGTTGTGTGATAATGATGGTGTGTGAGATATTTATGGTCATAAGCATAAATGAGTATGTTGTAAGTGGTTGATTGTTATAAACATGTATGGTGGGTTGTAACAATGAATGTGTGATGAGTTGTGAATGTGTTAAAATGGATATGAGTATGTTTATCAAAATGAGTGTGATGTAAGTGGTTGATTGTTATAAACATGTATGGGTGTGTTGTAACAATGAATGTGTGATGAGCTGGGAATGTGTTAAAATGGATAAAAGGTATGTTTGTGACAACGAAGGTGTTGTATGTCATCGATGGTGATAAAATAATGAGATGCCTTGTGTTGAATGTGTATGACATGGATGTGAGTGTAATGTGGTTACTCGACCTGCCCGATGTGGTATGGATAATAACTCGACCTGCCCGATGTGGTATGGATAATAACTCGACCTGCCCGATGTGGTATGGATAATAACTCGACCTGCCCGACGTGGTATGGATAATAACTCGACCTGCCTGATGTGGTATGGATAATAACTCGACCTGCCCGACGTGGTATGGATAATAACTCGACCTGCCCGATGTGGTATGGGGAATGACTCGACCTTCCCGATGTGGTATGGGGAATAACTCGACCTGCCCGATGTGGTATGGGAAATGAAATCGATGAATACGATTAAGGGAAATATGAAGGATGAAAATGAGGATGTGAATGATAAAAGTAATATTCATGCTATAGAATATATATTATGGGATATATATACTATAGGGTGAGTATGAATGATGAGAAATGAGTATATTTGGACGAATAAAATATGCACACTATAGCACATATATAGTATAGGATGTATGTGTACTATAGGGTGAATATGGGTAATATGTGACAATAAATATGCACACTATAGCACATATATAGTATGGGATGTATGTGTACTATAGGGTGAATATGGATAATATGTGATGAATAAGTATGCACACTATAAAACACATATAGTATGGGATATATGTGTATTATAGGGTGAATATGGATAATATGTGTTGATTGATATATGCTTATCATGATTGATGTTAGATGGGTGTGGTTTTAATACTTTAATGTCATTACTCCATGTAAATCCACGCTACGGTCGCCGTAGTTGGTTCTTACTCCCTCTGTCTTTCCTTGTATGTGTTGTATATTTGGGTTCAGGTTGTGGAGGTAGCGCATTGGACGCTAGCGGAGAAGAGTACATGATAGAGTAGTAGATAATATGTAATTGATATGTTATATGATAAATATTTGTAATATGAAGAACATGTTAAAGTGAATTCATGTATAAAAGACTTTCTTGTAAGTGTATAATGAAGTGGATCTAATGTTTGTATTCCATGTACTTTTGAGAAAGTGTAATTGTATAAAGGATGTATTTGAACGGAAGTGTAATGACATGCTTTTGAAATGGAAGGTGTTTGGAATATTTCCGCCTTGTAAATTTATAAACGTATTCACTAAAGTTTCCAAACTGTTCGAGTAATGTCTTTCAAAAGTAATCACTTCACTTTCACGAATAAGGATTTTAAAAGAGAAATTTCGAGTTATGGTAATCGGGTCTTTACACATATCGAATTGTACCCTTTCTGAGTCTTTGGAAATCCCGACACAAAATCCATTGAAATGCTATACCATTTCCACACGGGGATTTCTAGAGATTGTAGTTATCATGCTGGTCTCTGGTGCTCAATCTTATCTTTTGGCAAGTAAAACAACTTGACACGTACAATGCCACACCCTTCTTCATCCCTGACCATCAGAACAATTTCTTTAGGTCCTGGTACATTTTTGTGGTTCCCGGGTGGAAGCTCATCCTACTCTTGTGAGATTCCTCTAGAATACTCTTCCGTAATTCTGCATCACGAGGTACACACACTCTTCCCTTGTACCTCAACATCCCATTACTATCCAATTCAAAATATTTTTCCCTCCCATTACTCATTGATCGAGGTCGTACCCGATGCAAATAATAAAACAATTAAGTATAGTACTAGGATGTGACTCCTAGGTCGTTTCCCAAAGATTATCTTTCACACATTGGTTAAAACACCTTACATGCATACACACAATGGGAGTTTTGGTGGTTGTTATGCTATGAAACTAAAGCTAAAACAGAACACAAACAAAAAACAGAATAGTAAAGATGCTAAATCCCTTTGGTTTATTTGTTCACAACTCAATCCTTGGTTACAAAACATCAAAATCAGATTCTCAATGTTCCTTTGATGAGAATCGATTAACATAGCGATGATCAACTCATAGTTAAATTGCTAAACCTCTAACTAAGCGAAATTGGTATAAGCAACAAAAAGTTAACAAAGTCACACGAATCAAAACATCAATTTCAGATTCTACACATTGAATTCCTAATCTGTTCACAACTCTAATATTTAAGCTTCAAACTAAGCGAAATCAAATAAACATAGAGTATTTATAGATTCACATAAACTAAGCGATTATGTGCTAGAGAACTAATTAACTAAGGGAAAATCAATTCACAAACCTACATCAAAACCATGGAATTAAGCAAACCACAATATAAAATAGGATAGAAGATTCAAACATAGAAAAACCGAAATTGCATTAAAAGAATAAAGAGAAACCGAAATGCATTAAGAAATAAACCTCAAGAGTGTGATACATTACCAAAGGAACATAGTCCAAGGTGTAGCCTTCCATGGAGAATGAAGCCAAAACCGAAATTGCAAGAGGAAGAAGAAAGGGAAACGAAAATCTAAACCCTAAGCCCCAAAAGGGGGAAAATGAAATCTCTCTTCCTAAAGCTGAAATGTTAAGTGTGTAATGTAAAAAGTGACTGTTAAAAACGAATTCTAAGGTTATAAAGAGGTAAAACCGAAATAGGCCCTAAACAATGGGCCCTAAACTAAAACGGAATTAAAAAGCTATTACAAATTACAGTCTTCACTTTAGCACACATCCTCCACTTGTAATGCCCAAAATGTCCTTGGTGCCAAATATGATCGGAAAATAGAATTAGATTTAATTAGGGTAAATAATCCCAAATTAACTCATTTTAAGAATAATACCCAATAAAGCCTAAAACACTAAACCATGCCAAACAAAGTCAATTAGACACCAAGAATCATTAACAATGGTAAATTAAGGTTATGAATAGTGTGCAATATATGACTCATCAAATACCCCACACTTAACCTTTGCTATGCTAACCAGTACACCAAAGTGAGTAATGTAATAAGATTATTAAAAACTAGGAAATTAAAAATCCTAAATATGACATACTTCACAATGAATTCAAAGAAATGCAAAGAGATGAGCAAAATCAAACACAAAAGAGTAAAAAGATCAATAATCAAGATATCCATGAAGATCATCCAATCAATTCAAGCATGCAAAGAAACCAATCAAATCAAGAGGTGAGTCACAACAATGATAGATCCTCACAAGATATCCTCTCCAAAGTGTTTACACTCATGTGTCTTAGGTTGTAAATATTTGCACTCAAGGCACATCATGAAAACAAACACAACCGTAAGCTTGATAAATTTAAACCAAGGGAATAGAAGAGCAATGGGGAATAAGTAAAAAGTAAGACAAAATCAACCCCAAAATTAGTAAATTACCCTCTAATTCCAATCCTCTCAATCCTCTTCACCACTCAACTTTTGCTTCTTGTTATTTTTCTTTTTGTTTTTGTTTCTTTTTGTGTTGCTTTTCTTTTCTTTTTGCTGTTTTTTTTTTCAATGACACCACACCACACTTATGTACACAAATGTATCAACCAAACCATGAGTCATACCCAAAAGTTATAAGAAATAAAGAAAAATGCACCCTCACTTTAATATCCATTCCCAAAACAATTCCAAAGCTTCAAAATTCCCTAAGGTTAGGATTATCATGGTTTTTCACTTATAGGCTTGTAATGAGTTATATAACAAAGAAAGGGGTAAAAAGGTTCAAAGGGGCTAGCAAAGGGTAATTTCATTCAAGGTAGGCTATATGGCATGTGGCTTATCTAAAAGAAATGCCTAAATCACTTCAAAATTTGCAATATGAAAATCAAGTATCAACAAGAAACATGTCAAGTTCTAGAGTGCAAGTAATCAAGAATGCAACAATCACACATGAAAGAATACTAGATTGCATACATCAATCCATCCTCAATTAAGGCTCAAAATCTCACAGGGGACAAGACTATCACAATTGCCTCAACCTCTCAATTCTCAAAAGTAACAGCACACAGAAAATGCATGGATTTAGAACACTAGATATCAAGACTCAACTAAAAGAAAGCATGAGAGAAAATTCCTAAAATCTAAGAATCAAAGAAAAGCAAGCATCAACAAAACCTACATTAATCTCCCCCCCCCCCACACTTAAACTACACATTGTCCCAATGTAGCACAGACAGAATATCCACGCAGTCATATCAACAATTGTAATTGACAAGTGCAATAAAAGTAAAGAAGGAGAGAAAGAAAGAAAGACTCCCTGAATCATGAAGGGAGGAAATCAAACTCATAACTAGAAAGGACAGTCTCCAAAGCATAAACAGTAATGTTGCACTCAAGGTCAAACGGGGGTATCCAATCAGGTGCCTGCAAAACAGATGGAAAGATAGTAGCAAAGCTAGGCTTTGTTGCATCCTACAATGTGAATGTGTAACAGGAGAATCAACAACAATATTCAGAAACCCATCAATGCAAGAATCACACATATCAAAATCAGTGCATGCATGAAAAGTGTATAGTGAAGTGCAAAGAACATCAATATCAATGTTCAAAAACTCATCAATGCAAAAACTACATGTTTCAGAATTAGTGCATGCATGACAAGTGTATGGATCAGTCAATGATGGAGCATGAAAATCATGAAGAAAATTAGAAAGGTGTGTATCGTTGAACTCATGGAGCAAATCAAGGTGGAACTGTGTTACTAGGGGATCCCTCTTCCATATCAAGAATGTAAAAATCAGCAGGGAAACTCAATTGATCAACCTGAACCAAGACATCCTCATCCAAACCAACAGGATATGCAATACTCCAATTTTCTAATTGGATTACCACACCAGTAGGTTGCAAAGGTCCAAGTGAAAGGAATTTAAAAATATTCATAGGCATAACATTAATGGATGCTCCTAAATCAAGCATGGCATTTTCAAATTTTCTATTACCTATGATGCAAGGTGCAGTAAATGTACCTGGGTCCTTAAACTTTTCAGGGATGTGAGGTGTAAAGACCGAAATTCTACCCTTGAAATTTTTTTCTCATTTTAGTTCAATTCCATGCAATCTCTCCTAACTCACATTACCAATTTAATATCTTTACTTCAAATCTTATTTCCCTCTTCGCACTCTATCTCAATAATAACGTACAAAATCATTCGACCGAAAAACATAATTCGTATCAATTAAAATTAGTAACCACCGCATATAACTAGCTATTATGGGTTTCCAAAATACCCATAGCTACACATATCCAGAGTTACACCCTCATGTTAGCAATTATATCTACATCCTTAGTTACATCATATTTCAAAATATCAACTATGCACTCATGTACAAAATAGTGCAAGTGAATAAATCCAAAATGTAGAGCTCCCTAAGACACCCCAAAAATGAGTCCCCCTCGTGTCACTTGATTATCTGCAATGGGATTATCAATGACAAGTACACAAACATACAAAGGAGTAAGTCATTAATTCAAATAAACATCATCATAAGATAATCCACATTAGAAATTGGGTTAGTAAACCATTTTTGAAATTCATTTTACTTTGCTGCATAACTTGAGCCAAAGTCGCTACACCCCTCAGGGTTAGCTAAAAGAAAATTCTCATTTCCCTTTTTAAATAAAACATGCTTATATACTCAAGCCAGAGTTTTGCTTATATACTCATGCTAGAGTTTTGCTTATATACTCAAGCCAGAGTTTTGCTTATATACTCAAGCCAGAGTTTTGCTTATATACTCAAGCCAGAGTTTTGCTTATATACTCAAGCCAGAGTTTTGCTTATATACTCAAGTCAGAGTTTTGCTTATATACTCAAGCCAGAGTTGCTAACCATTCATGGTCGGCTACAAATATATTTTTCCCTTCATCAACTCGCCATTAATTATCTCCCGTAAATTCAAGCCATCTTTAGTATAAACACTGCATATATGTTTATACTAAATACGTAATTCACAATATAATTATGGCATGACCAGAAATACGCACATTTTCCATTTCCGTAAACTTATGCCTACTTTAATATAAACACACCCATTTATGTTTATACTAAATACGTAATTTACAACTCAAGAATTACATAACCAGGAAATACAACATACTTTCCTTTTCCGTAAATCTACGCTTACTTTAATATAAACACACCCATATATGTTTATACTAATTGCGTAATTTACAACTCAATCATTGCATAACTAGAAAATACACATTTTCGATTCCAAATGCACAATTAAAGACTTATCCTTACCTTGGTGAGTGTTGGGTTTGGTTCTTGGCATCTTCACGAGTTCCACCGACACCGCTGCCAACTCTAGGATCTTTCCTCATCCCACCACATAACACAACGTTAGTCATTTATTCCAAATTTCACATAAACAACTCATATTGCATTATTTAACCATACAAGATATTCATCACATTTTAGATGTTTCTAAACTACTTTCATCATAAGTATACAACCATCTAAAACATGCTTATTCATTTCATATTTCAACATTTGAAGGTAAACTCATATTCTACCTCTCTCGTTTTACTCATTTTCACTTTAGGGTTTTGGGGTTTTTATGACTCAACCCACCAACTCTTTCCATTTTCAAAATACTAACTCTAAACCAAGAGTTGTAAGAGAGAAACAACATAAAATGAACCATAACTCAAAAGAATGAGTTTCCATGGTTTCCTTCATTTTTGAGAAGATATCCAACATACCCAAAATAGGTTTTAAAGAGAAGAAGAGAGTTAGAATCTAGAGTTTTACCTCTTCTCAAGCTCTTAGATGAGTATCCAAGCTTTTTGTCCTTTAAAAAGCTCTCTTTTCTCACCCTTCTTCTTTTCTAAACCCTACATTGTGTTTAGGGGTTTCTCATTAAATGTTGTCTCGTTGGGTTCTCGCTTAAGCGAGCTTATTCTCGCTCAAGCGAGAAAATCCCGCCCATTTTAAAAACTCAGATCTGACCCTCTCGCTCAAGCGAGAATCTCATAGTGTCAACAGCCCCAAAATGCCATTTCTCGCCCAAGCGAAACAACTCTCGTAATGCATGACAGTGATATTCATGATCCTCACGGGCAACGTTGATAAGGTCAAATTATCCTTCAACTCTATCTGATCCGACTCAACCACATGAGATGGATCCCCAACATATTTCCTTAATTGAGACACTTGAAATACATTATGGAGGTTCGACAATAGTGGAGGTAATGCAATCCTATATGCCACTGGTCCAATTCTCTTCAATATCTGATACAACCCAATAAATCGAGGAGTCAGCTTACGAGACTTCAGCACCCTACCGATGCCGGTAGTCGGAACAACACTCATGAAAACATGATCTCCCTCGTTAAACTCAAGAGGTTTCCGCCTCTTATCATAATAGCTTTTCTTCCGACTCTGGGCGATCTTCATGATCTCCCGTATTTTCTTGATCTTATCTGTAGTCTCTTGAACCAGTTCGGGCCCCAATATCAAGTTCTCCCCTGTTTCAAACCAACTCATTGGAGTTCGGCACTTCCTCCCATACAACGCCTCATAAGGTGACATCCCAATACTCGAATGGAGGCTATTGTTGTAGGTAAATTCGATCAACGGCAACATGCCATCCAAACTCCCTGGTTGTTCTAAGACACAAGCCCTCAAAAGATCGTCCAATGACTGTATTGTCCTTTATGATTGGCCGTCCGTTTGTGGATGATAAGCTGAACTCAACTTCAACTTAGTTCCCAAAGCGGTTTGAAAACTAGTCCAAAAGTTTGAAGTGAAACGGGGATCCCTATCCGACACAATGCTTGACGGTATTCCATGCAAGCGAACAATTTCCCGGATATACAGTTCTGCCAATCTCTCCAAAGAGTACCTCATGTTCATAGGCAGAAAGTGAGCAGATTTAGTTAACCGATCCACGATCACCCATATCGAATCATATCCTTTCTGAGTCTTCGGAAAACCAGACACAAAATCCATGGAGATACTATCCCACTTCCAAACGGGAATTTCTAGGGATTGTAATTCTCCCACTGGTCGCTGATGCTCAATCTTGGCCTTTTGACATACCAAACAATTCGAGACATACAAGGCCACATCCCTTTTCAACCCAGACCACCAAAACAGTGTTTTCAAATCTTGATACATCTTCGTGGTTCCCGGGTGAAAGCTCAATTTGCTCTTATGGGACTCCTCTAAAATATCCCTCCGTAATTTCTCATTACGAGGCACACACACCCTCCCTTTGTAACACAACCTTCCACTAGGGTCCGTTGTGAAATTGGTATCCTTACCACTTAGCATCAGATCCCGTTTATCCATTAGCTCACTATCCTCAACTTGCATTATCCGGATTTGATCAAACAACTCATTTGTGACTTTAAGCATTCCCAAAATCATACTATGCGGCTTTATCTGAACTTCCAAGTTAATATCTCTGAACTCTTCAATTAGTTTCCCTTCTCTAACCATCAAAGCCGACATGTGCAACGACTTTCGACTCAGAGCATCCGCCACTACATTGGCCTTTCCCGGGTGGTATTGCAACCCAAAATCGTAATCCATAAGGAATTCCATCCATCTCCTCTGCCTCATGTTCAATTCCTTTTGATCAAATAAGTAGTTCAAACTCTTGTGGTCGCTGTACACTTCAAATCTCACTCCATAGAGATGGTGTCTCCAGATTTTTAAGGCAAAGACCACTACAGCCAACTCAAGATCGTGGGTAGGATAGTTTTGCTCATGCGTTCTCAATTTCCTAGAAGCATAGGCTACAACTTTTCCCTCTTGCATCAGAACACAACCCAACCCTTGCTTGGAAGCATCACAGTAAACACTGAAATCCTTATCGGTACAAGGAAGAACCAACACTGGTGCTGTAGTCAACCTCCGTTTCAACTATTGAAAGCTTTCTTCACAACAAAGTGTCCACACATACGGTTCTCCTTTCCTAGTGAGCTTAGTAAGTGGTAGCGCCAACTTCGAAAATCCCTCAATGAATTTCCGATAATAGCCCGCGAAACCCAGGAAACTCCGGATTTCAGTAACCGACTTGGTAGCTTCAATCTTCGAAGGATCGACAACTACCCCATCCTTGGATATTACATGCCCAAGAAAGTTCACCGATTCCAGCCAAAAATCACATTTAGACAGTTTAGCATACAACTGGTTCTTACTCAAGAGCTCTAGGACAATCCTTAGGTGCTCTGCATGTCCCTCTCGACTTTTGGAGTAAATCAGAATGTCATCAATAAATACCACCATGAATGAATCCAATTACGGATGGAAAATCCGATTCATATAGTCGGTAAATATTGTTGGGGCATTCGTTACGCCAAAAGACATGACCAAATATTCGAAATGCCCATACCTTGTCCTAAAGGTAGTTTTAGGAATATCTTCTGCCTTCACACGAAGTTGGTGGTAACCCGACCAAAGGTCAATCTTTGAAAACAACACTGCTCCCCTCAACTGATCCATTAAATCATCAATCCTAGGCAACAGATACTTATTTTTTATAGTAACCTTGTTCAACTGTCTGTAGTCGGTACATAACCGCATACTAACATCTTTCTTCTTAACCAATAAAACAGGCGCGCGCCACGGCGAGACACTGGGACGAATAAACTTCTTTGCTAGTAGGTCCTCAATTAGTATCTAAAGTCCTATTTTTGTCTAACTAACCTATGATATGTTCTATCAATTTCGGGATTTATTGAATGCAAAATGCATGTATTCCTCCTAGTCATGCATTACAGTCAACAGTAGGAAGAAAGTAATGCAATAGTAATGGAAATTCTTGTTATAATTGTAGAATCAACCAAGTATTTGCATCAATAACATCCTAAAATCACATAGAACATGTACAAAAAGTTTCAAGAAACAATTCAAAGCCTAACTATGTTAAAAATGCAAAACAGTTTCACTATAAACGTTGAAAAATAACAAATCAACCTTAAAAAATAAAAAACAAATAGTAAAAAGGGTTTTTTCGAATTTTTGGTTCGGAGTTGACAGACTACGTGTGTGACAGTGGGTATAACTTATTTTTCTACCCCAAATGCATATGTCATATGTCCAATTCTGATATACGGAGACAAAGTTATCCTAAAAACAAATTTTCAACAATTCACTATTCACCATAAAGTTGTATCTCATAAACTACAGTTCGGAAAGTGGTTCTGCTTTCTCTGGTGTTCAATGTGGGATGAAAGAAGTGTGGAAACAAAATTTCATGCAAAACTTCCACCCACAGCTATATAAACCAGCAAAACAAAATCACATAAATCATGAAAAATGGCAAAATAGTGAACAATGAACGCACATTAACAGCTTTTTGCACCAATATCAGAATTTTTACCAAAAATGCACTATAGAAATGACTAACTAAACTACACTACACTAAACTAAGCTTTATGAAACTACAGAGAACCTTTGTATGAATCTATAATCCCCGGCAGCGGCGCCAAATTTGATCGAGGCCGTACCCGATACAAATAATATAACAATTAAGTATAGTACTAGGAAGTGACTCCTAGGTCGTTTCCCAAAGATTATCTTTCACACAATGGTTCAAACACCTTACACGCACACGCACAATGGGGGGTTTTAGTGGTTGTTTTGCAATGAAATTAAGCTAAAACAGAACACAAATAGAAAACATAATAGTAAAGAGGCTAAATCCCTTTGGTTTCCTTGTTCACAACTCAATCCTCGGTTTCAATGTATCAAAATCAGATTCTCAGTGTTCCTCTGTTGAGAGTCGATTAACTAAGCGATGATCAACTCACAGTTAAATTGCTAAACCTCTAACTAAGCGAAATTGGTATAAGCAACAAACGGTTAACAAAGTCACATGAATCAAAGCATAAATTTCAGATTCTAAACATTGAATTCCTAATATGTTCATCACTCTAATGTTTAAGCTTCAAACTAAGCGAAATCAACATAAACATAGAGCATTTACAGATTCACATAAACTAAGCAATTATGTGCTAGAGAACTAATTAACTAAGCGAAAATCAGTTCACAAACCTACATCAAAACCATGGAATTAAGCAAACCACAATATGAAATAGGATAGAAGATTCAAACATAGAGAAACCGAAATTGCATTAAAATAATAAAGAGAAACCGAAATGCATTAAGCATTAAACCTCAAGAGTGTGATACATTACCAAAGGAACTTAGTCCAAGGTCTAGCCTTCCATGGAGGAAGAAGCCAAAACCGAAATTGAAGAAAATGAAGAAGAAGAAGCCAAAACGAAAATGAACCCTAAACCCCAAAAAGGGGAAAAACGAAAATGCTCTCTCCCAAAAGCTGAAAAATGTTTTGTTCTAATGTAAAGTTATGAGTGAAAAACGAAATCCTAAGGTATTAAAGGGTAAAACCGAAATGGGCCCTAAACCATGGGCCCAAAACCTGAAACGGAATTAAAAATCCTATAACTAAATACAATCTTCACTTTAGCACACATATTCCACTTGTAATGCCCAAAATGTCCTTGGTGCCAAATATGTCCTGAAAATGGAATTAGATTTAGTTAGGCTAAATAATCCCAAATTAACTCATTTTAGGAATAATAGTCCAATAAAGCCTAAAACACTAAACAATGCCAAATAAAGTCAATTAGACACCAAGAATCATTAACAATGGTAAAATAAGGTTATTAATAGTGTGTAATATTTGACTCATCAAATACCCCCACACTTAACCTTTTGCACTCCTGGGCAAAATCAAGAAATAATGCTATGCTAACTAGTGCACCAAAGTGAGTCATGTAAGAAGATTATTAAAAACTAGGAAATAAAAAATCCTAAAGATTGCATACTTCTCAATGAATTCTAAGAGATGCAAAGAGATAGGCAAAATCAAAGACACTAGAATCAAAAGATCAAGAATCAAGATATCCATGTAGATCATCCAATAAATTCAAACATGCAAAGAAACCAATCAAATCAAGAGGTGAGTCACAACAATGATAGATCCTGACAAGATATGCTCTCTAAAGTGTTTACACTCATGTGTCTTAGGTCCAATCAGGTGCCTGCAAAACAAATGGAAAGAAAGTAGCAACGCTAGGCTTTGTTGCAGCCTGCACCTGAACAAATAAATCAGATTGTTGTCTGATTCCTGCATCAATTGTGTTAGTGCAATGTGAATGTGTACCAGGAGAATCAACAACAATATTAAGAAACTCATCAATACAAGAGTCACACAGCTCAGAATCAGTGCATGCATGGCAAGTGTACAATGAAGTGCAAGGAACATTAATGTCAATATCAATGTTCAAAAACTCATCAATGCAAAAACTACATGTTTCAGAATTAGTGCATGCATGACAAGTGTATGAATCAGTTAATGATGGAGCATGAAAATCATGGAGAAAATTAGAAAGGTGTGTATCATTGAACTCAGGAAGCAAATCAAGGTGGAAAACAGAGTGACCATCGGATGGATGCTTTAAAGCATAAAAAATGTTAAACCGAGCCACTTTATCATCGAATTCCATAGAAAGTGTCAGCATGAACATCGATCTTGGTTCGGGCTGTTCTCAAGAATGGTCTCCCCAAAATAATTGGAACTGTGTTACTGGGGGATCCCTCTTCCATATCAAGAATGTAAAAATCAGCAGGAAAGATCAGTTGATCAACCCGAACTAAGACATCCTCTACCAAACCGGCAGGGTATGCAATACTCCTATTTGCTAATTGGATTACCACACCCGTAGGTTGCAAGGGTCCAAGTGAAAGGAATTTAAATACATTCATATGCATAACATTAATGGATGCTCCTAAATCAAGCATGGCATTTTCAAATTTTCTATTACCTATGATGCAAGGTACAGTAAATGTACCTGGGTCCTTACACTTTTCAGGGAATTAAGGAACATGCATACCTATCATGGCAGAAACATTCCTTCCCATGTTGATCCTTTCATTACCTTTCAGCTTCCTCTTGTGAGTACACAATTCTTTCAAAAACTTGGCATATCTCGGAATCTGCTTGATGGCATCAAGGAGAGGTATGTTCACCTCAACCTTTCTAAATGTATCCAAGAGGTCCTTGTCCAGTTCTTCCATATTCCCCATCTTCTTGGTTGGAATGAATTTTGGTGGAAATGGAAGAGGAATGGAAAATGGTTGTTGCGCAGCACTTGAGGAAGGTTGATTTGCATGAGTTTCTCTAGTTGTGTTCTCATTTTCTACTAAAATAGATTTATTCCTTTTTGATGCATCATGTTCTTTTTGAAGAACAAAATTTGTTCTAGGTGTAGGCACTTCAGTCTGTTTGCCTGATCTAAGGGTGATGGCACTCACATTCCTAAAAAGGTAACTTGTCAGAATTCTGTGACTGTAATGTGTTTAGTGAAGTAGCCATCTGCCCCATCTGGGTAGTTAGATTCTGAATTGAAGACTCTTGTCTTTGAATTGAAGCTCAGGTTTCTTGTTGGAATTGCATATTCTGCATCGCCATCTGCGTCACCAATTCTTCCAAAGAGGGTTCAGTAGGTGCAGGATTGTTAATCATTTGATGCCTCTATTGTTGGATTGGTGGGGGCACATATGATGGTCTATTCTGCCCAGCATTATTGTTCTGAAATGGTGCCTGATTTTTCCAACCAGGATTGTATGTGCTTGATGAGGGTGGATCATAATGTTGCTGCTTATGTGGAGGTCTGTTGTTGTATATGTTTGTAGCATATGCCTCAGGATGATCACCAGTTCTTGGCTCAAGCAAAGAAGGACACATATCACTATAATGATCACTTGAGGTGCAAATGCCACACACTCTTTCCATTGAAGATTTTTGCTGATTTATGGCTAACTGGGTGATCAAGGTGGTGAGGGAATCAATTTTAGTCTCAAGCTTGTCTTGCCTTGCTGCATTTGTCCCAACGTCATGGACTCCTCTTACAACTATGGCATCACCACTCCTTGCATTGAATTGTTGAGAATTGGAAGCCATCTTCTCAATCAAACATCTTGCCTCAAAAGGAGTCATGTCCCTAAGTGCACCACCACTAGCAGCATCAATTAAACTCCTATCCATATTGTTCAGACCCTCATAAAAATACTGCAGGAGGAGTCGCTCAAAGATCTGATGATGAGGGCAACTAGCACACAATCTCTTAAACCTCTCCCAGTACTCATACAATCTCTCACCATGTTTTTGCCTAATTCCAAATATGTCCTTTCTGATTGCAGTGGTCCTGGATGCAGGGAAGAATTTTCCCAAGAATGACCTCTTCAAGTCACCCCAACTTGTGATGGAACCAGGAGCCAGATAGTACAACCAGTCCTTTGTAGGGCCTTCAAGTGAATGAGGAAAGGCCTTTAGACAAATGTGATCCTCCATAACATCAAGTGGTTTCATGGTTGAGAAGACAATGTGGAACTACTTAAGATGTTTATGAGGATCCTGACTTGCAGTCCATTAAACTTAGGCAACAAATGGATTAGTCCAGTTTTTAGCACATATGGTACATCCTCATATTGGATACAACTCCCTTAATGTCCTCTCACAGGGATTAGGAGGAGTAGGTGGCTGAGCCATATTTTCAGAATGGACAGAATGGTCAAAATTAGGAAATGGAACAGAATGCACAGAATCACTATATTCAGAATGCACATAAACAAAATGCTCAGAAGCAGTATTTTCAGCAACAAGATGTTCAGAAACAGAAACAAAATTAGTATCTAAAGTCCTATTTTTGTCTGACTAACCTATGATATGTTCTATCAATTTCGGGATTTATTGAATGCAAAATGCATGTATTCCTCCTAGTCATGCATTACAGTCAACAGTAGGAAGAAAGTAATGCAATAGTAATGGAAATTCTTGTTATAATTGTAGAATCAACCAAGTATTTGCATCAATAACATCCTAAAATCACATATAACATGTACAAAAAGTTTCAAGAAACAATTCAAAGCCTAACTATGTTAAAAATGCAAAACAGTTTCACTATAAACGTTGAAAAATAACAAATAAACCTTAAAAAATAAAAAACAAATAGTAAAAAGGGTTTTTTCGGATTTTTGGTTCGGAGTTGACAGACTACGTGTGTGACATTGGGTATAACTTATTTTTCTACCCCAAATGCATATGTCATATGTCCAATTCTGATATACGGAGACAAAGTTATCCTAAAAACAAATTTTCAACAATTCACTATTAACCATAAAGTTGTATCTCATAAACTACAGTTCGGAAAGTGGTTCTGCTTTCTCTGGTGTTCAATGTGGGATGAAAGAAGTGTGGAAAAAAAATTTCATGCAAAACTTCCACCCACAGCTATATAAACCAGCAAAACAAAATCACATAAATCATGAAAATGGCAAAATAGTGAACGCACATTAACAGCTTTTTGCACCAATATCAGAATTTTTACCAAAAATGCACTATAGAAATGACTAACTAAACTACACTACACTAAACTAAGCTTTATGAAACTACAGAGAACCTTTGTATGAATCTATAATCCCCGGCAGCGGCGCCAAATTTGATCGAGGCCGTACCCGATACAAATAATATAACAATTAAGTATAGTACTAGGAAGTGACTCCTAGGTCGTTTCCCAAAGATTATCTTTCACACAATGGTTCAAACACCTTACACGCACACACACAATGGGGGGTTTTAGTGGTTGTTTTGTTATGAAATTAAGCTAAAACAGAACACAAATAGAAAACATAATAGTAAAGAGGCTAAATCCCTTTGGTTTCCTTGTTCACAACTCAATCCTCGGTTTCAATATATCAAAATCAGATTCTCAGTGTTCCTCTGTTGAGAGTCGATAAACTAAGCGATGATCAACTCACAGTTAAATTGCTAAACCTCTAACTAAGCGAAATTGGTATAAGCAACAAACGGTTAACAAAGTCACATGAATCAAAGCATAAATTTAAGATTCTAAACATTGAATTCCTAATATGTTCATCACTCTAATGTTTAAGCTTCAAACTAAGCGAAATCAACATAAACATAGAGCATTTACAGATTCACATAAACTAAGCAATTATGTGCTAGAGAACTAATTAACTAAGCGAAAATCAATTCACAAACCTACATCAAAACCATGGAATTAAGCAAACCACAATATGAAATAGGATAGAAGATTCAAACATAGAGAAACCGAAATTGCATTAAAATAATAAAGAGAAACCGAAATGCGTTAAGCATTAAACCTCAAGAGTGTGATACATTACCAAAGGAACTTAGTCCAAGGTCTAGCCTTCCATGGAGGAAGAAGCCAAAACCGAAATTGAAGAAAATGAAGAAGAAGAAGCCAAAACGAAAATGAACCCTAAAACCCAAAAAGGGGAAAAACGAAAATGCTCTCTCCCTAAAGCTGAAAAATGTTTTGTTCTAATGTTAAGTTATGAGTGAAAAACGAAATCCTAAGGTATTAAAGGGTAAAACCGAAATGGGCCCTAAACCATGGGCCCAAAACCTGAAACGGAATTAAAAATCCTATAACTAAATACAATCTTCACTTTAGCACACATATTCCACTTGTAATGCCCAAAATGTCCTTGGTGCCAAATATGTCCTGAAAATGGAATTAGATTTAGTTAGGCTAAATAATCCCAAATTAACTCATTTTAGGAATAATAGTCCAATAAAGCCTAAAACACTAAACAATGCCAAATAAAGTCAATTAGACACCAAGAATCATTAATAATGGTAAAATAAGGTTATTAATAGTGTGTAATATTTGACTCATCACTCATTAAACAAAACCAGTATCTGTCCAAAATTTACCTTAGCATTCCCAACATTGCATGCCCTACCACATAGAACCAAGGTAGTCACTCAAAAAAAAACACCTAAACAACTAAGACTTTTAGAATCTCTCACCTCATACAAAACCCAACTATCCGGTGACTATCCAATTACATCAAACATTTCCGCCACCCTACCCTACGGTAGAAAGAAATCACCAATCCCTAACCTCAATTTGACACACGAAACCCTTGATTCGCCCAAAACTAGGTACTATGTTACCACTCGACAAGTGCAAATTTACAAACACTCGGTCCCATAACATACGTTAGAAGTGGATACCCGAATTACCATTGCAAATATAAATTTAGTAATCCAACTTGCATCACGTCTAAGAATACATGGTCATAATCGTATCACCAAATTTTTTAACAACCTCATATTTATCAAGAAACGGTTGCTAAAATTTTGGGATTCTCCAACATGATACTAAATCAATGTTTAGCCACAAGCTACGTTTCACCCAATAATGATTTTCAAAAATGGTTTGGACACACGGTTCATGGCAACCATGTCGTGAAAACAAAGTTTACATAATCATTTCAACATAACTCAAAACCCTTTCTCTCATGCGGTTACCCCACAATCATGCATAGCAATTACTGACGTACATGAAACAGAAACAACTTTTGTCAGTACAGCATCCAAAGCAGATAATTGGTGTACACCACCACTATATTGTGCATTGCCAATGTTCTACTACAAAAGGATCGATCATCATAGACCAAAAGTTTCACGTTTATTCAAATGCATTCATCACAATGACGGGGTAAGCAAATTAACTTGCCTCCTTCCCTATCTGGCAGTATAAGTTTTACCCCCTAGCATACCTATACTGATCAATGCTAACTCGATTTTTAAATCCTCACTAAGGTACTCAACAAGAATCTTTCACATCAAGTATTTTCACATAGTTAAGCATAACAAAATTTGCTGACCGCCAGTCCCTTGTCAGAGTTAAATCCACATGGGACATCGTTAAGCGTATCAAAACTATGGTAAAGGTCTTACCATTTCCCCCAACCGTACACTGAGACACCAATATTGATACAACTAAGTCGGAAACAACGACTCTGTGTACAATTTCAGTCGGTTCACACATTCAAGAAATACGAGGAATGTGTCGCTCCCGAATCAAACAACACTAAAAGAAAAATACATGCCACCGTAAATTTACCTAGATCCAGGCCATCCATATCTGATGCCTCTGCACCACTCATGGTAAACACCCTGCTAGTGTGTTTGGTCCTCTCAGCCAGAACAACACTCTATCGTTGATCCAGCTTGGGGCAAAACCTTTTGATGTGTCACAGCTCCTTGTAGTGGAAGCACCCATTTCCCGATCCTGAACAGGTGCTTCCATAATGGTGCCTACCACATTTGTTGCACAAGTGAGTAGTGACTCCCCCTTTAGGAACGGTGGAAGATTTTGATCCTTAATAATTTCGGTCACGGTATCCATTGGGCGTCGTATAAGGTTTTCGGATATCCTAAAACATCCTTTCCTTACTCTTGTCTTGGGTATGATTTCTCTGAGGGCCGAAGTTTCTCGGAGGATTAACTCTAGGGGTCACCCCCTCATCCGCTGCCAGGTCATCTTCATACATCCTACACTTGTTAACCAAGGTAGGAAAATCGGCAATCTCTTGATGTCCAAACATCAGCTTCAGCTTGGGTCTCAAACCCGACTCAAACTTTGAACACTTGGACCTTCCGTCCACTTCTAATGCAGAGTAGGGGCAAAATCGGGCCAATTCAACGAATTTAGCCGCATATTCCCCCACCGACATGTTTCCCTGTTCCAACTTCAAGAACTCCATTTCCTTCTTCCTCTTCAGATCAGCAAGGAAGTATTTATGAAGGAATTTCGCCTTGAACGTACCCCAGGATATCAAATGTCCCTCCGCCTCCATTTGGCGTCGAGTAAACTCCCACCAGTTCTCGGCCTCCTTCACTAGCATATAAGTCGCATAAGCCAACTTCTGAGCAAATCCCCTGTGGAACATCAGGAGCAAATCCCCCGTGGAACTGACTGAATCCACTCATTCGCAACATCAGGAGCAAATCCCCCGTGGAACTGACTGGGGTTCCTTCTACAAAACTCATCCAGACCTTGGTACTCTTCCGGTCCGGGTGGGACTAGGGGTTGCCAACTCGGACTTGGCGCATGGTTCTGATTCAAATTATGCAAGTTCTCGTTCACCTGTTGTAGGGCAGCCACCATCTGAGCCAACAAATCATTTGGAATGTTCTGACTCGTTCCTCTCCCTCTTCCCCATCCAGCCATGTCTTAACCTGCGCTCATTGGTAGTCAGCACACAAATTTTAACTCACATACTTCATGTTATCACATTGTCTCATAGAACAGTACATGTCACTACATCAAGGTTACATGCTTTAAACATTCAATTCACACAATCTCAACTAGTCAAATCATAAACATGTTACAAAGAAGCAAGTAAGGCCATACCCTAGGCCGCAAAATTAACTATGCTATGATACCATATTGTAAGGACCCAAATTCTACCCTTGAAAATTTATTCTTATTTCATTTCCTTTTCATATTAGACATATTCACCCTATAGTATATATATCCCATAATATATGTTCTATAGCATGAATATTCATCCATTCAAAATCACTTTCCTTTTCATATTGTAACCCCCTTGTACTCCCATCTACTACAATTAACATTTATTTATTCAATGCCACCTCAGGCAAGACTACACCACAAAGGTGATTTCAATACCACGTTGGGTAAGTCTACACCATGAGGGTGATTCAACACCACGTTGGGTAAGTCTACACCATGAGGGTGATTCAATACCACGTTGGGTATGTCTACACCACGAAGGTGATTTCCATACCACGTTGGGTAAGTCGACACCACGAAGGTGATTTCCATACCACGTTGGGTAAGTCTACACCACGAAGGTGATTTCCATACCACGTTGGGTAAGTCGACACCACGAAGGTGATTCAATACCACGTTGGGTAAGTCTACACCACGAAGGTGATTTCCATACCACGTTAGGTAAGTCGACACCACGAAGGTGGTAAAATACCACGTTGGGTAAGTCTACACCACGAAGGTGATTCAATACATTTATAAACAGCAATTCCACGCATCCTTTATTATGAACATACCCATATATGTTTATAATAAGCGACTTGCATCTTTACCACTTTCACAACCAGAAGATTACACACGTTTTCCATTATAAAGTACAATTAAAGACTTATCCTTACCTTGGTGAACGTTGGGGTCGTTTCTGAGTAACTTTACAAGTTTCCTCCGCGATTACCTCCAACCTTAGGATCTTTCCTCATCCACACCAAACAACAATGAAGGTCAGTACTTTATACAAAATAACACATAAAGAACTCATTTCTCATCTTTTAAACATACAAGATATTTACACATTTTCAATGTTTCTAAAACATACTTATTCATCTCAAATATCAACATTAAAGCACAAACTCATCTTCTATATCTAACATTTCCCTCATTTCCCTTTTACTCAAATTCTCATTTTGCGGGTTTTGGGGTTTTCATGGATAAACTCGCAAAACACTTTCATTCATCAAATACCAACTCTAAACCAAAAGTTTACAAGAGAAAAACAACCTAAAACGAACCATAACTCTAAAGGAAGAGTTTCCATGGTTTCTCATACTTTGAGAAGAGATCCATACACCCAAAAACGAGTTTGAAAGGGGGAGGGAGAGTTAGAATCAAGAGATTTACCTCTTCTCAAGCTTCTAGGTGATTCCCACGAGTCCTTGCTCTCCAAAATCACCTTATCCTCTCTTCTCTCTCAATTTCTAACCCTAAAATGTGTTTGGGGTTTCTATTTTAAAGTGGAATCGTCGGGTTCTCGCTCATGCGAGCCCATACTCGCTCAGGCGAGAAAATCCCGCCCTTTTAAAATTTCAGATTTGACGCTCTTGCTCAAGCAAGGGGTTTCTCGCTCAAGCGAGACCACTCTCGCTCAAGCGAGACCACTCTCTCTCAAGCGAGACCACTCTCTCTCAAGTGAGACCACTCTCGCTCAAGCGAGACCACTCTCGCTCAAGCGAGGATCTTACAGCCTCGACAGGTCTTGAATGCCACTCTTCTCTCCCAGGCGAGACAACTCTCACTCAAGCGAGACCACTCTCGCTCAAGCGAGAATCCTCCAGTATAGCCCAGGATTTCACCCTCCCAAGTGAGCCTCTCTCGCCCGGGCGACAATTCACTCGCTTAAGCGAGACTCCTAGGGCTGATACTATAATTAAATACTTGAAATTTAGGGTGTTACACGAGACGATAAAAAATAAATATGCGAGCATGTCGGGCTCAAGATGATAAAAATAAATATACGAGCATGTTGGGCTCTAGACGATAAAAATAAATATGTGAGCTTGTGAGGATCAAAATTAAAAAATAAATACACGAGTATGTCGGGTTTGAGACGATAAAATAAATATGCGAGCATATCAGGATCGAGACTATAAAATATATATGCGAGCATTTTGGGCTCGAGACGATAAAATGAATTTACGAGAATGTCGGGCACGAGAGGATAATCTAAATTTGGAGCATGTCGGGCGCGAGACGATGAAAAGAAATATGTGAGTATGTCGGGCTTGAGACGATACAATAAATATGTGATCATGTCCAACTCGAGACGATAAAATAAATTTGCGATAGTGTCGAGCTCGAGATGATAAATATGCGAGCATGTAGGGCTATAGACGTTAAAATAAATATGCGATCAGGTCGAGCTTTAAATGATTAAAAAAATATGCTAGCATGTCGAGCTCGAGACAATAAATATGCGAGCATGTAGGGCTCAAGACGATAAAATAAATATGGGAGCATGTCGGGCTCCAGACGATAAAAAAGTATGTGAGTATGTCGGGTTCCAGACGATAAATATTGATATGCAAGCATGTCGGGCCCGAGAAGATAAAATAAATCTACGAGCATTTCAAGCTCGAGATGGTAAAATAAATCTGATAGCATGTCGGTTTTGAGAAGATAAAATAAATCTACGAGCATTTCGGGCTCGAGACGATAAAAAAAATGTTCTAGCCTGTCGGGCTCGTGATGATATAAATAAATATGCGAGCTTGTTGGGCTTGAGACGATAATATAAATATGCGAGCGTGTCGGGCTCGAGACGATAAAATTTATTTGCGAGCTTGTCTGGATGGAGACGATAAAATAAATATGTGAGCTTGTCGGGCTCGAGACGATAAAAATAAATATGCGAGCATGTCGGGCTCGTGACAATAAAAGTAAATATCCGAGCTCGTCGGGTTCGAGACGATAAATTAAATAAGGGAGCTTGTCACGCTCGAGATGATAAAATAAATATGCGAGCGTGTTGGACTCGAGACGTTAAAATAAATATGGGAGCTTGTCGGGCTCGAGACGATAAAATAAATATACAAGCATGTTAGGTTCGAGACGATAAAAATAAATATGCGAGCTTATTGTACTTTAGACATAAACTTAAACATGCGAGCTTGTCGGGACTGAGACGATAAAATAATTATGGGAGCGTTCGGGCTTGAAACGATAAAATAAGTATGCGAGGAGGTCGGATTCAAGAAGATAAAATATATATGGGAGCTTGTCGGGCTAAAGATGATAAATTAAATATGCGAGAATGTCACGCTTGAGACGATAAAAATAAATATGTGAGCTTGATGTACTCGAGATGATAAAAATTAATATGCGAGCATGTCGGGCCCGAGATGATAAATAAATTTGCCAGCATGTCGGGCTCGAGACGTTAAAATAAATATGCGAGCATGTCAGGCTCAAGACTATAAAATAAATATGCGAGCGTGTCGGGCTGGAGATGATAAAATAAATATGCGAGCATGTCGTGTGAAGAAGATCTTGCTCCTGACCTTGGCACTGTTTTGATGAAGACACCAATATCACAATAATAAGAAAGGAAGAAGATCTACAAAGACTATCAAAGATAAAGCTTTAAATAATTAGAGTCTAAGTCTTAGGTACTTCTATCCTTACAACTCATCTATTTACTTAGTTAATAATGCTCAAAATTGTTTTCAAGAAAAACAGAAAAATCTAAGTGTGAATAAAAATAATTTTCAAAAACAACATGTAATGGGTTACCATACTTGAGTAACAAGTTTCATGAGTGAGAAAATATTTTTCAAACCTCTAACAGCTATGAGTAATCCATTACTGACTTTGGAGTAACAGATTACCATTTTTAGAAAACAGGGTAATCGATTACTCAAAGTAGTTTAATAGGAACTCGCTGGGTGTTCCATAATAAATCAGATGAAAATGGTATAATCATTAGAAAGAAGGCTAGAATAGTAGCCCAAGGATACAACCAAGATGAAGGTATAGACTTTGATGAAACCTTCGCTCTGGTTGCTAGACTTGAAGTGATTAGACTGCTACTTGCATATGCATGCTCCTTAAATTTTCAGCTTTACCAAATGGACGTAAAGAGTGCATTCCTTAACGGGTATATACAAGAGGAAGTAATTGTAGAACAACCTCCTGGTTTTGAGGACTACAAACATCCCTCTCACGTATACAAGTTAAAGAAAGCCCTCTATTGCTTAGAGCAAGCTCCATGTGTTTGGTATGACCGTCTAACTAACTTTCTTATAGAAAAAGGTTTTACAAAAGTCTAGGTCGATACTACACTCTTTATTAAGAAAATAAATCATCACACTTTACTTGTTCAAATCTATGTTGATGATATTATTTTCGGTTATACTAACGATAGTTTGTGTAGTGAATTTGGCAATATGATGCGAGAATTTGAGATGTCTATGATGGGAAAGTTAAATTACTCTCTTGGACTTCAAATTAAACAACTTAGCAATGGCATATTTGTAAGTCAAACCAAATATTGCAAAGATCTGTTGAAGAGATTTGAGATGGATGACTGCAAGACGACCACTACTCCTATGGGATCAAGTACCTATATCGATGCTGATGACGCTGGGAAATGTATTGAAATATCTAAGTATCGAGGTATGATCGATTTCCTTTTATATCTTACTGCCAGTAGAACTGATATTATGTTTAGTGTATGTCTATGTGTGCGATATCAATCTAAACCCAAAGAGTCACATCTAGTTGCCGTTAAGAGAATCATGAAGTATCTCAAAGGTACAACCGATATTGGACTATGGTATCCCAAGGGAAGCGTATGTGAATTGGTTGGCTTCTCGGATTCAGACTTTGCGGGATGCAAGTCTGAGAGAAAAAGTATAAGTGGTACTTGCCACATTCTAGGGAATTCTTTAGTTTCTTGGTCTTGCAAGAAACAAGCTTGTGTTGCCTTAAGCACCGCTGAATCGGAATATATTGCTGCCAGTAGTTGTTGTGCACAAGTGTTGTGGCTCAAACAACAATTACGGGATTATGGCTAAAACCTAGGCTGCACACCCTTGAAATGTGACAATACTAGTGCTATTAATCTCACCAAAAATTCGATTATGCACTCAAGAACCAAACACATTGATAGTTATTGGTACCCAAAAAAAACATTACTCATAGTTACAAGTATTCAAAAATATAATGACTCTGGTTACAAATATTCAAATCAGCAGATAGTCAGTTATGATGCTAAAAGCGAAAATAAAGGAATCCAGATTTAAAAGCTCCAAGTTAAGCGTCCTTAATTTATCCAATTACCTGTAATGGGATTATCATAAATAATACATAGAAAACACAAAGGAGTAAGTCAATAAACTCCACATAATCATATGATAATCCACATTCAATAAGGTTAGATAAACAGTTCTATTGTGACATATAAACAATACTTCTCATATATATCCACTTTGTTATCTTCATCATTCCACATTTTAATCGAACTCATCGGCATCCATTCCCCATATCCATACGTAATTCTATCCTTCCTTTTCATAATCATCAATCTCATTTATGTTTATCTTGGTTCATTTATCTTACCACATAGGGCAAGTCAGACATTTGCTATAAATAGCCAATACCACGAAGGCAAGTCATACATTGGTACGAATAGCCATTGCCACGAAGGCAAGTCATACATTGCTACGAATAGCCATTGCCACGAAGGCAAGTCATACATTGCTACGAATAGCCATTACCACGAAGGCAAGTCATACATTGCTACAAATAGCCAATACCACGAAGGCAAGTCATACATTGCTACAGATATTCATTACCACGAAGGCAAGTCATACATTGCTACAAATAGTCATTACCACGAAGGCAAGTCATACATTGCTACGAATAGCCATTACCATGAAGGCAACTCATACATTGCTCAACGAGCCAATACCACAAAGGGCAAGTCATACATTGCTGAACGAGCCAATACCACAAAGTGCAAGTCATACATTGCTCAACGAGCCAATCCATATATAATCAAAAAATCCACACATTCTCTATCATCATATGCAATTAAACACTTCTCCTTACCTTGGTGAGTGTTGGGGTCGGTTTTGAGTAACTTTACAAGTTTCCTTCGCTACCTCCTCCAACCTTAGGATATTTCCTCATCCCCACCAAACAACAACAAAAGTCAGTAATTCATTCACAATAATATACACACAACTCATATTACATTTGCAAACATATATGATATTCACATATTTCCAATGTTTCCAAAACTACTTTCATTAGAAGTTTCCAAACATTAAAAAATACATATTCATCTTCTACTTTACATTAGAACACATACTCATCTTCTTCATCTACCATTTCACCCATTTTCCTCTTTTACCACATTTTCATTTTGGGGTTTAGGGGTTTTCATGAATCAACCCACAAACCCTTTCCATTTTGTTGGAAATCAACTATAAACCAAGAGTTTACAAGAGATAAACTAAATAAAACGAACCACAACTCCAAAGGAAGAGTTTCCATGGTTTCTCACATTTAGAGAAGAGATCCCATACACCCAAAACAAGTTTGGAAGGGAAAAGGAGAGTTAGAATCAAGAGATTTACCTCTGCTCAAGCTTCTAGATGATTCCCACGAGTCCTTGCTCTCAAATACCTCCTTCTCTCTTCTCTCTCAAGTTCTAACCCTAAAAGTGTTTGAGGGTTTCTATTTTAAAGTTTCAGCGCCAGGTTCTCGCTCAATCGAGCCATTTCTCGCCCAGGTGAGAAAATCCTGCCCATTTTAAAAACTCAGATCTGGCTCTCTCGCTCAAGCGAGGATCCTACAGTGCCAATACCCCATCCCTCATCCAGGCGAGCCAAATCTCGCTCAGGCAAGAATCCTTCAGTATATCCTAGTATTCCACTCACCCATGTGAGCCTCTCTCGCTCAAGCGAGACCCTCTCGCCCAAACGTGAATCTGGCAGTGTGTCCCCTTCACCAGGACTGTTAACACATCTTAGGAAATATAAATTAAGGGTTTTACATATGGCATCCTCTTCTAGATCAAAGAAGCAACGCTCTAATGTGACTCAAACGAAGCAAGAAACTTCATCTTTGGAGTCTATCCCTCTGGATTTAACAAGACTTCTTGCAAATTATGAACATCGCAAAGTCTTCGAGGAGCATTTCCATGGACGCACCATCTTTACTCCAAAATTCGGTAATGTCGGGAATTTTGAGTTTGAAGAATTTCTTTTTCCTTATCTTTTACGACAACAACATGAACTTCTGGAAAAATCGTCTTACTCCCCACGTGAAAGGAAAAGACAATATTTTGGATACAAAAACTTTTAGTTCATTGTGCTGTAACATACCCACTCAAGGTAGCACAATGTGTTTCGGCCTTGCTTGTGAATGGGATAACTATGATCGAAAGGAGTTCTACTATTCTCTCTGTAGAATTTCAAAAGAGGAAATAGAACTGCGTAAGCAACAGGGCTTTGATGAGACTGTTAACAATAGAGATATCCAATCTGTTGGACATCTCAAACTTGAAGATCATTTGCTTCATTATTTTCTAAGCTATGTCATTTTTCCTAAATTTTCAAATCATTCTCAAATCAGTGACATAGAACTTCAATTGATGTATGCTATGAAGTATAATATCAAAATTAATTGGGCTCAGATGATAGTGAGACAAATGTGGACTGTTCGAGGAACTCAAAGTCCCTTTCCCTATGCAATCTTCATAACCAACATTCTTAAGAATTTCGGTGTTTCTAGTGCTAGTGAAACCAAGGTTGCTCTTAATCTTCGCGAAAGCAAGATTGATGTGGAAGTTGTCCACAAAATGGGTTTCTCCATAGATCCTCATGACCGCTGCACCTATAACCATAGAACTGATAGACCGACTGCAACTGCTAATCTACTAGAACCTGCCAATCCTAATCCTTCTAAATTTCATGCTCTGTCTTCCTAATCTGCTGCCATGCCTTCCAATTAGATGATTATGTATGATTTGTTTTCACTTCGAGGCTACATATCTAACCGAATGGATGATCTTGATGCTGAAATCAACAAATCCAGTTTGAACTTCATCGTCTTTCTTCTAAGGTGAGTAGCATGGACATTGATGAACACAACTCTCAGCCTGAATCTTAGATTATCTCTGTGTCTAGGATTTCTGTTTGTAATGTTGCATGATTGTGAACAATTTGCTATTTTTTGCTATTTCTTTTAAATGTGTATGAACATCTTTTAATGTTTCATTATGCAATGTCACTTTTATGATTACCTTCATGACTTCTATATTCATATTGTATGCTATATATATATTGTGTTGGACTCTTGGTTTTTCTTCTTTTTGATGAAGTCAAAAGGGGGAGAAAAGTTGGAGAAGTGTATTTTTTGTCAAAATTCTTTCAGGCACATAACTCCAAATGAAAGCGGGAGCAAAGAAAACACGGGGAGCATACTCAAAACAAATAATATCACAAAGTATGCTGCTCTCACGAAACCACACTGATAAGAAGATATTGGTTTGTCATCATCAAAAAGGGGGAGATTGTGAAGAAGATCTTTGCTCCTGACATTGGCGCTGTTTTGATGAAGACACCAACATCCCCAAAAAAGAAGAAAGGAAGAATACTTATAAGGAAAAAGAAGATAAATCTTCAAGACAAATCAGTCTAAGTCTAAATAGGTACTTCTATCCTATACTCTTAAATATACAATAGTAGTAATGCTCAAACTATTTTTAAATAAAATTGAAACACTTCAAGTATAGACAAAACAATTTTCAAAAATAGTGTGTAACGGGTTACTGTTTTTAAGTAATCCATTACTGTTTCTGATTAAAAATTTACAAGTTTCAGTAAAGTTGGGTAATCGATTACTCAAGTATGTCATCGATTACCATAAATAATTTTTTAAAATCCAGTTGGACAGAACGTTTGGGTAATCGATTACCCACATGTTGTAATCGATTACTGAGAGCTGTTACACCAATTTTCAGATTTAAAAGTGAGTAGTTTTTCATCCCAAACTAAATGGTTCCATTCCAAACGAATCCTACCCTTTCCTAAATGTGTTATGGTTTAATTGAAAGTCTATACAAAGGCATTAGAACTCAGATTCAATACACAACTTATAAACAACTTTGACACAACTCTCATACAATTTTCAAAAAGCTCTTACACACATTCTGAATTGAAAGTCGATATAAAGGCATTGGCAACCTGTGCTTAAACTTTCAAAGTGAATTTTTCTGAGTTGCTTGAAGTAAAGTGTTTCAAAGTTTACAAACTTCTAAGAGCAATATTACTTAGTATACAAAGAGTTGTTGGATTGCAAGTTATATTACATACTAAACTTATAAAGGCAATCCTGCCATCGTTATACATTCTTCATTAATATTGCAGATTTCTTTCTTTCACAAGGGTGTAGAGGATAAAATAAATATGCGAGCTCGTGGGGCTCGAGAATATAAAATAAATATGTGAGCGTGTTGGGGTGGAGAGGAAAAAATAAATTTGTGAGCATGTCGGGATTGAGACGATAAAAATAAATTTGTGAGCATGTCGAACTACAAAAGATAAAATAAATTTGCGAGCATGTCGAGCTCAAGACGTAAAAAAAATAATCCAGCATGTTGGGCTCTAGACGATAAAATAAATTTGTGAGCATGTCGGGATCGAGACGATAAAATAAATATGCTAGCTTGTCGGGCTCGAGACGATAAAATAAATATGCGAGCTTGTCGGGCTCGAGATGATTAAATTAAATATACGAGCATGTTGGGCTCAAGAGGATAAAATAAATTTGCAAGCATGTCGTGCTCGAGACGATAAAGTAAATTTGCAAGAATGTCGGGCTCGAGACGATAAAATAAATTTGCGAGCATGTCCGGCTCGAGACGAAAAATTAAATATGCGAGCATGTTGGGCTCGAGACGATAAAATAAATATGCGAGTATGTATGGTTTGAGACGATAAAATAAATATGGGAGCTTGTGGGGCTCTATACGATAAAATAAATTTGTGAGCATGTCGGCCACGAGACGATAAAATAAATTTGCTAGCATATCAGGCTCTAGACGATAAAATAAATACGTGAACATGTCAGTCTCGAGAGGGAAAAATAAATTCGTGAGCATATTAGGATCTAGACGATAAGAAAGAATATTCGAGCATGTCAAGATCGAGACGATAAAATAAATTTGCGAGCAAGTCGGGCTCGAGACGGAGAAATAAATATGTGAGCATGTCTGGCTCGAGACGATAAAATAAATATGCAAGAATGTCAGGCTCGAGACGATAAAATATATATGCGAGAATGTCGGGCTCGAGATGATAAAAGAAATTTGCGAGGATGTCGGGCTTCAGACGATAAAATAAATTTGCGAGCATGTCGGGGTCAATACGCTAAAATAAATATGCGAATATGTCAGCCTCGAGACGAAAAAATAAATTTGCGAGCATGTCGGTCTCGAGACAATAAAAGAAATTTGCAAGCATGTCGTCCTCATGACGAAAAATTAAATATGGGAACAAGCTGATGTAGAGACGATAAAATAAATATGTTAGCATGTCGGGCTCTAAACGATAAAATATTTATGCGAGCATGTCGGGATGCAGACGATAAAAATGAATATGCGAGCATGACATGCATGAGATGATAAAATAAATATGCGAGTGAGTATGGTTGAGACGATAAAATAAATATGGGAGCTTTTGGGGCTCTATACAATAAAATAAATTTGTGAGCATGTCGGGCTGAGGCTCTAGACGATAAAATTTGTGAGCTTTTGGGGCTCTATACAATATGCAAGAATACCAGGCTCTAGACGATAAAATAAATATGCGTACATGTCAGTCTCGAGAGGGAAAAATAAATTTGGGAGCATATTAGGCTCTAGACGATAATAATGAATATCGGAGCGTATCAGGATCGAGATGATAAAATAAATTTGCGAGCAAGTCGGGCTGAGGCGGAAAAATAAATATGTGAGAATGTCGTGCTCGAGACGATAAAATAAATATGCTAGAATGTTGGGATCGAGATGATAAAAATTTATATGCGAGAATGTCAGGCTCAAGATGATAAAATAAATATGCGAGCATGTCAGGCTCGAGAAGATAAAAATAAATACACGAGAATGTCGGACTCCAGACGTTGAAATAAATATGCGAACATGTCGGGCTTGAGATAATAAAATAAATATGCGAGGGTTTCGGGCACCAGAAGAATTAATAAATATGTAAGTTTGTGAGGCTCAAGAAGAGAAAATAAATATGCGAGTTTGTCGGGCTCGATATGATAAAAATAAATATTCGAGCATGTCCTGCTCTAGACGATAAAATAAATATGAGCATGCCGGGCTCGAGAGGATAATATAAATATGCGAGCTTGTCGGGATTGATATAATAAAATAAATATGAGAGCATATCAGACTTGAGAAGACAAAAATTAATATATGAGCATGTCGGGCTCTAGACGATAAATTAAAAATGCGATCATGTTGGGCTTAAGAGGATAAAATAGATAGGTGAGCATGTCTAGCTCGAGACGATAAAATTAATATACGAGCTTGTCTGACTTGAGATGATAAATCAAATATTCCAGCATGTCGAGCTCGAGACGATAAAATTAATTTGCCAGCAAGTCGAGCTCGAATCGATAAAATAAATCTAAGAGCATGTCGGAATCGAGACGATAAAAATAAACATTCGATCACGTCGGGCTCGAGACGATAAAATAAATTTATGAGCGTGTCGGACTCGAGACGATAAAATAACTATGCGAGCTTGTCGGGCTTGAGATGATAAAATAAATATGCAAGCATGTCATCCTCGAGATGATGACAATAAAAATACAAGCATGTCGAACTCGAGACGATAAAATAAATTTGCTGGCATGTAGAGTTCCTGACGATAAAATAAATATCAGAACATGATGGGCTCGAGACGACAGAATAAATATGCGAGCTTCCTGGGCTCCATATGATAAAATAAATGTACGCGCTTGTTAGGCTCGAGATGAAAAAAATAAATATGCGAGCATGACAGACTCGGGATGAGAAAATAAATAGGAGAGCATGTTTTGCTCGAGACGATAAAATAAATATGCGAGCATGTTGGGTTCGAGATGATAAAATAAATATGCGATCATGTACGACTCGAGACAATAAAATAAATATGTGAGTGTGTCGGGATTGAGACAATAAAAGTAAATATGTGAGTTTGTAGGGCACGAGACCATAAAAATACATATGTGAGCTTGTCGAGCTTGAGACAATAAAATAAATGTGCGACGTGTCAGGATCGAGACATTAAAATAAATATGCTAGCATGTCAGGTTCGAGAAGATAAAATAAATATGCGAGTGTGTCTGGCTCGAGATGATAAAATAAATATGCGAGTGTGTCGGACTTTAAACGATAAAAATTAATATTTGATAATTTTAGGCTCGAGACGATAAAATAAATATGCAAGTATGTCTGGTTCGAGACGATAAAATAAATATGTCAGCATGTCGGGATCGAGAGGATTAAATAAATTTTCCAGCATGTCGGGCTCAATACGTTAAATTAAATTTGTGAGCATGTCGGGCTCGAGAAGATAAAATAAATCTAAGAGCCTGTGTGGATCAAACGATAAAATAAATATGCGAGCATGTCGGGCTCGAGAGGATTAAAAAGAGCATGTCGGGATTGAGACGATGAAATAAATATGCGAACATGTTAGACTCAAGACGAAAATAATAAATTTGGGAGCATGTCGGGCTAGAGACGATAAAATAAATATGCAATCTTGTAGGGCTCGAGACGATATAATAAAAATGCGAGCTTGTCGGGAACGAGACGATAAGAATAAATTTGCGAGTAAGTCGGGCTCCAGAGGATAAAATTAACGAGCGAGCATGTCGGGCTATATATGATAAAATTAATATGCGACCATGTTGGGCTCTAGACGATAAAAATAAATATGAGAGCATGTCGGGCGCGAGACTATAAAAGTAAATATCTGATCTTGTGGGACTCGAGATGATAAAATAAATATGCGAGCTTGTCAATCTCGAGACGATAAAATAAATATGTGATCATATGAGGCGCGAAACGATGAAAATAAATATGTCAGCTTGTCAGGCTCATAACAATAAAATAAATTTGCGAGCATATCGGGCTCGAGACTGTAAAATGAATATCCGAGCATGTCGGGCTCGAGACATTAAAATAAATATGCCAACATGTAAGGCTTTTGATGCTAAAATAAATATGTGAGCATGTCGGCCTCGAGACGATAAAAAAATATGCGAGCTTGTCGTGCTCGAGACAATAAAATAAATTTGCGAGCATGTCGGACTCGAGAAGATAAAATAAATATGCGATCATATTAGGCTCGAGACGATGAAATAAATATGCGAACATGTCGGGCTCGAGACATTAAAATAAATATGCCAACATGTAAGGCTTTTGACGCTAAAATAAATATTCGAGCATGTTGGCCTAGAGACGATAAAATAAATATGCGAGCATGTAGGGCTCGGGACCATAAAAATAAATAGGCATGAACGTTGGACTCCAGACGTAAAAAAAATACTTGCGAATTTCGAGCTCGAGACATAAAATAAATATGCGAGCATGTCGAGCTCGAGACAATAAAATAAATATGTGAGCTTGTCGTGCTCAAGACAGTAAAATAAATGTGCAAGCTTGTAGGGCTCGAGACAACAAAAAAAAATATGCAAGCTTGTATGGCTCGAGACGATAAAATAAATATGCGAGCTTGTCTGGCACGAGGCAATAAGAATTAATTTACAGGTATGTCAGGCTCGAGACGATAAAGAAATTTACGAGCATGTCGGTCTCAAGAAGATAAATTAAATATTCAAGCATGTTCGGCGCGAGACGATAAATATTAATATTCGAGCTTGTTTGGCTTGAGACATTAAAATAAATATGCGAGCGTGTTGGGTTTGAGACGATAAATTAAATATTGTGCTTGTGGGGATCAAGACGTTAAAATATATATGCGAGCAAGTCGGGCTCGAGACGATAAAATAAATATTCGAGCATGTTGGGTTCTAGACAATAAAAATAAATACATGAGAATGTCGGACATAAGACGACAAAATAAATACGTGAGCGTTTCAGGCTCGAGACTATAAAATAAATATGCAAGCTTGTTTAGCTTGAGATGATAAAATAAATATGCGAGCATGTCGGACTCGAGACGATAAAATAAATATGGGAGCTTGTCGGGCTCGAGACGATAAAATAAATATGCGAGAATGTGAGGCTCGAAGCGATAAAAATAAAAATGCGAGCTTGTCGAGATCATAACAATAAAATTAATTTTAAGCATGTCGGGATCGAGACGGTAAAATAAATATCCAAGGATGTCAGGCTCGAGATAGTCAAATAAATATGTAAGCATTTCGGTCTCTAGACGCTAAATTAAATATGCGAGCATCTCAGGCTAGAGACAATAAAATAAATAGGCGAGCATGTAGGGGTCGAGACGATAAAATAAATTTACAAGAATGTCGGGATCGTGACAATAAAACAAATATGCGAACATGTCGGGCTCGTGACCAAAAAAATAAATAGGCGTGCATGTCGGGCTCGAGACGATAAAAAATACGCGAGAATGTCGAGCTCGAGACGATAAAATAAATTTGCGAGCGTGTCGGGCGCGAGACGATAAAATAAATATGTGAGGGTGTCGGGCTCGAGACAAATTAATAAATATGTGAGCTTGTCATGCTCGAGAAGATAAAATATAAATGCGAGCTTGTTGGGGTTGAGAAGATAAAATAAATATGCGAGCATGTCGGGCTCGATACGATAAAAATAAATATGTGAGCATGTCGGGATCTAGACGATAAAATAAATATGAGAGCATGTCGGGATCTAGAAGATAAAATAAGTATGCGAGCATGTCGGGCTCGAGATGATAAAATAGAGCTGTGAGCATGTTTGGTTCGAGACGATAAAATATATTTGCGAGCATGACGGGCTCGAAACGATAAAATAAATATGCAAGCACGTCGGGTTCGAGATGATAAAAATAAATATGCGAGCATGTCGGGCTCGAGACGATAAAATAAATATGCGAGCTTGTCGGGCACGAGACGATATCAATAAATTTGCGAGTATGTCGTGCTTTAGACGATAAAATAAATGTGTGAGCATGTCGGGTTATATACGATAAAATAAATATACGAGCATGTCGAGCTCGAGAGGATAAAATAAAAATTTGAGCATGTCGGGCTCTAGACAATAAAAATAAATACGTGAGAATGTCGGACTCAAGATGATAAAATAAATATGCGAGGGTTTCATGCTCGAGACTATAAAATAAATATGCGAGCTTGTTTGGCTTGAGATGTTAAAATAAATATTTGAGCATGTCGTCCTCAAGACGATAAAAATAAAAAATCGAGCAAGTTAGCCTCGAGACGATAAAATAAATATGTGACTGTGTCGGGCTAGAGAAGATAAAATAAATATGCAAGCTTGTTGGGATCGAGACGATATAATAAATATGCGAACATGTCGGGCTCGAGACGAAAAAATTAATTTTGGGAGCTTGTCGGGCTCGAGATGATAAAATAAATATGCAAGCTGGTAGGGCTCGAGACGATAAAATAAATATGCCAACTTGTCGGGAACGAGATGATAAGAATAAATTTGTGAGTATGTCGGGCTCGAGACGATATTATAAATGTTTTAGCATGTCAGGCTTTATACGATAAAATAAATATGCTACCATGTCGGGCTCTAGACGATAAAAATAAATATGAGAGCATGTCAGGCTCGAGAAGATAAAAGTAAATATCCGAGCTTGTCCTGCTCGAGATGATAAAATAAATATGCAAGCTTGTCAGGCTCGAGATGATAAAATAAATATGCGAGCATGTCGGACTCGAGACAATAAAACAAATATGGGAGATTTTCGGGCTTGAGACGATAAAATAAATATGCGATCATGTGAGGCTCGAAACGATAAAAATAAATATGCGATCTTGTCGAGCTCATTAAAATAAAATAAACTTTAAGCATGTCGGGATCGAGTCTGTAAAATAAATATCCGAGGATGTCAGGCTCGAGCTAGTAAAATTAATATGCAAGCATTTCGGTCTCTAGACGCTAAAATAAATATGCGAGCATGTCGGGCTAGAGACGATAAAATAAATATGTGAGCATGTCGGGCTCGAGACAATAAAACAAATATGGGAGCATGTCGGGCTCGAGACCAAAAAAATAAATAGTCATGCATGTCGGGTTCTAGACGATAAAAAATACGCGATAATGTCGAGCTCGAGACGATAAAATATATTTGCGAGCATGTCGGGCACGAGACGATAAAAATAATTATTCGAGCATGTTGGGCTTGAGACGATAAAATAATTATGTGAGGGTGTCGGGCTCGAGATGTATTAATAAATATGTGAGCATGTCACGCTAGAGAAGATAAAATATATATGCGAGCTTGTCCGGATTGAGAAGATAAAATAAATATGCGAGCATGTCGGGCTCGAGATGATAAAATTGAGATGTGAGTATGTCTGGTTCGAGACGATAAAATATATTTGCGAGCATAACGGGCTCGAAACGATAAAATTAATATGCAAGCATGTCGGGTTCGAGATAATAAAAATAAATATGCGAGCATGTCGGACTCGAGACGATAAAATAGATATGCGAGCTTGTCGGGCATGAGACGATCAATAAATTTGCGAGTATGTCGGACTCGACACGATAAAATAAATATGCGAGCATGTCGGGTTATATACGATAAAATAAATGTGCGAGCATGTCGAGCTCGAGACGATAAAATAAAAATTCGAGCATGTCGAGCTCTAGACAATAAAAATAAATACGTGAGAATGTCGGACTCAAGACGATAAAATAAAAATGCGAGCGTTTCAGGCTCGAGACTATAAAATAAATATGCAAGCTTGTTTGGCTTGAGATGATAAAATAAATATCCGAGCATGTCGGCCTCAAGACGATAAAAATAAAAAATCGTTCAAGTTGGCCTCGAGACGATAAAATAAATATGCGACTGTGTCGGTCTCGAGAAGATAAAATAAATATGCGAGCTTGTTGGGATCGAGACGATATGATAAATATGCAAACATGTTGGGCTCGAGACGAAAATAAATAAATTTGGGAGCATGTCAGGCTCCAGATGATAAAATAAATATGCAAGCAGGTAGGGCTTGAGACGATAAAATAAATATGCGACCTTGTCGGGAATGAGACGATAAGAATAAATTTGCGAGTATGTCGGGCTCGAGATGATATTATAAATGTTTTAGCATGTCAGGCTCTATACGATAAAATAAATATGCTACCATGTCGGGCTCTAGACGATGAAAATAAATATGAGAGCATGTCGGGCTTGAGAAGATAAAAGTAAATATCCGAGCTTGTCAGGCTCGAGACGACCTCATACAACATAAAGATGATCCACTACCATTTCGGGTAGGCCCACACCACAAAGGTGGTCCATGATCTACTACCACTTCGGGTAGGCCCACACCACAAAGGTGGTCCATGATCCACTACCACTTCGGCTAGGTCTACAACACAAAGATGATCCACTACCACTTTGGGTAGGTCTACAACAAAAAGATGATCCCCTACCACTTTGGGTAGGCCCACACCACAAAGGTCGTCCATGATCCACTACCACTTTGGGTAGGTCTACAACACAAAGATGATCCACTACCACTTCGGGTAGGCACACACCACAAAGGTGGTCCATGATCCTCTACCACTTCGGGTAGGTCTACAACACAGATGATCCACTTCCACTTCTGGTAGGCCCACACCACAAAGGTGGTCCATAGTACATTTCTTACAAACATGTTAATTTATACACATACCATGTTCGCATCATCTCATATATAATGGAGACTACATATAAACAGCTCACAAAAACAAGGACGCTCGACTTAGTCTCTTCAAAACACATAAAGTACCACCCTTTATATTTTCATTGTTAACATAATATTTCCGGAATTCACACATCAAGGAACCATTTACCTAGCATTAACAATTAATCTCAAGAGATATTTTACCATTATCATACAGAACATGTTACACACAAATTCCTCATTTCATTCAACTTTCTAAACCTTCATGCATTGCAAGCAACTCATATGCAGGAATAAGTCAAGATGTACATGTTCATTTCTAAATCTTACTCTCTCATGATATAAACCATATCTTCAATTCTCATTCAGATATTACAATGAACGATTATTACCTTTATCTTGTTCAATTATGACCATAGAAACATTTAAGCAAACATCCAAAGAAAGCCAACTTAATCATTCCTCTTCAATTATCTTTACCTTAGTGATAAAAGAAAGTTCACATCAAGAGATCGACGAAAAGCTCAAACAAGAGATTCACAACCATAATTTTTTTAGCAAGAGTTTCAACAAGGAATCCTTCACATAAGCAGTTATCACATAGCCAACAAACAATTCACATAAGTCATACAAAGAGGCATGTAAGGTCATACCCTAGGCTGCAGAGTTGACATATGCTCTGATACCATATTGTAAGGACCCGATTTTCATAACCCAAAAATTCTTTTTAAAACTTTAAAACTTTATTCATAGAAGTGAAGTGATTACTTTTGAAAGGCGTTACTTGAAACTATTTGGAGAACGAGTAAATACAAATATTAACTCTATTCGTAATTCAAAATGCAGAAATACTCCAAGTACATCTTTCTTTTAAAGCATGCTATTACACTTCCTTTCAAATACATAATCTATTCAATTATCCTTTCTCTAAAGTACTTTTAATACAAACATTAGATCAACTTCATTATACACTTAGGAGGAGTTCCATTTTACAAAATAGATAATCCAACATAGTCCTCATATTACATACATTAATCATACATCATATCAAGTACATAAAATAACTACCCTACCTTGTACTCTTCTCCGCAAGCGTCCAATGCGCTACCGCCACAACTTGAACTCAATTACGCAACACATACAAGAAGAGACAAAGAGAGTAAGAACCAACTACGAAGACCGTAGCGTGGAATTACATAGAGTAATAACATTAAAGTATTACAACCTATACATCACTTAACATCGATCATGTTAAACATATACCAATCAACACATTATTCCACATAATGTTCATATTTCCAATTACTATAATCCACCTATCTCACATAGATAATTCGATCAAATCAGTACGACATATCATACCATTTATTCAACTCAATCTTCATCAAGATCACCACGCATTAGTCTATTTCAATAATCAACCACAATGCTACACTCAAGCTATACCATACTTACATAGCATTAAGATACTTTCCCAAGTAACACAATACTTCCAAGACAACACTACACACAATGAACTAATCATACATTACTCCGAAAACCAATACCACACAGGGCAAGACTACACCGCAAAGGCAACTCAATACCACATCGGGCACATCTACACCACAAAGGTGATTCAATACCACACGGGGTAAGTCTACACCACAAAGGTGATCCAATACCACACCACGCAAGTGTACATTCCAAGGATGATTCCATACCACACCAGACAAGTGTACACCACAAAGACACCCCAATACCACATCGGGTAAGTCTACATCACGTCAAAGTCATAAACACAATAAACGCAATGTATCTCATTGTTTCATCACCTTAAAATAACCCACAACACCACCATTGTCACAAACATACCCATATATGTTCATAATAATTAAGCGACTCACACTAAGTCATTTTCATAAATATACTCTTATCTTTTTATCACAATGACAACTCATAGCATATTTATCATCATACAACATAATCATGCCTATTTATTACCATTAAACCACTTTTCACATAATCATTGTTACAAACATACCCATATATGTTTATAACAATAAACAAATCACCACTTAGTCCTTTTAATGGATATGTTCATATCTTCTTGTCACCATAAACAACTCACAACACAACCATTATCATACAACATAACCATGTCCATTTATCATCAATAAACATCTCATAACACAATCATTATCGCAAACACACTCATTTCCACTTACAACAAATCAACAACTCATAACACACCATTATCATAAACAAACCACCCACAACACATTCTTCATCATATAACACATTTAGACAAACAAGACTTCTGGAGTCTTTTCACATACGAAAAAAATTCACAAAGTCATTATCCAATTCAATCCAACCTTTTCTACCACAAATGAATGCGGTAGAAGAAGATTTTCTCATTAATAGTCTCAACCAGGCATACAAGGTAGTAGACCCACTCAAATAATATGCTTTGTTACCATTGATCATTGCAAGTTTACAAACATTCAAATTAATAGCATAAATGTTATATAGATACTCAACTTTAATAATAGACATATATTTCGGACTCAAGTCTACATCATATTTAGAATCACACGATCCTACATTATTTACAAAGTTTTTAGCAACATCACATTCATACATGATGCAGTTGCTAAACCTATGAAGATTCAACAGGGAATTAAGTTAATGCTTAGCCAAATTATACACTTCACCCAAAAGGATTTTCGAAAATAGATTAGATGTAAGATTCAAGGCAATCACTTCGTGAAAGCAAGATTTTCATAATCATTTCAAAATAACTTAAAAACCCTTTTTCTCATGCAACACTGAACGCCCAAATCACAATTTTCAAAAGGCTAGTTAGTTCTAGAGTTACATTCCATTCAGGACATGAGAGTCTGTAATTCAACAGTTACATCTACTTTCATACACTTTTATACAAATTTACATTTACCAATAAAATAACATTACTTTTAAAATTCAACTTTCCCTTCATATTCAATCCTTAAACCCTTAACAACATACACATTCGTTTGACAAAAAAACATTAGTCATATTAATGCCGCTTGGTAACTACCGCATACAACTAGCTATGGGTTTTCCAAAACACCCATAGCCACAAATATCCCGAGTTACCATTATCCATGTACAAAAATCATGCCCATAGTTACAAATAATCAATTTCAGAATACAATCAAATAGATTACAAAAAGAATGGACAAGATAGCTTCAAAAACAACCGCCTCTAAGTTCCTATTCAAAACATTTGTACTTCTCCCTCCTACCTGCAATGGGATTAACATTAACCATACATAGAGAACACAAAGGAGTAAGTCAATCCACATTTTAACAAAGATAAGTAATCAATTGAAAGATAATTACGTTTAAAACCATTTCCATTGTTTATTCTTTTGAAAATCATGCTACATAACTCCAGCCAAAGTTTGCTACATCGCTTGAGCCAAAGCTTGCTACATTGCTTGATCCAAAGCTTGCTACATCGCTTGAGCCAAAGCCGCTACACACCTTAAGGTTAACTAAAACCTATTTCTCTTTTCATTTGAAAACATGCAACATAACTTGAGCTAAAGTTTGCTACATCACTTGAGCCAAAGCTTGCTACATTGCTTGAGCCAAAGCTTGCTACATCGCTTGAGCCAAAGCTTGCTACATCGCTTGAGCCAAAGCTTGCTACATCGCTTGAGCCAAAGCTTGCTACATCGCTTGAGCCAAAGCTTGCTACATCGCTTGAGCCAAAGCTTGCTACATTACTTGAGCCAAAGTTGCTAACCAATCATGGTCGGCTAATCATACATTACTCCGAAAACCAATACCACACAGGGCAAGACTACACCGCAAAGTAAACTCAATACCACATCGGGCACGTCTACACCACAAAGGTGATTCAATACCACACTGGGCAAGTCTACACCACGAAGGTGATCCAATACCACACTGGGCAAGTCTACATTCCAAGGATGATTCAATAGCACATTGGGCAAGTCTACCCCACAAAGACACCCCAATACCACATCAGGTAAGTCTAGCTCACTTGTTCGTCATAACTAATGAGTCATATATTACACACTATTCATAACCTTAATTTACCATTGTTAATGATTCTTGGTGTCTAATTGACTTTGTTTGGCATGGTTTAGTGTTTTGGGCTTTATTGTACTATTATTCCTAAAATGAGTTAATTTGGGATTATTTAGTCTAATTAAATCTAATTCCATTTTCAGGTCATATTAGGTACCAAGGACATTTTGGACATTACAAGTGGATGATGTGTGCGAAAGTGAAGATTGTATATTGTATTAGGATTTTTACTTCCGTTTGGGTTTTTGGCCCATTGTTTAGGGCCCATTTCCGTTTTACACCATTTAAACACATGATTTTCAGTTTTGTAGGACACACTTTAACATTACATTACTTTTTGCCTTAGAACATTGTTATTCCCGTTTTCCCTCTTTTGCTTTCCTAGGGTTTATGCATTTTCGTTTTTGCTCTTCTCCATTTTCGGTTTTGCTTAATCCTTCCATGGAAGGCTAAATTTCTGGACTAAACTCCTTTGGTAATGTATCACAACTCTTGAGGTTTGGAAATTAATGCAATTTCGGTTTCTTATTTGTTAATTTCTTCTATTCAATTTCTGGATGTGGTTTGCTTAATTCCATGCCTTAGAAATAGATTTGTGAACTGATTTTCGCTTAGTCAATCATTTCTCTAGTGCATGAATGCTTAGTTCGTGTGAATTTGTTTATGAGTTGATTATCGCTTAGTTACTTGATTATGAACAAATTAGGGATTCAACGATTAGAATATGATTTTGATACTGTGAAACCGAGGATTGAGTTGTGATTAAGGAAATCAAAGGGGTTTAGCCTTTTCACTTTTCTGTTAATTATTGTTTCTGTTTTAGTTTTACATTCATACCATAAAAACAACAAAACCCCCCTTTGTGTGTGTGAGTACAAGGTGTTTGAACTATTGCCTGAAAGATAATCCTTGGGAAACGACCTAGGAGTCACTTCCTAGTACTATACTTTATTGTTATATTATTTGTATTGAGTACGGCCTCGATCAATAACACAAAACATTACATCAATGTCATAAACACAATAAACACAATGTATCTCATTGTTTCATCACCATAAAATAACACACAACACCACCATTGTCACAAACATACCCATATATGTTCATAATAATTAAGCGACTCACACTAAGTCATTTTCATAAATATACTCTTATCTTTTTATCACAATGACAACTCATAACATATTTATCATCATACAACATAATCATGCCTATTTATTACCATTAAACCACTTTCCACATAATCATTGTTACAAACATACCCATATATGTTTATAACAATAAAATTATCACCACTTAGTCCTTTTCATGAATATGTTCATATCTTCTTGTCACCATAAACAACTCACAACACAACCATTATCATACAACATAACCATGTCCATTTATCATCAATAAACATCTCATAACACAATCATTATTGCAAACACACTTATTTCCACTTACAACAAATCAAAAACTCATAACACACCATTATCATAAACAAACCACCCACAACACATTCTTCATCATATAACACATTAACGTTAGAACCATCTTTCATGACGATGTATTACCATAACTGAGCATATTGCGTTTTATCTAAATAAACGGTTTTCCTACATATATATCTCCACCTTGATGGCTAATACATCCTCTTGAAAAATAAAGACTCTCACAAGGACCACAAACTTCCCAGAGAGTTTCTATCCGTTAACATGCTCCGATTCTTGAGGGAAATCGGAGAAGATGACTCTAATGCAATACTCTAAGACCACAATGGTCTTCTCCCTCACCTTAGGTTGCATATGCTCCATGGATCCACAAAGAGCTCCATCTATCTCCATCTCCTTCAACCTCCATTGCTCCTTTTTCACCTCCAAAGTTCACCAATGTGCCACTCAGAAGTAAGAGGAAGGGGTTTTCATGAGTTTTTGAGGTTTAGAAGAGGAGATAGTCGAAATCTATGGGGAGCCGCCATTGGGAGTGAAAGGGGAGAAAATAAAATGAAGATTGGGGTTTGTGAAACCCTTTCTTTACTTTTATAGTTGGGTCGTCTCGCTCGGGGGAGAATATCTCGCTCGGGCGAGAATATCTCGCTCGGGCGAGAAGCCCACGATATTTTAAGTTTCATAACATGGACCAATTCCTCGCTTGGGCGAGGCTCCCAAAATTTCCAAATTCAAAACACTGAGTCTCTCGCATGGGCGAGACCCTCTCGCTCAAGCGAGAATCTGGTTGTATGTCCCATCCTTCAGGACTGCTACCTCTTTTTAAGGAGGATAAATTTTAGGGTATTACATTTCATGACTTGTCTTGAGTATGCTCCCCATATATATATGCTCCCCCTTTCTTTTGGAGTTATGTGTCTGAAAGAATATTTTAGAAAATACACATCTCCCAACTTTTCTCCACCTTTTAACTTCATCAAAAAGAAGAAAAGCCAAGAGTCCAGCACAATAGACATTGTAGAGCATAACATACAATATTTTCATAGTATATGAAATTGCAATAATATAAGAAGAATAATATAAAACCATGTATGAAACACAAATCGAAAGCATTGCATAACAACCGCAATAACATGATGTTCATACAAGAATATCCAAAACAACAAGAAATAAAAATAAAAGCCAAACAATGGTCAAATCCAAATAGAAAAAGCACAACCATAATCATAAAAAACCGAAACCTAGACATGAATCTAAGATTCCAACTCGAAACTATCTTCATCAATGTCCATGTTGTTCAGCCTTGATGAAAGACGATGAAGTTCATAATGGATTTGATGGTTCTGGGTATCGATAGCATCCATCCTTGTAGTGATGTAGCCTCAAAGAGAAACCAATTCATCCATAATCATCTTATTAGAAGGCATGGCAGAAGATGAGGAAGAAGGAGCTTGAAACTCAAGCTGGTTTGGTGCAGTAGGTTCTGGTTGGTCGGTAGGAGCAGTTTGACGGTCAGTGTGATGTTTATAGGTTCGACGAGTGACAGGATCTATAACAAACTCCATCTTGTGGACAACCTCTATATAAATCTTCCTTTCATGAAGATTGAGAGCCACTTTTGTCTCACCATCTAAAGATACGCCGAAATGCTCAATAATTTTTGTAATGAAGATGGCGTAAGGCAACGGACTTTGTGAAATGCGAACATTCCACATTTACCTCATAATCATCTGAGACCAGTTTATCTTGATATTATACTTCATTGCATACATCAACTGGAGCTCTATGTCACTAGTTTGAGAATGATTGGAAAATTTCGGCAAAATGACATAGCTTTGTTGGAAAATAATGAACCAAACGTTCTTCCAGCGTGAGATATCCAGCAGAGAGGATATCCCTGTTCTTAATAGTCTCACCAAGGCTTTGTTGCTTTCGCCTTTCTATTTCCTCTTTAGGGACTCTACAAATAGAAAGATAGAATCTCTTGGGATCGTAATCGTCCCAATCACATACTAGGCCAAAACCAGTAACGTCACCTATCATCGGTATATCACAGCATATAGAACTGAATGTTTTGATATCCCAAACTATATCATTTCCCTTAACATGGGAAGCAATAAGATTCTTCCTAAAGTTCATATTGCATTAAAAGGCACGAACAAGCTCGGGATATATATCGTTCCCTTCGCAGCAAAAATTGAAAAGTTTTTGTTGTCGCAAAAAGTAGGGAAATAGAAAATCTTCAAATTCAAAATTTCCTATGTTACCGTATTTTGGAGTGAAAATGGCGCGTCCATGGAAATTTTCTTCGAAAACCTTCCTTTGTACGTCGTTTGTAGGAAGCCTCGTCAAGTTCAATGGATTGGACTTTCAAGATGATCCTCCTTGCTTAGACCCACTAGTTCTTGGTCTCTTGGTTTTGGAAGAGGAAGCCATTGTTGGAATTTGAAGGTTTAGGTTAGGTTTTGAAATTGGGGGGTTTGAATTGAAGCCACAAATCACGAAAATGAAGGTGTAGAAGTGTTTAGCAATGAAAATGTGATATGATTTGCAACAAAAATCAACAAAAACGGTGCAAAAATGTAGTTTTTAGAGATTGAGGGGGTTTTAGAGGGAGAACCACGAGTTACAGGAAAGAGAAAGTGAAGAGTTTTCTGAAATGGTGTGACAGTTTATATAGAAACTACACAGAGTAATTGATTACATGCTTTGAGTAATCGATTACTCAACTTCAAAATTTGAAAACTAGCAAACATGATCTCTCAGTAATCGATTACACCATTACAGTAATCGATTACAAACATATTAAACATGTTAGGACAAGTAAGCTTCATCGAGAATGCCTAATTCTCGTCTTATTTTATAAAAGGGTTCCTTTGCCAAAGGTTTAGTGAATATGTCCGCTAGTTGGTTGTGATGTCTACTAACACATCCTTCTTTTGAACATGGTCCCTGAGGAAGTGATGCCTTATATCAATATGCCTCGTTCTTAAGTGCATAATCGGATTATTTGTAAGATTTATCGTACTAGTATTGTCACACTTCAAAGGTGTCCAGCCTAAGTTCATGCCATAATCCCGTAATTGTTGTTTAAGACACAAGACTTGGGCACAACAACTACCGGCTGCTATGTATTCCGTTTCAGCGGTACTTAAGGCAACACAAGCTTGTTTCTTGCAAGACAAAGAAACTAAAGCATTCCCTAGAATGTGACAAGTACCACTTATACTTTTTCTCTCTGACTTGCATCCTGCAAAGTCTGAATCCGAGAAGCCAACCAAATCGCATACGCTTCCTTTTGGATATCACAATCCAACATCAGTTGTGCATTTGAGATACTTCATGATTCTCTTAACGACAACTAGATGTTATTATTTAGGTTTAGACTATAACGCGCACACAAACATACACTAAACATAATATCAGGTCTACTGGCAGTAAGATAAAGAAGGAATCCAATTATACCTCGATACTTAGATACTTCAATACATTTTCCTGCTTCATCTGCATCGACATAGGTACTAGATCCCATCGGAGTAGCAATCGACTTGCAGTAATCCATCTTGAATCTTTTCAACAAATCTTTGCAATATTTGGACTGACTTACAAAGATGGCATCGCTAAGTTGATTAATTTGGAGTCCAGGGAAGTAGTTTAACTTTCCCATCATTGACATCTCAAATTCTCCTTGCATCATATTGCGAAATTCACTACACAAACTTTCATTACTAGAACTGAAAATAATATCATCTATATATATTTGAAAAAGAAGAGTGTGATGATTTATTTTCTTAATAAAAAGTGTAGTGTCGACCTCGCCTTTAGAAAATTCCTTTTCAGTTAAAAACTTTGTTAGACATTCATACCAAGCACGTGGAGCTTGCTTTAAGCCATAGAGGGCTTCCTTTAACTTGTATACATGAGAGGGATGTTTGTAGTCCTCAAAACCAGGAGGTTGTTCTACAAATACTTCCTCTTGTATATACTCGTTAAGGAATGCACTCTTTACATCCATTTGGTAAAGCTGAAAGTTCAAAGAACATGCATATGCAAGCAGTAATCTAATAGCTTCAAGTCTCGCAACCGGAGCAAAGGTTTCATCAAAGTCTATACTTTCCTTTTGGTTGTAACCTTGGGCTACTAGCCTAGCCTTGTTTCTAATGATGATGCCATTTTCATCTGATTTATTTCGGAACACCCAACGAATTCCTATTAAATGCCTATTCTTAGGTTTAGGAACAAGTTCCCAAACATCGTTTCTCTCAAACTGATTAATTTCTTCTCGCGTAGCAAGAATCCAATGTTCATCCTCAATTGCTTCATCAATCTTGGAGGGTTCTATATGAGAGACGAAGGCCATTTTTAGACATGCATCTTCCAACATTAAGCGGGTAGTGATACCCTTACTTATGTCACCGATGATGTTGTCTATCAGAGTGAATATGCTCTTCTTGAAAGGGTGGATTATCATCCATTTCTACATGCTCTGCATTAGGTGTAGTTTCAATAATAGCATTTTCATTTAATGTAGAACTTGGGAAGTCCTCTTCATTAAGAGTTAACCTTTCCTTGATTGAGGGATTGGTTTCATCAAAAGAGATGTGAATGGATTCTTCCATGGCTAAAGTTTTTTTCTTAAAGACTCTACAAGATTTACTCGTGAGAGAGTAGCCTAGGAAGATTCCATCATCGGCCTTTGCATCAAACTTGCCTAAGTTTTCCTTGCGGTTATTTAAAACGAAACATTTATAGCCAAATACATGCAAGTGTGAAATGTTTGGTTTTCTTCCTTTGAAGAGTTCATAGGGGGTTTTCTTTAGAATAGGTCTTATGAGAACTCGATTTGAAACATAACACGCAATACTAACTGCATCAGCCCAAAGACCGAGCGAGTTCTTCTAAAGACCAATTCTTTCTCTCTACAACATCATTTTGTTGTGGTGTTCTAGGAGCAGAAAAGTTGTGATTAATCCCAAGATCATCACAAAATTCCTCAAAATAAGCATTTTTAAATTCTCCCCCATGATCACTTCTTATAGCAGCGATTTTAAGTGATTTTTCATTTTGGACTCTTTTAGCATAAGTGCTAAAAGCTTTGAATGCCTCATTCTTATCAACTAAGAATAGAGTCCAAGTTTAACGTGAAAAATCGTCTACTATAACAAGAGCATAGTAGTTACCACCAAAACTTTTTGTCCTTGAAGGGCCAAATAAGTCCATGTGAAGTAACTGCAATGGTCTGTCAAAAGAAACCATATTCTTTAGCTTGAAAGAAGTTTTTGTTGGTTTACCCATTTGACATGCACCACATAGTTTGTCTTTAACAAACTTCATTTTGGGTAAACCAACAACCAAATCTTTCTTAATTAGCTTATTCAAATGGTCTATATGAATGTGAGCAATTCTCCTATGCCAAAGTTTATTAATTCTCTAACCGACAAGTTTAGATTTTAGAAATTCCTCACTTTCAATGATGCATTTATTTGGGTAGAATGATACATGGAAGCCCTTGTTGTTGAGGGTGGCTTGCCGATTTTACCGACTCCAAGAATTCTTCCCTTGTTGTCACCATATGTGACATAGCCTTTGTCCCTTGGAGTAAGGACATAGAATTTACTTATATCGCCCGTCATATTCTTTGAGCAACCGCTATCCAAATACCTTAAATTGTGGGTGATGCTCAAATTTAACTGCAAAATAGGTTAAGTTATATTAGGTACCCAACTTGTCTTGGGTCCTACATTGTTAGTCCCTTTCTCAACCCATCCATAATGTCCTAGGGGAACACCATATTTTCAAATAGAACAAGTATTTGGTGTGTGCCCAAGGTTTTAACAATAAGAACGTATGAGTTGATGCTTATGTATCCTATTTTTATCTTTACTATGAATGGATGCATGGATACACTGTTTTTGAAAGATTATTTTCATTGAGACATTTTGCTTCTTAGAAGCTTGGCTTTTAGAATAGCCTAGACCTCTTTGGTCTTTAATATGTCTCTGATCCTTTATTATCTTTTCTAGATGTTTGCTACTCTTGTTTGAATCATTAAGTTCAAAACTTAATGATGAAACTTTTTTTTCAAGAGTAATGCATCTTTGACATGAAGAGGATGATGATGATTTATTTCTAAACATTTCTAATTCAGTTTTATGTTTTAAAAATAAATTTCTAAGTTTGAGATATTCATTATGCAATTCATTAAATGCAAATTGTAATTCAGAAGAAGAAAAAGGTTTAGTTTCACTTATCTCTTCATCATCAGAATGATGAGATACCAATAGCGAGAGATGAACGTGTTCGTCATTTTCTGGTTCAGATGTAGAACAAGTGTCGTTGAGCATTGACCTTTTATCTTCCTTCGTTCCTTCATGCATAATCTCTAGATTATCCCATATTTCTTTGGCCGATCTGCAATTTGATACTCTGAAAAGTTCATCATTTCCAAGTTCTGAAATGAGGATGTTTTTCGCCTTTAGGTTGTATTGCACCTTCTTCTTATCTTCATCATTCCATGAAGATTTTGACTTTACTTTCCTTGTGTTGTTGACTATAGTGAAGGATTCATATGGTCCTTCTTCGATCGCATTCCATATGTCCAAGTCTTGTGACTCTATGAAAATCCTCATTCTGATTCTCCAGAAGTTGTAGCATTCTCCAACAAAACTTGGAGGTTTGTTTATGTTGGAGCCTTCTCCTAGAAATAATCTTGAGGTCATCTTGTTGTAGGATCAGATTTTGAGAGTAGATTTCTCAAAAATAGCTCTGATACCAATTGTAAGAATGAGTGTAAGGACCCAAATTCTACACTTGAAATTTTTTCCTTATTTTAATCCCCTCATACCTAAGTTTTTCATATAACTTAAAATTACAAGTGCGACAACTTTATATAATCCTTTCTCCCTGGTTTATGATTATTTTATAACGTAATTTTCATACTTACTTTCATTTAGCAGAAAAACATAATTCATATTAATACTTCCCAGTAACTACAGCATAGAACTAGCTATGGGTTTTCCAAATACCCATAGCTACACATATCCAGTGTTACAATGCTCAGAATTACAATTATCCAAAAATGGCATTTTGTCGGTCATGATACAAAATACAAAAGAAGGAAATTCGGATTTAAAAGCCCGTAAGACTCCAAATCAAGCATCCTCAATTCATCGGTTTACCTACAATGAGATTATCATAGCAACACACAAAACACAAGGGAGTAAGTCATTAGTTCAATAATAACCACATTTGAGATATACATAAGCATTGAAATTAAACACATTTCTTAAATACATGAATATAAACGTTTGTATCTCTTATCTTCTATTTTTCATTTAATCCATATTCACCCTATAGTATATATATCCCATAATATATATTCTATAGCATGCATATTCATTCATTCCAAGGCACTTTTATTTCATCAGTTACCATTAGCATAAAATTTACCCTTGACCACATCCGACCCATTTAGACCTCAAAGATAATCCTCTACCACTTCGGGTAGATCCACAGCATACGATAATCCACTACCACTACGGGTAGGTCCACAACACACGATAATCCACTACCACTTCGGGTAGGTCCACAACATACGATAATCCACTACCATTTCGGGTAGGTCCACAACACAAAGATAATCCACTACCACTTCGGATAGGTCCACAACACAAAGATAATCCACTACCACTTCCGGTATCTCCACAACACAAAGATAATCCACTACCACTTCGGGTAGGTCCACAAGACAAAGAAAATCTACTACCACTTCGGGTAGGTCCACAACACAAAGATAATCCACTACCAATTCGAGTAGGCCCACACCATAAAGGTGGTCCACATTACAATTCTTACAAACATAATAACTCATACACATACCATGTTCACATCATCTCATAAATAATGGAGACACTTATCCCTTACCTTGGTGAGTGTTGGGTTTGGTTCTTGGTAACTTTGCAAGTTCCTCCTAAACCGCCTCCAACCTTAGGATCTTTCCTCATTCCCACCCATAACAACAATGTTAGTCATTTATTCAAAATAACATATACAACTCATATTTCATCTTTAAACATACCAAAGATCCATACATTTTCAATGTTTCCATCACTACTTCATATTTGATCCTCTCGCCAAGCGAGGATCTAACTGCCTCTATAGCTTCAGAGTGCCACTTCTCTCCCAGGCGAGACAACTCGCGCTCAGGTGAGACAACTCTCGCTCAGGCGAGAATCCTTTAGTATAGCCCAGTATTTTCACTCACCTAGGTGAGTCACTCTCGCCCAAGCGACTCCTTTCTCGCTCAAGCGAGATTTCCAGGACTGATACTATAATTTATAATCTTAAATTCAGGGGGTCACAATCCTCCACCTCTTATAAGAATTTTCGTCCCCGAAAATTAAACATACCTCGATTCAAACAAATGAAGGTAATCCTCCCTCATATCCATGTAGCGTCTCCTTCATCTACTTGGCTCCACAATACCTTCACCAAAGAAATTTCTTTTCCCCTCAATCGTTTGGTACTGGTATCCATGATTCTCACTAGCAACCTCGTAAAGGTCAAATTGTCCTTCAACTCTATCTAATCGGACTCAACCACATGAGATGGGTTTCCAATATATTTTCTCAATTGAGACACATGAAACACATTGTGAAGATTCGACAACAATGGAGGCAAGGCAATTCGATATGCTACCAGTCCAACCCTCTTCAAAACTTGATATGGTCCAATAAATCTCGGAGTAAGTTTACGGGACTTCTACACTGTACCAATCCCAGTAGTCGGAACTACTCACATGAATACATGATCTCCTTCCCGCCTCTTATCGTAATAGCTTTTCTGTCGACTCTGTGCTATTATCATATTATCCCGGATTTTCTTGATCTTTTCCGTCGTTTCTTGAACCAACTCCGATCCCAATACCAAGTTCTCTCCAGTTTTAAACCAACTCACTGGAGTTCAGCACTTCCTACCATACAATGCTTCATAGGGTGCCATCCCAATACTCGTATGGAAACTATTATTGTAGGTGAACTCAATTAAAGTCAACATGCTATCCCAACTCCCCAGTTGTTCCAAAACACAAGCCCTCAAATGATCCTCCAATGACTGTATGGTCCTTTCCGATTGACCATCCGTTTGTGGGTGATAAGCCGAACTCAGTTTCAGCTTAGTCCCAAAAGAGGATTGCAAACTAGTCTAGAAGTTTGAATTGAAACGGGGATCCCTATCCGACACAATGCTCAACGGTATTCCATGCAACCGGACAATCTCCTTGATATACAGTTCTGTCAATCGCTCCAAAGAATATCTCATGCCCATAGGTAAAAAGTGTGCAGACTTAGTCAACCGATCCACTATTACCCATATCGAATCATACTCTTTCTGAGTCTTTGGAAAACCCGGTACAAAATCCATAGAGATACTATCCCACTTTCACATTAATATGTCCAGAGACTGAAGTTCTCCTTCCGGTCTCTGATGTTCAATTTTCGCCTTCTGACATATCAGACAACTCAAAACATATAAGATTACATCTTTCTTTAAACCAGACCACCAAAACAGCTTCTTCAAGTCTTGATACATCTTTGTAGTTCCCGGGTGAAAACTCATTCTACTCTTGTGTGACTCCTCTAGGATACTCTTTCTCAATTCCACATCACGAGGCAAACACACTCTCCCTTTCTAACGCAACATTCCACTAGGGTCCGATGCAAAATCGGTCTCTTTCCCACTCATCATCAGACCTCGTTTAACCATTAGCTCACGGTCCTCAACTTGCATTACTCGAATTTGGTCAAATAGTTCATTCCTGACCTTAAGCATTCCAAACATCATACTATGGGGTCTTATTTGAACTTCCAACTTCATATCCCTGAACTCTTCAAACAGTTTTCCTTCACGAACAATCAAAGTCGAATGTATAAAGACTTCCGACTTAAAGCATCAGCCACCACATTAACTTTTCCAGGGTGGTACTACAATCCAAAGTCATAGTCCTTAAGGAACTCTATCCACCTTCTCTGCCTCATGTTCAGTTCCTTTTGATCAAACAAATACTTCAAACTCTTGTGATCACTATACACTTCGAATATTACACCATAAAGATGGTGTCTGCAGATTTTCAATGCAAATTCCACTGCAGCTAGTTTCAAATCATGCGTAGGGTAGTTTTGCTCATGCGTTCTTAACTGTCGGGAAGCATAGGCAACAACCTTCCCATCTTGCATCAAAACACAACCCAAACCTTGCTTAGAAGCATCACAATACACACCGAAATCACGATCAGTACAAGGAAGAACCAACACTGGTGCAATAGTCAACCTCCGTTTCAACTCTTGAAAACTTTCTTCACAATGGATTGTCCACACATACGGTTCCCCTTTTCTAGTAAGCTTAGTCAAAGGTAGTGCCAACTTCGAAAATTCCTCTATGAATTTTCGATAATAACCAGCCAAACCCAGAAAACTCCTGATTTAAGTAACTAACTTGGGTACTGCCCATTTCATAACCGCTACGACCTTAGAAGGGTCTACGGCCACCCCTTCCTTGGTTATTACATGCCCAAGAAAGTTTACCGATTCCAACCAGAAATCACATTTTAACAATTTAGCATACAACTGGTTCCTTTTCAGAAGATCTAAAACTACCCTCAGATGTTCCACATGTTCTTCTCTGCTCTTGGAGTAGATCAAAATGTCATCAACAAATACCACTACAAATGAATCTAAGTACTGGTGAAAAATTTGATTCATGTAGTCGGTAAATATTGCTAGAGCATTCGTCTAACCAAAGGGCATTACCAAATACTCAAAATGCCCATACCTCGTCCTAAAAGCAATTTTAGGAATATCCTCCGATTTCACTCGAAGTTGGTGGTAACTTGACCGAAGGTCAATCTTTGAAAACACCACCGCTCCTCTCAACTGATCCATCAAGTCATCAATCCTAGGCAATGGATAATTGTTCTTGATGGTGACCTTGTTCAGCTGTCTATAATCGGTGCACAACCTCATACTCCCATATTTCTTCTTAACCAAAAAAACAGGTGCACCCCACGGTGAGACACTAGGACGAATAAATTTCTTTGCTAACAAGTCTTCAACCTTCCTTTTCAACCAACTCTAACGGTGCCATACTATAAGTATCTATAGAGATGGGTCCCGTTCCCGACACTAAGTCAATGGAGAATTCAACTTCTCTAACTGGAGGTAATTCCAGAATATCACTAGGAAACACCTCAGAAAACTCATGAACTATCGGAATATCCTCAACTCTTGGTTTCTCAATAACCTCCAGGGATGCCATCAAAACAAACACGGCTCCTCCCTCCTTAAAGAAAGTCCTGACTCACATAACAAGCATCATCATAAATCTCACCCAAATCTCCAAACACAACGATCTTATCAGCACAATTAAGCATCACATGATTTGCTGATAACCAGTCCATCCCCAACATTAAATCCAACTAGGACAAGGGTAAGCAGATTATGTCTACGGTAAAATTTCTATTATTTACCACAACCGGACACTGAGACAACAACATCGATACCAACATCAGCACATTAGTCGGGGTGGACACGACCAAGTCGAAAGGCAATGACTCAATGTGCAATTTCAGTCGGTCCACACATTCAATAGATACAAAGGAGTGTGTCGCCCCTGAATCAAACAACACTAGAAGAGGAATACATCCTACCAAGCAATTACCTTGGATAAGGCCATGCACATTTTCTACCTCCGCACCGCTCTTGGTAAACACTATGCCCATGTTCCTTGCTCTCACAGCATGTATGACATTCAGCCGCTGACTCAGTTTGGGACAAAACCTTTTGATGTGCCACAACTCCTTGCAGTAGAAACATCTATTTTCCGACCCCAATCATGTGTTTCCATAATAGGGTCTTCCACACTTGTCGCACAAAGGAATGGCAGAAGGTCTCGATCCTTGATAGTTGCGGCCACGATAACCGATAGGCACCGCATAAGGTCTACTCTTATCCTCAAACATCTTTCCCTTACCCTTGCCTTGGGTATGATTTCTATGACTTCGGGTAGGTCCACAACACACGGTAATCCACTACCATTGTGGGTAGGTCCACAACACACGATAATCCACTACACTTCGGGTAGGTCCACAACATACGATAATCCACTACCAATTCGGGTAGGTCCACAACACAAAGATAATCCACTACCACTTCGGGTAGGTCCACAACACAAAGATAATCCACTACCACTTCGGGTAGGTCCACAACACAAAGATAATCCACTACCACTTTGGGTAAGCCCACACCATAAAGGTGGTCCACATTACAATTCTTACAAACATGATAACTCATACACATACCATGTTCACATCATCTCATAAATAATGGAGACACTTATCCCTTTCCTTGGTGAATGTTGGGTTTGGTTCTTGGTAACTTTGCAAGTTCCTCCTAAACCGCCTCCAACCTTAGGATCTTTCCTCATTCCCACCAATAACAACAATGTCAGTCATTTATTCAAAATAACACATACAACTCATATTTCATCTTTAAACATACAAGAGATCCATACATTTTCAATGTTTCCATCACTACTTCATTAAGAGTTTCCAAACATCCAAAATATACATATTCATTTTATTTTCAACATTAGAGCACATATTTTAAACACCCTTGGAAAATACTATTCCAAGTCACTCAACCCCTTTCTCTTCACACCCTTGTGAAAGAAAGTGTACTTAGCAAAAGTGAAGAATATACAATATGGCTTGGATTGCCTTTACAAGTATATATGACAATTCTAGACTTGCAATCCAAAACAACTCTTATACTATAGATAATAATGCTCTTTTACTTTGAAAATGTTTGGAATGCACTTAAAAGCAACTCTGAAATAAATTAGAAAGTTTGAGAGTATGTTGCTTGAAAAGTGCAGAAAATTGTTCAAAACGTGTGAGAGCTTTTGAGAGTTTTTAATGAATCAACTCTACAAACACATCATTCTTTTGGACATAGTCCTTAAGGAAGTGATGCCTTATATCGATGTGCTTGGTTCTTGAGTGCATAATCAGATTCTTAGTGAGATTAATAGCACTTGTATTGTCACACTTCAAGGGTGTGCAGCCTAAGTTCAAGCCATAATCCCGTAATTGTTGTTTAAGCCAAAACACTTGGGCACAACAACTACTGGCTACTATGTACTCCACTTCAGCGGTGCTTAAGGCAACACAAGCTTGTTTCTTGCAAGACCAAGAAGCCAAAGCATTCCCTAGAATATGACAAGTACCACTAGTACTTTTTCTCTCATATTTGCGTCCCGCAATATCTGAATCCGAGAGGCCAACCAATCCGCATACGCTTCCCTTTGGATAACATAGTCCAACATCGGTTGTGCCTTTAAGATACTTCATGATTCTTTTAACAGCAACTAGATGTGACTCTTTGGGTTTAGATTGATATCGTGCACATAATCATACACTAAACATTATATCAGGTCCACTAGCAGTAAGATAAAGAAGCGATCCGATCATACCTCGATACTTAGATATTTCAATACATTTTCCAGCGTCATCAGCATCGATATATGTATTTGATCCCATAGGAGTAGCAATCGTCTTGCAGTCATCCATCTCAAATCTTTTCAACAAATCTTTGCATTACTTTGACTGAATTACAAATATGTCATCGTTAAGTTGCTTAATTTGGAGTCCAAGGTAGTAGTTTAACTTTCCCATCATAGAAATCTCAAATTCTCCTTGAAACATATTGCCAAATTCACTGCACAAACTTTCGTTAGTAGAACCGAAAATAATATCATCTACATAGATTTGAACAAGGAAAGTGTGATGATTTATTTTCTTAATAAAAAGTGTAGCATCGACCCTGCCTTTAGAAAAACCTTTTTCTGTTTAAAAGTTTGTTAGACGATCATACCAGGCACGTGGAGCTTGATATAAGCCGTAGAGGGCTTTCTTTAACTTGTATACATGAGAGGGATGTTTGTAATCCTCAAAACCAGGAGGTTGTTCTACAAATACTTCCTCTTGTATATACCTGTTAAGGAACACACTCTTTACATCCATTTGGTAAAGCTGAAAGTTCAAAGAACATGCATATGCAAGCAGTAATCTAATAGCTTCAAGTATAGCAACCAAAGCGAAGGTTTCATCAGAATCTATACAGTCCTCTTAGGTCTATGAATAAGTTCCCAAACTTCGTTTCTCTCAAACTAGTTAAGTTCTTCTTGCATAACAAGAATCAAGTGTTCATCCTCGATTGCTTCATCAATCTTCGAGGGTTCTATTTGAGAGACGAAGGCCATGTTTAGACATGCAACTTCTAGCATTAAGCAGGTAGTGATACCCTTACTTATGTCGCCGATGAAGTTGTCTATAGGATGATCTCGATGAGTTCTCCACTCTTTAGGTAATTCGGAGTGAACATGCTCTTCTTGAAAGGATGGATCATCATCCATTTCCACATGCTTTGCATTAGGTATAGTTTAAATAATGGCATTTTCATTAAAAGTGGAATTAGGCAAATCTTCTTCATCAATAGTTAACCTTTCCTTGATTAAGGGATTGGTTTCATCAAAGGAGACGTGAAAAAATTCTTCCATGGTTAGAGTTTTTTTATTGAAGACTCTATAAGCTTTACTCGTGAGAGTTCTTTCATCAATAGTTAACCTAGGTATATTCCTTCATTGGCCTTTGCATCAAACTTGCCTAAGTTTTCTTTGCCATTATTTAAAACGAAACATTTACCACCAAATACATGCAAGTGTGAAATGTTTCGTTTTCTTCCTTTGAAGAGTTCATAGGGGATTTTCTTTAGAATAGGTCTTATGAGAACTCTATTTGAAACATAACAAGCGGTACTTACTGCATCATCGCAAAAATACATTGGGATGTTAGTTTCATTTAACATTGTTCTAGCGAGTTATTCTAAGGACCGATTCTTTCTCTGTACAACACCATTTTGTTGTGGTGTTCTAGGAGCAGAAAAGTTGTGATTAATCCCAAGATCATCACAAAATTCCTCAAAAGAAGCATTTTGAAACTCTCCCCCATGATCACTTCTTATAGTAGTGATTTTAAGTGACTTTTCGTTTTGGACTCTTTTGGCATAAGTAATAAAAGATTTGAATGCCTCATTATTATGTACTAAGAATAGAGTCCAAGTGTAACGTGAAAAATCATCTAATATAACAAGAGCATAGTAGTTACCACCAAAACTTTCTGTCTTTAAAGGGCCAAATAAGTCCATGTGTAGTAACTGTAATGGTCTATCAGAAGAAACCATTAGCTTTGGTTTGAAAGAAGTTTTTGTTTGTTTACCCATTTGACATGCACCACATAGTTTGTCTTTAACAAACTTCATCTTGGGTAAACCAACAACCAAATCTTTCTTAACTAGCTTATTCAAATGGTCCATATGAATTTGAGCAATTCTCCTATGCCAAAGCCATGCATCATAATTGTCATTTACTACTATACATGCTATAGGAAGATATGAATCTATGTGTATCATGTAAATGTTATTAATTCTCTTACCAACAAGTTTAGATTTAAAAATTCCTTACTTAAAATGATGCACTTATCTGGGTAGAATGATACATGGAAGCCCTTGTCGCATAGTAGCCTTATGCTTAGAAGGTTGTGCTTAAGTCCTTCCACATATAGCACACCTTCTATGGTTGATGAGGGTGGGTTACAGATTCTACCGACTCCAAGTATTCTTCCCTTGTTGTTGTAACCATATGTGACATAGCCTTTGTCCCTTGGAGTGAGGACAAAGAACTTACTTTTATTGCCCGTCATATGCTTTGAGCAACCGCTATCCAAGTACCACAAATATCGGGCGGCGCTCAAATCTACCTACAAAACAGGTTAAGTTATATTAGGTACCCAACTTGTATTGGGTCCTACATTGTTAGATCCTTTCTCAACCCATATAAAATGTCCTAAGGGAACACCATATTTTCTAATAGAACAAGTATTTGGTGTGTGCCTATGATTTTTACAAGAAGAGCATATGAGTTGATGCTTATCTACCCTAGTTTTAATTTTACTACGTGTAGATGCATGGATACATGATTTTTGAAAGTCTATCATGATAGATGTGAAACCCCGAATTTATATTTCTTAAGTTGTAGTAACAGTCCTGAAGAGTGGGGCATACTTCCAGATTCTCGCTTGAGCGAGAGGGCCTCGCCCAAGCGAGAGGGTCAGAGTTTCTCACAGGATTTTAAAATGGGAGGGATTTTATCACTTGAGCGAGAACCCGACGCTGAAACATTAAAATAGAAACCCTCAAACACATTTAGGGTTATAACTTGAGGGAGAAGAGAGAAGCACGTGATTTTGAGAGCAAGGATTCGTGGAAATCAACTAGAAGCTTGAGAAGAGGTAAATCTCTTGATTCTAACTCTCTTTCTCCCTTTAAAACTCGTTTTGGGTGTATGGGATCTCTTCTCAAAATGAGAAAACCATGGAAGCTCTTCCTTTTGAGTTGTGGTTCGTTTTATTTAGTTTCTCTCTTGAAAACTCTTGGTTTAGAGTTGGTATTCAAAGAATGGAAAGGGTTTGAGGGTTGATTCTTGAAAACCCCAAAACCCCCAAAATGAAAATGTGGTAAAAGAGGAAAATGGGTGAAATGGTAGATGAAGAAGATGAGTATGTGTTCTAATGTAAAATAGAAGATGAATATGTATGTTTTAATGTTTGGAAACTTCTAATGAAAGTAGTTTTGGAAACATTGGAAATATGTGAATCTCATATATGTTTGAAAATGTAATATGAGTTGTGTGTATATTATTGTGAATGAATTACTGACTTTTGTTGTTGTTTGGTGGGGATGAGGAAAGATCCTAAGGTTGGAGGAGGTAGCGAAGGAAACTTGTAAAGTTACTCAAAACCGACCCCAACACTCACCAAGGTAAGGAGAAGTGTTTAATTGTATATGATGATAGAGAATGCGTAGATTTTCTAATTATATATGGATTGTGAAGTAATCGGAAGAAAACCTATTTTTAGCTCCCTTAAGAGGTTGAGCAATGTATGACTTGCCCTTTGTGGTATTGGCTCATTGAGCATTGTATGACTTGCCCTTTTGTGGTATTGGCTCGTTGAACAATGTATGACTTGCCCTTTGTGGTATTGGCTCGTTGAGCAATGTATGACTTGCGCTTTGTGGTATTGTCTCGTTGAGCAATGTATGACTTGCCTTCGTTGTATTGGCTATTAGTAGCAATGTATGACTTGCCTTCGTGGTAATGGCTATTCGTAGCAATGTATGAGTTGCCTTCGTGGTAATGGCTATTCGTTGCAATGTATGAGTTGCCTTCGTGGTAATGGCTATTCGTAGAAATGTATGAGTTGCCTTCGTGGTAATGGCTATTCATAGCAATGTATGAGTTGCCTTCGTGGTAATGGCTATTCGTAGCAATGTATGACTTGCCTTCGTGGTATTGGCTATTCGTAGCAATATGACTTGCCCTCATGGTATTGGCTATTTGTAGCAATGTATGACTTGCCCTCGTGGTATTGGCTATTCATAGCAATGTATGACTTGCCTTCGTGGTATTGGCTATTTATAGCAAATGTCTGACTTGCCCTATGTGGTAAGATAAATGAACCAAGATAAACATAAATGAGATAGATGATTAAGAAAAGAAATGATGGAATTATGTATGGATATGAGGAATGGATAACGATGAGTTCGAGTAAAATGTGGAATGATGAAGATAACAAAGTGGATATATATATGTGAAGTATTATTTATATGTTACAATATAATTGTTTATCTAACCTTATTGAATGTGGATTTTCATATGATTATGTTGAGTTTATTGACTTACTCCTTTGTGTTTTCTATGTATTGTTTATGATAATCCCATTACAGGTAATTGGATAAATTAAGGACGCTTGACTTGGAGCTTTAGGAGATTTTAAATCTGGATTCCTTTATTTACGCTTTTTGCATCATAACTGACTATATGCGGATTTGAATATTTGTAACCAGGGTCATTATATTTTTGAATACTTTTAACTAAGGGTAATGTTGTTTTGGGCACCCATAACTATTGGTATATTGGAGGTGCTGGGAGACATTAATATGAATTATGTTTTTCTGTCTTATGGATGTATGTATGAATATTGCATGATAAAATGATTGGAAAAAAATCATGGTAACTAATGTAACGTACCTTGGGTTACTAATTATGAAATATAAGGAAAATATAAGTTTGAATGAGATAAAATAAGAAAAAATTTCAAGGGTAGAATTTGGATCCTTACTATAGACTTACTTTTATTTTTAGGTGCAGGGCTTTTAGCATAGCCAAGACCTCTTCGATCCGAAGAGTGCCTTTGATCATTAATGATCTTACTCAAGCTTTTGCTACTCTTGTTCATTTTATTGAGTTCAAGACTCGATGTTGAAACTTCTTTGCCAAGAGTAATGCAATTTAGACATGAGGAGGATGATGGTTTGTTTCTAAGAGAATCTAGTTCAGATTTTTGTTTAAGAAACATTTTCGTTAATTTCATGAACCGTATTTTCCATCTGTATTTAGACTCCTTCGTGGTAGTGTTAATTGATGACATTTTGGTGTATTCCAAGAGTCATGAAGAGCACATGGAGCATCTGAAAATCGTACTAAAGGTTTTGAAAGACACCCACCTCTATGATAAGCTATCAAAGTATGACTTCTGGCTTAAGTCTGTAAACTTCCTTGGACATGTAATATCCAAGGAAGGAATAGCAATAGAACCCTCTAAAGTTGAGACGGTAATGGAATGGACAGTACTGAAGTCGGTGATTGAGATTCGGAGTTTTCTTGGACTAGTTGGTTACTATCAGAATTTAATTGAGGGATTCTCGAAACTAGCTTTCCCATTGACTAAGCTAACCAGAAAAGGGCACCATTTGGTTTGGATGGTCGATGCGAAATTAACCTCAACACCAGTGTTAATTCTTCCTTGTGCGGACAAGAACTTCGATGCACCAGAAAAGAGCTTCCAGGAGTAGAAGCGGAAATTAACCTCAACACCAGTGTTAATTCTTCCTTGTGCGGACAAGAACTTCAATGTGTACTGTGTTGCTTCAAAACAAGGATTCGGCTGCGTATTGTGGCAAGAAGGGAAAGTAGCTACTTAAGCTTCGAGGTAGTTGAGACCTCATGAACAGAACTACCATACTCATGACTTGGAATTGGCAGCGGTGGTGTTTGCTTTAAAAATTTATAGACACTCTCTTTACGGTGTACGGCTTGAAGTATTCAGTGATCACAAAAGTTTGAAGTACTTGTTTGATCAGAAGGAGTTGACAATGAGGCAAAGGAGATGGATGGAATTTTTGAAGGATTATGATTTTGGTCTTCGGTACCACCCTGGTAATGCTAACGTTGTAGCAAATGCTTTAAGCCGGAAATCATTGCATGTCTCTGCGTTAATGGTTCATGAAATGAAGACGATCGAAGAATTCAGAGATATGAATTTGGCGGTCCAGATGAGACCAAGTAGTATAATCTTGGGGATGTTCAATTTGACTAATGAGCTATTCGATCGGATTGAAGCTATGCAGCCACTTAATGATGAATTGCAGGCTATGAGGGCCTTAATGGTGGTCGGCAAAGAGAAGGACTTTCTTGTGTATGTTAATGGTTTGTTGAGGTACAAAGAGAGATTATGTGTGTCGTGTGACATCGAGTTGAGAAAGGACATCCAAGATGGGGCGCACAAAGAGTAAAATGAGTATTCACCCTGGAACAACAAAGATGTATCAGGATTTGAAGAAGATATTTTGGTGGTCTGGGATGAAAAGAGATGTAGCGCAGTATGTATCTCGTTGCTTGATTTGTCAGAAAGCTAAGATTGAACATCAGAGGCTGGCGGGTGAACTACAATCATTTGATATTCTCGTGTGGAAATGGGATAACATCTCTATGGATTTTGTTTTTGGTTTTTCCATGGACAGAGAAGGGTTTTGATTTAATTTTGGTCATTGTGGACCGATTGACTAAATCTCCACATTTCTTACCTGTTAATGTGAGATACTCTCTTTAGAGGTTGGCAGTGCTGTATATAAAGGAGATAGTAAGAATGCATGGAATTCCTGCGAGCATCATCTCAGATAGAGATCCTCTCTTTACTTCAAACTTCTGGAACGGTTTACAATCCACTTTGGGTACTAAGTTAAAGTTGAGTTCTGCTTATCATCCATAAACGGATGGTCAGTCAGAAAGGACCAATCAATCATTGGAAGACCTTTTGAGGGCTTGTGTGTTGGAACAACCCGAGAGTTGGGGTAGTATGTTGCCTCTGATCGAGTTCACTTAAAACAACAACTTTTACCCGAGTATTGGGATGGCACCGTATGAGGCTTTGTATGGGAGAAAGTGTAGGACCACGATCAGTGGGTTCGAAACCGGAGAGAATTTGGTGTTGGGGCAAGATGTGGTCCAAGAAACCACAGAGAAGATTAAAAGAATTAGATAAAATATGAGAATGGCCCGGAGCAAACAAAAGAGTTACTATGACAACTAGAGGAAGCCGATTGAATTCAAAGAAGGGGATCATGTATTCATGAGAGTAGTTCCAACTACTATGATTGGTAGAATTTTGAAATCCCGTAAAATTACTCCTAGATTTATCGGACCATACAAGATTTTGAAGAGAATTTTCCATGTAGCCTATCGAGTGGCCTTACCCCCATTGTTGTCAAACCTCCACAATGTATTCCATGTGTTTCAGTTGAGGAAGTATATTGGGGATCCATCACATGTAGTTGAGCCTGATCAGATTGAGCTAAAGGATAACTTGATATTTAAGACTTTACCCATGAAAATTATGGACAAGAGTATCAAGAAAATGAGGGGGAAAGAGATCCATTTGGTGAAAGTGCTATGGAGTCAAGTAGATGATGGGGATGCAACTTGGGAAGTGGAACGTGACATGATGGAGGATTACCCTCATCTGTTTGAATCGAGTTATGTTTAATTTTTGGGGACGAAAATTCCAATTAGAGGGGGAGGATTGTAACACCCTAAAATTCCCCTTTCTTAAGTGTAATTAAATTCAAGAAGTCTGAGATTTACTAGACGATTCTCGCTTGAGCGAGAGGATCTCACCCAAGCGAGACGTTCAGAGTTGTCTCAAGATTTCTCTGGGATTCTCGCCTGAGCGAGGGTGTACTCGCCTGCGCGAGGGTGTACACTCTTGAGCGAGGGAGGGCCTCTAAGACCGAGTAATTCTCGCCTGAGCGAGAGAGAAGCTGTGAGGACTAGAGGATTCTTGCTTGAGCGAGGCTCCGTCGCTTGAGCGAGAGCATCAGTGTTTGAAATTCAAAAATTCGTGAACTTCTCGCTTGAGCGAGAAGCTAAAAACCTGAACCCTAAAATAGAACCCCAAACCTGAAAAGGGGATAGATTTTTGGGAGAAAAGAGAGGAAGAGGCGATTTTGGTTGACAAGAGCTCGTGTAGAAGCAAAGAAAAGCTAGAGAAGAGGTAAACCTCTTGATTTTAACACTCACTCTCGTTTTAGAACTCATTTTGTATACTTGGGTCTCTTCTCTTGACATGAAAAACCACTTAACCCTGTCTTTTGAGTTGTGGTTCGTTTTTATCTAGCATTTCTCTTAAAAACTCGTAATTTAGTGTTTGTCTTCAGAAATAGTGTTGATAAGATGTTGGTTTTTGGAAATCTCAAACCTAAAACGAAATAGTGTTGGATGGGGGTGAAATGTTGGGTTAGAAATTTGGTTTATGGGTTTTAATGTTAAGTGAGAAGTGAATGTTTGTGATTTGCATGCTTTGAATTACTAATGGGAGTAGTTTTGGAAACCATTGAAATATGAGTTAAATTTTATGGATGAACATGTTGTATGAAGTTGTATATGTGATAATGTGAATAAAATTATTGATTGTTGTTGTTGTGTGGTGTTAATGAAGAAAGACCGTAAGGTTGGACGAGTTGGAGTGGAGACTAGTAAGGCTACCGAACACCAACACCAACACATACCAAGGTAAGGGAGAAGCAAATCCATTTATAGATTATGGAAGGTAATCGTAATTGATATAATATTGTTGAAATGGAAATATTGTTGGTGGATGAGAAATAGTATTGATTCGCCCTATGTGGTGTAGACTTGCCCTCATGGTATTGATTCGCCCTATGTGGCATAGAGTTGCCCTATGTGGTATTGATTCGCCCTATGTGGTGTAGACTTGCCCTATGTGGTATTGATTCGCCTAATGTGGTATTGATTCGCCCTATGTGGTGTAGACTTGCCCTATGTGGTATTGATTTGCCTTTTGAGGTGTAGACTTGCCCTACGTGGTATTGATTCGCCTTTTGAGGTGTAGACTTGCCCTATGTGGTATTGAATATAATTTGTGGTTAGTGTAGTTGATGATTGAATTGAATTAGTAAAGTGGTAGAATGTGATGATCCTAGAATGGTGGAATGAGGAGTAATTTTCGAGTAATGGTTGTACTATTATTTTACTTGATTTAACTGTTGAGTTTCTGTCATACTTATATTCATAAATTGTGGTACATCATTCTGTATTAATTCATAAATGTAGATTATCATAAACTTAATGGCTTACTCCCTTGTGTTTCTTGTTTGTTGTATTTGTGATAATCTGAGTGTAGGTAACGCAATGGAATGGTCGATCAAGGCGATGTAGTAAATTAGTTCTGTCGTGACTGTTTTGTGTAATAGTAGAATCGTTTGTGTGCTTATTTGAAATTTTTACCCTCATATGTCGAGGAAGTTAACTAGTTGACATCTACTTCTATTACTAACATACTGATGCAAGTTATTGGGATGTAAGGACATAGTTTTCCTAATATTAAGGCTAAGTGAATTTATGTGTTATGAACCCTAATATTTTGAAATCAACCAATTAGTTATTATGTAATTACATAGGTAGAAGTAGAAAAGCATTTTCATAAAGGTTAAGTTAATAACAAATGACAAAAAAAAATATAATAAATTGGGACGTTTCAATTTTTCGAGTTTTAGAGTGAGGAAGAAGATGAAGTGTTTGAAAAATGGAGGACAAACCTTTAAATAACGGTCAGAGTAATTGATTACCATAAGTGGAGTAATCAGTTACTCAACATGCAAAATCCTCATATTTCAAAAAGCAGCTTTTGGTAATCGATTACACCTAAAAGTAATCGATTACTTGAACTTCCTGCTATTTACAGTAATCGGTTACTGTCTAGAGTAATCGATTGCTAACCTCAGAAATTTGAATTTTCAAGCCTACTGATGCCTAGTAATCAATTGTTTACCCTAAGTAATCGATTACATAGATCAAAATTTGAAATTTAAAGAAAATCTAAGTAGTTTTAAGTACAAGTAGGCCTAAGATAAACATAATGAAGCAAACATATAATCATGTATGAGCAATTTAAGATAAGTAAGCTTCATCATGTATGCCTAATTCACATGTAATTTTACAGAAAGATTCCTTTATCAAGGGTTTAGTGAATATATTTGCTAGTTGGTCATGAGTATCAACAATTTCTAAAGCCACATCTTTCTTTTGGACATGGTCTCTAAGAAAGTGATGTCTTATATCTATGTGTTTGGTTCTAGAATGCATTACTGGATTCTTTGTGAAATTTATATCACTGGTATTTTCACATTTTAGGGGAATGCAGCCTAAGTCTAAGCCATAGTCTCGTAGTTTATGTTAAAGTCATAACACTTGTGCACAACAGCTACTTGCCACAATGTACTATGCTTCAGCAGTACTTAAAGCAACACATGCTTATTTCTTACATGACCATGAAACTAGTGCATTTCCTAATATATGACAAGTACCACTAGTACTTTTTCTCTCAGTTTTGCATCCAGCAAAATCTGAATCTGAATATCCTACCAAATCACATATACTTCCCTCTGGATACTAGTGTCCAACGTTAGTTGTGCCTTTTAGATATTTCATTAATCTTTTGACAGCAACTAGATGTTATTCTTTTGGTTTTGATTGATAACTTGCACACTAACATACACTAAACATTATATCAGGTCTACTAGTAATTTGATAAATTAGGCAACCGATCATACCTCGATACTTTGATATGTCAATGCATTTTCTAGTTTCATCAGTATCAATGTATGTACCAGAACCCATAGGAGTGGCAATGGGCTTGCAATCATCCATTTCAAATCTTTTCAGCAATTCCTTGCAATATTTGGATTGACTAACAAATTTACAATCCTTGAGTTGTTTGATTTGTAATCCAAGGAAGTAATTTAACTTCCCCATCATTGACATTTCAAATTCCCCTTGCATCATTTTGCCAAAATCACTACATAACATCTCATTAGTAGAACCAAAAATAATATCATCTACATATATTTGTACAAGAAGAGTACGATGATTTATTTTCTTAATAAAGAGAGTAGTGTCGACCTTTCCTTTAGTAAAACCTTTTTTAGGTAGAAAATTTGTTAGACGATCATACCAGGCACATGGAGCTTGCTTCAAACCATAGAGGACTTTCTTAAGTTTATATACATGGGAAGGATGTTTGTAGTATTCAAACCGATGAGGTTGTTCTACATATACTTCTTCTTGTATATACCCATTAAGAAATGCACTCTTTACATCCATTTGATATAACTGAAAATTTAGAGAGCAAACATATGAAAGTAATAACCAAATAGCTTCAAGTCTAGCAACAAGACCGAAGGTCTCATCAAATTCTATACCTTCTTCTCGATTGTATTCTTGTGCTACCAGTCAAACTTTATTTCTAATAGTAATTCCACTTTCAACTGATTTATTACAAAATACCCAACGAGTTCCTATAACATGCCTAATATTTTGTCTAGGAACAAGTTTCCAAATTTCATTTCTCACAAACTGGTTTAACTCTTCTTGCATTGCAAGAATCCAATGTTCGTCCTCGATTGCATCGTCAATCTTGGAGGGTTCTATTTGAGAGATGAAGGCCATGTTTAATCAAGCATCGTTTAGCTTTAAGCGGGTGGTTACATCTTTACTTATATCACCAATGATGTTGTCAATAGGATGGTCTCGATGAGTTTTCCATTCTTGTGGTAAATCATAATGAATATGCTCTTCTTGAGAGGATAGAGTATCATTGTATTTGTTGTTGTACTGGTAGAAGACTCTTCTTTTGAAGGGGACTAGGCAAGTCCTCTACATCAAGAGTTAACCCATCCTTTATAATAGGATTGGATTCATCAAAAGATACATGAACAGATTCTTCCATGGATAGAGTTCTTTTATTAAAGAATTTATAAACTTTACTCGTAAGAGAGTAGCTTAGGAAGATTCCTTCATCAACTTTTGCGTCAAACGCCCATGATCACTTCTTATAGCAGCGATTTTCAGAGATTTTTCATTTTGAACTCTTTTAGCATATTTTCTAAAGGCATTAAACGCCCCATTCTTATGAACTAAGAATAGAGTCCATGTGTATCTTGAATAATCGTCGACTATAAAAAGAGCAACCACCATAACTTTTGGTCCATGAGGGACCAAATAAGTCCATATGTAGTAACTGTAATGGTCTATAGGAAGAAACCATATGCTTAAGTTTGAAAGAAGTTTTTGTTTCTTTAACGTTTTGACAAGCACTACAGAGTTTGTCTTTAACAAACTTCATTTCGGGTAAACCAACAACTAAATCTTTCTTGATCAGTTTATTTAAATGATCCATATGTATATGCGCAAATCTCCTAAGCCAAAGCCATGCATAATTATTATTCTTAATAAGTAAACATTTTATTGATAAAGAAGAATTATCTAGATCAATCATATATATATATTGTTTATTCTCTTATCAAGTAGTTTAGAGTTATTAGAATCCTTAATTTCAATGATGCACTTATCTGGGTAGAATGCCACATGGAATCCTTTGTCGCATAGTTGACTTATGTTTAATAAGTTGTGCTTGAGTCCCTCGACGTATAGTACTCCTTCTATAGTTGTTGATGGTGGCTTGCCAATTCTACCAACTCCAAGTATTTTTCCTTTGTTATTGTTACCATATGTGACGTATCCTTTGTCCCTTGGAGTAAGGATAAATAATTTATCTTTATTGTTCGTCATGTGTTTTGAGCAGCCGCTGTCCAAGTACCATAAATTGCAGGAGACTCTCAAGTTTTCCTACATGTGTTTTGACGTATCCTTTGGGTCCTACATGGTTAGCACCTTTCTCTACCCATTTATAATGACCTAAGGGTACACCAAATTTTCTAATCATGCAAACATTTAGTGTATGCCCATGGTTCTTACAATAGGTACATATGGGATGAGGCTTATGTATTCTAAATTTTAAGTTATTACATTTTGATATATGAATATTTTCTTTTGAAAGTTTATTTTTGTTGAGACATTTTGCTTTTTAGAAGCTTGGCTATTATAGTAGCCTAGACCTCTTCAGTCCTTAGCATGTCTCTGAATTTTGATTATTTTGTCTAACTTTTTGCAACTCTTGTTTGATTCATTAAGTTCAAAACTTATTGATGAAACTTTCTTTTCAAGAATGAGTAGTTTTGTGAGTTTGACACATTCATTGTTACACCCTAATTTTATTTGCCTATGTATAGTGAAATTATGGGGTATATTGGGTGATTCTCGCTTGAGCGAGAGGCCTCGCCCAAGCGAGAGGCCCAGTATCTGCTCCCAGGATTTCCTGGGATTCTCACCTGGTCGATAATTGTTCGCCTGGGCGAGGGAGGGTGGTGTGACTCTGAAGGATCCTCGCTTGAGCGCGAATCCCTCGCTTGAGCGAGAGCACCAGATCTGAGTTTTTAAAATAGGCGGGATCTTCTCACTTGAGCGAGAACCCGACACTATTACATTAAAAAGGGAACCCCAAACACTTTTAGGGTTATAACTTTGGAGAGAGTAGAGAGAAGAGAGCATTTTCAAGAGCAAGGATTCTTGGGAATCATCTTGAGGCTTGAGAAGAGGTAAATCTATTGATTCTAAATCTCCTTCTCTTTGAAACTTGATTTGGGTAAGTGGGATCTCTTCTCTTAACATGAGAAACCATGGAGACTCTCTATTTAGAGTTGTGGTTCGTTTTATGTTGCTTTTCTCTTGTAAACTCTTGGTTTAGATTTGGAAATCGAAGATTGGGGATGATTTGTGGGTTGTTTCATGAAAACTCCAAAACCCCGAAAATGAGAATATGAGTAAATAGGGAAATGGGTGAAATGTTAGATGTAGAAGATGAGTATATGTTCTAATGTGGAATATAAGATGAATATGTTTGTTTTAGATGTTTGGAAACTCTTAATGAAGGTAGTTTTGGAAACATTGAAAATGTGTGAATCTCTTGTATGGCTAAAGATGAAATATGAGTTGTTTATGTGTTATTTTGAATAAATCTCTTGGTGGGAATGAGGAAAGATCCTAAGGTTGGAGGCGGTGTCGGAGGAACTTGCAAACCAAGGACCAAACCCAACACTCACCAAGGTAAGAATAAGTCGTTAACTAGCATATCGTATTGAAAGAATGTGTGGAATTGCTATTTATGAGTTGATGGTGAATCAATGAAAAGAAAACATATTTTTATTCGACCATGATTGGTTAGCGACTTTGGCTCAAGTTATGTAGCGATAATTTGGCTCAAGTTATGTAGCGATACTTTGGCTCAAGTTATGTAGCGATACTTTGGCTCAAGTTATGTATCGATACTTTGGCTCAAGTTATGTAGGGATACTTTGGCTCAAGTTATGTAGCGATATTTTGGCTCAAGTTATGTAACCATACTTTGGCTCAAGTTATGTAGCAAAAATGAATTTAAAATGGTTTATTAACCCCTTTAAAAATGTGGATTATCTTACAATAATATTTAATGGATTAACGACTTACTCCTTTGTATGTTTTGTGTATTTGTTATTGATAATCCCATTGCAGGTAAACAAATAAATTGAGGATGTTTGGTTTGGAGCTTTAGGAGCTTTAAAATCTGGATTCTTTTGTTTACGCCTTTTTGTACTATAACTAACTATTTGTGGATTGAATGTTTGTAACCATGGTTAATACGTTAGTTCTTTTGGATTTTTGTAACCATGAGTATTGCGGTTTTGAGAACCATAACTATTGATACTTTGTACTCATGGAGAGTTATTTAAATGAATTATGTTTTTTTGCATTATGTATATGTGTAGAAATATTGCATGTTAAAGAGATTAAGAAATAATTAATGGGTGACCAAAGTCAAGCCATCAGGTGTTTAAAATTATATGTTATAAGGTAGAATACATGTGTGAATGGATTAAAATAAGGAAAAAATTTCAAGTCTAGAATTTGGGTCCTTACATCCACACTCTCTTATGATGAGTTCTTTCGTGTCTCGCAGTGTAACAGTGCCAAGGAAATATGGGACACTTTACAAGTGACACATGAAGGCACTAGTGAGGTCAAGTGTGCTAGATTGAATTCTTTAACACATGAGTATGACCTATTTAGAATGTTTCCGAGTGAATCTCTTGGTGACATTAGGTCGTTAACGTTAAATTATCCTTTAGTTCCATTTGATCGGACTCAACCACATGAGATGGATCCCCCACATATTTCCGTAATTGAGACACATGAAACACAATGTGGAGATTCGACAACAATGGAGGTAAAGCAATCCGATATGCTACCGGTCCAGTCCTCTTCAATATCTGATATGGTCCAATAAATCTTGGAGTAAGCTTACAGGACTTCGACACTCTACCAATTCTAGTAGTCGGAACTACTCTCATGAATACATGATCTCCCTCCTTAAACTCAAGAGGTTTCCGTCTTTTATCGTAATAGCTTTTCTGCCGAATCCTGTGCTATTCTCATATTCTCCCGGATTTTCTTGATCTTTTCCGTCGTTTCTCGGACCAACTCGGGTCCCAATACTAAGTTCTTCCCAATTTCAAACCAACTTAATGGAGTCCTACATTTTCTCCCATACAAGGCTTCGTAAGGGGGCCATCTCTATGCTAGTATGGAAACTATTGTTGTAGGTGAACTCAAGCAAAGGCAACATGCCATCCCAACTCCCAGGTTGTTTCAGAACACAAGCCCTCAAAAGATCCTCCAATGACTGTATGGTCCTTTCCGATTGACCATCCGTTTATGGACGATAAGTTGAACTCAGTTTCAACTTAGTCCCTAATGTGGATTGCAAACTAGTCCAAAAGTTCGAAGTGAAACGGGGATCCCTATCCGACACAATGCTCGACGATATCCCATGCAATCGAACTATTTCTTTGATAAACAACTCAACTAATCGCTCTAGGGAATATTTCATGTTCATCGACAGGAAATGAGCAATCTTAGTCAAATGATCTACTATAACCCATATCAAGCCGTACCCTCTTTGAGTCTTTAGGAAACCCGATACAAAATCCATGGAGATACTATCCCACTTCCAAACGGGAATCTCTAGTGACTGTAGCTCTCCCCCTGGCCTCCAATGTTCAATCTTGGCTTTCTGACAGATGAGACAATTCGAGACATACAAGGCCACATCCTTTTTCAACCCAGACCACCAAAACAGCTTTTTCAGGTCTTGGTACATTTTTGTAGTGCTAGGGTGGAAACTCATTTTACTCTCGTGTGACTCCTCCATAATACTCTTTCGCAATTCCACATTATGAGGCACACACACCCTTCCCTTGTATCGCAACATTCCACTCGAATCCGACTCAAAATCAATCTCTTTTTCACTCGTCATCAAATCTCGTTTGATCTTCAGTTCCCTATCCTCAACTTGCATTATTCGGATTTGGTCGAACAACTCATTTGTCACCTTAAGCATTCCCAAAATCATACTATGGAGTTCCATTTGAACTACCAAGTTCATGTCCCTTAACTCCTCAATTAATTTCCCTTGATGCACCATTAAAGCCGACATATGTAAGGATTTCCGACTTAAAGCATCAGCCACCATATTGGCTTTTCCCGGATGATACTGCAATCCAAAATCATAGTCCTTAAGGTGTAACACCGTAAATATCGTGTTCGGAGTGATTAGAAAAAGTAGAGTGTTGGAGTATATATTGGGAAATCCTCGTTTGAGCGTGAGGACCTTGCTTGAGAGAGAGACTCAGTGTTCTAATATGAGTTTTCCGGAGACCTCGCTTAAACAAGGAAGTGGTCACTTGAGTGTGAGAGAAATCTGGAAAAGCTGTCAAATTCTAGCTTGAGGTTGAATTTTAACCGAGGCTAGGGAGGAGCCTTAGCTTGCTTCCTGATTCTCGCTCGATCGAGATATCTGCGCCCAGGCGAGAGCGTCAGAGTTAAAAAGCTCAAGAGCTGCGAAATTCTCGCCCAAGCGAGCCATTCTCGGCCGGGAGAGGCTGTGCGACTATAAATGTAAGAGAGGGGTTTAAAAACCCTAATCTTCATTTTCTTTCTCCTCCTTTCTCTCCTAGTGGCGACTCCACCCAAATGAACCATTCTCTCCTCCACTAAACCTCAAAACTCATCAAAACCTCTTCCTATTACTTCTTGGTGGCACATTTGGGAAATCTTAAAGGTGAAAAAGCAACAATAGAGGTTGGAGGAGATGAAGGGAGATGTGGCTCTTTTGCGGAGCAACGGAGCTTACGCAACCTAAGGTGAGGGAGAAGACCATTGTGGTCATAGAGTATTTCATTAGAGTCATCTTCTCCAATTTCCCTCAAGAATCGGAGAATATTAACGGATAGACACTCTCTTAGAAGTTTGTGGTCCATGTTAGAGTCTTTATTTTCCATGAAAAGGTATTAGCCATAAATGTAGAGATGTATGAGTGGTAAAAACCGTTTTATTAGATTAAAATGCAATATGCTCATTTATGGTAATACACCGTCATGAGAAATGGTTCTATCGTTAATATGTTGTATGATGATAAATATGTTATGAGTTATTTATTGTGATAAAAAATATGAGTATATTTATGATAATGACTAGGTTGTGAGTCGCTTATTTGTTATAAACATATATGGGTATATTTGTAATAATGATTGTGTTAAGAGTTGTTTAATGGCAATAAATGGACATGATTATGTTGTGTGATAATGATTGTGTTGTGAGCTATTTATCTATAGTAAAGAATGGGATGAGCATAATTAGTTGGACATGGTTGTAGTTGTGGGTATTATGGTGAAATGTGATGTAAGGGAAGTATTTAAATGATATATGATGTTATAAATTGCGTGGATTTTCTGGTTGTATATGATTGTGAAACAAGGGGAAGAAAATATATTTTAGCTCCCTTAAGAGGTTGACCAATGAATGTCTTTCCCAAGTGGTATTGTGAATGTCTTGCCCAAGTGGTATTGCGAATGTCTTGCCCAAGTGGTATTGTGAATGTCTTGCCCAAGTGGTATTGTGAATGTCTTGCCCAAGTTGAATTGCGAATGTCTTGCCCAAGTGGTATTGTGAATGTCTTGCCCAAGTGGTATTGTGAATGTCTTGCCCAAGTGGTAGTGCGAATTTCTTGCCCAAGTGGTATTGCGAATGTCTTGCCCAAGTGGTATTGTGAATGTCTTGCCCAAGTGGTATTGTGAATGTCTTTCCCAAGTGGTATTGCGAATATCTTGCCCAAGTGGTATTGCGAATGTCTTTCCCAAGTGGTATTGTGAATGTCTTGCCTTATATGGTATTGACTCTTTGAGCAATGACTGACTTGCCCTTCGTGGTACTGGCTCTGTGTAGCAACGTGTAATGAACCCCATATGATATAGTGTGGCAATGAAAGTTTGGTTTGGTTTGGAAAGAATTGTAATGCTGGGTAAGTATGGGAATGGCTTGAGTTTAGTGTTTGTGGTTGTTCATTGGATAAGATTATCGTGTGTGGATTTATGATGAAGAATGAATTGGATATATGAACCTTATGTGGTATAATATGTTGATTGGTAAATGTTTAATAAGATTGATGCTAGGTGATGTATAGGTTTTAATACTTTAATGTTATTACTTTATGTAATTCCACGCTACGGTCACCGTTGTCGGTTCTTACTCCCTTTTGTCTCTACTTGAATGTGTTATTCATTGGAATTCAGGTGGCGGCTATAGTGCATTGGATGCTCGCGGAGAAACTACTGATTAGTGTAGTTACTTTATGTACACGACATTGTAATTGAATAAGGCATGTAATATGAAGAACATGTTAAAGTGAATTTATGTAAAGTGACTTTCTCCGAGATGTATAATGAGGTTATTTTGATGAGGTTAAATTGAAGTATTATTAGAGAAAGTTAATTGTATATAATATGTATGATAAAGGAAGTCAAATGTATATTTTTAATGAATGGATACTTTTAATTATTTCCGCATATGAATCATGAACATAAGTGATATTTGTATGCTCACAGGTTTTCCAAATCGTTCAAGTAATATATTTCAAAAGTAATCACTTGACTTCATGAATAAATTTTTAAAATTTTTGGGTTACAAAATTGGGTCCTTACAATATGGTATCAGAGCATAGTTAATCATGCGGCCTAGTATATAGCCTTACATGCTTCTTTGTATGACTTATGTGAATTGTTTGTTGACTATGTGATAACTGCTGTTGTGAAAGATGATTATTAAATTCCTTGCGGTAAGCGTCTGGGTGGGAACTTGTCGTTGGGTGTCTTGTTGTGAGTTATTGATGAAGTGCTTGTTGAATTTATTGAAGAATTCCTTGTTTTAAAACTCTTGTTGAAACTCCTGCTGAAAGTTTATGGTTGTAAACATCTTGTTCAATTTGTTTATGGGGAGTTTGTGGTTGTGATTTCCCGATTAGATTTCTTGGTGTAAGATTTATTTGTTGAGTTCCTAGTGGTGGATCTCTTGTTTGAGATTTGGTCAACCTCTTGATGTGAATTTTCTTTTATCACTAAGATTAAGATAATGGAAGAGGAACCATTAGATTAGCTTTCTTGGATGTTTGCTTATATGTCTCTATGGTTCTAGTTGAATAAGATTAAGATAATAGTCATCCAATGGGACATCTGAATGAGGATTGAGGATCTTGTTTGCATTATGAGAGTATAAACTTTGGAAGAACTATATCTTATGCCTTGGAAATTGGATTTTTACTTGATTGATGATTTTTAATGATAAGAGGAATGTTAGCTCTTAAAAAAAAAGAGATGGAATGATCTATAAGATGAAAATCCGTGTGTTATGCTATGTGGTTTCCTACATGTTCCTATTTGAGATATGTTGTTAGTTATCTTGTCGTTCTTCAGGATTAAAACAAATATGCATGCTATAATGATTGACATTTTCATCATATGACATGTAACCATGCCAAATTTTAACTTGTAAAAGTCTGCTAGCATGTACTTGCCTGTTTTGCTTGGAAGTGAACATGTACATCTTGAATTATTCCTACATATAAGTTTGCTTGCAATGCGTGAAGGTTTAGGAAGTTGAATGAAATGAGGAATTTGTGTGTAACATGTTATGTATGACAATGGTGAAATATCTCTTTGAGATTAATTGTTAATATCCGATAATTTGTTCTGTGATGTGTGAATTCTAGAAGCAATATGTTAATTGTCTCGATAATGACTTGAATGGTAATGTAAATGATTCACGTGAACATGTAGATGGATATGTTGTATGGAAGGTGCTGAGCATGAAGTAATGGTTTTAAAAATATTGTGTTAATGAGAAAATGTAAATGAAAGATACCTAGTGTGTTTTGAAAAGACTAAGTCTGGTATCCTTGTTTTTATGAGTTGCAAAAGGTTATCCACCCTTGTTTGCATTTATCGGTATATTTATGCTAAGGGGCAAAACTTATGTTTCAAGGTAATGAATGAGGTTAGTTAAGTTACTTACCACGTCAATGTGATGAATGTATTTGAATAAACGTGAACCTCTAGATATGTTGTTAATTTGAAGTGACTCATGGTGGGTGATCAAAATGAGTCAGTATGAAAAGGAATAAGCATGCAAATGTTATAGTGATAACTTTTCATTGTGCCAGTGATTTCTTGTATGTGCATAAATCTGAAATTTGATGATGAACATGGATGTTGTGTTGTTTAAGTTTTAGCGGGTTAATCGATAAACAAAATTTTGTTTCTATACTCTTTGAAGAGAGTAGTACTGGGAATAGCAAAGTCATCTTAGTTTTTGTGCATAAAACTTTTAGTATATGATGATTGACCTTTTGTAGTTGAATATTTGCAGTGCAAGATATAGTGGTGATGTACACCAATTATCTGCTTTGATATTGTACTTAAAAAATTTGTTTCTGTTTCATGTGTGTCATTAATTGTTATGTATAATTGCAATGTTATTGCATAAGTATGTTTGTGTAAATGGATTGTGGGGACTCCCATGTCCTGAATGGAATGTAACTCTAGAACTAACTAGCCTTTTGAAAATTGTGATTTGGATGTTCAATGTTGAATCAGAAAAAGGGTTTTCAAGTTATTTTGAAATGGTTATGAAAACCTTGCTTTCACGAAGTGATTTCCATGAAGCTTACATCTAATCTATTTTCGAAAATAATTTTGGAGGAAGTGTAGCATTTGGCTAAGTATTAATTAAGTTCCCTCGCTGAAGATCCAAATTTTAACAACGGTATCTTGATGAATTTGATGTTGTTTTAAACTTGGTGATGCAATTATGACCATGTGTTTGTAGACGTGATGAAAATTTGTGTACTAAATGTATATTTACAGGTGTAATTGGGGTATCCATATCTAATGTATGTTATTGGATTGAATGTTTGTAAATTTGAAAATGATCATTGGTAATAAAGCATGTGATTTGAGTGGGCCTACTGCTTTGTACGTCTAGTTGAGGTGATTAACTAGCGAATCTTCTTCTACCGCATCCGTTTGTGGTAGAAATGTTTGATTAAATGTGATAATTACTTGGTGATTTTATTTGGTGCTCTGAAAAATGTAAGGACCCGATTTTCGTAATCTAAAAATTCTTTTTAAAACCTTATTCATGAAAATGAAGTGTTTACTTTTAAAAGACATTACTTGAACGATTTTGGAAAATCTGATTGAATAAATATATAAGTTTAATTCCTCTTTCAGGTGCGGAAACAATCATTCGTTCACTTCATTAAAAACATGTCATTGCACTTCCTTTCAATTACCCAATTTAGATACAATTATCCATTCTCAATAATACTTCCATTTTTACATCATCTAATATCCTAACTATACATTTAGGAGAAGGTCACTCATACATGAATCCCATTTAACATACTCTTCATATTACATGCATTATTCAATTACAACATTGAGAATATAAAGTAACTACTCAAACATGTACTGTCCTCCGCAAGCATCCGATGCACTACCGCCACAACCTAAACTCAAATACATAACACACACAAGGAAAGACAGAGGGAGTAAGAACCAACTACGGCGACGTAGCGTGAATTTACATGGAGTAATAACATTAAAGTATTAAAATCACACATATCTAACATCAATCATGATAAACATATATCAATCAACATATATCATCCATATTCACCTTATAGTATCATATATCCCATACTATATGTGTTCTATAATGCGCATATTTATTCATCACATATTATCCATATTCACCCTATAGTACACATACATCCCATAATATATATGTTCTATAGTGTGAATATTTTAATCATATCATATTATCCATATTCACCCTATAGTACACATATATCCCATACTATATGTGTTCTATAGTGTGCATATTTATTCATCACATATTATCCATATTCACCCTATAGGATATATATCTCATAATATATATCCTATGGCATGCATATGATTTTCATTCTGAATATACACTTTTCACATCATTCACATTCCGTAGTAATTTACCCTTGATCACTTTCCACAATTCTGCACCGTACAAATAATCCTCTACCACGTCGGGTAGCTCTAGTCAATCCCCATTCCACATCAGGCAGGTCTAGTGATTCCTCCATACCACATCGGGCAGGTCTAGTCATTTCTCCATACCACATCGGGCAGGTCTAGTTATTCCCTATACCACATCGGGCAGGTCTAGTTAATTCTCCATACCACATCGGGCAGGTCTAGTTAATTCTCCATACCACATCGGGCAGGTCTAGTTATTCCCCATACCACATCGGGCAGGTCTAGTTAATTCTCCATACCACATCGGGCAGGTCTAGTTAATTCTCCATACCACATCAGGTAGGTCTAGTTATTTCTCCATACCACATCGGCAGGTCTAGTTATTTCTCCAAACCACATCGGGAAGGTCTAGTAGTTCTCCATCACATGTTCGTCATAGCACAAAATATCAACTCAATGTCATAAACCAATAAACACAAGGCATCACATCGTTCCAACATCATGGAATAACACACAACACCTTCATTGTCACAACTTACCCATACATATTTATAACAATAAAGCGATTCACAACATAGTCACTTCGATAAACACACTTATCTCCTCCTTTACAAATCAACAACTCATTCAAACAATTCTTGTTACCAACCTACCCATCTCATTTTAACACCTTAATAACTCCACTGTTGCTTTTTCCTTTCCAAAGCTCTCCAATGTTCCATTAAGAAGCAAGAGGAAGAGGTTTTGATGTGTTTTTGTGGTTTAGAGGAGGAATGAGTCAGAATCTAGGGGAGCCACCGTTGGGAGTGAAAGGAGAGGAAAGAAAATGAAAATTTGGGTTTTTGAAATCCCTTCTTTTCTTTTATAGATGGGCACTCTCGCCCAGGCGAGAATATCTCGCTTGGGCGAGAAACCCACAATATTTTAATTTTCCAAACACGGGCTCTCTCGCATGGGCGAGATTCTCTCGCTCAAGCGAGAATCTTACAGCCTGCCCAGGCTTTCTCTCGCTCAAGCGACCCATTCCTCGCTTGGGCGAGACTCCCTGAATTTCCAAATTCAAAACACTAATCCTCTCGCTTGGGCGAGATCCTCTCCCTCAAGCGAGAATCTAGCAGTTTGCCCCATTCTTCAGGACTGTTACCTAATTTCAAGGATGATAAATTTGGGGTGTTACAATCCTTCCCCCTTTAAAGAAATTTCGCCCCGAAATTTTATTAGGTTACTCTCGGAAAGGTACTATCATCGCCTATACGTTAGGCATAAGACACACTCGACCGCATTTACACTCAACCGTCTAAACCATTAAGATCGCTTAGACGACAAGCAAGGGTATATATCACGCAACAGTGATACCACAGAGTCCCAATCATGGGCTACTCTTCAAGAGACAAATACCTACGCCAAACATTAGGACAACCAAGAGAAAATTATTACAACCGAACTAAAGATTCTCGAGTATTTCCTCCATCACAATAGACCTCCCTGATCTATTACCACAACAATCGTTCAAAACGATCAAACTATATGGTCAGATTCGCCACAACACTCTCGAACCCAGTTTGAAGTGAGACTCCATACTCATCGTTTACCAAGATGTACTAGCTCGCACCTAAAATGCAATAGCTAGATCGACATCCACTCGATGGAAACAACATCATTTCATTGCATAAGTGCAAATAACCACGGTTTACTCAAAAATCTCCACTAGCATTTCAATTTATACTTGCTACAATCACAGAAACATGATATTCATCCAAGTAGCATTTAGACAAACAAGATTCTTGGAGTCTTTCACATACCAATCAAAATCACCAAGTCAATATCCAACTCAACGAAACACTTCTACTACAACGAATGCGGTTTAAGAAGATTTGCTAGTTCATAAATTTCATCTAGGCATACAAGGTCGTAGACCCACTCAAATCGCATACGTTGATACCATTGATTTTTGCCATTTACGAACATCCAATCTAAAAACATGAGTTTTATATGGATACCCAAAATACAATGATGGACATGCATTTCGTGCTAAAGTCTACATCATATCTACAAACGTATGGTCATATTTACATCACACGATTTTTAACAACATCACACTCATCCAAGGTGCGGTTGTTAAACATACTCATTTATATTTATGCCCATGCATAACTCACACTCAATCATTATCACGCAACATAACAATTTCTACTTTTGTCATTAAACACACATATCACAATCCTTATTACAAACACACCCATATGTGTTTATAATAAATCAACCATCCATAACATACCATTATTCATAAACAAGCCACACATAAAATATCACTCATCATATACACATTAACGTTAGAACCATCTTTAATGACGGCGTATTACCATAAAGGGGCATATGGTGTTGTACTTTCATAAACGGTTTTCTCCGCACATATGTCTCCACTTTTACGGTTAATACATCATTATGTAAAATAAAGACTCTCACATGGACCAAAAACTCCCAAGAGAGTTTCTATCCGTTAATGGGCTCCGATTCTTGAGGGAAATCGGAGATGATGAATCTAATGAAATACTCTAAGACCACAATGGTCTTCTCCCTCACCTTAGGTTGTGTAAGCTCCATGGATCCGCAAAGAGCTCCATCTCCCTCCATCTCCTTCAACCTCCATTGTTGTTTTTTCCTCTCCAAAGCTCTCCAATGTTCCATTAAGAAGCAAGAGGAAGAGGTTTTGAGGTGTTTTTGAGGTTTAGAGGAGGAATGAGTCAGAATCTATGGGGAGCCGCCGTTGGGAGTGAAAGGGGAGGAAAGAAAATGAAGATTAGGGTTTGTGAAACCACTTCTTTTCTTTATAGCTGGGCACTCTCGCACGGGCGAGAATATCTCGCTTGGGCGAGAAACCCACGATATTTTAATTTTCCAGACACGGGCTCTCTCGCCTGGGTGAGATTCTCTCGCTCAAGCGAGAATCTCACAGCTTGCCCAGGCTTTCTCTCGCTCAAGCGACCCATTCCTCGCTTGGGCGAGACTCCCAAAATTTCCAAATTCAAAACACTGATCCTCTCGCTTGGGCGAGATCCGCTCGCTCAAGCGAGAATCTGGCAGTATGCCCCGTTCTTTAGGACTGTTACCTAATTTCAAGGAGGATAAATTTGGGGTTTTACAAAAAACTCTGAAAATCTTGATTGTCTAAATGCTACTCGTTGAATGAATGACTTGAAATGTTATTGAGAATTTTGAATTAATCGTGACAAATTATCATGTATGAAATGAAATGACGCTATTTCCATCGAGTGGATCTTGATCTAGCTTTTGCATGTTGGATACGATTTAATGTATCGTCGTAGATGATTGGTATGGAGTCCCACTTTCTTTCGAATTCGAAGGTGTGATTATGAATCTCAGTGTATGTGTTGATCGTTTTGAATGATTGTTATTTTGATAGATCGGGGGGGAGGGGATCTATTGTTCATGATGAATACTTGGGAATCTTTATTCCAGTTGTGATAATTTTCTCTTAGTTGTCCTAGTTGTCATGATATTTGGCCTTGGCATTTGGACTCTGAGAGGTTAGTTCATGAATGGTCTATGTGGTATCACTGTTAAGTGGTATGTTTCCTTGTTTATCGTCTAAGCGATCTTAATGGTTTAGATGGTTGGATCTAAGCTTGATCGAGTATATCTTGTGCCTAATGTCCAGGCGATAATAGTATTTTCTTGAGAGTAACCTAATAAAATTTCGGGGATGAAATTTCTTTTTAGGGGGGAAGGATTGTAACACCTGAAATTTCGTGTTCGGAGTGATTAGAAAAATTAGAGTGTTGGAGAATATATTGGGAAATCCTCGTTTGAGCGAGAGGACCTCGCCTGAGAGAGAGACTCGGTGTTCTAATATGAGTTTTCCGGTGCCCTCGCTTAAACAAGGAAGTAGTCACCTGAGTGAGAGAGAAATCTGGAAAAGCTGTCAAATACTAGCTTGAGCTAGAATTTTCAGCCAGGCTAGAGAGGAGCCTTAGCTTGCTGTCCAATTCTCGCTTGAGCGAGCTATCCGTGCCCGAACGAGAGCGTCAGAGTTGAAAAGCTAAAAAACTGCAAAATTCTCTGTTAGGGTACCGATCAATCAGAGTTTAACACCAAGAGGGGGGTGAATAGGTTTATGCGGTTAATATGTTCGCATTTCAAATTTATGCGCAGAGAATCAAGAAACACATAAATATTCAATAATAATCGATTAAGTAAAAATAGAATCGATTGTCTGAGACAAATTTAATCGATTAAAGAATTGTAATTATCGATTATCTGGAGCAGAAAAACCAGAAAAAACAGCTTGTAAAATATGGTTTCTAGGTAAACAAGCTATCCTAGAATCGTGCAACTTCACACTATGATATCACAAACAACACACAAAAATTATACAGATATCAAAGACTCGGTCTTTATGGATAAAGATTCAATCTTTCAAGTTAAAGAATGCAAGATACTTAATATGCTTAAAACAGTAAAAGATAAGGGAAAGAGAAAGAAAATCAAGAAATTTTATCTTGGTTCGTTCGCCTGTCCACTGGCAAACTACATCCAGGCCTCCCCTTCTGATCTAGGAGATTTGCATCACTATATTTGAAAATGTTCTTTAGACACACACTTCCAAATTGAGCCTTTCCTACTTGCTATGCGAACCCTATTTCGCCAAGCCTTGACTTCCCTCCGTTCGCAAACGGTTGCCAATCTTGCTACTTGATACGCCAAACAAGACACTCAGTGAAGAATATATCCAACCAACCGCAACTAGCCGATATTACAACTTTCTCTAAACCTTAGAGACATACAACAAAAGTTTACAAGAAAACAAGCTTTTTGAAAGAAACTCTTTAAGAAGAATTCTTTGGCTTACACAAGCCACTAACAACCCAAAAGATGATTGACTCTCACTCACTCACAGGGGTATGAGAAATCAGAGGATTGAAACAAGGATTGGTGCACTCAAACTTGCACAAAAGTGAAAAAGCTTTGTTTTTGCTAAACAAGAAACCAAGAATGATTTTTAAAAAGCAAGGGTTTTTCTCTCAAGATTTGACAATGAAGAAAAAGTGAATATCACACAAGGAACTTGGGATTTCGAAAATTAATGCTCAAAATCAAGTTATGAAAATTTTGAAAGTTTGTAAGTTTTTCTAATTGTGAGAGAAACTTGGTCATTTATAGTTTTTTGGTTTCAACAAATTTAATTGATTAAATGACCTCTTAATCGATTATTGGTTTGAAAATTAGTACATTTCTGTTGAACATAATCGATTAACAAAAGACATAATCGATTATAACTGCCAAGAATTAAGGACCCAGAGCTACTGAAACTCTAATTAATCGATTAAAAATACCTCTTAATCGATTAATGGGTCTATTCAGTCAGAAACTATAAGTTTTCTTGGTTAAGAGGTAACCCTCCAAAATAGATAGGTACATAGTATGATACATGATTTTCATAGAAAATATAATTTTGATGCAACCTACTAAAATGAAGAATGATGACTCTCAAAAACAGATTTTTGGGCAATCTTACGAGCATGTGAGACGATCATCATTTTAGGTTACCTAACCTAGACTCAAAGCTAAGCAATAATCTAAGGACTTTTGAAAAATTAAAAACCTTCCTATAGTCAGAGTCTTGGTCATGTTGGATGTTGATGCATCCAGTCTTCAAGCTTTTCAGGTCGGCTTTGTCGTCATCGAAATACATGCAAGAAACAGATGTTGCAATTTGACTAGTACTTGCAATTTCAATCTCCCCCTTTTTGATGATGACAAACCTTAAAAAAGTTGAGCTTAGAAACAGCGTGATGATGGACTGATGTTATGATTGTAGCGATCAGAGTAGTTAAAGACTTTGCACAACTCCCCCTCAACTTAATCTCCCCCTCATTCTGTGCATGAGGAGAGTTGGGTTTTTGAGTATTAACTCCCCCTTTCTTTTTGAGTTGCGGTAGCATTTTGAATAATCCTTCAAACACATCAGAATAACAACAACCAACCTTTCTCCCCCTTTTGGCATGATCAAAAAGGTCATTAACCGGACCGATTGTTCAAAGGTAGGATAGATTACAATTTATAGATGTATATACAAATGAAACAAGTGCACATGGTCTATGTGTGGACAGTTGATTAAGGACAGCCATTAATCAATTATCCACTATAACAGAAAATAATGGAGAATTTTCTGCAATATATGTGCTATATAGCAGAAATAGCACATTTTTATGCAACACATATATATATATATATATATATTCTAATAAAACCAGCAAAGGTGTCACATAAAGCAAGTTAATAGAAAAAATAGAAAGACAACAATAGTTAAACTTAAGCAGTCAAATAGTCAGATTATAAACGCAACAAGATAATAGTTCAGTCCGGAATACATATAAAGCAATGGAAAGAAAAACAGCAGACACAGTAGACTCAAGGCTAACACAACTCCTACCTAGACTAGTCAACTGTCCTAGAACATGTTCTAACAATGTTTGTTGGTAGGTGGAGGGTTTGAGCCAATAGACATAGTCTGCAGTATGAAAGCAATCCTGTCAATCTCTCCCTGGTGTGGTCATTCTCCCTTTGGAAGTCAACAGCAAGCCTATCGTATAAGTTCATCAACCCTGAGTCCACATTGCTATTCAGTGCTTGAAGTCCAGCATCTACTCTCGGATTCAGGCATTGCTCCAATGCGTCCAGATGTGCTAAACCAAATGGAGGAGCATGAGATGCTTTAGGAGCCTCGGATGGAGCTGTAGGTTGCTCCTGCTGTTCAACTGGGGTTTCTTCATCTGAAAGGTCCAAGTCAACAATAGTCCTATAGTCTTCCTGATACATCCATATGCCAGTGGTCTTGTAGATGCCCATCTTGTGGATCAAATACTCACGCAGTTGATGGTCATGTGTGTTGGTCAGTTTGATTTCAACATCCGAGGTATCGATCTCCATATGATCGATAATCCTTGAGATGAAGATCCCATAGGCATGTAATCTGGAAGATGAAGTTTCAATCCCAGACATAACTTTTAGAATGTTCGCAGGCCAGTTGACTAGAATTCCTTGCTTAATGGCAAATATCATTTTCAAATCATTTGTTGTTGGTTGTGCATGATTTGTGTTTCGCTAAACTAACATGTATGCAATAACAAAGTGTAAGAGACGATTTTCAATTGTGAGAGACCCAACTTTAGTTTGACCTCCTGACGTTACCGTAACAGTGTCTCTCAAACATGATATGTAAGTAGCTAATGACTCAAAATCATTCCATTGCTCTTTTTCACAATTGCCTAATGGTTCACCAGAACTACTTAAACCACCAACATCTAAAAACAATTCCTCATCCAGCACAATCAATTTTCCTTTTACCATGGTTATGTATCGACCATTTTTGTAGACAAAATTGCTGTAGAATTCACGGATTAATGGAGGATGAAGTTTACCATGTAGTCCAATGAAGATGTTGGTACCTTGAACTTCCAGCTCATGAGGAAACTGGAATCCTTCCTCTACCAGCCATGGGACGTCTGCATAACGAACATAAGCTAATATTCTGCCATGAAACCGAACCAGCCTTGATGCTTGCAATTCAGGGGTGAAGTAAGGATTCCTTTTCTTAGTGGGTCTGCTTGGAGTTGCAGATGAAGGGCCTCCTGTTTCAAATGCACGACGCGGACGATTTGCGATGGTTCATTCTCTTGGGTCGATGTTCAGCCATCGGTGTGGAAGATGAGGTTTAGGTCAGGATTTAGGTGTGAGATGGGGGCTTATGATCTAAGCAGGCAATTAACAATGAGACCAAGTAAAAGGAGACTTACGTTAGGGTGTTCAAACAAAGATGCAAGAAAAATGAGGAACAGCACCACGGTTTCTCGAGAGAAGAAGGAATAGTGACGGTTCAAAATGCCTAACTGTCATATATACTGTCATCAATATCGATAGAATGGAGTGTTTAATCGATTAACGATGTGTAGATTTTCAAAATATTTGAAATTTGAAGCCCAGGTAATCGATTAAGTATTTCTTTTAATAGATTATTTACACAAATAGAGACTCTTCAAAAATGTGTTTGGGCCCAGGTAATCGATTAAATCAAGCCTTAATCGATTATTTAGACAGAATTTTTGACATTTTCAACATTTTGTATGTGTGACATAGTGTGGCAACTAGACACTCTATAGACTTGGCTAGCTTCTAAGTTATGAAAAATACATTTATTAAAACATACATGAAGAACAATGCAGATTAAGAACATTTTCATTCACATCATTATAATTACATAAGAACATATTGAGATCAAGCAAGGTGCAAGTTTCTAAAAAAGGCAACCAAAACAAATTAGTTTAGATAACTTTCATCAAGTATTCCTAAGTCTCTCCTTAAAGTATAGAATGTGTCCCTTGGCAGGGGTTTGGTGAAAATATCAGCTAATTGTTTGGAAGTTTCAAAAAATCCAATCACACAATCACCTTTTTGCACATGATCCCGAAGAAAATGATGTCTAATTTCTATATGCTTTGTTCGTGAATGCAAGACGAGATTCTTTGATAGGTTTATGGCACTAGTTTTATCACACTTGATGGGAATCCGATCAAGCTTTAGACCGTAGTCTAGATGTTGCTGCTTCATCAAGAGGATTTGAGCGCAACACACCCCGCAACAATATATTCTGCGTCGGCGGTGGATAAAGCAACGCATGCTTGCTTTTTACTATGCCATGATACAAGTGAATTACTAATCAAGTGGCATGTTCCACTTGTACTCTTACGATCCAACTTGCATCCAGCAAAGTCGGCATCGGAGTACCCTATCAGAGACATTGCGGCATCCCGAGAATACCACAATCCCGTATTTATTGTTCCTTTCAGATATTTCATGATGCGTTTTACAACAGAGAAATGCGATTCTTTAGGAGCAGCCTGGTATCTAGCACACATACACACACTAAACATAATATCAGGGTGACTAGCAGTTAAGTACAATAAAGATCCTATAATGCCCCAATACTTAGTTACCTTAATAGCTTTTCATTTCTCTTCTTTGTCAAGATAGCAGGAGGATGCCATAGGAGTTGAAGCTTCTTTTACTTTGTCCATATCAAATCTCTTCAATAGCTCCTTATAATATTTGGCTTGGTGAACGAAAATCCCATTTGTCATTTGCTTAATTTGCAGTCCTAGGAAGAACATTAATTCTCCCATCATTGACATCTTGAACTCGTCTTTCATAAGATTTGAGAATTCCTTACATAGAAAGTCATTAGTAGCACCAAATATTATGTCGTCAACATAAATTTGTACTAATAGAATATTGTTTTCAGATTTGGATATGAAAAGTGTCGTATCAACCTTTCCTCTTACAAATCCCTTCTCCAATATGAATGAACTCAACCTATCATACCAAGCTCTAGGAGCTTGTTTAAGGCCATACAATGCCTTTTTGAGTTTAAACACATGGTTTGGGAATTTGTAGTTTTCAAATCCAGGAGGTTGTTTTACATAAACTTCTTCTTGAATGTAACCATTCAAAAAGGAACTTTTCACATCCATTTGAAACAGCTTAAAGTTCATTATAGATGCAAAGGATAATAACATGCGAATGGCTTCCAACCTAGCAACAAGGGCGTAGGTTTCGTCATAATCAATACCTTCTTCTTGATTATAACCTTGTGCCACCAAACGGGCTTTGTTTCTAATAATTAAGCCATATTAATCTAGTTTGTTACGGAAGACCCATCTAGTGCCTATGATCGAATGATCCTTAGGCGCAGGGACTAAATCCCAGACATTGTTACGTTCGAACTGGTTTAGCTCTTCTTGCATAGCTAAACCCCAGTGTTCGTCTTCTAGGGCTTCATTAACATTCTTTGGCTCAATTTGAGAAACAAATGCAACGTAATGACAAATATTATATAGTGATCTTCGGGTTACCACTCCCTAAGATATGTCACCTATGACGTTATCAATGGGATGATCTTTCTTGGCTTACCAAGCTCTTGGAAGATCAGAATTCTCTACATCCTCTTGATTTTCTTGAGTAGGACTTTCAGGTTCTGGTTCGCTTGAACATGGTTCCTCTTGTTACCTGAAATATTTTCAACAAGATCCTTTCTCTTATCTTTTGGAGAAGATTCATTAAATTGTACGTGTACAAATTCTTCAACATGCATTGTACGTTTATTATAGACTCTAAAAGCTTTACTACTAGGTGAATAAACGAGAAAGATGCCTTCATCTGCTTTTAAGTCGAACTTATCCAGAAGTTATTTTCCATTGTTTAAAATGAAAAATTTACATCCAAAGACATGCAGATGTGAAATATTCGACTTACGACCTTTTAAAAGTTCGTAAGTCCATATATCATTCCCATTTGAAATAAGACATTTTGAAAATAGAGAAGTGATATTGTCTAGATTAACCATATAGATATTGTTAGTTCGGTGACCGACGAACTTAGCATTATCATCTACGCCATCACGGATAATACAAAGGTCATATTTGAAAGATACCTTGTTACCTATATCGCATAGTTGACTGATACTGAGTAGGTTGTGCTCCAGGCCTTCAACATATAACAGGTTTTCCACAATTGCTTGAGAGGCATTTCCTACTCTTCCGATTCCAAGGGTCTTTCCTTTATTGTTGTCTCCATAAGTGACGTAACCCTTGTCTTGGAGTGTAAGATCCAAGAATTTAGACTTAACACCCGTCATATGTCTAGAACACCCACTATCGAGATACTAGTGTTATCCGAGTGTTCGTAGACATACATGCAAGACACAAATTACTTAATTTTAGGTACCCAAGTTATATTGGGTCCTTTCTTGTTAGTAACAGAACCTGGTGCACTTTTGGCTACCCACACATACTTGCCACTTGGCACTCCGTGCCGTTTAATATAGCAAGAGTCAGATGTGTGACCATGAACACAACAATAGAAACAAGTAGGCAGTTTATGATTAATAACATGAGATTTACAAGCTACATACTTTCTAAAAGGTCTCTTTTTACTTTTATGTTTGAACCCGAGACCGGTTCTATTTCCTATGTTCTTTGATGAAACAAGTAATCTATTAAGATTTTGACTGCTATATGTGAACTTTGTTATTTTATTTTTCAGTTTGTCATTTTCCATTTTCAGTTCACAACAAGTTTCACATACAGGAGTCTCAATAACTTTAGTAGAACACATACATGAAGCACTAGAGTAAATGAGATCAAGAGTTTCATTTTCAAGTTTAAGTTCATCCATTTCTTTTTGCATGCTAGCAATTTTCTTTTCATGCAATAAAATAATTCTCTTTCGATCTACATTTACTTTGGCTACTTTCTTAGGTTCTTCATGCAGTTCAAAAAAAGCATTATACAGTTCATCATATGTAGGTAAGTTACTTGAGCTAGAACAGGAACTAGAGTCGTAGAAATTTACCTCATCTAGTTTGTTATCCTTAGTAGAAGTACTGGCTTCATGATCCTTTACGATTAGACAGATCTTTGCGGTTTCCTCTTCTTCAAAGGTGCTTGTTGTTGAACTCTGTTCAGGGACATCCCAAACGATGTATGCTTTCTTGGACTAGAAGTCCCGAGAGGTGTTCTTCTCGCCATCGACTTTCTTAAGATGTCCAGCTTTGCCACATTCATGACACATGAACTTCTCTTTTGAGTTCTTGTGTTTGAAGGTCGAGTTGCGAGTTTCTTTCTATTGAAACACATTTGAGCTTCCTCTTTTCCTTAGAAATTTGTTGAATTTTCGTACGAGAAGCGTTATGGTTTCAGTGTCGATTTTTGAATCAGACTCATCATCATCCTTATCTTCTTGGTCCTGAGAAGTGGATGCTTTTAGTGGTATTCCCATTTTACGCTTGTCTGATTCTTCGTGTAAGGTCACGCGACCAAGCTCCATCTCGTGTTCTTGGAGCTTGCCGAAAAGAGTTGCTAATGCCATCGAATCAAGATCCTTCGACTCCAAGATAGCAGTCATTTTTGGCTGCTAGTTCCTGTCAGGGCATCTTAAGACTTTGTTAGTTAATTCTACATTCGAAAAAGTCTTATCTAAGGGAAATAGATGATTTACAATATGAGTAAAACGCTTTTGCATATCACCAATAGATTTATTTGGAAACATGCGAAACAGTTCATATTCATGAGTTAAAGCATTCAATCTAGCGCGCTTGACCTCACTAGTGCCTTCATGAGTCACTTGTAAAGTGTCCAACATTTCTTTGGCACTATTACACTGTGAGACTCAAAAGAACTAATCGTAAGATAATGCGGACGTGATGATGTTTTTAGCTTTCAAATTATGTTGCACTTTTCGTTTCTCATCATAAGTCCACATGCTCTTAGGTTTGTCTTTCGTCTCACCTTCTACTAAGTATAGTGATGTGTAAGGACCATTCATAACGGAATCCCAAATTTTCGTATCAATGGCTTCTATGAAGATTCTCATCCTCACTTTCCAGTAGGCGTACCGCTCGCCACAGAAAATCAGTGGACGGTTAATGGATGCACCATCACCGCCAAAAGGATTGGTAGAGCCCATCGTATAATTTCCCGAGGATAAACGATCGAAGCGGTTAAGCTAGCACTGACGTACTAGCTCTGATACCACTTGTTAGGGTACCTGTCAATCATAGTATAACACCTAGAGAGGGTGGGGTGAATAGGTGTAAGCGGTTAATATGTCCGCTTTTCAAATTTATGCGCAGAGAATCAAGAAACACAGAAATATTCAGTAATAATCGATTAAGTAAAAATACTATCGATTGTCTGAGACAAATTTAATCGATTAAAGAATTGTAATAATCGATTAAATTGAGCATAAAAACTAGAAACAACAGCTTGTAAAATATGGTTTCTAGGTAATCAAGCTATCCAAGAATCATGCAACTTCACACTATGATATCACAAACAGCACACAACAATTATACAAATATCAAAGACTTAATCTTTATGGATAAAGATTCAATCTTTCAAGTTATAGAATGCAAGATACTTAATATGCTTAAAGCAGTAAAAGATAAGGGAAAGAGAAAGAAGATCAATAAATTTTATCCTGGTTCGTTCGCCTGTCCACTAGAAAACTACATCCAGGCCTCCCATTCTGATCTGGGAGATTTGCTTCACTATATTTGAAAATGTTCTTTACACACACACTTTCAAATTGAGCCATTCATACTTGCTATGCGAACCCTATTTCGCCAAGCCTTGACTTCCCTCCGTTCGCAAACGGTTGCCAATCTTCCTACTTGATACGCCAAACAAGATACTCAATGAAGACTATATCCAACCAACCGCAGCTAGTCGATATTATAACTTTCTCTAAACCTTAGAGACTTACAAATAAAGTTTACAAGAAAACAAGATTTTTGAAAGAAACTCTTAAAGAAGAGTTCTTTGGCTTACACAAGCCACTAACAACCCAAAAGATGATTGACTCATACTCACTCACAGGGGTATGAGGAATCAGAGGATTGAAACAAGGATTCGCGCACTCAAACTTGCACAAAAGTGAAAAAGCTTTCTTTTTGCTAAACAAAAAACCAAGAATGCTTTTTACAAAGCAACGGTTTTTCTCTCAAGATTTGACAATGAAGAATAAGTGAATATCACACAAGGAACTTGGGATTTCGAAAATTAAAGCTCAAAATCAAGTTATGAAAATTTTGAAAGTTTGTAAGTTGTTCTAATTGTGAGAGAAACTTGGTCATTTATAGTTTTTTGGTTTCAACAGATTTATTCAATTAAATGACCTCTTAATTGATTAATGGTTTGAAAATTAGTACATTTATGTTGAACATAATCGATTAACAAAAGACATAATCGATTATAACTGCCAAGAATCAAGAACCTAGAGATACAGGAACTCTAATTAATCGATTAAAAATACCTCTTAATCAATTAACGGGTCTGTGCAGTCAGAAACTATAAGTTTTCTTGGTTAAGAGGTAACCCTCCAAAATAGATAGGTACATAGTAAGATGCATGATTTTCATAGAAAATATAATTTTGATGCAACCTACTAAAATGAAGAATGATGACTCTCAAAGACATATTTTTGGGCAATCTTACGAGCGCGTGAGATGATCATCATTTTGGGTTACCTAACCTAGACTCAAAGCAAAGCAATCATCTTAGGACTTCTAGAAAAATTAAAAACCTTCCTAGAGTCAGAGTCTTGGTCATGTTAGATATTGATGCGTCCAGTCTTCAAGCTTTTCCGGTCAGCTTTGTCTTCATCGAAACACAGGCAAGAAACAGATGTTGCAATTTGTCTAGTACATGCAATTTCATTCTCTCCCAAGCGAGCCATTCTCGCCCCGCCGTGGCTACACAACTATAAAAGTAAGAGAGGGGTTTCAAAAACCCTAATCTTCATTTTCTTTCTCCTCCTTTCTTTCCCAACGGCGGCACCACCCAAATCAACCATTCTCTCCTCCACTAAACCTCAAAACTCATCAAAACCTCTTCCAATTACTTCTTGGTGGCACATTTGGGAAATCTTAAATGTGAAAAAGCAACAATGGAGGTTGGAGGAGATGAAGGGAGATGTGGCTCTTTTGCGGACCAATGGAGATTACGCAACCTAAGGTGAGGGAGAAGACCACTATGGTCATAGAGTATTTCATTAAAGTCATCTTCTCCAATTTCCCTCAAGAATCGAAGAATATTAACGGATAGAAACTCTCTTGGAAGTTTGTGGTCCATGTTAGAGTCTTTATTTTCCATGAAAAGGTATTAGCCATAAATGTAGAGATGTATGAGTGGTAAAAACCGTTTTATTAGATTAAAATGCAATATGCTCATTTATGGGTAATACACCGTCATGAGAAATGGTTCTATCTTTAATATGTTGTATGATGATAAATATGTTATGAGTTATTTATTGGGATAAAAGATATGAGTATATTTTTGATAATGACTAGGTTGTGAGTCGCTTATTTATTATAAACATATATGGGTATTTTTGTAATAATGATTGTGTTAAGAGCTGTTTAATGACAATAAATGGACATGATTATGTTGTATGATAATGATTGTGTTGTGAAACAATGGGAAGAAAATCTATTTTAGCTCCCTTAAGAGGTTGACCAATGAATGTCTTCCCCAAGTGGTATTGCGAATGTCTTGCCCAAGTGGTATTGCGAATGTCTTGCCCAACTGGTATTGCGAATGTCTTACCCAAGTGATATTGTGAATGTCTTACCCAAGTGGTATTGTGAATGTCCTGCCCAAGTGGTATTGCGAATGTCTTGCCCAAGTGGTATTGCGAATGTGTAAGGAACCAAATTCTACGCTTGAAATTTTTTCTAATTTTTACTCATGCAAACATTCATTTTGCTCATATCTTAAGATTAGTAACCGAAGGTACGCTACATTAGTTACCTTGATTATTCCTGATTGTTTATCATGTAGTATTCATACATACATTTCTAATGCAGAAAAACATAATTCATAATTCATAATTCATATTAATAATTTCCCACGGGTATTAAGACCCCAAAAGTATAGTTCTCCAAAAATATAGTACACCCAGTTACAAGTATTCAAATAAATAATGACCATTTGTTACAATCAGTCAAATCCGCAAGTAGTCAATTAGAGTATAAAAACGCAATTAGATGAATCCATATCTAAAGCTCCTAAGGCTCCAAACCGAGCCTCCTCAATTCACAAGTTTACCTGCAATGGGATTATCAATGACAAATACACAAAACATACAAAGTCGCTACATCCATTAAGGTTAGCTAAAAGCAGATTCTCTGTTCTTTTTTAAAACGAAAACATGCTACATATACTCGAGCAGGAGTTTTGCTTCATATACTCGAGCTGGAGTTTTGCTTCATATAATCGAGACGGAGTTTTGCTTCATATACTCGAGTCGGAGTTTTGCTTCATATACTCGAGCCAGAGTTTCGCTTCATATACTCGAGCCGGAGTTTGGCTTCATATACTCGAGCCGGAGTTTTGCTTCATATACTCGAGCCAGAGTCACTAACCATTCATGGTCGGCTAAAATTTTCTTTTCTTTTTAAAACGAAAACGTGCTACATATACTCGAGCCGGAGTTTTGCTTCATATACTCGAGCCGGAGTCGCTAACCATTCATGGTCGGCTAAAAATATGTTTTCTTTTCATCGATTTCACCATCAGTCATTTCCTGTAAATCCACGCCATCATTAGTATAAACCACCCATATAAGTTTATACTAAATACGTGATTCACAATATAATTATGGAACAACCAGAAAATACACACATTTTCTATTTCAAATGTACAAGTAAAGACTTATCCTTACCTTAGTAAGTGTTGGGGGTTGGTTTTTGAGTAACTTTACCAGTTTCCGTCACGATCTCCTCCAACTGTAGGATCTTTCCTCATTCCCACCAATGACAACCATGTCAGTCATTTATTCAAAATAACACATAAATAACTCATATTTCATCGTCAAACATACAAGAGATTCACCTAGGTTCGAGGTTTCCAAAACCACTTCATTACGAGTTTCCAAACGTCTAAAACATACATATTCATCTCATATATCAACATAAAGCACAACTCGTCTCCTACATTTAACATTTCACCATTTCCCTTTTTACTCATATTCTCATTTTGGGGGTTTTGGGGTTTTCATGAATAAACCCACAAAACCTTTCCATTCGTATAATACCAACCCTAAACCAAGAGTTTACAAGAGAAAAAGAACATAAAACGAACCATAACTCTAAAGGAAGAGTTTCCATGGTTTCTCATACATTGAGAAGAGATCCATACACCCAAAAATGAGTTTGAAAGGGAGAAACAGAGTTAGAAACAAGAGATTTACCTCTTCTCAAGCTCTTAGATGATTCCCACGAGTTCTTGCTCTCAAAATCACCTTCTCCTCTCTTATCTCTCAATTTGTAATCCTAAAATGTGTTTGGGGTGTCTATTTTAAAGTGAAATCGTCGGGTTCTCGATCAGGCGAGAAAATTCCGCCTTTTTAAAATTTCAGATCTGACGCTCTCGCTCAGGCGAGGCAGCTCTCGCTCAAGCGAGGATCTTACAGCTCCGATAGGTCCTGAAGGCCACTTTTCTCGCTCAGGTGAGACAACTCTCGCTCAGGCGAGACAACTCTCGCTCAGGCGAGACAACTCTCGCTCAGGCAAGACAACTCTCGCTCAGGCGAGGAAATTCTCGCTCAATCGAGAATCCTTTAGTAAAGCCCAGGATTTCACCCTCCCAGGTGAGCCTCTCTCGCCCAGACGACGATTCCCTCGCTCAAGCGAGACTCCTAGGATTGATACTATAATTTAATGACTTAAAAATCTAGGGTGTTACAATCCTTCCCCCTTAAAAGAAATTTTTTTCCCGAAATTTGATTAGGTTACTCTAAGGCATACATCATCATCGCCTAAACGTTAGGCATAAAATACACTCAACCAAGCTTAGACCCAACCGTCCAAACCATTAAGATCCCTTATACGACATACAATGGCACCTACCACTCAACCGTGATACCACGTAGCAAATTCATGGACTAACCTCAGAAGTTCATATACCAGGGTCAACCATCAGGACAACTAAGGGAAATTTTATCACAACCGGAATAAAGATTCCCAAACATCCCCTCAGTCACAATAGATCTCCCTGATCTATTACTATAATCATTGTTCAAAACGATCAACATAAATAGTGAGATTCACAGTAATACCTTCAATTTCAGAAGAAAGTGGGACTCCACACCCATTAATCGAGGTCATACTCGATACAAATAATATAACAATTAAGTATAGTACTAGGAAGTGACTCCTAGGTCGTTTCCCAAATATTATCTTTCACACAATGGTTCAAACACCTTACACGCACACACACAATGGGGGGTTTTAGTGGTTGTTATGCTATGAAATTAAGCTAAAACAAAACACAAACAGAAAACAGAATAGTAAAGAGGCTAAATCCCTTTGGTTTCCTTGTTCACAACTCAATCCTCGGTTTCAGTATATCAAAATCAGATTCTCAGTGTTCCTTTGTTGAGAGTCGATTAACTAAGCGATGATCAACTCACAATTAAATTGCTAAACCTCTAACTAAGCGAAATTGGCATAAGCAACAACCGGTTAACAAAGTCACACGAATCAAAGCATAAATTTCAGATTCTAAACATTGAATTCCTAATCTGTTCATAACTCTAATGTTTAAGCTTCAAACTAAGCGAATTCAACATAAACATAGAGCATTTACAGATTCACATAAACTGAGCGATTATGTGCTAGAGAACTAATTAACTAAGCGAAAATCAGTTCACAAACCTAAAACAACACCATGGAATTAAGCAAACCATAACATGAAATAGGATAGAAGCTTCAACAACATAAAACCGAAATTGCATTAACAACAACATAGAAACCGAAAATGCATTAAGCACTAAACCTCAAGAGTGTGATACATTACCAAAGGAATTTAGCACTAAATTTCTAGCCTTCCATGGAGGAAGAAGCAAAACCGAATTTGGAGGAGGAAGAAGATGGAAAACGAAAACCTAAAAGAACCCCAAAAGGGGGAAAACGAAAATTGCTCTCTCCAAAGCTGAAAAGTAAAGTGTGTAATGTAAAGTTGTGAGTGGAAAACGAAATCTTAAGGTATTAAAGGGTAAAACCGAAATGGGCCCTAAACCATGGGCCCAAAACCTAAAACGGAATTAAAAATCCTATAACTAAATACAATCTTCACTTTAGCACACATCTTCCACTAGTAATGCCCAAAATGTCATTGGTGCCAAATATGTCCTGAAAATGGAATTAGATTTAATTAGGCTAAATAGTCCCAAATTAACTCATTTTAGGAATAATAGTCCAATAAAGCCTAAAACACTAAACAATGCCAAATAAATTCAATTAGACACCAAAAATCATTAACAATGGTAAAATAAGGTTATTAATAGTGTGTAATATATGACTCATCAAATACCCCCACACTTAACCTTTTGCACTCCTGGGCAAAATCATGAAATAATGTTATGGTAACTAGTGCACCAAAGTGAGTCATGTAAGAAGATTATTAAAAACTAGGATATCAAAAATCCTAAAGATGGCATACTTCACAATGAATTCTAAGAAATGCAAAGAGATGGGCGAAATCAAACACACTAGAATAAAAAGATCAAGAATCAAGATATCCATGTAGATCATCCAATCAATTCAAGCATGCAAAGAAACTAATCAAATCAAGAGGTGAGTCACAACAATGATAGATCCTCACAAGATATGCTCTCTAAAGTGTTTACACTCATGTGTCTTAGGTTGTAATTATATTCACTCAATGCACTTCATGAAAACAAACACAACCATAAGCTTGACAAGTTTCTAACATCAACATGACCAACACATGCACATAGTGATCAAAAGGACTTTTCAAGGTTGTAATGGGGCCAAGGACAAGGTAGGATAAAGTATGGAATATGTAGCATAAAACCAAGGGAATAGAGGAGCAATGAGGAATAGGTAAAAAGTAAGACAAAATCAACCCCATATTCAAACTCAAATTCCAATCCTCTTTGCCACACTAAACTTTTATTCACTTTTTCTTTTTTTCTTTTTTTTTTCATTTTTGTTTGTTTTTCTTTTGTTTTGTTTCTATTTTTGCTATTTTTTTCTTTTTGTTTTTCAACACACCACACTTATGTACAAAAAAAATGTATTAACCAACCCATGAGTCATACCCAAAAATTATAAGAAATGAAGAACAATGCACCCTTACTTTAATACCCATTCCCAAAACAATTCCAAAGCTCCAAAATTCCCTAAAGTTAGGATAATCATGGTTTTTCACTTATTGGCTTGCAATGAGCTATATAACAAAGAAAGGGGTAAAAAGGCTCAAAGGGGCTAGCAAAAGGATGATTTCATTCAAGGTAGGCTATATGGCATGTGGCTTATTCAAAAGAAATGCCTAAATCACTTCAAAATGTGCAATATGAAAATCAAGTATCAACAAGAAACATGTCAAGTTCTAGAGTGCAAGTAATCAAGAGTGCAACAATCACACATGAAAGAATACTAGATGGCATACATCAATCCATCCTCAATTAAGGCTCAAAATATCACAAGGGACAAGACTATCACAATTGCCTCAAACACTCAATTCTCAAAAGTAACTTAACACATAGAAAATGCATGGATTCACAACACAATATCAAGAATCAACTAAAACAAAGCATGAGAGAAAATGCCCAAAATCTAAGAAAAATCTAAGAATCAAAGAAAAGCATGCATCAACATAAACCTACATTAGTCTCCACCCCCACACTTAAACTAAACATTGTCCTAATGGAACACAACCAGAATATCCACGCAGTTATATTAGAAATTGTAATTTGACAAGTGCAATAAAAAGTAAGGAAGGAGAGAAAGAAAGAAAAACTCCCTTAATCATGGAGGGAGGAAATCAAACTCATAACTAGCAAGGACAATCCCCAAAGCATAAACAGCAATGTCGCACTCAAGGTCAAATGGGGGTGTCCAATCAGGTGCCTGCAAAACAGATGGAAAGAAAGTAGCAAAGCTAGGCTTTGTTGCAGCCTGCACCTGAACAAATAAATCAGATTGTTGTCTGATTCCTGCATCAATTGTATTAGTGCAATGTGAATGTGTAACAGGAGAATCAACAACAATATTAAGAAACTCATCAATACAAGAGTCACACAGCTCAGAATCAGTGCATGCATGGCAAGTGTACAATGAAGTGCAAGGAACATCAATGTCAATATCAATGTTCAAAAACTCATCAATGCAAAAACTACATGTTTCAGAATTAGTGCATGCATGACAAGTGTATGAATCAGTTAATGACGGAGCATGAAAATCATGAAGAAAATTAGAAAGGTGTGTATCATTGAACTCATGAAGCAAATGAAGGTGGAAAACAGAGTGGCCCTCGGATGGATGCTTTAAAGCATCAAAAATGTTAAACCGAGCCACTTTATCATCGAATTCCATAGAAAGTGTCCCAGCATGGACATCGATCTTGGTTCGGGCTATTCTCAAGAATGGTCTCCCCAAAATAATTGGAACTGTGTTACTAGGGGATCCCTCTTCCATATCAAGAATATTAAAATCAGCAGGAAAGATCAATTGATCAACCTGAACCAAGACATCCTCTACCAAACCGGCAGGGTATGCAGTACTCCTATTTGCTAATTGGATTACCACACCCGTAGGTTGCAAGGGTCCAAGTGAAAGGAATCTAAATACATTCATAGGCATAACATTAATGGATGCTCCTAAATCAAGCATGGCATTTTCAACTTTTCTATTACCTATGATGCAAGGTATAGTAAATGTACCTAGGTCCTTACACTTTTCAGGGATGTGAGGAACAGGCATACCTATCATAGCAGAAACATTCCTTCCCATGTTGATCCTTTCATTACCTTTCAGCTTCCTCTTGTGAGTGCACAATTCTTTCAAAAACTTGGCATATCTCAGAATCTGCTTGATGGCATCAAGGAGAGGTATGTTCACCTCAACCTTTGTAAATGTATCCAAGAGGTCCTTGTCCAGCTCTTCCATATTCCCCATCTTCTTGGTTGGAATGACTTTTGGTGGAAATGGAAGAGGAATGGAAAATGGTTGTTGCGCAACACTTGAGGAAGGTTGATTTGCATGAGTTTCTCTTGTTGTATTCTCATTTTCTTCTAAAACATATTTATTCCTTTTTGATGCATCATGTTCTTTTTGAAGAACAAAATCTGTTCTAGGTGTAGGCACTTCAGTCTGCTTGCCTGATCTGAGGGTGATGGCACTCACATTCCTTGGGTTAAGCACAATCTGAGAAGGTAACTTGTTAGAATTCTGTGACTGCAATGTGTTCAGTGAAGTAGCCATCTGCCCCATCTGGGTAGTTAGATTCTGAATTGAAGACTCTTGTCTTTGAATTGAAGCTCTGGTTTCTTGTTGGAACTGCATGTTCTGCATTGTCATCTGCCTCACCAATTCTTCCAAAGAGGGTTCAGTAGGTGCAGGAGTGTTAATCATTTGATGCCTCTGTTGTTGGATTGGTGGGGGCACATATGATGATCTATTCTGCCCAACATTATTGTTCAGAAATGGTGCCTGATTTCTCCAACCAGGATTGTATGTGCTTGATGAGGGTGGATCATAATGTTGCTTCTGATGTGGAGGTCTGTTGTTGTATATGTTTGCAGCATACGCCTCAGGATGATAACCAGTTCTTGGCTCAAGCAGAGACGGACACATATCACTATAATGATAACTTGAGGTGCAAATGCCACATACTCTTGCCATTGAAGATTTTTGCTGATTTATGGCTAACTGGGTGATCAAGGTGGTGAGGGAATCAATTTTAGTCTCAAGCTTGTCTTGCCTTGCTGCATTTGTCCCAACATCATGAACTCCTCTTACAACTTTGGCATCACCACTCCTTGCATTGAATTGTTGACAATTCAAAGCCATCTTCTCAATCAAACTTCTTGCCTCAAAAGGAGTCATGTCCCCAAGTGCTCCACCACTAGCAGCATCAATTATACTCCTATCCATATTGTTCAGTCCCTCATAAAAATACCGCAGGAGGAGTTCCTCAGAGATCTGATGATGAGGGCAACTAGCACACAATCTCTTAAACCTCTCCCAGTACTCATACAAGCTCTCACCACGTTGTTGCCTAATTCCAGATATGTCCTTTCTGATTGCAGTGGTCCTGGATGCAGGGAAGAATTTACCCAAGAATAACCTCTTCAAGTCACCCAAACTTGTGATGGAACCAGGAGCCAGATAGTACAACCAGTCCTTTGTAGGGCCTTCATGTGAATGAGGAAAGGCCTTTAGGCAAATGTGATCCTCCATAACATCATGTGGTTTCATGGTTGAGCAGACAATGTGGAACTCCTTAAGATGTTTATGAGGATCCTGACCTGCAAGTCCATTAAACTTAGGCAACAAATGGATTAGTCCAGTTTTAAGCACATATGGTACATCCTCATATTGGATACACAAACTGTCATAAGTAAAATCAGGGGCAGCCAGCTCCCTTAATGTCCTCTCACGGGGACCAGGAGGAGTAGGTGGCTGAGCCATATTTTCAGAATGGACAGAATGGTCAAAATTAGGAAATGCAACAGAATGCACAAAATCACTATATTCAGAATGCACAGAAACAGAATGCTCAGAAGCAGTATTTTCAGCAACAGGATGTTCAGAAACAGAAACAAAATTAGTATCTAAAATCCTATTTTGTCTAACTAACCTATGATATGTTCTATCAATTTCAGGATTTATTGAATGCAAAATGCATGTATTCCTCCTAGTCATGCATTACAATCAATAGTAGGAAGAAAGTAATGCAGCAGTAATGGAAATTCATGTTATAATTGTAGAATCAACCAAGTATTTGCATCAATAACATCCTAAAATCATATAGAACATGTACAAAAACTTTCAAGAAAAAATTCAAAGCCTAACTATGTTAAAAATGCAAAACAGTTTCACTATAAACCTTGAAAAATAAAAAATAAACCTTAATAAATAAAAAAGAAATAGTAAAAAGGGTTTTTTTTGGATTTTTGGATTTGGAATGACAGACTAAGTTTGTGGCAGTGGATATAACTTATTTTTCTACCCCAAATGCATATGTCATATGTCCAATTCTGATATACGGTGACGAAGTTATCCTAAAGTTGTATCTCACAAACTACAACTCGGAAAGTAGTTCTGCTTTCTCTGGTGTTCAATGTGGGATGAAAGAAGTGTGGAAACAAAATTTCATGCAAAAATTCCACCCACAGCTATATAAACCAGCAATACAGAATCACATAAATCATTAAAAATGGCAAAATAGTGAACAATGAACAATGAACATTAACAGCTTTTTGCACAAATATCAGAATTTTCACCAAAAATGCACTATAGAAATGACTAACTAAACTACACTACACTAAACTAAGCTTTATGAAACTACAGAGAACCTTTGTATGAATCGATAATCCCCGGCAGCGGCGCCAAATTTGATCGAGGTCGTACTCGATACAAATAATATAACAATTAAGTATAGTACTAGGAAGTGACTCCTAAGTCGTTTCCCAAAGATTATCTTTCACACAATGGTTCAAACAACTTACACGCACACACACAATGGGGGGGTTTTAGTGGTTGTTATGCTATGAAATTAAGCTAAAACATAACACAAACAGAAAATAGAATAGTAAGGAGGCTAAATCCCTTTGGTTTCCTTGTTCACAACTCAATCCTCGGTTTCAGTATATCAAAATCAGATTCTTAGTGTTCCTTTGTTGAGAGTCGATTAACTAAGCGATGATCAACTCACAATTAAATTGCTAAACCTCTAACTAAGAGAAATTGGCATAAGCAACAAACGGTTAACAAAGTCACGCGAATCAAAGCATAAATTTCAGATTCTAAACATTGAATTCCTAATCTGTTCATAACTCTAATGTTTAAGCTTCAAACTAAGCGAATTCAACATAAACATAGAGCATTTACAGATTCACATAAACTAAGCGATTATGTGCTAGAGAACTAATTAACTAAGCGAAAATCAGTTCACAAACCTAAAACAACACCATGGAATTAAGCAAACCATAACATGAAATAGGATAGAAGCTTCAACAACATAAAACCGAAATTGCATTAATAACAACATAGAAACCGAAAATGCATTAAGCACTAAACCTCAAGAGTGTGATACATTACCAAAGGAATTTGGTACTAAATTTCTAGCCTTCCATGGAGGAAGAAGCAAAACTGAATTTGGAGGAGGAAGAAGATGGAAAACGAAAACCTAAAAGAACCCAAAAGGGGGAAAACGAAAATTGCTCTCTCCAAAGTTGAAAAGTAAAGTGTGTAATGTAAAGTTGTGAGTGGAAAACGAAATCCTAAGGTATTAAAGGGTAAAACCGAAATGGGCCCTAAACCATGGGCCCAAAACCTAAAACGGAATTAAAAATCCTATAACTAAATACAATCTTCACTTTAGAACACATCTTCCACTTGTAATGCCCAAAATGTCATTGGTGCCAAATATGTCCTGAAAATGGAATTAGATTTAATTAGGCTAAATAATCCCAAATTAACTCATTTTAGGAATAATAGTCCAATAAAGCCTAAAACACTAAACAATGCCAAATAAATTTAATTAGACACCAAAAATCATTAACAATGGTAAAATAAGGTTATTAATAGTGTGTAATATATGACTTATCACCCATCAATACCAAGACGTACTAGTTCATATCTAACATGAAAAATCTATATCGACATCCACTCAATAACATCATTTCATTCCACACATGAGCAATAATCACAATTTACTCAAAAATTCTCAATAGCATTTCAATTCGTACTTGCTACACACAGAAACATGGTAGTCATCCAACAAGTAGCATTTAGGCAAACAAGATTTTTGGAGTTATTCTGAGTACTAAATAAATTACCAAGTAATTATCCAACTCAACCAAACATTCTTACTACAACGATCACGATTTAAGAAGATTTGCTAGTTCATAGTCTCAACTAGGCATACAAGGTCACAGACTCAATCGAATCACATGCTTGGCCACCAATGCTCATTGTAATTTTACAAACACTCAACCCAATAATTTACGTTATGTATGGATATTTCATTTACAATTGAAAATATACACTTAGTACTCATATCTATCGCATGTCTAGAAACACCTAATCAGAAGTACTCCACAAGGTTTTTAGCAACATTACATTCGCACAGGATGCAGTTGTTAAACTTTTGGGACATTCAATGTGGAACTAAGTTAATGTTTAGCCACATTCTACACTTCACCCCAAATGATGTCCAAAATAGTTCAGATATAAGTTTCGTGGCAATTATCTCGCGAAACAAGGTTTTCATAATCATTTCAAAATAGCTTCAAAAATCCACTTTTTCTCATGTGACACCGAAATTTTCAAATTAAGATTTTCAAAGGCTAGCTATTTCTGGAGTTACATTCCATTCGGGGCATTAGAGTTCTCACAGTCCATTTAACAAAACTTACCTATGCCATTATACTTCAATCATGCATAGTAATCACTAACACACATGAAACAAAAATAAGTTTTGTAAGCACAATATTAAGCAAAAAATTGGGGGTACAATACCACTATATCGCGAATTGCAATTATCCCACTAGAAAAGGTCAATCACCATATACCAAAAGTTTCACGTACGACAATCAAGACAGTCTAACTTTTGGTAACACACTCTTCACAATGACATTTAGGTACTTCACCTACTTCATTCATTTCTTTGAACCATGAGTTCTACCTTAGTATGATCATGCAAACTAATGCAAACAAGACAGTCTAACTTTTGGTAACTCATAAAAACAAAGATACCAGACTTAGTCGTTTCAAATCACACTAGGCATCTTTCATTTAATTTCCTCTTTAACCCAATATTTTTAAAACCAACATTTCATGTTCATCACCTTCCAGACAACATATCCATCTACAAGCTCACGCGAATCATTACCTTACTATCTAAGTCATTACCGTAACCATTAACACATCGCCCCTAGAATTCACACATCACGAAACAAATTATCGGATATTAACAATTAATCTCCAAGGAATATTTCACCATTGTCATACAGAACATGTTACACACGAATTATTAATTTCATTCAACTTTCTAAAGCTTCCTGCATTACAAGAAAACTCATATGTAGGAATAGATCAAGACACGCATGTTCATTCCTAGGCAAAAACCGTCAAGTACATCTTCGCAGACTTCTACAATTTAAAATTTTGCACGATCACATGTCACACAATAAAGATATAGATATTTAGTCACCAAGTCTCATAATCGGTTAATATTTACCTCATGCATATTCCTTTTTAATCTTGAGGAATGACAAGAAAATCAGCAACATATCTCAAATAGGACATGTAAGAAACCACATAGCATGACATACGACTTTTCATGTTATATCTCGTTCCACTGTTACAAAGGACTCACATTTCATTCCTTATCAAACGCCATCCATAGAATAAAAATCCACTTTCCAAGACAAAATACATAGTTCTTTCAAGTCTTATTCTTTTGAAATGCTAACGAGTTCTTAAATACCCTCCGGTGACATCAACAGAATAAACACCAATCCCTTCCATGAAGGGAAGTTCTGATTCCCTTAGTTGACACTGGCCCCATACCACTCGCCTGGTCATAAATCTCGCACAGATCCCCAACCGCAACAGTCTTGTCAGCATTATTCAATCATAACATGATTTGCTGACAATCAGTCCATTCCTAGAATTAAATCTAACTGGGATAACGACAAGCAGACTGAATCTACTGTAAATATTACACCATTTACCACAATCGGACTCAAAAACGTAAACGTCGATACCACCGTTAGCTCACTAGTCGGGGTGTATACGACCGAGTCGAAAGGCAACGACTCGGTTTGAAATAACAGCCAGTTTACACATTTAACACATACAAGGGAGTGTGTTGCTCCCAAAACAACAACACTAAACAAGGAATACCTGTAACCATGCGTTTACCTCGGATCGAACTATCAACACCAGACGTATCCGTGTCACTCATTGTGCTCACTCGGCCCGTTGTACTAGGCCTCCCAACCTTCACAACATTTACATTTCGAGTAAACTTCGGACAAATCCTTTTTATATGTCCTTTTTCCTTACAGTGGAAACAACCATTCCCTGAACCAGGACAAATTGTTCCCGCATGCTTCCGCCCACATTTGCTGCACATAGGAAATATGTCGGGTTGAAATCTTCCAATAGTAGGTTTCGACCCTTGATAACCATGGTTACAATGGACACTAGTTGGGGCATATGATCGTTGGCTCTCATTCCCTTTCTCCTCATACATCCTACACTGGGTCAGACCATCCGCTTCTGATGCCTTTGCACTACACATGGTAACCACTCTGCTGATAGATTGAGGTCGTCCAGTCCCGATAGCATTCATACTCTGCCGTGACTTAGGAAAGTACCTCTTGATATGTCCGGTCTCTTTGTAGTGAAAGCAGCTATTTGTCGTTCCAGGACACAATTCTCCAACATGACTTCGGTTACACTTGTTGCACCAGGATGGAGAGTTTAACTATGACCCTCCGGCATTTGCATGGGTCTTCGGCCCAGGCGAAGTGTAACCCCGAATACTAACAGGTGTAAAATAAGGCTTTCGTTCTTCGGAAAACATTTTACCCTTGCCCCTTCCACGCACAAAGTTTCTTTGAGGCCCAAAGTTCTTGGGATGAATGGATTTTGAGGTCGACGCTTCATCCGCCTTCATGTTGGTACACTCCATCCCTTGGACCCACCCAATAGCAGCATTCGGAGCGAATCCGCCTGAGAACTGACTAGGGTTCCTTTTGCAGGATTCATCTAACTCTCAGTACTCTGCCTGCCCTTGTGAAACTAGGTTGTGCGAGTCTGGACCTGGCGCCACTCTCCGATTCAGATTTTGTAAATTCTTATTCCCACGGGTATTAAGACCCCAAAACTATAGTTATCCAAAATACAGTACACCCAGTTACAAGTATCCAAATAAATAATGACCATTTGTTACAATCAGTCAAATCCGCAAGTAGTCAATTAGAGTATACAAATGCAATTTGATGAATCCAGATCTAAAGCTCCTTAGTCTCCAAACCGAGTCTCCTCAACTCACGAGTTTACCTGCAATGGGATTATCAATGACAAATACACAAAACATACAAAGGAGTAAGTCATTAATTCAGTAAACATCATTATACGATAATCCACATTAAAAAGGGGTTAGTAAACCATTTTGAAATTCATTTTCTTTGCTACATTACTTGAGGCAAAGTCGCTACACCCTTTAAGGTTAGCTAAAAGCAGATTCTCTGTTCTTTTTTAAAACGAAAACGTGCTACATATACTCGAGCCGGAGTTTTACTTCATATACTCAAGCCGGAGTTTTGCTTCATATACTCGAGCCGAAGTTTTGCTTCATATACTCGAGCCAGAGTTTTGCTTCATATACTCGAGCCGGAGTTTCGCTTCATATACTCGAGTCCGAGTTTCGCTTCATATACTCGAGCTGGAGTTTTGCTTCATATACTCGAGCCAGAGTCGCTAACCATTCATGGTCGACTAAAATTTCTTATCTTTTTAAAACGAAAACGTGCTACATATACTAGAGCTGGAGTTTTGCTTCATATACTCGAGCTAGAGTTTTGCTTCATATACTCGAGCCGGAGTCGCTAACCATTCATGGTCGGCTAAAAATATGTTTTATTTTCATCGATTTCACCATCAATCATTTCCCGTAAATTCACGCCATCATTAGTATAAAGACACCCATATATGTTTATACTAAATACGTGATTCACAATATAATTATGGCACAACCAGAAAATACACACATTTTCTATTTCAAATGTACAAGTAAAGACTTATCCTTTCCTCGGTGAGTGTTGGGGGTCGGTTTTTGAGTAACTTTACCTGTTTCCGTCACGATCTCCTCCAACCGTAGGATCTTTCCTCATTCCCACCAATAACAACCATGTCAGTCATTTATTCAAAATAACATAAACAACTCATATTTGATCGTCAAACATACAAGAGATTCACCTATGTTCGAGGTTTCCAAAACCACTTCATTACGAGTTTCCAAACATCTAAAACATACATATTCATCTCATATATCAACATTAAAGCACAAATCATCTCCTACATTTAACATTTCACCATTTCCCTTTTTACTCATATTCTCATTTTGGGGGTTTTGGGGTTTTCATGAATAAACCCACAAAACCTTTCCATTCGTCAAATACCAACCCTAAACCAAGAGTTTACAAGAGAAAAACAACATAAAACAAACCATAACTCTAAAGGAAGAGTTTCCATGGTTTCTCATACTTTGAGAAGAGATCCATACACCCAAAAACGAGTTTGAAAGGGAGAAAGAGAGTTAGAATCAAGAGATTTACCTCTTCTCAAGCTGTTAGACGATTCCCACGAGTTCTTGCTCTCAAAATCACCTTCTCCTCTCTTATCTCTCAATTTATAACTCTAAAATTTGTTTAGGGTTTCTATTTTAAAGTGAAATCGTCGGGTTCTCGCTGAGGCGAGAAAATATCGCCTTTTTAAAGTTTCAGATCCGACGCTCTCGCTTAAGCGAGGGATTTCTCTTTCAGGCGAGGCAGCTCTCGCGCAAGCGAGGATCTTACAGCCTCAACAGGTCCTGAAGGCCACTTTTCTCACTCAGGCGAGATAACTCTAGCTCAGGCGAGACCACTCTCGCTCAGTCGAGACCACTCTCGCTCAGTCGAGACCACTCTCGCTCAGTCGAGACCACTCTCGCTCAAGCGAGGAAATTCTCGCTCAAGCGAGAATCCTTCAGTATAGCCCAGGTTTTCACCCTCCCAGGTGCGCCTCTCTCGCCCAGGCGACGATTCTCTCACTCAAGCGAGACTCCTAGGACTGATACTATAATTTAATGACTTAAAAATCTAGGGTGTTACAGAATGTCATGCCCAAGTGGTATTGCGAATGTCTTGCCCAAGTGGTATTGCGAATGTCTTGCCCAAGTGGTATTGCGAATGTCTTGCCCAAGTGGTATTGCGAATGTCATGCCCAAGTGGTATTGCGAATGTCTTTCCCAAGTGGTATTGCGAATGTCCTTCCCAAGTGGTATTGCAAATGTCTTGCCCAAGTGGTATTGCGAATATCTTACCCAAGTGGTATTGCGATTGTCTTGCCCAAGTGGTATTGTGAATGTCTTGCCCAAGTGGTATTGTGAATGTCTTGCCCTATGTGGTATTGACTCTTTGAGAAATGACTGACTTGCCCTTCGTGGTACTGACTCTGTGTAGCAACGTTTGATTAACCCCATATGATATAGTGTGGTAAGGAAAGTATGGTTTGGTTTGGAAAGAATTGTAATGCTAGGTAAGTATGGGAATGCCTTAAGTTTAGTGTTTGTGGTTGTTCATTGGATTAGATTATCGTGTGTGGATTTATGAAGAAGAATGAATTGGATATATGAACCTTATGTGGTATAATATGTTGATTGGTAAATGTTTAATAAGATTGATGCTAGGTGATGTATAGGTTTTAATACTTTAATGTTATTACTCTATGTAATTCCACGCTACGGTCACCGTATTCGGTTCTTACTCCCTTTTGTCTCAGCTTGTATGTGTTACGCATTGGAATTCAGGTGGTGGCTATAGTGCATGGGATGTTCGCGGAGAAACTACTGATTAGTGTAGTTACTTTATGTACACGGTATTGTAATTGAATAAAGCATTTAATATGAAGAACATGTTAAAGTGAATTTATGTATAAGTGACTTTCTCCTACATGTATAATGAGGTTATTTTGATGAGGTGAAATGGAAGTATTATTTGAGAAAGGATAATTGTATATAATATGTATGATAAAGGAAGTGTAATGGTATGTTTTTAATGAATGGATACTTTTGATTATTTCCGCATTTGAATCATGAACATAAGTGATATTTGTATGCTCACAGGTTTTCCAAATCGTTGAAGTAATATATTTCAAAAGTAATCACTTGACTTCATGAATAAAGTTTTAAAAATTTTGGGTTATAAAATCAGGTCCTTACACAAGGAACTCCATCCACCTTCTCTGTCTCATGTTTAGTTCCTTTTGATCAAACAGATACTTCAAACTCTTGTGGTTGATGTACACTTCAAATCTTACACCATAAAGATGGTGTCTCCAAATTTTCATGGCAAAGACCATTGCGGCTAGTTCCAGATCATGTGTAGGGTAGTTTTGCTCATGCTTTCTCAATTGTCGTGAAGCATAGCCAACAAATTTCCCTTCTTGCATCAAAACACAACCCAAACCTTGCTTAGAAGCATCGCAATACACACTGAAATCACGATCAGTACAAGGAAGAACCAACACTGGTGTCGTAGTCAACCTCCGCTTCAACTCTTGAAAACTTTCTTCGCAACGGATTGTCCACACATAAGGTTCTTCTTTTCTGGTGAGTTTAGTTAGAGGTAATGCCAACATTGAAAATCCCTCTATGAACTTCCTGTAATAACCAGCCAAACCTAGAAAACTCTTGATCTCAGTAACTGATTTGGGCACTGCCCATTCCATCACTGCCTCGACCTTAGAAGGGTCTATTGCCACCCCTTCCCGGGATATTACATGTCCAAGGAAGTTCACTGATTCCAGCCAGAAATCACCTTTAGACAACTTGACAAACAACTGAATCTATATGCGGATGAAAAACCCTCAAATGCTTCGCATGTTCTTCTCGGCTTTTGGAGTAAATCAGAATGTAATAAATAAATACCACTACAAATGAATCTATATGCGGATGAAAAATCCTATTCATATAGTCGGTAAATATTGCCGGAGCATTCATCACACCAAAAGGCATCACCAAATACTCAAAATGCCCATACCTCGTTCTGAAAGCAGTTTTAGGAATATCCTCTGACTTAACTCGAAGTTGGTGATAACTCGATCGAACGTCAATCTTCGGAAACACAACTGCTCATCTCAATTGATCCATCAAGTCACCAATTCTAGGAAACAAATACTTGTTCTCGATAGTAAGCTTATTCAACTGTCTGTAGTCGGTGCATAACCTCATACTCCCATTCTTTTTCTTATCCAACAAAACCGGTGCACCCCACGGTGAGACACTAGGACGAATGAATTTCTTTGCCAACAAATCGTCAACCTGCTTTTTCAACTAAGCCAGTTCTAACGTGCCATCCAATAAGTAGCTATGGAGATGGGTCCCGTTCCAGGTACAAAGTCAGTGGAGCATTCAACTTCTCTAACTAGGGGCAATTCCAGAATATCACCAGAAAACACCTTAGGGAACTCACGGACTATCGGAATATCATCAATGTGAGGTTTCTCAATACCCTCCAGTGATGCCAACAAGACAAACATTGATCCCCCTTCCTTAAGGAAAGTCCTGACTCTCTTAGCCGACACTGGCTCCATATAACTAGCCTGATCAGAAATCTCACATAGATCTCCAAACACCATAGTCTTATCAGTACAATTAAGCATAATGTGATTTGCTGACAACCACTCCATTCCCAGAATTAAATCTAAATGGGAAAGCGGTAAGAATATTAAATCCACGGTAAATGTTGTAACACCCTAAATTTTAAGTCTTTAAAATTATAGTATCAGTCCTGAGATCCTCGCTTGAGTGAGAGAGAGACTCACATAGGAGGGTGAAATACTGGGCTATACTGGAGGATCCTCGCTTGAGCAAGAGATTCTCGCCTGGGCAAGAAAGGCTCACATGGGAGGGTGAAATGCTGGAAGATTCTCGCCTGCGCGAGAGTTGTCTCGCCTGGGCGAGAAATAGCATTTTGGGGCTGTTGACACTGTGATATTCTCGCTTGACCGAGAATCCCTCGCTTGAGCGAGAGGGTCAGATCTGAGTTTTTAAAATGGGCGGGATTTTCTCGCTTGAGTGAGGAAAAGCTCGCTTAAGCGAGAACCCGACGAGAAAACATTTAATGAGAAACCCCAAACACTTTTAGGGTTAAGAATTAAAGAGAGGTGAGAGAAGAAAGCTTTTCCAAGGACAAGGAGCTTTGATACTCATCCAAGAGCTTGAGAAGAGGTAAAACTTTTGACTCTAACTCTCTCCTTCTCTTTAAAACTCATTTTGGGTATGTTGGATCTCTTCTCAAAATGTGGGAAACCATGGAAACTCATTCTTTTGAGTTATGGTTCGTTTTATGTGGTTTTTCTTTCGAAAACTCTTGGGTTGAGTCTTAAAAACCACAAAACCCTAAAATGAAAATGGTTTTGGGAAAACATTGAAAATAAGTGAATATCCTGTGTATTTATGAATGTTATATGAATCATAGGGATATTATTGTGAATAGATTACTGACTTTTATTGTATTGTTGGGATGAGGAAAGATCCTAAGGTTGGAGATGGTTCAGAAGGAACTAGTAAAGTTTACAAGAACCCCACCCAACATTCACCAAGGTAAGGGATAAGTATATTCATTTTATTTGGGATGGTGTAACTACGTTATGCTTAAAAAATGATGTGGTTGTGATATACTGCGAAATGAATCACCTTTGTGGTGCAAGTGTTACCCGTAGTGGTAATGGATTACCTTTGTGGTGTAAGTGTTACCCGTAGTGGTAATGGATCACCTTTGTGGTGTAAGTGTTTCCCGTAGTGGTAATGGATCACCTTTGTGGTGTAAGTGTTACCCGTAGTGGTAATGGATCACCTTTGTGGTGTAAGTGTTGCCCGTAGTGGTAATGAATCACCTTTGTGGTGTAAGTGTTACCCGTAGTGGTAATGGGTCACCTTTGTGGTGTAAATGTTGCCCGTAGTGGTAATGGATCACCATTGTGGTGTAAGTGTTACTCGTAGTGGTAATGGGTCACCTTTGTGGTGTAAGGGTTGCCCGTAGTGGTAATGGATCACCTTTGTGGTGTAAGTGTTACCCGTAGTGGTAATGGATCACCTTTGAGGTGTGGAACTGTCGGTTATGGCAAAGGATCACTTTTGTGATGTAGACTTACCCTTTGTGGTATTGTATTATCTGTGTGGTGTACACGGTTGGAATATGGATAAAAGTGAGGAGAATAGATATACATTATAGCACATGTATATTATGTGATATATATGTACTATAAAGTGAATATGGATCAAGATATAAAGTATAGATATGCACATTATAGAACATGTATATTATGGGATATATATGTACTATAAAGTGAATATGGATCAAGATGTAATGTATACATATGCACATTATAGAACATGTATACTATGGGATATATATGTATTATAAGGTGAATATGGATAAAGAGGAAAGGTATAGATATGCATACTATAGAACATGTATAATATGGGATATATATGTACTATAAGATGAATATGAATATTATGGAAATAAGAGATGAAGGTTATGATTGGATATGTTTATGAAATTAATAATTATGTCTTATCTTCAATATTAAATTGTGTTTTAAAATGTGGATTATCTTATGACGATAACTCTTAAATTAACGACTTACTCCCTTGTATGTTTTCGTGTATCTGTTATCGATAATCACATTGCAGGTGACGGGTGTATTGAGGATACTCGGTTCGACGCTTAGGAGCTTGAATCTAGACTTTCTCTATTTTGCTTTTTGGATTGTAACTATTTATTTTATATTTGGATAATTGTAACTCTTGATTGGTATAACTCTGGATATTAGTAGCTATGGATATTTTGAAATTCCATAGCTAGTTGTATGCGTGGGTTACCAGTAATTATTTATATGAATTATGATTTTCTGTCAAGAGTCTGACCAAAATCGAGTGATTAAGAGAATGTCCTTAGATTTATTAATTTGAGACAATAAGGAAATGCATGTAAAAGGAATAGAATAAGGAAAAAATTTCAAGGGTAGAATTTGGGTCCTTACAAATGTCCTACCATTTACCACTGTAGGACATTGAGACACAAACGTTGATACCACCACCGGCACACTAATTGGGGTGGATACGACCAAGTCGAAAGACAACGACTATTTTTGCAATTACAGTCAGTCTACACATTCAAATGAGTGTGTCACTCCCGAATCAAACAAAACTAAAAGAGGAATACCTGCCACCATACAATTACCTTTGATCAGCCCATCCACATCTGATGCCTCTACACCACTCATGGTAAACACTCGGCATGTAAATCGAGGTCGTTTAGCCCTCACAACATTCATACTCTGCCATAACTTAGGACAATACCTGTTCACATGCCCTTGTCCTCCACAATGGAAGCATCCTTTTCCCGGTTTGGGGCAAATATTGTCATAGTGTCCCCGACCACATTTGATGCATATAGGATAAGAGTTTGGAGATGACCCTCTTGTAGAAGTAGTGGTGGTTGGCCTTTGAGAACCATGGTTTCGATGATTGCTGGGTGGACCATAAAGTCGTCGATTTTCAGCCAGCTTCTCCTTACCCCTTCCTTGCACAAAGTTGCGCTGAGGTCCATAGTTCCGGGGAGGGGTCATTTTGCCAGCTGCAGTGTCCCTCACTCACACATCATCCTCATACATTCTACACTTGTTCATAAGTGTAGGAAAATGAAAAATCTCTTGGTGGCCAAACATCACTTTCAGCTCAGGATTCAGACCCATCTCGAACTTGACACATTTAGACTTCCCGTCCACTTTAAGTTCGGCATATGTTCAATACCGGGCCAATTCCTCAAATTTTGAAGCATATTCTCCCACGGTCAAACCCCCTGCTCTAACCGCAAGAATTTCATCTCCTTCATCCTTTTTAAGTCTGCAGGAAAGTATTTCTGGAGGAATTTGCTCTTGAAGGACTCCCAGGTAATGATCTGTCCCTCGGTCTCCATCTGTTTTTGGACCATCTCCCACGAGTTCTCAGCCTCCTTGACTAGCATATAGGCGGCATATGCCACTTTCTGAGCATCAGAACAACTCATGGCCCTGAAGATCCTCTCCAATCCTTGGACCCACTCAATGGCCGCATCAGGAGAGAACCCGCCTTGGAACTGACTAGGGTTCCTCCTGCAGAATTCATCCAGACCTCGGTATTCGGCCGGTCCTAGTGGAACCAGGGGTTGAGAACTCGGGCTTGGTGTTGCGTACTGATTCATATTTTGCAAATTCTCGTTCACATGTTGTAGTGCAGCTACCATTTGAGCCAAAAGGTCATTCAGAACATTTTGACCAGCTGCTCTTCCCCTTCCAGCCATGTGTACATGTACTAATTCACTTGTTAGTACATCAAAATTTTAACCAGACAAGAATCACATATTCACACAACAGTTTGTACAAACCAAATAATTCAATCACATAAAGGTCACAAAGAAGCACGTAAGGCCATACCCTAGGCCGCAGAATTAACTAAGCTCCGATACCATATTGTAAGGACCCAAATTCTACCCTTGAAAATTTTCTTATTTTAACTCATGCAAACATGTAATTTCCTTACATATTATAATTTGTACCTTGATTGTTTTCCGATCATTTTATCATGCAATATTCATACACACATCTATAAGGCAAAAAATCATAATTCGTATTAATGTCCCCCATTTACTAAGGACATGAGAATAGTTATCGGTTTCCAACATCATAATACCCACAATTACAAACATCCAAAAATATAATGGTCATGATTACAAGTAGTCAAATTCGCAAATAGTCAGTTATGATACAAAAAGTGTAAATAGAGGAATCCATGTTTAAAAGCTCCCAAGCTCCAAAAATCAAGCATCCCTAATTCCTCCATTTACCTGCAATGGGATTATCAATGCCATCACACAGAAACATACAAAGGAGTAAGTCATTTAATTCAATAAATAACATTTAAAATATAATCCACATTATAAACAGAGTTAGATAAACAATTTAATCTTTCCAACATATAATCAGTACATATCATTATATTTCTTATTACCTCATCTGACCATTCTTACTTTCACCTTCTTCAAGGACAAACCTTGTTATCCTCCTTTTCATCCCTGTTTTACATAGCCATTTCCCATTTGTACATACTTTCAAAATACCACACAGGGCAAGACATTCAATTCACTACCACGTGGGAAAAACATTCAATTCAATACCACTTGGGCAAGACATTCAATTTCAAAACCACTTGGGCAAGACATTCAATTCAATACCACTTGGTCAAGACATTCAATTTCAATACCACTTGGGCAAGACATTCAATTTCAATACCACTTGGGCAAGACATTAAATTTCAATACCACTTGGGCAAGACATTCAATTCAAAACCACTTGGGAAAGACATTCAATTTCAATACCACTTGGGCAAGACATTCAATTTCAATACCACTTGGGCAAGACAATCAATTTCAATACCACTTGGGCAAGACATTCAATTTCAATACCACTTGGGAAAGACATTCAATTTCAATACCACTTGGGCAAGACATTCCATTTATTTGATACTTCCCACATCTTATTCCTTTCGAGTCATCCACATATAACCGCACATCTCATATTTCATATCTCAGAATAAATGCTTATCCTTACCTTGGTGAGTGTTGGGTTTGGTCCTTGGTAACTTTGCAAGTTCCTCTGACACCGCCTCCAACCTTAGGATCTTTCCTCATCCCCACCAAACAAGAACAAAAAAAGTCAGTAATTTATCCTCAATAACACATAAACAGCCCATAGTTCATCCTTAACCATACAAAAGATTCATACATCTTCAATGTTTCCAAAACCACTTTCATTAGAAGTTTTCAACATTAAAACATACATATTCATCTTCTATTTTACATTAGAACACATACTCATTTTCTACATCTACCATTTCACCCATTTTCCTCTTTAACCACATTTTCATTTTGGGGGTTTTGGGGTTTTCATGAATCAACCCACAAACCCTTTACATTCTTTGAACACCAACTCTAAACCAAGAGTATACAAGAGAGAAACTAAATACAACGAGGCATAACTCAAAAGGAAGAGTTTCCATGGTTTCTCACATTTTGAGAAGAGATCCCATACACCCAAAACGCGTTTGAAAGGGAGAAAGAGAGTTAGAATCAAGAGATTTACCTCTTCTCAAGCTTCTAGTTGATTCCCACGAATCCTTGCTCTCAAAATCACCTCCTTCTCTCTTCTCTCTCAAGTTCTAACCGTAAATGTGTTTCATGGTTTCTATTTTAAAGTTCCAGCGTCGGGTTCTCGCTCAAGCGAGCCTTTTCTCGCTCAAGCGAGCAAATACCGCCCATTTAAAAATTTCTGATCTGATGCTCTCGCTCAAGCTAGGTATTCTCGCTCAAGCGAGAATCCTCCAGTTTTCACACCCCTCTCCCTCGCCCAGGCGAGCTAGATCTCGCTCAGGCGAGAATCCTTCAGTATATCCCAGTATTACACTCACCTTGGTGAGCCTCTCTCACTCAAGCGAGACCCTCTCGCCCAAGCAATAATCTGGCAGTGTGTCCCCTTCTCCATGACTGTTAACACATCTTAGGAATATAAATTCAGGGTGTTACAAGTACCTCCACGAAGGTTGATGAACTTAGTGAGGCAAATTAATTTAAGTCTAGTTCATATGCTAGTTCTGATATTTCACTTACTTTTGATGAATTATATAATGCGTTTTTCGAATTGCATGAAGAACTTAAAAAATTGCTATGGTAAATATAGATCGTAAGAGATTAATATTGTTGCATTAAAAGAAAATTGATGACATGCAAAAAGAACTTGATGAACTAAAATTAGATAATGAAAGTCTAAGAGTTATTCGGTGTGAATTTTACATTAAGAACATTAGCCATATGAAGGAGCGGGAAGACCTAGGATGTAGAAGATCATAACATGAGTGATTCGGCAGATTTGGATTCCTATATATCCACTCATGTGGTACTTCATTAAGCCGTATGATTTGTAAGAAGCTTGTACAATTTGGGAAGGGGTTTTGATTGATCAAAAACAAGAATCTACTTCAACCAATATGCCCTTAGGCATGGCCATACATAACAAAGAAATCACACTCGGAAAGGGTTGACAATTAGCTAGAGCAGCAGGTGTTGTAGTGAAACTGATTGCAAAAGAGGGGAAATCGGCCACATTAAAATTACCTTATGGGGTTGTCCGTTCGATATCCAAAAACTGCTCAGTAACAATCGGACATGTGAGGAATGTTGGGGTAGACCAGAAAAGTTTAGGTAGAGCCGATTCTAAATGTTGGCTAGGTAAGCGTCCTGTAATAAGAGGAGTAGTATGAACCACGTAGACCATCCCCATGGGGGTAGTGAAGGGAGGGCCCCAATTGGTAGTAAAAAACCTGCAACTCCTTGGGGTTATCATGCACTTGGAAGATGAAGTATAAAAATGAATAAATATGGTGATAATTTGAATATGCGTCGCCGTGGTAAATAGTAAAGTCGAGAAAATAGAATTTGGTTCTTCGTCTTAAAAAAAAAAAATAGGAGTAATTAACTATGACATGACACGTTCACTAATAAAATCCTTTGGTAGCGAATCATTTATTAAGAAAAATAAATAAACTTAACACAAAAGCAGAAAAAGAAGTAATATTAACTTGGTCGAGTACATCTATCATTATACCCACAATGATTGGCCATACCATTGCTATCCACAATGGAAAAGAACATTTACCTATGTATATAACAGATCGTATGGTAGGCCATAAATTGGGAGAATTTTCACCCACTCTAATCTTCCCAAGGACATTCGAAAAATGATAATAGATCTTGTCGTTATCATTAATTTAGTAATAGCAATTTTTTAATTACTCAAAAATTATTTCTTAGAAATTAAAAAATATCAATTCATTTTTTTGTGAAAATGAAACGATAAGACATGATAAAAAAATATTTATAGATAAAAAGGTAAGAAAAGCACGCCATGACCTATTATTCTTAAATAATAAATGGATATGGATAAAAAAATTAAAGTACAGAAATAGGATGTATCATTTTATGTATAGTAGTCATTTAATGTTTTATATATATTAGTGGAGAATTACAAAAAATTAATCCGCTTGGTTTCAGACTCGGGACAACTCAAAGTCAGGATTCTCTTTGGTTTGTGTGACACCCTGAATTTATATTTCTTAAGTTGTAGTAACAGACCTAAAGAGTGGGGGACATACTTCCAGATTCTCGCTTGAGCGAGAGGGCCTCGCCCAAGCGAAAGGGTCAGAGTTTCTCCCAGGATTTTATCTGGAAATCTCGCTTGAGCGAGAAAGGGCTCACTTGGGAAAGAGTTGGCTCACCTGGTGAGTGGAATACAGGGGTATACTGAAGGATTCTCGCCTGAGCGAGACATAGCTCACCTGGGCAAGGGAGAGAGGTGCTGACACTTGAGGATCCTCGCTTGAGCGAGAGCACTAGATCTGAAATTTAAAAATGGCGGGATTTTTAAACATTGTTTGGATTATTTTCTTGTTATTTTCTGTTGTTTTGGATTTCGTGTATGAACATCTTTATTTTGGTTATTATGCAATGCGTTTGATTTATGTTTCCTACATGGTGTTATTATCTTATGTTTATAGTAATTGAACTTTCATATACTATGAAATATTGTATGCTATGCTCTAGAAATGTCTATTGTGCTAGACTCTTGACTTTTCTTCTTTTTGAGGAAGTCAAAATGGGGAGAAAAGTTGGGAGTAGTGTATTTTATGTAATATTCTTTCAGGCACATAAATCCAAAAGAAAGGGGGAGCATACGAGCATACATATAGGGGGAGCATAAAAGACAAGTCAATATATATCATCAAGTATGCTGCTCATAGAAAACTACACTTTCAAGAAGACATTGGTTTGTCATCATAAAAAATGGGGAGATTGTGAAGAAGATCTTGCTCTTGACCTTGGCACGGTTTTGATGAAGACACCAATATCATAAAAATAAGAAAGGAAGAAGACCTACGAAGACTATCGAAGATAAAGCTTCAAAGAATTAGAGTCTAAGTCTTAGGTACTTCTATCCTTACAACTCATTTATTTACTTAGTTAATAATGCTCAAAATTGTTTTCAAGAAAATCAGAGAAATCTAAGTGTGATTAAAAATAAATTTTCAAAAAAAACATGTAACGGGTTACCATACTTGAGTAACAAGTTACATGAGTGAGAAAAGATTTTCAAAACACTAACAGCTATGAGTAATCCATTACTGCCATTGGAGTAACAGATTACCATATTTAGAAAAAAGGGTAATCGATTATCCAAAGTAGTGTAATCTATTACACTAAGGCAAATTCACAAAGCTGTCAAACAGTGTCATTGAGTAATCGATTACTCAAATCCAATAATCTATTACACTGTGTGAAATTTTAAAAAGTTGTTAACAGGATTGTTGGGTAATCGATTACTGAGAGCTGTTGTATCAATTTTCAGATTTCAAGTGAAAGGGTTTCACTCCAAACTGATTGGTTTTCATTCCAAACGAAACCTACTCATACCTAGGGGTATTATGGTTGATTAGAAATCTATATAAAGGCATTGAAACACTCTCACAACAACAACACAAATACAAACAACTCAGATTTCAAACTCTCTTTAAAAGCTCTCACACTTTCTGATTTTTCCTACACTTTTCAAGCAACCTACTCTTAAACTTTCAAAGTTATTTTGAAGTTGCTTCTAAGTGTTTTTCGTACTGTTAAAGAGCATTATTATCTCAAGTATTAAGAGTAGTTATTGGATTGCAAGTTCTAGAAATTTTCATATACACTTGTAAGGCAATCCAAGCCAAATTGTACATTCTTCACTTTTGCATAGTTTACTTTCTTTCACAAGGGTGTGAAGAGAAAGGGGTTGAGTGACTTGGTATAGTGTATACCAAGGGTGTAACTTGGTATAGTATTTACCAAGGGTGTAACTTGGTATAGTGTTTACCAAGGATGTGACTTGGAATAGAGTTTTCCAAGGGGATTAGATATAAGTGAGTGTGTAAGGTACAAGGAGATCTCGGGGTGAGATAATTTTAATTGCAACTCATTATATTTAATAAAGGAATCTATTGTGCGTCAAGAGTACTGGACGAAGCCTTCGGTGGACAAGAAAGTGAACCAGTATAAAACACATGTGTACTCTCTTTACCTTTTCGTTGGTAATTTTCTATCCATCCTAGTCAATATTTTTCTGCATAATATTTCCGTTGCACATTAACTTTGATATTGCAGAAAAATTGGCCATACATATTGTAACAACTAATTCACCCCCCTCTTAGTTGCAATCTCATTCTTATATTTCTGAAGAGAAATCAATTGTATGTGAAATTGTCTAAATATGATTTCTGGTTAGAATCAGTGAACTTCCTAGGACATGTTATATCCCGGGAATGGATGGCAGTGGACCCTTCTAAGGTAGAGGTGGTGATAGAATGGGCGGTGCCCTAGTCAATTCCTGAGATCTAGAGATTTCTGGGATTGGCTGGTTATTATCGGAAATTCATAGAGGGGTTTTCCAAGTTGGCATTACCCCTAACCAAACTTACCAGAAAAGGGGAACCATATGTGTGGACTATCCGTTGTGATGAGAGTGTTCAAGAGTTGAAGCGAAGGTTGACTACAACACCGGTATTGGTTCTTTCTTGTACTGACAGGGATTTCAGTGTTTATTGTGATGCTTCCAAGCAAGTTTTGGGTTGTGTTTTGATGCAGGATGGGAAGGTTGTTGCCTATGCTTCCCGACAGTTGAGAACGTACGAGCAAAACTACCCTACACATGACTTGGAACTAGCAGCGGTGGTCTTTGAATTGAAAATCTAGAGACAACATCTTTATGGTGTAAGATTTCAGGTGTACAGCGACCACAAGAGTTTGAAATATCTTTTTGATCAAAAGGAACTGAACATGAGACAGAGGAGATGAATGGAGTTCCTTAAGGACTATGATTTTAGATTGCAGTATCATCCGGGAAAGGCCAATGTGGTAGCGATGCTTTAAGTCGGAAATCCTAACATATGTCGGCTTTAATGGTGTAGGAGGAGAAACTAATTGAAGAGTTCAAGGATGTGAACTTGGCATTTCAAGTGAGACCCCATAGCATGATTTTGGGAATGCTCAAGGTCACCAATGAGTTGTTCGACCACATCAGAAATATGCAAGTTGAGGATCGAGAATTGAAGGTCAAACAGGATTTGATGGCTAAGGGAAAGGAAAACGGTTTTGAGTCGGATTCTAGTGGAATGTTGCGATACAAGGGAAGGGTATGTGTGCCTCATGATGTGGAATTTCGAAAGAGTATTCTAGATGTTTTGGTGGTCTGGGTTGAAAAAGGATGTGGCTTTGTATGTCTCGAGTTGTCTCATCTGTCAGAAAGCCAAGATTGAACATCAGAGGCCAGCGGGAGAGTTACAGTCACTAGAGATTCCCGTTTGGAAGTGGGATAGTATCTCCATCTGTAGGGACCCAAATTCTATCCTTGAAAATTTTCTTTTATTTTAATGCATCCATGCATATATCTTTTCCTTTCATTTTATTTATTCTTATAATCGAAAGCCTCCAAGCTTTCCTTTGACCAATCGATTTATATGATGATCACGCTAACATGCATCGTTCATACATTAAATAAAATATTCACAAAAAACATAATTCATTTTAATACCTCCCAGTACTTACAACGTACCGAAGTCATGGTTTCTCAAATACAGTATACATGGTTACAAATATATCCAAATATAATGCACATGTTTACAAATAGTCAGCTCAGCATTTAGTTAGTTAGATTACAAAAATGAAGATAAATAATCCGGAATTAAGAGCTCCTAATCATGACATCCTCAAATCTTCCGCTTACCTACAATGGGATTATCATAAACAATACACGAAATACAAGGGAGTAAGTCATCAGACACGTTAATAACATTATACAATAATCCACATTTATATACAAATAAGCATTGAAATAAAACATAGTTTATCACATACATACGCATACGTATCATTAATTTCTCCTTTTAATACGCATCTTCCATATTACCAATTCATTATACACATTATCTCGATACCTTTACAAAATATATTTACTCAACCCATTCATAAGACTCGTTAACCTTATCAAGTACCATTCATTCTTAATCATCCAATACCACATATGGCAAGTCTACACTACAAAGATGATCCAATACCACATATAGGGCAAGTCTACACCAAAAAGGTGATCCAATACCACACAGGGCAAGTCCACACCACAAAGGTGATCCAATACCACACAGGGTAAGTCTACACCACAAAAGTCATCCAATACCACACAGGGCAAGTCTACACCACAAAGGTGATCCAATATCACATAGGGCAAGTCTACACCTCAAAGGTGATCCAATACCACACAGGGCAAGTCTACACCACAAAGGTGATCCAATACAATTTAAGCCATAACAATGCATTCTCTAGCATCATATTACCTCATAAACATATCCTTTCACATCACATCATATATATTGGAAACACTTATCCCTTACCTTGGTGAGTGTTGGGTTTGGTTCTTGATAATATTGCAAGTTTCTCCGACACCGCCTCCCACCTTAGGAAATTTACTCATCCTCACCACACAACAACATAATTAGTCATTTACTCATAATAACACACAATAACTCATAATATGCATATTCAACCATATAAGATTGACATTTTATCAAAGGTTTCCAAGACTATGTCAAGTTAGAGTTTATACAAAGAAAAACATGTACAACAACTCCTATATAAGGTTCCATCCCAACATTTTCCTTTTTAAAACCATTTTCGTTTTAGGGTTTGGTGTTTTCGTGAATCAACCACAAATCATTGCCCTTTCCGAATACAAACTCTAAACCACGAGTTTTCAAGGAGAAGGTTAGATAAAACAAACCACAACTTCAAAGAGAGGGTTCTATGGATTTTCCAATCATAAGAGAAGAGATCCAATAAACATAAATGGAGTTTCAAGACTAGATAGAGTGTCAAAATCCAATGATTTACCTCTTCTCTAGCTTCTAGTAGATTCCACACGAATCCTTGCTCCCAAAATCGCCTCTACTTTTTTCTCTCTCAATGATTCTAACCCTAGAAGTATTTGGGGTTTCTATTTTAAAGTTGAATCGTCGGGTTCTCGCTCAAGCGAGCCCTTTCTCGCTCAAGCGAAAAATCCCGCCCATTTTAAAACTCAACACTGATGTTCTCGCCCAGGCGAGAATCTCACAGCCTCAAAGTGCAACCTCTCGCCCAGGCAAGCCAATTCTCGCTCAGGCGAGACATTCTGATACAATTCTTTGAAGAAACTTTGCAACTCTCGCTTGGGCGAGGCACTCTCGCTCAAGCGAGAATCTAGCAGTATGCCATAGTTCTCAAGACTGTTACCACATTTTAATAGGGTTAAATTCAGGGAATGGCGAAGTTGTTTTGATTCTTGTACACGAAACTTTTGGTCTATGGTGATTGATCTTCTGTAATTGAATATTTGCAATGTACGATATAGTGGTAATGAACACAAATTATCTACTTTGATATTATACTTACGAAACTTGTTTCTGTTTCATGTGTGTCGGTAATTGTTATGCATAATTGCAATGCTATTGCATAAGTATGTTTCTGTAAATGGACTGTGGGGACTCTCATGTCCTGAATGGAATGTAACTCCAGAACTAACTAGCCTTTTGAAAATTGTGATTTGGATGTTTAATGTTGCATCAGAAAAAGGGTTCTTAAGTTATTTTGAAATGGTTATGAAAACCTTGCTTTCACGAAGTGATTGCCATGAATCTTACATCTAATCTATTTTCGAAAATCATTTTGGGTGAAGTGTAGCATTTGGCTAAGCATTAGTTAAGTTCCCTTGCTGAAGATCCAAAGTTTTAACAACGGTATCTTGAATGAATTTGATGTTGTTAAAAACTTGGTGATGCAATTATGACTATCTGTTTCTAGACATGATGCAAATTTGAGTACTAAATCTATATTTGCAAGTGTAATTGGGGTATCCATATCTAATGTATGTTATTGGATTGAATGTTTGTAAATTTGAAAATGATCATTGGTAATAAAGCATGTGATTTGAGTGGGCCTACGGTCTTGTACGCCTAGTTGAGGCTATGAATTTGTGAATCTTCTTCTACCGCCTCCGTTTGTTGTAAGAATGTTTGACTGGATTGGATAATTACTTGGTGATTTTATTTGGTGCTCTGAAAAACTCCGGAAAATCTTGTTTGTCTAAATGCTACTCGTTGAATGAATGACTTGTTTCTGTGTGGTAGTGAGTACAAGTTTGAAATGTTATTGAGAATTTTGAATTAATCGTGACTATTTCTCATGTATGAAATGAAATGACGCTATTTCCATCGAGTGGATGTTGATCTAGCTTTTTCATGTTGGATGCGATCTAATGCATCGTGGTAGATGATGGGTATGGAGTCCCACTTTTTTCGAATTGAAAGGTGTTATTGTGAATCTCACTGTATGTGTTGATCGTTTTGAACGATTATTATCTTGATAGAACGGGGAGATCTATTGTTCTTGATGAATACTTGAGAATGTTTATTCCGGTTGTGATAATTTTCACTTAGTCGTCCTGATATTTGGCTTTGGTATTTGGACTCTAGAAGGTTAGCCCATGAATTGGCAATGTGATATCACTGTTACGTGGTATGTGTCATTGTTTGTCGTCTAAGTGATCTTAATGGTTTAGATGGTTAGATCTAAGTCTGGTCGAGTATATCTTATGTCTAAAGTCTAGGCGATGATAGTATTTTCCTGAGAGTAACCTAATAAAATTTCGGGGACAAAAGTTCTTTTTAGGGGGGAAGGATTGTAACACCTCAAATTTCGTATTCGGAGTGATTAGAAAAATTAGAGTGTTGGAGTATATATTGGGAAATCCTCGTTTGAGCGAGAGGGTCTCACTCGAGAGAGTGACTCGGTGTTCTAAGTGGTATTGTGAATGTCTTTCCCAAGTGGTATTGTGAATGTCTTGCCCAAGTGGTATTGTGAATGTGGCCAAGTGGTATTGTGAATATGCCCAAGTGGTATTGTGAATGTCTTGCCTAAGTGGTATTGTGAATGTCTTGCACAAGTGGTATTGTGAATGTCTTTCCCAAGTGGTATTGTGAATGTCTTGCCCAAGTGGTATTGTGAATGTCTTGCCCAAGTGGTATTGTGAATGTCTTGCCCAAGTGGTATTGTGAATGTCTTGCCCAAATGGTATTGTGAATGTCCCTCCCAAGTGGTATTGTGAATGTCTTGCCCAAGTGGTATTGTGAAAGTCCCTCCAAAGTGGTATTGTGAATGTCTTGCCCAAGTGATATTGTGAATGTCTAGCCCAAGTGGTATTGTGAATGTCTTGCCCAAGTGGTATTGTGAATGTCTTGCCCAAGTGGTACTGTGAATGTCTTGCCCTCATGGTATTGGCTATTCGTAGCAATGTGACTTGCCCTCGAGGTATTGGCTATTCGTAGAAATGTGACTTGCCCTCGTGGTAGTGGCTATTCGTAGCAATGTACTTGCCCTCGTGGTACTGGCTATTCGTAGCAATGTGACTTGCCCTCGTGGTATTGGCTATTCATAGAAATGTATGACTTGCCCTCATGGAATTGGCTATTCATAGCAATGTATGACTTGCCCTCGTGGTATTGGATATTCGTAGTGTAAGGACCCAAATTCTACCCTTGAAATTTTTTCTTATTTTAACTCATGCAAACATGTATTTTCCTTATATCTTATGATTGGTAACCCAAGGTATGTTACATTAGTTACCTTGATTATTTTATGATCATTTTATCATGCAGTATTCATATACACATCCATAAGGCAGAAAAACATAATTCATATTAATGTCCCCCATTTAATTTGGACATGGGAATAGTTATGGGTTTTCCAAAATCATAATACCCAAGTTTACAAACATCCAAAATATATAATAACCTTGGTTACAAATATTCAAATCCGCAAATAGTCAGTTATTATACAAAAAGTGCAAATAAATGAATCCAAATCTAAAAGCTCCTAAAGCTCCAAGTCAAGCGTCCTTAATTTATCCAATTACCTGCAATGTGATTATCAATTGACAACATATAGAAACATACAAAGGAGTAAGTCATTTAATTCAATAAATACCACTCAAATATAATCCACACTATAATTAGAGTTAGATAAACAATTTAAACTTTCCAACATAAAATCAGTACATGTCATTATATTTCTTACTACCTCATGTAACGACCCGTTTTTTCTACCCTTGGAAAATTTTCATTTATTTTAATCATTTCTTACATATAGTCGTCACCTTCATTGAAAACTCTCAAGTATCACTCTTTGAAAATACCCTTTACCCTATTATATTATCACACAAATTTATGTTGCGGAAAAACATAATTCATTTAGATAACATTTACCACATACATCCAGTTACGGGTTTTCCAAGGTTATAACGTCTATAACTACATGTCACCATATTATCCTAATCAGATTACATTTATCCCAAAATGCTATCGAATCAACTACAATGTCAAATAGCAATAAAGACACTCAAGTAAATAGATACAAAGGCTTCCTATTTGAGCTTTATCCTCAAAATCCTTCATTTACCTACAATGAGATTATCATAAACAACACGCAAAACAAAAGGGAGTAAGTCATTAGTTCAAAACTAACATCACATGATAATCCACAATCAAATACAATGAAGCTTTGATGTAATTCATAAACACACATACGAAATTATAAACATTCAAATCATCTTCCTTTAATTTCCACTTTACTCATATTCATCCTATAGTATGTATATCACATAATATATATTCTATAGTATGCATATTACGTTCGTTCGAAACATCATCGGTCTCGTTATTCATATCCACCCTATAACATATATATCCCATGATATATATCCTATAGCATGTATATTACTTTCTTTCTCAACATCTTCCTCTTTTTATCGCTCATATTCACCCTATAGAATATATATCCCATACTATATATCCTATAACATGCATACGGCATTCATGTGACATTCACATTTCTCGTCATTCAAATTCACACTATAGAATATATATCCCATACTATATACCCTATAACATGCATATGACTTTCATGTGACATTCACGTTTCTCATCATTCATATTCACCCTATAGAATATATATCCCATACTATATATCCTATAACATGCATACGGCATTCATGTGACATTCACATTTCTCGTCATTCATATTCACACTATAGAATATATATCCCATACTATATACCCTATAGCATGCATATGACTTTCATGTGACATTCACGTTTCTCATCATTCATATTCACCCTATAGAATATATATCCCATACTATATATCCTATAGCATGCATATGACTTTCATTTTGAGTCTTATTTTCATTGGTACTCCCCCAATAATATTACTTTCATCTGAGTCATCTTTCCATTGGTTCTCCCCCAATAATATTACTTTCATTGAGTCATCTTTCCTTTGGTACTCCCCCAATATTGTTACTTTTATTGAGTCATCTTTCCATTGGTACTCCCCCAATAATGTTACTTTTATTGAGTCATCTTTCCTTTGGTACTCCCCCAAATAGTTTGAATTCGTTATGAGTCATATTTCCTTTGGTACTCCCCCAAATAGATTAAATTCGTTATGAGTCATATTTCCTTTGGTACTCCCCCAAATAGATTGAATTCGTTATGAGTCATATTTCCTTTGGTACTCCCCCAATTTGATTGAATTTGTTATGAGTCATATTTCCTTTGGTACTCCCCCAAATAGATTCAATTCGTTATGAGTCATATTTCCTTTGGTACTCCCCCAAATTGATTGAATTTGTTTTTGAGTCATATTTCCTTTGGTACTCCCCCAAATAGATTGAATTCGTTATGAGTCATATTTCCTTTGGCACTCCCCCAAATTGATTGAATTCGTTTTTGAGTCATATTTCCTTTGGTACTCCCCCAAATTGATTGAATTCATTTTTGAGTCATATTTCCTTTGGTACTCCCCCATATAGATTAAATTCGTTTTGAGTCATATTTCCATTGGTACTCCCCCAATAAATGATTCCGAGTCTTATTTCCATTCGGACTCCCCCATATAGATTAAATTCGTTTTGAGTCATATTTCCATTGGTACTCCCCCAATAAATGATTCCGAGTCTTATTTCCATTCGGACTCCCCCAATAAATGTTTCCGAGTCTTATTTCCATTGGGACTCCCCCAATAAATGTTTCCGAGTCTTATTTCCATTGGGACTCCCCCAATAAATGTTTCTGAGTCTTATTTCCATTGGGACTCCCCCAATAAATGTTTCCGAGTCTTATTTCCATTGGGAATCCCCCAATAAATGTTTCCGAGTTTTTCCATAACAGTAAAATCACGCATTTTCCAACATAATGCATAAATTATAGACGTATTATTTTAAACCATTACCTCTTTCACATACCTCATTCATATCAGCTAGTATGATTTAGAAAACACTTATCCCTTACCTCAGTGAGCGTTGGAGATCAGTTCCGAGTAACTTTAAAAATCTCCTCCGCGATTTCCTCCAACCTTAGGATCTTTCCTCATTTTCACCAATAACAACCATGTCAATCATTTATTCAAAATAAGACATAAATAACTCGTCTTTCATCATCAAACACACAAGGGACTCACATATTTTCAATATTTCCAAAACTACTTCAATACAAGTTTCTAAATATCAAAACGTACATGTTCATCTCATATAACAACATCAAAGCACAACTCATTATCCACATCTAACATTTCATCTCTTTCTCTTTATACTCATATTCTCATTTTGGGGGTTTTTGGGGGGTTTTTCATGAATAACCCATAAAAACTTTCCATTCATCAAATACCAACCCTAACCCAAGAGTTTACAAGATAAAAACAACATAAAACGAACCATAACTCTAAAGGATGAGTTTCCATGGTTTCTCATGTTTTGAAAATAGATCCAACATACCCAAAACAAGTTAGAGAGGAAGAAAAAGAGTTAGAATCAAGAGGTTTACCTCTTCTCAAGCTCTAAGATGAGTCCTAAGGCTCTTTGCTCTTGAAAAGCTCTCTTCTCTCTCTTCTCTTCAAAGTTCTAACCCTAAAATGTGTTTTGGGTTTCTATTTTATAGACACAGCGATAAGTATAATCGATTACAAGTATAGTGTAATCGATTACACAGTGTAAATTACAGAGGGATCGTCGCGATGTAATCGATTACCAACATCGTGTAATCGATTACATTAATACGATCTAATCGATTACCAGAAGTGTGTAATCGATTACACAGTGTAAATTATAGAGGCATTGTCGTGATGTAATCGATTACCAACATGGTGTAATCGATTACATTGTGTCAGATGTACATATCTGATGTGTTTCATCATGTAATCGATTACCAGGACTGTGTAATCGATTATATTACCCAAAATTTCCAAGTATAGCTCAGGATTTCACCCTCCTAGGTGAACCTTTCTCGCTCAGGCGAGAATCTCTCGCTCAAGCGAGACTTCCAGGACTGATACTCTAATTTTTAAAGGCTAAAATTCGGGTTGTAACACCTCATCCAACCGTTCTTACTTTCTCCTTCTTCGATGTCAAACCTTGTTACCCTCCTTTTCATTCTTGTTTTACATAGCCATTTCCCACTTTTACATACTTTCACAATACCACATAGTGTAAGGACCCAAATTCTACCCTTGAAAATTTTCTTTTATTTTAATGCATCCATGCATATATCTTTTCCTTTCGTTTTATTTATTCTTATAATTGAAAGCCTCAAGGCTTTCCTTTAACCAATTGATTTATATCATGATCATGCTAACATGCATCGTTCATAGATCCAATCAAAAATTCATAAAAACATAATTCATTTTAATACCTCCCAGTACTTACAACGTACTGGAAGTCATGGTTTCTCAAATATAGTATCCATGGTTACAAATATATCCAAATATAATGCCCGTGGTTACAAATAGTCAGCTCAACATTTAGTCAGTTAGATTACAAAAATGAAGATAAAGACTACGGAATTAAGAGCTCCTAATCATGACATCCTCAAATCATCCGCTTACCTACAATGAGATTATCATAAACAATACACAAAATACAAGGGAGTAAGTCATCAGACACGTTAATAACATTATACAATAATCCACATTTTTATATACAAATAAGCGTTGAAATAGAACATAGTTTACCACCTACAAACGCATACGCATCATTAATTTCCCCTTTTTAATACGCATCTTCCGTACAATCAATTCATTACACACATCATCTCAATACCTTTACAAAATATATTTACTCAAACCATTCATAAGACTCGTTAACCTTATCAAGTACCTTTCATTCTAAATCATCCAATACCACATAGGGCAAGTCTACACCACAAAGATGTTCCAATACCACATAGGGCAAGTCTACACCAAAAAGGTGATCCAATACCACGTAGGGCAAGTCCACACCACAAAGGTGATCCAATACCACATAGGGCAAGTCGACACCACAAAGGTGATCCAATACTACACAGGGCAAGTCCACACCACAAAGGTGATCCAATACCACATAAGGCAAGTCTACACCACAAAGGTGATCTAATACCACACAAGGCAAGTCTACACCACAAAGGTGATCCAATACCACATAGGGCAAGTCTACACCACAAAGGTGATCCAATACCACATAGGGCAAGTCTACACCACAAAGATGATCCAATACCCCACATAGGGCAAGTCTACACCACAAAGGTGATCCAATAGAATTTAATCCCTAACAATGCATTCTCTAGCATCATATTATCTCATAAACATATCCTTTTCACATCACATCATATATAATGGAAACACTTATACATTACCTTGGTGAGTGTAGGGTTTGGTTCTAGGTAACTTTACAAGTTCCTCCGACACCACCTCCATAATCAGTCATTTATTCATAATAACACACAATAACATATAATATGCATATTCAACCACATAAGGTTCACATCTTATCAAAGGTTTCCAAGACTATGTCAAGTTGGAGTTTATACAAAGAAAACATGTACAACAACTCCTACTCAACTTCACAACCCATAAACCACCTTTTCCAACCCAACATTTTCCGTTTTAAAACCTTTTTTGTTTTAGGGTTTGGGGTTTTCGTGAATCAACCACAAATATCCCCTTTCCGAATACAAACTCTGTACCACGAGTTTTCAAGGAGAAGGTTAGATAAAACGAACCACAATTTCAAAGAGAGGGTTCTATGGATTTTCCAATGATAAGAGAAGAGATCCAATAAACATAAATGGAGATTCAAGACTAGATAGAGTGTCAAAATCCAATGATTTACCTCTTCTCTAGCTTCTAGTAGATTCCACACGAATCCTTGCTCCCAAAATCGCCTATACTTCTTTCTCTCTTAAAGATTCTAACCCTAGAAGTGTTTGGGGTTTCTATTTTAAAGTTGAATCGTCGGGTTCTCGCTCAAGCGAGCCATTTCTTGCTCAAGCGAAAAATCCACCCATTTTAAAACTCAACATTGATGCTCTCGCCCAGGCGAGAATCTCACAGCCTCAAAGTGCAACCTCTCGCCTAGGCGATCCAACTCTCGCTCAGGCGAGACTCTCAATTTCTGAAACCTGTCGCTCTTGAAAGTCGGATTGTGAGTTTCTTTTCTCTGAAACCTGTTTGAGCTTCCTTTCTTCTTTAAGAATTTATTAAATTTACGTAACAGAAGCGTCATGGTTTCAGAATCAATTTCTGAATCAGACTCATCATCATCTTTTTCTTCTTGGTCTTGAGAAGTAGATGCTTTTAACGATATTTCCTTCTTGCGTTTGTCTAATTCTTCATGCAAGGTCAGGCGGCCAAGCTCCATCTCATGGTCTTGGAGCTTGCGAAAGAGAGTTGCCAGCGCCATTGAAACAAGATCCTTTGACTCCATAATGGTAGTCACCTTCGGCTTCCAGTTCCTGTCAAGGCATCTTAAAAATTTGTTAGTTAACTTTCCTTTTGAAAATGTTTTATCTAGAGCAACTAAATGATTCACAATATGAGTAAAACGTTTTTGCATATCACCAATAGATTCGTTCGGAAACATGAGAAACAATTCATATTCATAAGTTAAAGCATTCAATCTAGCGTGCTTGACCTCGCTAGTGCCTTCGTGAGTTACTTGTAAAGTGACCCATATTTCTTTGTCACTATTACACTATGAGACTCGAAAGAACTCATCATAAGATAGTGAAGACGTGAACATTGCCCGTGAGGATCGTGGATGCCAGTATCAAGAAGTTGGGAGGAAAAGAGATTTCCTTGGTGAAGGTATTATGGAGCCAAGTGTTTAAGGAGACGTGACTTGGGAAGTGCAGCGAAATATGACGGAGGATTACCCCCATTTGTTCGAATCAAGGTGTGTTTAATTTTCGGGAACGAAAATTCTTATTAGAGGGGGAGGATTGTAACACCCTGAATTTACCTTCCTTAAGATGTGGTATCAGTCCAGAGGAATATGACACACTGCTAGATTCTCGCTTAAGCGAGAGGGCCTCGCCTGACCGAGAGGGCCTCGCCTGGCCGAGAGATGGCTCACTTGGGGAGTGGAAAAGTGGGAGAGACTGAAGGATACTCGCATGAGCGAGATTTGGCTCGCCTGGGGGAGGGAGATGGGTGTGGAGACTGAAAGATCCTCGATGAGCGAGAATCCCTCGCTTGAGCGAGAGCGCCAGATCTGAGTTTTTAAAATGGGTGGGATTAATATGAATTATGTTTTTCTGCCTTATGGATGCGTGTATGAATACTGCATGATAAAATGATAGGAAAATAACCAATGTAACTAATGCAACTTGTGACACCATGAATTTAAGGTAATAAATTATAGTATCAGTCTTGGAAATCTCGCTTGAGCGAGAAAGGAGTCGGTTGGGCGAGAGTGGCTCACCTGGGTGAGTAGAATACTGGGCTATACTGAAGGATTCTCGCCTGAGCAAGAATTGTCTCGCTTGAGCGAGAGTTGGCTCGCTTGAGCGAGAGTAGTCTCGCTTGGGTGAGAAGTGGCTGTAACATCCTAAAATTTATCCACCTTAAAAAGAGGTAGCTGTCCAGAAGAATGGGACATACTGCCAGATTCTCTCTTGAGAGAGAGGGTCTCGCCCAAGTGAGAGACTCAGTGTTTTGAATTTGGAAATTCTAGGAGCCTCACCCAAGGGAGGAATTGGTCGCTTGAGCTAGAAAATCCTGGGCAGGCTATGAGATTCTCGCTTGAGCGAGAGAATTTCCCCCAGGCGAGAGGGTCCGTGTTTTGAAACTTAAAATATTGTGGGCTTCTCGCCCAAGCGAGATATTGTCGCCCGAGCGAGACGACCCAACTATAAAAGTAAAGAAAGGGTTTCACAAACCCTAATCTTCATTTCCTTTTCTCCCCTTTCACTCCCAACGGTGGTTCCCCATAGATTTTGACTCTCTCCTCCTCTAAACCTCAAAAACTCATCAAAACCCCTCCCTCTTACTTCTTAGTGGCACATTGGTGAACTTTGGAGATGAAAAAGGAACAATGGGGGTTGAAGGAGATGGAGATAGATGGAGCTCTTTGTGGATCCATGGAGCTTATGCAACCTAAGGTGAGGGAGAAGACCATTGTGGTCTTAGAGTATTGCATTAGAGTCATATTCTCCGATTTCCCTCAAGAATCGGAGCATGTTAACGGATAGAATCTCTCTTGGAAGTTTGTGGTCCTTGTGAGAGTCTTTATTATCCATGAGGATGTATTAGCCATAAAGGTGGAGATATATATGTAGGAAAACCGTTTATTTAGATAAAACGCAATATGCTCACTTATGGTAATACACCGTCGTGAAAGATGGTTCTAACTTTAATATGTTATATGACGAAGAATGTGTTGTGGGTGGTTTGTCTATATGATAATGGTGTGTTATGAATTGTTGATTTGTTGTAAGTGGAAATGAGTGTTTTGCGATAATGATTGTGTTTTGAGATGTTTATTGATGATAAATGGACATGGTTATGTTGTATGATAATGGTTGTGTTGTGAGTTGTTTATGGTGACAAGGATATATGAACATATTCATGAAAATGACTAAGTGGTGATTTGTTTATTGTTATAAACATATATGGGTATGTTTGTAACAATGACTATGTGAAAAGTGGTTTAAAGGTAATAAATAGGCATGATTATGTTGCATGATTATGAAAATGACTAAGTATGAGTCACTTAATTGTTATGAACATATATGGGTATGTTTGTGACAATGGTGCTGTTGTGGGTTATTTTATGGTGATGAAATAATGAGATACATTGCGTTTATTGTGTTTATGACATTGATGTGATATTTTGTGTTATGATGAACATGTGCTGTAGACTTACCCGGTGTGGTATTGAATCACCTTTGTGGTGTAGACGTGCCCGATGTGGTATTGAGTTGCCTTTGCGATGTAGTCTTGCCCTGTGTGGTATTGATTTTCGGAGTAATGTATGATTAGTTCATTGTGATGAACATGTGCTGTAGACTTACCCGGTGTGGTATTGAATCACCTTTGTGGTGTAGACGTGCCCGATGTGGTATTGAGTTGCCTTTGCGATGTAGTCTTGCCCTGTGTGGTATTGATTTTCGGAGTAATGTATGATTAGTTCATTGTGTGTAGTGTTGTCTTGGAAGTATTGTGTTACTTGGGAAAGTATCTTAGTGCTATGTAAGTATGGTATAGCTTGAGTGGAGCATTGTGGTTGATTACTAAAAGAGACTATTGCGTGATGATCTTGAAGAAGATTAAGTTGAATAAATGGTATGGTATGTTGTACTGATTTGATCGAATTATCTATGTGAGATAGGTGGATTATGCTAATTGGATATATGAACATTATGTGGTATAATGTGTTGATTGGTATATGTTTAACATGATCGATGTTAGGTGATATATATAGGTTGTAACACTTTAATGTTATTATTCTATGTAATTCCACGCTACGGTCTCTGTAACGCCTCAATTTATTAACACGAAAAATTCATCATTTTCTAACATAGTAAAATTTTCAATAGATATCATACCATTAAAATTTCACTTCAACTAGGAATACCCCAATAGTCTAGATAACGTTAATAGAAAACAGTGCAGTATTTTCGCAATACCAATTTCTACACCTTTTAGTCTATTAAACTAACATCAAAACATAAATGAAAAACTCCCATAAATGGGTCCAATATCCACACATACAATCTTTTGAAATCATTATAAAAACACATGCTAAACTCCAATGCAAGCTAATTCACTTCAAGACTCTGATGTCTCCTATTCCTTGGCTCCACCTACAATTCGATTACCACGGATTGAGTAAACAAGACAACATAGAGAGAGTCAGTCATTAAATACATACAATATATAACATGGTGGGTTTAAATAGAATAATAACATTAGATCATTGCGAAACAGGAACTACGCATCGTTACAGCACAAACACATCCATGAGATTCAATGAACCATTAACCATAACCATACCACCCATTCATAGTACAATCAACATTCGACCATCAAACCACAATCAAAAATCCATACTACAAGTGCATATCAAAATCCGTACCACGGAGGCAGGTCAAAATCCATACCACGAAGGCAGGTCAAAATCCATACCAGGAAGGCAGGTCAAAATCCAAACCACGAAGGCAGGTCAAAATCCATACCACGAGGGCAGGTTCAAATCCATACCACGAGGGCAAGTAAAAATCCATACCACGAAGGCAGGTCAAAATCCATAACACGAAGGCAGGTAAAAATCCATAACACGAAGGCAGGTCAAAATCCGTACCATGAGGGCAGGTCAAAATCCATACCACGAAGGCAGGTCAAAATCCATACCACGAGGGAAGGTTCAAATCCATACCACGAGGGCAGGTAAAAATCCATACCACGAAGGCAGGTCAAAATCCATAACACGAAGGCAGGTAAAAATCCATAACACGAAGGCAGGTCAAAATCCATACCACGAAGGTAGGTCAAAATCCATATCATAGTCAAACATGCTACTCACAACAGTAGGACTAACGCGGTTAAATAGGAAACTCATGAGATTTCCCGTTTAATCGTGTTAACCAATGAAACCCTCCAACTAGTGAGTGTCGTTGGAGTTTCCAATGTCATAATTCTAATACCAGAAGGTTTAATGCTGCTCCCTCACCTGAGTATTCGCTAAGGCTTTGCACTAAAGCTCAGTTGCGTTCTCCGCCGTCTCCTCCAACCTTAGGGTCTTTCAACCAAAAACAACAACAATCACAACACATCAATTTACATATCAAAACACTAATAGTACTAACCAATACTCATACAACATAAGAAAACATCATCTATTCGTTTCATCTTCAATAAAAGGTTTTCCTTAATATTACAATGACTCTACGGTTTGAATACAACTTCTCACACACCCATTTCGAAAAACAAATCATACTCTAAGAGTTTTACAAGGTTTCCAAAGCAAAACGAACTACAATGCCAAGAGAGGGTGTATGGGGTTTTACCCCTAAACATGGAGAAGAAACCCTATTCAAAAACAAGACATTCAACCATAAGAGAGGCTAAGTTAAGCGATTTACCTCTTCTACGGTCTCTTCTTTGACTCTAAGGGTGCACAGCTCTCCCAACCGTTCCTCTTCTCTTGTTTTTTTGGAAAATAATACCCAATTCTCACTTGGGACGTTTATTTTAGGTTTTAAGATTTCACACTCTCACTCAAGCGAGGATAGGCTCGTTTGGGCGAAGAACCATGACTCTTCGCATCATTCAGGAACTGATGCTCTCGCTCGGGCGACATTTTCTCGTCCAGGCGAGATTCATTCCGTGGCAACACCACTCTCTCCCTTAAGCGAGCTCCATCTCGCTCAGGCGATAATCCCAGGAAAATACCTGGGATCAACACCGAGTCCCTCGCTTGGGCGAGCTCCTCTCGCTCAAGCAAGAATTCCCCAGTAGCTACCAGACTTCCTGATATCCACTATATTCAGAAATTGAAAATTTTGGGATGTTACAATCCTCCCCCCCTCAAAGAAATTTTGTCCCCGAAAATTAACATACCTGCTTCGAACAATTGTGGGTAATCCACTCTCATGTCATGCTCCACTTCCCAAGTAGCATCTCCCGTTTCACTTGACTCCATAATACCTTAACCAAAGGAATATCCTTCCCACGCAACCTCTTGACACTTCTGTCCAAAATCCTTACTGGAGGGGTCCTGAAGGTCAAGTTCTCCTTCAATTGTATCTAATACGGTTCGATAACATGGGATGGATCCCCAATGTATTTCCTTAGTCGACACATGAAATACATTGTGAAGATTATTCAACAACGGTGGCAAGGCAATCTGATAGGCAACGGGACCAATCCTCTTCAAAATCTAGTATGGTCAAATGAACCTCGGAGTAAGCTTCCGGGTTTTCAATATCCGACCAATTCCTGTGGTAGGGACCACTCTCATAAAAACGTGATCTCCTTCTTGAAATTCAATCGGCTTCCTTCGATTATCGTAGTAGCTCTTTTGTCTACTCTGCGCTGTCTTCATATTCTCTCTGATTCTCCTAATCTTCTCTGTCGTCTCTTGGACTACATCAGGTCCCAACACCAAATTCTCTCCGGTCTCAAACAAACTAATCGGATTCCTACAATTCCTCCCATACAGAGCTTCATAAGGTGTCATTCCAATACTCGAGTGAAAACTGTTGTTGTAAGTGAATTCAATCAGAGGTAACATACTATCCCAACTTTCGGGTTGTTCTAACACGCACGCCCTTAACAGGTCTTCCAAAGACTGAATCGTTCTCTCAGACTGATTGTCCGTTTGTGGGTGATAAGCAGAACTCAATTTCAGCCTAGTACCCAAAGCAGATTGTAAGCCATTCCAGAAATTCGAAGTAAAACGAGGATCTCTATTTGAGACAATACTCGCTGGAATCCCATGCAATCTCACTATCTCCTTTATGTACAACTCCGCTAACCTTTCCAATGAATGCCTTACATTAAACGGTAGAAAATGTGCCGACTTAGTCAATCGATCCACAATGACCCAAATCGAATCATAACCTTTATGCGTTCTCGGAAAACCAGAAACAAAGTCCATAGAGATATTGTCCCATTTCCATACTGGAATCTCCAATGACTGAAGTTCCCCCGCCGGCCTCTGATGCTCAATCTTAGCTTTCTGACAAAGTCTAATTCTTTGAAGATTTATCTTCGATAGTCTTTGTAGGTCTTCTTCCTTTCTTCTTTTTGTGATATTGGTGTCTTCATCAAAACTGTGCCAAGGTTAGGAGCAAGATCTTCATAACAATCTCCCCCTTTTTGATGATGACAAACCAATGTCTTCTTGAAAGTGTAATTTTCTGAGAGCAACATACTTGATGATGTATCTTGACTTGTCTTGAGTATGGTCCCCCTATATGTATGCATGTATGCTCCCCCTTTCTTTTGGAGTTATGTGCCTGAAAGAATATTAACAGAAAATACACACCTCCCAACTTTTCTCCCCCTTTTGACTTCATCATAAAAGAAGAAAAGCCAAGAGTCTAGCATAATAGACATTTGTAGAGCATAGCATACAATATTTCATAGTATATGAAAGTTCAAGTAATAAAAAGCATAATAGAATTAACACCATGTATGAAAACATAAATAACATTGCATAACAACGAAAATAACCATGTTCATACACGAAATCCAAAATAGTAGAAAATAAAATAACATCCAAACAATGTTCAAATGCAAATGGAACTAGCACAACCATAGTCATTACATAATCAGAAACCTAGACAAAGTATCTAATACTCGGGCTCAGAACTATCTTCATCAACATCCATGTTGCTCAGCCTCGATGAAAGACGATGAAGTTCGTAATGGATTTGTTGGCTCTGTGTATCGAAAGCATCCATCCTTGTGATGATGTGGCCTCGAAGAGAAACCAATTCATCCATAATCATCTGATTAGTGGGCATTGCAGCAGATGAAGAAGATTGAGCATGAGACTCAGGTTGGTTTGGCTTAGCAGTAGGTTCTAGTTCATCGGTAGGAGCAGGTTTGCGGTCGGTACGATTCTTGTAGTTTTGACGAGTGACAGGATCTATAACGAATCCCATCTTGTGGACAACCTCAACATCAACCTTGCTTTCGCGAAGATTGAGGGCCACTTTGGTCTCACCTTCTAAAGGTACGCCGAAATGCTCAAGGATTTTGGTAATGAAGATGGCGTAGGGCAATAGACTGGGAGCCGCGAACATGCCACATTTGTTGCATTATCATCTAAGCCCAATTAATTTTGATGTTAAACTTGATAGAAAATATCAATTGGATCTTTATGTCACTTATTTGCGAATGATTTGAAAATTTCGGCAAATTGACATAGGTAAGAAAATAATGGATCAAACGATCTTCCAGCGTGAGATATCCAGCAGAGAGGATATCCCTGTTCTTAACAGTCTCGCCAAGGCTTTGTTGCTTTCGCCTTTCTATTTCCTCTTTAGAAATTCTACAAATAGAAAGATAGAATTTCTTGCGATCGTAATCGTCCCATTCACATAACAGGCCGAACCCAGTGATGTCGCCTATCATCGGTATATCACAGCAAATAGAACTAAAGGTTTTCATATCCAAGACTATGTCCTTTCCCTTAACATGGGAAGTCATCAGCTTTTTCCTAAAGTTCATGTTGCAATAAAATACAAGAACAAGCTCAGGGTAGATATCGTTCGCTTCGCAGCAAAAGCCGAAAAGTTTTTGTTGCCGCAAAAGATAAGGAGTGAAGATGGCGCGTCCATGGAAGTTTTCTTCGAAGACCTTCCTTTGAGCGTCATTTACAAGAAGCCTCGTCAAGTTCAACGGGTTGGACTTGGAAATTGATTCTCCTTGCTTAGACTTTGAAGAACGTGATCTCTTTGAAGGAGAAGCCATTGTTGGTTTTTGAAGGTTTAGGGTTTTTGGAAATTTGGGTTTTTTTGATTGAGGCCACAAATCACGAAATAGAAGGTGTAGAAGTGTTTAGAATAAAAAATGTGACGTGATTTGCAACAAAAATTAATCAAAACGGAGTAGAAATGATGTTTTTAGAGATTGAGAAGGTTTAGAGAGGGAGGAACTAGTGTTACAGGAGAGAGAAAATGGAGGATTTTCTGAAAAATGCAGCAGTTCATATATATAACTGCATAGAGTAATCGATTACACTGAGTGAGAGACACTGTTTGAAAATTTTGAATTTTTGATGCTAAAATTGATTTTTGGCTCTAAAAACTTGAAAATTAAAGCATAAAACACACAATTATAAGATCAAGTAGGCTTTCGATATAAAAAATGAAGGATACACATAAACATTTAAATATGTTAGGACAAGTAAGCTTCATCTAGAATGCCTAATTCTCGTCTAATTTTATAGAAAGGTTCTTTTGCTAACGGTTTAGTGAATATGTCCGCTAGTTGGTTATGAGTATCAATGAACTCTACAAACACATCCTTCTTTTGGACATGGTCTCTTAGGAAATGATGTCTTATATCAATGTGTTTGGTTTTTGAGTGCATAATCGGATTTTTGGTGAGATTAATAGAACTAGTATTGTCACACTTCAAGGGTGTGCAGCCTAAGTTTAAGCCATAATCCCATAATTGTTGTTTAAGCCACAACACTTGTGCACAACAACTACCGACAGCAATATATTCCGCTTCAGCGGTGCTTAAGACAACACAAGTTTGTTTCTTACAGGACCAAGAAACTAAAGCATTCCCTAGAATGTGGCAAGTACCACTTTTACTTTTTCTGTTAGACTTGCATTCTGCAAAGTCTGAATCCGAGAAGACAACCAATTCGCATACGCTTCGCTTGGTATACCACAGTCCAACATCGGTTGTGCCTTTTGTAATGACCCAAATTCTACCCTTGAAAATTATTTCTCATTTTAATTCAACTCCATGCAATCACTCATAACTCACATTACCAATTTAATATCTTTACTTCAAAATCTTATTTCCCCTCCTCACACTCAATCCATGAATCAATAACAACACATATAATCATTTTACTTAGAAGTCCTCATGAATCATTCATTGAACTAATCTTTCAACCTATTATATTATCATACAATTAATATTGCAGAAAAACATAATTCATTCATATCATTTTCTATGAGTACTAAGACCTCAAAGGTTCTGATCCTCCAAAATAACATTACGCATGGTTACAAATATTTAACTAATAGTTAGCCATGATTACAAACATTTAAATCCACAAGTAGTCATTTAGAATACGAAACATAAATAGTGAATCCGAAGTCTAAAGCTCCTAAAGCTCCCGACCTAGCATACTTCATCCATCTATTTACCTGCAATGGGATTATCAATGACAAAAGTACAAACACACAAAGGAGTAAGTCGTTAATTCAATAAACGTCATTATAAGATAATCCACATTAGAAAAAGGGGTTAGTAAACCATTTGTTTTATAAATTCATTTTCTGCTACATTACTTGAGCCAAAGTTTTGCTACATAGCTTGAGCCAAAGCGTTGCTACATAACTTGAGCCAAAGTATTGCTACATAACTTGAGCCAAAGTTTTGCTACATAGCTTGAGCCAAAGCATTGCTACATAACTTGAGCCAAGGTATTGCTTCATAACTTGAGCCAAAGTGTTGCTACATAACTTGAGCCAAAGTATTGCTACATAACTTGAGCCAAAGCATTGCTACATAACTTGAGCCAAAGTATTGCTACATAGCTTGAGCCAAAGCATTGCTACATAACTTGAGCCAAAGTATTGCTTCATAACTTGAGCCAAAGTGTTGCTACATAGCTTGAGCCAAAGCATTGCTACATAACTTGAGCCAAAGTATTGCTTCATAACTTGAGCCGAAGTGTTGCTACATAGCTTGAGCCAAAGCATTGCTACATAACTTGAGCCAAAGTGTTGTTGCTACATAACTTGAGCCAAAGTATTGCTACATAGCTTGAGCCAAAGCATTGCTACATAGCTTGAGCCAAAGTATTGCTACATAGCTTGAGCCAAAGCATTGCTACATAGCTTGAGCCAAAGCATTGCTACATAACTTGAGCCAAAGTATTGCTTCATAACTTGAGCCAAAGCATTGCTACATAGCTTGAGCCAAAGCATTGCTACATAACTTGAGCCAAAGTATTGCTTCATAACTTGAGCCAAAGTGTTGCTACATAACTTGAGCCAAAGCATTGCTACATAACTTGAGCCAAAGTATTGCTACATAGCTTGAGCCAAAGCATTGCTACATAACTTGAGCCAAAGTATTGCTTCATAACATGAGCCAAAGTGTTGCTACATAGCTTGAGCCAAAGCATTGCTACATAACTTGAGCCAAAGTGTTGCTACATACCTTGAGCCAAAGTATTGCTACATAGCTTGAGCCAAAGCATTGCTACATAACTTGAGCCAAAGTATTGCTACATAGCTTGAGCCAAAGCATTGCTACATAACTTGAGCCAAAGTATTGCTTCATAACTGGAGCCAAAGTGTTGCTACATAGCTTGAGCCAAAGCATTGCTACATAACTTGAGCCAAAGCATTGCTACATAACTTGAGCCAAAGTATTGCTTCATAACTTGAGCCAAAGTGTTGCTACATAACTTGAGCCAAAGCATTGCTACATAACTTGAGCCAAAGTATTGCTACATAGCTTGAGCCAAAGCATTGCTACATAACTTGAGCCAAAGTATTGCTTCATAACTTGAGCCAAAGTGTTGCTACATAGCTTGAGCCAAAGCATTGCTACATAACTTGAGCCAAAGTATTGCTTCATAACTTGAGCCAAAGCATTGCTACATAACTTGAGCCAAAGTATTGCTTCATAACTTGAGCCGAAGTGTTGCTACATAGCTTGAGCCAAAGCATTGCTACATAACTTGAGCCAAAGTGTTGTTGCTACATAACTTGAGCCAAAGTATTGCTACATAGCTTGAGCCAAAGCATTGCTACATAGCTTGAGCCAAAGTATTGCTACATAGCTTGAGCCAAAGCATTGCTACATAGCTTGAGCCAAAGCATTGCTACATAACTTGAGCCAAAGTATTGCTTCATAACTTGAGCCAAAGCATTGCTACATAGCTTGAGCCAAAGCATTGCTACATAACTTGAGCCAAAGTATTGCTTCATAACTTGAGCCAAAGTGTTGCTACATAACTTGAGCCAAAGCATTGCTACATAACTTGAGCCAAAGTATTGCTACATAGCTTGAGCCAAAGCATTGCTACATAACTTGAGCCAAAGTATTGCTTCATAACATGAGCCAAAGTGTTGCTACATAGCTTGAGCCAAAGCATTGCTACATAACTTGAGCCAAAGTGTTGCTACATACCTTGAGCCAAAGTATTGCTACATAGCTTGAGCCAAAGCATTGCTACATAACTTGAGCCAAAGTATTGCTACATAGCTTGAGCCAAAGCATTGCTACATAACTTGAGCCAAAGTATTGCTTCATAACTGGAGCCAAAGTGTTGCTACATAGCTTGAGCCAAAGCATTGCTACATAACTTGAGCCAAAGCATTGCTACATAACTTGAGCCAAAGTATTGCTTCATAACTTGAGCCAAAGTGTTGCTACATAACTTGAGCCAAAGCATTGCTACATAACTTGAGCCAAAGTATTGCTACATAGCTTGAGCCAAAGCATTGCTACATAACTTGAGCCAAAGTATTGCTTCATAACTTGAGCCAAAGTGTTGCTACATAGCTTGAGCCAAAGCATTGCTACATAACTTGAGCCAAAGTATTGCTTCATAACTTGAGCCAAAGCATTGCTACATAACTTGAGCCAAAGTATTGCTACATAGCTTGAGCCAAAGCATTGCTACATAACTTGAGCCAAAGTATTGCTAAATAGCTTGAGCCAAAGCATTGCTACATAACTTGAGCCAAAGTATTGCTTCATAACTTGAGCCAAAGTGTTGCTACATAGCTTGAGCCAAAGCATTGCTACATAACTTGAGCCAAAGTATTGCTTCATAACTTGAGCCAAAGTGTTGCTACATACTCAATCATTGCATAACCAGAAAATACTTACATTTTCTATTCCAAATGCACAATTAAAGACTTATCCTTACCTTGGTGAGTATTGGGGTTCGGTTCTTGGCAACTTCTCGAATTCTACCGACACCACCTCCAACCTTAGGATCTCTTTTCATCCCACCACATAACACAATGTTAGTCATTTATTCCAAATATTACATAAACAACTTATTTTGCATCATTTAATCTTACAAAATATTCATCATCAATATTCAACCATCTAAAATTTGCATAACATCTCATATTTCAATATTTGGGGGTAAACTCATCTTCTACCTCTAACATTTTACTCATTCTCTCCTTTTACCACATTTTCACTTTTAGGGTTTTTGGGGTTTTCATGAATCAACCCACAACCCTTTCCATTCTTGAGATACTATCTCTAAACAAAGAGTTTACAAAATAAAAACAACATAAAACGAACCATAACTCTAAAGGATGAGTTTCCATGGTTTCTCATGTTTTGAAAATAAATCCAACATACCCAAAACAAGTTAGAGAGGAAGAAGAAGAGTTAGGAACAAGAAGTTTACCTCTTCTCAAGCTCTAAGATGAGTCCTAAGGCTACTTGCTCTTGAAAAGCTTTCCTCTCTCTCTTCTCTTCGAAGTTCTAACCCTAAAATGTGTTTGGGTTTCTATTTTATAGACACAACGATAAGTGTAATAGATTACCATATGGTGTAATCGATTACATCAGTTAAAAATTTAAAATACAAACTCAACGACTTCATGTAATCCATTACCAACAAGTTATAATCGATTACAATGTGAAAAATGCACATATAGGATGCTTTTAATATGTTGTAATCGATTACGAGTATAGTGTAATCGATTACACCATGGAAAATTACACATGTCTGATCAAATATCAGCATGTAATCGATTACCATGACCATGTAATCGATTACATCATGAAAAATTACACATGTCTGATTAGATATCATCATGTCAACAGCCCAAAATTGTCATTTCTTACCCAGGCGAGACAACTCTCGCTCGGGCGAGAATCCTCCAGTATAGCCCAGGATTTCACCCTCCCAGGTGATCCTTTCTCGCTCAGGCGAGAATCTGTGGATCAAGTGAGGCTTCCAGGACTGATACTCTAATTTTAAAGATTAAAATTTGGGGTGTTACACCTTTGAGATACTTCATGATTCTCTTAACGACAACTAGAAGTGACTCTTTGGGTTTAGATTGATATCGCACACAAAGACATACACTAAACAAAAGATCAGGTCTACTAGTAGTAAGATATAAAAGAGATCAGATCATACCTCAATACTTAGAAATTTCAATACATTTTCCAGCGTCATCAACATCGATATAGGTACTTGATCCCATAGGAGTAGCAATCGGCTTGCAGTCATCCATCTCAAATATTTTCAACAAGTCTTTACAATACTTGGACTGACTTACAACGATTCCATTCTAAGTTGCTTAATTTGGAGTCCAAGAAAGTAATTAAACTTTCCCATCATAGACATCTCAAATTCTCCTTGCATCATTTTGCCAAATTCACTACACAAACTTTCATTAGTAGAACCGAAAATAATATCTTCAACATAGATTTGAACAAGTAAAGTATGATGATTTATTTTCTTAATAAAAAGTGTAGTATCGACCTTGCCTTTTGTACAACCTTTTTCTGTTAGAAAGTTAGTTAGATGGTCATACCAAGCACATGGAGCTTTCTTTAAGCCATAGAGGGCTTTCTTTAACTTGTATACTTGAGAGGGATGTTTGTAGTCCTCAAAACCAGGAGGTTGTTCTACAAATACTTCCTCTTGTATATACCCGTTAAGGAATGCACTCTTTACATCCATTTGGTAAAGCTGAAAATTTAAGGAGCATGCATATGCAAGTAGAAGTCTAATCGCTTCAAGTCTAGCAATCAGAGCGAAGGTTTCATCGAAGTCTATACCTTCCTCTTGGTTGTATCCTTGGGCTACTAGTCTAGCCTTGTTTCTAATGATTATACCATTTTCATCTGATTTATTACGAAATACCCAACGAGTTCCTATTACAGGCCTATTCTTAGGTCTAGGAACAAGTTCCCAAACTTCGTTTCTCTCAAACTGGTTAAGTTCTTCTTGCATAGCAAGAATCTAGTGTTCATCCTATATTGCTTCATCAATCTTAGATGGTTCTATTTGAGAATCAAAGGCCATGTTACCACCCAAATGGGGCAGATGGCTACTTCACTAAACACGTTGCAGTCACAGAATTCTAACATGTTACCTTCACAGACTGTGCTTAACCCAAGGAATGTGAGTGCCATCACCCTCAGATCAGGAAAACAAACTGAAGTGCCTACACCTAGAACAAATGTTGAGCTTGAAAAATAACATGATGCATCAAAAAGGAATAAATCTGTTTTAGAAGAAAATGATAATACAACAAGAGAAACTCATGCAAATCAACCTTCCTCAAGTGATGCACAACAACCATTTTCCATTCCTCTTCCATTTCGACCAAGAATCAACCTGAGCAAGAAGATGGGGAATATGGAAGAGTTGGACAAGGACCTCTTGGATACATTCAAAAAGGTTGAGGTGAACATACCTCTCCTTGATGCCATCAAGCAGATTCGAAGATATGCCAAGTTTCTGAAAGATTTGTGCACTCACAAGAGGAAGCTGAAAGGTAATGAAAGAATCAACATGGGAAGGAATGTGTCTGCAATGATAGGTATGCCTGCTCCTCACATCCCTGAAAAGTGTAAAGACCCATGTACATTTACTGTACCTTGCATCATAGGTAATAGAAAATTTGAAAATAACATGCTTGATTTAAGAGCATCCATTAATGTTATGCCTATGAATGTTTTTAAATTCCTTTCACTTGGACCCTTGCAACCTACAGGTGTGGTAATCCAATTAGAAAATAGGAGTACTGCATATCCTGCTGGTTTGGTTGAGGATGTCTTGGTTCGGGTTAATCAATTGATTTTACCTACTAATTTTTACATTCTTGATATGGTAGAGGGATCCCCTAGTAACACAGTTCCAATTATTTTGGGGAGACCATTCTTGAGAACAGCCCGAACCAAGATTGATGTCCGTTATGGGACACTTTCTATAGAATTCGATGATAAAGTGGCCCGATTTAATATTTTTGATGCCTTAAAGCATCCATCTGAGGGTCATTCTGTTTTCCACCTTGATTTGCCCCATGAGTTCAACGATACACACCTTTCTAATTTTCTTCATGATTTTCATGCTCCATCATTGACTGATCCATACACTTGTCATGCATGCACTAATTCTGAAACATGGAGTTTTTGCAGTCTAATCGCTTCAAGTCTAGCAATCAGAGCGAAGGTTTCATCAAAGTCTATACCTTCCTCTTGGTTGTATCCATGGGCTACTAGTCTAGCCTTGTTTCTAATGATTATACCATTTTCATCTGATTTATTACGAAATACCCAGCGAGTTCCTATTACAGGCCTATTCTTAGGTCTAGGAACAAGTTCCCAAACTTCGTTTCTCTCAAACTGGTTAAGTTCTTCTTGCATAGCAAGAATCCAGTGTTCATCCTATATTGCTTCATCAATCTTAGATGGTTCTATTTGAGAAACAAAGGTCATGTTTAGATATGCATTTTCTAGCATTAAACGGGTGGTAACACCTATGGTAATATTGCTAATAATGTTGTCTATAGGATGATCTCGATGAGTTCTCCACTCTTTAGGTAAATTAGAGTGAATATGCTCTTCTTGAATGGAAGGATTATCATCCACTTCCACATGCTCTATATTAGGTGTAGTTTCAAAAATGGAATTTTCAATAAAAGTAGGATTAGGGAAATCTTCTTCATCAATAGTCAACCTTTCCTTGATTAGAGGATTGGTTTCATCAAAGGAGACATGGACAGATTCTTCCATGGGTAGAGTTCTTTTGTTAAAGACTCTATAAGCTTTACTCGTGAGAGAATAGCCTAGGAAGATTCCTTCATCTGCCTTCGCATCAAACTTGCCTAAGTTTTCTTTGCCATTATTCAAGATGAAACATTTACAAGCAAATACATGCAAGTGTGAAATGTTTGGTTTTCTTCCTTTGAAGAGTTCATAGGGGGTTTTCCATAGAATGGGTCTTATTAGAACTATATTTGAAACATAACAAGCGGTGCTTACCGCATCAGCCCAAAAGTACTTTGGGAGGTTAGTTTCATTCAACATTGTTCTAGCGAGTTCTTCTAATGACCGATTCCTTCTCTCTACAACACCATTTTGTTGTGGTGTTCTAGGAGCATAAAAGATGTGATTAATCCCAAGATCATCACAAAATTCCTCAAAAGAAGCATTTTGAAACTCTCCCCCATGATCACTTCTTATAGCAACGATTTGAAGTGACTTTTCGTTTTGGACTGTTTTAGCATAAGTGCTAAAGGCTTTGAATGCCTCATTCTTATGTACAAAGAATAGAGTCCAAGTGTAGCGTGAAAAATCGTCCACTATAACAAGAGCATAGTAGTTACCACTAGGACTTTTTGTCCTTGAGGGGCCAAATAAGTCCATGTGTAGTAACTACAATGGTCTATCCGAAGAAATCATATGCTTTGTCTTTAAAGTGGTTTTTTTTTTTACCCATTTTACATGCACCACATAGTTTCTCTTTAACAAACTTCATCTTGCGTAAACCAACAACCAAATCTTTCTTGCTTAGCTTATTCAAATGGTCCATATGTATATGAGCAATTCTCCTATGCCAAAGCCATGCAACATGAATGTCATTTACAACTAAACATGTTATAGGAAGAGATGAATCTATATCTATCATGCAAATGTTATTAATTCTCTTACCAACAAGTTTAGAGTTTAGAAATTCCTTACTTTCAATGATGCACTTATCTGGGTAGAATGATACATGGAAGCCCTTGTCGCAAAGTTGACTTATGCTTAGAAGATTGTGCTTAAGTCCTTCCACATATAGCACTCCTTCTATGGCTGTTGAAGGTGGCTTGCCAATTCTACCGACTCCAAGAATTCTTCCCTTGTTGTTATCACCATATGTGACATAGCCTTTGTCGCTTGGAGTGAGGACAAAGAACTTACTTTTATCGCCCGTCATATGTTTTGAGCAACCGCTATCCAAGTACCATAAATTGCGGGCGGCGCTCAAATCAACCTACAAAATAGGTTAAGTTATATTAGGTACCCAACTTGATGCATATGTATCCTAGATTTATGTTTGCTATGTGTAGATGCATGGATACATGTTTTCCGAAAGTCTGTTATGATAGACTTACTTTGTTTCTTAAGAACAAGGCCTTTTCCATAGCCAAGACCTATTCGGTCCGTAGAGTGTCTTTGATCATTAATGATCTTACTCAGGCTCTTGCTACTCTTGTTCATTTTGTTGAGTTCAAGACTCAATATAGAAACTTTGTTGCCAAGAGTAATGCAATTTAAACATGAGGATGATGAAGGTATGTTTCTAAGAGAATCTAGTTCAGATTTTTCTTTTAGAAACATTTTTGACAATTTCATGTATTCATCATGTAGATCATTAAACGCAGTTTTCAATTCGGAAGAAGAAAAAGGGATAGATTCATTTACCTCTTCATCGTCGGAATGATGAGACACCATTAGGGAGAGATGCGTCTGCTCTTCGCTTTCTAGTTCAGAGGCTGAACTTGTGTTGTTGTCTTCCCAAGCGATGTAGGCTCTTCGTTCATTTTTTAATTCATTCTTTCCTTTGAAAGAACTCTTCTTGATGTTTGGACAGTCCATCTTCATGTGTCCAGGTTTGCCACACTCAAAGCATGTAAAATTCTGGTTTGAAGTGAAGGCCTCATTGCCTTTGGAGAACTTCTTTTTTTGCCCGGTTGTTCCGCCTTTGTTCCTTCTTAGGAACTTGCTGAACTTTTTAACAAAGAGGCTCATGTCATCGGTCTCTTCCTTGTCGTCTTCATCTTCCGATGAATCATATTTCTCAGCTTTTGCCTTGAGAGAAATGTTCTTCTTCTTCTTCTTCTCTAGTTCCGCGTGTTGATCAAGTTGACTTAATTCGAGTTCATGTTCCTGCAACTTTCCAAACAAAGCAGCCAAGGATATTTTCGAAAGACTTTTCTTTTCGAAAATAGCCGTTACCTTTGGTTGCCATGTTCTTGTTAGTGATCTTAGAACTTTTAAGTTCAAGTCACTATTTGACAGCACTTTGCCAAGTGCAATAGATGGTTGGTGAGATGAGTGAATCTCTTTTGAAGATCCAAGATCTTCTCTCCAGGTCTCATACGAAACATCTCGCATTCCTGGGATAGAGTGTTGAGTCTCGATATCTTTACCTCTTTGGTACCTTCGTGAGTTGTCTCCAAAGTGTCCCACATTTCCTTAGCAGATTTGCAGTTGGACACTCTAAAGAACTCATCTATTCCAAATGCCGATGTGAGGATGTTCTTTGCCTTCAAATCATATTGCACTTTCTTCCTATCTTCATCATTCCATGAAAATTTTGGCTTTTTCTCTCTTATGATGTTGACAACGGTAAATGGCACGTATGGTCCTTCCTCGATAGAATTCCAGAAATCCAAGTCTTGCGACTCTATGAAAATCCTCATTCTGATTTTCCATAAGTCGTAACACTCTCCAACAAAGCTTGGAGGTCTGTTTATGATGGATCCTTCTCATAGGAATGATCTTGAGGCCATGTTGTAGTAGGATCAAATTTTGAGAGTAACTTTCACAAAAATAGCTCTGGTGCCAATTGTAAGACTGAGATTGCAACTAAGATGGGGGGTGAATTAGTTGTTGCAATTAGTATGGCCAATTTTTATGCAATATCAAAGTTATTGTGCAGAGGAAATATTATGCAGAAAAATATTGACTTAGGAAGGATAGATAATTAACAAAGATAAGGGAAAGAGAGTACACAATTGTTTTATACTGGTTCACCTTCTTGTCCACCAAATGCTACGTCCAGTACTCTTGACGCGCAAGAGATTCCTTTATTAAATATAATGAGTTGCAATTACAATTATCTCACCCTGTGATCTCCTTGTACCTTACACACTCACTTATATCTAATCCCCTTGGAAAACTCTATTCCAAGTCACACCCTTGGTAAACACTATACCAAGTTACACCCTTGGTAAACACTATACCAAGTCACTCACCCATTCTCTTCACACCCTTGTGAAAGAAAGTAAACTTTGCAAAAGTGAAAAATGTACAATTTGGCTTGGATTTCCTTACAAGTGTATATGACAATTTCTAGAACTTGCAATCCAATAACAACTCTTATACTTGAGATAATAATTCTCTTTAACAATAAGAAAAAAAACTTAGAAGCAACTTCAAAATAAATTTGAAAGTTTAAGAGTAGTTTGCTTGAAAAGTGTAACTAAAATCAGAAAGTGTGAGAGCTTTTAAAGAGAGTTTGAAATTTGAGTTGTGAGTTGTATGTATGTTATATTCATGTCTTGTGAGAGTGTTTCAATGCCTTTATATAGGCTTCCAATCAACCATAATACCCTTAATCATGAGTAGGTTTCGTTTGGAATGAAAAACAATCATTTTGGAGTGAAAACTCTTCACTTGAAATCTGAAAACTGATACAACAGCTCTCAGTAATCGATTATTGCAAGTGGGTAATCGATTACCCAATAATCCTGATAACAACTTTTTGAAAATTCACACAGTGTAATCGATTACTGGATTTGAGTAATCGATTACTCAACAACACTGTTTGACAGCTTTGTGAATTTGCCTTAGTGTAATCGATTACACTACTTTGAGTAATCGATTACCCTGTTTTCTAAAAATGGTAATCTGTTACTCCAGAGTCATTAATGGATTACTCATAGCTGTTAGAGGTTTGAAAACTCTTTTCTCACTCATGTAACTTGTTACTCAAGTATGGTAACCCGGTACAAGTTGTTTTTGAAAATTATTTTTAATCACACTTAGATTATTCTGATTTTCATGAAAACAATTTTGAGCATTATTAACTAAGTAAATAAATGAGTTGTAAAGACTTAGACTCTAATTCTTTGAAGCTTTATCTTCGATAGTCTTCGTAGGTCTTCTTCCTTTCTTCTTTTTGTGAGATTGGTGTCTTCATCAAAACCGTGCCAAGGTCAGGAGCAAGATCTTCTTCACAATTCCTAAAAATGTTTTCAGGACGAGGTATGGGCATTTTGAGTATTTGGTAATGCCTTTCGGGGTTACGAATTCTCCAGCAATATTTGCCGACTACATGAACCGATATTTCATTCGTACATGTACTCATTTGTGGTGGTATTCATTGATGATATTCTGCTCTACTCTAAGAGCCGAGTGGAACATGCAAAGCATATGAGAGTGGTTCTGATAGCAACCTCCTTGTGGGGGTTGGTATTGTTGAAATGATCGTCTTGTTTGAGGATTCACTTTTTAGGATATTGTAGCGAAATTGTGTAATTTTTGGGTTGTTTTGGTTTAGAAATTCGGTTTGGTTCTTTTTGGGTGTTTAAGGCTTATATTTTTCATATTTTTCTGTATGTGAGGGATAGAAGGAAATGGATGAGAATGGGTATGTGTTTGGCTGGAAAGTGGATGTGTATGGGTTTGTACGGTTGTGTTTTGGTGAGTTATAAGTGTAGTTGGATAAAAGAAGGTGAATAAGATATGAAGGGGAAAGGTGCCACAAGCATGGAGCTTGATAAACCAAATGAGATCCGGCACAACAAGGATGTTGATAAGGATTAGGAAAGGCGCCACACCAATGAAGGTGATAAGCTAAGGAACACCACAACAAGGTGATATGTTAGGAGCATAACTCAACAAAACAAGAAAGGATTTAATCCAACAAAATTCAACTTATCTTATTCACTCAAGCATTCAGATACATATAGTGGGGCTAGCCTAGTGGCCTCCCAAAAGATTGGCTGAAAGAGTAAATACATAAGCTAAAGATAGGCATGCACGTTTTCTTTGTGCATTTACAAGTTATTATGTGTATGCATTAAAGAAAATTAAAGCTAGATGGCTGGGATTAAAGACAATAATCACATGGCCAAAAATTCAAATGTTGAGCACATGTCCTTTTGTTCAGCTGCCTCATTAAGTTGGTTGATCCAAAAATAGCATGTTTTTGTTAGCATTTATCCTTGGCTTGGCTGATTTAATGTGGCCGAAATTCAAATAATGGACTTTGCCATTTTACACGCCTGGGTCCAGAATTGGCAAGTTTTGATGGCTGTTTGCATCCATTTACTCACGCATTGGCTGAATTGATGAGGCATGATTCAAATAATGAATACATGGCTATTTCCACGGCTGGGCTCATTGATGGCTCCAATTTGGCAAGTTTTTATGGCTCCATGAATGTAGATGGATGAATATGGAAACTTCAATTACTTCTCCACGACTGGCTGAGTCAGCTTGGAGGCCTTGGTTTAATTCTTGTGCTCCATTTGGGCAAGTGCTGCATGGCTCATTGATTGTCTTGAAGGCTGATTCAAGCTACCCCACGTGGCCCATTGAATGCTGAATTCAAAATAGCTTTCTAGAAATGGCAACAATTAACTCCTCTTGAATGTGCATTTGTGACAAATTCGGGACATGCACATTTGTTGCTGAATAAGGCAACTTCTAATGCTCCCACATGGCTCATCAATGGGGATTTAATTTTTTGATGCTGAATAAGGCAAGTAATCAAGCTCCATACGGCTCATTAAGCTGAAGATTCAAACTTGCATGCTGAATAAGGTAACAACCATGCTCATTGAGTAATTTTTGGCAAGTCATCAATTGGCTTTCAAAGCTGGATTGTGAATTTCACATGCTGCTTTAATGGCTTGGCTGAATCAGATTTGGCCTAGACTTCATAAGGAAACTTTCACCCCACGTCCTCCAATAATGCAAAGTGTGGGATCACGATTTAAATGGTTGTTTTAAGGCTGAATGCATCCCTTTACCAATAAGGTAATGGCTTCCCACGAGGCTCCTCCTTTGGCAAGTCATGCCCATGCCTTGATGGTGGTTTAAATGCACATTTGAATGGCATGCTGAGAGAGCTTGACTTTGGCTTGATAAGGAATGTTTTTTCCAAGATTGATTGCCCTCTTTAAGTCCCGCCACACGATTTTGTGCTTTGCATAGTCAAGCATTAGTCATCTTGCTTACATGGCCAGATTCTCACTAAAAGAAAGTAGCATACAATAACAACTAACCCATGTTCCCCATAATTATCCCCTAGAAACCCTTGTTACAATGCCTACTCAAAAAGAGGCAATTCCAAAAAGTTAATGTTTAAAAGTGATAAAAATAACATAATTAAAATAGGTGTGGGACATAGAACCCCCACTTATTTAAAGGAAATAACCTAAAAGTCCTTAATCTTTAAGGAAGGTGGACAAGTAAAGTACAAGTTCTTCAAAAAGTTGGGTTATCCCCCCTTGGGTCTCATCGGGTTCTAGATATTCTGAGGAGTAACCAGTTAGTTATATGCGAAACTATCAAAATGCGATTTCTGGTTAGAATCGGTAAACTTTCTTGCACATGTGATATCCAGGGAAGGGGTGGCAGTAGACCCTTTCAAGGTCGAGGCAATGATGGAATGGGCAGTGCCCAAGTCAGTTATTGAGATCAAGAGTTTTCTAGGTTTGGCCGGTTATTATCGGAAGTTCATAGAGGGGTTTTCAAAGTTGGCATTACCGCTAACTAAACTTACCAGAAAAGGGGAACCGTATGTGTGAACAATCCGTTAAGAATAAAGTTTTCAAGAGTTGAAGAGGAGGTTGACTACGGCACCAGTGTTGGTTCTTCCTTCTACTGATCGAGATTTCAGTGCATATTGTGATACTCTTCTAAGCAAGGTTTGGGTTGTGTTTTGATGCAGGACAGGAAGGTTGTTGCCTATGATTCCCGACAGTTAAGGACGCAAGAGCAAAACTACCATACGCATGATCTGTAACAAGCGGCAGTGGTCTTTGCCTTGAAAATCTGGAGACACCATCTTTATGGTGTAAGATTTGAGGTGTACAGCGACCACAAGAGTTTGAAGTATTTGTTTGATGAAGAGGAACTGAACATGAGACAGAGAAGGTGGATAGAGTTCATTAAGGAATATGATTTTGGATTGCAGTATCATCCAAGAAAAGCCAATGTGGTAGCTGATGCTTTAAGTCGGAAGTCCTTACATATGTCCACTTTGGTGGTTCATGAAGAGAAACTAATTGAAGAGTCCAGGGATATGAACTTGGCAGTTCAAGTAAGACCCCATAGCATGTTTTTGGGAATGCTCAAGGTCACCAATGAGTTGTTTGACCATATCAGAATTATGCAAGTTGAGGATCGTGAGTTGAAGGTCAAACGAGATTTGATGGCTAAGGGAAAGGAAATCGGTTTTGTGTCGGATTCTAGTGGAATGTTGCGATACAAGGGAAAGGTGTGTGTGCCTCTTGCTACAGACCTGAGAAGGAGTATTCTTGAGGAATCTCACAAGATTAAAAGGAGTTTCCACCCGGGCACTACAAAAATGTTCCAAGATCTGAAAAAGTTGTTTTGGTGGTCTGGGTTGAAAAATGATGCTGCTTTGTATGTCTCGAGTTGTCTCATTTGTTAGAAAGCCAAGATTGAACATCAGAGGCCATCGGGAGGATTATAGTCACTAGAGATTCTCGTTTGGAAGTGGGATAGTATCTCCATGGATTTTGTATTGGGTTTCCCGAAGACTCAAAGATGGTACAACTCGATATGGGTGATAGTGGACCGTTTGACGAAGTCTGCTCATTTCTTGCCGATGAACATGAAATATTCTCTAGAACGATTGGTTGAGTGGTATATCAAGGAGATCATTTGGTTGCATGGGATACTGTCGAGCATTGTGTCAGATAGGGATCCCCGTTACACTTCAAACTTTTGGACTAGTTTGTAGTCTGCTTCGGGGACTAAGTTGAAACTGAGTTCAGCTTATCATCCACAAACGGATGGTCAATCGAAAAGGACCATACAGTCGTTGGAGGAGCTTTTGAGAGAATGTGTTTTGAAACAACCTGGGAGTTGGGACAACATCTTACCGTTAATCGAGTTAACCTACAACAATAGTTTCCATACTAGAATCGGGATGTCCCCTTACGGAGCCTTGTATGGGAGGAAATGTAGGAATCCCATGAGTTGGTTTGAAACCAGGGATAACTTAGTAATGGGACCTGAGTTGGTCCGAGAAACGACGGAAAATATCAAGAAAATCTGGGAGAATATGAGAATAGCACAGAGTCGGAAGAAAAGCTACCACGATAGGAAGCGGAAACCTCTTGAGTTTAGTAAGGGAGACCATGTGTTCATGAGAGTGGTTCCGACTACTAGAATTGGTAGAGTGTTGAAATCTCGTAAGATTACTCCGAGATTCATTGGGCCATACCAGATTTTGAAGAGGGTTGGGCCGGTAGCATATCGAGTGGCTTTACCTCCTTTGTTTTCGAATCTTCACAATGTGTTTCTTTTGTCTCAGTTGAGAAAATATGTTGGAGATCAATCTCATGTTGTTGAGTCTGATCAGATAGAACTGAAGGATAATCTGACTTTTGCGACCTTGCCCGTGAGGATCATGGATACTAGTATCAAGAAATTGAGAGGAAAGAAAATTTCCTTGACGAGAGTTTTATGGAGCCAAGTAGATAAAGGAGACACGACTTGGGAAGTGGAGCGAGAAATGAGGGAGGATTACCCTCATTTGTTTGATTCGAGGTATGTTTAATTTTCGGGGATGAAAATTCCTATTAGAGGGGGAGGATTGTAACACCCTGAATTTATCTTTCTTAAGATGTGGTAACAGTCCTGAAGAATGGGACATACGGCCAGATTCTCGCTTGAGCGAGAAAGGGCTCGCCTGGGCGAGATATGGGTCACTTGGGTGAGTGGAAACAGTCCCGTTTGAAGGATTCTCGCCTGATCGAGATTTGGCTCGCCTAGGCAAGGGAGAGTAGTGTGGAGACTGGAGGATCCTCGCTTGAGCGAGAGCATCAGTGTTTGAGTTTTAAAATGGGCAGGAATTTCTCGTTTGATGGAGAAAAGGCTCGCTTGAGCGATAACCCGACGAGTTAACATTAAAATAGAAACCCTCAAACACTTTTAAGGTTAGAACTTTGAGAGAGAAGAGAGAAGGAGGCGATTTTGAGAGCAAGGAATCGTGGGAATCAACTAAAAGCTGGAGAAGAAGTAAATCTCTTGATTCTAACTCTCTTTCTCCCTTTCAAACTCGTTTTGGGCATATGGGATCTCTTCTCAAAATGTGAGAAACCATGGAAACTCTTCCTTTGGAGTTGTGGTTCGTTTTATTTAGTTTATCTCTTGTAAACTCTTGGTTCAGAGTTGGTATTCGAAAAATGGAAAGGGTTGGTGGGTTGATTCATGAAAACCCCAAAACCCCCAAAATGAAAATGTGGTTAAAGAGGAAAATGGGTGAAATAGTAGATGTAGAAGAGGAATATGTGTTCTAATGTAAAATAACAGCAACCCGCCTAGGCCCAATCCTAAGAAGGCCAACAATTCCTTAAGGGCTTAATGATTTTTACGTTATTTTGCATTAAATAAGTGGTGGTCTTATGTCCCACCATTATTTTAATTTATGTTTTATTTTTACTTGAACAATAATTTTAACTTTTGTAATAAGCTTTATAGTCATGTGTTTGTTCATATAATTACCATATGAAGAAAGGGCTATGAATGTCTAACTAACATGGACTAAATGGTTACACAAAGGCGGGTCAAAGGGAAAATTTGTTTCACACTCGATGTTTGGTTGGAGGACATGTGCGTTCTGTAATCATAGATGGTGGAAGCTGTGCTAATGTGGTGAGCACAAGGCTAGTCTCAAAACTGAACCTTGTGACTAGGACCCACCCATCCCCATACAAGCTACAATGGCTAAGTGAGGTTGGAGAAATGGTGGTAAATCAGCAAGCTGAAATCCCTTTCTCAATTGGGAAATGTGAAGATGATGTGCTATGTGATGTGGCAACAATGGAGGTCGGTCACCTATTATTAGGCAGGCCATGGCAGTTTCATATGAGGACTCTCCATGATGGGTTCTCTAACAAGATCACATTTGCGCACAAGGGCAAAAAAGTGGTTTTAGCTCCCTTGTCTCCAAAGTAAGTGGGTGAAGATCAAAGAGCATTGAAAAAGAAAATTGAGAAAGAAAAAGGAGAAAACAAGAATGAAAGAAAAAGATGAAATGGGAAAAAAGATTTGTGTGGCAATGAAGCATGGGCCTGCAAAGCCCACGATTTTTAACAAAAAATTTTTTCCCACTAAATTACATTTTTCCTTACAAGAAGCAGGAGGTTATGTGGAGCCAAATTCGAGGTCGAATTCTCTCCAAGAAGGAGGGGATGATTGCAACCCGCCTAGGCCCAAGCCTAAGAAGGACAACATAAAGAAGATTCAAACATAAAGAAACCGAAATTGCATTAAACAAATAAAGAGAAACCAAAATGCATTAAGCACTAAACCTCAAGAGTGTGATACAATACCAAAGGAATTTAGCACTAAACCTCTAGTCTTCCATAGAGGAAGAAGCAAAACCAAATTTGGAGAGGGAAGATGAAGAAAAACGAAAACCTAAAAGAACCCCAAAAGGGGGAAAACGAATTTCTTTCTCTAAAGCTGAAAAAGTAAAGTGTGTAAAAAGTGATTGATGAAAACGAAATCCTAAGGTTATTAAAGGGTAAAACCAAAATGGGCCCTAAACAATGGGCCCAAAACCTAAAACGGAATTAAAAAGCTATTACAAATTACAATCATCACTTTAGCATACATCCTCAACTTGTAATGCCCAAAATGTCCTTGGTGTCAAATATGACCTGAAAATAGAATTAGATTTAATTAGGCTAAATAATCCCAAATTAACTCATTTTAAGAATAATAGCCCAATAAAGCCTAAAACACTATAACATGCCAAATAAAGTCAATTAGACACCAAGAATCACTAACAATAGTAAAATAATGTTATTAATAGTGTGTAATACATGACTCATCAGTCACCATTAACAACACTAATTTAAACGTAGTTAAATGTGAGACTTTTAATAGCACTCATTGTAATGAGCGTTGTTGATATTTCACCTTTAACAACACTCATTAGACAAAGGGTTGTTGTATATATTCAGAAAAACAACATTTGGTTAAAAGAACTTTGTTGAATGTCACCTTTAACAACACTCATTAGACAAAGGATAGTTGTTGAATGTCACCTTTAACAACAGTCATTTAAGCATAGTTAAATGTTTGACTTTTACAACGCTCATTTTGCATAGTTTGTTGATTATGTGAGTGTTAAATGTGTGACTTTTAAAAGCGTCATTTGCATAGTTTGTTGATTCTATGAGTGTTGGTTCATATAGTTGTGCATTGAATTTTTACATGACATTTTGTTTCCTCACTTCTTTCATCCCATATTGAACACCAAGAAAAGTAGAGTTCTTTCAAAGCTGTAGTTTGTGAGATGCACCAAAGCAGTGAAAAGTAAATAGTCGAAATTCTATTTTTAGTATAACTTTGGATCCGTATATCAGAATTGGACATATGATATATGCATCTAGGGTAGAATTTTCCTTTATATTCATTGGACATATCAACAACGCTTGCTTAAAAGTGAGTTGTAGAATATCACTTTTAACAATACTCATTTAATTGTAGTTAAATGTGTCAATTTTAACAATAACACTCATTGATATGTCACCTTTAATAACACTCATTAAAAATAGCACTATTAAATATTTTCATAACAATAACACTTGGTTAAAAGAACTTTGTTGAATGTCAGCTTTAATAACACTAATTTAAGAGCTTTTAAATGTGAGAATTTTAACATCATTTTGCATATTTTGTAGATTCTGTGAGTATTAGATCATATAGGTGAGGGTGGAATTTTTGCATGAAAAGTAAAAGAGCGTTGTTGAATGTCACCTTTAACAACACTCATTAAAGAAAGCGCTCATTGAATTGAGTGTTGTTGATATGTCACCTTTTACAACATTCATTAAAGAAAGTGTTGTTGAATAAATTCAGAACTACAACACTTGGTTAAAATAGCTTTGTTGAATGTCAACGTTAACAACACTCATTTAAGAGCTGTTAAATGTTTGACTTTTAAATAGTTTGTTGATTCTATGAATGTTGGTTCATATAGCCGTGGGTGGAACTTTTGCATGGAATTTTGCTTCCACACTTTTTTCATCCCACATTGAACACTAGAAAAATAAGAATCTCTTTCCAAGCTAAAGTTTGTGAGATGCACCTAAGCATTGAAAAGTAAATAAGAGAAATTTTATTTTTATTATAACTTTGGATCTGTATGTTAATATTGGACATATGATATATGCATCAACGGTAGATGTAAGGACCCAATTTTGTAACCGAAAAATTTTAAAACTTTATTCATGAAAGTGAAGTGATTACTTTTGTACGATGTTACTTAACCGATTTGGAAAACCTGAGCGATTACAATATTAGTTGAGTTCATTGTTCAAAACGCGGAAATAATCAATAGTCCTCTTTCATCAAGACATGTCATTACATTTCATATTAAATTCATACTTTATCAAACAATACGCTTATTACAATCATTAAACCAACTTCATTATACACTTAGGAGCAGTCCCATTTCACAAAAGAATTGATTCTACATAGTTCCCATATTACATATATTAATCAAATATCATATCAATTATACATGGTAATTACTCTATTCGGTACTTTCTCCGCGAGCATCCAATACACTATAGCCGCCACATGAATTCCAATATATAACACATACAAGCAGAGACAAAAGGGAGTAAGAACTAACTACGACGACAGTAGCATGGAATTACATGGAGTAATAACATTAAAGTATTAAACCTATACAACGTCTAACATCAATCATATTAAACATATACCAATCAACACAATATACCACATAATGTCATATATCCAATTAGCATGATTATCATCTCTCACTTAAACAATTCATCCCAAATCATTACAACAGACCATAGGATAGTCACTCCTTCACTAAGCACCTATTACGACATACTTATATGATTTAACCAATTAAACCTTCATCATAAATCAACACACAATAATCTCATCCAATAAACAACAACAACACTATACTCAAGGCATTTCCATACCTGCACATCATTACAATACTATATCATATAGGGTTAATCATATGTTGCTACATAGAGCCACTACCACTAAGAGCAAGACAAGCACTGCTCATAGGGCCAATACCACGAAGGGCAAGACAATCCACACAATCATTAGTTCATGTTAACTGATATATATCAGCATACATATATATCTATAACTAAGCTACATAACTTGAGCCAAAGTATCGCTGCATAACTTGAGCCAAAGTATCGCTCTATAACTTTAGCCAAAGTATCGTTACATAACTTGAGTCAAAGTATCGCTGCATAACTTGAGCCAAAGTATCGCTGCATAACTTGAGCCAAAGTATCGCTGCATAACTTGAGCCAAAGTTTCGCTACATAACTTGAGCCAAAGTATCGCTCCATAACTTGAGCCAAAGTATCGCTACATAACTTGAGCCAAAGTTTCGCTACATAACTTGAGCCAAATTATCGCTACATAACTTGAGCCAAAGTATCGCTACATAACATGATCCAAAGTATCGCTACATAACATGATCCAAAGTATCGCTACATAACTTGAGCCAAAGTATCACTACATAACTTGAGCCAAAGTATCGCTACATAACTTGAGCCAAAGTATCGCTACATAACTTGAGCCAGAGTATCGCTACATAACTTGATCCAAAGTATCGCTACACCTCTCAAGGGAGCTAAAAATAAGTTTTCTTTTCATTGTTTCACAACTGATAACAACGAGAAAATCCACGCATTTATCAAATACACTAAACCAGTTATATGCTTCTCCTTACAACTGCATCATTCACAATATAATCATGTTCACTACATTATTCTCACGTCACAGCTTCATAATACACAAAATACCACATCAACGTCATAAGCACAATGTATCTCATTTCTTACCACCATAAAACAATTCACAACATCATCATCGTCATATAACATAATCATTTTCCTTTCTTAAAAGAGTGTTGTTGAATGTCATCTTTAACAACACTCATTTAAGCTTAGTTAAATGTGTGATTTTTAACAGTGCTCATTGTAATGAGCGTCGTTGATGTCACCTTTAACATTACTCATTAAAGAAAGCGATGTTGAATATATTCTGAACAACAACAATTTGTTAAATAGACTTTGTTGAACGTCAACTTTATCAACACTCATTTAAGAGCTGTTAAATATCTAACTTTTAACAGCGTCATTTTGCATAGTTTGTTCACTACATTAAACAATTCACAACATCATCATCGTCATATAATGCATTCATGTCCATTTATTGCCATTAAATAGCTCATCACACAATCATTATTACAAAGATACCCATATGTGTTTATAACAAATAAGCAACTCATAACTTAGTCATTTTCATAAATATACTCACATCTTTTTATCACAATAAACAACTCATTACATATTTATCTTCATACAACATATTAATGATAGAACCATTGCTTATAACGATGTATTACCATAAATGAGCATATTTCATTTTAATATAATAAAACGGTTTTTACCACTCATATATCTCTACATTTATGGCTAATACCTCTTCATGGAAAATAAAGACTCTAACATGGACCACAAACTTCCCAGAGAGTTTCTATCCGTTAATATTCTCCGATTCATGAGGGAAATCGGAGAAGATGACTCTAATGAAATACTCTATGACCACAATGGTCTTATCCCTCACCTTAGGTTTCGTAAGCTCCGTTGCTCCGCAAAAGAGCCACATCTCCCTCCATCTTACCCAATCTCCATTGTTCCATTTTTCACCTCCAAGATTTCCCAAATGTGCCACCAAGAAGTAATAGAAAGAGGTTTTGATGAGTTTTGATGTTTAGTGTAGAGGAGAATGGTTCATTTGGGTGGAGCCGCCATTGGGAGAGAAAGGAGAGAAAAGAAAATGAAGATTAGGGTTTTAGAAACCCCTCTTTTACCTTTATAGCAGCGTAGCCTCACTTAGGCGAGAATGGCTCGCTTGGGCGAGAATTTCGTAGCTATTCAGCTTTTCAACTCTGACGCTCTCGCTCGTGCGCGGATTTCTCGCTCGAGCTATGTAAGGACCCAATTTCTACACTTGAAAAATTTTCTTTTATTTTGATCCCTTATGCTTGAATTCCCATGTTACATCATACATAAATTTTCTTTAACCCTTTAAATCATCCATTTTCAGTTTCATACCATGCTACCCTTAATTGCAGAAAAACATAATTCATATTACTATCTCACGGTAACTACCACATACAACTAGCTATGAGTTTCCATGTGACACCTTGAATTTAAAGTCATTAAATTATAGTATCATTCCTGGGAATCTCGCTTGAGAGAGAAAGGGATCGCCTGGGCGAGAGTGGCTCACCTAGGTGAGTGGAATACTGGGCTATACTGAAGGATTCTCGCCTGAGCGAGAATTGTCTCACTGAAGCGAGAGTTGTCTCACTTGAGTGAGAGTTGTCTCGCCTGGGCGAGAAATGGCACTCTGAAGCTATAGAGGCTTTGAGATTCTCGCTTGACTGAGAGGACCCTCGCTTGAGCAAGAGGGTCAGATCTGAGTTTTTAAAATGGGCGGGATTTTCTCTCTTGAGCGAGAACCCGACGCTGTTACATTAAATAAGGAAACCCAAACACATTTTAGGGTTAGAACTTGGAGAGAAGTGAGAGAAGAGAGCATTTTAAAGAACAAGGAGTCTTGAGAATCATCTAGGAGCTTGAGAAGAGGTAAAACTCTTCATTCTAACTCTCTTATTCCCTTTGAAACTTGTTTTTGGTATGTTGGATCTCTTCTGAAAATGTGAGAAACCATGGAAACTTATCCTTTTGAGTGTGGTTCGTTTTATGTAGTTTTTCTTTTGTAAACTCTTGGTTTAGAGTTGTTATTCGTGAAATGGAAAGGGGTTTGTGTGTTTATTCATGAAAACCCCAAAACCCTAAAATGAGAATATAGGTAAAGAGGAAAATGGGTGAAATTCTAGAAGTAGAAGATGAATATGTGCTTTAATGTTGAAAATAAGATGAATATGTATGTTTTGGATGTTTGGAAACTCTTAATGATGTAGTGTTGGAAACATTGAAAAATGTATGGATCTTTTGTATGTTTAAAGATGAAATATGAGTTGTATGTGTTATTTTGAATAAATGAGTGACATTGTTGTTATTGGTGGGAATGAGGAAAGATCCAAAGGTTGGAGGCGGTTTAGGAGGAACTTGCAAAGTTACCATGAACCAAACCCAACACTCACCAAGGTAAGGGATAAGTGTCTCCATTATTTATGTGATGATGTGAACATGGTATGTGTATGAGTCATTATGTTTGTAAGAATTGTAATGTGGACCACCTTTATGGTGTGGACCTACCCGAAGTGGTAGTGGATTATTTTATGGCGTGGACCTACCCAAAGTGGTAGTGGATTATCGTGTGTTGTGGACCTACCCAAAGTGGTAGTGGATTATCGTGTGTTTTGGACCTACCCGAAGGGGTAGTGGATTATCGTGTGTTGTGGACCTACCCGAAGCGGTAGTAGATTATCTTGTGTTGTTGACCTACCCGAAGTGGTAGTGGATTATCGTGTGTTGTGGACCTACCCGAAGCGGTAGTAGATTATCTTGTGTTGTGGACCTACCCGAAGTGGTAGTGGATTACCTTTGAGGTGTAAATGGGCCGAATGTGGTCAAGAGTATATTTGATGCTAAGGGTATTTGATGAAATAAAAGTGCCTTGGAATGAATGAATATGCATGCTATAGAATATATATTATGGTATATATATACTATAGGGTGAATACGGATTAAATGAAAAAAAGAAGGAAAGAGATAAAGACGTTTATATTCATATATTTAAGAAATGTGTTTAATTTTAATGCTTATGTATATTTAAATGTAGATTTCCATATGTGGTTATTATTGAACCAATGACTTACTCCCTTGTGTTTCATGTGTTGCTATAATAATCCCATTGTAGGTAAACCGATGAATTCAGGATGCTTGATTTGGACTCTTATGAGCTTTTAAATCCCGATGTCCTTCTTTTGTATTTTGCATCATGACTGACTAAATACCATTTTTGGATAATTGTAATTCTGAGCATTGTAACACTGGATATGTGTAGCTATGAGTATTTTGGAAAACCCAGAGCTAGTTGTATGCGGTAGTTAGTGGGAAGTATTAATATGAATTATGTTTTTCTTCTAAATGAAGGTATGTATGAAAATTACATTATAAAATAATCATAAACCATGGAGAAAGGATTATATAAAGTTGTCGCACAGGTAATTTTAAGTTATATGAAAAACTTAGATATGAGGGAATTAAAATAAGGAAATTTTTTGCAAGTGTAGAATTTGGGTCCTTACATTCCAAAATACCCATAACTTCAAACATCCAGAGTTACAAATATCCAGAATTACAATTATCCAAAATAGCATTTAGTCAGTTATAATACAAAAATAGCAAAACAAAGGAATCCAGGTTTTAAGATCCTAAGGCATCAAACCAATCATCCGGAAGCTTTTGTGTTTATTAACTTGATTGTCCTTATGGCTGCTTGACGTTGTAGTTAATTTGATAACATTAAGGGATGACTGTAAATTTGATTAGGGCAATACGGAGATATGTAGTTATGGACGTTATAACTCTGGAAAATCCATAACTGGTTGTATGCTATAATTGCTAATCGAATGAATTATGTTTTTCCGCAACATAAATTTGTATGATGATATAATAGGGTAAAGAGTATTTTCAAAGAGTGTTTCATGAGGGTTTTTAAGTAAAGTTATAGATGTATGTAAGAGAGGATGAAAATAAATGAAAAATTTTCAAGGGTAGAATTTGGGTCGTTACAATCCTCGCTTGAGCGAGAGCGCCAGATCTGAGTTTTTAAAATGGGCGGGATTTTCTCGCTTGAGCGAGAAAAGGCTCGCTTGAGCGAGAACCTGACACTGGAATTTTAAAATAGAAACCCTTAAACACATTTAGGGTTAGAACTTGTGAGACAAGAGAGAAGGAGGTGATTTTGAGAGAAAGGATTCGTGGGAATCATATAGAAGCTTGAGAAGAGGTAAATTTCTGGATTCTAACTCTCTTCCTCCCTTTCAAACTTGTTTTGGGTGTACGGGGTCTCTTCTCAAAATTTGAGAAACCATTGAAACTCTTGCTTTTGAGTTGTGGGTCGTTTTATTTAGTTTCTCTCTTGTATACTCTTGGTTTAGAGTTGATATTTAACAAAATGGAAAGTGTTTGTGGGTTGATTCATGAAAACCCCAAAACCCAAAATAAAAGTGTGGTTAAAGAGGAAAATGGGTAAAATAGTAGATGTAGAAGATGTGTATGTGTTCTAATGTAAAATTGAAGATGAATATGTATGTTTTTGATGTTTGGAAATTCCTAATGAAAGTGGTTTTGGAAACATTGAAAGTGTATGAATCTTTTGTATGGTTAAAGATGAACTATGAGTTGTTTACATGTTGTTGAGAGTGAATTACTGACTTTTGTAGTTGTTTGGTGGGGGATGAGGAAAGATCCTAAGGTTGGAGGCAGTATCGGAGGAACTTGCAAAGTTACCAAGGACCAAACCCCACACTCACCAAGGTAAGGAAAAGCATTTTATTCCGAGATATGAAATATGAGATGTACGGATATATGTGGATGACTCGAAAGGAATAAGATGTGGGAAGTATCAAAAAAATTGAATGTCTTGCCCAAGTGGTATTGAATTGAATGTCTTGCCCAAGTGGTATTGAATTGAATATCTTGCCCAAGTGGTATTGAATTGAATGTCTTGCCCAAGTGGTATTGAATTGAATGTCTTGCCCAAGTGGTATTGAATTGATTGTCTTGCCCAAGTGGTATTGAATTGACTGTCTTGCCCAAGTGGTATTAAATCGAATGTCTTGCCCAAGTGGTATTGAATTGAATGTCTTGCCCAAGTGGTATTGAATTGAATGTCTTGCCCATGTGGTATTGAATTGAATGTCTTGCCCAAGTGGTATTGAATTGAATGTCTTGCCCAAGTGGTGATGAATTGAATGTCTTGCCCAAGTGGTAGTGAATTGAATTAATAGGTAGTTAAAGTATGAATGTGCATTAGGTAATTAAGTGGTAGTGAATTGACATTGTGACCCTTAACCCAGTACATGTTGATACTCCTTTAATTATGAATGTGCATTATGTTTTTCTGCATAAGAAGGTAGTTAAAGTATGAAACTAAAAATGTATGTTTAGGATCATAAATGATAAAAGGAACAGGGAATTTAATTATAAAGGAATTTGATGTATGATATAATTGAGAAATTATGTGTAAATGAATTAAAATAAGGAAAAAATTTCAAGGGTAGAATTTGGGTTCTTACAATATGGTATCAGAGCATAGTTAATTATGCGGCCTAGGGTATGGTCTTACGTGCTTCTTCGTGACTTGTATGTCATTGAATTAATTGGTTTGTACAAAGTGTTGTGTGATTTTTGTGATTCTTGTCTGGTTAAAATTTTGATGTACTGATAAGTGAATGAGTATAGGTACACATGGTTGGAAGAGGAAGAGGAGCGAGTTAGAATGTTTTGAATGATCTATTGGCTCAGATGGTGGCTGCACTACAACATGTGAACTAAAACTTGCAGACTCTGAATCAGAACCCAGCACCAAGTCCAAGTTCACAACCCTTGGTCCCACCAGGACCATCCGAATACCGAGGTCTGGATGAATTCTACAGGAGGAACCCTAGTCAGTTCCAAGGCGGGTTCAAGGATTGGAGTGAATCTTCAAGGCCATGAGTTGTTCTGATGCTCAGAAAGTGGCGTATGCCGCCTATATGCTAGTCAAGGAGGCTGAGAACTGGTGGGAGATGGTCCGAAGACAGATGGAGACCGAGGGACATATCATTACCTAGGAGTCCTTTAAGAGCAAATTCCTCTAGAAATACTTTCCTGTAGATTTAAAAAGGAAGAAGAAGATGGAATTCTTGCGGTTAGAGCAAAGGGGTTTGACCGTGGGAGAATACACGGCTAAATTCGAAGAATTAGCCCGATATTGTCCATATGCCGAACTTGAATTGGACGAGAGGTCCAAATGTGTCAAGTTCGAGATGGGTCTGAAACCTGAGCTGAAAGTGATGTCTAGCCACCAAGAGATTTTTGACTTCCCTACAGTGGTGAACAAGTGTAGAATGTGTGAGGATGATGTGAAAGTGAGGGACACTACAGCTGGCAAAGTGAACCCTCCCCGAGACTATGAACCTCAACGAAACTTTGTGCAAGGGAGGGGTATGGAGAAGATGGCTGAAAACCGACGACCTTATGGTCCACCCAACCATTGCAACCATGGTTCTCAAAGGCCAACCATCACTACTGCTATTGGTCGGTCATCTCCAAACTCCTATCCTATGTGCAACAAATGTGGTCGGGGACACTATGGCAATATTTGCCCCGGAACGGGAAATGGGTGCTTCCATTGTGGAGGACAAGGGCATGTGAAGAGGTTTTGTCCGAAGCTTAATCAAGGGGCGAACGTGATGAGGGTTGAGAGGCATAGAGCTGCGGGTCGAGTGTTTACCATGAGTGGTGCAGAGGCATCATATGTGGATGGCCTGATCAAAGGTAATTGTATGGTGGAAGGTATTCCTCTTTTAGTGTTGTTTGATTCGGGAGCGACACACTCCTTTGTATCTGTTGAATGTGTAGACCGACTGAAATTGCAAACAGATTCGTTGCCTTTCGACTTGGTCGTATCAACCCCAACTAGTATGTCGGTGGTGGTATCGACGTTTGTGTCCTAGTGTCCGGTAGTGATAAATGGTAGAACATTTACCGTGGATTTAATCTTCTTACCACTGTCCCAGTTAGATTTAATTCTGGGAATGGACTGGTAGTCAGCAAATCATGTTATGCTTAATTGTGTTGATAAGATTGTGGTGTTTAGAGATCTATGTGAGATTTCTGACCAGGCTAGTTGTCTGGAGCCAGTGTCGGCTAAGGGGGTCAAGACTTCCCTTAAGGAAGGGGGATCAGTGTTTGTTCTGTTGGCATCACTTGAGGATATTGAGAAACCCCACATTGATAATATTTTGATAGTCCATGACTTCCTTGAGGTGTTTCGTGGTGATATTCCGGAATTGCCCCAAGTTAGAGAAGTTGAATTCTCCATTGACTTGGTACTTGGAAAGGGACCCATCTCTATAGCTCCTTATACGATGGCACCGTTAGAACTGACTGAGTTGAAAAAGCAGGTTGAGGATTTGTTGGAAAAGAAATTCATTCGTCCTAGTGTCTCACCGTGGGGTGCACCGGTTTTGTTGGTTAAGAACAAGTATTCGTGGTATAGAATTGATGACTTGATGGATCAGTTGAGAGGAGCGGTTGTGTTTTCAAAGATTGACCTTCGGTCAAGTTATCACCAACTTCGAGTTAAGTCGGAGGATATTCCTAAAACTACTTTTAGGACGAGGTATGGGCATTTTGAGTATTTGGTGATGCATTTTGTTGTGACGAATGTTGCAACAATATTTACCGACTACATGAATAGGATTTTTCATCTGTATTTGGATTCATTTGTAGTGGTATTTATTGATGACATTTTGGTTTAGTCCAAAAGCTAAGAGGAACATGCGAAGCATCTGAGGGTGGTTCTGGATCTTCTGAAGAGAAATCAGTTGTATGCAAAATTTTCTAAATGTGATTTCTGTTGGAATCGGTGAACTTCCTTGGACATGTGATATCCCGGGAAAGGGTGGAAATAGACCCTTCTAAAGTTGAGGCAGTCATGGAATGGGCAGTACCCAAGTCAGTTACCGAGATCAGGAGTTTTATGGGTTTGGCCGGTTATTATCGGAAGTTTATAAAGTGATTTTCACAGTTGGCACTACCTTTGACTAAGCTTACCAGGAAAGGGGAACCGTATGTGTGGACAGTTCGTTGTTAAAAAAATTTCAAGCGTTGAAGCGGAGGGTGACTACGGCACCAATTTGGTTCTTCCCTGTACTGATCAAGATTTCAGTGTATATTGTGATGCTTCTAAGAAAGATTTAGGTTGTGTTTTGATGCAGGAGGGGAAATTTGTTGCCTATGCTTCGCGACAATTGAGAACACATGAGCAAAACTACCAGACACATGATCTGGAACTAGCTGTAGAGGTCTTTGTCTTGAAAATCTGGAGACACCATCTTTATGGCGTAAGACTTGAGGTGTACAGTGACCACAAGAGTAAGTATCTGTTTGATCAAAAGGAACCGAACATGAGACAGAGAAGGTGGATGGAGTTTCTTAAGGACTATGATTTTGGATTGTAGTATCATCTGGGAAAAGCCAATGTGGTAGTCGATGCTCTAAGTCGGAAGTCCTTACATATGTTGGCTTTGATGGTTCGTGAAGAGAAACTAATTGAAGAGCTCAGGGACATGAACTTGACAGTTCAAGTAAGACCCCATAGCATGATTTTGGGAATGTTCAAGGTCACCAATGAGTTGTTTGACCATATCAAAATAATGCAAGTTGAGGATCGTGAGTTGAAGGTCAAACGAGATTTGATGGCTAAGGGAAAGAAAACCGGCTTTGAGTCGGATTCCAGTGGAATGTTGCGATACAAGGGAATGGTGTGTGTGCCTCATAATGTGGAATTGCGAATGAGTATTATGGAGGAGTCACACAAGAGTAAAATGGGTTTCCACTCTGGGACCACAAAAATGTACCAAGATCTGAAAAAGTTGTTTTGGGGTCTGGATTGAAAAAGGATGTGGTTTTGTACATATCGAGTTATCTTATCTGTCAGAAAGCCAAGATTGAACATCAGAAGCCAGCAGGAGAATTACAGTCACTAGAAATTCCCGTTTGGAAGTGGGATAGTATCTTCATGGATTTTGTATCGGGTTTTCCGAAGACTCAAAGAGGGTACGACTCGATATGGGTAATAGTAGACCATTTCATAAAGTCTGCTCATTTCTTGCCGATGAACATGAAATATTCCTTAGAGCGATTAGCTGAGTTGTATATGAAGGAGATAGTTCGATTGCATGGGATACCGTCGAGCATTGTGTCGGATAGGGATTGTCGTTACACTTCAAACTTTTGGACCAGTTTGGAGTCCGCTTTGGGGACTAAGTTGAAACTGACTTCAGCTTATCATCCACAAACGAATGGTCAATCGGAAATGACCATACAATCATTGGAGGATCTTTTGAGGGCTTGTGTTTTGGAACAACTTGGGAGTTGGGATGGCATGTTGCCTTTGAATGAGTTCACCTAAAACAATAGTTCCCAAACTAGCATCGGGACGACCCCTAACGAAGCCTTGTCTGAGAGAAAATGTAGGAATTCAGTGAGTTGGTTTGAAATTGGGGAGAACTTAGTATTGGGACCCGAGTTGGTCCGAGAAACGACGAAAAAGATCAAGAAGATCTGGGAGAATATGAGAATAGCACAGAGTCGGCAGAAAAGCTATTACGATAAGAGACAGAAACCTCTAGAGTTTAAGGAGGGGGATCATGTATTTATGAGAGTAGTTCTGACTATTGGGATTGGTAGAGTGTTGAATGTCTTGCCCTAGGTGGTATTGTGAAAGTATGTGCAAGTGGGAAATGGCTATGTAAAACAGGAATGATGAGGAGGGTAACAAGGTTTGACATTGAAGAATGTGAAAGTAAGAATCGTCGGATGAGGTAGTACGAAATAAAAATGACATGTACTGATTATATGTTGGAAAGCTTAACTTGTTTATTTAACTCTATTTATAATGTGGATTATATCAAAATGATATTTATTGAATTAAATGACTTACTCCTTGTATGTGTCTGTGTGTTGCCATTTGATAATCCATTGCAGGTAAGCGAATGTCTAAGGAACGACTTGATTAGGAGCCTTAGGAGCTTAGCGGTCAAGATTTTAAAGTCGCAATCTTTTGTATACTTTTTGGTTATATGTTGACTGTTATTTGTATTTATGGGTATATTTGATATTGTAACCCTTAACCCAGTACATGTTGATACTCCTTTAGTTATGAATGCGCATTATGTTTTTCTGCATAAGAAGGTAGTTAAAGTATGAAACTAAAATTGTATGTTCAGGATCATAAATGATAAAAGGAACAGGGAAATTTAATTATAAAGGAATTTGATGTATGACATAATTGAGAAATTATGTGTAAATGAAGTAAAATAAGGAAAAAAATTCAAGGGTAGAATTTGAGTTCTTACAAGGTGGAAACTCATCCTACTCTTGTGGGATTCCTCAAGAATACTTTTTCTTAATTCCTCATTACGGGGCAAACACACTCTTCCTTTGTACCTCAACAACCCGTTAGAATCTAATTCATTCTTTCTCTTTCCCATTAGTCATCAAATCTCTTTTGACCCTTAGTTCCTAGTAAGGACAATATCGTGCAAACTCTTTGTACCTCAAGTTCATAGTAAGGACAATATCGTGCCAACTCCTCGAATTTGGCCGCATACTCCCCCACTTACATTTTCCCTTGCTCTAGCCTAAGGAATTCTATTTCCTTCTTCCTTTTTAGATCCGCGGGAAAGTATTTATGGAGAAACATTCCCTAGAAGGCCTCCCAAGTGATTGCCTACTCGCCCGCCTCCATTTGTCTCCGAGTAAACTTCCATCAATTCTCGGCCTCCTTCACCAGCATGTAGGAAGCATAGGTCACCTTCTGAGCAACATCATAACCCATAGCTCGGAATATGCGCTCCAAGTTCTGAACCCACTCTTTTGCTACATTAGGAGCGAATCCGCCTTCGAATAGATTCGAATTGCGTCTTCAAAATTCATCCAACCCCCGATACTCAACCGGTCCTTGAGGTGCCAGGGGGTGTGGGTTTGGGCTCGGTGCCGCATTCTGGTTCAGATGCTGCAGGTTCTCATTCATGTTCTACAGTACGGCTGCTATCTGAGCCAACAACTCATTCTGCCCTGATCCTCTTCCTCGTCCACCCATCTCCTTAACTTGTACCTGTACTCATTCACTTATCAGTAAACAAAGTTCAAGCAGACAAGGATCACATAATCACACCACCATTCACACAAATCAAATAGATAAATCACATACATGTTACAAAGAAGCACGTAAGGCCATATACTAGGCCGCAAAATTAACTATGCTCTGATACCATATTATAAGGACCCAAATTTTACCCTTGAAATTTTTTCATTTATTTTAATCCTTTTGCCTTAATTTCCCAATATTATATCATATGTAACACCCCAAATTTACCCTCCTTAAAATGTAGTAACAGTCTTGAAGAATGGGACATACTGCTAGATTCTCGCTTGAGCGAGAGGGTCTCGCCCAAGCGAGAGACCTAGTGTTTTAATTTTGGGAATTTTGGGATCCTCGCCCAAGCGAGAAAGTAGTCGCTTGAGCGAGAGAAGCCTGGGCAGGCTGTGAGATTCTCGCTTGAGCGAGAGAATCTCGCCTAGGCGAGAGAGTTAGGGTTTTGAAATTTAAAATATCGTGGGCTTCTCGCCCAAGCGAGCCATTCTCGCCCAAACGAGCCATTCTCGCCCAAGCGAGTCATTCTCGCCCAAGCGAGCCATTCTCGCCGAAGCGAGCCATTCTCGCCGAAGCGAGCCATTCTCGCCCAAGCGAGCCATTCTCGCCCAAACGAGCCATTCTCGCTCGGGCGAGAGTACCCAACTATAAAAGTAAAGAAAGGGTTTCACAAATCCTAATATTCATTTTCTTTTCTCATCTTTCACTCCCAACGGCGGCTCCCCATAGATTTCGACTCTCTCCTCTACTAAATCTCAAAAACTCATCAAAACCATTCCTCTTACTTTTTAGTGGCACATTGGTGAACTTTGGAGGTGGAAAAGGAACAATGGAGGTTGAAAAAGATGGAGGTAGATGGAGCTCTTTGCGGATCCATGCAGCTTATGCAACCAAAGGTGAGGGAGAAGACCATTGTGGTCATAAAGTATTTCATTAGAGTCATCTTCTCCGATTTCCCTGAAGAATCGGAGAATATTAACGGATAGAAACTCTCTTAGAATGTGGTCCATGTTAGAGTCTTTATATTCTATGAAGAAGTATTAGCCATAAATGTAGAGATATATGAGTGGTAAAAACTGTTTTATTTGATTAAAATGCAATATGCTCATTTATGGTAATACGTCGTCATGAAAAATGGTTCTACCGTTAATATGTTGTATGATGATAAATATGATGATTTATTTATTGCAAAAAAAAGATATGAGTATATATTTATGAAAATGACTAAGTTATGAGTCACTTATTTGTTATGAACATATATGGGTATGTTTGTAATAATGTTGAAGTGATAAGTTGTTTATTTGTTATGAGTGGAAATGAGTATGTTGTGATAATGATTGCGTTGTGAGTTGGTTATTTAGAATAAAGGGACATGATTGTGTTATATGATGATGATGAAGTTGTGAATTATTCTATGGTGGTGAGAAATGAGTTACATTGTGCTTATGACATTGAGGTGGTATTTTGGGTGTGATAAATATGTTATGTGGGAATAATGTGGTGGAAATGATTATATTGTGAATGATGTAGTTGTAAAGAGAAGCATATAACTGTTGTATTGTATTTGATAAATGCTTGGATTTTCTTGTTGTTATCGGTTGTGAAACAATGAAAAGAAACCCTATTTTTAGCTCCCTTCCGAGGTGTAGCAATGAATGACTTGCCCTACGTGGTGTTGGTATGACTTGCCCTACGTGGTATTGGAATGACTTGCCCTACGTGGTATTGGAATGACTTGCCCTACGTGGTATTGGTATGACTTGCCCTACGTGGTATTGGAATGACTTGGCCTACGTGGTATTGGAATGACTTGCCCTACGTAGTATTGGAATGACTTTCCCTACGTGGTATTGGAATGACTTTCCCTACGTGGTATTGGTATCACTTGCCCTACGTGGTATTGGAATGACTTGCCCTACGTGGTATTGGAATAACTTGCTCTACGTGGTATTGGTATGACTTGCCCTACGTGGTATTGGAATGACTTGCCCTACGTGGTATTGGAATGACTTTCCCTACGTGGTATTGGAATGACTTGCCCTACGTGGTATTGGAATGACTTACCCAACATGGTATTGGAATGACTTGCCCTACGTGGTATTGAGAATGACTTGCCCTATGTGGTATTGAGCATGACTTTCCCTACGTGGTATTGAGAATGACTTGCCCTACGTGGTATTGAGAATGACTTGCCCTACGTGGTATTGAGAATGACTTGCCCTACGTGGTATTGGCTCTTCAAATAATGGATGACTAGCTTTATGAGATATAGTAATTGCTTTGGTGAAATATTGTAATGATGTGTAAGTATGGGATTGCCTTGAGTATAGTATTGTTGTTGTTTAATGGATGAGGGAATTGGGTGTCGATTTATGAGGAAGATGGTATTGGATAAATTATATAAGTATGTTGTATTAGATGCTAAACGAAGAAGTGACTATCCTATGGTATGATACGTTGATTTGGAGTAAATTGGTTAAGTGAGAGATGATGATTATTCTAATTGGATATATGAATATCATGTGGTACATTGTATTGATTGGTATATGTTTAATATGTTTGATGTTAGGTGATGTATATGTTTTAATACTCTAATGTTAATATTCCATGTAATTCCACGCTACGGTCGCCGTAGTCGGTTCTTACTCCATTCTGTCTCTTCTTGTATGTGTTGTGTATTTGAGTTCAGGTTGTGGCGATATCGCATTGGACGCTTACGGAAAGAGTACATGATAGGGTAGTTTCTTTATGAAATTATTATAGGGTATGAGTAACGTTTGTAATATGAGAACTTTGTTGGTTTAACTCTTTCGTAAAATGGAACTTCTCCTAAAGTATATAATGAAGTTGATTTAATGTTCGTATTAAAAGTGTTCCTAGAGAAAGTATAATTGTTAGATTATGTATTTGAAAGGAAGTGTAATGACATGCATTTGAAGTGAGATGTATTTGGAATATTTTCGCATTGTGATTTATAAATGGAACTAATATTTGTATTCACTCAAGTTTCCAAACCGTTCAAGTAACGTCTTTCAAAAGTAATCACTTCACTTTCATGAACAAGGTTTTAAAAAGAATTTTTGGATTACGAAAATCGGGTCCTTATATCATACATACATTTATTTTAATCTTTAAATCATCCATTCCTTTAGTTATCTAATAACTCTAAACATACAATTTCAGTTTCATACCTTAACTACTCTTAATTATAGAAAAACATAATTTGCATATATATCATAATAAGGGTCATCACATATCAAGTCGAAGGGTTACAAAATTAATGTACCCATAATTACAACCAATGTCAACAAATATTCATTTAGTGCAGGAATAATTAAAGACGTAGAAGGTTGAAAATAATTAGAGTTCCTATAGCTCCTACTCAAGCATCTCTAATCATCTGTTTACCTGCAATAGGATTATCATTTAAAAATACACAAAAACAGAAAGGAGTAGTAGTTATCTCAATAAATGTCAAATTACGATAATCCACATTTTAATAGGGTTAAGTAAGCAATATAAATAGTAATACATAAAACTTTTGCATATAGAGATTCATTTCACCTTAACCAGAAATTACAGTAATTTATACAAATGTAAACATGCTACATGACTTGAGCCAAAGTTTGCTACATAACTTGAGCCAAAGTGTGCTACATAACTTGAGCCAAAGGTTGCTACATGACTTGAGCCAAAGTTTGCTACATAACTTGAGCCAAAGTTTTGCTTCATAACTTGAGCCAAAGTATTGCTTCATAACTTGAGCCAAAGCATTGCTACATAACTTGAGCCAAAGTATTGCTACATAGCTTGAGCCAAAGCATTGCTACATAACTTGAGCCAAAGTATTGCTTCATAACTTGAGCCAAAGTGTTGCTACATAGCTTGAGCCAAAGTATTGCTTCAAAATCAAGTGATTTACCTCTTCTCTAGCTTCTAGTAGATTTTACACGAATCCTTGCTCTGAAAATCGCCTCTACCTCTTTTTCTCTCAAAAAATTCTATCCCTTTTCATGTTTGGGGTTCGATTTTAGGGTTTGGAATTTAAGATTCTCGCCCAAGCGAGACTACGTCGCACAGGCGTGAAATCCCGCCTTTTTAAAGTTTCAAACTCTTATGCTCTCGCTCAAGCGAGGATCCAACAACCTCCAAGCCACTCTCCCTCGCCCAGGCGAGAATCTCTAAGCCTCCACAGTTCCCTCTCGACCAGGCTAGCCATCTCTCGCTCAGGCAAGAGTCCTAGAGAAAATCCTGGGAGAAATGTTGACACTCTCGCTTGGGAGAGGCTCCTCTCACTCAAGCGAGAATCCTGCAGTATACCCCAGATTTTCTACTATTACAATACTTTAGGAAAATAAATTTTAGGGTGTTACAATGAACTATTCAAAGGTAGAAAACCAAACATTTCTCATTTGCATGTATTTGGTTGTAAATGCTTTGTTTTAAATATTGTAAAGACAACTTAGGCAAGTTTGACGCGAAAGCTGATGAAGGAATCTTCCAAGGCTACTCTCTTACGAGTAAAGATTATAGAATCTTTAATAAAAGAACTCTAACCATGGAAGAATCTGATCATGTATCTTTTGATGAAACCAATCAAACTATAAAGGATGGGTTAACTCTTGATGAAGAAGACTTGCCTAGTTCCCCTTCAATTGAAAAGTCTACTACCAGTATTACAACCAATACTGAGAACTTCAAAATTAATGTTACTCTATCCACTCTAGAAGAGCATATTCATTCTGATTTACCACAAGAATGCAAAACTCATCGAGACCATCCTATTGACAACATCATTGGTGATATAAGTAACAGTGTAGCCACTCGATTAAATCTAATTGATGCCTATTTAAACATGGCCTTCGTCTCTCAAATAGAATCCTCCAAGATTGACGATGCAATCGAGGACGAACACTGGATTATTGCAATACAAGAACTTTTAAACCAATTGGAGTGAAATGAAGTTTGAGAACTTGTTCCTAGACCAAATGATAGGCATGCAATAGGAACTCTTTGTGTATTTCGTAATAAATCGGATGAAAATGGAATTATTATTAGAAATAAAGCTAGACAGGTAGCACAATGATACAATCAGGAAGAATGTATAGACTTTGATGAGACCTTCGCTCTTGCTGCTAGACTTGAAGTTATTCGCTTATTACTTGCATATGCTTGCTCCCTAAATTTTCAGTTATATCAAATGGATGTAAAGAGTGCATTTCTTAATGGGTATATACAAGAAGAAGTATATGTAGAATAACCTCCTGGGTTTGAAGACTACAAACATCCTTCCCATGTATATAAACTTAAGAAGGCCCTATACGGTTTGAAGCAAGCTCCACGTGCCTAGTATGACCATCTAACAAATTTTCTATTTGTAAAAGGTTTTACCAAAGGAAAGGTCAACACTACTCTCTTTATTAAGAAAATAAATCATCATACTCTTCTTATACAAATATATGTAGATGATATTATTTTTGGTTCTACTAATGAAATGTTACGTAGTGATTTTGGCAAAATGATGCAAGGGGAGTTTGAAATGTCAATGATGGGGAAGTTAAACTACTTCCTTGGATTACAAATCAAATAACTCTAGGATGGTATATTTGTAAGTCAAACCAAATATTGCAAGGAATTGCTGAAAATATTTGAAATGGATGATTGCAAGCCCATTGCCACTCCTATGGGCTCTGGTACATACATTGATACAAATGAAGCTGGAAAATGCATCGATATATCAAAGTATTGAGGTATGATCGGTTCCCTACTTTATTTAACTGCTAGTAGACCTGATATAATGTTTAGTGTATGATTGTGTGCACGTTATCAATCAAAACCAAAAGAATCACATCTAATTTCTGTCAAAAGAAACATGAAATATCTAAAAGGCACAACTGACGTTGGACTCTCGTATCCGAAGCGAAGTATACGTGATTTGGTAAGATATTCGTATTCAGATTTTGCTGGATGCAAAACTGAGAGAAAGGGTACTAGTGGTATTTGTCATATATTAGGAAATGAACTATGTAAGAATGAGAATGCAACTAAGAGGGGGGTGAAATATTTGTTGCAAAACGATGGCCAATTTTTCTGCAATATCAAAGTTAAAGTGCAGCGGAAAAAGTATGCAGAAAAATAATGACTTTGGAAGATAGAAAGATAAGGAGAAGAGAGTACACAGGTGAATTATACTGGTTCACCTTCTTGTCCAGCGAAGGCTACATCCAATACTCTTGAATCGCAAGAGATTCCTTTATTAAATATAATGAGTTGCAATTACAAATATCTCACCCTGAGATCTCCTTGTATCTTACACACTCACATATACTTAATCCCGTGGAAAACCGTATTCCAAGTAATAACCTTGGAAAACACTATTCCAAGTCACTCAACCCATTTCTCTCCACACCCTTGTGAAAGAAAGTGTACTTAGCAAAAGTGAAGAATGTATAGTATGGCTTGGATTGCCTTTACAAGTATATATGACAATTCTAGACTTGCAATCCAAAACAACTCTTATACTATAGATAGTAATGCTCTTTTACTATGAAAAATATTGGAATGCACTTAGAAGCAACTCTGAAATAACTTAGAAAGTTTGAGAGTATGTTGTAAGGATAGAAGTACCTGAAGACTTAGACTCTAAATCTTGAAGCTTTGTCTTCAATAGTCTTGATATATCTTCTTCCTTTCTTCTTTTTGTGATGTTGGTGTCTTCATCAAAACCGTGCCAAGGTCAGCCTCCCCCTTTTTGATGATGACAACCCAATATCTTCTTGAAGGTGTATTTTTCTGAGAGTAGCATACTTGATGATGTTTCATGACTTGTCTTGAGTATGCTCCCCTTAGATGTAAGATCCCCCTTTCTTTTGGAGTTATGTGCCTGAAAGAATATTACAGAAAATACACATCTCCCAACTTTTCTCCCCCTTTTGACATCATCAAAAATAAGAAAAGCCAAGAGTTTAGCGCAATAGACATTGTAGAGCATAGCATAAAATATTTTCATAGTATATGAAATTGCAATAATATAAGCAGGATAATATAAAACCATGTATGAAACACAAATCGAAAGCATTGTATAACAACCGCAATAACATGATGTTCATACAAGAATATCCAAAACAACAAGAAATAAAAATAAAAACAAAACAATGTTCAAATCCAAATAGAAAAAGCACAGCCACAATCATTACAAACAGAAACCTAGACAAAAATCTAAGATTCCGGCTCGGAACTATCTTCATTAATGTCCATGCTGTTCAGCCTTGATGAAGTTCAAATGGATTTGATGATTACGGGTATCGATAGCATCCATCCTTTTAGTGATGTAGCCTCGAAGAGAAACCAATTCAACCATAATCATCTGATTAGCAACAAATGAGGAAGGAGCTTGGAACTCAGGTTGGTTTGGTGTAGTAGGTTATGGTTGGTCGGTAGGAGCAATTTGACGGTCGGTGCGATGTTTATAGGTTGGAAGAGTGACATGATCTATAACAAACCCCATCTTGTGGAGAACCTCTATATCAATCTTGCTTTCGCGAAGATTGAGAGCCACTTTTGTCTCACCATCTTAAGATACACCGAAATGCTCTAGAATTTTTGTAATGAAGATGGCGTAAGGAAACGAACTTTGTGAACTTCAAACATTCCACATTTGCCTCATAATTATCTGAGACCAGTTTATCTTGACATTATACTTAATAACATACATCAACTGGAGCTTTATGTCACTAATTTGCGAATGATTGGAAAATTTCAGCAAAATGACATAGCTCAAAAAATAATGAACCAAACGTTCTTCCAACGTGAGATATCCAGGAGAGAGGATATCCTTGTTCTTAACAGTCTCACCAAGGCTTTGTTGCTTTCGCCTTTCTATTTCCTCTTTAGAGATTCAACAAATAGAAAAATAGAATCTCTTGTGATCGTAATCGTCCCAATCACATACTAGGACGAAACCAATAATGTCACCTATCATCGGTATATCACAGCATATAGAACTGAAGGTTTTGATATCCAAAACTATATCCTTTCCCTTAACATAGGAAGTAATAAGATTCTTCCTAAAGTTCATATTGCAGTAAAATACACGAACAAGTTCGGGATAGATAGCGTTCGCTTCGCAGCAAAAATCGAAAAGTTTTTGTTGCCGCAATAAGTAGGGAAATAGAAAATCTTCAAATTCAAAATTTCCTATGTTACTCTATTTTGGAGTGAAAATGGCGAGTCCATGGAAATTATCTTCGAAAACCTTCCTTTGTGCGTCATTTGCAAGAAGCCTCGTCAAGTTCAATGGATTGGACTTTGAAGATGAATATCCTTGGTTAGACTTAGAAGTTCATGGTCTTTTGGTTTTTGAAGAAGAAGCCATTGTAGGTTTTGAAGGTGTTAGGGTTAGGTTTAGGAATTTGGGTTTTTTGGATTGAGGCCAAAAATCACGAAAAAAAAGTGTAGAAGTGTTTATTATCAAGAATGTGATATGATTTGCAACAAGAATCAACCAAAACGATGCAATAATGGAGTTTTTAGAATTTGAGAGAGAGTAGAGTGAGAGACCACGAGTTACATGAGAGATAAAATGAAGTGTTTTTCTGAAAGAATGCAACTGTCTCTATATAAACTGCACATAGTAATCGATTACACCAAGCGAGTAATCAGTTACTCACTTTCAAAAAATTTCAAATTTTCAAAAAAGTATAGCTGAGTAATCGATTACCTGATTTACAGTTATCGATTACTGTAACCTACTGTCTCCCCACTAATGCTAAAAAATGGTTTTTGACTCTAAAAACTTGAAATTTTAAAGCATAACAAGCATAATTTAAGATCAAGTACGCATTGGATAAAAATAATGAAGCATACAGATAAACATATAAAGATGTTAGGACAAGTAAGCTTCATCAAGAATGCCTAATTCTCATCTAATTTTTATCAAAAGGTTCCTTTGCTAACGATTTAGTGAATATGTCAGCTAGTTGGTTGTGAGTATCAATGAACTCTACCAACACATCCTTCTTTTGGAGATTGTCCCTAAGGAAGTGATGCCTTATATCGATGTGCTTGGTTCTTGAGTGCATAATCGGATTCTTAGTGAGATTAATAGCACTTGTATTGTAACACTTCAAGGGTGTGCAGCCTAACTTCAAGCCATAATCCCGTAATTGTTGTTTAAGCCACAACACTTGGGCAGAACAACTACCGGCTGCTATGTATTCCGCTTCAGTAGTGCTTAAGGCAACACAAGATTATTTCTTGCAAGAGCAAGAAACCAAAGCATTCCCTATAATATGACAAGTACCACTTGTACTTTTTCTCTCAGATTTGCTTCCTGAAAAATATGATTCTGAGAAGCCAACCAAATCGCATACGCTTCCCTTTGGATACCATAGTCCAACATCGGTTGTGCCTTTGAGATACTTCAAGATTCTCTTAACGACAACTAGATGTGACTCTTTGGGTTTAGATTGATATCGCACACATAAGCAAACACTAAACATAATATCTGGTCTACTGGCAGTAAGATAAATAAGGGATCCGATCATACTCGATATTTAGATATTTCAATACATTTTCCAGCATCATTAGCATCGATATAGGTACTTGATCCCATAGGAGTAGCAATTGGCTTGCAGTCATCCATCTCAAATCTCGTTAACAATTCTTTTCAATATTTTGACTGACTTACAATGATGCCATTTCTAAGTTGTTTAATTTGGCGTCCAAGGAAGTAGTTTAACTTTCTCATCATAGACATCTCAAATTCTCCTTGCATCATATTGTTAAGTTCACTACACAAACTTTCGTTAGTAGAACCGAAAATAATGTCATCTACATAGATTTGAACAAGTAAAGTGTGATTATTTATTTTCTTAGTAAAAAGTGTAGTGTCGACCTTGCCTTTAGAAAATCCCTTTTCTGTTAAAAAGTTTGTTAGACGATCATACCAGGAACGTGGAGCTTGCTTTAAGCCATAGAGGGCTTTCTTTAACTTGTATACATCAGAGGGATGTTTGTAGTCCTCAAAACCAGGAGGTTGTTCTACGAATACTTCCTATTGTATATACCCGTTAAGGAATGCACTCTTTACGTCCATTTGGTAAAGATGAAAGTTCAAAGAACATGCATATGCAAGCAATAATCTAATAGCTTCAAGTCTAGCAGCCGGAGCGAAGGTTTCATCAAAACCTATACCTTCCTCTAGGTTGTATCCTTGGGCTACTAGTCTTGCCATGTTTCTAATGATGATGTCATTTTCATCTGATTTATTTCGTAACACCCAACGAGTTCCTATTACATGCGTATTCTTAGGTCTAGGAACAAGTTCCCAAACTTCGTTTCTCTCAAACAGGTTAAGTTCTTCTTGCATAGCAAGAATCCAGTGTTCATCCTCGATTTCTTCATCAATCTTGGAGGGTTCTATTTGAGAGACGAAGGCCATGTTTAGACATGCATCTTCCAGCATTAAGCGGGTAGTAATACCCTTACTTATGTCGTCGATGATGTTAACTATAGGGTGATCTCGATGAGTTCTCCACTATTTAGGTAAATCATAGTGAATATGCTCTTCTTGAAAGGATGGATTATCATCCATTTCCACATGCTCTGCATTAGGTGCAGTGTCAATAATAGCATTTTCATTAAAAGTGGAATTAGGCAAATCTTCTGCATAGATAGTTAACCTTTCCTTGATTAAGGAATTGGTTTCATCAAAGGAGACGTGAACATGTTCTTCCATGGCTAGAGTTCTTTTATTAAAAACTCTATAAGCTTTACTCGTGAGAAAGTAGCATAGGAAGATTCCTTCATCAGCCTTTGCATCAAACTTGCCTAAGTTTTCTTTGACATTATTTAAGACGAAACATTTACAACCAAATACATGCAAGTGTGAAATTTTTGGTTTTCTTCCTTTGAAGAGTTCATAGGGGGTTTTCTTTAGAATAGGTCTTATGACAACTCTATTTGAAACATAACACGCGATACTTACTGCATCAGCCCAAAAGTATTATGGGAGGTTAGTTTCATTTATCATTGTTCTAGCGAGTTCTTATAAGGACCGATTCTTTCTCTCTACAACACCATTTTGTTGTGGTGTTATAGGAGCAGAAAAGTTGTGATTAATCCCGAGATCATTACAAAATTCCTCCAAAGAAGCATTTTGAAATTCTCCCCCATGATCATACTAAGAATAGAGTCCAAGTGTAATGTACTAAGAATAGAGTCCAAGTGTAATGTGAAAAATCGTCTACTATAACAAGAGCATAGTAGTTACCACCAAAACTTTTTGTCCTTGAAGGGCCAAATAAGTCCATGTGAAGTAGGTACAATGGTCTATCAGAAGAATCCATATGCTTTGGCTTGAAAGAGGTTTTTGTTTGTTTACCCATTTGACATGCACCACATACTTTGTCTTTAAAAAACTTCATCTTGGGTAAACCAACAACCAAATCTTCCTTTATTAGCTTATTCAAATGGTCCATATGAATGTGATCAATTCTCCTATGCCATTGCCATTCATCATGATTGTCATTAACTACTAAACATGTTATTGGAAGAGATGAATCTATGTCTACCATGTAAATGTATTTTTTATGTAACACCCCAGTCCTGACATGCGACCCCTCCATCTCCTAGGCCCATGAATCCACTGAGCGTATTATTCAACAGCTTAAATACCCCCTGAAGTATTTTATTCCCCCAAAGGGGAGCCTCCCGCGACTCGAACCCGTGACCTCAGGGACAAATAGTCACTATTCCAATGAGTCGCTACCATTGATATAGCTTAATGGTAGCGACTCATTGGAATAGTGACTATTTGTCCCTGAGGTCACGGGTTCGAGTCGCGGGAGGCTCCCCTTTGGGGGAATTAAATAATTCAGGATTTAAGCTGTTGGATAATACGCTCAGTGGATTCATGGGCCCAGGAGATGGAGGGGTCGCATGTCAGGACTGGGGTGTTACATAAAAAAGGCGATGAATCTATGAATCTATGTATATCATGTAAATGTTATTAATTCTCTTACCAACGAGTTTAGAGTTTAGAAATTCCTTACTTTCGATGATGCACTTATCTGGGTATAACGGTACATGGAAGCCCTTGTCGCATAGTTGATTTATGCTTAGAAGATTGTGCTTAAGTCCTTCCACATATAGCACTCCTCCTGGAAGCCTCGCTTGAGCGAGAAAGGAGTTCCCTGGGCGAGAGTGTCTCACCTGGGTGAGTGGAATACTGGGCTATACTGAATGATTCTCGCGTGAGCGAGAATTGTCTCGCATGAGCGAGAGTTGGCTCGCCTGAGCGAGAGGTATCTCGCCTAGGCGAGAAGTGGCACTTTGAAGCTGTATAGGCTGTAAGATCCTTGCTTGAGCGAGAGGATCCTCGCATGAACGAGAGGGTCAAATCTGAGTTTTTAAAATGGGTGGGATTTTCTCTCTTGAGCTAGAATGGGCTCGCTTGAGCGTGAACCCGACGTTGTTACATTAAATAAGGAACCTCAAACACATTTTAGGGCTAGAACTTGGAGATAAGTGAGAGAAGAGAGCATTTTCGTGAGCAAGGAGTCTTGAGAATCATCTAGAAGCTTGAGAAGAGGTAAATATCTTGATTCTAATTGTCCTTCTCCCTTTGAAACTTGTTTTGGGTATTTTGGATATCTTCTCAAAATTTGAGAAACATTGGAAACTCATCCTTTTGAGTTGTGGTTCGTTTTATGTAGTTTTTCTCTTGTAAACTCTTGGTTTAGAGTTGTTATTCAAAGAATGGAGAGGGTTTGTGGGTTGATTCATGAAAACCCCAAAACCCTAAAATGAAAATGTGGTTAAAGAGTAAAATGGGTAAAATGTTAGATGTAGAAGATGAGTATGTGCTCTAATGTTGAAATATGAGATGAATATGTATGTTTTAGATGTTTGGAAACTCTTAATGAAAGTAATTTGGAAACATTGAAAATGTATGAATCTCTTGTATGGTTAAAGATGCAATATGATTTGTTTATGCGTTATTTTGAATAAATGACTAACATTGTTGTTATATGGTGGGAATGAGGAAAGATACTAAAGTTGGAGGCGGTGTCGGTGGAACTTGCATAGTTACCAAGGACCATGTAACACCCTAAATTTAAGTCTTTAAAATTATAGTATTAGTCCTGGAAGTCTCGCTTGAGCGAGAGATTCTCGCCTAGGCGAGAAAGGCTCACCTGGGAGGGTGAAATCCTGGGCTATACTGGAGGATTCTCACCTGAGCGAGAGTTGTCTCGCCTGGGCGAGAAATGGCATTTTGGGACTGTTGGGACTGTGAGATTCTCGCTTGAGCGAGAATCCCTCGCTTGAGCGAGAGGGTCAGAAATATTTTCCTGCTGATCTGAAGAGGAAGAAGGAAATGGAGTTTCTGAGGTTGGAGTAGGGTAACATGTCCGTAGGAGAGTATGCCGCCAAGTTTGAGGAATTGGCTCGGTTTTGTCCATACGCTGAGTTGGAAGTAGACGGAAGGTCCAAATGTTCTAAGTTTGAATCGGGCCTGAAGCCCAAGCTAAAAAGGATGGTCAGGCATCAAAACTGCAGATTTTGCCACGCTAGTAAACAAGTGCAGGATGTTTGAGGACGACCTGACTAAAGATGAAGTGGTGACTCCTCGAACCAATCCTCCGAAACACTTTGGGCCTCAAAGTAGTTTTGGAAAAGGGAAGGGTAAGGTTTTCCAAGAGGAACAAAAACCATACTCCCTTACTGTTGGAAATCGAGGAAATAGTTCGCTTGGACCGAGGCCACATGCTAAGGCGGGAGGATCACAAGTTCAATCTTCGTCCTTTTGTAACAAGTGTGGCAAGAATCATGTTGGTGAGTAGTGCCTTGGGACGACACTTAGCTGCTTCTACTGCAAGGAAGCTGGGCACACCAAACGATATTGTCCTAAGCTATTGTAGGGCGCGAATGATGTGAGGGTTGAAAGACCTAGAACCACTGGTAGAGTGTTCACCATGAGTGGTGCAAAGACATCGGGTGTAGATGCCCTGATCAAAGGTAATTGTAGGGTGGCAGGTATCCCTCTTTTAGTGTTGTTTGATTGGGGAGCGACACACTCCTTTGTATCTAATGAATGCGTGGATAGACTGAAATTGCAAATTGAGTCGTTGCCTTTCGACTTGGTCGTATCCACCCCAACTAACGTGCCTGTGGTGGTGTCGATAGTGGTGTCTCGATGTCCGGTAGTTGTAGATGGTAGAACATTTACAGTGGATTTGATCTGCTTACCACTGTCTCAGTTAGATCTAATTCTGGGAATGGACTAGTTGTCGGCGAATCATGTGGTGCTTAATTGTGCTGATAAGACCGTGGTATTCGGAGATCCAACTGGGATTTCTGATGAGGTTAGTTATATGAAGCCGTTGTCGGCAAAGGAAGTCAGGACTTCCTGTAAAGAGGGAGGGGCCGTATTTATGTTGTTGGCATCCTTGGAGGGTATTGAGAAACCCAAGGTTGAGGATGTACCGATAGTTCATGAGTTTCCTGAGGTATTTCCTAGTGATATTCTGGAATTGCCTCCAATGAGGGAAGTTGAATTCTCTATTGACTTGGTACCTGGAACGAGACCCATCTCTATAGCTCCTTATAGGATGGCACCGTTAGAATTGACTGAGTTGAAAAAGCAGGTTGAGGACTTATTGGCCAAGATGTTTATTCGTCCTAGTATCTCGCCGTGGGGTGCGCCTGTTTTGTTGGTTAAGAAGAAAGATGGTAGTATGCGGTTGTGTACTGACTACAGGCAATTGAACAAGGTTACTATCAAGAATAAGTATCTGTTGCCTAGAATTGATGACTTGATGGATCAGCTGCGAGGGGCGGTAGTGTTTTCTAAGATTGATCTTTGGTCAGTATACCACCAACTTCGTGTGAAGTCTGAAGACATTCCTAAAAATGCTTTTAGGACAAGGTATGGACATTTTGAATATTTGGTCATGCCTTTTGGCGTAACGAATGCCCCATCAATATTCATCCGTATTTGGATTCATTCGTAGTGGTATTTATTGATCACATTCTGGTTTACTCCAAAAGTCGAGAGGAACATGTTGAGCACCTGAAGATTGTTCTAGAACTTCTGAGTAAGAATTGGTTATATGCGAAGCTGTCAAAATGTGATTTCTGGTTGGAATCGGTAAACTTTCTTGGACATGTAATCTCCAAGGAAGGGGTGGTTGTCGATCCATCAAAGGTTGAAACGGTTATGGAATGGGCAGTACCCAAGTCGGTTACTGAAATCCGGAGTTTTCTAGGTTTGGCTGGTTACTATCGGAAGTTCATTGAGGGATTTTTGAAGATGGCACTGCCATTGACTAAGCTCACTAGAAAAGGAGAACAATATGTGTGGACACTTCGTTGTGAAGAAAGCTTTCAAGAGCTGAAACGGAGGTGGACTACGACGCCAGTATTGGTTCTTCCTTGTACCGATAAGGATTTTAGTGTTTATTGTGATGCTTCCAAGCAAGGTCTGGGTTGTGTTCTGATGCAGGTAGGAAAAGTGTTTGCCTATGCTTTTCGTCACTTGAGAACGCATGAGCAAAACTATCCTACTCATGATTTAGAATTGACTGCAATGGTCTTTGCTTTAAAAATCTGGAGACACCATCTCTATGGCATAAGGTTTGTGGTGTACAGTGACCACAAGAGTTTGAAATATCTATTTGATCAAAATGAGCTGAATATGAGGCAGAGGAGATGGATGGAGTTCCTAAAGGATTATGATTTTGGGTTGTAGTACCATCCGGGGAAGGCCAATGTAGTGGCCGATGCGCTAAGTCGGAAATCTTTACACATGTCAGCTTTGATGGTTAGGGAAGGGAAAATGATTGAAGAGTTCAGGGATATGAACTTGGATGTTCAGATAAAGCCTCATAGTATAATTTTGGGAATGCTGAAGGTCACCAATGAACTGTTTGAGCAAATCCGAGTATTGCAAGATGAGGATATCGAGATAATAGAAAAACTGGATTTAATGCTAAGTGGCAAGGAAACTGATTTCGCATCGGACCCTAGTGGAATGCTGTGTTATAAAGGGAGAGTATGTGTGCCTCGTGATGAGGAATTACGGAAGAGTATTTTAGAGGAGTCACATAAGAGCAAGATGAGTTTTCACCCGGGAACTACCAAGATGTACCAAGATTTGAAGAAGTTGTTTTGGTGGTCAGGATTGAAGAGGGATGCGGCTTCGTATGTCTCGAGTTGTTTAGTATGTCAGAAAGCCAAAATTGAGCATCAGCGACCGGCAGGAGAGTTACAATCCCTAGAAATTCCGGTGTGGAAGTGGGATAGTATCTCCATGGATTTTGTATCGGGTTTCCCTAAAACTCAGAAAGGATATGATTCAATATGGGTTATAGTGGATCGGCTAACGAAATATGCACATTTTCTACCTATGAACATGAGGTATTCTTTGGGGCGATTGGCATAATTATATATCCACGAAATAGTTCGTTTGCATGAGATACCGTCGAGCAATATCTCAGACAAGGATCCCCGTTTCACTTCCAACTTTTGGACTAGTTTGTAGTCCGCATTGGGAACTAAGTTGAAGTTGAGTTCAGCTTATCATCCACAAACGGACGGTCAATCGAAAAGAACAATACAGTCACTGGAGGATCTTCTGAGGGCTTGCGTCTTGGAACAACCAGGGATTTGGGATGGCATGTTACCTCTGATTGAATTTACTTACAACAATAGCTTCCATTCGAGTATTGGAATGGCACCTTATGAGGCGTTGTATGGTAGGAAATGCCGAACTCAAGTGAGTTGGTTTGAGACTGGGGAGAACTTCATATTGGGGCCCGAGCTGGTCCAAGACACCACGGATAAGATCAAGAAAATCCGAGAGAACATGAGGATCGCCCAGAGTCGGCAGAAAAGCTATTACGATAAGAGGCGGAAACCCCTTGAGTTTAATGAGGGAGATCATGTTTTCATGAGAGTAGTTCCGACTACCGAAATTGGTAGGGTGTTAAAATCTCGTAAGCTGACTCCGAGATTTATTGGACCATATCAAATATTGAAAAGGATTGGGCCGGTAGCATATTGGATTACTTTGCCTCCTTTGTTGTCGAACCTTCATAATGTGTTTCATGTGTCTCAGTTAAGGAAGTACGTTGGAGATCCATCTCATGTGGTAGAAACTAATCAGATAGAGCTGAAAGATAACTTGACCTTTTCGACATTGCCCGTGAGGATAATGGATACCAGTATCAAGAGACTAAGAGGTAAGGAGATTTCGTTGGTGAAAGTACTGTGGAGCCAAGTAGAGGAAGGGGATGCTACCTGGGAAATGGAACGTGACATAAGGGAGGATTACCCTCAATTGTTCGAAACGAGGTATGTTTAATTTTCGGGGATGAAAATTCGTATAAGAGGGGGAGGATTGTAACACCGTAAATTTAAGTCTTTAAAATTATAGTATCAGTCCTGGAAGTCCCGCTTGAGAGAGAGATTCTCGCCTGGGCGAGAAAGGATCACCTGAGAGGGTGAAATCCTGGGCTATACTGGAGGATTCTCGCCTGAGCGAGAGTTGTCTTGCCTGGGCGAGAAATGGCATTTTGGGACTGTTGGGACTGTGAGATTCTCGCTTGAGCGAGAGGGTCAGATCTGAGTTTTCAAAATAAGCGGGATTTTCTCGCTTGAGCGAGAAAGGGCTCGCTTAAGCGAGAACCCGACGCTGTTACATTAAATAGGGGACCCCAAACACATTTATGGGGGGTTAACCTAGAGAGAAGTGAGAAAAGGGAGCATTTTCAAGAGCAAGAAGACTTGTGAGTCATTTAGAAGCTCGAGAAGAGGTAAATCTCTAGATTCTAACTTTCTTTCTCTCTTTCAAACTCATCGTGGAGTGTAAAGGATCTCTTCTCCAAAGGTGAAAAACCATGGAAACTCATCCTTTTGAGTTATGGTTCGTTTTATGTTGTTTTTCTCTTGTAACTCTTGGTTTAGAGTTGGTATTTCAAGAATAGAATGGATTTGTGGGTTGATTCATAAAAACCCCAAAAACCCTAAAGTGAAAATGTGGTAAAAGGGGAAAATGAGTAAAATGCTAGAGGTAGAAGATGAGTTTACTTTCTAATGTTAAAATAGGAGATGAACATGTATGTTTTAGATGTTGTAAACTTTTGATGAAAGTAGTTTAGAAACATGGAACATGTGTTAAATATCTTGTGTGGTTAAATAATGCAATATGAGTTGTTTATGTGATGTTGGGAATAAATGACTAACATTGTGTTGTATGGTGGGAATGGGAAAGATCCTAGAGTTGGCGGCGGTGTCGGTGGAACTAGTGCAGTTACCAAGAACCCAGCCCAACACTCACCAAGGTAAGGAGGAGTCTTTAAATAGCATATGGAAATGGATAATATGTGTATTTTCTGAGTGTTTTTATTATGATAAAGTGATGAATCGCTTAGTTATGGTAAACATATGTGGGTATGTTTATGATAATGGTATGCGTGGATTTACTGTTTACGGATCGATGATGTATCAATGAAAATAAAATATGTTTTTAGCCGACCATAATTGGTTAGCGACTTTGGCTCAAGTTATGAAGAAAAACTTTGGCTCAAGTTATGTAGGAATGCTTTGGCTCAAGCTATGTAGCAAAACTTTGGCTCAAGTTATGTAGCAATACTTTGGCTCAAGTTATGTAGCAAGACTTTGGCTCAAGTTATGTAGCAATACTTTGGCTCAAGTTATGTAGCAAAACTTTGGCTCAAGTTATTTAGCAATTCTTTGGCTCAAGTTATGTAGCAAGACTTTGGCTCAAGTTATGTAGCAATACTTTGGCTCAAGTAATGAAGCAATACTTTGGCACATGTTATGTAGCAAGACTTTGGCTCAAGTTATGTAGCAATACTTTGGCTCAAGTTATGTAGCAATGCTTTGGCTCAAGCTATGTAGCAAAAATGAATTTATAAAACAAATGGTTTACTAACCCCTTTGAAATGTGGATTATCTTATAATGATATTTTTTGTTTTGATGACTTACTCCTTGTATGTTGTGTGTATTTTCCATCGATAATCCCATTGCAGGTAAACAGGATAGTTGAGGATGCTTGGTTCGAGGCTTTAGGAGCTTAGGACTTGGATCTTCTACTTTTGTCTTTTGTGTTGAAAAATTGCTATTTGGATGAGTGTATTTGTAACCATATAACTCGTTGACATTTTTGAGTAATGCTGGATATTAGTAACTATGGGTAATTTTGGAAACCCATAGTTAAACATATGCGGTAATTACCGATGAAAGTTGCACAAGAATTATGTTTTTCCGCAATATGAGATATATGTTAACTTCATGTACTCTAAAGGTGGTTTTACAAATTGATTATGGCAAAATTAGAGTAAGATGTGGAATGAATGTATAAAATGATTAAAATAAAGGAAAAAATTTTAAGGGTAGAATTTGGGTCCTTACAGACCAAACACTACACTCACCAAGGTAAGGATAAGCATTTTATTTAGAGATATGCATTATGAGATATGCGGTTCTATGTGGTTGACTCGAAAAGAATAAGATGTGGGATGTATCAAAGAAAGTGAATGTCCTGCCCAAGTGGTAGTGAATTGAATGTCTTGCCCAAGTGGTATTTAGTTGTATGTCTTGCCCCAAGTGGTAATGAATTGAATGTCTTGCCTTAGTGGTATTGAATTGTATGTCTTACCCCAAGTGGTAATGAATTGAATGTCTTGCCTTAGTGGTATTGACTGAATGTCTTGCCCAAGTGGTACTGAATTGAATGTCTTGCCTTAGTGGTATTGAATTGAATGTCTTTCCCAAGTGGTATTGAATTGAATGTCTTGCCCAAGTGGTATTGAGTTGAATGTCTGGCCCATGTGGTACTGAATCGTATGTCTTGCCCTATGTGGTATTTTGGAAGTATGTGTAAGTGGGAAATGGCTATGTAACACGTAAATGAAGAAGAGGTTAACAAGGTTTGACATGGAAGAATGTGAAAGTAAGAACGGTCGTGTGAGGTAGTAAGATATAAAAGTGAAACATAATGACCTTATGTTGGAATGTTTAAATTTTTTATCTAACTCTGTTTAAATATGGATTATATCAAATTCTATTTATTGAATTAAATGATTTACTCCTTTGTACGTTTTGTGTGTTGCCATTTGATAATCCCATTGCAGGTAATTGGATGAATTAAGGACGCTTGATTTGGAGATGTAGGAGCTTTAAAATCCGAATTCCTTTATTTGCACCTTCTTGTATCATGATTGAATATTTGCGGATTTAAGTATTTGTAACCATGATTATTATAATTTTTGGATAACTGTCACTCTGGATATTTGTAGCTATGGGTATTTTGGAAACCCATAGCTAGTTGTATGCGGTAGTTACCGGGATACAATAATATTAATTATGAATTTCTGTTTAATGGACGCTTATGTGGATATTACGTTATGAATGCGTAGGAACAGGAAAATGGGATTAAAATAAGGTTGTTGGATTTTTGATTTTAATTTATAGGAAAAATGTATGTGAAAGGAATAAAATAAGTAAAAAATTTCAAGGGTAGAATTTGGGTCCTTACACTACCGACTCCAAGTATTCTTCCCTTGTTGTTGTCACCATATGTGACATAGCCTTGGTCCCTTGGAGTGAGGACAGAGAACTTACTGTTCACCCGTCATGTGCTTTGAGCAGACACTATTCAAATACCTTAAATTGCGGGCGGCTCTCAAATTTCTTGCAAAATAGGTTAAGTTATATAGGTACCCAACTTGTCTTGGGTCCTACATTGTTAGATCCTTTCTCAACCCATTTAAAATGTCCTAGGGGAACACCATATTTCATAGTTTGATTTTTACTATGAGTGGATGCATGGATACATGACTTTTGAAAGTCTATTTTAGTTGAGACACTTTGTTTCTTAGAAACATGGATTTTTGAAAAGCCAAGACCTCTTCGGTCTGTTGAGTCTCTTTGATCATTAATGATCTCATTCAGACTTTTACTACTCTTGTTCAACTTATTAAGTTCAAGACTTAAAGTAGAAATTTATCTTCAAGAGTAATACATTTTTGATGTGAAGATGATGAGAATGATTTTTTTCTAAATATGTCTAATTCAGGTTTTTGTTTTAGAAATAATTTTGTAAGTTTGACATACTCATCATGCAATTCATTAAATGCTAATTTTAATTCAGAAGAAGAAAAAGGTTTAGATTCACTTATATCTTCATCATCAGAATGATGAGATACCATTAGCGAGAGATGAACTTGTTCGTCATTTTCTGGTACAGATGTAGAACAAGAATTGTTGAGCATTGGCCTTTTATCTTCCTCCGTTCCTTCATGCATAATCTCTAGAGTATCCCATATTTCTTTGGCCGATTTGCAATTTGATATTATGAAAAGTTCATCATTGCTAAGGGCTGAAATGAGGATATTCTTTGCTTTGAGATCGTATTGCACCTTCTTTTAATCTTCATCATTCCATGAAGATTTGATCTTTATTTTCCTTGTGCTGTTGATTACGTTGAAGGGTTCAAATGGTGCTTCTTCGTTCGCATTCCATATGTCCAAGTCTTGTGACTCTATGAAAATCCTCATTCTAATTATCTAGAAGTCGTAGCATTCTCCAAAAAAACTTGGAGGTCTGTTTATGTTCGAGCCTTTTCTAGGAATGATCTTGAGGCTATCTTAATGTAGGATCGGATTTTCAGAGTAACTTTCTCAAAAATAGCTCTGGTGCCAATTGTAAGAATGATAATGCAACTTAGGGGGGGGTGAATTAGTTGTTGCAAAACGATGGCCAATTTTTCTGCAATACCAAAGTTAAAGTGCTGCGAAAAAAGTATGCAGAAAAATAATGACTTTGAAAGATAGAAAGATAAGGAGAAGAGAGTACACAATTGTTTTATACTGGCTCACCTTCTTGTCCACCGAAGGCTAGGTCCAGTACTCTTGACACGCAAGAGATTCCTTTATTAAATATAATGAGTTGCAATTACAAATATATCACCCCGAGATCTCCTTGTAACTTACACACTCACTTATACTTAATCCCTTGAAAAACCCTATTCCAAGTAACACCCTCGGAAAACACTATTCTAAGTCACTCAACCCTTGTCTCTTCACACCCTTGTAAAAGAAAGTGTACTTTTCAAAAGTGAAGAATGTACAATATGGCTTGGATTGCCTTTACAAGTATATATGACAATTCTAGACTTGCAATCCAAAACATCTCTTATATTAAAGATAATAATGCTCTTTTACTTTGAAAAAGTTGGAAACGCACTTAGAAGCCACGCTGAAATAACTTAGAAAGTTTAAGAGTATGTTACTTGAAAAGTGCAGAAAATTGTTCAAAACGTGTGAGAGCTTTTGAGAGTTTTAATGAAACTTGTAATCTGAGTTGTATTTTTGGTTAAGAGTGTTTCAATGCCTTTATATAGACTTTCCAATCAACCATAACACCTTTAGGGAAGTGTAGGTTTCGTTTGGAATGAAACAAATCAGTTTGAAGTGAAACCTTTTCACTTTGAAATCTGAAAATTGATACAACAGCTCTTAGTAATCGATTACTAGATACAACAGCTCTCAGTAATCGATTACTGCAAGTGAATAATCGATTACCAAACATCCTGTTAATAGCTATTTCGAATTTTACACTGTGTAATCGATTACTGGAATTGAGTAATCGATTACCCTGTTTCTCAAATTGGTAATCTGTTACTTCAAAGTCTGTAATGTATAACTTATAGTTGTTGGAGGATTGATAACTCTTTTCTCACTCATGTAACTTATTACTCAAGCATGGTAACCCGTTACATGTTGTTTTTGAAAATTATTTTTATTTACACTTAGAATTTTCTGATTTTCTTGAAAACATTTTTGAGCATTATTAACTAAGGTAATAAAGTAGTTGTAAGGATAGAAGTACCTAAAGACTTAGACTCTAAATCTTGAAGCTTTGTCTTCGATAGTCTTGATAGGTCTTCTTCCTTTCTTCTTTTTGTGATGTTGGTGTCTTCATCAGAATCGTGCCAAGGTCAGGAACAAGATCTTCTTCACACACTAGTCTCTTGGTCATGTAAGAAACAAGCTTGTGTTGCCTTAAGTACTGCTGAAGCAGAGTTCATAGCGACAGGTAGCTGTTGTGCACAAGTGTTGTGGCTTAAATAAAAACTACAATACTATGGATTAGGTTTAGGCGACATTCCCCTAAAATGTGACAATACCAGTGCTATAAATCTCACAAAGAATCTAGTAATGCATTCTAACTACTTGATGAAGCTTATTTATCATAAATCGCTGATACATGATTATATGGTTGCTTCATTATGTTTATCTTTTTCCTACTCGTACTTAAAACTACCTGGATTTGCTTTAAATTTCAAATTTTGATCTATGTAATCGATTACTCTAAGGAGTAACCGATTACTATAAGAGACATGAAGTTAAAGTAATTGATTACTTACATGTGTAAGGACCCAAATTCTACCTTTGAAATTTTTTCCTTATTTTATTCCTTTTTCATGCAATTCCCCATAACTTTTAAATATAATTTTAACAACCTTATTTGAAATCCCACTTTCCTATTCACATCATTTCATAAGTCAAAACGACATACATATTCGTTTAACAGAAAATCATAATTCATTAATGCATCACGGTAACTACCGCATACAACTAGCAATGGGATTCCAAAATACTCATAGCTACAAATATCCAGAGTTACAAATATTCATAACTACCAACATGTACTAATATCATGTACATGATTACAAATATTCAGTTCAAAAGCATCATCAGTTAAATTACAAAACAATGAAGATAAGAACTTTAGAAACTAAGAGCTTCTAAGCTCCTAATTGAGACATCCTTAAATCTTCCACCTACCTGCAATGGGATTAACATTGACAATTCACAGAAAACACAAAGGAATAAGTCGTTAACTCAATAAATGCCAATATACATTAATCCACATTTTAATAAGGTTAAGTAAACAATTTAGAGTTAAATACACTTAAAACCATTTTCATCTTTTATACTTTTGGAAAATCATGCTACATAACTTGAGCCAAAGTTTGCTACTTCGCTTGAGCCAAAGCGTGCTACATCGCTTGAGCTAAAGCTTGCTACATCGCTTGAGCAAAAGCTTGCTACATCGCTTGAGCCAAAGCTTGCTACATCGCTTGAGCCAAAGCTTGCTACATCGCTTGAGCCAAAGCTTGCTACATCGCTTGAGCCAAAGCTTGCTACATTGCTTGAGCCAAAGCTTGCTACATTGCTTGAGCCAAAGCTTTCTACATTGCTTGAGCCAAATCTTGATACATTACTTGAGCCAAAGCTTACTACATCGCTTGAGCGAAATCTTGCTACATCGCTTGAGCCAAAGTTTGCTACATTACTTGAGCCAAAGTCGCTAACCAATCATGGTCGGCTAAAACGAGTTTTCTTTTCATTGATACACCATCAATTCATAAACAGTAAATCCACACAATCCTTATTACAAACATACCCATATATGTTTATAATAATTAGGTAGTTCACAACTTGATCATTATCCTCAACCAGAAAATCCACACACTTTCTATTACAATGCACAAGTTAAAGACTTATCCTTACCTTGGTGAGTGTTGGGTTTGGTTCTTGGTAACTTCGCAAGTTCCACCAACACCGCCTCCAACTTTAGGATCTTTCCTCATTCCCACCATGTAAGACAATGTTAGTCATTTATTGCAAATAACACATAAACAACTCATATTGCATCTTTAACCATACAAGAGTTTTAACACATTTTCAATGTTTCTAAACTACTTTCATTATAAGTTTAGAAACACCTAAAAGATACATATTCATATCATATTTCAACATTGAAAGGCATACTCATCTTCTATATCTAACATTTTACCCATTTCCCTCTTTAATCACATTTCCATTTTAGGGTTTTGGGGTTTTCATGAATCAACCCACATACCCTTTCCATTCTTGAAATACCAACTCTAAACCAAGAGTTTACAAGAGAAAAACGACATAAAACGAACTATAACTCAAAAGGATAAGTTTCCATGGTTTCTCACATTTTGAGAAGAGATCCAACATACCTGATACAAGTTTTAAAGAGAAGAAGAGGGTTGGAATCAAGAGTTTTACCTCTTCTCAAGCTCTTGGATGATTACCAAGACTCCTTGCTCTTGAAAATTCTCTCTTCCTTCACTTCTCTCTAGGTTATCCCCTAAAAATGTGTTTGGGGTCCCTATTAAATGCAACAACGTCAGGTTCTCGCTCAAGCGAGCCCATTCTCGCTCAAGCGAGGGATTCTCGCTCAAACGAGAATCTCACAACCTCGACAAGTTCCAAAATGCAATTTCTCGCCCAGGCGAGACAACTCTCGCTCAGGCGAGACCACTCTCGCTCAAGCCAGACAATTCTCGCTCAGGCGAGAATCCTTCAGTATAGCCCAGTATTTCACTCACCCAGGCGACACTTTTCTCGCTCAAGCGAGACTCCCAGGACTGATACTATAATTTAATGACTTTAAAATTTAGGGTGTCACAATCCTCCCTCTCTTATAAGAATTTTCGTCCCCGAAAATTAAAAATACCTCGATTTGAATAAATGAGGGTAATCCTCCATCATATCACGCTCCACTTCCCAAGTAGCATCTCCTTCATCCACTTGGCTCCACAATACCTTCACCAAAGCAATCTCTTTGCCTCTCAATCTTTTGATACTTGTATCCATGATTCTCACGGGCAACGTCGTAAAAGTCAAGTTATCCTTCAACTCTATCTAATCAGACTCCACCACATGAGATGGATCCCCAACATATTTCCTCAATTGAGACACATGAAACACATTGTGAAGATTCGACAACAATGGGGGTAAGGCAATCTGATATGCTACTGGTCCAACCCTCTGCAATATCTGATATGGTCCAATGAATCTCGGCGTAAGCATACGAGACTTCAACACTCTACCAATCCCGGTAGTCGGGACAACTCTCATGAATACATGATCTCCCTCCTTAAACTCAAGAGGTTTCCGCCTCTTATCGTAATGGCTTTTCTGCCGACTAGTATGACTCACAAGAAGCAAGGAACTTCATCTTTTGAGGCTAATCCATTAGACTTTGCACAACTTCTTGCTAATGATGAAAAAAGCAAGGTTCTCACTGAACATTTCCTTGGCAGACCAATCTTTGCTCCAAAGTATGGCAATGTAAGTAACTTTGAGCTTGATGATTTTCATTTTCATACTCCGTTAAGGCAACAAAAATTATTTGTATTATGTGAGGAATCAAATGCCTATTATCTTGAGCTTGTGATCGAGGCCGTACTCGATACAAATAATATAACAATTAAGTATAGTACTAGGAAGTGACTCCTAGGTCGTTTCCCAAAGATTATCTTTCAACAATGGTTCAAACACCTTACACGCACACACACAATGGGGGGTTTTAGTGGTTGTTATGCTATGAAATTAAGCTAAAACAGAACACAAACAGAAAACAGAATCGTAAAGAGGCTAAATCCCTTTGGTTTCCTTGTTCACAACTCAATCCTCGGTTTCAGTATATCAAAATCAGATTCTCAGTGTTCCTTTGTTGAGAGTCGATTAACTAAGCGATGATCAACTCACAATTAAATTGCTAAACCTCTAACTAAGCGAAATTGGCATACGCAACAAACGGTTAACAAAGTCACATGAATCAAAGCATAAATTTTAGATTCTAAACATTGAATTCCTAATCTGTTCATAAGTCTAATGTTTAAGCTTCAAACTAAGCGAATTCAACATAAACATAGAGCATTTACAGATTTACATAAACTAAGCGATTATGTGCTAGAGAACTAATTTACTAAGCGAAAATCAGTTCACAAACCTAAAACAACACCATGGAATTAAGCAAACCATAACATGAAATAGGATAGAAGCTTCAACAACATAAAACCGAAATTGCATTAACAACAACATAGAAACCGAAAATGCATTAAGCACTAAACCTCAAGAGTGTGATACATTACCAAAGGAATTTAGCACTAAATTTCTAGCCTTCCATGGAGGAAGAAGCAAAACCGAATTTGGAGGAGGAAAAAGATGGAAAACGAAAACCTAAAAGAACCCCAAAAGGGGGAAAATGAAAATTGCTCTCTCCAAAGCTGAAAAGTAAAGTGTGTAATGTAAAGTTGTGAGTGGAAAACGAAATCCTAAGGTATTAAAGGGTAAAACCGAAATGGGCCCTAAACCATGGGCCCAAAACCTAAAACGGAATTAAAAATCCTATAACTAAATACAATCTTTACTTTAGCACACATCTTCCACTTGTAATGCCCAAAATGTCATTGGTGCCAAATATGTCCTGAAAATGGAATTAGATTTAATTAGGCTAAATAATCCCAAATTAACTCATTTTAGGAATAATAGTCCAATAAAGCCTAAAACACTAAACAATGCCAAATAAAGTCAATTAGACACCAAAAATCATTAACAATGGTAAAATAAGGTTATTAATAGTGTGTAATATATGACTCATCAGCTTGTTAGAGTATTTTAATGTGACTTGAACTTGAGGAAAAATCGTTTAACATCCTCAGTGAAAGGAAAAAAAATCAATTTAGAAATGAAACATTTCAGTTCAATTTGCAGCGATATACCCTATCATCGAAGCATAAAAGACTTTGTTTTGCATGTGATTGGGATAATTATGACATAAAAGAGTTCTACTACTCTATGTGTATATTCTCTAAAGAGGAAATTGATTTGCATAAGCAAATAGCTTTAGGAGAAAGTGTTAATAATAGATGTATCCTTGTTGTAGGAAATCTCAATCTCAAGGATCGCCCGCTTCATTGCTTTCTTAGCTATGTCATAATTCCTAAGTTTTCAAACCATTCTCAAATCAATGACATGGACAATTGATGTATGCTATTAAGCATAATCTTGAAATCAATTGGGCTTTGACTCTAATGAGACAGATGTGGTTTGTGCGAGAGACTAACAGACCCTTGCCTTATGCAATCATCATCTTAAACATACTTGAGCATTTTGATGTCTCAACGGCTGGTGAATCTATGATCACTGTCAATGCTCACAATAGTAAAATTGATGTGGATGTGATCCACAAAATGGGTTTCTATAGAGATCTAACTGATAGTGTATAAGCATAGAAGTGATAGACCGCCTGCACATGCTGAACCCTCTGCCAATGCATTTGTTAATCCACCTGCACCACAACCTTCTACCTTTCTATCTGAATCATCTTATTCTGCTCAAGTACCTACAAATCAGATGATTATGGACGAGTTGTTCTCGCTTCGAGGCTAAATCTCAACTCGGATGGATGCCCTTGATGCTCAGAAACAACAAGTTCAGATTGAGCTTCAACGTCTTTCCTACAAGATCAACATGATGGATCTTGATGAAGAAAATTCTGAACCTGAATTGTAGAACATGTGTTGTTAGGATTTCGTCTTTCATTTTCGAATTTTTGTAATTGTACTATGTTTTTTGGTTGTTTGTCTATTATGCTTAAACATATTTTAATTTCTATGCAATTACCCTTTATTCTCTACCATGCTTGAATTATATGCATATATACATATATAAATATATATATATATATATATATTTATATTGTGTCTTGGACCCTAGCTTTTCTTCTTTTTGATGAAGTCAAAAAGGGGGAGAAAAGTTGGGAGAGTGTATTTTGTTTAAAACTATTTTCAAAGCACATATACTCAAGATTAAAGCATATACTCAAAAACAAAGGGGGAGCATACAAAATAGGGGGAGCATACTCAAGATATGCAACATATCACAAGAAGTATGCTACTCTCAAGAAAATACACTGTTAAGAAGATATTGGTTTGTCATCATCGACAAAGGGAGATTGTGAAGAAGATCTTGCTCCTGACCTTGGCACAATTTTGATGAAGACACTAACATCACAAGAAGAAGAATAAGAAAGAATACTTATGAAGACAATGAAGATAAAGCTTCAAGACATTTAGAGTCTAAGTCATAGGTACTTCTATCCTTACACACTTTAAGTTATACTATTAGTGATAATGCTAAAAAGGTATATTTTGTAAGAAAAACAAGATTCATAAGTTTTAATAAAAACAATTTTCAAAACACTAAGTAACAGGTTACTAGATCTGAGTAAGAGGTTATTATGATTGATTAATAGATTATTGGAACCACGTAACAAGTTACATGACTGAGAAATGTAAGGACCCAAATTATACCCTAAAAAAATTTGCATTCATTTGAAATCATTTATACTAAGCTTCACCAACTATACCCTAAGTTATTAATCCATATAGTTATCCCCATGCATCTCCTTCATTGAGACGACATTAAATATGCATTTTATTTTGTCTCTATGACACCCTAACTTTATTTGCCTATGTATAGTGAAATTCTGGGTATACTGGATGATTCTCACTTGAGTGAGAGGGCCTCGCCCAAGCGAGAGGCCCAATATCTGCTCCTAGGATTTCCTGGGATTCTCGTCTGGGCGAGAATGGCTCGCCTGAGCGAGAGAGAGAGGTTTGACACTGAAGGATCCTCGCTTGAGCGAGAGCACTAGATCTGAGTTTTTAAAATAGGCAGGATCTTCTCGCTTGAGCGAGAACCCGACGCTGTTACATTAAAAAGGGAACCCCAAACACTTTTAGAGTTAGAACTTTGGAGAGAATAGACAGAAGATAGCATTTTCAAGAGCAAGGATTCTTGGGAATCATCTAGAGGTTTGAGAAGAGGTAAATCTCTTGATTGTAACTCTCCTTCTTCTCTTTGAAACTTGATTTGGGTTAGTGGGATCTCTTCTCTTAACATGAGAAACCTTGGAGACTCTCTATGTAGAGTTGTGGTTCGTTTTTGTTATTTTTCTCTTGTAAACTCTTGGTTTAGAGTTGGAAATCAAAGATTGGGGATGATTTGTGGGTTGATTCATGAAAACCCCAAAACCCCCAAAATGAGAATATGAGTAAAGTGGGAAATGGGTGAAATGCTAGAAGTAGAAGATGAGTATATGTTCTAATGTTGAATATAAGATGAATATGTATGTTTTAGTTGTTTGGAAATTCTTAATGAAGGTAGTTTTGGAAACATTGCAACTGTGTGAATCTCTTGTATGGTTAAAGATGAAATGTGAGTTGTTTATGTGTTATCTTAAATGAATGACTAACATTATTGTTATGTGGTGGGAATGAGGAAAGATCTAAAAGTTGGAGGCGGTGTCGGAGGAACTTGCAAAGTTACCAAGGACCAAACCCAACACTCACCAAGGTAAGGATAAGTCTTTAATTAGCATGTCGTAATGAAAGAATGCGTGGAATTGTTGTTTATGAATTGATGGTGAATCAATGAAAAGAAAACATATTTTTAGCCGAACATAATTGGTTAGCGACTTTGGCTCAAGTTATGTAGCGATACTTGGCTCAAGTTATGTAGCGATACTTTGGCTCAAGTTATGTAGCGATACTTTGGCTCAAGTTATGTAGCGATACTTTGGCTCAAGTTATCTAGCGATACATTGGCTCAAGTTATGTAGAGATACTTTGGCTCAAGTTATGTAGCGATACTTTGGCTCAAGTTATGTAGCGAAAATGAATTTAAAATGGTTTACTAACCCCTTTAGAATGTAGATTATCGTATAATGATATTTTTTGAATTAATGACTTAGTCATTTGTATGTTGTGTGTATTTGTCGTTGATAATCCCATTGCAGGTAAAGAGGTTAATTGAGGATGCTCGGCTTGATGCCTTAGGAGCTTAAAACCTGAATTCCTCTATTTTGTACTTTTTGTATTATGACTGACTAAATGCTATTTGGATAATTTTAACTCCGAGCATTGTAACATTGGATATTTGTAGCTATGGGTATTTTGGAAACCTATAGCTAGTTGTATGTTGTAGTTATCGGGAGACATTAATATGAATTATGTTTTTCTGCATTATGAATGTGTATTTAACATGGTATGTTAAATTAATTGCGAAATAATTAATGGGATATGTGTAGTAAAATTTTCAAGTATAGAATTTGGGTCCTTACAGTCTCATACATACACTACTCCCTATAAGCAAAAAATCATAATACACATTCATAAATTTAGGAGTTTCAATATCTGTTTAATTATGGGTTTACAACATCAAAATACCCATAAATATAATCAACAATTATCACTTAGACAATTAGAGCGCAAGAGTTAGCAAAATATGAAATCTTGATCATTAAGCTCCTAAAGCTTCTAACCAAGTCATCCTTAAAACCTCCGTTTACCTACTATGGAATTATCATACACCATACACAAGAAACACAAAGGAGTAAGTCATTAACTCAAAACATAATTACACGATAATCCATATCTCAATAGGGTTAGATAAATAATTAAATCATAACATATAAAATATACTCAGATAAATATTTACGTCACTAACTACACAATTGCATGCATCTTGTTTATCATTCACATTTTCACTATACATATATCCCTTACTTCCCATATATCATTAAATCCTCATTTCTAAATTTACCATCTCATATACTTTTACCTTAGTTTATTTACAATACCACTAAGGGCAAGTCAGTCATTGCTCGAAGAGCCAATACCACGAAAGGAAAGTTAGTCATTGCTACGAATAGCCAATACCACATAGGGTAACTCAGTCATTGCTACGAATAGCCAATACCACAAAGGGCAAGTCAGTCATTGCTACGAATAGCCAATACCACTAAGGGCAAGTCAGTCATTGCTACGAATAGCCAATACCACAAAGGGAAAGTCATTCATTGCTAGGAATAGCCAATACCACAAAGGGCAAGTCACTCATTGCTACGAATAGCCAATACCTCAAAGGGCAAGTCAGTCATTGCTCAACCTCTTAAGGGAGCTGAAAAGAGGTTTTCGTTCCCTTATTTCACATTTCATTTACAACCAGAAAATCCACACATTTTCTAACATCATATACAAGTTAAATACTTCTCCTTACCTTGGTGCGTGTTGGGGTCGGTTTTGGGTAACATTGTGAGTTCCTTCGTCACCTCCTCCAACCTTAGGATCTTTCCCCATTCCCACCACATAACAACAAAAGTCAATCATTTATTCACAAAATGCATAAACAACCCATATAACACATCCAACCATAAAAAGGTTCATACATTTTCAATAATCTCAAATCTATCTCCATTAGAAGTCTTCAAACATATAAAATATACATATTCACATTTTACTCAACATTCACAACTCATAAACGACATTCTACACCAAACATTTCACCCCTTTCCTCATTTACCAACATTTCCGTTTTTGGGGTTTTAGGTTTTTCATGAATCAACCACCAACTATCCCCATTTTCGAATACTAACTCTAAACCAAGAGTTTGCAAGAAACAAGTTAAATGAAACAAACCCAACTCCAAAGAGAGGGTTTCCATGGGTTTTCAATGTTAAGAGAAGAGATCCCATATACCCAAAACAAACTTCAAAGGGAGAAGGAGAGTTAGAATCAAGAGATTTACCTCTTCTCAAGATTCTAGTTGATTCTGACGAATCCTTGCTCTTGAAATCGCTTCCTTCTCTCTCTTCTCTCCAAAGTTCAAACCCTAAAAGTGTTTAAGGTTCTATTTTAAGATTCAACTCGTCGGGTTCTCGCTTAAGCGAGCCTTCTCTCACTTAAGCGAGCCTTCTCTCACTCAAGCGAGAAAATCCTGCCTTTTTAAAGTTCAAGCATTGATGCTCTCGCCAAGGCGAGCCAACTCTCGCTAAGGCGAGAATTTCACAGCCTCTAGAGTGCAATTCTCGCCAAGGCGAGCCTCTCAGCTAAAATCCTTGGAGTAACTCTAATTCCCTTGCTTGGGCTAGACCCTCTCGCCCAAGCGATAATCTGGTAGTTTGCTCCAGTCTTCAGGACTGTAACCACATTTTAGGAATGATAAATTCAGGGTGTTACAATCCTCCCCCTCTAATAAGAATTTTCGTCCCTGAAAATAAAACATACCTCTATTCAAACATATGAGGGTAATCCTCCCTCATGTCTCGCTCCACTTCCCAAGTCACGTCTTATTCATCCACTTGGCTCCATAATACCTTCATCTGGGAAATCTCTTTTCCTCTCAACTTTTTGATACTGGTATCCATGATCCTTACGTGCAAGGTAGCAAATGTTAAATTATCCTTCAGTTCTATCTGATCGGACTAAACCACATGAGATGGATCTCCAACATATTTCCGCAAATGAGATACATGAATCACATTGTGGAGATTCGACAGCAAAGGAGGTAAATATAATTTATAGTTAAATGCATGAAATTGAATTAAAATAAGGAAAAAATTTCAAGGTAGAATTTCGGTCCTTATAGTGTCTCGCCGTGGGGTGCACCGGTTTTGTTGGCAAAGAAAAAGGATGGGAGTATGAGGTTATGCACCGACTATAGACAGTTGAATACGGTTACTATAAAAAACAAGTATTTGTTGCCAAGAAATGATGACTTGATGGATCAATTGAGGGGCGCAGTTGTATTTTCAAAGATCGACCTTCGGTCGGGTTGTCACCAACTTCGAGTTAAGACGGAGGATATTCCTAAAACTACTTTCAGGACGAGGTTTGGGAATTTTGAGTATTTGGTGATGCCTTTTGGTGTGACGAATGCTCCAGAAATATTTACCGACTACATGAATAGGATTTTTCATCCGTATTTGGATTCTTTTGTAGTGGTATTTATTGATGACATTCTGGTTTACTCTAAGAGCTGGGAGGAACATGCGAAGCATCTGAGGGTGGATCTGGATCTTTTAAGGAGCAATTAGTTGTATGCGAAGTTGTTTAAATGCGATTTCTGGTTGGAATCAGTGAACTTCCTTGAAAATCAACAAACTATCCCAGATGCATATATCATATGTCCAATTCTGATATATGGATCCAAACTTCTTCTGAAAATAGAATTTCGCCTGTTTACTTTTCACTGCTCAGGTGTGTAACGACCCGATTTTCATAACCCAAAATTTATAAAACTTTATTCATGAAAGTAAAGTGTTTACTTTTGAAAGACATTATTTAAACAATTTAGAAAACCTGAATGAATACATATATCAACTCAATTCATACTTCAGGTGCGAAATTAATCAATCGTTCACTTCATTTAAAACATGTCATTACACTTCCTTTTGATTACGTAATTTATACAATTATCCTTTCTCAAATAATACTTTGATTACAAACATTAATCAATCTCATATTACGTACATTAATTATGTACCATGTTGAATACATAAAGCAACTACTCTAATCTGTACACTTCTCAGTAAGCATCCGATGCGCTACAGCTACCACCTGAACTTAAATACATAGCACATGCAAAGAAGAGACAAAGGGGAGTAAGAACCAACTACGGGACCGCAACGTGGAATTACATGGAGCAATAACATTAAAGTATTACAACCTATGCAACATCTAACATCAATCATATTAACCATATATCAATAGTACATCCATCCATACATTAACCACATCATGCTCAAACCTTCAATTAGCATAATCATCATATCTCACTTAGACAATTCAGGAAAAATCACTACAATATACCATGGGATAGTCACTTCTTCATTTAGCATCTATTCCAACATACTTACACAATATTACTATACTTTCCAAAGATAAAACCACTTTCAATACAACACTACACCACGTGGGACTAATCATATGCTATTACATAGACCCAATACGACAAGGGCAATTCATACATTTCTACGTGTAACACCCTAATTTTTATTTCCTAAGTATGGTGAAAATTCTAGAAATATGGGGTATATTGGGTGTTTCTCACTTGAGCGAGAGGCTTAGTATCTGCTCCCAGGATTTCCTGGGATTCTCGCCTGGGTGAGATATGGCTCGCTTGGGCGAGAGAGGGAGGTGTGGGCATTGGAGGATTCTCGCTTGAGCGAGAATCCCTCGCTTGAGCGAGAGCGTTAGTGTTGAGTTTTTAAAATAGGCGGGATAATCTCGCTTGAGCAGGAATTGGCTCGCTTGAGCGAGAACCCGACGATTCAACTTTAAAATAGAAACCCCAAACACTTTTACGGTTAGAACTTTGGAGAGAATAGAGAAAAGGGAGCATTTTCAAGAGAAAGGGTTCGTGAGAATCATCTAGATGCTTGAGAAGAGGTAAATCTCTTGATTCTAACTCTTTCTCCCTTTCAAACTTGTTTTGGGTGAATGGGATCTCTTCCCAATTTGTGAGAAACCATGGAAACTCTTCCTTTTGAGTTGTGGTTCGTTGTATCTAGGATTAAACCGTGGGGATGAGGAAAGATCCTAAGGTTGGAGGCGGTGTCGGAGGAACTTGCAAAGTTACCATGGACCAAACCCAACACTCACCAAGGTAAGGATAAGCATTTATTCCGAGTTATGAAATATGAGATGTACGGTTATATGTGGATGACTCGGAAGGATTAAGATGTGGGAAGTGGTATTGAAATTGAATGTCTTGCCCAAGTGGTATTGAAATTGTGTCACGACCCAAATTCTACCCTTGATATTTTTTCTTTTATTTTAATCCTTTATGCTTAATTTCCCATGTTATACCATGCATACTTTTCTTCTAGTCTATGAATCGTCCATTTCTTTAGTTATCCAATCGCGCTAAACATACAATTTTAATTTCATTCTTTGACTACCCTTAATTGTAGAAAAACATAATTCGCATATATATTTCATGTTCATTGGCTCTAAGGAATATTTCATGTTCATTGGCAAGAAATAAGCAGACTTAGTCAAGCTGTCCACTATTACCCATATCGAGTCGTACCTTCTTTGAGTCTTCGGGAAACCCGATACAAAATCCATGGAGATACTATCCCTCTTCCAAACGGGAACCTCTAGTGACTATAACTCTCCCGCTGACCTCTAATGTTCAATCTTGGCTTTCTGACAGATGAGACAACTCACTACGTACAACGCTATATCCTTTTTCAACCCTGACCACCAAAACAGCTTTTTTAGATCTTGGTACATTTTTGTAGTGACCGGGTGGAAAGTCATTTTACTCTTGTGTGACTCCTCCAGAATACTCTTTCGTAATTCTGCATCATAAGGTACACACACCCTTCCCTTGTATCGCAACATTCCACTAGAGTCCGACTCAAAAGTAGTCTTTTTTTCGCTCGTCATCAAATCTTGTTTGATCTTCAGTTCCCTATCCTCAACTTCCATTATATAGATTTTGTCGAACAACTCATTTGTCACCTTAAGCATTCCAAAAATCATACTATGGGTTCTCATTTGAACTGTCGGGTTCTTATCCCTGAACTCCTCAATTAGTTTTCGTTCATGCACCATTAAAGCCGACATATGTAAGGATATCCGACTTAAAGCATCAGCCACCACATTAGCTTTTCCTAGGTGGTATTGTAGTCCAAAATCATAATTCTTAAGGAATTCCATCCACCTACTTTGTCTCATGTTCAGTTCCTTTTGATCAAACAAATACTTCAAACTCTTGTGGTCACTGTACACTTCAAATCTTACACAATACAGATGGTGTCTCCAGATTTTCACTACAAAGACCACTACGGCTAGTTCCAAATCATGCATAGGGTAGTTTTGCTCATGCGTTCTTAACTGTCGTGAAGCTTAGGCAACAACCTTCCCATCTTGCATCAGAACACAACCCAAATATTTTTTAGAAGCATCACAGTAAACACTGAAATCGGGATCCGTACAAGGAAGGACCAACACTGGGGTCGCAGTCAACCTCCGCTTCAACTCTTGAAAACTTTCTTCATAACAGATTGTCCACACATACGGTTCCCCTTTTCTGGTAAGCTTAGTTAGAGGTAATGCCAACTTCGAAAACTCATCTATGAACTACCGATAATAACCGGCCAAACCTAAAAAACTCCTTATCTTAGTAATTGACTTGGGTACTGCCCATTCTATTACTGCCTCGACTTTAGAAGTGTCAACTGCTACCCCTTCCCTGGATATCACATGTCCAAGGAAGTTCACAGATTCCAGCCTGAAGTCACATTTAGACAACTTCGCATATAATTGACTGCTCTTGTAGTAAACTAGAATGTCATCAATAAATACCACTACAATGAAACAAAATACGGATGGAAAATACAATTCATGTAGTCGGTAAATATTGTTGGAGCATTCATCACACCAAAAGGCATTACCAAATACTCATAATGCCCATACATCTTTCTAAAAGTAGTTTTAGGGATATCATCCGACTTAACTCGAAGTTGGTGATAACCCGACCGAAGGTCAATCTTTGAAAACACAACCGCTCCTCTCAACTGATCCATCAGGTCATCAATCCTGGGCAACAGATACTTTTTCTTGATAGTGGCCTTTTTCAACTGCCTGTAATCGGTGCACAACCTCATACTCCCATCCTTCTTCTTAACCAATAAAACTGATGCACCCCACGGTGATACAATAGGGTGAATGAATTTCTTTGCCAACAAACCCTCAACCTTTTTTTTCAATTCAACCAGTTCTAACGGTGCCATCCTATAAGGAGCTATAAAGATGGGTCCCATTCCAAGTACCAAGTCAATGGAGAATTCAACCTCTCTGACTGGGGGAAATTCCGGAATATCATCAGGAAATACCTTAGGGAACTCACGGACTATCGGAATATTATCAATGTTGGGTTGCTCAGTACCCTCCAGTGATGCCAACAGCACAAACACTGATTCCCCTTCCTTAAGGGAAGTCCTGACTCCCTTAGCCGACATTGGCTCCATACAACTAACTCGATCAGAGATCTCACATAGATCTCTAAACACCACAGTCTTATCAGCATAATTTAGCATAACATGATTTGCTGATAACCAGTCCATTCCCAGAATTAAATCTAACTAGGACAGCGGTAAGCAGATTAAATCCACGGTAAATGTTGTACCATTTACCAATACCAAACACTTGGACACAAACGTCGATACTACCACCAACACACTAGTTGGGGTGGATACGACCAAGTTGAAAGGCAACGACTCTGTGTGCAATTTCAGTCGGTCTACACATTCAACAGATACAAAGGAGTGTGTCGCTCCCATATCAAACAACACTAAAAGAGGAATATATGCCACCATACAATTACCTTTGATCAGGCCATCCACATATGATGCCTCTGCACCACTCATGGTAAACACTCTGCCGGTGGATCGAGGTCGTTCAGCCCTCACTGCATTCACACTCTGCCGTAATTAGGACAAAACCTCTTCATAAGCCTCGTCTCCTTGTAGTGAAAGCAGCTAAGTGTCGTTCCGGGGCACATATCACCGACATGAATTCGGCCTCATTTACTGCATATGGATGGAGAGTTTAACTATGACCCTCCCACATTGACAAGAGTCCTCGGCCCATGCGAAGTATATCCCCGGTTACTACTGGGTTGAGAGTAAGGCTTCTGTTCCTCTTGAAACACCTTACCTTTGCCATTTCCGTGCATACAGTTCCTTTGAGGCCCAAAGTTCTTGGGAGGAAATGACTTGGGTGTCGCCACCTCATCCGCCTTCATGTCATCCTCATACATCCTACACTTGTTGACCAATGTGGGGAAGTCAGAGATTTCTTGATGTCCAAACATCATTTTCAACTTAGGCTTCAAACCCGATTCAAACTTAGAGTGTAACACCCCAAATTTATCCTCCTTGAAATTAGGTAACAATCCTGAAGAATGGGGCATACTGCCAGATTCTCGCTTGAGCGAGAGGATCTCGCCCAAGCGAGAGGATCAGTGTTTTGAATTTCAAAATTTTGCGAGTCTCGCCCAAGCGAGGAATGGGTCGCTTGGTGAGAGAAAGCTTGGGCAGGCTGTGAGATTCCCGCTTGAGCGAGAGAATCTCGCCCAGGCGAGAGAATCTCGCCCAGGCGAAAGAGCTCGTGTTTGGAAGATTAAAATATCGTGGGTTTCTCGCCCAAGTGAGATATTCTCGCCCGAGCGAGAGTTCCCAACTATAAAAGAAAATGTGAACACTCAATTTTGTCCGGCCTATATTCCAAAAAAGTAATAATAAGGCATCTGAGGAATTTACTACCTCGTAGATACAAGATTGCTAACCTTCAGTGACAAGAATTTGGATTGACCAAATACTGGGATACATACATAGGTGGGGGTAACTTTTGTGGTGGGGCAGCCTTTGTGCATTCTAGTTTGATTCCACCAATCTTTTTTTACATTGATTTGTTGTTTCTCTTCTTTTTGTTGGGGTGCTATATAATATATTCGCATGAAAGAGTGAGAGGAAATGATAACATAGTTCTGTAGCATTTGCTGCATGACAGGAAGCCTGTATTCAATTGTATTCAATGGTAATACATATTCTCCTAAATAGGACTATACACTTGTCTCACTTTTTCAAAAGCAGATTACATTACATACATAGGCTTATGAAGTAATAGAACAACAAAGTGCAGGAATTCTTAATCCAGCAAAACAATCATTCCTAACAGTGTTCTACGGCATCCAGAGTAACTAATAAAATGGCAAAACTCAAAAGGAAAAAACAGTGATTGACGTTATTGTCTATTTGACTAACAAAAGTAAAAGACAAACTTTTGTCCAGCGAAGGCAAACAAGGTCCGTTGTCGAGTAGAAAGGGTGGAGATGCAATCATAAATTCATTCACCACTCAAATTATTGAGCCACTCACTCTTCATCGGAAGCTGCTGGAGTTTCGACCCATCTGAGCAGAGGATTGTGACGCACGCTAGCAAAAGGCACATAACGTAGCGGTCTTTCTAAAACACTTAGTACAATGCAGTCTTGAGACTATATTAGATGCTGCATGGGATTGGCATGGCACCAACCAAGTCTTCGCCAATAGCCTCACATGCCTTGTCCAAAGTAGAACCCACATGAACTTACAAAAGAAAATGTGCTCTTTAGCCGGAAGACACAGAATGTATTTAAATAGTCGAATGAAGTGCACAACCTATAAATTCCGGCAACGACCTCAAATCAACTAGGCCAAAAAGAGCATCATTCAACTTCCCTTCCCTGCAAACAATGATACTTGTTAGACTATAATAAAAGGAAATCAAGAGAAAGGAAAGCGACGGAGAAAGATTGAACAAGATGGGTCCTGCACCTAACATTGGAGTTGATCATACACCCGTAAAGGAAGATTTGAAGCTAATTAATCTCTCTAAACCAACCAAGGGGCAGCAGTGAACACAATTCTGAAAAATGTCAAAATCAATAGTTTTCAGTTACAATCAGAATCATTAAGCGGCATTGGTAGATAATCTTGAATGCAAAAATCAGAAACAACAAGCATTAAGATGTCAATTATGAGCAGGCTACAAATCAAAGTAATCAAGACATTAAAGAGGTGGTCACAAGGGGTCATGGCTGTTATGAGTAGGCTGCAAATCAAACTTTGAAATTACTATCCTATTTCAGTTGCAAATTGCAATGATGGAGAGCCTTTAACGCATTAAAATAGAATTCATTTCCCCTACAATTACACATTCATACATTCAGAAAGATAACAATTGGCAACTCAAAGGGATTTTTACAAGTTAACTGAAGAAACTCATATGGGATATAAAGGACCAAAGCAATCAGAGAGCAAAGATATACCACATTGACATTTACCAACAACCAGAGCTTCCAGAGAACTCTTATCTTCCTCACCCAGCCATTACTCACATATCGCGAATCAGAAAAAAACACAGAACAATCCAAAGAAACCATACTCACAGCTATCTACCTTGATATCCCACATATCACACATCATATCCAATAATCCAGGAACAACAGACAGACATTACACAAAAAGGGTCATACATATTGAAAAAAAAACAACCAAAAAGAGAGGGTTAACCTCCAAAAGGGCTAAAGGTATACATTCAGGACGAATCAAAGCAAGCGAAGAGGGACTTCCAGTCAGATTAAAGTCAGACAGAGGTGAATCGTGCATTTGAAAGGTAAATCATTGGTAAGGCAGTCACATAGCCATATATAAAAAAAAACCTACACAGAAGTATGTTTACAAATCGTGCATCATCTTTCGGTTGATTTCTAACTTTTAACTAAAAAACAAAATGTAGAGAGGTAAAATAGAGGGTTGAGAGATCACCCCTTACTCAAATAGGGGTTCTGTGTAGAACCTACGTCGACACCCTTCGAATTATTACCCCCAATGGCGGTTCTGGATGGAAAAGGGTGGCTATGGTGAGGCACTATCATTTTCACGGTTTAGGGAAGAAAAATAGAAAAGAGAACAATGGAGAATAAGGTTAGGCATACCTTTCGAAGCATAAACCGAGGTAGAAGAAAACCGAATGGAGAAGAGGAGCCACCACCGTGGATGGCGGCTCATTGAAAGGAGGACGACCTTACCCCTTACCAGTCACCGCAAACCGCCTCCGCCACTGTCGGAGGAAAACGGGAGAGGAACCGCGATTTGCTCCTCGGCCCCGTCTTCTCACATTCGCCGCCTCCATTCTCTCGTCTTCTCACTTCTCCTCTCCCATGCCATCCAAGTCTCATAAGTCAAAAATGACAAACCTAAATCTAACCCCTCCCCCTTCAATCCGTTTTCTTAGCTGGGCCTAACCCGAGCCCAGTAAATTTTTTTTGTTTGTTTGTTTGTTCTGTTTATGTCTTCCTTTGTATTATTTATTTGTTTTTTTTTATTATACCAAATGAGTAATCTTATTTAATCAAAGAGGTTCTATTAAATTCTAATAATTATATGTTATTAGACAAATCAGTTTATAGCACAATAATATATTTTAAAACTATTTCAAATCTCTGAAAGATAGGATGCGGCGCCGACATTAGTCTTGCTACTTCATCTATCTTAAAGGGGAATAATTCCAATAATATATTTTAAAACTATTTCCAAATCTCTTTAAGATATGATGCGGCGCGGGCATTAGTCTTGCTACTTCATCTATCTTAAAGGTGAATAATTTTAAAACTATTTCAAATCTCTGTAAGATAGGATGCGGCGCGAGCATTATTCTTGCTACTTCATCTATCTTAAAGGGGAATAATTCCAATAATATATTTTAAAACTATTTCCAAATCTCTTTAAGATATGATGCGGCGCGGGCATTAGTCTTGCTACTTCATCTATCTTAAAGGGGAATAATTTTAATAACATATTTTTAAACTATTTCAAATCTCTTTAAGATATGATGCGGCGCGGGCATTAGTCTTGCTACTTCATCTATCTTAAAGGTGAATAATTTCAATAATATATTTTAAAACTATTTCAAATCTCTTTAAGATATGATGCGGCGCGGGCATTATTAGTCTTGCTACTTCACCTATCTTAAAGGTGAATAATTTCAATAATATATTTTAAAACTATTTCAAATCTCTTTAAGATATGATGCGGCGCGGGCATTAGTCTTGCTACTTCATCTATCTTAAAGGTGAATAATTTCAATAATATATTTTAAAACTATTTCAAATCTCTTTAAGATATGATGCGGCGCGGGCATTAGTCTTGCTACTTCATCTACCTTAAAGGTGAATAAATTTCAATAATATATTTTAAACCACTTCAAAATATTCCTTGAGATTTGATGCGGCGCGGGCATTAGTCTTGCTACTTCATCTATCTTAAAAATAAATAAATTTCAAACAATTCATTTCAATTATTTCAAAAAAATAATATATATCTTAAAGATAAATAAATTTCAACACAGTAGTTTAATTACTTTCAAAATCTCTTTAAGATTTGATATGGTGCGGACATTAGTTTCTGCTGCTTCATCTTTTCTTAAAGAGAATACAATTTACATCAACTTTTTCAAACAAACTAAACCAACACCAATTAATTTTCAAACCAGAACTACGTAGCCTTGATTTCCCTATTGCAGCTAGGGATACGTAGGAGCAAGTTGAATTCTTGTCAGGTACAACAATAAAAAATAAAACATTTTGTTTTTATTTACTGAATTTTAATAAATAATTTTAAGGGTATAAAAGTCCATGTTATTAGCGAGGGTACCGTTTTAATACGGGCGGACGGGGTGCTAACACCTTCCCCGATTCGTAATCGACTCCCGAGCTCAGAATCTCTGTTAAATGACCAAATTATCCTAATCGGGCGTAATTTAGAGTTTTCTACGTTTTAACCGCAAAAAACGTAGTGGCGACTCCAAAATAATTGGAAGAGGTAGAAATCGAGTTCACCTCTCCCTAAGTCGCATGACCGGTCTTCCAACCGAAAATTAGGTCGCGACAAAAAAGAAAGGGTTTCACAAACCCTAATCTTCATTTTCTTTTCTCCCCTTTCACTCCCAACGGCGACTCCTCATGGATTTCGACTCTTTCCTCCACCAAACCTCAAAAACACATCAAATCCTCTTCCTTTTGCTTCTTAATGGAACATTGGAGAGCATTGGAGATGAATAAACAACAATGAAGGTTGAAGGAGATGAGGCAAGATGGAGCTCTTTGCGAATCCATGGAGCTTACGCAACCTAAGGTGAGGGAGAAGACCATTGTGGTCTTAGAGTATTTCATTAGAGTTATCATCTCTGATTTCCCTCAAGAATTGGAGCACATTAACAGATAGAAACTCTCTTGGGATTTTGTGGTCCAAGTGAGAGTCTTTATTTTACATAAGGATGTATTAGCCGTAAAAGTGGAGACATATGTGTGGAGAAAACCGTTTATGAATGTACAACGCCATATGCCCCTTTATGGTAATACACCGTCATTAAAGATGGTTCTAACGTTAATGTGTATATGATGAGTGATATTTTATGTCTGGCTTGTTTATGAATAATGGTTGATTTATTATAAACACATATGGGTGTGTTTGTAATAAGGATTGTGATATGTGTGTTTAATGACAAAAGTAGAAATTGTTATGTTGTGTGATAATGATTGAGTATGAGTTATGTATGGGCATAAATATAAATGAGTATGTTTATCAAAATGAGTATGTTGTGGGTTGTTGATTGTTATAAACATATATGGGTGTGTTTGTAACAATGAATGTGTGATGAGTTATTAAGGTGTTAAAATGAGATGGGTATGTTGGTAATAAGAATTGTTTGAATGAGTAGTTGATTTGTAAAGGTGGAGATGAGTATGTTTATCGAAGTGAATATGTTGTGAATCACTTCATTGTTATAAATATGTATGGATATGTTGTGATAATGAAGGTGTTGTGTGTGATTCCATGATGTTGGAATGATGTGATGCCTTGCGTTTATTGGTGTATGACATTGAGTTGATATTTTGGGCTATGACGAACATGTGATGGAGAAATAACTAGACCAGCCCGATGTGGTATGGAGAAATAACTAGACCTGCCCGATGTGGTAGGGAGAAATAACTAGACCTGCCCGATGTGGTATGGAGAAATAACAAGACCTGCCCGATGTGGTATGGAGAAATAACTAGACCTACCCGATGTGGTATGGAGAAATACTAGACCTTCCCGATGTGGTATGGAGAAATAACAAGACATGCCCGATGTGGTATGGAGAAATAACTAGAACTGCCCGATGTGGTATGGAGAAATAACTAGACCTGCCCGATGTGGTATAGAGAAATAATTAGACCTGCCCGATGTGGTATGGAGAAATAACTAGACCTGCCGATGTGGTATAGAGAAATAACTAGACCTTCCCGTTGTGGTATGGAGAAATAACTAGACCTGCCCGATGTGGTATGGAGAAATAACTAGACCTGCCCAATGTGGTATGGAGAAATAACTAGACCTGCCCGATGTGGTATGGGGAATGACTAGACCTGCCCAATGTGGTATGGAGAATTAACTAGACCTGCCTGTTGTGGTATGGGGATTACTCGACCTGCCCGATGTGGTATGGGGAATTACTCGACCTGCTCGATCTGGTATGGGTATTACTCGACCTGCCCGATGTGGTGTGAGGATTATTGGTACGGTGCAGAATTGTTGAAAGAGATCAAGGGTAAATTTCTACGGAATGTGAATGATGTGAAAAGTGTATACTTGGAATGAAAATCATATGCATGACATAGGATATATATTATGGGATATATATCTTATAGGGTGAATATGAATGATGAGAAATGAGTATGTTTGGATGAATAAAATATGCACACTATAGAACTCATATAGTATGGGATATGTGTATTATAGGGTGAATATGGATAATATGATATGAGTAAAATATGCACAATATAGAACATATATATTATGGGATGTATGTGTACTATAGGGTGAATATGGATAATATGTGATGAATAAATATGCACACTATAGAACACATATAGTATGGGATAAATGTGTACTATAGGGTGAATATGGATGATATGTGTTGATTGATATATGTCTATCCTGATTGATGTTAGATGTGTGTGGTTTTAATACTTTAATGTTATTACTCCATGTAAATCCATGCTACGGTCGCCGTAGTATGTTCTTACTCCCTCTGTCTTTCCTTGTATGTGTTATGTATTTGAGTTCAGGTTGTAGCGGTATCATATTGGACGTTTGCGGAGAAGAATAGATGGTAGAGTAGTGTTTTATGTGATTGACATGTTATATGGAAACGTTTGTAATATGAGAACCTTGTTGGTTTAATTCTTTTGTAACATGGGACTTCTCCTAAAGTGTAAAATGAAGTTGATTTAATATATGTAATTAAAAGGGTACTTTGTTAAAGGGTAATTGTTTAGATTATGTATTTGAAAGGAAGTGTAATGACATGTGATTGAAAAGAAAGGTATTTGGAATATTTCCGCCTTGAAATTTATAAATGTTTTCACACAAGTTTCCGAACCGTTTAAGTAATGTCTTTCAAAAGTAATCACTTCACTTTCATGGATAAGGTTTTAAAAAGAATTTTTGGATTACGAAAATCGGGTCCTTATAATATGGTATCAGAGCATATGTCAACTCTGCGGCCTACGGTATGACCTTACCTGCTTCTTTGTGAAATTTGTGTGAGTAACTACATAACTTATGCGAATTGTTGTGGACTAGGTGCTAACTGCTAATGTGAAAGATGATTGTTGAATTCCTTGCAGTAAGTGTTTGGTTGTGAATTTATCGTTGGATGTCTTGTTGTGAGTTATTAATGAAGTGCTTGTTGAAAACTATTGTTGAATTAATTGTGTGAGACCCTTGTTGGGGATTCTCTAGTGAAACTCTTGGTGAAAGTTTTTGGTTTTGAGCATCTTGTTGAAATTGTTTATGGGGAATTTGTGATTATGATTTTCCGATTGGATTTCTTGGTGTGAAATTTACTTGTTGAGAGTTCCTGGTGGTGGATCCCTTGTTTGGACTTTGGTCAACTCTTGATGTGAAATTTCGTTTATCACTAAGATTAAGATAATTGAAAACGAATGATTGAATTGTGAATTACGCATTTAGTATAAACATATATGGGTGTGTTTATACTAAAGTGGGCGTAGATTTACGAAAATGGAAAATGTGTCTATTTTCTGGTTATGCAAGGATGGAGTTGTGAATTACGCATTTAGTATAAACATATATGGGTGTGTTTATACTAAAGTGGGCATAGATTTACGGGAAATGGAAATAAAACTCGGGAAATGTATTGGTGGAGTGCCAATGGAAATAAAACTCGGGAAATGTATTGGTGGAGTGCCAATGGAAATAAAATCGGGAAATGTATTGGCGGAGTGCCAATGGAAATAAAACTCGGGAAATGTATTGGTGGAGTGCCAATGGAAATAAAACTCGTTTTTAGCCGACCATGATTGGTTAGTGACTTTGGCTCAAGTAATGTAGCAAACTTTGGCTCAAGCAATGTAGCAAACTTTGGCTCAAGTAATGTAGCAAGCTTTGGCTCAAGCAATGTAGCAAACTTTGGCTCAAGTATTGTAGCAAGCTCTGGCTCAAGATATGTAGCAAACTTTGGCTCAAGTAATGTAGCAAGCTTTGGCTCAAGCAATGTAGCATGCTTTGGCTCAAGCAATGTAGCAAACTTTGGCTCAAGTTATGCAGCAAAGAAAAACAAATTTCAAAATGGTTTACTAACCTTGTTCCAATGTGGATCATGGTTGAATTGCCTACCCGTTGTGGTAGTGGATCATTGTTGAGTTGTCTACCCGAAGAGGTAGTGGATCATTATTGAGTTGCCTACCCGGAGCGGTAGTGGATCATTGTTGAGTTGCCTACCCGGAGTGGTAGTGGATCATTGTTGAGTTGCCTACCCGAAGCAGTAGTGCATCATTGTTGAGTTGCCTACCCGGAGTGGTAGTGGATCATTGTTGAGTTGCCTACCCGGAACGGTAGTGGATCATTGTTGAGTTGCCTACCCAGAGTGGTAGTGGATCATTGTTGAGTTGCCTACCCGGAGAGGTAGTGGATCATTGTTGAGTTGCCTACCCGGAGTGGTAGTGGATCATTGTTGAGTTGCCTACCCGGAGTGGAAGTGAAACATTGTTGAGTTGCCTGCCTGGAGAGGTAGTGGATTATCTTCGGTATGTGAAACTTTTGGTGTATAATAATTGATTTTTGTGAAAGTTGAGTATTCGCCATAACAAATATATATATTGCTAGTGAAACTTATTTGGTTTCATGGGCTTGACCAATCATGTGCTTATATGTTGAACCTCAAAAACTTATTTGGTTTCATGGGCGTCAGTGATTGCTATGCATAATTGAAGTATTATTGCATAGTAAGTTCTATTAAATGGACGGTGAGGATTCTAATGCCTCGAATGGATTGACACTCCAAAACTAAAAAGCCTTTCGAAAACTGTGATTTGAGCGTTCAGTGTCGCATGAGAAAAAGGATTTTAAGTTATTTTGAAATGATTATGAAAACCCTTGCTTCCACAAGATGATTGGCATGAAATTTACATCTAATCTATTTTCGAAAATTGAATGATGAGTACTATGTGGGTAAGCATTGATGAAGTTTCATGTTGAAATCAAAATTTTTAACAACCTCATCTTGAATGAATGTGATGTGTTAAAAACCTTGTGAGGTAATTATGACCATGTGTTTCTAGATATGACGTAGGCTTGAGCACGAAATGCATGACGATCATTGTATTTTGAGTATATATATATAAAACTCATGTTATGGGATTGAATGTTCGTAAATGGCAAAAATCAATGGTAACCAAGTATGTGATTTGAGTGGGTCTACGACCGTATATGCTTAGTTGAGACTATGAACTAGCAAATCTTTTTCTACCGCATTCGTTTGTGGTAGAAAATGTTAGATTGAATTGCGTAATTGACTTAGTGATTTTATTTCGTATGTGAAAGACTCCAAAAATCTTATTTGTCTAAATGCTACTTGAATGAATGTCATGTTTCTGTGTTGCAGCGCGTATAAATTGACATGCTAGTGAAATTTTTTGAGTAAATCGTGGGTATTTGTACGTGTGAAATGAAATGGAGTTGTTTCTATCGAGTAGATGTCGATATAGTTTTTGTGTTTCGGACGCGAACTAGTGCATCTTGATGAAAGATGGGTATAGAGTCCCACTTTCTTTCGAATTGGGAGGTGTCGTTGTAAATCTCACAGCTTTTGTAATCGTTTTGAAATGATGATTGTAGAGATAGATCGGGGAGATCTAGTGGGATTACGAGATACTTGAGAATCTTTATTTCCGATTGCGATAAAGTTTCTCTAAGTATTCTAATGTTTGACTTTGGTATTTGGACTCCTGAGGTTTAGTCCATAATCTGACTATATGGTGTCATGGTCGTGTGATATGTGACTTGGTTGTAATCTAAGTAATCCTAATCGTTTAGATGGTTGGACCTAAGCTTGATCAAGATTATCTTGTGCCTACAATCTAGGCGAGGTTAGTGTCCTCCTGAGAGTAACCTAATAAAATTTTGGGGACGAAATTTCTTTTAGGGGGGAAGGATTGTAACACCCCAAATTTATCCTCCTTGAAATTAGGTAAAAGTCCTGAAGAATGTGGCATACTGCCAGATTCTCGCCCAAGCGAGAGGGTTAGTGTTTTGAATTTGGAAATTCTGGGAGTCTCGCCCAAGCGAGGAATGGGTCGCTTGAGCGAGAGAAAGTTTGAGAAGGCTGTGAGATTCTCGCTTGAGCGAGAGAATCTCGCCCAGGCGAGTGAGCTCGTGTCTGGAAGATTAATATAACGTGGGTTTCTCGCCCAAGCGAGATATTCTCGCCCGGGAGAGAGTACCCAGCTATAAAAGAAAAGAAAGGGTTTCACAAACCCTAATCTTCATTTTCTTTTCTTCCCTTTCACTCCCATCGGCGGCTCCTCATGGATTTCGACTCTTTCCTCCACCAAACCTCAAAAACACATCAAAACCTCTTCCTCTTGCTTCTTAATGGAACATTGGAGAGCTTTGGAGATGAAAAAGCAACAATGGAGGTTGAAGGAGATGGAGGAAGATGGAGCTCTTTGCGGATCCATGGAGCTTACGCAACCTAAGGTGAGGGAGAAGACCATTGTGGTCTTAGAGTATTTCATTAGAGTCATCATCTGATAGCAACCCGCCAAGGCCATATTTACTTATGGGCTTAAATGACCTTTTCTTTATTTTGTTGTATTAAATAAGTGGGGGTCTTATGTCCCACCTTTAATTTTAAAGTCATGTCTTTACTTTACTTAGGAAATTAAGTTGTTTTAGTCTTTAAGCTTAAGTCATGAAAGTTGTAATTACTAGCCAAGACTTGGCCCAAACATGAAGCCCACAAGACATGCATGGTCAAACCATGTAATTCGGCCAAGCCATGCACAAGACAAGCCAAGACCAAGTCAGCCACGTAAACATCAAGAATGCAAAGCCATGCACAAAGTCAAGCCAAGGCCAAGTCCACGTGAGCAGCTTACATGCAAGCCATGCACGTAGCCAATCCAAGGCCTATGTCCACGTGAGAATCCTACATGCAAGCCATGCACTTGAATAATTCAAATTTGAATTAGTGACCATATTTTAATAGGCCACCGTCCACATTGATTAAGCCATGGAGAAAACAAGGCATGATTAATGTGGATTAAATTCGTGGTCCCCCCTTGAATTAAGTGTGTTGGCTACATTAAAAGAGTTGCATAAAACCAACACCAAGCCATTAAGCATCCACGGATTCAAGGCATTATTTGGAGGCTGAGTTTAATTAACATGTGGGGACCACTTGAGGCATTTTAAAGAAGCAAGTTACAAGGCTTGGTGTGCTACCTTAAAGCCAAACACCATTCCAGCCGCCAACATGGAGCAATGTATCAAGCCACTTACACGACCACATACTTGAAGCTTAGGATGCTTTTTATGTGTTTTATTTGAATTTCTAATTAAGAATTAGCATTAGCCTAGGAAGCCAAAATTGTGGCTTAGTCAATATATGTAGGCCACGACCATTTGTAAACTTTAACTTGAATTTGAATTAAGAAAATACCTTTGTGTTTTGAAGTTGAGCATAGCTCCTTACCCATTTTTTAACTTATCAAGCTTTTCTTGTGGCGTTATTTTGGCTTATCATCCTAAGTGGTGTGGCGCCTACCCATCCTCATCAACATCCTTGTTGTGGCGGAACACACTCGACTTATCAAGCTTTGCTTGTGGCGCCTACCATCTCAAGTCTACTTCATCATTCTTTTATCCAACACTTATCCAACACCAAGCCTAACCCCTAAACACAATTCACGGCCAGAAGCCAACCCAAACAGCCCCCTACACAACCCAAGCCGAGACCAAGCACCCTAAGCCAAGAATTTGCCCTCTCGGCCAAATTACCCATACATATACTTCCCTCGGCCAAAACAAAGGCCCATCACTCCAAACACCCTCAAACGCCTAAGACAGCCCCTACAACCCATAAACAACCAAAAATAACTAAAAAGAACCGAAAGCCACTCAAGCACCAATTTTTGGGCTACTTTCAAGCAAAACGATCTTCAAGGAAATACCAACCATAAGGAGGTTGCTATCATCATCTCCGAATCAGCAGAAATGGAAATTCATGTTATAATTGTAGAATCAACCAAGTATTTGCATCAATAACATCCTAAAATCATATAGAACATGTACAAAAAGTTTCAAGAAAAAATTCAAAGCCTAACTATGTTTAAAATGCAAAACAGTTTCACTATAAACCTTGAAAAATAAAAAATAAACCTTAAAAAATAAAAAAGAAATAGTAAAAAGGTTTTTTTTTGGATTTTTGGATTTGGATTTTCAACAATTCACTATTCACCGCAAAGTTGTATCTCACAAACTACAACTCGGAAAGTAGTTCTGCTTTCTCTGGTGTTCAATGTGGGATGAAAGAAGTGTAGAAACAAAATTTCATGCAAAAATTCCACCCACATCTATATAAACCAGCAAAACAGAATCACATAAATCATTAAAAATGGCAAAATAGTGAACAGTGAACAGTGAACATTAACAGCTTTTTGCACCAATATCAGAATTTTCACCAAAAATGCACTATAGAAATGACTAACTAAACTACACTACACTAAACTAAGCTTTATGAAACTACAGAGAACCTTTGTATGAACCGATAATCCCCGGCAGCGGCGCCAAATTTGATCGAGGCCGTACCCGATACAAATAATATAACAATTAAGTATAGTACTATGAAGTGACTCCTAGGTCGTTTCCCAAAGATTATCTTTCACACAATGGTTCAAACACCTTAAACGCACACACACAATGGGGGGTTTTAGTGGTTGTTATGCTATGAAATTAAGCTAAAACAGAACACAAACAGAAAACAGAATAGTAAAGAGGCTAAATCCCTTTGGTTTCCTTGTTCACAACTCAATCCTCGGTTTCAGTATATCAAAATCAGATTCTCAGTGTTCCTTTGTTGAGAGTCGATTAACTAAGCGATGATCAACTCACAATTAAATTGCTAAACCTCTAACTAAGCGAAATTGGTATAAGCAACAAACGGTTAACAAAGTCAAACGAATCAAAGCATAAATTTCAGATTCTAAATATTGAATTCCTAATCTGTTCATAACTCTAATGTTTAAGCTTCAAACTAAGCGAAATCAACATAAACATAGAGCATTTACAGATTCACATAAATTAAGCGATTATGTGCTAGAGAACTAATTAACTAAGCGAAAATCAGTTCACAAGCCTACATCAAAGCCATGGAATTAAGCAAACCACAATATGAAATAGGATAGAAGATTCAAACATAGAGAAACCAAAATTCCATTAAAAGAATAAAGAGAAACCGAAATGCATTAAGCACTAAACCTCAAGAGTGTGATACATTACCAAAGGAATTTAGCACTAAACCTCTAGCCTTCCATGGAGGAAGAAGCAAAACCGAATTTGGAGGAGGAAGAAGATGAAAAACGAAAACCTAAAAGAACCCCAAAAGGGGGAAAACGAAAATGTAATGTCAAGTTGAAATGTTTTTGTTCTAATCTCAAGTTATGAGTGAAAAACGAAATCCTAAGGTATTAAAGGGTAAAACCGAAATGGGCCCGAAACATGGGCCCGAAACATGGGCCCAAAACCTAAAACGGAATTAAAAATCCTATAACTAAATACAATCTTCACTTTAGCACACATCTTCCACTTGTAATGCCCAGAATGTCCTTGGTGCCAAATATGTCCTGAAAATGGAATTAGATTTAATTAGGCTAAATAATCCCAAATTAACTCATTTTAGGAATAATAGTCCAATAAAGCCTAAAACACTAAACAATGCCAAATAAAGTCAATTAGACACCAAGAATCATTAACAATGGTAAAATAAGGTTATTAATAGTGTGTAATATTTGACTCATCAGGGATATATGTGTACTATAGGGTGAATATGGATGTTATGTGTTGATTGATATATGTTTATCATGATTGATGTTAGATGTGTGTGGTTTTAATAGTTTAATGTTATTACTCCATGTAAATCCACGCTACGGTCACCGTAGTTGGTTCTTACTCCATGTAAATCCACGCTACGGTCGCCGTAGTTGGTTCTTACTCCCTCTGTCTTTCCTTGCATGTGTTGTGTATTTGAGTTCAGGTTGAGTCGGTAGCATATTGGACGTTTGCGGAGAAGAATACATGGTAGAGTAGTGTTTTATGTGATTGACATGTTATTTGAAAACGTTTGTATTATGAGAACCTTGTTGGTTTAATTCTTTCGTAACATGGGACTTCTCATAAAGTGTAAAATGAAGTTGATTTAATATTTGTAATTAAAAGGGTACTTTGTTAAAGGGTAATTGTTTAGATTATGCATTTGAAAGGAAGTATAATGACATGCGATTGAAAAGAAAGGTATTTGGAATATTTCCGCCTTGAAATTTATAAATGTTTTCACTCAAGTTTCCAAACCGTTTAAGTAATGTCTTTCAAAAGTAATCACTTCACTTTCATGGATAAGGTTTTAAAAAGAATTTTTGGATTACCAAAATCGGGTCCTTATATAGAGCACTTGGACCTTCGGTCCACCTCCAATTCAGAGTAGGGGCAAAATCGGGCCAACTCTTCAAACTTGGCCGCATATTCTCCCACCGACATGTTACCCTGCTACAACCTCAAAAACTCCATTTCTTTCTTCCTCTTCAGATCAATAGGAAAGTATTTCTGAAGGAATTTCTTCTTGAATGTACCCTAGGTAATGAATTGTCCCTCAGCTTCCATTTGGCTCCGAGTGAATTCCAACCAGTTCTCGGCCTCCTTCACTAGCATATAAGTGGCATACACCAACTTCTGAGCGAACCCTCCGTGGAACTGACTGGGATTCCTCTTGCAGAATTCATCCAGACCTCGGTACTCTGCCGGTCCGGGTGGGACTAGGGATTGTGAACTCGGACTTGGTGCGGTGTTCTGATTTAGAGCCTGCAAGTTTGCATTCACATGTTGCAGTGCAGCCACCATATGAGCCAAAAGGTCATTCGAAACATTCGGACTCGCTCCTCTTCCTCTTCAAGCCATGTGTACCTGTACTCATTCACTCGTCAGTAAACCAAATTTTTAACCAGCCAAGGATCACATAATCACACAACAGTTTGTACAAATCACATATTTCAATCACATAAAGGTCACAAAGAAGCACGTAAGGCCAAACCCTAGGCCGCAGAATTAACTATGATATGATACCATATTGTAAGGACCCAAATTCTACCCTTGAAAAATTTTCTTTTATTTTAATCCTTTATGCTTAATTTCCCATGTTATACCATGCATACATTTCTTTTAGTCTTTGAATCGTCCATTTCTTTAGTTATCCAATCACGCTAAACATACAATTTTAATTTCATTCTTTGACTACCCTTAATTGCAAAAAAATATAATTCACATATATATCATAATGGGGTAATCACGTGTCCAATAGAAGGGTTACAAAATTAGTGTACCCATAGTTACAATTAACGTTAACAAATATTCAGTTGGTACAAGAAGAATTAAAACATGGAGTTTTGATCATCAAGGCTCTAAAACTCCAAATCAAGCATCTTTAATCACACGCTTACCTACAATGGGATTAACATGGACAAATTCACAAAGAAACACAAAGGAGTAAGTCGTTAACTCAATAAATGTCAATATATGTTAATCCACATTTTAATAGTGTTAAGTAAGCAATTTAGAATAATAACAAGTAAAAACCATTACAACAGTTTATATACATTTGAAATCATGCTACATGATTTGAGCCAAAGTTTGCTACATCGCTTGAGCCAAAGCTTGCTACATAGCTTGAGCCAAAGCTTGCTACATCACTTGAGCCAAAGTTTGCTACATAGCTTGAGCCAAAGCTTGCTACATCACTTGAGCCAAAGTTTGCTACATAGCTTGAGCGAAAGCTTGCTACATCACTTGAGCCAAAGTTTGCTACATAACTTGAGCCAAAGCTTGCTACATAGCTTGAGCCAAAGCTTGCAACATAGCTTGAGCCAAAGCTTACTACATCACTTGAGCCAAAGTTTGCTACATAGCTTGAGCCAAAGCTTGCTACATAGCTTGAGCCAAAGCTTTCTACATCACTTGAGCCAAAGTTTGCTACATAGCTTGAGCCATAGCTTGCTACATCACTTGAGCCAAAGTTTGATACATAGCTTGAGCCAAAGTTTGCTACATGACTTGAGCCAATGTTTGCTACATAACTTGAGCTAGAGCTTGCTACATAGCTTGAGCCAAAGTCGCTACACCACTTGAGGGTAGCTAAAAATATGTTTTCTTTTCATGGATTCTCAATCAATTTATAACAAGAAATTCCACGCATTTTCTTATACAATGCACAAGTTAAAGAATTATCCTTACCTTGGTGAGTGTGGGGTTGGATTCTTTGTAACTTTACCCGTTCCTTCGTTGCCTCCTCTAACTCTAGGATCTTTCCTCATTCCCACCACATAATAACAAAATCAGTCATTTATTTCACAATAACACATAAATAACAAATATTACACATTCAACCATAATAGATGTTCATATTTTCCCATGATTCTCAAACCATTTTATCTAGGACTTCAAAGCATGTCAAATATACATATTTATCTTTTATTTTACATTAGAATACATACTCATCATCCACCTCAACTATTTCACCAATTTTCCTCTTTAACCACAATTTCATTTTGGGCGTTTTGGGGTTTTCATGAACCAACCCACAAACCCTTTCCATTTTGTTGGATATCAACCCTAAACCAAGAGTTTAAAAGAGAGAAACGAAATAAAATGAACTACAACTCAAAAGGGAGAGTTTCCATGGTGACTCGGATTTTGAGAATAGATCCCATACACCCAAAACAAGTTTGAAAGGGAAGAAGAGTGTTAGAATCAAGAGATTTACCTCTTCTCAAGCCTCTAGATGATTCTCAGGAATCCTTGCTCTTAAAAAAGCTTCCTTCTCTCTATTCTCTCCATAGTTCTAACCCTAAAATTGTTTGGGGTTTCTATTTTAAAGTTAAATCGTCGGGTTCTCGCTCAAGCGAGCCTATTCTCGCTCAAGCAAGAAAATACCGCCCATTTTAAAAACCCAACACTGACGCTCTCGCTCAAGTGGTATTGAAAATGAATGTCCTGCCCAAGTGGTATAGAATTGAATGTCTTTCCCACGTGGTATTGAATTGAATGTCTTTCCCAAGTGGTATTGAAATTGAATGTCTTTCCCAAGTGGTATTGAAATTGAATGTCTTGCCCAAGTGGTATTGAAATTGAATGTCTTAACCTAGTGGTGTTGAAATGGAATGTCTTGCCCAAGTGGTATTGAATTGAATGTCTTGCCCAAGTGGTATAGAATTGAATGTCTTGCCCAAGTGGTATTGAATTGAATGTCTTGCCTAAGTGGTAATGAAATTGAATGTCTTTCCCAAGTGGAATTGAAATTGAATGTCTTGCCCAAGTGGTAGTGAATTAATGTCTTGCCCTATGTGGTACTGTGAAAGTATGTAAAAGTGGGAAATGAATATGTAAAACAAGATGAAAAGGAGGGTAACAAGGTTTGACATCGAAGAAGGAGAAAGTAAGAACGGTTGGATGAGGTAGAAAGAAATATAATGACATGTACTAATTTTATGTTGGAAAGTTTAAATTGTTTATCTAACTATATTATAATGTGGATTATATTTGAATGGTATTTATTGAATTAAATGACTTACTCCTTTGTATGTTTCTGTATGTTGCCATTTGATATTCCCATTGCAAGTAATTGGATAAATTAAGGACGCTTGACTTGGAGCTTTTGGAGCTTTTGGAGCTTTTAGATCTGGATTCCTTTATTTGCACTTTTTGTATCAATACTGACTATTTGCGGATTTGAATATTTGTAACCAAGGTTATTATATTTTTTGGATGTTTGTAAACTTGGGTATTTAATTTTGGAAAACCCATAACTATTCCCATGTCCTAATTAAATGGGGGACATTAATATGAATTATGTTTTTCTGCCTTATGGATGTGTGTATGAATAATGCATGATAAAATGATTAGAAAATAATCAAGGTAACTAACGTAACATACCATGGGTTACCAATCATAAGATATAAGGAAAATACATGTTTGCATCTGTTAAAATAAGAAAAAATTTCAAGGGTAGAATTTGGATCCTTACAATATGGTATCATAGCATAGTTAATCCTGCGGCCTAGGGTATGACCTTATGTGCTTCATTGTGACCTTTATGTGATTAAATTATTTGGTTTGTACAAACTGCGGTGTGATTATGTGGTTCTTGTCTGGTTAAAATTTTGATTTACTGACAAGTGAATGAGTAAAGGTACACATGTCTGGGACATGAAGAGTAGCGAGTCAGAATGTTCTGAATGACCTTTTGGCTCAGATTGTGGCGGCACTACAACATGTGAACGAGAATTTGTAGACTCTAAATCAGAACGCAACACCAAGCCCGAGTTCGCAACCCCTGGTTCCACCAGGACCGGCAGAGTACCGAGGTCTTGATGAATTTTGCAGGAGGAACCCTAGTCAGTTCCAAGGCGGGTTCGCTCCTGATGCTGCCATTGAGTGGGTCCAAGGATTGGAGAGAATATTCAGGGCCATGATCTGTTTTGATGCTCAGAAAGTGGCGTATGCCGCCTATAGGCAAGTCAAGGTGGCTGAGAATTGGTGGGAGATGGTCCGAAGACAGATGGAGACCGAGGGACAAATCATTACCAAGGAGTCCTTCAAGAGAAAATTCCTTAGAAATACTTTCCCGGGATGTTGAGTCGGACTCTAGTGGGATGTTGCTATACAAGGGAAGGGTGTGTGTGCCTCATGATGTGGACTTACGAAAGATTATTCTGGAGGAGTCACACAAGAGTAAGATGAGTTTCCATTCGGGCACTACAAAAATATACCAAGACCTGAAAAAGCTGCTTTGGTGGCCTGGGTTGAAAAAGTATGTGGCTTTGTATGCCTCAAGTTGTCTCATTTGTCAGAAAGCCAAGATTGAACATTAATGGCTAGCGGGAGAGTTACAGTTACTAGAGATTCCCGTTTGGAAGTGGGATAATATATCCATGGATTTTGTATCGGGTTTCCCGAATACTCAAAGAGGGTACGACTCGATATGGGTAATAGTGGACCGCTTGACTAAGTCTGCTCATTTCTTACCTATGAACATGAAATATTCCTTAGAGCGATTAGCTGAGTTGTATATCAAGGAGATAGTTCGATTGCATGGGATACCGTCGAGTATTGTGTCGGGTAGGGATCCCTGTTTCACTTCAAACTTTTGGACTAGTTTGCAATCCGCATTGGGGACTAAGTTGAAAATAAGTTCAGCTTATCATCCATAAACGGATGGTCAATCGGGAAGGACCATACAGTCATTGGAAGATATTTTGAGGGCGTGTGTTTTGGAACAACCTGGGAGTTGGGATGGCATGTTGCCTTAGATAGAGTTCACCTACAACAATAGTTTCCATACAAGCATTGGGATGGCCCCTTACAAAGCCCTGTATGGGAGAAAATGTAGGACTCCATTGACGTAGTTTGAAACTGGGAAGAACTTAGTATTGGGACCCGAGTTGGTCCGAGAAACGACGAAAAAGATCAAGATGATCCGAGAGAATATGAGAATAGCACAGAGTCGGAAGAAAAGCTATTACGATAAGAGATGGAAACCTCTCGAGTTTAATGAGGGAGATCATGTATTTATGAGAGTAGTTCCGACTACTAGGATTGGTAGAGTGTTGAAGTCTCGTAAGCTTACTCCGAGATTTATTGGACCATATCAAATAATGAAGAGGGTTGGGCCGGTAGCATATCAGATTGCTTTACCTCCATTGTTGTCAAATCTTCACAATGTGTTTCATGTGTCTCAGTTGAGGAAATACGCTGGAGATCCATCCCATGTGGTCGAGTCTGATCAGATTGAATGGAAGGATAACTTAAACTTTAATACGTTACTAGTGAGGATTAAGGATACCAATATCAAGAGGTTGAGAGGCAAAGAGATTGCCTTAGTGAAGATATTGTGGAGCCAAGTAGATGAAGGGGACGCTACTTGGGAAGTGGATCGTGATATGAGGAAGGATTACCCTCATTTGTTTGAATCGAGGTATGTTTAATTTTCAGGGATGAAAATTCCTATAAGAGGGGGAGGATTGTAACACCCTAATTTTATTTTGATAAGTGTGGTGAAAATTCTAGGAATTTGGACTATACTAGGTGTTTCTCGCTTGCGCGAGAGGGCCTCGCCCAAGCGAGAGGCTCATTATCTGCTCCCAGGATTTCCTAGGATTCTCACTTGGGCGATATACGGCTCGCCTGGGCGAGGGAGGGAGGTGTGGACACTGGAGGATTCTCGCTTGAGCGAGAGCGTCACTGTTGAGTTTTTAAAATTGGCGGGATAATCTCCCTTGAGCGAGAATATGCTCGCTTGAGCGAGAACCCGACGATTCAACTTTAAAATAGAAACCCCAAACAGTTTTAGGGTGAGAACTTTGGAGAGAATAGAGAGAGGAAGCATTTTCAAGAGCAAGGGTTCGTAAGAATCATCTAGAAGCTTGAGAAGAGGTAAATCTCTTGATTCTAACTCTCTTTCTCCCTTTCAAACTCGTTTTGGGTGTGTGGGATCTCTTCTCAAAATGTGAGAAACCATGGAAACTCTTCCTTTTGAGTTGTCGTTCGTTGTATTTAGTTTCTCTTTTGTGAACTCTTGGTTTAGAGTTGGTATTTAAAGATTGGAGAGGGTTTGTGGGTTGATTCATGAAAACCCCAAAACCCCCAAAATGAAAATGTGGTTAAAGAGGAAAATGGGTGAAATGGTAGATGTAGAAGATGAGTATGTGTTCTAATGTAAAATAGAAGATGAATATATATGTTTTAATGTTGAAAACGTCTAATGAAAGTGATTTTGGAAACATTGAAAATGTATGAATCTTTTGTATGGTTAAGGATGAACTATGAGTTGTTTATATGTTGTTGAGGATAAATTACTGACTTTTTTTGTTGTTTGGTGGGGAAGAGGAAAGATTCTAAGGTTGGAGGCGGTGTCAGAGGAACTTGCAAAATTACCATGGACCAAACCCAACACTCACCAAGGAAAGGATAGGCATTTATTCCGAGTTATGAAATATGAGATGTACGGTTATATGTGGATGACTCGAAAGGATTAAGATGTGGGAAGTGGTATTGAAAGTGAATGTCTGGTATTTAAATTGAATGTCTTTCCCAAGTGGTATTGAAACTGAATGTCTTGCCCAAGTGGTATTGAAATTGAATGTCTTGCCCAAGTGGTATTGAAATTGAATTTCTTGCCCAAGTAGTATTCAAATTGAATGTCTTGCCCAAGTGGTATTGAAATGGAATGTCTTGCCTAAGTGGTATTGAATTGAATGTCTTGCCCAAGTGGTATAGAATTGAAATTCTTGCCCAAGTGGTATTGAATTGAATTCTTGCCCAAGTGGTATTGAAATTGAATGTATTGCCCAAGTGGCATTGAAATTGAATGTCTTGCCCAAGTGGTAGTGAATTGAATATATTGCCCTATGTGTAACACCCTGAACTGTGGCATACTGCCAGATTCTCGCTTGAGCGAGAGTGCCTCGCCCAAGCTAGAGTATCAGAGTTTCTTCAAAGAATTGTATCTGAGAGTCTCGCCTGAGCGAGAGTTGGCTCACCTGGGTGAGAGTTTGGACTTTGAGGCTGTGAGATTCTCGCCTGAGCGAGAGTTGGCTCGACTGGGTGAGAGCATCAATGTTGAGTTTTTATAATTGACGTGATTTTCTCGCTTAAGGGAGAAAGGGCTTGCTTGAGCGACAATCCTACGATTCAACTTTAAAATAGAAACCCCAAACACTTCTAGGGTTATAATCTTTGAGAGAGAAAGAAGTAGAGGCGATTTTGGGAGCAAGGATTCGTGTGGAATCTACTAGAAGCTAGAGAAGAGGTAAATCATTGGATTTTGACACTCTATCTAGTCTTGAATCTCCATTTATGTTTATTGGATCTCTTCTCTTATCATTGGAAAATCCATAGAACCCTCTCTTTGAAGTTGTGGTTCGTTTTATCTAACCTTCTCCTTGAAAACTCGTGGTACAGAGTTTGTATACGAAAAGGGGATATTTGTGGTTGATTGACGAAAACCCCAAACCCTAAAACAAAAATGGTTTTAAAAAGGAAAATGTTGGGTTGGAAAAGGTGGTTTATGGTTTGTGAAGTTGAGTAGGAGTTGTTGTACATGTTTTTCTTTGTATATACTCCAACTTGACATAGTCTTGGAAACCTTTGATAAGATGTGAACCTTATGTGGTTGAATATGCTTATTATGAGTTATTGTGTGTTATTATGAATAAATGACTGATTATGTTGTTGTGTGGTGGGGATGAGTAAAGATCCTAAGGTTGGAGGTGGTGTCGGAGGAACTTGCAAAGTTACCTAGAACCAAACCCTACACTCACTAAGGTAATGGATAAGTGTTTCCATTATATATGATGTGATGTGAAAAGGATATGTTTATGAGATAATATGATGCTAGAGAATGCATTGTTAGGGATTAAATTGTATTAGATCACCTTTGTGGTGTAGACTTGCCCTATGTGGGGTATTGGATCACCTTTGTGGTGTAGACTTGCCCTATGTGGTATTGGATCACCTTTGTGGTGTAGACTTTCCCTATGTGGTATTGGATCACCTTTGTAGTGTAGACTTGCCCTGTGTGGTATTGGATCACCTTTGTGGTGTAGACTTGCCCTTTGTGGTATTGGATCACCTTTGTGGTGTGGACTTGCCCTGTGTGGTATTGGATCACCTTTGTGGTGTAGACTTGCCCTATGTGGTATTGGATCACCTTTGTGGTGTGGACTTTCCCTGTGTGGTATTGGATCACCTTTTTGGTGTAGACTTGCCCTATGTGGTATTGGAACATCTTTGTGGTGTAGACTTGCCCTATGTGGTATTGGATGATTTAGAATGAAAGGTACTTGATAAGGTTAACGAGTCTTATGAATGGTTTGAGTAAATACATTTTGTAAAGATATTGAGATGATGTGTGTAATGAATTGATTGTACGGAAGATGCGTATTAAAAAGGGGAAATTAATGATACATATGCGTATGTAGGTGGTAAACTATGTTCTATTTCAATGCTTATTTGTATATAAAAATGTGGATTATTGTATAATGTTATTAACGTGTCTGATGACTTACTCCCTTGTATTTCGTGTATTGTTTATGATAATCTCATTGTAGGTAAGCGGAAGATTTGAGGATGTCATGATTAGGAGCTCTTAATTTCGTAGTCTTTATCTTCATTTTTGTAATCTAACTGACTAAATGTTGAGCTGACTATTTGTAACCACGGGCATTATATTTGGATATATTTGTAACCATGGATACTATATTTGAGAAACCACGACTTCCAGTACGTTGTAAGTATTGGAAGGTATTAAAATGAATTATGTTTTTATGCATTTTTTATTAGATGTATGAACAATGCATGTTAGCATGATCATGATATAAATCAATTGGTTAAAGGAAAGCCTAGAGGCTTTCAATTATAAGAATAAATAAAAGGAAAGGAAAAGATATATGCATGGATGCATTAAAATAAAATAAAATTTTCAAGGGTAGAATTTGGGTCCTTACACTTTGTGGTATTGTGAAAGTATGTAAAAGTGGGAAATGGCTATGTAAAACAAGAATGAAAAGGAGGGTAACAAGGTTTGACATCGGAGAAGGAGAAAGTAAGAACAGTTGGATGAGATTGTAAGAAATATAATGACATGTACTGATTTTATGTTGGAAAGTTTAAATTGTTTATCTAACTCTAATTATAGTGTGGATTATATTTGAATGGTATTTATTGAATTAAATGAGTTATTCCTTTGTATGGTTTTGTATGTTGCCAATTCATAATCACATTGTAGGTAATTGGATAAATTAAGGACGCTTGACTTGGAGCTTTAGGAGCTTTTAGATCTGGATTCCTTTATTTGCACTTTTTGTATAATAACTGACTATTTGCGGATTTGAATATTTGTAACCAAGGTTATTATATTTTTTGGATGTTTGTAACCTAGAGTATTATGAGTTTGGAAAACCCATAACTATTCCCATGTCCTAATTAAATGGGAGACATTAATATGAATTATGTTTTTCTGCCTTGTGGATGTGTATTTGAATACTACATGATAAAATGATCATAAAATAATCAAGGTAACTAATTGTAACATACCTTGGGTTACCAATCATAAGATATAAGGAAAATACATGTTTGCATGAGTTAAAATAAGAAAAAATTTCAGGCGTATAATTTCGGTCCTTACACTACGAATATCCAATACCACGAGGGCAAGTCATACATTGCTACGAATAGCCAATTCCATGAGGGCAAGTCATACATTGCTACGAATAGCCAATACCACGAGGGCAAGTCATATTGCTACGAATAGCCAGTACCACGAGGGCAAGTCACATTGCTACGAATAGCCACTACCACGAGGGCAAGTCACATTGCTACGAATAACCAATACCACGAGGGCAAGACATTCACAATACCACTTGGGCAAGACATTCACAATACCACTTGGGCTAGACATTCACAATACCACTTGGGCAAGACATTCACAATACCACTTAGGAGGGACATTCACAATACCACTTGGGCAAGACATTCACAATACCACTTGTGCAAGACATTCACAATACCACTTGGGCAAGACATTCACAATACCACTTGGGCACATTCACAATACCACTTGGCCACATTCACAATACCACTTGGGAAAGACATTCACAATACCACTTGGGCAAGACATTCACAATACCACTTGGGAAAGACATTCACAATACCACGTAGAACACCGAGTCACTCTCTCGAGCGAGATCCTCTCGCTCAAACGAGGATTTCCCAATATATACTCCAACACTCTAATTTTTCTAATCACTCCGAATACGAAATTTGAGGTGTTACAATCCTTCCCCCCTAAAAAGAACTTTTGTCCCCGAAATTTTATTAGGTTACTCTCAGGAAAATACTATCATCGCCTAGACTTTAGACATAAGATATACTCGACCAGACTTAGATCCAACCATCTAAACCCTTAAGATCACTTAGACGACAAACAAGGACACATACCACGTAACAGTGATACCACATTGCCAATTCATGGGTTAACCATCTAGAGTCCAAATACCAAAGCCAAATATCAGGACAACTAGGACGACTAAGTGAAAATTATCACAACCGGAATAAATATTCTCAAGTATTCATCAAGAACAATAGATCTCCCCGTTCTATCAAGATAACAATCGTTCAAAATGATCAACACATACAGTGAGATTCACAATAACACATTTCAATTCGAAAGAAAGTGGGACTCCATACCTATCATCTACCACGATGCATTAGATCGCATCCAACATGAAAAAGATAGATCAACATTCACTCGATGGAAATAGCGTCATTTCATTTCATACATGAGAAATAGTCACTATTAATTCAAAATTCTCAATAACATTTCACACTTGTACTCACTACCACACAGAAACAAGTCATTCATTCAACGAGTAGCATTTAGACAAACAAGATTTTCCGGAGTTTTTCAGAGCATCAAATAAAATCACCAAGTAATTATCCAATCCAGTCAAACATTCTTACAACAAATAGAGGCGGTAGAAGAAGATTCGCAAATTCATAGCCTCAACTAGGCGTACAAGATCGTAGGCCCACTCAAATCACATGCTTTATTACCAATGATCATTTCCAAATTTACAAACATTCAATCCAATAACATACGTTAGATATGGATACCCCAATTACACTTGCAAATATACATTTAGTACTCAAATTTGCATCACGTCTAGAAACACATAGTCATAATTGCATCACCAAGTTTTTAACAACATCAAATTCGTTCAAGATATCGTTGTTAAAACTTTGGATCTTCAGCAAGGGAACTTAACTAATGCTTAGCCAAATGCTACACTTCACCCAAAATGATTTTCGAAAATAGATTAGATGTAAGATGCATGGCAATCACTTCGTAAAAGCAAGGTTTTCATAACCATTTCAAAATAACTTAAAAACCCTTTTTCTCATGCAACATTGAACATCCAAATCACAATTTTCAAAAGCCTAGTTAGTTCTAGAGTTACATTCCATTCAGGACATGATAGTCCCCACAGTCCATTTACAGAAACATACTTACGCAATAACATTGCAATTATGCATAACAATTAACGACGCACATGAAACAGAAACAAGTTTTGTAAGTATAATATCAAAGTAGATAATTTGTGTTCATTACCACTATATCGTACATTGCAAATATTCAATTACAGAAGGTCAATCACCATAGACCAAAAGTTTTGTGTACAAAAATCAAAAAAACTTCGCCATTCCCAATACTACTTTCTTCAAAAGGCATATGAACAAAATTTTGTTTATCGATTAACCCGCTAAAACTTAAACAACACAACATCCATGTTCATCATCAAAGCTCAGATTTATGCACATATAAGAAATCAGTGGCACAATGAAAAGTTGTCACTGTCAAATTTGCATGCTTATTCTTTTTCACACTGACTCGTTTTAATCACCCACCATGAGTTACTTCAAAATAACAACATACCTAAATGTTCACGTTTATTCAAATACATTCATCACAATGACGTGGTAAATAATTTAACTAACCTCATTCATTACCTTGAAAAATAAGTTTTACCCCTTAAAATAAATATACAAATGAATGCAAACAAGGGAGGATAACCTTTTGCAACTCATAAAAACAAGGATACTAGACTTAGTCTTTTCAAAACACACTAGGTATCCTTCATTTACATTTCCTCGTTAAACACAATATTTTTAAAACCAATACTTCATGATCAGTACCTTCCATACAACATATCCATGTACATGTGCACAGGAATCATTTCCATTACTATTCAAATCGTTACCGAGACAGTTAACATATTGCTTCTAGAATTCACACATCACAGAACAAATTATCGGATATTAACAATTAAACTCAAAGAGATATTTCACCATTTTCATACAGAACATGTTACACACAAATTCCTCATTTCATTCAACTTCCTAAACCTTCACGCATTGCAAGCAAACTCATACGCCGGAATAACTCAAGATGTACATGTTCATTTCCAGGCAAAACAGGCAAGTACATGCTAGTAGACTTTTACAAGTTAAAATTTTGCATGGTTACATGTCATATAATGAAAATTTCAATCTAGCCACCGAGTTTAATAAACGGTCAATCATTACACCATGCATATTTGTTTTAATCCTGAAGAACGACAAGGTAACTAACAACATATCTCAATTAGGAACATGTAGGAAATCACACATCATGACACACAAATTTTCATGTTATAGATCAATCTATCTTTATCAAGAGCTAACATTCCTCTTATCATTAAAAATCATCAATCAAGTAAAAATTCAATTTTCAAGAGATCCTCCACTTAGTGATAAAAGAAAATTCACATAAAGAGGTTGACCAAAGCTCAAACAAGAGATCCTCCACTAGGAACTCTCAACAAATAAATCTCACACCAAGAAATCCAACCGGAAAGTCACAACTAGAAACTTTTAGTAGGAGTTTTAACAGAGAATTCCCAACAAGGGACTAACAACAAGAAATTTAACAAGGAGTTCATACCAGAGAATTCAACAAGGGTTTTACAACAAGAAATCCTCCACGAAATTCACAACAACGAATTTTCAACAAGCACTTCATCAGTAACTCACAACAAGACATCCAACAATAAGTTCACAACCAGACGCTCACTGCAAGGAATTTAACAATCATCTTTCACATCAGCAATTAGAACATAGTCAACAAACAATTCACATAAGTCATACAAAGAAGCATATAAGGCCATATCCTAGGCTGCATGATTAACTAAGCTCTGATACCATATTGTAACGACCCAATTTTCATAACCCAAAATTGTAAAAAATTTATTCATGAAAGTAAAGTAGTTACTTTTGAAAGACATTAATTAAACGATTTAGAAAACCTGAATGAATACATATATCAACTCAATTCATACTTCAGGTGCGAAATTAATCAATCGTTCACTTCATTTAAAACATGTCATTACACTTCCTTTCGATTACATAATTTATACAATTACCCTTTATCAAATAATACTTTGATTACAAACATTAATCAATCTCATATTACGAACATTAATCATGTACCATGTTGAATACATGAAGCAACTAATCTAATCTGTACTCTTCTCAGCAAGCATCTGATGCGCTACAGCTACCACCTGAACTCAAATTCATAGAACAAGCAAAGCAGAGACAAAGAGGAGTAAGAACCAACGACGGCGACCGCAACATGGAATTACATGGAGCAATAACATTAAAGAATTACAACCTATGCAACATCTAACATCAATCATATTAAACATATATCAATAGTACATCCATCCATACATTAACCACATCATTCTCATACCTTCAATTAGCATAATCATCATATCTCACTTAGACAAATCAGGCAAATCAGTACAATATACCATGTGATAGTCACTTCTTCATTTAGCATCTATTCCAACATACTTATACGATTTATCCAATTCAATCTTCATCATAAATCAACACACAATAATCTCTTCCCATAAACCACAACAACACTATACTCATGGCATTTCCATACTCACAGAGTATTAGAATACTTTCCAAAGGTAATACCACTTTCAATACAACACTACACCACCTGGGACTAATCATACACTATTACATAGATCCAATACCACAAGGGCAAGTCATACATTGCTAAGAATAGCCAATACCATGAGGGCAAGTCATAAATTGCTACGAATAGCCAATTCCACGAGGGCAAGTAATACATTGCTATGAATAGCCAATACCACGAGGGCAAGTCATACATTGCTATGAATATCCAATACCACGAGGGAAAGACATTCACAATACCACTTGGGCAAGACATTCACAATACCACTTGGGCTAGACATTCACAATACCTCTTGGGCAAGACATTCACAATACCACTTTGGCACGACATTCACAATACCACTTGGGCAAGACATTCACAATACCACTTGGGCAAGACATTCACAATACCACTTGGGCAAGACATTCATAATACCACTTGGGCAAGACATTCACAATACCACTTGGGCAAGACATTCACAATACCACTTGGGCAAGACATTCATTGCTCAATCATATACAACGAGAAAATCCACGCATTTTATAACATCATATATAATTTAAATTCTTCTCTTACATCACATTTCACCATAATACCCACAACTACAACCATGTCGAAATAATCATTTTGAAGAAGATCTTGCTCCTGACCTTGGCACGGTTTTGATGAAGACACCAATATCACAAAAAGAAGAAAGGAAGAAAACCGACAAAGACTATCGAAGACGAAGCTTCAAGATTTAGAGTCTAAGTCTTTAGGTACTTCTATGCTTACAACTCGTTTATTTACTTAGTTAATAATGCTCAAAAATGTTTTCAAGAAAATCAGAATAATCTAAGTGTGAATAAAAATAATTTTCAAAAACAACATATAACGGGTTACAATATTTGAGTAACAAGTTACATGAGTGAGAAAAGAGTTTTCAAACCTCTAACAGATATGTGTAATCCATTACAGACTTTGGAGTAACAGATTACCATTTTTAGAAAACAAGGTAATCGATTACTCAATGTAGTTTAATCGATTACACTAAGGCAAATTCACAAAGCTGTCAAACAGTGTTGATGAGTAATCGATTACTCAAATCCAGAAATCGAATACACTGTGTGAATTTTCAAAAAGCTGTTAATAGGATTATTGGGTAATCGATTACCCACTTGCAGTAATCGATTACTGAGAGATGTTGCATCACTTTTCAGATTTCAAGAGATAGGGTTTCACTCCAAACTGATTGCTTTTCATTCCAAACGAAACCTACTCATACCTAGGGGTATTATGGTTGATTGGAAGCCTATATAAAGGCATTGAAACACTCTCACAATATATAACAACATATACAACTCAGATTTCAAACTCACTTTTAAAAAGCTCTCACACTTTCTGATTTTACTTGCACTTTTCAAGCAACCTACTCTTAAACTTTCAAAGTAATTTTGAAGTTTCTTCCAAGTGTTTTTCATATTGTTAAAGAGCATTATTATCTCAAGTATAAAGAGTTGTTATTGGATTGCAAGTTATAGAAATTGTCATATACACTTGTAAGGCAATCCAAGGCAAATTGTACATTCTTCACTTTTGCAAAGTTTACTTTCTTTCACAAGGGTGTGAAGAGAAAGGGTGAGTGACTTGGTATAGTGTTTACCAAGGGTGTAACTTGGTATAGTGTTTACAAAGGGTGTGACTTGGAATAGAGTTTTCCAAGGGGATTAGATATAAGTGAGTGTGTAAGATACAAGGAGATCTCGGGGTGAGATAATTGTAATTGCAACACATTATATTTAATAAAGGAATCTCTTGTGTGTCAAGAGTATTGGACGTAGCCTTCGGTGGACAAGAAGGTTAACCAGTATATAACACCTGTGTACTTCCCTTCTCTTTGTTAATTATTTATCCTTCCTAAGTCAATATTTTTCTGCATATTATTTCCGCTGCACGTTAACTTTGATATTGCAGAAAAATTGGCCATACTTATTGCAACAACTAATTCACCCCCCCCCCCCCCCCCCCCTCTTAGTTGCAATCTCAGTCTTACAATTGGCACCATAGCTATTTTTTAGAAAGTTACTCTCAAAATCTGATCCTACTACAACATGGCCTCAAGATCATTCCTAGGAGAAGGATCCAACATTAACAGACCTCCAAGCTTTGTTGGAGAGTGTTACGACTTCTGGAAAATCAGAATGAGAATTTTCATAGAGTCGCAAGACTTGGATATCTGGAATGCTATCGAGGAAGGACCATATGAACCCTTCACCATAGTCAACAAAACAAGGAAAATAAAGTCAAAATCTTCATGGAATGATGAAGATAAGAAGAAGGTGCAATACGATCTAAAGGCGAAAAACATCCTCATTTCAGCACTTGGCAATGATGAACTTTTCAGAGTATCAAATTGCAGATCGACCAAAGAAATATGGGATAATCTAGAGATTATGCATGAAGGAACGGAGGAAGATTTAAGGTCAATTCTCAACAATATCATCTCTCGCTATTTGTAACGACCCGATTTCTACCCTTGAAATTTTTTTCATTCATTTTAATTCCCTCTTACATACATTCATCATCTTACTTAAAACCTTCAGGAATCATTCCTTAAAAATACTCTTTACACCTATTATATTATCATATAATTTAAATTGCGGAAAAACATAATTCATTCATTATTATTCCCATTGGGTACTAAGAGCCCAAAAGTTATAATACTCCAAATATAACAATACCCACGGTTACGAGTACCCAAATAAATGTCAGCCATGGTTACAATCATTTAAATCTGCAGGTAGTCATTTAGAATACGAAAAACATAAATAGTGAATCCAAAGTCTAAAGCTATTAAAGCTCCCGACCTGGCATACTTCATTCGTCTATTTACCTGCAATGGGATTATCAATGACAAAAGTACAAAACACACAAAGGAGTAAGTCATTAATTCAATAAACGTCATTATAAGATAATCCACATTAGAAAAAGGAGTTAATAAACCATTTGTTTTATAAATTCATTTTGTCCTACATTACTTGAACCAAATTTTTGCTACATAGCTTGAGCCAAAGCGTTGCTACATAACTTGAGCCAAAGTATTGCTACATAACTTGAGCCAAAGTTTTGCTACATAGCTTGAGCCAAAGTTTTGCTACATAGCTTGAGCCAAAGTTTTGCTACATATCTTGAGCCAAAGCATTGCTACATAACTTGAGCCAAAGTTTTGCTACATAGCTTGAGCCAAAGCATTGCTACATAACTTGAGCCAAAGCATTGCTTCATAACTTGAGCCAAAGTGTTGCTACATAGCTTGAGCCAAAGCATTGCTACATAACTTGAGCCAGAGTATTGCTTCATAACTTGAGCCAAAGTGTTGCTACATAGCTTGAGCCAAAGCATTGCTACATAACTTGAGCCAAAGTATTGCTTCATAACTTGAGCCAAAGTGTTGCTACAAAGCTTGAGCCAAAGCATTGCTACATAACTTGAGCCAGAGTATTGCTTCATAACTTGAGCCAAAGTGTTGCTACATAGCTTGAGCCAAAGCATTGCTACATAACTTGAGCCAAAGTATTGCTTCATAACTTGAGCCAAAGTGTTGCTACATAGCTTGAGCCAAAGCATTGCTACATAACTTGAGCCAGAGTATTGCTTCATAACTTAAGCCAAAGTGTTGCTACATAGCTTGAGCCAAAGCATTACCACATAACTTGAGCCAAAGTATTGCTTCATAACTTGAGCCAAAGTTTTGCTTCATAACTTGAGCCAAAGTATTGCTTCATAACTTGAGCCAAAGTCTCTTCATCCCACCACATAACACAATGTTAGTCATTTATTCCAAATATCACATAAACAACTTATATTGCATTATTTAATCATACAAAATATTCATCATCAATATTCAACCATCTAAAACATGCATAACATCTCATATTTCAATATTTGCGGGTAAACTCAACTTCTACCTCTAACATTTTACTCATTCTCTCCTTTTACCACATTTTCACTTTTAGGGTTTTTGGGGTTTTCATGAATCAACCCACAACCCTTTCCATTCTTGAGATACTATCTCTAAACCAAGAGTTTACAAGATAAAAACAACATAAAACGAACCATAACATAAAATGAAACATAAAATGTGTTTTGGGTTTCTATTTTATAGACACTGCGATAAGTGTAATCTATTACAAGTATAGTGTAATCGATTACACTGTGTAAATTATAGAGGCATCGTCGCTATGTAATCGATTACCAACATGGTGTAATCGATTACATTAATACGATGTAATCGATTACCATAAGTGTGTAACCGATTACACAGTGTAAATTACAAAGGCATCGTCGCGATGTAATCGATTACCAACATGGTGTAATCGATTACATTGTGTCAGATGTACATATCTGATGCTTTTAATCATCATGTAATCGATTACCAGGAATGTGTAATCGATTACAATGTGTCAGATGCACAGGTCTGATTAGTTTATCAGCATGTAATCGATTAACAGGAGTGTGTAATCGATTAAGAGGAGTGTGTAATCGATTACACTGTGTCAACAGCCCAAAATTGCCATTTCTCGCCTAGGCGAGACAACTCTCGCTAAGGCGAGAATCCTCCAGTATAGTCCAGGATTTCACCCTCCCAGGTGATCCTTTCTCGCTCAGGCGAGAATCTCTCGATCAAGCGAGGCTTCCAGGACTGATACTATAATTTTAAAGATTAAAATTTGGGGTGTTACAATTCTCCCCCTCTTATAAGAATTTTCGTCCCCGAAAATTAAACATACCTCGGAAAATAAAATCATCACCTAGACCTTTTGCACACAAAATCACAATTTGATTCTCTAATCCATTAAGATTACTTAATCAGTCACTAAGGGCATACACCACTAAACCATGATATCACCAAACCAATTCATGAACTAACTCCTCAATGTCCAAATATCAAGATCCTAGCCTCGAACAACATTGAATACCATGAGAACTAAACCGTATCCTACTAAAGATCTTTTCTACATTTTTCAAGAACCATAGGTATCCATCACATATCCATCTATCAATCCTAACATACGTCAAGAATCCCGATAACACTCTCGAATTTCAGCGAATGGGGAACCCCTTATCCCATATCTATCTAAATGCATCTTTTAACATCCGTCATACACTAACTAGTTTCATCTCCACTCGAGAATCTAGCACAATTTCGATCAACAAAATACCTACACAAAAGTCTCTTAATGCCTCATCTATTGTACACAATCAAACTATCCAGTAATTGTGTAATTACATCAAATATTTCTACCATCAAATCTTATCGTCTTAAGAAATTACCAATTTCTAGCCTCTACTGAAACCATAAAACCATTGATTCACACCAAAACTAGGTACTCTGTTACCAATTGGCAAGTACAAGTCGACCAACACTCAAACCTACAACTTGCGTTCGTTTGGTCATCCTAATTCTGTTAGCAAAGATAAACTTATTAACCCACTCGCATTATGTCCAACAATACATGGGCGTCTTATATCACTAAACTTCTAACAACCTCAAACTTATTCCGATATGGTTGCTAAAATTTCGGATTTCTCCAACATGATACTAAATCATTTCTTAGCCACAGGCTATGTTTCGCCCAAAGAAAAGGATTTTCGAAAACGGTTTGAATCCATGACTTATGAAACAAAGTTTACATAATCAGTTCAACACAACCCCAAACTCCTTCTCTCATATGGCTACATCCCACTCATACACCGTCATTACTGACGTTCACGAAACAGCAACAACTTTTGCCGGTACAACATTCAACGCAGACAATTGAGGTACACCATCACTATTTCATGTATTGTCAATGTCCTACCGCAAAAGTATCGATCATTCATGACCAAAAGTATCACGTCTTTTCCTTTGCATTCAACACATTGACGGGGTAAGTAAATTGACTAGCCTCTTTCCTCGACTATCAGTATACGTCTTACCCCCTTAGCATACACTTACATATCAATGCATACTAAATGTTAAATCTTCACCTCAACAATTACACACAGTTAAACATAACACTATTTGCTGACCGCTAGTCCATTTCCAGGATTAAATTCAATTGGGACATCATCGCGCATATTAACCCTATAGCAAAGGTTCTACCATTTACCCCAACGCTACACTGAGACAGTCCCGATCCAAAATAAGTTTTTTTGGTTCAACATCCCCACACATAGCTTGGCGTTCAATACCAATATACATTTGTTACGGCGAATACTCCTCTTTAACAAAAATCAAATTTTATAGACCAAGAGCTTCATGCACAAGAATCAAAATAACTTTTTCATAATTCACGCATCAAGGTATAATTAACCAAGCATTAGTACATAATCTCGAAAGATATTTTCCCCATTGTCATACAGAACATGTTACGCACAAATTCCTCATTTCATTCACAGAAGAAAATTCACTTTCCCAGAAAAATACATAGCTCTTTCAAATCTTAATATATTGAAATACTAACGAGTTCTTAAATATCCTCTCGTTACATTTACTGAATAAAAACCGATCCCTTTTTCGAAGGAGAGTTTTGAATTTCTTAGCCGACACTGGCCCCATACTACTAGCATGGTCAGAGATCTCGCACAGATCCCTAACCGCCACAACTTTGTCAGCACTATTCAATCATAACATGATTTGCCAACAATTAGTCCATCCCCAGAACTTTATCTAACTGGGATAACGACAAGTAGACTGAATCTACGGTAAATATCACACCATTTACCACAACCGGACTCTAGAACATAAACGTTGACACCACCACCAGCACAAAGATTGGGGTCGACGCGACCAAGTCGGAAGTAATGACTCAGTTTACAATTTCAGCCGGTTTTCACATTTATCATATATAAGGGAGTGTGTCGCTCCCGAATCAACAACACTAAAAAAAGGAATACATGTCACCATGCGTTTACCTCTCGCTGGATCATCAACACCTGATGTCCCTGCGCCACTTGGGGTAACCATCTGACCGTGGTCTCTTGCCTCCTCGGCAGGAGGGGCATTAGGTCTCCGATCCAGCTTGGAACAATACCTTTTATTATGCTCAAACTCCTTGCAGTGGAAACATCCATTCCCCTTTCCTCATACATCCCACATCGGATCAGACTATCCGATTCTGATGCCTCTGCACCATACATGGTAACCACTCTGCCGATAGATTGAGGTCGTCCAGTCCCCATAGCATTCATACTCTACCGTGACGTAGGACAATGCCTCTTTATAGGTCTGGTCTCTTTACAACGAAAACGGTGATTTGTAGTTCCAGAACACAATCATCCGTCATGTTTCTGGTTACACTTGCTGCACCAAGGTGGAGAGTTTAACCGTGACCCTCCGGCATTCGCATGGGTCCTCGGTCCATACGAAATGCAACTCCGAGTACCAACACGTGGAAATTAATGCTTCCGCTCTTCGCTATACATCTTATCCTTGCCTCTTCCGTGCACAAAATTTCGTTGAGGCCCAAAGTCCTTGTGAGGAATGGATTCGGAGGTCGGCACTCCATCCGCCTTCATGTTAGTACACTCCATTCCTTGGACCCACTCAATAGCAGCATTCGGGGTGAATCCGACTTGGAACGGACTAGGTTTCCTTCTGCAAGATTTATCTAACCCCCGGTACTCAGCCAGTCCTTGTTGAACTAGGGTGTGCGAGCTTGGACCTGGTGCCACGCTCCGATTCAGATGTTGTAAATTCTCACTCATTTGTTGTAGTCCCGCCACCATCTGGGCCAAGAGGTCATTCGGAACATTCTGACTCGCTCCTCTTTCTCTTCCAGCCATGTGTACCTGCACTCACGTACTTGTCAGTAGACTAATTGTATAACTAGACAAGCATCACATAACACACAATCGTCAATGCTAACCTAGCAATTCAAACACATAAAGATCACAAAGAAGCATGTAAGGCCATATCCTAGGCCGCAGGATTAACTATGCTCTGATACCATATTGTAACGACCCGATTTCTACCCTTGAAATTTTTTTCATTCATTTTAATTCCTTCTTAGATACATTCATCATCTTACTTAAAACCTTCAGGAATCATTCCTTAAAAATACTCTTTACACCTATTATATTATCATATAATTTAAATTGCGAAAAAACATAATTCATTCATTATTATTCCCATTGGGTTCTAAGAGCCCAAAAGTTATAATACTCCAAATATAACAATACCCATGGTTACGAATACCCAAATAAATGTCAGCCATGGTTACAATCATTTAAATCCGCAGGTAGTCATTTAGAATATGAAAAACATAAATAGTGAATCCAAAGTATAAAGCTCCTAAAGCTCCCGACCTGGCATACTTCATTCGTCTATTTACCTGCAATGGGATTATCAATGACAAAAGTAAAAAACACACAAAGGAGTAAGTCATTAATTCAATAAACGTCATTATAAGATAATCCACATTAGAAAAAGGAGTTAATAAACCATTTGTTTTATAAATTCATTTTGTCCTACATTACTTGAACCAAAGTTTTGCTACATAGCTTGAGCCAAAGCGTTGCTACATAACTTGAGCCAAAGTATTGCTACATAACTTGAGCCAAAGTTTTGCTACATAGCTTGAGCCAAAGTTTTGCTACATAGCTTGAGCCAAAGTTTTGCTACATAGCTTGAGCCAAAGCATTGCTACATAACTTGAGCCAAAGTTTTGCTACATAGCTTGAGCCAAAGCATTGCTACATAACTTGAGCCAAAGTATTGCTTCATAACTTGAGCCAAAGTGTTGCTACATAGCTTCAGCCAAAGCATTGCTACATAACTTGAGCCAAAGTATTGCTTCATAACTTGAGCCAAAGTTTTGCTTCATAACTTGAGCCAAAGTGTTGCTACATAACTTGAGCCAAAGTCGCTAACCATTTATGGTCGGCTAAAAATATATTTTCTTTTCATTGAATTCACCATCAATCATTTCCCGTAAATCCACGCCATCTTTAGTACAAACACACCCATATATGTTTATACTAAACACATGATTCACAATATAATTATTGCATGATCAGAAATACACACGTTTTCCATCTTCCGTAAATCTACGCCTACTTTAGTATAAACTCACCCATATATGTTTATACTAAATGCGTAATTCACAACTCAATCACTGCATAACCCGAAAATACTTACATTTTCTATTCCAAATGCACAATTAAAAACTTATCCTTACCTCGATGAGTGTTGGGTTTGGTTCTTGGCAACTTCTCGAGTTCCACCAACACCGCCTCCAACCTTAGGATCTCTCTTCATCCCACCACATAACACAATGTTAGTCATTTATTCCAAATATCACATAAACAACTTATATTGCATCATTTAATCATACAAAATATTCATCATCAATATTCAACCATCTAAAACATGCATAACATCTCATATTTCAATATTTGGGGGTAAACTCATCTTCTACCTCTAACATTTTACTCATTCTCTTCTTTTACCACATTTTCACTTTTAGGGTTTTTGGGGTTTTCATGAATCAACCCACAACCCTTTCCATTCTTGAGATACTATCTCTAAACCAAGAGTTTACAAGATAAAAACAACATAAAACGAACCATAACTCTAACGGATGAGTTTCCATGGTTTCTCATGTTATGAAAATAAATTCAACATACCCAAAACAAGTTAGAGAGGAAGAAGAAGAGTTAGTAACAAGAGGTTTACCTCTTCTCAAGCTCCAAGATGAGTCCTAAGGCTCCTTGCTCTTGAAAAGCTCTCCTCTCTCTCTTCTCTTCGAAGTTCTAACCCTAAAATGTGTTTTGAGTTTCTATTTTATAGACACTGCGATAAGTGTAATCAATTACACTGTGTAAATTATAGAGGCATCGTCGCTATGTAATCGATTACCAACATGGTGTAATCGATTACATTAATATGGTGTAATCGATTACCATAAGTGTGTAATCGATTACACAATGTAAATTACAAAGGCATCGTCGCGATGTAATCGATTACCAACATGGTGTAATCGATTACATTGTGTCAGATGTACATATCTGATGCTTTTAATCATCATGTAATCGATTACCAGGAATGTGTAATCGATTACACTGTGTCAGATGCACAGGTCTGATTAGTTTGTCAGCATGTAATCGATTACCAGGAGTGTGTAATTGATTACCAGGAGTGTGTAATCGGTTACACTATGTCAACAGCCCAAAATTGCCATTTCTCGCCTAGGCAAGACAACTCTCGCTAAGGCGAGAATCCTCCAGTATAGTCCAGGATTTCAGCCTCCTAGGTGATCCTTTCTCGCTCAGGCGAGAATCTCTCGATCAAGCGAGTCTTCCAGGACTGATACTATAATTTTAAAGATTAAAATTTGGGGTGTTACACTATTGGTATCTCATCATTATGATTATGAAGAGATAAGTGAAACTAAACCTTTTTCTTCTTCTGAATTACAATTAGCATTTAATGAATTGCATGATGAATATGTCAAACTTAGAAAATTATTTCTAAAACAAAAAACTGAATTAGAATTGTTTTGAAATAAATCATCATCATCCTCTTCATGTCAAAAATGCATTACTCTTGAAAATAAAGTTTCAACATTAAGTTTTGAACTTAATGATTCAAACAAGAGTAGCAAATATCTAGAAAAGATAATAAAGGATTAGAGACATATTAAAGACTGAAGAGGTCTAGGCTATTCTAAAAGCCAAGCTTAGAAGCAAAATGTCTCAACAGAAATAATCTTTCAAAAACAATGTATCCATGCATTTGATCATAGTAATAATAAGACTAGGATACATAAACATCAACCCATATGCTCTTATTGTAAAACCCTTGGGCATACACCAAATACTTGTCATATTAGAAAATATGGTGTTCCCTTAGGATATTTTAAATAGGTTGAGAAAGGATCTAACCATGTAGGACCCAAAACAATTTGGATACCTAATATAACTTAACCTGTTTTGCAGGTTGATTTGAGCACCGCCCGCTATTTATGGTACTTGGATAGCGGTTTCTCAAAGCATATGACGGGCGTTAAAACTAAGTTCTCTGTCCTCACTCCAAGGGACAAAGGCTATGTCACATATGATGACAACAACAAAGGAAGAATTCTTGGAGTCGGTAGAATCGGCAAGCCACCATTAACAACCATAGAAGGAGTACTATATGTGGAAGGACTTAAGCACAATCTTCTAAGCATAAGTCAACTCTGTGACAAGGGCTTCCATGTATCGTTCTACCCAGATAAGTGCATCATTGAAAGTAAGGAATTTCTAAACTCTAAACTTGTTGGTAAGAGAATTAATAACATTTACATGATAGATACAGATTCGTCTCTTCCTATAACATGTTTAGTTGTAAATGATAATCATGATGCATGGCTTTGGCATAGGAGAATTGCTCACATACATATGGACCATTTGAATAAGCTAATCAAGAAAGATTTGGTTGTTGGTTTACCCAAGATGAAGTTTGTTAAAGACAAATTATGTGGTGCATGTCAAATGGGTAAACAAACAAAAACCTCTTTCAAGCCAAAACATATGGTTTCTTCGGATAGACCGTTGCAGTTAATACACATGGACTTATTTGGCCCCTCAAGGACAAAAAGTCTTGATGGTAACTACTATGCTCTTGTTATAGTAGACGATTTTTAACGCTACACTTGGACTCTATTCTTAGTACATAAGAATGAGGCATTCAAAGCCTTTAGCACTTATTCTAAAAGAGTCCAAAACGAAAAGTCACTTAAAATCGCTGCTATAAGAAGTGATAATGAGGGAGAGTTTCAAAATGCTTCTTTTGAGGAATTTTGTGATGATCTTGGGATTAATCACAACTTTTCTGCTCCTAGAACACCACAACAAAATGGTGTTGTAGAGAGAAAGAATCGGTCATTAGAAGAACTCACTAGAACAATGTTGAATGAAACTAACCTCCCAAAGTACTTTTGGGCTGATGCGGTAAGCACCGCTTGTTATGTTTCAAATAGAGTTCTAATAAGACCCATTCTAAAGAAAACCCCCTATGAACTCTTCAAAGGAAGAAAACCAAACATTTCACACTTGCATATATTTGGTTGTAAATGTTTCATATTGAATAATGGCAAAGAAAACTTAGGCAAGTTTGATGCAAAGGCAGATAAAGGAATCTTCCTAGGCTATTCTCTCACGAGTAAAGCTTATAGAGTCTTTAACAAAAGAACTCTAGCAATGGAAGAATCTGTCCACGTCTCCTTTGATGAAACCAATTCTCTAATCAAGGAAAGGTTGACTATTGATGAAGAAGATTTGCCTAATCCTACATTTAATGAAAACGTCATTATTGAAACTACACATAATATAGAGCATGTGGAAGTGATGATAATCCTTCTATTCAAGAAGAGCATATTCACTATAATTCACCTAAAGAGTGGAGAAATCATCGAGATCATCCTATAGACAACATTATTAGTGATATTAACAAAGGTGTTACCACTCGTTTAATGCTAGAAAATGCATGTCTAAACATGGCCTTCGTCTCTCAAATAGAACCATCTAAGATTGATGAAGAAATCGAGGATGAACACAGGATTCTTGCTATGCAAGAAGAACTTAACCAGTTTGAGAGAAACGAAGTTTGGGAACTTGTTCCTAGACCTAAGAATAGGCATGTAATAGGAACTCTCTGGGTATTTCGCAATAAATCAGATGAAAATGGTATAATCATTAGAAACAAGGCTAGACTAGTAGCCCAAGGATAAAACCAAGAGGAAGGTATAGACTTTGATGAAACCTTCGCTCCAGTTGCTAGACTTGTAGTGATTAGACAGTTACTTGCATATGCATGCTCTTTAAACTCTCAGCTTTACTAAATGGACGTAAATAGTGTGTTCCTTAACGTGTATATACAAGAGGAAGTATTTGTAGAACAACCTCCTAGTTTTGAGGACTACAAACATCCCTCTCACGTATACAAGGTAAAGAAAGCCCTCTATGGATTAAAGCAAGCTCCACGTGCTTGGTGTGACCGTCTAACCAACTTTCTAACAGAAAAAGTTTTTAGAAAAGGCAAGGTCGATACTACACTATTTATTAAGAAAATAAATCATCATACTTACTTGTTCAAATCTATGTTGATGATATTATTTTCGGTTCTACTAACGAAAGTTTGTGTAGTGAGTCTGGCAATATGATGCAAGGGGAATTTGAGATGTCTATGATGGTAAAGCTAAATTACTTTCTTGGACTCCAAATTAAGGAACTTAGCTAAGGAATCTTCGTAAGTAAGTCCAAATATTGCAAAGACTTGTTGAAAATATTTGACATGGATGAGTGCAAGCCGATTGCTACTCCTATGAGATCAAGTACATACATCGATGTTGATGATGCTGAAAAATGTATGGAAATATCCAAGTATCGAGGTATGATCGGATCTCTTTTATATCTTACTGTTAGACCTGATATTATGTTTAGTGTATGTCTATGTGCGCGATATCAATCTAAACCCAAAGAGTCACATCTAGTTGTCGTTAAGAGAATGATGAAGTATCTCAAAGGCACAACAAATGTTGGACTATGGTATCCCAAGGGAAGCGTATGCGAATTGGTTGGCTTCTCGGATTCAGACTTTGCGGGATGCAAGTCTGAGAGAAAAAGTACAAGTGGTACTTGCCACATTCTAGGGAATGCTTTAGTTTCTTGGTCTTGCAAGAAACAAGCTTGTGTTGCCTTAAGCACCATTGAAGCGCAATATATTGCTGTTGGTAGTTGTTGTGCACAAGTGTTGTGGCTCAAACAACAATTATGGGATTATGGCTTAAACTTAGGTTGCACACCCTTGAAATGTGACAATACTAGTGTTATTAATCTCACCAAAAATCCGATTATGCACTCAAGAACCAAACAAATCGATATAAGGCATCATTTCCTTAGGGACCATGTCCAAAAGAAGGATGTGTTGGTAGAGTTCATTGATACTCAAAACCAACTAGCGGACATATTCACTAAATCGCTAGCAAAAGAACCTTTCTATAAAATTAGACGAGAATTAGGCGTTCTCGATGAAGCTTACTTGTCCTAACATGTGTAAATGTTTATGTGTATGCTTCATTGTTTATATCCAATGCCTAATTGTTCTTAAATTGTGTGTTTTATGCTTTAATTTTCAAGTTTTTAGAGCCAAAAATCACATTCAGCATTAGTGGGGAAACAATATGTTACAGTAATCGATTACTGTAATGATGTAATCGATTACAGAGAGACACTGTTAGAAATGGTGGTAAATAAGGAAGCTGAAATCCCTTTCTTCATTTGGGAAATATGAAGATGTTGTGCTCTGTGATGTGGCAACAATGGAAATCCCTTTCTCAATTAGGACTCTCCATGATGGGTTCTCTAACAAGATCACATTTGCGCACAAGGGGAAAAAATGGTTTTAGCTCCCTTGTCTCCAAAACAAGTGGGTGAAGATCAAAGAGCATTGAAAAAGAAAATTGAGAAAGAAAAAGGAGAAAACAAGAATGAAAAAAAAGATGAATTGGGAAAAAAGATTTGTGTGGCAATGAAGCATGGGCCTGCAAAGCCCACGATTTCTAACAAAAAAATTTTTCCCACTAAATTATATTTTTCCTTACAGGAAGCATGAGGTTATGTGGAGCCAAATTCGAGGTCGAATTCTCTCAAAGAAGGAGGGGATGATAGCAACCTGCCTAGGCCGAAGCCTAAGAAGGTCAACAATTCCTTAAGGGCTTAATGATTTTTACTTTATTTTGCAGTAAATAAGTGGGGGTCTTATGTCCCACCTTTATTTTAATTTATGTTTTATTTTTACTTGGACAATAATTTTAACTTTGGTAATAAGATTTATAGTCGTGTGTTTGTTCATATAATTACCATATGAAGAAAGGGCTACAAAAGTCTAACTAGCATGGAGTGAATGGTTACACAAAGGCGGGTCAAGTTTTAGAGCCAAAGCCAAGCTATGGAGATGTGCTCGGCTAGAAAGGGACCAGACCAAAGCCAAGCCAACACGCTGACCCATCCCACATTTTCAGCCAAGTCTTTAAATGCTAATTTACACGGCTGAATTCCATGGACCAAGCCAAGACATGACATTAATACACAGCCAGCTTTCAAGGCCAGGTCAACCGAGGCAATTCAAGGCGCCTACCAACATTCTCGCTTAGGCAAAACACTTGGGAGCCTCACGGCCATCCCCATTATATATGTATCTTTTCTAAGCTTGAATAAGATAGATTTGAATTTTAAGAGAAAAACACTTTGTTGTTTAAGTTGAGCTTTGTTCCTACCCCATTAACTTATCAAGCTTGTCTTGTGGTGTTTTCTTGGCTCATCACCTTATTGGTGTGGTGCCTCCAATCATCCTCATCAACATCCTTGCTGTGGTGGAATTCCTTAACTTATCAAGCTTAGGCTTGTGGAATTTTCCCTCTCAAGTCTTTTCCAACTTCTTTTATCTTTCCTTAATTTAATCCCCCTTAACCATTCACACACGACCAAATACAAGCCCAAACAGCCAAACACCCCAAAACCAACCCAAAGCCGAAGCATTAGCATCATCTAGCTCACTCACGGCCAGAAAACCTACCTAGGACATAAAAGCCTCGGTCATAATTTCCAACACCTTGTTCAGCCGAAGGCCAGCCTCGGTCAGACTGACTCAAGCCACGCACCAGCCCAAAATCCCAAACCCCTTACACACAACCACAATACAAACAGCCCCAAATACAAAAATTCCAAAAACAACCAGAATTCCCAAATACAAAATACCAAAAACAACTAGAAATTTCGCATTTACATTACAAGTCCAAATTTCAAGCAAAACGATCGTAAAGAACACCAACCCCACGAGGAGGTTGCTATCAAATGGTATTAGGAGCTAGTATTGCTTGAAAACCGCAAATCATGTCTAGTCGCGATCGAAGCCCAACAATTTCCCCAAGAAAAACCAACTTCACCATGGTTATACAAAATATCAGCACTCAAATCCAAGCCCTCCGAAGGCAGATGGAAGAGATGCTTGGTCATAATGGAAGGTGACGCCAAAGTGACTCAAGTAATCATGAGTCAGAAAGAAGGAGAAGGCGTGGAGAAAAGAGACACCATAATAGGCACAATGATGACTCTAGTGCCCATGATGGTGAAAGGAGGAGGAGGCCACGTGGAGAAAGATATGGTGAGGAGAACCTTGGAGACAGAAATGATGGAGTCAAGGTTCAAGTCCCAAGCTTTGTGGGCCTAAAAAATCCCGAAGCCTATTTGGAATGGGTGCTGAAAATGGAAAAGGTGTTTGACAACCACACCTATTCTCAAGAGAAAAAGGTGAAAGGGGCAGCCTTGGAATTCAAGGAGTATGCCATGGTGTGGTGGGATCAATACCAAAAAGAATGGCGGAGGTGTGGAGTCGAACCAATTAATACTTGGGAAGAAATGAAGCTTACCATGCGGAGAAGGTTTGTGCCAAGTTCTTATCAAAGGGACATAAACAATAAGCTCCAAAGGTTAACCCAAGTTAACAAATCCGTGGATTAATATCACAAGAAAATGGAGTTGGCCTTGCAAAGGTCAAACCTCAATGAGGAACGTGAAGCTACTATGGCATGTTTCCTTCATGCCCTAAACTAGGACATCCAGGATGTGGTGGAGCTACAATCCTATGTGGAACTAGAGGATTTGGTGCAAAAGGCGATTAAGGTCGAGCATCAACTCAAGAGGAAAAAGAACAAGTATTCCTCTAAGTTCTCAAGTTGGAAGGATGAACCAAAGAACCATGGAAAACAACCCATGGAAGTGTAAAAGAAAAGTCGTAATGTAAAGTGTTTCAAGTGCCTAGGCCATGGACAAATTGCATTACACTGCCCTACTAAGAGGACCATGGTGTTGACTAATTGTGTAGTGGAGTCTCAATCCGAGACTTCAAGTGAAGAAGAGAGTGAAACTAAAGCTATCATACCGGAAGGTGACCTACTCATGGTAAAAAGGCTCCTGGGAAGCCAAGTTAAGGAGAATGAGGAGGGTTAAAGGGAAAATTTGTTTCACACTCGATGTTTGGTAGGAGGACATGTGTGTTCTGTAATCATAGATGGTGGAAGTTGTGCCAATGTGGTGAGCACAATGCTAGTTTCAAAGCTGAACCTTGTGACTAGGACCCACCCATCCCCATACAAGGTACAATGGCTAAGTGAGGTTGGAGAAATGGTGGTAAATCAGCAAGCTGAAATCCCCTTCTCAATTGGGAAATATGAAGATGTCGTGCTATGTGATGTGGAAACAATGGAGGTCGGTCACCTATTATTAGGCAGGCCATGGCAGTTTGATAAGAGGACTCTCCATGATAGGTTCTCTAACAATATCACATTCGAGCACAAGGGCAAAAAAGTGGTTTTAGCTCCCTTGTCTCCAAAACAAGTTGGTGAAGATCAAAGAGCATTGAAAAAGAAAATTGAGAAATAAAAAGGAGAAAACAAGAATGAAAAAAAAGATGAAATGGAAAAAAAGATTTGTGTGGCAATGAAGCATGGGCCTGCAAAGTCCACGATTTATAACAAATTTTTTTCCCACTAAATTATATTTTTCCTTACAGGAAGAGGGAGGTTATGTGTAGCCAAATTCGAGGTCGAATTCTCTCCAAGAAGGAGGGGATGATAGCAACCCGCCTAGGCCCAAGCCTAAGAAGTCCAACAATTCTTTAAGGGCTTAATGATTTTTACTTTATTTTGCATTAAATAAGTCGGGGTCTTATGTCCCACCATAATTTTAATTTATGTTTTATTTTTACTTGGACAATAATTTTAACTTTGGTAATAATCTTTATAGTCGTGCGTTTGTTCATATAATTACCATATGAAGACAGGGCTATGAAAGTCTAACTAGCATGGAGTGAATGGTTACACAAAGGCGGGTCAAGTTTTAGAGCCAAAGCCAAGCTATGGAGATGTGCTCGGCCAGAAAGGGACCAGACCAAAGCCAAGCCAACACGCTGACCCATCCCACATTTTCAGCCAAGTCTTTAAATGCTCATTTACATGGCTGGATTCCATGGACCAAGCCAAGACATGACATTAATACATGGCCAGCTTTCAAGGCCAGGTCAACCGAGGCAATTCAAGGCGCCTACCAACATTCTCGCCTAGGTTTTAATTCATTTTTGAATTATGGACAAGCATCCCAAATTTTCCACCCAACACTTAAAAGCCAAATTCAAAACCTGACCGAACATTAATGCACCAGGATGATTCTACTAATCATTTATTATTTGAATTAGGAAGTGCTAAAGAGAATGGACTTGTCGTGTGACATAAAAGGTATCTTAATGGAGAAATTCAAAATGCACAAACACATGTGCTAAAAGAAAGGAGATAGGCGTGTGACAATAAAGCCATCTTAATGGCGGATTTCAAATGAAAAAGACATGTGCTAAAAGGAAGGAGCTGCATGTAACATAAAGGCTACATTGATAAGGAATTTCAAATCCAAATGCACATGTGCTAAAATCAAGCCGAGTATTAACTCCAAGAGCTGAAGATATTCTCAAAATTGAAAGTGCACAAGAGTAGGGACCAGCTTTAAGGCAGCATTGATGAGGAAATTCGAATTCAAATGCACATGTGCTAAAGGCCAACCACGTAATAACTTCAAAATCACATGTGCTGAATTATGTTTTAATGCATTAACAATAAAGCCATGTAACTTGCCCCATGTTGGGAGGCAAGCTTTACTATTTTCGAATTTGCATTAAGTCTGTCCATAACGTGTCAAGCTAACTCACCAATCCGTGCCAAGCTTGGGCATGCGAAAAATGGCAAAACACTTGGGAGCCTCACGGCCAGCCCCACTATATATGTATCTTTTCTAAGCTTGAATAAGATAGATTTGAATTTTAAGAGAAAAACACTTTGTTGTTTAAGTTGAGCTTTGCTCCCACCCCCTTAACTTATCAAGCTTGTCTTGTGGTGTTTTCTTGGCTTATCACCTTATTGGTGTGGTGCCTCAATCATCCTCATCAACATCCTTGTTGTGGTGGAATTCCATAACTTATCAAGCTTAGGCTTATGGCGTTTTCCCTCTTAAGTCTTTTCCAACTTATTTTATCTTTCCTTAATTTAATCCCCCTTAACCATTCATACACGACCAAATACAAGCCCAAACAGCCAGACACCCCAAAACCAACCAAAAGTCGAAGCATTACCATCATCTAGCTCACTCACGGCCAGAAAAACTACCCAGGACATAAAAGCCTCGGTCCGAATTTCCAACACCTCGTTCAGCCCAAGGCCAGCCTCGGTCAGACTGACTCAAGCCACGCACCAGCCCAATCTCCCAAATAGAATTCCCAAATACAAAAATACCAAAAACAACAAGAAATTCCGCATTTACATTAAAAGTCCAAATTTCAAGCAAAACGGTCGTAAAAAACACCAACCCCACGAGGAGGTTGCTGTCATTAAATAGAAGATGAATATGTATTTTTTTTAATGTTTGGAAATTCCTAATGAAAGTGGTTTTGGAAACATTGAAAATGTATGAATCTCTTGTATGGTTAAAGATGAAATATGAGTTGCTTATATGTTGTTGTGAATAAATTACTAACTTTTGTTGTTGTTTGGTGGGGATGAGGAAAGATCCTAAGGTTGGAGGCGGTGTCGGAGGAACTTGCAAAGTTACCAAGGACCAAACCCAACACTCACCAAGGTAAGGTTAAGTCTTTGACTAGTATATCGTATTGGAAAATGTGTGGATGTTCTGTTTATAAATTGATTTTGAATCAATGAAAAGAAATCATATTTTTAGCTACCCGTCAATGGTTTAGAAAGCTATGGATCAAGCAATGTAGCAAACTTCAGCTCAAGTTATGCAGCAATACTTTGGCTCAAGTTATGCAGCGATACTTTGGCTCAAGATATGTAGCGATACTTTGGCTCAAGCTATGTAGCAATACTTTGGCTCAAGCTATGTAGCAATACTTTGGCTCAAGTTATGTAGCGATACTTTGGCTCAAGTTATGTAGCATAATTATAGATATTTATGAATGTCGATATATGTTTGTTAATGGGAATAAATGACCGTGTGGGTCGGTCACAAGGTGTATGAAATGTTAGAGTGGTTTATGTGTAATGAGGATGCGTTGAAATACTGGAATTATCAATGGAAACAAGTGGTATAAACGTACTTTATATGTAAAGAATTTATTTACTTACTGAACTTTATGAAATGTGGATTATCGTATTATTGAATTTATTGGGTTAATGACTTACTCCTTTGTGTTTCTCCATGTATTTGTTTATGATAATTCCACTGTAGGTAAACGGAGGATTTGAGGATGCTTGATTTGAAGCCTTAGGAGCTTTTAAATCTGGATTCTTTTATTTTCACTTTTTGTATCAAACTGACTATGATGATTTGGATATTTGTAACCATGGGTATTTATTATTTTGGTGACCCGTAATTATTGGTGTATCGTAAGTACTGAGAGATATTAAAATGAATAATGTTTTTCTACATTGTGAATGTGTGTATGAATATTGCATGTTAAACAATTATGAAATAACAAGGATGACTAATGTAAAGTCATTGGGTTTTAATTATAAGTTATAGGAGAGAAAAAGAATACATGTATGAACAACTTAAAATAAGGAAAAAAATTTAAAGGGTAGAATTTGGGTCCTTACAGTTTCCACATTTCTTTCAACCCAAATTGAACACCAAAAAAAGCACAATCACTTTCCAAGTTGTAGATTGTGAGATGCCCCTAAGGATTGAATAGTAAATAGGCGAAATTCTATTTTTAGTATAACTTTGGATCCATATATCAGAATTGGACAAATGATATATGCAATTGGGGTATAGTTTTCCATTCTATCCATTGGACATATCAACAACGCTTGATTAAATGAGGGTTTTTGAATGTCACTGATCTAGGTCGTACTAGATGCAAATAATAAAACAATGAAGTACAGTACTAGGAAGTGATTCCTAGGTCGTTTCTCAAAGATTATCTTTCACACATTGGTTCAAACACCTTACATGCACGCACATAGGGGGTTTTGGTGGTTGTTATGCTTTGACACTAAAGCTAAAACAGAACACAAACAGAAAAAAGAATTGTAAAGAGGCTAAATCCCTTTGGTTTCCTTGTTGACAACTCAATCCTCGGTTTCAATATATCAAAATCAGATTCTCAGTGTTTCTTTGTTGATAGTCGATTAACTTAGCGATGATCAACTCACAGTTAAATTGCTAAACCTATAACTAAGCGATTATGTGCTAGAGAACTAATTAACTAAGCGATTATGTGCTAGAGAACTAATTAACTAAGCGAAAATCATTTCACAAACCTACAACAAAACCATGGAATTAAGCAAACTACAATCTGAAATAGGAAAGAAGATTCAAACATAAAGAAACCGAAATTGCATTAAACAAATAAAGAGAAACCGAAATGAATTAAGAACTAAACCTCAAGAGTGTGATACATTACCAAAGGAATTTAGCACTAAACCTCTTATCTTCCATGGAGGAAAAAGCAAAACCAAATTTGGAGAGGAAGAAGAAGAAAAACGAAAACCTAAAAGAACCACAAAAGGGGGAAAACGAATTTCTTTCTCTAAAGCTGAAAAAGTAAAGTGTGTAAAAAGTGATTGATGAAAGGAAATCCTAAGGCTATTAAAGGGTAAAACTGAAATGGGTCCTAAACAATGGGCCCAAAACCTAAAACGGAATTAAAAAGCTATTACAAATTACAATCATCACTTTAGCATACATCCTCCACTTGTAATGCCCAAAATGCCCTTGGTGTCAAATATGACCTGAAAATAGAATTAGATTTAATTAGGCTAAATAATCCCAAATTAACTCATTTTAAGAATAATAGCCTAATAAAGCCTAAAACACTAAACCATGCCAAATAAAGTCAATTAGACATCAAGAATCATTAACAATGGTAAAATAATGTTATTAATAGTGTGTAATATATGACTCATCAGTCACCTTTAACAACACTAATTTAAACGTAGTTAAATATGAGACTTTTAATAGCACAAATTGTAATGAACGTTGTTGATGTCACCTTTAACAGCACTCATTAGACAAAGGGTTGTTGTATATATTCAGAAAAACAACATTTGGTTAAAAGAGCTTTGTTGAATGTCACCTTTAACAACACTCATTAGACAAGGATAGTTGTTGAATGTCACCTTTAAAAACAGTCATTTAAGCGTAGTTAAATGTGTGACTTTTACAATGCTCATTTAGCATAGTTTGTTGATTATGTGAGTGTTAAATGTGTGACTTTTAAAAGCGTCATTTTGCATAGTTTGTTGATTCTATGAGTGTTGGTTCATATAGTTGTGCATTGAATTTTTACATGAAATTTTGTTTCCACATTTCTTTCATCCCATATTGAACATCAGGAAAAGTATAATTCTTTCAAAGCTGTAGTTTATGAGATGCACCAAAGCAGTGAAAAGTAAATAGTCGAAATTCTATTTTTAGTATAACTTTGGATCCGTATATCAGAATTGGATATATGATATATGCGTCTAGGGTAGAATTTTCGTTTATATCCATTGGACATATCAACAACGCTTGCTTAAAAGTGAGTTGTAGAATATCACTTTTAACAATACTCATTTAATTGTAGTTAAATGTGTCAATATTTACAATAACGCTCATTGATATGTCACCTTTAATAACACTCATTAAAAATAGCACTATTGAATATTTTCATAACAATAACACTTGGTTAAAAGAGCTTTGTTGAATGTTAGCCTTAACAACACTAATTTAAGACCTTTTAAATGTGAGAATTTTAACATCATTTTGCATATTTTGTAGATTCTGTGAGTATTGGTTCATATAGGTGAGGGAGGAATTTTGGCATGAAAAGTAAAAGAGCGTTGTTGAATGTCACCTTTAACAACACTCATTAAAGAAAGCGCTCATTGAATTGAGTGTTGTTGATATGTCACCTTTTACAACATTCATTAAAGAAAGTACTGTTGAATAAATTCAGAACTACAACACTTGGTTAAAATAGCTTTGTTGAATGTCAACGTTAACAACACTCATTTAAGAGCTGTTAAATGTGTAACGACCCGATTTCTACCCTTGAAATTTTTTTCTCATTTTAATTCAATTCCATTCAATCACTCATAACTCACATTACCATTTTAATATCCTTACTTCAAAATCTTATTTCCCCTCCTCACACTCAATCCATGAATCAATAACCACATACATAATCACCATTCTACTTTAGTTTCTCAATTATCACTCTTTAAACACTTTTTAACATAAGATATACCATACGACTTATATTGCGGAAAAACATAATTCATTCATTATTATTCCCCATGGGTAATAAGAGCCCAAAAGTTATAATACTCCAAATATAACAATACCCATGGTTACGAATACCCAAATAAATGTCAGCCATGGTTACAATCATTCAAATCCACAAGTAGTCATTTAAAGTAAAAAAACGCAAAGAGTGAATCCAACATCTAAAGCTCCTAAAGCTCCCGAACTAGCATACTCCATTCATTTATTTACCTGCAATGGGATTATCAATGACAAAAGTACAAAACACACAAAGGAGTAAGTCGTTAATTCAATAAACGTCATTATAAGATAATCCACATTAGAAAAGGGTTAGTATACCATTTTCGAAATTCATTTTGTCTTGCTGCAAAACTTGAGCCAAAGTCGCTACACCCCTCAGGGTTAGCTAAAAGCAGAATCTCGTTTCTCTTAAAACCAATCACGCTTATACACTCAAGCCAGAGTTTACGCTTCTATACTCAAGCCAGAGTCGCTAACCATTCATGGTCGGCTAAAACATATTTTCCTTTCATCGATCTCCTCATAAATCATTTTCATGCTTCTATACTCAAGCCAGAGTGTATGCTTCTATACTCAAGCCAGAGTGTACGCTTCTATACTCAAGCCAGAGTGTACGCTTCTATACTCAAGCCAGAGTGTACGCTTCTATACTCAAGCCAGAGTGTACGCTTCTATACTCAAGCCAGAGTGTACGCTTCTATACTCAAGCCAGAGTGTACGCTTCTATACTCAAGCCAGAGTGTACGCTTCTATACTCAAGCCAGAGTGTACGCTTCTATACTCAAGCCAGAGTGTACGCTTCTATACTCAAGCCAGAGTGTAAGCTTCTATACTCAAGCTAGAGTGTACGCTTCTATACTCAAGCCAGAGTGTACGCTTCTATACTCAAGCCACAGTGTACGCTTCTATACTCAAGCCAGAGTGTACGCTTCTATACTCAAGCCAGAGTCGCTAACCATTCATGGTCGGCTAAAAATATATTTTTCCTTTCATCGATTTGCCATCAATCATTTCCCGTAAATCCACGCCATCTTTAATATAAACACTCCATATATGTTTATACTAAATACGTAATTCACAATATAATTATGGCATCACCAGTAATTACATACATTTTTCATTTCCGTAACCTTACGCCTACTTTAATATAAACACACCCATATATGTTTATACTAAATGCGTAATTTACAACTCAATCATTTCATAACAAGAAAATACCCACATTTTCCTTTTCCGTAAATCTACGCCTTCTTTAATATAAACATACCCATATATATTTATACTAAATGCATAATTTACAACTTAGTCTTTGCATTTGCAGAAAATACACATTTTCTATTTCAAATGCAAAATTAAAGACTTATCCTTACCTCGGTGCGTGTTGGGGTTCGATTTGCGAGTAACTTTACCAGTTTCCTCCACGATCTCCTCCAACCTTAGGATCTCTTCTCATTCCTACCAATAACAACAATGTCAGTCATTTATTCAAAATAATACATAAATGACTCATATTTCATCATCAAACAAACCAGGGATTCACATATTTTCAAATTTGCAAAACTACTTCAATACAAGTTCCTAAATATCAAAACATACATGTTCATCTCATATAACAACATCAAAGCACAACTCATTATCCACATCTAACATTTCATCTCTTTCTCTTTATACTCATATTCTTATTTTGGGGGTTTTTGGGGGTTTTCATGAATAACCCATAAAAACTTTCCATTCATCAAATACCAACTCTAAAACCAAGAGTTTACAAGATAAAAACAATATAAAACGAACCATAACTCTAAAGGATGAGTTTCCATGGTTTCTCATGTTTTGAAATTAGATCCAACATACCCAAAACAAGTTAGAGAGAAAGAAGAAGAGTAAGAAGCAAGAGGTTTACCCCTTCTCAAGCTCTAAGATGAGTCCTAAGGCTCCTTGCTCTTGAAAAGCTCCCTTCTCTCTCTTCTCTTCAAGTTCTAACCCTAAAATGTGTTTGGGGTTTCTATTTTTAAAGAGCATTCGTCGGGTTCTCGCTCAAGCGAGCCCATTCTCGCTCAAGCGAGAATCTCACAGTGAGCAATTCTCGCTCAGCGAATAGATGTAATCGATTACCATATGGTATAATCGATTACCATATGGTGTAATCGATTACATCAGTTAAAAATGCACATATTCGATGCTTTTATCAGCATGTAATTGATTACCAGGACTGTGTAATCGATTACATCATGCAAAATACACATATATGATGCTTTTATCAGCATGAGATCGATTACTAGTGCAGTGTAATCGATTACATAATGTAAAATACACATATCTGATGCTTTTATCTGCATGTAATCGATTACCAGGACTGTGTAATCGATTACATCATGCAAAATACAAATATCGAATGCTTTTATCAGCATGTAATCGATTACCAGGACTGTGTAATCGATTACCAGGACTGTGTAATCGATTACACTGCCCAAAATTGCCATTTCTCGCCGAGGCGAGACAACTCTCGCTCAGGCGAGAATCCTCCAGTATAGCCCAGGATTTCACCCTCCCAGGTGATCCTTTCTCGCTCAGGCGAGAATCTCTCGCTCAAGCGAGACTTCCAGGACTGATACTCTAAATTTTAAAGACTAAAATTCAGGGTGTTACAAAATGTGTGACTTTTAACATCCGCATTTTAAATAGTTTGTTGATTGTATGAATGTTGGTTCATATAGCTGTGGGTGGAACTTTTGCACGGAATTTTGCTTCCACACTTCTTTCATCCCACATTGAACACTAGAAAAAGAAGAATCTCTTTCCAAGCTATAGTTTGTGAGATGCACCTAAGCATTGAAAAGTAAATAGGAGAAATTTTATTTTATTATAAATTTGGATCTGTATGTTAATATTGGACATATGATATATGCATCAAGGGTAGATGTAAGGACCCGATTTTGTAACCCAAAAATTTTAAAACTTTATTCATGAATGTGAAGTGATTACTTTTGTACGATGTTGCTTAACTGATTTGGAAAACTTGAGCGATTACAATATTAGTTGAGTTCATAGTTCAAAACGCGGAAATAATCAATAGTCCTCTTTCATCAAGACATGTCATTACATTTCATAATAAATTCATACTCTATACATTTATCCATTATCAAATAATACGCTTATTACAATCATTAAACCAACTTCAATATACACTTAGGAGAAGTCCCATTTCACAAAAGAGTTGATTCTACATAGTTCTCATATTACATATATTAATCAAATATCATATCAACTAGGGGAGGGATCCACTTACTCCAAAAAACACTTACTTATTATCTTAGCCATCCAATCTTGAAAAATTCAATGGTTTAGATGTACTCACCAATTCAAACCATTGGATTTCCAAGAATGAATGGTCATGATGTGGAGTAAGTGTTTTTCCACTTACTCTTGGAGTAAGTGGATCCCTCCCCTATCAACTATACATGGTAATAACTCTATACGGTACTTTCTCCGCTAGCATCCAATGCACTATAGCCGCTACCTGAATTCCAATACATAACACATACAAGCAGAGACAAAAGGGAGTAAGAACCAACTACGGCAACCGTAGCATGGAATTACATGGAGTAATAACATTAAAGTATTAAACCTATACAACGTCTAACATCAATCATATTAAACATATACCAATCAACACATTATTCCACATAATGTTCATATATCCAATTAGCATGATTATCATCTCTCACTTAGACAATTCATCCGAAATCATTACAACAGACCATAAGATAGTCACTCCTTCATTTAGCACCTATTACGACATACTTATATGATTTATCCAATTAAACCTTCATCATAAATCAACACACAATAATCTCATCCAATAAACAACAACAACACTATACTCAAGGCATTTCCAAACCTACACATCATTACAGTACTATATCATATAAGGTTAATCATAAGTTGCTACATAGAGCCACTACCACCAAGAGCAAGTCGGGCACTGCTCAAAGGGCCAATCCACAGAGTCATTAGTTCACGTTAACTGACATATATCAGCATACATATATATCTATAACTAAGCTACATAACTTGAGCCAAAGTATCGCTGCATAACTTGAGCCAAAATATCGCTACATAACTTGAGCCAAAGTATCGCTACATAACTTGAGCCAAAGTATCGCTACATGACTTGAGCCAAAGTATCGCTACATAACTTGAGACAAAGTATCACTACATAACATGAGCCAAAGTATCGCTGCATAACTTGAGCCAAAGTATCGCTGCATAACTTGAGCCAAAGTATCGCTACATATCTTGAGCCAAAGTATCGCTACATAACTTGAGCCAAAGTATCGCTACATAACTTGAGCCAAAGTATCGCTACATAACTTGAGCCAAAGTATCGCTAAATAACTTGAGCCAAAGTATCGCTACATAACATGAGCTAAAGTATCGCTACATAACTTGAGCCAAAGTATCCCTACATAACTTGAGCCAAAGTATCGCTACATAACTTGAGCCAAAGTATCGCTACATAACTTGAGCCAGAGTATCGCTACTTAACTTGAACCAAAGTATCGCTACACCTCTCAAGGGAGCTAAAAATAAGTTTTCTTTTCATTGTTTCACAACCGATAACAACGAGAAAATCCACACATTTATCAAATACACTAAACCAATTATGGGCTTCTCCTTACAACTGCATCATTCACAATATAATCATGTTCACTACATTATTGTCACGTCACAGCTTCATAATACACAAAATACCACACCAACGTCATAAGCACAATGTATCTCATTTCTTACCACCATAAAACAATTCACAACATCATGATTGTCATATAACATAATAATTGTCCTTTTATCACAAATAACCAACTCACAACATATTCATCATCACTTAATATACTCATGTCCATTTATTGCCATTAAACAGCTCATCACACAATCATTATTACAAACATACCCATATATGTTTATAACAAATAAGCGACTCACAACTTAGTCATTATCATAAATATACTCATATCTTTTTATCACAATAAACAACTCATAACATATTTATCATTGATCGAGGCCGTACTCGATACAAATAATATAACAATAAAGTATAGTACTAGGAAGTGACTCCTAGGTCGTTTCCCAAAGATTATCTTTCACACAATGGTTCAAACACCTTACACGCACACACACAATGGGGGGTTTTAGTGGTTGTTATGCTATGAAATTAAGCTAAAACAGAACACAAACAGAAAACAAAATAGTAAAGAGGCTAAATCCCTTTGGTTTCCTTGTTCACAACTCAATCCTCAGTTTCAATATATCAAAATCAGATTCTCAGTGTTCCTTTGTTGAGAGTCGATTAACTAAGCGATGATCAACTCACAGTTAAATTGCTAAACCTCTAACTAAGCGAAATTGGCATAAGCAACAAACAGTTAACAATGTCACACGAATCAAAGCATCAATTTCAGATTCTACACATTGAATTCCTAATCTGTTCATAACTCTAATGTTTAAGCTTCAAACTAAGCGAATTCAACATAAACATAGAGCATTTATAGATTCACATAAACTAAGCGATTATGTGCTAGAGAACTAATTAACTAAGCCAAAATCAGTTCACAAACCTAAAACAACACCATGGAATTAAGCAAACCATAACATGAAATAGGATAGAAGCTTCAACAACATAAAACCGAAATTGCATTAACAACAACATAGAAACCGAAAATGCATTAAGCACTAAACCTCAAGAGTGTGATACATTACCAAAGGAATTTAGCACTAAACTTCTAGCCTTCCATGGAGGAAAAAGCAAAACCGAATTTGGAGGAGGAAGAAGATGAAAAACGAAAACCTAAAAGAACCCCAAAAGGGGGAAAACGAAAATGTAATGTAGAGTTCTTTTTGTTCTAATGTCAAGTTATGAGTGAAAAACGAAATTCTAAGGTATTAAAGTGTAAAACCGAAATGGGCCCTAAACATGGGCCCAAAACCTAAAACGGAATTAAAAATCCTATAACTAAATACAATCTTCACTTTAGCACACATCTTCCACTTGTAATGCCCAAAATGTCCTTGGTGCCAAATATGTCCTGAAAATGGAATTAGATTTAATTAGGCTAAATAATCCCAAATTAACTCATTTCAGGAATAATAGTCCAATAAAGCCTAAAACACTAAACCATGCCAAATAAAGTCAATTAGACACCAAGAATCATTAATAATGGTAAAATAAGGTTATTAATAGTGTGTAATATTTGACTCATCAAATACCCCCACACTTAACCTTTTGCACTCCTGGGCAAAATCAAGAAATAATGCTATGCTAACTAGTGCACCAAAGTGAGTCATCTAAGAAGATTATTAAAAACTAGGAAATAAAAAATCCTAAAGATGGCATACTTCACAATGAATTCTAAGAGATGCAAAGAGATGGGCAAAATCAAACACACTAGAATAAAAAGATCAAGAATCAAGATATCCATGTAGATCATCCAATCAATTCAAACATGCAAAGAGACCAATCAAATCAAGAGGTGAGTCACAACAATGATTGATCCTCACAAGATATTCTCTCTAAAGTGTTTACACTCATGTGTCTTAGGTTGTAAGTATTTACACTCAAGGCACTTCATGAAAACAAACAAAACCATAAGCTTGACAAGTTTCTAACATCAACATGACCAACACATACACATAGTGATCAAAAGGACTTTTGAAGGTTGTAATGGGGCCAAGGACAAGGTGGGATAAAGTATGGAATATGTAGCTTAAAACCAAGGGAATAGAGGAGCAATGAGGAATAAGTAAAAAGTAAGACAAAATCAACCCCATATTCAAACTCAAATTCCAATCCTCTTTGCCACACTCAACTTTTATTCACTTTTTTTTTTCATTTTTGTTTGTTTTTCTTTTGTTTTGTTTCTCTTTTTGTTGCTTTTCTTTTTGGTATTTTTTTTTTTCAATACACCACACTTATGTACAAAAATGTATTAACCAACCCATGAGTCATACCCAAAACATATAAGAAATGAAGAACAATGCACCCTTACTTTAATACCCATTCCCAAAACAATTCCAAAGCTCCAAAATTCCCTAAAGTTAGGATAATCATGGTTTTTCACTTATAGGCTTGTAATGAGCTATATAACAAAGAAAGGGGTAAAAAGGCTCAAAGGGGCTAGCAAAAGGATAATTTCATTCAAGGTAGGCTATATGGCATGTGGCTTATTCAAAAGAAATGCCTAAATCACTTCAAAATGTGCAATATGAAAATCAAGTATCAACAAGAAACATGTCAAGTTCTAGAGTGCAAGTAATCAAGAGTGCAACAATCACACATGAAAGAATACTAGATGGCATACATCAATCCATCCTCAATTAAGGCTCAAAATCTCACAAGGGACAAGTCTATCACTATTGCCTCAACCTCTCAATTCTCAAAAGTAACTTGGCACACAGAAAATATATGGATTCACAACACAATATCAAGAATCAACTAAAACAAAGCATGAGAGAAAATGCCCAAAATCTAAGAAAAATCTAAGAATCAAAGAAAAGCATGCATCAACATAAACCTACATTAGTCTCCCCCCCACACTTAAACTACACATTGTCCCAATGGAACACAGCCAGAATATCCACGCAGTTATATTAGAAATTGTAATTGGACAAGTGCAATAAAAAGTAAGGAAGGAGAGAAAGAAAGAAAAACTCCCTTAATCATGGAGGGAGGAAATCAAACTCATAACTAGCAAGGACAGTCCCCAAAGCATAAACACCAATGTCGCACTCAAGGTCAAATGGGGGTGTCCAATCAGGTGCCTGCAAAACAGATAGAAAGAAAGTAGCAAAGCTAGGCTTTGTTGCAGCCTGCACCTGAACAAATAAATCAGATTGTTGTCTGATTCCTGCAACAATTGTGTTAGTGCAATGCGAATGTGTAACAGGAGAATCAACAACAATATTAAGAAACTCATCAATACAAGAGTCACACAGCTCAGAATCAGTGCATGCATGGCAAGTGTACAATGAAGTGCAAGGAACATCAATGTCAATATCAATGTTCAAAAACTCATCAATGCAAAAACTACATGTTTCAGAATTAGTGCATGCATGACAAGTGTATGAATCAGTTAATGACAGAGCATGAAAATCATGAAGAAAATTAGAAAGGTGTGTATCATTGAACTCATGAAGCAAATCAAGGTGGAAAACAGAGTGGCCCTCGGATGGATGCTTTAAAGCATCAAAAATGTTAAACCGAGCCACTTTATCATCGAATTCCATAGAAAGTGTCCCAGCATGGACATCGATCTTGGTTCGGGCTGTTCTCAAGAATGGTCTCCCCAAAATAATCGGAACTGTGTTACTAGGTGATCCCTCTTCCATATCAAGAATGTAAAAATCAGCAAGAAAGATCAGTTGATCAACCTGAACCAAGACATCCTCTACCAAACCGGCAGGGTATGCAGTACTCCTATTTGCTAATTGGATTACCACACCCGTAGGTTGCAAGGGTCCAAGTGAAAGGAATTTAAAAACATTCGTAGGCATAACATTAATGGATGCTCCTAAATCAAGCATGGCATTTTCAAATTTTCTATTACCTATGATGCAAGATACAGTAAATGTACCTGGGTCCTTACACTTTTCAGGGATGTGAGGAACGGGCATACCTATCATGGCAGAAACATTCCTTCCCATGTTGATCCTTTCATTACCTTTCAACTTTCTCTTGTGAGTGCACAATTCTTTCAGAAACTTGGCATATCTCGGAATCTGCTTGATGGCATCAAGGAGAGGTATGTTCACCTCAACCTTTCTAAATGTATCCAAGAGGTCCTTGTCCAGCTCTTCCATATTCCCCATCTTCTTGGTTGGAATGATTTTTGGTGGAAATGGAAGAGGAATGGAAAATGGTTGTTGCGCAACACTTGAGGAAGGTTGATTTGAATGAGTTTCTCTAGTTGTGTTCTCATTTTCTACTAAAACTGATTTATTCCTTTTTGATGCATCATGTTCTTTTTGAAGAACAAAATATGTTCTAGGTGTAGGCACTTCAGTCTGTTTGCCTGATCTAAGGGTGATGGCACTCACATTCCTTGGGTTAAGCACAGTCTGAGAAGGTAACTTGTCAGAATTCTGTGACTGCAATGTGTTCAGTGAAGTAGCCATCTGCCCCATCTGGGTGGTTAGATTCTGAATTGAAGACTCTTGTCTTTGAATTGAAGCTCTGGTTTCTTGCTGGAACTGCATGTTCTGCATTGTCATCTGCCTCACCAATTCTTCCAAAGAGGGTTTAGTAGGTGCAGGAGTGTTAATCATTTGATGCCTCTGTTGTTGGATTGGTGGGGGCACATATGATGATCTATTCTGCCCAACATTATTGTTCTGAAATGGTGCCTGATTTCTCCAACCAGGATTGTATGTGCTTGATGAGGGTGGATCATAATGTTGCTGCTGATGTGGAGGTCTGTTGTTGTATATGTTTGCAGCATACGCCTCAGGATGATCACCAGTTCTTGGCTCAAGCAGAGAAGGACACATATCACTATAATGATCACTTGAGGTGCAAATGCCACATACTCTTGCCATTGAAGATTTTTGCTGATTTATGGCTAACTGAGTGATCAAGGTGGTGAGGGAATCAATTTTGGTCTCAAGCTTGTCTTGCCTTGCTGCATTTGTCCCAACGTCATGGACTCCTCTTACAACTATGGCATCACCACTCCTTGCATTGAATTGTTGAGAATTGGAAGCCATCTTCTCTATCAAACATCTCGCCTCAAAAGGAGTCATGTCCCCAAGTGCACCACCACTAGCAGCATCAATAATACTCCTATCCATATTGTTCAGACCCTCATAAAAATATTGCAGGAGGAGTTGCTCAGAGATCTGATGATGAGGACAACTAGCACACAATCTCTTAAACCTCTCCCAGTACTCATACAAGCTCTCACCATGTTTTTGCCTAATCTCCAGATATGTCCTTTCTGATTGCAGTGGTCCTGGATGCAGGGAAGAATTTACCCAAGAATGACCTCTTCAAGTCACCCCAACTTGTGATGGAACCAGGAGCCAGATAGTACAACCAGTCCTTTGTAGGGCCTTCAAGTGAATGAGGAAAGGCCTTTAGACAAATGTGATCCTCCATAACATCATGTGGTTTCATGGTTGAGCAGACAATTTGGACCTCTTTAAGATGTTTATGAGGATCCTGACCTGCAAGTCCATTAAACTTAGGCAACAAATGGATTAGTCCAGTTTTAAGCACATATGGTACATCCTCATATTGGATACACAAACTGTCATAAGTAAAATCAGGGGCAGCCAGCTCCCTTAATGTCCTCTCACGGGGACCAGGAGGAGTAGGTGGCTGAGCCATATTTTCAGAATGGACAGAATGGTCAAAATTTGGAAATGCAACAGAATGCACAGAATCACTATATTCAGAATGCACAGAAATAGAATGCTCAGAAGCAGTATTTTCAGCAACAGGATGTTCAGAAACAGAAAAAAAATTAGTATCTAAAGTCCTATTTTGTCTAACTAACCTATGATATGTTCTATCAATTTCGGGATTTATTGAATGCAAAATGCCTGTATTACTCCTAGTCATGCATTACAGTCAACAGTAGGAAGAAAGTAATGCAATAGTAATGGAAATTAATGTTATAATTGTAGAATCAACCAAGTATTTGCATCAATAACATCCTAAAATCATATAGAACATGTACAAAAAGTTTCATGAAAAAATTCAAAGCCTAACTATGTTAAAAATGCAAAACAGTTTCACTATAAACCTTGAAAAATAAAAAATAAATCTTAAAAAATAAAAAAGAAATAGTAAAAAGGGTTTTTTTTCGATTTTTGGTGTTGTTTTAGGTTTGTGAACTGATTTTCGCTTAGTTAATTAGTCCTCTAGCAAATAATCGCTTAGTTTATGTGAATCTGTAAATGCTCTATGTTTATGTTGAATTCGCTTAGTTTGAAGCTTAAACATTAGAGTTATGAACAGATTAGGAATTCAATGTTTAGAATCTGAAATTTATGCTTTGATTCGTGTGACTTTGTTAACCGTTTGTTGCTTATGCTAATTTCGCTTAGTTAGAGGTTTAGCAATTTAATTGTGAGTTGATCATTGCTTAGTTAATCGACTCTCAACAAAGGAACACTGAGAATCTGATTTTGATATACTGAAACCGAGGATTGAGTTGTGAACAAGGAAACCAAAGTGATTTAGCCTCTTTACTATTCTGTTTTCTGTTTGTGTTCTATTTTAGCTTAATTTCATAGCATAACAACCACTACAACCCCCCATTGTGTGTGTGCGTGTAAGGTGTTTGAACCATTGTGTGAAAGATAATATTTGGGAAACGACCTAGGAGTCACTTCCTAGTACTATACTTAATTGTTATATTATTTGTATCGAGTACGGCCTCGATCAAATTTGGCGCCGCTGCCGGGGATTATCGATTCAAACAAAGGTTCTCTGTAGTTTCATAAAACTTAGTTTAGTGTAGTGTAGTTTAGTTAGTCATTTCTATAGTGCATTTTTTGGTGAAAATTCTGATATTGGTGCAAAAAGCTGTTAATGTTCACTGTTCACTATTCACTATTTTGCCATTTTTAATGATTTATGTGATTCTGTTTTGCTGGTTTATATAGCTGTGGGTGGAATTTTTGCATGAAATTTTGTTTCCACACTTCTTTCATCCCACATTGAACACCAGAGAAAGCAGAACTACTTTCCGAGTTGTAGTTTGTGAGATACAACTTTAGGATAACTTCGTCACCGTATATCAGAATTGGACATATGACATGCATTTGGGGTAGAAAAATAAGTTATACCCACTGCCACAAACGTAGTCTGTCATTCCAAAACCAAAAATCCAAAAAAACCCTTTTTACTATTTCCTTTTTATTTTTTAAGGTTTATTTTTTATTTTTCAAGGTTTATAATGAAATTGTTTTGCATTTTTAATATAGTTAGGCTTTGAATTTTTTCTTGAAACTTTTTGTACATGTTCTATATGATTTTAGGATGTTATTGATGCAAATACTTGGTTGATTCTACAATTATAACAAGAATTTCTATTACTGCTGCATTACTTTCTTCCTACTGTTGACTGTAATGCATGACTAGGAGGAATACATGCATTTTGCATTCAATAAATCCTGAAATTGATAGAACATATCATAGGTTAGTTAGACAAAATAGGACTTTAGATACTAATTTTGTTTCTGTTTCTAAACATCCTGTTGCTGAAAATACTGCTTCTGAGTATTCTGTTTCTGTGCATTCTGAATATGGCGATTCTGTGCATTCTGTTGCATTTCCTAATTTTGACCATTCTGTCCATTCTGAAAATATGGCTCAGCCACCTACTCCTCCTGGTCCCCGTGAGAGGACATTAAGGGAGCTGACTGCCCCTGATTTTACTTATGACAGTTTGTGTATCCAATATGAGGATGTACCATATGTGCTTAAAACTGGACTAATCCATTTGTTGCCTAAGTTTAATGGACTTGCAGGTCAGGATCCTCATAAACATCTTAAGGAGTTCCACATTGTCTACTCAACCATGAAACCACATGATGTTATGGAGGATCACATTTGCCTAAAGGCCTTTCCTCATTCACTTGAAGGCCCTACAAAGGACTGGTTGTACTATCTGGCTCTTGGTTCCATCACAAGTTGGGGTGACTTGAAGAGGTCATTCTTGGGTAACTTCTTCCCTGCATCCAGGACCACTGCAATCAGAAAGGACATATCTGGAATTAGGCAACAACATGGTGAGAGCTTGTATGAGTACTGGGAGAGGTTTAAGAGATTATGTGCTAGTTGCCCTCATCATCAGATCTCTGAGCAACTTCTCCTGCAGTATTTTTATGAGGGACTGAACAATATGGATAGGAGTATAATTGATGCTACTAGTGGTGGAGCACTTGGGGACACGACTGAGATTCTCGCCTGAGCGAGAGTTGGCTCGACTGGGTGAGAGCATCAATGTTGAGTTTTTATAATTGGCGTGATTTTCTCGCTTGAGCGAGAAAGGGCTTGCTAGAGCGACAACCCTACGATTCAACTTTAAAATAGAAACCCCAAACACTTCTAGGGTTATAATCTTTGAGAGAGAAAGAAGTAGAGGCGATTTTGGGAGCAAGGATTCGTGTGGAATCTACTAGAAGCTAGAGAAGAAGTAAATCATTGGATTTTGACACACTATCTAGTCTTGAATCTCCATTTATGTTTATTGGATCTCTTCTCTTATCATTGGAAAATCCATAGAACCCTCTCTTTGAAGTTGTGGTTCGTTTTATCTAACCTTCTCCTTGAAAACTCGTGGTACAGAGTTTGTATTCGAAAAGGGGATATCTGTGGTTGATTAACGAAAACCCCAAACCCTAAAACAAAAATGGTTTTAAAAAGGAAAATGTTGGGTTGGAAAAGGTGGTTTATGGTTTGTGAAGTTGAGTAGGAGTTGTTGTACATGTTTTTCTTTTTATAAACTCCAACTTGACATAGTCTTGGAAACCTTTGATAAGATGTGAACCTTAAGTGGTTGAATATGCATATTATGAGTTATTGTGTGTTATTATGAATAAATGACTGATTATGTTGTTGTGTGGTGGGGATGAGTAAAGATCCTAAGGTTGGAGGTGGTGTCGGAGGAACTTGCAAAGTTACCTAGAACCAAACCCTACACTCACTAAGGTAATGGATAAGTGTTTCCATTATATATGATGTGATGTGAAAAGGATATGTTTATGAGATAATATGATGCTAGAGGATGCATTGTTAGGGATTAAATTGTATTAGATCACCTTTGTGGTGTAGACTTGCCCTATGTGGGGTATTGGATCACCTTTGTGGTGTAGACTTGCCCTATGTGGTATTGGATCAACTTTGTGGTGTAGACTTTCCCTATGTGGTATTGGATCACCTTTGTGGTGTAGACTTTCCCTGTGTGGTATTGGATCACCTTTGTGGTGTAGACTTGCCCTTTGTGGTATTGGATCACCTTTGTGGTGTGGACTTGCCCTGTGTGGTATTGGATCACCTTTGTGGTGTAGACTTGCCCTATGTGGTATTGGATCACCTTTGTGGTGTGGACTTTCCCTGTGTGGTATTGGATCACCTTTTTGGTGTAGACTTGCCCTATGTGGTATTGGAACATCTTTGTGGTGTAGACTTGCCCTATGTGGTATTGGATGATTTAGAATGAAAGGTACTTGATAAGGTTAACGAGTCTTATGAATGGTTTGAGTAAATACATTTTGTAAAGATATTGAGATGATGTGTGTAATGAATTGATTGTACGGAAGATGCGTATTAAAAAGGGGAAATTAATGATACATATGCGTATGTAGGTGGTAAACTATGTTCTATTTCAACGCTTATTTGTATATAAAAATGTGGATTATTGTATAATGTTATTAACGTGTCTGATGACTTACTCCCTTGTATTTCGTGTATTGTTTATGATAATCTCATTGTAGGTAAGCGAAAGATTTGAGGATGTCATGATTAGGAGCTCTTAATTCCGTAGTCTTTATCTTCATTTTTGTAATCTAACTGACTAAATGTTGAGCTGACAATTTGTAACCACAGGCATTATATTTGGATATATTTGTAACCATGGATACTATATTTGAGAAACCACGACTTCCAGTACGTTGTAAGTACTGGGAGGTATTAAAATGAATTATGTTTTTATGCATTTTTTATTAGATGTATGAACAATGCATGTTAGCATGATCATGATATAAATCAATTGGTTAAAGGAAAGCCTGGAGGCTTTCAATTATAAGAATAAATAAAAGGAAAGGAAAAGATATATGCATGGATGCATTAAAATAAAAGAAAATTTTCAAAGGTAGAATTTGGGTCCTTACACTATGTGGTATTGTGAAAGTATGTAAAAGTGGGAAATGGCTATGTAAAACAAGAATGAAAAGGAGGGTAACAAGGTTTGACATCGGAGAAGGAGAAAGTAAGAACAGTTGGATGAGGTAGTAAGAAATATAATGACATGTACTGATTTTATGTTGGAAAGTTTAAATTGTTTATCTAACTCTAATTATAGTGTGGATTATATTTGAATGGTATTTATTGAATTAAATGACTTACTCCTTTGTATGTTTTTGTATGTTGCCAATTGATAATCACATTGTAGGTAATTGGATAAATTAAGGACGCTTGACTTAGAGCTTTAGGAGCTTTTAGATCTGGATTCTTTTATTTGCACTTTTTGTATAATAACTGACTATTTGCGGATTTGAATATTTGTAACCAAGGTTATTATATTTTTTGGATGTTTGTAACCTTGGGTATTATGATTTTGGAAAACCCATAACTATTCCCATCTCCTAATTAAATGGGAGACATTAATATGAATTATGTTTTTCTGCCTTGTGGATGTGTATATGAATACAATGATCATACAATAATCAAGGTAACTAATGTAACATACCTTGGGTTACCAATCATAAGATATAAGGAAAATACATGTTTGCATGAGTTAAAATAAGAAAAAATTTCAGGCGTAGAATTTGGGTACTTACACTACGAATATCCAATACCACGAGGGCAAGTCATACATTGCTACGAATAGCCAATTCCATGAGGGCAAGTCATACATTGCTACGAATAGCCAATACCACGAGGGCAAGTCATATTGCTACGAATAGCCAGTACCACGAGGGCAAGTCACATTGCTACGAATAGCCACTACCACGAGGGCAAGTCACATTTCTACGAATAGCCAATACCACGAGGGCAAGACATTCACAATACCACTTGGGCAAGACATTCACAATACCACTTGGACAAGACATTCACAATACCACTTGGGCAAGACATTCACAATACCACTTGGGCAAGACATTCACAATACCACTTGGGCTAGACATTCACAATACCATTTGGGCAAGACATTCACAATACCACTTAGGAGGGACTTTCACAATACCACTTGGGCAAGACATTCACAATACCACTTGGGAGGGACATTCACAATACCACTTGGGCAAGACATTGACAATACCACTTGTGCAAGACATTCACAATACCACTTGGGCAAGACATTCACAATACCACTTGGGCAAGACATTCACAATACCACTTGGGCACATTCACAATACCACTTGGGCACATTCACAATACCACTTGGGAAAGACCTTCACAATACCACTTGGGCAAGACATTCACAATACCACTTGGGAAAGACATTCACAATACCACTTAGAACACCGAGTCACTCTCTCGAGCGAGATCCTCTCGCTCAAACGAGGATTTCGCAATATATACTCCAACACTCTACTTTTTCTAATCACTCCAAATACGAAATTTGAGGTGTTACAATCCTTCCCCCCTAAAAAGAACTTTTGTCCCCGAAATTTTATTAGGTTACTCGCAGGAAAATACTATGATCGCCTAGACTTTAGACATAAGATATACTCGACCAGACTTAGATCCAACCATCTAAACCATTAAGATCACTTAGACGACAAACAAGGACACATACCACGTAACAGTGATACCACATTGCCAATTCATGGGCTAACCATATAGAGTCCAAATACCAAAGCCAAATATCAGGACAACTAGGACGACTAAGTGAAAATTATCACAACCGGAATAAATATTCTCAAGTATTCATCAAGAACAATAGATCTCCCCGTTCTATGAAGATAACAATCGTTCAAAATGATCAACACATACAGTGAGATTCACAATAACGCCTTTCAATTGGAAAGAAAGTGGGACTCCATACCCATCATCTACCACGATGCATTAGATCGCATCCAACATGAAAAAGATAGATCATCATTCACTCGATGGAAATAGCGTCATTTCATTTCATACATGAGAAATAGTCACGATTAATTCAAAATTCTCAATAACATTTCACACTTGTACTCACTACCACACAGAAACAAGTCATTCATTCAACGAGTAGCATTTAGACAAACAAGATTTTCCGGAGTTTTTCAGAGCATCAAATAAAATCACCAAGTAATTATCCAATCCAGTCAAACATTCTTACAACAAATAGAGGCTGTAGAAGAAGATTCGCAAATTCATAGCCTCAACTAGGCGTACAAGATCGTAGGCCCACTCAAATCACATGCTTTATTACCAATGATCATTTGCAAATTTACAAACATTCAATCCAATAACATACGTTAGATATGGATACCCCAATTACACTTGCAAATATACATTTAGTACTCAAATTTGCATCACGTCTAGAAACACATAGTCATAATTGCATCACCAAGTTTTTAACAACATCAAATTCGTTCAAGATATCGTTGTTAAAACTTTGGATCATCAGCAAGGGAACTTAACTAATGCTTAGCCAAATGCTACACTTCACCCAAAATGATTTTCGAAAATAGATTAGATGTAAGATGCATGGCAATCACTTCGTAAAAGCAAGGTTTTCATAACCATTTCAAAATAACTTAAAAACCCTTTTTCTCATGCAACATTGAACATCCAAATCACAATTTTCAAAAGGCTAGTTAGTTCTGGAGTTACATTCCATTCAGGACATGAGAGTCCCCACAGTCCATTTATAGAAACATACTTACGCAATAACATTGCAATTATGCATAACAATTACTGACGCACATGAAACAGAAACAAGTTTTGTAAGTATAATATCAAAGTAGATAATTTGTGTTCATTACCACTATATCGTACATTGCAAATATTCAATTACAGAAGGTCAATCACCATAGACCAAAAGTTTTGTGTACAAAAATAAAAAAAACTTCGCCATTCCCAATACTACTTTCTTCAAAGGGCATATGAACAAAATTTTGTTTATCGATTAACCCGCTAAAACTTAAACAACACAACATCCATGTTCATCATCAAAGCTCAAATTTATGCACATATAAGAAATCAGTGGCATAATGAAAAGTTGTCACTGTAAAATTTGCATGCTTATTCTTTTTCACACTGACTCGTTTTAATCACCCACCATGAGTTACTTCAAAATAACAACATACCTAAATGTTCACGTTTATTCAAATACATTCATCACAATGACGTGGTAAATAATTTAACTAACCTCATTCATTACCTTGAAAAATAAGTTTTACCCCTTAAAATAAATATACAGATGAATGCAAAAAAGGGAGGATAACCTTTTGCAACTCATAAAAACAAGGATACCAGACTTAGTCTTTTCAAAACACACTAGGTATCCTTCATTTACATTTCCTCGTTAAACACAATATTTTTAAAACCAATACTTCATGATCAGTACCTTCCATACAACATATCCATGTACATGTGCACAAGAATCATTTCCATTACTATTCAAATCGTTACCGAGACAGTTAACATATTGCTTCTAGAATTCACACATCACAAAACAAATTATCGGATATTAACAATAAACTCAAAGAGATATTTCACCATTTTCATACAGAACATGTTACACACAAATTCCTCATTTCATTCAACTTCCTAAACCTTCACGCATTGCAAGCAAACTCATGCGCAGGAATAACTCAAGATGTACATGTTCATTTCTAGGCAAAACAGGCAAGTACATGCTAGCAGACTTTTACAAGTTAAAATTTTGCATGGTTACATGTCATATAATGAAAATTTCAATCTAGCCACCGAGTTTAATAAACGGTCAATCATTACACCATGCATATTTGTTTTAATCCTGAAAAACGACAAGGTAACTAACAACATATCTCAATTAGGAACATGCAGGAAATCAAACATCATGACACACAAATTTTCATGTTATAGATCAATCTATCTTTATCAAGAGCTAACATTCCTCTTATCATTAAAAATCATCAATCAAGTAAAAATTCAATTTTCAAGGCATATGATATAGTTCTTTCAAAGATTATACTCTCATGATGCAAACAAAATCCTCAATCCTCATTCAGATGCCACATTAGACGACTATTATGTTAATCTTGTTCAACTAGAACCATAGAGACATATAAGTAAACATCCAAGAAAGCTAATTTAATCATTCCTCTTCAATTATCTTAATCTTAGCGATAAAAGAAAATTCACATAAAGAGGTTGACCAAAGCTCAAACAAGAGATCCTCCACTAGGAACTCTCAACAAATAAATCTCACACCAAGAAATCCAACCGGAAAGTCACAACTAGAAACTTTTAGTAGGAGTTTTAACAGAGAATTCCCAACAAGGGACTAACAATAAGAAATTTAACAAGGAGTTCATACCAGAGAATTCAACAATCACAACAACGAATTTTCAACAAGCACTTCATCAGTAACTCACAACAAGATGTAACACCCCGAATTTTAGTCTTTAAAAATTAGAGTATCAGTTCTGGAAGCCTCGCTTGATCCAGAGATTCTCGCTTGAGCGAGAGAGGTGCATCTGGGAGGGTGAAATCTTGGGCTATACTGGAGGATTCTCGCCTGAGCGAGAGTTGTATCACCCGAGCGAGAAATGGCAATTTTGGGCAGTGTAATCGATTACACAGTCCATGTAATCGATTACATGCAGATAAAAAGCATCAGATATGTGTATTTTACATGATGTAATCGATTACACAATACATGTAATCGATTACATGCAGATAAAAGCATCAGATATGTGCATTTTACATGATGTAATCGATTACACAATACATGTAATCAATTACATGCAGATAAAAGCATCAGATATGTACATTTTACATGATGTAATCGATTACACAATACATGTAATCGATTACACAGTCCATGTAAAAATTTTTCGTATTGAATGTTTAAAGCATGTGGCTTTGGTATGATGAAATGCGACTTGTTATGAGACTATGTGATTTCCTGACTTGAGTGAATTAAAATTAGTTTACTGACTAGTGTAACAAGTGCGGTAGACTTCACTATGGAAGTACGTGCCCGGGAAAAGGGAATGGATGTTTCCACTGCAAGGAGTTGGGCATATTAAAAGGTATTGTCCCAAGCTGGATCGGAGACCTAATGTCATGCATGCTGGGGAGGCAAGGGACCACGGTCGGATGGTTATCCCAAGTGGCGCAGGGACATCGGGTGTTGACGATTCGGCAGGAGGTAAACGCATGGTGACAGGTATTCCTTGTTTAGTGATGTTGATTCGGGAGCGACACACTCCCTCATATATGTTAAATGTGAAAACCGGCTGAGATTATAAACTGAGTCATTACTTATGACTTGGTCGCGTCGACCCCAATCTTTGTGCTGGTGGCGGTGTCGACGTTTATGTTCTGGAGTCCGGTTGTGGTAAAAGGTGTGATATTTACCATAGACTCAGTCTGCTTGACGTTATCCCAGTTAGATATAATTCTGGGGATGGACTGATTGTCGGCAAATCATGTTATGATTGAATAGCGCTGACAGGGTGGTAGCGGTTGGGGATCTGTGCAAGGTCTCTGACCAAGCCAGTGGTATGGGGCCAATGTCGGCTAAGAAAGTCAGGACCCTCCTTCGAAAAAGGGATCGGTATTCTTTCAGTAAATGTCACAAGAGGGTATTTAAGAACTCGTTAGTATTTCGAGATGTTAAGATTTGAAAGAACTATTTATTTTGTCTTGGAAAGTGGACTGTCGTCTATGAATGATTGACTTTTATAATAAGTATACTGAAAAGAAAAATGTTTAAGTCGGGGATACTTGTTTTCTCTTATGAGTTGTTAAAGGTTAATTCTCTTTGTTGGCCTTAGTGTGTATGCGCACGCTAAGAGGTGAAACTCATATTTCGAAAATGAAATAGAGTTTGGATAAATTACCTAAAGGTCCTTGCGATTAATGTGTTTACATGGACGTTGACTAATCAGATGTATTATCATTTTGAGGTGACCTATGGTTGGTACCCCAAAATCGATTAAGTATGAAAAAGTTATTTTTGATTCTTGTGTATGAAGCTTCTGGTCTATGAAATTTTTTTTTTGTTAAAGATGAGTACCCGCCGTAACAAATGTATATTGGTATTGAACACCAAGCTATGTGCGGGGATGTTGAACCTCAAAAACTTATTTTGGATCGGGAGTGTCTCAGTGTACGGTTGGGGTAAATGGTAGAACCTTTACTATAGTGTTGATATGCGCGATGATGTCCCAGTTGGATTTAATCCTGGAAATGGACTAGCGATCAGCAAATTGTGTTATGTTTAACTGTGTGTACTTGTTGAGGTGAAGAATTAAGATCTAGTTGCATTGATATATATATGGGTGCAAAAGGGTAAGACTTATAATGATAGTCGAGAAAAAAAGCTAGTTAAGTTACTTACCCCGCCCATATGATGAATGCAATGGAATAGACGTGAAACTTTTGGTCATGAATGATCGATTCTTTTGCGGTAGGACATTGGCAATGCATGAAATAGTAGTGGTGTACCTCAATTGTCTGCGTTGAATGTTGTACCGGCAAAAGTTGTTGTTGTTTCGTGAACGTCAGTAATGACGGTGTATGAGTGTGATGTAGCCATATGAGAGAAGGAGTTTTGGGTTGTGTTGAACTGATTATGTAAACTTTGTTTCATAAGTCGTGGATTCAAACCATTTTCGAAAATCCTTTTCTTTGGGTGAAACATAGTCTGTGGCTAAGAAATGATTTGGTCTTATGTTGGAGAATTCTGAAATTTTAGCAACCATCTCGTGATAAGTATGAAGTTGTTAAGAAAATTTATTGATAAAAGACGCCCATGTATTTCTGGGCATAATGCGAGTGGGTTAATAAGTTTATTTTGCTGACGGAATTGGAGTGACCAAACCGAACGCAAGTTGTAGGTCGAGTGTTGGTCGACTTGTGCTTGCCGATTGGTAACGTAATACCTAGTTTTGGTGTGAATAAGTGGTTTTATGGTTTCAGTGGAGGCTAGAAATTGGTAATTTCTTTAGGCGATAAGATTTGATGGTAGAAATATTTGATGTAATTAGACAATTATTGGATAGTTGAATTGTGTACGATGGATGAGACACTAAGAGTCCTATTGTGTAAGTACTTTGTTGATTGAGTGAAATGAAATTGTGCTAGATTCTTGAGTGGAGATGAAACTAGCTAGTGTATGATGGATGTTAAAAGACGCATTTAGATAGATATGAGATAAGGAGTTCCCCATTCGCTAAAGTTCGAGAATGTTATCGAAATTCTTAACGTATGTTAGGATTGATAGATGGATAGGTGCTAGATACCTATGGTTCTTGACGAATGTAGGAAAGATCTTTAGTCTAAATTACGGTTTAATTCTCAGGGCATTCGGGATATTAAAGGCTGAAACCTTAATATTTGGACATTTATGAGTTAGTTCATGAATTGGTGGGTGATGTCACGGTTTAGTGGTGTATGCCCTTAGTGATTGATTAAGTAATCTTAATGGATTAGGGAATCGATTATGATTTTGGTGGAGTATCCTTGTGCCTAAGGTTTAGGTGATGATTTTGATTTCCGAGGTATGTTTAATTTTCGGGGACGAAAATTCTTATAAGAGGGGGAGGATTGTAAAACCCCGAATTTTAGTCTTTAAAAATTAGAGTATCAGTTCTGGAAGCCTCGCTTGATCCAGAGATTCTCGCTTGAGCGAGAGAGGTGCATCTGGGAGGGTGAAATCTTGGGCTATACTGGAGGATTCTCGCCTGAGCGAGAGTTGTATCACCCGAACGAGAAATGGCAATTTTGGGCAGTGTAATCGATTACACAGTCCATGTAATCGATTACATGCAGATAAAAAGCATCAGATATGTGTATTTTACATGATGTAATCGATTACACAGTCCATGTAATCGATTACATGCAGATAAAAAGCATCAGATATGTGTATTTTACATGATGTAATCGATTACACAATACATGTAATCGATTACATGCAGATAAAAGCATCAGATATGTGCATTTTACATGATGTAATCGATTACACAATACATGTAATCGATTACATGCAGATAAAAGCATCAGATATGTGCATTTTACATGATGTAATCGATTACACAATACATGTAATCGATTACATGCAGATAAAAGCATCAGATATGTGCATTTTACATGATGTAATCGATTACACAATACATGTAATCGATTACATGCAGATAAAAGCATCAGATATGTGCATTTTACACGATGTAATCGATTACACAATCCATGTAATCGATTACATCTATGCGTTAAGCGAAAATTGCTACTGTGAGATTCTCGCCTGAGCGAGAATGGGCTCGCTTGAGCGAGAACCCGACGACTGCTCTTTAAAAATAGAAACCCCAAACACATTTTAGGGTTAGAACTTGAAGAGAAGAGAGAGAATGGAGCTTTTCAAGAGCAAGGAGCCTTAGGACTCATTTTAGAGCTTGCGAAGAGGTAAACCTCTTGTTTCTAACTCTTCTTCTTCCTCTCTAACTTGTTTTGGGTATGTTAGATCTATTTTCAAAATATGAGAAACCATGGAAACTCATCCTTTAGAGTTATGGTTCGTTTTAGGTTGTTTTTCTCTTGTAAACTCTTGGTTTAGAGTTGGTATTTGATGAATGGAAATGTTTTGTGAGTTGTTTATGAAAACCCCAAAATGAGAATATGAGTAAAGAGAGAAATAGATGAATATGCATGGTTTAGATGGTTGAATATTGATGATGAATATTTTGTATGATTAAATGATGCAAAATAAGTTGTTTATGTAATATTTGGAATAAATAACTAACATTGTGTTATGTGGTGGGATGAGAAGAGAGATCCTAAAGTTGGAGGTGGTGTTGGTAGAATTCGAGAAGTTGCCAAGAACCGAACCCCAATACTCACCAAGGTAAGGAGGAGTCTTTAAATGGTATATGGTAATGGATAATGTGTGTATTTTCTGAGTGTGAGTACGATAAAGTGATGAATCGCTTAGTTATGGTAAACATATATGGGTGTGTCTATGATAATGGTATGTGTGGATTTACTGTTTACGGATTTATGTTGTATCAATGAAAAGAAAATATGATTTTAGCCGACCATTATTGGTTAGCAAAACTTTGGCTCAAGTTATGTAGCAAAACTTTGGCTCAAGTTATGTAGCAATACTTTGGCTCAAGTTATGAAGCAATACTTTGGCTCAAGTTATGAAGCAAAACTTTGGCTCAAGTTATGTAGCAATACTTTGGCTCAAGTTATGTAGCAATACTTTGGCTCAAGTTATGTAGCAACACTTTGGCTCAAGTTATGAAGCAATACTTTGGCTCAAGTTATGTAGCAATGCTTTGGCTCAAGCTATGTAGCAACACTTTGGCTCAAGTTATGTAGCAACACTTTGGCTCAAGTTATGAAGCAATACTTTGGCTCAAGTTATGTAGCAATGCTTTGGCTCAAGCTATGTAGCAACACTTTGGCTCAAGTTATGTAGCAACACTTTGGCTCAAGTTATGTAGCAAAACTTTGGCTCAAGTTATGTAGCAATGCTTTGGCTCAAGCTATGTAGCAACACTTTGGCTCAAGTTATGAAGCAATACTTTGGCTCAAGTTATGTAGCAATGCTTTGGCTCAAGCTATGTAGCAACACTTTGGCTCAAGTTATGTAGCAACACTTTGGCTCAAGTTATGTAGCAAAACTTTGGCTCAAGTTATGTAGCAATGCTTTGGCTCAAGCTATGTAGCAAAACTTTGGCTCAAGTTATGTAGCAATACTTTGGCTCAAGTTATGTAGCAACGCTTTGGCTCAAGCTATGTAGCAAAACTTTGGCTCAAGTAATGTAGCACAAAATGAATTTATAAAACAAATGGTTTATTAACTCATTTTTCTAATGTGGATTATCTTATAATGACGTTTATTGAATTAATGACGTACTCCTTTGTGTGTTTTGTACTTTTGTCATTTAATCCCATTGCAGGTAAATAGACGAATGAAGTATGCCAGGTCGGGAGCTTTAGGAGCTTTAGACTTTGGATTCACTATTTATGTTTTTCGTATTCTAAATGATTACCTGCGGATTTAAATGATTGTAATCATGACTAACCATTATTTGGATATTTGTAACCATGCGTAATGTTATTTTGGAGGATCAGAACCTTTGAGGTCTTAGTACTCATAGGGAATGATATGAATGAATTATGTTTTTCTACAAGATTAATTGTATGATAATATAATAGGTTATAAGATTAGTTCCAGGAATGATTCATGAGAAGTTCTAGGTAAAATGATTATGCATGTGGTTATTGATTCATGGATTGAGTGTGAGGAGGGGAAACAAGATTTTGAAGTAAGGATATTAAAATGGTAATGTGAGTTATGAGTGATTGAATGGAATTGAATTAAAATGAGAAAAATTTTCAAGGGTAGAAAATCGGGTCGTTACACAAGACATCCAACAATAAGTTCACAACCAGACGCTCACCGCAAGGAATTTAACAATCATCTTTCACATCAGCAATTAGAACATAGTCAACAAACAATTCACATAAGTCATACAAAGAAGCATATAAGGCCATATCCTAGGCTGCATGATTAACTAAGCTCTGATACCATATTGTAACGACCCAATTTTCAAAACACAAAATTTTAAAAACTTTATTCATGAAAGTAAAGTGGTTACTTTTGAAAGGAGGAAATATAACTGGGTTCGGCCTAGTTTGTGAATGGTATGACTACAATTGCAAGAGATTCTATCTTTCTTTATGTAGAATATCAAAGGAGGAAATAGAACAGCGAAAGCAACAAGGCTACGGCGAGACTATTAAGAACAAATATATCCTCTCTGTTGGATATCTCAAGTTGGAAGAGCGTTTGCTCCATTATTTTCAGAGCTATGTCTTTTTGCCAAAATTTTCAAATCATTCGCAAATTAGTGACATGGAGTTCCAATTGTTGTATGGTATTAAGTATAACATCAAGATATATTGGACTCAGATGATTATTAGGCAAATGTGCAATGTCGCGGTTCGCAAAGTCCGTTGCGTTAAGCTATCTTCATTACAAAGATTCGTTTGCATTTCGGCATATCTCTTGATGGTGAGACTAAGATGGCTCTCAATATTCGCGAAAGCAAGATTGTTGTGGAGGTTGTCCATAAGATGGGATTCTCTTTAGATCCTGTTACCGACTTCTCCTACCTCACAACCAGAACCTACCATTCCAAACTCGCCTGAGTTTCATGCTCCATCTTCCTCATTTGATGCCATGCCTTCAAATCAGATTATCATGGATGAATTGGTTTCTCATCGAGGCTACATCACTACCCGAATGGATGCCCTCGACACTCAGAACCAAGAAATCCAGTATTAACTTCATCGTCTTTCTTCAAGGCTAAACATCATGGACGTTGATGAAGACAGTTCCGAAACTGAGTCTTAGATTCTTTGTCTAGGTTTCTGCTTGTAAATCGTATTGAGTCTTGGTTATGTAATCTCTGCTTGGATTAGAACACTGCTTGGTTAGTTTCTTTTATTTCTTGTTATGGATATTATGTATGAACATCTTTATATTGTGCTTTTATGCAAAAATATTTCTCTTTGATTCATACATGTTATAATTCTGCTTATGTTATGCAAATTTCATATGATATAAAAACAAATTGTATTCTATGATATGCTATATATTGTCTATTGTGTTGGACTCTTGGCTTTTATTCTTTTTGGTGAAGTCAAAAGGGGGAGAAAATTTGGGAGAAGTGTATTTTCTGTAAAATATTTCCAGGCACTTAACTCCAAAAGAAAGGAGGAGCATACTCAAGACAAGTCAAGAAATATCATCAAGTATGCTACTATCAGAAAACTACACCTTCAAGAAGATATTGGCTTGTCATCATCAAAAAGGGGGAGATTGTGAAGAAGATCTTGCTCCTGACCTTGGGATGGTTTTGATGAAGACACCAACATTACAAAAAGAAGAAAGGAAGAAGACATATCAAGACTAAATAAGACAAAGCTTCAAGAAATAGAGTCTAAATCTTATATGTACTTCTATCCTAAAATTCTTTAAATACCTTAGTTAATAATGCTCAAAAATGTTTTGAATAAAATTGGAAAATTCTAAGTGTGAATAAAAATAATTTTCAAAAATGACATGTAACGGGTTACTGAACTTGAGTAACAAGTTACATGAGTGAGAAAAGAGTTATCCAACCTCCAACGGCTAAGAGTAATCTATTATTGTCTTTGAAGTAACAGATTACCATTTAAGTAAACAAGTTAATCAATTACTCAAAGAGCTGCAATCTATTACGCTAAAGTATTGTTAAAATCTGTGAAGCAGAACACTTGAGTAATCGATTACTCAATTACAGTAATCGACTACACTGTGTAAATTTCGAAAATGCTGTTGTACAGGATGTTTGGGTAATCGATTACTCACTTGCTGTAATCGATTAATGAGAGCTGTTGTATTAGTTTTCAGATTTCAAAGTGAAAGGGTTTCACTCCAAACTGACTTGTTTCATTCCAAATGAAACCTACACTTCCCTAGAGGTGCTATGGTTGATTGGAAAGCCTATATAAAAGCATTGAAACACACATAACTCAATAACAACTCAGATTACAACTTTCATTAAAAATTCTCAAAAGGTCTCACACTTTTCTAAATTTTCTGCACTTTTTAGCAACACATTCTTAAACTTTCTACGTTATTTTAAAGTTGCTTCTAAGTGTATTCCAAATTTTTCAAATTACAATGAGCATTATTATCTATTGTATTAGAGTTTTTTTTGGATTGCAAGTTAGAAATTGTCATATCTACTTGTAAAGGCAATCAAGCTATATTGTATATTCTTCATTTTGCTAAGATTACTAACTTTCACAAGGGTGTGAAGAGAAAGGGGTTGAGTGACTTGAAATAGTGTTTTCCAAGGGTGTTACTTCGAATAGGGTTTTCCAAGGGTTTTAAATATAAGTGAGTGTGTAAGGTACAAGGAGATATCGGGGTGAGATATTTGTAATTGTAACTCTTTATATTTAATAAAGGAATCTCTTGCGCGTCAAGAGTACTGGACGTAGCCTTCGATGGACAACAAGGTGAAGCGGTATAAAACACATATGTACTCTCTTCTCCTTAATCTTTCTACTTTAATGTTGTTATTTTTCTACATACTTTTACGTTGCACTTAAACTTCTGATTTTGAAAAAAAAATTGGCCATAGTTTTGCAAACCCCTCTTAGTTGCAATCTCATTTTTACAAAGGAGGAACTAACAAAGTAGCCAAATACCAACCCCAACAACCACCAAGGTAAGGATAAGCATTGTATTACAATTCATAAAACATAAGACATGTGTTTATATGTGGAGGACTTAGAGAATAAGATGTGGGAAGTTATAAATGTTGAAAGTCTTGCCCTACGTTGTATAGTACTGAATGTCTTGCCCTAAGTGGTATTGTATAGAATGTCTTTCCCTAAGTGGTATTGTATTGAATGTCTTGCCCTAAGTGGTTTTGTATTGAATATCTTGCCCTAAGTTGTATAGTATTGAATGTTTTGCCCTAAGTGGTATTGTAAAGGTATGTATATGTATGAAATGTAACTATGTGGGATAGTATCATGAGTAAAGTAATAAGGTTTAATATCTGGGAATGTGGAAGAAAGAGTTGTTGGATGAGGAAGTATGAGATGGTGATTATATGTATTTACTTTATGTACGACTATTTAAATTGTTTACTTAACTCTATTTAAAATGTGGATTATCGTATATTGATATTTATTGAGTTAATGACTTACTCCTTTGTGTGTTTCTGTGTATTTGTCAATGATAATCCCATTGTAGGTAAGCGAACGTTTAAGGAATGCCTTGATTAGGAGTTTTAGGAGCTTAGTGATCAAGATTTTATATTTGCAAACCCTTTGTGCACTAATTGACTATGTACTGACTGTTAACTGTATTTTATGGGCACCTTAATGTTGTAACCCCATAACTTAACATATGTTGATACTTCTTTAAGTTATGAATGTGTATTATGATTTTCTGCAAAATTAGAAGTAGTGTAGGTATAGGGTATAAAATTTATGTCCAAGGGAATTCTAAAATGAATGATGTTAGTGCAGCGGAAGCGATCGTTGCGCAACATTGGTCACAAAGCAATCAAATAATGCATAGAATAAATAGGAGAGAGGAAACAAAGAATTTGGTAACGGGGTTCGGCCAATTGTGCCTACGTCCCAAGGAGCGCTGAGTGGCTACCAAGATATTATAAGAGAATAAGGATTACAAACCCTATTACACCCATGGGCCCAACTGCCCATGGGGTGTTTCTGTTAGGTGCTTATATCTGGTGCACATTACAACAAGGGACTTGAGTCCAATATATAACATTGGTTACTCTACTCTATTCCAATACTAGGCGATGTGAGACTAATCTCATAACATATTTCAAGCATCCCCAACAATCTCCACCTTGATTGAAATAGACGGATATCTCGCTCCTTAGGAAATCTACACAAGATTCTCCACCTTAGCGAATATCTGACTCCACCTTGCTCAATGCATAATCTTCTCTAACAACTCCACATAAGAGTCTGCTCACCTTCAGCATAAACCTTCTGAATATCCTTGACGATGTTACCAAGAGCCTAGCTCTCCAAACGTTTAGTGCACATTCCCGTACCGCCATCTAATGGAACACGCCGCCTAGCCACCTATTCCTAGGAAGTCTTTCTATATATGGAACCTCTACACAAAAGTTCACCAACAACCGTCCTCTTCAATACTCAATAAAGCTGAACCTTAGAGCTTCATTGGAAAGCCTCAACCGCTACCACCATTGTCTAGCCCGACAATCATAGTTCAAAAGAACTGTCATACTCCACCATAATGAGTATAACCACAATGCACACCTTGCGTCAATGCTAACCAATGCTCGTGTCACATTCTTGCATCCAAGCCAATGCCCATGTCACACCCTACATCTCTACCAATGCTCGTGTTACACCTTGCATCAAAGCCAATGCCCATGTTACACCCTGCATCAAAGTCAGCCATCACCTATCTTAGGGTCAAACTCAACACTTGAGTCCTTATCTCCACCTTGATCCTAATCCAATACATGGACTTCTAGGATTATGGATCAACACATATATTGCCCCCACCATAGTTTCGCCATATTTTCTTCTCCTTCAACTCATCTCATTTATTCTTGCATAGTACATTTGATGCAACTTGTCTAACCAACATGCCTTCACCCTCTTTTGAAATTATCTAGCACTTGTGTTAAGAGCCATCTACCAATTGGCTCTTATACCAATTGTTGGTGAGACCTTTTGAGAATTTTTAATGAAAGTTGTAATCTGAGTTGTTATTGAGTTATGTGTGTTTCAATGCCTTTATATAGGCTTTCCAATCAACCATAACACCTCTAGGGAAGTGTAGGTTTCATTTGGAATGAAACAAGTCAGTTTGGAGTGAAACCCTTCCACTTTGAAATCTGAAAACTAATACAACAGCTCTCAGTAATCGATTACAGCAAGTGAGTAATCGATTACCCAAAAATCCTGTCCAAAAGCATTTTCGAAATTTACATAGTGTAGTCGATTACTGTAATTGAGTAATCGATTACTCAAGTGTTCTGTTTCACAGATTTTAAAAATGCTTTAGTGTAATCGATTGCAGCTCTTTGAGTAATGGATTACCCTGTTTACTTAAAATGGTAATTTGTTACTTCAAAGACAATAATAGATTACTCTTAGTCGTTGGAGGTTGGATAACTCTTTTCTCACTCATGTAACTTGTTACTCAAGTTCAGTAACCCGTTACATGTCATTTTTGAAAATTATTTTTATTCACACTTAGAAATTTCCAATTTTCTTCAAAACATTTTTGAGCATTATCAACTAAGGTGTTTAAAGAATTTTAGGATAGAAGTACATATAAGACTTAGACTCTATTTCTTGAAGCTTTGTCTTATTTAGTCTTGATATGTCTTCTTCCTTTCTTCTTTTTTAATGTTGGTGTCTTCATCAAAACCGTCCCAAGGTCAGGAGCAAGATCTTCTTCACAATCTCCCCCTTTTTGATGATGATATTTCTTGACTTGTCTTGAGTATGCTCCTCCTTTCTTTTGGAGTTAAGTGCCTGAAAATATTTTACAGAAAATACACTTCTCCCAACTTTTCTCCCCCTTTTGACTTCACCAAAAAGAATAAAAGCCAAGAGTCCAGGCACAATAGACAATATATAGCATATCATAGAGTACAATTTGTTTTTATAGCATATGAAATTTGCATAACATAAGTAGAATTATAACATGTATAAATCAAAGAGAAAAAACTTTGCATAAAAGCACAATATAAAGATGTTCATACATAATATCCAGAACAAGAAATAAAAGAAACTAACCAAGCAGTTTTCTAATCCAAGCAGAGATTACATAACCAAGAGTCAATACGATTTACTAGCAGAAACCTAGAAAAAGAATCTAAGACTCAGTTTCGGAACTGTCCTCATCAGCGTCCATGATGTTTAGCCTTGAAGAAAGACGATGAAGTTAATATTGGATTTCTTGGTTCTAGGTGTCGAGGGCATCCATCCGGGTAGTGATGTAGCCTCATGAGAAACCAATTCATCCATGATAATATGATTTGAAGGCATGGCAGCAGATGAGGATGATGGAGCATGAAACTCAGGCGAGTTTGGAATGGTAGGTTCTGGTTGTGAGGTAGGGGTAGTCGGTCGGTCGGTGCGATGCCTATAGGTGCGACAGGTAACAGGATCTATAGAGAATCCCATCTTATGGACAACCTCCACATCAATCTTGATTTCGCGAAGATTAACAACTACTTTATTACCTTAGTTAATAATGCTCAAAATTTGTTTTCAAGAAAATCTAAAAAATCTAAGTGTGAGTAACTAAGAAGTTACATGAGTGACAAAAGAGTTATTCATCCTCAAACAACTAAGAATAATCCATTAATGTCTTTGAAGTTACAGATTACCATTTTTAAAAAACAGGTTAATCGATTAATCAAAGAAGTGTAATCGATTACACTAAGGAAATTTCACAAGACTGCTAGACAATACCTTTGAGTAATCGATTTCTTATATACAATAATCATTACATTGTTGAAATTCAAAAATAGTTGTTAACATGATTGTTGGGTAATTGATTACCCACTTACAGTAATCGATTACTAAGAGCAGTTGTATTAGTTTTCATATTTCAAAGTGAAAAGGTTTTACTCAAAACTGATTTGTTTCATTCCAAACGAAACCTACACTTTCCTAGAGGTGTTATGGTTGATTGGAAGCCTATATAAAAGCATTGAAACACTCTCACAACGACAACAACTCAGATTACAAACTCTCATTGAAACTCTTATAAAGCTCTCACACTTTCTGAATTTTCTGGACTTTTTAAGCAACATACTCTCAAAATTTCCAAGTTATTTCAGAGTTGCTTCTAAGTGCATTCCAAATTTTTTTCAAATTAAAAGAGCATTATTATCTATTGAATGAAGAGTTTTTTTTAGATTGCAAGTCTTGAATTGTCATATATACTTGTAAAGGCAGTCCAAGTTATATTGTATATTCTTCATTTTTGCTAAGTACACTTTCTTTCACAAGGGTGTGAAATGAAAGGGGTTGAGTGACTTGGTATAGTATTTACCAAGGGTGTTACTTGGAATAAGGTTTTCCAAGGGATTAAGTATAAGTTAGTGTGTAAGGTACAAGGATATCTCGGGGTGAGATAATTGTAATTGCAACTCATTATATTTAATAAAGGAATCTCTTGCGAGTCAAGAGTACTGGGCGTAGCCTTCGGTGGACAAGAACTTGAACCAGTATAAAACACATGTGTACTCTCTTCTCCTTATCTTTGTTATATTTATATCTTTCACAGTCAATATTTTTTCTACATACTATTTCCGCTGCACTTTAACTTTGATATTGCAGAAAAATTGGCCATCGTTTTGCAACAACTAATTCACCCCCCCCCCCTTTTAGTTGCAATCTCATTCTTACAATTGGCACCAGAGCTATTTTGAGTAAGTTATTCTCAAAACCTGATCCTACTTCAAGATGACCTCAAGATCATTCCTAGGAGAAGGCTCCAACATAAATAGACCTCCAAGTTTTGTTGGAGAGTGCTATGACTTTTGGAAAATCAGAATTAGGATTTTTATAGAGTCACAAGACTTAGATATTTGGAATGCTATCGAGGAAAGACCATATGTGCCATTCACCGTGATCAACAACACAAGGGAGACAAAGCCAAAATCTTCATGGAATGATGAAGATAAGAAGAAAGTGCAATATGATTTGAAGGCAAAGCACATCCTCACATCAGTGCTTGGAATTGACAAATTCTTTACAGTGTCCAAGTGCAAAACTGCTAAGGAAATGTGGGACACTTTAGAGACCACACACGAAGGTACCAAAGAGGTAAAGAGATCGAGACTAACACTCTTTCCCAAGAATACGAAATGTTTCGTATGAGACCTGGAGAGAAGATCTTGGATATTCAAAAGAGATTCACTCATCTCACCAACCATCTTATTACACTTGGAAAAGTGCTGTCGAATAGTGATTTGAACCTAAAAGTTCTAAGATCACTAACAAGAACATGGCAACCAAAAGAGACGACCATTTCTGAAAAGAAAAGTCTTTCAAAAATGTCTTTGGCTGCTTTGTTTGGAAAGTTGTAGGAACATGAACTCAAATTGAGTCAACTTGATCAACACGAAGAACAAGAGAAGAAGAAGAAGAACATTTCTCTTAAAGCAAAAATGGAGAAATATGATTCATCGGAAGATGAAGACGACAAGGAAGAGACCGATGACATGAGCCTCTCCATCAAGAAGTTCAGCAAGTTCCTCAGAAGGAACAAAGGCGCAAGAACCGGCCAAATGAAGAAGTTCTCCAAAAGCAATGAGCCCTCCACTTCAAACCAGAATTTTACATACTTTAGTGTGGCAATGTGATCGAGGTCGTACCCGATACAAATAATATAACAATTAAGTATAGTACTAGGAAGTGACTCCTAGGTCGTTTCCCAAAGATTATCTTTCACACAATGGTTCAAACATCTTACACGCACACACACAATGGGGGGTTTTAGTGGTTGTTATGCTATGAAATTAAGCTAAAACAGAACTCAAACAGAAAATAGAATAGTAAAGAGGCTAAATCCCTTTGGTTTCCTTGTTCACAACTCAATCCTCAGTTTCAGTATATTAAAATCAGATTCTCAGTGTTCCTTTGTTGAGAGTCGATTAACTAAGCGATGATCAACTCACAATTAAATTGCTAAACCTCTAACTAAGCGAAATTGGCATAAGCAACAAACGGTTAACAAAGTCACACGAATCAAAGCATAAATTTCAGATTCTAAATATTGAATTCCTAATTTGTTCATAACTCTAATGTTTAAGCTTCAAACTAAGCGAAATCAACATAAACATAGAGCATTTACAGATTCACATAAACTAAGCGATTATGTGCTAGAGAACTAATTAACTAAGTGAAAATCAGTTCACAAACCTACATCAAAACCATGGAATTAAGCAAACCACAATATGAAATAGGATAGAAGATTCAAACATAGAGAAACCGAAATTGCATTAAAAGAATAAAGAGAAACCGAAATGCATTAAGCATTAAACCTCAAGAGTGTGATAACCAAAGGAACTTAGTCCAAGGTCTAGCCTTCCATGGAGGAAGAAGCCAAAACCGAATTTGGAGGAGGAAGAAGATGAAAAACGAAAACCTAAAAGAACCCCAAAAGGGGGAAAACAAAAATGTAATGTAAAGTTCTAAGGTAAAGTTATGAGTGAAAAACGAAATCCTAAGGTATTAAAGTGTAAAACCGAAATGGGCCCTAAACCATGGGCCCAAAACCTAAAATGAAATTAAAAATCCAATAACTAAATACAATTTTCACTTTAGCACACATCTTCCACTTGTAATGCCCAAAATATCTTTGGTGCCAAATATGTCCTGAAAATGGAATTAGATTTAATTAGGCTAAATAATCCCAAATTAACTCATTTTAGGAATAATAGTCCAATAAAGCCTAAAACACTAAACAATGTCAAATAAAGTCAATTAGACACCAAGAATCATTAACAATGGTAAAATAAGGTTATTAATAGTGTGTAATATTTGACTCATCACAATGTAACACCCATAATTTATATTTCCTAAGATGTGGTAACAGTCCTGGAGAAGGGGACACACTTCCAGATTCTCACTTGGGCGATAGGGTCTCGCATAAGCGAGAGAGGGCTCACCTGGGTGAGTGGAAAACTGGGTTATACTAAAGGATTCTCGCCTGGGTGAGGGAGAGGGGTGTGGGCACTAGAGGATCCTCGCTTGAGCGAGAATCCCTCGCTTGACCGAGAGCGCCAGATCTGAGTTTTTAAAATGGGCGGGATTTTCTCGCTTGAGCGAGAAGAGAAAAGGAGGTGATTTTGAGAGCAAGGATTCGTCAGAATCAACTAGAAGCTTGAGAATAGGTAAATCTCTTGATTCTAACTCTCTTTCTCCCTTTCAAACTCGTTTTGGGTGTATGGGATCTCATCTCAAAATGTGAGAAACCATGGAAACTCTTCCTTTTGAGTTGTGGTTTGTTGTATTTAGTTTCTCTCTTATAAACTCTTGGTTTAGAGTTGGTATTCAAAGAATGGAAAGCGTTTGTGGGTTGATTCATGAAAACCCCAAAACTCCCAAAATGAAAATGTGGTTAAAGAGGAAAATGGGTGAAATGGTAGATGTAGAAGATGAGCATGAGTTCTAATGTAAAATAAAAGATGAATATGTATGTTTTAATGTTGAAAACTTCTAATGAAAGTGGTTTTGGAAACGTTGAAAATATATGAATCTTTTGTCTGCTTAAGGATGAACTATGAGTTGTTTATATTGAGAATAAATTACTGACTTTTGTTGTTGTTTGGTGGGGATGAGGAAAGATCCTAAGGTTGGAGGCGGTGTCGGAGGAAATTGCAAAGTTACCAAGGACCAAACCCAACACTCACCAAGGTAAGGATAAGCATTTAATTCCGAGATATGAAATGTGGAATGTACGGTTATATGTGGATGACTCGAAAGGAATAAGATGTGGGAAGTATCAAAGAAATTTAATGTCTTGCCCAAGTGGTATTGAAATTGAATGTCTTCCCAAGTGGTATTGAAATTGAATGTCTTGCCCAAGTGGTATTGAATTGAATGTCTTGCCCAAGTCGTATAGAAATTGAATATCTTGCCCAAGTGGTATTGAATTGAATGTCTTTCCCAAGTGGTATTGAAATTGAATGTCTTGCCCAGGTGGTATTGAATTGAATGTCTTGCCCAAGTGGTATTGAATTGAATGTCTTGCCCAAGTGGTATTGAAATTGAATGTCTTGCCCAAGTGGTATTGAAATTGAATGTCTTGCCCAAGTGGTATTGAATTGAATGTCTTGCCTAAGTGGTAGTGAATTGAATATCTTGCCCTATGTGGTATTGTGAAAGTATGTACAAGTTGGAAATGGCTATGTAAAACATGAATGAAAAGGAGGGTAACAAGGTTTGCATTGAAGAATGTGAAAGTAAGATGGTCGGATGAGGTAGTAAGAAATATAATGACATGTACTTATTATATGTATGGAAGCTTCAATTATTTATCTAGCTCTGTTTATAATGTGGATTATATCCAAATGGTATTTATTGCATTAAAAGACTTACTCCTTTGTATGTTTCTGTGTGTTGCCATTTGATAATCCCGTTGCAGGTAAATCGATGAATTAGGGATGCTTGGTTTTGGAGCTTTGGGAGCTTTTAAACCTGGATTCCTCTATTTACACTTTTTTTTATCATAACTGACTATATGCGAATTTGAATACTTGTAATCATGACCATTATATTTCTGGATGTTTGTAACCGTGGGCATTATTATTTTGGAAACCCATAACTATTCGCATGTCCTAAGTAAATGGGGGACATTAATATGAATTATGTTTTTCTGCCTTATGGATGTGTGTATTAATACTGCATGATAAAATGATCGGAGAATAACCAAGGTAACTAATGTATCGTACCTTGGGTTACTAATTATAAGATATAGGGAAAATACATGTTTGTATTAGTTGAAATAATAAAATATTTCGAGGGTTGAATTTGGGTCCTTACAAGCAAGTCTGGCCACATGAAGATGGACTTTCCAAACATCAAGAAAAGTTCTTTCAAATGGAAGAACGAATTGAAGAATGGACGAAGAGCCTACATCGCATGGGAAGACAACGACACGAGTTCAGCCTCTAAACCATAAAGCGAAGAGCAGCCACATCCCTCCCTAATGGCATCTCATCATTCAGACAATGAAGAGGTAAATGAGTCTATCCGTTTTCTTCTTCTAAATTACAAAATGAATTTAATGATCTTCATGATGAATACATGAAATTAACGAAAATGTTTCTAAAACAAAAATCTGAACTAAATTCTCTTAGAAACAAACCATTATCATCCTCATTTCTAAATTGCATTTCTCTTGGCAACAAAGTTTCAACATTGAGTCTTGAACTCAATAAAATGAACAAGAGTAGCAAGATCTTGAGTAAGATCATTAATAATCAAAGACAATCTTCGGATCGAAGAGGTCTTGGCTATGAAAAAGGCACTGCTCTTAAAAATCAAAGTAAGTCTACCATAATAGACTTTCAAAAATCATGTATCCCTGCATCTACACATAGTAAAAATAAAAGTAGGATACATAAACATCAACTCATATGCTCTTATTGTAAAAATCATGGGCACACACCAACTACTTGTTCTATTAGAAAATATGGTGTTCCCTTAGGACATTTTATATGGGTTGAGAAAGGATCTAACAATGTAGGACCCAAGACAAGTTGGGTACCTAATATAACTTAACCTGTTTTGCAGGTAGATTTGAGCACCGCCCGGAATTTATGGTATTTGGATAGGGGTTGCTCAAAGCATATGACGGGCGAAAAAAGTAAGTTCTCTGTCCTCACTCCAAGGGACAAAGGCTATGTCACATATGGTAGAATTCTTGGATTCGGTAGAATCGGCAAGCCACCCTCAACAACCATAGAAGGTGTGCTATATGTGGAAGGACTTAAGCACAATCTTCTAAGAATAAGTCACCTATGCGACAAGGGCTTTCATGTATCATTCTACCCAGATAAGTGCATCATTGAAAGTAAGGAATTTCTAAACTCTAAACTTGTTGGTAAGAGAATTAATAACATTTAGATGATAGACATGGATTCATCTCTTCCTAAAACATGTTTAGTAGTAAATGACATTCATGATGCATGGCTTTGGCATAGGAGAATTTCTCACATTCATATGGACCATTTGAATAAGCTAATCAATAAAGATTTGGTTGTTGGTTTACCCAAGAAGAAGTTTGTTAAAGACAAACTATGTGGTGTATGTCAAATGGGTAAACAAACAAAAAACTCTTTCAAGCCAAAGCATATGGTTTCTTCTGATAGACCATTGCAGTTTCTCCACATGGACTTATTTGGCCCTTCAAGGACAAAAAGTTTTGGTGGTAACTATTATGCTCTTGTTATAGTAGATGATTTTTCACATTATAAATGGACTCTATTTTTAGTACATAAGAATGAGGCATTCAAAGCCTTTAGCACTTATGCTAAAAGAGTCCAAAATGAAAAGTCACTTAAAAACGCTACTATAAGAAGTGATCATGGGGGAGAATTTCAAAATGCTTCTTTTGAGGAATTTTGTGATGATCTTGGGATTAATCACAACTTTTCTGCTCCTAGAACACCACAACAAATGGTGTTGTAGAGAGAAAGAATTGGTCTTTAGAAGAACTCGCTCGAACAATGTTAAATGAAACAAACCTCCCAAAGTACTTTTGGGCTGATGCAGTTAGCACTGCGTGTTATGTTTCAAATAGAGTTATCATAAGACCTATTCTAAAGAAAACCCCCTATGAACTCTTCAAAGGAAGAAAATCAAACATTTCACACTTGCATGTATTTGGTTGTAAATGTTTCGTTTTAAATAATGGCAAAGAAAACTTAGGCAAGTTTGATGCAAAGGCCGATGATGGAATCTTCCTAGGCTACTCTCTCACAAAAAAAAACTTATAGAGTTTTTAATAAAAGAACTTTAGCCATGGAAGAATCTGATCACGTCTCCTTTGATGAAACCAATCCCTTAATCAAGGAAAGGTTAACTCTTGATGAAGAGGACTTGCCAACTTCAACTTTTAATGAAAATTCTATTATTAAAACTGCACCTAATGCAACGCATATGGAAGTGGATGATGATCCATCCTTTCAAGAGGAGCATGTTCACTCTAATTTACCTAAAGAGTGGAGAACTCATCGAGATCACCCTATAGACAACATCATCGGCGACATAAGTAAGGGTATCACTACTTTCTTAATGCTAGAAGATGCATGTCTAAACATGGCATTCGTCTCTCAAATAGAACCCTCCAAGATTGATGAAGCAATCGAGGATGAACTCTGGATTCTTGCTATGCAAGAAGAACTTAACTAGTTTGAGAGAAACGAAGATTAGGAACTTGTTCCTAGACCTAAGAATAGGCATGTAGTAGGAACTCGTTGGGTGTTCCGAAATAAATAAGATGAAAATGGCACCATCATTAGAAACATGGTTAGGCTAGTAGCCCAAGGATACAACCAAGAGGACGGTATAGACTTTGATGAAACCTTCGCTCTAGTTGCTAGACTTGAAACTATTAGATTACTGCTTGCATATGCATGTTCTTTAAATTTCCAGCTTTACCAAATGGACGTAAAGAGTGTGTTCCTTAACGGGTATATACAAGAGGAAGTATTTCAAGAACAACCTCCTGGTTTTGAGGACTACAAACATCCTCCCATGTATACAAGTTAAAGAAAGCCCTCTATGCCTGGTATGATCGTCTAACAAACTTTTTAACAGAAAAAGGATTTTCTAAAGGCAAGGTCGACACTACACTTTTTATTAAGAAAATAAATCATCACACTTTACTTGTTCAAATCTACGTAGATGATATTATTTTCTGTTCTACTAACGAAAGTTTGTGTAGTGAATTTGGCAATATGATGCAAGGAGAATTTGAGATGTCTATGATGGGAAATTTAAACTACTTCCTTGGACTCCAAATTAAACAACTTAACAATGGCATCTTTGTAAGTCAGTCCAAATATTGCAAAGATTTGTTGAAGAGATTTGAGATGGATGACTGCAAGCCGATTGCTACTCCTATGGGATCAAGTACCTATATCGATGCTGATGACACTGACAAATGTATTGAAATATCTAAGTATCGAGGTATGATCGGATCCCTTCTTTATCTTACTGTCAGTAGACCAGATATTATGTTTAGTATATGCTTATGTGCGCGATATCAATCTAAACCCAAAGAGTCACATCTAGTTGTCGTTAAGAGAATCATGAAGTATCTCAAAGGCACAACCGATGTTGGACTATGGTATCCAAAGGGAAGCGTATGTGATTTGGTTGGCTTGTCGTATTCAGACTTTGCTGGATGCAAATTTGAGAGAAAAAGTACTAGTGGTACTTGTCATATTCTAGGGAATGCTTTGGTTTCTTGGTCTTGCAAGAAACAAGCTTGTGTTGCCTTAAGCATCGCTGAAGCGGAATACATAGCAGCCGTTAGTTGTTGTGCCCAAGTGTTGTGGCTTAAACAACAATTACGGTATTATGGCTTGAACTTAGGCTGCACACCCTTGAAGTGTGACAATACAAGTGCTATTAATCTCACTAAGAATCCGATTATGCACTCAAGAACCAAGCACATCGATATAAGGCATCACTTCCTTAGGGACCATGTCCAAAAGAAGGATGTGTTGGTAGAGTTCATTCATACTCACAACCAACTAGCGGACATATTCACTAAACTGTTAGCAAAGGAACCTTTTTACAAAATTAGACGAGAATTAGGCATTCTCGATGAAGCTTACTTGTACTAACATGTTTATATGCTTATATGTATGCCTCATTGATTATATCCAATGCCTATTTGTTCTTAAAATATGCTTGTTATGCCTTAAATTTCAAGTTTTTAGAGTCAATAATCATTTTCAGCATCAGTAGGGAAACAAAAGTTACAGTAATCGATTACTTTAATGGTGTAATCGATTACTGAGAGATATTGATTTGAAAATTTCAAATTTTGAAAGTGAGTAATCGATTACTCACTTGGTGTAATCGATTACTCTGTGTAGTTTATATATGAATTGCTACACTTTTTTAGAAAACACTTCATTTTCTCTCTCTTGTAACTCGTGTTCTCTCTCTACTTTCTCTCAATCTCTAAAAACTCCATTTTTGCATCGTTTTACTGCAATATTACTTTCGTGAAGGCTAAGAAGTATGGATATCGATGAAGAAAGTTTCGAGCCTGAATCTTAGATTCTTTGTCTAGGTTTCTGTTTGTAATGGTTGTGTTAGTTCTATATGGATTTAAAAATTGTTTGACTTCTATTTTTATTTCTTCTTGTTTTGGATATTATGTATGAACATCTAGTTTATGTGAAGAAGATCTTGCTCCTGACCTTGGCACGGTTTTGATGAAGACACCGATATCACAAAAAGAAGAAAGGAAGAAGACCAACAAAGACTCTCAAAGATAAAGCTTCAAGATTTAGAGTATAAGTCTTTAGGTACTTCTATTCTTACAACTAATTTATTTACTTAGTTAATAATGCTCAAAATTTGTTTTCAAGAAAATCAGGAAAGCCTAAGTGTGAATAAAAATAATTTTCAAAAACAACATGTAACGGGTTACCATACTTGAGTAACAAGTTACATGAGTGAGAAAAGAGTTTTCAAACCTCTAACAACTATGAGTAATCCATTACAGACTTTGGAGTAACAGATTACCATTTTTAGAAAACAGGGTAATCGATTACTCAAAGTAGTGTAATCGATTACACTACATTGAGTAATCGATTACCCTCTTTTATCTTTCTTAAGATGTGGTAACAGTCCTAGAGAATGGGACACACTGCTAGATTCTCGCTTGGGCGAGAGAGTCTCGCCTGGGCGAGAGATGGCTCACTTGAGTGAGTGGAAAACTAGGAGATACTGAAGAATTCTCGCCTGAGCGAGATTTGGCTCGCTTGGGCGAGCGAGAGAAGTGTGGAGGCTTGAGGATCCTCGATTCAGCGAGAGGGCCAGTTTTGTGTTTTTAAAATGGGCGGGATTTTCTCGCTTGAGCGAGAAAAGGCTTGCTTGAGCGAGAACCCGACAACTGAACTTTAAAATAGAAACCCCAAACACTTTTAGGGTTAGAACTTTGGAGAGAATAGAGAATGGATCATTTTCAAGAGCAAGGATTCGTGAGAATTATCTAGAAGCTTGAGAAGAGGTAAATCTCTTGATTCTAACTCTCCTTCTCCTTTTGAAACTTGTTTTGGGTATTTGGGATCTCTTCTCAAAATGTGATAAACCATGGAAACTCTTCTCTTGGAGTTGTGGTTCGTTTTATCTAGTTTCTCTTTTGTAAACTTTTAGTTTAGAGTTGGTATTCGAAAAATGGAAAGGGTTTGTGGGTTGATTCATGAAAACCCCAAAACCCCAAAAAATGAGTATATGTTCTAATGTTGAATAGATGATGAATATGTATGTGTTTGATGGTTGGAAACTCCTAATGAAGTAATTTTTGAAACATTGAAAATGTGTGAATATCTTGTATGAGTAAAGATGAAAGATGAGTTGTTTATTGTTAGGTATCAAACGCCTAAAAGGGGGGGGGGGGGGGGGGGGGGTTGAATAGGTGTAGCGGTTAGAATATCCGCTTTTCGAAAAACAACACTTAATGCTGAAATACACCTAATTAATCGATTAACAGAACAGGGATAATCGATTAACACAATCAATACAGTCGACTTAATCGATTAACAGAATGAATGTAATCAATTAACAATCTTGACTTAATCGATTAAACAGAGACAGTAAGCATAGGCAGATACGATTACTTGCACGACAATTAATTGATAACAAAACGAATTAATAGAGCTTACAGATTTATCAGAGTATTAACAGTATAGCACAGAAACATATTAGTCATTAAAACTACTATACAAGTTAACCGATTAAATGCAATAAAGAGAGAGGGATAGATAAATCCTGCAACACGAATTTTATCCTGGTTTGTTTGCTTGTCCACCGCAAACTACATCCAAGCCTCCCGGCTGATTTGGGAGATTTTTCTTCACTATAATCGAATCAATGTTATTACATACACATCATCCAATTACAACACTTAGACAATTACAAGATAATAAAGACTCTTATTCTATGGTTTGACTCCCTTCCTACCGACAAAGAAAACCTTTCTTTCGGCGTAGCCCCAGCCAAGAACCTCTGTTCTTTCCTTATCTCTAAGTCTAAACCCAATGAAGATACACTCAATCTCTTCGGCGATACGACACCTCGAGATTCCCAATGTTACAACAATTTCTCAATCAAAAAGAAAATAGAGTAAACTTAAGCTATTACAAAGCTTATATCTAACAAGACAACACTTTACTCTAATCACCTAATACAAACTCATGCAATATGAAAATGTATTAGTTTGAAAACAGAATGCATAGAATGTAAAATCTAATCAAGAAGCATCAATAATATGCATGAACATGTGATATGAAAAGATGAGAAATATATCATGTAATGCACTCAATCCTAAAGCATAGAATTCTCTCTTTTCTAAACTCACAAATGCATTTACAATTAGATGCAACAATTAACACTAAAAATGCTCTAACTCTCTAAAAATGCAACATGCAACTTATGAGATCAATTCTAAAAAACACAGTTTATAAAGAATTAATTCTGAAGCCTAGTTAATCGATTAACGAATGCCTTAATCGATTAAACTGTGCAAACAATTAGATTAATCGATTAACCTATGCCTTAATCGATTAACAGCATATTTTCATGTGTAAAAAACTCAAATACGTTATGCACTTTAATTCATACATGTTTAACACTAAGTTTATGCCTAGAATGCACATATACATGTATTTATGTGATGCATGAACATATTATGAATAACATATCTCAAAAAGAAAATGATTTAAAAGTTTTATGCATATGAGACATGTATTAGGTGACTTAAGCCTTAGACTCAACCTAAACTAATCTCTAGTCTAAGCTTAGAACCAATCAGAAGACTTAAGCACGTTGATTTGTTGATGATCTTCAAGCTCTTATTAGCACAGGTTGTCCTCATCAAAACCATGACACATAAAGAGAACTTTCCAAAGTGTTCCTCTTGACATGCACACTTTCATTTATATATGTTATTATGAACAAATGACTGCTTTTGTTGTTGTGTGGTGGGAATGAGGAAATATTCTAAGGTTGGATGCGGTGTCGAAGGAATTTGCAAATTTACCAAGGACCAAACCCAACCCTCACCAAGGTAAGGATAAGTCTTTGACTAGTATATCGTATTGGAAAATGCGTGGATATTCTGTTTATGGATTGATTGTGAATCAATGAAAAGAAAACATATTTTTAGCTACCCGTCAATGGTGTAGCGATACTTTGGCTCATGTTATGTAGCGATACTTTGGCTCAAGTTATGTAGCTTAGTTATAGATATGTATGAATGTCGATATAAGTCTGTTAATGAGAATGAATGATCGTGTGGGTCGGTTACAAGGTGAAACAAATGGTAAAGTGGTTTATGTGTAATGAGGATGAGTTGAAATACTGGAAAGTATCAATGGAAACAGGTGTTATGGACGTACTTTATATGTAACGAATTTAATTACATACAAAACTTTATGATATGTGGATTATCGTATTATTGAATTTTATTGGGTTAATGACTTACTCCTTTGTGTTTTCCCCGGTATTTGTTATGATAATTCCACCATAGGTAAACGAAGGATTTGAGGATGCTTGATTTGAAGCCTTAGGAGCTTTAAATTCTGAATTCTCTGATCATCTCTTTTTGTACTATAACTGACTAATTGAAGATTTGAATATTTGTAACTATGGGTATTATATTTCTGGATAACTGTAATCATGGGTATTATGATTTTGGAAACTCATAGCTATTTGTATGTCGTAAGTATTGGGAGACATTAATATGAATTACGTTTTTCTGCATAATGAAAGTATGTATGAATACTGCATGATAAAATGATTATGAACTAAGAAGGATGACTAAAGTATAGTTATTGGAGAAATACATGTGTAAATGAATTAAAATAAGGAAAAATTTTAAATGAGTAGAATTTGGGCCTTTATACAGATATCAAAGACTCAATCTTTATGAATAAAGATTCAATCTTTCAATTTAAAGAATGCAAGATACTTACTATGCTTGAAATAGTAAAAGATAAGGGGAAGAGAAAGAAGATCAAGAAATTTTATCCTGGTTCGTTCGCCTGTCCACTGGCAAACTATATTTAGGCCTACCCTTCTGATCTTGGGAGATTTGCTTCACTATATTTGAAAATGTTATTTACACACACACTTCCAAATTGAATCTTTCCTACTTGCTATGCGAATCCTATTTCGCCAAGCCCTGACTTCCCTCCATTCGCAAACGGTTGACAATCTTTCTACTCGATGCGCCAAACAAGATACTCAGTGAAGACTATATCCAACCAACCACAGCTAGCCGATATTAAAACTTTCTCTAAACCTTAGATATTTACAACCAAAATTACAAGAAACAAGCTTTTTTCAAGAAACTCTTAAAGAAGAGTTCTTTGGCTTACACAAGCCCCTAACAACCCAAAAGATGATTGACTCACACTCACTCACAGGGGTATGAGAAATCGAAGGATTGAAATATAGATTAGTGCACTCAAACTTTGCACAAGTATGAAAAAGCTTTTCTTTTTGCAAAACAATAAACCAAGAATGCTTTTCACAAAGCAAGGGTTTTTTTCTCAAAGATTTGACACTAAAGCACAAGGTGGATATCTCACAGAGAATTTGGGATTTTGAAAATGTAAGCTGAAAATCATGTTATGAAAATTATGAAAAGTTGTACAAAATGTGAGATTGATGAGTTTCTTAATATTGTTATTGATTCTCCTTTTACACAATCACATTGCACTAATACAATTGATGCAAGAATCATACAACAATCTGATTTATTTGTTCAGGTGCAGGCCAACAAAGCCTACCTTTGCTACTTTCTTTCCATATGTTTTGCAGGCACCTGATTGGACACCCCCATTTGACCTTGAGTGCGACATTGCTGTTTATGCTTTGGGGACTATCCTTGCTAGTTATGAGTTTGATTTCCTCTCTCCATGATTCAGGGAGTCTTTCTTTCTTTCTCTCCTTATTTACATTAATTGCACTTGTCAAATTACAATTGTTGATATAACTGGGTGGAAATTCTGTCTGTGCTACATTGGGACATTGTGTAGTTTAAGTGTGAGGGAGGGGGGGGGGAGATTAATGTAGATTTTGTTGAATCATGCATTTCTTTGATTCTTAGATTTTGCTTAGATTTTGGGCATTTTCTCTCATGCTTTCTTTTAGTTGAGTCTTGATATCTAGTGTTGTTAATCCATGCATTTTCTGTGTGCTAAGTTAATCCATGCATTTTGAGAATTGAGAGGTTGAGGCAATTGTGATAGTCTTGTCCCTTGTGAGATTTTGAGCCTTAATTGAGGATGGATTGATGTATGCCATCTAGTATTCTTTCATGTGTGATTGTTGCACTCTAGAACTTGACATGTTTCTTGTTGATACTTGATTTTCATATTTCACATTTTGAAGTTATTTAGGCATTTCTTTTGAATAAGCCACATGCCATATAGCCTACCTTGAATGAAATTATCCTTTGTTAGTCCCTTTGAGCCTTTTACCCTTTTCTTTGTTATATAACTCATTACAAGCCTATAAGTGAAATACCAATATTATCCTAACCTTAGGGAATTTTGGAGCTTTGGAATTGTTTTGGGAATGGGTATTAAAGCGAGGGTGCATTGTTCTTCATTTCTTATATTTTTTGGGTATGACTCATGGGTTGATTGATATATTTGTGTACATATGTGTGGTGTGTTGTCATTGAAAAAAAAAATTTTAAAAAAAACACCAAAAAGAAAAGAAAAGCAACACAAAAAGAAAAAAAATAAAAAAACAAGAAATAAAAGTTGAGTGGTAAAGAGGATTGGAATTAGAGGGTAATTTTCTAATGTTGGGGTTGATTTTGTCTTATTTTTTACTTATTCCCCATTGCTCTTCTATTCCCTTGGTTTAAGCTACATATCCCATATTTTATCCTACCTTGTCCTTGGCCCCATTACAACCTTGAAAAGTCCTTTTGATCACTATGTGCATGTGTTGGTCATGTTGATGTTAGAAACTTATCAAGCTTATGGTTGTGTTTGTTTTCATGAAGTGCCTTGAGTGTAAATATTTACAACCTAAGACATATGAGTGTAAACACTTTGGAGAGCATATCTTGTGAGGATTTATCATTGTTGTGACTCGCCTCTTGATTTGATTGGTTTCTTTGCATGCTTGAATTGGTTGGATGATCTTCATGGATATCTTGATTCTTGGTATTTTTACTCTTGTGTGTTTGACTTTGCCCATCTCTTTGCATTTCATAGAATTCATTGTGAAGTATGTCATCTTTAGGATTTTTCATTTCCTAGTTTTTAATAATATTCTTACATCACTCACTTTGGTGCTCTGGTTAGCATAACATTATTTCTTGATTTTGCCCTGAAGTGCAAAAGGTTAAGTGTGGGGGTATTTGATGAGTCATATATTACACACTATTCATAATCTTAATTTACCATTGTTAATGATTCGTGATGTCTATTTGGATTTGTTTGGCATGGTTTAGTGTTTTAGGCTTTATTGGACTATTATTCCTAAAATGAGTTAATTGGGATTATTTAGCCTAATTAAATCTAATTCCAATTTCAGGTCATATTTAGCACCAATGATATTTTGGGCATTACAAGTGGAGGATGTGTGCTAAAGTGAATATTGTAATTTTTAATAGCTTTTTGATTTCGATTTAGGTTTTGGGCCCACTGTTTAGGACCCAATTCGGTTTTAATCCTTTATAACCTTAGAATTCGTTTAGCACAATTAACTTTTACATTACACACTTTACATTTCAGCTTTAGGAAGAGAGACATTTTTCCCCCTTTTGGGGCTTAGGGTTTAGATTCTCGTTTTCCTTTCTTCTTCTTCTTGCAATTTCGGTTTTGGCTTCTTCCTCGATGGAAGGCTAGACCTTGGACTAAGTTCTTTTGGTAATGTATCACACTCTTGAGGTTTAGTTCTTAATGCATTTTGGTTTCTCTTTATTCTTTTAATGCAATTTTGGTTTCTCTATGTTTGAATCTTCTATCCTATTTCATATTGTGGTTTGCTTAATTCCATGGTTTTGATGTAGGTTTGTGAACTGATTTCATATCGTGTTACTTTGTTAATTGTTTGTTGCTTACACCAATTTCACTTAGTTAGAGGTTTAGCAATTTGACTATGAGTTGATCATCGCTTAGTTAATCGACTCTCAACAAGAGAACACTGGGAATTTGATTTTGATGTTTTGTAACCAAGGATTGAGTTGTGAACAAATAAACCAAAGGGATTTAGCCTCTTTATTGTTTTGCTTGTTACTGTTTCACTCTGTTTTAGCTTTAGTTCCATACCATAACAACCACTAAAACCCCCTTTGTGTGTGTGCGTGTAAGGTGTTTGAACCAATGTGTGAAAGATAATCATTGGGAAACGACCTAGGAGTCACGTCCTAGTACTATACTTAATTGTTTTATTATTTGCATCGGGTACGACCTCGATCACTTATCGGATTGCTTTACCTCCAATGTTGTCAAATATTCACAATGTGTTTCATGTGTCTCAGTTAAGAATTTGACCTTTACGACATTGCCAGTGAGAATCATGGATACCAGTATAAAAAGATCGAGAGGCAAACAGATTGCCTTGGTGAAGATTTTTGTGGAGCCAAGTAGATGAAGGAGACGCTACTTGGGAAGTGGAGCATGATAGGAGGGAGGATTACCCTCATTTATTTGAATCAAGGTATGTATAAAAGGGAGAGGATTGTAAAACCCAAGTTTTATTTTCCTAAGTGTAGTGAAAATTCTAGGAATCTAGGGTATACTGGGTGTTTCTCGCATGAGCGAGAGGGCCTCGCCCAAGCGAGAAGCCCAGTATCTGCTCCTAGTATTTCCTAGGATTCTCGCTTGAGCGAGAGAGTCAAATCATAATTTTCAAAATGGCGGGATTTTCTCCCTTGGGCGAGAGATGGCTCGCTTGAGCGAGAACCCGATGATTTCACTTTAAAATAGAAACCATCAAACACTTTTAGGGTAAGAACTTGAGAGAGAAGAGAGAAGGAGGTGATTTTGAGAGCAAGAACTCGTGGGAATCATCTAGAAGCTCGAGAATAGGTAAATCTCTTGATTCTAACTCTTCTTCTCCCTTTCAAACTCGTTTTCGGTGTGTGGGATCTCTTCTCAAAATGTGAGAAACCATGGAAACTCTTCCTTTAGAGTTGGGGTTCGATTTATGTTGTTATTCTCTTGTAAACTCTTTGTTTAGAGTTGATATTCGAAGAATGGAAAGGGTTAGTTGGTCGATTTGTGACACCTTAAATTTAAAGTCATTAAATTATAGTATCAGTCTTGGGAATCTCGCTTGAGCGAGAAAGGTGTCGCCTGGGCGAGAGTGGTCTCGCCTGAGCGAGAGTTGTCTCGCCTAGGCGAGAAATGGCACTCTGAAGCTGCAGAGCCTATGAGATCCTCGCTTGAGCGAGAGGACCCTCGCTTGAGCGAGAGGACCCTCGCTTGAGCGAGAGGACCCTCTCTTGAGCGAGAGAGTAAGATCTGAAATTTTAAAAAGGCGGGATTTTCTCGCTTGAGCGAGAATAGGCTCGCTAGAGCGAGAACCCGACGATTTAACTTTAAAATAGAAACCCTCAAACACATTTAGGGTAGAACTTGAGAGAGAAGAGAGAAGGAGGTGATTTTGGGAGCAAGGACTCGTTAGAATCATCTAGAAGCTTGAGAAGAGGTAAATCTCTTGATTCTAACTCTTCTTCTCCCTTTCAAACTCGTTTTGGGTGTATGGGATCTCTTCTCAAAATGTGAGAGACCATGGAAACTCTTCCTTTAGTGTTATGGTTCGTTTTATGTTGTTTTTCTCTTGTAAACTCTTGGTTTAGAGTTGGTATTTGATAAATGGAAAGGTTTTGTGGGTTGATTCATGAAAACCCCAAAACCCCCAAAATGAGAATATGAGAAAAGGGGAAAACGGGTGAAATGTTAGATGTAGAAGACGAGTTTGTGCTCTAATGTTGATATATGAGATGAATATGTATGTTTTAGATGTTTGGAAACTCTTAATGAAAGTAGTGTAGAAACATTGAAAATGTGTGAATCTCTTTTATTGTTAAAGATGAAATATGAGTTATTCATGTGCTATTTTGAATAAATGACTAACATTGTTGTTATATGGTGGAAATGAGGAAAGATCCTAAGGTTGGAGGAGGTAGCGAAGGAAACTTATAAAGTTACCCAAGAACCGACCCCAACATTCACCAAGGTAAGGATAAGTCTTTAACTTGCGCAATTGTAATGGAAAATGTGTGGGTTTTCTGGTTGTGAAAATGATCAAGTTGCGAGTCGATTATTTATTATAAACATATATGGGTATGTCTATAATAATGGTTGCGTGGATTTACCGTTCATGAATTGATGGTGTATCAATGAAAAGAAAACCTATTTTTACCTCCTTTTGGAGGTTGAGTAATGTATGAGTTACCTTCGTGGTAATGGCTATTCGTAGCAATGTATGAGTCACCTTGTGGTACCGTCCATTCATAGCAATGTATGAGTTACCTTGTGGTAACGGCTATTCGTAGCAATGTATGAGTTGCCTTGTGGTAACGGCTATTCGTAGCAATGTATGAGTTGCCTTATGGTAACGGCTATTCATAGCAATGTAAGAGTTCCATTGTGGTAATGGCTATTCGTAGCAATGTATGAGTTACCTTGTGGTAACGGCTATTCGTAGCAATGTATGAGTTGCCTTGTGGTAACGACTATTCGTAGCAATGTATGAATTGCCTTGTGGTAACGGCTATTCATACCAATGTATGAGTTCCCTTGTGATAACGACTATTCGTAGCAATTTATGAGTTACCTTGTGGTAATGGCTATTCGTAGTAATGTATGAGTTACCTTGTGGTAACGGTTATTCGTAGCAATGTATGACTTGCCCTTGTGGTATTGGCTATTCGTAGCAATGTATGACTTGCCCTTGTGGTATTGGCTATTCGTAGCAATGTCTAACTTACTTCATGTGGTAAGATAAATGGTTTAAGATAAACATAAATGGGAGAGATGAATACGAAAAGAAAGGATGAAATTATGTATGGATATGAGGAATGGATATCGATGAGTTTGAGTAAAATGCAGAATGATGAGGATAACAAGGTGGAATGTATATGTCAAAGTATTATTTATATGTCACGATGTAACTGTTTATCTAACCTAATTTAATGCGGATTATCATTTGAGTTACGTTGAATGTAAGACTTACTCCTTTGTGTTTCCATGTAGTGTTTATAATAATCCTATTGCAGGTAATTGGATAAATTAAGGATGCTTGACTTGGAGCCTTAGGAGACTTAGATCCTAGATTCATTTATTTGCGTTTTTGTACTCATGTGTAATACTATTTATTTGCGTTTTTGTACTCATGTGTAATACTATTTAATGCGGATTATCACTTAGTTAATGATTGTAACTATGGTTATTGGTTATTTGGATACTTGTACCCATGTGTAATACTATTTTTTTTGGGAGAACAATACTTTTGGGTTCCTAGTACCCATGGGGAATTATTTGAATGAATTATGTTTTTCTCCTTGATGAAAATGTGTTGTAATATGGCATGTTAAAAGAGTTGGTGAAATGATTAATGATTGATCAAAATATAACGATGAATGTATGTATGAATGGATTAAAATAAGGGAAAAATTTTCAATGGTAGAATTTGGGTCCTTACAATATGGTATCAGAGCATAGTTAATCCTGCAACCTAGGGTATGGCCTTACGTGCTTCTTTGTGACCTTTATGTGCTTGAATTATTCGTACTCATTTCATAAATAAAAAATGATATACACATTCGTTTAACAGAAAATCATAATTCAATAATGCATCCCGGTAACTACCGCATACAACTAGCTATGAGATTCCAAAATACTCATAGCTACAAATATCCATAATTACAATTAATCAAGACTACCAACATGTACAAATATCGTGTACATGATTACAAATATTCAGTTCAAAACACAATCAGTTAGATTACAAGACAATGAAGATAAGGACTCCAAAAACTAAAATCCTCTAATCTCCTAATCAAGACATCCTCAAATCTTCCACCTACCTGCAATGGGATTAACATTGACAATTTACAGAAAACACATAGGAGTAAGTCGTTAACTCAATAATTGATTATATACATTAATCTGCATTTTAATAAGGTTAATTAAACAATTTAGAGTTAAATATACTTCGAACCATTTCCATCGTTTATACTTTTCGAAAATCATGCTACATAACTTGAGCCAAAGTTTGCTACATCGCTTGAGCCAAAGCGTGCTATATCGCTTGAGCCAAAGCGTGCTACATCGCTTGAGCCAAAGCTTGCTACATCGCTTGAGCCAAAGCTTGGTACATTGCTTGAGACAAAGCTTGCTACATCGCTTGAGCCAAAGCTTGCTACATTACTTGAGCCAAAGTTTGCTACATCGCTTGAGCCAAAGCTTGCTACATTTGTTGAGCCAAAGTTTGCTACATTACTTGAGCCAAAGTTTGCTACATTACTTGAGCCAAAGTTTGCTACATCACTTGAGCCAAAGTCGCTAACCATTCGTGGTCGGCTAAAAAGAGTTTTCTTTTAATTGATACACCATCAATTCATAAACATTAAATCCACTCAATCATTATTGCAAACATACCCATATATGTTTATAATAAATAAGCGATTCACAACTTGTTCATTATCCACAACCAGAAAATCCACACAATTTCCATTACAATGCACAAGTTAAAGACTTATCCTTACCTTGGTGAGTGTTGGGTTTGGTTCTTTGTAACTTTGCAAGTTCCACCGACATCGCCGCCAACTTTAGGATCTTTCCTCATTCCCACCATATAACACAATGTTACTCATTTTTTCCAAATAACATATAAACAACTCATTTTTGCATATTTAACCATACAAGAGTTTAACACATTTTCAATGTTTCCAACTACTTTCATTATAAGTTTACAAACACCTAAAACATACATATTCATCTCATATTTCAACATTGAAATGCATATTCATCTTCTACATCAAACATTTTACCCATTTCCCTCTTTCACCACATTTTCATTTTAGGGTTTTGGGGTTTTCATGAATAAACCCACAAACCCTTTCCATTCTTGAAATACCACCTCTAAACCAAGAGTTTACAAGAGAAAAACAACATAAAACGAACCATAACTCAAAAGGATGAGTTTCCATGGCTTCTCACATTTTGAGACGAGATCCAACATACCCAAAACAAGTTTCAAAGAGAAGAAGAGAGTTAGAATCAAGAGTTTTACCTCTTCTCAAACTCTTAGAAGATTCCTAAGACTCGTTGCTCTTGAAAAGTCTCTTTTCCCTCACTTCTCTCTCGATTATCCCCCAAAAATGTGTTTGGGGGTTCCTAATAAATGCAACAGTGTCGGGTTCTCGCTCAAGCGAGCCTATTCTCGCTCAAGCGAGAAAATCCCTCCCATTTTAAAAACTCAGATCTGACCCTCTCGCTCAAGCGAGGGATTCTCGCCCAAGCGAGAATCTCACAGCCTCGACAGGCCCAAAATGCCATTTCTCGCCCAGTCGTGACAACTTTCGCTCTAGTTAGGCGACTCTCGCTCAAGCGAGACTCCCAGGACTGAGACTATAATTTAATGACTTCAAAATTTAGGGTGTCACAATCCTCCCCCTCTTATAAGAATTTTCGTCCCAAAAAATTAAACATATCTCGATTCGAACAAATGAGAGTAATCCTCTCTCATGTCACGCTCCACTTCCCAAGTAGTGTCTCCTTCGTCCACTTGGCTCCACAGTACCTTCACCAAGGCAATCTCTTTGCCTCTCAATCTTTTGATACTGGTATCCATGATTCTCACGAGCAACGTCATACAAGTCAAGTTATCCTTCAACTCTATATGATCAGACTCAACCACATGAGATGGATCCCCAACATATTTCCTCAACTGAGACGCATGAAACACATTGTGGAGATTCGACAATAATGGAGGTAAAGCAATCCGATATGCTACCGGTCCTACCCTTTGCAGTATCTGATACGGTCTAATGAACCTCGACGTAAGCTTACTGGATTTCAACACTCTATCAATCCCAGTAGTCGGGACTACTCTCATGAAAACATGATCTCCCTCCTTAAACTCATGAGGTTTCCGCCTCTTATCGTAATAGCTTTTCTACCTACTCTGTGCAATTCTCATATTCTCCCGGATCTTCTTAATCTTTTCCGTCGTTTCTCGGACCAACTCGGGTCCCAATACCAAATTCTCCCCATTTTCAAACCAACTCACCGGAGTTCGGCACTTGTTACCATACAATGCTTCATAGGGTGCCATCCCAATACTCGAATGGAAACTATTGTTGTAGGTAAATTCAATCAAAGGCAACATGCTACCCAACTCCCCGGTTGTTCCAAAACACAAGCTCTCAAAAGATCCTCCAATGACTGTATAGTTCTTTCCGATTGACCGTCTGTTTGTGGATGATAAGTTGAACTCAATTTCAACATAGTTCCCAATGCGGACTACAAACTAGTCCAAAAGTTTGAAGTGAAACGGGGATCCCTATCCGACATAATGCTCGACGGTATCCCATGCAACCGAACAATCTCCTTGATATACAGTTCTACCAATCGCTCCAAGGAGTATCTCATGTTCATTGGTAAAAAGTGAGCAGACTTAGTCAACCGATCCACTATTACCTATATCAAGTCGTACCCTCTTTGAGTCTCTGGAAAACCCGATACTAATTCCATGGAGATGCTATCCCACTTTCAAACGGGAATCTCTAGTGACTGTAACTCTCCCACTGACCACTGATGTTCAATCTTGGCTTTCTGACACACGAGACAACTCGATACATACAAAGCCACATCCTTTTTCAACCCAGACCACCAAAACAACTTTTTCAAATCTTGGTACATCTTCGTAGTTCCAAGGTGAAAACTCATTTTAATCTTGTGTGATTTCTCTAGAATACTCTTTCGTAATTCCACATCACTAGGCACACACACTATCCCCTTGTAACCCAACATTCCACTAGAATCCGATGCAAAATCGGTCTCCTTACCACTTATCATCAAATCTCGCTTAACCATCAATTCACTATCCTCGACTTGCATTACTCGGATTTGATCAAACAGTTCATTTGTTACCTTAAGCATTCCTAACATATACTACGAGGCCTTATTTGAACTTCCAAGTTCATATCCCTGAACTCCTCAATCAATTTCCCTTCTCGAACCATCAAAGCCGACACGTGCAAAGACTTTCGACTCAAAGCATCGGCCACCACATTGGCTTTTCCCAGATGGTATTGCAATCCAAAATCATAGTCTTTAAGGAATTCCATCCACCTTCTCTGTCTCATGTTCAGTTCTTTTTGATCAAACAGATACTTCAAACTCTTGTGGTCGCTGTACACCTCAAACCTCACGCCATAAAGAAGGTGTCTCCAAAAATTTTAGGCAAAGACCACTACAGCTAATTCCAAATCGCGCGTAGGGTAGTTTTGTTCATGCGTTCTCAGCTCTAGCGAAAAGCAACCACCTTTCCGTCTTGCATCAACACACAACCCAAACCATGCTTAGAAGCATTACAATACACATTGAAATCACGATTCGTGCAAGGAAGAACCAACACCGGTGCCGTAGTCAACCTCTGCTTCAACTCTTGAAAACTTTCTTCGCAACGTATTGTCCACACATACGGTTCCCCTTTTCTGGTAAGCTTAGTTAGAGGTAATGCCAACTTGGAAAACCCCTCTTTGAACTTTCTATAGTAACCCGCTAAACCCAGAAAACTCCTGATTTCAGTAACTGACTTGGGCACTGCCCATTCCATAACCGCCTCGACTTTAGAAGGGTCTGCTGCTACCCCTTCCCTGGATATTACATGCCCAAGAAAGTTTATCGATTCCAACCAGAAATCACATTTGGACAATTTAGCATACAACCGATTCTTACTCAGAAGGTCCAAAACAATGTTCAGGTGATCCACATGTTTCCCTTGGCTCTTGGAGTAAACTAGAATGTCATCAATAAATACCACGACGAATAAATCCAAGTACGGATGAAAAATTCAATTCATGTAGTCGGTAAATATTGTTGGGGTAGTCATTACACCAAAGGGCATCACCAAATACTCTAAATGCCCATACCTCGTCCTAAAAGCAGTTTTAGGAATATCCTCCGATTTCACTCGAAGTTGATGGTAACCCGGTCGTAGGTTAATTTTTGAAAATACAACTTCTCCTCTCAACTAATCCATCAAGTCATCAATCCTAGGCAAAGGATATTTTTTTCTTGATGGTGACCTTGTTCAACTGCCTATAATCGGTGCACAACTTCATACTCCCATCTTTCTTCTTAGCCAACAAAACAGGTGCACCCCACGGTGAGACGCTATGATGAATAAATTTCTTTGCCAACAAGTCCTCAACCTGCTTTTTCAACTCAGCCAAGTCTAACGGTGCCATTCTTTAAGGAGCTATAGAGATTGCCAACAAAACAAACACGGCTCCTCTAACCCCACAAACCCTTTCCACCCAGGTGAGCCACTCTCGCCCAAGCGACACCTTTCTCGCTCAAGCGAGATTCCCAGGACTGATACTATAATTTAATGACTTTAAATTTAGGGTGTCACAATCCTCCCCCTCTTATATGAATTTTCGTCCCCGAAAATTAAACATACCTTGATTTGAAAAAATGAGGGAAATCCTCCCTCATATCATGTTCCACTTCCCTAGTAGCGTCTCCTTCATCCACTTCGCTCCACAATACCTTCACCAAAGCAATCTCTATGCCTCTCAATCTTTTGATACTTGTATCCATGATTCTCACTGGCAACGTCGTAAAAGTCAACTTATCCTTCAACTCTATATGATCGGACACAACCACATGAGATTGATCCCCAACATATTTCCTAAATTGAGACAAATGAAACACATTGTGAAGATTCGACAACAATGGGGGTAACACAATCCGATATGCTACCGGTCCAACCCTCTACAATATCTAATATGGTCCAATGAATCTCGGCGTAAGCTTACGGGATTTCAACACTCTACCTATCCCAATAGTCGGAACAACTCTTATAAGAACATGATCCCCCTCCTTAAACTCAAGAGGTTTCCGCCTTTTATCATAATAGCTTTTCTGCCGACTCTGTGCTATTTTCATATTCTCCCGGATTTTCTTAATCTTTTTCGTCTTTTCTCATACCAACTTAGGTCCCAATACTAAATTCCCCCAGTTTCAAACCAACTCACTGGAGTTCTACATTTTCTCCCATACAAAGCTTCGTAAGGGGCCATCCTGATACTGTGAAGAAGATCTTGCTCCTGACCTTGGCACGGTTTTGATGAAGACACCAATATCACAAAAAGAAGAAAGGAAGAAGACCGACAAAGACTATCGAAGATAAAGCTTCAAGATTTAGAGTCTAAGTCTTTAGATACTTCTATCCTTACAACTCATATATTTACTTAGTTAATATTGCTCAAAATTGTTTTCAAGAAAATCAAGAAAAACTAAGTGTGGATAAAATAATTTTCAAAAACAACATGTAACGGGTTACCATATTTGAGTAACAAGTTATATGAGTGAGAAAAGAGTTTTCAAACCTCTAAAAGCTATGAGTAATCCATTACAGACTTTGGAGTAACAGATTACCATTTTTAGAAAACAGGGTAATGATTACTCAAAGTAGTGTAATCGATTACACTATGGGAAATTCAGAAAGATGTCAAATAGTGTTGTTGAGTAATCGATTACTCAAATCCAGTAATCGATTACACTGTGTGAATTTTCAAAAAGCTGTTAACAGGATTGTTGAGTAATCGATTACTCAAATCCAATAATCGATTACACTGTGTGAATTTTCAAAAAGCTGTTAACAGGATTGTTGGGGAATCGATTACCCAATTGCAGTATTCGATTACTGAGAGCTGTTGCATCAGTTTTTCAGATTTCAAGTGAAAGGGTTTCACTTCAAACTGATTGCTTTTCATTCCAAACGAAACCTACTTATGCCTAAGGGTATTATGGTTGATTGGAAGCCTATATAAAGGCATTGAAACACTCTCACAACATACAACAATAAACAACAACTCAGATTACAAACTTTTACTTGAAACTCTTAAAAGCTCTCACACTTTCTGATTTTACTTACACTTTTCAAGCAACCTACTCTTAAACTTCAAAGTTATTTTGAAGTTGCTTCTAAGTGTTTTTCATATTGTTAAAGAGCATTATTATCTCTCAAGTATACGAGTTGTAATTGGATTGCAAGTTCTAGAAATTGTCATATACACTTGTAAGGCAATCCATGCCAAATTGTAAATTCTTCACTTTTGCAAAGTTTACTTTCTTTCACAAGGGTGTGAAGAGAAAGGGTGAGTGACTTGGTATAGTGTTTACCAAGGGTGTAACTTGGTATAGTGTTTACCAAGGGTCTTACTTGGAATAGAGTTTTCCAAGGGGATTAGATATAAGTGAGTGTGTAAGGTACAAGGAGATCTTGGGGTGAGATAATTGTAATTGCAAGTCATTATATTTAATAAATGAATCTATTGCGCGTCAAGAGTACAGGACATAGCCTTCGGTGGACAAGAAGGTGAACCAGTATAAAACACCTGCATACTCTCTTTCCGTTCTCTTTGTTATTTATTTTTCCTTCCTAAGTCAATATTTTTCTTTAAAATATTTCCGCTGCATGTTAACTTTGATATTGCAGAAAAATTGGCCAGACTTATTGCAACAACTAATTCACCCCCCCCCCCCCCCCCCCTCTTAGTTGCAATCTCAGTCTTACAATTGGCACCAGAGCTATTTTTGAGAAAGTTACTCTCAAAATCTGATCCTACTACAACATGTCCTCAAGATCATTCCTAGGAAAAGGATCCAACATAAACAGACCTCCAAGCTTTGTTGGAGAGTGTTATGACTTCTGGAAAATCAGAATGAGGATTTTCATAGAGTCGCAAGACTTGGATATTTGGAATGCTATCGAGGAAGGACCATACGTGCCATTTACCGTTGTCAACAGCATAAGAGAGGCAAAGCCAAAATCTTCAAGGAATGATGAAGATAAAAAGAAGGTGCAATATGATTTGAAAGCAAAGAACATCCTCACATCGGCACTTGGAATAGATGAGTTCTTTAGAGTGTCCATCTGCAAATCCGCTAAGGAAATGTGGGACACTTTGGAGACAACTCATGAAGGTACCGAAGAGGAAAAGAGATCGAGACTCAACACTTTATCCCAGGAATACGAAATGTTTCGTATGAGACCTGAAGAGAAGATCTTGGATCTTCAAAAGAGATTCACTCATCTCACCAACCACCTTATTGCACTTGGCAAAGTGCTATCAAATAGTGACTTGAACTTAAAAGTTCTAAGGTCACTAACAAGAACATGACAACCAAAGGTAACAGCTATTTCCGAAAAGAAAAGCCTTTCGAAAATGTCATTGGCTGCTTTGTTTGGTAAGTTGCAGGAACACGAACTCGAATTGAGTCAACTCATTATATTTAATAAAGGAATATCTTGCGCGTCAAGAGTACTGGACGTAGCCTTCGGTGGACAAGAAGGTGAACCAATATAAAACACCTGCGTACTCTCTTTCCCTTCTCTTTGTTATTTATTTATCCTTCCTAAGTCAATATTTTTCTGCACAATATTTCCGTTGTACGTTAACTTTGATATTATAGAAAAATTGGCCATACTTATTGCAACAACTAATTCACCCCCCCCCCCCCTCTTAGTTGCAATCTCAGTCTTACAGATACTAGTATGGAAACTGTTATTGTAGGTGAAATCCATCAAAGGCAACATGCTATCCCAACTCCCCGGTTGTTCCAAAACACAAGCCCGCAAAAGATCCTCCAATGACTGTAAAGTCCTTTCCAATTGACCATCCTTCTGCGGATGATAAGCTGAAGTCAATTTCAACTTAGTCCCGAAAGCAGACTGCAAACTAGACCAAAAGTTTGAAGTAAAATGGGGTTATCTATCCGAAACAATGCTCGACGGTATCCCATGAAACCGAATAATTTCCTTGATATATAGTTCCGCCAATCGCTCCAAAGAGTATCTCATGTTCATAGGTAAAAATGTGTGAAGACTTAGTCAACCGATCCACTATTACCCATATCGAATCATACCCTTTCTAAGTCTTTGGAAAACCGATTCAAAATCCATTGAGATACTATCCCACTTCCAAAAAGGAATCTCCAGTGATTGCAACTCTCCTGTTGGCCCCTGGTGTTCAATCTTGGCTTTCTGGCAGATGAGACAACTCTAGACATACAAAGCCACATCCTTTTTCAACCTCGACCACCAAAACAACTTTTTCAGATATTGGTACATTTTCGTTGTCCCCGGGTGAAAACTCATTTTACTCTTGTGTGACTCCTCTAAAATACTCTTTCGCAATTCAGCATCCTGAGGCACACACACCCTTCCGTTATATCGCATCATTCCACTAGAGTCCGATTCAAAATCAGTCTCCTTCCCACTAACCCTCAAATCGCGTTTGACCTTCAATTCACGATCCCTAACCAGCATCTCTATGATCTGGTCAAACAATTCATTGGTGAACTTAAGCATTCCCAAGATCATGTTATGGGGTCCCACTTGAACTGGCAAGTTCATATCCCTGAACTCCTCAATTAGTTTCTTCTCACGAACCATCAAAGCCGAGATATGTAAGGACTTCCGACTTAAAGCATCGGCTACCACATTGGCTTTTTCCGGATGATACTTCAATCCAAAAGCATAATCCTTAAGAAACTCCATCCACCTCCTCTGCCTCATGTTTAGTTCCTTTTGATCAAATAAGTATTTTCAAACTCTTGTGATCGTTGTTTACCTCAAATCTTACACCATAAAGATGGTGTCTCCAGATTTTCAATGCAGAGACCACCGCGGCTAGTTCCAAGTCATGTGTAGGGTAGTTTTGCTCTTGCGTTCTTAACTGTAGGGAAGCACAGGCAACCACCTTCCCTTCCTGCATCAAAACACAACCCAAACCTTGCTTGGAAGCATCACAATAAACACTCAAATCCCGATTGATACAAGGAATAACCAATATTGGTGCGGTAGTCAACCTCCGCTTCAACTCTTGAAAACTTTCTTCACAGCGGATCATCCACACATATGGTTCCCCTTTTCTGGTAAGTTTGGTTAGGAGTAATGCCAACTTGGAAAATCTCTCTATGAACTTTCTGTAGTAACCAGCCAAACCGAGAAAACTCCTTATCTCAATAACCACCCTGGGCACCGCCCATTCCATCACTGGCCCGACCTTAGAAGGGTCCACAACCACTCCTTCCTGGGATATCACATGTCCAAGGAAGTTCACTGATTCCAACCAGAAATCACATTTTGACAACTTCGCATACAATCGATTCTTACTCAGAAGATCTAGAACAATTCTCAGGTGCCCCGCATGTTCCTATCGGCTCTTGGAGTAAACCAGAATGTCATCAATAAATACCACTACGAATGAATCCAAATACAGATGAAAAATCCGATTCATGTAGTCGGTAAATATTGTTGGGGCATTCGTTACGCCAAAAGGCATCACCAAATACTCAAAATGCCCATACCTCGTTCTAAAAGCAGTTTTAGGAATATCCTCCGATTTTACTCGAAGTTGATGATAACCTGATGGAAGGTCAATCATTGAAAACACCACCGCTCCTCTCAGCTGATCCATTAAGTCATCAATCCTTGGCAAGGGATACTTATTCTTGATGGTGACTTTGTTCAACTGTCTATAACCGGTGCACAACCTTATGCTCCCATCTTTCTTCTTGACCAACAGGACTGGTGTACCCCACGGCGAGACACTAGGACGAATGAAATTCTTCGCCAACAAGTCCACCACCTGCTTTTTCAACTAAGCCAGTTCTAATGGTGCCATCCTATAAGGAGCTATAGAGATGGGTCCCGTTCCAGGTACCAAATCAATAGAGAATTCAACTTCTCTGACTAGAGGCAATTCCAGAATATCACCAGGAAATACCTAAGGGAATTCACGAACTATCGGAATATCCTCAACTCTGGGTTTCTCAATACCCTCCAGGGATGCCAATAATACAAACACGACTCCTCCCTCCTTAAAAGAAGTTCTTATTCCCTTAGCCGACAACGACATCATCAAAAAGGCCTCATCAGAAATCTCACTAAGATCTCCAAACACAACGGTTTTATCAGCACAATTAAGCATTACATGATTTGCTAATAACCAGTCCATCCCCAAAATTAGATCTAGCTGGGACAATGGTAAGCAGATTAAATCCACGGTAAATGTTCTACCGTTTACCACAACCGGACATCGAGACAAAACCGTCGACACCACCACAACAACGACTCCGTGGGCAACGACTCCGTGGGAAATTTCAGGCGATTCACACATTCAATTGATACAAAGGAGTGTGTCGCTCCCGAATCAAACAACACTAAAAGAGGAATACATGCCACCATACATTTACCTTGGATCAGAACATCAACATCTGATGCCTCTGCACCGCTCATGGTAAATACTCTGCCAGTGGATCGAGGACGTTTAGCCCTCACAAAATTTACATTGTTCCGTAACTTGGGACAATACCTCTTGATATGCCCTTGTCCCCCACAATGGAAGCATCTATTTCCCGATCTGGGGCAAATATTGCTAGTGTCCTCGACCACATTTGTTGCACATAGGATAGGAGTTTGATCCCCCAGCAGAAGTAGGGTTGGATGGTCTTTGAGAACCACGAGTGCGATGGTTGCTAGGTGGTCCAGAAGGTCGTCGGTCTTTGGCAACCTTCTCCTTACCCCCCCCCCCCCCTTGCACAAAGTTGCGTTGAGGCCCATAATTCCCGGGAGGGTTCACTTTACCAGTTGCAGCGTCCCTCACTCACACATCATCCTCAAACATTATACACTTATTTACCAGTGTAGGGAAGTCAGAAATCTCTTGGTGGAAAAACTTCACTTTCATCTCCGGCTTGAGACCCATCTCCAACTTGACACATTTGGACCTTCCGTCCACTTCGAGTTCGACATATGGACAATACCGGGCCAATTCCTCGAACTTGGCCGCTTACTCCCCCACAGTCAAACTCCCTTGCTCTAGCTGCAAGCATTCCCCCTCCTTATTCCTCTTCAAGTCTGTAGGAAAGTATTTCTGAAGGAACTTGCCCTTGAAGGCCTCCCAGTTAATGATTTGTCCATTTGCATCCATCTATCTCTGGACCATCTCCCACTAGTTTCCAGCCTCCTTTACTAGCTTATAGGTGGCATATGCCACTTTTTGAGCATCAGAATAGCTCATGGCCCTGAAGATTCTTTCCAATCCTTGGACCCATTCAGTGGCAGCATTAGGGGCAAATCCACCTTGGAACTGGCTAGGGTTCCTCCTGTAGAACTCATCTAGACCTCGGTATCCGGCCGGCTCGGGTGGGACTAAGGGTTGTGAGTTCGGACTCTGTGCCGGATTCTGGTTTAGGGTATGCAAGTTTTCATTAACTTCTTGCAATGCAGCCAACATCTGAGCCAATAGATCATTCGAAACATTCTGACTCGTTCCTTTTCCTCTTCCAGCCATGTGTACCTGTACTCATTCACTTGTCAGTGCATCAAAATTTTAACCAGGCAAGAATCCCAAAATCACACAACAGTTTGTACAAACCACGTAATTCAATCACATAAAAGTCATGAAGAAGCATGTAAGGCCATATCTTAGGCCACAAAATTAACTATGCTCTGATACCATATTGTAAGGACCCAAATTCTACCCTTGAAAATATTTCCTTATTTTATTCCTTTCACATACATTTTTCATATAGGTTATAATCACAAATTCAACAACCTTGTTTAATCCCTATTCCCTATTCATATTCATTCCATAACGCAATATCCACATACACGTTCATTTAACAGAAAATCATAATTCATATTAATGTATCCCGGTAACTACCGCATACAACTAGCTATGGGTTTCCAAAACACCCATAGCTACAAATATCCAGAGTTACAATTTTCCAAAAATTATGAGGATCATAGTTACAAATACTTAAATACGCAAATATTCAATCATGATACAAAAAGGTGCAAATAAAGGAATCTAGATTTAAATGCTCCTACATCTCCAAATCAAGCGCCCTTAACTCATCCAATTACCTGCAATGGAATTATCAAATGGCAACACAAAAACGTACAAAGGAGTAAGTAATTTAATTCAATAAATATCATTTGATATAATCCACATTTAAAGAATGTTAGATAAACAATTTAAGCATTCCGATATAAAGTCATTACCTTTCATTTTATATCTTACTACATCATACGACCGTTCTTACTTTCACATTCTTCCATGTTGAACCTTGTTTACCTCTTCTTCATTTCCGTGTTACATAGCCATTTCCCACTTACACATACTTCCACAATACCACCTAGGGCAAAACATTCGATTCATTACCACTTGGGCAAGACATTCAATTAAATACAACTTGGGCAAGACATTCAATTCAATACCACTTAGGGAAGACATTCAATACAATACCACTTGGGCAAGACATTCAATTCAATACCACTTGGGAAAGACATTCAATTCAATACCACTAAGGCAAGACATTCAATTCAATACCACTTGGGGCAAGACGTACAACTCAATACCACTTAAGCAAGACATTCAATTCAATACCACTTGGGGCAAGACATACAACTTTCTTTGATACATTCCACATCATATTCTTTTCGAGTCAACCACATAGAATAGGATATCTCATAATGCATATCTCGAAATAAAATGCTTATCCTTACCTTGGTGAGCGTTGGGTTTTGTCCTTGGTGACCTTGCATGTTCCACCGACACCGCCTCCAACCTTAGGATCTTTCCTCATCCCCACCATATAACAACAATGTTAGTCATTTATTCAAGATAACACATAAACAACTCATAATTCCTCTTAAACCATACAAGAGATTCACACATTTTCAATATTTCCAAACTACTTTCATTAAGAGTTTCCAAACATATAAAACATACCTATTCATCTCATATTTCAACATTAGAGCACATACCCATCTATTACCTCTAACATTTCACCCATTTCCCTTTATAACCACATTTCATTCTAGGATTTTGGGGTTTTGGGGTTTTCATGAACCAACCCACAAACCCTCTCCATTCTTTGAATACCAACTCTAAACCAAGAGTTTACAAGAGAGAAACTAAATAAAACAAACAACAACTCAAAAGGAAGAGTTTCAATGGTCTCTCACGTTTTGAGAAGAGATCCCATACACCCAAAACGAGTTTTAAACGAAGAAGGAGTGTTAGAATCAAGAGATTTACCTCTTCTCAAGCTTCTAGATTAGCCTCAAGACTCATTGCTCATGAAAATGACTTTAAATTTAGGGTATCACATAGATTGTCGGATTCTCGCTCAAGCGAGATAGCTCGCATGGGCGAGAATCGCCCCGCCTTTTTAAAATTCAAACACTGATGCTCTCGCTCAAGGGAGGGAGCCTCGCTCAGGCGAGAATCTGCCAGCCTTCACAGTCCCTTTCTCGCTTAAGCTACCAACTCTCGCTCAGGCGAGAATCCTTCAACCTCTACAACACTCCTCTCGTTTAGGCGAGCTAACTCTCGCTCAGGTGAGAGTACGAGATAAATCCTTGGAGCAACTCTGGACCTCTCGCTAGGGCGTGGCCCTCTCGCCCCAGACTTCCTGAATTTTTATTACACTTAGGAAAATGATAATTTAGAGTGTTACAGTTGTCTTGTCATGTCTTCAAGCTTTTCCATAACGACATTGTATTCATCGAAACCATGATGGAAGATGGATGTTTTAAACTTGCTTGTTGACTACTCTTACAATCTCATATAGGCCCATTGCATCCAATAAATCCTGAAATTGATAGAACATATCATAGGCTAGTTAAACAAAATAGGAATTTACCTTTTCATATTGTAGATGATATTGATTCTGTTTATGTGCATTCTGTTTTTGTGCATTCTGCTGCATATAGTGATTATGCGCATTTTTCTTGGGTTTTAAATGAAATTTTATTCCAAACTTCTTGCATCCCACCTTGAACCCTAGAAAAAACATAATCACTTTCCAAGCTATAGCTTTTGAGATGCACCTAGGCAATGAATAGTAAATAGGCGAAATTCTATTTTTATCATAACTTTGGATTAGTATATCAGAATTGACATATGATATATGAATATTTGGTAGAATTTTCCATTCTAACACACTACTTTTGCATGGTCCACCCTAAAATCCAAAAAAACACTTTTTAATATTTCTTAATTATTTTATAAGGTTTATAGTGACTATGTTTTTCTTTCTTAGAATAGTTAGGCTTTGATTTTTCATTGAAATGTTTTGTACATGTTCTGTATTATTTTCGGATGTTATTGATACAAATAATTTGTTGATTACACATGTCTAAGAAGTATTTCCATTTTTGTCTTGTTTTCTTGCTTCTGTTGACACTAGTGCATGACTAGGATAAGTACATGCCCTTTGCGTCCAATAAATCCTGATATTTATAGAAAATATTATAGGTTAGTTAGAAAAAAATAGGAATTTACCTTTTCATAATGTAAATGATACTAATTCTGTGCATTCTGTACAAAATACTCCATCTGAGAATTGTGTTTCTCTTGATTTTGCTGCATATAGCGATTATGTGCATTTTGCTTGGTTCGTCGATTCTGCGGGTATTGGTTCATACAGTTGGCAGTAGTAGTACATGACTGGAAGGAATACAAGCCCTTTGCATCCAATAAATCCTGAAATTGATAGAACATATCATATGATAGTTAGACAAAATAGGAATTTACCTTTTCATAATGTATATGATACTAATTCTTTTTCTGTGCATTATGTGCAAAATACTGCTTTTGAGCATTCTGTTTCTCTACATTCTAGTGCATATAGCAATTCTGTGCATTTTTCTTGGTTTGTTGATTATGTGAGTGATGGTTCATATTGTTGTGGGTTGAATTTTTGCATGAAATTTTGTTTCCACACTTATTTCATCCCTCATTGAAACCCAGAAAAAGCAGAATCACTTTCCAAGTTGTAGCTTGTGAGATGCACCTAAGCGATGAATAGTAAATAGGCGAAATTCTATTTTTAGCATAACTTTGGGGTATAATTTTCCTTTATATCCATTGTGACACACAATGTTTGTCATGTCCACCCCAAAATCCAAAAAAAGGCTTTTTACAACTTCTTTCTTATTATATAAGGTTTGCAATGAATCTGTTTGGCATTTTTAGAATAGTTAGGCTTTGAGTTTTTCATTGAAATTTTTTGTACATGTTTTATATGATTTTAGGATTTTATTGAAGTAAAGAATTGGTTGATTACAGATTTCTAACTACCACTACTGCCTTGTTTTGAAGCTATTGTTGACAGTAGTGCCAGATTAGGAGGAATACAAACCCTTTTTGCATCTAATCAATCCTAAAATTGATAGAACATATCACAGGTTAGTTAGACGAAATATGAATTTACCTTTTTATAGTTTAGATGATATTGATTTTGTTTATGTGCTTTCTGTCCAAAGTACTACTTCTGAGCATTTTGTTTTTGTGCATTCTGCTACATATAGCGATTCTCTACATTTTGCTTGTTTTGTTGATTATGTGAGTGTTGATTCATATAATTGTGGGTGGAATTTTTTGCATGATATTTTCTTCCACACGTATTTCATCCCACATTTAACCCCAGAAAAAGCAGAATCGCTTTCAAAGTTGTAGTTTGTGATATGCACCTATGTAGTGAATTGTAAAAAGGCAAAAATTCTATTTTTAACATAACTTTGGATCCATATTTTAAAAATGGACATGATATATGCATTTGGTATAGAATTTTCAGGTCTGTTAGGTCCACCCGAAAATCCAATATACCTTTTTTACTATATCTTCCTTATTTTATATGGTTTGTAGTGAATCTGTTTTGGATTTTTAGAATAGTTAGGCTTTGAGTTTTTCATTGAAACTTTTTGTACATGTTCTATATTATTTTAGGATGTTATTGATGGAAAGAATTGGTTGATTTCTCATTTATATCTTGTATTTCCATTAGTGTCTTATTTTGTTGCTACATTTGACGGTAGTGTATGACTAGGAAGAATACAGGCCATTGGCATCCAATAAATCTTGAAATTGATAGAACACATCATAGGTTAGTTAGAAAAAATAGGAATTTAATTTTTCATAGTATAGATGATACTGATTCTATTTTTGTGCATTCTGTGCAAAATATTGCTTCTCAGCATTCTGTTTCTGTGCATTCTGCTGCATATAGCGTTTCCGTCCATTTTTGCTTGGTTTGTTTACTTTGTGAGTGCTAATTCATATAGCCATGTGTGGAATTTTTGCATGAAATTTTGTTTCCAAACTTCCTTCATCCCACATTGGACCCCACAAAAAGCAGAATCATTTTCCAATCTGTAGCTTGTGAGATGCACCTAAGGATTGAATAGTAAATAGGTGAAATTGTATTTCAGCTTAACTTTGAATCTGATATAAGAATTGGAAATATGATATATGCATTTGGGGTATAATTTTCCAGTATATCCACTTTGACACATTACTTCTGTCTGGTCCACCCCAAAATCCAAAAAATAATGCTTTTTATCATTTCTTTCTTATTTTATATGCTTTATAGTGAATCTACTTTGCATTTTTAGAATAGCTAGGCTTTGAGTTTTTCATTGAAACTTTTGTACATGTTATATATGATTTTAGGATGTTATTGATGCAAATAGTTGGTTGATTACTCATTTCTAACATGTATTACCATTATTTCCTTGTTTTGCTGCTACTATTGACAATAGTGCATGACTAGGAGGAATGCATGCCCTTTGCATCAAAAAAATCCTAAATTTGATATAACATATCCTAGGTTAGTTAGACAAAATAGGAATTTACATTTTCATAGTGTAGATGATTTTGATTTTGTTTCTGTGCATTCCGTGAAAAATACTACTTCTGAGCATTTTGTTTCTGTACATTCTGCCGCATATAGTGAATATGTGTAGTTTGATTGGTTTATTGATTTTGTGAATGCTGGTTCATATAGGTGTGGGTGGAATTTTTGCATGATATTTTGTTTCCACACTTCTTTCATCCCAAATTGAACCGTAGAAAAAGAAGAATCGCTTTCTAGGTTATAGTTTGTGCGATGCACCTAGACAATGAATAGTAAATAGACGAAATTCTATTTTTATCATAACTTTGGATCTGTATATCAGAATTGGACATATGATATATGCATTTGGGATAGATTCTTCCATTATATGCATTGTGACACACTATGTCCGTCTGATCCACCCTAAAATCCAAAAAAATGCTTTTTACTATTTCTTTCTTATTTTATAAGGTTTATAATGAATTTGTTTTGCATTTTTGGAATACATAGGCTTTAAGTTTTTCATTGAAACTTTCTGTACATGTTTTATATGATTATAGGATTTTATTGATGCAAAGAATTGTTGATTACACATTTCAAACATATATTACCATTATTGCCTTGTTTTGAAGCTTTTATTAACAATAGTGCATGACTAGGAGCAATACAGACTCTTCACATCCAATAAATTCTGAAATTGATAGAACATAACATAGGTTAGTTAGACAAAATAGGAATTTACCTCTTTATAGTGTAGATGATATTGATTATGTTTTTGTGCATTCTATGGAAAATACTGCTTCTGAGCATTCTGTTTCTGTGCATTATGCTGCATCGATTCTGTGCATTTTGCTTGGTTTGATGATTCTGTTAGTGTTGGTTCATATAGTTGTCGGTGGAATTTTTTTATGAAATTTTTTTTCACACTTCTTTCATCCCACGTTGAACCCCACAAAAAGCAGAATCACATTCCAAGCTGTAGCTTGTAAGATTCACCTAGGCAGTGAATAGTTAATATGCGAAATTCTATTTTTAGCATAACTTTGGATCTTTATATCAGAATAGGACATATGATATATGCATTTGGGATAGAATTTTCCATTATATCCATTGTGACACACTATTTCCGTCAGGTCCACCCTAAAATCCAAAAAAATGCTTTTTACTATTTCTTTCTTATTTTAAAAGGTTTATAGTGAATCTGTTTTGCATTTTTAGAATAGTTAGACTTTAAATTATTCAATGAAACTTTTGTACATGATCTATATGATTTTATGATGTTATTGTTGCAAAGAATTGGTTGATTTCACATTTCTAACATGTATTTCCTTTACTGCCTTGTTTTGTTGCTATTGTTGACAATAATGCATGATTAGGAGGAATACATGCCCTTTGCATCCAATAAATCCTGAAATTGATAGAACATATCATAGGTTAGTTAGACAAAATAGGAATTTTCCTTTCCATAGTGTAGTTGATAATGCTCCTGTTACTGCTTCTGATCATTATGTTTCATTGCATTCTACTACACATAGTGTGCATTATGTGTCATATTCTTATTCTGAGCATTTTGTCCATTATGAAAATATGGCTTAGCCACCTACTCCTCATGTTCCCCTTGAGAGGACATTGAGGGAGTTGGCAGCCCCTAACTTTACTTAAGACAATTACCAATAGAGGATGTACCATATGTGCTAAAAATAGGACTAATCCATTTGTTGCCTAAGTTTCATAGATTTACATGTGAGGATCCTCATAAGCATGTTAAGGAATTCCCACATTGTTTATTCAACCATAAAACCACATGATTTTCTACAAGATTATATATGTTTGAAGACCTTCCCTCATTCTCTTGTGGGGCCTGCAAAAGACTGGTTGTAAAATTTGGCTCCTAAATCCATCAAAAGTTGGGGTGACTTGAAGAGGTCATTCATGGCCAAATTCTTTCCTGCCTCTAGGACCACTTCAATCAGAAAGGACATTTCTGGAATTAGGCAGCAATATGGTGTGATTGTGTGTAAGTTGCCTTTATCATCATATCTCTGAGCAACTTCTCCTTTAGTATTTTTATGAGGGTCTGAACAACATGGATAGGAGTATCATTGATGCTTCTAGTGGTGGTGCACTTGGAGACTTGAATCCTTTTGAAGCCAGAAGTTTGGTTGAGAATATGATTTCCAATTCTCAACAATTCAATGCAAGGAGCAATGATCCCATAGTTGGGACAAATGCAGCAAGGCAAGACAAGATTGAGAGCAAAATTGATTCCCTCACCACATTGATCACGCAGTTAGCCATGAATCAGCAAAAATATTCACTTTCCAGGGTCTGTGGTTTTGCAACTCAATCGATCATTCGAGTGACGTGTTCCCTTCTTTGTTTGAGCCAAAAACTGGTGATCATCATGAGGCGTATGCTGCAAAATCCATAACAAAAGACCTCCATATCAGCAGCAAAATTATGATCCATCATCGAACACATACAATCCTGGTAGGAGAACTCCAACACCATTTCAGAATAATGCTGGGCAGAATAAACCGTCATATGTGCCCCCACCAATCCAACAACAGAGGCAACAAATGATTAATAATCATGCACCTATTGATCCCTCGTTAGAAGAATTTGTGAAGCTGATGACAATGGAGAGTATTCAGTTCCAGCAAGACACTAGAGTCTTTATTCAAAGGCAAGAGTCTTCCATCCAGAATATGACCACCTAGATGGGACAAAAGACTACTACATTGAACACATTGCAGTCGCGAAATTCTAACAAGTTACCTTCTCAAACTATGGTTTACCCAAGGAATGTGAGTGCTATCATCCTTAGATCAGGTAAGAAGACTAAAATGCCTACACCAAGAACATATTATGTGCTTGAAAAAGAACATGATGTGGAGGCATCAAAAAGGAAGAACTCTGCTTCGTAAGAAAAGGAGAATACCACTGGAGAAACTCTTGCAAATCAACCTTCCTCAAGTGATGCACAACAACCATTTTCCATCCCTCTTCCATTTCCACCAAATATCATTCAAAGGAATAAGATGGGGAATATGGAAGAGATTGACATGGACCTCTTGGATAAATTTAGAAAGGTTGAGGTGAACATACCTGTCCTTGATCCCATCAAGAAAATTCCAAGGTATGCAAAATTTCTGAAACAGTTGTGCACTCACAAGAGGAAATGGAAATGTAATGAAAGGATCAGCATGGGAAGGAATGTTTATGTGATGATAGGTATCCTGTTCCTCACATCCTTGAAAAGTGCAAGGACCTAGGTACATTTATTGTACCTTGTAACACCTCAAATTTCATTTTCGGAATGATTGGAAAACATAGAGTGTTGAGGTGTATACTTGACTATTCTTGCTTGGACAAGAGGTTCTCGCCTAAGAGAGAGACTCAACTTTTTAAGTTTGAGGAGTAAGGGAACCTCGCCCAAGCGAAGGAGTGGTCGCTTGAGTGAGAGTTGTAACACCCCAAATTTATCCTCCTTGAAATTAGGTAACAGTCCTGAAGAATGGGTCATACTGCCAGATTCTCGCTTGAGCAAGAGGATCTCGCCCAAGCGAGAGGATCAATGTTTTGAATTTGGAAATTATGGGAGTGTCGCCCAAGCGAGGAATAGGTCGCTTGAGCGAGAGAAAGCCTGGGCAGGTTGTGAGATTCTCGCTTGAGCGAGAGATTCTCGCCCAGGCGAGAGAGCTCGTGTTTGGAATATTACATTATCGTGGGTTTCTCGCCCGGGCGAGAGTGCCCAGATATAAATGAAAAGAAAGGGTTTCACAAACCCTAATTTTCATTTTCTTTTCTCCCCTTTCACTCCCAACGACGGCTCCCCATAGATTCTGACTCATTCCTCCTCTAAACCTCAAAAACACATCAAAACCTCTTCCTCTTGCTTCTTAATGGAACATTAGAGAGCTTTGGAGAGGAAAAAGCAACAATGGAGGTTGAAGGAGATGGAGGGAGATTGAGCTCTTTGCGGGTCCATGGAGCTTACGCAACCTAAGGTGAGGGAGAAGACCATTGCGGTCTTAGAGTATAATATCATTAAAGTCATCTTCTTTCATGAGTATAATATGAATGATGAACAATATAATGAGAGGGTAAAAAATTCTTATATCATGAATGCATACATTTTTTTCTCTCATTCATTTTTCTTCCTTCCAATCAAAGCCTTATATTGGTCATGTGATTATCACAAGGAAGTAGAATTTTTCTGCAAAACTTATTGCAGTGAAATTCTTTCCTAAGCCAAATATTTATATTTGTCAGGTGGTCTCAGATTGCACAACATTCACCCTCTCTTGAGAGACTTGCAACACAAGGCACACATAATATAAACTTCACCAAAGAGGCAATAAATCAAGGCTTGATGCCAAAACTGTTATTTGCTGAGTGGCTTTCAGTTGATCATGTAAATGGCGGCAACTCTTCTAACTCATATGACTCCTTGACCTTGCGAAATGGATTTGATCAAAATCCAACATTTCAAGAAGCTTCAATGCAACATTGTTTGTCAGAAGGACCCTTTGGTGAAGGAGAGTATCATAACAGTGTACCTAACATTTCAGCCACCGAGATGTTCAATTCACAGCTTAAGTTTGGAAATCAAATGGTGGCAAATGGATTCATCCAGTGTATAGCTGGGGTTGATCTAAGTAGCAATTTCAGCCTAAGCAATGATGCAATGTACGTATGAAGACTAAGTTTACAAGGATGCTTAGAAAGAGGAAAAATAATTTATATATGCTATTAGAATTTGAGATTATCTTAAGTAACTTTAACATAATATTTGATGTTTTTGAGAGTCTTTATTTTACATGAGGATGTATTAGCCATAAAAGTGGAGATATATGTGTGGGGGAAAATCGTCTATTTAAGTAAATCGCTATATGCTCATTTATGGTAATACACCGTCATTAAAGATGGTTCTAACGTTAATGTGCATATGATGAAGAATATGTTATGCGTGGTTTGTTTATGATAATGGTTATGTTGTGTAATGATGATGGTGTGTGAGATATTTATGGTCATAAGCATAAATGAGTATGTTGTAAGTGGTTGATTGTTATAAACATGTATGGGTGTGTTGTAACAATTAATGTGTGATGAGTTGTGAATGTGTTAAAATGGATATGAGTATGTTTCTCAAAATGAGTATGTTGTAAGTGGTTGATTGTTATAAACATATATGGGTGTGTTGTAACAATGAATGTGTGATGAGCTGTGAATGTGTTAAAATGAATAATGGTATGTTTGTGACAATGAAGGTGTTGTATGTTATTTATGGTGATAAAATAATGAGATGCCTTGTGTTGATTGTGTATGACATGGATGTGAGTGTAATGTGGAAACTCGACCCGCCCAATGTGGTATGGGGATTACTCGACCTGCCCGATGTGGTATGGGGATTATTTGTACGGTGCAGAATTGTTGAACGAGATCAAGGGTAAATTACTACGGAATGTGAAGGATGTGAAAAGTGTATACTCGGAATGAAAATCATATGCATGCCATAGGATATATATTATGGGATATATATCCTATAGGGTGAATATGAATGATGAGAAATGAGTATATTTGGACGAATAAAGTATGCACACTATAGAACACATATAGTATGGGATGTATGTGTACTATAGGGTGAATATGGATAATATGTGTTGATTAATATATGCTTATCATGATTGATGTTAGATGTGTGTGGTTTTAATACTTTAATGTTATTACTCCACGTAAATCCACGCTACGGTCGCCGTAGTTGGTTCTTACTCACTCTGTCTTTCCTTGTATGTGTTGTATATTTGGGTTCAGGTTGTGGAGGTAGCGCATTGGACGCTTGCGGAGAAGAGTACATAATAGAGTAGTGGATAATATGTAATTGATATATTATATGATAAATATTTGTAATATGAAGAATATGTTAAAGTGAATTCATGTATAAACAACTTTCTTGTAAGTGTATAATGAAGTGGATCTAATGTTTGTATTCAAGGTAATTTTGAGAAAGTGTAATTGTATAAAGGATGTATTTAAACGAAAGTGTAATGACATGCTTTTGAAATGAAAGGTGTTTGGAATATTTCCGCCTTGTAAATTTATAAACGTATTCACTCAAGTTTCCAAACTGTTTGAGTAATGTCTTTCAAAAGTAATCACTTCACTTTCACGAATATGGATTTTAAAAGAGAATTTTCGAGTTATGAAAATCTGGTCCTTACAAGAGTGAAATCTGGAGCACATACAATTTAGAGAATGGAACAATGGAGATTGGAGAAGATGGAGGGAGATGTGGCTCTTTTGTGGAGCAATGGAGCCTACGCAACATAAGGTGAGGGAGAAGACCATTGTGGTCATAGAGTATTTCGTTGTTGTCATCTTCTCCGATTTCCCTCAAGAATCAGAGAATATTAACGGATATAAACTCTCTTGGACGTTTGTGGTCCATGTTAGAGTCTCTATTTTCAATGAAGAGGTATTAGCCATAAATGTAGAGATATATGAGTGGTAAAAACCGTTTTATTAGATTAAAATACAATATGCTCATTTATGGTAATACATCGTTATGAGAAATGGTTCTATCGTTAATATGTTGTATGATGATAAATATGTTATGAGTTGTTTATTGGGATAAAAAGATGTGAGTATATTTATGAAAATGTCTTAGTTGTGAGTCGCTTATTTGTTATAAACATATATGGGTATGTTTGTAATAATGATTGTGTGATGAGCTATTTAATGGCAATAAATGGACATGAATACATTATGTGACGATGAATATGTTATAAGTTGGTTATTTGTGATAAAAGGACAATGATTATGTTATATGACGATGATGATGTTGTGAATTGTTTTATGGTGATAAAAAATGAGATACATTGTGCTTATGACGTTGATGTGGTATTTTGTACATGATGAAGTTCTGATGTGAGAATGTTGTAGTGGACATGATTATATTGTGAATGATGTGGTTGTAAGGAGAAGCATATAACTAGTTTATTGTATTTGATAAATTTGTGGATTTCTGGTTGTTACTGGTTGTGAAACAATGAAAAGAAAACCTATTTTTAGCTCCCTTGAGAGGTGTAGCAAGCTTTGGCTCAAGCAATGTAGCAAACTTTGGCTCAAGTTATGTAGCACACTTTGGCTCATGTTATGTATTACACTTGGGTTCAAGTTATGTAGCACACTTTGGCTCAAGTTATGTAGCACACTTTGGCTCAAGTTATGTAGCACACTTTGGCTCAAGTTATGTAGCACACTTTGCTCAAGTTATGTAGCACACTTTGGCTCAAGCTATGTAGCACACTTTGGCACAAGTTATGTAACATGTAACGACCCGATTTTCTACCCTTGAAAATTTTTCATTCATTTTAATCATTTCTTACATACAGTCGTCACCTTCATTGAAAACTCTCAAGTATCATTTTCGAAAACACTCTTTACCCCATTATATTATCATACAAAGTTATGTTGCGGAAAAACATAACTCATTCAAATAGCATTTACCACATACAACCAGTTATGGGTCTCCCCAAGTTATAAAGCCCATAACTACACATATCCATATTAATCTCAACGGATTTACAATCATCCCATATTGTTATCAAATCAACTACCATATCAAATAACAATAAAGACAATCGAGTAAATGAACACAAAAGCTTCCTAATCAATCTTCATCCTCAAAATCCTTCATTTACCTACAATGGGGTTATCATAAACAACACACAAAACAAAAGGGAGTAAGTCATTAGTTCAAAACTATCATCACGTGATAACTCACATTCAAATACAATTAAGCTTTAATATAATTTATAAACACACATACGGAATTGAAAACATTCAAACTATCTCCCTTTAATTTCCAATTTACTCATATTCATCCTATATTATTTATATCCCATAATATATATTCTATAGTATGCATATTACGTTCGTTTGGAACATCTTCTGTCCCGTTATTCATATCCACCCTATAACATATATATATCCCATAATATATATATCCTATAGCATGTATATTACTTTCTTTCTCCATATCTTCTTTTTTATCGCTCATATTCACCATATAGAACATATATCCCATACTATATATTCTATAGCATGCATATGACTTTCATTGCAACCTTCTCATTTCTCATCATTCATATTCCAATTGCACGTTTACCTTCTCATTACCACTTGGGGCAAGTCATATACAATACTACATAGGGCAAGTCGTACACAATACCACATAGGGCAAGTCATACGCAATACCACATAGGGCAAGTCATGCGCAATACCACATAGGGCAAGTCATGCGCAATACCACATAGGGAAAGTCATGCGCAATACCACATAGGGCAAGTCATATGCAATACCACATAGGGCAAGTCATACGCAATACCACATAGGGCAAGTCATACGCAATACCACATAGGGCAAGTCATACACAATACCACATAGGGCAAGTCATACACAATACCACATAGGGCAAGTCATACACAATACCACATAGGGCAAGTCATACACAATACTACATAGGGAAAGTCATACACAATACCACATAGGGCAAGTCATACACAATACCACATAGGGCAAGTCATACGCAATACAACATAGGGCAAGTCAACGCCACGAAGGCTATCCAATATCACATAGGGCAAGTCAACGCCACGAAGGCTATCCAATACCACATAGGGCAAGTCAATGCCACGAAGGCTATCCAATACCACATATCAAATGATAACCAGTTTACTCTATTATCATAACAATAATGCCAATACATTTACCTTTTCCATCAAATCATTAACTATGGAAACAAGTCTCCTTTGCAAACCTTTTACCTCTTTCACATACCTCATTCATATTAGTGAGTATGAATTAGAGCCACTTATCCCTTACCTCGGTGAGCGTTGGAGATCGGTTTCGAGTAACTTTAATAGTCTCCTCCGCGATTTCCTCCAACCTTAGGATCTTTCCTCATTATCACCAATAATAACGATGTCAGTCATTTATTCAAAATAACACATAAATAACTCGTATTTCATCATCAAATACACAAGGGATTCATGTATTCTCAATATTTCCAAAACTACTTCAATTCAAGTTTCCAAATATCAAAACATACATGTTTATCTAATATATCAACATCAAAACACAAACTCATCATCCACATCTAACATTTCATCTCTTTCTCTTTATACCCATATCTTCATTTTGGGGGTTTTTGGGGTTTTTCATTAATAACGCACAAAAATTTTCCATTCATCAAATATCAACTCCAACTCAAGAGTTTACAAGAGAAAAACAACATAAAACGAACCATAACTCTAAAGAATGAGTTTCCATGGTTTCTCATGTTTTGAAAATAAATCCAACATACCCAAAACAAGTTAGAGAGGAAGAAGAAGAGTTAGGAACAAGAGGTTTACCTCTTCTCAAGCTCTAAGATGAGTCCTAAGGCTCTTTGCTCTTGAAAACCTCTCTTCTCTCTCTTCTCTTCAAAGTTCTAACCCTAAAATGTGTTTTGGGTTTCTATTTTATAGACACTGCGATAAGTGTAATCGATTACCAGAAGTGTGTAATCGATTACACAGTGTAAATTACAGAGGCATCGTCGCGATGTAATCGATTACCAACATGGTGTAATCGATTACATTGTGTCAGATGTACATATCTGATGCTTTTAATCATCATGTAATCGATTACCAGGACTGTGTAATCGATTACATAACCCAAAATTGCCAAGTATAGCCCAGGATTTCACCCTCCCAGGTGAACCTTTCTCGCTCAAGCGAGTACCTCTCGCTCAAGCGAGGATCCGAGGACTGATACTATAATTTTAAAGAATTAAAATTTGGGGTGTTACATAACAAGCTTTGGCTCAAGCAATGTAGCACACTTTGGCTCAAGTTATGTAGCAAGGTTTGGCTCAAGCATTGTAGCACATTTTGGCTCAAGTTATGTAGCAAGCTTTGGCTCAAGCAATGTAGCAAGCTTTGGCTCAAGCAATGTAGCAAGCTTTGGCTCAAGCAATGTAGCAAGCTTTGGCTCAAGCTATGTAGCAAACTTTGGCTCAAGTTATGTAGCATAATTGTAGAGATATGTTAATTATGATGTATTTTGGTTAAAGTGGGATGTGATGATATGTGATTGAAGATGTGAACAATATGTGGTTTTATGTATTGATTGGTGTATCATTGGCATATGTTTAATTTGGTTGATTTTAAATGTTTTATAGGTTTAAATACTTTAATGTTATTACTGCATGTAATTCCACTCTACAGTCATCGTAGTCGGTTCTTACTCCCTTTTGTTTCTTCTTGTATGTGTTATGCATTGGAATTTAGGTGGTGGCTATAGTGCATTGGATGCTCGCGGAGAAAGTACAGATTTGTGTAGTTACTTTATGTACACGACATTGTAATTGAATAAGGCATGTAATATGAAGAACATGTTAAAGTGAATTTAAGTATAAGTGACTTTCTCCTACATGTATAATGAGGTTATTTTGATGAGGTTAAATGGAAGTAATATTTGAGAAAGGATAATTGTATATAATATGTATGATAAAGAATGTGTAGTGATATGTTTTTAATGAATGGATACTTTTGATTAGTTTTACAATTTGAATCATGAACATACGTGATATTTGTATGCTAACAGGTTTTCCAAATCGTTTAAGGAATATATTTCAAAAGTATTCACTTGACTTCATGAATAAAGTTTTAAAAATTTTGGGTTATAAAAATCGGGTCCTTACAATATTGTATCAGAGCATAGTTAATCTTGCGGCCTAGGATATGACCTTAAATGCTTCTTTGTATGACTTATGTGAATTGTTTGTTGACTATGTGATAACGGCAGATGTGAAAGTTGATTGTTAAAATTCCTTGCGTTAAGCGTCTGGTTGTGAACTTATCGTTGGATGTCTTGTTGTGAGTTATTGATGAAGTGCTTGTTCAAAATTCCTTGTTGTGAATTTCATGGAGGATTTCTTGTTTTAAAACCCTTGTTGAATTTTTTTTGCTATGAACTCCTTGTTGAACTTCTTGTGGTTAGACCCTTGTTGGGGATTAGTTGTTGAAACTCTTGGTGAAAATTTCTGTTTGTGAACCTCTTGTTGAAATTGCTTGTGATGAGTTTCTGTTGAGAGTTCCTTGTGGTGAATCTCTTGTTATGCACTTCTTGTCGGTTTCTTGCTATGAACTTTCTTTTATCACTAACACCAAGATAATTGAAGAGAACCGGTTAAATTAGTTTTCTTTAGATGTTTGCTTATATGTCTCTACGGTTCTAGTTGAACAAGATTAAGGTAATAGTCGTCTGCTGTGACATATGAATGAGAATTAAAAATCTTGTTTGCATCATGAGAGTATGAACTTTGAAATAACTATATCCTATGTCTTGAAAATTGGATTTTTTATTTGATGGATGATTTTTGATAATAAGGAGAATGTTAGCTTTTGCTAATAGTAGGATAATCTATAACATGAAATGTTGTATGTTATGTTATGTGATTTCCTACATGTTCCTAGTTAATGTATGTTGTTAATTATCTTACCATTCCTTAGGATTGAAACCAATATGCATGGTGTAATGATTAACCGATTATTAGATTCAGTGGCTAAATATTTACATCTTTATTGCATGACATGTAACCATGTTGTTTTACTTTGTAAAATTCCACTTACATGTACTTGCCTGTTTTGCCTGGAAATAAACCTGTACATATCAACTTATTCCTGCATACGAGTTTGCTTACAATGCATGAAGGTTTAGAAAGTTAAATGTAATGAGGAACTTGCGTGTAACATGTTCTGTATGACAATGGTTCCTTGATGCGTGAATTCTGGAAATAGTATGATAACTATTTTGGTATTAGTTTGAAGAATAATGTAAAGAATTCATATGAACATGTAAATGAATATGTTTATTTGAATGTATTGACCCTGAAGTATTGACTTTAAAAAAAAATATTGTGCTAACAAGGAAAATGTGAAGGAAAGGTACCTTGTGTGTTGTGATGAGACTAAGTCTGGTACCCTTATTTTTATGTGTTGTTAAAGGTTAACCTCTTTGTTTGCGTTAGTTTGTGTACTTATGCTAAGAGGTAAGAACATATGGTTCAAAGTAATGATTGAAGTGGGTGAAGTATTTAAATGTCGTTGTGATGAGTGTGTTTGCATAAAGGTGGGATTTTCGTATTGCCTATACTTGAAGTGATTCTCTAAACGTTTGGAAACTAAATGCGAATCGGTATGAAAAAAAATGGGTATAATAATGTTAAAGTGATGAATTTTCTCTATGCTACTGACTTTTGTGTGTGCATAAGTTTAAGCTTTGAGGATGAACGTTGATATTGTGTCGTTTTAGTTTTAGTGAGTCATCTTTAGGCTAATCTTACTTTCAACCTATTCGTAAGCGATGGTAAATGAAATTGAAGAGTCATCTTGATTTTTGTACATAAAACTTTTAGTCTATGATGATTGACCTTTTTAAGTTGAATATTTGCAATGCACGATATAGTGGTGATGTACACCAATTATCTGCTTTGATATTGTACTTACAAAACTTGTTTATGTTTCATGTGTGTCAATAATTGTTATGTATAATTGTGGTGTTATTGCATAAGTGTGTTTCTTTAAATGAAATATGAGGACTCTACTGTCCTGAATGGAATGTAATTCCAGAGCTAACTAGTCTTTAGAAAGTTGTGATTTGGACTTTCGGTGTCGCATGAGAAAAATGGTTTTTGAGTTATGTTGAAATGATTATGTAAACCTTGCTTTCACTAAATGATTGCCATGAATCGTATATCTAATCTATTTTTGAAAATAATTTTGGGTGAAGTGTAGCATGTGGCTAAATGTTAATTTAGTATCATGTTGGAGAATCCAAAAAATTTAGCAACTGTATCTTTGATAAATATGATATTGTTAGAAGCTTTGTGATGAAATTATGACCATGTGTTCATAGACATGATGTAGACTTGAGTGCGAAATGTATGCATTCCATGGTAGTTTGAATATTCATATAACACTTATGTCACTGGACTGAATGTTTGTAAAATTGCCATGATCATTAGTAACAAAGCATGTGATTTGAGTGGGCCTATGGTCTTGTATGCCTAGTTAAGGCTATGAATTTGCGAATCTTCTCCTACCACATTCGTTTGTTGTAAAAATGTTTGATTGAATTGGATTCTTGGTAATTTTATTTGGTGCTCAGAAAAACTCCAGAAATCTTGTTTGTCTAAATGCTATTCGTTGAATGAATACCTTGTTTTTGCATTGTAGCGAGTACAAGTTTGAAATGTTATTGAGAAGTTTGAAATGTATCGAGTGGATGTTGATCTAGCTTTTGCATATTGGATGCGATCTAATGCATCGTGATAGATGATGGAAATGGAGTCCCACTTTCTTTCGAATTCGACGGTGTCGTTGTGAATCTCACTGTATGGGTGGATCGTTTTGAACGATTGTTGTCTTGATAGATCGGGGAGATCTATTGTTCTAGAGGAATGTTTGAGAATTTTGATTACGGTTGTGACAACTTTCTCTTAGTAGTCCTAGTTGTCCTGATATTTTTCTTTTGTATTTAGACTTAAAGAGGTTAGTCCATGAATTGTCTATGTGGCATCAATGTTATGTGGTATGTGTCCTTGTTTGTCGTTTAAGCGAATCTTAATTGTTTGGATGGTGGGTCTAAGGTTGATCGAGCAAATCTTATGCCCATTGTTTAGGCGATGATAGTATTTGTTTTACCTGATAGTAACCTAATAAATTTCGGGGACGAAATTTCTTTTCGGGGGGAAGGATCGTAACACCTCAAATTTCGTTTTTGGAATGATTGGAAAACTTAGAGTGTTGTGGTGTATACTTGACAATTCTCGCTTGGACAAGAGAGTCTCGCCTAAGCGAGAGACTCAACGTTTTAACTTTGAGGAGTATGGGAACCTCGCCAAAGCGAAGGAGTGGTCGCTTGAGTGAGAGTGAAATATGGAAAAGCTGTCAAATTCTAGCTCGAGCTAGAATTCTAGCCTAGACCAGTGAAGTCTGATCTTGCTGCCCGATTCTAGCTCGAGCGAGAAATTCGCGCCCGGGCGAAAGCATCAAAGTTTGAAATATGAAAAGCTGCGAAATTCTCGCCCAAGCGAGCCATTCTCGCCCGGGCGAGGCTGCGCAACTATAAAAATAAAAGAGGGGTTTCAGAAACCCTAATCTTCATTTTCTTTTCGCTCCTTTCTCTCCCATTGGCGGCTCCACCCAATTGAATCATTCTCCTATCCACTAAACATCAAAACTCATCAAAACCTCATTCTATTACTTCTTGGTGGCACATTTGGGAAATCTTGGAGGTGAAAAATTGAACAATGGAGTTTGGAGAAGATGGAGGGAAATGTGGCTCTTTTGCGGAGCAATGGAACTTACGCAACCTAAGGTGAGGGAGAAGACCATTGTGGTCGTACATTATATCATTAGAGTCATCTTCTCCGATTTTCCTCAAGAATCGGAGAATATTAACGGATAGAAACTCTCTTGGAAGTTTGTGGTCCATGTTAGAGTCTTTATTTTCCATGAAGAGGTATTAGCCATAAATGTAGAGATATATGAGTGGTAGAAACCATTTTATTATATTAAAATGCAATATGCTCATTTATGGTAATACATCGTTATGAGAAATGGTTCTATCGTTAATATGTTGTATGATGATAAATATGTTATGAGTTGTTTATTGTGATAAAAAGATGTGAGTATATTTATGAAAATGACTAAGTTGTGAGTCATTTATTTGTTATAAACATATATGGGTATGTTTGTAATAATGATTGTGTGATGAGCTATTTAATGGCAATAAATGGACATGAATACAATATGTGAAGATGAATATGTTGTGATTTGGTTATTTGTGATAAAAGGACAATGATTATGTTATATGACGATGATGATTTTGTGAATTGTTTTATGGTGATAAGAAATGAGATACATTGTGCTTATGACGTTGATGTGGTATTTTGTACATGACGAAGTTGTGATGTGAGAATGTTGTAGTGGACAGGATTATATTGTGAATGATGTGGTTGTTAGGAGAAGCATATAACTGGTTTATTGTATTTGATAAATGCGTGGATTTTCTGGTTGTTACCGGTTGTGAAATAATGAAAAGAAAACCTATTTTTAGCTCCCTTTAGAGGTGTAGCAAGCTTTGGCTCAAGAAATGTAGCAAACTTTGGCTTAAGTTATGTAGCACACTTTGGCTCAAGTTGTGTAGCACACTTTGGCTCAAGTTGTGTAGCACACTTTGGCTAAAGTTGTGTAGCACACTTTGGCTCCAGTTATGTAGCACACTTTGGCTCAAGTTATGTAGCACACTTTGGCTCAAGTTATGTAGCACACTTTGGCTCAAGTTATGTAGCACACTTTGGCTCAAGTTATGTAGCAAGCTTTGGCTCAAGCAATGTAACACCCTAAGTTTAATTTTCCTAAAACTTTGTAACTAAGGAAAATCTAGGGTATACTGCATGATTCTCGCTTGAGCGAGAGGGGCTTCGCCCAAGCGAGAGTGTCAGGATTTCTCCCAGGATTTTATCTGGGAGCCTCGCTTGAGCGAGATGTGGCTCGCCTGAGCGAGAGAAAGCTCGCTTGAGCGAGAGTTGGCTGGCCTGAGCAAGGGAGAGAGGGTGAACATTGAAGGATCCTCGCTTGAGCGAGAGCGTCAGTGTTGAGTTTTTAAAAAGGCGGAATATTGTCGCTTGAGCGAGAATAGGCTCGCTAGAGCGAGAACCCGACGATTTCACTTTAAAATAGAAACCCTTGAACACTTTTAGGGTTAAAACTGGAGAGAGAAGAGAGAAGGAGGTGATTTTGAGAGCAAGGACTCGTGGGAATCATCTAGAAGCTTGAGAAGAGGTAAATCTCTTGATTCTAACTCTCCTTCTCCCCTTTCAAACTCGTTTTGGGTGTATGGGATCTTTTCTCAAAATGTGAGAAACCATGGAAACTCTTCCTTTTGAGTTGTCGTTTGTTATATTTGATTTTCTCTCTTGTTAACTCTTGGTTTAGAGTTGGTATTCGAAAAATGGAAAGGGTTTGTGGCTTGATTCATGAAAAACCCAAAACCCTAAAATGAGAATATGAGTAAAGATGGAAATTGTTAAAATGGTAGATAGAGAAGTTGAGTTTATAATCTAATGTTGAAATGTAAGATGAGTATGTATGTTTTAGATGTTTGGAAACTCTTAATGAAAGTAGTTTTAGAAACATTGAATATATGAGAATCTCTTGTATGGTTAAAGATGAAATATGAGTTGTTTATGTGTTATTTTGAATAAATGACTAACATTGTTATTATGTGGTGGGAATGAGGAAAGATCCTAATGTTGGAGGGGTGTCGGAGGAACTTGAAAAGTTACCAAGGACCAAACCCAACACTCACCAAGGTAAGGATAAATCTTTAACTATCATATCGTATTGAGAGAATGCGTGGAATTGCTATTTATGAATTGATGGTGAATCAATGAAAAGAAAACAAATTTTTAGCCGACCATGATTGGTTAGAAACTTTGGGTCAAGTTATGTAGCAAATTTTGGCTCAAGTTATGTAGCAAACTTTGGCTCAAGTAATGTAGTAAACTTTGGCTGAAGTTATGTAGCAAACTTTGGCTCAAGTTATGTAGCAAACTTTGGCTCAAATAATGTAGCAAACTTTGGCCAAGTAATGTAGCAAACTTTGGCTCAAGTTATGTAGCAAACTTTGGCTCAAGTAATGTAGCAAACTTTGGCTCAAGTAATGTAGCAAACTTTGGCTCAAGTAATGTAGCAAACTTTGGCTCAAGTTATGTAGCAAACTTTGGCTAAAGTTATGTAGCAAACTTTGGCTCAAGTTATGTATCAAACTTTGGCTCAAGTAATGTAGCAAACTTTGGCTCAAGCGATGTAGCAAGCTTTGGCTCAAGCGATGTAGCAAGGTTTGGCTCAAGCGATGTAGCAAGCTTTGGCTCAAGCTATGTAGCAAGCTTTGGCTCAAGCGATGTAGCAAACTTTGGCTCAAGTTATGTAGCATGATTTCAAACATATAAACTATTGAAACGGTTTTAAGTATTATGATTCTAAACTGTTTGCTTAACCTTATTAAAATGTGGATTAATGTATATTGGCATATATTGAGTTAACGACTTACTCCTTTGTGTTTTCTTCGTGTATTGTCAATGTTAATCCCATTGCAGGTAGGTGGAAGATTAAAGGATGTCTTGATTAGGAGCTTAGAGGCTTTTAGTTTCGAAGTCCTTATCTTCATTTTTGTAATCAAACTGACTATGTATTGAGCTGAATATTTGTAACCATGGGCATGATATTTGGACATGTTTGTAACCATGGGTAATTTTATGCTGGAAAACCATGACTCTTGGTACGCCATAAGTGATGGGAGAAATTAAAATGAATTATGTTTTTATGCATTTTTACTTTTGTGTATGAACGATGCATGTTAGCATGATCATGGAATAAATAGATCGTTTAATGGAAAGACTTGAGGCTTTCGGTTACAAGGGTAAATAATAGGAAATGAAAAAGATACATACATGAAAGTATTAAAATAAGAGAAAATTTTCAAGGGAAGAAATTTGGGTCCTTACATGCAATGTAGCAAGCTTTGGCTCAAACAATGTAGCAAGCTTTGGCTCAAACAATGTAGCAAGCCTTGACTCAAGCAATGTAGCAAGCTTTGGCTCAAGCTATGTAGCAAACTTTGGCTCAAGTTATGTATCATAATTGTAGATGTATGTTAATTATGATGTATGTTGGTTAAAGTGGGATATGATGATATGTGATTGAATATGTTAACAATATGTGGTTTTATGTATTGATTGGTGTATCATTGGCTTATGTTTAATATGGTTGAATTTAAATGTTGTATAGGTTAAAATACTTTAATGTTATTACTCTATGTAATTTCACGCTACGGTCACAGTAGTCGGTTCTTACTCCCTTTTGTCTCTACTTGTATGTGTTATGCATTGGAATTCAGGTGTGACGACCCGATTTTCTACCCTTGAAAATTTTTCGTTTATTTTAATAATTTCTTACATACAGTCGTCACCTTCATTGAAAACTCTCAAGTATCATTTTCGAAAATACTCTTTACCCTATTTTCTTATCATACAAATTTATGTTGCGGAAAAACATAATTCATTCAAATAGCATTTACCACATACAACCAGTTATGGGTCTCCCAAGGTTGTAAAGCCCATAACTACACATATCCGTATTGATCTAAACGGATTTACAGTCATCCCATAATACTATTAAATCAACTACAACGTCACTTAGCAATACAGACAAGCGAGTAATTAAACACAAAAGCTTCCTAATTGAGCTTCATCCTCAAAATCCTTCATTTACCTACAATGGGATTATCATAAACAACACACAAAACAAAAAGGGAGTAAGTCATTAGTTTAAAAACTAATATCACATGATAATCCACATTTCAAATACGATTAAACTTTAATATAGATTATAAACGCAATTACGTAAATGCAAACATTCATCTCTTCTTTCGTTCATTTCTACGTTATCCATATTCATCCTATAGAATACATATCCCATAATATATATTCTATAGCATGCATATTATGTTCATTCGAAGCATCGTTCTTCTCATTATTCATATCCACACTATAGTATATATATATCCTATACTATATATCTTATAGCATGTATATTACTTTTATCCTTAATGTCTTCATTTCCAACATTCATATTCACCCTATAGTATATATATCCCATAATATATATCCTATAACATGCATATGACTTTCGCTCTTAACGTCCTCGTTTCTCATATGTCGTATTCATCCTTAATCGTATTCACCGAGTTCTTTCACAACTATAATCTCCTACCACCTCGGGTAGATCCAATTACATCTCCATACCACATCGGGTAGGTCTAGTTCACCATCCATACCACATCGGGCAGGTCTAGTTCATCATCCATACCACATCGGGCAGGTCTAGTTCATCATCCATACCACATCGGGCAGGTCTACTGTTATATTCCATACCACATCGGGTAGGTCTAGTTATACTCCATACCACATCGGGCAGGTCTAGTTATACTCCATACCACATCGGGCAGGTCTAGTTATACTACATACCACATCGGGCAGGTCTAGTATTATATTCCATACCACATCGGGTAGGTCTAGTGTTATGCTCCATACCACATCGGGTAGGTCTAGTATTATACTCCATACCACATCGGGTAGGTCTAGTTATACTCCATACCACATCAGGCAGGTCTAGTTATACTCCATACCACATCGGGCAGGTCTAGTTATACTCCATACCACATCGGGCAGGTCTAGTTATACTCAATACCACATCGGGTAGGTCTAGTATTATATTCCATACCACATCGGGTCGGTCTAGTGTTATACTCCATACCACATCGGGTAGGTCTAGTGTTATACTCCATACCACATCAGGTAGGTCTAGTGTTATACTCCATACCACATCGGGTAGGTCTAGTTATAATCCATACCACATCGGGTAGGTCTAGTTCACAATTCTTCACTACCATTCCCGGTAGGATAACAATAATAGTCCACTACCACTCCGGGTAGGACACAACAACAGTCCGCTACCACTCCGGGTAGGACACGATAACAGTCCGCTACCATTTAAGGTAGGACACAATAACAGTCTACTACCACTCCGGGTAGGACACAACAAACAGTTCACTACCACTCCGGGTAGGACACAACAAACAGTTCACCACCACTCTGGGTAGGACACAATAACAGTCAACCACTACCTCTTCGAGTAGGGTAACCACAATAAACCACTACCTATTCGGGTAGGGTAACAACAATCGAACTTACAACACATTACCTCTTTCACATACCTCATTCACATCAGTGAGTATGAATTAGAGCCACTTATCCCTTACCTCAGTGAGTTTTGGGAATCGGTTCCGAGTAACTTTAAAAGTCTCCTCCACGATTTCCTCCAACCTTAGGATCTTTCCTCATTTCCACCAATAACAACAATGTTAGTCATTTATTCCAAATATCACATAAACAACTTATTTTGCATCATTTAATCATACAAAATATTCATCATCAATATTCAACCATCTAAAACATGCATAACATCTCATATTTCAATATTTCCAAAACTACTTCAATACAAGTTTCTAAATATCAAAGCATACATGTTCATCTCATATAACAACATCAAAGCACTACTCATTATCCACATCTAACATTTCATCTCTTTCTCTTTATACTCATATTCTCATTTTGGGGGTTTTTGGGGGTTTTTCATGAATAACCCATAAAACTTTCCATTCATCAAATACCAACTCTAAACCAAGAGTTTACAAGATAAAAACAACATAAAACGAACCATAACTCTAAAGAATGAGTTTCCATGGTTTCTCATGTTTTGAAAATAAATCCAACATACCCAAAACAAGTTAGAGAGGAAGAAGAAGAGTTAGTAACAAGAGGTTTACCTCTTCTCAAGCTCCAAAATGAGTCCTAAGGCTCCTTGCTCTTGAAAAGCTCTCCTCTCTCTCTTCTCTTCGAAGTTCTAACCCTAAAATGTGTTTGGGTTTCTGTTTTAAAGAGGTGTCGTCGGGTTGTAATCGATTACCAACATGGTGTAATCGATTACAACGTGAAAAATGCGCATATCTGATGCTTTTAATACGATGTAATCAATTACCAGGAGTGTGTAATCGATTACACTGTGTCAGATGCACATATCTGATGCTTTTAATACGATGTAATCGATTACCAGCAGTGTGTAATCGATTACCAGTAGTGTGTAATCGATTACCAGCAATGTGTAATCGATTAACAGCAATGTGTAATCGATTACCAGCAATGTGTAATCGATTACCAGAAATGTGTAATCGATTACCAGAAATGTGTAATCGATTACCAGAAATGTGTAATCGATTACCAGCAATGTGTAATCGATTACACTGTGTCAGATGCACATATCTGATGCTTTTAATATGATGTAATCGATTACCAGCAGTGTGTAATCGATTACCAGCAGAGTGTAATCGATTACACTGTGTCAACAGCCCAAAATTGCCATTTCTCGCCCAGGCGAGAATCCTCCAGTATAGTCCAGGATTTCACCCTCCCAACTGATCCTTTTTCGCTCAGGCGAGAATCTCTCGATCAAGCGAGGCTTCCAGGACTGATACTATATTTTTAAAGATTAAAATTTGGGGTGTTACAATCCTCCCCCTCTTATAAGAATTTTCGTCCCCGAAAATTAAACATACCTCGGAAAATAAAATCATCACCTAGACCTTAGGCACAAGAATATTCAACCAAAATCACAATTCGATTCTCTAATCCATTAAGATTACTTAATCAGTCACTAAGGGCATACACCACTAAATCATGATATCACCAAACCAATTCATGAACTAACTCCTCAATGTCCAAATGTTAAGATCTCAGCCTTTAATAACTCGAGTGCCATGGGAACTAATCCATAATTCAGACTAAAGATTTTTCCTATATCCATCAAGAACCATAGATCTCTATCACCTATCCATCTATCAATCCTAACATACGTTAAGAATCCCGATAACACTCTCGAACTTCAGCGAATGGGGAACTCCTGATCCCATATCTATCTAAATGCATCTTTTAACATTCATCATACACTAGCTAGTTTCATCTCCACTCGAGACTCTAGCACAATTTCATTTTACTAGATCCACAAAATACTTACACAATAGAATTCTTAGTGTCTCATCCATTGTACACAATCAAACTATCCAGTAATTGTCTAATTACATAAAATATTTCTACCATCAAATCTTATCGTCTAAAGAAATTACCGATTTCTAGCCTCCACTGAAACCATAAAACCATTGATTCACACCAAAACTAGGTATTCTGTTACCAATCGGCAAGCACAAGTCGACCAACACTCAAACCTACAACTTGTGTTTGGTTTGGTCACCCCAATTCCGTTAGTAAATATAAACTTATTAACCCACTCGCATTATGTCCAGAAATACATGGACGTCTCATATCACTAAACTTTTAACAACCTCATACTTATTCCGATATGGTTGCTAAAATTTCGGAATTCTCCAACATGATACTAAATCATTACTTAGGCACAAGCTAAGTTTTCCCAAAAATGATTTTCGAAAGCGGTTTGAATCCACGACTCATGGCAACCACGTCGTGAAACAAGGTTCGCACGTCATTTCGACACAACCCAAAACTTCTTCTCTCCTATGGTTACACCACACCCATACACCGCAATTACTAACGTTCACGAAACAACAACAACTTTTGCCGGTACACATTCAACGCAGACAATTTCGGATCACCACCACTCTTTCATGCGTTGCCAATGTCCTACCGCAAAAGAACCGGTCATTCGAGACCAAAAGTTTCACGTCTATTCCATTGCATTCATCACATTGGCGGGGTAAGTAACTTAACTAGCCTCTTTTCTCGACTATCATTATAAGTCTTACCCTTTTGCACCCATATACATATCAATGCAACTAGATCTTAATTCTTCACCTCAACAAGTACACACAGTTAAACATAACACAATTTGCTGATCGCTAGTCCATTTCCAGGATTAAATCCAACTAGGACATCATCGCGCATATCAACACTATAGTAAAGGTTCTACCATTTATCCCAACCATACACTGAGACATCCACACCGACATCCACCACCGATACACGGGGTTGGTGGGTACAACTAAGTCGAAAACAACAACTTGGTGTACAATCTTAGTAGGTTCACGCATTCAGCAAATATAGGGAGTGTGTCGCTCCCGAATTAAACAACACTAAAAGTGATACCTGTCACCATGCAATTTACCTCTTGCCGGATCATCCACACCTGATGTCCCTGCGCCACTCGGGGTAAACCTTCGACTATGGTCCCTTGTCTTCTCAGCAGGAACGACATTAGGTCTCCGATCTAGCTTGGGACAAAACCTTTTAATGTGTCCGAACTCCTTGTAGTGGAAACATCCGTTTCCTGACCCTGGGCATGTACTCCCAAGATGGCGTCTACCACATTTGTTGCACATGGGAGTAGAAACCCCTTCGGTAGGAACGGTAAATGGTCTAGACTTTTGGAAATTTCGGTCTCGATGTATAGTAGTTGCCGCATAAGGCTTCCGGTCATCTTCCACCCTCTCTTTACCCCTCTCCCGCATATGGTTGCGTTGAGGCCCATAGTCCCGGGGAGTAATTGTTTCGTGTGTAGCCAACTTAACCGACTTCAGGTTGTCCTCGTACATTCTACACTTGTTGACCAAGGTAGCGAAATCGGCAATCTCCTGATGTCCGAACATTATTTTCAACTTGGGCCTTAAACCCGATTCAAATTTAGAGCATTTGGATCGTCCATCTACTTCCAACTCCGAGTAGGGACAAAACCGTGCCAATTCCTCGAACTTAGCCGCATATTCCCCCACCGACATATTTCCCTGTTCCAACATCAGGAACTCCATTTCCTTCTTCCGCTTCAGATCAGCTGGAAAGTATTTATGAAGAAACTTCTCCTTGAATGTACCCAAGGAAATCAATTGTCCTTCTATCTCCATTTGGCGTCGAGTAAACTCCCACCAGTTCTCGGCCTCCTTCACTAGCATATACGTGGCGTAAGCCAACTTCTGAGCTTCCGAACAATTCATTGCCCGAAAGATCCGATCCATTCCCTGAATCCACTCAAGGGAAGCATCAGGAGCAAATCCCCCGTGGAACTGACTCGGGTTCCTCTTGCAAAACTCATCCAGCCCCCGGTACTCAGCCGGTTCGGGTGGGATTAGGGGTTGCGAACTCGAACTCGGTGCAGGGTTCTGATGCAGATTATGCAAACTCTCGTTCATCTGGTGTAGTGCAGCTACCATCTGAACCAACAAATCATTTGGAACGTTCTGACTCGTTCCTCTTTCAGCCATGTTTCGACCTGCACTCATGTATAGTCAGTACACAATTTTAATTCACACAAGTCAGGTTATCACCTAGTCTCATAGTACATTACATGTTACTATACCAAAGCTACATGCTTTAAACATTCAATTCACACAATATCAACCAATCAAATCATAAACATGTTACAAAGAAGCAAGTAAGGCCATGCCCTAGGCCGCAGAATTAACTATGCTCTGATACCATATTGTGACGACCCGATTTTCTACCCTTGAAAATTTTTCGTTTATTTTAATCATTTCTTACATACAGTCGTCACCTTCATTGAAAACTCTCAAGTATCATTTTCGAAAATACTCTTTACCCTATTTTCTTATCATACAAATTTATGTTGCGGAAAAACATAATTCATTCAAATAGCATTTAACACATACAACCAGTTATGGGTCTCCCAAGGTTGTAAAGCCCATAACTACACATATCCGTATTGATCTAAACGGATTTACAGTCATCCCATAATACTATTAAATCAACTACAACGTCACTTAGCAATACAGACAAGCGAGTAATTAAACACAAAAGCTTCCTAATTGAGCTTCATCCTCAAAATCCTTCATTTACCTACAATGGGATTATCATAAACAACTAACAAAACAAAAAGGGAGTAAGTCATTAGTTTAAAAACTAATATCACATGATAATCCACATTTCAAATACGATTAAACTTTAATATAGATTATAAACGCAATTACGTAAATGCAAACATTCATCTCTTCTTTCGTTCATTTCTACGTTATCCATATTCATCCTATAGAATACATATCCCATAATATATATTCTATAGCATGCATATTTTGTTCATTCGAAGCATCGTTCTTCTCATTATTCATATCCACACTATAGTATATATATATCCTATACTATATATCTTATAGCATGTATATTACTTTTATCCTTAACGTCTTCATTTCCAACATTCATATTCACCCTATAGTATATATATCCCATAATATATATCCTATAACATGCATATGACTTTCGCTCTTAACGTCCTAGTTTCTCATATGTCGTATTCATCCTTAATCGTATTCATCGAGTTCTTTCGCAACTATAATCTCCTACCACCTCGGGTAGATCCAATTACATCTCCATACCACATCGGGTAGGTCTAGTTCACCATCCATACCACATCGGGCAGGTCTAGTTCATCATCCATACCACATCGGGCAGGTCTAGTTCATCATCCATACCACATCGGGCAGGTCTACTATTATATTCCATACCACATCGGGTAGGTCTAGTTATACTCCATACCACATCGGGCAGGTCTAGTTATACTCCATACCACATCGGGCAGGTCTAGTTATACTCCATACCACATCGGGCAGGTCTAGTATTATATTCCATACCACATCGGGTAGGTCTAGTATTATGCTCCATACCACATCGGGTAGGTCTAGTGTTATACTCCATACCACATCGGGTAGGTCTAGTTATACTCCATACCACATCGGGCAGGTCTAGTTATACTCCATACCACATCGGGCAGGTCTAGTTATACTCCATACCACATCGGGCAGTTCTAGTTATACTCCATACCACATCGTGTAGGTCTAGTATTATATTCCATACCACATCGGGTCGGTCTAGTGTTATGCTCCATACCACATCGGGTAGGTCTAGTGTTATACTCCATACCACATCGGGTAGGTCTAGTTATAATCCATACCACATCGGGTAGGTCTAGTTCACAATTCTTCACTACCATTCCCGGTAGGATAACAATAACAGTCCACTACCACTCCGGGTAGGACACAACAACAGTCCGCTACCACTCCGGGTAGGACACGATAACAGTCCGCTACCATTTAAGGTAAGACACAATAATAGTCTACTACCACTCCGGGTAGGACACAACAAACAGTTCACTACCACTCCGGGTAGGACACAACAAATAGTTCACCACCACTCCGGGTAGGACACAATAACAGTCAACCACTACCTCTTCGAGTAGGGTAACCACAATAAACCACTACCTATTCGGGTAGGGTAACAACAATCAAACTTACAACACATTACCTCTTTCACATACCTCATTCACATCAGTGAGTATGAATTAGAGCCACTTATCTCTTACCTCAGTGAGTTTTGGGAATCGGTTCCGAGTAACTTTAAAAGTCTGCTCCACGATTTCCTCCAACCTTAGGATCTTTCCTCGTTTCCACCAAAAACAACAATGTTAGTCATTTATTCCAAATATCACATAAACAACTTATTTTGCATCATTTAATCATACAAAATATTCATCATCAATATTCAACCATCTAAAACATGCATAACATCTCATATTTCAATATTTCCAAAACTACTTCAATACAAGTTTCTAAATATCAAAGCATACATGTTCATCTCATATAACAACATTAAAGCACTACTCATTATCCACATCTAACATTTCATCTCTTTCTCTTTATACTCATATTCTCATTTTGGGGGTTTTTGGGGGTTTTTCATGAATAACCCATAAAACTTTCCATTCATCAAATACCAACTCTAAACCAAGAGTTTACAAGATAAAAACAATATAAAACGAACCATAACTCTAAAGAATGAGTTTCCATGGTTTCTCATGTTTTGAATATAAATCCAACATACCCAAAACAAGTTAGAGAGGAAGAAGAAGAGTTAGTAACAAGAGGTTTACCTCTTCTCAAGCTCCAAGATGAGTCCTAAGGCTCCTTGCTCTTGAAAAGCTCTCCTCTCTCTCTTCTCTTCGAAGTTCTAACCCTAAAATGTGTTTGGGTTTCTGTTTTAAAGAGGTGTTGTCGGGTTGTAATCGATTACCAACATGGTGTAATCGATTACAACGTGAAAAATGCGCATATCTGATGCTTTTAATACGATGTAATCGATTACCAGGAGTGTGTAATCGATTACCAGGAGTTTGTAATCGATTACACTGTGTCAGATGCACATATCTGATGCTTTTAATACGATGTAATCGATTACCAGCAGTGTGTAATCGATTACCAGCAGTGTGTAATCGATTACCAGCAGTGTGTAATCGATTACCAACAGAGTGTAATCGATTACACTATGTCAACAGCCCAAAATTGCCATTTCTCGCCCAGGCGAGAATCCTCCAGTATAGTCCAGGATTTCACCCTCCCAACTGATCCTTTTTCGCTCAGGCGAGAATCTCTCGATCAAGCGAGGCTTCCAGGACTGATACTATATTTTTAAAGATTAAAATTTGGGGTGTTACATCAGGTGGCGGCTATAGTGCATTGGATGGTCGCGGAGAAAGTACCGATTAGTGTAGTTACTTTATGTACACGACATTGTAATTGAATAAGACATGTAATTTGAAGAACATGTTAAAGTGAGTTTAAGTATAAGTAACTTTCTCCTACATGTATAATGAGGTTATTTTGAGTAGGTTAAATGGAAGTATTATTTGAGAAAGGATAATTGTATATAATATGTATGATAAAGGAAGTGTAATGGTATGTTTTTAATGAGTGGATACTTTAGATTATTTTCGCAATTTGAATCATGAACATAAGTGATATTTGTATGCTCACAGGTTTTCCAAATCGTTTAAGTAATATATTTCAAAATTAATCACTTGACTTCATGAATAAAGTTTTTAAATTTTTGGGTTATAAAAATCGGGTCCTTACATACCTTGCATCATAGATAATAGAAAATTTAAAAATGCCATGCTTTATTTAGGAGCATCCATTAATGTTATGCCTATGAATGTTTTCTAGTTCTTTCACTTAGACCTTTGCAACCTATGGGTGTGGTAATCCAGTTAGCTAATAGGAGTACTGTATACTTTACTGGTTTGGTAGAGGATATCTTGGTTCGGGTTGATCAATTGATTTTCCCTACTGATTTTTATATTCTCGATATGGAAGAGGGATCCCCCTGTAACATAGTTCCTATCATTTTGGGGAGACCATTCTTGAGAACAGCACGAACCAATATAGATGTGCATGCTAAGACACTTTTTATGGAATTTGAGGATAAAGTGGCCCATTTTAACATTTTTTATGCTTTAAAGCATCCATCTGAGGGCCACTCTATTTTCCACCTTGAATTGCTACATGATTTCACTGCTACACATCTTTCTAATTTTCTTCATGATTTTTATGCTCCATCATTGAATGATTCATACAGTTGTCATGCATGCACTAATTCTAAAATAGGTAGTTTTTGCATAGATGAGTTTTTGGATATTGATATTCCTTCATATTGCACTACATTGTACACTTGTCATGCATGCACTTATTCTGAGATTAGGACTCTTGTATTGATGAGTTTCTGGAAATTGTTGTTGATTCTCCTATTACACATTCACATTTTACTAACACAATTGTTGTAGGAATCACACGACAATTTGATTTACTTGTTCAAGTGCAAGCTACATCAAAGCCTAGCTTTGCTACCTTCTTTCCATCTGTTTTGCAGGCACCTAATTGGACACCCCAGTTTGACCATATGTGCGATGTTGTTGTTTATACTTTGGGGGTTGTCATTGCTACTCGTAAATTTGATTTACTCCCTCCACGATTCAGGGAGTTCTTTCTTTCTCTACTACTTTACTTTTTTTGCACTTGTCCAATTGCTTTTGCTGATATAATTGGGTGGATATTATGACTGTGATCCATTGGTACAATGTGTAGTTTAAGTGTGGGGGGGGGGGGGGGGGGGGAGATTTATGTATGTTTTTGTTGATGCATGATTTTCTTTGATTCTTAGATTTTTCTTAGATTTTGGGCATTTTCTCTTCTGCTTTCTTTTAGTTCAGTCTTGATATCTTGTGTTGTGAATCCATGCATTTTCTGTGTGCCATGTCGCTTTGAGAATTGAGAGGTTTAGGCAATTGTGATAGACTTGTCCCATGTGATATTTTGAGCGTAATTAAGGTTGAATTGTTGTATGCCATCTAATATTCTTTCATGTGTGATTGTTTCACTATTGATTACTTGCACTCTAGAACTTGACATGTTTCTTGTTGATAATTGATTTTGACTTGCACATTTTGAAGTGATTTAGGCATTTCTTTCTTTTTTTGCCACAAGCCATATAGCCTACCTTGAATGAATATATCATTTGCTAGCCCCTTTGAGCATTTTTACCATTTCTTTGTTCTATAGCTCATTACAAGCCTATAAGTGAAAAACCATGATTATCCTAACCTTAGGGAATTTTGGAGCTTTGGAATTGTTTTGGTAATGGGTAATAAGTAGGGGTGCATTGTTCTTAATTTCTTATAATTATTGGTTATGACTCATTGGTTGTTATATTTTTGTACATAAGTGTGTCATTGTCTTTGGAAAAAAGAAAAAGAAAAAGATAATAGCAAAAAGAAAGGCAACAAAAAGAGAAACAAAACAAAACAAAAATAAAAATTGAGAAATAAGTGAATAAAAGTTGAGTGTGGTTAATGTAAGAATGAGATTGCAACTAAGAGGCTGCAATATCAAAGTTAAAGTGCAGCGGAAATTGTATGCTGAAAAATATTGACGTAGGAATGTATAAATAAAATAAAGAGAAGGGAGAGAAAGTACACAAGAGTTTTATACTGGTTCACCTTCTTGTCCACCGAAGGCTACGTCCAGTACTCTTGGCTCGCAAGAGATTCCTTTATTAAATATAATGAGTTGCAATTACAATTATCTCACCCCGAGATCTCCTTGTACCTTACACATTCACTTATATCTACTCCCTTGGAAAACCCTATTCCAAGTAACACCCTTGGTAAACACTATACCAAGTCACTCAACCCCTTTCTATTCACACCGTTGTGAAAGAAAGTGAACTTTGCAAAAGTGAAGAATGTACAATATTGGCTTGGATTGCCTTACAAGTGTATATGACAATTTCTAGAACTTGCAATCCAACAACAACTCTTTATACTTAAGATATTAATGCTCTTGGAAAGTATAAAATACACTTAGAAGCAACTTCAAAATAACTTTTAAAGTTTAAGAGTAGGTTGCTTGAAAAGTGTAAGAAAAATTAGAAAGTGTGAGAGCTTTTTGAGAGTTTCAAATAAGAGTTTGTAATCTGAGTTGAATATGTTATTGTGTGTTGTGAGAGTGTTTCCATGCCTTTATATAGGCTTCCAATCAACCATAATACCTCTAGGTATGAGTAGGTTTCGTTTGGAATGAACAACAATCAGTTTGCAGTGAAACCTCTTCACTTGAATTATGAAAACTGATACAACAGCTCTCAGTAATCGATTACTGTAAGTGGGTAATCGATTACCCAACAATCCTGTTACCAGCTTTTTGAAAATTCACATAGTGTAATCGATTACTGGATTTGAGTAATCGATTACTCAATGACACTGTTTGACAGCGTTGTGAATTTGCCTTAGTGTAATCGATTACACTACTTTGAGTAATCGATTACCCTATTTTCTAAAAATAGTAATCTGTTACTCCAAAGTCAGTAATGGATTACTCATAGCTGTTAGAGGTTTGAAAACTTTTTTCTCACTCATGTAACTTGTTACTCAAGTATGGTAACCCGTTACATGTTGTTTTTGAAAATTATTTTTAATCACACTTAGATTTTTCTGATTTTCTTGAAAACAATTTTGAGCATTATTAACTAAGTAAATCAATGAGTTGTAAGGATAGAAGTACCTAAGACTTAGACTCTAATTCTTTGAAGCTTTGTCTTCGATAGTCTTTGTAGGTCTTCTTCCTTTCTTCTTTTTGTTATATTGGTGTCTTCATCAAAACTGTGTCAAGGTCATGAGCAAGATCTTCTTCACAATCTCCCCATTTTTTATGATGACAAAACAATGTCTTCTTGAAAGTCTAGTTTTCTGAGAGCAGCATACTTGATGATATATCTTGACTTGTCTTGAGTATGCTCCTATATGTATGCTCCCCTTTCTTTTGGAGTTATGTGCCTGAAAGAATATTACACATCTCCCAACTTTTCTCCCCCTTTTGACTTCATCAAAAAGAAGAAAAGCCAAGAGTCTATCACAATAGAAATCAAAATATAATAAAGATGTTCATACATGAAATCCAAAATAGTAGAAAACCATGTATGAAATAAAAATCAAAAGCATTGCGTAAAAACCATAATAAAGATGTTCATACATGAAATCCAAAATAGTAGAAAATAAAAAGAAAACAACCATAACAATGTTTAAATCCACATGGAAAATGCACAGCTACACTCATTACATAATCAGAAACCTAGACAAAAATCTAAGACTCGGGCACAAAACTATCTTCATCAACATCCATGTTGCTCAGCCTCGATGAAAGACGATGAAGTTCATAATGGATTTGTTGGCTCTTGGTATTGAATGCATCCATCCTTGTGGTGATGTAGCCTCAAAGAGAACCCAATTCTTCCATAATCATCTGATTAGTGGGAATTGCAGCAGACGAAGTAGATGGAGCATGAGACTCAGGCGGGTTTGGTGCAGTAGGTTTTGGTTCATCGGTAGGAGCAAGTTGGCGGTCGGTGTGATGCTTATAGGTTCGACGAGTGACAGGTGTAACGCCATAATTTTATTTTCCTAAGTGTTGATGAAATTCTGGAAAATATGGGGTATATTGGGTGACTCTCTCTTGAGCGAGAGGGCCTCGCCTAAGCGAGAGGTCCAATATTTGCTCCTAGAATTTCCTGGGATTCTCGCCTGGGCGAGGGAGAGTGTGTTGACACTGCAGGATCCTCGCTTGAGCGCGAATCCCTCGCTTGAGCGAGAATGGGCTCGCTTGAGCGAGAACCCGACGATTTCACTTTAAAATAGAAACCCTCAAACACTTTCAGGGTTAGAAATTGAGAGAGAAGAGAGGAGAAGGTGATTTTGAGAGCAAGAACTCGTGGGAATCATCTAGAAGCTTGAGAAAAGGTAAATCTCTTGATTCTTACTCTTTTTCTCCCTTTCAAACTCGTTTTGGGGTGTATGGGATCTCTTCTCAAAAAGTGAGAATCCATGGTAACTCTTACTTTTGAGTTGTAGTTCGTTTTATGTTGTTTTTCTCTTGTAAACTCTTGGTTTAGAGTTGGTATTCCAAGAATGGAAAGGGTTTGTGGGTTGATTCATGAAAACCACAAAACCCTAAAATGAAAATATGGTTAAAGAGGAAAATGGGTAAAATGTTAGATGTAGAAGATGAGTATGCACTCTAATGTTGAAATATGTATATTTTAGATGTTTGTACACTTATAATGAAAGTAGTTTAGAAACATTGAAAATGTGTTAAATCTTTTGTATGATTAAAGATGCTATATGAGTTGTTTATGTGTTATTTGGAATAAATGACTAACATTGTGTAATATGGTGGGAATGAGGAAAGATCCTAAAGTTGGAGGCGGTGTCTGTGGAACTTGCGAAGTTACCAAGAACCAAACCCAACACTAACCAAGGTAAGTATAAGTCTCTAACTTGCGCATTGAAATGGAAAATGTGTGGATTCTCTGCTTGTGGATAATGATCAAGTTGTGAGTCACTTATTTATTATAAACATATATGGGTATGTTTGAAATATTGATTGCGCGGAATTACTGTTTATGAATTGATGGTGTATCGATGAAAAGGAAACACGTTTTTAGCCGACCATGATTGGTTAGCGACTTTCGCTCAAGTTATGTAGCAAACTTTAGCTCAAGTAATGTAGCAAGCTTTGGCTCAAGTTATGTAGCAAACTTTGGCTCAAGTAATGTAGCAAGCTTTGACTCAAGTTATGTAGCAAACGTTTGCTCAAGTTATGTAGAAAGCTTTGGCTCAAGTTATGTAGCAAACTTTGTCTCAAGTTATGTAGCAAACTTTGACTCAGGTAATGTAGTAAGCTTTGGCTCAAGTTATGTTGCAAACTTTGGCTCAAGTTATGTAGCAAACTTTGGCTCAAGTAATGTAGCAAGCTTTGGCTCAAGTTATGTAGCAAACTTTGGCTCAAGTTATGTAGCAAACTTTGGCTCAAGTAATGTAGCAAGCTTTGGCTCAAGTTATGTAGCAAACTTTGGCTCAAGTAATGTAGCAAGATTTGGCTCAAGCGATGTAGCAAACTTTGGCTCAAGTAATGTAGCAAGCTTTGGCTCAAGCGATGTAGCATGATTTTCAAAAAGTATAAACAATGAAAATGGTTTTAAGTATATTCGATTTTAAATTGTTTACTTGACCCTATTAAAATGTGGAGTAATATATATTGCCAATTATTGAGTTAACGACTTACTCCTTTGTGTTTTATGTGTGTATTGTCAATGTTAATCCCATTGCAGGTAGGCGGAAGATTTAAGGATGTCTTGCTTAGGAGCTTAGAGGCTTTTAGTTTCAAAGTCCTTACCTTCATTGTTTTGTAATCTAATTGATTGTATTTTGAGCTGAATATTTGTAATTATGGGCATGATATTTGGACATGTTTGTAGACATGAATATTTGTAACTCTGGATATTTGTAGCTATGGGTATTTTGGAAACCCATAGCTAGTCGAACGAATGATATGTTGATATTGACTTATCATTCAAAAGGAAAAAATTTCAAGGGTTGAATTTGGGTTCTTACATGTTTTTCTTGTGAGTATAGATTATCATTCATTTCTAAATGCTCATAATTAGTTGTAGAATCAATAATAGACTTTTCATTAGAAGGAGAACTTGGCAAGTCTTCTTCATCAAGAGTTAACTCATCCTTTATCACAGGATTGGTTTCATCAAAAGATACATGAACGAATTCTTCCATGGCTAGAGTTCTATTATTAAAAATTCTACAAGCTTTACTTGTAAGAGAGTAGCTGTAACACCCTAAATTTATCCTCTTTAAAATAAGGTAACAGTCCTAAAGAATGGGGCATATTGCTAGATTCTCGCTTGAGCGAGAGGGCATCGCCCAAGCGAGAGACTCAGTGTTTAAAAATTGGAAATTCTGGGAGCCTCACCCAAGCGAGGAATTGGTCGCTTGAGCGAGAGAAGCATGGGTAGGCTGTGAGATTCTCACTTGAGCGAGAGAATCTCGCCCAGGCGAGAGAGTCCGTGTTTTGAAACTTAAAAATATCGTGGGTTTCTCGCCCAGGCGAGAGGACCCAACTATAAAAGTAAAGAAAGGGTTTCACAAACCCTAATCTTCATTTTCTTTTCTCCCCTTTCTCTCCCAACGGCGACTCCACCCAAACCAACCATTCTCCCATCCACTAAACCTCAAAACTCATCAAAACCCCTTTCTCTTACTTCTTAGTAGCAACCTAAGGTGAGGGAGAAGACCATTGTGGTCTTAGAGAATCGGAGCATGTTAACGAATAAAAACTCTCTTGGGTGTTTGTGGTCCGTGTGAGAGTCTTTATGTTATATGAGGATGTATTATCCATAAAAGAGGACATATATGTGCGGTAAAAACCGTTTATTTAAGTAAAACGCAATATGCTCATTTATGGTAATACACCGTCATGAAAGATGGTTCTAACGTTAATGTGTTATATGATGAAGAATATGTTGTGTGTGGTTTGTTTATGATAATGGTGTGTTATGGATGGTTGATTTGTTATAAACATATATGGGTGTGTTTATAATAAGGATTGTAAGATGTGTTGTTTAATGGTAAAACTAGTAATGGTTATATTGTGTGATAATGATTGTGTGTGAGTTGTTGATTGTTATAAACATATATGGGTGTGTTTATAATAAGGATTGTAATATGTGTTGTTTAATGGTAAAAGTAGTAATGGTTATATTGTGTGATAATGATTGTGTGTGAGTTTTTTATTGTTATAAACATATATGGGTCTGTTTGTGACAATGAAGGTGTTGTGGATTATTTTATGGGGATTAAATAATGAGATACCTTGTGTTTATTATGTGTATGACATTGATGGTATACTTTGTGTTATGACGAACATGTGAATGTATACCTGCCCGATGTGGTATGGGGAATTAACTAGACCTGCCCGATGTGGTATGGGGAATTAACTAGACCTGCCCGATGTGGTATGAGGAATTGACTAGACCTACCCGATGTGGTATGGGGAATTAACTAGACCTGCCCGATGTTGTATGGGGAATTAACTAGACCTGCCCGATGTGGTATGGGGAATTAACTAGACCTGCCCGATGTTGTATGGGGAATTGACTAGACCTACCCGATGTGGTATGGGGAATTAACTAGACCTGTCCGATGTGGTATAGGGAATTGACTAGACCTACCCGATGTTGTATGGGGAATTAACTAGACTTGCCTTATGTGGTATTGTGTATGACTTGCCCTATGTGGTATTGTGTATGACTTGCCCTATGTGGTATTGTGTATGACTTGCCCTATGTGGTATTGTGTATGACTTGCCCTATGTGGTATTATGTATGACTTTCCCTATGTGGTATTGTGTATGACTTACCCTATGTGGTATTGTGCATGACTTACCCTATGTGGTATTGTGCATGACTTGCCCTATGTGGTATTGTGTATGACTTGCCCTATGTGGTATTGTGTATGATGTGCCCTATGTGTAAAGAGAATGACTTGCCTTACGTGGTATTGAGAATGACTGAATCTGTGTGGTATTGACTCTTCAAATAATGGACGACTAGCTTTATGAGATATAGTAATTGCTTGGTGAATTATTGTAATGATGTACATGTGATTGCCTTGAGTATAGTATTGTTGTTGGTTAATGGATGAGGGGATTGAATGTCGATTTATGAGGAAGGTGGTATTGGATAAATTATATAAGTATGTTGTATTAGATGATAAACGAAGAAGTGATTATCCTATGGTATGATATGATGATTTGAATGAATTGTTTAAGTGAGATAGGATGAGTTTGCTAAATGGATATGTGAACAATATGTGGTATAATATGTTGATGGTTAAATGTTTAATATGATTTATATTCGACGTTGTATATGTTTAATACTTTAATGTTATCACTCTATGTAATTCCACGCTACGGTCACCGTAGTTGGTTCTTACTCCATCTGTCTCTTCTTGTATGTGTTGTGTATTTGAGTTCAGGTTGTGGTGGTAGCGTGTTGGACGCTTGTGGAGAAGAGTACATGGTAGAGTAGGGTTTTATGTAATTGATATGTTATATGATAAATGTTTATAATATGAGCACTATGTTGGATTATCTATTTTGTAAAATGGAACTCCTCCTAAGTGTATAATGAAGTTGATTTAATATTTCTTTAAAAAGTATTCACTTCATTTTCTTGAATAAAGTTTTAAAAAAATTTCGGTTTTTAAAATCGGGTCCTTACAGAAGCCTAGGAAGATACCTTCATCAGCTTTTGCATCAAACTTGCTTAAGTTATCTTTACCATTATTTAAAATAAAGCATTTACTGTAAGGACCCAAATTCAACCCTTGAAATTTTTCCATATTTAATTCCTTTCTCGTGCATTTTCCTATAACTTATAGTTACAAATTCAACAACCTCATTTTAAATCTCACTTTCTTATTATCACTCAATTCATAAGTCAATACCAACATACACATTCGTTTAGCAGAAAAACATAATTCATATTAATGCATCCCAGTAACTACAACATACAACTAGCTATGGGATTCCAAAATACCCATAACTACAAATATCCAGAGTTACAAATGTTCATGACTACCAACATGTAACAATATCGTGCACATGATTACAAATATTTAGTTCAAAACATCATCAGTTAGATTACAAAACAATTAAGGTAAGGAATTCAGAAATTAAAAGCCTCTAAACTCCTAATCAAGACATCCTTAAATCTTCCACCTACCTGCAATGGGATTAACATTGACAATTCACAAAAAACACAAATGAGTAAGTCGTTAACTCAATAAATGCCAATATACATTAATCCACATTTTAATAGGGTTGAGTAAACAATTTAGAGATAAATATACTTAAAACCATTTTCATCGTTTATACTTTTTAAAATCATGCTACATAACTTGAGCCAAAGTTTGCTACATCGCTTGAGCCAAAGCGTGCTACATCACTTGAGCCAAAGCTTGCTACATCGCATGAGCCAAAGCTTGCTACATCCCTTGAGCCAAAGCTTGCTACATCGCTTGAGCCAAAGCTTGCTACATCGCTTGAGCTAGAGCTTGCTACATCGCTTGAGCCAAAGCTTGCTACATCGCTTGAGCCAAAGCTTGCTACATCGCTTGAGCCAAAGCTTGCTACATCGCTTGAGCCAAAGCTTGCTACATCGCTTGAGCCAATGTTCACTACATTACTTGAGCCAAAGTTTGCTACATCACTTGAGCCAAAGTCGCTAACCAATCATGGTCGGCTAAAAACGAGTTTTCTTTTCACTGATACACCATCAATTCATAAACAGTAAATTCACACAATCATTATTACAAACATACCCATATATGTTTATAATAAATAAGCGATTCACAGCTTGATCATTATCCACAACTAGAAAATCCACACATTTTCCATTACAATGCCCAAGTTAAAGACTTATCCTTACCTTGGTGAGTGTTGGGTTTGGTTCTTGGTAACTTCGCAAGTTCCATCGACACCGCTCCAACTTTAGGATCTTTCCTCATTCCCACCATATAACACAATGTTAGTCATTTACTCCAAATAACACATAAACAACTCATATTGCATCTTTAACCATACAAGAGATTTAACACATTTTCAATGTTTTTAAACTACTTTCATTATAAGCTTACAAACATCTAAAATATACATATTCATCTCATATTTCAACATTAGAGTGCATACTCATCTTCTACATCTAACATTTTACCCATTTCCCTCTTTAACCACATTTTCATTTTAGGGTTTTGGGGTTTTCATGAACCAACCCACAAATCCTTTCCATTCTTGAAATACCAACTCTAAATCAAGAGTTTACAAGAGAAAAACAACAAAAAACGAACCACAACTCAAAAGGAAGAGTTTCCATGGTTTTTTTTGCACATTTTGAGAAGAGATCCAACATACCCAAAACAAGTTTCAAAGGGAAGAAGAGAGTTAGAATCAAGAGTTTTACCTCTTCTCAAGCTTCTAGATGATTCTCAATACTCCTTGCTCTTGAAAATGCCCTATTCTCTCACTTCTCTCTAGCTTTTCCCCCAAAAATGTGTTTGGGGTTCCTTAGTTAATGTAACAGCGTCGGGTTCTCGCTCAAGCGAGCCCATTCTCGCTCAAGCGAGAAAATCCCGCCCATTTTAAAAACTCAAATCTGACCCTCTCGCTCAAGCATTGATCCTCTCGCTCAAGCAAGAATCTCACAAGCTCTACAACTTCAGAATGCCATTTCTCGCCCAGGCGAGACAACTCTTGCTCAAGCGAGACCACTCTCGCTTGAGCGAGAATCCTTCAGTATAGGCCAGTATTTCACTCACCCAGGTGAGCCACTCTCGCCCAGGCGACACCTTTCTCGCTCAAGCGAGATTTCCAGGACTGATACAATAATTTATTGACTTTAAATTTAGGGTGTCACATTTACAACCAAATACATGCAAATGAGAAATGTTTGGTTTTCTACTTTAAAGAGTTCATAGGGGATTTTCTTAAGAATTGGTCTTATAAGAACTCGATTTGAAACATAACATGCAATACTTACTACATCAGCCCATAAATATTTTGGGAGGTTAGTTTCATTTAACATTGTGAGAACAAGTTATTCTAAGGACCGATTCTTTCTCTCTACAACACCATTTTGTTATGGTGTTCTAGGAGCAGAAAAATTGTGATTATTACCAAGATCATCACAGAATTCTTCAAAAGAAGCGTTTTGAAATTCTTCCCCATGATCACTTCTTATAGCAGTGATTTTTAGTGATTTTTCATTTTGAATTGTTTTACCATAAGTGCTAAAGCCTTTGAATGCCTCATTCTTGTGAACTAAGAATAGAGTCCGAGTATACCATGAAAAATGTCTACTATAACAAGAGCATAGTAGTTACCACCATAACTTTTTGTCCTTAGGGGGCCAAATAAGTCTATGTGTAGTAATTGCAATGGTCTATCGGAAGAAACCATGTGCTTAGGTTTAAAAGAAGTCTTTGTTTGTTTACCCATTTGACAAGCACTACGTAGTTTGTCTTTAACAAACGTCATTTTGGGTAAACCAACAACTAAATCTTTATTTATGAGTTTATTCAAATGGTCCATATGAATATGAGCAATTCTCCTAAGCCAAAGTCATGCATCATTATTATCATTAGCAACTAAACATGTTATTGGTAAAGAAGAATCTATATCAATCATATATATATTATTTATCCTCTTACCAATTAGTTTAGAGTTTTCAGAATCCATACTTTCAATGATGCATTTATCTGGGTAGAACGCCACATGAAAGACTTTGTCACATAATTGACTTATGCTTAGTAGGTTGTGCTTGATGTAACACCCCGAATTTTAGTCTTTAAAAATTAGAGTATCAGTTCTGGAAGCCTCGCTTGATCCAGAGATTCTCGCTTGAGCGAGAGAGGTGCATCTGGGAGGGTGAAATCTTGGGCTATACTGGAGGATTCTCGCCTGAGCGAGAGTTGTATCACCCGAGCGAGAAATGGAAATTTTGGGCAGTGTAACCGATTACACAGTCCATGTAATCGATTACATGCAGATAAAAAGCATCAGATATGTGTATTTTACATGATGTAATCGATTACACAATACATGTAATCGATTACATGCAGATAAAAGCATCAGATATGTTCATTTTACATGATGTAATCGATTACACAATACATGTAATCGATTACATGCAGATAAAAGCATCAGATATTTGCATTTTACACGATGTAATCGATTACACAATACATGTAATCGATTACATGCAGATAAAAGCATCAGATATGTGCATTTTACACGATGTAATCGATTACACAATCCATGTAATCGATTACATCTATGCGTTAAGCGAAAATTGCTACTGTGAGATTCTCGCCTGAGCGAGAATGGGCTCGCTTGAGCGAGAACCCGACGACTGCTCTTTAAAAATAGAAACCCCAAACACATTTTAGGGTTAGAACTTGAAGAGAAGAGAGAGAAGGGAGCTTTTCAAGAGAAAGGAGCCTTAGGACTCATTTTAGAGCTTGCGAAGAGGTAAACCTCTTGTTCCTAACTCTTCTTCTTCCTCTCTAACTTGTTTTGGGTATGTTGGATTTATTTTCATAACATGAGAAATCATGGAAACTTATCCGTTAGAGTTATGGTTCGTTTTATGTTGTTTTTATCTTGTAAACTCTTGGTTTAGAGATAGTATCTCAAGAATGGAAAAGGTTGTGGGTTGATTCATGAAAACCCCAAAAACCCTAAAAGTGAAAATGTGGTAAAAGGAGAGAATGAGTAAAATGTTAGAGGTAGAAGATGAGTTTACCCCAAATATTGAAATATGAGATGTTATGCATGTTTTAGATGGTTGAATATTGATGATGAATATTTTGTATGATTGAATGATGCAAAATAAGTTGTTTATGTAATATTTGGAATAAATAACTAACATTGTGTTATGTGGTGGGATGAGAAGAGAGATCCTAAGGTTGGAGGTGGTGTTGGTAGAATTCGAGAAGTTGCCAAGAACCGAACCCCAATACTCACCAAGGTAAGGAGGAGTCTTTAAATGGTATATGGTAATGGATAATGTGTGTATTTTCTGAGTGTGAGTACGATAAAGTGATGAATCGCTTAGTTATGGTAAACATATATGGGTGTGTCTATGATAATGGTATGCCTGGATTTACTGTTTACGGATTTATGTTGTATCAATGAAAAGAAAATATGATTTTAGCCGACCATTATTGGTTAGCAAAACTTTGGCTCCAGTTATGTAGCAATACTTTGGCTCAAGTTATGTAGTAATACTTTGGCTCAAGTTATGAAGCAATACTTTGGCTCAAGTTATGAAGCAAAACTTTGGCTCAAGTTATGTAGCAATACTTTGGCTCAAGTTATGTAGCAATACTTTGGCTCAAGTTATGTAGCAACACTTTGGCTCAAGTTATGAAGCAATACTTTGGCTCAAGTTATGTAGCAATGCTTTGGCTCAAGCTATGTAGCAACACTTTGGCTCAAGTTATGAAGCAATACTTTGGCTCAAGTTATGTAGCAATGCTTTGGCTCAAGCTATGTAGCAACACTTTGGCTCAAGTTATGTAGCAACACTTTGGCTCAAGTTATGTAGCAAAACTTTGGCTCAAGTTATGTAGCAATGCTTTGGCTCAAGCTATGTAGCAACACTTTGGCTCAAGTTATGAAGCAATACTTTGGCTCAAGTTATGTAGCAATGCTTTGGCTCAAGCTATGTAGCAACACTTTGGCTCAAGTTATGTAGCAACACTTTCGCTCAAGTTATGTAGCAAAACTTTGGCTCAAGTTATGTAGCAATGCTTTGGCTCAAGCTATGTAGCAAAACTTTGGCTCAAGTTATGTAGCAATACTTTGGCTCAAGTTATGTAGCAATACTTTGGCTCAAGTTATGTAGCAACGCTTTGGCTCAAGCTATGTAGCAAAACTTTGGCTCAAGTAATGTAGCACAAAATGAAATTATAAAACAAATTGTTTATTAACTCATTTTTCTAATGTGGATTATCTTATAATGACGTTTATTGAATTAATGACTTACTCCTTTATGTGTTTTGTACTTTTGTCATTGATAATCCCATTGCAGGTAAATAGACGAATGAAGTATGCCAGGTCGGAAGCTTTAGGAGCTTTAGACTTTGGATTCACTATTTATGTTTTTCGTATTCTAAATGATTACCTGCGGATTTAAATGATTGTAATCATGACTAACCATTATTTGGATATTTGTAACCATGCGTAATGTTATTTTGGAGGATCAGAACCTTTGAGTTCTTAGTACTCATAGGGAATGATATGAATGAATTATGTTTTTCTACAAGATTAATTGTATGATAATATAATAGGTTATAAGATTAGTTTCAGGAATGATTCATGAGAAGTTCTAGGTAAAATGATTATGCATGTGGTTATTGATTCATGGATTGAGTGTGAGGAGGGGAAACAAGATTTTGAAGTAAGGATATTAAAATGGTAAATTGAGTTATGAGTGATTGAATGGAATTGAATTAAAATGAGAAAAATTTTCAAGGGTAGAAAATCGGGTCGTTACACTTGAGTCTTACAACATATAATACACCTTATATAATTGTTGAAGGTGGCTTGCCAATTCTACCAACTCCAAGTATTTTTCCTTTGTTGTTGTCACCATATGTGACATAGCCTTTGTCCCTTGGAGTAAGGACAGAGAATTATTTCTATCGCTCGTCAAGTGTTTTGAGCAACCGCTGTCCAAGTACCATAAATTGCAGACGACTCTCAAGTTTTCCTGCAAAACAGGTTAAGTGATATTAGGTACCTAATTTTCCTTGGGTCCTACACGGTTAGTACCTTTCTCAACCCATCTATAATAGCCTAGGGGTACACCATATTTTCTAATCAAAAAAGTATTTGGTGTATGCCCATGGTATTTACGATATGTACATGTGGATTGATGCTTATGTATCATAGTCTTATTATACTATGTTTAAATGCATGGTGTAAGGACCCGATTTTCATAACTCAAACGATTCATGAAAGTGAAGCGATTACTTTTAAAAGACATTACTAAAACGATTAAAAAAGCCTGATTGAATATATACATATAAGTTCAATTCATCTTTCAGGTGCGGAAATAGTCAATCGTTCAATTCATTAAAAGCATGTCATTACACGTCCTTTCAATTACATAATTTATACAATTATCCTTTCTCAAATAATACTTTTATTACATACATTAATCAATCTCATTTTACATACATATATCATATACCATATCGAATACATAATGAAACTACCCTATCATGTCCTCTTCTCTGCAAGCGTCCAATATGCTACCGCCACAACCTGAACTCAAATACACAACACATACAAGAAGAGAAAAAAGGGAGTAAGAACCACTTGCGGCGACCGTAGCGTGAAATTGCATTGAGTAATAACATTAAAGTATTACACCCTACATATCATCTAAAATCAAGCATATTAGACATATACCAATCAATACTAAAACCATATAATGTTCATATTTCCAATTAGCATAATCATCATATCTCACTTAAACAAATCAAACAAATCAATGCAACATATCATATGATATTCATTCTTCGATCAACTCCTTTAACACTTAATCATACCATTTACTCAACTCAATCATCATCATAAATCAACACACAATAATATTTTTCAATAAACAACAACAAACATTATACTCAAGGCATTTCCATACTTACACAGCATTACTATACTTTCCAAATCAAAACCACACTTTCATTAAAATACCATATCATATAGGGTTAATCATATGTTGCTACATAGAGCCAATACCATGAAGGGCAAGTCAGTCATTTCTCAACGAGCAAATACCACGAAGGGAAAGTAAGTCATTGCTACGAATAGCATATACCACGAAGGGCAAGTCAGTCATTGCTCACAGAGCCAATAAGACGAAGGACAAGTCAGTCATTGCTCACAGAGCCAATACCACGAAGGGCAAGTCAGTCATTACTACGAATAGCCAATACCACGAAGGGCAAGTCAGTCATTGCTCACAAAGCCAATACCACGAAGGGCAAGTCAGTCATTGCTACGAATAGCGAAACCACGAAGGGCAAGTCAGTCATTGCTCATAGAGCCAATACCACGAAAGGCAAGTCAGTCATTGCTACGAATAGCCAATACCACGAAGGGTAAGTCAGTCATTGCTCACAGAGCCAATACCACGAAGGGCAAGTTAGTCATTGTTATGAATAGCCAATACCACGAAGGGAAAGTCAGTCATTGCTCACAAAGCCAATACCACGAAGGGAAAGTCAGTCATTGCTACGAATAGCCAATACCACAAAGAGCAAGTCAGTCATTGCTACGAATAGCCAATACCACGAAGGGCAAGTCCGTCATTGCTCAACCTCTTAAGGGAGCTAAAATAGATGTTCTTCCCATTTTTTCACAATCATATACAACCGGAAAATCTTTGCATTTTATGACATCATATATCATTTAAATACTTCCCTTACATCACATTTCACCATATTATCCACCACTACAACCATGTCATAATATTCATATTCATCTCATTCTTTACTACATTAAAACAACTCACAACACAATCATTATCACACAACATAATCATGTCAATTTATTGCCATTAAACAGCTCATCACACAATCATTATTAAAAACATACCCATATATGTGTATAACAAACATACCCATATATGTGAGAAACCACAGAAACTCTTCCTTTGGAGTTGTGGTTCGTTTTATTTAGTTTCTCTCTTGTAAACTCTTAGTTTAGAGTTGGTGTTTAACAAAATGGAAAGGGTTTGTGGGTTGATTCATGAAAACCCCAAATCCCGAAAATGAAAATGTGATAAAAGAGGAAAATGGGTGAAATGGTAGATGTGGAAGATGAGTATGTGTTCTAATGTAGAATAGAATATGAATATGTGTTTTTTAATGTTTGGAATCTTCTAATGAAAGTAGTTTTGGAAACATTGGAAATATGTGAATATCATATATGTTTGTGAATGTAATATGAATTGTGTGTATATTTTTGTGAATGAATTACTGACTTTTGTTGTTGTTTACTGGGGATGAGAAAAGATCCTTAGGTTGGAGGAGGTAGAGAAGGAAACTTGTAAAGTTACCCAAACCAACCCCAACTCTCACCAAGGTAAGGATAATTATTTAACTTGACATTGTATAAGAAAATGCGTGGATTTTCTGGTTATAAATTGATTGTGAATCAATGAAAAGAAAACATATTTTTTAGCTACCCTCAAGTGATGTAGCGACTTTGGCTCAAGTGATGTAGCAAGGTTTGGCTCAAGCTATGTAGCAAACTTTGGCTCAAGTGATGTAGCAAGCTTTGGCTCAAGCTATGTAGCAAACTTTGGCTCAAGTTATGTAGCAAACTTTGGCTCAAGTTATGTAGCAAACTTTGGCTCAGGTGATGTAGCAAGCTTTAGCTCAAGCTATGTAGCAAACTTTGGCTCAAGGTATGTAGCACACTTTGTCTCAAGTTATGTATCAAACTTTGGCTCAAGTTATGTAGCACATTTTGTGTCAAGTTATGTAGCAAACTTTGGCACAAGTTATGTAGCATGATTTCAAATATATAAACTGTTGTAATAGTTTTATGTATTATTATTCTAAATAGCTTACTTAACACTATTAAATGTGGATTAACATATATTGACATTTATTGAGTTAACGACTTACTCCTTTGTGTTTTCTTTGTGTATTTGTCAATGTTAATCCCATTGCAGGTAAACAGATGATTAGAGATGCTTGATTAGGAGTTTTAGAGATTTTGATGATCAAACTCTATGATTTTAATTATCTTGCACTACCTGAATATTTGTTGACTTTGAATGTAACTATGAGCACATTAATTTTGTAACTCTTCGACTTGATATGTGATGACCCTTATTACGATATATATGTGAATTATGTTTTTCTGCAATTAAGGGTAGTTAAGGTATGAAACTGAAAATTGTATGTTTAGAGTTATTAGATAACTAAAGAAATGGATGATTTAAAGATTAAAAGGAATGTATGTATGACATAACATGGGGAAATCAAGCATAAAAGATTAAAATAAATGAAAAAATTTCAAGGGTAGAATTTGGGTCCTTACAAGAGTCCCCACAGTCCATTTACAGATACATATTTATGCAATAACACTACAATTATGCATAACAATTACTAACACACATGAAACAGAAACAAGTTTTGTAAGTAAAACATCAAAGCAGATAATTTGTGTTCATTACCACTATATCGTGCAGTGCAAATATTCAATTACAAAAGGTCAATCATCATAGACCAAAAGTTTGAGGTAAAAAAATCAAAACAGCATTGCCATTCCCAGTACTACTTTCTTCGAAGAGCATAGGAACAAAATTTTGTTTATCGATTAACCCGCTAAAACTTAAACAACACAACATCCATGTTCATCATCAAAGCTCAGATTTATGCACATATAAGAAATCACTGGTACAATGAAAAGTTGTCACTATAACATTTGCATGCTTATTCTTTTTCATATTGACTCGTTTTGATCACCCACCATGAGTTACTTCAAAATAACAACATATCTAAATGTTCACGTTTATTCAAATACATTCATCACAATGATGTGGTAAGTAACTTAACTAACCTCATTCATTACCTTGAAACATAAGTTTTACCCCTTAGCATAAATATACAGATAAATGCAAACAAGGGAGGATAACCTTTTGCAACTCATAAAAACAAGGATACCAGACTTAGTCTTTTCAAAACACATTAGGTATCTTTCATTTACATTTCCTCGTTAACACAATATTTTTAAAACCAATACTTCATGATCAGCACCTTCCATACAACATATCCATTTACATGTGCACAGGAATCATTTACATTACTATTCAAGTCGTTACCGAGACAGTTAACGTATTGCTTCTAGAATTCACACATCACAGAACAAATTATTGGATATTAACAATTAATCTCAAAGAGATATTTCACCATTGTCATACAGAACATGTTACACACAAATTCCTCATTTCATTCAATTTCCTAAACCTTCACGCATTTCAAGCAAACTCATGTGCAGGAATAATTCAAGATGTACATGTTCATTTCCAGGAAAAACAGACAAGTACATGCTAGCAGACTTTTACAAGTTTAAATTTTGCATGGTTATATGTCATATAATGAAAATGTCAATCTAGCCACCGAGTTTAATAAACGGTCAATCATTACACCATGCATATTTGTTTTAATCCTGAAGAACGACAAGATAATTAACAACGTATCTCAAATAGGAACATGTAGGATACCAAATAGCATGACACACGAATTTTCATGTTATAGATCATTCTAACTTTATCAAGAGCTAACATTCCTCTTATCATAAAAATCATCAATCATGTAAAAATCCAATTTTCAAGGCATAGGATATAGTTCTTTCAAAGTTTATACTCTCATGATGCAAACAAGATCCTCAATCCTCATTCAGATGTCTCATTGGACGACTATTATCTTAATCTTGTTCAACTAGAACCATAGAGACATATAAGCAAACATCCAATAAAGCTAATCTAATCATTCCTCCTCAATTATCTTAATCTTAGTGATATAAGAAAATTCACATCAAGAGGTTGACCAAAGCTCAAACAAGAGATCCACCACTAGGAACTCTCAACAAATATATCTCACACCAAGAAATCCAACTGGAAAATCACAACCACAAACTACCCATAAACAATTCCAACAAAGATGTTCACAACCAAAAACTTTTAGCACGAGTTTCAACAGAGAATTTCCAACAAGGGACTCACAACAAGAATTTTAACAACGAGTTCATACCATAAAATTCAACAAGGGTTTTACAACAAGAAATCCTCCACGAAATTCACAATAAGGAATTTTCAACAAGCACTTCATCAATAACTCACAACAAGACATCCAACGATAAGTTCACAACCAGACGCTTAGCACAAGGAAATTAACAATCATCTTTCACATAAGCAATTATCACATAGTTAACCCTCACCTTAGGTTGCATAAGCTCCATTATTCCGCAAAAGAGCTTCATCTCCTTCCATCTGCTTCAACCTCCATTGTTCCTTTTTCACCTTTAAGATTTCCCAAATGTGCCACCAAGAAGTAATAGGAAGAGGTTTTGATGAGTTTTGATGTTTAGTGGAGGGGAGAATGATTCATTTGGGTAGATTTTCCGTTGGGAGAGAAATGAGGAGAAAGAAAATGAAGATTATGGTTTTTGAAACCCCTTTTTTACTTTTATAGTTGCGCAGCCTCGCCCGAGCGAGAATGGCTCGCTTGGGCGAGCATTTCGCAGCTTTTCAACTCTGATGCTCTCGCCCAGGCGCTGATTCTCTCGCTCGAAACTTCTTTGGCCTGGGCGAGAATTCTAGCTCAAGCTAGAATTTGACAGCTTTTCCATATTTCACTCTCACTCAAGCGACCACTTCCTCGCTTAAGTGAGGTTCCTAGAAATCTCATACTAGAACACCTAGCCTCTCACTTGGGTGAGGTCCTCTCTTTTAAACGAGAATTGTCCAATATACAGTTCAACAGTCAAAGTTTTCTAATTATTCCGAAAACGAAAATTGAGGTGTTACATTTAGCATATGCATATTCTCTAAACTTTCATTTATATTCTCTAAACTTTCATTTATTTCCTATTGTTAAAATAAAGAAAGTTTTGAGGATTATAAACTCTCATGTATATAAAATAAAGAAAGTACTTTACGACTTGAAAGAAGCTCCTAAAGCTTGGTATGATAGATTAAATAAATTTCCATGTCAAAAAGGATTTGTAAAGGGAAAGGTTGACACTACAATTTTTATAAAAATGACTGATCAACATACATCAATAGTCTAAAATTATATTAATGATAATATTTTTGAACCAACTAATGAATCCTTGTGTAGTGAGTTTGCTCACATGATTCAAAGAGAGTTTGAGATGTCGATGATGGGAAAATGCTAACATCTTTGTAAATCAATCAAACTACTACAATGATCTATTGAATATATTTCATACGAATGAATTGAAAACAAAAGTTACACCCATGGGTTCAAGTACAAACATTTATACATATGAGTCCAGAAAACCCATAGACAACGCCAAGTATTGTGGTATGATCGACTGTTTATTCTATCACATTGAAAGTAGACCTAATATCATGTTCAGTGTATTCTTATGTTCTAGGTGTCAATGTAAACCTAATGAATCATTGATCGATGTCGTACACGATGCAAATAATATAACGGTTAAAATGTAGTATTAGGAAGTGACTCATAGGTCGTTTCCCAAGGATTATCTTTCAGGCAATAGTTCAAACACCTTGTACTCACACACACAATGGGGGGTTTTGTTGTTCTTATGAATGTAAGCATAAACTAAAAACAGAAACAGTAATTAACAGACAAGTGAAATGGCTAAACCCCTTTGGTTTCCTTAATCACAACTCAATCCTCGGTTTCACAATATGAAAGTCAGATTCAAATCATTGCATTCCTAATTTATTGAGAATCAACTAAGCGATAATCAACTCGCAAACAAATTAACACGCACTAAGCATTCATGCACTAAAGAAATGATTAACTAAGCAAAAATCAATTCATAAATCTCTTTCTAAAGCATGGAATTACGCAAACCACAACCAGAAATTGAATAGAAGAAATCAAGAAATAAGAAACCGAAATTGCATTAATAACCAAACCTCAAGAGTTGTGATACATTCCCAAAGGAGTTTAGTCCAGAAATTTAGCCTTCCATGGAAAGCTTAAGCAAAACCAAAATGGAGAAGATGGAAAAAGAAAATAAACTAAACCCTAGCAGAGCACAAAGATGGAAAACTGGAATGTGTATTCTAAAGCAATGTGAAAATGAGTAAAGTTAAAGTGTCTCTTCAAAACCAAAAATCATGTGTTTAAATGGTGTAAAACGGAAATGGGCCCTAAACAATGGGCCTAAAACCCAAACGGAAATAAAAATCCTAATACAATATACTAAATAATCAGATTTAATTAGATGTAATGTCGAAAATGTCCTTGGTGCCAAATATGACCTGAAAATGGAATTAGATTTAATTAGACTAAATAATCCCAAATTAACTCATTTTAGGAATAATAGTCCAATGAAGCCCAAAACACTAAACCATGCCAAACAAAGTCAATTAGACACCTAGAATCATTAACAATGATAAATTAAGGTTATGAATAGTGTGTAATATATGACTCATCAATCATATATAGTTGTTCTTAAGAGAACGATGAAATGACTTCAAGGAACAATAGATGTAGGATTAAGGACCCTAAAAGAAACATATGTGCTTAGGTCAGGTATTCTGAATCAGATTTTACTAGATTCAAAACTAAATGAAGGAGTACTAGTGGTACATGTCAAATATTAGAGAATTCTCTAGTCTCATAGTCTTGCAAAACAAACAGGCTTGTATTGCATTAATTATTGTTGAGGCATAGTGTATTAATGCAGGAGGGTTGTTGTGCACAAGTATTGTGGCTCAAACAACAATTATATAAATATGGACTAGATATTTGTTGCATTCCCCGTAAATGTGACAACAATAGTGCCATCAACTTAACCAAGAATCCAATAATGCATTCTAAAACCAAACACATTGATATAAGGCATCATTTCTCAAGGGACAATGTGCTTAAAAATGATGTGCAATTATAGTTTGATGACACCCACAATCAACTTTAAGATATTTTATATAAGGACCCAATTTATACCCTAAATTTTTTTATTTGTATATTGTTAAACATACAAGTTCTAACAACTATTTGTCCACTATCTATTTTCATGAATTATATACTTAATATAATTACGATTAAATTTCAATAATGACAAATTAATTCTACCAAAGTGTGTTGGGGTTCATAACCCATAAACTTCACATTTTTAATTTCAAAAGGGGATTTCGTCCCCCCCCCCCCCCCCCCCCCCCCCCCCCCCGCATGTCAATCATACATCAAATCCCTAAAAACATAGGTACATGTCAATTTGTTCTGCAACACCCTGAGTTTACCTTTCTTAAGATGTGGTAACAGTCCTGAAGAATGGGGCACAATGCCAGATTCTCGCTTGAGCGAGAGGGTCTCACCTGGGCGAGAGATGGCTCACTTGGGGAGTGGAAAACTGGGAGATGATAAAGGATTCTCGCCTGAGCGAGATTTGGCTGACTTGGGGAGTGGAAAACTGTGGTTCGTTTAATTTAGTTTCTCTCTTGTAAACTCTTGGTTTAGAGTTGGTATTCGAAAAATGGAAATGGTTTGTGAGTTGATTCATGAAAACCCCAAAACCCCGAAATGAAAATGTGGTTAAAGAGGAAAATGGGTGAAATGGTGGATGTAGAAGATGAGTATGTGTTCTAATTGTAAAATAGAAGATGAATATGTAGGTTGTAAATGTTTGGAAACTTCTAATGAAAGTAGTTTTGGAAACATTGGAAATATGTAAATAGCATATATGTTTGCGAATGTAATATAAATTGTGCATATATTATTGTGAATAAATTACTGATTTTTGTTGTTGTTTGGTGGGGATGAGGAAAAATCCTAGGGTTGGAGAAGGATATATTATATATGATAAGGAGAAGTGTTTAATTATATATGATGATAGAGAATGTGTGAATTTTCTGATTATTTTTTGGGTTGTGAAGTAATGGAAAGAAAACCTATTTTTAGCTCCCTTAAGAGGTTGAGCAATGTATGAGTTGCGTTCGTGGTAATGACTATTCGTAGCAATGTATGAGTTGCCTTCGTGGTAATGGCTATTCGTAGTAATGTATACCTTGTTGTTGTGGTATTGGCTCTTCGTAGCAATGTATGACATGCCTTCGTGGTATTGGCTATTCGTAGCAATGTATGACTCGCCCTCATGGTATATTCGTAGCAATGTATGACTTGCCCTCATGGTATTGGCTATTTATAGCAAATATCTGACTTGCCCTATGTGGTAAGATAAATGAACCAAGATAAACTTAAATGAGATAGATGATTATGAAATGAAAGGATGGAAATTACCTATGGGTATGATGAATGGAATAACGATGAGTTCAAGTAAAATGTGGAATGATGAAGAAAATAAAGTGGATATATGCTGAAGTATTATTTATGTTACGATATAACTGTTTAACTAACCTAATTATATGTGGATTATTGTATGATTATGTCTGAACAGATGACTTTCTCCTTTGTGTTTTCTATGTATTTTGTTTATTATAATAACATTTCGGGTAAACAGGTGATTTGAGGATGCTTGATTTGGAGCCTTAGGAGCTTTAGAATCTGGATTCTCTGATTATCTCTTTTTGTATTATAACTGACTAAATGATGAATTGAGTATTTGTAACTATGGGTGTTATATTTCTGGATAACTGTAATCATGGGTATTATGATTTTGGGAACCCACGGCAATCAGTATGTCGTAATCACTGGGAAATATTAATATGAATTATGTTTTTCTGCCTAGTGAATGTATGTATGATTTTCGCATGTTAAGACTATCATGAATTTGGAAAGATGACTGATATAAAGTTATAGGGTCCATAATTATAAGCAATAGTTAAGAATACTTATGTAAATGAATTAAAATAAGGAAAAAATTTCAAGGGTATAATTTGGGTCCTTACATGTTCAAGTAATGGATAAAAGTACATGCATAATACAAAACAACACATTAGGATCCTATTACAACAATGGACAAGAAACTAAACTACGGCATCATCTGAATCCGCTAGTCCTTAGCTTTACCAGTACACCGATTATCACATATAAAACCAACAAGAAACGCAAGGGAGTAAGACATAAAATCAATGATAATCAGTGTTTATAAATCAGTATAAAATAGAAATATTTACAACAAATACAAATCCAATTTAATACAATTCAACATTCAAACCAAATAACTATCATACAACATGTGACACCCCAAATTTAAAGTCAATAAATTATAGTATCAGTCCCGGGAATCTCGCTTGAGCGAGAAAGGTGTTGCCTAGGCGAGAGTTGCTCACCTAGGTGAGTGAAATACTGGGCTACACTGAAGGATTCTCGCTTGAGCGAGAGGATCCTCGCTTGAGCGAGAGTGATCTCGCCTGAGCGAGAGTGATCTCGCCTGAGCGAGAGTGATCTCGCCTGAGCGAGAGTGATCTCTCCTGAGCGAGAGTTGTCTCGCCTGGGCGAGAAATGGCATTTTGGAACCTGTCGAGGCTGTGAGATTCTCGCTTGAGCGAGAGAGCCAGATCTGAAAATTTAAAAAGACAGGATTTCCTCGCTTGAGCGAGAATGGGCTCGCTTGAGCGAGAACACGACGAGTTTTCTTTATAATAGAAACCCCAAACACATTTTAGGGTGAGAAATTGTGAGAGAAGAGAGGAGGATGTGATTTTGATAGCAAGAACTCGTGGGAATCATCTAGAAGCTTGAGAAGAGGTAAATCTCTTGATTCTACCTCTCTTTCTCCCTTTCAAACTTGTTTTGGGATGAATGGCATCTCTTCTCAAAGTATAAGAAACATTGGAAACTCTTCCTTTTGAGTTGTGGTTCTTTTTATTTAGTTTCTTTCTTGTAAACTCTAGATTTAGAGTTAGTATTTGATGAATGGAAAGGTTTTGTGGGTTTATCCATGAAACCCCCGAAACCCCCAAAATGAGAATGTGAGTAAAAAGGGAAATATGTGAAATGTTAGATGTAGAAGATGAGTTTGTGCTCTAATGTTGATATATGAGATGAATATGTATGTTTTAGATGTTTAGAAACTCTTAATGAAAGTAGTTTAGAAACATTGAAAATGTGTGAATCTCTTGTATGGTTAAAGTTGAAATATGGGTTGTTATGTGTTATGCTGAATAAAATGACTAACATTTTTGTTATTGGTGGGGATGATGAAAGATCCTAAGGTTGTAGGTGGTTTCCGAGTAACTTGCAAAATTACCAAGAACTAGACCCAACTCGCACCAAGGTAAGGATAAGTCTTTAATTTCACATCGTAATGGAAAATGTGTGGATTTTCTGGTTGAGAAAGGGATTAAGATGCAAGTCGCTTATTTATTATAGACATATATGGGTATGTTTGTAATAAAGGACGCGTGGAATTGCTAGTTATAAATTAATGGTGTATCAATGAGAAGAAAACATATTTTTAGCCGACCATGGATGGTTAGCGACTTTGGCTCAAGTTATGTAGCGGTAATGAATTTGCAATGGTTTACTAACTCCCTTAAAATGTGGATTTTTGGGAAATTACCTACCGGAAGTGGTAGTGGATCATTGGGAAATTACCTACCCGAAGTGGTAGTGGATTATTGGGAAATTACCAACCCGAAGTGGTAGTGGATCATTGGCAAATTACCTACCCGAAGTGGTTGTGAATCATTGGGAAATTACCTACCCAAAGTGGTAGTGGATCATTGGGAAATTACCTACCCGAAGTGGTATTGGATCATTGGGAAATTACCTACCGGAAGTGGTAGTGGATCATTGGGAAATTACCTACCCGAAGTGGTAGTGGATCATTGGGAAATTACCTACCCGAAGTGGTAGTGGATCATTGGGAAATTACATACCCGAAGTGGTAGTGGATCATTGGGAAATTACCTACCCGAAGTGGTTGTGAATCATTGGGAAATTACCTACCCGAAGTGGTAGTGGATCATTGGGAAATTACCTACCCGAAGTGTTTATGTGAACTGTTGTGTGACTATATGATTACTTGTCTGGTTAAAATTAGTTTATTGACGGGTGAATGAGTACAGGTACACATGGCTAGAAGAGAAAGAGGAGCGAGTTAGAATGTTCCGAATGATCTTTTGGCCCAGATGGTGGCGACACTGCAACAAGTGATCGAGAATTTGCAGAATCTGAATCAGAACCCGGCACCAAGTTCGAGTTCGCAGCCCCTGGTCCCACCCGGGCCGACAGAGTATCGAGGTCTGGATGAATTCTGCAAGAGGAATCCCAGTAAGTTCCACGGCGGATTTGCTCCTGATGCTACGTATGAGTGGATTCATAGCTTGGAAAGGATATTCCGAGCCATGGGTTGTGGCGATGTTCAGAAGGTAACCTATGCTTCCTAAATGATGGCAAAGGAAGCTGAAAACTGGTGGGAGATGACCCGCCACCAGATGGAAGCTGAGGGAACAATGGTTACCTGGGATGCATTCAAGGGAAAGTTCTTTCAGAAGTACTTTCCAGCTGATTTAAGAAGGAAGAAAGAGATGGAGTTTTTGAGGTTGGAGTAGGGTGGCATGTCGGTGGGAGACTATGCGGCCAAATTTGAGGAGTTGCCCAAATTTTGCCCCTACTCTGCATTGGAAATGGACGGAAGGTCCAAGTGTTCAAAGTTTGAGTCGGGTTTGAGACCCAAGCTGAAGATGATATTTGGACATCAAGAGATTGCCTATTTTCCTACCTTGGTTAACAAGTGTAGGATGTATGAAGATGACCTGGCAGCGGATGAGGTGGTGACCCCTAGAGTTAATCATCCGAGAAACTTCGGCCCTCAGAGAAATCATACCCAAGACAAGGGTAAGGGAAGGATGTTTGAGGATAACCGCAGACCTTATGAGGAGCCTACTAGTTATCTTGGCCACAACGATCAAGGATCAAGACCTTTTGACGTTCCGAGTGGAGGGGTTTCTACTCCTTTCTGCAACAAGTGTGGCAGACTCCATTATGGAAGCACATGCCCGAGGTCGGATAATAAATGTTTCTACTGCAGGGAATGGGGAAACATCAAAAGGTTTTGTCCAAAACTAAGTTGGCGGCTGAATGTCGTTCATTCTGAGAGCAAGGAACACGGGCAGAGTATTTACCCTGAGTGGTGAAGAGGCGTCCGATGTGAATGGCCTGGCCCAAGGTAAATGTATGGTGGCAGGTATTTTCCTTTTAGTGCTGTTTGATTCGGAAGGGATACACTCCCTTGTATAAGTTAAACGTGTATACCTGCCGAAACTCTAAATGGAGTCATTGCCTTTCGACTTGGTTGTATCCACCCCAACTAGTTGGCTGGTGGTGGTATCGACGTTTATGTCTTAGTTTCCAGTTGTAGTAAATGGTAGCACATTTACAGTGGATTTATTCTGCTTGTCGTTATCCCTGATAGATTTGATTTTGGGGATGGACTGGTGGTCAGAACATCTTGTTATGTTGAATAGAGCTGACGAGACTGGGGCGTTTTGGACTCTGAGTGAGATTTCTGACCAGACTAGTTGTATGGAGCCAGTTTGGCAAATTGAGTCAGAACTTCCCTATATGAAGGGGGGATTAGTGTTGTTTTGTTGACGACACTAGAGGGTGTGGATAAACTTGTTAGCATTTCGAGAGAATAAGACTTTGCGATGTAAACTGAATTTATTTTTTCAAAACCGATTTAAATTTAAGTACTGATCATAACGAAATTCATTTGATTAATACATACTACATATCCCCACCAATTCAAATATTTCATCGAAATGGATTCAATTTGTCCTGCCCCTCAACCAAATTCTTATTGAAAAAAAAAAAACAATTTTCAATAACTTGTTGATCCCTATCCTTCTTATCCCGATTCCCAGATTGATTATCGTTTTTTATTTCGTGGTTTAGTTTAGTGTGAAATAGAAATATATCGACCGAATTTTAACAATGAATAAAAAAATTCTATGGAATTATGAAAGATGAAAAGATCCTTCTGATCGAATCCTATCATTTCATTATATTGACAATTTAAAAAAACTGTTCATACTCTCAATATGGTAGAATAGAATGGCGGTCGGGCAAGTCTGCCCCCATCGTCTAGTGGTTCAGGACATCTCTCTTTCAAGGAGGCAGCGGGGATTCGACTTCCCCTGGGGGTAGGGTACTACGAAAGGAGGCAGTCAAGAGTAAATTTAATGTTGATTGTCATTGAGGAAATAAAATGCCTTGGAATGAATGAGTATTTCATGCTATAGAATATATATTATGGCGTATATATACTATAGGATGAAATATCTCTTTGAGATTAGTTGTTAATATCCGGTAATTTGTTTAGTGACGTGAGAATTGTAGAAGCAAATGTTAAACTGTCTCGGCGATGACTTGAATAATAATGTAAATGATTTCTTATAAGTGCATAAATCTAGGCTTTGATGATGCAATGGGAGGTGGTGTGCATAAACCTTTGGTCTATGATGATCGATCCTTTTGTAGTAAAACATTGGCAATGCACGATATAGTGGTGATGTACACCAATTATCTACCATGAATGTTGTACTGACAAAACTTGTTTCTGTTTCATGTGCGTCAGAAATTGCTAGACCTGATTGTAACGTAATCGCATGAGAAAAAGTTTTGTTTTAAAATTTGTCTTGAAGCGATTATGTAAACCTTGTTTTTACGACATGGTTGCCATGAATCGTATGTTCAATCCATTTTGAAAATCATTCTTGTCTAAGACGTAGCAGGTGGCTAGACATTGATTTAGTATCATGTTGGAGAATCCAATGACTTTAACAAACGTATCTTGATAAATATGTTGTTGTTAAAAACTTGGTGATACGATTACGACCATGTGACTCGTGTCGTACTACAAGTGGAGTACTAAATGTATATTTCCTAGTGTAATTGGGGTATCCAAATCTAACATAGGTTATTGGATTGAACGTTTGTAAGTCTGCACTTGTCGATTGGTAACGAAATATCTAATTTTGGGTGTATCAATGGTTTCGTGTGTCCAATTTAGGCTAAGGATTGGTAATTCCCTTCTACTGTATTGTAGGGTGGTAGAAATGCTGAATGTAAGTGGTTAATTACTGGATAGTTTGATTGTGTACAAGGGGAGAGACTCTAAAATTCTTATATGTACGAATGTTTTTGTTGAATGACCACCTTGCTGCTATGTGGTAGGGAATACAATGTTTGGAATTGTAACACCCCGAATTTTAGTCTTTAAAAATTAGAGTATCAGTCCTGGAAGCCTCGCTTGATCGAGAGATTCTCGCCTGAGCGAGAAAGGATCACCTGGGAGGGTGAAATCATAGGTTATACTGGATGATTCTCGCCTGGGCGAGAAATGGCAATTTTGGTTGTTTTTTTTAACAGTGTAATCGATTACACAATACTGGTAATCGATTACATGATGATAAATTAATCAGACCTGTGTGTTTTACATGACGTAATCGATTACACTACACTCGTAATCGATTACAACATATTAAAAGCATCAGATATGTGCATTTTTAACTGATGTAATCGATTACACCATATGGTAATCGATTACATTTACTCGCTGAGCAGAAATTGCTCACTGTGAGATTCTCGCTTGAGCGAGAATGGGCTCGCTTGAGCGAGAACCCGACGACTGCTCTTTAAAAATAGAAACCCCAAACACATTTTAGGGTTAGAACTTGAAGAGAAGAAAGAGAAGGGAGCTTTTCAAGAGCAAGGAGCCTTAGGACTCATCTTAGAGCTTGAGAAGAGGTAAACCTCTTGTTTCTAACTCTTCTTCTTCCTCTCTAACTTGTTTTGGGTATGTTAGATCTATTTTCAAAATATGAGAAACCATGGAAACTCATCCTTTAGAGTTATGGTTCGTTTTAGGTTGTTTTTTCTCTTGTAAACTCTTGGTTTAGAGTTGGTATTTGATGAATGGAAAGGTTTTGTGGGTTGTTCATGAAAACCCCAAAAACCCCAAAATGAGAATATGAGTAAAGAGAGAAATAGATGAATATGTATGTTTTAGATGTTTGGAAACTCGTATTGAAGTAGTTTTGGAAACCTTGAAAATATGTAAATCTCTTGTATGTTTGACGAGGAAATACGAGTTATTTATGTGTTATTTTGAATAAATGACTAACATTGTTGTTATTGGTGGAAATAAGGAAAGATCCTAAGGTTGGAGGAAATCGCGGAGGAGGCTTTTAAAGTTACTCGGAACCGATCCCCAACACTCACCAAGGTAAGGGATAAGTCTCTCTAAATCATACTTGCTGATATGAACGAGGTATGTGAAAGAGGTAATAGTTTAAAAAGATACGTCTGTAATTTATGCATTATGTTGGAAAATGCGTGGCTTTTCTGTTATGGTAATAAAAGTAACATTATTGGGGGAGAACCAATGGAAATAAGACTCAAAATGATTTCAATCTAATTTGGGGGAGTCCCAATGGAAATAAGACTCAAAATGATTTCAATCTAATTTGGGGGAGTCCCAATGGAAATAAGACTCAAAATGATTTCAATCTAATATGGGGGAGTCCCAATGGAAATAAGACTCAAAATGATTTCAATCTAATTTGGGGGAGTCCTAATGGAAATAAGACTCAAAATGATTTCAATCTAATTTGGGGGAGTCCCAATGGAAATAAGACTCAAAACGAATTCAATCTTATTTGGGGGAGTACCAATGGAAATAAGACTCGGAGTAATGAATGTCGTATGCATGCTATAATATATATAGTATGGGATATATATTCTATAGGGTGAATATGAATGATGAGAAATGTTAATGTCACATGAATGTCGTATGCATGCTATAGGATATATAGTATGAGATATATATTCTATAGGGTGAATATGAGTGATAAAGAGAAAGATGTTGAGAAAGAAAGTAATATACATGTTATAAGATATATATTATGGGATATATATGTTATAGGGTGGATATGAATAACGAGACATAAGATGTTTCGAACGAACGTAATATGCATACTATAGAATATATATTATGGGATATATATACTATAGGATGAATATGAGTAAAGTGGAAATTAAAGGAAGATGATTTGAATGTTTACAATTCCGTATGTGCGTTTACGAATTATATTAAAGCTTATTTGTATTTGAATGTGGGTTATCATGTGATGTTAGTTTTGAACTAATGACTTACTCCCTTTTTGTTTTATGTGTTGTTTATGATAACCCCATTGTAGGTAAATGAAGGATATTGAGGATGAAGCTTAATTAGGAAGCTTTTGGGTTTAGTTATTCAATTGTCTTTATTGTTATTTGACATTGTAGTTGATTTGATAACATTGTGGGATGACTGTAAATCCGTTTAGATTAATATAGACATGTGTAGTTATGGGCTTTATAACTTTGGGAGACCCATAACTGGTCGTATGTGGTAAATGCTATTTGAATGAATTATGTTTTTCCGCAACATAAATTTGTATGATAATATGATAGGGTAAAGAGTATTTTTAAAGAGTGATACTTGAGAGTTTTCTATGAAGGTGACGACTGTATGTAAGAAGGGATTAAAAATAAATGAAAAATTTTCAAGGGTAGAAAATCGGGTCGTCACAGGAATGCTAAGGTAAATTTTGAGCGGATAATGGTTATGTTTCATGAGTGGAATGAATTGATGCTATTCCCTTGGGTGAAGGTTGAACTAGATATTGCATGTGGGATGTTATTGTGATACTCATTGTATGTGATTATCGTATTAAACGATTGTAGCTAGATAGGTCGGAGGGAACTATTGTTTTGATGAATGTAAGGGAATCTTTATTCTTGGTACAGTTTCGTTCTCTTAGTTGTTCGACTTGTTTGAGAGTGGGACCTTAAGATTTAGACAATGATGATTTAGTCCATGAATTGGTTTTGTGATATCACGGTTTAGTGGTGTGTGCCCTTGGTGGTAGTTTAAGTAATCTTAATGGATTAGATGATCGAATATGGAGTTGGTTGAGTTTAGCTTATACCTAGTGTCGAGGCGATGATAAAGTCTTCCTGAGAGTAACCTAATAAAATTTAGGGGATGAAATTTCTTTTAGGGGGAAGGGTTGTGACACCCCAAATTTAAAGTCATTAAATTATAGTATCAGTCCTGGGAATCTCGCTTGAGCGAGAAAGGTGTCGCATGGGCGAGAGTTGCTCACCTGGGTGAGTGAAATATTGGGCTATACTGAAGGATTTTCGCTTGAGCGAGAGGATCCTCGCTTGAGCGAGAGTGGTCTCGCCTGAGCGAGAGTTGTCTCGCCTGGGCGAGGAATTGCATTTTGGAACATGACGAGGCTGTGAGATTCTCGCTTGAGCGATAATCCCTCGCTTGAGCGAGAATCCCTCGCTTGAGCGAGAGAGCCAGATCTAAAAAGCAGGATTTTCTCGCTTGAGCGAGAATGGGCTCGCTTGAAAGAGAACCCGACGAGTTTGCTTTATAATAGAAAACCCAAACACATTTTAGGGTGAGAAATTGAGAGAGAAGAGAGGAGGAGGTGATTTTGAGAGCAAGAACTCGTGGGAATAATCTAGAAGCTTGAGAAAAGGTAAATCTCTTGATTCTGACTCTCTTTCTCCCTTTCAAACTTGTTTTGGGATGTATGGGATCTCTTCTCAGAGTATGAGAAACCATGGAAACTCTTCCTTTTGAGTTGTGGTTCTTTTTATTTAGTTTCTCTCTTGTAAACTCTTGATTTAGAGTTAGTATTTGATGAATGGAAAGGTTTTGTGGGTTTATCGATGAAAACCCCAAAAATGAGAATGTGAGTAAAAAGGGAAATGTAATGTGACCATATTGTCCTAATTGGGCATAATTTAGAGTTTTCTACGTTTTATCCGCAAAAAACGTAGTGGCGACTCCAAAACAATTGGAAGATGTAGGAATCGAATTTGCCTCTCCCCAAGTCGCAGGACCGGTCTTCCAACCGAAAAACGGGTCGCGACATATGAGTTGTTATTGGATTGCAAGTTCTAGAAATTGTCATATACACTTGTAAGGCAATCCAAGCCAAATGGTAAATTCTTCACTTTTGCAAAGTTTACTTTCTTTCACAAAGGGTGTGAAGAGAAAGGGTGAGTGTGTAACACCCCAAATTTATCCTCCTTGAAAATAGGTAACAGTCCTGAGGAATGGGGCATACTGGCAGATTCTCGCTTGAGCGAGAGGACCTCGCCCAAGCGAGAGGATCAGTGTTTTGAAATTGGAAAATTTTGGGAGTCTCGCCCAAGCGAGGAATGGGTCGCTTGAGCGAGAGGAAGCCTGTTGGGACTGTGATATTCTCGCTTGAGCGAGAGCGTCAGATCTGAAATTTTAAAAATGCGGTATTTTCTCGCCTGAGCGAGAATGGGCTCGCTTGAGCGAGAACCCGACGACTCATCTTTAAAATAGGAAACCCAAACACATTTTAGGGTTAGAACTTTGAAGAGAATAGAGAAAGGAGAGCTTTTCAAGAGCAAACAGCCTTAAGACTCATCTTAGAGCTTGAGAAGAGATCCTAAGGTTGGAGGAAATCGCGGAGGAGACTTTTAAAGTTACTCGGAACGGATCCCCAACACTCACCAAGGTAAGGGATAAGTGACTCTAATTCATACTCGCTCATGTGAATGAGGTATGTGAAAGAGGTAATGTGTTTGTAGGAATACTGTTGATACCCTACCCGAAGAGGTAGTGGTTTATTGTTGATACCCTACCCGAAGAGGTAGTGGTTTATTATTGATACCCTACCCAAAGAGGTAGTGGTTTATGGATGTTACCCTACCCGAAGTGGTAGCGGATTATTGTTGTTATCCTACCCGGAGTGGTAGTGGAGTATTGTGGTTATCCTACCCGGAGTGGTAGTGGATTGTTGTGGCTGTCCTACCCGGAGTGGTAGTGGATTATTATGAACTAGACCTTCCCGATGTGGTATGGATAATAACTAGACCTGCCCGATGTGGTATGGATAATAACTAGACCTGCTCGATGTGGTATTGATAATAACTAGACCTGCCCGATGTGGTATGGATAATAACTAGACCTGCCCGATGTGGTATGGATGATAACTAGACCTGCCTTATGTGGTATGGATAATAACTAGACCTGCCCGATGTGGTATGGATGATAACTAGACCTGCCCGATGTGGTATGGATAATAACTAGACCTGCCTGATGTGTTATGGATGATAACTAGACTTGCCCGATGTGGTATGGATAATAACTAGACCTGCCCGATGTGGTATGGATAATAACTAGACCTGCCCGATGTGGTATGGATAATTTACTAGACCTGCCTGATGTGGTATGGAGGATAAACTAGACCTGCCCGATGTGGTATGGAGGATGAACTAGACCTGCCCGATGTGGTATGGGGAATGAACTAGACCTACCCGATGTGGTATGGAGGATAAAGTAGACATGCCCGACGTGGTATGGAGATGTTACTGGACCTACCCGATGTGGTAGAGGAATATCTTTGTGATAGAACTCAATAAATACGATTAAGGGTGAATATGACATATGAGAAACAAGGATGTTAAGAATGGAAGTAATATGCATGCTATAGGATATAAATTATGGGATATATATACTATAGGGTGAATATGAACGCTGAAAATGAGTATGTTAAGATTGAAAGTAATATACATGCTATAGGATATATATTATGGGATATATGTTCTATAGGGTGGATATGAATAATGAGAAGAACAAGGCTTCGAATGAACGTAATATGCATGCTATAGAATATATATATTATGGGATATATATTCTATAGGATGAATATGAATAACGTGGAAATGAACGAAAGAAGATATGAATGTTTACATTTACGTATTTGTGGTTATAGTTTATATTAGTGCTTAATCGTATTTGAAATGTGGATTATCATGTAATGTTAGTTTTGAACTAATGACTTACTCCCTTGTTTTTATGTGTTGTTTATGTTAATCCCATTGTAGGTAAATGAAGGATTTGAGGAGGGATCTCACATAGGAATTGTTACGTATTCATTAACTTGAATGTCTTTACCTTTACTTTGACATTGTAGATGATTTGATGGTATTTTGGGATGAATGTAAATCTTATTAGGATAATACTGAGACATGTTGTTATGGAGGTTATAACTTTTGGAAAACCCATAAGTATTGGATGGGGTAATTACTCATTGAATGAATTATGTTTTTCTGCAATACAAATGGTATGATAATATGAAAGGCGTAAAGAGTATTTTCAAAGAATGATTCATGAGGGTTTTAAGTAAGACGATGAATGTATGCAACGGATGATTAAAATAAATGAAAAAATTTCAAGGGTAGAAATTGGGTCGTTACAAAGTGACTTGGTATAGTATTTAGCAAGGGTGTAACTTGGTATAGTGTTTACCAAGGGTCTTACATGGAATCGAGCTTTCAAAGGGAATTAGATATAAGTGAGTGTGTAAGATACAAGGAGATCTCGGGGTGAGATAATTGTAATTGAAACTCATTATATTTAATAAAGGAATCTATTGCGCGTCAAGAGTACAAGACATAGCCTTCGGTGGACAAGAAGGTGAACCAGTATAAAACACCTGAGTACTCTCTTTTCCTTCTATTTGTTATTTATTTATCCTTCCTAAGTCAATATTTTTCTGCACAATATTTCCGCTGCACGTTAACTTTGATATTGCAGAAAAATTGGCCATACTTAGTGCAACAACTAATTCACCCCCCCCCCCCCCCCCCCCCCCCTCTTAGTTGCAATCTCAGTCTTACAATTGGCACCAGAGCTATTTTTGAGAAAGTTACTCTCAAAATCTGATCCTACAACAACATGTCCTCAAGATCATTCCTAGGAGAAGGATCCAACATAAACAAACCTCCAAGCTTTGTTGGAGAGTGTTACGACTTCTGGAAAATCAGAATGAGGATTTTCAGAGAGTCGCAAGACTTGGATATTTGGAATGCTATCGAGGAAGGACCATACGTGCCATTTACCGTTGTCAACAGCATAAGACAGACAAAGCCAAAATCTTCATGGAATGATGAAGATAAAAAAAAGATGCAATATAATTTGAAAGCAAATAACATCCTCACATCTGCACTTGGAATAGATGAGTTCTTTAGATTGTCCAACTACAAATCCGCTAAGGAAATGTGGGACACTTTGGAGACAACTCATGAAGGTACCGAAGAGGTAAAGAGATCGAGACTCAACACTTTATCCCAGGAATATGAAATGTTTCGTGTGAGACCTGAGAGAAGATCTTGGATCTTCAAAAGAGATTCACTCATCTCACCAACCACCTTATTACACTTGGCAAAGTGCTGTAAAATAGAGACTTGAACTTAAAAGTTCTAAGGTCACTAACAAGAACATGGCAACCAAAGGTAACGACTATTTCCAAAAAGAAAAAGCCATTCGAAAATGTCATTGGCTGCTTTGAGTGTTGCAAACCTGGCATCATGAAGATTGACTGTCTAAACATCAAGAAGAGTTCTTTGAAAGGAAAGAATGAATTAAAGAATGGACAAAGAGCCTACATCGCTTGGGAAGACAAGGACGCAAGTTCAGCCTCTGAAACAGAAAGCGAAGAACATGCACATCTCTTTCTCATGGCGTCTCATCACTCAGACGATGAAGAGGTAAATGAATCTATCCATTTTTCTTCTTCCGAATTTCAAACTAAATTTAATGATCTACATGATGAATATATGAAATTGTCTAAAATGTTTCTAAAACAAAAATCTGAATTAGATTCTCTTAGAAAAAGGTCCACGTGCTTGGTACCGTCTAACCAACTTTCTAACAAAAAAGGTTTTACAAAAGGCAAGTTCGATACTACACTATTTATTAAGAAGATAAATCATCATACTTTACTTGTTCAAATTTATGTTGATGATATTATTTTCGGTTCTACTAATGAAAGTTTGTGTAGTGAATTTGGCAATATGATGCAAGGAGAATTTGAGATGTCTATGATGGGAAAGTTAAATTACTTTCTTGGACTCCAAATTAAGCAACTTAGCAATGGATTCTTTGTAAGTCAGTCCAAGTATTTCAAAGACTTGTTGAAAAGATTTGAGATGGATGACTGCAAGCCGATTGCTACTCCTATGGGATCAAGTACATACATCGATGCTGATGACGCTGGAAAATGTATTGAAATATCTAAGTATCGAGGTATGATCGGATCTCTTTTATATCTTACTACCAGTAGACCTGATATTATGTTTAGTGTATGTCTTTGTGTGCGATATCAATCTAAACCCAAAGACTCACATCTAGTTGTCGTTAAGAGAATCATGAAGTATCTCAAAGGCACAACAGATGTTGGACTGTGGTATCCCAAGGGAAGTATATGCGAATTGGTTGGCTACTCGGATTCAGACTTTGCAGGATGCAAGTCTGAGAGAAAAAGTACAAGTGGTACTTGCCACATTCTAGGGAATGCTTTAGTTTCTTTGTCCTGTAAGAAACAAGCTTGTGTTGCCTTAAGCACCGCTGAAGCGGAATATATTGCTGCCGATAGTTGTTGTGCACAAGTGTTGTGGCTCAAACAACAATTACGGGATTATGGCTTATACTTAGGTTGCACACCCTTGAAATGTGACAATACTAGTGCTATTAAACTCACCAAAAATCCGATTATGCACTCAAGACCCAAACACATTGATATAAGACATCATTTCCTTAGGGACCATGTCCAAAAGAAGGATGTGTTGGTAGAATTCATTAATACTCATAATCAACTAGCACACATATTTACTAAACCTCTAGCAAAAGAGCCTTTTTATAAATTTAGACGAGAATTAGGCATTCTTGATGAAGCTTACTTGTCCTAACATGTTTAAATGTTTATATGTATGCTTCATTGTTTATATCCAATGCCTACTTGTTCTTAAATTGTGTGTTTTATGCTTTAATTTTCAAGTTTTTAGAGCCAAAAATCAATTTTAGCATCAGCGGGAAAACAATATGTTACAGAAATCTATTACTGTAATGGTGTAATCGATTACAGAGAGACATTGTTTGAAAAAATTTAAATTTTTGAAAGTGAGTAATTGATTACTCACTTAGTGTAATCAATTACTCTGTGCAGTTATATATATGAACTGCTGCATTTTACAGAATTTCTCCATTCTTTCTCTCTCTCTTGTAACTCGAGTTCTCCGTCTCTAAACCCTTTTAATCTCTAAAAACCTCATTTCTACTCCGTTTTGATTGATTTTTGTAGCAAATCACATCCCATTTTCAATTCTAAACACTTCTACACCTTCTATTTCTTGATTTGTGGCCTAAACACTTTGAATATTTCAATTTTCTTAAAAATTGTTTTGAGCATTATCACTAAGGTATTTAAAGACTTTTAGGATAAAAGTACCTATAAGTCTTAGACTCTATTTCTTGAAGCTTTATCTTCTTTAGTCTTGATAAGTATTCTTACTTTCCTCTTATTGGTGATGTTGGTGACTTCATCAAAAACGTGACAAGGTCAGGAGCAAGATCTTCTTCACAATCTCCCCCTTTTTAATGATGACAAACCAATATCTTCTTGAAGGTGTAGTTTTCTGAGAGCAGCATACTTGATGATATTTCTTGATTTGTTTCGAGTATGCTCCCTCTTTCTTTGGGAGTTATTTGTCTGAAAGATTTATACAGAAAATACACTTCTCCCAACTTTTCTTCCCCTTTTTACTTGATCATAAAGAAGAAAAAGCTAAGAGTCCAGCACAATATGCAATATATAGCATAACATACAATAGTTTTATATCATATAAAATTTGCATAGTATTTAAGTGTAAAGACCCAAATTCTACCCATGAATTTTTTTCATTTATTTTAATCCTCCCTTACACATTCATCATCTTACTTAAAACCCTCATGAATCATTCATTGAAACTACTCTTTTAACCTATTATATTATCATACAATTCATATTGCATAAAAACATAATTCATTCAATTAGCAATTACCACATACAACCAATTATGGTTTTCCAAGAGTCATAATGTCCATAACCACATATCTCCAGTATTGTCCTAATCAGAATTACATTCATCTCAAAATATTATCTAGCCAACTACTCATAGTCAGTAATCGATTACTGAAGCTCTTTGTCTCCCTACTGATGGTGAAAATGGTTTTTGCATCTAAAACTTGAAAAATTTAAGCATAATAAATACATTTTAAGATCAAGTAGGCATGTGATCTATATAATGAAGCATACATATAAACATATACACATGTTAGGAAAGGTAAGCTTCATCGAGAATGCCTAATTCGCGTCTAATTTTGTAGAAAGGTTCTTTTGCTAATGGTTTTGTAAATATGTCTGCTAATTGGTTATGAGTATCAATAAATTCTACCGTCACATCTTTCTTTTGAACATGGTCCCTATGGAAGTGATGCCTTATATCGATGTGTTTGGTTCTAGAATGCATAATAGGATTCTCAGTGAGGTTTATAGCACTGGTATTGTCACATTTTAAAGGAGTGTAGCCTAAGTCTAAGCCATAATCTCGTAATTGTTGTTTATGCTACAACACTTGGGCACAACAACTACCTGCTGCTATATATTCCGCTTCAGCAGTGCTTAAGGCAACACATGCTTGTTTCTTGCAAGAGCAAGAAACTAAAGCATTCCCTAGGATGTGACAAGTACCACTTGGACTTTTCCTCTCAGATTTGCATCCGAGAAACCAACCAAATCACATACGCTTCCTTTTGGATACCACAATCGAACGTCAGTTGTGCCTTTAAGATATTTCATGATTCTCTTAACGACAACTAGATGTGATTCTTTAGGTTTAGATTGATAACGCGCACACAGACATACACTAAACATAATGTCAGGTCTACTGGTAGTTAGATAAAGAAGAGTTCCGATCATGCCTCAATACTTAGAGATTTCAATGCATTTTCTTGCTTCATCTGCATCGATGTAGGTACTAGATCCCATCAGAGTAGCTAATGGCTTGTAGTCATCCATTTCGAATCTTTTCAACAAGTCTTTGCAATATTTGGATTGACTCACAAAGATGACATCGTTAAGTTGTTTAATTTGAAGTCCAAGGAAGTAATTCAACTTTCCCATCATGGACATTTCAAATTCTCCTTGCATCATTTTGCGAAAATCACTACACAAACTTTCATTAGTAGAACAAAATATAATATCATTTACGTAAATTTGAACCAAGAGAGTGTGATGATTTATTTTATTTATAAACAATGTAGTGTCGACCTTTCCTTTAGAAAAACCCTTTTCAATAAAAACGTTTATTAGACGTTCATACCAAGCACGTGGAGCTTGCTTTAAGCCATAGAGAGCTTTCTTTAACTTGTATACATGAGAAGGATGTTTTTAGTCTTCAAAACCTGGAGGTTGTTCTACAAACACTTCTTCTTCAATGTATTTGTTGAGAACATGCATATGCAAGCAATAACCTAATAGCTGATAGTTCAAAGAACATGCATATGCAAGCAATAACCTAATTGCTTCAAGTCTTGCAACCGGAGCGAAGGTTTCATCAATGTCTATACCTTCTTTTTGGTTGTATCCTTGGGCTACTAGTCTAGCCTTATTTCTAATAATAATGGCATTTTTGTAAGAATGAGATTGCAACTAAGAGGGGGTAAATTAGTTGTTGCAAAACGATGGTCAATTTTTCTACAATAACAAAGTTAAATGTAAGCACCCAAATTCTACAATTGAAAATTTTTCTCATTTTAATTCAATTCCATTCAATCACTCATAACTCACATTACCATTTTAATATCCTTACTTCAAAATATTATTTCACCTCCTCACACTCAATCCATGAATCAATAACCACATACATAATCATTTTACCTAGAACTTCTCATGAATCATTCCTGGAACTAATCTTATAACCTATTATATTATCATACAATTAATCTTGTAGAAAAACATAATTCATTCATATCATTCCCTATGAGTACAAAGACCTCAAAGGTTCTGATCCTCCAAAATAACATTACGCAAGATTACAAATATCCAAATAATGGTTAGTCATGATTCCAATCATTTAAATCCGCAGGTAATCATTTAGAATACGAAAAACATAAATAGTGAATCCAAAGTCTAAAGCTCCTAAAGCTCCCGACCTGGCATACTTCATTCGTCTATTTACCTGCAATGGGATTATCAATGACAAAAGTACAAAACACACAAAGGAGTAAGTCATTAATTCAATAAACGTCATTATAAGATAATCCACATTAGAAAAATGAGTTAATAAACCATTTGTTTTATAAATTCATTTTGTGCTACATTACTTGAGCCAAAGTTTTGCTACATAGCTTGAGCCAAAGCGTTGCTACATAACTTGAGCCAAAGTATTGCTACATAACTTGAGCCAAAGTTTTGCTACATAGCTTGAGCCAAAGCATTGCTACATAACTTGAGCCAAAGTTTTGCTACATAACTTGAGCCAAAGTGTTGCTACATAACTTGAGCCAAAGTGTTGCTACATAGCTTGAGCCAAAGCATTGCTACATAACTTGAGCCAAAGTATTGCTTCATAACTTGAGCCAAAGTATTGCTTCATAACTTGAGCCAAAGTATTGCTTCATAACTTGAGCCAAAGTGTTGCTACATAGCTTGAGCCAAAGCATTGCTACATAACTTGAGCCAAAGTATTGCTTCATAACTTGAGCCAAAGTATTGCTTCATAACTTGAGCCAAAGTATTGCTTCATAACTTGAGCCAAAGTATTGCTTCATAACTTGAGCCAAAGTGTTGCTACATAACTTGAGCCAAAGTGTTGCTACATAGCTTGAGCCAAAGCATTGCTACATAACTTGAGCCAAAGTGTTGCTACATAACTTGAGCCAAAGTGTTGCTACATAACTTGAGCCAAAGTCGCTAACCATTTATGGTCGGCTAAAAATACGTTTCCTTTTCATTGATTTCACTATCAACCATTTCCTGTAAATCCACGCCATCTTTAGTATAAACACACCCATATATGTTTATACTAAACACGTGATTCACAATATAATTATTGCATGATCAGAAATACACACGTTTTCCATCTTCCGTAAATCTACGCCTACTTTAGTATAAACACACCCATATATGTTTATACTAAATGCGTAATTCACAACTCAATCATTGCATAACCAGAAAATACTTACATTTTCTATTCCAAATGCACAATTAAAGACTCATCCTTACCTTGGTGAGTATTGGGGTTCGATTCTTGGCAACTTCTCGAATTCTACCGACACCACCTCTAACCTTAGGATCTCTCTTCTCATCCCACCACATAACACAATGTTAGTTATTTATTCCAAATATTACATAAACAACTTATTTTGCATCATTTAATCATACAAAATATTCATCATCAATATTCAACCATCTAAAACATGCATAACATCTCATATTTCAATATTTGGGGGTAAACTCATCTTCTACCTCTAACATTATACTCATTCTCTCCTTTTACCACATTTTCACTTTTAGGGTTTTTGGGGTTTTCATGAATCAACCCACAACCCTGAGTTTACAAGATAAAAACAACATAAAACGAAGCATAACTCTAACGGATGAGTTTCCAAGATTTCTCATGTTATGAAAATAAATCCAACATACCCAAAACAAGTTAGAGAGGAAGAAGAAGAGTTAGGAACAAGAGGTTTACCTCTTTTCAAGCTCTAAGATGAGTCCTAAGGCTCCTTGCTCTTGAAAAGCTCTCCTCTCTCTCTTCTCTACGAAGTTCTCCCCCTAAATTTTGTTTGGGTTTCTGCTTTAAAGAGGTGTCGTCGGGTTGTAATCGATTACCAACATGGTGTAATCGATTACAACGTGAAAAATGCGCATATCTGATGCTTTTAATACGATGTAATCGATTACTAGGAGTGTGTAATCGATTACCAGGAGTGTGTAATCGATTACACTGTGTCAGATGCACATATTTGATGCTTTTAATACGATGTAATCGATTACCAGGAGTGTGTAATCGATTACCAGGAGTGTGTAATCGATTACCAGGAGTGTGTAATCGATTACCAGGAGTGTGTAATCGATTACCAGGAGTGTGTAATCGATTACCAGGAGTGTGTAATCGATTACCAGAAATGTGTAATCGATTACCAGCAATGTGTAATCGATTACACTGTGTCAGATGCACATATCTGATGCTTTTAATACGATGTAATCGATTACCAGTAGAGTGTAATCGATTACCAGTAGAGTGTAATCGATTACCATTAGTGTGTAATCGATTACCAGCAGAGTGTAATCGATTACACTGTATCAACAGCCCAAAATTGCCATTTCTCGCCCAGGCGAGAATCCTCCAGCATAGTCCAGGATTTCACCCTCCCAGCTGATCCTTTTTCGCTCAGGCGAGAATCTCTCGATCAAGCGAGGCTTCCAGGACTGATACTATATTTTTAAAGATTAAAATTTGGGGTGTTACAATCCTCCCCCTCTTATAAGAATTTTCGTCCCCGAAAATTAAACATACCTCAGAAAATAAAATCATCACCTAGACCTTAGGCACAAGAATATTCAACCAAAATCACTATTCGATTCTCTAATCCATTAAGATTACTTAATCAGTCACTAAGGGCATACACCACTAAATCACGATATCACCAAACCAATTCATGAACTAACTCCTCAATGTCCAAATGTTAAGATCTCAGCCTTTAATAACTCGAGTGCCATGGGAACTAATCCATAATTCAGACTAAAGATTTTTCTTATATCCATCAAGAACCATAGATCTCTAACACCTATCCATCTATCAATCCTAACATACGTTAAGAATCCCGATAACACTCTCGAACTTCAGCGAATGGGGAACTCCTGATCCCATATCTATCTAAATGCATCTTTTAACATCCATCATACACTAGCTAGTCTCATCTCCACTCGAGACTCTAGCACAATTTCATTTTACTAGATCCACAAAATACTTACACAATAGAATTCTTAGTGTCTCATCCATTGTACACAATCAAACTATCCAGTAATTGTCTAATTACATAAAATATTTCTACCATCAAATTTTATCGTCTAAAAAAATTACCGATTTCTAGCCTCCACTGAAACCATAAAACCATTGATTCACACCAAAACTAGGTATTCTGTTACCAATCGGCAAGCACAAGTCGACCAACACTCAAACCTACAACTTGCGTTTGGTTTGGTCACCCCAATTCCGTTAGTAAATATAAACTTATTAACCCACTCGCATTATGTCCAGAAATACATGGGCGTCTCATATCACTAAACTTTTAACAACCTCATACTTATTCCGATATGGTTGCTAAAATTTCGGAATTCTCCAACATGATACTAAATCATTACTTAGGCACAAGCTAAGTTTTCCCTAAAATGATTTTCGAAAGCGGTTTGAATCCACGACTCACGGCAACCACGTCGTGAAAGAAGGTTCGCACGCTCATTTCGACACAACCCAAAACTTCTTCTCTCCTATGGTTACACCACACCCATACACCGCAATTACTGACGTTCACGAAACAACAACAACTTTTGCCGGTACACATTCAACGTAGACAATTTCGGATCACCACCACTCTTTCATGCGTTGCCAATGTCCTACCGCAAAAGAACCGGTCATTCGAGACCAAAAGTTTCACGTCTATTCCATTGCATTCATCACATTGGTGGGGTAAGTAACTTAACTAGCCTCTTTTCTCGACTATCATTATAAGTCTTACCCTTTTGCACCCATATACATATCAATGCAACTAGATCTTAATTCTTCACCTCAACAAGTACACACAGTTAAACATAACACAATTTGCTGATCGCTAGTCCATTTCCAGGATTAAATCCAACTGGGACATCATCGCGCATATCAACACTATAGTAAAGGTTCTACCATTTACCCCAACCGTACACTGAGACACTCCCGATCCAAAATAAGTTTTTGAGGTTCAACATCCCCGCACATAGCTTGGTGTTCAATACCAATATACATTTGTTACGGCGGGTACTCATCTTTAACAAAAAAAAATAAATTTCATAGACCAGAAGCTTCATACACAAGAATCAAAAATAACTTTTTCATACTTAATCGATTTTGGGGTACCAACCATAGGTCACCTCAAAATGATAATACATCTGATTAGTCAACGTCCATGTAAACACATTAATCGCAAGGACCTTTTGGTAATTTATCCAACCTCTATTTCATTTTTCGAAATATGAGTTTCACCTCTTAGCGTGCGCATACACACTAAGGCCAAGAAAGGGAATTAACCTTTAACAACTCATAGGAGAAAACAAGCATCCCCGACTTAAACATTTTTCTTGTCAATATACTTATTATAAAAGTCAATCATTCATAGACGAAAGTCCACTTTCCAAGACAAAATAAATAGTTCTTTCAAATCTTAACATCTCGAAATATTAACGAGTTCTTAAATACCCTCTTGTGACATTTACTGAATGAATACCGATCCCTTTTTCGAAGGAGGGTCCTGACTTTCTTAGCCGACATTAGCCCCATACCACTGGCCTGGTCAGAGACCTTGCACAGATCCCCAACCGCTACAACCCTGTCAGCGCTATTCAATCATAACATGATTTGCCGACAATCAGTCCATCCCCAAAATTATATCTAACTGGGATAACGACAAGCAGACTGAGTCTATGGTAAATATCACACCTTTTACCACAACCGGACTCCAGAACATAAACGTCGACACCACCACCAGCACAAAGATTGGGTTCGACGCGACCAAGTCGGAAGTAATGACTCAGTTTACAATCTCAGCTGGTTTTCACATTTAACATATATGAGGGAGTGTGTCGCTCCCGAATCAACAACACTAAACAAGGAATACCTGTCACCATGCGTTTACCTCTCGCCGGATCATCAACACCCGATGTCCCTGCGCCACTTGGGGTAACCATCCGACCGTGGTCCCTTGCCTCCCCAGCATGCATGACATTAGGTCTCCGATCCAGCTTGGGACAATACCTTTTAATATGCCCAAACTCCTTGCAGTGGAAACATCCATTCCCTTTTCCCGGGCACGTACTTCCATAGTGAAGTCTACCGCACTTGTTACACTAGTCAGTAAGCTAATTTTAATTCACTCAAGTCAGGAAATCACATAGTCTCATAACAAGTCGCATGTCATCATACCAAAGCCACATGCTTTAAACATTCAATACACACAATCTCAACTAGTCAAATTTTTACACATGTTACAAAGAAGCAAGTAAGGCCATGCCCTAGGTCGCAGAATTAACTATGCTCTGATACCATATTGTAAGCACCCAAATTCTACCCTTGAAAATTTTTCTCATTTTAATTCAATTCCATTCAATCACTCATAACTCACATTACCATTTTAATATCCTTACTTCAAAATCTTATTTCACCTCCTCACACTCAATCCATGAATCAATAACCACATACATAATCATTTTACCTAAAACTTCTCATGAATCATTCCTAGAACTAATCTTATAACCTATTATATTATCATACAATTAATCTTGTAGAAAAACATAATTCATTCATATCATTCCCTATGAGTACTAAGACCTCAAAGGTTCTGATCCTCCAAAATAACATTACGCATGATTACAAATATCCAAATAATGGTTAGTCATGATTACAATCATTTAAATCCGCAGGTAATCATTTAGAATACGAAAAACATAAATAGTGAATCCAAAGTCTAAAGCTCCTAAAGCTCCCGACCTGGCATACTTCATTCGTCTATTTACCTGCAATGGGATTATCAATGACAAAAGTACAAAACACACAAAGGAGTAAGTCATTAATTCAATAAACGTCATTATAAGATAATCCACATTAGAAAAATGAGTTAATAAACCATTTGTTTTATAAATTCATTTTGTGCTACATTACTTGAGCCAAAGTTTTGCTACATAGCTTGAGCCAAAGCGTTGCTACATAACTTGAGCCAAAGTATTGCTACATAACTTGAGCCAAAGTTTTGCTACATAGCTTGAGCCAAAGCATTGCTACATAACTTGAGCCAAAGTTTTGCTACATAACTTGAGCCAAAGTGTTGCTACATAACTTGAGCCAAAGTGTTGCTACAAAGCTTGAGCCAAAGCATTGCTACATAACTTGAGCCAAAGTATTGCTTCATAACTTGAGCCAAAGTATTGCTTCATAACTTGAGCCAAAGTCTTGCTTCATAACTTGAGCCAAAGTGTTGCTACATAGCTTGAGCCAAAGCATTGCTACATAACTTGAGCCAAAGTATTGCTTCATAACTTGAGCCAAAGTATTGCTTCATAACTTGAGCCAAAGTGTTGCTACATAACTTGAGCCAAAGTGTTGCTACATAGCTTGAGCCAAAGCATTGCTACATAACTTGAGCCAAAGTGTTGCTACATAACTTGAGCCAAAGTCGCTAACCATTTATGGTCGGCTAAAAATACGTTTCCTTTTCATTGATTTCACTATCAACGATTTCCTGTAAATCCACGCCATCTTTAGTATAAACACACCCATATATGTTTATACTAAACACGTGATTCACAATATAATTATTGCATGATCAGAAATACACACGTTTTCCATCTTCCGTAAATCTACGCCTACTTTAGTATAAACACACCCATATATGTTTATACTAAATGCGTAATTCACAACTCAATCATTGCATAACCAGAAAATACTTACATTTTCTATTCCAAATGCACAATTAAAGACTCATCCTTACCTTGGTGAGTATTGGGGTTCGGTTCTTGGCAACTTCTCGAATTATACCGACACCACCTCCAACCTTAGGATCTCTCTTCTCATCCCACCACATAACACAATGTTAGTTATTTATTCCAAATATTACATAAACAACTTATTTTGCATCATTCAATCATACAAAATATTCATCATCAATATTCAACCATCTAAAACATGCATAACATCTCATATTTCAATATTTGGGGGTAAACTCATCTTCTACCTCTAACATTTTACTCATTCTCTCCTTTTACCACATTTTCACTTTTAGGGTTTTTGGGGTTTTCATGAATCAACCCACAACCCTTTCCATTCTTGAGATACTATCTCTAAACCAAGAGTTTACAAGATAAAAACAACATAAAACGAAGCATAACTCTAACGGATGAGTTTCCATGATTTCTCATGTTATGAAAATAAATCCAACATACCCAAAACAAGTTAGAGAGGAAGAAGAAGAGTTAGGAACAAGAGGTTTACCTCTTCTCAAGCTCTAAGATGAGTCCTAAGGCTCCTTGCTCTTGAAAAGCTCTACTCTCTCTCTTCTCTTCGAAGTTCTCCCCCTAAATTGTGTTTGGGTTTCTGTTTTAAAGAGGTGTCGTCGGGTTGTAATCGATTACCAACATGGTGTAATCGATTAGAACGTGAAAAATGCGCATATCTGATGCTTTTAATACGATGTAATCGATTACCAGGAGTGTGTAATCGATTACCAGGAGTGTGTAATCGATTACCAGGAGTGTGTAATCGATTACCAGGAGTGTGTAATCGATTACCAGGAGTGTGTAATCGATTACCAGCAATGTGTAATCGATTACCAGCAATGTGTAATCGATTACACTGTGTCAGATGCACATCTGATGCTTTTAATACGATGTAATCGATTACCAGCAGAGTGTAATCGATTACCATCAGTGTGTAATCGATTACCAGCAGAGTGTAATCGATTACACTGTATCAACAGCCCAAAATTGTCATTTCTCGCCCAGGCGAGAATCCCCCAGTATAGTCCAGGATTTCACCCTCCCAGCTGATCCTTTTTCGCTCAGGCGATAATCTCTCGATCAAGCGTGGCTTCCAGGACTGATACTATATTTTTAAAGATTAAAATTTGGGGTGTTACATTAAAGTGCAGCGGAAATTGTATGCAGAAAAAAATTGACTTTGAAAGGTAGAGATAAAACAAAGATAAGTATAAGAGAGTACACAAGTGTTTTATATTGGTTCACCTTCGTGTCCACTGAAGGCTACGTCCAGTACTCTTGACGCGCAAGAGATTCCTTTATTAAATATAATGAGTTGCAATTACAATTATCTCACGCCGAGATCTCTTTGTACCTTACACACTTACTTATACCTAATCCCTTGGAAAACCCTATTCCAAGTAACACCCTTGGTAAAAAATATACCAAGTCACTCAACCCCTTTCTCTTCACACCCTTGTGAAAGAAAGTGTACTTTGCTAAAGTGAAGAATATACAATATGGCTTGGATTGCCTTTACAAGTGTATCTGACAATTCTGGACTTGCAATCCAAAACAACTCTTATATTTTAGAAAATAATGCTCTTTTAACTTTGAAAAAGTTTTGAATACACTTAGAAGCCACTCTGAAATACTTAGAAAGTTTGAGAGTATGTTGCTAAAAAGTGCAGAAAAAATGTAAGAGCTTTTATGAGTGTTTTTAATCTTAGTTATTGTTCTTAGAGTTGTGTGTTATGAGGAATTGTCTCGCTTGAGCGAGAGTGGTCTCGCTTGAGCGAGTGTTGTCTGGCTTGGGGGAGAAATGGCACCCTGAGGCTATAGAGGCTGTGAGATTCTCGCTTGAGCGAGAGGATCCTCGCATGAGCGAGAGGGTCATATCTGAGTTTTTAAAATGGGCAGGATTTTCTCGCTTGAGCGAGAATGGGCTCGCTTGAGCGAGAACCCGACGCTGTTACATTAAATAAGGAACCCCAAACACATTTTTGGGAAAAAACCTAGAGAGAAGTGAGAGAAGAGAGCATTTTCAAGATCAATGAGTCTTGAGAATCATCTAGAAGCTTGAGAAGAGGTAAAACTCTTGATTCTAACTCTCTTCTTCCCTTTGAAACTTGTTTTGGGTATGTTGGATCTCTTCTCAAAATGTGAAAAGCCATGGAAACTCTTCTTTTTGAGTTGTGGTTTGTTTTATGTTGTTTTTCTCTTGTAAACTCTTGATTTAGAGTTGGTATTTCAAGAATGGAAAGGATTTGTGGGTTGATTCGTGAAAACCTTAAAACCCTAAAATGAAAATGTGGTTAAAGAGGAAAATGGGTAAAATGTTAGATGTATGAGATGAATATGTATGTTTTAGATGTTTGTAAACTTATAATGAAAGTAGTTTAGAAACATTGAAAATGTGTTAAACTCTTGTATGGTTAAATATGCAAAAATGAGTTGTTTATGTGTTATTTGGAAAAAATGACTAAGATTGTGTTATATGGTGGGAATGAGGAAAGATCCTAAAGTTGGCGGCGGTGTCGGTGGAACTTGCGAAGTTATAAAGAACCAAACCCAACACTTACCAAGGTAAGGATAAGTCTTTAACTTGTGCATTATAATGGAAAATGTGTGGATTTTCTGGCTGTGGATAATGATCAAGTTGTGAATCGCTTATTTATTAGAAATATATATGGGTATGTTTGTATTAATGATTGAGTGGATTTAATGTTTATGAATTGATGGTGTATCAATGAAAAGAAAACTCTTTATGTAGCAAACTTTGGCTCAAGATATGTAGCAAAGTTTGGCTCAAGTTATGTAGCAAAGTTTGGCTCAAGTTATGTAGCAAGCTTTGGCTCAAGCGATGTAGCAAGCTCTGGCTCAAGCGATGTAGCAAGCTTTGGCTCAAGCGATGTAGCAAGCTTTGGCTCAAGCGATGTAGCACGCTTGGACTCAATCGATGTAGCGAACTTTGGCTCAAGTTATGCAGCATGATTTTCATAAAGTATAATCGATGAAATTGGTTTTAAGTATATTTAACTCTAAATTGTTTACTTAACCTTATTAAATCTGGTTTGATGTATATTGACATTTATTGAGTTAACGACTTACTCCTTTGTGTTTTCTGTGAATTGTCAATGTTAATCCCATTACAGGCAGATGGAGGAGTTAAGGTTGTCTTGATTAGGAGCTTAGAGGATTTTAGTTTCGAAGTCCTTATCTTCATTATTTTGTAACCTAACTGATTATGTTTTGAACTGAATACTTGTAATCATGTGCACGATATTTGTACATGTTGTTAGTCATGAACAATTTGTAACTCTGGATATTTGTGGCTATGGGTATTTTGGAATCCCATAGCTAGTTGTATGCGGTAGTTACTGGAATGCATTAATTTGAATTATGTTTTTCTATTAAACAAATGTGTATGTTGATATTGATTTATGAATTGAGTGTGAAGAGGAAAGTGAGATTTAAAATGAGGTGGTTGAATTTTCAACCATAAGTTATGGGAAATGCATGAAAAAGGAATAAAATAAAGAAAAAATTTCAAGGGTAGAATTTGGGTCCTTACATTCCACATATAGCACACCTTCTATGGTTGTTGAGGGTGGCTTTCCAATTCTACCAACTCCAAGTATTCTTCCTTTGTTGTTGTCACCATATGTGACATAGCCTTTGTCCCTTGGAGTAAGGACAGATAACTTACTTTGATCGCTCGTCATGTGTTTTGAGCAGCCGCTATCCAAATACCATAAGTTGCACGCGACTCTCAAAATTTCCTACAAAACAAGTTAATTTATATTAGGTACCCAACTTTTCTTGGGTCTTACATGGTTATATCCTTTCTCAACCCATATATAATGTCCTAAGGGAACACCTTATTTTCTAATTAAACAAGTATTTGGTGTGTGCCCATGGTTTTTACAATAAGAACATGTGAGTTGATGTTTATGTATCCTAGTTTTATCTTTACCATGAATGGATGCATGTATACTTGATTTCTGAAAGTTTACCATAGTTGACTTAATTTGCATTTTAAGAGCAGGGCCTTTCGAATAGCCAAGACCTCTTCGTTCTTTAGAGTGTCTTTGATCATTAATGATCTTACTCAAACTCTTGCTACTCTTGTTCATCTTATTGAGTTCAAGACTCAATGTTGAAACTTTTTCTTTAAGAGTAATTCAATTTTGAAATGAGGATGTTGAGGGTTTGTTTCTAAGAGCATCTAATTCAGCTTTTTATTTTAGAAACATTTTAGTTAATTTCATGTACTCATCATGCAGATCATTAAATGCATATTGTAATTCAGAAGAAGAAAATAAGTTAGATTCGTTTACCTCTTCATCTTCTAAGTGATTAGACGCCATTAAAGAGAGATGAGCTTGCTCTTCGCTTTCTGGTTCAGAGGCTGAACTTATGTCATTATCTTCCCAAGCGATGTAGGCTCTTCGTCCATTCTTCATTTCGTTCTTTCCTTTGAAAGAAACCTTTTCGATATTTGGACAGTCCATCTTCATGTGGTCAGGCTTGCCACACTCAAAGCATGTGAAGTTTTGGTTTGAATTGGAGGCCTCATTGTTCTTGGTGAACCTTTTTATTTGACCAGTTCTAACGCCTTTGTTCCTTCTTAGGAACTTGCTGAACTTTTTCACGAAAAGGCTCATGTCATCAATCTCTTCCTTTTCGTCTTCATATTTCTCTATCTAAGCCTTGAGAAAAATATTCTTTGTTTTCTTTTCTTGTTCTTCATGTTGATCAAGTTGGCTAAGTTCAAGCTTGTGTTCCTGCAATTTACAAACAAAGCAGCCAAAGACATTTTGGATAAACTTTTCTTTTTAGAAATGGCCGTTACCTTTGGTTGCCATGTTCTAGTAAGTGATCTTAGAACTTTTAAGCTAGATCACTATTTGACAACACTTTGCCAAGTGCAATAAGATGGTTAGTGAGATAAGTGAATCTCTTTTGGAGATCTAGAATTTTCTCTCCAGGCTTCATACGAAACATTTCGTATTCCTGATAAAGAGTATTCAATCTCAACCTTTTTACCTCCTTGGTTCCTTCATGTGTGCTCTCTAGAGTATCCCACATTTCTTTTGCAGATTTGCAGCTAGATACTATAAAGAATTCATCGATGGCAAGTGCCAATGTGAGGATGTTCTTCACCTTGAGATCGTATTGCACTTTCTTCTTATCTTCATCGTTCCATGAAGATTTAGGCTTTATTTCCCTCGTGCTGTTGACTACCGTGAATGGCACTAATGGTCCTTCTTCGATTGCATTCCATATGTCCAAGTCTTGTGACTCTAGGAAAATCCTCATTCTGATTTTCCAGAAGTTATAGCATTCTCCAACAAAACTTGGAGGTCTGTTTATGTTGGAGCCTTCTCCTAGGAATGATCTTGAGGCCATCTTGATGTAGGATCGGATTTTGAGAATATCTTACTCAAAAATAGTTGTGGTGCCAATAGTAAGAATGAGAATGAAACTAAGAGGGGGTGAATTAGTTGTTTCAAAAGTGTGGCCACTTTTTCTGCAAAATAGCCAATACCACGAGGGCAAGTCATACATTGCTACGAATAGCTAATACCACGAGGGCAAGGCATACATTGCTACGAGTATCCAATACCACGAGGGCAAGTCATACATTGCTATGAATAGCCAATACCACGGGGGCAAGTCATACATTGCTACAAATAGGCAATACCATGAGGGCAAGTCATACATTGCTACAAATAGCCAATATACAACTCATCACACAATCATTAATACAAACATACCCATATATGTTTATAACAAATAAGCGATTCATAACTTAGTCATTATCAAAAATACACTCATATCGTTTTATCGCAATAAACAACTCATAACGTATTTATCATCGTACAACATAATTAACGATAGAACCATTTCTCATGACGACGTATTACCATAAATGAGGATATTGCATTTTATCTAATAAAACGGTTTTAACCACTCATATATCTCTACATTTATGGCTAATACCTCTTCATGGAAAATAAAGACTCTAACAAGGACCACAAACTTCCAAGAGAGTTTCTATCCGTTAATATTCTCCGATTCTTGAGGAAAATCGGAGAAGATGACTCTAATGAAATACTCTATGACCACAATGGTCTTCTCCCTTACCTTAGGTTGCGTAAGCTCCGTTGCTTCACAAAAGAACCACATCTCCCTTCATCTCCTCCAATCTCCAATGTTCCATTTTCACCACCAAAGCCCTCCAATGTGCCACTAAGGAGCAAGTGGAAGAGGTTTCGATGAGTTTTGAGGTTTAGTGGAGGGGAGAATGGTCCATTTGGGTGGAGCCGCCGTTGGGAGAGAAAGGGGAAGAGAGAAAATGAAGATTAGGTTTTTTAGATCCCATTTTCACTTTTATATCTGCGTAGCCTCGCCCGGGCGAGGACCCCACAATATTTTAAATTTCAAAACACTGACCCTCTCGCTCAAGCGAGAATCTCACAGCCTGCTCAGGCTTCTCTCACTCAAGCGACCACATTCTCGCATTGGCGAGGCTCCCAGAATTCTCAAATTTAAAACACTGAGTCTCTCACTTGGGCGAGGCCCTATCGCTCAAGCGAGAATCTGGAAGTGTGTCCCATTCTTCAAGACTATTACCACATCTCAAGGAAGACAAATTTAGGGTGTTACAACAGCTATATGAACCAACACTCACAGAAAAAACAAATTATGCAAAATGACGCTGTTAAAAGTCAGACATTTAATTTCTCTTAAATGAGTATTTTTAAAGTTGATATTGAACAAAACTCTTTTAACCAAGCATTTTTTTTAATATATTCAACACCACTTTCTTTAATGAGTGTTGTTAAAGTTGACATATCAACAACGCTCATTACAATGAGCGTTGTTAAAAGTCACACATTTTACTACGCTTAAATGAATGTTGTTAAAGGTGACATTCAAAAACATTATTTTATGTTAGCATTGTTGATATGTCCAATGGATATAACGAAAAATTATACCCCAGATACATATATCATATGTACAATTCTGATATACTGATCCAAAGTAATACTAAAAATAGAATTTCGCCTATTCACTTTTCACTGCTTAGGTGAGTCTCACACACTACAGCTTGGAAATTGATTTTTCTTTGTCTAGTATTAAATGTGGGCTAAAAGAAGTATGGAAACAAAATTTCATGCAAAAATTCCAACCACAGCCATATGAACCAACACTCTTAGAATCAACAAGCAATGCAAAATAACACTGTTAAAAGTCACATATTTAACAACTCTTAAATGAGTGTTGTTAAAGTTGACATTCAACGAAGCTCTTTTCACCAAAGCTTTTTTGTTCTGAATATATTCAACAACGCTTTCTTTCATGAGTGTTGTTAAAGGTGACATATCAACAACACTCATTACTATGAGCACTATTAAAAGTCACATAATTAGCTACACTTAAATGAGTGTTGTTAAATGTGACACTCAACAATGCTCTTTTAAGCAAGCACTGTTGATATGTGAAATGGATAGAACATAAAATTCTAGCACATATGCATATATCATATGTCCAATTCTGATATACGGATCCAAAGTTATACTAAAAATATACTTTCACCTATTTACATTTTCACTACTTAGATGCATTTCACAAAATATAGCTTAAAAATTGATTATGCTTTTTCTGGTGTTCAATGTGGGATGAAACAAGTGCGGAAAAAAAATTTCAAACATAAAATCCACCCACAACAATATGAACCAACACTCAAAGAATGAACAAATAATGCAAAATGACGTTGTTAAGAGTCACACATTTAAGAGCTCTTAAACGAGTGTTGTTAATGTTGACATTCAACAAAGCCCTTTTAACCAAGCGTTGTTTTTCTGAATATATTGAACCTCACTTTCTTTAATGAGTGATGTTAAAGGTGACATATCAACAGTGCTCATTACAATGAGCGTTGTTAAAAGTAACACATTTAATTACGCTTAAATGAGTGTTGTTAAAGCTGACATTCAACAACGCTCTTGTCAGCAAGTGCCGTTTATAAGTACAATGGATAGAATGGAAAATTCTACCCCACATGCATATATCATATGTCCAATTTTGAAATACAGATCCAAAGTTATGCTAAAAATAGTATTTCGCCTATTTAATTTTCATTGCATTGGAGCATCTCACAAACTACTACTTGGAAAGTGATCCTGCTTTTTCTGCTGTGCAATGTGGGATGAAATAAGTGTGGAAACAAAATTTCATGCAAAAATTCCACCATTAGCTATATGAACCAACACTGACAAAATCAACAAATAATGCAAAATGACGCTGTTAAAAGTCAGACATTTAACTTCTCTTAAATGAGTGTTGTTAAAGTTGATATTCAACAAAGCTCATTTAACCAAGTGATTTTTTATTATATTCAACAACTCTTTCTTTAATTAGTGTTGTTAAAGGTGACATATCTACAACGCTCATTACAATGAGCTCTATTAAAAGTCACACATTTTACAATGCTTAAATGAGTGTTGTTATAGGTGACATTCAACAACACTATTTTATGTTAGTGTTGTTGATATGTCCAATGGATAGAACGGAAAATTATGCCCCAGATACATATATCATATGTATAATTCTGATATACTGATCCAAAGTAATACAAAAAATAGAAATTCGCCTATTCACTTTTCACTGCTTAGGTGAATCTCACACACTACAGCTTGGATAATGATTTTTCTTTGTCTAGTATTAATTGTGGGCTAAAAGAAGTATGGAAACAAAATTTCATGCAAAAATTCCAACCACATCTATATGAACCAACACCCACAGAATCAACAAACTATGCAAAATGACGCTGTTAAAAGTCACACATTTAACAACTCTTAAATGAGTGTTGTTAAAGTTGACATTCAACGAAGCTATTTTCACCAAAGCTTTGTTGTTATGAATATATTCAACAACGCTTTCTTTCATGCGTGTTGTTGTAATACCTCAATTTTCGTGTTCGGAATGATTAGAAAACTTGGAGTGTTGGACTGTATATTGGACAATTCTCGTTTAAGCGAGAGGACCTCAACCAAGTGAGAGGCTAGGTATTCTAGTATGAGTTTTCTAGGAACCTCGCTTAAGCAAGGAAGTGGTCGCTTGAATGAGAAAGAAATATGGGCAAGCTGCAAAATTCTAGCTTGAGCTAGAATTCTCGCCCAGGCTAGAGAGGAGCCATAGTAAGCTGCCTGATTCTCGCCCAAGCAAGAGAATCCTCGCCCATGCGTGAGCGTCAGAGTTGAAACGTTGCGAAATTCTCTCCCAAGCGAGCCATTCTCGCCAGAGCGAGGATGCGCAACTATAAAATTAAAAAAAAGGTTTCAAAAACCCTAATATTCATTTTCTCTCTTCCCCTTTCTCTCCCAACGGCGGCTCCACCCAAATGGACCATTCTTCCCTCCACTAAACCCCAAAAACTCATCAAAACATTTTCCTTTTGCTTCTTAGTGGCACATTGGAGGGCTTTGGAGGTGAAAAAGGAACATTGGAGGTGAAAAAGGAACATTGGAGGTTGGAGGAGACGAAGGGAGATATTGCTCTTTTGCGGAACAACGGAGCTTACGCAAACTAAGGTGAGGGAGAAGACCATTGTGGTCTTAGAGTATTTCACTAGAGTCATCTTCTCCAATTTCCCTCAAGATTCGGAGAATGTTATCGAATAGCCATAAATGTGGAGACACATGTGTAAGAAAACCGTTTTATTATATGAAATTCAATATTCCGATTTATGGTAATACACCGTCATGAAAGATGGTTCTATCGTTAATATGTTGTATGATGATGAATGCGTTCGGAGTTTTTTATTTGTTATAAGTTGACATGAGTATGTTTGTGACAATGAATATGTTGTGAGTTGGTTATTGGCGATAAACGGACATGATTGTATTATGTGATAATGAATATGTTGTGAGTTTGTTATTTGTGATAAAAGGGCATGATTATGTTGTATGATGATGATTATGTTGTGAGATGTTTATTCGTGATAAGGGATACATATTTCCATTTAATATGTGATGATATGGAATAACTAACTGTATGATTTATCATGAGGATAATGAGATATGCATTGTGGATTATGATTATATTGAATCGCCTTAGTGGTGTAGACTTACCCAACGTGGTATTGAATCGTCTTTATGGTGTAGACTTTCCCTACGTGGTATTGTATCGCCTTTGTGGTGTAGACTTACCCTACGTGGTATTGATTCGCCTTTGTGGTGTAGACTTACCCTACGTGGTATTGAATTGCCTTTATGGTGTAGACTTGCCCTACATGGTATTATATCGCCTTTGTGGTGTAGACTTACCCTACATGGTATTGAATCGCCTTTATGGTGTAGACTTGCCCTACGTGGTATTGTATCGCCTTTGTTGTGTAGACTTACCCTATGTGGTATTGAATCGCCTTTATGGTGTAGACTTGCCCTACGTGGTATTGTATCGCCTTAGTGGTGTAGACTTACCCTACGTGGTATTGAATCGCCTTTGTGGTGTACACTTACCCTACGTGGTATTGAATCGCCTTTGTGGTGTAGACTTACCCTTCGTGGTATTGAATCACCTTTGTGGTGTAGAATTACCCTACGTGGTATTGAATCGCCCTTTGTGGTGTAGACTTGCCCTACGTGGTATTGTAGACTTACCCTACGTGGTATTGATTCACCCTTTGTGGTGTAGACTTGCCTTACGTGGTATTGTAGACTTTCCATACATGGTATTGATTCGCCCTTTGTGATGTAGACTTGCCCTACGTGGTATTGTAGACTTGCCCTACATGGTATTGAATCGTCATTCATGGTGTAGACTTACCCTATGTGGTATTGGCTCTTTGAGCAACGTATGACTAGCCTTATGTGATGTAGTATTGCTTCGGGAAGTATGGTAATGATTTGTAAGTATGGTATAGTCTTGAGTATAGTCTGGTTGTTGTTTATTAAAAGATATTATCGTGTGGCGATATTGATGTAGTCTGAATGGGATAGATCGTGTAAGTAAATTGCAAAAGATGTTGATCGAAGAAGTAAATATCCTATGGTATGTTGCATTGATTGGTTGAATTGTCTAAGTGAGATATGATGATTATACTGATTGAATATGTGAACATTATGTGGTTTAAGGTATTGACTGGTGTATCATTGGTATATGTTTAATATGATTGATTTTAGATGATTGTATAGGTTGTTATACTTTAATTTTATTACTCCATGTCATTCCACTCTGCGGTTGCCGTACCTAGTTCTTACTCTCTTTGTCTCTCCTTTGTATGTTTTATGTATTTGAGTTCACGTTGTGGCTTTAGCGTATTGGATGCTTGCTGAGGAGAGTACAGATAAGAGTAGTTACTTTATGTATTCGAAATCATGTTTGACTTAGTATGTAATATGAGAACTATGTTGAGTCGACTCTTTTGGGTAATTGAACTTCTCCAAAATGTGTAAGGAGATTTAGTATAATGATTTGAATATGAGTATTGTTTGACAAAGGAAAATTGTATAAAGTATGGATTTACTATGAAATGTAACGATGTATTTTTGATGAAGTGATACTATGGATTATTCCGCGTTTTGAATTATGAACTTAACTAATATTAATGTTCACTCAGGTTCTCCTTGAATCACTTCACTTCCATGAATAAAGTTTTAAAAATTTTAGGGTATAATTTGGGTCCTTACAATATGGTATCAGAGCATGAGTCAACTATGCGGCCTAGGGTAATGCCTTACGTGCTTCTTTGTGAAATTTGTGTGAATTAACTACTTGATTCATGTTAGTTGTTTGTTAATTAAGCGATAATTGTTGATGTGAAAAATTCTTGTTGAAATTACTTATGTGGACTCCTTGTCGTAAATTCCTTTTTGAATTTTTGCCGTAAACCTCTGGTTGTGAACTTATCGTTGAATGTCTTGGTGAGAGTTATTGATGAACTACTTGTTGAAAATTTCTTGCTGTGAATTTCTTGGTTGTTGTAAGATTCTAGCTGAATTCCCTGGTATGAACACATTGTTAAAATTGCTTATGGTGATTTTGTGGTTGTGATTTTCCTGTTGAATTTCTTGATGCGAGATTTATTTGTTGAGAGTTCCTAGTGGTAAATCTCTTGCTTTGAGCTTTTTTATCGACCTCTTGATGTGAACTTTCTTTTATCGCTAAGGTTAAGATAATTGAGGAGGAATGATTAAATTAGCTTTCTTTGGATGTTTGCTTATATGTCTAGATGGTTATAGTTGAAAAAGGTTAGGGTAACGTTCGTCCGCTGTGACATATGAATGAGAATTGAGGATCTTGTTTGCATCATGAGAGTATAAACTTTGAAAGAACTATATCCTATGTCTTGAAAATTTGATTTTTATTCGATTGATGATTTTTTATAATAAAATGAATGTTAGCTCTTGCTAAAGATAGAATAATCTATAACATGAAGAGTTATATGTCATGCTATGTGACTTCCTACATATTCCTAGTTGAGATGTGTTGTTAATTATCTTGTCATTCCTCAGGATTAAAAGAAATAAGCATGGTGTAAATTTTATGACATGTAACCATGCCGTTTTACTTTGTAAAAGTCCACTAGCATGTACTTGCCTGTTTTGCCTGGAAATGAACATGTACATGTACATCTTGACTTATTCCTGCATACGAGTTTTCTTACAATGCATGAAGGTTTAGAAAGTTGAATGAAATGAGGAATTTGCGTGTGACATGTTCGTTATGACAATGGTGAAATATTTCTTTGAGATTAATTGCTAATGCCTGATAAATGGTTCCTTGATGCGTGAATTCTGGAAATAGTAAACTATTTTGGTAATAGTTTGAAGAGTAACGTAAATGATTCATATGAACATGTAAATGGATATGTTTATTTGAATGTATTGACCATGAAGTATTGGCTTTATAAATATTGTGCTAATAAGGAAAATGTAAAGGAAAGGTACCTTGTGTGTTTTGAAGGGACTAAGTCTGGTATCCTTGCTTTTATGAGTTGCTAAGGGTTAACCTCTCTTGTTGGAAATAGTGGGCATGCTTATATTAAGAGGTAGAACTCATGGTTCATAGTGGTGATTGAAGTTGGTGAAGTATATAAATTTATTGAAATGAGTGTATTTGCATAAAGGTTGAATTTTCTTAAAAGTGATAAAGGGGATCTAAAAATCCTAATCTTAATTTTTTCTCTTCCCCTTTCTCTCCGAACGGAGGCTCCACCCAAATGAACCATTCTCCCTTCCACTACACATCAAAACTCATCAAAACCCCTTCCTATTACTTCTTAGTGGCACATTGGAGGGCTTTAGCGGTGAAAATGGAACATTGGAGATTGAAGGAGATGGAGGGAGATGTGGCTCTATTGCAGAGCAACGGAGCTTACGCAACCTAAGGTGAGGGAGAAGACCATTGTGGTCATAGAGTATTTAATTAGAGTCATCTTCTCCGATTTCCCTCAAGAATCGGAGAATATTAACGGATAGAAACTCTCTTGGAAGTTTATGGTCCATGTTAGAGTCTTTATTTTCCATGAAGAGGTATTAGCCATAAATGTAGAGATGTATGAGTGGTAAAAACCGTTTTATTAGATTAAAATGCAATATGCTCATTTATGATAATACACCGTCATGAGAAATGGTTGTATCGTTAATATGTTGTATGATGATAAATATGTTATGAGTTGTTTATTGTGATAAAAAGATATTAGTATATTTATGATAATGACTAAGTTGTGAGTCGCTTATTTGTTATAAACATATATGAGTATGTTTGTAATAATGATTGTGTGATTAGCAGTTTAATAGAAATAAATGGACATGATTATGTTGTATGATAATGATTGTGTTGTGAGTTGTTTATATGTAGTAAAGAATGGGATAAATATGAATATTATGACATGGTTGTAGTTGTGGGTATTATGGTGAAATGTGATGTAAAGGAAGTATTTAAATTATATATATGATATTATAAAATGCGTGGATTTTCTGGTTGTATATGATTGTGAAAAATGGGAAGAAAATCAATTTTTAGCTCCCTTAAGAGGTTGAGAAATGTATGACTTGCCCTCATGGTATTGGATATTCGTAGCAATGTATGAGTTGCCTTCGTTGTAATGGCTATTCGTAGCAATGTATGAGTTGCCTTCATGGTAATGGCTATTCATAGCAATGTATGAGTTGCCTTCGTGGTAATGGCTATTCGTAGCAATGTATGAGTTGCCTTCGTGGTAATGGCTATTCGTATCAATGTATGAGTTGCCTTCGTGGTAATGGCTATTTGTAGCAATGTATGACTTGCCCATCGTGGTAATTGCTCTATGTAGCAACGAAGGATTAACGCTATGTGGTATAGTATTGTATTGAAAGTGGTTTTACTTAGGAAAGTATTGTAATGTTGTGTAAGTATGTTAATGTCTTGAGTATAATGTTGTTGTGGTTATTGGAAGAGATTATTGTGTGGTAATTTATGATGAAGATTGAATGGGATAAAACGTATAAGTATGTGTAATAGATGCGATTTGAAAAGTGAATAGCTTTTGGTATGTTGTATTGATGGATTGAATAATCTAAGTGAGATATGAGGATTATGCTAATTAAATATATGAACATTATGTGGTATAATGTATTGATTGGTATATGTTTAATACGATTGATGTTAGACGTTGTATAGATTTTAATACTTTAATGTTATTACACCATGTAATTCCACGCTACGGTCACCGTAGTTGGTTCTTACTCCCTTTTGTCTCTGCTTGTATGTGTTACGTATTGGAATTCTGGTGGCGGCCATAGTGCATTGGATGCTCACGGAGAAAGTACCGATTAGTGTAGTTACTTTATGTACACGACATTGTAATTGAATAAGGCATGTAATATGAAGAACATGTTAAAATGAATTTATGTATAAGTGACTTTCTCCGACTTGTATAATGAGGTTATATTGGTGAGGTTAAATGGAAGTATTATTTGAGAAAGGATAATTGTATATAATATGTATGATAAAGGAATTGTAATGGTATGTCTTTAATGAATGAATACTTTTGATTATTTCCGCATTTGAATCATGAACATAAGCGATATTTGTATGCTCACAGGTTTTCCAAATCATTTAAGTAATATATTTCAAAAGCAATCACTTGACTTCATGAATAAAGTTTTTAAATTTTTGTGTTACAAAATCGGGTCCTTACAATTTGGTATCAGAGCATAGTTAATCCTGCGACCTAGGATATGGCCTTACATGCTTCTTTGTATGAATTATGTGAATTGTTTGTTGACTATGTGAGAACTACGGATGTGAAAGATGATTGTTAAGTTCCTTGCGGTAAGCGTCTGTTGTGAACTTATCGTTGGGTGGCTTGTTGTGAGTTATTGATGAAGTGCTTGTTGAACATTCCTTGTTGTGAATTTCGTGGAGGATTTCTTGTTGTAAAACCCTTGTTAAATTCTCTGGTGTGAACTCATTGTTGAATTTCTTGTTGCAAGTCCCTTGTTGGGAATTCTCTGTTGAAACTCCTGCTGAAAGTTTCTGGTTGTGAACATCTTATTGAAATTTTTTATGGGGAGTTTGTGGTTGTAATTTTCCGCTTGGATCTCATGTTTGAGCTTTGTTCAACCTCTCGATGTGAATTTCCTTTTATCACTAAGATTAAGATAATAGTCGTCCAATGGGACATCTGAATGAGGATTGAGGATCTTGTTTGCATCATGAGAGTATAAACTTTGAAAGAACTATATCATATGCCTTGAAAATTGGATTTTTACTTGATTGATGATTTTTTTAATGATAAGAGGAATGTTAGCTCTTGATAAAGGTAGAATGATCTATAACATGAAAATTCGTGGGTCATGCTATGTGGTTTCCACCATGCTTATTTGTTTTAATCCTGAAGAACGACAAGATAATGACTTGTTAAATTCTCTTGATAAACGGTCGTTTATTAAACTCGGTGGCTAGATTGACATTTTCATTATATGACATGTAACCATGAAAATTTTTAACTTGCAAAAGTCTGCTAGCATGTACTTGCCTGTTTTGTCTGGAAATGAACATGTACATCTTGAATTATTCTTGCGTATGAGTTTGCTTGCAATGCATGAAGGTTTAGGAAGTTGAATGAAATGAGGAATTTGTGTGTAACCTGTTCTGTGTGACAATGGTGAAATATCTCTTTGAGATTAATTGTTAATATCCGATAAATTGTTCCGTGGTGTATGAATTATAGAAGCAATATATTAATTGTTTCGATAATGACTTGAATAGTAATGTAAATGATTCATATGAACATGTAAATGGATATGTTGTATGGAAGGTGCTGAGCATGAAGTATTGGTTTTAAAAGTATCGTGTTAACGAGGAAATGTAAATGAAATATAGCTAGTGTGTTTTGAAAAGACTAGGTCTGGTATCCTTGTTTTTATGAGTTGCAAAAGGTTATCCTCCCTTCTTTGCATTTATCTGTATATTTATGCTAAGGGGTAAAACTTATGTTTCAAGGTAATGAATGAGGTTAGTTAAGTTACTTACCACGTCATTGTGATGAATGTATTTGAATAAACGTGAACATTTAGATATGTTGTTATTTTGAAGTGACCCATGGTGGGTGATAAAAACGAGTTAGTATGAAAAAGAATAAGCATGCAAATGTTATAGTGATAACTTTTCATGGTGCCAGTGATTTCTTATAGGTGCATAAATCTGAGCTTTGATAATGAACATGGATGTTGTGTTGTTTAAGTTTTAGCGGGTTAATCGATAAACAAAATTTTATTTCTATGCTCCTTGAAGAAAGTAGTACTGGGAATAGCAAAGTTGTTTTGATTTTTGTAAGGACCCAAATTATACCCTAAATTTTTCATCCATTTATTTCAAAACATACAAGCACTAGTAATTAATTCTCCTTATAATTATAATTCACATTCAATATTAACAGTTAAGCTGCTCAAGCATTTTGGGGTTCAAAACCCATAAACCTCACACTTTAATTAAAGAGGGGACTCCGTCCCCACATGTTTGTCAATACAACATCAAATTCCGAGAAACGGGGTTACAGATTAAATGGTTCAGGTAATAGGTACAATTACGCGCATAATACAAAACAACATGTTACTATCCCTATTACATCCAAATTAGAAAAGCTACACTATCACACCTCCAGGATCTACTAGTCCTTTGCTTTACCTATACACCGATTATCTCCAATACAATCAACAAGAAACACAAGGGAATAAGACATGGGAATCATGAAAATCAGTGTTAGAAATCTTTAAGCAATAATTATTCAATGTAAATAAAAGTAATCGCAATATAAGGAATGCTTAAAAGCTTTGAACATTTGCTCATAGTTTATTCGACCCCACCACACACACGTTAGTAAATTCAATACCACGTCAGGCAAGTCAGACATTGCCATAAGGCCAATACCACGTCGGGCAAGTCATACATTGCCATAAAGGCCAATACCACATTGGGTAAGTCATACATTGCCATAAAGGCCAATACCACATTGAGCAAGTCATACATTGATTTATCCTCCTTCTTCACACAACATAAAGTAATATACTATTACTTCAAACATTCACAATACTTATCCCTTACCTTGGTGGGCGTTGGTGGTAGTGTTAGGCAACTTGTTTGTTCCTCCTCCGTTTCCTCCAACCTTAGGGCCTTCCCTCATATACACCACACACACAATACCCAAAATCAATAATATACTCATATTATCACATAAATAACTAACACAACATATTTATTCATAAAACCGCTCATATTTCAATATTTTTCCAAAATCATCTCTATTAGGAGTTTCAAGCATGTAAAACATTCTTATTAGCTCTATTTAACATTAGAAACCTTACACCACGTTTCTAACTTAACCTTTCTCCTTTTTCAACCTCATTTTCGTTTTAGGGTTTGGGGTTTTCATGAATCAACCACCAATCATCCCCATTTCCGAATAGAAACTCTAAACCACAAGTTTTCAAGGAGAAAGTTAGGTAAAAACGAGTTACATCCCAAAGGAGAAAAGTCCAAGATTTTACGTACCAAGAGAAGAGACCCAAATGACCAAAATGAGTCTCTAAAAGAGAGTGAGTGTTAAAATCAAGAGGTTTACCTCATCTCTAGCTTCTTTTAGCCTTTACATGTACTTTTGCCAAGAAAATCGCCTCCTCTTCTCTTTTCTCTCAAAAACCTCCCCAATTTTCGTGTTTGGGGCTCTATTTTAGGGTTCAGGATTTTAGATTCTCGCCCAAGCGAGAATACGTCGCCCAAGCGAGAGATCCCGCCTTTTTAAAATTTTCAAACTCTGAAGCTCTCGCTCAAGCGAGGGGTTTTCGCTCAAGCGAGGATCTTACAGCCTCCATACCACACTCCCTCGCCCAGGCGAGCCATCTCTTGCTCAGGCGGGAGTCCCAAAGAAAATCCTGGGAGAAACACTGATACCCTCGCCCAAGCGAGAGTCTCTCACTCAGGTGAGAATCGGCCAATATCTCCCTGACTTACTGTGTTTTACCAAGTTCCAAATATGAAAAATTAGGGGGTTACAATCCTCCCCCTCTTATAAGAATTTTATTCCCCGAAAATTATACATACCTTTATTCGAATAAATGCGGGTAATCCTCAACCATGTCACGTTCTACTTCCCAAGTTGCATCCCCTTCATCAACTTCGCTCCATAATACTCTCATCAAGGGAATCTCCTTCCCCTCAATTTCTTGACACTTTTGTCCATGATCCTCATAGGAAATGTCCTAAAAGTCAGATTATCCTTCAGTTCTATCTGGTCGACTCAACCACATGAGATGGATCTCCAACATATTTCCTTAATTGAGACACATGAAACACATTGTGGAGATTTGACAACAATGGGGGTAAGGCAATCCGATAGGCTACCAGCCCAATCTACTCTAGTATCTAGTATAGTCCAATGAGCCTTGGAGTAAGCTTACGGGACTTCAACACCCTCCCTATTCCAATAGTCGGGACTACTCTCACGAACACATGATCCCCCTCCTTAAACTCAAGAGGTTTCCGCCTCTGGTCATAATAACTCTTTTGTCGACTTTGTGCTACTTTCATGTCCTCTCTTACCCTCTTTATCTTCTCGGTTGTCTCACGAACCAACTCTGGTTCCAATACCAAGCTCTCTCCAGTTTCAAACCAACTCACTGGAGTTCTGCATTTCCTTCCATACAAGGCCTCGTAAGCTGCCATCCCGATACCTGAATGGAAACTATTGTTGTACGTGAACTCGATCAAAGGCAGCATACCATCCCAACTTCCAGGTCCTTCCAAAACACATGCCCTCAAAAGGTCCTCTAGCGATTATATGGTCCTTTCTGATTGCCCATCTGTATGTGGATGATAAATGGAGCTCATTTTCAGCTTAGTTCCCAAAGCGGTTTTCAAACTAGTCCAAAATTTCGAAGTGAAACGGGGATCTCTATCCGACACAATACTCTTCGGTATTCCATGCAACCGAACTATTTCCCGGATATACAGCTCCGCCAATCGCTCCAAAGAATATCTCATGTTCATAGGTAAGAAGTGAGCAGACTTAGTCAACCGGTCCACTATTACACTTCAACACAGGAAACCCGACACAAAGTCCGTTGAAATACTATCTCACTTCAACACAGGAATTTCCAGAGATTGAAGTTCTCCTGTCGGTCTTTGATGTTCAATCTTAGCTTTTTGGCAGACTAAGCAACTCGACACGTACAAAGCCAATTCCTTCTTCATTTCAGACCACCAAAACAATTTTTTCAGATCTTGATACATCTTTGTAGTTCCCGGATGAAAACTCATTTTACTCTTGTGAGATTCCTCAAGAATATTCCTTCACAATTCCGCATCAAAAGGCACACACACCCTTCCCTTGTATCGCAATAATCCACCAAAATCCATCTCAAAATTAGTCTCCTTCCCACCAGTCATTAAATCTCGTTTGACTTTCAACTCACGATCCTCAATTTATATTATCCTGATCTGGTCAAATAGCTCATTTGTGACCTTGAGCATTACCAAAATCATACTATGAGGTCTCACTTGAACAGCCAAGTTCATATCTCTGAACTCCTCAATTAACTTCTCCTCACGGATCATCAATGAGGACACATTTAAGGATATCTGACTCAAAGCATCAGCCACCACATTAGCTTTTCCGGGATGATATTGCAAACCAAAATCGTAGTCTCTCAAGAATTTCATCCATCTTCTTTGTCTCATATTCAGTTCTTTCTGATCGAACAGGTATTTCAGACTCTTATGATCACTGAACACTTCAAACCTCACACCATAAAGATGATATCTCCAAATATTTAATGCAAATACTACCGCCGCTAACTCCAAATGAGTAGGGTAGTTTTACTCATGTGACCTCAACTGTCTCAAAGCATAGGCCACAACCTTCCCTTCCTACATCAAAACACAACCCAAACCTTGCTTGGAAGCATAACATTACACACTAAAGCCATGATCAGTACACGAAAGAACCAACACTGTCGCCGTAGTCAACCTCCACTTCAACTCTTGGAAACTTTCCTCACATCGGGTTGTCCATACATACGGTTCTCCTTTTCTAGTTAACTTTGTTAGCGGTAATGCTAACTTTGAAAACCCTTCTATAAACTTCCGGTAGTAGCCCGCCAACCCCAGAAAACTTCTGATCTCCGTAACCGACTTGGGTACTACCCTTTCCATTACAACTTCAACCTTCGAAGGATCCACTCCCACTCCCTCTTTGGATATCACATGCTCAAGGAAGTTCACTGATTTCAGCCAAAAGTCACATTTCGATAGCTTTGCATACAACTGGTTACTCTTTAGGATTCCAAGAACAATCCTCAGATGTTCCGCATGCTTCTCTCGGCTCTTAGAGTAGACCAGAATGTCATCAATAAATACCACCACTATCTTAGAGAATACCACGACTCCTCTTAACTTGTCCATCAAGTCATCAATCCTAGGCAAATATTGTCGGGGCATGTGTCACTCCGAAAGGCTTCACCAAGTATTCAAAATGTCCATACCTCGTCATAAAGGCAGTCTTAGGAATATCCTCAGACTTCACCCTGAGTTGATGATAAACCGATCTGAGGTCGATCTTAGAGAATACCACGACTCCTCTTAACTTGTCCATCAAGTCATCAATCCTAGGCAATGGATACTTGTTTTTAACGGTGACCTTGTTCAACTGTCTGTAGTTAGTGCACAACCTCATACTCCTATCTTTCTTCTTAACTAACAGCACTGGTGCACCCCACGGAGAAACACTAGGACGAATGAACTTCTTCGTCAACAAATCCTCGATATGCTTTTTCTGCTCGGATAGCTCTAAAGGTGCCATTCTATAAGGGGCTATAGAAATGGGTCTCGTTCCTTGTATTAAATCGATGGAGAATTCAAATTCTTTCACTAGAGGTAAATCCGGAATATCACTGGGATATACCTCAGGGAATTCGCATACTACCGGTATGTCATCAACTTTGGGTTTCTCATTACCCTCCATTGATGCCAGCAACATAAACACTGGCCACACTTTCTTAAGGGAAGTCCTGACTCCCTTAGCCGACACTGGCTCCAAACATTTCGACTTATTGGAAGACTCATACTGATCTCTAAACACTAGTCTTATCAGCACAATTAAGCATTACTTGATTGGCCGACAACCAGTCCATCCCCAAAATTAGATCTCATTGGGACAGAGGTAAGCATATTAAATCTACGGTAAACATCCTACCATTTACTTCTACTAGACACTGAGATGCACATGTTGAGACCACCACAGATGCACTAGTAGGGGTGGACACAACTAAGTCAAAGGGCAACAACTCAGTCGACAATCTCAGTAATTCTACACAATCAATAGATATGAAAGAGTGTGTTGCTCTCGAATCAAACAATAATAAAAGGGGAATACCTATCACCATACAGTTACCTTTGATCATACCTTCAACATCGGATGCTTCGGTACCACTCATGGTAAACACCCTGCCAGTGTTTTTAGGCCTTCGCGCATTCACATTATTCACTCGCTGGTCGAGTTTGGGGCAAAACCTCTTCATGTGACCCGATTCCTTATAGTGGAAGCAACCATTCCCAACTCCAAGGCATATGTTCCCAATATGCCTGTGCCCACATTTGTTGCACAAAAGAAGAGAGTCTGGTTGGTGTTTTCTCGCACTAGTGGGGTTTTCGGATCCTTGGAAAAGATGCCCACGATAACCGGTGGGTGGAGCATAGGGTTTCCGGTTATCGCTGGACATTCTCCCCTTACCCTTGTCCATAGTTTGACTCCGTTGGGGTCCGACATTCCTAGGAGGGTTGGCTTTGCTTACCACCAACTCTTCGGCCCTCAAGTCATCTTCATACATCCTACACTTGTTGACCAAGGTAGGAAAATCTGAAATCTCCTGATGTCCAAACATCATCTTCAGCTTGGGCCTCAAACCCGATTCAAACATAGCACATTTGAACCCCCCGTCCACCTCCAGCTCATAATAGGGACAATACCAAGCCAATTTTTCAAACTTGGTCGCATACTCTCCCACTGATAAATCCCCTTGCTCTAACCGTAGGAACTCTATCTCTTTCTTTCTATTCAAGTCAGCTGGGAAGTATTTCTGGAGGAACTTCCCCTTGAAGGATTCCCATGTGATGGCTTGTCCTTCAGAGTCCATCTACCTCCGAGCATACTCCCACCAGTTCTCAACATCCTTGACCAGGACATATGAGGCATATGTCACCTTCTAAGCATCGAAACAACCCATGGCTCTGAATATCCACTCCAAGCCTTGGATCCACTCATTTGCCGCATCGGGGGCAAATCTACCTTCAAATTGAGTAGGATTGTGCCTACAGAACTCATCCAATCCCCGATACTCTACCGGTCCTTGAGGTGCCAAGGGGTGTGGGTTCGGGCTTGGTGTCGTATTCTGGTTCAGATGCTGCAAGTTCTCATTCATGTTCATTAGCAAGGCCGCAATCTGGGCCAACATGTCATTTTTACCCGATCCTCTTCCTCTTTCTCTTCCAGACATCTCAGTAACTGGTACATGTACTCATTCCCTTAGTAGTAAACCAAGTTTAACGAGATAATTTATCACATAACCACACAACAATTCACATAAATCACATAGTTAAATCACATAAAGGTTAGAAAGAAGCATTATAACACCCTAGATTTTAAAGTCATTAAATTATAGTATTAAATATGGGAGTCTCGCTTGAGCGATAAAATTGTCGCCTGGGCGAGAGAGGCTCACCCAGGAGTGTGAAATCCTGGGCTATACTGAACGATTCTCGCTTGAGCGAGAATGGTCTTGCCTGAGCGAGAGTTGTCTCGCCTGGGCGAGAAAAATTGCATTCAGGACCTGTCGAGGCTGTAAGATCCTCGCTTGAGCGAGAGGATCCTCACTTGAGCGAGAGCTGCCTCACCTGAGTGAGAAATCCCTCGCTTGAGCGAGAGGGTCAGATTTGAGTTTTTAAAATAGGCGGGACTTTCTCGCTTGAGCGAGAATGGGCTCGCATAAGCGAGAACCCGACGAATTTGCATTAAATGAGAAACCCCAAACACATTATAGGGTTAGAAATTGAAGAGAGGTGAGAGAAGAGAGCTTTTCTAAGGGCAAGGAACCTTGATACTCATCTAGAAGCTTGAGAAGAGGTAAAACTCTTGATTCTAACTCTCTTCTTCCCTTTGAAACTTGTTTTGGGTATGGTGGGTCTCTTCTCAAAATGTGAGAAACCATGGAAAACTCATCCTTTATAGTTATGGTTCGTTTTATGTTGTTTTTCGCTTGTAAACTCTTGAGTTAGAGTTAGTATTTCAAGAATGGAAAGGGTTTGTGGGTTGATTCATGAAAACCCCAAAAACCTAAAATGAAAATGTGGTTAAAGAGGGAAATGGGTAAGATGTTAGATGTAGAAGATGAGTATGCATTCTAATGTTGAAATATGAGATGAATATGTATGTTTTAGATGTTTGTAAACTTATAATGAAAGTAGTTTAGAAACATTGAAAATGTGTTAAATCTTTTATATGGTTAAAGATGCAAAGTGAGTTATTTATGTGTTATTTGGAATAAATGACTAACATTGTGTTATATGGTGGGAATGAGGAAAGATCCTAAAGTTGGAGGTGGTGTCGGTAGAACTTGTGAAATTACCAAGAACCAAACCCAACACTCACCAAGGTAAGGAGAAGTATTTAACTTATGTTTTGTGTTAGAAAATGTGTGGATTTTCTGGTTGTGGATAATGAACAAGTTGTGAACCACTTATTTATTATAAACTTATATGGGTGTGTTTGTAATAATGATTGTGTGGGTTTACTGTTTATGAATTGATAGTGTATCAATGAAAATAAAACTCGTTTTTAGCCGACCATGACTGGTTAGCAACTTTGGCTCTAGTAATGTATCAAGCTTTGGCTCAAGCAATGAAGCAATCTTTGGCTCAAGCAATGTAGCAAGCTTTGGCTCAAGTGATATAGCAAGCTTTGGCTCAAGCGATGTAGCAAGCTTTGACTCAAGCGATGTAGCAAGCTTTGGCTCAAGCGATGTAACAAGCTTTGGCTCAAGCGATGTAGCAAGCTTTGGATCAAGCTATTTAGCAAGTTTTGGCTCAAGCGATGTAGCAAACTTTGGCTCAAGTTATGTAGCATGATTTTCAAAAGTGGAAACGATGAAAATGGTTTTAAGTATATTTGACTTTAAATTATTTACTTAACCTTATTAAAATGTGGATTAAAGTGCATTGACACTTATTACGTTAGCGACTTACTCCTTTGTGTTTTCTGTGTATGGTCAATGTTAATCCCATTGCCGGTAGGTGGAAGATGTAAGGACGTTTTGATTAGGAGCTTAGAGGCTTTTAATTTTTTGGAAGTTCTCATCTTCATTCTTTTGTAATCTAATTGATTTTGTGTTGAACTGAATATTTGTAACCATGGGCAAGAATTTCGGTACATGTTCGTAGCCATGGATAATTGTAACTCTGGATATTTGTAACTATGGGTATTTTAGAAACCCATAGCTAGTTGTATGATGTAGTTACTGAACTGCATTAATATGAATTGTGTTTTTCTGCTAAACGAATGTGTATGTCATTATTGGTTCATAAATTGATTGTAAGGAAAAAATTTCAAGGGTAGAATTTGGGTCCTTACAATATGGTATCAGAGCATAGTTAATCCTGCGTCCTAGGGCATGGCCTTACATGCTTCTTTGTGACCGTTATATCCTTAAATTGATTGGTTTGTTCAAATTGCTATGTGATTATGTGATCCTTGTCTAGTTAAAATCTGGTTACTGACAAGTGAATGAGAATAGATGCCCATGGCAGGAAGAGGAAGAGGAAGAGGGAGAGGAGCGAGTTAGAATGTACCAAACGATCAATTGTCCCAGATGGTGGCGGCATTGCAACAAGTCAATGAGAACTTGCATAACCTGAACCAGAATTCAACACCAAGTCCGAGTTCGCAACCACTAGTACCACCCGGAGCAGCAGAGTATCGAGGTCTGGATGAGTTCTGCAAAAGGAACCCCAGTCAGTTCCATAGGGGATTTGCTCCTGATACTGCCATTGAGTGGACTCAAGGAATGGAGCGGATCTTTAGGGCCATGAACTGTTCGGAGGCTCAGAAGTTGGCATATGCCACTTATATGCTAGTGACGGAGGCCGAGAACTGGTGGGAGTTTACTTGACGCTAAATAGAGGCGGAGGGACAATTGATTTTATGGGGTACATTCAAGGCGAAATTCCTTCATAAATACTTCCCTGCTGATCTGAAGAGGAAGAAGGAAATGGAGTTTTTGAAGTTGGAACAGTAAAACATGTCGGTGGGGAAGTATGCGGCAAAGTTTGAAGAATTGGCCCGATTTTGTCCTTACTCCGAATTGGAGGTGGACGGATGGTCTAAGTGTTTCAAGTTTGAATCGGGTTGGAAGCCCAAGTTGAAAAGCATGTTTGGGCACCAAGAGATTGCTGATTTTCCTACCTTAGTGAACAAGTGTAGGGTGTTTGAGGAGGACTTAGCAGCCGATGAAGCTGCAGCACCTAAAGTGATTCCTCCCAAGAAATTTGGGCCTCAACGAAATTTTTCGTACGGAAAAGGGAAGGGGAATGTGTTTCAAGAGGAATGAAAGCCTTACTCTCCACCAACGGGTAGTCGGGGGTATACTTCGCATGGTTCGAGGACTCATGTCAATTCCGGTGGGTCACGGTTGAACTCTCCATCCTTGTGCGGCAAATGTGGTCGAACTCATGTTAGTGACTTATGCCCCAGAAGGACTTAGCTGTTTCACTTCAAGGTGGTTGGGCATATTAGAAGATATTGTCCTAAGTTACAGCAGAGTGTGAATGCTGTGAGGGCTGAACGACCTAGATCTACGGACAGAGTGTTCAATATGAGTGGTGCCGAGGCATCAGGTGTGGATGGCCTGATAAAAGGTAATTGCATGGTGGCAGGTATTCCTCTTTTAGTGTTATTTGATTCGGGAGCGACACACTCCTTTGTATCTATAGAATGCGTGGATAAATTGAAATTGCAGTCGTTGCCTTTCGACCTGGTCGTATCCTCCCCAAATAATGTGCCTGTGGTGGTGTCAACGATTGTGTCTCGATGTCTGTTAGTGGTAAACGTTAGGACATTTACCGTTGATTTAATCTGCTTACCACTATCCCAGTTAGATCTAATTTTGGGGATGGACTGGTTGTCGGCAAATCATGTGGTGCTTAATTGTGCCGATAAGACTTTTGTGTTCGTTAATCTGGATGAGATTTCTGATGAGGCTAGTTATATGAAACCGTCGTCGGCAAAGGAAGTCATGACTTCTTGTAAGGAAGGGGGAACTGTGTTTATGTTGTTGGCATCCCTGGAGGGTATTGAGAAACCTAAAGTTGAGGATATTCTGATAGTTCGTGAATTTCCTGAGGTATTTCTTGGCGATATTCTGGAATTGCCCCTAGTGAAAGAAGTTGAATTCTCTATTGATTTGGTACATGGGACAGGACCCATCTCTATATTTCCTTATAGGATGGCACCGTTAGAGTTGGCTGAGTTGAAAAAACAGGTTTAGGACTTGTTGGCAAAGACGTTTATTCGTCCTAGTGTCTCACCGTGAGGTGCACGAGTGTTATTGGTTAAGAAGAAAGATGGGAGTATGAGGTTGTGCACGAATTATAGACAATATAACAAGGTCACCATCAAGAACAAGTATCCATTGCCTAGGATCGATGACTTCATGAATCAGTTGAGGGGAGCGGTGGTGTTCTCAAAAATTGATCTCTGGTCAAGTTACCACCAACTTCGAGCGAAGTCGGAGGATATTCCTAAAACTGCTTTTAGGACGAGGTATAGGCATTTCGAGTATTTGGTAATGCCTTTTGGTGCAACTAATGCCCCATCAATATTTACCAACTACATGAATCGGATTTTTTATCACGATCTAGATTCATTCGTAGTGGTATTTATTGATGACATTCTGGTTTACTCCAAAAGCCGAGAGGAACATGCGGAGCACCAGAGAATTGCTCTAGATCTTCTGAGTAAGAATCAGTTGTATGCTAAATTGTCCAAATGTGATTTCTGGTTGGAATCAGTAAAGTTTATGGGACATGTAATATCCAAGGAAGGAGTAGCAGTAGACCCTTCTAAGGTTGAAGCAGTTATGGAATGGGAAGTACCCAAGTCAGTCACTGAGATCATGAGTTTTCTGGGCTTAGCCGGACACTACAGAAAATTCATAGAGGGGTTTTCGAAGTTGGGATTACCTCTAACTAAACTTACCAGAAAAGGAGAACCGTACGTGTGAACAGTCCGTTGTGAGGAAAGTTTTCAAGAGTTGAAACGGAGGTTGACTACAGCACCGGTGTTGGTTCTTCCTTGCAAGGATCGTGACTTCAGTGTGTATTGCGATGCTTCTAAAAAAGGTTTGGGTTATGTTTTGATGCAGGACGGAAAAGTGGTTGCTTATGCTTCACAACAGTTGAGAACACATGAGCAAAACTATCCTACACATGATTTAGAATTAGCTGCAGTGGTCTTTGCCTTAAAGATCTGGAGACGCTATATTTATGGCGTAAGGTTTGAGGTGTACAGCGACCACAAGAGCTTGAAATACTTGTTTGATAAAAAAGAGTTGAATATGAGACAGAGAAGGCGAATGGAGTTCCTTAAGGACTATGATTTTGGATTGCAGTACCATCCGGGAAAGGCCAATGTAGTGGCCGATGCTTTAAGTCGGAAGTCTTTACACATGTCGGCTTTGATGGTTAGAGAAGGAAAACTGATTGAGGAGTTCAGGGATATGAACTTAGAAGTTCAAATAAGACCTCATAGTATGATGTTAGGGATGTTTAAGGTCACAAATGAACTGTTTGATCAAATTCGGGTAATGCAAGCTGAGGATAGTGAGCTAATGGTTAAACGAGATTTGATGATGAGTGGGAAGGAAACCGATTTCGCATCGGACCCTAGTAAAATGTTGCGTTACAAAGGAAGAGTGTGTGTGCCTCGTGATGTGGAATTGCGAAAGAGTATTTTAGAGGAGTCACATAAGAGTAAAATGAGTTTTCACCCGGGAACTACAAAGATGTACCAAGATTTGAAAAAGCTGTTTTGGTTGTCGGGGTTGGAAAGGGATGTAGCTTTATATGTCTCGAGTTGTCTTGTCTGTCAGAAAGCCAAGATTGAGCATCAGCGGCCAGCGAGAGAATTACAATCCCTAGAAATTCCCGTTTGGAAGTGGGATAGTATCTTCATGGACATTGTATCGGACATTCCAAAAACTCAGAAAGGGTATGATTCGATATGGGTGATAGTGGATCGGTTAACTAAATCTGCACACATTCTGTTTATGAACATGAGGTATTCTCTGGAGCGATTGGCAGAACTGTATATCCAGGAAATAATTCGTTTGCATGGGATATCGTTGAGCATTGTATCGGATAGGGATCCCCGTTTCACTTCAAACTTTTGGACTAGTTTGCAGTCCATATTGGGGACTAAGTTGAAATTGAGTTCCGCTTATCATCTACAAACGGATGGTCAATCGGAAAGAACTATACAGTCATTGGAGGATCTTTTGAGGGCTTGTGTCTTGGAACAACCCGGGAGTTGGGATGGCATGTTGCCTTTGATTGAATTTACCTACAACAATAGCTTCCATTCGAGTATTGGGATGGCACCCTATGAGGCATTGTATGGTAGGAAGTGCCGAACTCCGGTGAGTTGGTTTGAAACTGGGGAGAACTTGGTGTTGGGACCCGAGTTGGTCCAAGAGACGACAAAAAAGATCAAGAAGATCCGAGAGAAAATGAGAATAGCACAGAGTCAACAGAAGAGCTATTACGATAAGAGGCGGAAACCTCTCGAGTTTAAGGAGGGAGATCATGTTTTCATGACAGTAGTCCCAACTACCGAAATTGGTAGAGTGTTGAAGTCTCGTAAGCTGACTCCGAGATTTATTGGGCCGTATCAAGTATTGAAGAGGATTCGACCGTATCAAGTATCGAATCTCCACAATGTGTTTCATGTGTCTCAGTTGCGGAAATATGTTGGGGACCCATCTCATGTGGTTGAGTCTGATCAGATAGAGTTGAAGGATAACTTGACTTTTACGACGTTTCCAGTGTGAATCATGGATTCCAGTATCAAAAGATTAAGGGGCAAAGAGATTGCCTTGGTGAAGGTACTGTGGAGCCAAGTGGACGAAGGAGATGCTACTTGGGAAGTGGAGCATGATATGAGGGAGGATTACCTTTATTTGTTCGAATCGATGTTTGTTTAATTTTCGGGGATGAAAATTCTTATAAGAGGGGGAGGATTGTAACACCCTAGATTTTAAAGTCATTAAATTATAGTATCAGTCCTGGGAGTCTCGTTTGAGCGAGAGAATTGTCAACTGGGCGAGAGAGTATGTTTAATTTTCGTCCATTTATTTCTAAACATACAAGCACTAGTAATTAATTCTCCATATAATTATAATTCACATTCAAAATTAACTGTTAAGTCGCTCAAGCATTTTGGGGTTCAGATTAAATGGTTTGTCAATACTACATCAAAATTCGAGAAACGGGGTTATAGATTAAATAGTTCAGGTAATAGGTACAATTACATGCATAATACAAAACAACATGTTACTATCCCTATTACATCCAAATTAGAAAAGCTACACTATCACGCCTCCTGGATCTACTAGTCCTTTGCTTTACATGTACACCGATTATCACCAATACAATCAACAAGAAACACAAGGGAATATGACACGGGAATCATGAAAATCAGTGTTAGAAATTTTTAAGCAATAATTATTCAATGTAAATAAAAGTAATCGCAATATAAGGAATGCTTAAAACCTTTGAACATTTGCTCATAGTTTATTCAACCCCATCAGACACATGTTAGTAAATTCAATACCACGTTGGACAAGTCAGACATCGCCATAAGGCCAATACCACGTCGGGAAAGTCATACATTGCCATAAAGGCCAATACCACATTGGGCAAGTCATACATTGTGTGACACCCTAAATTTAAAGTCATTAAATTATAGTATCAGTCTGGGGACTCTCGCTTGAGCGAGATAGGTGTCGCCTGGGCGAGAGTTGCTCACCTGGGTGAGTGAAATACTCGGCTATGCTGAAGGATTCTCGCTTGAGCGAGAGCTGTCTCGCCTGAGCGAGAGTTTTCTCGCCTGGGCGAGAAGTGGCCTTCTGGACCTATAGAGGCTTTGAGATCCTCGTTTGAGCGAGAGGATCCTTGCTTGAGCGAGAGGATCCTCGCTTGAGCGAGAGGGTTATATCTATCTTTTAAAATAGGCGGGATTTTCTCGCTTGAGCGAGAATGGGCTCGCTTGAGCGAGAACCCGACGCTGTTACATTAAATAAGGAACCCCAAACACATTTTTGGGGGATAACCTAGAGAGAAGTGAGAGAAGAGAGCATTTTTAAGAGCAAGGAGTCTAGAGATTCATCTAGAAGCTTGAGAAGAGGTAAAACTCTTGATTCTAACTCTCTTCTTCCCTTTGAAACTTGATTTGGGAGTGTTGGATCTCTTCTCAAAATGTGAGGAACCATGGAAACTCATCCTTTTGAGTTATGGTTCGTTTTATGTTGTTTTTCTCTTGTAAACTCTTGGTTTGGGGTTGGTATTTCAAGATTGGAAAGGGTTTGTGGGTTGATTCTTGAAAACCCCAAAAACCTAAAATGAAAATGTGGTTAAAGAGGAAAATGGGTAAAATGTTAGATGTAGGAGATGAGTATGCACTCTAATGTTGAAATATGAGATGAATATGTATGTTTTAGATGTTTGTAAACTTATATTGAAAGTAGTTTAGAAACATTGAAAATGTGTTAAATCTCTTTTATGGCTAAAGATGCACTATGAGTTGTTTATGTATTATTCGGAATAAAGGACTAACATTGTGTTATATGGTGGGAATGAGGAAAGATCCTAAAGTTGGAGGCGGTGTCGGTTGAACTTGCGAAGTTACCAAGAACCAAACCTAACACTCACCAAGGTAAGGATAAGTCTTTAACTTGCGCATTGTAATAAAGATTGCGTGGATTTAATGTTTATGAATTGATGGTGTATCAATGAAAAGAAAACACATTTTAAGCCGACCATGATTGGTTAGCGACTTTGGCTCAAGTTATGTAGCAGACTTTGGCTCAAGTTATGTAGTAAGGTTTGGCTCAAGCGATGTAGCAAGCTTTGGCTCAAGCGATGTAGCACTCTTTGGCTCAAGCAATGTAGCAAACTTTGGCTCAAGTTATGTAGCATGATTTTCAAAAGTATAATCAAATGGAAATGGTTTTAAGTATATTTAATTCTAAGTTGTTTACTTAACCTTATTAAAATATGGATTAATATTTATTGGCACTTATTGAGTTAGTGACTTACTCCTTTGTGTTTTCTGTGAATTGTCAATGTTAATCGCATTGCAGGTAGGTGGAAGATTTAAGGACGTCTTGATTAGGAGCTTAGAGGATTTTAGTTTTCGAAGTCCTTATCTTCATTGTTTTGTATTCTAACTGATTATGTTTTGAACTGAATATTTGTAATCATGTGCATAATATTTGTACATGTTGGTAGTCATAAATATTTGTAACCCTGAATATTTGTAGCTATGGGTATTTTGGAATCTCATAGCTAGTTGTATGCGGTAGTTACTGAGATGCATTAATATGAATTATGTTTTTCGTTAAACGAATGTGTATGTTGATATTACCTTATGAATTGAGTGCGAAGAGGAAAGTGAGATTTAAAATAAGGTTGTTGAATTTGTAACTATAAGTTATAAGAAAATGCATGAAAAAGGAATAAAATAAGGAAAAAATTTCAAGGGTAGAATTTGGGTCCTTACAATATGGTATCAGAGCATAGTTAATTCTGCGGCCTAAGGTATGACCTTACTTGCTTCTTCGTAACATGTTGATGATTTAACTAGTTGAAATTATATGAATTGACTGTTTAAAGCATGTAGCCTTGGTGTAGTGACATGTAATGTGCTATGAGACTATGTGATAACCTGACTTATGTGAGTTAGATTTGTGTGCTGACCATCAATGAGTGCAGGTTAAGAAATGGCTGGAAGAGGAAGAGGGAGAGGAACGAGTCAGAATGTTCTGAATGATCTGTTGGCTCAGATGGTTGTTGCACTACAACAAGTGAATGAGAACTTGCATAATCTGAATCAGAACCCCGCACTAACTCCGAGTTCGCAACCCTTAGTTCCACCCGAATTGGCAGAGTACCGAGGTTTGGATGAATTCTGCAAGAGGAACCCTAGTCAGTTCCACGGGGGATTTGCTCCTAATGCTGCCATTAAGTGGATCCAAGGCGTGGAGAGGATCTTCAGGGCCATGAACTGTTCGGAGGCTCAGAAGTTGGCATATGCCACATATATGTTAGTAAAGGAGGTCGAGAACTGGTGGGAATTTACTCGTCGCCAAATGGAAGCAGAGGGACAATTAGTTTCTTGGGGTACATTCAAGGCGAAATTCCTTCATAAGTACTTCCCCGCTGATCTTAAGAGGAAGAAGGAAATGGAGTTTTTGAAGTTGGAGCAGGGAAACATGTCGGTGGGAGATTATGCGGCCAAGTTTGAAGAATTGGCCCGATTTTGCCCTTACTCCGAACTGGAGGTGGACGGGAGGTCCAAGTTCTGTAAGTTTGAGTCGGGTTTGAAGCCCAAGTTGAAAAGCATGTTTGGGCACCAAGAGTTTTCTGATTTTCCTACCTTAGTGAACAAGTGTAGGATGTATGAGGATGACTTGGCAGCCGATGAAGCGGTGGCACCTAAAGTGATTCCTCCCAAAAACCTTGGGCCCAACGAAATTTTTCGCACGGAAAAGGGAAGGGCAAGTTGTTTCAAAAGGAACGAAAGCCTTACTCTCCACCAAATGGTAGTCGGGGATATACTTCGCATGGGCCGAGGACTCATGTCACTGCTGGAGGATCACAGTTGAACTCTCCATCCTTGTGTTGCAAATGTGACCGAACTCATGTCGGTGACTTATGCCCCAGAACAACACTTAGCTGCTTTCATTGCAAGGAGGTTGGGCATATCAGGAGGTATTGTCCTAAGTTACAGTAGTGTGTGAATGCTGTGAGGGCTGAATGACTTAGATTTATTGGCAGAGTGTTTACCATGAGTGGTGCAGAGGCATCAGATGTGGATGGCCTGATAAAAGGTAAATGCATGGTGGCAGGTATTCCTCTTTTAGTGTTATTTGATCCGGGAGCGACACACTCCTTTGTATCTGTTGAATGCGTGGATAGATTGAAATTGCAAACCGAGTCGTTGCCTTTCGACTTGGTCGTATCCACCCCAACTAATGTGCCTATGGTGGTGTCGACGATTGTGTCTCGATGTCCGTTAGTGGTAAACGATAGGACATTTACCGTGGATTTAATCTGCTTACCACTATCCTTGTTAGATCTAATTCTGGGGATGGACTGGTTGTCGGCAAATCATGTGATGCTTAATTGTGCTGATAAGACCATTGTGTTCACAGATCTGGATGAGATTTCTGATGAGGCTAGTTATATGAAGTCGTTGTCGACTTAGGAAGTAAGGACTTCCTTTAAGGAGGGAGGAGTCGTGTTTGTTTTGTTGGCATCCCTGGATGGTATTGAGAAACCCGGAGTTGAGGATATTCCGATAGTTCGTGAATTTCCTGAGGTATTTCTTGGTGATATTTCGGAATTGCTTCCAGTGAGAGAAGTTGAATTCTCTATTGATTTGGTACCTCGAACGGGACCCATCTCTATAGCTCCTTATAGGATGGCACCGTTAGAACTGGTTGAATTGAAAAGGCAGGTTGAAGACTTGTTGGCGAAGAAGTTTATTCGTCCTAGTGTCTCACCGTGGGGTGCACCAGTCTTCTTGGTCAAGAAGAAAGATGGGAGTATGAGGTTGTGCACTGATTACATACAGTTGAACAAGGTAACTATCAAGAATAAGTATTTGTTGCCCAGGATTGATGACTTGATGGATCAATTGAGGGGAGTGGTGGTGTTCTCAAAAATTGACCTTCGGTCAGGTTACCACCAACTTCACGTGAGGATATTTTGGTTTTATGACAAGGTATGGGCATTTCGAGTATTTGGTGATGCTTTTTGGTGTAACGAATGCCCCAACAATATTTACCGACTACATGAATCGCATTTTTCATCCGTATTTGGATTCATTCGTAGTGGTATATATTGATGACATTCTGGTTTACTCCTAAAGCCGAGAGGAACATACGGAGCACCTTAGAATTGTTCTAGATCTTCAGAGTAAGAATCAGTTGTATGCTAAATTGTGCAAATGTGGTTTCTAGTTGGAATCGGTAAACTATCTTGGGCATGTAATATCCAAGGAAGGAGTAGCAGTAGACCCTTCTAAGGTCGAAGCAGTTATGGAATGGGCAGTACCCAAGTCAGTTACTGAGATCAGGAGTTTTCTAGGATTGGCCGGTTATTATCGGAAGTTCATAGAAGGATTTTCGAAGTTGGCACTACCTCTGACTAAGCTTACTAGAAAAGGAGAACCGAACGTGTGGATGATCCGTTGTGAAGAAAGTTTTCAAGAGTTTAAACGGAGGTTGACAAAGGCACCGGTGTTGGTTCTTCCTTTACGGATCGTGATTTCAGTGTGTATTGCGATGCTTCTAAGCAAGGTTTGGGTTGTGTGTGAGAACGCATGAGAAGAACTACCCTACACATGATTTGGAATTAGCTGTAGTGGTCCTTGCCTTAAATATCTGGAGACAACATCTTTATGGCGTAAGGTTTGAGGTGTACAACGACCACAATAGTTTGAAATATTTGTTTGATCAAAAGGAACTGAATATGTGACAGAGAAGGTGGATGGAATTCCTTAAGGACAATGATTTTGGATTGCAGTACCATTCGGGAAAGGCCAATGTGGTGGCCGATGCTTTAAGTCGGAAGTCTTTACTCATGTCGGCTTTGATGGTTAGAGAAGGAAAACTGATTGAAGAGTTCAGGGATATGAAATTGCAAGTTCAAATAAGACCTCATAGTATGATGTTAGGAATGCTTAAGGTCACAAATGAACTGTTTGACCTAATCTAAGTAATGCAAGTTGAGTATAGTGAGCTAATGGTTAAACGAGATTTGATGATGAGTGGGAAGGAGACCGATTTTCCATTCGACCCTAGTGGAATGTAGCGTTACAAAGGGAGAGTGTGTGCGCCTCGTGATGTGAAATTGCGAAGGAGTATTCTAGAGGAGTCGCACAAGAGTAAAATGAGTTTTGACCCGAGAACTACAAAGATGTACCAAGATTTGAAAAACTTGTTTTGGTGGTCTGGGTTGAAAACGGATGTGGCTTTGTATGTCTCGAGTTGTCTTGTCTGTCAGAAAGCCAAGATTGAGCATCAGCGGCTAGCAAGAGAGTTACAGTCCCTAGAAATTCTCGTTCGGAAGTGGGATAATATCTCCATGGATTTTGTAGCGTGTAACACCTCAAATTTCGTTTCCGGAATGGTTGGAAAAATTAGAGTGTCAGAGTATATATTGGGAAATCCTCGTTTCAGAGAGAGGACCTCGCCCAGGAGAGAGACTCGGGTTCTAATATGAGTTTGCTAGAGACCTCGCTTAAGCAAGGAAGTGGTCGCTTGAGTGAGAGTGAAATATGGAAAAGCTGTAAAATTCTAGCTTGAGCTAGAATTTTCGCCCAGACTAGAGAGGAGCCTTAGCATATTTCCCGATTCTCAATCGGGCGAGAAATTCGCGCTTGGGCAAGAGCGTCAAAGTTGAAAAGCTGAAAAATTGCGAAATTCTCGCCCAAGCGAGCCATTCTCGCCTGGGCGAGGCCGCACAACTATAAAGTAAAAGAGGGGTTTCAAAAACCCTAATCTTCATTTTCTTTTCTCTCCCAACGGCGGCTCCACCCAAATGAACCATTCTCCTCTCCACTAAACATCAAAACTCATGAAAACCTCTTTCTATTACTTCTTGGGGGCACATTTGGGAAATCTTGGAGGTGAAAAATGGAACAATGGATATTGAAGAAGATGAAGGGAGATGTGGCTCTTTTGCGGTATTGAGAATGACTTGCCCTATGTGGTATTGAATTGAATGACTTTCCCTACGTGGTATTGTGAATGACTTGCCCTACGTGGTATTGCGAATGACTTGCCCTACGTGGTATTGAATTGAATGACTTGCCCTACGTGGTATTGCGAATGACTTGCCCTATGTAGTATTGAATTGAATGACTTTCCCTACGTGGTATTTTATTGAATGACTTGCCCTACGTGGTATTGCGAATGACTTGCCCTACGTGGTATAGCGAAAGACTTGCCCTACGTGGCATTGAATTGAATGACTTGCCCTACATGGTCTTGCCAATGACTTGCCCTACGTGGTATTGCGAATGAATAGCCCTACGTGGTATTGAATTGAATGACTTGCCCTACGTGGTATTGTGAATGACTTTCCCTACGTGGTATTGCGAATGACTTTCCCTACGTGGTATTGAATTGAATTACTTGCCCTACGTGGTATTGGCTATTCGTAGCAATGTTTGACTTGCCCTCGTGGTATTGGCTATGCGTAGCAATGTATGACTTTCCCTCGTGGTATTGGCTATTCGTAGCAATGTATAAATTCCCTCGTGGTATTGGCTATTCATAGCGATGTATGACTTCCCCTTGTGGTATTGGCTCTATGTGAGGGTGTAAGGAGAATCCTATGTGGTGTAATGTTGTATTGAAAGTGGTTTTACCTTTGGAAAGTATTGTTGAAAGGACCCAAATTCTACCCTTGAAATTTTTTCATTTATTTAAAATCCTCTCTTACATACATTCATCATTTTACTTAAAATCCCTCATGAATCATTCCTTGACACTAATCTTTTAACCTATTAAATTATCATGCGATTTATGTTGCGGAAAAATATAATCCATTTATTTAGTAATTACCACATACAACCAGTATGGGTTTCTAAGAGTTATAACCTCCATAACTACATATCTCAATATTGTCCTAATCAAATTTACAATCATCCCAAAATGTTATCAAATCAACTATAATGTTAAAGTAGCAATAAAGACAATCAAGTTAATAAACACATAAGCTTCCTAAGTGAGCTTCCTCCTCAAATCCTTCATTTATCTACAATGGGATTATCATAAACAACACACAAAACAAGGGAGTAAGTCATTAGTTTAAAAACTAACATTACATGATAACCCACATTTCAAACACGATTAAGCATTAATATAAATGATAACCACAAATACGTAAATGTAAACATTTATATCTTCTTTCGTTCATTTCCACGTTATTCATATTCATCCCATAGCATATATATATATTCCATAATATATATTCTATAGCATGCATATTACGTTCATTCGAAAACATCGTTCTTCTCATCATTCATATCCACCCTATAGAACATATATCCCATAATATATATTCTATAGCATGTATATTACTTTCATTCTTAACATCTTCATTCTCATCGTTCATATTCACCCTATAGTATATATATCCCATAATATATATATCCTATAGCATGGATATTACGTTCATTTGAAACATCGTTCTTCTCATCATTCATATCCATCCTATAGAACATATATCCCATAATATATATTCTATAGCATGTATATTACTTTCATTCTTAACATCTTCATTTTTCCTCTGTCGAATTCACCCTTAATCATATTCATCGGGTTCTTTCACCAAGATAATCCTCTACCAATCGGGTAGGTTTAGTTGCTTCTCCATACCACGTCGGGCAGGTCTAGTTTATCCTCCATACCACATCGGGTAGGTCTAGTTCATTCCCTATACCACATCGGGCAGGTCTAGTTAATTATCCATACCACATCGGGCAGGTCTAGTTTATCCTCCATACCACATCGGGCAGGTCTAGTTTATCATCCATACCACATCGGGAAGGTCTAGTTTATCATCCATGCCACATCGGGCAGGTCTAGTTAATTATCCATACCACATCGGGCAGGTCTAGTTTATCCTCCATACCACATCGGGCAGGTCTAGTTTAATAATCCACTACCACTCCGGGTAGGACAACCACAATAATCCACTACCACTCTAGGTAGGACAACCACCATAATCCACTACCACTCCAGGTAGGACAACAACAATAATCCACTACCACTCCGGGTAGGATATCAACCATAAACCACTACCTCTTCGGGTAGGGTATCAATAATAAACCACTACCTCTTCGGGTAGGGTATCAACAGTATTCTTACAAACACATTATCTCTTTCACATACCTCATTCACATCAGCGAGTATGATTTAGAGACACTTATCCCTTACCTTGGTGAGTGTTGGGGATCGGTTCCGAGTAACTTTAAAAGTCTCCTCCGCGATTTCCTCCAAACTTAGGATCTTTACTCATTTCCACCAATAACAACAATGCCAATCATTTATTCAAAATAATACATAAACAACTCGTATTTCATCATCAAACATACTAGGGATTCACATATTTTCAAGATTTCCAAAACTACTTCAACACAAGTTTCCAAACATCTAAACATACATGTTCATCTCATATATCAACATTAAAGCACAAACTCATCATCCACATTTAACATTTCATCCATTTCTCTTCTTACTCATATTCTCATTTTGGGGGTTTTTGGGGTTTTCATGAATAACCCACAAAACATTTCCATTCATCGAATACCAACTCTAAACCAAGAGTTTACAAGAGAAAAACAACATAAAACGAACCATAACTCTAAAGGATGAGTTTCCATGGTTTCTCATGTTTTGAAAAGAGATCCAACATACCCAAAACAAGTTAGAGAGGAAGAAGAAGAGTTAGAAACAAGAGGTTTACCTCTTCTCAAACTCTAAGATGAGTCCTAAGGCCCTTTGCTCTTGAAAAGCTCTCCTCTCTCTCTTCTCTTCAAAGTTCTAACCCTAAAATGTGTTTGGGGTTTCTATTTTAAAGAGGAGTCATCGGGTTCTCGCTTAAGCGAGCCCATTCTCACTCAGGCGAGAAAATCCCGTCTTTTCAAAATTTCAGATCTGACGATCTCGCTCAAGCGAAAATCTCACAGTCCCAACAGGCTTCCTCTCGCTCAAGCGACCCATTCCTCGCTTGGGCGAGACTCCCAGAATTTCTAATTTCAAAACACTGATCCTCTCGCTTGGGCGAGGTCCTCTCGCTCAAGCGAGAATCTGGCAGTATGCCCCATTCCTCAGGACTGTTACTTAATTTCAAGGAGGATAAATTTGGGGTGTTACAATCCTCTCCCTCTTATAGGAATTTTCGTCCCCGAAAATTTTATTAGACCATTCTCGGAAATCATGTCATCGCCTAGACTTTAGGCATAAGAAATACTCCACCAAAATCATAATCGATTCTCTAATCCATTAAGATTATTTAAACGGCCACTAAGGGCATACATCACTAAACCGTGATATCACAAAACCAGTTCATCAATGTCCAAATATTAAGATCCTAGTCTCGAACACCATAAGAACTAAATCGTAATCAGACTAAAGATTTTTCCCTGTATTCGTCAAGAACCATAGGTCTCTAGGACTTATCAAGCTATCAATCCTCGCATACATTAAAAATCCCGATAACACTCCCGAAATTAAGCGAATAGGGAACTCCTTATCCCTCATCCACTCCAATGCCTCGTTTAACATCCATCACACACTAGCTAGTCTCACTTCCACTCAAGAAACTAGCATAATTTCATTTCACTCATTCAACAAAACATCTATACAATCAGACTCTTAGCGTCTCTTCCATTGTACACCATCAAACTATCTAGTAATTATCTAATTACGTCAAGTATTTATGTCGTCAAATCTTACCATAAAAAGGAATTACCGATCCTTAACCTCAATTGAACCCATAAAATCATCAATTCACCTCAAACTAGATACTTTGTTACCAATCGACAAATGCAAGTTGACAAACACTCAATCCCTCAACAGGCGTTAGGTTTGGTTACTCCAATTTCGCTAGCAAATATAAATTTATTTACCTACTTGCATTACATCTAGAAATATATGGTCATCATCGTATCACCACATCTTTTAACAACCTCATATTTATTCAGATATCGTTGCTAAAATTTTGGGATTCTCCAACATGATACTAAATCAATGTTAAGCCACAAGCTATGTTTCACCCAAAAATGATTTTCGAAAACGGTTTGAACCCACAACTCATGGCAACCACGTCGTGAAACACAGTTTGCATAATCATTTCAACATACCCAAAACTTTTTCTCTCATATGGTTACACTACAATCATACACAGCAATTACCGACGTTCACGAAACAGAAACACTTTTGCCGGTACAACATTCAAAGCAGATAATTGAGGTACACCACCACTATATCGTGCATTGCCAATGTCCTACTGCAAAAGAACCGGTCATTCGAGACCAAAAGTTTCACGTTTATTCAAATGCATTCATCACATTGACGGGGTAAGTAACTCAACTAGCCTCTTTCCTCAACTAGCAGTATAAGTCTTACTCCTTAGTATACACATACATATCAATGCAAACTAGATCTTAAATCTTCACTTCAACAATTATCACACTGTTAAGCATAATACGATTTGCTGACCGCTAGTCCATTTCCAGGATTAAATCCAGCTGGGACATCATTCCGCATATCAACACTATGGTAAAGGTTCTACCATTTACTCCAACCGTACACTGAGACACCCAGAATGACATCCACCACCGGTACACTGGGTGGGGTGGGTACAACTAAGTCGAAAACAACAACTTGGTGTACTATCTCAGTCGGTTCACACATTCAGGAAATATAGGGAGTGTGTCGCTCCCGATTAAACAACACTAAAATGAATACCTGTCACCATGCAATTTACCTCTCGCCGGATCATCAACACCTGATGTCCCTGCGCCTCTCGGGTAACCATCCGACCGTGGTCCCTTGCCTCCTCAGCATGAATGACATTAGGTCTCCGATCTAGTTTGGGACAAAACTTTTTAATGTGCCCAAACTCCTTGCAGTGGAAACATCCGTTACCCGATCCCAGGCATGTACTCCCAAGATGGAGTCTACCGCATTTGTTGCACATGGGAGTAGAAACCCCTTCGGTAGGAACAGTAAGTAGTCTAGACCTTTGGAAATTTCGGTCACGATGTCCAGTAGTTGCCACATAAGTTTTTCGGTCTTCTTCCACTCTCTCTTTACCCCTCTCCCGCATATGGTTGCGTTGAGGTCCATAGTTTCCAGGAGAAATTGTTTTGGGTGTCGCCACTCCAACCTCCTACAGATCGTCCTCGTACATTCTACACTTGTTGACCAAGGTAGCGAAATCAGCAATCTCTTGATGTTCGGACATTACTTTCAACTTGGGCTTTAAACCCGATTCAAATTTAAAGAATTTGGATCGTCGATCCACTTAAAACTCAGAGTAGGGACAAAACCGGGCCAATTCTTCGAATTTAGCCGCATATTCCCCTACGGACATATTTCCCTGTTCCAACTTCAAGAACTCCATTTCCTTCTTCCGCTTGAGATCAGCAGGAAAATATTTCTGAAGGAATTTCTCCTTGAAGGTAATCCATGTAATCACCCGCCCCTCCGTTTCCATCTGCCGCCGAGTAAATTCCCACCAATTTTCATCCTCATTCATCAGCATATAAGAAGCATATGTCACCTTCTAAACGTCACTACAACCCATGGCTCGGAATATGCGTTCCAAATCTTGAATCCATTCGTTCGCTGCATCAAGAGCGAACCCACCTTGGAAATGGCTAGGATTCTGCTTGCGAAACTCATTCAACGCACGGTACTCGGCCGGCCCCGGTGGAACTAAAGGTTGTGAGCTAGGACTTGACACGAGATTCTGGTTCAGATTGTGCAAGTTCTCGTTAACCTGTTGTAATGCTGCCACCATCTGTGCCAACAGGTCGTTCGGAACATTCTGACTCGCTCCTCTTCCTCTTTCTGCCATAGGTACCTGTACTCAAGTACTAGTCAGTAAACACTTTTCTAATAAGGTAAGTGTCACTTAAGAACACAACAGTCAATGCCAACTAAGAAATTTAAGCACATACGATTCACAAAGAAGCATGTAAGGCCATACCCTAGGTCGCAGAATTAACTATGCTATTCATCATTTTACTTAAAAACGCTCATGAATCATTCCTTGACACTAATCTTTTAACCTATTAAATTATCATGCGATTTATGTTGCGGAAAAACATAATTCATTTATTTAGTAATTACCACATACAACCAGTATGGGTTTCTAAGAGTTATAACCTCCATAACTACATATCTCAGTATTGTCCTAATCAGATTTACAATCATCCCAAAATGTTATCAAATCAACTATAATGTTAAAGTAGCGATAAAGACAATCAAGTTAATAAACACATAAGCTTCCTAAGTGAGCTTCCTCCTCAAATCCTTCATTTATCTACAATGGGATTATCATAAACAACACACAAAATAAGGGAGTAAGTCATTAGTTTAAAAACTAACATTACATGATAACCCACATTTCAAACACGATTAAGCATTAATATAAATGATAACCACAAATGCGTAAATGTAAACATTCATATCTTCTTTCGTTCATTTCCACGTTATTCATATTCATCCTATAGCATATATATATTCCATAATATATATTCTATAACATGCATATTACGTTCATTCGAAAACATCGTTCTTCTCATCATTCATATCCACCCTATAGAACATATATCCCATAATATATTATCTATAGCATGTATATTACTTTCATTTTTAACATCTTCATTCTCATCGTTCATATTCACCCTATAGTATATATATCCCATAATATATATTCTATAGCATGTATATTACTTTCATTCTTAACATCTTCATTTTTCCTCTGTCGAATTCACCCTTAATCATATTCACCGGGTTCTTTCACCAAGATAATCCTCTACCAATCGGGTAGGTTTAGGTGCTTCTCCATACCACGTCGGGTAGGTTTAGTTGCTTCTCCATACCACGTCGGGTAGGTCTATTTAATCCTCCATACCACATCGGGTAGGTCTAGTTCATTCCCCATACCACATCGGGAAAGTCTAGATAATTATCCATACCACATCGGGCAAGTCTAGTTTATCCTCCATACCACATCGGGCAGGTCTAGTTTATCATCCATACCACATCGGGCAAGTCTAGTTTATTCTCCATACCACATCGGGCAGGTCTAGTTTATCATCCATACCACATCGGGAAGGTCTTGTTTATCATCCATACCACATCGGGCAGGTCTAGTTAATGATCCATACCACATCGGGCAGGTCTAGTTAATGATCCATACCACATCGGGCAGGTCTAGTTTATCCTCCATACCACATCGAATTGGTCTAGTTTAATAATCCATTATCACTCCGGGTAGGACAACCACAATAATCCACTACCACTCCGGGTAGGATAACCACCATAATCCACTACCACTCCAGGTAGGACAACAACAATAATCCACTACCACTCCGGGTAGGATATCAACCATAAACCACTACCTCTTCAGGTAGGGTATCAATAATAAACCACTACCTCTTCGGGTAGGGTATCAACAGTATTCTTACAAACACATTACCACTTTCACATACCTCATTCACATCAGCGAGTATGATTTAGAGACACTTATCCCTTACCTTGGTGAGTGTTGGGGATCGGTTCCGAGTAACTTTAAAAGTCTCCTCCGCGATTTCCTCCAACCTTAGGATCTTTCCTCATTTCCTTCAATAACAACAATGTCAGTCATTTATTCAAAATAATACATAAACAACTCGTATTTCATCTTCAAAAATACTAGAGATTCACATATTTTCAAGATTTCCAAAACTACTTCAACAAAAGTTTCCAAACATCTAAACATACATGTTCATCTCATATATCAACATTAAAGCACAAACTCATCATCCACATTTAACATTTCATCCATTTCTCTTTTTACTCATATTCTCATTTTGGGGGTTTTTGGGGTTTTCATGAATAACCCACAAAACCTTTCCATTCATCGAATACCAACTCTAAACCAAGAGTTTACAAGAGAAAAACAACATAAAACGAACCATAACTCTAAAGGATGAGTTTCCAAGGTTTCTCATGTTTTTAAAAGAGATCCAACATACCCAAAACAAGTTTGAGAGGAAGAAGAAGAGTTAGAAACAAGAGGTTTACCTCTTCTCAAGCTCTAAGATGAGTCCTACGGCCCTTTGCTCTTGAAAAGCTCTCCTCTCTCTCTTCTCTTCAAAGTTCTAACCCTAAAATGTGTTTGGGGTTTCAATTTTAAAGAGGAGTCGTCGGGTTCTCGCTCAAGTGAGCCCATTCTCGCTCAGGCGAGAAAATCCCGCCTTTTTAAAATTTCAGATCTGACGCTCTCGCTCAAGCGAGGGATTCTCGCTCAAGCGAGAATCTCACAGTCCCGACAGGCTTCCTCTCGCTCAAGTGAGGGATTCTCACTCAAGTGAGAATCTCACAGTCCCAACAGGCTTCCTCTCGCTCAAGCGACCCATTCCTCGCTTGGGCGAGACTCATAGAATTTCTATTTTCAAAACATTGATCCTCTCGCTTGGCCGAGGTCCTCTCGCTCAAGCGAGAATCTGACAGTATGCCCCATTCCTCAGGATTGTTACTTAATTTCAAGGAGGATAAATTTGGGGTGTCACAATTGTAATGTTGTGTAAGTATGATATAGCCTTGAGTATAGCATGATGGTTGTTTTTTTTAAAGAGACTATTTTGTGGTAATCTTGGTGAATATTGAATGGATAAATGGTATGAGCTTGTGGTTATAGGAATCGATTGAATAACGAATATTCTATGGAATGTTGTATTTATTTGGTTGAATTGTCTAAGTGAGATATGATGATTATGCTAATTGGATATATGAACATTATATGGCTTATTGTATTGATTGGTATATGTCTAATATGCTTAATTTTAGATGTTATGTAGGTTAAAATACTTTAATGTTATTACTCTATGTAATTTCACGCTACGGTCACAGTAGTCGGTTCTTACTCCCTTTTGTCTCTGCTTGTATGTGTTTTGCATTGGAATTCAGGTGGCGGCTATAGTGCATTGGATGGTCGCGGAGAAAGTACTGATTAGTGTAGTTACTTTATGTACACGACATTGTAATTGAATAAGGCATGTAATATGAAGAACATGTTTTAGTGAATTTATGTATAAGTGACTTTCTCCTACATGTATAATGAGGTTATTTTGATGAGGTTAAATGGAAGTATTATTTGAGAAAGGATAATTGTATATAATATGTATGATAAAGGAAGTGTAATGGTATGTTTTTAATGAACGGATACTTTTGATTATTTCCGCATTTGAATCATGAACATAAGTGATATTGGTATGCTCACAGGTTTTCCAAATCGTTTAAGTAATATATTTCAAAAGTAATCACTTGACTTCATGAATAAAGTTTTAAAATTTTTGGGGTTACAAAATCGGGTCCTTACAATATGGTATCAGAGCATGTCAACTCTATGGCCTAGGGTATGGCCTTACGTGCTTCTTTGTGAAATTTGTGTGAGTTAACTGCTTGATTTATGCTGATAGTTTGTTAATTATGTGATAACTGCTGATGTGAAAGATGATTGTTAAATTCCTTGCGGTAACCGTCTAGTTGTGAACTTATCGTTGGATGTCTTGTTGTGAGTTATTGATGAAGTGCTTATTGAAAATTCCTTGTTGTGGATTTCGTAGAGGATTTCTTGTTGTAAAACTCTTGTTGAATTCCGTGGTATGGACTTGTTGTTGAATTTATTGTGTGAGACCCTAGTTGGGGATTCTCTGGTGAAACTCTTGCTGAAAGTTTTTGGTTGTGAAGTTCTTGTTGAAATTGTTTATGGGGAGTTTATGATTGTGATTTTCCGGTTGGATTTCTTGGTGTGAGATTTATTTGTTGAGAGTTCCTAGTGGTGGATCTCTTGTTTGAGCTTTGGTCAACTTCTTGATGTGAATTTTCCTTTATCACTAAGATTAAGATAATTGAAGAGAAATGATTAAATTGGCTTTCTTGGATGTTTGCTTATATGTCTCTATGGCTGTAGTTGAACAAGATTAAGGTAATAGTCGTCCGCTGTGACATATGAATGAGAATTAAAGATCTTGTCTTGAAAGAACTATATCTTTTGTCTTGAAAAATTGGATTTTTATTTGATGGATGATTTTTAATAATAAGGAGAATGTTAGCTTTTTCTAATAGTAGGATAATCTATAACATGAAAAGTTGTATGTTATGTTATGTGATTTCCTACATGTTCCTAGTTAATGTATGTTGTTAATTATCTTGTCATTCCTCTGGATTAAAACAAATACGCATGATGTAGTGATTAACCGGTTATTAGACTCGGTGGCTAAATATCTACATTTTATTTCATGACATGTAACCAAGCCGTTTACTTTGTAAAAGTCCACTAACATGTATTTGTCTGTTTTGCTTGGAAATGAACATGTACATCTTGACTTATTCCTGCATACAAGTTTGCTTATCATGCATGAAAGTTTAGAAAGTTGAATGAAATGAGGAATTTGTGTGTAACATGTTCTGTATGACAATGGTGAATATTCCTTGGAGATTAATTGTTAATATCCGATAATTTGTTCCGTGAGGTGTGAATTCTAGAAGCGATATGTTAATTGTTACGGTAGTGACTTGAATAGTAAGGTAATGATTCACGTGAAAACGTAGATGGATATGTTGTATTGAAGGTGTTGAGCATGAAGTAATGGTTTTAAAAAAAAATTGTGTTAACGAGGAAATTAAATGAAAGATACCTAGTGTATTTTGAAAACACTAAGTCTGGTATCTTTGTTTTTATGAGTTGCTAAAAGTTAGACGTTCTTTTTTGCATTAGTTTGTATGATTATACTAAAAGGTAAAACTCATGGTTCAAAGTAATGAATGAAGTGGGTGAAGTACTTAAATGTCATTGTGATGAGTGTGTTTGCATAAAGCTGGAAATTCCTTATATGTTTAAACTTGAAGTGACTCTCTAAACCTTTTGAAACTAAAAGCGAACCGATATGAAAAACAAAATGGGCATAATAAAGTTAAGGTAACAAATTTTCATTATGCTAGTGATTTCTTATATGTGCATAAATCTGAACCTTGATGATGAACATTGATGTTGTGTTTCTTAAGTTTTAACGGGTTAATGGATAAACAAAATTATGTTCTACGCTTTTGTGGAAAGTGGAATTGGGAATAGCGAAGTCATCTTGATTTTTGTACATGAAAATTTTGGTCTATAATGATTGACCTTTTGTAGTTGAATATTTGCAATGCACCATATAGTGGTAATGAACACAAATTAACTACTTTGATATTGTGCTTACAAAACTTGTTTCTGTTTCATGTGCGTCAGTAATTGTTATGCATAATTGCAATGTTATGGCATAAGTTTGTTTTTGTAAATGGACTGTGGGGACTCTCATGTCCTGGATGAAATGTAACTCATAAACTAACTAGACTTTTGAAAATGGTGATTAGGACGTTCAGTGTCGCAATGGAAAAAAAAAGAAAAAGGGGTTTTCAAGTTATTTTGAAATGGTTATGAAAACCTTGCTTTCACAGAGTGATTGCCATGAATCTTACATCTAATGTATTTTCGAAAATCATTTTGGCTGAAGTTTAGCATTTGGCTAAGCATTAATTAAGTTCCCTTCCTGAAGATCAAAATTTTTAACAACGGTATCTTGAACGAATTTGATGTTGTTAAAAACTTGGTGATGCGATTATGACCATGTGTTTCTAGACGTGATGCAAATTTGAGTACTAAATGTATATTTGCAAGTGTAATTGGGGTATCCATATCTAACGTATGTTATTGGATTGAATGTTTGTAAATTTTCAAATGATCATTGATAATAAAGTGTGTGATTTGAGTGGGCCTACTGTCTTGTACGTCTAGTTGAGGTGATTAACTAGTGAATCTTCTTCTACCGCATTCGTTTGTGGTAGAAATGTTTGATTAAATTGGATAATTATTTGGTAATTCTATTTTGTATTCGGAAGGACTCCAAAAATCTTGTTTGTCTAAATGCTACTTGTTGGATGACTAGCATGTTTCTGTGTTGTAGCAAATACAAGTTTGAAATGTTATTGAGAATTTTGAATTAATCGTGACTATTTCCCATGTATGAAATGAAATGACGCTATTTCCATCGAGTGGATGTTGATCTAGCTTTTGCATGTTGGATGCGATATAATGCATCGTGGTAAATGATTGGTATTGATTCCCACTTTCTTTCAAATTCGAAGGTGTTATCGTGAATCTCATTGTATGCGTTGATTGTTTTGAACGATTGTTATCTTGATAGATCGGGGAGATCTATTGTTCTTGTTGAATACTTGAGAATCTTTATTTCGGTTGTGATAATTTTCTCTTAGTCGTCCTAGTTATCCTGATATTTGGCTTTTGTAGTTGGACTCTAAGAGGTTAATTCATGAATTGTCTATGTGGCATCACTGTTATGTGGTATGTGTCCTTGTTTGTCGTCTAAGCGAATCATAATTTTTTAGATGGTGGATCTAAGGTTGATCGAGTAAATCTTTTGCCTAATGTTTAGGCGATGATAGTATTTGTTTTTCCTAAGAGTAAACTAATAAAATTTCGGGGACGAAATTTCTTTTAGGGGGGTAGGATTGTAACACCTCAAATTTCGTTTCCGGAATGATTGGAAAAAGTAGAGTGTCAGAGTATTCATTGGGAAATCCTCGTTTGAGAGAGAGGACGTCGCCCGAGAGAGAGACTCAGTTTTCTAATATGAGTTTCCCAGAGACCTCGCTTAAGCAAGGAAGTGGTCGCTTGAGTGAGACTGAAATCTGGAAAAGTTGTCAAATTCTAGCTTGAGCTAGAATTTTTGCCCAGGCTAGAGAGGAGTCTTAGCATACTGCCCGATTCTCGCTCGGGCGAGAAATCCGCGCTTGGGCGAGAGCGTCAGAGTTGAAAAGCTGAAAAATTGCGAAATTCTCGCCCAAGCGAGCCATTCTCTCCCGTGTAAGAATCCGATTTTCATAACCCGAAAATTCTTTTTAAAACCTTATTCATGAAAACGAAGTGATTACTTTTAAAAGACATTACTCGAACGATTTGGAAAACCTGATTGAATATATATATAAGTTCAATTCCTCTTTCAGGTGCAGAAACAATCAATCGTTCACTTCATTAGAAACATGTCATTTCACTTCCTTTTAATTACACAATTTAAATACAATTATCCTTTCTCAATAAAACTTCCATTGTTACATTGTTTAATATCCTAACTATACATTTAGGAGAGAGTCACTCATACATAAATCCCATTTAACATACTCTCCGTATCACATGCATTATTCAATTACAACATTAAGAACATAAAGCAACTACTCCAACATGTACTCTCCTCCGCAAGCATCTGATGTGCGACCGCCACGACTGTAACACCCTAAATTTTATGTCTTTAAAATTATTGTATCAGTCCTGGGATCCTCGCTTGAGCGATAGATTCTCACTTGGGCGAGAGAGAGACTCACCTGGGAGGGTGAAATCCTGGGGTATACTGGAAGATTCTCGCCTGAGCGAGAGTAGTCTCGCCTGAGCGAGGAAGGACATTTTGGACTGTTGACACTGTGAGATTCTCGCTTGAGCGAGAGGGTCAGATATGGATTTTTAAAATGGGCGGGATTTTCTCGCTTGAGCGAGAATAACCTCGCTTAAGCGAGAACCCGACGAGACATCATTTAATAAGAAACCCTAAACAGATTTTAGGGTTAAGAACTAAAGAGAGGTGAGAGAAGAGAGCTTTTCCAAGGGCAAGGAGCTTTGATACTCACCTAAGAGCTTGAGAAGAGATAAAACTCTTGATTCTAACTCTCTTCTTCTCTTTTAAACTCACTTTGAGTATGTTGGATCTCTTCTCAAAATGTGAGAAACCATGGAAACTCATCCTTTTGAGTTATGGTTCGTTTTATGTCATTCTTACCTTGTAAACTCTTGGTTTAGAGTTAGTATCTCAAGATTGGAAAGGGTTGTGGGTCGATTCATGAAAACCCCAAAACCCTAAAGTGAAAATGTGGTAAAAGGAGAGAATGAGTAAAATGCTAGAGGTAGAAGATGAGTTTACCTCCAGATATTGGAATATGAGAGGATTATGCATGTTTTAGATGGTTGAATACTTATGATGAAGGTAGTTTAGAAACATCGAACATGTGATGAATATCTTGTATGATTAAATGATGCAATATAAGTTGTTTATGTGATATTTGGAATGAATGACTAACATTGTGTTATATGGTGGGATGAGGAAAGATCGTAAAGTTGGATGCGGTATCGGTGGAACTTGAGAAGTGGCCAAGAACCAAACCCAACACTCATCGATGTAAGGATAAGTCTTTAATTGTGCATTTGGAATAGAAAATGTGTGTTTTATGGTTATGCAATGATTGAGTTGTAAATTACTTATTTAGTATAAACATATATGGGTGTGTTTATCTTAAAGTAGGCGTAGATTTATGGAAAAGGAAAATATGTGTATTTTCTGGTTATGCAATGATTGAGGTTGTTAATTACGCATTTAGTATAAACATATATGGGTGTGTTTATATTAAAGTAGGCGTAAGTTTACGGAAATGGAAAACGTGTGTATTTTCTGGTCATGCCATAATTATATTTTGAATTACGGATTTAGTATAAATATATATGGAGTGTTTATACTAAAGATGGCGTAGATTTACGGAAAATAGTTTATGCGGAAATCGATGAAAAGAAAATATGTTTTAGCCAACCATGGATGGTTAGCGACTCTGGCTTGAGTATAGAAGCATACACTCTGGCTTGAGTATAGAAGCATACACTTTGGCTTGAGTATAGAAGCATACACTCTGGCTTGAGTATAGAAGCAAACACTCTGGCTTGAGTATAGAAGCATACACTCTAGCTTGAGTATAGATGCAAACACTCTGGCTTGAGTATAGAAGCATACACTCTGGCTTGAGTATATAAGCAAAAACTCTGGCTTGAGTATAGAGGCATACACTCTGGCTTGAGTATATAAGTGTGATTTGTTTTAAGAAAAATGGGAATCTTCTTTTAGCTAACCCTAAGGTGTGTAGCGACTTTGGCTCAAGTTATGTAGCAAGACAAAAATGAATTTCGAAAATGGTTTACTAACCCTTTTACTTAATGTGGATTATCTTATAATGACGTTTATTGAATTAACGACTTACTCCTTTGTGTGTTTGTGTTCTTGTCATTGATAATCCCATTGCAGATAAACAGGTGACATGAGGGGAACTCATTTTTGGGAAGTTTAGGGAGCTTATATTTTGAATTCATTTATTTGCACTATTTGTATACGAGTGCATTTTCGATAGTTTCAAAACAATGTGTAATTATGACTATATGATAACGGATATTAAGTGTAACTCTGGATATGTGCAACTATGGTTGATTTGAAACTCATAACTAGTTATATGCGGTGGTTACTAAATTACGTGGAATGAATTATGATTTTCTGTTAAGTGGAGTTCATAAAAGTATGAAGAGGTGGAATGAATATGACTAGGTAAATAAGATTAAAATGAAAGGGGAATGTATGCGGGAAGAGTAAATAAGGGAAAAAATTTCAGGGGTAGAATTTCGGTCTTTACAACGACCTGAACTCAAATACATAACACATACAAGGAAAGACAGAGGGAGTAAGAACCAACTACGGCGAGCGTGGCGTGGATTTACATGAAGTAATAACATTAAAGTATTAAAACCACACACATCTAACATCAATCATGATAAACATATATCAATCAACACATATTATCCATATTCACCCTATAGTACACATATATCCCATACTATATGTGTTCTATAGTGTGCATATTTACTCTTCACATATTATCCATATTCACCCTATAGTACACATACATCCCATAATATATATGTTCTATAGTGTGCATATTTTATTCATCTCAACATACGCATTTCTCGTCGTTCATATTCACCCTATAAGATATATATCCCATAATATATATCTTATGGAATGCATATGATTTTCATTCCGAGTATACACTTTTCACATCATTCACATTACGTAGTAGTTTACCCTTGATAATCTTTCAACAATTATGCACCGTACAAATAATCATCTACCACATCGGGCAGGTCGAGTATTTCACATTATTCTTACCTCACATGTTCGTCATGGCACAAAATATCACCTCAATGTTATACACCAATAAACACAAGGCATCACATCGTTCCAACACCATGGAATAACACACAACACCTTCATTATCACAACATAGCCATACATATTTATAACAATAAAGCGATTCACAACATATTCACTTCGATAAACATACTCATCTCCACCTTTACAAATCAACAACTCATTCAAACAATTCTCATTTTCCCACCTTAATAACTCATCACACATTCATTGTTACAAACACACCCATATATGTTTATAACAATCAACAACCCACCACATACTCATTTATATTTACGCCCATACGTAACTCATACTCGATCATTATCACACAACATAGCAATTTCTACTTTTGTCAATAAACACACATATCACAATCCTTATTACAAACACACCCATATGTGTTTATATTAAATCAACCATCCATAACATACCATTATTCATAAACAAGCCACACATAAAACATCACTCATCATATACACATTAACGCTAGAACCATCTTTAATGACATTGTACTTTCATATGGCATTGTACTTTCATAAACGGTTTTCTCCGCACATATGTCTCCACTTTTACGGCTAATACATCCTTATGTAAAATAAAGACTCTCACATGGACCACAAACTCCCAATAGAGTTTCTATCCGTTAATGTGCACCGATTCTTAAGGGAAATCGGAGATGATGACTCTAAGGAAATACTCTAAGACCACAATGGTCTTCTCCCTCACCTTAGGTTGTGTAAGCTCCATGGATCCGCAAATAGCTCCATCTTCCTCCATCTCCTTCAACCTCCATTGTTGCTTTTTCCTCTCCAAAGCTCTCCAATGTTCCATTAAGAAGAAAGAGGAAGAGGTTTTGATGTGTTTTTGAGGTTTAGAGAAGGAAAGAGTCGGGATCTATGGGGAGCCACTGTTGGGAGTGAAAGGGGAGAAAAGAAAATGAAGATTAGGGTTTGTGAAACCCTTTCTTTTCTTTTATAGCTGGGCACTCTCGCCCGGGCGAAAATATCTCGCTTGGGCGAGAAACCCACAATATTTTAATGTTCCAGACACGAGCTCTCTCGCCTGGGTGAGAATCTCTCGCTCAAGCGAGAATCTCACAGCCTGCCCAGGCTTTCTCTCGCTCAAGCGACCCATTCCTCGCTTGGGCGAGACTCCCAAAATTTCCAATTTCAAAAAACTGATCCTCACGCTCAAGTGAGAATCTGGCAGTATGCCCCATTCTTCAGGACTGTTACCTAATTTCAAGGAGGATAAATTTGGGGTGTTACAGCCCGGGCCAGGCCGCGCAACTATAAAATTAAAAGAGGGGTTTCAAAAACCCTAATCTTCATTTTATTTTCTCTCCTTTCTCTCACAACAGCGGCTCCACCCAAATGAACCATTCTCCTCTCCACTAAACATCAAAACTCATCAAAACCTATTTCTATTACTTCTTGGTGGCACATTTGGGAAATCTTGGAGGTGAAAAATGGAACAATGGAGATTGGAGAAGATGAAGGGAGATGTGGCTCTTTTGCGGAGCAACGGAGCTTACGCATCCTAAGGTGAGGAAGAAGACCATTGTGATCATAGAGTATTTCATTAGAGTCATCTTCTCCGATTTCCCTCAAGAATCAGAGAGTATTAACAAAATAGAAACTCTCTTGGAAGTTTGTGGTCCATGTTGGAGTCTTTATTTTCCATGAAGAGGTATTAGCCATAAATGTAGAGATATATGAGTGGTAAAAACCGTTTTATTAGAATAAAATGTAATATGCTTATTTATGGTAATACGCCGTCATGAGAAATGGTTCTATCGTTAATATGTTGTATGATGATAAATATGTTATGAGTTATTTATTGTGATAAAAATATTTGAGTATATTTATGATAATGACTAAGTTGTGAGTCGCTTATTTGTTATAAACATATATGAGTATGTTTGTAATAATGATTATGTTGTGTGATAATGATTGTGTTGTAAGTTGTTTATATGTCGTAAAGAATTGAATTAATATGAATCTTATGACATGGTTGTAGTGGTGGGTATTATGGTGAAATGTGATGTGATGGAAGTATTTAGATGATATATGATGTTATAAAATGGGTGGATTTTCTGGTTGTATGTGATTGTGAAAGAATGGGAAGAAAGTCTATATTGCTCCCTTAAGAGGTTGAGCATTGAATGACTTGCCCTACATGGTATTGAATTGAATGACTTGCCCTACGTGGTATTGCGAATGACTTACCCTACGTGGTATTGCGAATGACTTGCCCTACGTGGTATTGAATTGAATGACTTGCCCTACGTGGTACTGCGAATGACTTGCCCTATGTGGTATTAAATTGAATGACTTGCCCTACGTGGTATTGAATTGAATGACTTGCCCTTCGTGGTATTGCGAATGACTTGCCCTACGTGGTATTGCAAAATGACTTGCCCTACGTTGTATTGCGAATGACTTGCCCTATGTGGTATTGAATTGAATGACTTGCCCTACGTGGTATTGCGAATGACTTGCCCTACGTGGTATTGCGAATGACTTGCCCTACGTGGTATTGAATTGAATGACTTTCCCTACGTGGTATTGGCTATTCGTTGCAATGTATGACTTGCCCTCGTGGTATTAGTTATTCGTAGCAATTTATGACTTGCCCTCGTGGTATTGGCTATTCGTAGCAATGTATGAACATTATATGGTTTATTGTATTGATTGGTATATGTCTAATATGCTTGATTTTAGATGTTATGTAGGGTGTAATACTTTAATGTTATTACTCTATGTAATTCCACGCTACGGTCGCCGAAGTTGGTTTTTACTCGCTTTTTGCCTCTGCTTGTATGTGTTATGTATTGGAATTCAGGTGGCGGGTATAGTACATTGGATGCTCGCGGAGGAAGCACTGATTAGTGTAGTTACTTTAAGTACACGACATTGTAATTGAATAAGGCATGTAATATGAAGAACATGTTTAAGTGAACTTTCTCCTACATGTATAATGAGGTTATTTTGATGAGGTTAAATGGAAGTATTATTTGAGAAAGGATAATTGTATACAATATGTATGATAAAGGAAGTGTAATGGTATGTTTTTAATGAATGGATACTTTTGATTATTTCCGCATTTGAATCATGAACATAAGTGATATTGGTATGCTCACTGGTTTTCCAAAGTATCGCTACATAACTTGAGCCAAAGTATCTCTACATAACTTGAGCCAAAGTATCGCTACATAACTTGAGCCAAAGTATCGCTACATAACTTGAGCCAAAGTCGCTAACAAATCATGGTCGGCTAAAAACATATTTTCTTTTCATTGATACACCACCAATTCATAAACAGTAAATCCACGCATTCTATATTACAAACATACCCATATATGTTTACAATAACTAAGCGATTCATAACTTTATCGTTATCCACAACCAAAAAATCCACACATTTTCCATTTCAATATGCTATTTAAAGACTTCTCCTTACCTTGGTGAGTGTTGGGTTTGGTTCTTGGTAACTTCGCAAGTTCCACCGACACCGCCTCCAACTTTAGGATCTTTCCTCATTCCCACCATATAACACAATGTTAGTCATTTATTCCCAATATCTCATAAACAACTTATATTGAATTAATTAACCATACAAGATATTTGTCATATTTTCAATGTTTCTAAACTACTTTCATCATAAGTTTACAAACATCTAAAACATACATATTCATCTCATATTTCAACATTAGAGTGCATACTCATCTTCTACCTCTAGCATTTTACCCATTTTCCTCTTTAACCACATTTTCATTTTAGGGTTTTGGGGTTTCCTTGAATCAACCCACAAACCCTTTCCATTCTTGAAATACTAACTCTAAACCAAGAGTTTACAAGAGGAAAACAACATAAAACAAACCATAACTCAAAAGGGTGAGTTTCCATGGATTCTCACATTTTGAGAAGAGATCCACCATACCCAAAACAAGTTTCAAAGGAAAAAGAGAGTTAGAATCAAGAGTTTTACCTCTTCTGAATCTTCTAGATGAGTATTAAGGCTCCTTGCTCATGAAAATGCTCTCTTCTCTCACTTCTCTTCAATTTCTAATCCTAAAATGTGTTTGGGGTTTCTCATTTAATGCAAACTCGTCGGGTTCTCGCTTAAGCGAGTCGATTCTCGCTCAAGCGAGAAAATCCCGCCTATTTTAAAAACTCAAATCTGACCTTCTCGCCTAGGTGAGGAAATTCTCGCTCAGGCTAGGCAGCTCTCCCTCAAGCGAGGATCCTCTTGCTCAAGCGATGATCTTACAACCACGACAGGTCAAAATGCCACTTTTCTCGCCTAAGCGAGAACACTCTCGCTCAGGCGAGACAACTCTCGCTCAAGCGAGAATCCTTTAGTATAGCCTAGTATTTCACTCACCCAGGTGAGCCCTTGTCGCCTGGGCGACACTTTTCTCACTCAGGCGAGACCGCTCAGGACTGACACTATAATTTAAAACCTTAAAATTCAGGGTGTCAGAAATCTCCCCCTCTTATAAGAATTTTCGTCCCCGAAAATTAAACATACCTCGATTCGAAATAGTGAGGGTAATCCTCCCTCATATCACGCTCCACCTCCAAAGTAGCGTCCCCTTCGTCCACTTGGCTCCATAGTACCTTCACCAAGGCAATCTCCTTGCCTCTCAATCTCTTGATACTGGTATCCATGATTCTCACGGGCAGCGAGTCACCGACATGAGGAATTACCTTTTATCGGGCCATCTACGCCCGATGCCTTTGCACCACTCATAGTGAACACTCTGCCAGTGGATCGAGGTCGTTCAACCCTCACAACATTCACGCTTTGCGGTAGCTTAGGACAATTCCTTCGAATATGTCCAACTTCCTTGCAATAAAACAAGTAAGTGTCATTCTGGGGCACGAGTCACCGACATGAGTTCGGCCACATTTGTTGCACAGAGAGGGAGTGTTCAACCGTGACCCTCCAGTAGGGACATGAGTCCTAGACCCATGTGAAGGATAACTCCGATTACTTGTCGGTGGGGAGTAAGGCTTCCTTTCCTCATGGAAAACCTTCCCTTTTGCCTTTTCCGTGCGGGAAGTTTCGTTGAGGCCCAAAGTGTTCGGGAGGGACCACCCTAGATGTTGCCGCTTCATCAGCTGCCAAATCATCTTCGTACACCCTACACTTGTTCACCAGGGTAGGGAAATCAACAATCTCTTGGTGCCCAAACATACTTTTCAACTTGGGCTTCAAACTCGATTCGAACTTGGCGCATTTGGACCTTCCGTCCATTTTCAACTTGGCGTAGGGGCAAAACCGGGCCAACTCTTCAAACTTGGCCGCATAGTCTCCTACTAACATGTTCCCCTTCTCCAGCTTCAGAAATTCCATCTCTTTCTTCCTTTTCGAATCAGCAGGAGAGTACTTGTGTAGGAACTTCTCCTTGAAGGTAGCCCAGGAGATCAGTCGTCCTTCGGTTTCCATCTGTCGCCGAGTATACTCCCACCAGTTCTCAGCCTCGATCACCAACACGTAAGTAGCATAAGTTAGTTTCTGAGCCTCAGTGCAGTTCATGGCTCTAAAGATCCGCTCTACCCCTTGGACCCACTCGATGGCAGCTTCAGGAGCAAATCCCCCTTGGAACTGAGTGGGGTTCCTCCTGCAGAACTCATCTAAGCCCCGATATTCCGCCGTCCCTGGTGGAACTAGTGGATGTGGATTCGGGCTTTGTGTCGGATTCTGGTTCAAATTCTGCAAGTTCTCGTTGACCTGCTGTAGCACCGCCACCATTTGAGCTAATAAATTGTTCGAGACGTTCTGACCCGCCCCTCTTTCTCTTCCTCTTCCTGCCATGAGTACCTATACTCACTCAATTGTTAGTAAGCGAGTTTGTATAAACACAGGGCACACAATACTTAACATTTAGCATCATTCAAACCACTTCAGCACATAAGGATACAAAGAAGCATGCAAGGCCATATCCTAGGTCGCAGGATTAACTATGCTCTGATACCATATTGTAACAACCCGAAATTTTATCCTCGAAATTTTATCCTTATTTAATCCAATTCCATGCGTTTAACAATCAATCATAATTACCGAACAACTAAATTTATTTAAAATGTCTCACTTCTCCCTCACACTCGATTTATGAACCAAAAGTAACATACAACGTTCGATAGCAGAAAAACATAATTCATTAATATAACCTAGTAACCACCACATACAATTAGCTATGGGTTTCCAAAACACCCATAGCTACATATATCCCGAGTTACTAGTCTCCATGATTAATATCATGTACAAAAAATAGTATTCATAGTACAATTAGTTACTTCAATTACAATCAATTAGAGTTACAAAAGAATGGATAAAGAGACGTCAAAAACAAAGGTCTCTAATCCCCTACTCAAAAATCATCCTTCTCCGTCCACCTACCTGCAATGGGATTAACATTTACAATACACAAAACAACACCAAGGAATAAGTCATTAACTCAATAAACTTCAATGTAATTTAATCCACATTTAATAGGTTTAAACAATGATATAAATTAAATCCTCTTAAAACCATTTTCGTCATCTGTACTTTTGAAAAACCATGCTACATAACTCGAGCTAGAGTCGCTAACCCATTCTGGTCGGCTAAAACGAGTTTTATTTTCATTGGCACTCCACCAATCCATAAACCATAAATTCACTTGTCATCACTACAAACATACCCATATATATTTGTAGTGACTAAGTGATTTACCATTTATTACTTTGTTTCCAAGTTTTATTTCCATTGGCACTCCACTAATAAGTAGACAATAAACGCACCCCACATCACTACAACATAGCGTATATGCCTGTAACTACAATGTGGCTCATAGTTTATCGTATTATCCGAGTTTTATTTCCATTGGCACTCCACCAATATTTGGACAATACATGCACCCGACATCATTACAGCATAGCGTATATGCCTGTAACTACAAAGTGACTTACAACTTATTGTTTTATCCGAGTCTTATTTCCATTGATACTCCCCCAATAAATAGACAATAAATGCACCCGACATCATTTCAACATAACAAATATGCTTGTAACTACAAAGTGACTTACAATTTATTGCTTTATTCCGAGTCTTATTTCCATTGGTACTCCCCCAATACAAAAATGATAAATACACCCGACATCATTATAAACATATCCACATATGCTTATAACTACAAAGTGATTTACATTTCCTGATTACATTTTCGAGTCTTATTTCCATTGGTACTCCCCCAATAAGTAAACCGTAAATTCAGTTCTAACCATTATCAACATACCCATATACGTTCATAATGATTAAGTGATTCACATTTTATCCATCATCCATAACAGAAAGTCCACGCATTTTCCAACACAATGCATAAATTAAAGACTTATCGTTACCTCGGTGAGTGTTGGGTTTGGTTCCTAGTAACTTCGCAAGTTCCACCGACACCACCGCCAACTTTAGGATCTTTCCTCATTCCCACCATATAACACAATGTTAGTCATTCATTCCAAACAACAAATAAATAACTCATATCGCATCATTTAAACATACAATATATTTATCATATTCTCAATGGTTCTATACTACTCTCATTAAGAGTTTACAACCATCTAAAACATAGATATCATCTCATATTTTAACATTGTAAGGCAACTCATCTTCTACCTCTAGCATTTTACCCATTCTCTCTCTCTAACCACATTTTCTCTCTCTAGGGTTTTGGGGTTACCATGAGGCAACCCACAAATCCTTTCCATTCTTGTAATACTAACTCAAAACCAAGAGTTTACAAGATACAAGGACATAAAACGAACCATAACTCGAAAGAGAGAGTTTCCATGATTTTACCCACTTGGAGAAGAGATCCATAATACCAAAAATGGGTTCTCAAGAGAAGAAGAGAGTTAGGATAGAGAGTTTTACCTCTTCTCAAGCTCTTGAACAAAAATCAAAGCTCCTAGACCTTGGGAATGCTCTCTTCTCTCACCTCTCTTCAATTCTTAACCTAAAATGTGTTTGAGATTTCCCTCATTTAATGTTCTCGTCGAGTTCTCGCTTAAGCGAGCTTTCTCTCGCTCAAGCGAGAAAATCCCGCCCATTTTAAAAAAACTCAACTCTGACCCTCTCGCTGAAGCGAGGGATTCTCGCTCAAGCGATAATCTCACAGTGCCAATAGCCCCAAAATGCCATTTCTCGCCCAGGCGAGACAATTCTCGCTCAGGCGAGAATCCTCCAGTATATCCCAGGATTTCACCCTCCCAGGTGAACCTCTCTCGCCCAAGCGAGAATCTCTCGCTCAAGTGAGGATCCCAAGACTGATACTATAATTTTAAATACTTAAAATTTGGGGTGTTACAATCCACCCCCTCTTATAAGAATTTTCGTCCCCGAAAATTAAACATACCTCGATTCGAACAAATGAGGGTAATCCTCCCTCATCTCTTGCTCAACCTCCCAAGTAGCATCTCCTTCGTCTACTTGATTCCACAACACCTTTACCAAGGCAATCTCTTTGTCTCTCAATCTCTTTACACTGGTATCCATGATTCTCACGGGCAACGTCGCAAAAGTCAAATTATCCTTCAACTCTATTTGATCAGATTCAACCACATGAGATGGATCTCCAACATATTTCCTCAACTAAGACACATGAAACACATTATGGAGATTGGATAACAATGGAGGTAAAGCAATACGATATGCTACCGACCCAATTCTCTTTAGTATTTGATACGGCCCAATAAATTGAGGAGTCAGCTTACGGGACTTCAACACTCTACTGATACCAATAGTCGGAACAACTCTCATGAAAACAAGATCTCCCTCGTTAAATTCACGAGGTTTCCGTCTCTTATCATAATAGCTCTTCTGTCGACTTTGGGCGATTCTCATATGTTCCCGGATTTTCTTGATCTTATCCGTCGTCTCCTGGACCATTTCGGGCCCCAATATCAAGTTCTCCCTAGTCTCAAACCAACTCACGGGAGTTCGGCACTTCGTACCATACAACGCCTCATAAGGTGCCATCCCAATACTCGAATGGAAGCTATTGTTGTAGGTAAACTCGATCAACGGCAACATGCTATCCAATGACTGTATTGTCCTTTCTGATTGACCGTCCATTTGGGGTGTTACAGGGACTATTCTCATGAATACATGATCTCCCTCCGTAAACTGAAGAGGTTTCCGCCTCTTATCGTAATAGCTTCTCTGCCGACTCTATGCTATTCTCATATTCTCTCGAATATTTTTGATCTTTTCCGTTGTCTCTCAGACCAACTCGGGTCCCAATACCAAGTTCTCCCCAGTTTCAAACCAACTCACTAGAGTTCGGCACTTCCTACCATACAATTCCTCATTGGGTGCCATCCCAATGCTCGAATGGAAGCTATTATTGTAGGTAAATTCACTCAAAGGCAACATGCTATCTCAACTCCCCGGTTGTTCCAAGACACAAGCCCTCAAAAGATCCTCCAATGACTGTATTGTTCTTTCAGATTGATCGTCCGTTTGTGGATGATAAGCTGTACTCAATTTCAACTTAGTTCCCAATGCGGACTGCAAACTAGTCCAAAAGTTTGAAGGGAATCGGGGATTCCTATCTGATACAATGCTCGACGGTATCCCATGCAAACGAACTATTTCCCGAATATACAGCTCTGCCAATCGCTCCAAAGAATACCTCATGTTCATAGGCAGAAAGTGTGCAGATTTAGTCAACCGATCCACTATCACCCATATCGAATCGTATCCTTTATGAGTCCTTGGAAAGCCTGATACAAAATCCATGGAGATACTATCCCACTTCCAAACGGGAATCTCTAGGGACTGTAATTCTCCCGCTAGCCGCTGATGCTCAATCTTGGCTTTCTGATAGACAAGACAACTCGAGACATACAAGGCCACATCCTTTTTCAACCCCGACCATCAAAACAACTTTTTCAAATCTTGGTACATCTTTGTTGTTCCTGGGTGAAAACTCATTTTACTCTTGTGTGACTCCTCTAAAATACTCTTTCGGAATTCTGCATCATGAGGCACACACACTCTCCCTTTGTACCGCAACATTCCACTAGGGTCCGATGTGAAATCGATTTCCTTCCCTTTCATCATTAGATCTTGTTTAACCATTAGCTCACTATCCTCAACTTGCATTACCCGAATTTGATCAAACAGTTCATTTGTGATCTTAAGCATTCCAAACATTATACTATGAGGTCTTATTTGAACTTCCAAGTTCATATCCCTGAACTCCTCAATCAGTTTTCCTTCTCTAACCATCAAAGCCGACATGTGTAAAGATTTCCGACTTAAAGCATTGGCCACTACATTGGCCTTTCCCGGATGGTACTGCAATCCAAAATCATAATCCTTAAGGAACTCCATCCACCTTCTCTATCTCATATTCAGTTCCTTTTGATCAAACAAATAATTCAGGCTCTTGTGGTCGCTGTACACCTCAAACCTTACGCCATGAAGATGGTGTCTCCAGATTTTTAAGGCAAAGACCAGTGCAGCTAATTCTAAATCATGTGTAGTATAGTTTTGCTCATGTGTCCTCAATTATCGCGAAGCATAAGCAACCAATCACGATCCGTACAAGGAAGAACCAACACCGATGCCGTAGTCAACCTCCGTTTCAACTCTTGAAAACTTTCTGGTAAGCTTAGTCATAGGTAGTGCTAATTTCGAAAATCCTTCTATGAACTTCCGATAATAATAGGCCAATCCCAGAAAGCTCCTGATCTCGGTAATTGACTTGGGTACTTCCCATTCCATAACCGCCTCAATAATAGAAGTATATACTGCTACTCCTTCCTTGGATACTACATGCCCAAGAAAGTTTACCGATTCCAACAAGAAATCGCATTTGGATAATTTAGCATACAACCGTTTCTTACTCAAAAGATCTAGAACAATTCTCTAGTGCTCCGCATGTTCGTCTCGGCTTTTGGAGTGAACCAGAATGTCATCAATAAATACCACTACGAATGAATCCAAATACAGATGAAAAATCTTATTCCTATAGTCGGTAAATATTGTTGGGGCATTCGTTACACCAAAAGGCATTACCAAATACTCAAAATGTCCATACCTCGTCCTAAAAGCAGTTTTAGGAATATCCTCCGACTTCACGCGAAGTTGGTGGTAACCTGACCGAAGGTCAATTTTTTAGAACACCACCGCTCCCCTCAACTGATCCATCAAGTCATCAATCCTAGGTAATGGATACTTGTTCTTGATGGTGAGCTTGTTCAACTGTCTATAATCAGTGCACAACCTCATACTCCCTTCTTTCTTCTTAACCAACAAAACAGGTGCACCCCACGGTGAGACACTAGGATGAATAAACTTCTTTGCCAACAAGTCCTCCACCTGCTTTTTCAACTCAGCCAACTCTAACGGTGCCATCCTATAAGGAGCTATAGAGATGAGTCCCGTTCCAAGTACCAAATCAATAGAGAATTCAACTTCTCTCACTAGAGGCAATTCCGAAATATCACCGGGAAATATCTCAGGAAATTCACGAACAATCCGAATATCCTCAACCTTGGGTTTCTCAATACCCTCCGGGGATGCCAACAACACAAACACAGCTCCTCCCTCCTTACAGGAAGTCCTGACTTCCGTAGCCGATAACGGTTTCATATAACTAGCCTCATCAGAAATCTCACCCGGATTTCCGAACACCACAGTCTTATCAGCACAATTAGGCACCACATGATTTGCCGACAACCAGTCCATTCCCAGAATTAGATCTATCTGGGATAGTGGTAAGCAGATTAAATCCAAGGTAAATGTCCTACCGTTTACCATTACCGGACATCGAGACACAACCGTCGACACCACCGCAGGCTCATTAGTTGGGGTGGATACGACCAAGTCGAAAGGCAACGACTCAGTTTTCAATTTTAGTCTATCCACGCATTCAATAGATACAAAGGAGTGTGTCGTTTCCGAATCAAATAACACTAAAAGAGGAATACCTGCCACCATGCAATTACCTTTTATCAGACCAACTACACCCGATGCCTCTGCACCACTCTTGGTGAACACTCGGCCAGTAGATCGTGGTCGTTGAGCCCTCACAGCATTCACACTCTACTGTAACATAGGACAATATCTTTTGATATGCCCAACCTCCTTGCAGTGAAAGCAGCTAAGTGTCGTTCCGGGGCATAAGTCACTAACATGAGTCTTGCCGCACTTGTTGCAAAAGGATGGCGACTGAAACTGTTATCCTCCCGCCTTTGCATGAGGCCTCGCCCCATGCGAACTATTTCCCCGATTTCCCGTAGGTGGGGAGTATGGTTTTCGTTACTCTCGGAAAACCTTACTCCTTCCCTTTCCATGTCCATAACTCCTTTGATGCCCAAAGTGCCTCAGAGGATTGGTTCGAGGAGTCACCACCTCATCTATTGTCCGGTCGTCCTCATACATCCTGCACTTGTTTACCAGTGTAGCAAAATCCGCAATTTCTTGATGCCCGAACATCCTTTTTAACTTGTGCTTCATGCCCGATTCAAACTTAGAACATTTGGACCTCCCGTCCACTTCCAATTTAGCGTATAGGCAAAATCGGGCCAATGTATGAGTTACCTCGTGGTAATGGCTATTCATAGCAATGTATGAGTTGCCTTCGTGGTAATGGCTATTCGTAGCAATCTATGACTTGCCCTTCATGGTATTGGCTCTATTTAGAAATGTATGATTTACCCTATGTGGTATATTATTGTATTGAAAGTGGTTTTACTTTGGAAAGTGTTGTAATGTTGTGTAAGTATGTTAATGTCTTAAGTATAATGTTGTTGTGGTTATTGGAAGGGATTATTGTGTGGTAATTTATAATGAAGATTAAATGAGATAAAACCTGTAAGTATGTGTAATAGATGCGATTTGAAAAGTGAATAGCTTATGGTATGTTGTATTGATGGATTAAATTGTCTAAGTGAGACATGAGGATTATGCTAATTGAATATATGAACATTATGTGGTCTAATGTATTGATTGGTATATGTTTAATATGATTGATGTTTGACGTTGTATAGGTTTTAATACTTTAATGTTATTACTCCATGTATTTCCACGCTCTGGTCACCGTAGTTGGTTCTTACTCCCTTTTGTCTCTACTTGTATGTGTTATTTATTGGAATTCAGGTGGTAGCTATAGTGCAGTGGATACTCACGGAGAAAGTACCGATTAGTGTAGTTACTTTACGTACACGACATTGTAATTTAATAAGGCATGTAATATGAAGAACACGTTAAAGTGAATTTATGTATAAGTGACTTTCTCCTACATGTATAATGAGGTTATTTTGAAGAGGTTAAATGGAAGGATTATTTGAGAAAGGATAATTGTATATAATATGTATGATAAAGGAAGTATAATGGTATGTTTTTAATGAATGGATACTTTTGATTATTTCCGCATTTGAATCATGAACATAAGTGATATTTGTATGCTCACAAGTTTTCCAAATCGTTTAAGTAATATATTTCGAAAGTAATCACTTAACTTCATGAATAAAGTTTTAAAATTTTGGGTTATAAAATTGGATCCTTACATAATGTTGTTGTGGTTATTGGACTAAATTATTGTGTGGTAATTTATGATGAAGATTGAATGGAATAAAACGTGTAAGTATGTGTAATAGATGCGATTTGAAAAGTGAATAGCTTATGGTATGTTGTATTGATGGATTGAATAGTCTAAGTGAGATATGAGGATTATGCTATTTGAATATATGAACTTTTTGTGGTATAATGTATTGATTGGTATATGTTAAATACAATTGATGTTAGACGTTGTATAGGTTTTAATACTTTAATGTTATTACTCCATGTAATTCCATGCTACGATGACCGTGGTTGGTTCTTACTCCCTTGTGTCTCTGCTGGTATGTGTTATGTATTGAAATTCAGGTGGTGGCCATAGTGCATTGGATGCTCACGGAGAAAGTACCGATTAGCGTAGTTACTTTATGTACACGACATTGTAATTGAATAAGGCATGTAATATGAAGAACATGTTAAAGTGAATTTTTGTATAAGTGACTTTCTCATACTTGTATAATGAGGTTATTTTGATGAGTTTAAATGGAAGTATTATTTGAGCAAGGATAATTGTATATAATATGTATGATAAAGGAAGTGTAATGGTATGTCTTTAATGAATGGATACTTTTGATTATTTCCACATTTGAATCATGAACATAAGTAATATTTGTATGCTCATAGGTTTTCCAAATCGTTTAAGTAATATATTTCAAAAGTAATAACTTGATTTCATGATTAAAGTTTTAAAAAATTTCGATTACAAAATCGGGTCCTTACAAAAAATGGGCATAATAAAGTTATGTTGATATATTTTTAGTATGCCAGTGATTTTTCTTCGTATGTATATAAGTCTGAACTTTGATGATGAATGTTGATGTTGATGTTGTGTTGTTTACATTTAGAGAGTCATCGCTAAATTAATCTTGCTTTCACCCTATTCGTAGGCAGTGGTAAGAGTAACAGAAAAGCTATTTTTCATTTGTGTACATGAAACTTTTGTTCTATAGTAATTGATCTTTTGAAGTTGAATATTCGCAATACGTAATATAATTGTAAAGTACACTTACGATATATGTAGATATTGTCCCTTTGAAAACTTGCTTTTGTTTCATACGCATCAGTAATTGCTATGCATAATTGCGGTGTTATTACATATGTACATTCCTGTCAATGAACTAGGAGAACTCTACTATCATGAATGGTATATAAGTACAGGACTAACTAGCCTTTTTGAAAACTTGTGGTTAGGACTTTCAGTGTTCCATGAGTAATTGGTTATGAATCATTTTGAAATGGTTGTATTAAAACTTTTTGTTATGAGGTGATTGTCATGAGTCTTTTATTTGTAAGAATGAGATTGCAACTAAGAGGGGGGGGGGGGGGGGGGGGAGTGAATTAGTTGTTGCAAACGATGGCCAATTTTTCTGTAATATCAAAGTTGAAGTGCAGCGGAAATAGTATGCAAAAAAATATTGACTTTCAAAGATTGAAATATAACAAAGATAAGGAGAAGAGAGTACACATGTGTTTTATAATGGTTCACCTTCTTGTACACCGAAGGCTACGTCCAGTACTCTTGATTCGCAAGAGATTCCTTTATTAAATATAATGAGTTGTAATTATAATTATCTCACCCCGAGATCTCCTTGTACCTAACACACTCACTTATACTTAATCCCTTGGAAAACCCTATTCCAAGTAACACACTTGGAAAACACTATTCCAAGTCACTCAACCCCTTCATCTTCACAACCTTGTGAAAGAAAGTGAACTTTTCAAAAGTGAAGAATATACAATATGACTTGGATTGACTTTACAAGTGTATGTAACAATTCTAGACTTGCAATCCAAAAACAACTCTTATACTATAGATAATAATTCTCTTTGACATTGAAAAAGTTTGGAATGCACATAGAAGTAACTCTGAAATAACTTACAAAGTTTTAGAGTATGTTGCTTGAAAAGTGTAGAAAATTCAGAAATTGTGAGAGGTTAATGAGAGTTTAAATGAGAGTTTCTAATCTGAGTTGTTGTTTTTTGTGAGAGTGTTTCAATGCCTTTATATAGGCTTCCAATCAACCATAACACCTCTAGGGAAGTGTAGGTTTCATTTGGAATGAAACAAATCAGTTTTGAGTGAAACCTTTTCACTTCGAAATCTGAAAACTGATACAACAGCTCTCAGTAATCGATTACTGTAAGTGGGTAATCAATTACCCAACAATCCTGTTAACAACTATTTTGAATTTCACACAGTGTAATCAATTACTATATTTGAGTAATCGATTCCTCAACGTTACTGTGCAGCAGCTTTGTGAATTTCCCTTAGTGTAATTGATTACACTTCTCTGAGTAATCGATTACCCTGTTTTCTAAAAATGGTAATCTGTTACTTCAAAGACAGTAATGGATTACTCTTAGCTGTTGGAGGATGGATAACTCTTTTCACACTCATGTAACTTGTTACTCAAGTATGGTAACCCATTACATGTTGTTTTTGAAAATTATTTGTATTCACACTTAGATTATTCTGATTTTCTTGTAAACAATTTTGAGCATTATTAACTATGGTAATAAAGGATTTGTAAGGATAGAAATACCTAAAGACTTATGTGACACCCTGAATTTAAAGTTATTAAATTATAGTATCAGTTCTGGAAATCTCGCTTGAGTGAGAAAGGGGTCGCCTGGGCGATAGTGGCTCACCTGGGTGAGTGGATTACTGGGCTATACTGAAGGATTCTCGCCTGGGCGAGAAGTGGCACTCTGAAGCCGTAGAGGCTGTAAGATCCTCGCTTGAGCGAGAGTATCCTCGCTTGAGCGAGAGGATCAGATTTTCTCCCTTGAGCTAGAATGGGCTCGCTTGAGCGAGAACCCGACGCTGTTACATTAAATAAGGAACCCCAAACACATTTTTGGGTTAGAAATTGGAGAGAAGTGAGAGAAGAGAGCATTTTCTAGAGCAAGGAGCCTTGAGAATAATCAAGAAGCTTGAGAAGAGATCCTAAGGTTGGAGGCGGTTTAGGAGGAACTTGCAAAGTTACCAAGAACCAAACCCAACACTCACCAAGGTAAGTGATAAGTGTCTCCATTATTTATGAGATGATGTGAACATGGTATGTGTATGAGTCATTATGTTTGTAAGAATAGTACTATGGACCACCTTTATGGTGTGGGCCTACCCGAAGTGGTAGTGGATTATCTTTGTGACGTAGACTTACCCGGTGTGGAAATGGACCATCTTTATGGTGTGGACCTACACGAAGTGGTAGTGGATTATCTTTGTATTGTGGACCTACCCGAAGTGGTAGTGGATTATCTTGTGTTGTGGACCTACCCGAAGTGGTAGTGGATTATCTTTGTAATGTGGACCTACCCGAAATGGTAGTGGATTATGTTAATACAATCGATTAAGTGAAAATACAATCGATTGTCTGAGACAAATTTAATCGATTAAAGGATTGTAATAATCGATTATATGGAGCAGAAAAACCACAAACAACAGCTTGTAAAATACAGTTTCTAGGTAAACAAGCTATCCAAGAATCATGCAACCTCTCACTATGATATCACAAACAGCACACATCAATTATACAGATATCAAAGACTCAATCTTTATGGATAAAGATTTAATCTTTCAAGTTAAAGAATGCAAGATACTTAATATGCTTAAAACAGTAAAAGATAAGGCAAAGAGAAAGAAGATCAATAAATTTTATCCTGGTTCGTTCGCCTGTCCACTGGAAAACTACATCCAGGCCTCCCCTTCTGATCTGGGACATTTGCTTCACTATATTTGAAAATGTTCTTTACACACACACACTTCCAAATTGAGCCTTTCCTACTTGATATGCGATCCCTATTTCGCCAGGCCTTGACTTCCCTCCGTTCGCAAACGGTTGCCAATCTTGCTACTTGATACGCCAAACAAGATACTCAGTGAAGACTATATCCAACCAACCGCAGCTAGCCGATATTACAACTTTCTCTAAACCTTAGAGACTTACAACCAAAATTACAAGAAAACAAGCTTTTTGGCAAGAAACTCTTCAAGAAGAGTTCTTTGGCTTAAACAAGCCACTAACAACCCAAAATATGATTGAATCACACTCACTCACAAGGGTATGAGAAATCAAAGGATTGAAAAACAAGTTTGTGCACTTAGACCTGCACAAGTATGAAAAAGCTAATGTTTTTGTAAAACAAGAAACCAAGAATGCTTTTCACAAAGCAAGGGTTTTTCTCTCAAGATTTGACAATGAAGAACAAGGTGAATATCTCACAAGAAACTTGGGATTTCGAAAAAGTAAGCTCAAAATCAAGTTATGAAAATTTTGAAAGTTTTTAAGTTGTTCTAATTGTGAGAGAAACTTGGTCATTTATAGTTTTCTGGTTTCAACAGATTTAATCGATTAAATGACCTCTTAGTCGATTAACGGTTTGAAAATTAGTGTATTTCTGTTGAACATAATCGTTTAACAGAATACATTATCGATTATAACTGTCAAGATTCAAAACCTAGAGCTACTAGAACTCTTATTAATCGATTAAAATAATTCTTATTCAATTAACGGGTCTGTGCAGTTAGAAAATCGATTATATCACTATTAGGATCAATTATACGAAAAACTATAAGTTTTCTTGGTTAAGAGGTAACCCTCCAAAATAGATAGGTACTTAGTATGATGCATGATTTTCATAGAAAATATAATTTTGATGCAACCTACTAAAATGAAGAATGATGACTCTCAAAAACAGATTTTAGGCAATTTTACGAGCGCGTGAGACGATCATCATTTTGGGTTACCTAACCTAGACTCAAAGCTAAGAAATCATCTTAGGACTTCTAAGAAACAAATGTTGCAATTTGACTAGTACTTGCAATTTCATATTATCTTTGTGTTGTGGACCTACCCGAAGCGGTAGTGGATTATCTTGTGCTGTGTACCTTCCCGAAATGGTAGTGGATTACCTTTGTGGTGTAAACGAGCCAGATGTGGTCAAGAGTAAATTTGAGGCTAAGTGTAATTGATGAAATAAAAGTGCCTTGGAGTGAATGAATATGCATGCTATAGAATATATATTATGGGATATATATATACTATAGGGTGAATATGGATAAAATGAAAATAGAATAAAGGAAATACGAACGTTTATATTCATGTATTTAAGAAATGTGTTTCATTTAAATGCTTATGTATATTTAAAATGTGGATTTTCTTATGCGATTATTATTGAACTAATGACTTACTCCCTTGTGTTTCGTGTGTTGCTATGATAATCCCATTGTAGGTAAACAGATGATTTGAGGATGCTTTATTTGGAGTCTTATGAGCTTTTAAATATGGATTTCCTTCATTTGTATTTTGTATCATGACTGACTAAATGCCATTTTGGGATAATTGTAATTCTTAGCATTGTAACACTGGATATGTGTAGCTATGGGTATTTGGAAAACCCATAGCTAGTTGTATGTGGTAGTTACTGGAAGTATTAATATGAATTATGTTTTTCTGCTAAATGAATGTATGTATGGAAATTACGTTATAAAATAATCTTAAACTAGGGAGAAAGAATTATATAAAGTTGTTGGACTGGTAATTTTAAGTTATATGAAAAACGTTGGTATGAGGGGATTAAAAAAAGGAAAAAAATTTCAAGTGTAGAAATTGGGTCCTTACAACTTAGACTCTAAATCTTGAAGCTTTGTCTTCGATAGTCTTGATAGGTCTTTTTCCTTTCTTCTTTTTGTGATGTTGGTGTCTTCATCAAAACCGTGCCAAGGTCAGGAACAAGATCGTCTTCACAATCTCCCCCTTTTTTATTATGACAAACCAATATCTTCTTAAAGATGTATTTTTCTGAGAGTAGCATACTTGATGATGTTTCATGACTTGTCTTGAGTATGCTCCCCCTGTATGTATGCTCCCCCTTTCTTTTGGAGTTATGTGTCTGGAAGAATATTACAGAAAATACAAATCTCCCAACTTTTCTCCCCCTTTTGACTTCAAAAAGAAGAAAAGCAAAGAGTCCAACACAATATACGTTGTAGAGCATAGCATACAAGTTGTTTATTCATAGTATATGACATTGCATAATTTATACAAACACAGTAAGAATGGGCATAAAACCGCAATAAAATAGATGTTCATACATAATATCCAAAAACAGCAAGAAAAATAAAAATAAAAGACAAACAATGTTCAAATCCTAAAGGAAAAAGCACGACCACAATCATTACAAACAGAAACCTAGACAAGAAACTAAGATTCTAGCTCAGAACTGTCTTCATCGATATCCATACTACTTAGCCTTGACGAAAGACGATGAAATTCTTAATGGATTTGTTGGTTCTGAGTGTCGATAGCATCCATCCTTGAAGTGATTTAGCCTCGAAGATAAACCAATTCATCCATAATCATCCGTTTAAAAGGCATGGCAACAAATGAGGAAGAACAAGCTTGAAACTCAGGCTGGTCAGGTGGAGTAGGTTCTGGTTGGTCGTTAGGAGTAGTTTGACAGTCGGTGCGATGTTTGTATGTTCGATGAGTGACAGGATGTAAAACAAAACCCATCTTGTGAACAACCTCTATATCAATCTTGCTTTCGCGAAGATTTAGGGCCACTTTTGTCTCATCATCTAAAGATACGCCGAAATGCTCAAGAATTTTTGTATTGAAGATGGCGTAAGACAACAGACTTTGGGAGCCGCGAACATGCCACATTTGTTGCATTATCATATTTGCCCAATTTATCTTGATGTTATACTTAATAGCATACATCAATTGGATCTCTATGTCACTAATTTGCCAGTGATTATAAAATTTTGGCAAAATGCATAGCTTAAAAAATAATGAACCAAACATTCTTGTAGCGTGAGATATCTAGCAGAGAGGATATCCCTGTTCTTAACAGTCTCACCAAGGCTTTGTTGCTTTCGCCTTTCTATTCCCTCTTTAGGGATTCTACAAATAGAGAGATAGAATCTCTTGCGATCGTAATCGTCCCGATCACATACTATGCCAAAACCAGTAATGTCACCTGTCATCGGTATATCACAACATATATAACTGAAGGTTTGGATTTCCAAAACTATATCCTTTCCCTTAACAGGGGAAGTCATGAGATTCTTCCTATGTTACCGTATTTTGGAGTGAAAATGGCGTGTCCATGGAAGTTTTCTTCGAAGACTAACCTTTGTGCGTCGTTTGCAAGAAGCCTCGTCAAGTTCAATGGATTGGACTTTGAAGATGATTCTCATTGCTTAGACATAGAAGTTCTTGGTCTCTTTGAAGAAGAAGCCATTGTTGGTTTTGAAGGTTTAGGGTTAGGTTCTGGAAATTGGGGTTTTTTGATTGAGGCCACAAATCACGAAAATGAAGATGTAGAAGTGTTTAAAATCAAGAATATTATGTGATTTGCAACAAAAATCAATCAATACGGTGCAAAAATATAGTTTTTAGAATTTGAGAGAGTAATCGATTACACCAGGTGAGTAATCGATTACTCACTTTCAAAAATTCAAAATTTCAAAACAGTATCTCTCAGTAATCGATTACACCATTACAATAATCGATTACTATAACTTGTTGTTTTCCTACTAATGCTAAAAATGGTTTTTTGACTCTAAAATCTTGAAATTTAAAGCATAACAAGCATATTTTAAGAACAAGTAGGCATTGGATATAATCAATGAGGCATACATATAAGCATATAAACATGTTAGGACAAGTAAGTTTCATCGAGAATGCCTAATTCTCGTCTAATTTGGTAAAAAGGTTCCTTTGCTAATGATTTAGTGAATATGTCCGCTAGTTGGTTGTGAGTATCAATGAACTCTACCAACACACCCGTCTTTTGGACCTGGTCCCTAAGGAAGTGATGCCTTATATCGATATGCTTGGTTCTTGAGTGCATAATCGGATTCTTAGTGAGATTAATAGCATTTGTATTGTCACACTTCAAGGGTGTGCAACCAAAGTTCAAGCCATAATCCCGTAATTGTTGTTTAAGCCACATTTGGGCACAACAACTATCGGTTGCTATGTATTCCGCTTCAGCGGTGCTTAAGGCAACACAAGCTTGTTTCTTTCAAGACCAAGAAACCTAAGCATTCCCTAGAATATGACAAGTACCACTTGTACTTTTTCTCTTAAACTTGCATCCCGCAAAGTCTGAATCTGAGAAGCCTACCAAATCGCATACGCTTCCCTTTGGATACCATAGTCCAACATCGGTTGTGCCTTTGAGATACTTCATGATTCTCTTAACGACAACTAGATGTGACTCTTTGGATTTAGATTGATATCGCGCAGATAATCATACACTAAACATAATATCTAGTCTACTAGTAGTAAGATAAAGAAGGGATCCGATCAGACCTCGATACTTAGATATTTCAATACATTTTCCTGTGTCATCAGCATCGATATAGGTACTTGATCCCATAGGAGTAGCAATCGGCTTGCAGTCATCCATCTCAAATCTCTTTAACAAATCTTTGCAATATTTGGACTGACTTACAAAGATGACATTGCTGAGTTGTTTAATTTGGAGTCCAAGGAAGTACTTTAACTTTCCCATCATAAACATCTCAAATTCTCATTGCATCATATTGCCAAATTCACTACACAAACTTTCGTTAGTAGAACCGAAAATAATATCATCTACATAGATTTGAACAAGTAGAGTGTGATGATTTATTTTCTTAATAAAAAGTGTAGTGTCGACCCATCCTTTAGAAAAACCTTTTTCCGTTAAAATGTTTGTTAGACGGTCATACCAGGCACGTGGAGCTTGCTTTAAGCCATAGAGATATTTCTTTAGCTTGTATACATAAGAGGGAGGGATGTTTATAGTCCTCAAAACCAGGAGGTTGTTCTATAAATACTTCCTCTTGTATATACCCGTTAAGGAACGCACTCTTTACGTCCATTTGGTAAAGCTGAAAGTTCAAAGAACATACATATGCAAACAGTAATCTAATAGCTTCAAGTCTAGCAACCAGAGCAAAGGATTCATCAAAGTCTATACGTTCCACTTGGTTGTATCCTTGGGTTACTAGCCTAGCCTTGTTTCTAATGATGATGCCATTTTTATCTGATTTATTTCGCAACACCCAACGAGTACCTATTACATGCCTATTCTTAGGTCTAGGAATAAGTTCCCAAACTTCGTTTCCCTCAAACTGGTTAAGTTCTTCTTGCAAAGCAAGAATCCAGTGTTCATCCTCGATTGCTTCATCAATCTTGGAGGGTTCTATTTGAGAGACGAAGACCATGTTTAGACATGAATCTTCCAACATTAAGCGGGTAGTGATACCCTTACTTATGTCACCGATGATGTTGTCTATAGGGTGATCTCGATGAGTTCTCCACTCTTTAGGTAAATTAGAGTGAAAGGATGGATTATCATCCACTTCCACATGCTCTACATTAGGTGTAGTTTCAATAATAGCATTTTCATTAAAAGTGAAACTTGGCAAGTCCTATTCATCAAGAGTTAACCTTTCCTTGTTTAAGGGATTGGTTTCATCAAAGGAGACGTGAACGGATTCTTCCATGGTTAGAGTTCTTTTGTTAAGGACTCTGTAAGCTTTACTCATGAGAGAGTAACCTAGGAAGATTCCTTCATCGACCTTTGCATCAAACTTGCCTAAGTTTTCCTTGCCATTATTTAAAATGAAACATTTACAACCAAATACATGCAAGTGTGAAATGTTCGGTTTTCTTCCTTTGAAGAGTTCATAGGGGTTTTTCTTTAGAATGGGTCTTATGAGAACTCTATTTGAAACATAACACGCAGTGCTAATTGCATCAGCCCAAAAGTACTTTGGGAGGTTAGTTTCATTTAATATTGTTCGAGCGAGTTCTTCTAAAGACTGATTCTTTCTCTCTACAACACCATTTTGTTGTGGTGTTCTAGGAGCAGAAAAGTTGTGATTAATCCCGAGATCATCACAAAATTCCTAAAAAGAAGCATTTTGAAACTCTCCCTCATGATCACTTCTTGTAGCAGCGATTTTAAGTGACTTTTCATTTTGGACTCTTTTAGCATAAGTGATAAAGGCTTTGAATGCCTCCTTCTTATGTACAAAGAATAGAGTCCAAGTGTAACGTGAAAGATCATCTACTATAATAAGAGCATAGTAGTTACCACCAAAACTTTTTGTCCTTGAAGGGCCAAATAAGTCCATGTGAAGCAACTGCAATGGTCTATCAGAAGAAGCCATAGCTTTGGCTTGAAAGAGGTTTTTGTTTGTTTACCCAAATGACATGCACCACATAGTTTGTCTTTAACAAACTTCATCATGGGTAAACCAACAACCAAATCTTTCTTAATTAGCTTATTCAAATGGTCCATATGAATGTGAGCAATTCTCCCATGCGAAATCCATGCATAATGAATGTCATTTACTACTAAATATGTTATAGGAAGAGATGAATCTATGTCTATCATGTAAATGTTATTAATTCTCTTACCAACAAGTTTAGAGTTTAGAAATTCCTTAATTTCAATGATGCACTTATCTGGGTAGAATGATACATGGAAGCCCTTTTCGCATAGTTGACTTATGCTTATAATATTGTGCTTAAGTCCTTCGACATATAGCACACCTTCTATGGTTGTTGAGGGTGGCTTGCCATTTCTACCGACTCCAAGAATTCTTCCCTTGTTGTTGTCACCATATGTGACATAGCCTTTGTCCCTTGGAGTGAGGACAAAGAACTTAATTTTATCGCTCGTCATATGATTTGAGCAACCGCTATCCAAATACCATAAATTGCGGGCGACGCTCAAATCTACTTGCAAAACAGGTTAAGTTATATTAGGTACCCAACTTGTCTTGGGTCCTACATTGTTAGATCCTTTCTCAACCCATATAAAATGTCCTAAGGGAACACCATATTTTCTAATAGAACAAGTATTTGGTGTGTGCCCATAATTCTTACAATAAGAGCATATGAGTTTATGCTTTGTATCCTAGATTTATTTTTACTATATGTAGATGCATGGATACATTATTTTTGAAATTCTCTCATGATGGACTTACTTTGCTTTTTAGGAGCAAGGCTTTTAGCATAGCCAAGACCTCTTCGGTCCGTAGAGTATCTTTGATCATTAATGATCTTACTCAAGCTTGTCCTGCTCTTGTTCATTTTATTGAGTTCAAGACTCCATGTTGAGACCTTTTTCCAAGAGTAATGCAATTTAGACATGAGGATGATGATGGTTTGCTTCTAAGAGAATCTAATTCAGATTTTTTGTTTTAGAAACATTGTCGTTAATTTCATGTATTCATCATGTAGATCATTAAAAGCAGTTTGTATTTCAGAAGAAGAAAAAGGGATAGACTCATTTACCTCTTCATCGTCTGAATGATGAGATGCCATTAGAGAGAGATGTGCCTGCTCTTCTCTTTCTGGTTTAGAGGTTGAATTCGTGTCGTTGTCTTCCCAAGCGATATAGGCTCTTCGTCCATTCTTCAATTTGTTCTTCCCTTTGAAATAACTTTGCCTGATGTTTGGACAGTCCATATTCATGTGGCCAGGCTTGCCACACTCAAAGCATGTAAAATTATGGTTTGAAGTGGAGTCCTCATTGCTTTTGGAGAACTTCTTCATTTGGCCGGTTCTTGCGCCTTTGTTACTTCTAAGGAACTTGCTGAACTTCTTAATTAAGAGGCTCATGTCATCCGTCTCTTCCTTGTCGTCTTCATCTTCTGATGAATCATATTTCTCAATTTTTGCTTTGAGAGAAATGTTCTTTTTCTTCTTCTCTTGTTCTTCATTTTGATCAATTTGACTCAATTCGAGTTCATGTTCCAACAACTTTCCAATAAAAGAAGCCAAAGACATTTTTGAAAGATTTTTCTTTTCAGAAATGGCCGTTACCTTTGGTTGCCATGTTCTTGTTAGTGATCTTAGAACTTTTAGGTTCAAGTCACTGTTTGACAGCACTTTTCCAAGTGCAATAAGATGGTTGGTGAGATGAGTGAATCTCTTTTGAAGATCCAAGATCTTCTCTCCAGGTCTCATACGAAAAATTTCGTATTCCTGGGAAAGAGTGTTTAGTCTCGATCTCTTTACCTATTCAGTACCTTCGTGTGTGGTTTCTAAAGGGTCCCACATTTCCTTAGCGGATTTGCAGTTGGACACTCTAAAGAATTCGTCAATTCCAAGAGCTGATGTGAGGATGTTCTTTGCCTTCAAATCATATTGAACCTTATTCTTATCTTCATCATTCCATGAAGATTTTGGCTTTGTCTCCCTTGTGTTGTTGATCATAGTGAATGGCACATATGGTCCTTCCGTGATCGCATTCCAAATATCCAAGTCTTGCTACTCTAAAAAAATCCTCATTCCGATTTTCCAGAAGTCGTAGCACTCTCCAACAAAACTTGGAGGTCTGTTTATGTTGGAGCCTTCTCCTAGGAATGATACAAGCTCAACGGATTGATGTAATCGATTACCAAACATTGTGTAATCGATTACAATGTGAAAAAATGCACGTATCTGATGCTTTTAATATGTTGTAATCGATTACAAGTATATGTAATCGATTACATCATGTAAAAATTTAAAATACAAAACTCAACGGATTTATGTAATCGATTACCAAACATGGTGTAATCGATTACAATGTGTAAAACGTACATATCTGGTACTTTTAATATGTTGTAATCGATTACGAGTATGGTGTAATCGATTACATCATAGAAAATGCACAGGTCTGATGAGTTTATCAACTTGTAATCGATTACAAGGGTTGTGTAATCGATTACATCATGGAAAATGTACATGACTGATGAATTTATCAATATGTAATCGATTACCAGAGTAGTGTAATCGATTACACTGTTTAAAAACAGAACACCTATGCTTTAGTGCAAATGATTTTGGTTTTATGCATGAGTTTTTCAGAATTTAGCCTTTATCGTATAGTTAAGAGATTTTAAGATTAAGTATCGTTTTACCTAGAAGACTTAGACTACACATATGAGCTTCTTTGACTTTTGATTTGCTAGTCTTCTTTTTGCATTTGATGACATAGTGAGCATCATCAAAACCTTAGCCATAGGTTGGGAAAGATCACCATCTTCACAATCTCCCCCTTTTTTATGATGGCAAACTATGTCTTGACAGTTGATTCATGTTTAGTAGTTCTCCCCCTGTCTTTAGGTCTTATTGCATATCTTTGTGAAAATATTTTATGCCTGAAATAAATTTGAACAAACGAAACATACCCTTTTCTCCCCCTTTTGACATTATCAAAAAGGAGACTAGGAATAGCATATTAAGCATAATAATGAAAGGATAATATGCAGAAAATCATTCATAATTTAACTTCATTCTTTTTCAGCCAAAATACCAAGCTCTTTCCTAATTTTGAAGAAGGGTTCTTTTCCTAAAGGTTTTGTGAAAATGTCAGCCATTTGTGCATGTGTGTCAACAAACTTAAGTTCAACATCCTGCTTAAGAACATGGTCTCTTAGAAAGTGATGTCTAATGTCTATATGTTTTGTTCTAGAATGCATTATAGGATTCTTAGATATATTAATGGCACTTGTATTGTCACACAAAATGGGAATGCAGCCTATGTCAATACCATAGTCACACAGTTGTTGTTTTAGCCACAAAACTTGGGCACAACAACTACCGGCAGCAATGTATTCTGCCTCAGCGGTACTTAAGGCTACACTAGCTTGTTTTTTACAGGACCAAGCAATTAATGCATTGCCAAAAATGTGACAAGTACCACTAGTACTTTTTCTTTCGGTTTTGCAACCGGCAAAGTCAGAATCAGTATATCCAATTAAATTACATAGACTGCCTTTTGGATACCATAAACCAACATCCAAAGTTCCTTTTAAGTATTTTAAGATTCTTTTTACGGCAGTCAAATGCGACTCTTTTGGACAGGATTGATATCTAGCGCATAGACACACACTAAACATAATATCAGGCCTACTAGCAGTAAGATACAACAAAGATCCAATCATGCCTCGATATTTTGTTATATCTATGGGGTTACCTGATAAATCTTGATCTAGATTTGTGTTAGTACCCATAGGTGTGGCTATCTCTTTACAACTGTCCATTTCATATTTCTTTAAAAGCTCTTTGCAATATTTAGTTTGACTGATAAAGATTCCACTACTCGTTTGTTTAATTTGCAAACCAAGGAAGAAGTTTAATTTGCCCATCATGGACATTTCAAACTCTCCCTGCATCATGTTTGCAAATTCACTACATAAAGATTCATTTGTGGAACCAAAAATGATATCGTCAACATAAATTTGCACAAGCAGAGTATGATCATCAAGTCTTTTGATAAAAAGAGTTGTATCGACTTTTCCTTTTGAAAAGCCTTTGTTACACAAAAAAGTGCTTAAACGATCATACCATGCTCTTGGGGCTTGTTTTAGCCCATAAAGAGCCTTTTTCAACTTATAAACATGAGTGGGATGATGATGGTCTTCAAAACCAGGGGGTTGACTTACATACACTTCTTCTTCTATATATCCATTTAAGAAGGCACTCTTAACATTCATTTGGTAAAGTTGGAAGTCTAATGAGCATGCATAGGCTAAGAGCAATCTAATGGCTTCTAGTCTAGCCACAGGAGCAAAGGTTTCTTAATAATCTATTCCTTCTTCTTGATTATAACCTTGTGCTACCAACCTAGCTTTGTTTCTAACTATTATGCCATTTTCATCTAATTTATTTCTAAAGATCCATTTGGTTCCTATGATTTGCTTGTTACTAGGTCTAGGGACTAGTTCCCATACTTGGTTTCTTTTAAATTGATTTAACTCTTCATGCATAGCAATCATCCAATGTTCATCATCAATAGCATCATTTATCTTAGAAGGTTCTATTTGAGAAACAAAAGCCATGTTAAGACATGCATCTCTACGACTAAGTCGAGTAGTTACCCCTTTATTGATGTCACCAATGATGTTGTCAATTGGATGATCTCGGTGTGTTCTCCATTCTTGAGGAAGGCCATCGTGTTCTCGAGTAGAGATATGAGGTAGTTTTTCTTCTTTCATCATTTGCTCTAGGTTGAGTTGTTCCATTGACTTTGTGACTTCATTTTGAGAGGTGCTTGGTAAATCACTGTCATGATCATCACAAACTACTTTTTCTTCCATAGAAGGGTTAGATTCATCAAAAGAAACATGTATAGATTCTTCGATGGTTAAAGTTCTTTTATTAAAAATTCTATAGGCTTTGCTTGTGAGTGAATAACCAAGGAAGATTCCTTCGTCAGCTTTAGCATCAAATTTACCAAGTTTACTCTTTCCATTGTTAAGAACAAAACATTTACATCCAAAAATATGCAAATGAGAGATATTTGGCTTTCTACCTTTATATAGTTCATAAGGGGTCCTTTTCAAAAGAGGTCTTATTAGCACTCTATTGGACACATAGCAAGCAGTATTAATAGCATCAGCCCAAAAGTATTTGGGCAGATTGGTTTCATTTATCATGCTTCTTGCTAGTTCTACTAAAAGCTTATTTTTGTGTTCCGCAACACCATTTTGTTGTGGAGTCCTTGGTGCAGAAAAATTGTGTGAAATTCCATGTTCATCACAATATTCTTCAAATAAAGCATTTTGAAATTCCCCACCATGATCACTCCTTATAGAAGTAATTTTCATGGATTTTTCATTTTGAACACGACTGGCATACTTTCTAAACACATGAAAAGCTTCATTTTTATGAACTAACAAGAATGTCCAAGTATATCTAGAAAAGTCATCAACTAGAACAAAACCATAGTAATTTCCTCCAAAGCTTTTGATGCTAGAGGGGCCAAATAGATCCATATGAATTAATTCTAATGGCCTATTAGTAGAAACTATATGCTTAGGTTTAAAAGAAGTTTTCTTTAATTTACTCTTTTGGCATGCAACACATAATTTATTACTAGCATATTTCTTTTTAGGCAAGCCAATGACTAAGTCATGTTTTACTAATTTGTTTAAATGATTCATGTGAATGTGAGCAAATCTCCTATGCCATAACCATGCATCATCATTATTGACAGATAAACACTTGATTTTTAATGATTGGTCACTTAAGGAAATCATAAATATGTTGTTTGTTCTTTTTCCGAAAAGTTTAGTCTTATGAGTCTTGCTATCTTCTATAGTACATAAGTCCTTCTTAAAGATGACATTTAAGCCTTTATCACATAGTTGACTTATGCTAAGAAGATTATGTTTTAAGCCATCAACATATAAAACATTTTCTATAGTAACATGTGGAGGTTTACCAATCCTTCCAATTCCTAAAATTTTACCTCTATTGTTATCGCCATATGTGACAAATCCATCTTTTGGTAGAATAAAGCTGAACTTTGATTTGTCACCAGTCATATGCCTTGAGCAGCCACTGTCTAGGTACCATAGATCGTTTTCTGCTCCAAAGCATACCTACAAAAAAAAATTATATTTTAGATTTAGGTACCCAAAGTGATTTGGGTCCTTTTATGTTAGTGCCTTTCTCAACCCATACAAATTTACCTGTTGGTACTCCATAATTTTTAACATAACAGTTGTTAGGAGTATGACCATGATGATTACAATAATTACATGTATACTTATAGATCAAGTTATTACTTTTAAAAATTTTGGGGGAAGTGTAGAGTTCTGAGTTCTTAAATTTTAGTATAGTCCTTTCATTGACATAAGGAAGTTTACTAACACTTTCCTTTATAAAGACAGTTTTGTTTTGGCCACTATTATTATTAGGAGAATAACCAATCCCTCTTTTTTTATTTGAAGGGCGTTGATTCAACAAGATTTTGTCCAAGTTTTTAGTGCTCCTATTTAAAGTGTTTATTTCATTTGTTAATACATGTATTTTGGATTCTTTTTCTATACATTTATTACAACTAGTGAGTTTGTTTTGAGAGTTGACTTTACTTTCTAATTGTACAATGGTTTTCTTTTGTTTAGAACATATTTTAGAAAGCTTTAGAAATTCATCATGCAATTCATTAAAAGCTTCTTGTAACTCATCATAACTATGTAATTCAAAAGAGTTACTAACCTCATCAAGTTCATCTTCTGATTGGTGTGAAGCCATTAGTGCTATTTGAGCATTCTCTTCATTGTCGGAGTCAGATGATGAGCTTATATCATTGTCATCCCAAACTATATAAGCCTTCTTTGTTTTATTGTTGTAATTGTTGACTTTGTTGTTGTTGAAGTTCTTGCTATAGCTGTCCATCTTTTTAAGAGTAGGACAATCTGATTTTATGTGGCCACTTTTGCCGCATTCAAAGCAAGTGATGTTTTGAGAGGAGGAATTTTCATTTTTTCTTGAAAATTTGTTATTCTTGAAGTTTTTGCTTTTCTTCAAGAATTTATTAAATCTTTTGGCTAGAAGAAACATGTCCTCATCGTCATCTGTAACACCCCAAATTTTAATCTTTAAAAATATAGTATCAGTCCTGGAAGCCTCGCTTGATCGAGAGATTCTCGCCTGAGCGAAAAAGGATCAGCTGGGAGGGTGAAATCCTGGACTATACTGGAGGATTCTCGCCTGGGCGAGAAATGGCAATTTTGGGCTGTTGATACAGTGTAATCGATTACACTCTGCTGGTAATCGATTATACACTGATGGTAATCGATTACACTCTGCTGGTAATTGATTACATCGTATTAAAAGCATCAGATATGTGCATCTGACACAGTGTAATTGATTACACATTTTTGGTAATCGATTACAATTGCTAGTAATCGATTACACACTCATGGTAATCGATTACACACTCCTGGTAATCGATTACACACTCCTGGTAATCGATTACATCGTATTAAAAGCATCAGATATGTGCATCTGACACAGTGTAATCGATTACACACTCTTGGTAATCGATTACACACTCCTGGTAATCGATTACACACTCCTGGTAATCGATTACGTCGTATTAAAAGCATCAGATATGCACATTTTTCACGTTGTAATCGATTACACCATGTTGGTAATCGATTACAACCCGACGACACCTCTTTAAAACAGAAACCCAAACACAATTTAGGGGGAGAACTTCGAAGAGAAGAGAGAGAGGAGAGCTTTTCAAGAGCAAGGAGCCTTAGGACTCATCTTAGAGCTTGAGAAGAGGTAAACCTCTTCTTCCTAACTCTTCTTCTTCCTCTCTAACTTGTTTTGGGTATGTTGGATTTATTTTCATAACATGAGAAATCATGGAAACTCATCTGTTAGAGTTATGGTTCGTTTTATGTTGTTTTTATCTCGTAAACTCTTGGTTTAGGGATAGTATCTCAAGAATGGAAAGGGTTGTGGGTTGATTCATGAAAACCCCAAAAACCCTAAAAGTGAAAATGTGGTAAAAGGAGAGAATGAGTAAAATGTTAGAGGTAGAAGATGAGTTTACCCCCAAATATTGAAATATGAGATGTTATGCATGTTTTAGATGGTTGAATATTGATGATGAATATTTTGTATGATTAAATGATGCAAAATAAGTTGTTTATGTAATATTTGGAATAAATAACTAACATTGTGTTATGTGGTGGGATGAGAAGAGAGATCCTAAGGTTGGAGGTGGTGTCGGTAGAATTCGAGAAGTTGCCAAGAACCGAACCCCAATACTCACCAAGGTAAGGATGAGTCTTTAATTGTGCATTTGGAATAGAAAATGTAAGTATTTTCTGGTTATGCAATGATTGAGTTGTGAATTACGCATTTAGTATAAACATATATGGGTGTGTTTATACTAAAGTAGGCGTAGATTTACGGACGATGGAAAACGTGTGTATTTCTGATCATGCAATAATTATATTGTGAATCACGTGTTTAGTATAAACATATATGGATGTGTTTATACTAAAGATGGCGTGGATTTACAGGAAATGGTTGATAGTGAAATCAATGAAAAAGAAACGTATTTTTAGCCGACCATAAATGGTTAGCGACTTTGGCTCAAGTTATGAAGCAATACTTTGGCTCAAGTTATGTAGCAATGCTTTGGCTCAAGCTATGTAGCAACACTTTGGCTCAAGTTATGAAGCAACACTTTGGCTCAAGTTATGAAGCAATACTTTGGCTCAAGTTATGAAGCAATACTCTGGCTCAAGTTATGTAGCAATGCTTTGGCTCAAGCTATGTAGCAACACTTTGGCTCAAGTTATGTAGCAACACTTTGGCTCAAGTTATGTAGCAATGCTTTGGCTCAAGCTATGTAGCAATACTTCGGCTCAAGTTATGTAGCAAAACTTTGGCTCAAGTTATGTAGCAATACTTTGGCTCAAGTTATGTAGCAACGATTTGGCTCAAGCTATGTAGCAAAACTTTGGCTCAAGTAATGTAGCACAAAATGAATTTATAAAACAAATGGTTTACTAAACCCTTTTTCTAATGTGGATTATCTTATAATGACGTTTATTGAATTAATGACTTACTCCTTTGTGTGTTTTGTACTTTTGTCATTGATAATCCCATTGCAGGTAAATAGACGAATGAAGTATGCCAGGTCGGGAGCTTTAGGAGCTTTAGACTTTGGATTCACTATTTATGTTTTTCGTATTCTAAATGATTACCTGTGGATTTAAATGATTGTAATCATGACTAACCATTATTTGGATATTTGTAACCATGCGTAATGTTATTTTGGAGGATCAGAACCTTTGAGGTCTTAGTACTCATAGGGAATGATATGAATGAATTATGTTTTTCTACAAGATTAATTGTATGATAATATAATAGGTTATAAGATTAGTTCCAGGAATGATTCATGAGAAGTTCTAGGTAAAATGATTATGTATGTGGTTATTGATTCATGGATTGAGTGTGAGGAGGGGAAATAAGATTTTGAAGTAAGGATATTAAAATGGTAATGTGAGTTATGAGTGATTGAATGGAATTGAATTAAAATGAGAAAAAATTTCAAGGGTAGAATTCGGGTCGTTACAATATGATATCAGAGCATATAGTTAATCCTGCGGCCTAGGATATAGCCTTACATGCTTCTTTGTGATCTTTATGTGTTTGAATTGCTTGGTTAGCATTGACGATTGTGTGTTATGTGATGCTTGTCTGGTTATACAATTAGTCTACTGACAAGTACATGAGTGCAGGTACACATGGCTGGAAGAGAAAGAGGAGCGAGTCAGAATGTTCCGAATGACCTCTTGGCCCAGATGGTGGCGGCACTACAACAAAGGAGTGAGAATTTACAACATCTGAATCGGAGCGTGGCACCAGGTCCAAGCTCGCACACCCTAGTTCAACAAGGACCGGCTGAGTACCGGGGGTTAGATAAATCCTGCAGAAGGAACCCTAGTCCGTTTCAAGGCGGATTCACCCCGAATGCTGCTATTGAGTGGGTCCAAGGAATGGAGTGTACTAACATGAAGGCGGATGGAGTGGCGACCTCCGAATCCATTCCTCACAAGGACTTTGGGCCTCAACGAAATTTTGTGCACGGAAGAGGCAAGGATAAGAGGTATCGTGAAGAGCGGAAGCATTATTTTCCACGTGTTGGTACTCGGAGTTGCATTTCGTATGGACCGAGGACCCATGCGAATGCCGGAGGGTCACGGTTAAACTCTCCACCTTGGTGCAACAAGTGTAACCGGAAACATGACGGATGATTGTGTTCTAGAACTACAAATCACCGTTTTCGTTGTAAAGAGACCGGACCTATAAAGAGGCATTGTCCTACGTCACGGCAGGGTATGAATGTTATGGGGACTGGACGACCTCAATCTATCGGCAGAGTGGTTACCATGTATGGTGCAGAGGCATCAGAATCGGATAGTCTGATCCGATGTGGGATGTATGAGGAAAGGGGAATGGATGTTTCCACTGCAAGGAGTTTGAGCATAGTAAAAAGTATTGTTCCAAGCTGGATCGGAGACCTAATGCCACTCCTGCCGAGGAGGCGAGAGACCACGGTCAGATGGTTACCCCAAGTGGCGCAGGGACATCAGGTGTTGATGATCCGGCGAGAGGTAAACGCATGGTGACAGGTATTCCTTGTTTAGTGTCGTTGATTCGGGAGCGACACACTCCCTTATATATGATAAATGTGAAAACCGGCTGAAATTGTAAACTGAGTCATTACTTCTGACTTGGTCGCGTCGACCCCAATCTTTTTGCTGGTGGTGGTGTCGACGTTTATGTTCTAGTGTCTGATTGTGGTAAATGGTGTGATATTTACCGTAGATTCAGTCTGCTTGTCGTTATCCCAGTTAGATATAATTTTGGGGATTGACTAATTGTCAGCAAATCATGTTGTGATTGAATAGTGCTGACAAGGTTGTGGCGGTTAGGGATCTGTGCGAGATCTCTGACCAGGCTAGTGGTTTGGTGCCAGTGTCGGCTAAGAGAGTCAGGACCCTCCTTCAAAAAAAGGGATCGGTATTCATTCAGTAAATGTCACAATAGGGTATTTAAGAACTCATTAGTATTTCGAGATGTTAAGATTTGAAAGAACTATTTATTTTGTCTTGGAAAGTGGACTTTCGTCTATGAATGATTGACTTTTATAATAAGTATACTGACAAGAAAAATGTTTAAGTCGGGGATACTTGTTTTCTCTTATGAGTTGTTAAAGGTTAATTCCCTTTGTTGGCCTTAGTGTGTATGCGCACGCTAAGAGGTGAAACTCATATTTCGAAAATGAAATAGAGGTTGGATAAATTACCTAAAGGTCCTTGCGACTAATGTGTTTACATGGATGTTGACTAATCAGATGTATTATCATTTTGAGGTGACCTATGGTTGGTACCTCAAAATCGATTAAGTATGAAAAAGTTATTTTTGATTCTTGTGTATGAAGCTTCTGGTCTATGAAATTTATTTTTTTGTTAAAGATGAGTACCCGCCGTAACAAATGTATATTGGTATTGAACACCAAGCTATGTGCGGGGATGTTGAACCTCAAAAAAAAAAAAAAACTTATTTTGGATCGGGAGTGTCTCAGTGTACGGTTGGGGTAAATGGTAGAACCTTTACTATAGTGTTGATATGCGCGATGATGTCCCAGTTGGATTTAATCCTGGAAATGGACTAGCGATCAGCAAATTGTGTTATGTTTAACTGTGTGTACTTGTTGAGGTGAAGAATTAAGATCTAGTTGCATTGATATGTATATGGGTGCAAAAGGGTAAGACTTATAATGATAGTCGAGAAAAGAGGCTAGTTAAGTTACTTACCCCGCCAATGTGATGAATGCAATGGAATAGACGTGAAACTTTTGGTCTCGAATGACCGGTTCTTTTGCGGTAGGACATTGGCAACGCATGAAATAGTGGTGGTGATCCGAAATTGTCTGCGTTGAATGTGTACCGGCAAAAGTTGTTGTTGTTTCGTGAACGTCAGTAATTGCGGTGTATGGGTGTGGTGTAACCATAGGAGAGAAGAAGTTTTGGGTTGTGTCGAAATGAGCGTGCGAACCTTGTTTCACGACGTGGTTGCCATGAGTCGTGGATTCAAACCGCTTTCGAAAATCATTTTTGGGAAAACTTAGCTTGTGCCTAAGTAATGATTTAGTATCATGTTGGAGAATTCCGAAATTTTAGCAACCATATCGGAATAAGTATGAGGTTGTTAAAAGTTTAGTGATATGAGACGCCCATGTATTTCTGGACATAATGCGAGTGGGTTAATAAGTTTATCTTTGCTAACAGAATTGAGATGACCAAACGAACACAAGTTGTAGGTTTGAGTGTTGGTCGACTTGTGCTTGCCGATTGGTAACAGAGTACCTAGTTTTGGTGTGAATCAATGGTTTTATGGTTTCAGTATAGGCTAGAAATTTGTAACTTCTTAAGACGATAAGATTTGATGGTAGAAATATTTGATGTAATTACACAATTACTGAATAGTTTGATTGTGTACAATAGATGAGGCATTAAGAGACTTTTGTGTAGGTATTTTGTTGATCGAGTAAAATGAAATTGTGCTAGATTCTCGAGTGGAGATGAAACTAGTTAGTGTATGACGGATGTTAAAAGATGCATTTAGATAGATATGGGATAATGGGATCCCCATTCGCTGAAATTCGAGAGTGTTATCGGGATTCTTAACGTATGTTAGGATTGATAGATGGATAGGTGTTAGAGATCTATGGTTCTTGATGGATATAAGAAAAATCTTTAGTCTGAATTATGGATTAGTTCCCATGGCACTCGAGTTATTAAAGGCTGAGATCTTAACATTTGGACATTGAGGAGTTAGTTCATGAATTGGTTTGGTGATATCGTGATTTAGTGGTGTATGCCCTTAGTGACTGATTAAGTAATCTTAATGGATTAGAGAATCGAATAGTGATTTTGGTTGAATATTTTTGTGCCTAAGGTCTAGGTGATGATTTTATTTTCCGAGGTATGTTTAATTTTCGGGGACGAAAATTCTTATAAGAGGGGGAGGATTGTAACACCCCAAATTTAAATCTTTAAAAATATAGTATCAGTCCTGGAAGCCTCGCTTGATCGAGAGATTCTCGCCTGAGCGAAAAAGGATCAGCTGGGAGGGTAAAATCCTGGACTATACTGGAGGATTCTCGCCTGGGCGAGAAATGGCAATTTTGGGCTGTTGATACAGTGTAATCGATTACACTCTGCTGGTAATCGATTACACACTGATGGTAATCGATTACACTCTGCTGGTAATCGATTACATCGTATTAAAAGCATCAGATATGTGCATCTGACACAGTGTAATCGATTACACATTTCTGGTAATCGATTACACATTGCTGGTAATCGATTACACACTCATGGTAATCGATTACACACTCCTGGTAATCGATTACACACTCCTGGTAATCGATTACATCGTATTAAAAGCATCAGATATGTGCATCTGACACAGTGTAATCGATTACACACTCCTGGTAATCGATTACACACTCCTGATAATCGATTACACACTCCTGGTAATCGATTACATCGTATTAAAAGCATCAGATATGCGCATTTTTCACGTTGTAATCGATTACACCATGTTGGTAATCGATTACAACCCGACGACACCTCTTTAAAACAGAAACCCAAACACAATTAAGGGGGAGAACTTCGAAGAGAAGAGAGAGAGGAGAGCTTTTCAAGAGCAAGGAGCCTTAGGACTCATCTTAGAGCTTGAGAAGAGGTAAACCTCTTGTTCCTAACTCTTCTTCTTCCTCTCTAACTTGTTTTGGGTATGTTGGATTTATTTTCATAACATGAGAAATCATGGAAACTCATCCGTTAGAGTTATGGTTCGTTTTATGTTGTTTTTATCTCGTAAACTCTTGGTTTAGGGATAGTATCTCAAGAATGGAAAGGGTTGTGGGTTGATTCATGAAAACCCCAAAAACCCTAAAAGTGAAAATGTGGTAAAAGGAGAGAATGAGTAAAATGTTAGAGGTAGAAGATGAGTTTACCCCCAAATATTGAAATATGAGATGTTATGCATGTTTTAGATGGTTGAATATTGATGATGAATATTTTGTATGATTAAATGATGCAAAATAAGTTGTTTATGTAATATTTGGAATAAATAACTAACATTGTGTTATGTGGTGGGATGAGAAGAGAGATCCTAAGGTTGGAGGTGGTGTCGGTATAATTCGAGAAGTTGCCAAGAACCGAACCCCAATACTCACCAAGGTAAGGATGAGTCTTTAATTGTGCATTTGGAATAGAAAATGTAAGTATTTTCTGGTTATGCAATGATTGAGTTGTGAATTACGCATTTAGTATAAATATATATGGGTGTGTTTATACTAAAGTAGGCGTAGATTTACGGAAGATGGAAAACGTGTGTATTTCTGATCATGCAGTAATTATATTGTGAATCACGTGTTTAGTATAAACATATATGGATGTGTTTATACTAAAGATGGCGTGGATTTACAGGAAATGGTTGATAGTGAAATCAATGAAAAAGAAACGTATTTTTAGCCGACCATAAATGGTTAGCGACTTTGGCTAAAGTTATGAAGCAATACTTTGGCTCAAGTTATGTAGCAATGCTTTGGCTCAAGCTATGTAGCAACACTTTGGCTCAAGTTATGAAGCAACACTTTGGCTCAAGTTATGAAGCAATACTTTGGCTCAAGTTATGAAGCAATACTCTGGCTCAAGTTATGTAGCAATGCTTTGGCTCAAGCTATGTAGCAACACTTTGGCTCAAGTTATGTAGCAACACTTTGGCTCAAGTTATGTAGCAAAACTTTGGCTCAAGTTATGTAGCAATGCTTTGGCTCAAGCTATGTAGCAAAACTTTGGCTCAAGTTATGTAGCAATACTTTGGCTCAAGTTATGTAGCAACGCTTTGGCTCAAGCTATGTAGCAAAACTTTGGCTCAACTAATGTAGCACAAAATGAATTTATAAAACAAATGGTTTATTAACTCATTTTTCTAATGTGGATTATCTTATAATGACGTTTATTGAATTAATGACTTACTCCTTTGTGTGTTTTGTACTTTTGTCATTGATAATCCCATTGCAGGTAAATAGACGAATGAAGTATGCCAGGTCGGGAGCTTTAGGAGCTTTAGACTTTGGATTCACTATTTATGTTTTTCGTATTCTAAATGATTACCTGCGGATTTAAATGATTGTAATCATGACTAACCATTATTTGGATATTTGTAACCATGCGTACTGTTATTTTGGAGGATCAGAACCTTTGAGGTCTTAGTACTCATAGGGAATGATATGAATGAATTATGGTTTTCTACAAGATTAATTGTATGATAATATAATAGGTTATAAGATTAGTTCCAGGAATGATTCATGAGAAGTTCTAAGTAAAATGATTATGTATGTGGTTATTGATTCATGGATTGAGTGTGAGGAGGGGAAATAAGATTTTGAAGTAAGGATATTAAAATGGTAATGTGAGTTATGAGTGATTGAATGGAATTGAATTAAAATGAGAAAAATTTTCAAGGGTAGAATTCGGGTCGTTACATCATCAATATCACTATTTCTATCTTTAGTGACAGTATTTAGAGCAATTGATTTGTGTTTCTTTTCTATTTCTTCATTTTGCTCTAATCTCCCTAATTCTAATTCATGTTCTTGCAATTTACCAAAGAGGGTTGCAAGAGACATTTTAGACAGACTCTTCTTTTCTGATATGGCAGTAACTTTGGGTTGCCAATTTCTATTTAGGGACCTAAGAACTTTTAAGTTTAAGTCATTAGTAGATAGGTCTTTTCCTAAGGCAATGAGATGGTTAGTAAGGTGGGTAAATCTTTTCTGCATGTCTTGTATTTCCTCACCAGGAAGCATTCTAAAGAGTTCATACTCTTGTGACAGAGTATTGAGTCTTGAACGCTTAACTTCATCTGTTCCTTCGTGGGTGGTCTCTAAGGTTTCCCACATCTCTTTTGCAGTTTTGCAATTTGAGATTCTAAAGAATTCATCCATTCCCAAAGCCGAAGTTATAATGTTCTTGGCTTTTAGATCATATTGAACTTTTCTTTTATCTTCATTATCCCAAGCACTTCTTGGTTTTGTTTCTACTATACCACAACTAAGATGACTTGGAATAAAGGGACCGTTTTCAATGGCGTCCCAAATTTCTAAGTCTTGAGACTCAATGAAGATTCTCATCCTAATTTTCCAGAAATCGTAATGTTCACCATTAAAGTTAGGTGGACGATTTATATTGGATCCCTCTCCTAGATATTGTTTTGAGGCCATAGTTAGGATCTTAGGAGAAAATTACCTAAACTTAAGCTCTGATGCCAATTGTTAGGATATATGGCCACCTAAGAGGGGGGTGAATTAGGTGTAGAGACTTAAAATCAATATTTCTACTTTTATTTTAAAACTTTGCAAGTTTAAAGAGAGTTTTTCTATCAGCGGAAGTAATAAACAAAATAGTTGAGTAAAAGTAGAAGATAGTGCAAAATGTAAATAGTTAAGGGAAGAGAAGATCACACCAAGATGTATACTGGTTCACCTTCAATCTGAAGGCTACGTCCAGTCCTTCTTGTTACCAAGAAGATTTTTCCACTATTGCAAGAACCAATGTTACACCTTCTTCGTCTTCTTCCAAGACTACTCACCTATTCCACTAGGCACTAGGCTAACACCGTTCTTCACAATATACTGCACTTCACCACACTTGGTGAAATGTTTACAAGACACTAACTTGTATTCTTAAGATGGTTTTTACAAGGCTTTTGAATAAGTGACTCTCTAATAGTAATTGAAACTTTAAGATTGAATCACTCACTAAATGATCACTTAATTTAGAATCAAATAACTTGGATAAAGGCTTTTGTTTATGCTTAAGACTTTGAATAATTTCCAGAATTGGAAAGATATGAAAATTGATATCAAAGTCTTAACACTTATGAATGAATGACAAAAATTATGAGAACTTTGTGACTTTGTGAGTATGAAAGTTGTATTCAGAATTGTGTTGAAAAACAAGTCATAGAACACCTATTTATAGTGTTTAATTCGTGCACATGAACCAGTATGAGTTTGTGAAAAGTTAAGAGCTACATCAGTTCATTCAAAACAGAACCAATATACTGTTCTGGTATGTGTAATCGATTACCATATGGTGTAATCGATTACACCAGTTAAAAATTTCAAAAACAAGCTCAACGGATTGATGTAATCGATTACCAAACATTGTGTAATCGATTACAATGTGAAAAAAAGCACGTATCTGATGCTTTTAATATGTTGTAATCGATTACAAGTATATGTAATCGATTACATCATGTAAAAATTTAAAATACAAAACTCAACGGATTTATGTAATCGATTACCAAACATGGTATAATCGATTACAATGTGTAAAACGTACATATCTGGTACTTTTAATATGTTGTAATCGATTACGAGTATGGTGTAATCGATTACATCATAGAAAATGCACAGGTCTGATGAGTTTATCAACTTGTAATCGATTACAAGGGTTGTGTAATCGATTACATCATGGAAAATGTACATGACTGATGAATTTATCAATATGTAATCGATTACCAGAGTAGTGTAATCGATTACACTGTTTAAAAACAGAACACCTATGCTTTAGTGCAAATGATTTTGGTTTTATGCATGAGTTTTTCAGAATTTAGCCTTTATCGTATAGTTAAGAGATTTTAAGATTAAGTATCGTTTTACCTAGAAGACTTAGACTACACATATGAGCTTCTTTGACTTTTGATTTGCTAGTCTTCTTTTTGCATTTGATGACATAGTGAGCATCATCAAAACCTTAGCCATAGGTTGGGAAAGATCACCATCTTCACAGTATTGACCTTATGTTGGAATATTTAAATTGTTTATCTAACTCTGTTTAAATATGGATTATATCAAATGCTATTTATTGAATTGAATGACTTACTCATTTTTACGTTTTGTGTGTTTCCATTTGATAATCCCATTGCAGGTAATTGGATGAATTAAGGACACTTGATTTGGAGCTGTAGGAGCTTTAAAATCCGGATTCCTTTATTTGCACCTTTTTGTATCATGATTGAATATTTGTGGATTTAAGTATTTGTAGCCATGATTATTATAATTTTTGGATAATTGTACCTCTCGATATTTGTAGCTATGGGTATTTTGGAACCCCATAGCTAGTTTTATGCGCTAGTTACCCGAATACATTAATATGAATTATGATTTTCAGTTAAATGGATGCGTATGTGGATATTGCGTTATGACTGAGTATGAACAGGAAAATGGGATTAAAATAAGATTGTTGAATTTGTGATTTCTATGTTATAGGAAAAATGTATGTGAAATGAATAAAATAAGTAAAAAATTTCAAGGGTAGAATTTGGGTCCTTACATTGTAGACTTGCCCTACGTGGTATTGAATCCCCATTCGTGGTGTAGACTTATCCTATGTGGTATTGGCTATTTGAGCAACGTATGACTAGCCTTATGTGATGTAGTATTGCTTCAGGAAGTATTGTATTGCTTTGTAAGTATGGTATATAGTCTTGAGTATAGTGTGGTTGTTTTTTATTGAAAGAGACTATAGTGTGGTGATATTGATGAAGTCTGAATGGGATAGGTAGTGTAAGTAAATTGTAAAAGATGCAGATTGAAGAAGTAAATGTCATATGGTATGTTGTATTGATTGGTTGAATTATCGAAGACAATTTCCATGGACGCGCCATTTTCACTCCAAAATATTTATTGCGGCAACAAAAACATTTCCATTTTTGCTGCGAAGCGAACGATATCTATCCTGAGCTTGTTCGTGTATTTTACAACAATTTGAACTTTAGCAAGAATCTTATGACTTCCCATGTTAAGGGAAAGGATATAGTTTTGGATATCCAAACCTTTAGTTCTATATGCTGTGATATACCGATGACGGGCGACATCACTGGTTTCGGCCTAGTATGTGATTAGGACGATTACGATCGCTAGAGATTCTATCTCTCTATTTGTTGAATCCCAAAGGAGGTAATAGAAAGGCGAAAGCAACAAAGCCTTGGTGAGACTGTTAAGAACAGGGATATCCTCTCTGCTGGATATCTCACGCTGGAAGATCATTTCTTACATATGTTATTTTGCCGAAATTTTCAAATCATTCACAAATTAGTGACATAGAGCTCCAATTGATGTATGCTATTAAGTATAACATCAAGATAAATTGGACTCAGATGATAATGCAACAAATGTGGCATGTTCGCGGCTCCCAAAGTGTGTTCCCTTACGCCATCTTCATTACAAAAATCCTTTAGCATTTCGGCGTATCTTTAGTTGGTGAGACAAAAGTGGCCCTCAATCTTCGCGAAAGCAAGGTTGATATAGAGGTTGTCCACAAGATGGGGTTTTTTCTAGATCCTATCACTCGTCGAACCTATAAACATCGCACCGACCGTCAAACTGCTCCTACCGACCAACCATAACCTACTGCCCCAAACCAGACTGAGGTTCAAGCTCCTTCTTCCTCCCTTGCTGCCATGCCCTCTAATCAGATGATTATGGATAAATTGGTTTCTCTTCGAGGCTACATCACCACAAGGATGAATGCTTTCGACACTCAGAACCAACAAATCCATTATGAACTTCATCGTCTTTCGTCAAGGCTAAGCAGTATGGATATTGATGAAGACAGTTTTGAGCCAGAATCTCAGATTCTTTGTATAGGTTTCTGTTTAAAATGATTGTGGCTGTGTTAGTTCTATTAAGATTTAAACATTGTTTGGGTTGTTTATTTTTAATTCTTGCTATTTTGGATATTCTTGTATGGACATCATGTTATTACAGTTATTATGCAATATTTTCAATTTGTGTTTCATACATGATTTTATATTATTCTGTTTATATTATTGAAATTTCATATACAATGAAAATATTGTATGTTATGCTCTACAATGTCTATTGTGCTGGACTCTTGGCATTTCTTCTTTTTGATGAAGTCAAAAGGGGAGAAAAGTTGGGAGATGTGTATTTTCTGTAATATTCTTTTAGGCAAATAACTCCAAAAGAAAGGGGGAGCATACATATAGGGGGAGCATGCTCAAGAAAAGTCAAGATATATCATTCAGTATGCTACGCTCAGAAAACTACACCTTCAAGAAGATATTGGTTTGTCATCATCAAAAAGGGGGAGATTGTGAAGAAGATATTGTTCTTGACCTTGGCACGGTTTTGATGAAGACACCAACATCACAAAAAGAAGATAGGAAGAAGACCTTCTAAGACTATCGAAGACAAAGATTCAAGATTTAGAGTCTAAGTCTTTAGGTACTTCTATCCTCACAACTACTTTATTACCTTAGTTAATAATGCTCAAAATTGTTTTCAAGAAAATCAGAAAAATCTAAGTGTGAATAAAAATAATTTTCAAAAACAACATGTAACGGAGAAAGTCACTTATACTTAAATTCACTTTAACATGTTCTTCAAATTACATGCCTTATTCAATTACAATGTCGTGTACATAAAGTAACTACACTAATCGGTACTTTCTCCGCGAGCATCCAATGCACTATAGCCGCCACCTGAATTCCAATGCATAACACATACAAGCAGAGACAAAAGGGAGTAAGAACCGACTACGGTGAACGTAGCGTGGAATTACATAGAGTAATAACATTAAAGTATTTTAACCTACACAACATTTAAAATCAACCATATTAAACATATGCCAATGATACACCAATCAATACATAAAACTCAGATTCAACACACAACTTAAACACAACTTTGATACAACTCTCATACAATTTTCAAAAAGCTCTTACACACATTCTGAAATATATTTCTGCACTTTTGGCAACTTCTACATAAACTTTCAAAGTGAATTTTTCTGAGTTGCTTGAAGTAAAGTGTTTCAAAGTTTACAAACTTCTAAGAGAATTATTACTTAGTATACAAAGAGTTGTTGGATTTCAAGTTATAATAAATACTAAACTTGTAAAGGCAATCATGCCATTGTTATACATTCTTCATTAATATTGCAGATTTCTTTCTTTCACAAGGGTGTGAAAAGAAAGGGGATAGAGTTACTTGGAAAGGTGTTTTCTATGACACCCTAGATTTTAAAGTCATTAAATTATAGTATCAGTCCTCGGAGTCTCGCTTGAGCGAGAGAATTGTCGCATGGGCGAGAGAGGCTCACATGGGAGGGTAAAATCCTGGGCTATACTGAAGGATTCTTGCTTGTGCGAGAATTGTCTCGCTTGAGCGAGAGTGGTCTCGCTTGAGTGAGATTGGTCTCGCCTGAGTGAGAGTTGTCTCGCCTGGGCGAGAAAAGTGGCATTTAGGACCTGGTGAGGCTGTAAGATCCTCGCTTGAGCGAGAGCTACCTCGCCTGAGCGAGAGCGTCAGATCTGAAATTTTAAAAAGGCAGGATGTTCTCGCCTGAGCGAGAATGGGCTTGCTTGAGCGAGAACCCGACGAGTTTGCTTTATAATAGAAACCCCAAACACATTCTATGGTTAGAAATTGAGAGAGAAGAGAGGAGAAGGTGATTTTGAAAGCAAGAACTCGTGGGAATCATCTAGAAGCTTGAGAAGAGGTAAATCTCTTGATTCTAACTCTTTTTCTCCCTTTCAAACTCGTTTTTGGGTGTATGGATCTCTTCTCAAAGTGTGAGAAACCATGGAAACTATTCCTATAGAGTTATGGTTCGTTTTATGTTGTTTTTCTCTTGTAAACCCTTGGTTTAGAGTTGGTATTTGATGAATGGAAAGGTTTTGTGGGTTTATTCATGATAACCCCAAAACCCCCAAAATGAGAATATGAGTAAAAAGGGAAATTAGTGAAATGTTAGATGTAGAAGATGAGTTTGTGCTCTAATGTTGATATATGAGATGAATATGTATGTTTTAGATGTTTGGAAACTCGTATTGAAGTAGTTTTGGAAACCTTGAAAATATGTGAATCTCTTGCATGTTTGACGATGAAATATGAGTCGTTTATGTGTTATTTTGAATAATTGACTGACATTGTTGTTATTGGTGGGAATGAGGAAAGTTCCTAAGGTTGGAGGAAATCGCGGAGGAGACTTTTAAAGTTACTCGTAACCGACCCCAACGCTCATCAAGGTAAGGGATAAGTGTTTCCATTTTATATGAGCTGATGTGAATAAGGTACGTGTAAGAGGTAATATGTTTGTAAGAATATTATTGTTATCCTACCTGGAGTGGTAGTGGACTATTGTTGTTATCCTACCCGGAGCGGTAGTGGATTATTGTTGTTATCTCACCCGAAGTGGTAGTGGATTATTGTTGTTATCCTACCCGAAGTGGTAGTGGATTATTGTGGTTATCCAACCCGGAGTGGTAGTGGATCATTGTTGTCGTCTTATCCGGAGTGGTAGTAGATTTTTGATGTCGCTTATCCGAAGTGGTAGTGGATTATCGTGGACTAGACCTGCCCGATGTGGTATGGGGAATACACTAGACCTGCCCGATGTGGTATGGGGAATAAACTAGACCTGCCCGATGTGGTATGGAGAGTAAACTAGACATGCCCGATGTTATATGGAGAAATAACTAGACCTACCCGATGTGGTATGGAGAATAAACTAGACCTCCTCGATGTAGTATTGAGAATAAACTAGACCTGCCCGATGTGGTATGGAGAATAAACTAGACCTGACCGATGTGGTATGGAGAATTAACTAGACCTACCCTATGTGGTAGAGGATTATCTTTGCGGGGAGACTCATTGAATGTGATTAAGGGTGAATACGATTAATGGGGAAATGAGTATGTTTGGAATGAAAGTAATATGCATGCTATAGAATATATATTATGGGATATATGTACTATAGGGTGAATATGAATGATGAGAAATGAGTATATTTGAAATGAAAGTAATATGCATGCTATAGAATATATATTATGGGATATATATACTATAGGGTGAATATGAATGATGAGAAATGGATATGTTTGGAATGAAAGTAATATGCATGCTATAGAATATATATTCTGGGATATATATACTATAGGGTGAATATGAATGATGAGAAATGAGTATGTTTGGATGAAAGGAATATGCATGCTATAGAATACATATTATGGAATATATATACTATAGGGTGAATATGGACAACATGGCGATGGAAGGAAGGAAATACGAATGTTTATATTTTTGTGCTTGTGATGATAATTTATTCCAATGCTTATTTATACTTAAAATGTGGATTATCATGTGATGTTAGTCTTGAACTAATGACTTACTTCCTTGTTTTTGTGTGTTGTTTATGATAATCCCATTGTAGGTAAACGGGAGACTTTGAGGAGGCTCACTTAGGGATTTTATGCGTTTCTTAACTCGCATTTCTCTATCTATCCTTTTTGTATTATAACGGACTAAATGCTATTTTGGGATAAATGTAATTCTGAGTATTGTAACTCTGGATATGTGTAGTTATGGGCATTATGATTCTTGGAAACCCATAACTAGTTGTATGTCGTGGTTACTAAATTATGTTTTTCTGTAATAGGAAATGTATTGTAATATAACATGTTAAATAGGAGTTTTACGGAATGACTAATGAGCGATTAAAGTAATATGATAAATGTATGCATGAAAGCGTCAATAATTATCAGTGAGTGTGTAAGGTACATAGAGGTCTCTGGGTGAGATATTATAATTACAACTCATAATATTTAGTGAGAAATCTTTTGTGCTGCAAGAGTACTTGGCGTAGCCTTTGGTGGACAAGAAGGTAAACCAATATAAAAACATCTGTGTACTCTCTTCTCCTTTATCTCTTTATTTTTGTTTGTTAATTTTCTGCATAAAATTTCCGCTGCACTTAACTCTTAATTTTGCAGAAAAAGTGGCTATACTTTTAAGTCAACTATTTCACCCCCCCCCCCCCCTCCTCTTAGTTGCAATCTCAGTCTTACAATTGGTACCAAATATTTTTTTTGAGGAAGTTATTCTCAAATCTGATCCTATATCGAAGATGGCCTCAAGATCATTCCTAGGAGAAGGGTCCAACATTAATCAACCTCCAAGCTTTGTTGGAGAGTGTTTTTTTTTTTTGGAAAATCAGAATGAGTATCTTCATAGAATCTCAAGACATGAATATATGGAATGCAATTGAAGAAGGACCATATGAACCCTTCACTGTAGTCAACAACATAAGGGAAGTAAAGCCCAAATCTTCATGGAATGATGAAGATAAAAAGAAGATGCAATATGATCTCAAAGCAAAGAACATCCTCACTTCAACACTTGGCATTGACGAGTTCTTCAGAGTATCAAACTGCAAATCTGCCAAAGAAATGTGGGATACTATAGAGACCACACACGAAGGAACCGAGGAGGTAAAAAGGTCGAGACTAAATACTCATTCCTAGGAATACGAAATGTTTCGTATGAAACCTGGAGAGAAAATTTTTGATCTTCAAAAGAGATTTACTCACCTTACAAATCACCTTATTACACTTGGTAAAGTACTATCAAATAGTGACTTGAACTTGAAAGTTCTAAGATCACTCACAGAACATGGCAACCAAAGGTAACAACCATTTCTGAAAAGAAAAGTTTATCAAAAATGTCCTTGGCTGCTTTGTTTGGTAAATTGCAGGAACATGAATTAGAACTCAGCAAACTTGACCAACATGAAGAGCAAGAAAAGAAAAGGAAGAACATCTCTCTCAAAGCGAAAGTATACAATTATGAATCATCAGAAGATGAATATGAAAAGGAAGAGATGGAAGACATGAGTCTTCTCGTAAAGAAGTTCAGCAAGTTCCTTAAAAGGAACAAAGGTGCTAAGACTGGACAAATGATGAAATTCACCAAGAACAATGATGCCTCCACTTCAAACCAAAACTTCACATGCTTTGAATGTGGCAAGCCTGGTCATATGAAGATGGACTGTGTGTAACGACCCGATTTTATAACCCAAATTTTTAAAAAAAATATAACTTCATTCATGAAAGTTGTAAGGACCCAAGTTCTACCCTTGAAAATTTTTCCTTATTTTAACACGTTTATACATACATTCATCATCATCCTTTTTATCTCTCATTCATCATCACTTAAAACTCTTTTAAGATGTCATTCTATAACACTCCTCATATGAAAGAAAAACATAATTCATTGATATCATTCCCCATGAGTGCTAAGACCTCAAAGGTTATGATCCTCCAAATATAATATTACGCATGGTTACGAATATCCAACTAATGGTTAGCCATGATTACAATCATTTAAATCCGCAAGTAGTCATTTAGAGTACAAAAACATAAATAGTGAATCCAAAGTCCAAAGCTCCTAAAGCTCCCAACCTAGCATACTTCATTCATCTATTTACATGCAATGGGATTATCAATGACAAAAGTACAAAACACACAAAGGAGTAAGTCGTGAATTCAATAAACGTCATTATAAGATAATCCACATTTGAAAAGGTTAGTAAATCGCTTTGAAATTCATTTTCCGTGCTACATTACTTGAGCCAAAGTCGCTACACCCCTTAGGGTTAGCTAAAAGCAATTTCTCATTTCTTTTATAAAAAAACATGCCACATAAACTCGGGTCGAAGTGTTGCCACATAAACTCGGGCCGAAGTGTTGCTACATAACTCGAGCCGAAGTCGCTACACCCCTTAGGGTTAGCTAAAAGCAATTTTTCATCGCTTTTATAAAGAAAACATGCCACATAAACTCGGGCCGAAGTGTTGCTACATAACTCGAGCCGAAGTCGCTACACCCCTTATGGTTAGCTAAACGCAATTTCTCATCTCTTTTATAAAGAAAACATGCCACATAAATTCGGGTCGAAGTGTTGCCACATAAACTCGGGCCGAAGTGTTGCCACATAAACTCGGGCCGAAGTGTTGCCACATAAACTCGGGCCGAAGTGTTGCCACATAAACTCGGGCCGAAGTGTTGCCACATAAACTCGGGCCGAAGTGTTGCCACATAAACTCGGGCCGAAGTGTTGCGACATAAACTCGGGCCGAAGTGTTGCCACATAAACTCGGGCCGAAGTGTTGCCACATAAACTCGGGCCGAAGTGTTGCCACATAAACTCGGGCCGAAGTGTTGCCACATAAACTCGGGCCGAAGTGTTGCGACATAAACTCGGGCCGAAGTGTTGCCACATAAACTCGGGCCGAAGTGTTGCCACATAAACTCAGGCTAAAGTGTTGCTACATAAACTCGAGCCGAAGTCGCTAACCATTTATGGTCGGCTAAAAATATATTTCCTTTCTCATTGATTTAACTATCAATCATATCTAGCGAATCCACGCAATCCTTATTACAAACATACCCATATATGTTTATAATAAATACGTGATTCACCAATTAATCCTTGCACAACCTGAAAATACACACATTTTCCATTTCAATTGTACAAATTAAAGACTTATCCTTACCTCGGTGAGTGTTGGAGTTCGGTTTGTGAGTAACTTTACCAGTTTCCTCCACGGATCTCCTCCAACCTTAGGATCTTTCCTCATTCCCACCAATAACAACAATGTCAGTTATTTATTCAAAATAACACATAAACGACTCATATTTCATTGTCAAACGCACAAGGGTTTTATACATGTTCAATGTTTCTAAACTACTTTCATCATGAGTTTCCCACCATTCTAAACATACATATTCACCTTGTATTCAGCATTATAACACATACTCATAACACAATCATTCTCATATCACATAATCTCGCCCATTTGTTACCATTAAACACTTATCACTCAATCATTGTTACAAACATTCCCATACATGTTTATTGTAATAACCATTCACCTCTTATAACAAATCACCAACTCATAACACATCATTGTTATAAACAAACCACACCAAACATATTATTCATCATATAACATTTAACACATTCACTCTTATGACCACATTTTCCTTTTTAGGGGTTTTTGGGGTTTTCATAAATCAACCCACAAACCCTTAAAAGAGAGAAACTAAATAAAATGAACCATAACTCAAACGGAAGAGTTTCCATGATTTCTCATATTTTTTAGAAGAGATCCAACATACCCAAAACAAGTTAGAGAGGAAGATGAAGAGTTAGGAACAAGAGATTTACCTCTTCTCAAGCTCTAAGATGATTCCTAAGGCTCTTTGCTCTTGAAAAGCTCTCTTCTCTCTCTTCTCTTTCTTCTCTTCAAAGTTCTAACCCTAAAATGTGTTTGGGGTTTCTAGGGAGAAAATCCCACCTTTTTAAAATTTCTGATCTGGCGCTCTCGCTCAAGCGAGAATCTCACAGTCTCAATAGGCTTCCTCTCGCTCAAGCGACCCATTCCTCGCTTGGGCGAGACTCCCAGAATTTCCAATTTCAAAACATTGATCCTCTCGCTTGGGCGAGATCCTCTCGCTCAAGCGAGAATCTGGCAGTATGCCCCATTCCACAGGACTGTTACCTAATTACAAGGAGGATAAATTTGGGGTGTTACAAAAGTGAAGTGATTGCTTATTGAAAGATATTACTTAATCGAGTTTGGAAAGTCTTAGTGAATTCAAATATTAGTTAAGTTCATAACTCAAAATGGGGAAATAATCAATAGTATCACTTCATCAAAAACATGCCATTACATTTCATCTTAAATCCATATTTTATACAATTATCCTTTCCCAAATAATACTCTTATTAAAATCATTATACCATTCTCATTACACATTTAGAAGAAGTTCTATTACACAAAAGAGTTGACTCAACACAGTTCTCATATTGCATACATTAACCAAATATCATTTCGAATACATAAAGTAACTTGTCTAATCTATAATCTTCTCAGCAAGCATCCACTACGCTACAGTCTCAACCTGAACTCCAATAAATAACACATACAAGAAGAGAAAAAAAGAGTAAGAATGAGACTGCAACTAAGAGGGGGGTGAATTAGTTGTTGCAAAACGATGGCTAATTTTTATGCATTATCAAAGTTAAAGTGCAGCGAGAATAGTATGCAGAAAAATATTGACTTTAAAAGATAGAAATATAACAAAGATAAGGAGAAGAGAGTACACAGGTGTTTTATACTGGTTCACCTTCTTGTCCACCAAAGGCTACGTCCAATACTCTTGACTCGCAAGAGATTTCCTTTATTAAATATAATGAGTTACATTTACAATTATCTCACCCTGAGATCTCCTTGTACCTTACACACTCACTTATACTTAATCCCTTGGAAAACCCTATTCCAAGTAACACCCTTGGTAAATACTATACCAAGTCACTCAACCCCTTTCTCTTCACACCCTTGTGAAAGAAAGTGTACTTAGCAAAAATGAAGAATATACAATATGGCTTGGATTGCCTTTACAAGTATATACGACAATTCTAGACTTGAAATTCAAAAACAACTCTTTATTCAATAGATAATAATGCTCTTTTAATTTGAAAAACGTTTGGAACGTACTTAGAAGCAACACTGAAATAACTTCGAAAGTTTGAGAGTATGTTACTTAAAAAGTGCAGAAAATTCAGAAAGTGTGAAAGCTTTATGAGAGTTTCAATGAGAGTTTGTAATCTGAGTTGTTGTTGTTGTGAGAGTGTTTCAATGCCTTTATATAGGCTTCCAATCCACCATAACACCTCTAGGAAAGTGTAGGTTTCGTTTGGAAAGAAACATATCAGTTTTGAGTGAAACCTTTTCAGTTTGAAATCTGAAAACTGATACAACAACTCTTAGTATTTGATTACTATAAGTGGGTAATCAATTACCTAACAATCCTTTTAACAACTATTTTTGAATTTCACACAGTGTAATCGATTACTGTATTTGAGTAATCGATTACTCGAAGGTACTGTACAACAGTCTTGTGAAACTTCCTTAGTGTAATCTTTTACACTTCTTTGAGTAATCGATTACCCTGTTTTCTAAAAATGGTAATATGTTACTTCAAAGATAGTAATGGATTACTCTTAGCTGTTTGAGGATGGATAACTCTTTTCTCACTCATGTAACTTGTTACTCAAGTATGGTAACCCGTTACATGTTGTTTTTGAAAATTATTTTCATTCACACTTAGATTTTTCTGATTTTCTTGAAAACAAATTTTGAGCATTATTAACTAAGGTAATAAAGTAGTTCTAAGGATAGAAGTACCTAAAGACTTAGACTCTAAATCTTGAAGCTTCTTCGATAGTCTTGATAGGTCATCTTCCTTTCTTCTTTTTGTGATGTTGGTGTCCTCATCAAAACCGTGCCAAGGTCAGGAGCAAGATCTTCTTCACAATCTCCCCATTTTTGATGATGACAAAGAAGTATCTTCTTGAAGGTGTATTTTTCTTGAGATTAGCATACTTGATGATGTTTCATGACTTGTCTTGAGTGTAAGGACCCAAATTCTACCTTGGAATTTTTTCCTTATTTTAATTCATTTACATAGATATTCTTACCTATGACTTATAATTATGGACCCAATGACTTTATATTAGTCATCTTTCTAAATTCATGATAGTCTTAAATGCGATAATCAGACATACATTCACTAGGCAGAAAAACATAATTCATATTAATATCTCCTAGTGATTACGACTTATAGATAGCTATGGGTTTCCAAAACCATAATACCCATGATTACAATTATCCAGAAATATAATAACCGTAGTTACAAATATTCAAATCATCATTTAGTTAGTTATGATACAAAAAGAGATAATCAGAGAATCCATATTTTAAAGCTCCTAAGGCTCCTAATCAAGCATCCTCAAATCATCCGTTTACCTGAAATGGGATTATCATAAACAAAATACATAGAAAACACAAAGGAGTAAGTCATCAATTTAGACATAATCATACGATAATCCACATTTAATAGAGTTAGATAAACAATTATATCATAACAATATAATAATACTCTGACATATATCCACTTTACTATCTTCACCATTCCACGTTTTACTCGAACTCATAGTTATCCCAATCATCATACCCGTACATGATTCAATCCTTTCCTTTCTTAATCATCTACCTCATTTATGTTTATCTTGGTCCATTAATCTTACCACATAGGGCAAGTGAGACATTTGCTATAAATAGCCAATACCACGAAGGCAAGTCATACATTGCCACGAATAGCCATTACCACGAAGGCAACTCATACATTGCTACGAATAGCCATTACCACGAAGGCAACTCATACATTGCTACGGATAGCTATTACCACGAAGGAAACTCATACCTTGCTACGAATAGCTATTACCACGAGGGCAAGTCATACATTGCTACGAATAGCCAATACCACAAGGGCAAGTCATAAATTGCTACGAATTGCCAATACCACAAGGGCAAGTCATATATTACTACGAATAGCCAATACCATGAGGGCACGTCATACATTGCTACGAATAGCCAATACCACGAGGGCAAGTCATACATTGCTACGAATAGCCGTTACCACGAGGGCAAGTCATACATTGCTACGAATAGCCGTTGCCACGAGGGCAAGTCATACATTGCTACGAATAGCCGTTACAACGAAGGCAACTCATACATTGCTCAACCTCTTAAGGGAGCTAAAATAGGTTTTCTTCCCATTACTTCACAATCCATTATAATCATAAAATCCACGCATTCTCTATCATCATTTACAATTAAACATTTCTCCTTACCTTGGTGAGTGGTGGGGTAGGTTTTGGGTAACTTTGCAAGTTCCTTCGCTACCTCCTCCAACCTTTGGATTTTCCTCATCTCCACCAAACAACAACAAAAGTCAGTAATTTATTCACAACAACATATAAACAACTCATATATCATCTTTAACCATACAAGAGATTCGTACATTTACAATGTTTCCAAAACCACTTTCATTAGGAATTTCCAAACATAAAAAACATACATATTCATCTTCTATTTTACGTTAGAACATATACTCATCTTCTACATCTACTATTTCACTCATTTTCCTCTTTAACCACATTTTCATTTTGGGGGTTTTGTGTTAGGTATCAGTGGTTACAATACACCTAGAAGGGGGGGGGGGGGGTTGAATAGGTGTAGCGGTTAGAATATCCGCTTTTCGAAAAACAGCACTTAATGCTGAAATACACCTAATTAATCGATTAACAGAACAGGCTAATCGATTAACGCAATCAACACAGTCCACTTAATCGATTAACAGAATTAATGTAATCGATTAACACACTTGATTTAATCGATTAAACAGAGACAATAAGCAAATGCAGATACGATTTCTTGCACGACAATTAATCAATAACGAAGCGAATATACAAAGCTTACAGATTTATCAGAGTATAATCAGTATAGCACAGAAACGTATTATCAATTAAATCTACTATACAAATTAATCAATCAAATGCAATAAAGAGAGAGAGATAGAAAAATCCTGCAACACGAATTTTATCCTGGTTCGTTTGCTTGTCCACCGCAAACTACATCCAGGCCTCCCGGCTGATTTGGGAGATTTTTCTTCACTATAATTGAATCAATGTTATTACATACACATAATCCAATTACAACACTTAGACACTTACAAGATAATAAAGATCTTATTCTATGGTTTGACTCCCTTCCTACCGACAAAGAAAACCTTTCTTTCGGCGTAGCCCCAGCCAAGAACCTCTGTTCTTTCCTTATCCCTAAGTCTAACACTCAGTGAAGATACACTCAATCTCTTGGAGATACGACACCTCGAGATTCCCAATATTACAACAATTTTTCAATCAAAACGAAATAGAGTAAACTTAAGCTATTACAAGACTTATATCTAACAAGATAAGACTTTACTCTAATCACCTAATACAAACTCATGCAGTATGAAAATGTATTAGTTTGAAAAACAGAATGCATAGAATGTAAACATCTAATCAAGAATCATCAATAAAATGCAAGAACATGTGATATGAAAAGATGAGAAATGTATCATGTAATGCACTCAATCCTAAAGCATAGAATTCTCTCTTTTCTAAACTCACAAATGCATTTAAAACTAGATGCAACAATTAACACGAAAAAATGCTCTAACTCTCTAAAAATTTAACATGCAACTTATGAGATCAATTTTGAAAAACCCAGTTTATAAAGAATTGATTTTATAGCCCAGTTAATCGATTAACGACAACCTTAATCGATTAAACTGTACAAAACTGTTAGATTAATCGATTAACCTATGTCGTAATCGATTAAACTGTGAAAACAGTTAGATTAATCGATTAACCTATGCTGTAATCAATTAACAGCATGTTTTCATGTGTAAAAACTCAAATACGTTATGCACTTTAATTCATACATGTTTAACACTTAGTTTATGCCTAGAATGCACATATACATGTATTTATGTGATGCATGAACATATGATGAATGACATATCTCAAGATGAAAATGATTTAAAAGATTTATGCATATGAGATATGTATAAGGTGACTTAAGCCTTAGACTCAACTAAAGCTAAAACTCTAGTCTAAGCTAAGTACCAATCAGAAGACTTAAGCACGTTGATTTTTTGATGATCTTCAAGCTCTTATTAGCACAAGTTGTCCTTATCAAAACCAAGACACGTAGAGAGAGCTTTCCAAAGTGTTCCTCTTGACATGCACACTTTCAATCTCCCCCTTTTTGATGATGACAAACACTACATCAACTATATCAACTTTGATGAAATAGCTTGAAGATTGTGATGGCGTGGTTGATATGATGCGCAAATTTCGGAAGCTTTTATTACGATCAACCTGCACAATCAGAAAACAACAAAACAACCTTTCTCCCCCTTTTGACATTATCAAAAAGATAACTCAGGTCAAAAATAAGGCAGAGATATGAGTAATGCATAAAACCAAGTCAATGAGTTAATTTGGGATTTAAAAATTAACTTGTTTTATTTTAAAGAAAATTAAACAAATGCGCTAGTTTATACAACAGAGATAGCCAAAAATTGTAAAGTGAACGACATACAAGAGTTACCATATCAAAGTAGAAAATCTCATATGATCAAGAACCATACATGTAAACAAAATAAGCTATTCGACATAATCAAATTAACACTAGCATAAAGAGTAAAAGTGTTCAGCAACCATATAAACCATGAAATGTCAGTTAAGAACATTAAAGAGGCACACAAAAGAGAAACTGTAATCCATAACAACAACTGAATCCAGAAAGTGCCATAAAGAAGAAATAAACCTAATGGTGAGATATCCTAGGTCTAGAGTCTTCTAAACTATGGTTGAGGTGGAGGTGGAGGATCGTCAGTGTGATCAGCAGGAATGACAATATTCTGATCTCCCCTGATAAGCACAGATAACTTCTGAAATTCTGAACAAAACAAGGCATTCTGAGCTTCAGTAGTAGATTGGATCAGATTCCTCAACTCCTTAAATTGGTTGTCTGAATACGCAGTTTGTCGCTCCTCATACTGTTCCATACCTGCAAAGTATGAGTCTTTTAATCCTTGGAAGTGAAGATCCATACGGTTGTTAAGCCATTGCTCCATAGCTTCCAACTGATCTAAACCAAAAGCAGAGTTCTGAGGTGCTGATCCAGAAGGCTCCCCCTGAGTTGTAGCGTGCTGATCACCCATGCCATCCTGATTATCATCATCGGATAAATCCAGACCAATAGTGGTGTAGTCCTCTTGGTATTGCCAAGTAGTACCAGACTTGTATATACCCATTTTATGAATGAGGCTTTCACCAACTAGATGATCCTTATCAGTGTACTCAACAATGATGGTATCGGAAACATCAATATGCAGATAATCAACAATGCGTGAGATGAAAATACTGTAGGGAAGCAGCTTCGACTGAGACAGAGACACACTGTTCATAATTTTCAAGATCTCCTATGGCCAGTTAATCATTACATTATTCTTTACTGCATACATGAAAAGCAAATCATTCACAATAGGCTGTGCGTGATTTGTGTTCCTCTGCACCAAAATGTAAGCAATAATGTAATGCAACAGTCTGTTCTCAACAGATAATTACCTAGCTTTGGTCAGTTGACCCTGAATGTATAAGTGAGGGCCTCTTAGAAATGACTTATAAACCTCAGTAGGATCAAAGTTTTCCTTAACCCAGGAACAATCTCCTATACTATAGCCAGAAGATGATACACCACCGACATTCATAAAAATATCATCATTAAGTTCAAACAGATGACCAGAAATCATAGACCAGTACTTTCCATCCTTGTATCTAAAATTAGCATAAAATTCCCTAACTAGAGCAGGGTAAACTTGTCCCTTTAATTCCATAAACTGAACGGTTCCCTGAGCTTCCATATCATGCGGGAAACTAAAATTTTGTTCCGCCAACCAGGTTAAATCAACATACCGTATGTACGTGGGTTTGCGACCTTGAAATTTTGCCATACGGGTTTCTTGCAAGATGAGTGAGTAGTATGGGTCACCACGGTCCCGAGTAGAAGGTGAACCGACCTCCCGTCTTCGTACACGAGTAGCTGAGGTCTTGACCCTTTTAGTGCGACCTTGCTCCATTATTTAGTAGAACCCGAAATAACAGTGAATGAGCAGAGAAGGGTTTAGGCAAACCTAACCTAGGGTTTTGCTTGGTGGAACCTTGGAAATGGGGTATAATGAGGATGAAGAAGTATGATTTCTTGATGGTTTGAGAGGGTTAGGATGAGGTTTTTCTACTTTAGTGCACTTGGATTAGTTTGCTACTGATTTAGAAACTCAAAGTATAAGAGAGAATGTGAAAATGCCAAAGAAAGTGTAAAACCGAGTTGCTGTCTGCCTTTAAAAAGCTGGTTTTAATCGATTAACGGGCAGGTTTAATCGATTAAACCAATGTAAAATTTCGAATTTTCAAACAACTGATGCCCAGGTAATCGATTAACAACAAGTGTAATCGATTACACATAGTAAAAATTGATTTTCAGGCAGTAGAATGGTTTCAACTTTTTAAGGCTTTTGCATGCATTGTGACAGATTTATCGAGACATTCATAATCACAGGAAGAGTTAATCAAGAGACATATTTTTGCATTGTAACATATATCATTTAAGCTAAAGATACATAGGCATATAGAGGCTAGATGATAATGCAAACAACTAAACAATTTTAATCGAGATATTGTTCATCAAGAATTCCAAGTTCTCTCCTTAGAACAAAGAAAGTATCCCTGGGAAGGGGCTTGGTGAAAATATCAGCTAATTGTTTAGAAGTTTCAACAAATTCAAGAACGCAGTCGCCTTTTTGTACATGATCACGCAAAAAATGATGTCTAATTTCTATATGCTTAGTTCTAGAATGCAAAACGGGATTCTTGGAAAGGTTTATGGCACTTGTATTATCGCATTTAATAGGGATCTTTTCAAGTTTAAGACCATAGTCCTTGAGTTGCTGCTTCATCCAAAGGATTTGAGTGCAACACACACCAGCGACAATGTATTCCGCTTCGGCGGTGGACAAAGCAACACAAGCTTGCTTTTTGCTGTGCCATGCTACTAATGAACTGCCCAACAAGTGACAGGTACCATTAGTGCTTTTCCGATCCAATTTACATCCGGCGAAATCGGAATCGGAATAACCTACCAAGGATAGTGAGGCATCCCGAGGATACCATAATCCCATGTTAGTTGTTCCTTTTAAATATCTCATGATTCTTTTAACAGTTTTAAGATGTGATTCTCTAGGTGATGATTGAAATCTCGCACACATGCATATGCTAAACATGATATCAGGTCGACTTGCAGTTAAGTAAGGTAAAGACCCAATAATTCCTCGATACTTTGTTACCTCTATTGCTTTTCCTTTTTCGTCCTTATCTAGGTAGCAAGCAGATGCCATAGGAGTTGAAGCTTCCTTACAATTGTTCATTTCAAATTTCTTGAGCAGCTCTTTGCAATATTTTGCCTGATGGATGAAAATCCCACTTTCTAGTTGCTTTATCAGAAGTCCTAGAAAGAATGTGAGTTCTCCCATCATAGACATTTCGAACTCCCCCTGCATCATCTCGGAAAAATCTTTACACAAAATATCATTAGTAGATCCAAAAATTATGTCATCCACATAGATTTGTACAAGTAATACAGAATTTTCTGATTTACGAATAAAAAGCGTTGTGTCAACCAAGCCTCTTTCGAACCGTTTTTCTAAAAGAAAGGTACTAAGTCTATCATACCAAGCTCTAGGATCTTGTTTGAGACCATAGAGTGCCTTTTTAAGTTTATAAACATGGTTCAGATATTTAAAATTTTCAAAACCAGGCGGTTGGTTAACATAAACTTCTTCTTGAATGTAGCCATTCAGGAAGGCGCTTTTTACGTCAATTTGAAATAGTTTGAAGTTCATAATCGATGCAAAGGAAAGTAGCATCCTGATGGCCTCTAATCTAGCTACAGGGGCATAGGTTTCATCATAATCGATACCTTCCTCCTGGTTGTAGCCTTTGACCACCAAGCGTGCCTTATTTCGAATGATTAAGCCTGATTCATCAAGCTTATTTCTGAAGACCCATCGAGTACCAATCACAGGATGATCTTTAGGTTTAGGGACCAAGTCCCAAACATTATTACGTTCGAACTGGTTTAGCTCTTCTAGCATAGCTATACCCCAGTGCACATCCTCAATGGCCTCATCAATGGTCTTAGGCTTAATTTGAGATACAAAAGCTACAAAGTTACAAAAGTTTCATAAGGAACTACGGGTTACCACTCCCGTAGATATGCACCAATTACTTTGTCGATCGGGTGAGCTTTCTTGGTTTTCCACACAACTGGCATATCTGAATGCTCCTGAGATTTGTTTTGACATTCTTCATTGGTTGCTTCTTCATTATCCATGTTCTTTGAGTATGCTTCTTCCAAAGCACATGCAACATCATCAGATACGACCTTTCTCTTCTCTTTTGGAGAAGATTCATCAAATTGTACATGGATAGACTCTTCAACTTGCATTGAATATTTATTAAAAATTCTGAACGCTTTGCTATGAATCGAGTATCCCAAAAATATTCCCTCATCGGCTTTTGAATCAAATTTTCCTAAAGCCCGCTTTCCATTATTTAATATAAAACATTTGCAACTGAAAGCGTGAAGATGGGATATGTTTGGTTTACGGCCTTTTAATAGTTCATAAGGAGTTTTATTCAAATTAGGCCTTAAAAGTACTCGATTTATAACATAACATGCAGTATGAACTGCATCTACCCAGAAGTATTTGGGGGTATTACTTTCATTGAGCATGGTTCTCGCTAATTCTTCTAGTACACGATTTTTCCTCTCAACAACTCCATTTTGTTGTGGAGTGCGAGGAGCAGAGAACTGATGCATAATGCCATGCTTATCACAGAATTTGTCGAACTGAAAGTTCTCAAATTCTTCCCCGTGATCACTTCGTATATATACTATTTTCAGGTTAAGTTGGTTTTGAATTTGCTTGGCAAGATTTTTAAAAGACTTGAAGGCGTCGCTTTTCGCGAATAAAAATAATGTCCATGTAAATCGAGAGAAATCATCAACAATAACTAGAGCATAGTAGCTATCACCAAAACTCATGATTTGTGATGGTCCAAACAAGTCCATATGGAGTAACTCCAAAGGTCTTGAAGTGGATATCACATTTTTGTTTTTAAAAGAATTTTTGGTTTGTTTACACTTTTGACAAGTGTCACAAATCTCTTTAGTTTTAAAATTTAGTTTTGGTAGCCCCTCAACTAGTTCGTTTGATGACAATTTATCTAGATGTTTTATATGGATATGTGCAACGCGTCTGTGCCAAAGCCAGATGTCATCTTCTTTAGAAACAAAACATTTTGAAAATAATGTGGTGACATCATCCAAGTTAACCATGTAAATATTATTTATACGATGACCAACAAATTTAACATTATTAGATAAAATGTCACGAATGACGCAACAGTCAGAATCGAAAGATACACGATTACCTTTGTCACAGAGTTGGCTTATACTCAGAAGATTATGTTTTAGTCCTTCAACATAAAGAACATTTTCAATTTGAGTTTGAGATGAGTTACCAACTGTTCCAGTACCAAGTATTTTTCCCTTGTTGTTGTCTCCGTACGTGACGTATCCTTTTCCTTTAAGTGATAGATCTAGGAAATTTGATCTGTCACCTGTCATATGTCTCGAACATCCACTGTCTAAATACCATTTTCGTCCTTGTGTTCGAAGACATACCTGCAAAACAGATCACCTGCTTTTCTCAGGTACCCAAATTATGTTGGGTCCTTTTCTGTTAGTGATTAGGGAATTATCTCCCTTCTTTATCCATACATAAACTCCGCTAGGTATACCATATTTTCTAATGTAACATGAATAAGAAGTATGACCATATGTATTACAATAAAAACATGTAGGTGAATGCTTATGATTTTTATTTTTAGTATGAGCTACAGGTTTTCTATATGGTCTTTTATTCTTAGCCGAGCGAGTATAACCTAGACCAGTACGGTCACCAACGTTTCTTGTTTGACGAAGCAGAGTGTCTAATTGTTGTTTACTGTTTGTGAGACGTTCAAGTTTTTCTTTTAGTTTAAAATTGTCTTCTTGCAAAATCTCGCAAATCTCACATACAGGTTTTTGACATAAATTATTAGCAGAACAGTTACATGTGTTACAAGAATAGATGAGATCTAAAGTTTCATTTTCTAATTTTAATTCATCTAATTCTTTTTGTAATTGGCTTATTTTCTTTTCATTTCTAAGGATTTCCCTTTTCTTATCAATGTTTATTCTTGCCAATTTCTTTAGTTCCTCATGTAACTCAACATAAGCATTATATAAAACATCATAAGAGGGTAAGTCATCCGAAGTGGATGAGGTGTTAGAATATACCTCATTATTATCCTCGTGTGAGTCTGAGTTACCATCGTTGTCAGATCTAACCATCAGACACAACTTCACTGACTCCTCCTCACTAGAGGTGCTTGATGTTGTTTCCTCCTCAGGTACATCCCATACAATATAAGCTTTCTTGGATTTGAATTCCCTGGGAGTGCTCTTCTCTGAATCAACCTTTTTCAGATAGGTAGGACATTGAAATCTCATATGTTCGGCTTTTCCACACTCATGGCAAGTGAAGCGATCTTTGTTGTTCTTGCCTTTGTTGGTTGATTCTTTAGCTTCTTTCTATTGAAACTTTTTGAATCCACCTTTTCTTTTGATGAATTTGCTAAATTTTCGAACAAGGAGATTCATAGTTTCATCATCTAGATCGGAGTCAGATTCATCATCATCTTTTTCTTCTTTTGATTTGGAGGTCGTGGCCTTCAATGTGATGTTTTTCTTCTTCCGGTCAGACTCTTCGTGCATAGTCAAGCGCCCCAATTCCATTTCGTGCTCTTGAAGCTTTCCAAATAATGTAGCTAGAGGCATAGAATCCAAGTCTTTGAATTCAACAATTGCAGTTACCTTTGGTTGCCATTTCCTGTCAAGACAATGCAAAACATTATTAGTTAGTTCACCTCTGGCAAATTATTTATCTAGAGCAACTAAATGATTAACAATATGAGTAAATCGCTTTTGCATATCACTGATTGAATCACTAGGTAACATTCGAAATAACTCATATTCGTGGGTTAGCGCATTTAATCTAGCGCGCTTGACTTCGCTAGTGCCTTCGTGAGTCACTTGTAAAGTGTCCCACATTTCTTTTGCATTTTGGCACTGCGAGACTCTAAAGAACTCATCATAGGATAGGGCCGATGTGATGATATTTTTGGCACATAGGTTATGCTGGACCTTTTTGCGCTCATCATCGGTCCATAGACTATTAGGCTTGTCTTTAGGTTCATCGTCCACAAGATGTTGTGGAACGAAAGGGCCGTTGACTACGGATTCCCAAATATCTGAGTCTATGGCTTCAATAAAAATTTGCATGCGGACTTTCCAGTAGGCATACCCTTCACCACTGAATATAGGTGGTCGATTAATGGATGAACCATCACCATCAAATGGGTTTGACGAACCCATTCCTTTTTCCCTTAGGATCACGAATACGCGGTTGAGCTAGCACTTCGCACTAGCTCTGATACCACTTGTTAGGTATCAGTGGTTACAATACACCTAGAAGGGGGGGGGGGGGGGGGGTTGAATAGGTGTAGCGGTTAGAATATCCGCTTTTCGAAAAACAGCACTTAATGCTGAAATACACCTAATTAATCGATTAACAGAACAGGGTAATCGATTAACGCAATCAACACAGTCCACTTAATCGATTAACAGAATTAATGTAATCGATTAACACACTTGATTTAATCGATTAAACAGAGACAGTAAGCAAATGCAGATACGATTTCTTGCACGACAATTAATCGATAACGAAGCGAATATACAGAGCTTACAGATTTATCAGAGTATAATCAGTATATCACAGAAACGTATTATCAATTAAATCTACTATACAAATTAATCTATCAAATGCAATAAAGAGAGAGAGATAGAAATATCCTGCAACACGAATTTTATCCTGGTTCGTTTGCTTGTCCACCGCAAACTACATCCAGGTCTCCCGGCTGATTTGGGAGATTTTTCTTCACTATAATTGAATCAATGTTATTACATACACATCATCCAATTACAACACTTAGACACTTACAAGATAATAAAGATCCTATTCTATGGTTTGACTCCCTTCCTACCGACAAAGAAAACCTTTCTTTCGGCGTAGCCCCAGCCAAGAACCTCTGTTCTTTCCTTATCCCTAAGTCTAACACTCAGTGAAGATACACTCAATCTCTTGGCGATACGACACCTCGAGATTCCCAATATTACAACAATTTTTTAATCAAAACGAAATAGAGTAAACTTAAGCTATTACAAGACTTATATCTAACAAGATAAGACTTTACTCTAATCACCTAATACAAACTCATGCAGTATGAAAATGTATTAGTTTGAAAAACAGAATGCATAGAATGTAAACATCTAATCAAGAATCATCAATAAAATGCAAGAACATGTGATATGAAAAGATGAGAAATGTATCATGCCATGCACTCAATCCTAAAGCATAGAATTCTCTCTTTTCTAAACTCACAAATGCATTTACAACTAGATGCAACAATTAACACGAAAAAATGCTCTAACTCTCTAAAAATTTAACATGCAACTTGTGAGATCAATTCTGAAAAACGCAGTTTAAAAAGAATTGATTTTATAGCCCAGTTAATCGATTAACGACAGCCTTAATCGATTAAACTGTACAAAACTGTTTGATTAATCGATTAACCTATGTCGTAATCGATTAAACTATGCAAACAGTTAGATTAATCGATTAACCTATGCTGTAATCGATTAACAGCATATTTTCACGTGTAAAAACTCAAATACGTTATGCACTTTAATTCATACATGTTTAACACTTAGTTTATGCCTAGAATGCACATATACATGTATTTATGTGATGCATGAACATATTATGAATGACATATCTCAAGATGAAAATGATTTAAAAGATTTATGCATATGAGATATGTATTAGGTGACTTAAGCCTTAGACTCAACTAAAGCTAAAACTCTAGTCTAAGCTAAGTACCAATCAGAAGACTTAAGCACGTTGATTTGTTGATGATCTTCAAGCTCTTATTAGCACAAGTTGTCCTCATCAAAACCAAGACACGTAGAGAGAGCTTTCCAAAGTGTTCCTCTTGACATGCACACTTTCATTTTGGAGTTTTCATGAATCAACCCACAAACCCTTTCCATTTTTCTTATACCAACTCTAAACCAAGAGTTTACAAGAGAGAAACTAATTAAAACGAACCACAACTGCATAGGAAGAGTTTCGATGGTTTCTCAAATTTTGAGAAGAGATCCCATATACCCAAAACAATTTTGAAATGGAGCAAGAGAGTTAGAATCACGAGATTTACCTCTTCTCAAGCTTCTAGTTCATTCCCACAAATCCTCGCTTGAGCGAGAGCGTCAGATCTGAAATTTTAAAAAGGCGGGATTTTCTCGCCTGAGCGAGAATGGGCTCGCTTGAGCGAGAACCCGACGACTCATCTTTAAAATAGAAACCCCAAACACATTATAGGGTTAGAACTTTGAAGAGAAGAGAGAGAAGAGAGCTTTTCAAGAGCAAAGAGCCTTAGGACTCATCTTAAAGCTTGAGAAGAGGTAAACCTCTTGTTTCTAACTCTTCTTCTTCCTCTCTAACTTGTTTTGGGTATGTTGGATCTATTTTCAAAATATGAGAAACCATGGAAACTCATCCTTTAGAGTTATGGTTCGTTTTATGTTGTTTTTCTCTTGAAAACTCTTGGTTTAGAGATGATATTTGATGAATGGAAAGGTTTTGTGGGTTATTCATGAAAACCCCAAAAACCCTCAAAATGAGAATATGGGTATAAAGAGAAAGAGATGAAATGTTAGATGTGGATGATGAGTTTGTGCTTTGATGTTGTTATATGAGATGAACATGTATGTTTAGATGTTTGGAAACATGTATTGAAGTAGTTTTGGAAATCTTGAATATATGTGAATCCCTTGTATGTTTGATGATGAAATACGAGTTATTTATGTGTTCTTTTGAATAAATGACTGAAATTGTTGTTATTGGTGGAAATGAGGAAATATCCTAAGGTTGGAGGAAATCCCGGAGGAGACTTTTAAAGTAACTCGGAACCGATCCCCAATGCTCACCAAGGTAAGGGATAAATGTCTCTTAATCATACTCGCTGATGTGAATGAGGTATGTGAAAGAGGTAACATGTTTGTAAGTTTATTGTTGTTACCCAACCCGAAGAGGTAGTGGTTTATTGTTGATACCCTACCGGAAGAGGTAGTGGTTTATTGTGTCCTAGCCGGAGTGGTAGTGAACTGTTTATTGTGTCCTACCCGGAGTGCTAGTGAACTGTTATTGTGTCCTACCCGGAGTGGTAGTGAACTGTTATTGTGTCCTACCTAGAGTTGTAGTGAACTGTTATTGTGTCCTACCTGGAGTGGTAGTTGTAACATCCTAATTTTGAGTCTTTAAAATTATAGTATCAGTCCTGGAAGTCTCGCTTGAGAGAGAGATTCTCGCCTGAGCGAGAAAGGATCACCGGGAGGGTGAAATCCTGGGCTATACTGGAGGATTCTCGCCTGGGCGAGAAATGACAATTTTGGGCTGTTGACACAGTGTGATATCTGATCAGACATGTGTAATTTTTCACGAGGTAATCGATTACACTATACTCGTAATCGATTACATCATATTAAAAACATCAGATATGTGCATTTTTTCACACTGTAATCGATTACACCATATGGTAATCGATTACACTTAACACTGTGAGATCCTGAGCGAGAATCCCTCGGTTGAGCGGGAGTCTAAAATCTGAAAACCTAAAATAGACGTCCCAAGTGAGGATAAGGGTTATTTTTCGAAAAACAAAGAGAGGAACGGTTTGAGGAGTTGAGCACCCTTAGAGTCGAGAAAGAGGCTAGAGAAGAGGTAAATCGCTTAACTTAGTCTCTCTTAGGGTTGAATGTCATGTTTTGGATAGGGTTTCTTCTCCATGTTTAGGGATAAAACCCCATAAACCCTCTCTTAGGATTTTGGTTCGTGTTGCTTTGGAAAACCTTGTAAAACTCATGGCGTATGAGTTGTTTTACCAAATCGGTGTGTGAGAAGTTGTTTTCAAAACCGTAGAGTCATGGCAACATTAGGGAAACCTTTTTGTTGAGGTTTAAATGAATGGATAATGTTTTCTTGTGATGTATGAGTTTGGTTAGTATTATTATTGGCTTGACTTGTAAATTGATGTGTTGTGTTTGTTGTTGCTTTGGGTTGAAAGACCCTAAGGATGGAGGAGACGGCGGAGAACGCAACTGAACTTGAGTGTAAAGCTTTAGCGAAAAACTCAGGTGAGGGAGCAGCATTAAAACTTGTGGTATAAGAATTGTGAAATTGGAAACTCCAACGACAGTCACTAGTTGGAGGATTTCATTGGTTAACACGATTAAACGGGAAACCTCATGAGTTCCCTATTTAACCGCGTTAGTCCTATTGTTGTGAATGATATTTTGACCTGCCTTCGTGGTATGGATTTTGACCTGCATTCGTGGTATGGATTTTGACCTGCCTTCGTGGTATGGATTTTGACCTGCCTTTGTGGTATGGATTTTGACCTGCCTTCGTGGTATGGATTTTGACCTGCCTTCGTGGTATGGATTTGGACCTGCCTTCGTGGTATGGATTTTGACCTGCCTTTGTGGTATGGATTTTGACCTGCCTTCGTGGTATGGATTTTGACCTGCCTTGGTGGTATGGATTTTGACCTGCCTTCGTGGTATGGATTTGGACCTGCCTTCGTGGTATCGATTTTGACCTGCCTTCGTGGTATGGATTTTGACCTGCCTTCGTGGTACGGATTTTGGAATATGCACTTAATGTGTGGATTTTGATTGTGGTTCGGATTGGTTGCGAGTTGGTTGTACTATAGATGTATGACATGGTTGTCATAAGTATTAATTGTAAATTATGGATTGCGTTGAGCTGTAATGATGCGTGGTTTCTGTATTACAAGTCTTCTAATGTTATTATTCTATTTAAATCCACCATGTTATATATTGCATGTATTTAATGACTGACTCTCTCTATGTTGTTTTGTTTACTCAATCCGTGGTAATCGGATTGTAGGTGGAGCTAAGGAATAAGATATTGCTGAGCCTTGGGGTGATTGCGTTGCTTTGGATTTAGTGTGCTTTTGAATTACTCTAGGAGTTTGTAATGGTTGATATTGGACCCTTTCATGGGAATTTTCATTGATGTATTTGATGTTTAGTTTATTAGACTGAAAAGTGTAGAACCTAGTATTGTGGAATCACCGTGCTGTTATCCTTTTTATGGTTTACCTTACTATTGGAGTATTCCTAATTGAAAGGAAATTTTAAATGGTATGAAATTTTATTATGTTAGAAAAATAATTGAATTTTTCCGTGTTAGTAACTTGAGGCGTTACAGTAGTGAACTGTTATTGTGTCCTACCGGGAATGGTAGTGTATTATTGTGAACTCGACCTACCCGATGTGGTATGGGGTAATAACCCGACCTATCCGATGTGGTATCGGGTAATAACTTGACCCGCCCGATGTGGTATGGGGTAATAACATGACCTGCCCGATGTGGTATGGGGTAATAACTCGGCCTGCCCGATGTGGTATGGAAAATGAAATCGATGAATACGATTAAGTATGAATATGAATGATGAGAAATGTGGATGTCACAATGAATGTCGTATGCATGCTATAGGATACATATTATGGGATATATATTCTATAGGGTGAATATGAACGATGAGAAATGTGGATGTCACAATGAATGTCGTGTGCATGCTATAGGATATATAGTATGGGATATATATTCTATAGGGTGAATATGAATGATGAGAAAAGGGAATGTCACAAAGAGAGTCATATGCATGCTATAGGATATATAGTATGGGATATATATCTGATAGGGTGAATATGAGCGATAAAAAGGAAGATGTTGAGAATGAAAGTAATATATATGCTATAGGATATATATTATGGGATATATATACTATAGGGTGGATATGAATAATGAGAAGGATGATGTTTCGAACGAACGTAACATGCATACTATAGAATATATATTATGGGATATATATACTATAGGATGAATATGAGTAAAGTGGAAAATTAAAGGAAGATGATATGAATGTTTACAATTACGCATGTGTGTTTACGAATTATATTAAAGATTAATCGTATTTGAAATGTGGATTATCATGTGATGTTAGTTTTTGAACTAATGACTTACTCCATTTTGTTTTGTGTGTTGTTTATGATAATCCCATTGTAGGTAAATGAAGGAATTGAAAAGGGAGCTCAATTAGGAAGCTTTTGTGTTCATTATCTTGGTTGCCCTTATTGCTATTTGACATTGTAGATGATTTGATAATATCATGGGATGAATGTAAATCTGTTTAGATTAATACGGATATGTGTAGTTATGGACGTTATAACTCTGGGAGACCCATAACTGGTTGTATGTGGTAAATGATATTTGAATGAATTATGTTTTTCCGCAACATAAATTTGTATGATAATATAATAGGGTAAAGAGTATTTTCAAAGAGTGATACTTGAGAGTTTTTAATTAAGGTGACGACTGTATGCAAGAAAGGATTAAAATAAATGAAAAATTTTCAAGGGTTGAATTTGGGTCGTTACAATATGGTATCAGAGCATAGTTAATTTTGCGGCCTAGCGTATGGTCTTACTTGTTTCTTTGTAACATGTTTATGATTTATCTAGCTGAGATTGTGTGTATTGAATGTTTAAAGCATGTAATGTTGGTATTGATGACATGTAACGTGCTATGAGACTATGTCATAACCTGACTTGTGTGAGTTAAATTGTGTACTGACTACCAATGAGCGCAGGTTAAAACATGGCTGGAAGAGGAACGATTCAGAATGTTCAGAATGAATTGTTGGTTCAGATGGTGGCTACACTACAACAGATGAACGAGAACTTGCGTAGTCTGAATCAGAACCCCGCACCAAGTCCGAGTTCGCTAAACCTAGTCCCTCCCGGACCAGCAGAGTACCAAGGTCTGGATGAGTTTTGCAAGAGGAACCCCAGTCAGTTCCACGGAGGATTTGCTCTGGATGCTGCCCTCGAGTGGATTCAGGGAATAAAGCGGATCATTCGGGCCATGAACTGTTCGGAGGCTCAGAAATTGGCCTATGCAACTTACATGCTAGGGACGGAGGCCGAGAACTGGTGGGAGTTCACCAGACGTCAAATGGAGATGGAGGAACAATTGATTTCCTGGAGTACTTTCAAGGCGAAATTCCTTCACAAATACTTCCCTGCTGATCTGAAAAGGCAGAAAGAAATGGAGTTCTTGAAGTTGGAACAAGGCAATATTTCGGTCGGGGAATATGCGGCTAAATTCGAGGAATTGGCCCGGTTTTGTCCCTACTCTGAGTTGGAGGTGGACGGATGATCAAAGTGCTCAAAATTCGATTCGGGCTTAAGGTCCAAGCTGAAAAGGATGTTCAAACATCAGGAGATTGCCGACTTTGCTACCTTGGTCAACAAGTGTCGGATGTACGAGAATGATCTGAAGGCGAATGAGTTGGCGACTCCCGAAACAATTTCTCCCCGGAACTATGGACCTCAACGCAACCATATGCGAGAGAGAGGTAAAGGGAGAGTGGAAGATGACCGGAAACCTTATGCGGTAACTACTAGACATCGTGACCGGAGTTTCCAAAGGTCTAGCCCACCTACCGTTCCTACCGATGAAGTTTCTACTCCCATGTGCATCAAGTGCGGTAGACTTCATTATGGAAGTACGTGCCCGGGGAAAGGAAATGGATGTTTCCACTGCAAGGAGCTTGGGCATATAAAAAGGTTTTGTCCCAAGCTGGATCGGAGACTTAATGTCATTCATGCTGAGGAGGCAAGGACCACGGTCGATAGAATACCCCGAGTGGCGCAGGGACATCAGGTGTTGATGATCCAGCGAGAGGTAAATCGCATGGTGACAGGTATCCCTTTTAGTGTTGTCTAATTCGAGAGTGACACACTCCCTACATTTGCTGAATGTGTGAACCGACTGAGATTGTAGACCAAGTTGTTGTTTTCGACTTAGTGGTACCCACCAACCCCGTGTATCAGTGGTGGATGTCGGTGTGGATGTCTCAGTGTACGGTTGGGGTAAATGGTAGAACCTTTACCATAGTGTTGATATGCGCAATGATGTTCCAGCTGGAAATAAATCCTGGAAATGGACTAGCGGTCAGGAAATCGTGTTATGTTTAACTGTGTGTAATTGTTGAGGTGAACATTTAAATTTAGTATGCATTGTTATGTATGTGTATGCTAAAAGGGTAAGACTTATGCTGATAGTCGAGGAAAGAGACTAGTCAAGTTACTTACCCCGTCAATGTGATGAATGCAATGGAATAGACGTGAAACTTTTGGTCGCGAATGATCGGTTCTTTTGCGGTAGGACATTGGTAATGCATGAAATAGTGGGGGTGTACCTCAATTGTCTGCGTTGAATGTTGTACCGGAAAAAGTTGTTGCTGTTTCGTGAACGTCAGTAATTGCGGTGTATGGATGTGGTGTAACCATATGAGAGAAGGAATTTTAGGGTATGTTGAAATGAGTATGCGAACCTTATTTCACGACGTGGTTGCCATGAGTTGTGGATTCAAACCGTTTTCGAAAATCATTTTTGGGTGAAACATAGCTTGTGGCTAAATAATGATTTAGTATCATGTTGGAGAATTCTGAAATTTTAGCAACCATATCGAAATAAGTATGAGGTTGTTAAAAGTTTAGTGATATAAGAGCCCATGTATTTCTGGACATAATGCGAGTTGGTTAACAAGTTTATATTTGCTAACGGAATTGGGGTGACCAAACCGAACGCCAGTTGTGGGTTTGAGTGTTTGTCGACTTGCACTTGCCGATCGGTAACAGGGTACCTAGTTTTGGTGTGAATCAATGGTTTTATGGTTTTAGTTGAGGCTAGGAATCGGTAATTCCTTTCGACGATAAGATTTGATGACGAAAATATTTGATGTAATTGGACAATTACTGAATAGTTTGATTGTGTACAATGGATGAGACAGTAAGAGTCTTTTTGTGTAAGTATATTGTTGATTGAGTAAAATGAAATTGCGCTAGATTCTTGAGTGGAGATGAAACTAGCTAGAGTTTGATGGATGTTAAATGAGGCATTGGAGTGGATAAGGGATAAGGAGTTCCCCATTCGCTGAATTTCGGGAGTGTTATGGGAATTCTTAACATAGAAGAGGATTGTTAGATGGATCAGTCCTAGAGACCTATAGTTCTTGACGAATATAGGAAAATCTTTGGTCTGAATTGCGGTTTAGTTCCCATGGCATTCGAGTTATTAAAGGTGAAGATCTTAATATTTGGAAATTGATGAGTTAGTTCCTGAATCGGTTTAGTGATATCGCGGTTTAGTAGTTTATACCCTTAGTGACCGTTTAAGTAATCCTAAGGGATTAGAGGATCGATTGTGATTTTGGTTGAGTATCCTCGTGCCTAAGGTCTAGGTTATGATAATATTTTTCGAGGTATGTTTAATTTTCGGGGACGAAAATTCTTATAATAGGGGGAGGATTGTAACACCCTAATTTTGAGTCCTTAAAATTATAGTATCAGTCCTGGAAGTCTCGCTTGAGCGAGAGATTCTTTCCTGAGCGAGAAAGGATCACCTGGGAGGGTGAAATCCTGGGCTATACTAGAGGATTCTCGCTTGAGCGAGAGTTGTCTCGCCTGGGCGAGAAATGGTATTTTGGGGCTGTCGACACTGTGAGATTTTCGCATGAGCGAGAGCGTCAGATCTGATATTTTAAAAAGGCAGGATTTTCTCGCCTGAGCGAGAATGGGCTCGCTTGAGCGAGAACCGAACGACTCATCTTTAAAATAGAATCCCCAAACACATTTTAGGGTTAGAACTTTGAAGAGAAGAGAGAGAAGAGAGATTTTCAAGAGCAAAGAGCTTTATGACTCATCTTAGAGCTTGAGAAGAGGTAAACCTCTTGTTTCTAACTCTTCTTTTTCCTCTCTAACTTGTTTTGGGTATGTTGGATCTATTTTCAAAATATGAGAAACCATGGAAACTCATCCTTTAAGTTATGGTTCGTTTTATGTTGTTTTTCTCTTGTAAACTCTTGGTTTAGAGTTGATATTTGATGAATGGAAAGGTTTTGTGGGATATTCATGAAATCTACAAAAAAACCCCAAAATGAGAATATGGGTATAAAGAAAAAGAGATGAAATGTTAGATGTGGATGATGAGTTTGTGGTTTGATGTTGATATATGAGATGAACATGTATATTTAGATGTTTGGAAAGTTGTATTGAAGTAGTTTTGGAAATCTTGAATATATGTGAATCCCTTGTATGTTTGATGATGAAATACTAAGTTATTTATGTGTTATTTTGAGAAATGACTGACATTGTTGTTATTGGTGGAAATGAGGAAAGATCCTAAGGTTGGAGGAAATCGCGGAGGAGACTTTTAAAGTTACTCGGACCCGATCCCCAACGCTTACCAAGGTAAGGGATAAGTGTTTGTATATCATACTCACCGATGTGAATGAGGTATGTGAAAGAGGTAACGTGTTGGTAAGTTTATTGTTGTTACCCTACCCGAAGAGGTAGTGTTTTATTTTTGATACCCTACCCGAAGAGGTAGTGGTTTATTGTGTCCTACCCGAAGTGGTAGTGAACTGTTTATTGTGCGCTACCCGGAGTGGTAGTGAACTGTTATTGTGTCCTACCGGGAGTGGAAGTGAACTTTTATTTTGTCCTACCTGGAGTGGTAGTGAACTGTTATTGTGTCCTACCTGTAGTGGTAGTGAACTGTTATTGTGTCCTACCGGGAATGGTAGTGTATTATTGTGAACTCAACCTACCCGATGTGGTATGGGGTAATAACTCGACCTGCGCGATGTGGTATGGGGTAATAACTCGACCTGCCCGATGTGGTATGGGGTAATAACTCGACCTGCCCGATGTGGTTTGGGGTAATAACTTGGCCTGCCCGATGTGGTATGGAAAATGAAATCGATGAATACGATTAAGTGTGAATATGAATGATGAGAAATGTGGATGTCACAATGAATGTCGTATGCATGCTATAGGATATATATTCTATAGGGTGAATATGAATGATGAGAAATGTGGATGTCACAATGAATGTCGTATGCATGCTATAGGATATATAGTATGGGATATATATTCTATAAGGTGAATATGAATGATGAGAAAAGGGAATGTCACAAAGAGAGTCATATGCATACTATAGGATATATAGTAAGGGATATATATCCGATAGGGTGAATATGAGCGATAAAAAGGAAGATGTTGAGAATGAAAGTAATATACATGTTATAGGATATATATTATGGGATATATATACTATAGGGTGGATATGAATAATGAGAAGGATGATGTTTCGAACGAACGTAACATGCATACTATAGAATATATATTATGGGATATATATTCTATAGGATGAATATGAGTAAAGTGGAAATTAAAGGAAGATGATATGAATGTTTACAATTACGCATGTGTGTTTACGAATTATATTAAAGATTAATCATATTTGAAATGTGGATTATCATGTGATGTTAGGTTTTGAACTAATGACTTACTCCCTTTTGTTTTGTGTGTTGTTTATGATAATCCCATTGTAGGTAAATGAAGGAATTGAAAAGGGATCTCAATTAGGAAGCTTTTGTGTTCATTATCTTGGTTGCCCTTATTGCTATTTGACATTGTAGATGATTTGATAATATCATGGGATGAATATAAATCTGTTTATATTAATACGGATGTGTAGTTATGGACGTTATAACACTGGGAGACCCATAACTGGTTGTATGTGGTAAATGCTATTTGAATGAATTATGTTTTTCCGCCGCATAAATTTGTATGATAATATAATAGGGTAAAGAGTATTTTCAAAGAGTGATACTTGAGAGTTTTTAATTAAGGTGACGACTGTATGCAAGAAAGGATTAAAATAAATGAAAAAATTTCAAGGGTAGAATTTGGGTCGTTACAACCAAGACTTTGACTCTAGGAAGGTTTTAGTTTTTCTAGAAGTCCTAAGATGCTTGCTTAGCTTTGAGTCTAGGTTAGGTAACCCAAAATGATTATCGTCTCACGCGCTCGTAAGATTGCCTAAAAATCCCTTTTTTGAGAATCATCATTCTTCATTTTAGTAGGTTGCATCAAAATTATATTTTCTATAAAAATCATGCATCATACTAAGTACCTATCTATTTTGGAGGGTTACCTCTTAACCAAGAAAACTTATAGTTTTTCTTATAATTGATGATAACAGTGATATAATCGATTATCTGACTGCACAGACCCGTTAATCGATTAAGAGTTATTTTAATCGATTAATTAGAGTTCCAGTAACACTGGTTTTTTATTCTTGGCAGTTATAATTGATTATGTTTTTTGTTAATCGATTATGTTCAACAGAAATGTGCTAATTTTCAAACTATTAATCGATTAATAAGTCATTTAATCGATTAAATCTGTTGAAACCAGAAAACTATAAATGACCAAGTTTCTCTCACATTTTGTACAACTTTTCATAATTTTCATAACTTGATTTTCAGCTTACATTTTCAAAATCCCAAATTCTCTGTGAGATATCCACCTTGTGCTTTAGTGTCAAATCTTTGAGAAAAAAACCCTTGCTTTGTGAAAAGCATTCTTGGTTTATTGTTTTGCAAAAAGAAAAGCTTTTTCATACTTGTGCAAAGTTTGAGTGCACTAATCTATATTTCAATCCTTCGATTTCTCATACCCCTATGAGTGAGTGTGAGTCAATCATCTTTTGGGTTGTTAGGGGCTTGTGTAAGCCAAAGAACTCTTCTTTAAGAGTTTCTTGAAAAAAGCTTGTTTCTTGTAATTTTGGTTGTAAATATCTAAGGTTTAGAGAAAGTTTTAATATCGGCTAGCTGTGGTTGGTTGGATATAGTCTTCACTGAGTATCTTGTTTGGCGCATCGAGTAGAAAGATTGTCAACCGTTTGCGAATGGAGGGAAGTCAGGGCTTGGCGAAATAGGATTCGCATAGCAAGTAGGAAAGATTCAATTTGGAAGTGTGTGTGTAAATAACATTTTCAAATATAGTGAAGCAAATCTCCCAAGATCAGAAGGGTAGGCCTAAATATAGTTTGCCAGTTGACAGGCGAATGAACCAGGATAAAATTTCTTGATCTTCTTTCTCTTTCCCTTATCTTTTACTATTTCAAGCATAGTAAGTATCTTGCATTCTTTAAATTGAAAGATTGAATTTTTATTCATAAAGATTGAATCTTTGATATCTGTATAAAGGCCCAAATTCTACTCATTTAAAAATTTTCCTTATTTTAATTCATTTACACATGTATTTCTCCAATAACTATACTTTAGTCATCCTTCTTAGTTCATAATCATTTTATCATGCAGTATTCATACATACTTTCATTATGCAGAAAAACGTAATTCATATTAATGTCTCCCAATACTTACGACATACAAATAGCTATGAGTTTCCAAAAATCATAATACCCATGATTACAGTTATCCAGAAATATAATACCCATAGTTACAAATATTCAAATCTTCAATTAGTCAGTTATAGTACAAAAAGAGATGATCAGAGTGTTAGGTATCAGTGGTTACAATACACCTAGAAGGGGGGGTTGAATAGGTGTAGCGGTTAGAATGTCCGCTTTTCGAAAACAACATAATATGTAAACATCTAATCAAGAATCATGTAAAAATGCAAGAACATGTGACAAGAAAAGATAAGAAATGTATCATGAAAATCACTCAATCCTAAAGCATAGAATTCTCTCTTTTCTAAGCTCACAAATGCATTTACAACTAGATGCAACAATTAACACGAAAAAATGCTCTAACTCTCTAAAAATTTAACATGCAACTTATGAGATCAATTCTGAAAATGCAGTTTATAAAGAATTGATTTTAAAGCCCAGTTAATCGATTAACGACAGCTTTAATCGATTAAGCTTCACAAAAATGTTAGATTAATCGATTAACCTTTGTTGTAATCGATTACACTGTGCAAACAGTTAGATTAATCGATTAACCTAAGTGGTAATCGATTAACAGCATTCTTTCATGTGTAAAAACAATTCAAATATGTTATGCACTTAAATTCAACATGTTTAATACTTAGATTATACTAGAATGCACATGAACATGTATTTATATGATGCATGAACATATTATTAATGACATATCTCAAGATGAAAAAGATTTAAAAGATTTATGCAAGTGAGATATGTATTAGGTGACTTAAGCCTTGGACTCAACCTAAACTAGTCTAGTCTAAGCAAGGTACCAATCGGAAGGCTTAAGCATGTTGATTTGTTGATGATCTTCAAGCTCTTATTAGCACAAGTTGTCCTCATCAAAACCAAGACATATAAGGAGAGCTTTCCAAAGTGTTCCTCTTGACATGCACACTTTCACAGAGAATTCAGAATTTAAAGCTCCTAAGGCTTCAAATCAAGCATCCTCAAATCCTTCGTTTACCTATGGTGGAATTATCATAACAAATACTGGGGAAAACACAAAGGAGTAAGTCATTAACCCAATAAAATTCAATAATACGATAATCCACATATCATAAAGTTTTGTATGTAATTAAATTCGTTACATATAAAGTACGTCCATAACACCTGTTTCCATTGATACTTTCCAGTATTTCAACTCATCCTCATTACACATAAACCACTTTACCATTTGTTTCACCTTGTAACCGACCCACACGATCATTCATTCTCATTAACAGACTTATATCAACATTCATACATATCTATAACTAAGCTACATAACTTGAGCCAAAGTATCGCTACATAACTTGAGCCAAAGTATCGCTACACCATTGACGGGTAGCTAAAAATATGTTTTCTTTTCATTGATTCACAATCAATCCATAAACAGAATATCCACGCATTTTCCAATACGATATACTAGTCAAAGAATTATCCTTACCTTGGTGAGGGTTGGGTTTGGTCCTTGGTAAATTTGAAAATTCCTCCGACACGCATCCAACCTTAGAATATTTCCTCATTCCCACCACACAACAACAAAAACAATCATTTGTTCATAATAACATATATAAATGAAAGTGTGCATGTCAAGAGGAACACTTTGGAAAGCTCTCTTTATGTGTCATGGTTTTGATGAGGACAACCTGTGCTAATAAGATCTTGAAGATCATCAACAAATCAACGTGCTTAAGTCTTCTGATTGGTACTAAGCTTAGACTAGAGATTAGTTTAGGTTGAGTCTAAGGCTTAAGTCACCTAATATATGTCTCATATGCATAAAACTTTTAAATCATTTTCTTTTTGAGATATGTTATTCATAATATGTTTATGCATCACATAAATACATGTATATGTGCATTCTAGGCATAAACTTAGTGTTAAACATGTATGAATTAAAGTGCATAACGTATTTGAGTTTTTTACACATGAAAATATGCTGTTAATCGATTAAGGCATAGGTTAATCGATTAATCTAACTGTTTGCACAGTTTAATCGATTAAGGCATTCGTTAATCGATTAACTAGGCTTCAGAATTAATTCTTTATAAACTGCGTTTTTTAGAATTGATCTCATAAGTTGCATGTTGCATTTTTAGAGAGTTAGAGCATTTTTCATGTTAATTGTTGCATCTAATTGTAAATGCATTTGTGAGTTTAGAAAAGAGAGAATTCTATGCTTTAGGATTGAGTGCATTACATGATATATTTCTCATCTTTTCATATCACATGTTCATGCATATTATTGATGCTTCTTGATTAGATTTTACATTCTATGCATTCTGTTTTCAAACTAATACATTTTCATATTGCATGAGTTTGTATTAGGTGATTAGAGTAAAGTGTTGTCTTGTTAGATATAAGCTTTGTAATAGCTTAAGTTCACTCTATTTTCTTTTTGATTGAGAAATTGTTGTAACATTGGGAATCTCGAGGTGTCGTATCGCCGAAGAGATTGAGTGTATCTTCATTGGGTTTAGACTTAGAGATAAGGAAAGTCAAGATATATCATTAAGTATGCTACGCTCAGAAAACTACACCTTCAAGAAGATATTGGTTTGTCATCATCAAAAAGGGGGAGATTGTGAAGAAGATATTGTTCTTGACCTTGGCACGGTTTTGATGAAGACACCAACATCACAAAAAGAAGATAGGAATAAGACCTTCTAAGACTATCGAAGACAAAGATTCAAGATTTAGAGTCTAAGTCTTTAGGTACTTCTATCCTCACAACTACTTTATTACCTTAGTTAATAATGCTCAAAATTGTTTTCAACAAAATCAGAAAAATCTAAGTGTTAATAAAAATAATTTTCAAAAACAACATGTAACGGAGAAAGTCACTTATACTTAAATTCACTTTAACATGTTCTTCAAATTACATGCCTTATTCAATTACAATGTCGTGTACATAAAATAACTACACTAATCGGTACTTTCTCCGCGAGCATCCAATGCACTATAGCCGCCACCTGAATTCCAATGTATAACACATACAAGCAGAGACAAAAGGGAGTAAGAACCGACTATGGTGAACGTAGCGTGGAATTACATAGAGTAATAACATTGAAGTATTTTAACCTACACAACATTTAAAATCAACCATATTAAACATATGCCAATGATACACCAATCAATACATAAAACTCAGATTCAACACACAACTTAAACACAACTTTGATACAACTCTCATACAATTTTCAAAAAGCTCTTACACACATTCTGAAATATATTTCTGCACTTTTGGCAACTTCTACATAAACTTTCAAAGTGAATTTTTCTGAGTTGCTTGAAGTAAAGTGTTTCAAAGTTTACAAACTTCTAAGAGCATTATTACTTAGTATACAAAGAGTTGTTGGATTTCAAGTTATAATAAATACTAAACTTGTAAAGGCAATCATGCCATTGTTATACATTCTTCATTAATATTGCAGATTTCTTTCTTTCACAAGGGTGTGAAAAGAAAGGGGATAGAGTTACTTGGAAAGGTGTTTTCTATGACACCCTAGATTTTAAAGTCATTAAATTATAGTATCAGTCCTCGGAGTCTCGCTTGAGCGAGAGAATTGTCGCATGGGCGAGAGAGGCTCACATGGGAGGGTGAAATCCTGGGCTATACTGAAGGATTCTTGCTTGTGCGAGAATTGTCTCGCTTGAGTGAGATTGGTCTCGCCTGAGCGAGAGTTGTCTCGCCTGGGCGAGAAAAGAGGCTGTAAGATCCTCGCTTGAGCGAGAGCTACCTTGCCTGAGCGAGAGCGTCAGATCTGAAATTTTAAAAAGGCAGGATGTTCTTGCCTGAGCGAGAATGGGCTCGCTTGAGCGAGAACCCGACGAGTTTGCTTTATAATAGAAACCCCAAACACATTCTAGTGTTAGAAATTGAGAGAGAAGAGAGGAGAAGGTGATTTTGAGAGCAAGAACTCGTGGGAATCATATAGAAGCTTGAGAAGAGGTAAATCTCTTGATTCTAACTCTTTTTCTCCCTTTCAAACTCGTTTTTGGGTGTATGGATCTCTTCTCAAAGTGTGAGAAACCATGGAAACTATTCCTATAGAGTTATGGTTCGTTTTATGTTGTTTTTCTCTTGTAAACCCTTGGTTTAGAGTTGGTATTTGATGAATGGAAAGGTTTTGTGGGTTTATTCATGATAACCCCAAAACCCCCAAAATGAGAATATGAGTAAAAAGGGAAATGAGTGAAATGTTAGATGTAGAAGATGAGTTTGTGCTCTAATGTTGATATATGAGATGAATATGTATGTTTTAGATGTTTGGAAACTCGTATTGAAGTAGTTTTGGAAACCTTGAAAATATGTGAATCTCTTGCATGTTTGACGATGAAATATGAGTCGTTTATGTGTTATTTTGAATAATTGACTGACATTGTTGTTATTGGTGGGAATGAGGAAAGTTCCTAAGGTTGGAGGAAATCGCGGAGAAGACTTTTAAAGTTACTCGTAACCGACCCCAACGCTCATCAAGGTAAGGGATAAGTGTTTCCATTTTATATGAGCTGATGTGAATAAGGTACGTGTAAGAGGTAATATGTTTGTAAGAATATTATTGTTATCCTACCTGGAGTGGTAGTGGATTATTGTTGTTATCCTACCCGGAGCGGTAGTGGATTATTGTTGTTATCTTACCCGAAGTGGTAGTGGATTATTGTTGTTATCCTACCCGAAGTGGTAGTGGATTATTGTGGTTATCCAACCCGGAGTGGTAGTGGATCATTGTTGTCGTCTTATCCGGAGTGGTAGTAGATTTTTGATGTCGCTTATCCGAAGTGGTAGTGGATTATCGTGGACTAGACCTGCCCGATGTGGTATGGGGAATACACTAGACCTGCCCGATGTGGTATGGGGAATAAACTAGACCTGCCCGATGTGGTATGGTGAGTAAACTAGACATGCCCGATGTTGTATGGAGAATTAACTAGACCTACCCGATGTGGTATGGAGAATAAACTAGACCTCCTCGATGTAGTATTGAGAATAAACTAGACCTGCCCGATGTGGTATGGAGAATAAACTAGACCTGCCCGATGTGGTATGGAGAATTAACTAGACCTACCCTATGTGGTAGAGGATTATCTTTGCGGGGAGACTCATTGAATGTGATTAAGGGTGAATACGATTAATGGGAAATGAGTATGTTTGGAATGAAAGTAATATGCATGCTATAGAATATATATTATGGGATATATGTACTATAGGGTGAATATGAATGATGAGAAATGAGTATATTTGAAATTAAAGTAATATGCATGCTATAGAATATATATTATGTATATACTATAGGGTGAATATGAATGATGAGAAATGGATATGTTTGGAATGAAAGTAATATGCATGCTATAGAATATATATTTTGGGATATATATACTATAGGGTGAATATGAATGATGAGAAATGAGTATGTTTGGATGAAAGGAATATGCATGCTATAGAATACATATTATGGAATATATATACTATAGGGTGAATATGGACAACATGGCGATGGAAGGAAGGAAATACGAATGTTTATATTTTTGTGCTTGTGATGATAATTTATTCCAATGCTTATTTATACTTAAAATGTGGATTATCATGTGATGTTAGTCTTGAACTAATGACTTACTTCCTTGTTTTTGTGTGTTGTTTATGATAATCCCATTGTAGGTAAACGGGAGACTTTGAGGAGGCTCACTTAGGGATTTTATGTGTTTCTTAACTCGCATTTCTCTATCTATCCTTTTTGTATTATAACGGACTAAATGCTATTTTGGGATAAATGTAATTCTGAGTATTGTAACTCTGGATATGTGTAGTTATGGGCATTATGATTCTTGGAAACCCATAACTAGTTGTATGTCGTGGTTACTAAATTATGTTTTTCTGTAATAGGAAATGTATTGTAATATAACATGTTAAATAGGAGTTTTACGGAATGACTAATGAGCGATTAAAGTAATATGATAAATGTATGCATGAAAGCGTCAATAATTATCAGTGAGTGTGTAAGGTACATAGAGGTCTCTGGGTGAGATATTATAATTACAACTCATAATATTTAGTGAGAAATCTTTTGTGCTGCAAGAGTACTTGGCGTAGCCTTTGGTGGACAAGAAGGTAAACCAATATAAAAACATATGTGTACTCTCTTCTCCTTTATCTCTTTATTTTTGTTTGTTAATTTTCTGCATAAAATTTCCGCTGCACTTAACTCTTAATTTTGCAGAAAAAGTGGCTATACTTTTAAGTCAACTAATTCACCCCCCCCCCCCCCCTCTTAGTTGCAATCTCAGTCTTACAATTGGTACCAAATATTTTTTTTGAGGAAGTTATTCTCAAATCTGATCCTATATCGAAGATGGCCTCAAGATCATTCCTAGGAGAAGGGTCCAACATTAATCAACCTCCAAGCTTTGTTGGAGAGTGTTTTTTTTTTTTGGAAAATCAGAATGAGTATCTTCATAGAATCTCAAGACATGAATATATGGAATGCAATTGAAGAAGGACCATATGAACCCTTCACTGTAGTCAACAACATAAGGGAAGTAAAGCCCAAATCTTCATGGAATGATGAAGATAAAAAGAAGATGCAATATGATCTCAAAGCAAAGAACATCCTCACTTCAACACTTGGCATTGACGAGTTCTTCAAAGTATCAAACTGCAAATCTGCCAAAGAAATGTGGGATACTATAGAGACCACACACGAAGGAACCGAGGAGGTAAAAAGGTCGAGACTAAATACTCATTCCTAGGAATACGAAATGTTTCGTATGAAACCTGGAGAGAAAATTTTGGATCTTCAAAAGAGATTTACTCACCTTACAAATCACCTTATTACACTTGGTAAAGTACTATCAAATAGTGACTTGAACTTGAAAGTTCTAAGATCACTCACAGAACGTGGCAACCAAAGGTAACAACCATTTCTGAAAAGAAAAGTTTATCAAAAATGTCCTTGGCTGCTTTGTTTGGTAAATTGCAGGAACATGAATTAGAACTCAGCAAACTTGACCAACATGAAGAGCAAGAAAAGAAAAGGAAGAACATCTCTCTCAAAGCGAAAGTATACAATTATGAATCATCAGAAGATGAATATGAAAAGGAAGAGATGGAAGACATGAGTCTTCTCGTAAAGAAGTTCAGCAAGTTCCTTAAAAGGAACAAAGGTGCTAAGACTGGACAAATGATGAAATTCACCAAGAACAATGATGCCTCCACTTCAAACCAAAACTTCACATGCTTTGAATGTGGCAAGCCTGGTCATATGAAGATGGACTGTGTGTAACGACCCGATTTTATAACCCAAATTTTTAAAAAAAATATAACTTCATTCATGAAAGTTGTAAGGACCCAAGTTCTACCCTTGAAAATTTTTCCTTATTTTAACACGTTTATACATACATTCATCATCATCCTTTTTATCTCTCATTCATCATCACTTAAAACTCTTTTAAGATATCATTCTATAACACTCCTCATATGAAAGAAAAACATAATTCATTGATATCATTCCCCATGAGTGCTAAGACCTCAAAGGTTATGATCCTCCAAAAATAATATTACGCATGGTTACGAATATCCAACTAATGGTTAGCCATGATTACAATCATTTAAATCCGCAAGTAGTCATTTAGAGTACAAAAACATAAATAGTGAATCCAAAGTCCAAAGCTCCTAAAGCTCCCAACCTAGCATACTTCATTCATCTATTTACCTGCAATGGGATTATCAATGACAAAAGTACAAAACACACAAAGGAGTAAGTCGTGAATTCAATAAACGTCATTATAAGATAATCCACATTTGAAAAGGTTAGTAAATCGCTTTGAAATTCATTTTTCGTGCTACATTACTTGAGCCAAAGTCGCTACACCCCTTAGGGTTAGCTAAAAGCAATTTCTCATTTCTTTTATAAAATAAACATGCCACATAAACTCGGGCCGAAGTGTTGCCACATAAACTCGGGCCGAAGTGTTGCTACATAACTCGAGCCGAAGTCGCTACACCCCTTAGGGTTAGCTAAAAGCAATTTCTCATCGCTTTTATAAAGAAAACATGCCACATAAACTCGGGCCGAAGTGTTGCTACATAACTCGAGCCGAAGTCGCTACACCCCTTAGGGTTAGCTAAACGCAATTTCTCATCTCTTTTATAAAGAAAACATGCCACATAAATTCGGGTCGAAGTGTTGCCACATAAACTCGGGCCGAAGTGTTGCCACATAAACTCGGGCCGAAGTGTTCCCACATAAACTCGGGCCGAAGTGTTGCGACATAAACTCGGGCCGAAGTGTTGCCACATAAACTCGGGCCGAAGTGTTGCCACATAAACTCAGGCTGAAGTGTTGCTACATAAACTCGAGCCGAAGTCGCTAACCATTTATGGTCGGCTAAAAATATATTTCCTTTCTCATTGATTTAACTATCAATCATATCTAGCGAATCCACGCAATCCTTATTACAAACATACCCATATATGTTTATAATAAATACGTGATTCACCAATTAATCCTTGCACAACCTGAAAATACACACATTTTCCATTTCAATTGTACAAATTAAAGACTTATCCTTACCTCAGTGAGTGTTGGAGTTCGGTTTGTGAGTAACTTTACCAGTTTCCTCCACGATCTCCTCCAACCTTAGGATCTTTCCTCATTCCCACCAATAACAACAATGTCAGTTATTTATTCAAAATAACACATAAACGACTCATATTTCATTGTCAAACACACAGGGGTTTTATACATGTTCAATGTTTCTAAACTACTTTTATCATGAGTTTCCCACCATTCTAAACATATTCACCTTGTATTCAACATTATAACACATACTCATAACACAATCATTCTCATATCACATAATCTCGCCCATTTGTTACCATTAAACACTTATCACTCAATCATTGTTACAAACATTCCCATACATGTTTATTGTAATAACCATTCACCTCTTGTAACAAATCACCAACTCATAACACATCATTGTTATAAACAAACCACACCAAACATATTATTCATCATATAACATTTAACACATTCACTCTTATGACCACATTTTCCTTTTTGGGGGTTTTTGGGGTTTTCATAAATCAACCCACAAACCCTTAAAAGAGAGAAACTAAATAAAATGAACCATAACTCAAACGGAAGAGTTTCCATGATTTCTCATATTTTTTAGAAGAGATCCAACATACCCAAAACAAGTTAGAGAGGAAGAAGAAGAGTTAAGAACAAGAGATTTACCTCTTCTCAAGCTCTAAGATGATTCCTAAGGCTCTTTGCTCTTGAAAAGCTCTCTTCTCTCTCTTCTCTTTCTTCTCTTCAAAGTTCTAACCCTAAAATGTGTTTGGGGTTTCTATTTTAAAGAGGAGTCGTCGGGTTCTCGCTCAAGCGACCCATTCTCGCTCTAGGGAGAAAATCCCGCCTTTTTAAAATTTCAGATCTGGCGCTCTCGCTCAAGCGAGAATCTCACAGTCTCAATAGGCTTTGTAACACCCCAAATTTTAATCTTTAAAAATATAGTATCAGTCCTGGAAGCCTCGCTTGATCGAGAGATTCTCACCTGAGCGAAAAAGATCAGCTGGGAGGGTGAAATCCTGGACTATACTGGAGGATTCTCGCCTGGGCGAGAAATGACAATTTTGGGCTGTTGATACAATGTAATCGATTACACTCTGCTGGTAATCGATTACACACTGATGGTAATCGATTACACTCTTCTGGTAATCGATTACATCGTATTAAAAGCATCAGATATGTGCATCTGACACAGTGTAATCGATTACACATTTCTGGTAATCGATTACACATTGCTGGTAATCGATTACACATTGCTGGTAATCGATTACACATTGCTGGTAATCGATTACAAATTGTTGGTAATCGATTACACACTCCTGGTAATCGATTACATCGTATTAAAAGCATCAGATATGTGCATCTGACATAGTGTAATCGATTACACACTCCTGGTAATCGATTACACACTCCTGGTAATCGATTACACACTCCTGATAATCGATTACATCGTATTAAAAGCATCAGATATGCGCATTTTTCACGTATAATCGATTACACCATGTTGGTAATCGATTACAACCCGACGACACCTCTTTAAAACAGAAACCCAAACACAATTTAGGGGGAGAACTTCGAAGAGAAGAGAGAGAGGAGAGATTTTCAAGAGCAAGGAGCCTTAGGACTCATCTTAGAGCTTGAAAAGAGGTAAACCTCTTGTTCCTAACTCTTCTTCTTCCTCTCTAACTTGTTTTGGGTATGTTGGATTTATTTTCATAACATGAGAAATCATGGAAACTCATCCGTTAGAGTTATGATTCTTTTTATGTTGTTTTTATCTTGTAAACTCTTGGTTTAGAGATAGTATCTCAAGAATGGATAGGGTTGTGGGTTAAAAGTGAAAATGTTGTTAAAGGAGAGAATGAGTAAAATGTTAGAGGTAGAAGATGAGTTTACCCCTAAATATTGAAATATGAGATGTTATGCATGTTTTAGATGGTTGAATATTGATGATGAATATTTTGTATGATTAAATGATGCAAAATAAGTTGTTTATGTAATATTTGGAATAAATAACTAACATTGTGTTATGTGGTGGGATGAGAAGAGAGATCCTAAGGTTGGAGGTGGTGTCGGTAGAATTCGAGAAGTTGCCAAGAACCGAACCCCAATACTCACCAAGGTAAGGATGAGTCTTTAATGTGCATTTGGAATAGAAAATGTAAGTATTTTCTGGTTATGCAATGATTGAGTTGTGAATTACGCATTCAGTATAAACATATATAGGTGTGTTTATACTAAAGTAGGCGTAGATTTATGGAAGATGGAAAACGTGTGTATTTCTGATCATGCAATAATTATATTGTGAATCACGTGTTCAGTATAAACATATATGGGTTTGTTTATACTAAAGATGGCGTGGATTTACAGGAAATGGTTGATAGTGAAATCAATGAAAAGGAAACGTATTTTTAGCCGACCATAAATGGTTAGCGACTTTGGCTCAAGTTATGTAGCAATGCTTTGGCTCAAGCTATGTAGCAACACTTTGGCTCAAGTTATGAAGCAATACTTTGGCTCAAGTTATGAAGCAATACTTTGGCTCAAGTTATGAAGCAATACTTTGGCTCTAGTTATGAAGCAATACTTTGCCTCAAGTTATGAAGCAATACTTTGGCTCAAGTTATGAAGCAATACTTTGGCTCAAGTTATGAAGCAATACTTTGGCTCAAGTTATGTAGCAAAACTTTGGCTCAAGTTATGAAGCAATACTTTGGCTCAAGTTATGTAGCAATGCTATGGCTCAAGCTATGTAGCAACACTTTGGCTCAAGTTATGAAGCAATACTTTGGCTCAAGTTATGTAGCAATGCTTTGGCTCAAGCTATGTAGCAACACTTTGGCTCAAGTTATGTAGCAATACTTTGGCTCAAGTTATGTAGCAACGCTTTGGCTCAAGCTATGTAGCAAAACTTTGGCTCAAGTAATGTAGCACAAAAATGAATTTATAAAACAAATGGTTTATTAACTCATTTTTCTAATGTGGATTATCTTATAATGACGTTTATTGAATTAATGACTTACTCCTTTGTGTGTTTTGTACTTTTGTCATTGATAATCCCATTGCAGGTAAATAGACGAACGAAGTATGTCAGGTCGGGAGCTTTAGGAGCTTTAGACTTTGGATTCACTATTTATGTTTTTCGTATTCTAAATGATTACCTGCGGATTTAAATGAATGTAATCATGACTAACCATTATTTGGATATTAGTAACCATGCGTAATGTTATTTTGGAGGATCAGAACCTTTGAGGTCTTAGTACTCATAGGGAATGATATGAATGAATTATGTTTTTCTACAAGATTAATTGTATGATAATATAATAGGTTATAAGATTAGTTCCAGGAATGATTCATGAGAAGTTCTAGGTAAAATGATTATGTATGTGGTTATTGATTCATGGATTGAGTGTGAGGAGGGGAAATAAGATTTTGAAGTAAGGATATTAAAATGGTAATGTGAGTTATGAGTGATTGAATGGAATTGAATTAAAATAAGAAAAATTTTCAAGGGTAGAATTTGGGTGCTTACAATATGGTATCAGAGCATAGTTAATTCTGCGACCTAGGGCATGGCCTTACTTGCTTCTTTGTAACATGTTTAAAAATTTGACTAGTTGAGATTGTGTGTATTGAATGTTTAAAGCATGTGGCTTTGGTATGATGACATGCGACTTGTTATGAGACTATGTGATTTCCTGACTTGAGTGAATTAAAATTAGCTTACTGACTAGTGTAACATGTGCGGTAGACTTCACTATGGAAGTATGTGCCAGGGAAAAGGGAATGGATGTTTCCACTGCAAGGAGTTTGGGCATATTAAAAGGTATTGTCCCAAGCTGGATCGGAGACCTAATGTCATGCATGTTGGGGAGGCAAGGGAGCACGGTCGGATGGTTACCCCAAGTGGCGCAGGGACATCGGGTGTTGATGATCCGGCGAGAGGTAAACGCATGGTGACAGGTATTCCTTGTTTAGTGTTGTTGATTCGGGAGCGACACACTCCCTCATATATGTTAAATGTGAAAACCGGCTGAGATTGTAAACTGAGTCATTACTTTTGACTTGGTCGCGTCGAACCCAATCTTTGTGCTGGTGGTGGTGTCGACGTTTATGTTCTGGAGTCCGGTTGTGGTAAAAGGTGTGATATTTACCATAGACTCAGTCTGCTTGTCGTTATCCCAGTTAGATATAATTCTGGGGATGGACTGATTGTTGGCAAATCATGTTATGATTGAATAGCGCTGACAGGGTTGTAGCGGTTGGGGATCTGTGCAAGGTCTCTGACCAGGCCAGTGGTATGGGGCCAATGTCGGCTAAGAAAGTCAGGACCCTCCTTCGAAAAAGGGATCAGTATTCATTCAGTAAATGTCACAAGAGGGTATTTAAGAACTCGTTAGAATTTCGAGATGTTAAGATTTGAAAGAACTATTTATTTTGTCTTGGAAAGTGTACTTTCGTCTATGAATGATTGACTTTTATAATAAGTATACTGACAAGAAAAATGTTTAAGTCGGGGATGCTTGTTTTCTCTTATGAATTGTTAAAGGTTAATTCCCTTTGTTGGCCTTAGTGTGTATGCACACGCTAAGAGGTGAAACTCATATTTCGAAAAATGAAATAGAGGTTGGATAAATTACCTAAAGGTCCTTGCGATTAATGTGTTTACATGGACGTTGACTAATCAGATGTATTATCATTTTGAGGTGACCTATGGTTGGTACCCCAAAATCGATTAAGTATGAAAAAGTTATTTTTGATTCTTGTGTATGAAGCTTCTGGTCTATGAATTTTTTTTTTTTGTTAAAGATGAGTACCCGCCGTAACAAATGTATATTGGTATTGAACACCAAGCTATGTGCGGGGATGTTGAACCTCAAAAACTTATTTTGGATCGGGAGTGTCTCAGTGTACGGTTGGGGTAAATGGTAGAACCTTTACTATAGTGTTGATATGCGCGATGATGTCCCAGTTGGATTTAATCCTGGAAATGGACTAGCGATCAACAAATTGTGTTATGTTTAACTGTGTGTACTTGTTGAGGTGAAGAATTAAGATCTAGTTGCATTGATATGTATATGGGTGCAAAAGGGTAAGACTTATAATGATAGTCGAGAAAAGAGGCTAGTTAAGTTACTTACCCCACCAATGTGATGAATGCAATGGAATAGACGTGAAACTTTTGGTCTCGAATGACCGGTTCTTTTGCGATAGGACATTGGCAACACATGAAAGAGTGGTGGTGATCCGAAATTGTCTGCGTTGAATGTGTACCGGCAAAAGTTGTTGTTGTTTCGTGAATGTCAGTAATTGCGGTGTATGGGTGTGGTGTAACCATAGGAGAGAAGAAGTTTTGGGTTGTGTCGAAATGAGCGTGCGAACCTTGTTTCAGGACGTGGTTGCCATGAGTCGTGGATTCAAACCGCTTTCGAAAATCATTTTTGGGAAAACTTAGCTTGTGCCTAAGTAATGATTTAGTATCATGTTGGAGAATTCCGAAATTTTAGCAACCATATCGGAATAAGTATGAGGTTGTTAAAAGTTTAGTGATATGAGACGCCCATGTATTTCTGGACATAATGCGAGTGGGTTAATAAGTTTATATTTACTAACGGAATTGGGGTGACCAAACCAAACGCAAGTTGTAGGTTTGAGTGTTGGTCGACTTGTGCTTGCCGATTGGTAATAGAATACCTAGTTTTGGTGTGAATCAATGGTTTTATGGTTTCAGTGGAGGCTAGAAATCGGTAATTTTTTTAGACGATAAGATTTGATGGTAGAAATATTTTATGTAATTAGACAATTACTGGATAGTTGATTGTGTACAATGGATGAGACACTAAGAATTTTATTGTGTAAGTATTTTGTGGATCTAGTAAAATGAAATTGTGCTAGAGTCTCGAGTGGAGATGAGACTAGCTAGTGTATGATGGATGTTAAAAGATGCATTTAGATAGATATGGGATCAGGAGTTCCCCATTCGCTGAAGTTCGAGAGTGTTATCGGGATTCTTAACGTATGTTAGGATTGATAGATGGATAGGTGTTAGAGATCTATGGTTCTTGATGGATATAAGACAAATCTTTAGTCTGAATTATGGATTAGTTCCCATGGCACTCGAGTTATTAAAGGCTGAGATCTTAACATTTGGACATTGAGGAGTTTGTTCATGAATTGGTTTGGTGATATCGTGATTTAGTGGTGTATGCCCTTAGTGACTGATTAAGTAATCTTAATGGATTAGAGAATCGAATAGTGATTTTGGTTGAATATTCTTGTCCCTAAGGTCTAGGTGATGATTTTATTTTCCGAGGTATGTTTAATTTTCGGAGACGAAAATTCTAATAAGAGGGGGAGGATTGTTACACCCCAAATTTTAATCTTTAAAAATATAGTATCAGTCCTGGAAGCCTCGCTTGATCGAGAGATTCTCGCCTGAGCGAAAAAGATCAGCTGGGAGGGTGAAATCCTGGACTATACTGGAGGATTCTCGCCTGGGCGAGAAATGGCAATTTTGGGCTGTTGATACAGTGTAATCGATTACACTCTGCTGGTAATCGATTACACACTGATGGTAATCGATTACACTCTTCTAGTAATCGATTACATCGTATTAAAAGCATCAGATATGTGCATCTGACACAGTGTAATCGATTACACATTTCTGGTAATCGATTACACATTGCTGGTAATCGATTACACATTGCTGGTAATCGATTACACATTGCTGGTAATCGATTACACAGTGCTGGTAATCGATTACACACTCCTGGTAATCGATTACATCGTATTAAAAGCATCAGATATGTGCATCTGACACAGTGTAATCGATTACACACTCCTGGTAATCGATTACACACTCCTGGTAATCGATTATATCGTATTAAAAGCATCAGATATGCGCATTTTTCACGTGTAATCGATTACACCATGTTGGTAATCGATTACAACCCGACGACACCTCTTTAAAACAGAAACCCAAACACAATTTAGGGGGAGAACTTCGAAGAGAAGAGAGAGAGGAGAGCTTTTCAAGAGCAAGGAGCCTTAGGACTCATCTTAGAGCTTGAGAAGAGGTAAACCTCTTGTTCCTAACTCTTCTTCTTCCTCTCTAACTTGTTTTGGGTATGTTGGATTTATTTTCATAACATGAGAAATCATGGAAACTCACCCGTTAGAGTTATGATTCGTTTTATGTTGTTTTTATCTTGTAAACTCTTGGTTTAGAGATAGTATCTCAAGAATGGAAAGGGTTGTGGGTTGATTCATGAAAACCCCAAAAACCCTAAAAGTGAAAATGTGGTAAAAGGAGAGAATGAGTAAAATGTTAGAGGTAGAAGATGAGTTTACCCCCAAATATTGAAATATGAGATGTTATGCATGTTTTAGATGGTTGAATATTGATGATGAATATTTTGTATGATTAAATGATGCAAAATAAGTTGTTTATGTAATATTTGGAATAAATAACTAACATTGTGTTATGTGGTGGGATGAGAAGAGAGATCCTAAGGTTGGAGGTGGTGTCGGTAGAATTCGAGAAGTTGCCAAGAACCGAACCCCAATACTCACCAAGGTAAGGATGAGTCTGTAATGTGCATTTGGAATAGAAAATGTAAGTATTTTCTGGTTATGCAATGATTGAGTTGTGAATTTCGCATTCAGTATAAACATATATGGGTGTGTTTATACTAAAGTAGGCGTAGATTTATGGAAGATGGAAAACGTGTGTATTTCTGATCATGCAATAATTATATTGTGAATCATGTGTTTAGTATAAACATATATGGGTTTGTTTATACTAAAGATGGCGTGGATTTACAGGAAATGGTTGATAGTGAAATCAATGAAAAGGAAACGTATTTTTAGCCGACCATAAATGGTTAGCGACTTTGGCTCAAGTTATGTAGCAATGCTTTGGCTCAAGCTATGTAGCAACACTTTGGCTCAAGTTATGAAGCAATACTTTGGCTCAAGTTATGAAGCAATACTTTGGCTCAAGTTATGAAGCAATACTTTGGCTCAAGTTATGAAGCAATACTTGGCTCAAGTTATGAAGCAATACTTTGGCTCAAGTTATGAAGCAATACTTTGGCTCAAGTTATGAAGCAATACTTTGGCTCAAGTTATGAAGCAATACTTTGGCTCAAGTTATGTAGCAATGCTTTGGCTCAAGCTATGTAGCAATGCTTTGGCTCAAGCTATGTAGCAACACTTTGGCTCAAGTTATGAAGCAATACTTTGGCTCAAGTTATGTAGCAATGCTTTGGCTCAAGCTATGTAGCAACACTTTGGCTCAAGTTATGTAGCAACACTTTGGCTCAAGTTATGTAGCAAAACTTTGGCTCAAGTTATGTAGCAATGCTTTGGCTCAAGCTATGTAGCAAAACTTTGGCTCAAGTTATGTAGCAATACTTTGGCTCAAGTTATGTAGCAATACTTTGGCTCAAGTTATGTAGCAACGCTTTGGCTCAAGCTATGTAGCAAAACTTTGGCTCAAGTAATGTAGCACAAAAATGAATTTATAAAACAAATGGTTTATTAACTCGTTTTTCTAATGTGGATTATCTTATAATGACGTTTATTGAATTAATGACTTACTCCTTTGTGTGTTTTTTACTTTTGTCATTGATAATCCCATTGCAGGTAAATAGACGAATGAAGTATGTCAGGTCGGGAGCTTTAGGAGCTTTAGACTTTGGATTCACTATTTATGTTTTTCGTATTCTAAAAGATTACCTGCGGATTTAAATGATTGTAATCATGACTAACCATTATTTGGATATTTGTAACCATGCGTAATGTTATTTTGGAGGATCAGAACCTTTGAGGTCTTAGTACTCATAGGGAATGATATGAATGAATTATGTTTTTCTACAAGATTAATTGTATGATAATATAATAGGTTATAAGATTAGTTCCAGGAATGATTCATGAGAAGTTCTAGGTAAAATGATTATGTATGTGGTTATTGATTCATGGATTGAGTGTGAGGAGGGGAAATAAGATTTTGAAGTAAGGATATTAAAATGGTAATGTGAGTTATGAGTGATTGAATGGAATTGAATTAAAATAAGAAAAATTTTCAAGGGTAGAATTTGGGTGCTTACAGGCTTCCTCTCGCTCAAGCGACCCATTCCTCGCTTGGGCGAGACTCCCAGAATTTCCAATTTTAAAACATTCATCCTCTCGCTTGGGCGAGATCCTCTCGCTCAAGCGAGAATTTGGCAGTATGCCCCATTCCTCAGGACTGTTACCTAATTACAAGGAGGATAAATTTGGGGTGTTACAAAAGTGAAGTGATTGCTTATTGAAAGATATTACTTAATCGAGTTTGGAAAGTCTTAGTGAATTCAAATATTAGTTAAGTTCATAACTCAAAATGGGGAAATAATCAATAGTATCACTTCATCAAAAACATGCCATTACATTTCATCTTAAATCCATATTTTATACAATTATCCTTTCCCAAATATTACTCTTATTAAAATCATTATACCATTCTCATTACACATTTAGAAGAAGTTCTATTACACAAAAGAGTTGACTCAACACAGTTCTCATATTGCATACATTAACCGAATATCATTTCGAATACATAAAGTAACTTGTCTAATCTATAATCTTCTCAGCAAGCATCCACTACGCTACAGTCTCAACCTGAACTCCAATAAATAACACATACAAAAAGAGAAAAAAAGAGTAAGAATGAGATTGCAACTAAGAGGGGGGTGAATTAGTTGTTGCAAAACGATGGCTAATTTTTATGCATTATCAAAGTTAAAGTGCAGCGAGAATAGTATGCAGAAAAATATTGACTTTAAAAGATAGAAATATAACAAAGATAAGGAGAAGAGAGTACACAGGTGTTTTATACTGGTTCACCTTCTTGTCCACCGAAGGCTACGCCCAATACTCTTGACTCGCAAGAGATTCCTTTATTAAATATAATGAGTTACATTTACAATTATCTCACCCCGAGATCTCTTTGTACCTTACACACTCACTTATACTTAATCCCTTGGAAAACCCTATTCCAAGTAACACCCTTGGTAAATACTATACCAAGTCACTCAACCCCTTTCTCTTCACACCCTTGTGAAAGAAAGTGTACTTAGCAAAAATGAAGAATATACAATATGGCTTGGATTGCCTTTACAAGTATATACGACAATTCTAGACTTGAAATTCAAAAACAACTCTTTATTCAATAGATAATAATGCTCTTTTAATTTGAAAAACGTTTGGAACGTACTTAGAAGCAACACTGAAATAACTTCGAAAGTTTGAGAGTATGTTACTTAAAAAGTGCAGAAAATTCAGAAAGTGTGAAAGCTTTATGAGAGTTTCAATGAGAGTTTGTAATCTGAGTTGTTGTTGTTGTGAGAGTGTTTCAATGCCTTTATATAGGCTTCCAATCCACCATAACACCTCTAGGAAAGTGTAGGTTTCTTTTGGAAAGAAACATATCAGTTTTGAGTGAAACCTTTTCACTTTGAAATATGAAAACTGATACAACAACTCTTAGTATTCGATTACTATAAGTGGGTAATCAATTACCTAACAATCCTTTTAAAAACTATTTTTGAATTTCACACAGTGTAATCGATTACTGTATTTGAGTAATCGATTACTCGAAGGTACTGTACAGCAGTCTTGTGAAACTTCTTAGTGTAATCTATTACACTTCTTTGAGTAATCGATTACCCTGTTTTCTAAAAATGGTAATATGTTACTTCAAAGATAGTAATGGATTACTCTTAGCTGTTTGAGGATGGATAACTCTTTTCTCACTCATGTAACTTGTTACTCAAGTATGGTAACCCGTTACATGTTGTTTTTGAAAATTATTTTCATTCACACTTAGATTTTTCTGATTTTCTTGAAAAAAATTTTGAGCATTATTAACTAAGGTAATAAAGTAGTTCTAAGGATAGAAGTACCTAAAGACTTAGACTCTAAATCTTGAAGCTTCTTCGATAGTCTTGATAGGTCATCTTCCTTTCTTCTTTTTGTGATGTTGGTGTCCTCATCAAAACCGTGCCAAGGTCAGGAGCTAGATCTTCTTCACAATCTCCCCATTTTTGATGATGACAAAGAAGTATCTTCTTGAAGGTGTATTTTTCTTGAGATTAGCATACTTGTTGATGTTTCATGACTTGTCTTGAGTGTAAGGACCCAAATTCTACCTTGGAATTTTTTCCTTATTTTAATTCATTTACATAGATATTCTTACCTATGACTTATAATTATGGACCCAATGACTTTATATTAGTCATCTTTCTAAATTCATGATAGTCTTACATGCGATAATCAGACATACATTCACTAGGCAGAAAAACATAATTCATATTAATATCTCCTAGTGATTACGACTGACAGATAGCTATGGGTTTCCAAAACCATAATACCCATGTTTACAATTATCCAGAAATATAATAACCGTAGTTACAAATATTCAAATCATCATTTAGTTAGTTATGATACAAAAAGAGATAATCAGAGAATCCATATTTTAAAGCTCCTAAGGCTCCTAATCAAGCATCCTCAAATCATCCGTTTACCTGAAATGGGATTATCATAAACAAAATACATAGAAAACACAAAGGAGTAAGTCATCAATTCAGACATAATCATACGATAATCCACATTTAATAGAGTTAGATAAACAATTATATCATAACATATAATAATACTCTGACATATATCCACTTTACTATCTTCACCATTCCACGTTTTACTCGAACTCATAGTTATCCCAATCATCATACCCGTACATGATTCAATCCTTTCCTTTCTTAATCATCTACCTCATTTATGTTTATCTTGGTCCATTAATCTTACCACATAGGGCAAGTGAGACATTTGCTATAAATAGCCAATACCACGAAGGCAAGTCATACATTGCCACGAATAGCCATTACCACGAAGGCAACTCATACATTTCTACGAATAGCCGTTACCACGAGGGCAAGTCATACATTGCTACGAATAGCCGTTACGACGAAGGCAACTCATACATTGCTCAACCTCTTAAGGGAGCTAAAATAGGTTTTCTTCCCATTACTTCACAATCCATTATAATCATAAAATCCACGCATTCTCTATCATCATTAACAATTAAACATTTCTCCTTACCTTGGTGAGTGTTGGGGTAGGTTTTGGGTAACTTTGCAAGTTCCTTCGCTACCTCCTCCAACCTTAGGATTTTCCTCATCTCCACCAAACAACAACAAAAGTCAGTAATTTATTCACAACAACATATAAACAACTCATATATCATCTTTAACCATACAAGAGATTCGTACATTTTCAATGTTTCCAAAACCACTTTCATTAGGAATTTCCAAACATAAAAAACATACATATTCATCTTCTATTTTACATTAGAACATATACTCATCTTCTACATCTACTATTTCACTCATTTTCCTCTTTAACCACATTTTCATTTTGGGGGTTTTGTGTTAGGTATCAGTGGTTACAATACACCTAGAAGGGGGGGGGGGGGGTTGAATAGGTGTAGCGGTTAGAATATCCGCTTTTCGAAAAACAGCATTTAATGTTGAAATACACCTAATTAATCGATTAACAGAACAGGCTAATCGATTAACGCAATCAACACAGTCCACTTAATCGATTAACAGAATTAATGTAATCGATTAACACACTTGATTTAATCGATTAAACAGAGATAATAAGCAAATGCAGATACGATTTCTTGCACGACAATTAATCAATAACGAAGCGAATATACAGAGCTTACAGATTTATCAGAGTATAATCAGTATAGCACAGAAACGTATTATCAATTAAATCTACTATACAAATTAATCAATCAAATGCAATAAAGAGAGAGAGATAGAAAAATCCTGCAACACGAATTTTATCCTGGTTCGTTTGCTTGTCCACCGCAAACTACATCCAGGCCTCCCAGCTGATTTGGGAGATTTTTCTTCACTATAATTGAATCAATGTTATTACATACACATCATCCAAATACAACACTTAGACACTTACAAGATAATAAAGATCCTATTCTATGGTTTGACTCCCTTCCTACCGACAAAGAAAACCTTTCTTTCGGCGTAGCCCCAGCCAAGAACCTCTGTTCTTTCCTTATCCCTAAGTCTAACACTCAGTGAAGATACACTCAATCTCTTGGAGATACGACACCTCGAGATTCCCAATATTACAACAATTTTTCAATCAAAACGAAATAGAGTAAACTTAAGCTATTACAAGACTTATATCTAACAAGATAAGACTTGACTCTAATCACCTAATACAAACTCATGCAGTATGAAAATGTATTAGTTTGAAAAACAAAATGCATAGAATGTAAACATCTAATCAAGAATCATCAATAAAATGCAAGAACATGTGATAAGAAAAGATGAGAAATGTATCATGTAATGCACTCAATCCTAAAGCATAGAATTCTCTCTTTTCTAAACTCACAAATGCATTTAAAACTAGATGCAACAATTAACACGAAAAAATGCTCTAACTCTCTAAAAATTTAACATGCAACTTATGAGATCAATTCTGAAAAACGCAGTTTATAAAGAATTGATTTTATAGCCCAGTTAATCGATTAACGACAACCTTAATCGATTAAACTGTACAAAACTGTTAGATTAATCGATTAACCTATGTCGTAATCGATTAAACTGTGAAAACAGTTAGATTAATCGATTAACCTATGCTGTAATCGATTAACAGCATGTTTTCATGTGTAAAAACTCAAATACGTTATGCACTTTAATTCATACATGTTTAACACTTAGTTTATGCCTAGAATGCACATATACATGTATTTATGTGATGCATGAACATATGATGAATGACATATCTCAGGATGAAAATGATTTAAAAGATTTATGCATATGAGATATGTATAAGGTGACTTAAGCCTTAGACTCAACTAAAGCTAAAACTCTAGTCTAAGCTAAGTACCAATCAGAAGACTTAAGCACATTGATTTTTTGATGATCTTCAAGCTCTTATTAGCACAAGTTGTCCTTATCAAAACCAAGACACGTAGAGAGAGCTTTCCAAAGTGTTCCTCTTGACATGCACACTTTCAATCTCCCCCTTTTTGATGATGACAAACACTACATCAACTATATCAACTTTGATGAAATAGCTTGAAGATTGTGATGGCGTGGTTGATATGATGCGCAAATTTCGGAAGCTTTTATTACGATCAACCTGCACAATCAGAAAACAACAAAACAACCTTTCTCCCCCTTTTGACAATATCAAAAAGATAACTCAGGTCAAAAATAAGGCAGAGATATGAGTAATGCATAAAACCAAGTCAATGAGTTAATTTGGGATTTAAAAATTAACTTGTTTTATTTTAAAGAAAATTAAACAAATGCGCTAGTTTATACAACAGAGATAGCCAAAAATTGTAAAGTGAACGACATACAAGAGTTACCATATCAAAGTAGAAAATCTCATATGATCAAGAACCATACACGTAAACAAAATAAGCTATTCGACATAATCAAATTAACACTAGCATAAAGAGTAAAAGTGTTCAGCAACCATATAAACCATGAAATGTCAGTTAAGAACATTAAAGAGGCACACAAAAGAGAAACTGTAATCCATAACAACAACTGAATCCAGAAAGTGCCATAAAGAAGAAATAAACCTAATGGTGAGATATCCTAGGTCTGGAGTCTTCTAAACTATGGTTGAGGTGGAGGTGGAGGATCGTCAGTGTGATCAGCAGGAATGACAATATTCTGATCTCCCCTGATAAGCACAGATAACTTCTGAAATTCTGAACAAAACAAGGCATTCTGAGCTTCAGCAGTAGATTGGATCAGATTCCTCAACTCCTTAAATTGGTTGTCTGAATACGCAGTTTGTCGCTCCTCATACTGTTCCATACCTGCAAAGTATGAGTCTTTTAATCCTTGGAAGTGAAGATCCATACGGTTGTTAAGCCATTGCTCCATAGCTTCCAACTGATCTAAACCAAAAGCAGAGTTCTGAGGTGCTGATCCAGAAGGCTCCCCCTGAGTTTTAGCGTGCTGATCACCCATGCCATCCTGATTATCATCATCGGATAAATCCAGACCAATAGTGGTGTAGTCCTCTTGGTATTGCCAAGTAGTAACATACTTGTATATACCCATTTTATGAATGAGGCTTTCACCAACTAGATGATCCTTATCAGTGTACTCAACAATGATGGTATCAGAAACATCAATATGCAGATAATCAACAATGCGTGAGATGAAAATACTGTAGGGAAGCAGCTTCGACTGAGACAGAGACACACTGTTCATAATTTTCAAGATCTCCTCTGGCCAGTTAATCATTACATTATTCTTTACTGCATACATGAAACGCAAATCATTCACAGTAGGCTGTGCGTGATTTGTGTTCCTCTGCACCAAAATGTAAGCAATAATGTAATGCAACAGTCTGTTCTCAACAGATAATTACCCAGCTTTGGTCAGTTGACCCTGAATGTATAAGTGAGGGCCTCTTAGAAATGACTTATAAACCTCAGTAGGATCAAAGTTTTCCTTAACCCAGGAACAATCTCCTATACTATAGCCAGAAGATGATACACCACCGACATTCATAAAAATATCATCATTAAGTTCAAACAGATGACCAGAAATCATAGACCAGTACTTTCCATCCTTGTATCTAAAATTAGCACAAAATTCCCTAACTAGAGCAGGGTAAACTTGTCCCTTTAATTCCATAAACTGAACGGTTCCCTGAGCTTCCATATCATGCGGGAAACTAAAATTTTGTTCCGCCAACCAGGTTAAATCAACATACCGTATGTACGTGGGTTTGCGACCTTGAAATTTTGCCATACGTGTTTCTTGCAAGATGAGTGGGTAGTAGGGGTCACCACGGTCCCGAGTAGAAGGTGAACCGACCTCCCGTCTTCGTACACGAGTAGCTGAGGTCTTGACCCTTTTAGTGCGACCTTGCTCCATTATTTAGTAGAACCCGAAATAACAGTGAATGAGCAGAGAAGGGTTTAGGCAAACCTAACCTAGGGTTTTGCTTGGTGGAACCTTGGAAATGGGGTATAATGAGGATGAAGAAGTATGATTTCTTGATGGTTTGAGAGGGTTAGGATGAGGTTTTTCTACTTTAGTGCACTTGGATTAGTTTTCTACTGATTTAGAAACTCAAAGTATAAGAGAGAATGTGAAAATGCCAAAGAAAGTGTAAAACCGAGTTGTTGTCTGCCTTTAAAAAGCTGGTTTTAATCGATTAACGGGCAGGTTTAATCGATTAAACCAGTGTAAAATTTCGAATTTTCAAACAACTGATGCCCTGGTAATCGATTAACAGCAAGTGTAATCGATTACACATAGTAAAAATTGATTTTCAGGCAGTAGAATGGTTTCAACTTTTTAAGGCTTTTGCATGCATTGTGACAGATTTATCGAGACATTCATAATCACAGGAAGAGTTAATCAAGACACATATTTTTGCATTGTAACATATATCATTTAAGCTAAAGATACATAGGCATATAGAGGCTAGATGATAATGCAAACAACTAAACAATTTTAATCGAGATATTGTTCATCAAGAATTCCAAGTTCTCTCCTTAGAACAAAGAAAGTATCCCTGGGAAGGGGCTTGGTGAAAATATCAGCTAATTGTTTAGAAGTTTCAACAAATTCAAGAACGCAGTCGCCTTTTTGTACATGATCACGCAAAAAATGATGTCTAATTTCTATATGCTTAGTTCTAGAATGCAAAACGGGATTCTTGGAAAGGTTTATGGCACTTGTATTATCGCATTTAATAGGGATCTTTTCAAGTTTAAGACCATAGTCCTTGAGTTGCTGCTTCATCCAAAGGATTTGAGTGCAACACACACCAGCGACAATGTATTCCGCTTCGGCGGTGGACAAAGCAACACAAGCTTGCTTTTTGTTGTGCCATGCTACTAATGAACTGCCCAACAAGTGACAGGTACCACTAGTGCTTTTCCGATCAAATTTACATCCGGCGAAATCGGAATCGGAATAACCTACCAAGGATAGTGAGGCATCCCGAGGATACCATAATCCCATGTTAGTTGTTCCTTTTAAATATCTCATGATTCTTTTAACAGTTTTAAGATGTGATTCTCTAGGTGATGATTGAAATCTCGCACACATGCATATGCTAAACATGATATCAGGTCGACTTGCAGTTAAGTAAAGTAAAGACCCAATAATTCCTCGATACTTTGTTACCTCTATTGCTTTTCCTTTTTCGTCCTTATCTAGGTAGCAAGCAGTTGCCATAGGAGTTGAAGCTTCCTTACAATTGTTCATTTCAAATTGCTTGAGCAGCTCTTTGCAATATTTTGCCTGATGGATGAAAATCCCACTTTCTAGTTGCTTTATCTGAAGTCCTAGAAAGAATGTGAGTTCTCCCATCATAGACATTTCGAACTCCCCCTGCATCATCTCAGAAAAATCTTTACACAAAATATCATTAGTAGATCCAAAAATTATGTCATCCACATAGATTTGTACAAGTAATACAAAATTTTCTGATTTACGAATAAAAAGCGTTGTGTCAACCAAGCCTCTTTCGAACCGTTTTTCTAAAAGAAAGGTACTAAGTCTATCATACCAAGCTCTAGGATCTTGTTTGAGACCATAGAGTGCCTTTTTAAGTTTATAAACATGGTTCGGATATTTAAAATTTTCAAAACCAGGCGGTTGGTTAACATAAACTTCTTCTTGAATGTAGCCATTCAGGAAGGCGCTTTTTACGTCAATTTGAAATAGTTTGAAGTTCATAATCGATGCAAAGGAAAGTAGCATCCTGATGGCCTCTAATCTAGCTACAGGGGCATAGGTTTCATCATAATCGATACCTTCCTCCTGGTTGTAGCCTTTGGCCACCAAGCGTGCCTTATTTCGAATGATTAAGCCTGATTCATCAAGCTTATTTCTGAAGACCCATCGAGTACCAATCACAGGATGATCTTTAGGTTTAGGGACCAAGTCCCAAACATTATTACGTTCGAACTGGTTTAGCTCTTCTTGCATAGCTATACCCCAGTGCACATCCTCAATGGCCTCATCAATGGTCTTAGGCTTAATTTGAGATACAAAAGCTACAAAGTTACAAAAGTTTCATAAGGAACTATGGGTTACCACTCCCGTAGATATGCACCAATTACTTTGTCGATCGGGTGAGCTTTCTTGGTTTTCCACACAACTGGCATATCTGAATGCTCCTGAGATTTGTTTTGACATTCTTCATTGGTTGCTTCTTCATTATCCATGTTCTTTGAGTATGCTTCTTCCAAAGCACATGCAACATCATCAGATACGACCTTTCTCTTCTCTTTTGGAGAAGATTCATCAAATTGTACATGGATAGACACTTCAACTTGCATTGAATATTTATTAAAAATTCTGAACGCTTTGCTATGAATCGAGTATCCCAAAAATATTCCCTCATCGGATTTTGAATCAAATTTTCCTAAAGCCCGCTTTCCATTATTTAATATAAAACATTTGCAACCGAAAGCGTGAAGATGGGATATGTTTGGTTTACGGCCTTTTAATAGTTCATAAGGAGTTTTATTCAAATTAGGCCTTAAAAGTACTCGATTTATAACATTACATGCAGTATGAACTGCATCTGCCCAGAAGTATTTGGGGGTATTACTTTCATTGAGCATGGTTCTCGCTAATTCTTCTAGTACACGATTTTTTCTCTCAACAACTCCATTTTGTTGTGGAGTGCGAGGAGCAGAGAACTGATGCATAATGCCATGCTTATCACAGAATTTGTCGAACTGAAAGTTCTCAAATTCTTCCCCGTGATCACTTCGTATATATACTATTTTCAGGTTAAGTTGGTTTTGAATTTGCTTGGCAAGATTTTTAAAAGACTTGAAGGCGTCGCTTTTCGCAGATAAAAATAATGTCCATGTAAATCGAGAGAAATCATCAACAATAACTAGAGCATAGTAGCTACCACCAAAACTCATGATTTGTGATGGTCCAAACAAGTCCATATGGAGTAACTCCAAAGGTCTTGAAGTGGATATCACATTTTTGTTTTTAAAAGAATTTTTGGTTTGTTTACACTTTTGACAAGTGTCACAAATCTCTTTAGTTTTAAAATTTAGTTTTGGTAGCCCCTCAACTAGTTCGTTTGATGACAATTTATCTAGATGTTTTATATGGATATGTGCAACGCGTCTGTGCCAAAGCCAGATGTCATCTTCTTTAGAAACAAAACATTTTGAAAATAATGTGGTGACATCATCCAAGTTAACCATGTAAATATTATTTATACGATGACCAACAAATTTAACATTATTAGATAAAATGTCACGAATGACGCAACAGTCAGAATCGAAAGATACACGATTACCTTTGTCACAGAGTTGGCTTATACTCAGAAGATTATGTTTTAGTCCTTCAACATAAAGAACATTTTCAATTTGAGTTTGAGATGAGTTACCAACTGTTCCAGTACCAAGTATTTTTCCCTTGTTGTTGTCTCCATACGTGACGTATCCTTTTCCTTTAAGTGATAGATCTAGGAAATTTGATCTGTCACCTTTCATATGTCTCGAACATCCACTGTCTAAATACCATTTTCGTCCTTGTGTTCGATGACATACCTGCAAAACAGATCACCTGCTTTTCTCAGGTACCCAAATTATGTTGGGTCCTTTTCTGTTAGTGATTAGGGAATTATCTCCCTTCTTTATCCATACATAAACTCCGCTAGGTATACCATATTTTCTAATGTAACATGAATAAGAAGTATGACCATATGTATTACAATAAAAACATGTAGGTGAATGCTTATGATTTTTATTTTTAGTATGAGCTACAGGTTTTCTATATGGTCTTTTATTCTTAGCCGAGCGAGTATAACCTAGACCAGTACGGTCACCAACGTTTCTTGTTTGACGAAGCAGAGTGTCTAATTGTTGTTTACTGTTTGTGAGACGTTCGAGTTTTTCTTTTAGTTTAAAATTGTCTTCTTGCAAAATCTCGCAAGTCTCACATACAGGTTTTTGACATAAATTATTAGCAGAGCAGTTACATGTGTTACAAGAATAGATGAGATCTAAAGTTTCATTTTCTAATTTTAATTCATCTAATTCTTTTTGTAATTGGCTTATTTTCTTTTCATTTCTAAGGATTTCCCTTTTCTTATCAATGTTTATTCTTGCCAATTTCTTTAGTTCCTCATGTAACTCAACATAAGCATTATATAAAACATCATAAGAGGGTAAGTCATCCGAAGTGGATGAGGTGTTAGAATATACCTCATTATTATCCTCGTGTGAGTCTGAGTTACCATCGTTGTCAGATCTAACCATCAGACACAACTTCACTGACTCCTCCTCACTAGAGGTGCTTGATGTTGTTTCCTCCTCAGGTACATCCCATACAATATAAGCTTTCTTGGATTTGAATTCCATGGGAGTGCTCTTCTCTGAATCAACCTTTTTCAGATAGGTAGGACATTGAAATCTCATATGTCCGGCTTTTCCACACTCATGGCAAGTGAAGCGATCTTTGTTGTTCTTGCCTTTGTTGGTTGATTCTTTAGCTTCTTTCTTTTGAAACTTTTTGAATCCACCTTTTCTCTTGATGAATTTGCTAAATTTTCGAACAAGGAGATTCATAGTTTCATCATCTAGATCGGAGTCAGATTCATCATCATCTTTTTCTTCTTTTGATTTGGAGGTCGTGGCCTTCAATGTGATGTTTTTCTTCTTCCGGTCAGAATCTTCGTGCATAGTCAAGCGCCCCAATTCCATTTCGTGATCTTGAAGCTTTCCAAATAATGTAGCTAGAGGCATAGAATCCAAGTCTTTGAATTCAACAATTGCAGTTACCTTTGGTTGCCATTTCCTGTCAAGACAATGCAAAACTTTATTAGTTAGTTCACCTCTGGCAAATGATTTATCTAGAGCAACTAAATGATTAACAATATGAGTAAATCGCTTTTGCATATCACTGATTGAATCACTAGGTAACATGCGAAATAACTCATATTCGTGGGTCAGCGCATTTAATCTAGCGCACTTGACTTCGCTAGTGCCTTCGTGAGTCACTTGTAAAGTGTCCCATATTTCTTTTGCATTTTGGCACTGCGAGACTCTAAAGAACTCATCATAGGATAGGGCCGATGTGATGATATTTTTGGCACGTAGGTTATGCTGGACATTTTTGCGCTCATCATCGGTCCATAGACTTTTAGGCTTGTCTTTAGGTTCATCGTCCACAAGATGTTGTGGAACAAAAGGGCCGTTGACTACGGATTCCCAAATATCCGAGTCTATGGCTTCATTAAAAATTTGCATGCGGACTTTCCAGTAGGCATACCCTTCACCACTGAATAAAGGTGGTCGATTAATGGATGAACCATCACCACCAAATGGGTTTGACGAACCCATTCCTTTTTCCCTTAGGATCACGAATACGCGGTTGAGCTAGCACTTCGCACTAGCTCTGATACCACTTGTTAGGTATCAGTGGTTACAATACACCTAGAAGGGGGGGGGGGGGTTGAATAGGTGTAGCGGTTAGAATATCCGCTTTTCGAAAAACAGCACTTAATGCTGAAATACACCTAATTAATCGATTAACAGAACAGGGTAATCGATTAACGCAATCAACACAGTCCACTTAATCGATTAACAGAATTAATGTAATCGATTAACACACTTGATTTAATCGATTAAACAGAGACAGTAAGTAAATGCAGATACGATTTCTTGCACGACAATTAATCGATAACGAAGCGAATATACAGAGCTTACAGATTTATCAGAGTATAATCAGTATAGCACAGAAACGTATTATCAATTAAATCTACTATACAAATTAATCTATCAAATGCAATAAAGAGAGAGAGATAGAAAAATCCTGCAACACGAATTTTATCCTGGTTCGTTTGCTTGTCCACCGCAAACTACATCCAGGTCTCCCGGCTGATTTGGGAGATTTTTCTTCACTATAATTGAATCAATGTTATTACATACACATCATCCAATTACAACACTTAGACACTTACAAGATAATAAAGATCCTATTCTATGGTTTGACTCCCTTCCTACCGACAAAGAAAACCTTTCTTTCGGCGTAGCCCCAGCCAAGAACCTATGTTCTTTCCTTATCCCTAAGTCTAACACTCAGTGAAGATACACTCAATCTCTTGGCGATACGACACCTCGAGATTCCCAATATTACAACAATTTTTCAATCAAAACGAAATAGAGTAAACTTAAGCTATTACAAGACTTATATCTAACAAGATAAGACTTTACTCTAATCACCTAATACAAACTCATGCAGTATGAAAATGTATTAGTTTGAAAAACAGAATGCATAGAATGTAAACATCTAATCAAGAATCATCAATAAAATGCAAGAACATGTGATATGAAAAGATGAGAAATGTATCATGCAATGCACTCAATCCTAAAGCATAGAATTCTCTCTTTTCTAAACTCACAAATGCATTTACAACTAGATGCAACAATTAACACGAAAAAATGCTCTAACTCTCTAAAAATTTAACATGCAACTTGTGAGATCAATTCTGAAAAACGCAGTTTAAAAAGAATTGATTTTATAGCCCAGTTAATCGATTAACGACAGTCTTAATCGATTAAACTGTACAAAACTGTTAGATTAATCAATTAACCTATGTCGTAATCGATTAAACTGTGCAAACAGTTAGATTAATCGATTAACCTATGCTGTAATCGATTAACAGCATATTTTCATGTGTAAAAACTCAAATACGTTATGCACTTTAATTCATACATGTTTAACACTTAGTTTATGCCTAGAATGCACATATACATGTATTTATGTGATGAATTCGAGGCAATATGTCGGTCGGGGAATATGCGGCTAAATTCGAGGAATTGGCCCGGTTTTGTCCCTACTCTGAGTTGGAGGTTGACGGATGATCAAAGTGCTCAAAATTCGATTCGGGCTTAAGGTCCAAGCTGAAAAGGATGTTCAAACATCAGGAGATTGCCGACTTTGCTACCTTGGTCAACAAGTGTCGGATGTACGAGGATGATCTGAAGGCGGGTGAGTTGGCGACTCCCGAAACAATTTCTCCCCGGAACTATGGACCTCAACACAACCATATGCGAGAGAGAGGTAAAGGGAGAGTGGAAGATGACCGGAAACCTTATGCGGTAACTACTAGACATCGTGACCGGAGTTTCCAAAGGTCTAGCCCACCTACCGTTCCTACCGATGAAGTTTCTACTCCCATGTGCATCAAGTGCGGTAGACTTCATTATGGAAGTACGTGCCCGGGGAAAGGAAATGGATGTTTCCACTGCAAGGAGCTTGGGCATATAAAAAGGTTTTGTCCCAAGCTGGATCGGAGACTTAATGTCATTCATGCTGAGGAGGCAAGGGACCACGGTTGATAGAATACCCCGAGTGGCGCAGGGACATCAGAAATGGGTAACGTGTTGGTAAGTTTATTGTTGTTACCCTACCCGAAGAGGTAGTGTTTTATTGTTGATACCCTACCCAAAGAGGTAGTGGTTTATTGTGTCCTACCCGGAGTGGTAGTGAACTGTTTATTGTGCCCTACCCGGAGTGGTAGTGAACTGTTATTGTGTCCTACCGGGAGTGGAAGTGAACTTTTATTTTGTCCTACCTGGAGTGGTAGTGAACTGTTATTGTGTCCTACCTGTAGTGGTAGTGAACTGTTATTGTGTCCTACCGGGAATGGTAGTGTATTATTGTGAACTCAACCTGCCCGATGTGGTATGGGGTAATAACTCGACCTGCGCGATGTGGTATGGGGTAATAACTCGACCTGCCCGATGTGGTATGGGGTAATAACTCGACCTGCCCGATGTGGTTTGGGGTAATAACTTGGCCTGCCCGATGTGGTATGGAAAATGAAATCGATGAATACGATTAAGTGTGAATATGAATGATGAGAAATGTGGATGTCACAATGAATGTCGTATGCATGCTATAGGATATATATTATGGGATATATTTTATAGGGTGAATATGAATGATGAGAAATGTGGATGTCACAATGAATGTCGTATGCATGCTATAGGATATATAGTATGGGATATATATTCTATAGGGTGAATATGAATGATGAGAAAAGGGAATGTCACAAAGAGAGTCATATGCATGCTATAGGATATATAGTAAGGGATATATATCCGATAGGGTGAATATGAGCGATAAAAAGGAAGATGTTGAGAATGAAAGTAATATACATGTTATAGGATATATATTATGGGATATATATACTATAGGGTGGATATGAATAATGAGAAGGATGATGTTTCGAACGAACGTAACATGCATACTATAGAATATATATTATGGGATATATATTCTATAGGATGAATATGAGTAAAGTGGAAATTAAAGGAAGATGATATGAATGTTTACAATTACGCATGTGTGTTTACGAATTATATTAAAGATTAATCATATTTGAAATGTGGATTATCATGTGATGTTAGGTTTTGAACTAATGACTTACTCCCTTTTGTTTTGTGTGTTGTTTATGATAATCCCATTGTAGGTAAATGAAGGAATTGAAAAGGGAGCTCAATTAGGAAGCTTTTGTGTTCATTATCTTGGTTGCCCTTATTGCTATTTGACATTGTAGATGATTTGATAATATCATGGGATGAATATAAATCTGTTTATATTAATACGGATGTGTAGTTATGGACGTTATAACTCTGGGAGACCCATAACTGGTTGTATGTGGTAAATGCTATTTGAATGAATTATGTTTTTCCGCCACATAAATTTGTATGATAATATAATAGGGTAAAGAGTATTTTCAAAGAGTGATACTTGAGAGTTTTTAATTAAGGTGACGACTGTATGCAAGAAAGGATTAAAATAAATGAAAAAATTTCAAGGGTAGAATTTGGGTCGTTACAACCAAGACTTTGACTCTAGGAAGGTTTTAGTTTTTCTAGAAGTCCGAAGATGCTTGCTTAGCTTTGAGTCTAGGTTAGGTAACCCAAAATGATTATCGTCTCACGCGCTCGTAAGATTGCCTAAAAATCCCTTTTTTGAGAATCATCATTCTTCATTCTAGTAGGTTGCATCAAAATTATATTTTCTATAAAAATCATGCATCATACTAAGTACCTATCTATTTTGGAGGGTTACCTCTTAACCAAGAAAACTTATAGTTTTTCTTATAATTGATGATAACAGTGATATAATCGATTATCTGACTGCACAGACCCGTTAATCGATTAAGAGTTATTTTAATCGATTAATTAGAGTTCCAGTAACACTGGTTTTTGATTCTTGGCAGTTATAATCGATTATATTTTTTGTTAATCGATTATGTTCAACAGAAATGTGCTAATTTTCAAACCATTAATCGATTAATAGGTCATTTAATCGATTAAATCTGTTGAAACCAGAAAACTATAAATTACCAAGTAGAGTCACACAACTTAGAATTAGTGCATGCATGGCAAGTGTACAGTGAAGTGCAAGGAACATCAATATCAATGTTCAAAAACTCATCAATACAAAAACAACATGTTTCAGAATTAGTGCATGCATGACAAGTGTATGAATCAGTTAATGATGGAGCATGAAAATCATGAAGAAAATTAGAAAGGTGTGTATCATTGAACTCATGAAGCAAATCAAGGTGGAAAACAGAATGGCTCTTAGATGGATGATTCAAGGCATCAAAAATAATAAACCTGGCCTCTTTATCGTCGAATTCCATAGAAAGTGCCCTAGCATGGACATCAATCTTGGTTCGGGCTGTTCTCAAGAATGGTCTCCCCAAAATAATTGGAATTGTGTTACTAGGGGATCTCTCTTCCATATCAAGAATGTAATAATCAGCAGGGGAAAATCAATTGATCAACCAGAACCAAGACATCCTCAACCAAACTAGCAGGATATGCAGTACTCCTATTTGCTAATTGGATTACCACACCCGTAGGTTGCAAGGGTCCAAGTGAAATGAATTTAAAAACATTCATAGGCATAACATTAATGGATACTCCTAAATCAAGCATGGCATTTTCAATTTTTCTATTTCCTATGATGCAAGGTACAATAAATGTACATGAGTCCTTACACTTTTCAGGGATGTGAGGAACAGGCATACCTATCATTGCAGACACATTCCTTACCATGTTGATTCTTTCATTACCTTTCAGCTTCCTCTTGTGAGTGCACAATTCTTTCAAAAACTTGGCATATCTCAGAATCTTCTTGATGGCATCAAGGAGAGGTATGTTCACCTCAACCTTTCTGAATGTATCAAAGAGATCCTTGTCCAGCTCTTCCATATTCCCCATCTTCTTGTTTGGAATGATTTTTGGTGGAAATGGAAGAGGAATGGAAAATGGTTGTTGTGCAGCACTTGAGGAAGGTTGATTTGCATGAGTTTCTCTTGTTGTGTTCTCATTTTCTTCTAAAACATATTTATTCCTTTTTGATGCATCCACATCATGTTCTTTTTGAAGAACAAAGTCTGTTGTAGGTGTAGTCACTTCAGTCTACTTGCCTGATCTGAAGGTGATGGCACTCACATTCCTTGGGTTAAGCACAGTCTGAGAAGGTAACTTGTCAGAATTCTGTGATTGCAATGTGTTCAGTGAAGTAGCCATTTTCCCCATCTGGGTAGTTAAATTCTGAATGGAAGACTCTTGTCTCTGAATTGAAGCTCTGGTTTCTTGCTGGAACTACATGTTCTGCATTGTCATCTGCCTCACTAATTCTTCCAAAGAGGGTTCATTAGGTGCAGGATTGTTAATCATTTGCTGCCTCTGTTGTTGAATTGGTGGGGGCACATATGATGATCTATTCTTCCCAGCATTATTGTTCTGAAATGGTGCCTGATTTCTCCAACCAGAATTGTATGTGCTTGATGAGGGTGGATCATAATGTTGCTGCTGATATGGAGGTCTGTTGTTGTAGATGTTAGAAGCATAAGCCTTAGGATGATCACCAGTTCTTGGTTCAAGCAGAGAATGACACTCATCACTATGATGATCGATTGAGGTGCAAATGCCACACACTCTTGCCATTGAAGATTTTTGATGATTCATGGCTAATTGAGTGATCAAGGTGGTGTAAGGACCCAAAATTCTACCCTTGAAATTTTTTCTTATTTAATCCATTTATTCCTACATTCTTTACTATACCTTAACATATTCAGTATTCATTACGCACAATTACTCGGTTACAATACTATACTACACACTTCTTTACATGACAGAAAAACATAATTCGTATATTCTTTTCCCCGGTAATTACCGTATACAACTAGTTATGGGATTCCAAAATACGCATAGCTATTAATATCCAGTATTATAAAAAATGTAGAAATTCAATCAGTTAGGATTACAATCATCCAAGTAACAATTTACATCACAAAAGCAAAATAAAGGATCCAAGCTCTAAGCTCCTAAGGACTCGAACCAAGCATCCTCAACCATCCTGTTTACCTGCAATGGGATTCTCAACGGAAATTTCACACAACATACAAAGGAGTAAGTCATCAAGACAATAATTACCATTGTAAGATAATCCACATTTTAAAGGGGTTAATAAACCGTTTTAGAAATTCAATTTTTTTTTGCTACATCACTTGAGCCAAAGTTTCGCTACATAACTTGAGCCAAATATCGCTACATAACTTGAGCCAAAGTATCACTTCATAACTTGAGCCAAAGTATCGCTACATAACTTGGGCCAAATTATTGGTACATAACTTGAGCCAAAGTATTGCTACATAACTTGAGCCAAAGTATTGCTACATAACTTGAGCCAAAGTCGCTAACCAATAATGGTCGGCTAAAAACGAGTTTTCTTTTCAATGACACTCCATCAATTCATAAACAGTAAAACAACTCCATTTTTAATACAAACATACCCATATATGTTTATAATAAATTAATGGTTCACAACTTGATTCATTATCCACAATCAACAAATCCACGCATTTTCTAACGCAATGCATAAGTTAAAGACTTATCCTTACCTTGGTGAGTGTTGGGTTTGGTTCTTGGAAATTTCGCAAGTTCCACCGACACCACCGCCAAATTTAGGATCTTTCCTCGTTCCCACCATATAACACAATGTTAGTCCTTTAGTTCAAATATCACATAAACAACTCATGTTGCATTATTTAACCATACAAGATATTTAACATATTTTCAATGTTTTGTTAGGTATCAGTGGTTACAATACACCTAGAAGGGGGGGGGGGGGGGTTGAATAGGTGTAGCGGTTAGAATATCCGCTTTTCGAAAAACAACACTTACTGCTGAAATACACCTAATTAATCGATTAACACAACAGGGATAATCGATTAACGCAATCAACACAATCGACTTAATCGATTAACAGAATGAGTATAATCGTTTAACAAACTTGACTTAATCGATTAAACAAAAACAGTAAGCTTAGGAAGATACGATTACTTGCACGACAATTAATCGATAACAAAACGAATTTACAGAGCTTACAGATTTATCAGAGTATTAAAAGTATAGCACAGAAACATATTAGCCATTAAATCCACTATACAAGTTAACCGATTAAATGCAATAAAGAGAGAGAGAGAGAAAAAATCCCGCAACACGAATTTTATCCTGGTTCGTTTGCTTGTCCACCGCAAACTACATCCAGGCCTCCCGGCTGATTTGGGAGATTTTCTTCACTATAATCGAATCAATGTTATTACATACACATCATCCAATTACAACACTTAGACAATACAAGATAATAAAGACTCTTATTCTATGGTTTGACTCCCTTCCTACCAACAAAGAAAACCTTTCTTTCGGCGTAGCCCCAGCCAAGAACCTCTGTTCTTTCCTTATCTCTAAGTCTAAACACAATGAAGATACACTCAATCTCTTCGGAAATACGACACCTCGAGATTCCCAATGTTACAACAATTTCTCAATCAAAAAGAAAATAGAGTAAATTTAAGCTACTACAAAGCTTATATCTAGCAAGAAAACACTTTACTCTATTCACCTAATACAAACTCATGCAATATGAAGATGTATTAGTTTGAAAACAGAATGCATAGAATGTAAAAATCTAATCAAGAAGCATCAATAATATGCATGAACATGTGATATGAAAAGATGAGAAATATATCATGTAATGCACTCAATCCTAAAGCATAGAATTCTCTCTTTTCTAAACTCACAAATGCATGAACAATTAGATGCAACAATTATCACGAAAAATGCTCTAACTTTCTAAAAATGCAACATACAACTTCTGAGATTAATTCTGAAAAACGCAGTTTATAAAGAATTAATTCTGAAACCCAGTTAATCGATTAACGAATGCCTTAATCGATTAAAATGTTCAAACAGTTAGATTAATCGATTAACCTATGCCTTAATCGATTAACATCATATTTTCATGTGTAAAAAACTCAAATACGTTATGCACTTAATTCATACATGTTTAACACTTAGTTTATGCCTAGAATGCACATATACATGTATTTATGTGATGCATGAACATATTATGAATGACATATCTCAAAATGAAAATGATTTAAACGATTTATGCATATGAGACATGTATTAGGTGACTTAAGCCTTAGACTCAACTTAAACTAATCTCTAGTCTAAGCTTAGTACCAATCAGAAGACTTAAGCACGTTGATTTGTTGATGATCTTCAAGCTCTTATTCGCACAAGTTGTCCTCATCAAAACCATGACACATAAAGAGAGCTTTCCAAAGTGTTCCTCTTGACATGCACACTTTCATGTTTCTAAACTACTTTCATCATAAGTTTACAAACATCTAAAACATGCATATTCATCTCATATTTCAACCTTAGAGTGCATACTCATCTTCTACCTCTAGCATTTTACCCATTTCCCTCTCTAACCACATTTTCACTTTTAGGGTTTTGGGGTTTTCATGAAACAACCCACAAACTCTTTCTCTTGCAATACCAACTCTAAATCAAGAGTTTACAAGAGAAAAACAACATAAAATGAAGCATAACTCAAAAGGGCGAGTTTCCATGGTTTCTCATATTTTGAGAAGAGATCCAACATACCCAAAACAAGTTTTAAAGGGAAAAAGAGAGTTAGAATCAAGAGTTTTACCTCTTCTCAAGCTTCTAGATGCGTATCTAAGCTCCTTTCCTTGGAAAAGCTCTCTTCTCTCACCTCTCTTCAATTTCTAACCCTAAAATGTGTTTGGGGTTTCTCATTTAATGCAATCTCATCGGGTTCTTGCTTAAGCGAGCCCATTCTCGCTCAAGTGAGAAAATTCCGCCTATTTTAAAAATCAGATCTGACCCTCTCACCCAGGCGAGGGAACTCTCGCTCAAGCGAGGCAGCTCTCGCTCAAGCGAGGATGCTCACGCTCAAGCGAGGATCTTACAGCCTCGACAAGTCCAATATGTCATTTTTCTCGCTTAGGCGAGACAACTCTCGCTCAGGCGAGACTACTCTCGCTCAAGCGAGGCAACTCTCGCTTAGGCGAGAATCCTTCATTATAGCCCAGTATTCCACTCACCCAGGTGAGCCTCTCTCACTCAAGCGAGCCTTCTCTCGCTCAGGCGAGATTTCCGGATAAAATCCTGGGAGGAATTCTGACTCTCTCGCCTGGGCAATGACCTCTCGCTCAAGCGAGAGTCTGGCAGTGTGCCTTACTCTCTACGGCTAATTCTCTAACTTAGGGAATATAAATCTAGGGTGTCACAATCCTCCCCCTCTTATAAGAATTTTCGTCCCCGAAAATTAAGCATACCTCGATTTGAACAAATGAGGGTAATCCTCCCTCATATCACGCTCCACTTCCCAAGTAGCATCCCCTTCGTCAACTTGGATCCACAGTACCTTCACCAAGGCAATCTCTTTGCCCCTTAGTCTTTTGACACTGGTATCCATGATTCTCACGGGCAACGCCGTAAAAGTCAAGTTATCCTTCAACTCTATCTGATCAGACTCAACCACATGAGATGGATCCCCGACATATTTCTTCAACTGGGACACAGGAAACACATTGTGGAGATTCGACATTAACGGAGGTAAATCAATCTGATATGCTATTGGCCCAATCCTCTTCAATACTTGGTACGGCCCAATAAATCGTGGAGTCAGCTTACGAGACTTCAACACTCTACCAATCCCGGTAGTCGGGACTACTCTCATGAAAACATGATCTCCCTCTTTAAACTCAAGAGGTTTCCGCCTCTTATCGTAATAGCTTTTCTGCCGACTCTAGGCTATTCTCATATTCTCCCGGATCTTCTTGATCTTCTCCGTCGTCTCTTGAACCAGCTCGGGTCCCAATATCAAGTTCTCCCTATTTTCAAACCAACTCATTGGAGTGCGGCACTTCCTACCATACAATTCTTCATAGGGTGCCATCCCAATACTCGAATGGAAGCTATGGTTGTCGGTAAATTCAATCAAAGGCATCATGTTATCCCAACTTCTCGGTTGGTCCAAAACACAAGCCCTCAAAAGATCCTCCAATGACTGCATAGTTCTTTCCGTTTGACCGTCCGCTTGTGGATGATAAGTTGAACTCAATTTCAACTTAGTTCCGAATGCAGACTGCAAACTAGTCCAAAAGTTTGAAGTGAAACGGGGATCCCTCTCTAATACAATGCTCGACGGTATCTCATGGAAACGAACTATTTCCCGGATATATAGTTCAGCCAATCGCTCCAAAGAATACCTCATGTTCATAGGTAGAAAGTGTGCAAACTTAGTTAACCGATCCACTATCACCCATATCGAATCATACCCTTTCTGAGTTCTTGGAAAGCCCGATACAAAATCCATGGAAATACTATCCCACTTCCAAACGGGAATTTTTAGGGATTGTAGTTCTCCCGCTGACCGTTGACAGATTAGACAACTCGAGACATACAAAGCCACGTCCCTTTTTAACCCAGACCACCAAAACAACTTTTTCAAATCCTGGTACATCTTTATAGTTCCCGGGTGAAAACTCATTTTACTCTTGTGTGCCTCCTCTAAAATACTCTTTCGCAATTCCCCATCACGAGGCACGCACACTCTCCTTTTGTATCACAACATTCCACTAGGGTCCGATGCAAAATCAGTTTCCTTTCCACTCATCATCAGATTTCGTTTAACCATTAGCTCATTATCCTCAACTTGAATTATGCACCCTCCTCACCGGGCCACGAATATCAACCCTGTCATCCTGAATCCTCCCACGTACCCCGTGAGAAGAGGATACGGGAGAAAACTCCAGATTCTCTCTAACAACAATAGCGGGTGAATCCATACGACTCTCCCGTACAGAAAGACATCGGGTACATCGACAAGCCAGAACTCCTCGAGTCGACTCAGTACAACTAGCCGGGGTCACAGGTGGTCCACCAGCAGAACGTCTCGCCGAGGCTCTAGGTGTACACTAGAATGGCGCAACCCTACGTGTCCGGGCATGATAGGATCCAGAAGATAGACCAAGAGGAGCAATAGGAAGCGGAACATATCTGGCAGGAGCAAGAGGAGGTGTGCGTCGTAACTCATAACCGTCTGGTAGGTGCATGATATAGACCACTGGAACGGTGGAGCGGCGGGGGAGTATCACTCTATGCCTATCCGAGTACGAACACCGGATTTCTATGTCTCCCCTAAACACTGCCCTGGACCGGTCCACCTCAACCTCCCCCAACGGGAGAGGTATGATCTCTACTAGACAAGGAGGAACCACAAAAGAAGCCTCTAAGTCCATCACTACCTGTAATATGAGATTGGAGAGTAAGCATCTCTATATAAGACAAGCAATCAACAATTTACAAAGTCATAACATAAAACATATCATACAGGTATTAATATAACAATTTAATCACATGTATGAGTATGATGTCATGATGAATGCACTCGTTAATCTAATGAGACCAACTATTTTGTAGAGGAATGCAAGGAGAAAACGTCTCCTAATTGGGGCCCTAACGATACATCAACAGCAATGGTACCGACTGATCGAGCCCAACCAGACATTTGCTGTTCTTAGGAAGCGAACAGGACAAGTACAACGTCGTGCCAACCATTGGTAACCAAAAGGCATATAACTATCGTGCACTCAATAGCGCTGGAAATACCCTCCGGTAGGCAAAGATAACCGCTACATCATCCTGAGCACGATACCTTCAAGGGGGTGTCAGAGGTTGCTGTAGTTATTGCGAAGAGTTCTGTCGGCTCAAGGGAGCTACCCTATTCCTGACAAATCAATCTCCACCCACAATGTCCCCTCAACCAAGTCACACAGACAAGGTACCCCTCTGGGTTCTCAACACAATCTCAGTGTCGTATCTTCCCGCAGACTATGTTACAAACGGTAAACATAGTGACATGAATCTTCCGATTCATACAAAGCATAGCTTTTATCCTTTTAAAAGAAGAATCAGGGGAAAAAATTTTAGGGTAATAACAAAACATTTTTCTTTGAAACTGAGTTATAACATATTTTCAAGTTCTAACTCACTGGCTTATTAATCAAAAGGATTTTCTAATAACTGTAAAAGTACGCCAGTTCTGATAACATTCATAAAAAAAATATTTCCCTTTCATCCTTTGTCAAATCTTTCATAAGAAAAACTTTCATTCTTTAAGTTTCACCAAGAATGCTCATATGCTATGCCATGAGAATGTTTGATGACAGTTCAATAGTCAACTCAACAATATGTCACAGTTCAAAATTCAACAGAATATTCAGTTAAATCAGTACTTTCATAATCAAACTTTCAGTCATAATCATCATTCACATCAACCGACATAATCATTCAATTCCATTGATTCACTTCAACCAAACATATCCATCATAATTTAGAGTTAAATTAATTTACGAACAACTAAGTCTCGCTACTCAATTGTTCGCGGCCGCAGAATTAGTATTCGACTATATCCGCGCATGGCCTAGCTTAGAGATGCACGAATATCTTTGGCATCATTTCTAAGCACTTATATAAAGACACTTCTCTCCATACCTTTACCCTCACTGAACTTAATGTTCCTTTGTTGCCGTTTGCCCGAGCGCCGAGTACCTAGTTAGGTCGTAAACAGTTAATTTCGATATCACTAAGTTTATTCGGATTGTAAATAAAACACCTTAGTGGGGTTCTAGACATTAGAACATTCCCAAATATTTACTTTGGACATAACTAAGATCTCGATTATGCACGAAGAGATTTTCAGAGACATTGTTGGTTTAAAACTCAGAATTTGACGTAGGAAGCTCGGATTCGCTTTAGAAAAATCTCAGAAAAATCATTATCTTGAGATACACACTTTATCTTCATAGAACAGAGTACTAATATAAGTTTAGGCTCATAAAACTCAGAATTTATAAACCATAAGGCAATTTGAAACATAAGTTAACATATAGTTAAAATTTAGATAGTTTGGAGTGCCAACTAGGGACTGTTTTCGTGTTTCCCTTTAAACAATGAGGATTTCGAATTTTTTTTTGTCCCTTAAAGAATGATATTTATATAGGAATTTAAAATATGGACACATGCATATATTATACGCAAAATTTGGACGTTAGGAACTCAAGTTATCAAGGAATTAAGGTATTAGGGTTTCCTTAACTCTTGAACACTTGGGACCGAATTTGCATGGCTTCTTAGCCTTCAACATTTTCGAGTTCTAACCTTTTGAAATGAGTTAAAAATCATGAGTTCAATGTGTTAAACAAAGCTTATAACACATGCAAGAGTTTTTCAATCCTAAACACCCTAGAACAAACACAACACCTAAAACACTCTTTATAACCTAACAACAACGTAAGGAAGTGGGTTAGAGTTTAGGGACCCTTAATCCACATTTTTCAGCAGCTTCAACCTGCAAACAGAAATCTCTCCAACATGCAATGACAATTTAGCATAGCCACAACCATTTTTTGCTCAATTGGAAGCCTAGAACTCAACTACAACACCTAACAACAACAATCTAGCATCATATCACTAACTACACTTAGAGCAGAATTTTTGTAACCCCCAAAACATTTTTTGCATGTCATTTTTTATAAAATCAGAGATCAAAAATGGATTCCTCATACCTTGAAATGGTTGACTACCTCCTTGGATGAAAATCTAGAGAAGAAAATAGAACAAAGTTACAAACAACTCATTCTAGAATTTCACCTAAGTCATTGGTGATCAAGAGGAGAAATAACCTATAAAGAACCTAGAGATGTTAGAAATGAGAACATAAACATGATCACCATACCTTGGGGAAGAGATTTGGTGGCTTGCATGTGAGTTTTGGCGGAGAAGATGGAGGTTTTCTCCTCCCTCTTTGGTTGAGGAGAATAAGAGGAGGTGAGTGAAGGTGGTGTTGGTGAGGAGGTGTGAGAGTGAGAGTGTGATATTCAACCCCCACCCCTTAAGTCTCTATATATATAAGTGTTAGGGGTGAGTTAGTGGGGGAAGATATTTTGGGTTGGGGTGTCATTAAGAATTAAACAAGGATTAGGCATTTAGCAAAATTTTAAGTGTATGGTGTGGCATTTGGTTTGGGCAATTGGTGTAGTTCATGGATGTGTTTTTCTTGTGCTCTAAGACACCCTAATACAATATTAAACAATGTCTATGAGATTCTAGATGATATTTCAAGCACTCAAAGAACTGACAGAAAGATTATGGGCACTCTCGGGTAATCCAGTTCAAAGGTACATTAACACTACCACTTTTCTAAAAAATTTAACTAAGTTATTTATCATAGTATAACACTAAGATAATAACTTTCTATCCTCAAAACTCAACATCAATAAAGCATTATAAAATCTAATAGTTTAGGTGGTCACTTAGACCAATTCTAATTAAAATTCTAAGACGATACGTTACCCGATCATGGCTAGACTTTAAACTTGGACAGCTTTGAAACTAACTAGATTAACTTGTTTTCAAAGAATTATTAAACATATAGCATTCTAATATCAATAAAAATATAATTACACATATATATAAGCACATGAATACACATACACACACACATATATATATATACAATCCTATGTCTACCTAAGCAAGGTGTTGAAAGGAGGGATGTTACACTTCTCCCATCCTTTTTAGAAATTTCGTCCTCGAAATTTAGGCACGATCTACTTACCGAAAAGGTTTGGATAAGACGCTCGCATCTTACTCTCTAGCTCCCACGTGGCGTCGTCTTCTTGGTTTTTATTCCATATGACCTTTACTAAAGGAATTTCTCTTCCTCGGAGTTGTTTTACTTTCCTGTCTGCGATTCGCACATGCGTTGCTTTGAAAGTAAGATTCTCTCTCAAAGGAAGGTTATCTAACTCAATCACATGAGATGGATCCGATATGTACTTCTTGAGTTGAGACACGTGGAACACATCGTGAAGGTTGGATAAGGATGGAGGTAAAGCTATCCTATAGGCAACAGGTCCAATCCTTTCGATAACTTGGTATGGTCCAACGAATCACGGGGTCAACTTTTTTGTCTTCATTACTCTACCAATTCCCGTAACTGGTCTTACCCTTAAAAACACATGATCACCTTCACTAAACTCTAAAGGCTTTCTACGCTTATCATGATAACTCTTTTGACGACTCTGTGTTGCTCTGAGTTTATCCCTTATCATTCTCACTTTATCCGTGGTTTCCTGTACCAACTCTGGTCCCAACACCATTTCTTCTCCAACTTCATTCCAACACAATGGTGTTCGACATTTTCTTCCATATAGGGCTTCATAAGGTGGCATACCAATACTAGAGTGATAACTATTATTGTATGTGAATTCAATCAATGGAAGAAGTTTATCCCAAGTCCCATGTTGCTCCAAAACACAGGCTCTCAACAAATCCTTTAGGGACTGAATTGTTCTCTCTGTTTGTCCATCGGTTTGGGGATGATAAGATGAGCTCATTCTTAACCTTGATCCTAGAGCTTTGTGAAGACTCTGCCAAAAGCCTGAAGTGAATCTCAGATCTCGGTCAGATAATATTCTCATAGGTATTCCATGGAGTCTCACAATTTCTTTGAGGTAGATCTGAGTCAATTTCTCCAAAGGGTACTTGACATTTACTGGGATGAAGTGAGCTGATTTTGTTAGTCTATCTACCACCACCCATATTGAGTTATGACCTGCGGAAGTATTTGGCAATCCCGAGACAAAATCCATAGATATACTATCCCATTTCCACTCGGGAATGCTTAAGGGTTGCAACTCTCCCCCGAGTCTTTGATGTTCAATTTTTGCTTTCTGGCATGTCAAACAGGCCATTACATACTCTGCCACATTCCTTTTCAATCCTGGCCACCAGAACATCTTCTTCAGATCTCGGTACATCTTGGTAGTTCCCGAATGAAAACTCAACTTACTCTTGTGAGCTTCTTCCAAAATCATCTGTCTCAGTTCTCCATTATGAGGAATACAGATCCTCCCTTGGAATCTAATAATTTCGTCTTTTCCCTGTTGAATCTCTGAATTTTTCCCCTGTTCCATGAGTGATTTTTGAATTTGAATTTCTCGGTCTGTCTTCTGTAATTCCCTTATCTGGTTCAGAAATTCGTTGGTGATTCTCATTAATCCCAAAACCATTTTACCTTCCTTGAAGCGGTGAGCTAGATTCATATCTCTAAATTCTTCTAATAGCTTCAACTCCCTTACCATCATGGCTGACAAATGTAAGGATTTTCGACTTACAGCATCTGCCACCACGTTTGCCTTTCCTGGGTGATACTGTAATTCAAAATCATAATCCTTCAAGAATTCAACCCATCGGCGTTGTCTCATGTTCAGTTATTTTTGATCGAATAAGTATTTCAAACTTTTGTGGTCGCTGAATACTTCAAACTTGGATCCATACAGATGGTGTCTCCAAATTTTTAAAGCAAAAACAACTGCAGCCAACTCTAAATCATGTGTAGGATAGTTCTCTTCATTAGGTCTCAGCTGTCGAGATGTGTAAGCTACTACATTTATATTTTGCATCAATACACACCCCAAACCTTGTTTAGAAGCATCACAATATACCTCAAATGTACCGTTCGGATCTGGAAGAATCAACACTTGAGAGGAAGTCAATCTCTGCTTCAACTCTTGGAAACTATTTTCACACTGAGTAGTCCATTCGAAAGCTTGATTCTTTCGGGTCAACTTGGTCAAAGGCAACGCAATCTTTGAAAAACCTTCTATAAACCTTCTATAGTATCCAGCTAACCCAAGAAAACTCCTGATTTCAGTGACTGTTTGAGGTCTTTCCCATTGCAAAATTGCTTCCACTTTTCGGGATCAACAGCAATTCCATCTCGAGTAATCACATGACCAAGAAACTGTACTTCTTCTAACCAGAATTCACACTTTGAAAGTTTAGCATACAGTTGTCTCTCTTTTAACATCCTTAACACGGTTTTCAAGGGTTCGGCATGTTCTTCCTTGGTCTTAGAGTATATCAGGATGTCGTCAATAAACACCACAACAAAGCTATCCAAGAACGGCCGAAATATCCTGTTCATATAATCCATGAACACTGCAGGAGCATTCGTAACTCCGAAGGGCATTACTAAATACTCATAGTGTCCATATCGAGTACGAAAAGCTGTTTTTGGCACATCTTCCTTCTTAACTCGAATTTGGTGATATCCCGACCTTAAGTCAATCTTAGAAAATATTGAAGCTCCTCTTAACTGATCCATCAAATCATCGATCCGAGGAAGTGGGTACTTATTCTTAATGGTTACTTTGTTAAGCTGTCGGTAGTCTATACACAGTCTCATGCTCCCATCCTTTTTCTTCACAAATAATACTGGAGCACCCCATGGTGACACACTCGGTCTGATGAACCGCTTACTCATCATATCTTCTAATTGCTTCTTGAGTTCCAACAGTTCTACAGAGGCCATTCTGTAAGGAGCCATAGAGATTGGTCCTGCTCCAGGGATTAAGTCTATTGAGAATTCCACTTCTCTTTCGGGTGGTAAACCTGGAATATCTTCAGGAAATAATTCTGGAAATTTTTCTACTATTGGAATTCCTCGAGTTCCCATTCCATTTTCAGTCTCCAAAGAGGATAAAAAGACAAGAATTTGTGTTCCTACTCGAATTCTTGCTAAGAATTCCTTACCAGACATAGACTGATGATCTTCTTTATCTGAACATTCTTCAAGGATTTCTAAAAATTCTACGGTTTTATGCCTACAGTTCAACGACACACCATTTTCCGACATCCAGTCCATTCCTAAAATCACATCCAATTGTGACAAGGGAAGGCAAATTAGATCCACCATAAAGGTTCTTCCCTGAATTACCATTGGGCATTGCAAACATGTCTCGGAAGTCATCACTAACGACTTCATAGGAGTTTCTACGGCTATTTCATATGGCATAATAGTGGCTTTTAGTCCTACTCGTAGCACACAATTATACGATATAAAAGAATGGGTGGCTCTTGAATCATACAAAACCATAGAAGGACTTCTATTAATCAGGCACTTACCTTGGATGAGATCAAGCGACTTCTCTATTTCGGCTCCACTCAATGCAAAAACTTTCCCACGTTTGGTTGGCTTCTCCGCTGGTGGTCTTGTTGGCAACTGATTTTTGTTTCCTTTGGAATTTCCAGGACATTCATAACGGAAGTGTCCAGACTGTCCACAATTGAAGAACACATCATCCTTACTTGGACATCTTCTTCCAAAATGTAGTTTGTTACAGTTAGAGCACTTAGGCGGATTCTCCCTCGGATTATTGTTTGAGTACTGCTGAGGATTGTTCCTGTTAAATCCTCGGTGACCTGATGGTGGTTGATAGGGTTTTCTAAAATTAGGATGGTGATTACCCTTGTGAGACTAGGCCCCACATTCTTCTGGGATTGAAGATTCTTGTGATATGTCCTTTGGTCCATGATGCCTTTCTCATAAATTCAGCATTTGTTCACCAAGGTAGGCATATGGAATATCTCCTGGAAACTCACTACTGGCTTCAATTCGGGTCTGAGTCCATTCTCAAATCGGATACATTTTGCTCTTTCATTCTCGGACTGTTGAAAATATCCTAAGACTTTTGATAGTTCTTCAAATTTCGCAGCATATTCGCCCACCGATCTATTCCCTTGCTTGAGTTCTAGGAACTCTATTTCCTTCTTTTGGCACACGTCTTCAGGAAAGAACTTCTCTAAAAACTTTCCACGAAACACCCACCAAGTAATTTCATTCCGTTCAGCTTCCATTTGCAGCCTAACATAATTCCACCAGTGTTCAGCTTCTCCAACTAGCATATGGGGAGCTAGGATTACCTTATGTGCTTTAGTGCACTACATAATTCTGAAAATTTTCTCTATGTCCTAGAGCCACCAATATGCACCTTCCGGATCAAATCCTCCCTCAAACTTGGGTGGATTATTCTTCAAACATCTCTACAGGCATCGATACTCTGTGGTCCCTTGATCTACTGATGCGTTCATATTCTCGAGTATTGTTGCCATTCGCTCTAATAACTCATGAGTGGCAATCTCATTCCTTCTTGCCATATTTATCCCTGCGTTCTGTACCGAAATATAGTCAGAGACACACAACTAAAAGTGTGTGAGACCTATCACAGGCTAACCAGACGAAACCGCTCTGATACCACTAAAGTGTAACACCCTTTTTCTAGCGTTAAAACAATTACATATGAGACCGTCGTTTACGATCTTGGTTAATTATATTTTTGTTTTTGAAAAATAGCGTATGAAATTTTTTTTCTTTTTCTTTTATAACATCTGAACATATGGTTCTCTCAGAACTCACCACTTAAACTATAAGCTAAACAACAACATAACATAGTAAACATACATATGTCTATATATATATACATCATTAGTTCAAAAAGCGTCATAGTTCAAAAAAACAAAAAAGTACATCATCCAAGTCATGCCATCCACATATACACTCCAGCATAATAGGATATATATATATACATAAATATACACACGCAAAAGATCCTATGGCTGGGTGTACATTGAACTCACAGCAACTACACCAAAAGAAAACTATACAGTCGTACCATGCACAAACAGACCGTCAGAATTTCGACCCAACATCCTCCTGCTACTGTCCCTCAGAACTACCCTCCTCAGGGTCTTCCTCTGGATCCTCCTCATCATTAGAAATATATATAATATCATCCCTAACCATAGGCTCGGCCGGCGCAGGGGAGTATGATGGTGGAGGAGATAGTCGGGCCCTCCTCACCGGGCCACGAATATCAACCCCGTCGTCCTGAATCCTCCCACGTACCCCGTGAGAAGAGGATCCAGGAGCAAACTCCAGATTTTCTCTCACAGCAATAGCGGGTGAATCCATATGACTCTCCCGTACAGAAAGGCACCGGGTACATCGACAAGCCTGAACTCCCCGAGTCGACTCAGTACGACTAGCCGGGGTCACAGGTGGTCCCCCAGCAAAACGTCTCGCCGAGGCTCTAGGTGTACACTAGAATGGCGCAACCCTACGTGTCGGGGCATGATAGGATCCAGAAGATAGACCAAGAGGAGCAATAGGAAGCGGAATATATCTGGCAGGAGCAAGAGGAGGTGTGCGTCGTAACTCATAACCGTCTGGTAGGTGCATGATATAGACCGCTGGAACGGTGGAGCGGCGGGGGAGTATCACTCTATGCCTATCCGAGTACGAACACCGGATTTCTATGTCTCCCCTAAACACCGCCCTGGACCGGTTCACCTCAACCTCTCCCGACGAGAGAGGTATGATCTCTACTAGACAAGGAGGAACCACAAAAGAAGCCTCTAAGTCCATCACTACCTGTAATATGAGATTGGAGAGTAAGCATCTCTATATAAGACAAGCAATCAACAATTTACAAAGTCATAACATAAAACATATCATATAGGTATTAATATAACAATTTAATCACATGTATGAGTATGATGTCATGATGAATGCACTCGTTAATCTAATGAGACCAACTATTTTGTAGATGAATGCATGGAGAAAACGTCTCCTAACTGGGCCCCTAAAGATACATCAACAGCAATGGTACCGACTGATCGAGCCCGACCAGCCATTTGCTGTTCTTAGGAAGCGAACAGGACAAGTACAACGCCGTGCCAACCATTGGTAACCAAAAGGCATATAACTATCGTGTACTCAATAGCGCCGGAAATACCCTCCGGTCGGCAAAGATAACCGCTGCATCACCCTGCGCACGATACCCTCAAGGGGGTGTCAAAGGTCGTTGTAGTTACTACGAAAAGTTCTGTCGGCTCAAGGGAGCTACCCTATTCCTGACAAATCAATCTCCACCCACAATGTCCCCTCAACCAAGTCACACAGACAAGGTAACCCTCTGGGTTCTCAACACAATCTGAGTGTCATATCTTCCCGCAGACTATGTTACAAACGGTAAACATAGTGACATGAATCTTCCGATTCATACAAAGCATAGCTTTTATCCTTTTAAAATAAGAATCAGGGGAAAACTTTTCAGGGTAATAACAAAACATTTTTCGTTGAAACTGAGTTATAACATATTTTCAAGTTCTAACTCACTAGCTTATTAATCAAAAGGATTTTCTAATAACTGTAAAAGTACGCCAGTTCTGATAACATTCATAAAAAAAATATTTCCCCTTCATCCTTTGTCAAATCTTTCATAAGCAAAACTTTCATTCTTTAAGTTTCATCAAGAATTCTCATATGCTATGCCATGAGAATGTTTGATGACAGTTCAATAGTCAACTCAACAATAAGTCACAGTTCAAAATTTAACAGAATATTCAGTTAAATCAGTACTTTCATAATCAAACTTTCAGTCATAATCATCATTCACATCAACCGACATAATCATTCAATTCCATTGATGCACTTCAACCAAACATATCCATCATAATTTAGAATTAAATTAATTTACGAACAACTAAGTCTCGCTACTCAATTGTTCGCGGCCGCAGAATTAGTATTCGACTATATTCGCGCATGGCCTAGCTTAGAGATGCACGAATATCTTTGGCATCATTTCTAAGCACTTATATAAAGACACTTCTCTCCATACCTTTACCCTCACTGAACTTAATGTTCCTTTGTTGTCGTTTGCCCGAGCGCCGAGTACCTAGTTAGGTCGTAAATAGTTAATTTCGATATCACTAAGTTTATTCGGATTGTAAAGAAAACACCTTAGTGGGGTTCTAGACATTAGAACATTCCCAAATATTTACTTTGGACATAACTAATATCTCAATTAGGCACGAAGAGATTTTTAGAGACATTGTTGGTTTAAAACTCAGAATTTGACGTAGGAAGCTCGGATTCGCTTTAGAAAAATCTCAGAAAAATCATTATCTTGAGATACACACTTTATCTTCATAGAACAGAGTACTAATATAAGTTTAGGCTCATAAAACTCATAATTTATAAACCATAAGGCAAATTGAAACATAAGTTAACATATAGTTAAAATTTAGATAGTTTAGAGTGCCAACTAGGGACTGTTTTCGTGTTTCCCTTTAAACAATGAGGATTTCGAATTTTTTTTTTGTCCCTTAAAGAATGATATTTATCTAGGAATTTAAAATATGGACACATGCATATATTATACGCAAAATTTGGACGTTAGGAACTCAAGTTATCTAGGAATTAAGGTATTAGGGTTTCCTTAACTCTTGAACACTTGGGACCAAATTTGCATGGCTTCTTAGCCTTCAACATTTTCGAGTTCTAACCTTTTGAAATGAGTTAAAAATCATGAGTTCAATGTGTTAAACAAAGCTTATAACACATGCAAGAGTTTTTCAATCCTAAACACCCTAGAACAAACACAACACCTAAAACACTCTTTATAACCTAACAACAACGTAAGGAAGTAGGTTAGAGTTTAGGGACCCTTAATCCACATTTTTCAGCAGCTTCAACCTGCAAACAGAAATCTCTCCAACATGCAATGACAATTTAGCATAGCCACAACCATTTTTTGCTCAATTGGAAGCCTAGAACTCAACTACAACACCTAACAACAACAATCTAGCATCACATCACTAACTACACTTAGAGCATAATTTTTGTAACCCCCAAAACAGTGTTTGCATGTCATTTTTTTACAATCAGAGATCAAAAATGGATTCCTCATGCCTTGAAATGGTTGACTACCTCCTTGGATGAAAATCTAGAGAAGAAAATAGAACAAAGTTACAAACAACTCATTCTAGAATTTCACCTAAGTCATTGGTGATCAAGAGGAGAAATAACCTATAAAGAACCTAGAGATGGAAGAAATGAGAACATTAACATGATCACAATACCTTGGGGAAGAGATTTGGTGGCTTGCTTGTGAGTTTTGGCGGAGAAGATGGAGGTTTTCTCCTCCCTCTTTGGTTGGGGAGAAGAAGAGGAGGTGAGTGAAGGTGGTGTTGGTGAGGAGGTGTGAGAGTGAGAGTGTGATATTCAACCCCCACCCCTTAAGTCTATATATATAGAAGTGTTAGGGGTGAGTTAGTGGAGGAAGATATTTTGGGTTTGGGTGTCATTAAGAATTAAACAAGGATTAGGCATTTAGCAAAATTTTAAGTGTATGGTGTGGCATTTGGTTTGGGCAATTGGTGTAGTTCATGGATGTGTTTTTCTTGTGCTCTAAGACACCCTAATACAATCTTAAAAAATGTCTATGAGATTCTAGATGATAGTTCAAGCACTCAAAGAACTGACAGAAAGATTACGGTCACTCTCGGGTAATCCAGTTCAAATGTACATTAACACTACCACTTTTCTAAAAAAATTAACTAAGTTAGTTATCATAGTATAACACTAAGATAATAACTTTCTATCCTCAAAACTCAACATCAATAAAGCATTATAAAATCTAATAGGTTAGGTGGTCACTTAGACCAATTCTAATTAAAATTCTAAGACGATACGTTACCCTATCACGGCGAGACTTTAAACTTGGACAGCTTTGAAACTAACTAGATTAACTTGTTTTCAAAGAATTATTAAACATATAGTATTCTAATATCAATAAAAATATAATTACACATATATATAAGCACATGAATACACATACACACACACATATATATATATATATATACAATCCTATGTCTACCTAAGCAAGGTGTTGAAAGGAGGGATGTTACACATATCTTCTTTCTTTTCCTTCCATATTATCCATATTCACCCTATAGTATATATATCCCATAATATATATTCTATAGCATGCATATTCATCTATTCCAAATCACTTTCTTTTCCATATTGGTCATATTCACCCTATAGTATATATATCCCATAATATATATTCTATAGCATGCATATTCAGCCATTCCAAATCAGTTTCCTTTTCATTTCGTAAATCCCATGAACTCCCATCTACTACGATTAACATTTAATTATTCAATGCCACCTCGGGAAAGACTACACCACGAAGGTGATTTCAATACCACGTTGGGTAAGTCTACACCATGAAGGTGATTCAATACCACGTTGGGTAAGTCTACACCAAGAAGGTGACTCAATACCACATTAGGTAAGTCTACACCAATAAGGTGATTCGATACCACGTTGGGTAAGTCTACACCAAGAAGGTGACTCAATACCACATTGGGTAAGTCTACACCAAGAAGGTTATTCAATACCACGTTGGGTAAGTCTACACCAGGAAGGTGATCCAATACCACGTTGGGTAAGTCTACACCATGAAGGTGATTCAATACCACGTTGGGTAAGTCTACAATTCGAAGGTGATTCAATACCACATTTGGTAAGTCTACACCATGAAGGTGATTCAATAGATTTATAAACAGCAATTCCACGCATCCTTTATAAAAAGATACCCATATATGTTTATAATAAATAAGCGACTTGCATCTTAACCACTTTCACAACCAGAAAATACACACATTATCCATTACAAAGTACAATTAAAGGCTTATCCTTACCTTGGTGAGCGTTGGGGTTGTTTCCGAGTAACTTTACAAGTTTCCTCCGCGATTACCTCCATCCTTAGGATCTTCTCTCATCCACACCAAACAACAATAAAGGTCAGTACTTTATACAAAATAACATCTAAACGTACATATTCATCTCATACATCAACATTAGAGCACAAACTCATCTTCTACATCTAACATTTCATCCATTTCCTTTTTACTCACATTCTCATTTTGGGGGGGGGGGGGGGGGGGGGGGGGTTTGGGGTTTTCATGAATAAAACCACAAAACCTTTCCATTCATCAAATACCAACTCTAAACCAAGAGTTTACAAAATAAAAACGACATAAAACGAACCATAACTCTAAAGGATGAGTTTCCATGGTTTCTCATACTTTGAGAAGAGATCCATACACTCAAAACAAGTTAGAGAGGAAGAAGAAGAGTTAGAAACAAGAGGTTTACCTCTTCTCAAGCTCTAAGATGATTCCTAAGGCTCTTTGCTCTTGAAAAGTTATCCTCTCTCTCTTTTCTTCAAAGTTTTAACCCTAAAATGTGTTTGGGGTTTCAATTTTAAAGTGAAATCGTCGGGTTCTCGCTCAAGCGAGCCCATTCTCGCTCAGACGAGGAAATCCAGCCTTTTTCAAATTTTAGATCTGACGCTCTCGCTCAAGCGAGGGATTTCTCTCTCAGGCGAGGCAGCTCTCGCTCACGCGAGGATCTTACAGCCTCGATAGGTCCTGAATGCCACTTTTTTCGTCCAGGCGAGACAACTCTCGCTCAGGCGAGACCACTCTTGCTCAAGCGAGGCAATTCTCGCTCAAGCGAGACTCCCAGGACTGATACTATAATTTAATGACTTTAAAATATAGGGTGTTACATTACGTCACTTATGGAGACAACAATAAAGGGAAGATCCTTGGAATCGAAAGAGTAGGAAATGCCTCTCAGGCAATTGTGGAAAACGTGCTATATGTTGAAGGATTGGAGCACAACCTACTCAATATCAATTAACTATGCGATATAGGTAACAAGGTATCTTTCGAATTTGACCTTTGAATTATCCGTGATGGCGTAGACGATAATGTTAAGTTCGTCGGTCTCCGAACTAACAATATCTATATGGTTAATCTGGACAATATCACTTCTCTATTTTCAAAATGTCTTATTTCAAGTGAGAATGATATCTGGATCTGGCATAGAAGATTAGCACATATCCATCTACGACATGTGGAAAAGATAGCGTCAAAAGAGCTTGTTGTAGGACTGCCAAAATTAAACTTCAAAACTAAAGATATTTGCCACACCTGTCAAAGGTGTAAGCAAACGAAAAATACTTTTTCATCTAAAAATGTGATATCCACTACAAGGCCATTAGAATTACTCCACATGGACTTGTTTGGACCCTCACAAATAATGAGTTTTGGAGGCAGTCATTATGCTCTAGTGGTTGTTGACAGTTTTTCCCGGTTTACATGGACTTTGTTCTTATCTTTGAAAAGTGACGCTTTTAAAACTCTTAAGTCGCTTGCCAGGAAATTGCAAAATCAATTTAACCATAAGATAGTGTTTATTCGAAGTGATCATGGTGGTGAGTTCGAGAATCACCACTTTGCCAAGTATTCCGATAAACATGGCATACACCATCAATTTTCTGCTCCTCACACCCCTCAACAAAATGGAGTTGTTGAAGGAAAAATCGAGTCTTAGAGGAGTTAGCTCGTGCCATGCTGAATGAAAGCAAAGTGCCCAAATATTTCTGGGCTGACGTAGTACATACTGTAAGGACTCAAATTCTACCCTTGAAATTTTTTTCTCATTTTAGTTCAATTCCATGCAATCTCTCCTAACTCACATTACCAATTTAATATATTTACTTCAGATCTTATTTCCCTCTTCGCACTCTATCTCAATATTAACGTACAAAAATCATTCGACAGAAAAAAACATAATTCGTATTAATTAAAATTAGTAACCACCACATATAACGAGCTATGGGTTTCCAAAATACCCAGAGCTACACATATCCAGAGTTACACACTCATGTTAGCAATTATATCTACATCATTAGTTACATCATATTTCAAAATATCAACTATGCACTCATGTACAAAATAGTGCAACTGAATAAATCCAAAATATAACGCTCTCTAAGACTTCCCAAAAATGAGTCCCCCTCATGTCACCTGTTTATCTGCAATGGGATTATCAATGACAAGTACACAAACATATAAAGGAGTAAGTCGTTAATTCAAATAAACATCACCATAAGATAATCCACATTAGAAATTGGGTTAGTAAACCATTTTTGAAATTCATTTTATTTTGCTGCATAACTTGAGCCAAAGTTGCTACACCTCTCAGGGTTAGCTAAAAGCAAATTCTCATTTCCCTTTTTAAATAAAACATGCTTATATACTCAAGCCCGAGTTTTGCTTATATACTCAAGCCAGAGTTTTGCTTATATACTCAAGGTAGAGTTTCGCTTATATACTCAAGCCAGAGTTTTGCTTATATACTAAAGCCAGAGTTTTGCTTATATACTAAAGCCAGAGTTTTGCTTATATACTCAAGCCAGAGTTTTGCTTATATACTCAAGCCAGAGTTTCGCTTATATACTCAAGCCAGAGTTTTGCTTATATACTCAAGCCAGAGTCGCTAACCATTCATGGTCGGCTAAAAATATATTTTCTTTTCATCGAATTCGCCATCATTCATTTCCCGTAAATCCACACCATCTTTAGTATAAACACTCCATATATGTTTATACTAAATACGTAATTCACAATATAATTATAGCATGACCAGAAAATACACACATTTTCCCTTTCCCTTAAATCTACGCCTACTTTAATATAAACACACCCATATAAGTTTATAATAAATGCGTAATTTACAACTCAATCATTGCATAACCAGAAAATACACACATTTTCCCTTTCCCATAATTCTACGCCTACTTTAATATAAACACACCCATATATGTTTATACTAAATGCGTAATTTACAACTCAATCATTGCATAAACAGAAAATACACACATTTTCTATTCCATATGCACAATTAAAGACTTATTCTTACCTTGGTGAGTGTTGGGTTTGGTTCTTGGCAACTTCACAAGTTCCACTGACACCGCCGCCAACTCTAGGATCTTTCCTCATTCCCACCATATAACACAATGTTAGTCATTTATTCCAAATATCACATAAACAACTTATATTGCATTATTAAACCATACAAGATATTTCATCATATTTTCAATGTTGCTAAACTACTTTTATCATAAGTTTACAACTATCCAACATACATAATCATCTCATATTTCATCATTAGAAAGTAAACTTATCTTCTACCTCTAACATTTTACCCATTTTATCCACATTTTCTCTTTAGGGTTTTGGGGTTTTCATGAATCAACCCACAACCCTTTCCATTCTTAAAATACTAACTCTAAACCAAGAGTTGCAAGAGAGAAACAACATAAAATGAACCATAACTCAAAAGGATGAGTTTCCATGGTTTTCTTCGTTTTGAGAAGAGATCCAACATACCCAAAAATAGGTTTTAAAGAGAAGAAAAGAGTTAGAATCAAGAGTTTTACCTCTTCTCAAGCTCTTAGATGAGTATTGAAACTTCTTGCCCTTGGAAAAGCTCTCTTCTCCCACCTCTCTCCTTTTCTTAATCGTAAAATGTGTTTGGGGTTTCGGGGTTTTTATGACTCAACCCACCAACTCTTTCCATTTTCAAAATACTAACTCTAAACCAAGAGTTGTAAAAGAGAAACAACATAAAACGAACCATAACTCAAAAGGATGAGTTTCCACGGTTTCCTTCATTTTTTTGAGAAGAGATCCAACATACCCAAAATAGGTTTTAAAGAGAAGAAGAAAGTTAAAATCTAGAGTTTTACCTCTTCTCAAGCTCTTAGATGAGTATCCAAGCTTTTTGTCCTTGAAAAAGCTCTCTTCTCTCACCCTTCTTCTTTACTAAACCCTAGATTGTGTTTAGGGGTTTCTCATTAAATGCTGTCTCGTCGGGTTCTCGCATAAGCGAGCTTATTCTCGCTCAAGCGAGAAAATCCCGCCCATTTTGAAACTCAGATCTGACCCTCTCGCTCAAGCGAGGGATTCTCCCTCAAGCGAGAATCTCACAGTGTCAACAGCCCCAAATGCTATTTCTCGCTCAGGCGAGAATCTTCCAATATACCCCAGGATTTTGCCCTCCCGGGTGAGCCTCTCTCGCCCAGGCGAGAATCTCTCGCTCAAGCGAGATCCTCTAGTATAGCCCAGTATTTCACGCTCCCAGGTGAGTCTCTCTCTCGCCCAAGCGAGAATCTCTCGCTCAAGCGAAGACCCCAGGACTGATGCTATAATTTTAAAGACTTAAAATTTAGGGTGTTACACATACAACTTGCTATGTGATTAACTGTGTATTGATAAGACCTTCCCGTTCAAAAACTCCTTACGAACTTTTAAAAGGTCGTAAGCCGAATATTTTACATTTGCATGTCTTTGGATGTAAATGTTTCATTTTAAACAATGGAAAAGAACTTCTGGATAAGTTCGACTTAAAAGCAAATGAAGGCATCTTTCTCGGTTATTCACCTAGTAGTAAAGCCTTTAGAGTCTATAATAAACGTAAAATGCATGTTGAAGAATCTGCACACGTGCAATTTGATGAATCTCCTCCGAAAGAAAAGAGAATGGATCTTGTTGAAAGTGTTTCAGGTACACAAGAGGAATCATGTTCAAGCGAACCAGAACTTGAAAGTCTTACTCAAGAAAATCAAGAGGATGTGGAGAATTCTGATCTTCCAAGAACTTGGAAAACAAAGAAAGATCAACCCATTGATAACGTCATTGGTGACATATCTTCGGGAGTGGTAACCCGGAGATCTCTAAATAATATTTGTCATTTTGTTGCATTTGTTTCTCAAAATGAGCCAAAGAATGTTAATGAAGCCCTAGAAGACGAACATTGGGGTTTAGCTATGCAAGAAGAGCTAAACTAGTTTGAACATAACAATGTCTGGGATTTAGTCCCTGCGCTTAAGAATCACTCACATGTTATTATCACTCGCATGTTATTGATTATGACTAAAACCTACGCCCCTGTTGCTAGGTTGGAAGCCATTCGCATGTTATTATCCTTTGCATCTATAATGAACTTTAAGCTGTTTCAAATGGATGTGAAAAGTGCTTTTTCGAATGGTTACACTCAAGAAGAAGTTTATGTAAAACAACCTCCTGGCCTTAAACAAGCTCCGAGAGCTTGGTATGATAGGTTGAGTTCATTCCTATTGGAGAAGGGATTTGTAAGAGGATAGGTTGATACGGCACTTTTCATATCCAAGTCTGAAAACAATATTCTATTAGTACAAATTTATGTTGACGACATAATATTTGGTGCTACTAATGACTCTCTATGTAAGGAATTTTCAGATCTTATGAAAGGCGAGTTCGAGATGTCAATGATGGGAGAACTAACATTTTTTCTAGGACTACAAATTAAGCAAATGACAAATGGGATTTTCGTTCACCAAGCCAAATATTGAAAGGAGCTATTGAAGAGATTCGATATGGACAAAGGAAAAGAAGCTTCAACTCCTATGGCATCCTCCTGCTATCTCGACAAAGACGAGAAAGGAAAAGCTATTGAGGTAACTAAATATCGGGGCATTATAGGATCTTTAGTGTACATAACTTCTAGTCGCCCTGATATTATGTTCAGTGTATATATGTGTGCTAGATACCAAGCTGCTCCTAAAGAATCGCATTTCTTTTCTGTGAAACACATCATGAAATATCTGAAAGGAACAACAAATACGGGGTTGTGGTTTTCTCGGGATGCCGCAATGTCTCTGATAGGATACTCTGATGCCGATTTTGCTGGATGCAAGTTGTAATCACCCAAATTCTACCCTTGAAATTTTTTCATTTATTTTAATCATCGCTTACATACATCTATCACCTTACTTAAAAACCCTCCTAAAACACTCTTCGAAAATACTCTTTACTCTAATGTATTGTCATAAAAAGTTATGTTGCGGAAAAACATAATTCATTCAATAAGCAATTACCACATACAACCAGTTATGGGTTTTCCGGAGTTATAAAGTCCATAACTACAAATCTCTGTATTATCCTAATCAGATTACACTTATCTCAAAATGTCTTCAATTCAACTACAATGTCAAGTAGCAACAAAGACAATCAAATGGATAAACACAAAATCTCCCTAAGTGAGCTTCCGCCTCAAAATCCTTCATTTACCTACAATGCGATTATCATAAACAACACACAAAACACAGGGAGTAAGTCATTAGTTCAAAAACTAACATCACATGATAATCCACATTTCCAATACGATTAAGCTTTAATATAATTTATAAATACAATTACGTAATGCAGAATTTCATATCTTTCTTCGTTTATCTCCATGCTTTCCATATTCATCCAATAGAATATATATATATATATCCCATAATATATATTCTATAGCATGCATCTTACGTTCATTCGAAGCATCGTTCTTCTCATTTTTCATATCCACACTATAGTATATATATCCCATACTATATAACCTATAGCATGTATATTACTTTTATACTTAACATCTTCCTTTCTATCACTCATATTCACCCTATAGAATATATATCCCATACTATATATTATATAGCATGCATATGACTTTCATTTCAACCTTCTCATTTCTCATCATTCATATTCACCCTGTAGAATATATATCCCATATTATATATCCTATAGCATGCATATGACTTTCATTGTGACATTCTCATTTCTCATCATTATTTTCCAATTGCACGTTTACCTTTTCAATACCACTTGGGGCAAGGCATATACAATACCACATAGGGCAAGTCGTACACAATACCACATAGGGCAAGTCCTACACAATACCACATAGGGCAAGTCATACACAATACCACATAGGGCAAGTCATACACAATACCATATACGACAAGTCATACACAATACCACATAGGGCAAGTCATACACAACACCACATAGGGCAAGTCATACACAATACCACATAGGGCAAGTCATACACAATACCACATAGGGCAAGTCATACACAATACCACATAGGGCAAGTCATACACAATACCACATAGGGCAAGTCATACACAATACCACATAGGGCAAGTCATACACAATACCACATAGGGCAAGTCATACACCGATCATATACGTAATCAGAAGATTCACACATTTTCTATTATCATATACCATTAATAACTTCTCCTTACTACATCCAACCCTTTGAATTTACTCGTTCATCTCTACCATACCTTGTCACCTACTTCATCAATACCATTTCAAAATCATTACCTCATTCAGATACCTCATTCAATTCAGCAAGTATGATTTAGAGACACTTATCCCTTACCATGGTGAGTGTTGGGGATCGGTTCCGAGTAACTTTAAAAGTCTCCTCCGCGAATTCCTCCAACCTTAGGATCTTTCCTCATTTCCACCAATAATGACAATGTCAGTCATTTATTCAAAATAACACATAAATAACTCGTGTTTCATCATCAAGCATACAAAGGATTTACATATATTCAAGATTTCCAAAACTACTTCAATACAAGTTTCCGAACACCTAAACATACATGTGCATCTCATATAACAACATCATAGCACAACATTTCATCTCTTTCTCTTTATACCCATATTCTCATATTAGGGGTTTTTGGGGTTTTTCATTAATAACCCACAAAACCTTTCCATTCATCAAATATCAACTCTAACCCAAGAGTTTACAAGAGAAAAACAACATAAAACGAACCATAACTCTAAAGAATGAGTTTCCATGGTTTCTCATGTTTTGAAAATAGATCCAACATACCCAAAACAAGTCAAAATCCCGCCTATTGTAATCGATTACCATATGGTGTAATCGATTACATCAGTTAAAAATTTAAAATACAAACTCAACGACTTGATGTAATCGATTACCAAACATGTTGTAATCGATTACAATGTGAAAAATGCACATATCCGATGCTTTTAATATGTTGTAATCGATTACGAGTATAGTGTAATCGATTACATCATGTAAAATACACAAGTCTGATTTGTTTATCATCATGTAATCGATTACCAGGATTGTGTAATCGATTACACTGTTTTTAAAAAAAACAGAATCTCACAGTGTCAACAGCCCAATATTTCCATTTCTCGCCCAGGCGAGACAACTCTCGCTCAGGCGAGAATCCTCCAGTATAGCCCAGGATTTCACCCTCCCAGGTGATCCTTTCACGCACAGGCGAGAATCTCTCGCTCAAGCGAGGCTTCCAGGACTGTTACTATAATTTTGAAGACTCAAATTTTGGGTGTTACAATCCTCCCCCTCTTATAAGAATTTTCGTCCCCGAAAATTAAACATACCTCGGAAAATAAAATCATCACCTAGACCTTAGGCACAAGAATATCCAACCGAAATCATAATCGATCCCCTAATTCATTAAGATTACTTAATCGGTCATTAAGGGCATACACCACTAAACCGTGATATCCCCAAACCAATTCATGAACCAACTCATCAATGTCCAAATATTAAGATCCTAGCCTCGAACAACATCGAATACCATGAGAACTAAACCGTAATTCAGACTAAAGATTTTTCCTATATTCGCCAAGAACCATAGGTCTCTAGAACTTATCCAGCTGACAAACCCCACATACGTTAAAAATCCCGATAACACTGCCGAAATTCAGCGAATGGGGAGCCCTTTATCCCTCATCCACCCCAATGCCTAGTTTAACATCCACCATACACTAGCTAGTTCCACTCCCACTCAAGAAACTAGCATAATTTCATTTTACTCATTCAACAAAACATCTACACAATAAGACTTTTAGCGTCTCTTCCATTGTACACAATCACACTATCCAGTAATTATCCAATTACATCAGATATTTCAGTCATTAAATCTTACCATGGAAAGGAATTACCGATCCTTAGCCTCAATTAAACCCATAAAACCATCAATTCACACCAAAACTAGATATTCTGTTAGGAATCGGCCAGCACGAGTCGACCAACACTCAATCCTACAACTTGCGTTCGGTTTGGTCATCCCAATTCCGTTAGCAAAGATAAACTTACTAACCCACTCGCATTATGTCCAGAAATACATGGGCGTCTTATATCACTAAAGTTTTAACAACCTCCTACTTATTCCGATATGGTTGCTAAATTTTCAGAATCCTCCAACATGATACTAAATCATTACTTAGCCACAAGCTATGTTTTACCCAAAAAGGATTTTCGAAAACGGTTGAATCGACGAGTCATGGCAACCACGTCGTGAAACACGGTTCGCATAATCACTTCAACACAACCCAAAACTTCTTCTCTCCTATGGTTACACCACACCCATACATCGCAATTACTGACGTTCACGAAACAACAACAACTTTTGCCGGTACAACATTCAATGCAGACAATTGATGTACACCACAACTATTTCATGTGTTGCCAATGTCCTATCGCAAAAGAATCGGTCATTCGAGACCAAAAGTTTCAAGTCTATTAAAATGTATTCATCACATCAACGGGGTAAGCAACTTGACTAGCCTCTTTCCTCGACTATCAGCATAAGTCTTACCCCTTTAGCATACACATACATATCAATGCATACCAAATTTAAATCTTCACCTCAACAATTACACATAGTTAAACATAACACTATTTGTTGACCGCTAGTCCATTTCTTGGATTAAATCCAACTGGGACATCATTGCGCATAATCAACACTATGGTAAAGGTTTTACCATTTACCCCAACCGTACACTGAGACATCCACATCGACATCCACCACCGGTACACTGGGTTGGTGGGTACAACTAAGTCGGCAACAACAACTTGGTGTACAATCTCAGTTGGTTCACACATTCAGCAAATATAGGGAGTGTGTCGCTCCCGAACTAAACAACACTAAAAGGAATACCTGTCACCATGCAATTTACCTCTCGCCGGACCATCCACACCTGATGTCCCTGCGCCACTCGGGGTAAACCTTCGACCATGGTTCCTTGTCTCCTCAGCAGGAATGACATTTGGTCTCTGATCTAGCTTGGGACAAAACCTTTTAATGTGCCCAAACTCCTTGCAGTGGAAACATCTGTTTCCCGACCCCGGGCATGTACTCCCAAGATGGCGTCTACCACATTTGTGGCACATGGGAGATACGTCTGGTTGAAAACCTTCAACGGTAGGTTTCGACCCTTGATGCCCATGGTTACGACGGACACGAGTTAGAGCAAATGATCGTTGGGTTTCATTCACCTTCTCCTCATACATCCCACATTGGGTCAAACTATCCGCTTCGAATGCCTCTACACCACACAAGGTAACCACTCTGCCGATAGATTGAGGTCGTCCAATCCCCATGGCATTCATATTCTGTCGTGACATAGAACAATTCCTCTTAACATGTCCGGTCTCTTTGCAACGAAAACAGTGATTTGTCGTTCCAGAACACGATCCTCCGTAATGTTTTTGGTTACCCTTGCTGCACCAGGATGGGGAGTTTAATCGTGACCCTCCGGCATTTGCATGGGTCCTCGGCCCATGCGATGTGTACCTCCGAGTGCCAGCAGGTGAGAGACAAGGCTCTTGCTCTTCGGGAAACATCTTGCCCTTGCCCCTTCCGTGCACAAAGTTTCTCTGAGGCCCGGAGTCCTTGGGGAAATTGGATGTGGAGGTCACCACTCCATCCGCCTTCATATTATTACACCCCATCCCTGGGGCCCACTCAAAATCAGCATTCGGAGCGATTCCGCTTTGGGACAGAGAGCCTAGACCTGGCGCCACGCTCCGATTCAAATTTTGTAAGTTCTGATTCATGCCTTGAAGCACCCCTAACATATGTGCCAAGAGATCATTGGGAATATTCTGGCTCGTTCCTCTTCCTCTTTCAGCCATGCGTACCTGCACTCATGTACTAGTCAGTAAGCTAATTTTAACTCACTCAAGTCAGGAAATCACATAATCTCATAACTGGTCACATGTCATCATACCAAAGCCACATGCTTCAAACATTCAATACACACAATCTCAACTAGTCAAATCATACACATGTTACAAGGAAGCAAGTAAGGCCATGCCCTAGGCCGTAGAATTAACTATGATCTGATACCATATTGTAATGACCCAAATTCTACCCATGAAAATTTTTCATTTATTTGAATCATCTCTTACATACATCTATCACCTTACTTAAAAACCCTCCTAAAACACTCTTTGAAAATACTCTTTACTCTAATGTATTGTCATAAAAAATTATGTTGCGGAAAAACATAATTCATTCAATAAGCAATTACCACATACAACTAATTATGGGTTTTCCGGAGTTATAAATTCCATAACAACAAATCTCCGTATTATCCTAATCAGATTACATTTATCTCAAAATGTCTTCAATTCAACTACAATGTCAAGTAGCAACAAAGACAATCAAATGGTTAACACAATATCTCCCTAAGTGAGCTTCCTCCTCAAAATCCTTCATTTACCTACAATGGGATTATCATAAACAACACACAAAACACAGGGAGTAAGTCATTAGTTCAAAAACTAACATCACATGATAATCCACATTTCAAATACGATTAAGCTTTAATATAATTTATAAACACAATTACGTAATGCAGAATTTCATATCTTTCTTCGTTTATCTCCATGTTTTCCATATTCATCCTATAGAATATATATATATCCCATAATATATATTCTATAGCATGCATCTTACGTTCATTCGAAGCATCGTTCTTCTCATTTTTCATATCCACACTATAGTATATATATCCCATACTATATAACCTATAGCATGTATATTACTTTTATACTTAACATCTTCATTTCTATCACTCATATTCACCCTATAGAATATATATCCCATACTATATATTCTATAGCATGCATATGAATTTCATTTCAACCTTCTCATTTCTCATCATTCATATTCACCCTGTAGAATATATATCCCATATTATATATCCTATAGCATGCATATGACTTTCATTGTGACATTCTCATTTCTCATCATTATTTTCCAATTGCACGTTTACCTTTTCATTACCACTTGGGGCAAGTCATATACAATACCACATAGGGCAAGTCGTACACAATACCACATAGGGCAAGTCCTACACAATACCACATACGGCAAGTCATACACAATACCACATAGGGCAAGTCATACACAATACCACATAGGGCAAGTCATACACAATACCACATAGGGCAAGTCATACACAATACCACAGAGGGCAAGTCATACACAATACCACATAGGGCAAGTCATACACAATACCACATAGGGCAAGTCATACACAATACCACATAGGGCAAGTCATACACAATACCACATAGGGCAAGTCATACACAATACCACATAGGGCAAGTCATACACAATACCACATAGGGCAAGTCATACACAATACCACATACGGCAAGTCATACACAATACCACATAGGGCAAGTCATACACCGATCATATACGTAATCAGAAGATTCACACATTTTCTATTATCATATACCATTAATAACTTCTCCTTACTACATCCAACCCTTTGAATTTACTCGTTCATCTCTACCATACCTTATCACCTACTTCATCAATACCATTTCAAAATCATTACCTCATTCACATACCTCATTCAATTCAACAAGTATGATTTAGAGACACTTATCCCTTACCATGGTGAGTGTTGGGGATCGGTTCCGAGTAACTTTAAAAGTCTCCTCTGCGAATTCCTCCAACCTTAGGATCTTTCCTCATTTCCACCAATAACGACAATGTCAGTCATTTATTCAAAATAACACATAAATAACTCGTGTTTCATCATCAAGCATACAAAGGATTTACATATATTCAAGATTTCCAAAACTACTTCAATACAAGTTTCCGAACACCTAAACATACATGTGCATCTCATATAACAACATCATAGCACAACATTTCATCTCTTTCTCTTTATACCCATATTCTCATATTAGGGGTTTTTGGGGTTTTTCATTAATAACCCACAAAACCTTTCCATTCATCAAATATCAACTCTAACCCAAGTGTTTACAAGAGAAAAACAACATAAAATGAACCATAACTCTAAAGAATGAGTTTCCATGGTTTCTCATGTTTTGAAAATATATCCAACATACCCAAAACACGTTAGAGAGGAAGAAGAAGAGTTAGAAGCAAGAGGTTTTCCTCTTCTCAAGCTCTAAGATGAGTCCTAAGGCTCCTTGCTCTAGAAAGGCTCTCTTCTCTCTCTTCTCTTCAAAGTTCTAACCCTAAAATGTGTTTGGGGTTTCTATTTTAAAGAGCAGTCAAAATCCCGCCTATTGTAATCGATTACCATATGGTGTAATCGATTACATCAGTTAAAAATTTACAATAAAAACTCAACGACTTGATGTTATCGATTACCAAACATGTTGTAATCGATTACAATGTGAAAATTGGACATATCTGATGCTTTTAATATGTTGTAATCGATTACGAGTATAGTGTAATCGATTACATCATGTAAAATACACAGGTCTGATTAGTTTATCATCATGTAATCGATTATCAGGATTGTGTAATCGATTACACTGTTTTTTTTAAAAACAGAATCTCACAGTGTCAACAGCCCAAAATTGCCATTTCTCGCCCAGGCGAGACAACTCTCGCTCAGGCGAGAATCCTCCAGTATAGCCCAGGATTTCACCCTCCCAGGTGATCCTTTCTCGCTCAGGCGAGAATCTCTCGCTCAAGCGAGGCTTCCAGGACTGTTACTATAATTTTGAAGACTCAAATTTTGGGTGTTACACAAGTTGGATAGTAAGAGTACTAGTAGAACATGCCACTTGGTTGGTAATTCACTTGTGTCGTGACATAGTAAAAAGCAAGCTTGTGTTGCTTTATCCACCGCCGGTCTATAGCTTGATCGGATTCCCATCAAGTGTGATAATACTTGTGCCATAAACCTATCAAAGAATCTCGTCTTGCATTCACGAACAAAGAATATAGAAATTAGACATCATTTCCTTCGGGATCATGTGCAAAAAGGTGATTGTGTGATTGAATTCGTTGAAACTTCCAAACAAGTAGCCGATATTTTCACCAAACCCCTGCCAAGGGACACATTCTATACTCTAAGAAGAGAGTTAGGAATACTTTATGAAAGTTATCGAAACTAACTTGTTTTGGTTGCCATTTTTACAAACTCGCACTAAGTTTAATCTCAATACGTGCTCTTGTGAATCACAATGCTTTTAATGATAATGTTCATATGATATGTTGTTGTTTCATGTATGTATCAATAAATGTGTGTTTCTTAACTTAGAAGTCAGCCAAGTCTATAGACTGTCTAATTGCCACACTATGTCACACACACAAAATGCTGAAAATGTCAAAATTATGTCTAAATAATCGATTAAGGCTTAATTTAATCGATTACTTGGGCCCAACTCATTTTTGAAGTGCTTTTGTTTATGAAAATAATCGATTAAAACATTTACTTAATCGATTACCTGGGCTTCAGTCTTTAAACATTTTGAATTATAACCGTCATTAATCGATTAAGAATTGATTTAATCGATTATTTACGACAAATCAAAAATCATGTTCAGCGTTTTGAAAAATCACTGTTCATCTTTTTTGTGCTTCTTTGTGCCTCCTAACCTAGCTTATCAAGCCTCTTGAGCTTCCTTAACAATCCAAAGTAAGTTTCTTCTTGGTTGATCTTATCTTTGAGTCTTCTTCCAACTACATTATTCTATCACCACATAGACCAACTCCAGTTGACCAACTTTGACTCACTTTCACCAACCTTGACCAGCAATCATGAACACCATTAACCCTCAATCTAAGGAGCTATCTACTTTGGTTGAACTCAAAGTTGCCTCTACTATTTCAAACTCTCTATTAGGGCATAATGATCATTTTTATGCACCCGAAGAACAAATAACTAGGATAGCTAAATTTGCGGGAAGAGGAATCACCCCTATGGCTTACACAAATCTATCTTGGATGATAGATTCCGAATTCATGTTTCTAGAATTTCTCAAAAATCAAGGGTTGCAAGTACTTGTTGAAATGCATGGAAAAATATATCCATCATTAATACGAGAGTTTTATAGCAACTTTCATTGCAAAAATGGAGTTTATCAAACTATGGTTAAGAACATATTCATCATTATGGATGAAGATTTGTTAGTTGATGTTGGTGGTTTGGGAAGATTTAATCATCCTTATGGATACTTTGAGGAAAAGCTATTGAGTGCTTTTGAGCCTGTACGAGCATACAGAAATATGTTGAGGGATTCATAGCGACATCAGGCAACAAGTAAGCCAATTGTCACTGCTTTAGCTGTGGAGTATAGACTTCTGTACACTCTACTTGTTTACTTTTTGGCTTCTCATGATCTGCATCATGATGATCCAACGGAGGTTGATCTCTATCTGATATTTGCCTTGAAAGAAAATGTTCAAATTGACTGGCCACACTAATATTGCTAAACATGCTCGGTTTTTTGACATCATCTAGTGCCTTAGGATATCCTATCCTCATATCCAGAATCATTGAGCATGCACTAGTGGACGTCTCAGATATTGGATACTTAATTACTGACCCCCAATAGAATCTTATTTTGGGCCAGTATATCCATTTTCATATGGACATATATAAGTATGAGGGAATGTGGACATACTTCGAGGATGCGGATTTTTATCCTGAAAATATTGAACTTCCTCCACCAGCAAACAGCTCAGATGAGGAATCAATTGCTCCTCCCGTCTAGTATCATGCATTAGATGAAGCTAACAATGACGAAGCATAAGAAGATGATGAAGAAGAAGAGGACCCGTCAGAAGACTTTGATAGCGACTAAAACCCTCCTCCTACTAACAACCCTAGTTAGAACCTGACCTAGGATAGTTGACTAGTCTAGGTAGCAGGAAATATCTCCATTATTTCCTGTTATAGTGAATAAGTGATTAATTGCTGTTCTTAATCAACTATTCATACAAAGACCAATGTGCACATGTTTCACTTGTTTCATCTGTATATACATATATAAACTGTTATCTTTCCTACCTTTGGCAAATCGGCCCGGTTAATGATCTTTTTGATCATGCCAAAAGGGGGAGAAAGTTTGGTTGTTGTTATTTCTGATGTGCTTGCATGATTATTCTAAATGCTTCTGCAACTCAAGAAGAAAGGGGGAGTTAATAATCAAAAACTCAACTCTCCTCATGCACAGAATGAGGGGGGAGATTAAGTTGAGGGGGAGCTGTGCAAAGTTTTTAACTACTCTGATCGTTACAATCATAACATCAAATCCATCATCAAGCTATTTCTATGCCCAATTGTTTCAAGGTTTTTCATCATCAAAAAGGGGGAGATTGAAATTGCAATTACTAGTCAAATTGCAACAACTTACAAACTTTCAAAATTTTCATAACTTGATTTTGAGCTTTAATTTTCGAAATCCCAAGTTCCTTAAGTGATATTTATCTGTTCTTCATTGTCAAATCTTGATAGAAAAACCTTTGCTTTGTAAGAAGCATTCTTGGTTTCTTGTTTAGCGAAAAACAAAGCTTTTTCAATATTTGTGCAAGTTTGAGTGTACCAATCCCTATTTCAATCCTCTGATTTCTCGTACCCGTGTGAGTGAGTGTGAGTCAATCATCTTTGGGTTGTTAGTGGCTTGTGTAAGCCAAAGAACTCTTCTTTAAGAGTTTGTTTCAAAAAGCTTGTTTTCTTGTAATCATTGGTTGTAAGTCTCTAAGGTTAAGAGAAAGTTGTAATATCGGCTAGTTGCGGTTAGTTGGATATAGTCTTCACTAAGTATCTTGTTTGGCGTATCAAGTAACAAGATTGGCAACCGTTTGCGAATAGAGGGAATTCAAGGCTTGGAGAAATAGGGTTCGCATAGCAAGTAGGAAAGGCTCGATTTGGAAGTGTGTGTGTAAAGAACATTTTCAAATATAGTGAAACAAACCTCCCAGATCAGAAGGGGAGGTCTGGATGTAGTTTGCCAGTGGACAGGCGAACGAACCAGGATAAAATTTATTGATCTTCTTTCTCTTTTTCCTTATCTTTTTACTGTTTTCAAGCAAATTAAGTATCTTGCAATTCTTTAGCTTGAAAGATTGGATCTTTGTTAATAAAGATTGAGTCTTTGATATCTGCATAATTTATGTGTGCTGTTTGTGATATCATAGTGTGATCTTGCATGATTCTTGGATAGCTTGGTTATCTAGAAACCATATTTTACAAGCTGTCGTTTCTGGTTTTTCTGCTCCAAATAATCGATTATCACAATCCTTTAATCGATTAAAATAGTTCCAGACAATCAATTATATTTTTACTTAATCGATTATTACTGAATATTTTTGTGTTTCTTGATTCTCTGCGCATAAATTCGAAAGGGGACATACTGACCGCTTACACCTATTCACCCCCCTCTAGGTGTTATACTGTGATTGACCGGTTGTAAGGACCTGATTTTCATAACTCGAAAATTCTCTTTTAAAATCCTTATTCGTGAAAGTGAAGTGATTACTTTTGAAAGACATTACTCGAACAGTTTGGAAACTTGAGTGAATACGTTTATAAATTTACAAGGCGGAAATAATCCAAACACCTTTCATTTCAAAAGCATGTCATTACACTTACAAACATTAGATCCCTTGAATACAAACATTAGATCCACATCATTATACACTTACAAGAAAGTTGCTTATACATGAATTCACTTTAACATGTTCTTCATATTACAAATATTTATCATATAACATATCATTACATATTATCCACTACTCTATCATGTACTCTTCTTTGCAAGCGTCCAATTCGCTACCTCCACAACCTGAACCCAAATATACAACACATACAAGGAAAGACAAACGGAGTAAGAACCAACTACGGCGACCGTAACGTGGATTTACATGGAGTAATAACATTAAAGTATTAAAACCACACATATCTAATATCAATCATGATAAGCATATATCAATCAACACATATTATCCATATTCACCCTATAGTACACATATATCCCATACTATATGTGTTCTATAGTGTGCATACTTATTCATCACATATTATCCATATTCACCCTATAGTACACATACATCCCATACTATATGTGTTCTATAGTGTGCATATTTATTTATCACATATTATCCATATTCACCATATAGTACACATACATCCCATACTATATGTGTTCTATAGTGTGCATATTTATTTATCACATATTATCCATATTCACCCTATAGTACACATACTTCCCATAATATTATCCATATTCACCCTATAGTACACATGCATCCCATACTATATATGTGCTATAGTGTGCATATTTTATTCGTCCAAATATACTCATTCTCATAATTCATATTCACCCAATAGGATATATATCCCATAATATATATCCTATGGCATGCATATGATTTTCATTCCGAGTATACACTTTTCACATCCTTCACATTCCATAGTAATTTACCCGTGATCTCGTTCAACAATTCTGCTCCGTACAAATAATCCCCATACCACATCGGGCAGGTCGAGTAATCCTCATACCACATCGGGCAGGTCGAGATCATTCCCCATACCACATCGGGCAGGTCGAGTTTCCACATTACACTCACATCCATGTCATACACAATCAACACAAGGCATCTCATTATTTTGTCACCATAAATAACATACAACACCTTCATTGTCACAAACATACCTTTATCCATTTTAACACATTCACAGCTCATCACACATTCATTGTTACAACACACCCATACATGTTTATAACAATAAACCACTCACAACATACTCATTTTGATAAACATAATCATATCCATTTTAACACATTCACAACTCATCACACATTCATTGTTAAAACACACCCATACATGTTTATAACAATCAACCACTTACAACATACTCATTTTGATAAACATACTCATATCCATTTTAACACATTCACAACTCATCACACATTCATTGTTACAACACACCCATACATGTTTATAACAATCAACCACTTACAACATACTCATTTATGCTTATGACCATAAATATCTCGCACACCATCATTATCACACAACATAACCATTATCATATACAAACCACATAACAAGTTCTTCATCATATACACATTAATGTTAGAACCATCTTTAATGACGGTGTATTACCATAAATGAGCATATAGCGATTTACTTAAATAGACGGTTTTCCCCCACACATATATCTCCAATTTTATGGCTAATACATCCTCATGTAAAATAAAGACTCTCATATGCACCACAAACTCCCAAGAGAGTTTCTATCGGTTAATATGCTCCGATTCTTGAGGGAAATTGGAGATGATGACTCTAATGAAATAATCTAAGACCACAAAGGTCTTCTCCCTCACCTTAGGTTGCGTAAGCTCCATGGATCCGCAAAGAGCTCCATCTCCCTCCATCTCCTTCAACCTCTATTGTTGCTTTTTCCTCTCTAAAGCTCTCCAATGTTCCATTAAGAAGCAAGAGGAAGAGGTTTTGATGTGTTTTTGAGGTTTAGAGGAGGAATGAATTAGAATCTATGGGGAGCCACCGTTGGGAGTAAAAGGGGAGAAAAGAAAATGAAGATTAGGGTTTGTGAAACCCTTTCTTTTCTTTTATAGATGGGCACTCTCGCCCGGGCGATAATATCTCGCTTGGGCGAGAAACCCACGATAATTTAATGTTCCAGACACGGGCTCTCTCGCCTGGGCGAGAATCTCTAGCTCAAGCGAGAATCTCATAGCCTGCCCAGGCTTTCTCTCGCTCAAGCGACCCATTCCTCGCTTGGGCGAGACTCCCAGAATTTCCAATTTCTAAACATTGATCCTCTCGCTTGGGCGAGATCCTCTCGCTCAAGCAAGAATCTAGCAGTATGCCCCATTCTTTAGGACTGCTACCTAATTTCAAGGAGGATAAATTTGGGGTGTTACACCGGTACCCTAACAAACTTGAGCCAAAGTATCGCTACATAACTTGAGCCAAAGTATCGCTACATAACTTGAGTCAAAGTATCGCTACATAACTTGAGCCGAAGTATCGCTACATAACTTGAGCCAAAGTATCGCTACATAACTTGAGGCAAAATATTGCTACATAACTTGAGCCAAAGAATCGCTCCATAACTTGAGCCAAAGTCGCTAACCAATCATATCGGCTAAAAATAGGTTTTCTTTTCATTGATTCACCATCAATTCATAAACAGCAATTCCACACATTCTCACAATACGATATGCTAATTAAAGACTTATCCTTACCTTGGTGAGTGCTGGGTTTGGTCCTTGGTATCTTTGCAAGTAACTCCGACACCGCCTCCTACTATAGGATCTTTCCTCATTCCCACCAAATAACAACAATGTTAGTCATTTATTCCAAATAAAACATAAACAACTCATATTTCATCTTTAACCATACAAGATGTTCACAAATTTTCAATGTTTCCAAAACTATCTTCATTAATAGTTTCCAAACATCTAAAACATACATATTCATCTTATATTCAACATTTCACCCATTTCCCTCTTTACTCATATTCTCATTTTGGGGTTTTGGTGTTTTCATGGATCAACCCACTAACCCTTTCCATTCTTCGAATATCAACTCTAAACCAAGAGTTTACAAGAGAATAACAACATAAAACGAACACCAACTCTAAAGGAAGAGTTTCCATGGTTTCTCACATTTTGAGAAGAGATCCCATACACCCAAAACGAGTTCGAAAGGGAGAAGGAGAGTTAGAATCAAGAGATTTACCTCTTCTCAAGCTTCTAGATGATTCCCATGAGTCCTTGCTCTCAAAATCACCTCATTCTCTATTCTCTCTCAAGTTCTTACCCTAAAAGTGTTTGAGGATTTCTATTTTAAAGTGAAATCGTCGGGCGAGAATTCCGCCATTTTAAAAATTCAGATCTGACTCTCTCGCTCAAGCGAGGGATTCTCGCTCAAAAGAGGATCCTTCAGTGTCAACACCCTCTCCCTCGCCTGTAACACACTAACTTTAAGTATTCAAAATTATAGTATCAGTCCTGGGATACTCGCTTGAGCAAGGTATTCTCGCCTAGCCGAGAAAGGCTCACCTGGGAGGGTGAAATCCTGGGCTATACTGGAGGATTCTCGCCTGAGCGAGATTTGCCTCGCTTGAGCGAGAAAGGCTCATCTGGAAGGGTGAAATCCTGGGCTATATTGGAGGATTCTCGCCTGAGCGAGGGTTGGCTCGCCTAGGCGAGAAAAGTGATGTTTTGGGACTGTTGAGACTGTGAGATTCTCGCTTGAGTGAGAATCCCTCGCTTTAGAGAGAGGGTCAGATCTGAGTTTTTAAAATATGCGGGATTTTCTCGCTTGAGCGAGAAAGGGCTCGCTTAAGCGAGAACCCGATGCTGTTACATTAAAGAGGGAACCCCAAACACATTTATGAGGGTTAACCTAGAGAAAAGTGAGAGAAGAAAGCTTTTTCAAGAGCAAGAAGACTTGTGAGTCATTTAGAAGCTTGAGAAGAGGTAAAGCTCTTGATTCTAACTATCTTCTTCCCTTTGAAACTTATTTTGGGTATGTTGGATCTCTTCTCAAAATGAGGGAAACCATGGAAACTCATCTTTTCGAGTTATGGTTCGTTTTATGTTGTTTCTATCTTGCAAACTCTTGGTTTAGAGTTAGTATTTCAAGAATGGAAAGGTTTGGGGGTTGATTCATGAAAACCCCAAAACCCTAAAGTGAAAATGGGGTTAAAGAGGAAAATGAGTAAAATGCTAGAGGTAGAAGATGACTAAGCATTTTAATATTGAAATATGAGATGAATATGTATGTTTTAGATGTTTGTAAACTTATGATGAAAGTAGTTGATAAACATTGAAAATATGATAAATATCTTGTATGGTTAAATGATGCAATATGAGTTATTTATGTGATATTGGAATAAATGACTAACATTTTGTTGTATGGTGGGAATGAGGAAAGATCCTAAAGTTGGAGGCGGTGTCGGTGGAACTTGAGAAGTTGCCAAGAACCAAACTCAACACTCACTGAGGTAAGGATAAGTCTTTATTTGTGCATTTGGAATGGATATGTCTTTATTTGTGCATTTGAGAAGTTGTGAATTACGCATTTAGTCTAAACATATATGGGTGTGTTTATACTAAAGTAGGCGTAGATTTACGGGAAATGGAAAATGTGTGTATTTTCTGGTTATTTAATGATTGAGTTGTGAATTACGCATTTAGTATAAACATATATGGGTGTGTTTATACTAAAGTGGGCGTACATTTGCGGGAAATGAGAAATGGTGAAATCGATGAAAGGAAAATATGTTTTAGCCGACCATGAATGGTTAGCGACTCTGACTTGAGTATATAAGCGAAAACTCTGGCTTGAGTATATAAGCGAAAACTCTAGCATGAGTATATAAGCAAAAACTCTAGCTTGAGTATAGAAGCGTACACTCTGGCTTGAGTATAGAAGCGTACACTCTGGCTTGAGTATATAAGCGAAAACTCTGGCTTGAGTATATAAGCGAAAAACTCTGGCTTGAGTATATGAGCGCATTTTCTTTTAAGAGAAATGAGAATCTGCTTTTAGCTAACACTAAGGGGTGTAGCGACTTTGGCTCAAGTTATGCAGCAAATCAAAATGAATTTCAAAAAATGGTTTACTAACCCTTTTCTAATGTGGATTATCTTATAATGATGTTTATTGAATTAACGACTTACTCCTTTGTGTGTTTCTGTTTTTGTCATTGATAATCCCATTGCAGATTAACAGGTGACATGAGGGGGGACTCATTTTTGGGGAGCTTAGAGAGCTTTATATTTTGGATTTATTTATTTTTATCAACTCGAGTCGGTCATGCTAGCATATTTATTTTTATTGTCTAGAGCCCGAAATGCTCGCATATTTTTTTAATCGTTTAGAGTCCGACATGCTCGCATATTTATTTTCTCATCTCTGGCCCAACAAGCTCGCATATTTATTTTATCATCTCGAGCCCGACACTATCGCATATTTATTTTATCGTCTTGAGCCACACATACTCGCATATTTATTTTATCGTCTCGAACCTGACAAGCTCGAATTTTCATTTTATCGTCTCGAAACTGTCATGTTCGCATATTTATTTTATCGTCTTGAGCCCAACAAGCTCGCATATTTATTTTATCGTCTCGAGTCCGACACGCCGCATATTTATTTTATCTTCTCGAGTCCGACACGCCGCATATTTATTTTATCGTTTCGAGCCTCACATGCTAACAAATTTATTTTATCGTCTTGAGCCCGACAATGTGACAAATTTATTTCATCTTCTCGAGCCCGACACGCCACATATTTATTTTATCGTCTCGAGCCTGACACACTCGCTTGTTTATTTTAACTGTCTCGAGCCCTACATGCTCGCGTATTTATTTTATCATCTTGAGCTCGACTTGCTCGCATATTTATCTTTATCGTCTTGAGCCCGACATTCTCGCATATTTAATTTATACTCTCAGGCCCGACATCCTCGTATCTTTACTTTTATCATCTCGAGCCCGACATGTTATCATATTTATTTTATTGTCTGGAGCCCGACATGCTCGCAAATTTATTTTATCGTCTCGAGCCCGACATGCTCCCATATTTTTTTATCGTCTCGAGCCTAACATGCTCGCATATTTATTTTTATTATCTCGAACCCGACATTCTCGCATATTTATTTTATTGTCTGGAGCCCGACATGCTCATAAATTTATTTTATCGTCTCAAGCCCGACATGCTCGCATATTTTTTAATCGTCTCGAGCCTGACATGCTGTCATATTTATTTTATTGTCTCCAGTCTAACAAGCTCACATATTTATTTTTATGGTCTCGAGCCCAACACGCTCGCATATTTATTTTATCTTCTCGATCTCGACACACTTGCATTTTTATTTTTATCATCTCGAGCCGGACATGATCGCATATTTATTTTATCGTCTTGAGTCTGACAAGCTCGCATATTTATTTTATCGTCTAGAGCCCGACATTATCGCATATTTATTTTATCATCTCGAGCCCGACATGCTCTTAAATTTATTTTATCGTCTTGAGCCCAACATGCTCCCATATTTAATTTTTCGTCTCGAACCTGGCATGCTCGTATATTTATTTTTCTCATCTTGTGTCCGACATACTCAAAAACTAATTTTATCGTCTCGAGCCCGACATGATTTCAAATTTATTTTATCGTCTCGAGCCCGACATGCTCGCATATTTATTTTTATCGTCTTGAGCCTGAAATGCTCATATTTACTTTATCGTCTTGAGTCCGACATGCTCGCAAATTTATTTTTCGTCTGGATCCTAAGATGCACGAAAATTTATTTTATCGTCTAGATCCCGACATGCTCGCATATTTATTTTATCATCATCAGACCTACATGCTAGCATATTTATTTTTATCGTCTTGAAATCAGAAGTGAGAAATGTACGAATGAGAATGCAACTATGAGGGGAGGTGAATTAGATGTTGCAATACTATGGCGAATTTTTCCGCAAAATCAAAGTTAAAGTGCAGCGGAAAAAGTATGCAGAAAAATAACGACTTTGAAAGATAGAAAGATAAGGAGAAGAGAGTACACATGTGTTTTATACTGGTTCACCTTCTTGTACACCGAAGGCTATGTCTAGTACTCTCGCAGCGCAAGAGATTCCTTAATTAAATATAATGAGTTGCAATTACATATATCTCATCCCGAGATCTCCTTGTACCTTACACACTCACGTATACTTAAAACCCTTGGAAAACCCTATAACAAGTAACACCCTTGGAAAACATTATTCCAAGTCACTCAACCCCTTTCTCTTCACACCCTTGTGAAAAAAAGTGTACATAGCAAAAGTGAAGAATATACAATATGGCTTGGATTGCCTTTACAAGTGTATATGACAATTCTCAACTTGCAATCCAAAAACAACTCTTATACGATAGATAATAATGCTCTTTGTACTTTTAAAAAGTTTTGAATAAACTTAGAAGCAACTGTGAAATGACTTAGAAAGTTTAAGAGTATGTTGCTTAAAAGTGCAGAAAATTCAGAAAGTGTGAGAGCATGAGAGTTTCTATGAAAGTTTGAAATATGAGTTGTGTTGTATGTATATATGAGTTATGAGTGTTTCAATGCATTTATATAGGATTTCCAATAAACCATAACACCTCTGGGGAAGTGTAGGCTTCGTTTGGAATGAAACAAGTTAGTTTTGAGTGAAACCTTTGCACTTTGAAATCTGAAACTGATACAATAGCTCTCAGTAATCGATTACAACAAGTGAGTAATTGATTACCCAACTATCCTGTCCAACAGCATTATCGAATTTTACACAATGTAATCGATTATTATATTTGAGTAATCGGTTACTCAAGTGTTTTGTTTCACATAATTGAAAAATGCTTTAGTGTAATTAATTACAACTCTTTGAGTAATGGATTTCCTTTTTTTACTTAAAATGGTAATTTGTTACTTCAAAGACAGTAATGGATTACTATTAGCCGTTGGAGGATGGATAACACTTTTCTCACTCATGTAACTTGTTACTCAAGTACAGTAACCCGTTACATGTTGTTTTTGAAAATTATTTTTATTCACACTTAGAATTTTCCAATTTTCTTTAAAACATTTTTTCGCATTATTAACTAAGGTAATAAAGGAGTTTTAGGATAGAAATACCTAAAAGACTTAGACTCTAAATCTTTGAAGCTTTGTCTTCTTTAGTCTTGATAGGTCTTCTTCCTTTCTTATTTTTGTGATGTTGGTGTCTTTATCAAAATCGTGCCAAGGTTAGGAGCAAGATCTTCTTCACAATCTCCCCCTTTTTGATGATGACAAACCAATATCTTCTTGAAGGTGTAGTTTTCTGAGAGTATCATACTTGATGATTTTTCTTGATTTGTCTTGAGTATGCTCCCCCTTTCTTTTGGAGTTATGTGCCTGAAAATATTTTACAGAAAATACACTTCTCCCAAATTTTCTCCCCCTTTTGACTTCATCAAAAATAAGAAAAGCCAAGAGTCCAGCACAATAGACAATATATAGCATATCATGCAATTTGTTTTATATAGCATATCATACAATTTGTTTTATATAGCATATGAAATTTTGCTTAAATATATAGCAGAATTATAGTATATAATCATAATTATAACATGTATGATACAAAACAGAATTCATTGCTTAGAACCGCAATATAAGATGTTCATACATAATATCCAAAAAACAAGAAGATAAAAGACAATAACCACACAATGTTCAAATCCCATTAGAAATATCACAGCCATAATCATTACAAACAGAAACCTAGACAAAGAATCTAAGATTCAGGGTCGGAACTATCTTCATCGATATCCATGTTGTTTAGCCTTGATGAAAGACGATGAAGTTCATAATGGATTTGTTGGTTCTGAGTGTCGATAGTATCCATCCTTGTAGTGATGTAGCCTCGAAGAGAAACCAATTCATCCATGATCATCTGATTAGAAGGCATGCCAACATATGAGGAAGATGGAGCTTGAACCTCAGGCTGGTCAGGTTTGGTAGGTTCTAGTTGTTCGATAGGAGTAGTCTGTTGGTCGGTGCGATGCCTATAGAATCGACGAGTAACAGGATCCAAAGTAAATCCCATCTTGTGGACAGCCTCTATATCAATCTTGCTTTCGCGAAGATTGAGGGCCACTTTTGTCTCACCATCAAGAGATACGTCTAAGTGCTCAAGAATCTTTGTAATGAAGATAGCGAAAAGCAACAAACATTATGAGCTGCGAACATTCCACATTTTCCAATTTATCTTGATGTTATAATTAATAGCATACATCAATTGGAGCTCTATGTGACTAATTTGCGAATGATTTGAAAATTTCGGCAAAATGACATTGCTTAGAAAATAATGTAGCAAACGCTCTTCCAACTTGAGATATCCAGCATAGAGGATATCTCTATTCTTAATAGTCTCACCATAGCCTTGTTGCTTTCGCTGTTCTATTTATTCCTTAGAGATTCTACATAGAGAAAGATAGAATCTCTTGCGATCGTAATCATCCCAATCACATACTAGGCCGAAATCAGTAACGTCACCTTGCATCGGTATATCACAACATATTGAACTGAAGGTTTTGGTATCCAAAACTATATCTTTTCCCTTAACATGTGAAGTCATAAGATTATTCCTAAAGTTCATATTGCAGTAAAATACGCGAACAAGCTCGGGATAAATATCATTCGCTTCACAACAAAAATCAAAAAGTTTTTGTTGCCGCAATAAGTAAGGAAATAGAAATTCTTCAAACTCAAAGTTTCCGACATTACCTATTTTGGAGTGAAAATTTGGCGTCCAAGAAATGTTCTTCGAAAACCTTCCTTTGTGAATCGTTTTCAAGAAGCCACGTCAAGATTAAGGTAATGTAAGGATAATGTGAAAGATGATTGTTAAATTCCTTACGGTAAGTATTTGATTGTGAATTTATCGTTAGATGTCTTGTTGTGAATTTCGTAGAGGATTTCTTGTAGTAAAACTTTTGTTGAATTTATTGTGTGAGACCCTTGTTGGGGATTCTCTGGTGAAACTCTTGTTGAAAGTTTCTGTTTGTGAACCTCTTATTGGAATGGTTTATGGAGAGTTTGTGATAGTGATTTTCCGGTTGGATTTCTTGGTGTGAGATTCATTTGTTGAGAGTTCCTAGTGATGGGCCTCTTGTTTGAATTTTGGTCAACCTCTTGATGTGAATTTTATTTTATCACTAAGATTAAGATAATTGAAAATGAATGATTAAATTGACTTTCTTGGATGTTGGCTTAACTGTTCCTATGGTTCTAATAGCACAAGATTAAGGTAATGTAAGGATAAGTCTTCATTTGTGCATTTGAAATAGAAAATGTGTGTATTTTCTGGTTGTACCATGATTAAGTTGTGAATCACGTATTTAGTATAAACATATATGGGTGTGTTTAAACTAATGATGACGCGGATTTACGGGAAATGATGAATGGTGAAATCAATGAAAATGAAATATATTTTTAGCCGACCATGAATGGTTAGCGACTCTAGCTCGAGTATATGAGTGAAACTCTAGCTTGAGTATATAAGCGAAACTCTAGCTTGAGTATATAAGCGAAACTTCGGCTCGAGTATATGTAGCATGTTTTCTTTTAAAAATAAATGAGAATTTGCTTTTAGCTAACCCTAAGGGGTGTAGCGACTTTGGCTCAAGTTATGCAGCAAAGAAAATGAATTTCAAAATAGTTTACTAACCTTGTTCCAATGTGGATCATTGTTGAATTGCCTACCCGGAGTGGTAGTGGACCATTATTGAATTGCCTACCCGGAGTGGTAGTGGACCATTTTTAAATTGCCTACCCGGAGTGGTAGTGGACCATTGTTAAATTGCCTACCCATAGTGGTAGTGGACCATTGTTAAATTGCCTACCCGGAGCGGTAGTGGACCATTGTCGAATTGCCTACCCGGAGTGGTAGTGGATCATTGTTGAGATGCCTACTTGGAGTGGTAGTGGACCATGGTTGAATTGCCTACCCGGAGTGGTAGTGGATCATTGTTGAGTTGCCTACCCGGAGAGGTAGTGGATTATTTTCGGTATGTGAAACTTTTGGTCTATCATATTTGATTTTTGTGAAAGTGAGTATTCTCCATAACAAATATATATAGTGCTAGTGAACACCAATCATGTGATTGGATGTTGAACCTCGAAAACTTATTTGGTTTCATGGGCGTCAGTGATTGCTATGCATAATTGAAGTATTATTGCATAGTGAGTTCTGTTAAATGGACGGTGAGGATTCTAATGCCTCGAATGGATTGACACTCCAGAACTAAAAATCCTTTTGAAAACTGTGATTTGAGCGTTCAGTGTCGCATGAGAAAAATGATTTTAAGTTATTTTGAAATGATTATGAAAACCCTTGCTTCCACAAGATGATTGCCATGAAACTTACATCTAATCTATTTTTGAAAATTGAATGAAGATTACTATGTGGGTAAGCATTGATTAAGTTTCATGTTGAAATCAAAAAATTTAACAACCTCATCTTGGATGAATGTGAGGTGTTAAAAATCTTGTGATGTAATTATGACCATGTGTTTCTGGATATGAGGTAGACTTGAGTGCGAAATGTATGCCTACTATTAAAGTTGAGGATATGGATTAGCAAATCTACTTAACCCGCATTCGTTTGTGGTAGAAAATGTTAGATTAAATTGGGTAATGACTTGGTGATTTTATATTGCATGTGAAAAGACTCCAAAAATCTTGTTTTTCTAAATGCTACTTGAATGAATATCATGTTTCTGTGTTGTAGCGAGTATGAATTGAAATGCTAGTGAAGATTTTTGAGTAAATCGTGGTTATTTGCACGTGTGAAATAAAATGACGTTCTATCCATCGAGTGGATGTCGACCTAGCTATTGCATTTTGGGTGCGAGCTAGTATATCTTGGTAACTGATGGGTATAGAGTCCCACTTTGAATTGGTTTCGCAAGTGTTGTTGTGATTCTGACCGTTTAGGTTGATCGTTCTGAACGATTATCGTAATGATAGATCAGGGAGATCTATTGTGGTTGAGAAAATACTAGAGAATATTTATTTCAGTTGTGATAATTTTCTCTTGGTTGTCCTAATGTTTGACTTTGGTATTTGCACTCCTGAGGTGTAGTCTTTGGATTGGATGTGTGGTATCACTGTTACGCGGTATGCGTCTCAGTTTGTCGTCTGAGCGGTATTACTTGATTAGACGATCGGGTCTAAGATTGGTCGAGTGTATTTTATGTCGAATGAATGGGCGATGTTGGTGTCTTCTTGAGAATAACCTAATAAAATTTCGGGGATGAAATTTCTTTTAAGGGGGAAGGATTGTAACACCCAAAAAATTTACCCTCTTTGAAATGAGGTAACAGTCCTGAAGAAGGGGGCATACTGCCAGATTCTCGCTTGAGCAAGAGGGTCTCGCCCAAGCGAGAGACCTAGTATTTTAGTTTTGAAAATTCTGGGAATCTCGCCCGAGCGAGAAAGTCGTCGCTTGAGCGAGAGTGGTCTCGCCTGAGCGAGAACTGTCTCGCCTGGGCGAGAAGAGTGGCATTCAGGGCCTGTCGAGGCTATAAGATCCTCGCTTGAGCGAGAGGATCCTTGCTTGAGCGAGAACTGCCTCGCCCGAGTGAGAGTTCCATCGCTTGTGCGAGAGAGTCGGTGTCTGGAAAATTAAAATATCATGGGTTTCTCGCCCAAGCGAGAAGACCCAGCTATAAAAGTAAAGAGAGGGTTTCACAAATCCTAATCTTCATTTTCTTTTCTCCCCTTTCACTCCCAACGGCGCCCCCCCTTGGATTTCGACTCTTTCCTTCACTAAACCTCAAAAACACATCAAAACCTCTTCCTCTTGCTTCTTAATGGAACATTGGAGAGCTTTAGAGATGAAAAAGCAACAATGGAGGTTGAAGGAGATGGAGGGAGATGGAGCTCTTCGCAGATCCACGGAGCTTACGCAACTTAAGGTGAGGGAGAAGACCATTGCGGTCTTAGAGTATTTCATTAGAGTCATCATCTCCGATTTCCCTCGAGAATCGGAGCATATTAACGGATAGAAACTCTCTTGGGAGTTTGTGGTCCATGTGAGAGTCTTTATTTTACATGAGGATGTATTAACCATAAAAGTGGAGATATATGTGTGGGGAAAACCGTTAAGTAAAACGCAATATGCTCATTTATGGTAATACACCGTCATGAAAGATGGTTCTAACGTTAATGTGTTATATGATGAAGAATATGTTGTGAGTGGTATGTTTATAATAAAGATGGTAATATGTGTTGTTTAATGGTAAAAGTAGAAATGGTTATGTTTTGTGATAATGATTGTGTGCGAGTTGTTGGTTGTTATAAACATATATGAGTGTGTTTGTAACAATGAATGTGTGATGGGTTGTTAATGTGTTAAAAAGGAGATGGGTATGTTTGTAATAAAGGATGTGTGGCATTGAGATCACCTTCGTGGTGTAGACTTACCCGACGTGGTATTGAACCACCTTCACGGTGTAGACTTACCCGATGTGGTATTGAATCACCTTCATGGTGTAGACTTACCCGATGTGGTATTGAATCACTTTCGTGGTGTAGACTTACCCGATGTGGTATTGAATCATCTTCGTGGTGTAGACTTACCCGATGTGGTATTGAATCACCTTCGTGGTGTAGACTTACCCAACGTGGTAATGAAATCACCTTCATGGTGTAGACTTACCCAACGTGGTAATGAAATCACCTTCATGGTGTAGACTTACCCATCGTGGTATTGAAATCACCTTCGTGGTGTAGTCTTGCCCGAGGTGGCATTGAATAAATAAATGTTAATCTTAGTTGATGGGAGTACAAAGGAGTTACGTAATGAAAAGGAAAGTGATTTGAAATGAATGAATATGCATGCTATAGAATATATATATTATGGGATATATATACTATAGGGTGAATATGAATGATGAGAAATGAGTATGTTTGAAATTAAATAAATATGCATGCTATAGAATATATATTATGGGATATATATACTATAAGGTGAATATGGGTAATACGGAAATAGAATAAAGAAGATTCGAATGTTTGATATTGTTTTGAATGTGGATTGTCGTATAATTGATATATGAATAATATGTGGCATAAGGTATTGATTGGTATATGTTTATCATGATTGATGTTAGATGTGTATGTTTTTAATACTTTAATGTTATTACTCCATGTAAATCCACGCTACGGTCGCCGTAGTTGGTTCTTACTCCCTCTGTCTTTCCTTGTATGTGTTGTATATTTGAGTTCAGGTTGTGGCGGTAGCGCATTGGACGTTTGCGGAGAAGAGTACATGATAGAGTAGTGTTTTATGTAATTGACATGTTATAGGAAAAACGTTTGTAATACGAGAACCTTGTTGGTTTCACTCTTTTGTAAAATGGAACTTCTCCTAAAGTGTATAATGAAGTTGATTTAATATTTGTAATTAAAAGTGTTCTTTGTTAAAGGATAATTGTTTAGATTATGTATTCGAAATGAAGTTTAATGGCATGCTTTTGAAATGAGATGTGTTTAGAATATTTCTGCTTTGTAATTTATAAATGGAACTAATATTTGTATTCACCCAAGTTTCCAAACCGTTCAAGTAATGTCTTTCAAAAGTAATCACGTCACTTTCATGAACAAGGTTTTAAAACAAAAAAATAATATTTGGATTACGAAAATCGGGTCCTTACAGGTGTAGTTTCAATAATAGCATTTTCATTAAAAGTGGAACTTGGCAAGTCCTCTTCATCAAGAGTTAACCTTTCCTTGTTTAAGGGATTGGTTTCATCAAAGGAGACATGAACGGATTCTTCCATAGCTAAAGTTCTTTTATTAAAAACTCTATAAGCTTTACTCGTGAGAGAGTAACCTAGGAAGATTCCTTCATCAGCCTTTGCATCAAACTTGCCTAAGTTTTCTTTGCCATTATTTAAAACGAAACATTTACAGCCAAATACATGCAAGTGTGAAATGTTTGGTTTTCTTCCTTTGAAGAGTTCATAGGGGGTTTTCTTTAGAATAGGTCTTATGAGAACTCGATTTGAAACATAACACGCAGTGCTAACTGCATCAGCCCAAAAGTAATTTGGGAGGTTAGTTTCGTTTAATATTGTGCGAACAAGTTCTTCTAAAGACCGATTCTTTCTCTCTACAACACCATTTTGTTGTGGTGTTCTAGGAGCAGAAAAGTTGTGATTAATCCCAAGATCATCACAAAATTCCTCAAAAGAAGCATTTTGAAATTCTCCCCCATGATCACTTCTTATAGCAGCGATTTTAAGTGATTTTTCATTTTGGACTCTTTTAGCATAGGTTCTAAAAACTTTGAATGCCTCATTCTTATGAACTAAGAATAAAGTCCAAGTATAACGTGAAAAATCGTCTACTATAACAAGAGCATAGTAGTTACCAACTTACCTGCAAAACAGGTTAAGTTATATTAGGTACCCAACTTGTCTTGGGTCCTACATTGTTAGATCCTTTCTCAACCCATAAAAAATGTCCTGAGGGAACACCAAATTTTCTAATTAAACAAGTATTTGGTGTGTGCCCATGGTTTTTACAATATGAACATGTAGGTTGATGTTTATGCATCCTAGTCTTATTATTACTATGTTTAAATGCAGGGATACATTGTTTTTGAAAGATTATTTTCGTTGAGACATTTTTCTTCTTAGAAGCTTGGCTTTTAGAATAGCCTAGACCTCTTTGGTCTTTAACATGTCTCTGATCTTTTATTATCTTTTCTAGATGTTTGCAACTCTTGTTTGAATCATTAAGTTCAAAACTTAATGATGAAATTTCTTTTCAAGAGTGATGCAATTTTGACATGAAGAGGATGATGATTTATTTCTAAACATTTCTAATTCAGTTTTCTATTTTAGAAATAATTTTGTAAGTTTGACATACTCATCATGCAATTCATTAAATGCTAATTGTAATTCAGAAGAAGAAAAAGGTTTAGTTTCACTTATCTCTTCATTATCAGAATGATGAGATACCAATAGCGAGAGATGGGCTTGTTCTTCATTTTCTGGTTCAGATGTAGAACAAGTATTGTTGAGCATTGACCTTTTATCTTCCTCCATTTCTTCATGCATAATATCTAGAGTATCCCACATTTCTTTGGCTGATTTGCAATTTGATACTCTGAAAAGTTCATCATTTCCAAGTGTTGAAATGAGGATGTTCTTTGCTTTGAGATTATATTGCACCTTCTTTTTATCTTCATCATTCTGTGAAGATTTGGGCTTTATTTCCCTTGTTTTGTTGATTACTGTGAATGGCACATTTGGTCCTTCCTCGATAGCATTCCAAATATCCAAGTCTTGTGACTCTATGAAAATCCTCATCATGATTTTCCAGAAGTCGTAGCACTCTGCAACAAAACTTGGAGGTCTGTTTATGTTGGAGCCTTCTCATAGGAATGATCTTGAGGCCATCTTGTTGTAGGATCAGATTTTGAGAGTAACTTTCTCAAAAATAGCTCTGGTGTCAATTGTAAGAATGAGAATGCAACTAAGAGGGGGGTGAATTAGTTGTTGCAAAACGATGGCCAATTTTTCTGCAATATCAAAGTTAAAGTGCAACGAAAAAAGTATGCAGAAAAATAATGACTTTGAAAGATAGAAAGATAAGGAGAAGAGAGTACGCAGGTGTTTTATATTGATTCACCTTCTTGTCCACTGAAGGCTACGCCAAGTACTCTTGACACGCAAAAGATTCCTTTATTAAATATAATGAGTTGCAATTACAAATATCTCACCCTGAGATCTCCTTGTACCTTACACACTCACTTATACTTAATTCCCTTGGAAAACTCTATTTCAAGTAACACCCTTGGAAAACACTATTCCAAGTCACTCAACCCCTTTCTCTTCACACCCTTGTGAAAGAAAGTGTACATAGCAAAAGTGAAGAATATACAATATGGTTTGGATTGCCTTTACAAGTATATATGACAATTCTGAATTTGCAATCCAAAAACAACTCTTTATATGATAGATAATAATGCTCTTTTACTTTGAAAAGGTTTGAAATACACTTCGAAGCAACTCTGAAATAACCTAGAAATTTTAAGTGCATGTTTCTTAGAAGTGCAGAAAATTCAAATAGTGTGAGAGCTTTATGAGAGTTTCAATGAGTGTTTGAAATCTGAGAGTGTTTCGATGCCTTTATAAAGGCTTTCCAATCAACCATAACACCTCTAGGGAAGTGTAGGTTCGTTTGGAATGAAACAAATCAGTTTGGAGTGAAACCCTTTCACTTTGAAATCTGAAAACTGATACAATCGATGTACTATTTAAGGTTTTAGACAGGTGTATTCAAATATCTTTGTAGTTTCTCCCATGGTTTACATTCACTTTTTACTGGTCTGTGTTTGCATCCATGTGTAGATATTTGAGGGACCGTAAGATTTTAGAGGGAAGGAATATATTAGCAACATCTCTTTGTATTTCCTCCTTATTTTTTAGATTCACTAGTTTGTCTTTGCATCTCCTAGCTTAAGCAGAGGTGGCAAATATTGCTATCTGATTTTACTTTAACTAATTCTTGTGTGATTAGGGATAACAAAAATGTCTAATCCATGAGAACCCATAAAAATATCAATAACGGGTACTATAATAATAACTTATCGGGGTAAGGGTATCATAATATATGGTCAACAGTTACCCGCATAATTATAAATTTGTTTTTAACATTATTTGATATATATATATATATATATAAAAGATTATATATTATCTATTCTTTAGTATTTAATAATGATTTTGAGTATTTCATAAACATTAGCACTATGTTTGAGCATTTCATAGGGTTGCAGAGATGCATACGCCTTCTGTTTCTGCAGAAGATGAATTTGTGGACTCCGCTAGAAGGTTTTCGGCTCCTTGTAAATGCATTAGCAACATTGAATGAGCAGTGGTTCCTTGCCCCAAGAGAATGAACATTAGCAGAAACGACAGGACCTAAGAGTAATACCCTCAAAGGGCGAATGACAGGGCTCATTTTTTCAATCAATAATGGAGAATTCCCATTATTCTTTGTAATATTGTCTTTATTATGATAAAACATCTCTCTGGATGACATGCATAGAGTGACACTGAAGTTATGTGTATTGTGTATCACATGTAAATTATAAGATTTATTTTTAGTGGGGTGTTTTAAATTGATTCCACAGCATAAGCCATGTAACAATCATATGAAATTCAATTTAGTGATATAGTAAGCAGAAGTCATCAGCTGTATCAATACTTTATTTATCACAGTTGACATTCTCAATTCCCTTAGAATTTTCTATTTCTTCTAGTTTGAGAAACATGACTGTGTAGCATGGATGGTAAGAATGTTAAACTATTAGCAGCATACTCGTGACAATTGAAACTCAGGTAACCATAATTTGGAATAGTACAAAAATAGTGTTTTAAATTGTGTTTGCGGTCATGATTGCAGTAATGGTTGCAACTAATGTGATTACGATCATTGTGACTATTGCAATGCGGATTACGACTATTACGGTGTGAATTTAAATCATCATGTGACCACAACCACGATATTGTGACCACATCACGTGATGCGATCCACAATTTAACTCATCATAACAAAACATTAGCCATCAACAACAAAACTTGGCATTACAAAATTAAAAACATTCATTATCCCTTTATTTAGCTAATTCAAACACATTTGACACTATAACATATTCATAATACTTAACATCACAATCCATAAAACACTGAAATTAACATAACTCATTGGCATCCCCATGTTTCATTCAATTGGGATCATTACCTCATTAGTCCTGAACAAAGGTATTGTCCATGGAGGATTGTACCTAGCCAGCAAGAAATCCCCAATAACCTTAAACCCATCAATTTCCAAACTCTTTTTAAGCTTCTCTACCTTCTCCTTCACTACTTGCTCATTTGCCACTCCTCCAAACTTCACCACCCCATATTTCCTTTCACCTTCATCCCTTATCACAACCCTCTCATCCGTCGGCTTCGGCGCCTCCTCCGCTTTGCCATACACAGATGGCAAAATAAACTGCATTGTAACTGTTTTATTGTTGTCGTTATCTTCGCTATTATCGGCCTTGGTCACGACCGGGGCCGTCATAGCAATCTTTTCTCCAGAATCCTTTGTTATGACTGGTGCAGTCATGGCAATCTTCTCAGGTTTGGTGTTCTGGGGATTCCCTAAAGCGCCAATGTAATTCGCTAAAACCATGAACCCACCATCTTTATTGCCTTTGAACTCTGATGGTTCATATGTGACTTCAGCCAATACAGATGGTGGATACTTTCGGATTTCATATTCATTTGTTGATTTGATCACTTCATATTTTGGTGTTTCAACACTAATTTTTCCTAATACCATACCCATCACAGATTGATAACGTGAAAGGGTTAATTGAGACTTTAACGATCTCAATAATAAACGATTTGGATAAGATGAATTGGTTGCATTCTTCAATGCAACATATAAAGACATATAAGTGATGAAAGAGTTTGATCTCTAGAATATTCTAGGCGGTGACGTGCTGCTGTGTTTAATTTGGAAAGGAGTTATGAACTTTTGGAATGTTGCTAGAACTGTACGGTGATAATTGTGCCATGCTGCTAAGAATTTGTGGACTGCATTGGGCCACGACCAATGTTTTGTTTCTTCCCTAGCTGTTTTCTTTTCTCCCATATTCACCAAAAGTTCTAAAATTATTCTAGGAATACTAACAATACATAAAAATATATATATATTTATATATGCCTTTCATGAAGAAGAAAATTCAATTTAAGCTTTAATTGAGCATTTCTTTTTTGTAAAATATGCCAACTATTTTTTTTCTAATTTAAACCTTTTAGCATTAGAAGTTGTTTTATTCGAACTAACGGGGATTACAAATATATATTCACATGACATTTATATATAAAATACCATTTAATTTTATTCATTTCATTAAAATTTAATAATAATTAATTATTAATGATGAATAATACACTGACAATGTAAAAACAGTTATGTTCTCGAGGATGAATGATGCATTCACGAAAAATAATAGCTTAATTAGTGAGGATGGTTGTTATTATTATTATAATAAAATAATTATATTCTTCAACTACTAAAATCACATATTTGACTATTTTTAATAAAAATATTATTATATTAATTATTAAAAATATAAATATATAATTAAACATAAAAATAATTTGGGTATTCGATGATATTCAAAATCGACATGAATAGTTGCAAACTCATGCATGTTTGGGCACATGTAAATATTATCTATTTCATCTCATTGTCATCTCTAGTTGGATTGTATATTTAGGAAGATACGAGATGCACTCCAATAGAAGCACATAAAGATTGAAGCAAAAATAGGTTCCATGGAAGCACATAAAGATTGAAGCATATTTTCTAGAGTTTGTTTGCGGAGCAAATTCTAAATATTAATTCTTTAAATTTTGATATTTCCAAGTAAATTAAGGAAGATTTTATTGAAATGTCTAAAAGTTCTAATCTATTTAATTTAAATGTGCAGAAAAACATATAAGTATAACATGTCTAAACTGACGAAACATTGTCTTTATATCACTTGTATATCCTTAACACAATGATATAAGTCTATTTTCAGATTCATTTGAGTTTAAGATTTGTTTGTGCTTAAGACTTGTCTACATTAAAAGATTCATCAAACCAATAGTGTAAAATACTTCCATTCACACATGATTGTCACATATCAACAAATTCAAATCATCAATCTGAAAGTAATATAAAGTCAATCTAGTTGAATCAAGATGGAGTAAAGTCTCGTCAATAACTTTTATAACTCGATTGAATTTAAAATTGATAAAGCAAAAAGGAATTATCAACTAGACAAAGTTCATTAGGTCCATCTAATTTTGCAGAAAGCAAAAAACATTTTATTGTTGCGAAGGGAAAGTTCCCACTACAAATACTAAAGAAGCTCGATTGTCACCATTTTTTAGACTGCTACAAAGAATAAACTTTGTTTCTTCCATCGGACTCCTCCGATAGCAACTGTAATACTAGTCAAATTTACTAACCAAAAAGAATTATAGCAACTATGTAATTAAAATGAGATTACTTGAAAAGATGAGTTAAATTAGAACTTGACCAACTAGCCGAATATACTTAAACATAAAACATTTCTTATAATCCAAAGCATTACACCATACCTCAATTTAAAACAAAACAACTCAACAATTTTCTTATAAAAGAAAAATAGTTCAACAATTTCAAAATTAACAAATTTGATCCACGAAATATATCTTACTCTACGAGATTGGCTAGTAGAGTAAAAGCAATAAATTTATATTAATAATTATAATATATAATTATTTTACTTATCCAAACATAAATTTTTAATCATGAACATGTTGTATGTATAAACACTCTCTTGAAGGATTTTAATAGTGCAAAAGATGTCATCGGACTCCGCCCGAAATACACAAAACCGAAATGCTAATGTTAAAAGAATCTTAGTTTGTAAAATCTTTTATTGGGCACCGCCCAAAACATAAAAGTAGAAAAACTAAAAATACATGAAAATTAACGTACAACAATTTTCATTGGGAATCGATTACCAGTACAAAATATAATAGAATATCATTAATTACAAAAGAATTGTCAACCAAATCAAAATGTGTTTATCCTAATCAGAGTCACAATCTAACATAGTATGCATTCCTAATTGAACAACAATCAAGACTTACATCCTATATTCCCAAAATAGGTATCCATACTACATATGTACACAACATGCATAAAAAAACATATACCATACCCAAAAAAATAGAGAATGGAGTAAGATACCAACTATGACGACCGTAGCAAGGACTTACATAGACTATAACATTAAAGAAATAAAAACACATACAACAATTATACCCAATCAGTGTAAATCATGTGAAAATGATGTATGAGGATGCATCCACCTTTGGATGTGGGAGGAATATCCCTAGGCATTAAATCATGTAATGCAATTCATGTGGGCTCACACAACAATGTGAATACAAGTGTGCATTGCATGATATTGATTAAGATAAAGCATGAAGATATGACAAAACAAAATCAACAACAACAACAACATTTATGACTTAAGTTCAAGCGTCAAGAGGATCAACAAAAGCTACAGAGTAAATTTTCATTTCCTTAGGTCCTAAGATGTTTTGAATTGGTAGAGTCTAAGTAAGACGAACTTCATGAAAATCTCACATATTGGAATGATGATGATGCATATGAGATTTACATTCATATATTCATACATTCATATATAACTTAGGTGCATTAACATTCATACACGATTTCATGATTTTGATGCATTAAATAAGGTTGAACTTATGTCATTTCAAAATCATGCATCATACATTAGTAAATCATGTTAGAGGTTCATAGCATATTAACTAAGGTTATAATTAATCGATTAAGACTTTGCAAATTGGAAATCCGTTAATCAATTAAGTATATGGTTAATCGATTAGTTTAGTTTCACTTTTAAAATCTTGGATTTTTAAAGAACGTTAATCGATTAAGTGCCAACATAATCGATTAAAATAACATAAAACAAATTGAAACTAAATGTTATTTCAATTAATCATTCTCATGAGTAAACACAAGAAAATTAGAATGAATTTTCAAGATCAAATAGAGAATTTCTAAAAAGTGAGCAAGATACTTTTCACATAAGATAAGAGAATTTTCATGAATATTTGAAGAGAGATTTTCAAGCATTAAACATATCAAACTTTTTAAAAATATTTGCTTCTAATAATCATTCATCTTCGTATTATGAGAGTGTGACACTTATCAAGATGGTTTTATATTCTGAATTGAGTGTATGTTGCCACAACAAAAGGTGCAAAACTTCTGTAAACAAAAGAATGATCAAGTTGTAATTCGTCTCTTAAGGTGTGAGGTATCACCATTGAAGAAGGGAAGAATTCGGAGAAATCCTAAGCTAGAAGTGGTGAGGTATCCATTATAAGCTAGGTCGAAGAGGTTTTTGGTGAAAGATTCTTTGTAAAGGTATTCAATTTCATCATAGTGAAAGCAAATCTCCCACGTCAGAAGGGGAGGACTGGATGTAGATTGCGGTGGGTGGAAATCAAACTCCTCTAAAATCGCTCGTGTCAATTTCTCTTATCACTACTCTTTTAAATATGCGCAATTATTAATGTCCGTTATCTTGAATTGAATTCATATTAGGATTGTTGCATAATTATCATTGCAAGATTAATCACACTAATTGAACTATTAAAGTGCATGTAAGTATATATTGATCATTGCATTTCATTGTGTCAAGAACAAAAGATTTTTGAAGAAACTAATTTAGTTAATCAATTATGTCTGTTATTAATCGAATAACAGGAGTTTTTTTAATTAACTAATATTTTAATCGATTAAAATAGGGTTAAATTAGCGAATATATTTCAAATTGAAAAGTTTTAATTATAAACCAAACCACTAAGTCACCCCCTCTAGGTGTGATAGATCCCTTGTTATTGTGAAGAAAATCTTCCTCCTGACCTTGGCACAATTTTTATGAAGACACCAAGATCACAAAAAGAAGAAAAAGGACAAAGACTTTGAAGACAGAGAAGATCAAGCTTCAAGACTAAATAAAGTTTTAAGTCTTCAATAGGTACTTCTATCATTTAACTCTAAGTATGTTTAGTGAGCAATGCTCAAATGTGGTAAAACTATTTTGAAAATCATTGGAAAACTCTTACACAAACTGAAGAATTTTCAAAATGTTAAGTAACACGTTACTTCCTCTCTTTTCTTCATTCTCTCATTTTTACTTGGCGCTTATTCTGCACCTTTTCCGCGACAACGTATTCTGATTTTATTGCAGAAAAATTAACCATAAAAACCATTCAACTAACTCACCCCCTCTTAGTTGCAATATAATACTTAGATTTACTAAACAAGTGGCATCAGAACTAGTTCAATTTGTGCTAGATTAATCACTAAATTTGCATGATCCTATGAATATCAAACATGGGCTCTACGAATCCATTCTATGGGGAAGGTTCGTCAATAAATTGCCCTCTTGTGTTTAGTGGAGAGGGTTATGCTTATTGAAAAGTGAGGATGAGGGCCATAGACACTGACATTTGGGAGGCAGTGGAAAATGAATCCCATATACCACTACATTTAGTGGATGGTGAAACAAAAGAAAAACCTAGTGGATGAATGATGAAAAGAGAAAAGTCAGCACAATTTAAAAGCTAAAAACATCATCGCATTTGCACTCTCTTATCATGAATTCTTTAGAGTTTCACAATGCAAAGGTACAAAAGAAATGTGGGATACTTTACAGGTAACCCATGAAGTCACAAGTGAGGTTAAGTGTGTTAGGTTGAATGTATTGACTCATAAATATGAACTATTTAGCATGTTTCCAAATGAATCTATAAATGATATCCAAAAACGTTTTAATCATCTTGTTACTTTAGATAAAGTGTTTGAAAATGGTGAGCTTATTAACAAAGTTTTAAGATGTCTTGACAGGGCATAACGACCAAAAGTGACGGTAATTGTGGAATCCGTGGACTTAGATTCAGTGTCACTTGCAACTCTTTTTGGAAAGCTAAAAGAGCATGAGATGGTGTAACACCCCAAATTTTAAGTGCTTAAAATTATAGTATCAGTCCTGGGATCCTCGCTTGAGCGAGAGATTCTCGTTTGGGCGAGAGAGGTTCACTTGGGAGGGTGAAATCCTGGGCTATACTAGAGGATTCTCGCTTGAGCGAGAGTTGTCTCGCCTGGGCGAGAAATGGCATTTTGGGGCTGTTGACACTGTGAGATTCTCGCTTGAGCGAGAGGGTCAGAGTTGAGTTTTTAAAATGGGCGGGATTTTCTCGCTTGAGCGAGAGAAAGCTCGCTTAAGCGAGAACCCGACGAGAGCATTAAATGAGGGAAACCCCAAATACATTTTTAGGTTAAGAATTGAAGAGGGGTGAGAGAAGAGAGCATTCCCAAGGTCTAGGAGCTTTGATTCTTGTTCAAGAGCTTGAGAAGAGGTAAAACTCTCTTTCCTAACTCTCTTCTTCTCTTGAGAACCCATTTTTTGTATTATGGATCTCTTCTCAAAGTGGGTAAAACCATGGAAACTCTCTCTTTCGAGTTATGGTTCGTTTTATGTCGCTTGTACCTTGTAAACTCTTGGTTTTGAGTTAGTATTCAAAGAATGGAAAGGGTTTGTGGGTTGACTCATGGAAACCCCAAAACCCTAGAGAGAGAAAATGTGGTTAGAGAGGAAGAATGAATAAAACGCTAAAGGTAGAAGACAAGTTGCTTTATAATGTTAAAATATGATATGATATGTAATGTTTTAGATGGTTGAAAACTCATAATGAAAATAGTATAGAACCATTGAAAATATGATAAATATCTTGTATGGTTGAATAATGCAATATAAGTTATTTATTTGCTATTTGGAATGAATGACTAACATTGTGTTATGTGGTGGGAATGAGGAAAGATCCTAAGTTTGGAGGTGGTGCCAGTGGAACTTACGAAGTCGCCAAAAACCCAACCCAACACTCACCGAGGTAAGGATAAGTCTTTAATTTATGCCTTGTGTTGGAAAATGCATGGATTTTCTGTTATGGATAATGAATAAAATGTGAATCACTTAGTCATTATGAACATATATGGGTATGTTGATAATGGTGAGAAGTGAATTTACGGTTTATGTATTGGTGGAGTACCAATGGAAGTAAGACTCGAAATGAAATCATGAAATGTAAATCACTTTGTAGTTATAAGCATACGTGGATATGTTTGTAATGATGTCGGGTGTATTTATCATTTTTGTATTGGTGGAGTGCCAATGGAAATAAAACTCGGAATAAAGCAATAAATTGTAAGTCACTTTGTAGTTACAAGCATATATGATATGTTGTAATGATGTCGGATGCATTTATTGACTATGTATTGGTGGAGTGCCAATGGAAATAAAACTCGGAATAAAGCAATAAATTGTAAGTCACTTTGTAGTTACAAGCATATATGATATGTTGTAATGATGTCGGGTGCATTTATTGACTATGTATTGGTGGAGTGCCAATGAAAATAAAACTAAGAATAAAGCAATAAATTGTAAGTCACTTTGTAGTTACAAGCATATGCGATATGTTGTAATGATGTCGGGTGCATTTATTGACTATGTATTGATGGAGTGCCAATGGAAATAAAACTCGGATAAAATAATAAACTGTAAGTCACTTTGTAGTTACAGGCATATACATTATGCTGTAATGATGTCGGGTGCATTTATTGTCTATTTATTGGTGGAGTGCCAATGGAACTAAAACTCGGAAACAAAGTAATAAATGGTAAATCACTTAGTCACTACAAATATATATGGGTATGTTTGTACTGATGACGGGTGGATTTATGGTTTATGTATTGGTGGAGTGCCAATGAAAATAAAACTCGTTTTAGCCGACCAGAATGGGTTAGCGACTGTAGCTCGAGTTATGTAGCATGGTTTTTTCAAAAGTACAGATGACGAAAATGGTTTTAAGTGGATTTAATTTATATCGTTGTTTAACCCTATTAAATGTGGATTAACTTACATTGAAATTTTATTGAGTGAATGACTTATTCCTTTGTGTTGTTTGTGTATGGTAAATGTTAATCCCATTGCAGGTAGGTGGACAGAGAAATGATGATTTTTGAGTAGGAGATTAGAGACCTTTATTTTGATGTCTCTTTATCCATTCTTTTGTAACTTCAATTGATTGTAATTGAATCAACTAATTTTACTACGAATACTATTTTTGTACATGATTCGGATCATGGAGACTAGTAACTCGGGATATATGTAGCTATGGGGGTGTTTTGGAAACCCATAGCTAATTGTATGCGGTAGTTACTAGGTTATACTAATATGAATTATGTTTTTCTGCTACCGGATTGTGTATGTACTTTTGGTTCATAGTTCGGGTGTGAGGATGAATAGATAGATCTTTTAAATAAATTTATTCACTTGGTAATTATGATTTATCGTTAAATGCATGGAATTGGTTTAAATACGGAAAAAATTTCTAGGGTAGAATTTCGGGTCGTTACAGATGGAGCTTGGACGCTCAAATGGTGGCGGCGCTACAGCAGCTCAACGAGAACTTGTAGAATCTGAACCAGAATCAGACACCAAGCCTGGATCCACTTCCACTAGTTCCACCTGGGTCGGCGGATTATCGGGGCTTAGATGAGTTCTGCAGGAGGAACCCCACTCAGTTCCCAGGGGGATTTGCTCCTGAAGCTGCCATCGAGTGGATCCAAGGGGTAGAGCGGATCTTCAGAGCCATGAACTGCACTGAGGCTCAGAAGCTAGCCTATGCTACTTACATGTTGGTGACCGAGGTTGAGAACTGGTGGGAGTATACTCAGCGACAAATGGAAGCCGAAGGACGACTGATCTCCTAGGGTACCTTCAAGGAGAAGTTCCTACACAAGTATTTTCCCGCTGATTTGAAAAGGAAGATGGAGATGGAATTTCTGAAGCTGGAATAGGGGAACATGTCAGTAGGGGACTATGCGGCCAAGTTTGAAGAGTTGGCCCGGTTTTTCCCCTACGCCGAGTTGGAAATGGAAGGAAGGTCCAAATGCGCCAAGTTCGAATCGGGTTTGAAGCCCAAGTTGAAAAGTATGTCTGGGCACCAAGAGATTGCTGATTTCCCTACCCTGGTGAACAAGTGTAGGGTGTATGAAGATGATTTGGCAGCTGATGAAGCGGCGACATCGAGGGTGGTTCCTCCCAAACACTTTGGGCCTCAACAAAACTTCCCACACGGAAAAGGGAAAGGGAAGGCGTTTCATGAAGAAAGAAAGCCTTACTCCCCTCCGACGAGTAATCGGAGTTATCCTTCGCATGGGTCGAGGACTCATGTCACTGCTGGAGGGTCACGGTTGAACACTCCCTCTCTGTGCAGCAAATGTGGTCGAACTCATGTCGGTGACTCGTGCCCCGGAATGACGCTTACTTGTTTTTATTGCAGGGAAATTGGACATATTCGAAGGCATTGTCCTAAGCTACCACAGAGCGTGAATGTTGTGAGGGTTGAACGACCTCGATCCACTGGCAGAGTGTTCACCATGAGTGGTGCAGAGGCATCGGGCGTAGATGGCCTGATTAAAGGTAATTGCATGGTGTCAGGTATTCCCCTTTTAGTGTTGTTTGATTCGGGAGCGACACACTCCTTTGTATCTATTGACCGTGTGGATAGACTGAATTTACAAACTGAGTCGTTGCCTTTCGACTTGGTCGTATCCACCCCAACTGATGTGCCTGTGGTGGTGTCGACAGTTGTGTCTCGGTGTCCGGTGGTGGTAAACGGTAGGGATTTTACCGTGGATTTAATCTGGTTACCTCTATCCCAGTTAGATTTGATTATGGGGATGGACTAGTTGTCAGCCAATCATGTGGTGCTTAATTGTGCTGATAAGACTGTGATGTTTGGGAATCTAGATGAGATTTCGGAGGAGGTCGATTGTATGAAGCCGATATCGGCAAAGGAAGTCAGGACTTCCTGTAAGGAGGGAGAGCCGTGTTTATGTTGTTGGCATCCCTGGAAGGTATTGAGAAATCCAAGGTTGAGGACGTTCCGATAGTTCGTGAGTTTCCTGAAGTCTTTCCTGGTGATATTCCGAAATTGCCTCCAGTGAGAGAAGTTGAATTCTCCATTGATTTAGTGCCGGGAACGGGACCCATATCTATAGCTCCTTATAGAATGGCACCGTTAGAGTTAGTTGAGCTGAAAAAGCAGGTTGAAGAATTGTTGGCTAAGAAATTTATTCGCCCGAGTGTCTCGCCGTGGGGCGCACCTGTTTTGCTAGTTAGAAAGAAGGACGGTAGTATGTGATTGTGTACCGATTACAGGCAGTTGAACAAGGTTACCATTAAGAACAAATACCCATTGCTTGGATTGATGACTTGATGGATCAGTTGAGAGGGACTGTAGTGTTTTATAAGATTGATCTTCAATCGGGTTACCGTCAACTTCAGGTGAAAACAAATGACATTCCAAAGACTGCTTTTAGGACAAGGTATGGACATTTCGAATATTTGGTCATGCCTTTTGGCGTAACGAATGCTCCAGCAATATTTACCGACTGCATGAATCGGGTTTTCCATCCGTATTTGGATTCATTTGTAGTGGTATTTATTGATGACATTCTGGTTTACTCCAAAAGCCGAGAGGAACATGTAGAGCACCTAAGGGTTGTTCTAGAACTCCTGAGTAAGAACCAGCTGTATGCTAAATTGTCTAAGTGTAATTTCTGGTTGGAGTCGGTGAACTTTCTTGGGCATGTGATCTCCAAGGAAGGGGTAGTTGTGGATCCTTCAAAGGTGGAAGCGATTACGGAATGGGCCGTGCCCAAGTCGGTTACTGAAATCCGGAGCTTCCTGGGTTTGGCAGGCTATTATCGGAAATTCATTGAGGGATTTTCGAAGTTGGCACTACCATTGACTAAACTCACTAGGAAAGGAGAACCGTTTGTGTGGACACTTCGTTGCGAAGAAAGCTTTCAAGAGTTGAAACGAAGGTTGACTACGGCGTCCGTGTTGGTTCTTCCGTGTACGAATAAGGATTTCAGCGTTTATTGCGATGCTTCCAAACAAGGTTTGGGTTGTGTTCTGATGCAAGAAGGGAGAGTGGTTGCCTATGCTTCTCGTCATTTGAGAATACACGAGCAGAACTACCCTACGCATGATTTAGAATTGGCTGTAGTGGTCTTTGCTTTGAAAATTTGGAGACACCATCTCTATGGCATAAGGTTTGTGGTGTACAGCGACCACAAGAGTTTGAAATATCTGTTTGATCAAAAGGAGGTGAATATGAGACAAAGTAGATGGATGAAATTTTTAAAGGATTACGATTTTGGATTGCAGTACCACCCAGGGAAGGCTAATGTAGTAGCCGATGCACTCAGTCGGAAATCTTTGCACATGTCAGCTTTGATGATTAGGGAAGGGAAGTTGATAGAGGAGTTCAGGGATATGAACCTAGACGTCCAATGAGACCTCATAGTATGATATTGGGTATGCTGAAGGTCACGAATGAACTATTTGATCAAATCCGAGTAATGCAAGTGGGTGATATAGAGTTGATGGACAAACAGGATTTGATGATGAGTGGAAATGAAACCGAGTTTGTAACGGACTCCAGTGGGATGATGCGTTACAAGGGGAGAGTGTGTGTGCCTCGTGATGAAGGGCTACGGAATAGTATTTTGGAGGAGTCCCATAAGAGCAAGATGAGCTTTCACCCAGGGACAACGAAAATGTACCAAGACTTAAAGAAGTTGTTTTGGTGGTCTGGATTGAAGACAGATGTGGCGTCATATGTTTCGAGTTGTTTGATATGCCAGAAAGCAAAAATTGAGCATCAACAACCGGCGGGAGAGTTACAATACCTAGAAATTCCCGTTTGGAAGTGGGATAGTATCTCCATGGATTTTGTGTCTGGTTTTCTGAAGACTCAGAGAGGATATGATTCGATATGGGTGATCGTGGATCGGTTAACTAAATCTATTCACTTTCTGCCTATGAACATGAGGTACTCTTTGGAGAGGTTGGTAGAACAGTATATCCGGGAAATTGTTCGTTTGCATGGAATACCGTCAAGCATTGTGTCGGATAGGGACCCCCGTTTCACTTCAAACTTTTGGACTAGTTTGCAAACCGTTTTGGGAACTAAGTTGAGGCTGAGTTCAGCTTATCATCCACAAACGGACGGTCAATCAGAAAGGATAATATAGTCATTGGAGGACCTTTTAAGGGCCTGTGTCTTAGAACAACCAGGGAGTTGGGATAGCATGTTGTAGTTGATCGAATTTACCTACAACAATAGCTTCCATTAGAGTATTGGGATGGCACCTTATGAGGCGTTGTATGGTAGGAAGTGCCGAACTCCAGTGAGTTGGTTTGAAACTGGGGAGAACTTGATATTGGGACCTGAACTGGTCCAGGAGACGACGGATAAGATCAAAAAAATCCAGGAACATATGAGAATCGCCCAAAGTCGACAGAAGAGCTATTATGATAAGAGGCGGAAGACTCTTGAATTTAACGAGGGAGATCATGTTTTTATGAGAGTTTTTCCGACTACCGGTATCGGTAGAGTGTTGAAGTCCCGTAAGCTGACTCCTCGATTTATTGGGCCGTATCAGATATTGAAGAGAATTGGGCCGGTAGCGTATCGTATTGCTTTACCTCCGTTGTTGTCCAATCTCCAAAATGTGTTTCACGTGTCTCAGTTGAGGAAATATGTTGGAGATCCATCTCATGTGGTTGAGTCTGATCAGATAGAGTTGAAGGATAATTTGACTTTTGCGACGTTGCCCGTGAAAATCATGGATACCAGTGTAAAGAGATTGAGAGGCAAGGAGATTGCCTTGGTAAAGGTGTTGTGGAGTCAAGTGAACGAAGGAGACGCTACTTGGGAAGTTGAGCAAGAGATGAGGGAGGATTACCCTCATTTGTTTGAATCGAGGTATGTTTAATTTTCGGGGACGAAAATTCTTATAAGAGGGGAAGGATTGTAACACCCCAAATTTTAAGTGTTTAAAATTATAGTATCAGTCCTGGGATCCTCGCTTAAGCGAGAGATTCTCGCTTGGGCGAGAGAGGTTCACCTGGGAGGGTGAAATCCTGGGCTATACTAGAGGATTCTCGCCTGAGCGAAAGTTGTCTCGCCTGGGCGAGAAATGGCATTTTGGGGCTGTTGACACTGTGAGATTCTCGCTTGAGCGAGAATCCCTCGCTTGAGCGAGAGGGTCAAAGTTGAGTTTTTAAAAAGGGCGGGATTTTCTCGCTTGAGCGAGAGAAAGCTCGCTTAAGCGAGAACCCGACGAGAGCATTAAATGAGGGAAACCCCAAATACATTTTTAGGTTAAGAATTGAAGAGGGGTGAGAGAAGAGAGCATTCCAAAGGTCTAGGAGCTTTGATTCTTGTTCAAGAGCTTGAGAATAGGTAAAACTCTCTTTTCTAACTCTCTTCTTCTCTTGAGAACCCATTTTTTGTATTATGGATATCTTCTCAAAGTGGGTAAAACCATGGAAACTCTCTCTTTCGAGTTATGGTTCGTTTTATGTCGCTTGTACCTTGTAAACTCTTGGTTTTGAGTTAGTATTCAAAGAATGGAAAGGGTTTGTGGGTTGACTCATGGAAACCCCAAAACCCTAGAGAGAGAAAATGTGGTTAGAGAGGAAGAATGGGTAAAACGCTAAAGGTAGAAGACAAGTTGCTTTATAATGTTAAAATATGATATGATATGTAATGTTTTAGATGGTTGAAAACTCATAATGAAAATAGTATAGAACCATTGAAAATATGATAAATATCTTGTATGGTTGAATAATGCAATATAAGTTATTTATTTGCTATTTGGAATGAATGACTAACATTGTGTTATGTGGTGGGAATGAGGAAAGATCCTAAGTTTGGAGGTGGTGCCAGTGGAACTTACGAAGTCGCCAAAAACCCAACCCAACACTCACCGAGGTAAGGATAAGTCTTTAATTTATGCCTTGTGTTGGAAAATGCATGGATTTTCTGTTATGGATAATGAATAAAATGTGAATCACTTAGTCATTATGAACATATATGGGTATGTTGATAATGGTGAGAAGTGAATTTACGGTTTATGTATTGGTGGAGTACCAATGGAAGTAAGACTCGAAATGAAATCATGAAATGTAAATCACTCTGTAGTTATAAGCATACGTGGATATGTTTGTAATGATGTCGGGTATATTTATCATTTTTGTATTGGTGGAGTGTCAATGGAAATAAAACTCGGAATGAAGCAATAAATTGTAAGTCACTTTGTAGTTACAAGCATATACGATATGTTGTAATGATGTCGGGTGCATTTATTGACTATGTATTGGTGGAGTGCCAATGGAAATAAAACTCGGAATAAAGCAATAAATTGTAAGTCACTTTGTAGTTACAAGCATATACGATATGTTGTAATGATGTCGGGTGCATTTATTGACTATGTATTGGTGGAGTGCCAATGGAAATAAAACTCAGAATAAAGCAATAAATTGTAAGTCACTTTGTAGTTACAAGCATATGCGATATGTTGTAATGATGTCGGGTGCATTTATTGACTATGTATTGGTGGAGTGCCAATGGAAATAAAACTCGGATAAAACATTAAACTGTAAGTCATTTTGTAGTTACAGGCATATACGCTATGCTGTAATGATGTTGGGTGCATTTATTGTCTATTTATTGGTGGAGTGCCAATGGAACTAAAACTCGGAAACAAAGTAATAAATGGTAAATCACTTAGTCACTACAAATATATATGGGTATGTTTGTAGTGATGACGGGTGGATTTATGGTTTATGTATTGGTGGAGTGCCAATGAAAATAAAACTCGTTTAGCCGACCAGAATGGGTTAGCTACTCTAGCTCGAGTTATGTAGCATGGTTTTTTCAAAAGTACAGATGACGAAAATGGTTTTAAGTGGATTTAATTTATATCGTTGTTTAACCCTATTAAATGTGGATTAACTTACATTGAAATTTTATTGAGTTAATGACTTATTCCTTTGTGTTTTTTGTGTATGGTAAATGTTAATCCCATTGCAGGTAGGTGGACGGAGAAAGGATGATTTTTGAGTAGGAGATTAGAGACCTTTATTTTGATCTCTCTTTATCCATTCTTTTGTAACTTCAATTGATTGTAATTGAATCAACTAATTGTACTACGAATACTATTTTTGTACATGATTCTGATCATGGAGACTAGTAACTCGGGATATATGTAGCTTTGGGGGTGTTTTGGAAACCCATAGCTAATTGTATGCGGTAGTTACTAGGTTATACTAATATGAATTATGTTTTTCTGCTACCGGATTGTGTATGTACTTTTGGTTCATAAATCGGGTGTGAGGATGAAGAGATAGATCTTTTAAATAAATTTATTCACTTGGTAATTATGATTTATCGTTTAATGCATGGAATTGGATTAAATACGGAAAAATTTTCCAGGTAGAATTTCGGGTCGTTACAGATGGAGCTTGGACGCTTAACACTACAAGAAGAATAAAGGAATTTCCCTTAAGGCTACAACCAATTAATGAAGAATAAAGGAATTTCCCTTAAGGCTACAACCAATTAAATGCAAAAGTACTAGAGGATAAATTAAATGAAGAAGAATCTGATTCATCCAATATCGATGATGAAACTATGAAAAAATTCAGCAAATTTATAAAGAAGATATGAGCATTCAGAAAGTTTCGAAGAAGAGATACAAAAGACTCAACCAAAAGAAGTAAGTACTCAAGAGACAGAATTACTTGCCATGAATGCGAGAAGGTAGGACACATGCAATTCACATGTCCTATCCATCTCAAAAGGGTTCAGAATGAAAGGAAGAACTTAAGGGACATCTAGACCAAGAAAGGCTACATTGTATGGGATGTACCAAAGAAGAAACAACTTCAATCACCTCCTATGATGAAGAGTCGTAAAAACTTTCCCTGATGACTCAAAATCATGATTCTTGCAAAAATAATGAGCAAGGTGACTTAAGTGAGGTAAGTAAACTGATTCTGTTTGTGATTCCAGTGATTCTTCCACATATGACATATAATAATGTTCTTATGTTGAATTATATGAAGAACTAAAGAAATTAGCTAAAATAAATGTCGATAGAAGAAGTTGATTTTGGTGCTTGAAATGAAGATTCTTGAAATAAAAAAACTTATTGATGAGCTCAAACTCCAAAATGAAATCTTAGGTTTAGTATATCCTAATTCTTCTTGTGATTGTGCTTCAAAAATGAATATGATATCCTATATTGAAAAATGCACATCTTTGGAAAAAGAGAATACTAATATTTCAAGTATGCATCATCACAATGTTTTGATGATGACAAGGATAATAGGCAAGCTTGAAGACAAAGACAACTCAACAAACAACAAAGCCAAGAAACAGATTCAATCAAGAAGACTTAGGTTTAAGTTAGAGTCTTAAAATGATTGTTTGGGTAGAGTCTAGGCTAGGTGAACCTTGAATGGAAGTCTCACAATCCTAAAATTGAATCAACCTAAAATGAGACTTGCATACATTCCTACATGATTAACATGCTCATACATTTACATATCGTAACATAATTTTGGTGCACAAAACTTGGTTTATAACTTACATCTTTCAAAATCATGCATCATGCATATACACATCATATAAAAGGTTCATCATGAATCAAATAAATGTTTTCAACACAGTTAATTGATTACAACTTGTGTTAATCAATTAAATCAACATCGAATTGGTTAATCAAGTAAGCAATGGGTTAATCGATTAAATGGAGCTATAGTAGTTGAAATCTTAGATTTCTTGGGGTCGTTAATCGATTAAGTTGTGTGTTAATCGATTAAGTCCAACAGAAAACATATTTGTATAAAAGCTGACTTTTCCCCATGTGCTCACACATCTTGATAATTTTAGAATTCAACTTTCATATTCTCTTAGCGAAATTTCTTATTGTGGTGAACGTTTTTCATCTTCTTTGCTACAAGAAAAGAGAGAGGATAGCTTCATAGAAGTTAACTCATTGTACTTCATAGTAAAAACATTCTTGAAAATCGTGCATAATCACACAATCATTCTTGTGGGTATTGTGAGATTTAGAGTAGACGATTGTACTTACTTTTGTAGACGATTGTTTTGTTTCCTCTTAGGTGTGTTAGTATCACCATGTAGGAGAGAATAGGATATGGGAAAAACTAGTTGCGTTTAGGTACTGTGAGTATTCACTTAAGCAAGAGTCCTGGTTTGGAGTTAGAATTAGTTGGGGCCAAACCGTTAGAAGTGGTGTTGAGGGTCTATTAGAAGCGGGTGAGATGGTCAAACCATTAGAAGCTCTAGGGCCAAGAAGGTAGTATTGTGATTGGAAGAGTATTTGTAAACATTTGTTCCTATACTGAAGAAATCTTCGAAGATCATAAGTGAGGCCTGAATGTAGATTGTAATGGTTGGCAATCGTACCAGGATAAAGATCATCTTCTTCATTTTATCTATCCCTTATCCCTTTACATTTAAGTTTATCTACGCTTACCATACTTAGATTACATTGCTTACTAAATCTGGTGCATGCTCTGAATCTGTAATCATATAGGCATAAATTCATTGGGTAGCTTGCATCTAAGGTTGAGTAGATCGCTGTAATTTTCCGTGTGAAGAAAACCAAGAAAAAGACTAATCATTTAAACCTAGTTTCGATTAAGTGTAGCTGATAATAATTGATTAAGACTGCTATTAATCGATTAAGCAATAATACTTTTCAATCATTCACTAGAAAAGCGGCAATTGTGATCCGCTACACCTATTCACTCCCCCCCCCCCTAGGTGTTTGTAAGCCCTTGTTATCCAACAAATACATATTTAAAGGAAACAATTGCTAATTTCTCTAAGGGTAGCCATAAACTGAACAACTTGCTTGCAGCACAAAGAAATATTGTAAATTTCATATAAAAAATGTCCTACTTGTTTCTATTGTGGTTTGTATTGTCATACTTCAAATACTAGTCATATTATATTGCATGGTGTGCTTAATGGACATTATATTTAGATTGAAAAGGGACAAGATCCCAAAAATACTAACCATAAAGGACCCAAGACCATTTGGGTACCTAATACAAGCAAGTAAATGTTGTTTTATAGGTGTGTGCCTAAGGACATATGGACATCAATGGTACTTGGACAACGGTTGTTCTAGGAAGTTTATTAAGTTATCACCTAAAGAAAAAGGTCATGTCACTTACGGAGATAATAATCAAGGAAAAATTCTTGGAGTTGGAAAGATTGGAAATGTTTCTCAAACTATCATTGATAATGTGCTCCACTTTGAAGGCTTGGAGCATAATCTATTAAGCATTAGCCAATTATGCGATAAAGGTAATAATTTAATCTTTGACTCTAAGTGTTGCATCACTAAAAGTGACATAGATAATAGTGTAAAATTTATTGGTTATAGAATAAATAACATCTATATGGTTGATTTGGATGATATCACTTCCTTGTTTTCAAAATGTTTAATTTCAAAAGCGGATGATATTTAGATTTGGCATAGGCGGGCTGCACATATCCATTTGAACCACTGTAACAAATTAGCTACAAAGGACATAGTAATTGGCTTAACTAAACTCAAATTTAAAATGGAATAAATTTGTGATTCTTGCCGAAAGTATAAACAAATCAAAAATTCCTTCTCTTCTAAAAACATAGTTTCTACAACAAGGCCATTAGAACTTCTTCATATGGAATTCTTTTGACCATCTCAAATAATGAGTTTTGGTAGAAGTTACTATGCATTTGTAATTCAAGATTCATATGCACTTTGTTTCTTGCACTCAAAAGTCATACTTTAAATCTTTCAAGAGGCTTGCCAAATTAGTCCAAAACCAAATGAACCATAAGATTGTAACAACAAGTAGTGACCATGTTGGTGATTTTGAAAACCACAAGTTTTGTGAAAAACATGGTATAGAACATCAATACTCTGTACCTAGAACTCTGGAATAAAATGGAGTTGTTGAAAGAATGAATAGAGTTCTAGAGGAGTTAGCAAAAACCATGTTAAATGATAGTAAGGTTCCCAAGTATTTTTGTGCGGATGTGGTTCATATCGCTTGCTATATTATGAATAGAATTCTTTTAAGACCTATTCTTAAGGAAACCCCATATGAACTTTACAAGGCCTGAACATCAAATATTTCTCATTTTCATGCTTTTGGATGCAAATGCTATATTTTGAAAATTGGAAAAGATCCTTTAAACAAATTTGATTCAAAAGCGAATGTAGGAATATTTTTTCGTTATTCTAATCATAGCAAAGCATGTAGAGTCTACAATAAAAGATCAATGATTGTAGAAGAATCTATACATGTTGTACTTGATCAGTCTTCACCAAAAGAGGAGAGGAAAAGTATGTGTGATGATCTTGTAGGTACACTTGTTGATGCATACTCAAATGGTCATGAATTTGAAAAAGGTATGCATAAGGATAAAAATAAAAATCAAGAGCATGAAGAAATGCCACAAGCATGGAAAATCAAGAATGACCACCCAATAGACAATATGATAGGTGATATTTCTAAGGGAGTGGTAACCCAAAAAACCTTGGGTAATATTTGCAATTTCTTTGCATTTGTTTCACAAATTGAGCCTAGGACTATTGAAGAGGCTATTGATGATGAGCAATGGTCTTTAGCAATGCAAGAAGAGCTAAACCAATTCGAAAGAAATAAATGTTGGATTTAGCCCCTAGACAGAACAATTATCCTATAATAGGCACTAAATTGGTTTTTAGAAATAAAATAGATTAGTGCAGCTTAATCATAAGAAACAAAGCTAGATTACTAGCTAAGGGATATAAACAAGAAGAATGTATTGACTATGATGAAACATATGCTCTTGTAGCAAGGTTACAGGCAATAAGAGTGTTTTTAGCTTTAGCATCAATCATTCATTTCAAATTATTTCTAATGGATGTGAAAAGTGCATTCTTGAATTGTTTAATTCAATAAGTATATGTGGATCAACCTTCTCGTTTTGAAAACTATAAACTTCCAAATCATGTTTTCAAACTTAAAAGGCTTTATATGGTTTAAAGCAAGCTCCTAGAGCTTGGTGTGATAGACTAAGCTCCTTCCCTTCGGAAAAGGACTTTGCAAGAGGGAAGGTTCAACACTTTTCATTTTAAAATCTGAAAAATACATTTTATTAGAGAAAATATATGTTGATGATATCATAGTTGGTTCTACTAATGATGTTTTATGCAAGAAGTTTTTTGAGTTGATGAAATGTGAATTTGAAATTTCTATGATGAAGATCTTACATTCTTTCTTGGGATACAAATCAAGCAAATGGAAAATGGAATATTTGTTTATCAAACAAAGTATTGCAAAGAGCTTCTAAAAATATTTGACATGGAAAAGGCAAAAGAAGCTTCTACTCCAATGGCAACTTCATTGTATCTTGATAAATATGAGAAAGGTATATCAATTGAGGTAACAAAATATATTGCCATGATTGGTTATTTACTTTACTTAACATCTATTAGGCCCGATATTATATTTAGTATTAGCATGTGTGCTAGATATCAAGCTAATCCTAAAGAATCACATTTAACGGCTACCAAAAGAATCATGAAATATCTAAAAGGAACATTAAGCATGAGATTATGGTATCCTTGGGATGATTCATTAAGCTTAGCAGGTTATTCCGATTCCTAATTTTTTGGATATCAAATGGATAGGGAATTACTAGTGGTACATGTAACTTATTAGGAAGTTCACTAGTATCATGGCATAGAAAAAAGCAAGCTTGTTTCGCTCTTTCAACCGCTAAATTGGAATACATAGCCTCTGGTGTGTGTTGTACTCAAATTTTATTGATGAAACAACAATTATTAGACTTTTGTCTAAAGCTTGGTCAAATTCCTGTTAAATATGATAATAAAAGTGTCATTAACCTATCTAAGAATCTTGTTCTACATTCAAGTACAAACAGGTGATTGTGTGATTAATTTGTACAAACTTCAAAACAACTAGCCGATATCTTCACTTAGCCACTTTCTAGAGATACTTTCTTCATATTAAGAAGATAACTAGGAATCCTTGATGAATCATATCTTAGTTAGTTGTTTCTAAGTGTTTTTCAAAAAAATCAATGAATTCTTTTTTGTTCTCTATTCAATGCCTATATTGTTTGCTTGAATGCATGTTATCCTTGCTTATGTATGTTATTATATGATTAGGTAACGCCATTAGTGATTGATAAGTGTATAGGACTAGCTATGTCTATTTAAATCTTAGAAAATATTAAGGAAAATCTAAAATTTGTCAAAATCTGTGAATGTTCTGCATTTAATCTTAAAGCTTAAGCAAATCTTAAAACAAGTTAATTTTCATCAAAGAAAGATGCAAGATTTGTTTATCATCATCAAAAAGGCGGAGATTGTGAATGCAAGTGTTCATTGCATAATTTTGATGAAGACAGAGCTTGAAGTTTGATGAAGACAAAGTATGGACAAGGATAAATCAACTACAGTAACATTGAAGACACAAGTTCAGGCATCAAGAGGATCAACAAAAGCTAAAGAGTTAATTTTCATTTCTTTAGGTCCTTCCTAAACCGACAACTAGGTGTATATATTTGACACAAAGGACATTTTGGGCATTACAAGTGGAGGATGTGTGCTAAAGTGAAGATTGTATATTTTAATTTCATTGGGATTTTGGGCCCATTGTTTAGGGCTCATTTCGGTTTTACTCCCTTTTACTTTACACATTTTGGTATTAAAAGGGACTTGAACAGTAGAATACAACATTACAATACATTGCAATAGAATAGGATTTTCGTTTTCCCCTTTGGGGGCTTAGCTAGGGTTTTGGTTTCCCCTTCTCTTCTTCAATTCGGTTTGGTTCTTCCTCCATGGAAGGCTAAACCCTAGACTAAATTTCTTTGGTAGTGTATCACAACTCTTGAGGTTTAGTGTTTAATGCATTTTCAGTTTATGTTTATTTCTTTAATGCATTTTCGGTTTCTTTATGGTTGAATCTTCTATCCTATTTCAGATGATGGTTTGCTTAATTCCATGGTTTTGATTAAGTTTTTTGAACTGATTTTCGATTAGTCAATTAGTTATCTAGCGCATGATTGCTTAGTTCATGTGAATCTGTTAATTGTTTTGTTCTGTGTTGATTTCGGTTAGGTTTGTGAGTTGATAATCGCTTAGTTAACCGACTCTCAACAAAGGATCACCTAGAATCTGATTTTGATCTTTTGAAACCAAGGATTGAGTTGTGAACAAAGAAACCAAAGGGACTTAGTCGCTTTACTTTACTACTTGTTACTATTTTGCTGTTTTGCCTTATTTTCATACCATAACAACCCCAAAACCCACCATTTGTGTGGGAGTTTAAGGTATTTGAACCTGTGTGAAAGATAATCCTTAGGAGACGACCTAGGAGTCACTTCCTACTACTATACTTTAATTTTTTTATTACTTGCATCGGGTACGACCTCGACCAATGATATCGTAAGGATCTATAGAGAAGAGAAACCGAAAACCATGACTTCAATTTCAAAGAATTGAATTTGGTTTGAAATTACAACTAACATGTGGACCGCTAGTAATCAAATTAAAGACTATATGGCTGTCACAACACAATTTATTGATGATTTGTGGGTACTACAAAGTCGACTTGTGAGGTATTAATGCTAAACTTTATTAACAATTTCACAATATTTATTTTTTTATATTTTTTGTGACGTTGTTATTTTAATTTCGTTAAATGTTAGGTTCATATATGTGCATGCTCCTCATACTAGTGAAGATATTAGTGATTGCTTGTATGAATGCCTATTGTATTGGAACCTAGATAGGAAATTGTCTACTCTGATTGTTGATAACTTCACTACAAAGACCGAATGATTGAGTGCATGTTGTGTAAGATTTCACCTAGATCATTTATTTTGGGTGGGCAGTTGTATCACATGTGTTGTTGTGCTCATATATTGAATTTAACTGTGAATGATGGATTGTCTATTATCTCTAGTGCAATAGAGAGGGTTAGAGATAGTGTTAGCTTTTGGATTGCAACGCCAAAAAGAGAGGAAAATTTTGAGGAGACGTATGAACATTTAAACATTTGATATGATAAAAAGTTAGAACCTCATTGCAAAACTAGGTGGAACTCTACGTTCTTGATGCTCCATATTGCACTAATATATAGAGATATCCTTCAAATATTGTTACTGAGAGAAATCTATATAAAACATTGTCGAGTGAAGATGATTGGGAGATGGCCAATGAAATTTGTCAAAAGTTGAAGTTATTTTATAATGTGATATTAGTGTTTTCTGTTAATTTGTATCCAACTGCGAATGCCCTTTTCCAAAACAATTGTGAAATTAAATTGGCATTACTTGATTAGCTTCAATCTACTGACCTTGTTATTCACCAAATGGTTGAAGTAATGTATGCCAAGTTTGAAAAGTATTGGGGTGATATTGGTGCTTTGATGGTTGTTGGTGGTGTTCTAGATCCTAAATACAAACTATGTTTCTTAGAGATTTTTATCCCATAATTTATGGACAACGACATGGTTCTGAAATGAGTCAGGAGAAAAAGTATATGTGAAGATTTGGTAAAAGAGTATGAGATTAAAATGAAGGGTAAGGAGAGTGATTTTTCATGTTCAAGTCAAAGTCAAACTCTAAATTTAATAGATGTGGTGGAGGATGGAGTGAATGTTGATTGGAGGGCAAAGTATCGAAGTTTTGCTTCTGAACAAAATTTTGCTACAGCACACCGTAGGTCTGAACTAGACATATATTTAGAGGATGGAGTATTGTGCGATCAAGGATGAGAGTTTGACATCTTAGCTTGGTGGGAGGTAAATGGGATAAAAATATCCAACCTTGCAAAGAATTGCAAGAGACTTACTAGCAGTTCCTATCACTATTGTTGCTTCAGAATCTTTATTTAGTACTAGAGGCCGAATTCTTACTTCTCATCATAGTAGATTGCGTCCAGATAGTATAGAGGCATTGATGTGTCTCCAAGATATGCTAAGGGGTGACATCAAAGGTAACAACATCTACATTTTTAATTAAATATTTTTACATATTCATTATATAAATCTTGAACGAAGTTATTATATTTTTACAGGCTCTTCAAATTCAAAACTAGACAGCATTGGGTGTGGTACAATATTGAAAGATTTTGATGTTAGTATCATTGTTAATTTTAATTTGAAGTCGCTTAAAATTATTATTGGTTCTATCTTGAATTTTAATTTTTAAAATTTTATTTTATAGGATCCAACAAGCTAAGGTATTGTTATTGAAGGAATGATGTCATTCATTGAAGATGACGAAACTGCAGCCATGAATATATTTTCATGAATTTTCATTTTGTTGAAGACTTAATATTTTGAAAGTAGTTTAAATTTAGAAATTTATATGAATTTTCATTAGTACTTTTCAATTTTGGAAAGAGTTATTGAATTTGAATTACTAAATTTGTATACGTAGAAAAATGCAATCATAATATAAGAAACATGCGGGTACCCGCTATATCTGCGGGTACTAGAAAGACCCGCAAAAACCCACTCATGGATACCTGCGCGGGTATGGGCGAGTGCGGGTACCACTCCCATATTTCAGAACAAGTAGCAGGTAGCTACTACCGGTGTCTGCCCGTGCTCGTTGTCATCCTACACTAAACCCTATGGTGATATTTGTTATAAGATGTAGAAGAAAATTTTCAGTAGCTAAGGATCACTATACCCAATCTAGTTGATATATAGATTCTTTATAAGAACACTCAAACTTAATAACAAACTTTGTTCTTGGTTTTTCATACTTTAAAAAAGTGTAGAAAATGTTTTCTTAAAAACATAGAAAAATTGAATGCACAAGTGTGTAAATTTACTGTGTGAAAGTGTTATTCAAGTGTGTTTCATTTCAGATGTTTCGAATGATATTTATAGATTCTAGAAAGGTTCCAATATCCATTTCAGGAGATACAAATCGTTTGGGAAGACAATGGTTCATTTAGGTAGGTGTGGTTGAGTTTAAAATTTGAAAAGACACTTCCAACATTAGTAATCAGTCACTGCATCGTGTTACTCGATTACTAAATTTTATTGTCTAACAGAATAATCGATTACTGTAACACCCTAAATTTGAGTCTTTAAAATTATAGTATCAGTCCTGGAATCCTCGCTTGAGCGAGAGATTCTCGCCTGGGCGAGAAAAGCTCACCTGAGAGGGTGAAATCCTGGGCTATACTGGAGAATTCTCGCCTGAGCGAGAGTTGTCTCGCCTGAGCGAGAGTTGTCTCGCCTGAGCGAGAGTTGTCTCGCCTGAGCGAGAGTTGTCTCGCCTAGGCGAGAAATGGAATTTTGGGACTGTTGATACTGTGAGATTCTCGCTTGAGCGAGAGGATCAGATCTGAGTTTTAAAAATAGGCGGGATTTTCTCGCTTGAGCGAGACAGGGCTCGCTTAAGCGAGAACCCGACGAGTTGTATTAAATGAGAAACCCCCAAACACAACCTAGGGTTTAGAAAAGAAGAAGGGTGAGAGAAGAGAGCTTTTTCAAGGACAAGAAGCTTGGATACTCATCTAAGAGCTTGAGAAGAGGTAAAACTCTTGATTCTAGCCCTCTTCTTCTCTTTAAAACCTATTTTTGGTGTGTTTCTCTTCTCAAAAATGAAGGAAACCATGGAAACTCATCCTTTGAGTTATGGTTCGTTTTATGTTGTTTCTCTCTTACAACTCTTGGTTTAGAGTTAGTATTTCAAGAATGGAAAGGGTTATGGGTTGATTCATGAAAACCCCAAAACCCTAAAGAGAAAATGTGGTTGAAATGGGTAAAATGCTAGAGGTAGGAGATGATTATGTATGTTTTGGATGGTTGTAAACTTATGGTGAAAGTAGTTTAACAACATTGAAAATATGATGAAATATCTTGTATGGTTAAATAATGCAATATAAGTTGTTTATGTGCTATTTGGAATAAATAACTAACATTGTGTTATATGGTGGGAATGATAAAAGATCCTAGAGTTGGCGGCGGTGTCGGTGGAACTTGTGAAGTTGCCAAGAACCAAACCCAACACTCACTGAGGTAAGGATAAGTCTTTAATTTTGCATTTGGAATATAAAATGTATGTATTTTCTGGTTATGCAATGATTGAGATGTGAATTACGCATTTAGTATAAACATATATGGGTGTGTTTATACTAAAGTAGGCGTAGATTTATAGACGATGGAAAATGTGTGTATTTTATGGTCATGCAATAATTATATTGTGAATCACGTATTTAGTATAAACATATATGGGTGTGTTTATACTAAAGATGGCGTAGATTTACGGGAAATGATTGATGGTGAATTCGACGAAAAGAAAATATATTTTTAGCCGACCATGAATGGTTAGCGACTCTGGTTTGAGTATATAAGCGAAACTCTGGCTTGAGTATATAAGCGAAACTCTGGCTTGAGTATATAAGCGAAACTCTGGCTTGAGTATATAAGCGAAAATCTGGCTTGAGTATATAAGCGAAACTCTGGCTTGAGTATATAGGCAAAACTCTGGCTTGAGTATATAAGCAAAAACTCCAGCTCGAGTATATGTAGCATGTTTTTCTTCTAAAAGAAATGAGAATCTTCTTTTAGCTAACCCCGATGGGTGTAGCGACTTTGGCTCAAGTTATGCAGCAAAGTAAAATGAATTTCAAAAATGGATTACTAACCCTTTTCTAATGTGGATTATCTTATAATGATGTTTACTGAATTAACGACTTACTCCTTTGTATGTTTGTGTACTTGTCATTAATAATCTCATTGCAGATAAACAGGTGACATAAGGGGGACTCATTTTTGGGAAGCTTAGGGAGAGTTATATTTTGGATTTATTCAATTGCACTATCTTGTATATGAGTGCATAGTTGATAGCTTAAGACATTCTGTAACTATGGATATATATTCTGTAACTATGGATATATATTTTGAGGTAAGGATATTAAATTGGTAAGGTGAGTTATGAGTGATTGCATGAAATTGAATTAAAATGAGAAAAAAAAATTCAATGGTAGAATTTGGGTCCTTACAATTACCCACTTGCATTCTTACAGTAATCGGTTAGTGACCATTTTTCCTAACAAGTAATATGTTACTCTATTACAAGTAACATGTTACTCTATTACAAGTAACATATTACTTGATTTTCTAAAAACTTCTATTTATGACATTGTAAAAATATTTTCAATAGAATTATGTGATATTAAATAAGATATGACTCATAAAGGTAAGACATATACTAGAAATCAATTTAATCCTTATATATTATCTTGTGATTTCCATACTTCAAGGTTTTCAACTTTTTCTTCTTTTTGTTGATGTTGATGTCTTCATGAAAACCTAGCCAAGGTCAAGGAGAGGTTTTTTCACATAAAGTATATGAGAAGTGGGGTTGTTCCTTGTTAGCTGTGAATCTGGTACTGATCATGTTTGCCAACTCACTCCACCGGATGATGGTGTTTGTTTCTACAGTCTTTGTGTATGAACCATTGGAGTGTCATAAGCAACAGTGTCAAAGGCTCTGCATACAATGGGGTCAAACGCTCAATGGAATAACATGGATGCCACGAAAGGATCTAGGCGATCATGAAGATTTGTTTGTAGGCCACTATGAGGGTTATGATCCTTGTGATGAAAGGATTTTCCACCCCACATTCGACGATGGGTTCTCGCACTTGTAAACCACATCTTTTGATGATGACAAACCATATCTTTTGACATCGAGTTTTTGATTGAATTTTACTTGAAATTTCTCTCTCTATCTTGTATATCTCCCCTTTCTTTAAGTCTCCATTGCCCTGAAATATAAATCAAGTAAAACCAAACATTTGTCTCCCTTTTGACATAATAAAAAAGAAGGAAAATAAATCATTTCGAAGGTAACATAATAAGGAGATATACAATTTGACATAATAGAACTTTTATGCCAAGGCCATGAAATTAATAAACATTTTATCCATCCATAATATTGAAATTACTTGTCGAGTGTAACACCCTAAATTTTTAAGCATTTAAAATTATAGTATCAGTCCTGAGACCCTCGCTTGAGCGAGAGATTCTCGCTTGAGCGAGAGAGAGACTCACCTAGGAGGGTGAAATACTGGACTATACTGGAGGATCCTCGCTTGAGCGAGAGATTCTCGCCTGGGCGAGAGAGGCTCACCTGGGAGGGTGAAATCCTGGAGTATACTAGAAGATTCTCACCTGAGCGAGAGTTGTCTCGCCTGGGCGAGAAATATCATTTTGGGGCTGTAGGCACTGTGAGATTCTCGCTTGAGCGAGAGGGTCAGATTTGAGTTTTTAAAATGGGCGGGATTTTCTCGCTTGAGCGAGAACCCGACGAGACAGCATTTAATGAGAAACCCCTAAACACAATTTAGGGTTTTAAAAAAGAAGAAGAATGAGAGAAGAGAGCTTTTTCAAGGACAAAAGCTTGGATACTCATCTAAGAGCTTCGGAAGAGGTAAAACTCTAGATTTTAACTCTGTTCTTCTCTTTAAAACCTATTTTGGGTATGTTGGATCTCTTCTCAAAAATGAAGGAAACCATGGAAACTCGTCCTTTTGAGGGATGATTCATTCTATGTCATTTTTACCTTGTAAACTCTTGGTTTAGAGATAATATCTCAAGAATGGAAAGGGTTGTGGGTTGATTCATGAAAACCCCAAAACCCAAAAAGTGAAAATGTGGTAAAAGGAGAGAATGAGTAAAATGCTGGAGGTAGAAGATGAGTTTGCCTCCAGATATTGGAATATGAGATGATTATGCATGGTTTAGATGGTTGACTACTTATGATGAATATTTTGTATGATTAAATGATGCAATATAAGTTGTTTATGCGATATTTGGAATGAATGTCTAACAATGTGTTATGTGGTGGGATGAGGAAAGATCCTAAGTTTGGAGGCGGTGTCGGTGGAACTTGAGAAGTTACCAAGAACCAAACCCAACACTCACCGAGGTAAGCATAAGTCTTTAATTGTGCATTTGAAATCGAAAAGGTGTATTTTCTGATTATGCAATGATTGAGTTGTAAAGTACGCATTTAGTATAAACATATATGGGTGTGTTTATATTAAAGTAGGCGTAGGTTTACGGAAAAGAAAGATGTGTACTTTGTGAAGATGGTGATCTTTCCAAACCTATGGCTAAGGTTTTGATGATGCTCACTATGTCATCAAATGCAAAAAGAAGACTAGCAAATCAAAAGTCAAAGAAGCTCATATGTGTAGTCTAAGTCTTCTAGGTAAAACGATACTTAATCTTAAAATCTCTTAACTATACGATAAAGGCTAAATTCTGAAAAACTCATGCATAAAACCAAAATCATTTGCACTAAAGCATAGGTGTTCTGTTTTTAAACAGTGTAATCGATTACACTACTCTGGTAATCGATTACATATTGATAAATTCATCAGTCATGTACATTTTCCATGATGTAATCGATTACACAACCCTTGTAATCGATTACAAGTTGATAAACTCATCAGACCTGTGCATTTTCTATGATGTAATCGATTACACCATACTCGTAATCGATTACAACATATTAAAAGTACCAGATATGTACGTTTTACACATTGTAATCGATTACACCATGTTTGGTAATCGATTACATAAATCCGTTGAGTTTTGTATTTTAAATTTTTACATGATGTAATCGATTACATATACTTGTAATCGATTACAACATATTAAAAGCATCAGATACGTGCATTTTTTCACATTGTAATCGATTACACAATGTTTGGTAATCGATTACATCAATCCGTTGAGCTTGTTTTTGAAATTTTTAACTGGTGTAATCGATTACACCATATGGTAATCGATTACACATACCAGAACAGTATATTGGTTCTATTTTGAATGAACTGATGTAGCTCTTAACTTTTCACAAACTCATATTGGTTCATGTGCACGAATTAAACACTATAAATAGGTGTTCTATGACTTGTTTTTCAACACAATTCTGAATACAACTTTCATACTCACAAAGTCACAAAATTCTCATAATTTTTGTCATTCATTCATAAGTGTTAAGACTTTGATATCAATTTTCATATCTTTCCAATTCTGGAAATTATTCAAAGTCTTAAGCATAAACAAAAGCCTTTATCCAAGTTATTTGATTCTAAATTAAGTGATCATTTAGTGAGTGATTCAATCTTAAAGTTTCAATTACTATTAGAGAGTCACTTATTCAAAAGCCTTGTAAAAACCATCTTAAGAATACAAGTTAGTGTCTTGTAAACATTTCACCAAGTGTGGTGAAGTGCAGTATATTGTGAAGAACGGTGTTAGCCTAGTGCCTAGTGGAATAAGTGAGTAGTCTTGGAAGAAGACGAAGAAGGTGTAACATTGGTTCTTGCAATAGTGGAAAAATCTTCTTGGTAACAAGAAGGACTGGACGTAGCCTTCAGATTGAAGGTGAACCAGTATACATCTTGGTGTGATCTTCTCTTCCCTTAACTATTTACATTTTGCACTATCTTCTACTTTTACTCAACTATTTTGTTTATTACTTCCGCTGATAGAAAAACTCTCTTTAAACTTGCAAAGTTTTAAAATAAAAGTAGAAATATTGAATTTAAGTCTCTACACCTAATTCACCCCCCCTCTTAGGTGGCCATATATCTTAACAATTGGCATCAGAGCTTAAGTTTAGGTAATTTTCTCCTAAGATCCTAACTATGGCCTCAAAACAATATCTAGGAGAGGGATCCAATATAAATCGTCCACCTAACTTTAATGGTGAACATTACGATTTCTGGAAAATTAGGATGAGAATCTTCATTGAGTCTCAAGACTTAGAAATTTGGGACGCCATTGAAAACGGTCCCTTTATTCCAAGTTATCTTAGTTGTGGTATAGTAGAAACAAAACCAAGAAGTGCTTGGGATAATGAAGATAAAAGAAAAGTTCAATATGATCTAAAAGCCAAGAACATTATAACTTCGGCTTTGGGAATGGATGAATTCTTTAGAATCTCAAATTGCAAAACTGCAAAAGAGATGTGGGAAACCTTAGAGACCACCCACGAAGGAACAGATGAAGTTAAGCGTTCAAGACTCAATACTCTGTCACAAGAGTATGAACTCTTTAGAATGCTTCCTGGTGAGAAAATACAAGACATGCAGAAAAGATTTACCCACCTTACTAACCATCTCATTGCCTTAGGAAAAGACTTATCTACTAATGACTTAAACTTAAAAGTTCTTAGGTCCCTAAATAGAAATTGGCAACCCAAAGTTACTGCCATATCAGAAAAGAAGAGTCTGTCTAAAATGTCTCTTGCAACCCTCTTTGGTAAATTGCAAGAACATGAATTAGAATTAGGGAGATTAGAGCAAAATGAAGAAATAGAAAAGAAACACAAATCAATTGCTCTAAATACTGTCACTAAAGATAGAAATAGTGATATTGATGACGATGAGGACATGATTCTTCTAGCCAAAAGATTTAACAAATTCTTGAAGAAAAGCAAAAACTTCAAGAATAACAAATTTTCAAGAAAAAATGAAAATTCCTCCTCTCAAAACATCACTTGCTTTGAATGCGGCAAAAGTGGCCACATAAAAGCAGATTGTCCTACTCTTAAAAAGATGGACAGCTATAGCAAGAATTTCAACAACAACAAAGTCAACAATTACAACAATAAAACAAAGAAGGCTTATATAGTTTGGGATGACAATGATATAAGCTCATCATCTGACTCCGACAATGAAGAGAATGCTCAAATAGCACTAATGGCTTCACACCAATCAGAAGATGAACTTGATGAGGTTAGTAACTCTTTTGAATTACATAGTTATGATGAGTTACAAGAAGCTTTTAATGAATTGCATGATGAATTTCTAAAGCTTTCTAAAATATGTTCTAAACAAAAGAAAACCATTGTAGAATTAGAAAGTAAAGTCAACTCTCAAAACAAACTCACTAGTTGTAATAAATGTATAGAAAAAGAATCCAAAATACATGTATTAACAAATGAAATAAACACTTTAAATAGGAGCACTAAAAACTTGGACAAAATCTTGTTGAATCAACGCCCTTCAAATAACAAAAGAGGGATTGGCTATTCTCCTAATAATAATAGTGGCCAAAACAAAACTGTCTTTATAAAGGAAAGTGTTAGTAAACTTCCTTATGTCAATGAAAGGACTATACTAAAATTTAAGAACTTTTCTTACATACAGTCGTCACCTTCATTAAAACTCTCAAGTATCACTCTTAGAAAATACTCTTTACCCTATGTTATTATCATACGAATTTATGTTGCGGAAAAACATAATTCAATCAAATAGCATTTACCACATACAACCAGTTGTGGGTTTTCAAGAGTTATAACGTCTATAACTACCTGTCACCATATTATTCTAATCAGATTACATTTATCCCAAAATACTATCAAATTAACTACAATGTCAAATAGAAATAAAGACAATCGAGTAAATAAATACAAAAGCTTCCTAATTGAGCTTAATCCTCAAAATCCTTCATTTACCTACAATGGGATTATCATAGACAACACACAAAACAAAAAGGGAGTAAGTCATTAGTTCAAAACTAACATCACATGATAATCCATATTTCGAATACGATTAAGCTTTAATATAATTTATAAACACAATTACGTACATGCAAACATTCATATCTTCTTTCGTTCATTTCCACGTTATCCATATTCATCCTATAGAATATATATCCCATAATATATTTTCTATAGCATGCATATTACGTTCATTCGAAGCATCGTTCTTCTCATTATTCATATCCACACTATAGTATCCCATACTATATATCCTATAGCATGAATACTACTTTTATCCTTAACGTCTTCATTTTCAGCATTCATATTCACCATATAGTATATATATCCCATAATATATATCCTATAGCGTGCATATGACTTTCGCTCTTAACGTCCTCGTTTCTCATATGTCGTATTCATCCTTAATCGTATTCACCGAGCCCTTTCACAAATATACTCCCCTACCACATCGGGTAGGTCCAAATCATCATCCATACCACATCGGGCAGGTCTAGTTATTCTTTATACCACATCGGTTAGGTCTAGTTATTCTCCATACCACATCGGGCAGGTCTAGTTATTCTCCATACCACATCGGGCAGGTCTAGTCATACTCCATACCACATCGGGCAAGTCTAGTTATACTCCATACCACATCGGGCTGGTCTAGTGATACTCCATACCACATCGGGCAGGTCTAGTTATACTCCATACCACATCGGCCAGGTCTAGTCATACTCCATACCACATCGGGCAGGTCTAGTTATACTCCATACCACATCGGGCAGGTCTAGTTATACTCCATACCACATCGGACAGGTCTAGTCACAATACTTCACTACCATTCCGGTAGGATAACAATAACAGTCCACTACCACTCCGGGTAGGACACATTAACAGTCCGCTACCACTCCGGGTAGGACACGATAACAGTTCACTACCACTCCGGGTAGGACACAATAAACAGTTCACTACCACTCCGGGTAGGACACAATAAACAATTCACTACCACTCCGGGTAGGACACAATAAATAGTTCACTACCACTCCAGGTAGGACACAATAAACAGTTCACTACCACTCCGGGTAGGACACAATAAACAATTCACTACCACTCCGGGTAGGGTATCAACAATAAACTTACCAACACGTTACCTCTTTCACATACCTCATTCACATTAGTGAGTATGAATTAGAGCCACTTATCCCTTACCTTGGTGAGCGTTGGGGATCGGTTCCGAGTAACTTTAAAAGTCTCCTCCGCGATTTCCTCCAACCTTAGGATCTTTCCTCATTTTCACCAATAACAACCATGTCAGTTATTTATTCAAAATAACACATAAATAACTCGTATTTCATCATCAAATATACAAGGGATTCATATATATTCAAGATTTCCAAAACTACTTCACTACAAGTTTCCGAACATCTAAACATACATGTTTATCTCATATATCAACATTTCATCTCTTTCTCTTTATACTCATATTCTCATTTTGGGGGTTTTTGGAGTTTTTCATGAATAACCCACAAAGCCTTTCCATTCATCAAATATCAACTCTAACCTAAGAGTTTACAAGAGAAAAACAACATAAAACGAACCATAACTCTAAAGAATGAGTTTCCATGGTTTCTCATGTTTTGAAAATAGATTCAACACACCCAAAACAAGTTAGAGAGGAAGAAGAAGAGTTAGAAGCAAGAGGTTTACCTCTTCTCAAGCTCTAAGATGAGTCCTAAGGCTCATTGCTCTTGAAAAGCTCTCTTCTCTCTCTTCTCTTCCAAGTTCTAACCCTAAAATGTGTTTGGGGTTTCTATTTTAATGAGCAGTCATCAGGTTCTTGCTCAAGCGAGCCCATTCTCGCTCAGGCGAGAAAATCCCGCCTATTTTAAAAGCTCGGATCTGACCCTCTCGCTCAAGCGAGGGATTCTCGCTCAAGCGAGAATCTCACAGTCCTAACAGGCTTCCTCTCGCTCAAGCGAGCGATTCTCACTCAGGCGAGAGTCTCACAGTGTCAACAGCTCCTGTTTGCCATTTCTCACCCAGGCGAGGCAACTCTCGCTCAGGCGAGAATCTTCCAGTATAGCCCAATATTTCACCCTCCCAGGTGATCCTTTCTCGCTCAGGCGAGAATCTCTCGCTCAAGCGAGACTTCCAGGACTGATACTATAATTACAAAGACTAAAATTCAGGGTTTCACAAGGGAGATGGGTGTGGAGACTAGAAGATCCACGCTTGAGCGAGACCGCCATATCTGAGTTTTTAAAATGGGCGAGATTTTCTCGCTTGAGCGAGAACCCGACGCTGGAACTTTAAAATAGAAACCCTCAAATACATTTAGGGTTAGAACTTGAGAGAGAAGAGAGAAGGAGGTGACTTTGAGAGAAAGGATTCGTGGGAATCACCTAGAAGCTTGAGAAGAGGTAAATCTCTTGATTCTAACTCTCTTCCTCCCTTTCAAACTTGTTTTGGGTGTATGGGATCTCTTCTCAAAATGTGAGAAACCATGAAACTCTTCCTTTGGAGTTGTGGGTCGTTTTATTTAGTTTCTCTCTTGTAAACTCTTGATTTAGAGTTGATATTTAACAAAATGGAAAGGGTTTGTGGGTTGATTCATGAAAACCCCAAAATGAAAGTGTGGTTAAAGTGGAAAATGGGTGAAATAGTAGATGTATAAGATGAGTATGCGTTCAAATGTAAAATAGAAGATGAATATGTATGTTTTTGATGTTTGGAAATTCCTAATTAAAGTGGTTTTGGAAACATTGAAAATGTATGAATCTTTTGTATGGTTAAAGATGAACTATGAGTTGTTTATATGTTGTTGAGAATAAATTACTGACTTTTGTTGTTGTTTGGTGGGGATGAGGAAAGATCCTAAGGTTCGAGGCGGTGTCGGAGGAACTTGCTAAGTAACCAAGGACCAAACCCCACACTCACCAAGGTAAGGATAAGCATTTTATTTCGAGATATGAAATATGAGATGTACAATTATATGTGGATGACTCGAAATGAATAAGATGTGGGAAATATCAAAAATTGAATGTCTTGCCAAAGTGGTATTGAATTGAATGTCTTACCCAAGTGGTATTGAATTGAATGTCTTGCCCAAGTGGTATTGAATTGAATTTCTTGCCCAAGTGGTATTGAATTGAATGTCTTCCCCAAGTGGTAGTGAATTGAATGTCTTGCCCTATGCGGTATTATGAAAGTATGTGCTAGTGGGAAATGACTATGTAAAACAGGAATGAAGAGGAGGGTAACAAGGTTTGACGTTGAAGAATGTGAAAGTAAGAATGGTCGTATGAGGTAGTAAGAAATAAAAATGACATGTACTGATTATATGTTGGAAAGCTTAAATTGTTTATCTAAATCTGTTTATAATGTGGATTATATCAAAATGATGTTTATTGAATTAAATGACTTACTCATTTGTATGTTTCTGTGTGTTTCCATTTGATAATCTCATTGTAGGTAAGCGGATGTCTAAGGAACGACTTGATTAGGAGCCTTAGGAGCTTAGCGATCAAGATCTTATATTCGCAATCTTTTTTGTACTATTTGGTTATATGTTGACTGTTATTTGTATTTATGGGTGTATTTGATATTGTAACCCTTAACCCAGTACATGTTGACACTCCTTAAATTATGAATGCGCATTATGTTTTTCTGCATAAGAAGGTAGTTAAAGTATGAAACTAAAAATGTATGTTCAAGATCATAAATGATAAAAGGAACATGGAAATTTAATTATAAAGTAATTTGATGTATGACATAATTGAGAAACTATGTGTAAATGAATTAAAATAAGGAAAAAATTTTAAGGGTAGAATTTGGGTCCTTACAATATGGTATCAGAGCATAGTTAATTCTGCAGCCTAGGATATGGCCTTACGTGCTTCTTCGTGACTTTTATGTGATTCAATTAATTGGTTTGTACAAACTGTTGTGTGATTTTGTGATTATTGTCTGGTTAAAATTTTGATGTACTGACAAGTGAATGAGTATAGGTACACATGGCTGGAAGAGGAAGAGGAGCGAGTCAGAATGTTCCGAATGATCTTTTGGTTCAGATGGTGGCTGCATTGCAACATGTGAACGAGAACTTGCAGACTCTGAATCAGAACGCAACACCAAGTCCTAGTTCACAACCCCTAGTCCCATCAGGACCGGCTGAATACCGAGGTCTGGATGAATTTTGCAGGAGGAACCGTAGTCAGTTCCATGGCGGGTTCGCTTCTAATGTTGCCATTGAGTGGATCCAAGGATTGAAGAGAATCTTCAGGGTCATGAGCTGTTCTGATGCTCAGAAAGTGGCGTATGCCGCCTATATGCTAGTCAAGGAGGCTGAGAACTGGTGGGAGATGGTCCGAAGATAGATGGAGACCGAGGGACAGATCATTACCTGGGAGTCCTTCAAGAGCAAATTCCTCCAGAAATACTTTCCTGCAGACTTTAAAAGCAAGAAGGAGATGGAATTCTTGCGGTTAGAGTGAGGGGGTTTGACCGTGGGAGAATACGCGGCTAAATTTGAGGAATTGACCCGATATTGTCCATATGTTGAACTTGAAGTGGACGAGAGGTCCAAATGTGTCAAGTTCGAGATGGGTCTGAAACCTGAGCTGAAAGTGATGTTTGGCCACCAAGAGACTTCTGAATTCCCTACACTGGTGAACAAGTGTAGAATGTATGAGGATGATGTGAGAGTGAGGGACACTGCAGCTGGTAAAGTGAACCCTCCTCGGAACTATGGACTTCAACACAACTTTGTGCAAGGGAGGGGTAAGGAGAAGATGGCTGAAAACCGACGACCTTATGGTTCATCCAACAATCCTCGCTACCATGGTTCTCAAAGGCCAACCACCACTATTGCTACTGGAGGGTCATCTCCAAACTCCTATCCTATGTGCAGCAAATGTGGTCGGGTACACTATGGCAATATTTGCCCTGGACCGGGAAATGGGTGCTTCCATTGTGGAGGACAAGGGCATGTGAAAAGGTTTTGTTCGAAGCTTAATCAAGGGGCGAACGTGATGAGGGCTGAGAGGCAGAGAGCTATGAGCCGATGATGAGTCAAATATTACACACTATTAATAACCTTATTTTACCATTGTTAATGATTCTTGGTGTCTAATTGACTTTATTTGGCATTGTTTAGTGTTTTAGGCTTTATTGGACTATTATTCCTAAAGTGAGTTAATTTGGGATTATTTAGCCTAATTAAATCTAATTCCATTTTCAGGACATATTTGGCACCAAGGACATTTTGGGCATTACAAGCGGAAGATGTGTGCTAAAGTGAAGATTGTATTTAGTTATAGGATTTTTAATTCCGTTTTAGGTTTTTGGGCCCATTGTTTAGGGCCCATTTCGGTTTTACCCTTTAATAAGCTTAGAATTTCGTTTTCAAACACAACTCTACATTACATTTTCGTTTTCCCCCTTTTGGGGTTCTTTTAGGTTTTCGTTTTTCATCTTCTTCCTCCTCCAAATTCGGTTTTGCTTCTTCCTCCATGGAAGGCTAGAAGTTTAGTGCTAAATTCCTTTGGTAATGTATCACACTCTTGAGGTTTAGTGCTTAATGCATTTTCGGTTTCTATGTTGTTGTTAATGCAATTTCGATTTTATGTTGTTGAAGCTTCTATCCTATTTGATGTTATGGTTTGCTTAATTCCATGGTGTTGTTTTAGGTTTGTGAACTGATTTTCGCTTAGTTAATTAGTTCTCTAGCACATAATCGCTTAGTTTATGTGAATCTGTAAATGCTCTATGTTTATGTTGAATTCGCTTAGTTTGAAGCTTAAACATTAGAGTTATGAACAGATTAGGAATTCAATGTGTAGAATCTGAAATTGATGCTTTGATTCGTGTGACATTGTTAACTGTTTGTTGCTTATGCCAATTTCGCTTAGTTAGAGGTTTAGCAATTTAACTGTGAGTTGATCATCGCTTAGTTAATCGACTCTCAACAAAGGAACACTGAGAATCTGATTTTGATATATTGAAACTGAGGATTGAGTTGTGAACAAGGAAACCAAAGGGATTTAGCCTCTTTACTATTCCGTTTTCTGTTTGTGTTCTGTTTTAGCTTAATTTCATAGCATAACAACCACTAAAACCCCCCATTGTGTGTGTGCGTGTAAGGTGTTTGAACCATTGTGTGAAAGATAATCTTTGGGAAACGACCTAGGAGTCACTTCCTAGAACTATACTTTATTGTTATATTATTTGTATCGAGTACGGCCTCGATTAGCCGAGTGTTTACCATGAGTGGTGCAGAGGCATCAGATGTTGATGGTCTGATCAAAGGTAATTGTATGGTGGCAGATATTCCTCTTTTAGTGTTGTTTGATTCGGGAGCGACACACTCCTTTGTATCTGTTGAATGTGTAGACCTACTGGAATTGCAAACAGAGTCGTTGCCTTTCGACTTGGTCGTATCCACCCCAACTAGTATGCCGATGGTGGTATCGACGTTTGTGTCCCAGTTTCCGGTAGTGGTAAATGGTAGAACATTTACTGTGGGTTTAATTTGCTTATCGCTGTCCCAGTTAGATTTAATTCTGGGAATGGACTGGTTGTCAACAAATCATGTTATGCTTAATTGTGATGATATTGTGGTGTTTAGAGATCTATGTGAGATTTCTGACTAGACTAGTTGTATGGAGCCAGTGTCGGCTAAGGGAGTCAAGACTTCCCTTAAGGAAGGGGGATCAGTGTTTGTTCCGTTGGCATCACTGGAGGGTATTAAGAAACCCTACATTGATAATATTCTGATAGTCCGTGAGTTCCCTGAGGTGTTTCCTAGTGATATTCCGGAATTGCCCCCAGTTAGAGAAGTTGAATTCTCCATTGACTTGGTACCTGAAACGGGACCCATCTCTATAGCTCCTTATAGGATGGCACCGTTAGAATTGGCTGAGTTGAAAAAGCAGGTTGAGGATTTGTTGGCAAAGAAATTCATTCATCCTAGTGTCTCACCGTGGGGTGCACCGGTTTTGTTGGTTAAGAAGAAAGATGGGAGTATGAGGTTGTGCACCGATTACAGGCATTTGAACAAGGTCACTATCAAGAACAAGTATATGTTGCCTAGAATTGATGACTTAATGGATCAGTTGAGAGGAGCGGTTGTGTTTTCAAAGATTGACCTTCGGTCGGGTTATCACCAACTTCGAGTTAAGTCGGAGGATATTCCTAAAACTGCTTTCAGGACGTGGTTTGGATAATTTGAGTATTCGGTGATGGCTTTTGGTGTGATGAATGCTCCAACAATATTTACCGACTACATGAATAGGATTTTTCATCCATATTTGGATTCATTTGTAGTGGTATTTATTGATGACATTCTGGTTTACTCCAAGAGCCGAGAGGAACGTGTGAAGCATATGAGGGTGGTTCTGGATCTTCTAAAGAGAAATCAGTTGTATGCGAAATTGTCTAAATGTGACTTCTGGTTGGAATCGGTGAACTTCCTTGGACATTTGATATCCCGAAAGGGGTGGCAGTAGACCCTTCTAAAGTTGAGGCAGTGATGGAATGGGCAGTATCCAAATCAGTTACCGGGATCAGGAGTTTTCTGGGTTTGGCCAGTTATTATCAGAAGTTTATAGAGGGATTTTTAAAGTTGGCATTACCTTTGACTAAGCTTATCATGAAAGGGGAACCGTATGTGTGGACATTTCGTTGTGAAGAGAGTTTTCAAGAGTTGAAGTGGAGGTTGACTACGGCACCAGTGTTGGTTCTTCCTTGTACTGATTGAGATTTCAGTGTATATTGTGATGCTTCTAAGCATGGTTTGAGTTGTGTTTTGATGAAGGACGAGAAAGTTGTTGCCTATGCTTCGCGACAATTGAGAACGCATGAGCAAAACTACCCTACACATGATCTGGAACTAACCGTAGTGGTCTTTGCCTTGAAAATCTGGAGAGACCCTCTTTATGGCATAAGATTTGAGGTGTATAGCGACCACAAGAGTTTGAAGTATCTGTTTGATCAAAAGGAACTGAACATGAGACAGAAAAGGTGGATGGATTTTCTTAAGGACTATGATTTTGGATTGCAGTATCATTTGGGAAAAACCAATGTGGTAGCCGATGCTTTAAGTCGGAAGTCCTTACATATGTCGGCTTTGATGGTTCGTGAAGAGAAACTAATTGAAGAGTTCATGGATATGAACTTGACAGTTCAAGTAAGACCCCATAGCATGATTTTGGGAATGCTCAAGGTCACCAATGAGTTGTTTGACCAGATCAGAATAATGCAAGTTGAGGATCGTGAGTTGAAGGTCAAACGAGATTTGATGGCTACGGGAAAGGAAACCGGCTTTGAGTCGGATTCTAGTGGAATGTTGCGATACAAGGGAAGGGTGTGTGTGCCTCATAATGTGGAATTGTGAAAGAGTATTATGGAGGAGTCACACAAGAGTAAAATGAGTTTCTACCTGGGGACCACAAAAATGTACCAAGATATGAAAAAGCTGTTTTGGTGGTATGGGTTGAAAAAGGATGTGATTTTGTACGTCTCGAGTTGTCTTATCTGTCAGAAAACCAAGATTGAACATCAGAGGCCAGCGGGAGAATTACAGTCACTAGAAATTCCCGTTTGGAAGTGGGATAGTATCTCCATGGATTTTGTATCGGGTTTTCTGAACACTCAAAGAGGGTACGACTCGATATGGGTAATAGTAGACCGTTTGACAAAGTCTGCTCATTTCTTGCCGATGAACATGAAATATTCCTTAGAGCGATTACCTGAGTTGTATATCAAGGAGATAGTTCGATTGCATGGGATACCGTTGGGCATTGTGTCGGATAGGGATCCCCGTTTCACTTAAAACTTTTGGACCATTTTGTAGTCCGCTTTGGGGACTAAGTTGAAACTGAGTTCAGCTTATCATCCACAAACGGATGGCCAATCGGAAAGGACCATGCAGTCATTGGAGGATCTTTTGAGGGCTTGTGTTTTGGAACAACCTGAGTGTTGGGATGGCATCTTGCCTTTGATTGAGTTCACCTACAACAATAGTTTCCATACTAGCATCAGGATGGCCCCTTACGAAGCCTTGTATGAGAGAAAATGTAGGACTATAGTGAGTTGGTTTGAAACTGGGGAGAACTTAGTATTGGGACTCGAGTTGGTCCGAGAAACGACAGAAAAGATCAAGAAGATCCAGGAGAATATGATAATAGCACAGATTCGGCAGAAAAGCTATTACGATAAGAGACAGAAACCTCTAGATTTTAAGGAAGGAGATCATGTATTTATCAGAGTAGTTCCGACTACTGGGATTGGTAGAGTGTTGAAGTCCCGTATGCTTACTCCGAGATTTATTGGACCATATCAGATATTGAAGAGGATTGGACCGGTAGCATATCGAATTGCTTTACCTCCATTGTTGTCGAATCTCCACAACGTGTTTCATGTATCTCTATTGCGGAAATATGTGGGGGGTCCATCTCATGTGGTTGAGTCTGATCAAATAGAACTAAAGGATAATTTAACGTTTGCGACCTTGGCCGTGAGGATCATGGATACCAGTATCAAGAAGTTGAGAGGAAAAGAGGTTTCCTTGGTGAAGGTATTATGGAGCCAAGTGGATGAAGGAGACGCGACTTGGGAAGTGGAGCGAGATATGAGGGAGGATTACCCCCATTTGTTCGAATCAATGTATGTTTAATTTTCGGGGACGAAACTTCTTATTAGAGGGGGAGGATTGTAACACCCTGAATTTACCTTCCTAAAGATGTGGTAACAGTCTTGAGGAATGGGACATACTGCCAGATTCTCGCTTGAGCGAGAGGGTCTCTCCTGGGCGAGAGATGGCTCACTTGGGGAGTGGAAAACTGGGAGATACTGAAGGATTCTCGCCTGAGCGAGATTTGGCTCGCTTGGGCGAGTGAGAAGGGTGTGGAGACTGGAAGATCCTCGCTTGAGCGAGAGTGCCAGATCTGAGTTTTTAAAATGGGCGGGATTTTCTCGCTTGAGATGGAACCCGACGCTGGAACTTTAAAATAGAAACCCTCAAACACATTTAGGGTTAGACCTTGAGAGAGAAGAGAGAAGGAGGTGATTTTGAGAGAAAGGATTCATGAGAATCAACTAGAAGTTTGAGAAGAGGTAAATCTCTTGATTCTAACTCTATTACTCCCCTTCTAACTTGTTTTGGGTGTATGGGATCTCTTCTCAAAATGTTTGAAAGGGTTTGTGGGTTGATTCATGAAAACCCTAAAATGAATGTGTGGTTAAAGAGGAAAATCAGTGAAATAGTAGATGTAGAAGATGAGTATGTGTTCTAATTTAAAATAGAAGATGAATATGTATGTTTTTTATGTTTGGAAATTCCTAATGAAAGTGGTTTTGGAAACATTGAAAATGTATGAATCTTTTGTATGGTTAGAGATGAACTATGCGTTGTTTATATGTTGTTGAGAATAAATTACTGATTTTTGTTGTTTGGTGGAGATGAGGAAAAATCCTAAGGTTGGAGGCGGTATCGGAGGAACTTGCAAAGTTACCAAGGACCAAAATGTCAGAAACCATGAAAACTCTTCCTTTGTAGTTGTGGGTCGTTTTATTTAGTTTCTCTCATGTAAACTCTTGGTTTAGAGTTGGTGTTTAACAAAATGGAAAGGGTTTATGGGTTGATTCATGAAAACCTTAAAATGAATGTGTGGTTAAAGAGGAAAATCAGTGAAATAGTAGATGTAGAAGATGAGTATGTGTTCTAATTTAAAATAGAAGATGAATATGAATGTTTTTTATGTTTGGAAATTCCTAATGAAAGTGGTTTTGGAAACATTGAAAATGTATGATTTTTTTGTATGGTTAAAGATGAACTATGAGTTGTTTATATGTTGTTGAGAATAAATTACTGACTTTTGTTGTTTGGTGAGGATGAGGAAAGATCCTAAGGTTGGAGGCGGTGTCGGAGGAACTTGCAAATTTACTAAGGACGAAACCCCGCACTCACTAAGGTAAGGATAAGCATTTTATTTCGAGATATGACATATGAGATGTACAGTTATATGTGGATGACTCGAAAGGAATAAGATGTGGGAAGTATCAAAAATTGAATGTCTTGCCCAAGTGGTATTGAATTGAATGTCTTGTCGAAGTGGTAGTGAATTGAATGTCTTGCCCTATGTGGTATTATGAAAGTATGTGCTAGTAGGAAATGGCTATGTAAAACAAGAATGAAGAGGAGGGTAACAAGGTTTGACGTTGAAGAATGTGATAGTAAGAATGGTCGGATGAGGTAGTAAGAAATAAAAATGACATGTACTGATTATATGTTGGAAAGCTTAAATTGTTTATCTAACTCAGTTTATAATGTGGATTATATCAAAATGATATTTATTGAATTAAATGACTTACTCATTTATAGGTTTCTATGTGTTACCATTTGATAATCCAATTTCAGGTAAGCGGATGTCTAAGGAACGACTTGATTTGGAGCCTTAGGAGCTTAGCGATCAAGATCTTATATTCGCAATCTTTTGTGTACTCTTTGGTTATATGTTGACTGTTTTTTGTATTTATGGGTGTATTTGATATTGTAACCCTTAACCTAGAACATGTTGACACTCCTTAAATTATGAATGTGCATTATGTTTTTCTGCATAAGAAGGTGGTTAAAGTATGAAACTAAAAATGTATGTCCAGGATCATAAATGATAAAAGGAACAGGGAAATTTAATTATAAAGGAATTTGATGTATGACATAATTGAGAAACTATGTGTAAATTGTAAGGACCCGATTTTCATAACCCAGAAATTTCTTTAAACTTTATTCATGAAAGTGAAGTGATTACTTTTAAAAGACATTACTCAAACGGTTTGGAAAACCTGATTGAATATATATATAAGTTCAATTCATCTTTCAGGTGTGGAAATAATCAATTGTTCACTTCATTAAAAACATGTCATTACACTTCCTTTTAATTACATAATTTATACAATTATCCTTTCTCAAATAATACTTTTTCTACAATCATTAATCCCATCTCATTACACCATTTAGAGGAGTTCAATTTCACAATAGAGTCACTATCACATGGTTCTCATATTACAAATACAAATCAATTACATGATTATCATATTACATGCATTAGACAAATACCACCTTGAATACATAAAGTAATTGCTCAATCCCGTACTCTTCTCAACGATCATCCAATGCGCTACAGCCACAACCTGAACTCAAATACATAACACATACAAACAGAAACAAAAGGGAGTAAGAACCAACTATGGTGACCACAGCGTGGAATTACATGGAGCAATAACATTAAAGTATTAAAACCTATACAACATCTAGAATCATTCATAGTAAACATATACCGATTATACACCAGTCAATACCTTAAACCAGATAATGTTCACTTATTCAATCGATATAATCATCATATTTCACTTAGACAATTCAACCAATTAGTACAACATACCATAGCATATTTACTCCTTCAATTAACATCTTTTACATTTTACATACACAATTTATCCAATTTCATCTTCATCAAACTTCCTATTACCATAGTTACTCGCAAATACCCAACAACAATCCCATACCCAAATACGGTACACTAATTTTCAAAGCAATACAACACTTCCAAAGCAATACAATACTTGCTACGAATAGCCAATACCACGAAGGGCAAGTCAGTCATTTTCAACGAGCCAATACCACGAATGGCAAGTCAGTCATTGCTACGAAAAGCCAATACCACGAAGGGCAAGTCAGTCATTGCTCAACGAGCCAATATCACAAAGGGCAAGTCAGTCATAGCTCAACGAGCCAATACTACAAAGGGCAAGTCAGTCATTGCTACGAATAGCCAATACCATGAAGGTCAAGTCAGTCATTGCTATGAATAGCCAATACCACGAAGGGCAAGTTAGTCATTGCTCAACGAGCCAATACCACAAAGGGCAAGTCAATCATTGCTCAAAAAGCCAATACCATAAAGGGCAAGTCAGTCATTGCTCAATGAGCGAATACCACAAAGGGCAAGTCAGTCATTGCTACGAATAGCCAATACCACAAAGGGCAAGTCAGTCATTGCTACGAATAGCCAATATCACAAAGGGCAAGTCAGTCATTGCTACAAATAGCCAATACCATGAAGGGCAAGTCAGTCATCGCTACGAATAGCCAATACCACGAAGGGCAAGTTAGTCATTGCTCAAAGAGCCAATACCACGAAGGGAAAGTAAGTCATTGCTCAAAGAGCCAATACCACGAAGGGCAAGTCAGTCATTTCTCAACCTATTAAGGTGTAACACCCTAAATTTTAAGCCTTTAAAATTATAGTATTAGTCTTGAGATCCTCGCTTGAGCGAGAGATTCTCGCTTGAGAGAGAGAGAGACTCACCTAGGAGGGTGAAATACTGGGCTATACTGGAGGATCCTCGCTTGAGCGAGAAATTCTCGCCTGGGCGAGAGAGGCTCACCTGGGAGGGTGAAATCCTGGAGTATACAGGAAGATTCTCGCCTGAGCGAGAGTTGTCTCGCTTGGGCGAGAAATATCATTTTGGGGTGTTGGCACTGTGAGATTCTCGCTTGAGCGAGAATCCCTCGCTTGAGCGAGAGGGTCAGATTTGAGTTTTTAAAATGGGCGGGATTTTCTCGCTTGAGCCAGAATAAGCTCGCTTAATCGAGAACCCGACGAGACAACATTTAATGAGAAACCCCTAAACACAATCTAAGGTTTAGAAAAGAAGAAGAGTGAGAGAAGAGAGCTTTTTCAAGGACAAAAAGCTTGGATACTCATCTTAGAGCTTGAGAAGAGGTAAAACTCTAGATTCTAACTCTCTTCTTCTCTTTAAAACCTATTTTGGGTATGTTGGATCTCTTCTCAAAAATGAAGGAAACCATGGAAACTCATCCTTTTTAGTGATGATTCATTTTATGTCATTCTTACCTTGTAAACTCTTGGTTTAGAGATAGTATCTCAAGAATGGAAAGGGTTGTGGTTTGATTCATGAAAACCCCAAAACCCTAAAAGTGAAAATGTGGTAAAAGGAGAGAATGAGTAAAATGCTAGAGGTAGAAGATGAATTTGCCTCCAGATATTGGAATATGAGATGATTATGAATGTTTTAGATGGTGGACTACTTATGATGAATATTTTGTATGATTAAGTGATGCAATATAAGTTGTTTATGCGATATTTGGAATAAATGTCTAACAATGTGTTATGTGTTGGGATGAGGAAAGATCCCTCACCTTAGGTTGCTTAAGCTCTGTTTCTCCGCAAAAGAGCCACATCTCCCTTCATCTCCTTCATTCTCCAATGTTCTATTTCTACCGCCAAAACCCTCCAATGTGCCACTAAGAAGCAAGGGGAAGAGGTTTTGATGAGTTTTGAAGTTTAGTGGAGGATATAATGGTTCATTTGGGTGGAGCCGCCGTTGGGAGAGAAAGGGGAAGATAAAAAATGAAGATTAGGGTTTTTAGATCCCTTTTTTCACTTTTATAGTTGTGCAGCCTCCCTCGGGCGAGAATGGCTCGCTTGGGCAAGAATTTCGCAGTTTTTCAGCTTTTCAACTCTGACGCTCTCGCCCGGGCGTGGAATTCTCGCTCGGGCGATAATCGGGCAGTATGCTAAGGCTCCTCCCTAGCCTGGGCGAAAATTCTAGCTCAAGCTAGAATTTGACAGCTTTTCCAGATTTGACTCTCGCTCAAGCGACCACTTCCTTGTTTAAGCGAGGTCTCCGGGAAACTTATATTAGAACACCGAGTCTCTCACTCGTGCGAGGTCATGTCTCTCAAACGAGGATTGCCCAATATATATTGCAACACTCTACTTTTTCCAATCATTCCGAAAACGAAATTTGGGGTGTTACATAAATGAATTAAAATAAGGAAAATATTTCAAGGGTAGAATTTGGGTCCTTACAAAAAGTGTAAGAGGTTTTGTGTGAAATTTGATATGAAAGTTGTTGTGAGTTGTTCTTATTGTTCTTATGAGTTATGTATTCCAATGCCTTCATATAGGCTTTCCAATCAACCATAATAGCTCTAGGAGAGTGTAGGTTTCGTTTGGATTGAAACAATTTCGTTTGGGGTGAAAGTTTTTCACTTTCAAATCTGAAAACTAGTGTAACAACTCTCAGTAATCGATTACAGACAGTGAGTAATCGATTATCCAAACATCCTGTCCAACAGCATTTTCGATCACTTAGCGTAATCGATTACAGTATTTGAGTAATCAATTACTCAAGTGTCCTGTCCAACAAGTTTGTAAAAATGTTTTAGTGTAATCAATTACAGCTCTTTGAGTAATCGATTACCCTCTTTGCTTAAATTGGTAATCTGTTATGTGACACCCTTAATTTAAGTCTTTAAAATTATAGTATCAGTCCTGGGATTCTCGCTTGAGCAAGGGATTGTCGCCTGGGCGAGAAAGGCTCACCTGGAAAGGTGAAATCATGGGCTATACTGAAGGATTTTCGCTTGAGCAAGAGTTGCCTTGCTTGAGCGAGAGTGGTCTCGCCTGAGCGAGAGTTGTCTCACCTGGGTGAGAAAGATGACATTTTGGACTTGTCTAGGCTGTAAGATACTCACTTGAGTGAGAGATGCCTCGCCTGAGCGAGAGATGCCTTGCCTGAGCGAGAGTTCCCTCGCCTGGGCGAGAGGGTCAGATCTGAGTTTTTAAAATGGGCAGGATTTTCTCGCTTGAGCGAGAATGGGCTCGCTTAAGCGAGAACCCGACGAGTTTTCATTAAATGAGAAACCCCAAACACATTTTAGGGTTAGAAATTGAAGAGAGGTGAAAGAAGAGAGTTTTTCAAAGGGCAAGGAGCTTTGATACTCATCTAAAAGCTTGAGAAGAGGTAAAACTCTTGATTCTAACTCTCTTCTTCCCTTTGAAACTTGTTTTGGGTATGTTGGATCTCTTCTCAAAATGTGAGAAACCATGGAAACTAACCCTTTTCAGTTATGGTTCATTTTATGTTGTTTTTCTCTTGTAAAGTCTTGGTTTTGAGTTGGTATTTCAAGAATGGAAAGGGTTTGTGGGTTGATTCTTTGAAACCCCAAAACCCTAAAGAGAAAATGTGGTTAAAAGGGGAAAATGGATAAAATGCTAGAGGTAGAAGATGATTAAGCATTCTAATGTTGAAATATGAGATGAATATGTATGTTTTAGATGTTTGTAAACTTATGATGAAAGTAGTTTAGAAACATTGAAAATATGTTAAATATCTTGAATGGTTAAATAATGCAATATAAGTCGTTTATGTGATATTTGGAATAAATGACTAACATTGTGTTATATGGTGGGAATGAGGAAAGATCCTAAAGTTGGCGGCGGTGTCGGTGGAACTTGCGAAGTTACCAAAAACCAAACCCAACACTCACCAAGGTAAGGATAAGTCTTTAACTTATGCATTGTGTTAGAAAATGCGTGGATTTTCTGGTTGCGGATAATGAATGAAGTTGTTAACCACTTATTTATTATAAACATATATGGATATGTTTGTAATAATAATGGCGTGAATTTACTGTTTATGAATTGATGAAGTGTCAATGAAAAGAAAACTCGTTTTTAGCCGACCATGATTGGTTAGCGACTTTGTCGCAAGTGATGTAGCAAACTTTGGCTCAAGTGATGTAGCAAGCTTTGGCTCAAGCAATGTAGCAAACTTTGGCTCAAGTTATGTAGCATGAATTTAAAAAAGAATGTATATTTTAGCTAACCGAAAGGGTATAGCGACTTTGGCTCAAGTTATGTAGCAAGCTTTGGCTCAAGCGATGTAGCAATGCTTTGGCTCAAGCGATGTAGCAATGCTTTGGCTCAAGCGATGTAGCAAGCTTTGGCTCAAGCGATGTAGCAAGCTTTGGCTCAATCGATGTAGCACGCTTTGGCTCAAGCGATGTAGCAAACTTTGGCTCAAGTTATGTATCATGGTTTTCAAAAGTGTAAACGATGAAAATGCTTTTAAGTTCATTTGACTTTAAATTGTTTATTTAACCTTATTGAAATGTGGATTAACATACATTGTCATTTATTGAGTTAACGACTTACTCCTTTGTGTTTTTTGTGTATGGTCAATGTTAATCCCATTGCAGGTAGTTGGAAGATGTAAGGATGTTTTGATTTTGAAGCTTAGAGGCTTTTATTTTTGAAGTTCTTATTTCCATTCTTTTGTAATCTAACTGATTGTATTCTGAAACTGACTATTTGTAATCATGGGCCTGATTTTTGTATATGTTAGGCACCATGGATAATGGTATCTTTGGATATTTGTAGCTATGGGGATTTTGGAAACCCATAGCTAGTGGTATGCGGTAGTTACTGTGCTGCATTAATACGAATTGTGTTTTTCTGTCAAACGAATGTGTATGTCGTTATTGGTTCATAGATTGAGTGTGAAGTGGAAAATGAGATTTTAAAATAAGGTTATGCAATTTGTAAATGTAAGTTACAGGAAATTGCATGAAATTGGATTAAAATAAGGAAAAATTTCAAGGGTAGAATTTTGGGTCCTTACATGTTACTTCAAAGACAGTAATGAATTACTTTTAGCCGTTGGAGGTTGGATAACTCTTTTCTCACTCATGTAACTTGTTACTCAAGTACAATAACCCGTTACATATCATTTTTTATTTTCATTTTTTATCATTTTGAACATTATTAACTAAGGTATTTAAAGAGTATTAGGATAGAAGTACCTACAAGACTTAGACTCTATTTCTTGAAGATTTGTCTTCTTTAGTCTTGATAAGTATTATTCCTTTCTTATTTTTGGTAATGTTGGTGTCTTCATCAAAACCGTGCCAATGTCAGCAGCAAAATCTTCTTCACATTTTCGTTTTTTTCTTTGTTTAACCAATGTAATAATGATCGAAGTTCCCACAACATGAAGATAACATGTGTTTATCAAGTGATACTTGGATTGACTTTTGGTTTGTCATTTTAGGATTTATCATCATCAAATCAATGTAATAAGTGGTGTCATAAGTTGTAGGTTAATATTCAATATCAATGACAAAGATGCATGCTCAGAAGCACCGACACGTCTAACTCTTTCACGTGTCGGTGTCGGACACTTATCCGACACGGATACGCTCCGATTCGTCATGGATACATATCCGTAGAGTATCCAAAAATAAAAAATAAAAAATATATTAAGATACGTGTCTGAAACGTTTTGAACAAAAAACTAGGATATATAGGATACATATCTGAAACATTTAAAAAAAACTAGAATAGATATGATACGTTTTAATCAAAGCATCCCAATAATCAAGATAAATACCAACTTATTTAAAGACAAACACTAGTGAAGGCAAACACTAATGGAGAACAATGATTTGCAATTTCCATTATACTTTCTACTTTGAATATGTTGATTTACGCTTATAATTTTATCATATTTTATATACTTTTTACAATTTTATACATGTATCCTTGAACGTATTGTATCCTATATTTTATAAAAATACGTATCGGCATATTGGATACGTATCGGCGTATCAGATACGTATATACGTATCAGATACGTATCGGCGTATCAGATACATATCGTATCCGACACATGTATTCGTATCTATGCTTCATAGGCTGCAGGGCTTCCCTTTTATGTGATTGAAATTGACTTTAAAATGTAACACAATATTATTAATATCGTACTGGTAAATATAATAGTTGGAGTAATTATATAGTAGTATAACAGTTTAATCAATTCTTCAATAATTAAATCACAAAAAAATTAATTTATGTATATTATAATAAATATAATAAATCTATAAAAAAATATTATTTGCAACATGTAATTCAGTTATTGAAATCGTTCAACTCACAGTGTTACAAACAACTAGCACATTCAAAGTGTTTGAATCCTTAATGTTAATTTGAAAATTATGAAATTTTTCATTGCACAAACTTGTTTTATCAGGTATGACATGGTTTGACTAGTATTTTTCAATTTTAACTTATTTAATTACATGTATGGTATAATTGTCATATTTTATTGGTATGAGATTAGATTAATGGTTGAACCAACTAGAAAGGTATGATATTTATAGCTATGATGTGACCTTGAAGCAACCAAAAAATTTACTTAAAATTCTAAAATTAAAAAATATTAGTTTTGTGAGGTTTCTGACTTAGATTCTTGAATGAACCAACTAAGGATTTATCAAGATCTAAATCATGTTGTGGTATCACAGGTGTGACACCATTCACCACCATATTCTTTCTTTCCCGTCCATTTCATTACTCTTTTGTTTTCATTATTTTCTGATTTCGTTTTTCTGTTATTCTGTTTATGTTGGGTTTAAGTGATTATTCTCAATTGTTGCAGGTGTTATCTTTCCAAGAATGGTCAAAGTTAAAGACAAGTGTTACATCGTTTAACTAAACAAGTTATTTGTATAAGTGTTTTTGTATGAACCAATGTAGATATTAGGCCTTGAAAAATATAATTACTAAATACCCTCAACACATGAGTCCAATAATAATACTCTTGACATCAACACTAAAATGATGAGTGTCCTTACCAATGTACATACTAGATAGCAACTTAAGAAAGAGTAAATTAGCTTTGCAATAAATTCATTATTTTTAAACACCTTAAAATAGAATTGCAATGGAAGTAGATTTGTGAAAAAACAAACGTTGCAGAAATTTACTAGTTCACCTTCTACAATCGAAGGCTACATCTAGTCGCCTTTACTTGATTCAAGGGATTTTCACTATATCAATCTGAGTATCTATTATTAGTCTCACACTAAGACTCTTTTCTTAGAACAATCAAATAACTTAAAGAAAGTACACCAGAAAGTACACCGCTTTCTTGTTTACAAACACACTCATCAAGTTGTAGAAGGCTAAGGATCACTATACTCAATTTAGTTTATGTATGGATCCGTTATAAGAACACTCAAACTTAATAACACACTTTTCTATTGGTTTTTCATCAACTTAAAAAGTGCAGAAAACTTTTTGTCAAAAACTTAGAAAAAATGAATACACATGTGTAAATTTGCTACATGAAAGTGTTGTAAGGTTTGTTGTTTGTTTCATACATTTAGGATAGTATTTATACTCTTTAGAAGGGTTCCAAGATCCATCGAAGGAGGTACAAATTATTCAGGAAGACAATGGTTCGGTGGATAGATGTTGGTTATGTTTCAAAATCAAAACAACATTTCTAGCATATAGTAATCAGTTACTGTGTCGTAGGAATGACAACAGAGCGGATCGAAGTCGGGTGTGTGCTTACTCAATCCTGAACCTGAAATCCAGAACCCAAACCCAGACTAAGCAGGGTTGAAAATAATGCTATCATCCTTGAACCCGTCGATTTTTGGGAACCTGAACCCGACAGGAACCCGCTCAAAACCTATATTTCTCTCTATATATAGGTTCTATATGTATGTCTAATTTCTCTCTATATATATATAGGTTTAATATATATATGTCTAATTGAGTTTGGGGCAGGTTTCGGATTGGGTATTAGTTGTACCAAACCTGAACCCATACTTCAAGTTGAACTCGTGTAAAACTCGAATCCACTCATAGTGGGTTTTCCTATTTAAATTTGGGTTGGATTTTGATGAGTATCCACAGGTTCAGTTTTTATTGTCATCCCAACTATGTTGTGGTAATCAAAGATTGTAGTTTATTGTCCAATAGAGTAATCAATTACTCACTTATAGTAATCGGTTGCTGGCCCTTTTCCATGACAAGTAACCTGCTACTCTGTTTCAAGTAACATGTCGCGATTTCAAGTAACATGTTACTTGGTTTTCTAGAAACATCTTTTTAAGACCTTGTAACTTCAAAATATTTGTAAAAATATTTTCAAGAGCATTATATGATAAAGAATGACTCATAAATGTAAGACCTATACTAAAAAGCGATTCAAATCTTATCTATTATCTTGTGCTCTCCATACTTCAAGGTTTTCAATCTTTTTCTTGTTTTTATTTATGCATGATTTGCATGAAATAGACAAATTTCCTCTATCTTTTTTATTTATGTTGCATGGATTGAAATACAATCTATAATTTAAATTATGCATCATTTGCATGAAATAGACAAATTTCCTCTATCTTTTTTATTTATGTTGCATGAGTTAAAATACAATCTATAATTTAAATTATGCATGAAATGCTAAGGCCGAACACATACTACTTAAAAAGCATGACATGTATCTTAAGAAGCATTTGATTTTTTTAGGGATGCATGATTTATACGAGGAGGCAATTTTTGATATATATGAGGCACAAAAGTGCATGATATGTAGCTAAATAATGCATGTAATTTTATTTTTAGAATGCATGTGATTTAGAGTGCATGAGACTAACTATTAAATGTCATATTTTAAATGCTTGAAGAGGTATGAAGTGATTTATTTTTTGGTTTTTAAGGCAATGGACAGAGAGATTTACGATAATGAATGGAATGATATGATGAGATAGTAGATTAGAATGCACGAAATAGCAATATATGAAATACAATGTTTGAATGATTTATTTTTTCTTTAATAAATGCATGCATGAATGGATTAATGAATGAATAATTATATGAATGTCTGATGTTTTTTTCTTTTTATATGCATGTATTCATGAATGAATAAGCCAATATATTTTTTGAGTGCATGTATGCATGTAAGAATGTTTGAATGGTGTATTTTTCCTTTTGAATCTATGCATGGATAGAGTGTTTGATAATGCTAATTCGTTCTAGGGGTGATTTAGCTATCACTACAAATATGGAATGTCCAAATGTGGCCACATCCATCATACAATTCAGGGTAACCTAAGGCAATGGTGTGTTGCCCTAAATTCTTACTATGATGAAAATTACCCTTAGGATGATGAATCCTACCAATGGAACTTGATTTGCATGCAAATATGGTATCTTTATGGTACAGAAATACCAAAGTGTAATGATATCCTACCCCCACTCACTTGAATTATGGTGAGATCACCTTATTTAAAGGACAAAAGTCCCAAATTATGATGATAAATAAAAATAACGAAGAGTAAAATTGAAAGTGTACTTCATGTGTCCTGCATGAGATACATCATACAAGGTCTTTTTGGGAACATGGAAAAGTCATTGTCTTAGGGCATAGTCTTGGGTATATTTCTAGACTTCTATAAGATTCCAAAATTGCATCCCTTTCCTGAAAGAAGAAAAAACCAAATATAATTGGCTAGAAACGAGAGACATACTCAAGATCCTAACTCGCAATAGTTGTAACAATTCAATTAGTTCACCCTATCAATACTAGAGATGATGCAAGGTCATTATTGGCAATGTGAGTGTTCCTCCTACCCTAACATTTCTCTAATACTTGAGTATATGGTATATGTGTGTGTCAAAATACAGGTGTGTCATGTTGTGTATGTTAGGAAGCATGCAAACATGACTTTTTTATTATAAAAAACAGAGTGAATATATACAAAGGATTAAACAAAATTATATTAATTAAAAGAATTCAAACAAGGTAAGAGGCTATCATGAACCCATGCAATCAACGATTTTAGGATATACTCTTTAAAAAAACTTCCTAGTGGAGTTACTAGCTATCATGACCTGATTTTTGGTTAACACTTGTTAACAGCTTAATTGGTTGAAAATGGAAATCACACAATCTTCCAAATGATTTGGAGTCGCCACTAAGTTTTTGCAAATAAGATTCATAAAATCATCTTTATATCAAATTTTAGGGATGGCAATATGGGCTTGGACTAACGGGCCAGCCCCTTTAGATTGTCATTTTTAGCAGGTCGAGCTGGAGATTTTTGCCCAAAAACCCATATTCAACCAGGTTTGGAAGCCCGTTTTTTAGACGGACCATGGAGGGTCGGATCGGGCTGGCCCGATGGGCCAAAATTAAAAATATGTATCACCAAATAAGGAAACATTAAAAATATGATGAGATTGAGAGGGCTAAATGCAATGGTTGCAAAACCATATATAAATGTGGGGTTAGTGATGGTAAAGACTATGATACGTTACATTTACATCTTCATAGAGGAAGATGTACTAAAATAAAACATGGTGATGTTGGTAAAATGTTTATGGATAAGGAAGGAAAATTGATGCCTCGAAAGATTGATCAAATGTTGGTCAAATGTTTATGGATTAGGAGCAATGTTTTAAAAACCGTGCCGTACCGGCCGGTTCAACCGGAAAACCGGTGAACCGGACCCCTAACCGGTACGGTACGTATGTTATACCGCATATGCAATAGAACCGGTCAAAACCGGTAAACCGGTTTAAACCGGTCGGTTTGTACATTAATTTTTTTTATTTTTAAATTTCAAATTTTCAATTCTTCACCAATTCTTCAACTTCAATGATTGATACTTGGGTCATTTATTTGTATTTTGCGTTTGTTAAGTGATAATTTTGGATAAATATATGTTTTGTACTTTAGACTTTGATTTTATTATAGACTTAATGTTATCTGTTTGTGTGAATTTGAAGTAAATTATGAATATGGATTATAAATATGAATATCTACTTATTTGAAATTTTTTGTTATAGGTTTACATATATATATATATATAAGCAAGTATGTCCGGTTTAACCGGCATGCGGTTTAATTACTGAACCACTGGTTGAACCACTGTACCACTATACCAGTACCCTAACCGGTACGATTTTAATAACATTGATTAGGAGTAAGAAGCTTTATTGTGAACTAGGAGTCTAAAAGTTTAAGATTATGTTGCCTTGTTGTTTAGAAATTACAAATTTTAAACTAATACGATATATTATTGTGAGATTGTGGACTTTGGTTTGTGATTTTTTATTTGAAAATACATTTATGAGGCGCAATGATCATTTATTTGTGAAATTGTGATTGAGTTGATTATAAATGTGTGTCTTGAACAAAAAAGACACGCTAGCACGCCGGCATGTCAGCCTTGCCAAATATGGTTTGGGCTTAGGGATGGGAAAAATACCCGGACTCGTGGGTAACTGTCAAAATACCTACAATGGGTAGCCGCAAAAATAGCTCATGGGGGAACTAGTATCATGATACCTGTCCCACGTATACCCGCATATATATTTTAATTAAATATTTTATACTTAATTATTATTAATTTAACATTATATTTTTCTATTTTATTATTATTTCATAATAAAATTTAGTGATGAGACTATAATCATAAAATTATTAGAGATAGAAAAAATACCCGGACCCGTGGGTACCCGTTGTGACACCCTAATTTTATTTGCCTTGTATAGTGAAATTTTGGGGTATTGTGGGTGATTCTCTCTTAAGCGAGAGGGGCCTCGCCCAAGCGAGAGACCCAATATATGTTCCTAGGATTTCCTGGGATTCTCGCCTGGGCGAGATGTGGCTCGCTTGAGCGAGAGTTGGCTCGCCTGGGCGGGGGAGAGTGTGTTGACACTGAAGGATCCTCACTTGAGCGAGAATCCCTCGCTTGAGTGAGAGCGTCAGATCTGAAAATTTAAAAGGCGGGATTTTCTCGCTTAAGCGAGAATTGGTTCGCTTGAGCGAGAACCCAACGATTTCACTTTAAAATAGAAACCCTCAAACACTTTTAAGGTTAGAAATTTAGAGAGAAGAGAGAAGAAGGTGATTTTGAGAGCAAGAACTCGTGGGAATCATCTAGAAGCTTGAGAAGAGGTTAATCTATTGATTCTAACTCTCTTTCTCCCTTTCAAACTCGTTTTGGGGTGTATGGGATCTCTTCTCAAAATGTGAGAAACGATGAAACTCTTCCTTTTGAGTTGTGGTTCGTTTTATGTTGTTTTTCTCTTGTAAACTCTTGGTTTAGAATTAGTATTTCAAGAATGGAAAGGGATTGTGGACTTTGGTTTGTGATTTTTTATTTGAAAATACATTTATGAGGCGCAATGATCATTTATTTGTGAAATTGTGATTGAGTTGATTATAAATGTGTGTCTTGAACAAAAAAGACACGCTAGCACGCCGGCATGTCAGCCTTGCCAAATATGGTTTGGGCTTAGGGATGGGAAAAATACCCGGACTCGTGGGTAACTGTCAAAATACCTACAATGGGTAGCCGCAAAAATAGCTCATGGGGGAACTAGTATCATGATACCTGTCCCACGTATACCCGCATATATATTTTAATTAAATATTTTATACTTAATTATTATTAATTTAACATTATATTTTTCTATTTTATTATTATTTCATAATAAAATTTAGTGATGAGACTATAATCATAAAATTATTAGAGATAGAAAAAATACCCGGACCCGTGGGTACCCGTTGTGACACCCTAATTTTATTTGCCTTGTATAGTGAAATTTTGGGGTATTGTGGGTGATTCTCTCTTAAGAGAGAGGGGCCTCGCCCAAGCGAGAGACCCAATATATGTTCCTAGGATTTCCTGGGATTCTCGCCTGGGCGAGATGTGGCTCGCTTGAGCGAGAGTTGGCTCGCCTGGGCGGGGGAGAGTGTGTTGACACTGAAGGATCCTCACTTGAGCGAGAATCCCTCGCTTGAGTGAGAGCGTCAGATCTGAAAATTTAAAAGGCGGGATTTTCTCGCTTAAGCGAGAATTGGTTCGCTTGAGCGAGAACCCAACGATTTCACTTTAAAATAGAAACCCTCAAACACTTTTAAGGTTAGAAATTTAGAGAGAAGAGAGAAGAAGGTGATTTTGAGAGCAAGAACTCGTGGGAATCATCTAGAAGCTTGAGAAGAGGTTAATCTATTGATTCTAACTCTCTTTCTCCCTTTCAAACTCGTTTTGGGGTGTATGGGATCTCTTCTCAAAATGTGAGAAACGATGAAACTCTTCCTTTTGAGTTGTGGTTCGTTTTATGTTGTTTTTCTCTTGTAAACTCTTGGTTTAGAATTAGTATTTCAAGAATGGAAAGGGTTTGTGGGTTGATTCATGAAAACCCCAAAAACCCAAAATGAAATGTGGTTAAAGAGGAAAATGAGTAAAATGTTAGATGTAGAAGACGAGTATGCACTCTAATGTTGAAATATGAGATGAATATGTATATTTTAGATGTTTGTAAACTTATAATGAAAGTAGTTTAGAAACATTGAAAATGTGTTAAATCTCTTGTATGGTTAAAGATGCAATATGAGTTGTTTATGTGTTATTTGGAATAAATGACTAACATTGTGTTATGGTGGGAATGAGGAAAGATCCTAAGGTTGGAGGCATTGTCGGTGGAACTTGCAAAATTACCAAGGACCAAACTCAACACTCACCAAGGTAAGGATAAGTCTTTAACTTGCGCATTGTAATGGAAAATGTGTGGATTGTCTAGTTGTGGATAATGATCAAGTTGTGAATTGCTTATTTATTATAAACATATATGGGTTTGTTTGTAATAATGATTGCGTTGATTTACTGTTTATGAATTGATGGTATATCAATGAAAAGAAAACTCGTTTTTAGCTGACCATGATTGGTTAGCGACTTTGGCTCAAGTGATGTAGCAAACTTTGGCTCAAGGAATGTAGCAAACTTTGGCTCAAGCGATGTAGTAAACTTTGGCTCAAGTAATGTAGCAAACTTTGGCTCAAGTGATGTAGCAAACTTTGGCTCAAGTAATGTAGCAAACTTTGGCTCAAGTGATATAGCAAACTTTGGCTCAAGTGATGTAGCAAGCTTTGGCTCAAGCGATGTTGCAAGCTTTGGCTCAATCGATGTAGCACGCTTTGGCTCAAGCGATGTAGCAAACTTTGGCTCAAGTTATGTAGCAAGATTTTCAAAAGTATAAATGATGGAAATGGTTTTAAGTATATTTAACTCTAAATTGTTTACTTAACCTTATTAAAATGTGAATTAATGTATATTGGCATTTATTAAGTTAACGACTTACACCTTTGTGTTTTCTGTGAATTGTCAATGTTAATCCCATTGCAGGTAGGTGGAAGATTTAAGGATGTCTTGATTAGGAGCTTAGAGGCTTTTAGTTTTCGAAGTCCTTATCTTCATTGTTTTGTAATCTAACTGATTATGTTTTGAACTGAGTATTTGTAATCATGTGCACAATATTTGTACATGTTTGTAGACATGGATATTTGTAACTCTGGATATTTGTAGCTATGGATATTTTGGAAATCCATAGCTAGTTGTATGCGTTAGTTACAGGGACGCATTAGTATGAATGATGATTTTCTGTCAAACGAATGTGTAGGTTGATATTGACTTATGAAATGAGTGTGAATAGGAAAGTGGGATTTAAAATAAAGTTGTTGAATTTGTAATTATAAGTTATCGGAAAATGCATGTAAAAGGAATAAAAATAAGGAAAAAATTTCAACGGTAGAATTTGAGTCTTTACAATATGGTATCAGAGCATAGTTAATCCTGCGGCCTAGGGTATAGCCTTACATGCTTCTTTATGATCTTTATGTGCTTGAATTGTTTGATTTGTACAAATTGCTAAGTGATTATGTGATTTTTGTTTAAATAAAATTCGGTTACTAACAAGTGAATGAGTATAGGTACACATGGCAGGAAGAGGAAGATGAGCTAGTCAGAATGTTCTGAATGATCTGTTGGCTCAGATGGTGGCTGCACTGCAACAAGTTAATGAGAACTTGCATAGCCTAAACCAAAACACCGCACCAAGTCCGAGTTCGTAACCCCTAGTTCCACCCAGACCGGCAGAGTACCGAGGTTTGGATGAGTTCTACAGGAGGAACCCCAGTCAATTCCACGGTGGATTTGCTCCTGATGCTGCCATTGAGTGGATCCAAGGAGTGGAGCAGATCTTCAGGGCCATGAGTTGTTCCGAGGCTCAGAAGTTGGTGTATGCCACTTATATGCTAGTGAAGGAGGCCAAAAACTGGTGGGAATTTACTCGACGCCAAATGGAAGCGGAGGGACAATTGATCTCCTGGGGTACATTCAAGGAGAAATTTCTTCATAAGTACTTTCCTGTTGATCTGAAGGGGAAGAAGGAAATAAAGTTTTTGAAGTTGTAGCAGGGAAGCATGTCGGTGGGGGATTATGCGGCTAAGTTTGAAGAATTGGCCCGGTTTTGTCCCTACTCCGAATTGGAGGTGGATGGGAGGTCCAAGTGTTCTAAGTTTGAATCGGGTTTGAAACCCAAGTTGAAAAGCATATTTGGGCACCAAGAGATTGCTGATTTTCCTACCTTGGTGAACAAGTGCAGGATGTATGAGGATGACCTGGCAGCCGATGAGGCGGCATCACATAAAGTAATTCCTCCCAAGCACTTTGAGCCTCAACGGAATTTTTTGCACAGAAAAGGGAAGGGCAAGGTGTTCCAGGAGGAGCGAAAACATTACTCTCCAACAACTAGTAGCCGGGGATATACTTTGCATGGGCTGAGGACTCATGTGAACGCCGGAGGGTCACAGTTGAACTCTCCATCATTATGCAACAAATGTGGCCGACTTCATGTTGGTGATGTGTGCCCCGGGACGACACGTAGCTGCTTTCAATGCAGGGAGGTTGGGCATATCAAGAAATATTGTCCTAAGTTACGGTAGAGTGTGAATGTTGTGAGGGCTGAACGACCTCGATCTATCGGCCGAGTGTTGGTTTAGAGGCATCGGATGTGGATGGCCTGATAAAAGGTAATTGCATGGTGGCAGGTATTCCTCTTTTAGTGTTATTTGATTTGGGAGCGACACACTCATTTGTATCTGTTGAATGCGTGAATAGACTGAAATTGCAAACTGAGTCATTGCCTTTCGATTTGGTCGTATCCACCCCAACTAGTGTGCCTGTGGTGGTGTCGACGGTTGTGTCTCGATGTCCGGTAGTGGTAAACGGTAGGACATTTACCGTGGATTTAATCTGCTTACCATTGTCCTAGTTAGATTTAATTCTAGGAATGGACTGATTATCAACAAATCATGTGATGCTAAATTGAGCTGATAAGACTGTTGTGTTTAGAGATCTGGGTGAGATTTCTGAGGAGTCTTGTTATATGAAGCCGTTGTCGGCTAAAGGAGTCAAAACTTCCCTTAAAGAGGGAGGGGCATTGTTTGTTTTGATGGCATCCCAGGAGGGTGTTGAGAAACTCAAAGTTGAGGATATTCCGATAGTTTGTGAGTTTCCTGAGGTGTTTCCTAGTGATATTTCGGAATTGCCTCCAGACAGAGAAGTTGAATTCTCCATAGACTTGGTACCTAGAACGAGACCCATCTCTATAGCTCCTTATAGGATGGCACCGTTAGAGTTGGCTGAGTTGAAAAAGCAGGTTGAAGACTTGCTAGCAAAGAAGTTCATTCGTCCTAGTGTCTCGCCGTGGGGTGCGCCGGTCTTGTTGGTCAAGAAGAAAGATGAGAGTATGAGGTTGTGCACTGATTACAGACAGTTGAACAAGGTCACGATAAAAAACAAGTACTCGTTGCCTAGAATTGATGACTTGATGGATCAGTTGAGAGGAGCAGTGGTATTTTCAAAGATTGACCATTGGTCGGGTTATCATCAACTTCGAGTAAAGTCGGAGGATATTCCTAAAACTGCTTTTAGGACGAGGTATGGGCACTTTGAGTATTTGGTGATGCCCTTTGGTGTGACGAATGCCCTTGTGGTATTTATTGATGACATTCTGGTTTACTCCAAGAGTCGCGAGGAACATGCGGGACACATGAGAATTGTTTTAGATCTTCTAAGTAAGAATCGGTTGTATGCAAAGTTGTCAAAATGTGATTTCTGGTTGGAATCAGTGAACTTCCTTGGACATGTGATATCCCGGGAAGGAGTGGCAGTAGACCCTTCTAAGGTCGAGGCAGTGATGGAATGGGCGGTGCCCAAATCAGTTACCGAGATCAGGAGTTTTCTGGGTTTAGCTGGTTACTACAGAAAGTTCATAGAGGGGTTTTCCAAGTTGGCATTACCCCTAACCAAACTTACTAGAAAAGGGGAACCTTATGTGTGGATGATCCGTTGTGAAGAAAGTTTCCAAGAGTTGAAGCGGAGGTTGACTACCGCACCAATATTGGTTCTTCCTTGTACCGATCGGGATTTCAGTGTTTATTGTGATGCTTCCATGCAAGGTTTGGGTTGTGTTTTGATGCAGGAAGGGAAAGTTGTTGCCTATGCTTCCTAACAATTAAGAACGCACGAGCAAAACTACCCTACACATGACTTGGAACTAGCCGCGGTGGTCTTTGCATTGAAAATCTAGAGACACCATCTTTATGGTGTAAGATTTGAGGTGTACAGCGATCACAAGAGTTTGAAATACCTGTTTGATCAAAAGGAACTGAACATGAGACTGAGGAGGTAGATGGAGTTCCTTAAGGACTATGATTTTGGATTGCAGTATCATCCGGGAAAAGCCAATGTAGTAGCCGGCGCTTTAAGTTGGAAGTCCTTACATATGTCGGCTTTGATGGTTCGGGAAGAGCAATTAATTGAGGAGTTCAGAGATATGAACTTAGAAGTTCAAGTGGGACTCCATTGCATGATCTTGGGAATGCTTAAGATCACTAATGAATTGTTTGACCAGATTAGAGAAATGTAGGTTGGGGATCGCGAACTGAAGGTCAAACACGATTTGATGGCTAGTGGGAAGGAAACTGATTTTGAATCGGACCCTAGTGGAATGTTGCGATATAAGGGAAGGGTGTGTGTACCTCGGGATGCTGAATTGCGAAAGAGTATTTTAGAGGAGTCACACAAGAGTAAAATGAGTTTTCACCCGGGGCAACGAAAATGTACCAAGATTTGAAAAAGCTGTTTTGGTGGTCGGGGTTAAAAAGGGATGTGGCTTTGTATGTCTCGAGTTGTCTCGTCTGTTAGAAAGCCAAGATTGAGCATCAGCGGCCAGCGGGAGAGTTACAGTCACTAGAGATTCCCATTTGGAAGTGGGATAGTATCTCCATGGATTTTGTATCGGGTTTTCCGAAGACTCAAAGAGGATACGACTCGATATGGGTAATAGTGGACCGGTTAACCAAGTCTGCTCATTTCTTACCGATGAACATGAAATATTCCTTGGAACGATTGGCTGAGTTGTATATCAGGAGATCGTTCGGTTGCATGGGATACCGTTGAGCATTGTGTTGGATAGAGATCCTCGTTTCACTTCAAACTTTTGGACTAATTTGCAACCCGCTTTGGGAACTAAGTTGAAATTGAGTTCGGCTTATCACCCACAAACGGATGGTCAATCAGAAAGGACCATACAGTCATTGGAGGATCTTTTGAGAGCTCGTGTTTTGGAACAGCCTGGGAGTTGGGATAATATGTTGCCATTGATTGAGTTCACTTACAACAACAGTTACCATACTAGTATTGGGATGGCCCCTTACGAAGCTTTGTATGGGAGGAAATGTAGAACTTCGGTGAGTTGGTTTGAAACTGGGGAGAACTTAGTGCTGGGACCCGAGTTGGTCCGAGAAACGACGGAAAAGATTAAGAAAATCTGGGAGAATATGAGAATAGCACAGGGTCGACAGAAAAGCTATTATGATAAGTGGCGGAAACCTCTTGAGTTTAAGGAGGGAGATCATGTGTTTATGAGAGTAGTCCCGACTATTGGGATAGGTAGAGTGTAAAAATCCCGAAAGATTACACCAAGATTCATTGGACCATATCAGATATTGTAGAGGGTTGGACTGGTGGCATATCGGATTGCGTTACCTCCATTGTTGTCGAATCCTCACAATGTGTTCCATGTATCTCAATTGAGGAAATATGTTGGGGATTCATCTCATGTGGTTGAATCCGATCAGATAGAGTTGAAGGATAACTTAACCTTCGCGACCTTGCCTGTGAGGATCTTGGATACTAACACTAAGAAATTGAGGGGAAAAGAAATTTCCTTGGTAAAGGTTTTATGGAGCCAAGTGGATGAAGGCGATGCAATTTGTGGAACGAGATATGAGGGAGGATTACCCTCACTTGTTTGAATCAATGTATGTTTAATTTTCGGGGACGAAAATTCTCATAAGAGGGGGAGGATTGTGACACCCTAATTTTATTTCCATTGTATAGTGAAATTATGGGGTATACTGGGTGATTCTCATTTGAGCGAGAGGGCCTCGCCCAAGCGAGAGGCCCAGTATCTGATTCCAGGATTTCGTGGGATTCTCGCCAAGGCGAGATGTGGCTCGCCTGAGCGAGAGAAGGCTCGCTTGAGCGAGAGTTGGCTCGCCTGGGCGAGGGAGAGTGTGTGTTGACACTGAAGGATCCTCGCTTGAACAAAAGCGTCAGATCTGAAATTTTAAAAAGGCGGGATTTTGATAGCAAGAACTAGTGGGAATCATCTACAAGCTTGAGAAGAGGTAAATCTCTTGATTCTAACTCTCTTTCTCCCTTTCAAACTCGTTTTGGGGTGTATGGGATCTGTTCTCAAAATGTGAGAAACCATGAAACTCTTCCTTTTGAGTCGTGGTTCGTTTTATGTTGTTTTTCTCTTGTAAACTCTTGGTTTAGAATTAGTATTTCAAGAATGGAAAGGGTTTGTGGGTTTATTCATGAAAACCCCAAAACCCTAAAATGAAAATGTGGTTAAAGAGGAAAATTAGTAAAATGTTAGATGTAGAAGACCAGTATGCACTCTAATGTTGAAATATGAGATGAATATGTATGTTTTAGATGTTTGTAAACTTATAATGAAAGTAGTTTAGAAACATTGAAAATGTGTTAAATCTCTTGTATCGTTAAAGATGCAATATGAGTTGTTTATGTGTTATTTAGAATAAATGACTAACATTGTGTTATGGTGGGAATGAGGAAAGATCCTAAGGTTGGAGGCGATGTCGGTGGAATTTGCAAAGTTACCAAGGACCAAACCCAACACTCACCAATGTAAGGATAAGTCTTTAACTTGCGCATTGTAATGGAAATGTGTGGATTGTCTGATTGTGGATAATGATCAAGTTGTGAATCGCTTACTTATTATAAACATATACGGGAATGTTTGTAATAATGATTGTGTGGATTTACTGTTTATGAATTGATGGTGTATCAATGAAAAGAAAACTCGTTTTTAGCCGACCATGATTGGTTAGCGACTTTGGCTCAAGTGATGTAGCAAACTTTCGCTCAAGTAATGTAGCAAACTTTGCCTCAAGCGATGTAGCAAACTTTGGCTCAAGTGATGTAGCAAACTTTGGCTCAAGTGATGTAACAAACTTTGGCTCAAGTGATGTAGCAAACTTTGGCTCAAGTGATGTAGCAAGCTTTGGCTCAAGCGATGTAGCAAGCTTTGGCTCAAGCGATATAGCACGCTTTGACACAAGCGATGTAGCAAACTTTGGCTCAAGTTATGTAGCATGATTTTCAAAAGTATAAACAATGGAAATGGTTTTAAGTATATTTTACTCTAAATTGTTTACTTAACCTTATTAAAATGTGGATTAATGTATATTGACATTTATTTAGTTAACGACTTACTCCTTTGTGTTTTTTTGAATTGTCAATGTTAATCCCATTGCAGGTAGGTGGAAGATTTAAGGATGTCTTGATTAGGACCTTAGAGGCTTTTAGTTTTCGAAGTCCATATCTTCATTATTTTGTAATCTAACTGATTATGTTTTTAACTGAGTATTTGTAATCATGTGCACGATTTTTGTACATGTTTGTAGACATGGATATTTGTAACTCTGGATATTTGTAGCTATGGGTATATTGGAAACACATAACAAGTTGTATGCAGTAGTTACAGGGACGCATTAATATGAATTATGATTTTCTGTCAAACGAATGTGTAGACTGATATTGACTTATGAAATGAGTGTGAATAGGAAAGTGGGACTTAAAATAAGGTTGTTGAATTTGTAATTATAAGTTATCGGAAAATGCATGTAAAAGGAATAAAAATAAGGAAAAATTTTCAAGGGTAGAATTTAGGTCTTTACACCCGTCAAAATACCCGCAATGGGTACCCGCAAAAATAACTCATGGGTGGGAATGGGTATCATGATACCAGCCCCGCGGGTACCCGCGTATATATTTTAATTAAATATTTTATACTTAGTTATTATTAATTTCATATTATTTTTGTTTATTTTTCTATAATTTCGTAATAAAATTTATTAATGAGACTATAGTCATAAAATTATCATATTATTTAAGTAAAAATTATTTTTATACACTAATTATTGTAAACTATATAGAAATATAATTAAAATTGGGAACCCGCTGGGTACCCGCAAATAGTGCGGGAATGGGCACGGGTATGAACTACCCGTGCCCGTTCCCATCCCTAAAAATTATCATATACATATTATATCATTTAAGTAATAATTATTTTTATATATTAATTATAGTAAAATGTATACAAATATTATTAAAATTGAAAACCCGTTGGGTACTTGCGGATATCCGCTACCCACACGGGTACCCACAAATAGTGCTGGTATGGGCACGGGTATGCACTACCCCTGCCTGCCCGTCCCCGTTGCCATCCCTAGTTGGGTTGGAATTTTGAGCCCTTTTAGCAATAAGGGTCGGGCCCACCCATGTTTCGGTGTGCCAAAAACATGTCGGGCAAGGTTGTCTAATAACTAGTGCTATAGACTCAAAAGTTAGTTAGAATGCAAGCATGCATCATCACATTGGGGAGATGGAATGAAACATGTATCATTATATTGTTTTGATGAAGACAGAGTGAAGTCAAAGAGAAGACAAGGATAAGACAAGATTAAAGCAAGGTTGATAAGTAAGCTTGAAGACACGAACAACTCAACAAACAACAAGGTCAATACTCAAGATCAACCTAGTAGACTTGGGCTAAGATTTTATATTTCTAGAAGTCTTAAGATGATTGATTTGGTAGAGTATATGCTAGGTGAACCTAGAATGAAAGTCTACTAAAGTCTAAAATTGAATCTAACTAAAATGAGACTTGCATATATTCATACATGATTGACATGCTCATGCATTTACATATGATAACATGATTTTAGTGTATCAAACTAAATTTGTGACATATATCTTCAAAGTTATGTATCATTGATCGAGGTCGTACCCGATGTAAATAATATAAAAGTTTAAAATATAGTCCTAGGAAGTGACTCCTAGATCGTCTCCCAAGGATCATCTTTCAGACAATGGTTAAAACACCTTGTACTTACACACACATGGGGGGTTTGTTGTTTATATGAATATTAAGCATAAACATAAAAGCAACAATAATTAGAAATAAAGAGAAACGGCTACACCTTTTCGGTTTCCTTGATCACAACACAAACCTCGGTTTCATATTATCAATTTCAGATTCTAATCATTGAATTCTTAATTTGTTACGAATCAACTAACTAAGCAATAGTTAATTCAAAGCTCATTTGCCTAAGCCTCAAACTAAGCAATTTCAACACAAACAAACATCATTGAACAAATTCGCACAAACTATGCATTCATACACTACAGAAATGATTGACTAAGCGAAAAACTGATCACAAATCCATTTCTAAACCATGGAGTTATGCAAACCACAGAAATTGGATAAAAGAAATTGATACACATGAGAAACCGAAAATGCATTAAGAACCAAACCTCAAGAGTTATGATAAATTACCAAAGGAGTTTAGTCTAGAAATATAGCCTTACATGGAAGGATTAAGCAAAACCGAAATGAAGAAGAGGGAAAAACGAAAATAAACTAAACCCTAACAGAGAAATTAGAGGGAAAACAGGAATATGATTAAAAATGCTATGGAATAGAATGTGTAATATAATGCCCATCAATCATGCATATGCACATCATGTATAATGTTCATCATGCATAAAAAACACTTTCTAACACAGTTAATCGACTACAACTTGTGTTAATCGATTAAATGAACATGAGGACCCGTTAATCGATTAAGTATGAGATTAATCGATTAAATGGAGTTACAGTAGCTGAAATCTTGAATTTCTTTGGATCATTAATCGATTAAGCTGCAAGTTAATCGATTAAGTCCAACTGGAAAAAAAATTGAATAAAAGCTAATTTTTCCCCTATGTTCATTAGTTAGTCATATATAAAATTCACAAGTTGGTAGATTTCTCTAAACTTATCTTCCATATCATTTGAGAGATAGTTTCTTGATGTAAAAAAAAAGTCATTAGTTTTCAAGTTTCATAGAGAGATAGGATAGTTAAGAATTATCCATTGTGCTTAAACTTTCACATTCATTCTGGAAAATCAAGCTTAATCATACATAGTTTCTTTGACTCTTTGTGAGATTTCTAGGTTGGGTTTTCAGCTCTGTTACTATTTGTAAATCTGCAGAATTTAGGTACATTGTAACTTGGATAGTTAGACGATTTTGTAAGAAATCTTAGTTGCGATTAGGTTGTTGTCTTCACCTTTACAAAGATCTTTGTTGGGAGTGATCATCGGTTGGGGCTATACCGTGAGTATGTGAGGATTATCCGAAAGAGATGGGTTGAAGGTAAAACCGACGTGAGAGACTCTAAGGCCAAGAAGGGTGTGTTTGTGAAGTTTATTTGAACGATTGTTTTGAAAAAAAAGTTATTCAAATAGTGACGAAAATCTCCCAAGATCAAAAGGGGGTGCTTGAATGTAGTTTGCAAGTGCATCTGCAAAAGAACCAGGATAAAAGATCGTCGTCTCAATTTTCATGATCCTTCATATCTTTATTTTAAATTCTTTGAGTAGATTGCATTTGTTATTGATTGAAAACCTTGTATATTTTCGTGCAAAAAAACTATTTTCAAATGAATATTTTAGAAATCACGTTATTGGAAAAATTGTTAATTTGCTTTCGCTCACACTTATTCACCCCCAACAAGTGGTATCAGAGTTAGTACGACAATGCTAGATTAACCGCTTAGATCGTTGATCCTACGCATATATTACCATGAGCTCCACTAACCCTTTCAGCGGCGATGGCGCATCCATCAATCGCCCTCTAGTTTTCAGTTGCAAACGGTACTCCTACAAGAAGGTTATAATGAGAATATTCATAGAGGCCATTGATACAGATATTTAGGATGCCGTATAATATGGACCTTATATTCCACTATACTTGGTGGAAGGAGAAACCAAAGAGAAACCAAGAAGTCTCTTGACCAAAGAGGAAAAGAGGAAAGTGCAGCTTGATTTGAAAGCTAAAAATATTATTACTTCTACACTTTCATATAATGAGTTCTTTAGGGTTTCTCAATGCTTAAGTGTCAAGGAAATGTAGGATACTTTACAAGTAACTCATGAAGGCACTAGTGAGGTCAAGTTAGCTAGGTTAAATGCATTAACACATGAGTCTGAGTTATTTCGCATGTTTCCACATGAATCTATCAGTGATATGCATAGTGATTTACTCACATTGTTAACCATATTGTTGCATTATATAAAGTGTTTTCTATTGGTGAATTGACTAATAAAGTTTTAAGATGTCTTGATTGGAAATGGCAACCAAAATTGACGGCAATAATGGAATCAAAAGATGTGGATTCTATGTCACTCGCAACACTTTTCGAAAGCTTCAAGAACACAAGATGAAGTTAGAACGCTTGACACTCCATGAACAAACGAACAAGAACATCAAAATAATCTCCTTCAAAGCTACAAGTTCATATTCAAGAAGTCAAGAAGAGAAAGTTCATCATTAAGAGTTTGATTCCAACATCGATGATGAAACTATATCCCTCAATGTCAATAAATTTCTTAAGATAGAAGGGAGAACTCAGAAATTTTCACAAACAAGATGCAAAAGACTCAATCAAGAAGAGCAAATATCTCAAAGACAAAACAACTAGTCATGAGTGTAGGAAAGTAGGCCACCTGAGGTACACATGTCCTACTTATATCAAGAGGATTGAGCATAACAGTATGTAAGACTATTGGGACATCAAAGCTAAGGAGGCCTATATCATTTGGGATGAACCCGAAGAGGACACTACTTCAACAAGCATCTCAGAAGATGAAGAATCGAGCAAACTATGCTTAATGGCTCAAAATCTGAATTCTTCCCAAAAAGTGAGCAAGATAAGTCTAGTGAGGTAAACTCTTCTGATTCTAGTTCTAATTCCGATAATTGCCCCACATATGATATACTTTATGGTTGATATGCTGAAATGCATGAAGAACTTAAAAAGTTAACTAAAAAGTATTTGGATAAGAAAAGGTTAATTCTTGAGAATGAAAATAAAATTTGTGAATTGCAATATTTTATTGATGAGTTGAAACTTGATAATTAAACCTTGGATCTTATATATGCTAACTCTTCATGTGATTGTACTACAAATTAATTGAGACTTCTACATGTGAAAATTGCAAAGTTTTAGATGCTGAAAATTATGTTTTGAAGAACAAAATTGCAAATTTCACATATAGTAGTCACAACTTAGACAATCTACTTGATGCATCTAGAAATGTAGGTAACCGATATGGTCTATGTTACATGAATACTAAGAAAAGGAGGTCAAATATGAAATAAGTAGTTTATGCTAAAATGTTGCATCAAAATTTGCCTATTAGCTTTTATAGAGGTTTACATAGACATACTTCCATTTCTTGCAATGTTAGAATGCATGGTATACCTAGTGGACTATATATGTGGATTCAAAAGGGACAAGTTCCCTTAGTTACTAACAAGGGACCCAACATAATTTGGGTACCTAAGACATGCAAGTAAACTTGTTTTGCAGGTGTGTCTAAGGACATATGAATATCAAATCATACTTGGACAGAAGATGTTCTAGGTACATGATAGGTGAGAATATCAAGCTTCATTGACCTATCACCTAAGGAAATGAAAAAGTCATGTATGGAAAAAATTGCTAAATCTAAATGCTTAAAGTTTTAAATCTTATGCTACAAAGGTAATAAGGTATCTTTTATAACTCTAATTGTTACATATTTTTGTGTGACAAAGTGATATCATAATTTCCAGAAAGTATTATAAATTTAAATCTTAGTGAGGCCTATGTTTTCTCAAGTAAAATCCCCTAAAAAAATTTGTAAGGCCATAATCTTATTTCTAGGATATGCTAATCATGAAAAAGTACAACAAGTCAAATCTTATGTTAAGATCAATGACCAATGTGTGAAGAAGATCTTGCTCCTGACCTTGACACGGTTTTGATGAAGAGACCAACATCACAAAAAGAATAAAGGAAGAAGACCTATCAAGACTAAAGAAGACAAAGCTTCAAAGATTTAGAGTCTAAGTCATTTAGGTACTTCTATCCCAAAACTTCAAGAAAATCGGAAAACTCTATGTGTGAAAAAAATAATTTTCACAAATAACATGTAACAGGTTACCATACTTGAGTAACAAGTTACATGAGTGTGAAAAGAGTTATCTATCCTCCAACAACTATAAGTAATCCATTACTGTCTTTGAAGTAACACATTACCATTTTGAGAAAACAGGGTAATCGATTACTCAAAGAACTGTAATCGATTACACTAAGGCATTTTTCAAATTTGTGAGACAGGACCTTTGAGTAATCGATTACTCAAATACGGTAATCGATTACACTGTGTGAAATTCGAAAAAGTTGTTAACAAGATGTTTGGGTAATCAATTACTCACTTGCTGCAATCGATTATTGAGAGCTGTTGTATCAGTTTTCGAATTTCAAAGTGAAAGGGTTTCACTCCAAAATGATTTCTTTCATTCCAAACGAAACATACACTTCCCTATAGGTGTTATGGTTGATTGAAAAGTCTATATAAAGACATTGAAACACTCATAACTCAAGGACACATAATAACAACTCAGATTTCAAACTTTCATAGAAACTCTCAAGCTCTCCCATTTTCTGAATTTTCTGCACTTTTAAGCAACATACTCTTAAACTTTCTAAGTTATTTCAGAGTTGCTTATAAGTGTATTCAAAACTTTTTCAAAGTACAAAGAGCATTATTATCTATTTTATAAGAGTTGTTTTTGGATTGCAAGTTTAGATCTATACACTTGTAAAAGGTAATCCAAGCCATATTGTATATTCTTCACTTTTGCTAAGTACACTTTCTTTCACAAGGGTGTGAAGAGAAAGGGGTTGAGTGACTTGGAATAGTGTTTTCCAAGGGTGTTACTTGGAATAGGGTTTTCCAAGGTTTTTAAGTATAAGTGAGTGTGTAAGGTACAAGGAGATCTCGGGGTGAGATATTTGTAATTGCAACTCATTATATTTAATAAAGGAATCTCTTGCGCGTCGAGAGTACTGGACGTAGCCTTCGGTGGACAATAAGGTGAACCATTATAAAACATATGTGTACTCTCTTCTCCTTATCTTTCTATTTTCCTAAGTCATTATTTTTCTGCATACTTTTTTCGCTGCACTTTAACTTTTATTTTGCATAAAAATTGGCCATAGTTTTGCAACAACTAATTCACCCCCCCCCCCCTCTTAGTTGCATTCTCATTCTTACAATTGGCACCAGAGCTATTATTGAGTAAGTTATTCTCAAAATCTGATCCTACAACAGGATGGCCTCAAGATCATTCCTAGGAGAAGGCTCCAACGTAAATAGACCTCCAAGTTTTGTTGGAGAATGCTACGACTTCTGGAAAATCAAAATGAGGATTTTCATAGAGTCACAAGACTTGGACATATGGAATGCGATCGAGGAAGGACCATATGTGTCACTTACAGTAGTCAACAACACGAGGGAAACAAAGCCAAAATCTTCATGGAACGATGAAGATAAGAAGAAAATGCAATATGATTTAAAGGCAAAGAACATCCTCACATCGGCGCTCGGCATCGACGAATTCTTTAGAGTATCCAACTGCAAATCCGCTAAGGAAATGTGGGATACTATAGAGACCACACATGAAGGTACTGAGGAGGTAAAGAGATCGAGACTGAACACTCTTTCCCAGGAATACAAAATGTTTCGTATGAGACCTGGAAAGAAAATCTTGGATCTTCACAAGAGATTCACTCATCTCACTAACCATCTTATTGTACTTGGTAAAGTGATGTCAAACTGTGACTTGAACCTAAAAGTTCTAAGATCACTAACAAGAACATGGCAACCAAAGGTAACGGCCATTTCTGAAAAGAAAAGTCATTCCAAAATGTTTGTGACTGCTTTGTTTGGAAAATTGCAGGAACACGAACTCGAACTTAGCCAACTTGATCAACACGAAGAACAAGAGAAAAAGAAGAAGAATATTTCTCTTTAGGCAAAAATAGAGAAATATGATTCATTGGAGGAGGAGGACGAAAAGGAAGAGACGGGTGGCATGAGACTCTTCGTGAAGAAGTTCAGTAAGTTCCTTAGAAGTAACAAAGGCGCAAGAACTGGTCAAATAAAGAAGTTCACCAAAAGCAATGAGGCCTCCATTTCAAATCAAAATTTTACATGCTTTGAGTGTGGCAAGCATGGCCACATGAATATGGATTGTCCAAACATCAAGAATGGATTGTCCAAAGAACGAAATGAAGAATGGATGAAGAGGCTACATCGCTTGGGAAGATAATGACACAAGTTCAGCCTCTGAACCAAAAAGCGAAGAGCAAGCACATCTCTCTCTAATGGCGTCTCATCACTCAAATGATGAAGAGGTAAACGAATATATCTCTTTTTCTTCTTCTGAATTACAATTTGATTTTAATGATCTGTATGATGAGTACATGTAATTAACGAAAATGTTTCTAAAACAAAAATCTGAACTAGATTCTCTTAGGAATAAATCATCACCATTCTCATGTCTAAATTGCATTACTCTTAAGGAAAAAGTTTCAACATTGAGTCTTGAACTCAATAAAATGAATAAGAGTAGAAAAAGCTTGAGTAAGATTACTAATGATCAAAGGCACTCTACGGACCGAAGAGGTCTTGGTTATGCAAAAGGCCCTACTCTTAAAAAGCAAAGTAAGTCTACCATGATAGACTTTCAAAAAACATGTATCCATGCATCTACACATAGTAAAAATAAAATTAGGATACATAAGCATCAACTCATATGTTCTTATTTCAAAAATCATGGGCACACACCAAATACTTGTTCTATTAGAAAATATGGTGTTCCCTTAGGACTTTTTAAATGGGTTGAGAAAGGATCTAGCAATGTAGGACCTAAGACAAGTTGGGTATCTAATATAACTTAACCTGTTTTGCAGGTAGATTTGAGAGTCGCACGCAATTTATGGTACTTGGATAGCGACTGCTCAAAGCACATGACGGACGATAAAAGTAAGTTCTTTGTCCTTACTCCAAGGGACAAAGGCTATGTCACATATGGTGACAACAACAAGGGAAGAATTCTTGGAGTTGGTAGAATCGGCAAGTCACCTTCAACAACCATAGAAGGAGTGCTATATGTGGAAGGACTCAAGCACAATCTTCTAAGCATAAGTCAACTTTGTGACAAAGGCTTCCATATATCATTCTACCCAGATAAGTGCATCATTGAAATAAGGAATCTCTAAACTCTAAACTCATTGATAAGAGAATTAATAATATTTATATGATAGACATAGATTCTTCTCTTCCAATAACATGTTAAGTAGTTAATAACAATCATGATGCATGGCTTTGGCATATGAGAATTGCTCACATTCATATGGATCATTTGAATAAGCTAATTAAGAAAGATTTGGTTGTTGGTTTATCCAAGATGAAGTTTGTTAAAGACAAACTATGTGGTGCATGTCAAATGGGTAAACAAACAAAATCTTTTTTCAAGCCAAAGCATATGGTTTCTTCTAATAAACCATTGCAGTTACTATACATTGACTTATTTTGCCCTTCAATGACAAAAAGTTATGGTAGTAACTATTATTCTCTTGTTATAGTAGACGATTTCTAACGATACACTTGGACTCTATTCTTCGTTCATAAAAATGAGGCATTCAAAGTCTTTAGCATTTTTGCTAAAAGAGTCCAAAATGAAAAATCTTTAAAATTCGCTACTATAAGAAGTGATCATGGGGGAGAATTTCAAAACGCTTCTTTTGAGGAATTTTGTGATGATCTTGGGATTAATCACAACTTTTCTGCTCCTAGAACACCACAACAAAATGGTGTTGTTGAGAGAAAGAATCGGTCTTTAGAAGAACTTGCTAGAACGATGTTAAACGAAACTAACCTCCCAAAGTACTTTTGGGCTGATGCGGTAAGTAATGCGTGTTATGTTTCAAATCGAGTTCTCATAAGACCTATTCGAAAGAAAACCCCCTATGAACTCTTCAAATGAAGAAAACCAAACATTTCACACTTGCATGTATTTGGCTGTAAATGCTTCGTTTTAAATAATGGCAAAGAAAACATAGGCAAGTTTGATGCAAAGGCCGTTGAAGGAATCTTCCTAGGCTACTCTTTCACGAGTAAAGCTTATAGAGTCTTTAACAAATGAACTTTAGCCATGGAAGAATTCGTTCACGTCTCCTTTGATGAAACTAATCCCTTAATCAAGGAAAGGTTAACTCTTGCTGAAGAGGACTTGCCAAGTTCCACTATTAATGAAAATGCTATTATTGAAACTACACCTAATGCAGATCATGTGGAAATGGATGATAATCCATCCTTTCAAGAAGAGCATATTCACTCTGATTTACCTAAAGAGCGGAGAACTCATCGAGATCACCCTATAGACAACAATCATTGGCGACATAAGTAAGGGTATCACTACCCGCTTAATGTTGGAAGATGCATGTCTAAACATGGCCTTCGTCTCTGAAATAGAACCATCCAAGATTGATGAAACAATCGAGGATGAGCATTGGATTCTTCCTATGCAAGAAGAACTTAACTAGTTTGAGAGAAACGAAGTTTGGAAACTTGTTCCTAGACCTAAGAATAGGCATGTAATAGGAACTCGTTGGGTGTTTCGAAATAAATCAGATGAAAATGACATTACCATTAGAAATAAGGTTAGACTAGTAGCCCAAGGATACAACCAAGAGGAAGGTATAGATTTTGATGAAACCTTCGCTCCGATTGCTAGACTTGAAGCTATTAGATTACTGCCTGCATATGGATGTTCTTTAAACTTTCAGCTTTACCAAATGGACGTAAAGAGTGCGTTCCTTAACGGGTATATACAAGAGGAAGTATTTGTAGAACAACCTCCTGGTTTTGAGGACTACAAACATCCCTCTCGTGTATACAAGTTAAAGAAAGACCTCTATGGCTTAAATCAAGCTCCACGTGCCTGGTATGAACGTCTAACAAACTTTTTAACGGAAAAAGGATTTTCTAAAGGAAAGGTCGACACTACACTTTTACTAAGAAAATAAATCATCACACTCTCCTTGTTCAAATCTAAGTAGATGATTTTATTTTCGGTTCTACTAACGAAAGTTTGTGTAGTGAATTTGGAAATATGATGCAAGGAGAATTTTAGATGTCTATGATGGGAAAGTTAAACTACTTCCTTGGACTCCAAATCAAGCAACTTAGGAATGGAATCTTTGTAAGTCAGTCCAAATATTGCAAAGACTTGTTGAAAAGATTCGAGATGGATGACTGCAAGCCGATTGCTACTCCGATGGGATCAAGTACCTATACCGATGCAGATGAAGTAGGAAAATGTATTGAAATATCTATGTATCGAGGTATGATCGGATCCCTTCTTTATCTTACTGCCAGTAGACTAGATATTATGTTTAGTGTATGTTTTTGTGCGCGTTATCAGTCTAAACCTAAAGAATCACATCTAGTTTCCCTTAAGAGAATCATGAAGTATCTCAAAGGCACAACTGATGTTGGACTATGGTATCCAAAAGGAAGTGTATGTGATTTGGTTGGCTTCTCGGATTCAGATTTTGCGGGATGCAAATCTGAGAGAAAAAATACAAGTGGTACTTGTCACATTCTAGGAAATGTGTAAGGACCGAAATTCTACCCTTGAAAATTTTTCTTATTTTAGTTCAATTACATGCAATCACTACTAACTCATATTACCAATTTAAATGTCCTTACTTCAAATCTTATTTCCCTCTTCGCAATCTATCTCAATATTAACATACAAAATCGTTCGACAGAAAAACATAATTCGCATTAATTAAACTTTGTAACCACCGCATATAACTAGCTATGGGTTTCCAACATACCCATAGATACACATATCCAGAGTTACACTCTCAAGTTTGCAATTACATCTACATCGTTAATTACATCATATTTCAAAATATCAACTATGCACTCATGTACAAAATAGTGCAAGTGAATGAATCCAAAATGTAAAGCTCCCTAAGACTTTCCAAAAATGGGTCCCCCTCATGTCACCTGTTTATCTGCAATGGGATTATCAATGACAAGTACACAAACATACAAAGGAGTAAGTCGTTAATTCAAATAAACATCATCATAAGATAATCCACATTAGAAATTGGGTTAGTAAACCATTTTTGAAATTCATTTTACTTTGCTGCATAACTTGAGCCAAAGTCGCTACACCCCTCGGGGTGAGCTAAAAGCAGATTCTCATTTTCCTTTTTAAATAAAACATGCTTATATACTCAAGCCAGAGTTTTGCTTATATACTCAAGGCAGAGTTTTGCTTATATACTCAAGCCAGAGTTTTGCTTATATACTCAAGCCAGAGTCGCTAACCATTTCTGGCCGGCTAAAAATATATTTCCTCTTCATTAATTTCACCATAAATCAATTCCTGTAAATCCCCGCCTACATTAGTATAAACACACCCATATATGTTTATTCTAAATACGGGATTCACAACTCAACCATCGCATAACCAGAAAGTACAACATACTTTCCTTTCCGTAAATCTACGCCTACTTTAATATAAACACACCCATATATGTTTATACTAATTGCGTACTTTACAACTCAATCAATGCATAATCAGAAAATACACATTTTTCGATTCCAAATGCACAATTAAAGACTTATCCTTACCTCGGTGAGTGTTGGGTTTGGTTCTTGGCAACTTCTCAAGTTCCACCGACACCGCCTCCAACCTTAGGATCTTTCCTCATCCCACCATATAACACAATGTTAGTCATTTATTCCAAGTATCTCATAAACAACTTATATTGCATCAATTAATCATGCAAAATATTCATCATAAGTATTCAACCATCTAAACATGCATAATCAACCCATATTCCAATATTGGGAGGTAAACTCATCTTCTACCTCTGGCATTTTACTCATTCTCCCCTTTTACCACATTTTCATTTTTAGGGTTTTGGGGTTTTCATGAATCAACCCACAACCCTTTCCATTCTTGAGATACTAACTCTAAACCAAGAGTTTACAAGGTAAGAATGACATAAAATGAACCATCACTCAAAAGGATGAGTTTCCATGGTTTCCTTCATTTTTGAGAAGAGATCCAACATACCCAAAATAGGTTTTAAAAAGAAGAAGAGAGTTAGAATATAGAGTTTTACCTCTTCTCAAGCTCTAAGATGAGTATCCAAGCATTTTGTCCTTCAAAAGCTCTCTTCTCTCACTCTCCTTCTTTTCTAAACCCTAGATTGTGTTTAGGGGTTTCTCGTTAAATGTTGTCTCGTCGAGTTCTCGCTCAAGCGAGAAAATCTCGCCCATTTTAAAAACTCAAATCCGACCCTCTCGCTCAAGCGAGAATCTCACAGTGCCAACAGCCCCAAAATGATATTTCTTGCCCAGATCTCGCTCATGCGAGAATCTTCCAGTATACTCCAGGATTTCACCCTCTCAGGTGAGCCTCTCTCACCCAGGCGAGAATTTCTCGCTCAAGCGAGGATCCTTCAGTATAGCCCAGTATTTAACCCTCCTAGGTGAGTCTCTCTCTCGCTCAAGCGAGAATCTCTCGCTCAAGCGAGGATCTCAGGACTGATACTATAATTTTAAAGGCTTAAAATTTAGGGTGTTACAATTCTCCCCCTCTTATAAGAATTTTCGTCCCCGAAAATTAAACATACCTTGATTCAAACAAATGAGGGTAATCCTCCCTCATTTCTTGCTCAACTTCCCAAGCAGCGTCTCCTTCGTCCACTTGGCTCCACAACACTTTCACCAAAGGAATCTTTTTGCCCCTCAACCTTTTTATGCTGGTATCCATGATTCTCACATGCAACGTTGCAAAAGTTAGGTTATCCTTCAATTCTATCTGGTCCGACTCAACCACATGAGATGGATCTCCAACATATTTTCTCAACTGAGACACATGAAACACATTGTGGAGATTTGACAGCAACGGTGGTAAGGCAATATGATATGCTACCGGCCCAATCCTCTTCAGTATTTGATAAGGCCCAATAAAACGCGGAGTCAACTTCCGAGATTTCAACACTCTACCAATTCCGGTAGTCGGGACTACTCTCATGAAAACATGATCTCCCTCCTTAAATTCAAGAGGTTTCCGCCTCCTATCGTAGTAGCTTTTCTGCCGACTCTGGGCGATCCTCATATTCTCCCGGATTTGCTTGATCTTATCTGTCGTCTCTTGAACCAATTTGGGCCCCAATATCAAGTTCTCCCCAGTTTCAAACCAACTCACTGGAGTTCGGCACTTCCTACCATACAACGCCTCATAAGGTGCCATCTCAATACTCGAATGGAAGATATTGTTGTAGGTAAATTCGATCAACGGCAACATGCCATCCCAACTCCCGGGTTGTTCTAAGACACAGGCCCTCAAAAGGTCCTCCAATGACTGTATTGTCCTTTCTGATTGACCGTCCGTTTGTGAATGATAAGCTGAACTCAGCTTCAACTTAGTTCCCAAACAACTTAGCATCAGATCCCCTTTATCCATCAGCTCATTATCCTCAACTTGCATTGTCCAGATTTGTTCAAACAACTCATTCGTGACTTTCAGCATTCCCAACATCATACTATGAGGCTTTATCTGAACCTCCAAATTCATATCTCTGAACTCTTCAATCAGTTTCTCCTCCCTAACCATCAAAGCCACCATGTGCAACGACTTTCGACTCAGTGCATCCGCCACTACATTGGCCTTTCCCGGGTGGTACTGCAACCCAAAATCGTAATCCTTAAGGAATTCCATCCATCTCCTCTGCCTCATGTTCAATTCCTTTTGATCAAATAGGTACTTCAAACTCTTGTGGTCGCTGTACACTTCAAATCTCACGCCATTGAGATAGTGTCTCCAGATTTTTAAGGCAAAGACCACTACAGCCAACTCAAGATCGTGTGTAGGATAGTTTTGCTCGTGCGTCCTCAACTGTCGAGAAGAATAGGCCACAACCTTCCCTTCTTGCATCAACACACAACCCAAACCTTGCTTGGATGCATCACAATAAACATTGAAGTCCCGATCGGTACAAGGAAGGACCAAAACTAGCGCCGTAATTAACCTTCGTTTTAACTCTTGGAAACTTCCTTCACATCGAAGTGTCCACACATATGGTTCCCCTTTCCTAGTGAGTTTGGTCAAAGGTAGAGCCAACTTCGAAAATCCCTCTATGAATTTCTGATAATACCGAGCCAAACCCAGAAAGCTCCTGATCTCAGTGACTGACTTGGGCACTGCCCATTCCATAACCGCTTCAACCTTTGAAGGATCTACTGCCACTCCTTCCTTGGATATTACATGTACAAGAAAATTTACTGACTCCAACCAGAAATCGCATTTTGATAGTTTTACATACAACCGATTCTTACTAAGAAGTTCTAGCACAATCCGCAGGTGCTCAGTATGTTCCTCTCGGATTTTGGAGTAAATCAAAATGTCATCAATGAAAACCACTACGAACGTATCTAAATACGGATGAAAAATTCAATTCATGTAGTCGGTAAATATTGCTGGAGCATTCGTTACCCCAAAAAGCATGACCAAATATTCAAAATGTCCGTACCGGGTTCTAAACGCCGTCTTAGGAATATCTTCTGACTTCACACGAAGTTGGTGGTAGCCAGATGAAGATCAATTGATCCATCAAGTCATCGATCCGAGGCAACTGATACTTGTTCTTAACAGTGACCTTATTCAACTGCCGGTAGTCGGTACACAACCGCATACTACCATCCTTTTTCTTAACTAACAAAACAGGCGCACCCCATGGCAAGACGCTAGGACGAATGAACTTCTTCGCCAACAAGTCCTCAACCTGCTTTTTCAACTCCGCCAATTCTAACGGTGCCATCCTGTAAGGAGCTATAGAGATGGGTCCCGTTCCCGGTACCAAATCAATAGAGAATTCAACTTCTCTTACAGGAGGTAGTCCCGGAATTTCGCCGGGAAACACCTCAGGAAACTCACGGACTATCGGAATATCCTCAACTTTGGGTTTTTCACTACCCTCCAGGGATGCCAACAACATAAACATGGCTCCTCCCTCTTTACAAGAAGTCCTGACCTCCTTTGCTGACAATGGCTTCATGTCATTGACCTCATCAGAAACCTCATCAAGATTCCCGAATACCACGGTCTTATTAGCACAATTTAACATTACATGATTCGTCGACAACCAGTCCATCCCCAGAATTAGATCCAACTGGGTTAGTGGTAAGCAGATCAAATCCACGGTAAAAGTTCTACCGTTTACCACTACCAGACATCGAGACACAACTGTCGATACCAACACAGGCACATCAGTTGGGGTGGATACGACCAAGTCGAAAGGGCAACGACTCAGTTCGTAATTGCAGTTTATCCACGCGGGCATTAGATACAAAGGAGTTTGTCGCTCCCGAATCAAACAACACTAAAAGAGGAATACCTGCCACCATGCAATTACCTTTGATCAGACCATCAACATCAGAAGTCTCTGCACCAATCAAGGTGAATACTCTGCCAGTAGATCGAGGTCGCTCAGCTCTAACAGCATTTACACTTTGTGTTAACTTAGGACAATATCTCCTGGTGTGTCCAACCTCCTTGCAGTAAAAGCATGTAAGCATCGTTCCAGGGCATGACTCACCTATATGAGTCCAGCCACATTTGCCGCACCCGGATGAAAATTTCAACCATGACCTTCCGGCATTACCATGAGTCTTCAGCCTAGGAGAAGTATTTCCTCGACCACCCGTTGGAGGAGAGTAAGGCTTCCGTTCCTTTTGAAACATTTTCCCTTTTCCTTTGCCATGTGAGAAGTTTCGTTGAGGGTAGTAGTGTTTTGGAGGGTTATCTTTTCTCGCAACAGCGTCCCTCCTCCGCACATTATTCTCATACATCCTACACTTGTTCACTAGTGTAGGGAAATCAGAAGTTTCTTCGTGACCAAATGTCACTCGGAGCTCGGGCCTCAACCCCATCTCAAACTTCACACATTCAGACCTCCCGTCCAACTCTAGTTCAGCATAAGGGCAGTACCGGATCAACTCTTCATATTTGGCCGAATATTCCCCCACCGTCATGTTTCCCTGCTCTAATTGTAGGAATTCCCTCTCCTTCTCCCTTTTCAGGTCTGCAGGAAAATACTTCTGGAGGAATTTACTCTTGAAGGCTTCCCACGTAATGATTTGCCCTTCAATCTCCATTTGTCTCCGGGTCATTTCCCACCAATTCTCTGCCTCCTTCACTAGCATGTAAGTAGTATAAGCCACTCTCTGAGCATCAGAACAGCTCATGGCCCTGAAGATTCTTTCCAATCCTTGGACCCATTCAATGGCCGCATCCATAGCGAATACGCCTTGGAACTGACTGGGCTTTCTCCAGCAGAATTCGTCTAGACCTCGGTATTCAGTCGGCCCAGGTGGAACTAGTGGGTGTGAACTCGGACTCGGCGCCGGGTTCTGGTTCAGATTGTGCAAGTTCTCATTGACTTTCTGCAAGGCCGCCACCATTTGTGCTAGTAAATCATTCGGGACGTTCTGACTTGCCCTTCTTCCCCTTCCTCTTCCAGCCACGGGTACCTGTACTCACTCAATTGTCAGTAAGCGAATTTATATAAACACAGTGCACACAACACTTAAAATTTAGCATCATTCAAACAAATTCAGCACATAAAGTATACAAAGAAGCATGCAAGGCCATATCCTAGGTCGCAGGATTAACTATGCTCTGATACCATATTGTAACGACCCAAAATTCTACCCTGGAAATTTTTTTCTAATTTAATCCAATTTCATGCATTTAACGATAAATCATAATTACCAAGTAAATAAATTTATTTAAAAGATCTTTCTCTCTCTAAGGACCGAAATTCTACCCTTGAAATTTTTTTCTCGATTTAGTTCAATTACATGCAATCTCTCTTTAACTCACCTTACTAATTGAACATCTTTAATTCAATTCTCATTTTCCTCTTCGCAATCTATCTCAATAATTACATACAAAGTCATTCGACATAAAAACATAATTCGCATTAATTAAACCTTGTAACCACCGCATATAATTAGCTATGTGTTTCCAAAATACCCATAGTTACACATATCCAGAGTTACAATCTCAAGTTTACAATTATATCTATATCGTTAGTTACATCATATTTCAAAATATCAACTATGCACTCATGTACAAAATAATGCATGTGAATGAATCCAAAATGTAAAGCTGCCTAAGACTCCACAAAAATGAGTTCCCCCTCATGTCACTTGTTTATCTGCAATGGGATTATCGATGACAAGTACAAAACATACAAAGGAGTAAGTCGTTAATTCAAATAAACAACATCATAAGATAATCCACATTAGAAATTCGGTTAGTAAACCATTTTTTTTAAAATTCACTTTAGTTTGCTACATAACTTGAGCCAAAGTCGCTACACCCCTCGGGGTTAGCTAAAAGCAGATTCTCATTTCCATTTTAAATAAAATGTGCTTATATACTCAAGTCAGAGTTTTGCTTATATACTCAAGCCAGAGTTTTGCTTATATACTCAAGCCAGAGTTTTGCTATTATACTCAAGCCAGAGTTTTGCTTATATACTCAAGCCAGAGTTTTGCTTATATACTTAAGCCAGAGTTTTGCTTATATACACAAGCCAGAGTTTTGCTTATATACTCAAGCCAGAGTCGCTAACCATTCATGGTCGGCTAAAAATATATTTCCTTGTCATTAATTTCACCGTAAAACAATTCCAGTAAATCCACGCCCACATTAGTATAAACACACCCATATATGTTTATACTAATCACGTGATTCACAACTCAATCATCCCATAACCAGAAGTACACATCTTTCTTTTCCGTAAACCTACGCCTACTTTAATATAAACACACCCATATATGTTTATACTAAATGCGTACTTTACAACTCAATCATTGCATAATCAGAAAATATACCCTTTTCGATTTCAAATGCACAATTAAAGACTTATCCTTACCTCGGTGAGTGTTGGGTTTGGTTCTTGGCAACTTCTCACGTTCCACCGACACCGCCTCCAACCTTAGGATCTCTTCTCAAGCTCTTAGATGAGTATCCAAGCTTTTTGTCCATGAAAAAGCTCTCTTCTCTCACTCTTCTTCTTTTAAAAAAACCCTAGATTGTGTTTAGGGGTTTCTCATTAAATGTTGTCTCGTCGGGTTCTCGCTTAAGCGAGGGATTCTCGCTCAAGCGAGAAAATCCCGCCCATTTTAAAAACTCAAATCTGACCTTCTCGCTCAAGCAAGGGATTCTCGCTCAAACGAGGGATTCTCGCTCAAGCGAGAATCTCACAGTGCCTACATCCCCAAAATGATATTTCTCGCCCAGGCGAGACAACTCTCGCTCAGGCGAGAATCTTCTAGTATACTCCAGGATTTCACCCTCCCAGGTGAGCCTCTCTCGCCCAGGCGAGAATCTCTCGCTCAAGCGAGGACCCTCCAGTATAGTCCAGTATTTCACCCTCCTAGGTGAGTCTCTCTCTCGCTCAAGCGAGAATCTCTCGCTCAACAGAGGGTCTTAGGACAGATACTATAATTTTAAAGGCTTAAAAATTTAGGGTGTTACAAAATCAGGTTTAACTAAACAAATCACAAATAACCACACAACAGTTCACTTAAACAACATAGTCCAATCATTTTGAAGTTACAAAGAAGCAAGTAAGGCCATACCCTAGGCCGCAGGACTAACTATGCTCTGATACCATATTGTAAGGACCGAAATTCTACCCTCGAAAATTTTTGTCATTTTAGTTCAATTACATGCAATCACTAGTAACTCGCATTACCAATTTAAACGTCCTTACTTCAAATCTTATTTCCCTCTTCGCAATCTATCTCAATATTAACATACAAAATCGTTCAACAGAAAAACATAATTCGCATTAATTAAACTTTGTAAACACCGCATATAACTAGCTATGGGTTTCCAACATACCCATAGCTACACATATCCAGAGTTACACTCTCAAGTTTGCAATTATATCTACATCATTAATTACATCATATTTCAAAATATCAACTATGCACTCATGTACAAAATAGTGCAAGTGAATGAATCCAAAATGTAAAGCTCCCTAAGACTTTACAAAAATGGGTCCCCCTCATGTCACCTGTTTATCTACAATGGGATTATCAATGACAAGTACACAAACATACAAAGGAGTAAGTCGTTAATTCAAATAAACATCATCATAAGATAATCCACATTAGAAATTGGGTTAGTAAACTATTTTTGAAATTCATTTTACTTTGCTGCATAACTTGAGCCAAAGTCGCTACACCCCTCGCGGTTAGCTAAAAGCAGATTCTCATTTTCCTTTTTAAATAAAACATGCTTATATACTCAAGCCAGAGTTTTGCTTATATACTCAAGCCAGAGTTTTGCTTATATACTCAGGCCAGAGTTTTGCTTATATACTCAGGCCAGAGTTTTGCTTATATACTCAGGCCAGAGTTTTGCTTATATACTCAGGCCAGAGTTTTGCTTATATACTCAGGCCAGAGTTTTGCTTATATACTCAGGCCAGAGTTTTGCTTATATACTCAGGCCAGAGTTTTGCTTATATACTCAGGCCAGAGTTTTGCTTATATACTCAGGCCAGAGTTTTGCTTATATACTCAGGCCAGAGTTTTGCTTATATACTCAGGCCAGAGTTTTGCTTATATACTCAAGCCAGAGTTTTGCTTATATACTCAAGCCAGAGTTTTGCTTATATACTCAAGCCAGAGCTTTGCTTATATACTCAAGCCTGAGTTTTGCTTATATACTCAAGCCAGAGCTTTGCTTATATACTCAAGCCAGAGCTTTGCTTATATACTCAAGCCAGAGTTTTGCTTATATACTCAAGCCAGAGTTTTGCTTATATACTCAAGCCAGAGTTTTGCCTATATACTCAAGCCAGAGTTTTGCTTATATACTCAAGCCAGAGTCGCTAACCATTTCTGGTCGACTAAAAATATATTTCCTCTTCATTAATTTCACCATAAATCAATTCCTGTAAATCCCCGCCCACATTAGTATAAACACACCCATATATGTTTATACTAAATACGGGATTCACAACTCAACCATCGCATAACCAGAAAGTACAACATACTTTCCTTTCCGTAAATCTACGCCTACTTTAATATAAACACACCCATTTACGTTTATACTAACTGCGTACTTTACAACTCAATCATTGAATAATAAGAAAATACACATTTTTCCATTCCAAATGCACAATTAAAGACTTATCCTTACCTCGGTGAGTGTTGGGTTTGGTTCTTGGCAACTTCTCAAGTTCCACCGACACCGCCTCCAACATTAGGATCTTTCCTCATCCCACCATATAACACAATGTTAGTCATTTATTCCAAATATCTCATAAACAACTTATATTGCGTCATTTAATAACACAAAATATTCATCATAAGTATTCAACCATCTAAACATGCATAATCAACACATATTCCAATATTGGGAGGTAAACTCAACATCTACCTCTATCATTTTACTCATTCTCCCCTTTTACCACAGTTTCATTTTTAGGGTTTTGGGGTTTTCATGAATCAACCCACAACCCTTTCCATTCTTGAGATACTAACTCTAAACCAAGAGTTTACAAGGTAAGAATGACATAAAATGAACCATCACTCAAAAGGATGAGTTTCCATGGTTTCCTTCATATTTGAGAAGAGATCCAACATACCCAAAATAGGTTTTAAAGAGAAGAAGAGAGTTAGAATCTAGAGTTTTACCTCTTCTCAAGCTCTTAGATGAGTATCCAAGCATTTTGTCCTTCAAAAGCTCTCTTCTCTCACTCTCCTTCTTTTCTAAACCCTAGATTGTGTTTAGGGATTTCTCATTAAATGATGTCTCGTCGGGTTCTCGCTTAAGCGAGCTTATTCTCGCTCAAGCGAGAAAATCCCGCCCATTTTAAAAACTAAAATCTGACCCTCTCGCGCAAGCGAGGGATTCTCGCTCAAGCGAGAATCTCACAGTGCCAACAGCCCCAAAATGATATTTCTCGCCCAGGTGAGACAACTCTCGCTCAGGCGAGAATCTTCCAGTATACTCCAGGATTTCACCCTCCCAGGTGAGCCTCTGTCGCCCAGGCGAGAATTTCTCTCTCAAGCGAGGATCCTTTAGTATAGCCCAGTATTTCACCCTCCTAGGTGAGTCTCTCTCTCGCTCAAGCGAGGATCTCAGGACTGATACTATAATTTTAAAGGCTTAAAATTTAGGGTGTTACAAAATGCTTTAGTTTTTTGGTCTTGCAAGAAACAAGCTTGTGTTGCCTTAAGCACCGCAGAAGCGGAATACATAGCAGCTGGTAGTTGTTGTGCCCAAGTGTTGTTGTGGCTTAAACAATAATTACGGGATTATGGCTTGAACTTAGGTTGCATGTAAGGACCCAAATTCTACCCTTGAAAATTTTTCCTTATTTTAATACAATTTCATGCAATTTCCTGTAACTTACATTTACAAATTTCATAACATTATTTTAAAATCTCATTTTCCACTTCAGACTCAATCTATGAACCAATAATGACACACACATTCGTTTGACAGAAAAACATAATTCGTATTAATATAGCTCAGTAACTACCGCATACAACTAGCTATGGGTTTCCAAAATACCCATAGCTACAAATATCCAGAGTTACCATTATCCATGGACCCTAACATATACAAAAATCAGGCCCATGATTACAAATAGTCAATTCATAATACAATCAGTTAGGTTACAAAAGAATGGAAATAAGGACTTCAAAAATAAAAGTCTCTAAGCTCCAAAATCAAAACATCCTTACATCTTCCACCTACCTGCAATGGGATTAACATTGACCATACACAGAAAAACACAAAGGAGTAAGTCGTTAACTCAATAAATGTCAATGTACGTTAATCCACATTTTAATAAGGTTAAGTAAACAATTTAAAGCCAAATATACTTAAAACCATTTGCATTGTTTATACTTTTTAAAACCATGCTACATAACTTGAGCCAAAGTTTGCTACATCGCTTGAGCCAAAGCTTGCTACATCGCTTGAGCCAAAGCTTGCTACATCGCTTGAGCCAAAGCTTGCTACATCGCATGAACCAAAGCTTGCTACATCGCTTGAGCCAAAGCTTGCTACATCGCTTGAGCCAAAGCTTGCTACATTGCTTGAGCCAAAGCTTGCAACATCTCTTGAGCCAAAGCTTGCTACATTACTTGAGCCAAACCTTGCTACATTACTTGAGCCAAAGCTTGCTACATTACTTGAGCCAAAGCTTGCTACATAACTTGAGCCAAAGTTTGCTACATTACTTGAGCCAAAGCTTGCTACATAACTTGAGCCAAAGTTTGCTACATTACTTGAGCCAAAGTTTGCTACATCACTTGAGGCAAAGTTTGCTACATTACTTGAGCCAAAGTCGCTAACCAATCATGGTCGACTAAAAACGAGTTTTCTTTTCATTGACACTCCATTAATTCATAAACAGTAAATCTAGGCCATCATTATTATAAACATACCCATATATGTTTATAATAAATAAGTGGTTCACAACTTGATTCATTATCCACAACCGAAAAATCCACGCATTTTTTAACACAATGCATAAGTTAAAGACTTGTCCTTACCTTGGTGAGTGTTGGGTTTGGTTCTTGGTAATTTCGCAAGTTCCACCGACATCGCCGCCAACCTTATGATCTTTCCTCAATCTCACCATATAACACAATGTTAGTCATTTATTCCAAATATCACATAAACAACTTATATTGCATTATTTAACCATACAAGATATGTAACATAATTTCAATGTTTCTAAACTACTTTCATCATAAGTTTACAAACATCTAAAACATACATATCCATCTCATATTTCAACATTAGAATGCTTAATCATCTTCTACCTCTAGCATTTTATGCATTTTCCCCTTTAACCACATTTTCTCTTTAGGGTTTTGGGGTTTCCATGAATAAACCCACAAACCTTTTCCATTCTTGAAATACCAACTCTAAACCAAGAGTTTACAAGAGAAAAACAACATAAAACGAACCATAACTCAAAAGGGTGAGTTTACATGGTTTCTCACATTTTGAGAAGAGATCCAACATACCCAAAACAAGTTTCAAAGGGAAGAATAGAGTTAGAATCAAGAGTTCTACCTCTTCTCAAGTTTTTAGATGAGTATCAAAGCTCCTTGGCCTTGGAAAAGCTCTCTTCTCTCACCTCTCTTCAATTTCTAACCCTAAAATGTGTTTGGGTTTTGTCATTTAATGCAAACTCGTCGACTTCTCGCTTAAGCGAGCCCATTATCGCTCAAGCGAGAAAATCCTGCCCATTTTAAAAACTCAGATCTGACCCTCTCGCCCAGGCGAGGGAACTCTCGCTCAGGCGAGGCAGCTCTCGCTCAAGCGAGGATCCTCTCGCTCAAGCGAGGATCTTACAGCCTCGACAGGTCCAAAATGTCACATTTCTCGCCCAGGCGATACAACTCTCGCTCAGGCGAGACCACTCTCGCTCAAGTGAGGCAACTCTCGCTCAAGCGACAATCCTTCAGTATAGCTTGTAACACCTTAAATTTTAAGTCTTTAAAATTTTAGTATCAGTCCTGGGATCCTCGCTTGAGCGAGAGATTCTCGCTTGGGCGAGAGAGGTTCACCTGGGAGGGTGAAATCCTGGGCTATACAGGAGGATTCTCGCCTGAGCGAGAGTTGTCTCGCCTGGGCGAGAAATGGCATTTTGGGACTGTTGAGACTGTGAGATTCTCGCTTGAGTGCGAATCCCTCGCTTGAGCGAGAGGATCAGATCTGAGTTTTTTAAAATGGGTGGAATTTTCTCGCTTAAGCGAGAACCCGACGAGAGCATTAAATGAGGGAAACCCCAAATACATTTTTAAGTTAAGAATTGAAGAGAGGTGAGAGAAGAGAGCATTCCCAAGGTCTACGAGCTTTGATTCTTGTTCAAGAGCTTGAGAAGAGGTAAAACTCTTTATTCTAACTCTCTTCTTCTCTTGAAACCCCATTTTTTGGTATTATGGATCTCTTCTCAAAAATGAAGGAAACCATGGAAACTCACCCTTCTGAGTTATGGTACGTTTTATGTGATTTTTCTCTTGTAAACTCTTGGTTTAGAGTTAGTATGTCGAAAATGGAAAGAGTTTGTGGGTTGGTTCATTAAAAAAACAAAACCCTAAAGTGAAAATGGGGTTAAGATGGAAAATGGATAAAATGTTAGAAGTAGAAGATGAGTTTACTTTCTAATGTTGAAAATATGATGAATATCTTGTATGGTTAAATAATGCAATATGAGTTGTTTATGTGATATTTGGTATAAATGACTAACCTTGTGTTATATGGTGGGATGAGGAAAGATCCTAAAGTTGGAGGCGGTGTCAGTGGAACTTGAGGAGTTACCAAGAACCCTAACCCAACACTCACCGAGGTAAGGATAAGTCTTTAACTTATGCACTGTGATAAAAAATGTGTGGATTTTCTGATATGGATGACGTAATGAAGCGTAAATCACTTAGTTGTTATAAACATATATGGGTATGTTTGTGACAACGAGGAGTGGATTTACCATTTACGTATTGGTGGAGTACCAATGGAGATAATACTCGGAATAATGCAATGAAGCGTAAATCACTTAGTTGTTATAAACATATATGGGTATGTTTGTAATAACGAGGAGTGGATTTATCGTTTATGTATTGGTGGAGTGCCAATGAAAATAAAACTCGGAGTAAAGAAAAGATTCGTAAATCACTTTGTAGTTATAAGCATATATGTATATGTTTGTAATGATGTCGGGTGCATTTACTGTTTTTGTATTGGTGGAGTGCCAATGAAAATAAAACTCGGAAAAATGTATTGGTGGAGTGCCAATGGAAATAAAACTCGTTTATAGCCGACCATGATTGGTTAGCGACTTTGGCTCCAGTAATGTAGCAAGCTTTGGCTCAAGCAATGTAGCAAGCTTTGGCTCAAGCAATGTAGCACACTTTGGCTCAAGTAATGTAGCATGTTTTGGCTCAAGCAATGTAGCAAACTTTGGCTCAAGTTATTTAGCATGATTTTCAAAAGTATGAACGTTGAAATTGGCTTTTAAGTAAACTTGATTTTAAACCGTTTATTTAACCTTATTAAATGTGGATTAACTTACATTGATATTTGTTGAGTTAACGACTTACTCCTTTGTGTTTCTTGGTGTATTGTCAATGTTAATCCCATTGCAGGTAGGTGGAAGGAGTATGGGTGTTTTTTATTAGGAGCTTAGAGACTTTTATTTTGATGTCTCTTATCTATTCTTTTGTAACCTCATTGGTTGTACTTGACTAACTATTTTGTAACTATGAACATAATTGTTGTACATGGTATTAATCATGGAAACTAGTAACTCGGGATATATGTAACTATGGGTGTTTTGTAAACCCATAGCTAATTGTATGCGGACGTTACTAAGTTACATTAATACGAATTATATTTTTCTGCTATCTGAATTGGTATGTTAATTTTGGTTCATAGATCGGGTGTGAGGAAGAAGTGATATCTTTTAAATAAGTTTATTTACTCGGTAATTATGATTTATCATTAAATGCATGAAATTGGATTAAATAAGGAAAGATTTTCAAGGGTAGAATTTGGGTCCTTACAATATGGTATCAGAGCATAGTTAATCCTGCGACCTAGGTTATGGTCTTACATGCTTCTTTGAAAACTTTATGTGTTGAGATTGTTGAATTGTGCAAATTGTTAAGTGGTTACGTGCACGGTTATTATACAAATTCGATTACTAACCAGTTAGTGAGTACAGGTACCCATGGCTGGAAGAGGAAGAGGAAGAGGGACAAGTCAGAATGTCCCGAATGATTTATTGGCGCAAATGGTGGCGGCATTGCAACAAGTCAATGAAAACTTGCACAATCTGAACCAGAATCCGGCGCCAAGTCCGAGTTCACACCCACTACTTCCACCTGGGCCAGCAGAATACCGAGGGCTGAATGAGTTCTGCAGGAGGAATCTCAATCAGTTCCCTGGGGGATTTGCTCCTGAAGCTGCCATCGAGTGGATTCAAGGGGTGGAGTGGATCTTCAGAGCCATGAACTGTACGGAGGCTCAGAAGTTAGCTTATGCCACCTACATGTTAGTGACAGAAGCCGAGAATTGGTGGGAGTTCACTCGATGCCAAATGGAGGCGGAGGGACAACTGATTTCCTGGGATACATTTAAGGTGAAATTCCTCCATAAATATTTTCCTGCAGACTTGAGGAGGCAAAAAGAGATGGAGTTTCTAAGATTGGAGCAGGGTAACTTGTCGGTGGGAGCATATGCGGCCAAATTTGAAGAATTGGCCCGATTTTGCCCTTACTCGGAGTTGGAGGTGGACGGAAGGTCCAAGTGCTCAGAATTTGAATCGGGTTTGAAGCCCAAACTGAAGACGATGCTTAGGCCTCAAGAGATCTCCGACTTTGCTACCTTGGTCAACAAGTGCAGAATGGTGGAGGATGACATGAAGCCGGATGAAGTGCTGACGCCAAAACCACTTCCACCCAAACACTCTGGACCTCAAAGAAATTTCTCACATGAGAAAGGGAAGGGCAAGGTATTCCAAGAGGCACGAAAACCTTACTCTCAGCCAACGGGTAGTCGAGGTTACTCTTCGCATGGGCCAAGGACCCATGCCAATGCCGGAGGGTCACGGTTGAACTCTCCTCCTATGTGCAGTAAATGTGGTCGAGCTCATGTTGGTGACTCGTGCCCCGGAATGGCACTAACCTGTTTTCATTGCAAGGAGGTTGGGCATGTCCGAAGACACTGCCCAAATCTACCGCAGAGTGTGAATGCGGTGAGGGCTGAACGTCCTAGATCCACTGGCAGAGTGTTCATCATGAGTGGTGCAGAAGTATCGGGTGTAGATGGCCTGATTAAAGGTAATTACATGGTGGCAGGTATTCATCTTTTAGTTTTGTTTGATTCGAGAGCGACACACTCCTTTGTATCTATTGAATGTGTGGATAGACTGAAATTGCAAACTGAGTCGCTGCCTTTCGACTTGGTCGTATCCACCCCAACTAATGTACCTGTGGTGGTGTCGACAGTTGTGTCTCGATGTCCGGTGGTGGTGAATGGTAGGATCTTTACCGTGGATTTAATCTGCTTACCACTATCCTAGTTAGATATAATTCTGGAGATGGACAGGTTGTCGGCAAATCGCGTGGTGCTTAATTGTGCTGATAAGACCGTGGTATTCGGGAATCTAGATGAGATTTCTGATGAGGTTATTAACATGAAGCTGTAATCGGCAAAGGAATTCAGGACTTCCTGTAAGGAGGGAGGGGCCGTGTTTATGTTGTTGGCATCCCTGGAGGGTATTGAGAAACCCAAGATCGGGGACGAAAATTCTTATAAGAGGGGGAGGATTGTAACACCCTAAATTTTAAGTCATTAAATTTTTAGTATCAGTCCTGGGATCCTCGCTTGAGCGAGAGATTCTCGCTTGGGCAAGAGAGGTTCACCTGGGAGGGTGAAATCCTAGGCTATACTTGAGGATTCTCGCTTGAGCGAGAGTTGTCTCGCCTGGGCAAGAAATGGCATTTTGGGACTGTTGAGACTGTGAGATTCTCGCTTGAGCGAGGGGGTCAGATCTGAGTTTTTTAAAATGGGCGGGATTTTCTCGCTTGAACGAGAATAAGCTCGCTTAAGCGAGAACCCGACGAGAGCATTAAATGAGGGAAACCCCAAATACATTTTAAGGTTAAGAATTGAAGAGAGGTGAGAGAAGAGAGCATTCCCAAGGTCTAGGAGCTTTGATTCTTGTTCAAGAGCTTGAGAAGAGGTAAAACTCTCTATTCTAACTCTCTTCTTCTCTTGAAAACCCATTTTTTGGTATTATGGATCTCTTCTCAAAAATGAAGGAAACCATGGAAACTCACCCTTTTGAGTTATGGTTCATTTTTGTGATTTTTCTCTTGTAAACTCTTGGTTTAGAGTTAGTATGTCGAAAATGGAAAGAGTTTGAGGGTTGGTTCATGAAAACCCCAAAACCCTAAAGTGAAAATGGGGTTAAGATGGAAAATGGGTAAAATGTTAGAAGTAGAAGATGAGTTTACTTTCTAATGTTGAAAATATGATGAATATCTTGTATGGATAAATAATGCAATATGAGTTGTTTATATGATATTTGGTATAAATGACTAACATTGTGTTATATGGTGGGATGAGGAAAGATCCTAAAGTTGGAGACGGTGTCGGTGGAACTTGAGGAGTTGCCAAGAACCCTAACCCAACACTCACTGAGGTAAGGATAAGTCTTTAACTTATGCACTGTGATAGAAAATGTGTGGATTTTCTGATATGGATGACGTAATGAGCCGTAAATCACTTAGTTGTTATAAACATATATGAGTATGTTTGTGACAACGAGGAGTGGATTTACCGTTTACGTATTGGTGGAGTACCAATGGAGATAATACTCGGAATAATGCAATGAAGCGTAAATCACTTAGTTGTTTTAAACATATACGGGTATGTTTGTAATAACGAGGAGTGGATTTACCGTTTATGTATTGGTGGAGTGCCAATGAAAATAAAACTTGGAGTAAAGAAAAGATTTGTAAATCACTTTGTAGTTATAAGCATATATGTATATGTTTGTAATGATGTCGGGTGCATTTACTGTTTTTGTATTGGTGGAGTGCCAATGAAAATAAAACTCGGAAAAATGTATTAGTGGAGTGCCAATGGAAATAAAATTCGTTTTTAGCCGACCATGATTGGTTAGCGACTTTGGCTTAAGTAATGTAGCAAGTTTTGGCTCAAGCAATGTAGCAAGCTTTGGCTCAAGCAATGTACCCTCCCAGGTGAGCCTTTCTCGCCCAGGCGACAATCCCTCACTCAAGCGAGAACCCTAGGACTGATACTATAATTTTAAAGACTTAATTTGAGTGTGACAATACTAGTGCTATAAATCTTACTAAGAATCTGATTATGCATTCAAGAACCAAACATATCGATATAAGACATCACTTCCTTAGGGACCATGTCCAAAAGAAGGATGTATCGGTAGAATTCGTCGATACTCACAACCAACTAGCAGGCATATTCACTAGACCTTTAGCAAAGGAACCTTTTTACAAAATTAGACGAGAATTAGGCATTCTCGATGAAGCTTACCTTTCCTAACATGTTTATATATTTATATGTATGCTTCATTGTTTGTATTAAATTCCTACTTGTTCTTAAAATATACTTATTATGCTTTAAATTTTAAGTTTTTAGAGTAAAAAACCATTTTCAGCATCAGTAGGGAGACAACATGTTATAGTAATCGATTATTATATTCAAGTAATCGATTACTTAGAGATCCTGTTTTAAAATTTTAAACTTTTTGAAAGTGAGTAATCGAGTGTAATCGATTACTCTGTGCAGTTTCTATAAAAATTGTTGCTCTGTTTCATAAAACTCTTTACTTTCTTTCTCCTGTAACTCGTGTCTTCTCCCTCTAAACCCTCTCAATCTCTAAAAAACTCAATTTTTACATTGTTTTGGTTATTTTTGTTGCCATACATATCACATTCTTGATTCTAAACACTTCTACACCTTCATTTTCGTGATTAGTGTTCTCAATCCAAAACCCCAAATTTCCAAAACCTAAACCTAAAACCTTCAAAATCCAACAATGGATTCTTCTTCCAAAACCAAGAGATCAAGAACTAATGGGTCTAACTCCAAGCAAAGGGAATCTTCTTCAAAGTCCAATCCGTTGAACTTGACGAGGCTTCTTGCAAAAGATTCACAAAGGAAAGTTTTCGAAGAACATTTCCATTGATGCCAAATTTTCACTCCAAAATACGGTAATGTCGGAAACTTTGAGTTTGAAGACTTTCTATTTCCTTACTTATTACGGCAACAAAACCTTTTTTATTATTGCTGTGAAGCGGACGATATTTATCTCGGGCTTGTTCGTGTATTCTATTGCAATATGAACTTTAGGAAGAATCTTTTGACTTCCCATGTTAAGGGAAAAGATATAGTTTTGGATACCAAAACCTTCAGTTCATTATGTTGTGATATATAACTAGGTTCGGCCTAGTGTGTGAATGGGATGATTGCGATCGCAAGAGATTCTATCTTTCTCTATGTAGAATCTCTAAGGAAGAAATAGAACAGCGAAAGCAACAAGGCTATGGTGAGACTGTTAAGAACAGAGATATCCTCTATGCTGGATATCTCAAGTTGGAAGAGTGTTTGCTCCATTATTTTCTGAGCTATGTCATTTTGCAAAAATTTTCAGATCATTCACAAATTAGGGACATATATCTCCAATTGATGTATGCTATTAAGTATAACATCCAGATAAATTTGACTAAGATGATTATGCAGCAAATGTTGCATGTTCGCAGTTCACAAAGTCTGTTACCTTACGTTATCTTCATTACAAAGATTCTTGAGCACTTCGGCGTATCTCTTGATGGTGAGACAAAAGTGGCCCTCAATCTTCACGAAAGCAAGATTGATATAGAGGTTGTCCACAAGATGGGATTTACTTTGGATCCTGTTACTCGTCAAACCTATAGGCATCGCACCGATCGACCGACTACTCCTACCGAACAACCGAAACCTACCATACCTAACCAGCCTGAATTCAAGCTCCATCTTCCTCATCTGCTACCATGCCTTCTAATCAGATGATCATGGATGAATAGGTTTCTCTTCGAGGATACATCACTACAAGGATGAATGCTATCTGTAACACCCTAAATTTAAGTCTTTAAAATTATAGTATCAGTCCTAGGATTCTTGCTTGAGCGAGAGATTCTCGCCTGGGCGAGGAAGGCTCACCTGGGAATGTGAAATCCTAGGCTATACTGGAGGATTCTCGCCTGAGAGAGGATTGTCTCGCCTGGGCGAGAAATGGCATTTTGGGCTTGTGGAGACTGTGAGATTCTCGCTTGAGCGAGAGGGTCAGATCTGAGTTTTTAAAACGGGCAGGATTTTCTCGCTTAAGCGAGAACCCGACGAGAGCATTAAATGAGAGAAACCCCAAATATATTTTTAGGTTAAGAATTGAAGAGATGTGAGAGAAGAGAGCATTCCCAAGGTCTGGGAGCTTTGATTCTTGTTCAAGAGCTTGAGAAGAGGTAAAACTCTCTATTCTAACTCTCTTCTTCTCTTGAAAACCCATTTTTGGTATTATGGATCTCTTCTCAAAAATGAAGGAAACCATGGAAACTCATCCTTTTGAGTTATGGTTCGTTTTATGTTATTTCTCTCTTACAACTCTTGGTTTAGAGTTAGTATTTCGAGAATGGAAAGGGTTATGGGTTGATTCATGAAAACCCCAAAACCCTAAAGAGAAAATGGGTAAAATGCTAAAGGTAGAAGAGGAGTCTACTTTCTAATGATGAAAAATGAGATGATTATGTATATTTTGAATGGTTGAAAACTTACGATGAAAGTAGTTTAGCAACATTGAAAATATGATGAAATATCTTGTATAGTTAAATAATGCAATAAAAGTTGTTTATGTGATATTTGGAATAAATGACTAACATTGTGTTATATGGTGGGAATGAGGAGATATCCTAGAGTTGGCGGCGGTGTCGGTGGAACTTGTGAAGTTGCCAAGAACCAAACCCAACACTCACTGAGGTAAGGATAAGTCTTTATTTGTGCGTTTGGAATAGAAAATGTGTGTATTTTCTGGATATGCAATGATTGAGTTGTGAATTACGCATTTAGTATAAACACATATGGGTGTGTTTATACTAAAGTAGGCGTAGATTTACGGAAGATAGAAAATGTGTGTATTTTCTGGTTATGCAATGATTGAGTTGTGAATTACGCATTTAGTATAAAAATATATGGGTGTGTTTATACTAAAGTAGGCGTAGATTTATGGAAGATAGAAAATGTGTGTATTTTCTAGTTATGCAATGATTGAGTTGTGAATTACGCATTTAGTATAAACATATATGGGTGTGTTTATACTAAAGTAGGCATAGATTTACAGAAGATGGGAAATGTGTGTATTTTCTGCTCAAGCAGTAATTATGCTGTGAATCACGTGTTTGGTATAAACATATATGGGTGTGTTTATACTAAAGAGTGTGTGGATTTACGAGAAATGATTGATGGTGAATTCAATGAAAAGAAAATATATTTTTAGCCGACCATGAAAGGTTAGCGACTCTGGCTTGAGTATATAAGCAAAAATCTGGCTTGAGTATATAAGCAAAACTCTGGCTTGAGTTTATAAGCAGAACTCTGGCTTGAGTATATAAGCGAAACTCTGGCTTAAGTATATAAGCGAAACTCTGCCTTGAGTATATAAGCAAAACTTCGGCTCGAGTATATGTAGCATGTTTTCTTCCAAAAGAAATGAGAATCTACTTTTAGCTAACCCCGAGGGGTGTAGCGACTTTGGCTCAAGTTATGCAGCAAAGTAAAATGAATTTCAAAAATGGTTTACTAACTTTTTTTCTAATGTGGATTATCTTATAATGATGTTTATTGAATTAACGACTTACTCCTTTGTATGTTTGTGTACTTGCTATTGATAATCTCATTGCAGATAAACAGGTGACATGAGGGGGACTCATTTTTGGGAGCTTAGGGAGCTTTATATTTTGGGAGTCATTCATTAGCACTATTTTTTATATGAGTGCATAGTTGATGGTCTAAAACATTATGTAATTGTGGATATATATATATATATATATATATATATATATATATATATATATATATATATATATTTGCTAGAATGAGTGTGTAACTCTGGATATGTGTAGCTATGAGTATTTTAGAAACCCATAGCTAGTTATATGCGGTGGTTACTAACTTGCATTAATACAAATTATATTTTATGTCGAATGATTTGTATGTCATTATTGATTCATGGATTGAGTGTGAGGAGGGAATTAAGATTTTGAAGTAAGGACATTAAATTGGTAAGGTGACTTGGGAGTGATTGCATGGAATTAAACTAAAATGAGAAAAAAATTCCAAGGGTAGAATTTGGGTCCTTACAATATGGTATCAGAGCATATGTCAACTCTACGGCCTAGGGTATGGCTTGCATGCTTCTTTGTATGACTTATGTGAATTGTTTGTTGATTTGTGATTGAATTGTGTTGGTTAGAATAAAATTATGTGTGATTATGTGACCCTTATCGGTTGAAGATTTGGTTTACTGAAAAGTTAATGAGCACAGGTACCCATTACGGAGATGTCTGAAAGAGGAAGAGGAAGAGGATCGGGTCAGAATGACTTGTTGGCTAAGATTGTTGCAGTGCTGACGGACATGAACGAGAAATTACAGCACCTGAACCAGAACGCGACACCAAGTCCGAGTTCGCAACCATTGGTCCCACCTGGGCCGGCTGAGTATCGAGGTCTGGATGAATTCTGCAGGAGGAACCCCAGTCAGTTCCAAGGCGGATTCGCTCCTGATGCAGCCATTGAATGGGTCCAAGGAGTGGAAAGAATCTTCAGGGCCATGAGCTGTTTTGATGCTCATAGAGTGGCCTATGCCACTTACATGCTGGTGAAAGAGGCTGAGAATTGGTGGGAAATGACCCGGAGGCAGATGGAAATCGAAGGGAAAATCATCACATGGGGGGTCTTCAAGAGTAAATTCCTCCAGAAATATTTTCCTGCAGACCTGAAAAGGAAGAAGGAGATGGAATTCTTGCAATTAGAGCAAGGAAATATGTCGGTGGGGAGTACTCGGCCAAATTTGAAGAGTTGATCCGATATTGCCCTTATGCTTAACTAGAGTTGGACGGGAGGTCCAAATGTGTGAAGTTTGAGATGGGGTTGAGGCCCGAGCTCAGGGTGACTTTTGGTCACGAAGAAATTTCTGATTTCCCTACACTAGTGAACAAGTGTAGGATGTATGATGATAATGTGCGGATGAGGGACGCTGCTGCTAGGAAAGAGAATCCCCCACGACATTATGGCCCTCAACGGAACTTCTCACACGGAAAGGGAAAGGGCAAAATGTTTCAAGAAGAGCGGAAGCCTTACTCTACTCCGACGAGTAGTCGGAGTCATACTTCGCATGGGCTGAAGACTCATGTTAATGTCGGAGGGTCACAGTTGAGTTCTCCATCTTTGTGCGGCACATGTGGCCTAACTCATGTTGGTGACTCATGCCCTGGAACGACGCTTACTTGTTTTCACTGCAAGGAGGTTGGGCATACCAGAAGATATTGTCCTAAGCTACCGTAGAGTGTGAATGCGGTGAGGGCTGAACATCCTCGATCCACTGGCAGAGTGTTCACCAAGAGTGGTGCAGAGGTATAGGGTGCAGATAGCCTGATAAAAGGTAATTGCATGGTAGCAGATATTTCTCTTTTAGTGTTGTTTGATTCGGGAGCGACACACCCCTTTGTATCTATTGAATGCGTGGATAGACTGAAATTGCAAACTGAGTCGTTGCCTTTCGACTTGGTTGTATCCACCCCAACTAATGTACCTGTGGTGTCGACAGTTGTGCCTCGATGTCCAGTGGTGGTGAATGGTAGGACTTTTACCGTGGATTTAATATGCTTGCCACTACCCCAGTTAGATATAATTCTGGGGATGGAGTGGTTATCGGCAAATCGTGTGATGATTAATTGTGCTGATAAGACTGTGGTATTCGGGAATCTAGATGATATTTCTAATGAGGTTATTAACATGAAGTCGTTATCGGCAAAGGAAGTCAGTACTTCCTGTAAGGAGGGAGGGGTCGTGTTTATGTTGTTGGCATCCCTGGAGGGTATTGAGAAACCCAAGATTGAGGACATTCCGATAGTTCGTGAGTTTCCTAAGGTATTTCCTGGTAATATTCCGGAATTGCCTCTAGTGAGAGAAGTTGAATTCTATATCGATTTGGTACCTAGAATGGGACCCATCTCTATAGCTCCTTATAGGATGGCACCGTTAGAATTGGTTGAGTTGAAAAAGCAGGTTGAGGACTTATTGGCAAAGAAGTTTATTCGTCCTAGTGTCTCGTCGTGGGGTGCGCCTGTTTTGTTGGTTAAGAAGAAGGATGGTAGTATGCGGTTGTGTACTGACTACAGACAATTGAACAAGGTTACTATCAAGAATAAGTATCTGTTACCTAGAATTGATGACTTAATGGATCATTTGAGAGGAGCGGTGTTGTTTTCAAAGATTGACCTTCGGTCGGGTTACCACCAACTTCGAGTGAAGTCAGAAGATATTCCTAAAACTGCTTTTAGGACAAGGTATGGCCATTTTGAATATTTGGTCATGCCTTTTGGGGTAACTGACGCCCCAGCAATATTTACCGACTACATGAATCGGATTTTCCATCCGTATTTAGATTCATTCGTAGTGGTATTTATTGATGACATCTTAGTTTACTCCAAAAGCCGAGAGGAACATGCTGAACACCTGCGGATTGTTCTAGAACTTTTGAGTAAGAACCAGTTGTATGCCAAATTGTCTAAATGTGATTTCTGGTTGGAATCGGTTAACTTTCTCGGACATGTAATATCCAAGGAAGGGATAGCTGTCGACCCTTCAAAGGTTGAAGCAGTCATGGAATGGGCAGTGCCTAAGTCAGTTACTAAAATATAGAGTTTTTTGGGTGTAGCTGGGTATTATCGGAAATTAATTGAAGGATTTTCGAAGTTGGCTCAACCTTTGACAAAACTCACTTGGAAAGGGGAACCGTATTTGTGGACACTTCGATGTGACGGAAGTTTTCAAGAGTTGAAACGAAGGTTGACTACGGTGCCAGTTTTGGTTCTTCCTTGTATTGACCGGGACTTCAGTGTTTATTGTGATGCATCCAAGCAAGGTTTGGGTTGTTTGTTGGTGCAAGAAGGGAAGGTTGTTGCCTATGCTTCTCGACAGTTGAGGACGCACGAGCAAGACTACCCTACCCATGACTTGGAATTAGCTGCAATGGTCTTTGCCTTAAAAATATGGAGACACCACCTTTATGGCGTGAGATTTGAGGTATACAGCGACCACAAGAGTTTGAAGTACCTATTTGATCAAAAGGAATTGAATATGAGACAGAGACGGTTGATGGAATTCCTCAAGGATTATGATTTTGGACTACAGTACCATCCGGGGAAGGCCAATGTGGTGGCCGATACTCTAAGTCGAAAATCTTTACATATGTCGGCATTGATGGTTCGAGAAGGGAGACTGATTGAAGAGTTTCAGGATATGAACTTGGAAGTTCAGATAAAGCCTCACATTATGATTCTAGGGATGCTTAAAGTCACAAATGAACTGTTCGATCAAATCCGAGTAATGCAAGTGGAGGATATTGAGCTAATTGCTAAACGGGATTTGATGCTAAGTGCTAAGGAAACTGAGTTCGCATCGGACCCTAGTGGACTGTTACATTACAAGGGAAGAGTATGTGTACCTCGCGATGAGGAATTACGGAAGAGTATTTTGGAGGAGTCCCATAAGAGTAAGATGAGTTTTCACCCGGGAACAACGAAAATGTACCAAGACTTGAAGAAGTTATTTTGGTGGTCTGGATTAAAGAGAGATGTGGCTTCGTATGTCTCGAGTTGTTTGATATGTCAGAAAGCCAAGATTGAACATCAGCGACCAGCGGGAGAGTTACAATCCCTAGAAATTCCTGTTTGGAAGTGGGATAGTATCTCCATGGATTTTGTATCACGGTTTTGATGAAGACACCAATATCACAAAAAGAAGAAAGGAATAAGACTGACAAAGACTATCGAAGATAAAGCTTCAAGATTTAGAGTCTAAGTCTTTAGGTACTTCTATCCTTACAACTCCTTCATTTACTTAGTTAATAATGCTCAAAATTGTTTTCAAGAAAATCAGGAAAAACTAAGTGTGAATAAAAATAATTTTCAAAAACAACATGTAACGGGTTACCATACTTGAGTAACAAGTTACATGAGTGAGAAAAGAATTTTCAAACCTCTAACAACTATGAGTAATCCATTACAGACTTTGGAGTAACAGATTACCATTTTTAGAAAACAGGGTAATCAATTACTCAAAGTAGTGTAATCGATTACACTAAGGCAAATTCACAAAGCTGTCAAACAGTGTTGTTGAGTAATCAATTACTCAAATCAAGTAATCGATTACACTGTGTGAATTTTCAAAAAGCTGTTAACAATATTGTTGGGTAATCGATTACCCATTTGCAGTAATCGATTACTGAGAGCTGTTGTATCAGTTTTTCAGATTTCAAATGAAAGGGTTTCACTCCAAACTGATTGCTTTTCATTCCAAACGAAACCTACTCATGCCTAAGGGTATTATGGTTGATTGGAAGCCTATATAAAGGCATTGAAACACTCTTACAACAACACAACAACAGACAACAACTCTCATAAGAAAATCACACAAAGCTTTTATACTTTTCTTAATTTTCTGCACTTTTCAAAGCAACATACTCTCAAACTTTCTAAGTATTTCTGAGTTGCTTCAAAGTTCTTTCCAAACATTTTCAAAGTTAAAAGAGCATTATTATCTCAAGTATACGAGTTGTTATTGGATTGCAAGTTCTAGAAATTGTCATATACACTTGTAAGGCAATCCAATCCAAATTGTACATTCTTCACTTTTGCAAAGTTTACTTTCTTTCACAAGGGTGTGAAGAGAAAGGGTGAGTGACTTGGTATAGTGTTTACCAAGGGTGTAACTTGGTATAGTGTTTACCAAGGGTGTTACTTGGAATAGAGTTTTCCAAGGGGATTAGATATAAGTGAGTGTGTAAGGTACAAGGAGATATCGGGGTGAGATATTTGTAATTGTAACTCATTATATTTAATAAAGGAATCTCTTGCGAGTCAAGAGTACTGGACGTAGCCTTCAGTGGACAAGAAGGTGAACCGATATAAAACACATGCGTACTCTCTTTCCCTTCTCTTTGTTATTTATTTATCCTTCCTAAGACAATATTTTTCTGCATATTATTTCCGCTGCACAATAACTTTGATATTGCAGAAAAATTGGTCATACTTATTGCAACAACTAATTCATCCCCCCCCCCCCCCCCCCCCCCCCCCTCTTAGTTGCAATCTCAGTCTTACATGAAGGTCAAACCGACGTAAGAAACTCTAGGGCCAAGAAGGGAGCGTTTGTGAAGTTTATTTGAACGAATGTTTTTTAAAAACGTTATTCAACTAGTGAAGAAAATCTTCCAAGATCAGAAGGGAAAGTCTGGATGTAGTTTGCAAGTGGACCCGCAAATGAACTAGGATAAAAAATCATCATCTCAATTTTATTGATCCCTCATCTCTGTATTTTCAATCGTTTTCTGCATTACATGTTTTAGTTAATTTACTTACTGAATTTAGTGCATGTTCTATTTCTGTTAAACATATTGGCATAAATTCTTTGAGTAGATTGCATATGTTATTGATTGAAAATGTTGTATCTTTTCGTGCAAGAAAACAATTTTTCAAGAACGCAAGAATCAGGTTAACCGATTAAACCTAGTGTTAATATATTAATCACAGCACGAGTTAATCGATTAAGAGGAATAATAATTGATTAAACAGTGAATATTTTAGAATATCTCATTATCCGGAAAATGTGTTAATTTGCTTCCATTCACACCTATTTACCCACTCTAGGTATTATTTGTTATGTGGTATACCCAACAGTCAGTTATAGGTCATGGGTGGTGTCAGCATCATGTTCGTCCATGCTAAGGTGGTACCATCATTAGTTGCATGAATTATTTTATACCCTAAATTTGTTTGATTATCTCTTTTAATTATTTACTTAATTACAAAAGAAATTTTTTTAATTTTTTTTGTCTAAGAGCATTTTATCTTACTCTTAGGTATTCCTATGTACAATATAGAATCAAGACTACAGAGTTTTTGGTATAAAATATTTGATTAGTTGAGTGTATTTTTATTATTTTAAAGATCAAAAGGACATTTCACATCCATTCCATTCAGATGATGAGTTGAAAAGCAAAATAAATATTCATGACTCTTTCTCCATCCTTAATATGATTATTACCTCAAATGTTTTATATTTATAATTTTTTTTGCTATTTATTATGTAAAATGATTTTATTTTTTATTTCACTTTTTATTTATTAGGAATTAAAATTTAACAAATAGATGTAACATATCACAATCATTCAAAATAATCCAAAGAAAATAAGTAAAATCACGATCATTCCTTCAATTTTATTATTATTTATTTTTGAATGACTTATTTTATTATTTATTTACTATTTGTTAGACATCAAAAATGATAAAAACGTTATTTTATTATTTATGAATCATTGTTTAATATCATTAGAAATTTTTTTACTAAAAAACAATACAACAACAAATTCTTTATTTATATTTAATTATTATCTAATTATTTAATAAAACTTATATACTAATTATTTTATATTTACCCTATTATAATAATTATTAATATACTAGGGTGGAAATGAAAAAAAAAGTAATTAAAAAGGGAAACCAGCTTGCCTTAGAGATAGCCACACGGCACAACATGATTTTGGGTTAGAGGTGGCACAAACTTGGATGAGTAGTGGAGCACAAACGCCGGAAAAATAAGGATGTCCTCAAGCATGTCGCAATTCTCAGCCACAACCAATTAGAAATTGTCAAATAAATAAAATAAAAATAAAAATAACATATTTATCTTACTTGTTAAAATATAATTAACTTGAGACGGATTTGAGGACAGGGTTGAGGATAGGTAAACCTTGTTCGCCGGACACTATCAATGGAATTCTTTTGGCTATGTGAAAATCGGTGCCCGGAAAGTAGAGTCGGCCAAGTTGCTTCCAAGACTTGCAAAAACAGGACAACATAAGATCTGCACCAATTGGTTGGCAAGGCTTATATGATGCGTGACAAGCAAAGACGACAACGTGAAATAGCGCATAGAATCCGCGAGTTGTTGGCACGAGAGATTGCATAATAATGACTACATATGTCACGAGAAGTTATGGCACCTAGTCTAGTAGTGCACCAGACAACTGATAAAAACCGCTTGACATGTGGCTAGGTGAATTGTTGGAGTATGTATACAAATTTCTAAGTCCCTACTTTGGTATTTTTGTGTCTCTTTCAAGTGAAAGTTGTGAGGTTTATTTCTAGTTGAAAATATGAGAGATTGGGATAAAGAATATGTCACTCTTTAAAAAAAAAAAAGGTGGGATCTACTTACTCCAAAAGTAAGTGGATAAAACATAATTCACATCTTATTCATCTAATCTTGAAAAATTCAATGGTTTAGATGTACTCATTAATTCAAACCATTGGATTTCCCAAGAATGAATGATCATGATGTGGAGTAGATTTTTTCCATTTACTTTTGGAGTAAGTGGATCACTCCCCTTTAAAAAATACTAATAAATTTTGTTATCTTTTCTAAAAAAACTGATAGAATTTATCCCCTATTTGAAATATTAAAATATTTATTATATGGAATAATTTTTTTTAAAATAACTGATGATATTGATTATCACAATTTTTTAAAACTATAATATTTATTATCTTGTGTGATTTTATTTTTAAAATAAGTGATAATATTTACTATCCAATATGATTTATTTAAGAAAACTAATGAATTCTATAAAATTATTTTTTGGTTATCTTTCACTTTATTATAAAAATTATATAAAATTAGGTATTGATAGTGAAAAATAAGAATTAATTTCAACTCCTTTCTCACCTATAATGAAAAATAAGAATATAGTTCCACCATGTCATTCCTCATCTAACCCACTTAGAGCCTGTTGAGAAAATGATGGTTTAAAAGTGACATTAAATCATATTAATGTGGTCATTAATGATGGAACTTGGAGTTTGAAATAAAAAAAACTTTCCAAGTCTCACATAGGTTGGAGGAGGAAAGTTGAAAGGTTTTAAGGTCTTAAATCCTACCATTGCGTTGTGTCTCAAGGGGTACAATGAATTTTGTGAGTGGGTGGGGACACACACAAACAAAACACCCCACACACGCATGCACCACCACCACATCCGTCGCCCGGCTAGACTCGAGCCCAACATTCTTTTTATTGAAAATTAATATTTTTTTTAATTTTTGGCCATTGGGTCTTTGGCTTTGGAGTTGAGAGCACACGTTGTTGAATCCATGGTTGGCTTCTTCTGGCCATAGGATGGAGGGGCGGTTGAAGGCCTCAGACTATATATAGAGGTCTTCCCCCTCATTATTTTTTGTACTAGTCGGGCTCTCACTCATCGATTTCTTCTTTCTCTCTCAAACACTTATGCTTACGCATTTGCGGCTTACTTTCGACCCCTTTCTTTCTGTGACACTTAGAATTGGCAGATGCAGGCATATTGTGGGAAATTCGGATACTGACGCTGGTAGTCAGTTTGTGGGAATAGAATTGGACGGGAAGCCATAATGTGGGTATTTCAAAATTGGCACTGGCGGCCACATTATGGGTGTATTCGAGAACGATTCTTACAGTGCAGTAAGAAATTGAATAATAAAGAATTGAGTTTTTTTATCCTAGGGACGGCGTGGTTGATAGTATGCTTGCACAATTTGGGAAGTACCACGAAACGTCTTAAAGAGAGCTACCTAGTCGTGACTCAGTCAGTAAGGATTATTTCGTGTCATTGTTGTGAGCTACCGATACAACAGGGCATGACTCCTCTCCAGTAATGGAGATGATAGTTAGGTGAAAATACATAGAAAAACCAAAAAACAATGACACTTTCATCCTTTTAACTTACACTAACATTACGAGTTAGGATCCTCTCCATTAATGGAGAGACAAGTACACTCAAAACAAGAGAAAAATGAAATTTGTTTTGACACTTTTATCCTTAAGATAAAATGTAATGACATTTTAAACCTAAGTGCAAGTGCAAAAGTGATCACTTGCCTCTCCATTAATAGAGAGGATCTTTTCCCTAACATTACATTTTTACTCTTAAGAATACACTACAAAACCTAATTATCTTCTATAGTAATAGAGAAGAGTTTGAGTCACCTACTTAATATTTACACTCCATTATATCATACAAAAAGAATAATTAAAATGATAATAGACCTCATTTCATGAGCCTAACCCGACATTGGACGTTTCCCTCTAGGGTCTAATTTTAAAGAATCAGTAGCAGAGTTTGTTCCAGTTGCATCAGTAGTAACAGTGGTACAGTTTTTGCTTGAATCAGAAGTACCCGAGGTATCGGTCATTGAAGACATTGCAGAATGTCTGCGAGGTCTTCTATATCTGGAACCAGGCATCCCTGGCCTCGTTGGTTCGTCCATGTGGCTAGGTTTCTTAGACAGCATCACCACCACGCGCCGCATGTTCGGACGTAACTGTGGATCACCTTGAGTGCATAGCAGACCCAGCTGAATGCACATGGTTACTTGCTCAGGTTCCATTGAAGATGCTAATGTGGAATCTACAATGTCTAAGCTCTTTCCTTTCTTGTACTGCTTGTATGCCTGTAACCACAAAAAAGAGAAAATAGACACAAAAGCAACTTTGTGAATGTATGACATGAATCTGGATCCTCTATGGTATTGGATAAGATGATAACATATGACATTTAACATTTTTTAGTGGTATAGATTTTAACTTAGTTTTAATTAAAGTTTTATTTTAAATGATGAAGTTAATCTAAACCTTACATTCTTGTACTAGACAGTCCAGTACGGGAAATGATCTTAACTCAAATCTTTCTTAAAAACATCTATTCATTTTGTAGTAGGAATAATAACCCGAGATAAGAGAAAATAGACATAAACCTGAGTTTTTTTACCCTTACTAATTTAGCTCCAATTCTACGTCTGTTTTGTTTTACATTCAAAGTAAATCTATAAAAAAAAATATTTTAGACTTATTATGTTTACCCTTATTAATTTATTATAAGATATGACTTAACTTTTTACTTAGTGATTATAGACTCAATGTAGTAGCTTGACTTATTCTAAGTGCAATTTGATCATGCAAGCATGAGATAATGGTTCAGTCATGTTGATTGTGGGTTTATCAATCAACCATAGTCACCATTAATTAATTAATCAAAGGTACCAGTGGTGTTTCCTACAGATTTTAATAGGAAATAAATATTAATAATACATTAAAAATAAAAATTGTATTATTTATGTAAAAATATTTATTTTAAGGCTCCAATAATGTCTTGACAAATATCTTAAGAAGTTAAGATTGAAAAGATCTTCATTTTTCAAGGACCTCTGTCCCCATATCTCAAGTCAATCATATTATCTAAATAATAAAAACACATTATTTTCTGTTTTTATTATTTTTTTAACTAGTTTGTATTTTTTAATTGAATTGAGACACAATAAAACATCAAATGTTGGGACAGGTGATCTCCATTCAATTTTTCTTATCGAATGAAAAGAACTAAAAGAGACACAAATATGATAACATATTTTTTCAAATAAGAGACAGGTGACCTCCATTCCATTGACTCTAAGAATAAGTTTTTTAAACTTACTCCACATCTTAGCCATCAATTCTAGGGAAATCTAATGGTTTAAATTAGTTGGTAGATTTAAATCATTGAATTTCCCTAGAATTAATGATTAAGATGTAGAATAAGTTACTCTTGGAATAAGTAGATCCCCACCCTTTTATAAATATTCACTCATTTTCCTGTTGGTTAGATGCTTAGGATATAGTGTTTACTTAGACAAAAAAAAAACGCTAATGTTTTCGTTAAAATAAATAAAGAAGAAATTTATCACAGACATCAATTTTAGGGAAATCCAATAATTTAGATTTCAAACCATTGAATTTCCCTAAAATTAATGACTATGATGTGAATTAAGTTTTGTAAGCTTACTATTGGAGTAACTTGATACTCCCAACCAAATAAATAATGAGATTTTTATCTTTCGGATATACCAAACAATAAAACCAAAGTAAAAAACATAAAATATTATTATTCATACCCAATCAAGTAGACTCTGCGCATCCACATCCAAATTAAACGAAGAGTTTCGTTGCCCAGTGATCAACTCCAACACCACCACTCCATAGCTAAACACGTCTGCCTTCACAGACAAACTCCCATGCATCAAATACTCCGGAGCCATATACCCACTGTATAATATTATATAAAGTCTCAAATATTTGTAGCATCAATCAAAGTTATGGGTACAACAATAGTTAAAATGTTAATAAATTTTGAGCAAAAAGATGAATTTGGTTTTTGAGATTAACATTATCAATCAATTTTGTCTTGAAATAAAAAAAAGGTTAATTAGATCCCTCCACCAAATTACACATCGTCTATCAATTTGGTTTCTGAAAAAACATGGGACTAAATTAATTTAGAGTATAATATCTCTGCATTGTTTGTGTAAAAATTTATACACAATCAGTACACTAATAACCATTCATTTGTATTACTTTTTGAAGAGTCAACATAAAAGATGAATGATAACAATGTATAAAATTCACATATTGTTAGTTAATACATTTTCCTCATCAATTTATTCTCTGGCACTTTAGTATGATACATTTTGTCCATGAATAATCAAAATTCAGATGAAATTACTGTGTAGTACTCTAGTACTAACTTGATCATCTTTTTTACCATCAAGGCTAACTTGATCAACATTTTAAACATTCAGGACTAAAAAATATCATTTTAGAGTATGGGGCTAAATTGTTCGATACCATCCATATTTATATGGACCATCCATATTTATATGGACCAAATTTACAATTTACTCATTCACAAATTAACCTTATATAAAGTCAATGGCCAGATTAAACCAAATTGATGAATATTTTCAAAGTGAGAGACCTACATCAAGGTTTACCCAATAAATTAATCTTGATGATTATTTTTAGGGAGGAGATCCCATTACTCCAAGGGTAGGTGAGAAAAACATACTTCACATCTTAGTCATCAATTCTTGGAAAATCCAATGGTTTATCTACTCATTAATTAAAATCATTAGACTTTATAAGAATGAAGGCTGATGTGGAGCAGGTTTTTTCCATTTACTCCAAGACCAACATCAAGGTTTACCCAAAAAATTAATCTTGATTATTATTTTTAGGGAGGGGATTCCTTTACTCTAAGAGTAAGTGGAAAAAACATATTTCACATCTTAATATTCATTATTGGAAAATCCAATGATTTATATCTACTTATTAATTGAAATTATTGAATTTTCCAAGAATGAATGTTGATGTGAAACAGATTTTTTTCAAGTATATCCCTTCACTTATTTTTATCCTATTTAAATGTGTGTATGGGAGGAAGAGAAGTGAAGGGGTTGAATTACTTGGTTCCAGCAACACGTGTATTGACTTGACTTTGATCTTCGGGGAAGAGACGAGCCATGCCAAAGTCAGCAATCTTAGGTGACCACTTATCATCAAGTAAGATGTTACTTGCCTTTATGTCCCGATGTATGATGCAATCATGTGAGTCCTCATGGAGATAAAGCAAGCCCTTTGCCACCCCAGTTATTATTCCAAATCTACGTTTCCAATCAAGTTCCTCTTTCCTCTCGGACTCTACATCAATATTAAGTTACTGTTATAACAAGAGTTACAGAATTTTAAGACCAATAGTTATGAAGTGCTATTAACAAAAACTTGTAGAAGTAGATATATAGTTAGATGGTAACAAATGTATATATGCAAAGGGGTGTGTGCATGTTGTATTATCTTCTATTAATTGTGTTGGTAACATTATATACCCCTCCAGCTCAATTAGTGACTCTACATGAGAGAGAGTTAGGATCCTCTCGGGAGAAGCAAATATATAAAAAAAATGGAAAAAATAATGATATAACACTTTTATCTTTTTAGATATAATGACATGTCACATTTACCCTTCAATGCAAATGTGAAATTAAGAGCTTCCCACTTTAGCAATGAAGATAATTCTTTTCCGAGAAGCCACAGATTTTGGAAATGCACTTGTCCCCCTCCATGAAAAACAAATTACAAATAAAAAAATTTGTTTGTGGATGATATCACCTGATTTGGCTGCAATATTACAATTACGGTGTGACTCCAGATTACAATGATGTGACCGCATCGAGTCACAATCAACCGCATCGGATCGCATTTAGATGATATCAGGCCGCATCAAATTCAAAATTATTTTTAATCACAAAATAATTCATACTGCAATGACTATAACGATCGCAATCGCAATAACTGTAATCATTACCGCAATCGCGAGCACAACTTAAAACATTGGTGGTAAATATTAATTTTGAGTATGAAGTAAAAAGATAAGTATTGGATAGATGAAACATTTGAAGATTGTTTATAAGAGATGTGCTACTTGCGGTGTGCCATAGAGAAAAAGGGTTTTGTGGTGGGGACCACAAGACCACCACCCAGGCACTGCTGCCTGCTACCGTCCAGCTCAGTTTGAGCTTCGGCCACGTTTTATATTTCTTTTTATTTTAAAAAAACTGAATTATTTTTATGAAAAAATAATTAATAAATACTTCTAGAAATTGATAAAACGATTGCCAAAAGACATCATTGATCCGGTCACGATCAAACGCGACTGACAATAAATAAGTTTTTGTTCAGTTACGTATAATCTTGATCTACTTTATCTTAATATGGTTGTTCAGTTTTCAATAAGCTCGTGTTTTTTTAGATCATTGATTTTTCTAGTTGTTTGGATCTCAACCTATAAATAGAGACTCCACTTCAGAAATCGAGCATAGTAGAGATGCAATTCATTGACTTCTTTCTCCCTCCAATTCTTTGTCGAAGCATTTTTGGTCTCCTTCGTTTTCTTTCTTTTCTTGGTACTTAGGGTGATAGTAGACATATAGAGTTGCATTAGAATTATTTATGGGTAGAGATGGCAAAATGGGCAATACAAATGTGCCAACCCGCTTTTTTTGAAGACAAAACATACAAATTTAGCCCATTTGCCTGACTCGTTTGTCTGTCAAGTCTACGAACATTTCTATTGAGCAATGCTAGCAACTCGCAAGCATAATGTTTTAAAAAATTCAAATAAATTATTACATAATGTAATTTAATGACTAAAAAATTGTGATGTAAAATTTGATTTATTCAACTTCATATAACATATCAAAGTTGTTTTTTAATCTTTTATCTTCAACTTCTTTATTTAATGAGAATAAAATATCTCCTCATATCATAAAATAAGTTATCTCCTTTAGCCACTAAAATTATGTCATGTCCTATTTTTTAAGTGTTTAGAAATATTTTTATAGAAAATGATTAATTATGGTACAAGTCATAATTTTAGTGGTTGAAAGAGATAACTTATATTTTGATATCAGAAGATACTTTATTCTTTTATTTAATTTGTTTTTATTTGTTTTATGGGGTTTTTACTTTTTTTTAATTATTTACCAATGTTTGTGGGCGGACATAAGCCCGTTAGCTCGTTTTAAAATGGACAAATGCATCAAAGTTGTTCCCAAAAATGGTAAGAGGACATGTCAACGCCCACTTTTGATTTGTGGGCACACACTAAACGGCTCAGGCGCCACGTTTATAGGCATTTTGGTGACACACTGTAGTGAGCGTCTAATGAAATGAGTTGGTTGATAATTTGTTTGTACAATTTTTTTAGTGCCACAAAACTTCTTAATAATAGCTACCTAGTTTGTGAATCGGCCAATAATTTTTTCAGTGACATAAATTGCTTTTTAATTTGTTTCCACTATGAAGATTACTTCTGACCTACTTATTTTGACTTGATCAGATTTTTATTAGGATTAATGGCTATTCCACGAAAACAAATAAATAAAGAAAATAATTTACATAGGAAGTTTCCATCATCCATCCTAGAAAGCAGAAGCGTCGTATAAACAAAAATATTTGTTGGGGTGCTAAGCCTCCACGCTACGTTTTAATAATTAATGATTGTAGGATGGTTCGTGTAACGGATGTCATCATGGCTTTGTTAAGATGGGTTATAGGAATGAAGAACATATCGGTCTAGTAGTGTAAGGTCCGCTAGATCTTCAGGACGACCAAAATGTTGAGATTTAATTTTCAGAAGTAATACTTATTGCGAGGGTAGTCACATGTCCAAAAAAAAATGATTAGTTTTTTTTGTCTAAAAAGACGGGTCACATGAGGAGTTTGATTTTCAACCTTTTCTTGTCTGGGCAAGGCATCTAATGGATCCAATTAATGAATATTATATTGTATATGTGAAAGTCAAGGTCTTAAGTGCAGTAACTTTCCGTGCATTAGAAATTAATTTTAGATTTGAAGAAAGGTGTTAGAATTGAAAAACTAAGATTTCTGCAATAAAAAATTGCTGAAAGGTAGAGGGAAAGCTTTAGAAAAGAGTGGTTGGAACATCAAAGATTTCACACAAGGCAATGGTAGATGGACAGGAAAATAACCATCCCATTTACATTTTCACACCATTTTTATGCTCGTTAATAATGCACAAATTTGTGTCTCTGTTTGGTTAACAAGATAGTAATCACTATCATTTTGTTCAATTCCCACAAACCAACCAACACGGTGATTAATCACAAATTTTTACATCATTAATCGATATAAAAAATGGTGTAAAGATGTGAAAAAACCAGTACTTAAAAGAAAACAACATATTCCAAGTCAGTGAACCAAATGAAGTTTTGGTGGAAGAGGAACTCGGTAACATCCTTGTGGCAAAAAAGTTATACACAGAAATTACCTTAAATCTATGGAGTTTGAATAAGTTTCACATCTTAGAAATAATTATCATCAATTCAAGTACCATCAGGCCAAATCTTTTATTTTAATCCAGCAAAAGTGATTTAAATTGTGGACCGCATCACTTGATACGACCGCAATATTGTTGTTCGGACCACATCAAATTCAAAAATATTGTTTTAATCGCAAAATAATTAACACCGCAACAACCGCAATCTGCATCGCAACGGCCGCAATGACCGCAATCACATTAACCACAACCGTTACCGCAATCTCGACCGCAATTTAAAACACTACTCCGTGTATAACAACAAACAAAAGGCATGTTTTAACAACAATTCTAACCACTTCAAATTAAAATGTACGTGGCTTTCACTCATGTGTAATTTAAGTAATTGAACGAGATAAGATTTGGCATAGAAGCACTTACTGAATAGAAGCTTGTCAAGGCTCTCATGCGGCACATACTCATAAACAAGTATATTTTCTGTGCAATGAACACAATAACCCAACAAATTCACCACATTCCGGTGCTGCACACGAGCCAACAACTTGGCCTCATTTTTGAACTCTTTCTTCCCTTGATTTGAGGTATGTGATAACTTCTTCACTGCAATCTCTCTCCCATCATTCAGTTTCCCCTGCAAGTCAAAAAGGGTTTGAACCCAAAAAGCAAAAAACAATACATAAATAAAAAAATCCCACAAATCAGATTAACACTAAAGTGTTAGGTTTTTGGTTTACCAAGTAAAAAAGCAACAAAGAAAAAAACCATATTTATATTTGATGAACTTTATGAGAGGAGGGATTCGTTGACTCCAAGTAAGTTTAAACTTATTCTACATATTAGTCATCAATTCTAAGAAATTAAATGGTTTGAATTAGTGAATAGATCTAAACCATTGAATTTCTCTAGAATTGATCGCTAAGATGTGGAGTAAATTTAAAAAACTCACTTGGAGTAAGTAGATCACCACCCTTCTGACTAATGGGAAAGAGAACTTTCTAGGAATTAAAAGTGCATTTCTTTAATCCTACCATTTATTTGAGAAAGAGAACCATCAAAATTCCAAAATTTTCATTTCCAGAAAGAATGTACTTATATAAATTTAGAAGCTACCATTTTTTCTGACAATTTTTATATGACCAAGAACAAAACAATTAATAAAATTGGTGATTGATTATACCTTGTAGACAGGTCCAAAACCACCCTCACCTAACTTATTAATTAGATTGAAGTTCTTGGTGGCAGCAACCAAGGTTTCATAGGCAAATATCTTTTGTTCCTGTGAAGCCATTCTTTGTAAGTCACCTTCATTGTTTTGCTCTGATAAACACAACATGGCAAAAACAGAAGAAAACGACACAACCCTATTTATAATCAGAAAACTAATGAACCAAAAATAAAATTCAGCTAAATTTGAAAAATAGTTTTGTTGATTTACCTTCAGTGGAACCAATTTTGAAGTGATTTATAAGACTACGAAGAAAATTATGGGGTTTGTCCATGTAGGTGTTTATGCTTTCTTAGATAATACATAAAACAGAAATGGGCAAATATGTAATCTTCTTTTGGAAACTATTGGGTTTATGCAGAAATGTGTGATGAAGCAGAGAAAGCGGGAATTTTAGATGAAGAAGTGAAGAGAAGAAAGTAAAGAAGAATAAGAAGAAATTGTGTTTAGGCTTGTTTGGTGAGGAGAGAACAAAACAATACAACATAGTTATGTGTGAAAAAATGAAAGAGAAGCGTGTTGTTCTTCTTGACCAGGTCAAAGCCTACTTGACTACACCAATCACATCATTATATGAGTAGAAATATATACATAATATGGGTTTGTATCCTAATATTGAATCCTCTTTAATATCGGATAGTCCTCCAGGAATATGAAGTCCAAAATTATTTGAAGTTTAGAATAAGCTTTAATTAAAAATAAGTGAAAATTTGTAGCGTTACTTTTTTTAAATGATAAATGTTATACTCTGCCGTAATGGACTCTTTAGTACATTAGAGGATTCGAATTTCATATGTGTAACAAAATTTAAAGTTTATTTATTAATAATTGGTTTACAAGTAACATTTGTCACTTTCTTATGGTGTAGAAGAATTTATAAGATAATATATCATTACTCTATTTGACTACCACTTGAAGAGATGTGAATGTATTATGTTAAATGAAAAAGAAAAATATGATAAATGTAATTAAGTCGAAGATTTCTTCATTTTCTTTTTCATCTCTTTTAACAATCAACTTGCATATATACCTTAAGGGATGTCTTAGTAAGATAAATTAATTAAAATATTATACATTTTCTAAGATAAATTAATCAATTGTAAATTTGCATATACAATTTGTTTTATGAATTCACTCTTCTCTTTTTTATATTTAAGTTTTCTTATAATTAACAAAGAAAAAACGGAAAGAGATTTACCTAGCTTCACTAAATATGAGATGTCAGAATAATTTAATTTTTTAGCTTGTGTGACTCATAGAAGATATACTAGTTTTGATAGAGAAATAAATACAAAAGTATTCATCATAGGAGTAATGGAAGACAAGTCAAAAGCACTATGGTGTGATAGGATTTTTGTTTAATGTTGCATTCTCCGGGATGTTAATGATATTTAAAATTTGGTGTGTTTAATATTGTGAATTGTGATATTCTAAGTTTTATTAGTTTTTTTAATGGGTGCCTTACGAAATACATTAAAAACCTAATGTAAATTAAAAGCACATAACCAATAAGGCATTGGTTTAATGGTGTAAGGTTTCGCTAGATTCCTAAGATGAACAAAAGGTCAAATGTTCGATCAATAAGGCATTGGTTTAATGATGTAAGGTTTCGCTAGATTCCTAAGATGAACAAAAAGTCAAATGTTCGATTTTTGTGAACGACACTTATTGGGTTGTCCTTCTTTCTTATGAAAGTATTTTGCTTTTGTAAAGCTGCACAATCATCTTGAATATGATCTGGCTTTCTACATTTAGAGCATATGGAGTCTTGCTCTAATGTTGATGTTTTACTATTTGTGGCAACTCTTTTTATTTCTTTGGTTCCATGAGTCTTTTATAGAGTGTCCCATAATTCTTTAGTAGATTTGCAACTTCACACTCTAAAAAACTCTTTTTCTCCTAGGGTCGAGGTTATAATGTTTTTGGCTTTAAGATCATATTAAACTCTATTTTCTCTTCTTTGGTCCATGCACATTTTCGTTTAGGTTTGTTTAACCCCATCAACAACCATGATGGGTATAAAAGATTCTATGAAGATTCTCATTCTGATTTTCAAAAATGCATAATATCCTCCATTGAGACTTGGAGGACTATTAATATTAGAACATTCTCCTAGAAACAATTTAGAAGCCATCTAAAGAGTTAGGATCATGGGAGTATCTTACCTAAACTAAGCTCTAATGCCAATTGTAATGTCAAGATGAAAAACTAAGAGGGAGTAAATTTGTTTTATGCACTAAGTGATACTTTTCACAAGTTCAAATGTTAGATTATATAGCAGCGGAAAATAAGTTGCAGAAAATAAAGTGAAAAACTTATAAATGTAAGGAGCAGAGAGAAGAGTAGAGATAGACCATGAATTTTACACTAGTTCACATTTTTGTTTGCTGAAGGTTACATCTAGTCTTCTTGTAGCACAAGAAATTTTCATTGATATTATGAGTTGCAATTACAAATCTCACTACGTGATCACAAGTACATCACACACTCACCAATATCTCACACACTTAGATAAACACTTCTTATAAGCAACACTCTTCTCCTTTTCACCACACCCTATGGTGAAAAATGTACAACAAATGAATGAAGAAATTTATTAGGGAAAATATTGCTTTACAATATATGACAATTCTATAATTTGTAATCCTTAGTATATTTCCTTATAAGTAGTACACAATTCTCTTAGTGTTTAAAGGTATGAAAACTCAAAGAAAACACATAGGTTTAACTTTAGAAAAATCTAAATGTCAAAACTCAAAGTTGCAAGAACGAAGTGCAGAAAATTGTATGAAAGTTTGTCTCAAAGTTGTGTATTACGAATTAGGTGTTTCATGGCCTTTAAATAGTCTTCCAACATACCATCATACCCAAATAAAAAGGTAGGAGTCGTTTGGAATGAAACTCATTCATTTTGAATGAAAGTTGTTCAGTTTGGATTGGAAAATATGGTGTAACAACTCTTAGTAACCGATTACAACATGATAGCAACCGATTACCAAAACGTATTGCCCAACTGAGTAATCGATTACTCCTTTGAGTAATCAGTTAGTCTATGTCATTTTTTTCTACGCAACTTTTTACTCAGTTTGGGTAACCTATTACTCAGTTCAAGTAACGTGTTACTTAGGTCCAGTAACTTGTTACTCGGATCAAGTAACTCATTACATAACATTTTAAAAATTAAAATCTTTTGACTCTAAATTTCCAATTGATTTAACAATAATTTTCACTTTGAGCATTGTGACTAATCATATATGAAAGATTTAGGATAGAAGTACCTAACTTAGAAGACTATGAAATATTGAACTTTTGAAGCTTGTCTTCTATTTCTTCAAGGTCTTCTTCTTTTTTCTTGTTTTTGTTAATCTCGGTGTCTTCATCAAAACCGTATCAAGGTCAGAAGCAAGACCTTCTTAACATAATCATCCCCAAAAATATCCACCTTGATTGATTCATCCCCAACCTTTAGATACGTAAGAATCTCCAGATTGGCGAATACTCCACTTCACCTTTCTCAATGTCTAATTCTTATTAACAACGACTCCATATAAGAGTCTATCCCATTCAGCATAAACCTTTCTGATTATTATTGACAATGTTACCAAGAGCCTAGATCTCCAAACTTGTTGTAAAACTCCCTATATTACCATTTAACGGAACACATTGCGTTGTTCTCCATTCCTAGGACAGCTTTCGCTAATATGGAAAATCTACACCAATAATAGCCATCTTCAATACTCAAATACATGAAACATGAAGCTTCCTTAGAAAGCCTCAATTGATACAACAATGATTTACACTAACAATCATAGTTTAAAAGAACTATCATATTTAATCATAAGGAGTATACTCACAATACACACCTTGTGTTAAAGTCAATCAAAGCCACTTTCATACTCTTGCATCTAAGCCACTTTCATACTCTTGCATCTAAGCCAATTCTCATGTCACACTCTGCATCTCTACCAATGTATGTGTTACATCTTACATCCAAGCCAATGCTTGTGTTACACTTTGCATCCAATTCAGCCATTGCCCTTGTGCTTTTGTATATTCACTAGTAATTAGTATCCTTCACCATGGACACTCCATTAGGATATTCCACTTTTCAAATCAAATGAGAACATCGTCTACAACATCTAGAGAGATATTATCAGCACCAGACTCAGAGCCTCACTTAACACTTGGATCTCAATCCCTTCATTGGTCTCAATCCAATACATGGACTTCTCGGATTCTGAATCCAACTTAATTGTGGTATTTTTAAAATAGATTTTGCTAAGGCTTATGATTCAGTCAGTTGATGTTTCCTTGATCATATGATGTATAAGTTGGGCTTAGGTATCAAGTGGAGATATTGGATGACAGAGTGTGTGTCAACAACCTCCTTTTTCTATTTTGGCAACGGTAGCCCCACCAATATGGTTAAAATGTTGCGTGTTATTAGACAATATTGTCATTTATCTCCTTTTCTATTTTTTTTGGTTGTAGAGGATTTTATTGGGCTTAGGGCTTATGAAGTCAGCAATTTTGAATAACAAGTTTGAAGAATATGAAGTTAGATGGATAAGGTCAACCTTCTCCAATATGCAGATTATGTGGTTAGCATTGACAAGTCATCTGTGCAAATGCTGCAATATGAAGGTTAAATTTGGCAAATGCAACTTCTTCGATGTTAATACACCTTTCAGCTTTTTAGATGACATGACATGGCACGATACTTAAACTTTAAAGGGGGACTTGACCCATGAAGTTTTTGGGAATTCTGGGGGTGCTAACTATAAAAGAAAGGATGTGTGAAAAGATGTGCTCTCCAATATTTGAAAAAGGTTGTGGGAGAGTCAAATATTGTTCAAGAGAGGATTAGTCGTGGATTAAAAAATGGGGGAGGGGAGGAATGAGAGTCATACTAGATTTTGGAAGGATTTTTGGGTGGGGAATGTCCTTTGAAAGATTCTTTTGAGACACTTTCTAATTTGTGTACGGTTAAAAGGGATTTGGTTGGGCAATTAGGTTATTGGAGAGATATGTTGTAGAGTTGGCAGTTACCTTGGAGAAGAGAGTCATTTGAGTGAAAAGAACCTTTGATTGAGGAGTTTCTGAAGCTTTTGAGTATAATTAGGATCAAGGAGGATGTAGAAGACAATTGGATCTAGATCTTGATGTGTCTAACTGTTATTCAATCTAGTCATCTTACAAAGTGATTTGGCAAGTGGATAAGTCTAGCCCAAAAGATCGAAAGTTGTGGAATGTGGTTTGTAAATCTTTAGCTCCTTTGAAGATTTGTGCACTTGTTTGGAGGATTATCTTGGATAGGATACCATGTAAGTGGAAATTATCCAAGAGGGGTGGTAATTTCACTAGTAACGATCTAATGTGTTTGCTCGGCTAGAAACTATGGATATTTTTCTTTCTTGCCAATTATCTTTATTGAACTTGGCAGCTTATTTATGGTTGGTTGAGGTTTGTTAGGGTGTTATCTTCTACCGGAGAGTCTCACTTTTTGTTACCTTCTGTCGGTTAAGGATTAGTTATTGAGAGAAGTTTGAAGTGTTTTGGATGGCTGGAAATTGGTCTCTATAGAATATTGTTAGGCCTTTTTGCTATGTTGGTTGGGTGTTAGTTGTTTCATTTTGTTTACTACTGGGGTTTTTGTTCTCTTCCTTGATGTCTTGAATATTTGTTATTCTATGGCTGTAACTTTGCTCCTTCTTTAATAAAATTTCACTTAGAAAATAAATACAAGAGAATTTAATAACAGGTTTAATCAATTGGGCATGTACCCGAGAGTGTTGAGTGACTACCACAATATTATTATAAAATAAGGGTTACAAGTTCTAACACAATTATGGACTCAAATACTCATGAAGTGTTTCTATTTGGTATAATACATTATAACAAGAGACATGAGTATAATATATAACATTGGTTTCTCTCATCCATTCTAATACTGAGTAATGTAATACCGCATATAATAACATACTTCAACCTCCCAAAAATAATAATTACTTAAAAATAGAACATAAGGTAATGCATAATTTGTTGGTGGTGTAAAAGTAAAATGTATAAGTCAATTTTTTTACTTACTCATGTTAGGTGTTGAGTGCTCACTATTGACTTTGACTAAAAATTTGGTTTTATTGAGGTCAAATTTCTATCAACATTTTCAATTTGATTTTTGTACTTGAATCAAGTACCATAGTCCATGCATTTTATTTTGTTTTACTAGATTTTTTTTCTTTAGTCTTTGCTAATAAAAAAATAGTGTGCAATTTTGTTACCCTCTAAAAACTTTGAGTAGACAAGCAATAAAAGGAGGGAGTGGTCGCTAATGAGTCTCATTTTCACTCCATCTCCACTTAACATTGTCATCTTTTTTCCACAGAAAGCTCTTAAAAAAATAAAAATGAGCTTTTCAGCTTTCTTGTTTCCAAAGTTGTGCCACCTCTTCCAACTTCACCACATGGGATTGTTTCTCTCTTTATTGCTTCTAGACACAAACCCTCTCATAACAATACCGGTCCTTCGAATGGTGGCAAGTGGATGTATTTGAGCGGATTTTGATTTGGATCTTAATGGATGGATGGAAAGTCTTCCACCGGTCCAAATAAATCAATTTAAATTATATTTTGAATTATACAATTCATCTATATCCAAACTTAATTGATAGATTATATTTCATCCAAATTATATATGAATCCTTTTAATCTATACTTAAAATACTTTTGAAGAAAATCATTCTTTTAAAAATCATTATTTCAATCAAACATTCTTAAAATCACCTTTTTTAAATAAAAAAACACTTTTGAAAAAAATGTTTATACATTTTTCTAACAAACACATTTTAAAAAAAAAATTAACTTTAACAATTTCTTTTTTTGCAATAATGTACAAATATGCCACGTTTAATATTCTACATATAAAATTTATGTGAGAGTGGAAAGTACTAAAAATGAGAATTGAGATAGTGAGTTAAATTGAAAAGTAAAAACATCATTTGTGAATGTTTGTTTCTTGGATGGATTCAAATCTATTTTTTACTAAAATTATTCATTGGATTATATCCGTATATAGATTTAGATGGATTGTCGATGACTTTGGCATCTCTACTTCCAACCAATACTTTAAGTTATTATGCGTGTTCCGAACATGCACAGCGGAAAATTTCCCATTCAAAAGTATGAAGGTCCTACACGTGTATTCACATCAAGAATGGTCCTTGATGTATCAATACTTGATCCATGGAACAAATTGAGCCAATTTATATTATAAAATAATAAACCAATAATTGAAGCCAAAGCTATTTCCAAAGCTCTTTCTTCTATGCACTTTCCAAAATGCATGTTGCTTTTGGTGGTTTTGTGGTATATCTATTTAAAAGCAAAAACCACCCACTCACTTTAATTCCAATCATATAGTAACCTCAAAGCTTATTTTTCTCCTTTTTTTTTTGTTTGTTGTTTTGTTTTTCAAATATTTAAATCAATAATTGATCTTATCAAATTTATTATTTAAACTTTCATTTGAAAATATATTAATTAAGTCTTACTTAACTATATTACATATGATTGAATAATATCATATGTATTTTTGTTACTAACATAAAATACAATAATATTCCACTTAAAAGAAATCTTATTAAATTAAACTATTTAATTTAATCCATAGCATTTTCTCGTCAAACAAAAAATAGAACACTCGTTAGTTGGGAAGAAGATCTTGCCCCTGACCTTGACATGGTTTTGATGAAAACACCAATATCACAAAAAGAAGAAAGGAAGAAGACCTACAAAGACTATCGAAGACAAAACTTCAAGATTTAGAGTCTAAGTCTTAGGTACTTCTATCCTTACAACTCATTTATTTACTTAGTTAATAATGGTCAAATTGTTTTCAAGAAAATCAGAAAAATCTAGGTGTGATTAAAAATAATTTTCAAAAAAACATGTAACGGGTTACCATACTTGAGTAACAAGTTACATGAGTGAGAAAAGAGTTTTCAAACCTCTAACAACTATGAGTAATCCATTACAGACTTTGGAGTAACAGATTACCATTTTTAGAAAACAGGGTAATCGATTACTCAAAGTAGTGTAATCGATAACACTGAGGCAAATTCATAAAGCTGTCAAACAGTGTCATTGAGTAATCGATTACTCAAATCTAGTAATCGATTACACTGTGTGAATTTTCAAAAAGTTGTTAACAGGATTGTTGGATAATCGATTACCCACTTGTAGTAATCGATTACTAAGAGCTGTTGTATCAGTTTTCAGATTTCAAGTGAAAGGGTTTCACTCCAAACTGATTGGTTTTCATTCCAAACGAAACCTACTCATACCTAGGGGTATTATGGTTGATTGGAAGCCTATATAAATGAATTGAAACACTCTCACAACATACAACAACATATACAACTCAGATTACAAACTATTATTTGAAACTCTCAAAAAACTCACACTTTCTTATTTTTCTTACACTTCAAGCAAGATTAGTGACATAATTTTCTTTTGCAAGGTTGGATATCCTCTCTGCTGGATATCTCACGTTGGAAGATCGTTTAGTTCATTATTTTCTTACCTATGTCATTTTGCCAAAATTTTCAAATCATTCGCAAATTAGTGACATAAAGCTCTAATTGATGTATGCTATTAAGTATAACATCAAGATAAATTGGGCTAAGATGATAATGCAACAAATGTGGCATGTTCGCGACTCCCAAAGTCCGTTGCCCTACGCCATCTTCATTACCAAAATCCTTGAGCATTTCGGCGTATCCTTAGATGGTGAGACCAAAGTGGCCCTCAATCTTCACGAAAGCAAGGTTGATGTTGAGGTTGTCCACAAGATTGGATTCGTTATAGATCCTGTCACTCGTCGAACCTATAAGCATCATACAGATCGCCAACCTGCTCCTACCGACGAACCAAAATCTACTGCTGAACCAAACCAACCTGAGTCTCATGCTCCATCTTCTTCATCTCCTGCAATGCCCACAAATCAGATGATTATGGATGAATTGGTTTCTCTTCGAGGCTACATCACCACAAGGATGAAAGCTTTCAATACCCAGAGCCAACAAATCCATTATGAACTTCATCGTCTTTCATCGAGGCTGAGCAACATGGATGTTGATGAAGATAGTTCTGAGTCCGAGTCTTAGAAATTTTGTCTAGGTTTCTGATTATGTAATGCTTATGGTTGTGCATTTTCCTTATCGATTTAAACATTGTTTGGGTTATTTCTTTTTATTTTCTGTTGTTTTGGATTTCGTGTTTGAACATCTTTATTGACGATGTTATGCAATGTTCTTAATTTGTGATTCATACATGGTGTTATTATATTCTGTTTATCTTATTTGAACTTTCATATACTATGAAATATTGTATGTTATGTTCTACAAATGTCTATTGTGCTAGACTCTTGGCTTTTCTTCTTTTTGATGAAGTCAAAAGGTGGAGAAAAGTTGGGAGTAGTGTATTTTCTGTAATATTCTTTCAGGCACATAACTCCAAAAGAAATGGGGAGCATACATGCATACATATAGGGGGAGCACACTCAAAACAAGTCAAAATATATCATCAAGTATGTTGCTCTCAGAAAACTACACTTTTAAGAAGACATTGATTTGTCATCATCAAAAAGGGGGAGATTGTGAAGAAGATCTTGCTCCTGACTTTGGCATGGTTTTGATAAAGACACCAATATCACAAAAAGAAGAAAGGAAGAAAACCTACAAAGACTATCGAAGACAAAACTTCAAGATTTAGAATCTAAGTCTTAGGTACTTCTATCCTTACAACTCATTTATTTACTTAGTTAATAATGCTCAAATTGTTTTCAAGAAAATCAGAAAAATCTATGTGTGATTAAAAATAATTTTCAAAAAAACATGTATCGGGTTACCATACTTGAGTAACAAGTTACATGAGTGAGAAAAGAGTTTTCAAACCTCTAACAGCTATGAGTAATCCATTACAGACTTTGGAGTAACAGATTACCATTTTTAGAAAACAGGGTAATCGATTACACTAAGGCAAATTCATAAAGCTGTCAAACAGTGTCATTGAGTAATCGATTACTCAAATCTAGTAATCGATTACACTGTGTGAATTTTCAAAAAAGTTGTTAACAGGATTGTTGGGTAATCGATTACCCACTTGTAGTAATCGATTACTAAGAGCTGTTGTATCAGTTTTCAGATTTCAAGTGAAAGGGTTTCAGTCCAAACTAATTGGTTTTCATTCCAAACGAAACCTACTCATACCTAGGGGTATTATGGTTGATTGGAAGCCTATATAAATGCATTGAAACACTCTCACAACATACAACAACATATACAACTCAGATTACAAACTACTATTTGAAACTCTCAAAAAACTCTCACACTTTCTGATTTTTATTACACTTCAAGCAACCTACTCTCAAACTTTCAAAGTTATTTTGAAGTTGCTTCTAAGTGTATTTCATACTTTCAAAACGAGCATTATTATCTTAAGTATAAGAGTTGTTGTTGGATTGAAGTTCTAGAAATTGTCATATACACTTGTAAGGCAATCCAAGCCAAATTGTACATTCTTCACTTTTGCAAAGTTTACTTTCTTTCATTAGGGTGTGAAGAGAAAAGGGTTGAGTGACTTGGTATAGTGTTTACCAAGGGTGTAACTTGGTATAGTGTTTACCAAGGGTGTGACTTGGAATAGAGTTTTCCAAGGGGATTAGATATAAGTGAGTGTGTAAGGTACAAGAAGATCTCGGGGTGAGATAATTGTAATTGCAACTCATTATATTTAATAAAGGAATCTCTTGCGAGTCAAGAGTACTGGACGTAGCCTTCGGTGGACAAGAAGGTGAACCAGTATAAAACACATGTGTATTCTCTTTCTCTTCTCTTTGTTAATTTTCTATCATTTCTAGTCAATATTTTTCTGCATAATATTTCCGCTGCACATTAACGTTGATGTTGTAGAAAAATTGGTCATACTTATTGCAACAACTAATTCACCCCCTCCTAGTTGCAATTTCATTCTTACATGTGTGACCCTGTAGGTTCATTACTAAACCGGTAGTAAATTAACTCATTAATTTACTAATCAAGGTTGCGGTCCAACAATACTCTTTAACGATCGGATAGAAATGAAATAACTTTTTTTACTTTTAGAACCATTAGAAGATTAATATAATATTTCATTCCATCTTTACAACTCTATGTTAACTCTAGAATAAAGTATGTTTGTCAAATTCCAATAAGTTAACGCACAATGAATGACTTGGGAAACTCATTGCTTCATTCATTCAATCCCCCTTGGCCAAAGTCTTTATTTCTATAGAGGTCAAACTCATTACCATGAGTTGATAAATTCTTTCTTCATTAATCATTAATCCTACAAGAATTTAATTATACCAAATAATCATTCAACTAACATCATAAGACATTTGTCCGATATCAAAATATTACAAATAACTTGTTAATTACTATGATAATCTCAAGTCTAAGGAAAATATATATTTCTTCATAAGAATTTCATATTGACAATTCAAATGTAATATATTAATTATTAGGAATTCTCTTTTGAATCAGTTCAATAGTCATATTTCTATATGCACAATTTATATGTGTAATTTAATAAATGAGATTTATTAATCTTTATCTAATAAAGACCACTACACATATATTGATCTATCTGGATTAATAATGTCCTAAGCTTAACAATTCTATGATCAATAACAACTTATATTAAAATTATAAAAGATTTATTTCTCATTATTATAATCCCTATTATAGTAATAAGTCTCTAATTTTAATCAATGACCTTTCATATTACTTATTTCAACAAATAATGAATATGATAACAAGATAATAATAAATACAACTTTATTATTATAAACATGGCAGATTGGTTCTTGGACATACCTTATATCCTAACAATCTCTCATTTGCACTAGAGCCAATCAGTCATGTACATCATTCTCAGCTCCCACTTGTGTTTATCAAACTCTTTTATGCCAAGTGCCTTGACGAATGGGTCTGCAACATTCTCTTCACCATCAATATTTTCTAGCTTAACATCACCACCACTACTACATTTTTGACTTACTACCACGCCTACATTGCCCACGGTTTGAAAACCGTGGTCACATAGTACATTAGACCACGATTTTTAGTAGCGTTGTCTTATTAGTTAATTATTTACATTTATTTATCACAGTTTTAAAACCGTTGTGTTAAAGTATATTATATCACGTTTATTTTTACAACTTCTTTTATATACAATAGCCTACCGTTTTGAAATGTTGCCTTATTATTACTTTTAAACAAAGAGCTCTCTATTAGACCACAGTTATTATTCTTAATTTGAGTATCTCTCTCAACATTGCCTCATTCACGTTCTTTCTACAGACTCAAAGAAAGGGTTTCAAAGTAACTTCTTTCTCAATAGGATTCTCTCTTTCTCAGATCCACTCACTCAAAACATCTCTCTCTCAGGTTTCAAAGTAAGGGTTTCTCTATTCTGTTTCTCTATTTTCTTTCTCATTCCTCAAGGAGAGCGTGTCAGGTATCTCTTCTTCTAATTCCAATTATCTCACATTTTCACTTCATTTTTGTTTCTTATTCTCATACTTAGAGTCTTACTTTTATAAACAAATCAATTTTTGTGTGGTTGTGTAGTTTGGATTTTCAGTTTTTGGTTGAATTTTATGTTTGTGACAAGATTTGATTATGATATGCACAGATTGTTGGAACGGTTATGAAATAATGTGTAGGATTAGACAATGCCATTAGAATGTTTAAATCCTACTTGAACTCAACATTCTGTCTATCCTTAAAGGAAAAAAGTTCACATTTCAGATGTGCATTACATTGTTAAAAGAAGAGTGAGATTGACACAAGTTTTAGCATTACATTGTATAATGGGGTTTCTACAACTCTTTTATGTTGCTTCTTTACCTGTGATCAAAGTATTATTGGTTACTGCAATTGGTTTGTTTCTTGCATTGGATAACATAAATATATTAGGAGAAGATGCAAGGAAAAAAGTGAATCATGTAAGTCTTTGAATGCTTCAAAAATTTAACAATTGTTGTATGATAAAATAATATGTAGGATAGATCAGAATGCTATGAACATAATGTTAAAAATCAGTTGCTTTAACATAAAGTCTGAGGTTTGCATTCATGGGAACATTTCCTTATTGTGCATAATGTTTGTGAGTATGTGATGGATTCCTCATGAAGATGCTCGTACAGATATATGCAATGGCAACTCTAGATCTTGAAACAGATACAAGTATGACAAATCACACATGAATGTAGGCCCCTTCTCTCCTTTTATTACTTTTGTAAGTATATAACATTTTTCCTCGTAGTTTTTCATTGTGTTAGTGTTATGTTATTATTCTTATAGTATATAACAAGGTGTTTTGTCAATTGCAGTTCCTCAGGTAGATGCAAAATAAGTTTGGTGGAAAACAAGATAGCGGAAAATCAGACACATATAGGCTAGCAGCTCATGTAAGTCTTCTTCATTATTCATGTGTATTTTGTATATATCATTACTCTTATATTTATCATCCTTTCAAAATGCAATTGTCTAGGATTGGAGGCTTGTTTTAGGCAGTGGAAGCAAATGAAAAATTTCTTAAACTCACCTCTGAACAATCACTTTCTGCAAAATGAGCTTTTCTTATATCAAAACTATTATGGCTTTTCTAATAACTTTATTTATTTTTCATCAAAAGAGAGATAAGGTTTGGTTGGTGATGGAGAATGGAGACTATGACACCAAACACTCTCACCGAATGCTGTAAAATAAAAGGATTAAATACTTTGTAAAAAAGGGAAATCTCAAACTTCTTTATCCTAATATAAGTACCACAGATTATCTATCCACTTAGGGTCATAATAAATGAGAAGATCAAAATATTTAGGAGATTTGACTAGCCATAACTCATACTGATACTTGGGTTTGTGTAAACAAGTTTTGTTGGGAGGGATTTTTGACACCAGAATTAATTAAACTATTGAAGGGATTTTTGACACAACTGCTGTTCAACTTCTATTACTAAATTGAGAAGAAACATGCCGATGAATTGTGTAACACCCTAATTTTATTTTTCTAAGTGTGGTGAAAATTCTGGAAATTCTGGAGTATACTGGGTGATTCTCGCTTGAGTGAGAGGGCCTCTCCCAAGCGAGAAGCCCAATATCTGCTCCCAGGATTTCCCGGGATTCTTGCCTGGGCGAGATTTGGCTCGCCTGGGCGAGGGAGAAGGATTTGGTACTGAAGGATCCTCCTCGCTTGAGCGAGAATCCCTCGCTTGAGCGAGAGCATCAGATCTGAATTTTTAAAATGGCGGGATTTTCTCGCTTGAGCGAGAGATGGCTCGCTTGTGTGAGAACCCGAAGATTTCACTCTAAAATAGAAACCCTCAAACACTTTTAGGGTTAGAAATTGAGAGAGAAAAGAGAAGGAGGTGATTTTGAGAGCAAGGACTCGTGGGAATCATCTAGAAGCTTGAGAAGAGGTAAATCTTTTGATTCTAACTCTCCTTCTCCCTTTTAAACTCTTTTTGGGTGTATGGGATCTCTTCTCAAAATGTGAGAAATCATGGAAACTCTTCCTTTTGAGTTGTGGTTCGTTTTATTTAGTTTATCTCTTGAAAACTCTTGGTTTAGAGTTGGTATTCGAAGAATGGAAAGGGTTTGTGGGTTGATTCATGAAAACCCCAAAACCCCAAAATGAGTATATGAATAAAGAGGGAAATGTGTGAAATGTTAGATGTAGATGATGAGTATAAGTTGAATATAAGATGAATATGTATATTTTATATGTTTAGAAACTCTTAATGAAGGTAGTTTTGGAAACATTGAAAATGTGTGAATCTATTGTATGGTTAAAGATGAAATATGAATTGTTTATGTGTTATTTGGAATAAATGACTAACATTTTTATTGTGTGGTGGGGATGAGGGGAGATCCTAAAGTTGGAGGCGGTGTCGGAGGAACTTGCAAAGTTACCAATGACCAAACTCAACACTCACCAAGGTAAGGATAAGTCTTTAACTAACATATCGTATTGAGAGAATGCGTGGAATTGCTGTTTATGAATTGATGGTGAATCAATGAAAAGAAAACATATTTTTAGCCGACCATGATTGGTTAGCGACTTTGGCTCAAGTTATGTAGCAAACTTTGGCTCAAGTAATGTAGCAAGTTTTGGCTCAAGCGTTGTAGCAAACTTTGGCTCAAGTAATGTAGCAAGATTTGGCTCAAGCGATGTAGCAAGCTTTGGCTCAAGCGATGTAGCAAGTTTTGGCTCAAGTGATGTAGCAAGCTTTGGCTCAAGCTATGTAGCAAGTTTTGGCTCAAGCGTTGTAGCAAACTTTGGCTCAAGTAATGTAGCAAGATTTGGCTCAAGCGATGTAGCAAGCTTTGGCTCAAGCGATGTAGCAAGCTTTGGCTCAAGCGATGTAGCAAGTTTTGGCTCAAGTGATGTAGCAAGCTTTGGCTCAAGCTATGTAGCAAGCTTTGGCTCAAGCAATGTAGCAAACTTTGGCTCAAGTTATGTGGTATGATTTTCAAAGATATATATATAACTGATGAAACGGTTTTTAAGTACTATTATGTTAAATTGCTTATTTAACCTTATTAAAATGTGGATTAACGCATATTGACATTTATTGAGTTAATGATTTACTTCTTTGTGTATTGTCAATGTTAATCCCATTGGAGGTAGGCGGAAGATTTAAGGATGTGTTGGTTAGGAGCTTTGAGGCTTTTAATTCCGAATTCCTTATCTTCATTTTTGTAACCTAATTGACTATGTGTGAGCAGAATATTTGTAACTCTGGGCATGATATTTGAACGTATTTGTAACCATGGATATTTGTATGTTGGGAAAACCATGACTCTTGGTACTCCATAAGTGCTGGGAGAAATTAAAATGAATTATGTTTTTATGCATGAATGTATTAAAATAAGAGAAATTTTTAAGGGTAGAATTTGGGTTCTTACAAATTGAAATTGTTAAATGATAAAGTTTTGGAGATGGAGGAAAAACATAAGCAGGAAATGTTATCAATGGAACAAAAATTTCAAATTTTGCTAAGGAATATCATAAATCTAAACAACTCAGGAGTAGATGTGGAGTAATTAGCAACAATGTTATCAACACCCGGTACTTCTACGTGAACACATGTTCCAAATAATTATATGTAATTTCTTATTTTTTTCTACTATGATGGTTGTTGTTGTTGACTTATTTTTTATATTCTAATTGAGGAATGAGGAAAATGTGAATGATGTCACTTTTCTAAAGAAAAAGACTACTTTAGCATTTTTATTTTCAAAAAAACTTATGTTCATTCAGATAAGCTAACATTATTGTAACGTCTTTATTTGCAGTAAAATCATTTGGAAGACAACTTGTCGCATACAGTATAGATGAGAATGAATCAAAATTTCATATTTTAGATTCTAATTATATTTTGTTAAACAGTAGTAGAGTGGTCTATGTAGTGTTACTCGTCACTTTCAAGAACATAAATATGTATTTTGCTTCACCAAATTCAGAGTAACAAATACTCATGTTTCAATGAAATTAATGTTATTATATCCATTAAAAAACTTTTATTCATATTTCTTATTATTTATTGTTATTAGAATACTATTGAAAAATAATGATTTTCTCAAAATTATAGTTGTTGTATACATAATCTTCATGAACTCAATGGCAACGGTTTTATAATCGTTGCCTATGAACACAATGGCAATGGTTATGCCTATAAACACAATGGCAATGGTTTTTAAAATGGACAAAACTTAGGTACAATTCCTTAGGTACAAATGATGCTTGTAGCCTATTAAAAGGTGACACGTGTTCATTTATATCATTAAGTCTTTCTCTTTTTTTGCAATTAAGAATCTCTCTCTTCAAAGTATAGGTGATAATGAACACGTGTCACCTTTTAATAGGCTACAAACATCATTTGTACCTAAGGAATTGTACCTAAGTTTTGCCCTTTTAAAATATGTGTTCATACACAGTGGCAACGATTTCATAATTGTTGCCTTAAAACTCAATGGCAACGGTTTTTAGCAATACTAATAGACCACGGTTTTTAACTGTTGCTGTTAATATAGAACAAAAACTGTTGCCTATACAAATATTAGACAACAGTTTTAGAAAGGTGTAGCCAAAAGTCAAAAAACCGTTGTCTAAACTAAAGCAACACCGAAGGAACTACATCAAGTTCAGTTAAGAAGTTCTTCATCCAAACTACTTCTTTAGCATTTTCGCTTGATTCTATATACTCTGCTTTAGTAGTTGAATAAGCTATTGTCGCTTGTTTGGGACTTCTCCAACTTATTGCGTCTCCATTCAAAGTGAAGACATAACCGGAAACTGATTTGGAATCATCCTTATCTGACTTAAAACTTGCATATATGAGGAATTGGTCTTTAGTCCTTCTTAAGTACTTAAGAATGGTCTTAACCACTTTCCAATGTTCCTCACCTGGATATGCTTGATATCAACTAGTTACACCCAGTGATTAGGTGATATCAGGTTGTGTACAAATCATAATGTACATAATAGCTCCCAATGCACTCACATATGATACCCTATTCATGCGTTCTCTTTTTTCAACAGTCTTAGGACAATCCTGTCTGTTGAGAGTAACTCCTGATCCTATAGGTAAGTAGCCTCTTTTGGAGTTGTCCATGTTATACCTCTTCAAGATGGTATCAATGTACAAAGATTGGGAGAGTCCAAGCAGTCTTCTAGATCTATCTTTATTCCTAGAATAAAAGTTGCTTCTCCCAGATCCTTCATAGAGAACTGTTTTGATAGTCAAATCCTTGTAGATTGCAATGCTGGAATATCATTTCCTATGAGCAATATGTCATCAACATATAGTAATAGGAAGATGATCATGCTCCCATTGACCTTTTTATAAACACAAGGTTCTTCTTCACATCTAACAAAACCAAACATTTTGGTTGTTGTTAAAGTGAATATTCCAACTTCTAGAAGCTTGCTTTAATCCATAAATAGATCGTTGTAGCTTGCAAACTTTATTATGATCAGACATATATGTGAAACCTCCAGGTTGTGTCATGTACACATCCTCTTTTAACTCTCCATTAAGAAAAGTTGTTTTCACGTCCATCTGCCATATTTCATAATCATAGTTTGATGATATATCAAGTAGAATCCGAATCGATTTGAACATTGCCACATGAGAATAAGTCTCGTCATAATCTATTCCTTATTTTTGACGATATCCCTTGGCAACAAGACGAGCTTTATAAGTCTCAACCTTTCCATTTGCTCCAATCTTTTTCTTGTTAACCCATTTACAACCAATGGGTTTTATGTCCTTTGAAGCCTCAACTAAAGTCCATACTTTGTTGGTCTTAATGGATTCCATTTCAGATTCCATGGCTACTTGCTACTTCTCATGGTCCAAGCTTTGCATGGCCTCTTCATAACATTTGGGATCATCATAAATGTGATAATTCTCATTTGATATAGTATCTAGCACCATCAAGTTTAATCTATCTAGTGCATGATGTGATCTCGTAAATCTTCTAAGAGGCACTTGTGCATCTAAATTCCTTTTTTCTGGATTCATTGGTTATTCCATTTGTCCCTGAACTGGTTCAGTAACATGTTCTTGAACTGGTTCAGTAACCTATTCCTAAACTGGTTCATTAACATGTTCCTGAACTGCAACCGGATATTGAACCACAACAGTTGAAGTTGGTAACCTTTGTGCTAAACTTAAAATATCTAAACAAGGTTGCTCAAGTTTCATATCATGTTCTTGAGCATTAGATGTTTCATTGGTTTGTTGATCTTCATCAAGCACTATTTCTTTACCGTGAATTCCTTCTGTAAGAAATTCCCTTTCTAAAAAGGTTCCCCCTTTTGCCACAAACACTTTATGGTCAGAAGGGTGGTAGAAATAATATCACATTGCTTCCTTAGGATACCCAATGAATCTACACTTGTCAGGTCTTGCTTCAAGTTTATCCGTTTGTAATCTCTTAACATAGGTTGGGCAACCCCAAACTTTAATATGCTTAAGGCTTGGTTTGCGCCCTTTCCATATATCATATGGCGTTGTAGAGACAGATTTTGTGGGAACTTTATTTAACAAATAATTTTCCGCTTCCAAAGCATATCCCCATAAGCTTATTGGAAGATCAGTGAACCCCATCGTGGATCTTACCATATATAATAAGGTTCGATTCATTCTTTCAAATACACCATTATGCTGTGGCGTACCTGGAGGTGTCCATTGTGAGAGAATTCCATTCTCTTTCAAATAATCAAGAAAATCAGCATTAAGATATTCTCGTCCTCTATCGAATCTTAGCATCTTGATACTTTTACCAGTTTGTTTTTCCACACAACTTGAAATCTTTTGAACATTTCAAATGATTCAGATTTATGTTTCATGAGATATAAAAAACATATCGTGAAACATCATCAGTGAATGTGATAAAATAAGAATATCCTCCTCTGACTTGAATTCTAATGGCCCTATAAACATCCGTATGAATTAGTCCCAACAATTCAAAGGCTCTTTCTTCATTTCCAATAAACGGATATTTGGTCATTTTGCTTTTGAGACAAGATTCACAAGTCGTGTATGTGCAACTTGCTGATTATTTTCTCACCAATATGATCGGGTCTACAATGCCAAAGATATGTTTTGTTTACTTGATTATCTCTTTCTCTTTTAAGACTAGAAACATGCATAACCGAGTTAAAATACACTTGAGGTAAGACATAAATGACGTGTTGGATATACCCATTCGCATAAAAAATGTCATTATTATAACTCGAGCAAACACCTTTATTAAAAACAAAGCGATATCAATGAGTATCCAACATAGAAATTGAAATAATGTTCAAAACAAAATTAGGAACATAATAACAATTCTCCAAGACTAGTACATTGTCACTTGACATTATTAGGGAGACTATTCCTATAGCTTTGGTAGCAACACTTGCTTCATTTCTTAATTCCCACTTGGAGATTGATTTCTCCATTCTTCAACCATCTACTTATTTGTAGTCCCTACAATGAATTATAGATGTTAAAACTACTGTCAGTATCTAATACCCATATTTAAGAATCAGTAACAGTTAAGGAAATCATGAAAACATTTTTCATTAATGTCTCACCTTGTTTCTTTTCTTTTAAAGAATCAAGATATTTGCGACAATTCCTTTTCCAATGTCTCTTCTCCTTATAGAAGAAACATTCAGCATTGCTTTGGTGAACATCGCCTTTCTTGTCCCTAGGTTTGGTCACACCACCTTTGGGCACGAAAGGCTTCTTTTTGGACTTGTTATTCCACTTGCCCTTTTTCTTGTTGGACTTTCCAACTACCAAAACAGATCTTTGGTTATTTCCAGAGTCAATCTGATTCTGACAATCAATCAATATATTCAGCATCTCATGCAAGTCACAATCCATCTTATTCATGTTAAAATTAACAATGAATGGTGAGAATGATTCAGGAAGTGACTATAGAATCAAATCTTAGGATAATTCCTTCCTAAGTTTGCAGCCCAACTTCTCAAGTTGTTCCATAAGACTAATCATCTTTAGAACATGGGGTCCCACCTAAGCATTCATATTCAACGTGGACCTGAATAGAGTCTTAGACAACTGATATCTAGCTGTCCTACTCTATGCACCATACATCTTTTTAAGATGTGCAATGATGTCAGTTGGGTCCATGTTCTCATGCTGTCTCTAGAGTTCAGAACTCATTGATGCTAAGATGAGGCATTTTGTACTCATTAAATCCTCTAAGTACTTCTTATAAGCACTAACAGCCTCAACATCATCATTATTGTTTGGTTTAGACATAGCAGGCTTATCCATCTATCGATAAGTTTTTCGTGCATGAGAACAATTCTCAGAGTTCGGTACCAGTCATGAAAGTTGTCCCCGACCAACTTTCCATCAGCGAGTATCGAACGCAATGATAAAGAAGACATATATCTACACAGGTAAACATATATGTGAGAACATATTCATGTAAAGGGATATATCACAGATACAATATAATTCCACTTACTACAATAGCAATATAAAAAATAAATATTTTTTCTAGTAGAAATATAAAATAAATGTCTTTAAAAAATGTGAACAAATATTTGGTTGTCAAGTCATTTCCAATGCACATTTTAAGACAAATGTATCAAATACAATTATATTCAAAATAATAAATAACAAATAGCTACATGTTTGTCAGGTCATTTCTATAAGTATAATTAAATTAATTTTTATACTTCCTAGATAGTATAGACGATTAGTGATAAAATTAATTTTTGATTTATTGATATCACATACCCTGTTAATCATCTTAATTACAAGTCATATGGTAGATAAATCATCTCACGAAATTAAATAATTAACATGCTCTTAAATGTATCTTATACAAAATAACTTTATGAACTTTAAAATAATTTTGTCCATCACATTTCATCATATAAAACTTATGATTAATATATATACAAATATATATATATTCCAGAATTTATAACCGTGATATATAAATCTAATTTATATTTTAGTACATTAATTAATCATCATTAATTAATAATTATGAAATAATATATTGTAAACCAATATATTGTAAACCAGCACACAACAAACTCATAAAGTAATAAGCATCAAATGCAATTATATTATAAACAGAGACCCAACACGTTAGATGCAATATACTTAAGGGAATGATCCACTTATTCCAATAGTAAGTGAAAAAATATATGCTGAAAAAATACTTATTATACAATAGTATGCTTAGTGATGCCATTAACACGTTAGAGGTTGCTGTGTTAGAATCATGGCAATACAATACCACATTCACATACATTATAATATAATTAGATGTGGTTGGAATGACCTTAGAACACTTTAGATAATCAGATGCAAAATTTCCAATATACATTTGCAACACGTTACATAAATGTATTGAATAATGCAATCAGCAAACATTCATAGCCCAATAATTTGCATCAATTTCAATAATCTCATGAGTTTCAATAATTTTAATATGTTTCAAAAACTAATCAATATTTTAGCATAAATTAAAACACAAAAATTTGCTCTGATACCAATTGAAGGTTATTATGCGTGTTCCTAACATGCACAGCGGAAAAATAGTAGATCTATTTGTGTTAAAATATACATACCAAGTAACACTAAGGCAAAAAACTTTTATAAAAAATACATTGAGAGACTATGATGACTTCATAAATTTCTCTTTCAAAAGTACGAAAATCCTACATGTATATTCACACAGAGACTTATCCTTATTGTATCAACACTTGATTTGTGGAATAAAATGGGCAACTTATATTATAAAACAATAAACTAATATATGAAACTAAAGTTATTTCCAAAGCTCTTTCTTCTCTGCACTTTCCCAAAATGCAAGTTGCTTTTGGTGGTTTTGTGGTATATCTATTTCAAGGGGAATGATTCACTTACTGCAAGAGTAATTGGAAAAATATTTAGTCATCATCTTAGTCATCCAATCTTAAAAAATTCAATGGTTTAAATGTACTCACAAATTCAAATCATTGGATTTTCTAAGAATGTATGATGATGATGAGTAAGTAATTTTCCACTTACTCTTGGAGTAAGTGGATCCCTCCCCCTATTTAAAAGCAAAAACCACCCACTCATTTTAGTTCCTATCATATAGTAACCTCAAAGCTTATTTTTCACCTTTTTTGTTTGTTGTTTTGTTTTTCAAATATTTAAATCAATAATTGATCTTATCAAGTTTATTAATTTAAACATATATTTGAAAATATATTAATTAAGTCTAACTTAATTATGTTACGTATGACTGAATAATATCACTTATGTTTTTTGTGCTAGCATAAAATACAATAATATTCCACTTAAAATAAAACTTATTAAATTAAACTATTTAATTTAATCCATAACATTTTCTCGTCCAACAAAAAATAGAGCACTCGTTAGTGTGTGACCTCGTAGGTTCATTACTAAACCGATAGTAAATTAACTCATTAATTTACTAAAAGGTTGGCGTCCACCAACACTCTTTAACGACCGGATAGAAATGAAGTAACATCTTTTACTTTTAGAATCATTAGAAGATTAATATAATATTTCATTCTATCTTCACAGCTCTATGTTAACTCTAGAATATGATATGTTTGTCAAATTCTAATAAGTTAACGCACAGTGAATGACTTAAGAAACTCATTTCTTCATTCATTCAATTTCTCTTGATCAATGTCTTTATTTCTACAGAGCTCAAACTCATTATCATGATGAGTTGATGGATTCTTTCTTCACTAATCATTAATCCTACAAGAATTTAATTATACCTTAAAATCATTCAACTAACATCATAAGACATTAGGTGTCCGATATCAAAATATAACAAATAACTTGTTAATTACTATGATAATCTCAAGTCTAAGGAAAATATATATTTCTTCATAAGAATTTCATATTGACAATTCAAATGTAATATATTAACTATTAGGAATTCTCCTTTGAGTTAGTTCCACTATATGCACCATTTATATGTAAAATTTATTAAATGAGATATATTAATCTTTATCTAATAAGGATCACTACACATATATTGATTTATCTGGATTAATAATGTCTTAAGCTTAATAATTTTATGATCCATAACAATTTAGATTAAAATTATAAATGATTTATTTCTCATTATTATAATTTCTATTATAATCATAAGTATCTCGTTTTAATCAATGACCTTTCATATTACTTATTTCAACAAACAATGATTATGATAACAAGATAATAATAAATACAACTTTATTACTATAAATATGGCAAATTAGTTGTTGAAAATACTTTATCTCCTACCGGAATCTATTTCAGATACTAATATGCTGCAGTAATCAGAAGCCAAGTGATATTGTCAATCTAAAGAAACCAATTATGGCGCTGCATATAGTGAGATTCTTGTACATCTAAATTATTTTCTCGCTACTACATTTTGTTGTTGTATATACAAAAGTTGATAGTGGCTACTTTGAATAGACTGAGCAGCCAGCATTAGGTGTAACCTGAGAGTATTATTACCAGCAGGAATTCACATCAGTTTTTATATAATTGGGGATTGTTCTCTTTCGCTACTTCATTGGGGCACCCGTAAGTTCTTTCCCTTCACATCTTTTGAAGGGTGCCATTCTGCATTCAAACTAAGAAACTGGTATGTGAACATAATTGGGTGAATTAATTGGAGACAGTAATCATGCAGTGGATTGGGATAAGATAGTACATGTGCACAGAATTTTGGGTTGAACACCGGATACATGATGGTTTGGAGTCGCCACTATGTTTTTGCCTTCAAGACATAGAAAACGCTATTTTTTCTAATGGTTGGAACATGTTGGTCTTTGATATAAAGATATGGACTTGGGAGGGAAAATTTAAAGGACTAGGGTAATTTGACTTTTTAATTACGATTCTGGTGTAACTTTTTGAAATATCACCGGTAATTTTAGTGTAATCGTACTTGTCATGTACGAGTTCATTTTTTATAAATATTTAGTGTAATCTTACTTGCCATACCCGAGTTCATTTTTTATAAATTTCCACATGTATCACTACACTAGTGTCATAACCACAATTTCTATGTGTCTTAGCCCACAGCCACGAGATCCCTCTGTCCCTCCTCTGTTCATTTTCTCAGTTTTTCAGTCACCCTTTAAATATTTATCCATCCTAGCTCTTTCTATTTCCCCCCAGTTTCACGTTTTGTTTCTTTCATTTTAACGTCTCTTTGATATGCAAGTTTCAGAAGTTCAACAACTCCAAGATTATTTTAGTTGAGATGCAAATTTATTTTTGAATCACTTTACGGATTCTCTATAAAAATCAGGACATTGATGGATAAAATGGGCAAATAAAAAAAAATATCCATTCATTTTGTGTAAAATTATATATATAGACTCATAATATTTATGTGTATTAATGATAATTGAATATGATTAATGAATAATACACTTATAATATAGAAATAAAAACAATGATATAACTTTTTACAAATCTTTTTGCATTATAAGAAAAATAATTTTTTTTATCATTTTATCTATTAATAACTTGTTTATAAATAGTATTATCAATTTCTCACACATAGGAAAATGTGTAAGAAGACATAAAGTAAGATAAGTTAGATTTGTATGGGTGAGAATATAAAATAATCTTGGAGCTGTTGAACTTCTGAAACTTGCATATCAAAGAGAAGTTAAAATGAAAGAAAAAAAACGTACAAAGGAGGGACAGAGGGATCTCGTGGCTGTGGGCTACAGTACATAAAAATTGCGGCTACGTGCGATGACTCTCGTGGATGAGAAGCACAATTACACTAAAAATTACACTACTCCAATAATATTTCAAAAAATTACATCATGACTGTAATTCAAAAGTCAACTATTCTACCCGTATCAATTTTCCAACTTGGGAGTCGATTAGAAAGCAGAAAAATTATTAGCACCCAGTCTGCAAGTACTATACATTACTCTCACCGGTTGTATGGATTATTTGATTCATTTATTTATTTCTAAAGGAAAACCTTATTTTTAATTTTTGTGTCTAACAATATAATATTTTGCTCATACATATTCTTATAAGTAATATAAAATCAAGACTACATACTTATTAAGTAGAAAATAGTTTGTTGGTTTGGTTTATTTGTGAAGATTGTGATCTTTCCCAACCTATGGCTAAGGTTTTGATGATGCTCACTATGTCATCAAATGCAAAAAGAAAGACTAGCAAATCAAAAGTCAAAGAAGCTCATATATGTAGTCTAAGTCTTTTAGGTAAAACGATACTTAAACTTAAAATCTCTTAACTATACGATAAAGGCTAAATTCTAAAAAACTCATGCATAAAACTAAGATCATTTGCACTAAAGCATAATTGTTCTGTTTTTAAATAGTGTAATCGATTACACTATTCTAGTAATCGATTATATGTTGATAAACTAATCAGACCTGTGCATTTTACATGATGTAATCGATTACACTACACTCGTAATCGATTACAACATATTAAAAGCATCAGATATGTGCATTTTTCACATTGTAATCGATTACACCATGTTTGGTAATCGATTACATCAAGCCGTTGAGTTTGTATTTTAAATTTTTAACTAGTGTAATCGATTACACCATATGTTAATCGATTACACTTATCAGAACAGTATACTGGTTCTGTTTTGATTGAACTGATGTAGCTCTTAACTTTTCACAAACTCATATTGGTTCATGTGCACGAATTAAACACTATAAATAGGTGTTTTATGACTTGTTTTTCAACAACAAAATCTGAATACAACTTTCATACTCACAAAGTTCTCATAATTTCTCTCATTCATTCATAAGTGTTAAGACTTTGATATCAATTTTCATATCTTTCCAATTCTGGAAATTATTCAAAGTCTTAAGCACAAACAAAAGCCTTTGTTCAAGTTATTTGATTCTAAATTAAGTGATCATTTAGTGAGCGATTCAATCCATAAAGTTTTAATTACTATTAGAGAGTCACTTATTAAAAAGCCTTGTAAAAACCATCTTAAGAATACAAGTTAGTGTCTTGTAAACATTTCACCAAGTGTGGTGAAGTGCAATATATTGTGGAAGAACGGTGTTAGCCTAGTGCCTAGTGGAATAGACGAGTAGTCTTGGAAGAAGACGAAGAAGGTGTATCATTGGTTATTGCAATAGTGGAAAAATCTTCTTGGTAACAAGAAGGACTGTACGTAACCTTCAAATTGAAGGTGAACCAGTATACATCTTGATGTGATCTTCTCTTCCCTTAACTTTTTACATTTTGCAATTATCTTCTACTTCTATTCAAATATTATGTTCACTACTTCCGGTCATAAACACTCTCTTTAACTTGGAAAGTTTTATAATAAAAGTAGAAAAATTCAGTTTAAGTCTCTAAACCTAATTCATCCCCCTCTTAGGTGGCCATATATTCTAACATTATTTTATTTTAAAGTTTAAAAAGAAAAAGTGATACTTAATCTTAGTGAGTTGTCTGTACTTAAAAGACTGAAGTATGGAAAGTTCTATTGAGATTTCATCTACTTTTCAATCCTTGTAAATTAAAGATTACTTATTTATCATTTTTACTCATTTAAAGATACTGAAGTGCTTTCTTATGATTCTTATTATTGTAATTACATTATTCTTTGTATTATTTTTTCTAAGAAAAGAAACAATTTATTTTTTCTCATTTAAGTATTTATCAAAAGAGGAATTGTGAACCCACAATTTTATCTAGTCAAAAGGCCCAACACAATTGTTTTCTTTAAAAAAAAAAATTGTTCAAACATCTCTTAAATTGAAATAGTAATAAAAATAGTTTAAATTGAGCACTTTAAGGGTTCAATAAAGGTGGGCACCATCTCAAAACATTTCACACCCAAATTTTCATTTTCCATTAAAATAAAAAGATTTTAAAACGCTATGATGATCATTTATTAGTCTCATATTACAAATATTTCATCAAAAAGAAAAAGGAATATGCCAAAATTCCCTGTATTTTCATTTTCATAATTAAATAAAAACAAAAAGTACATTGAAGATATTTTTTTTGCAATTTTATAAGATTCAAAAGATTTTTTTACCTTAGGTAATGCAATAATCTTAAGATTTTAAGAATCACTACATCATTTTTATACAAAATAGGAGATATAGACTAATTTTAATTTTTTATGCTCAAATAATTATTTTTTACTCATTCAGGGGTATTACAATAATTTTTGGCTCGATAAAAATTATTGGAATATTTTTAAGGCAAAAGTAGCATTTTCTAAGGTGTGTAGGACCAACAAACATCTCATTTGAATTTTTTAATTGAGGAAAAAAATCAAATTCAAATTTTAAGTTGAAAAGGGCATTAATGCTGTAAAAATAAAAAAATCTGAATTGATTGGGGATGGAAATATTTCCTTGATTACCTCCAAAATATTGAAGGATGAAAAGATGTGCTAATTTAAAAAAGAGTAAATTACAGTGATACCCCTGAGTTTTAATAAAATTATATAAATCACCCTCACTTATTTGACCTTATACCAACTACCCATCCCTCCTACACAAATCATCCCTAGATTTATACATATATTACACTGACTACCCGCATGTTATAAAAGTGTAATAATTTAAATAAAAAACGTGTGATGAATATAATTAAGTTAAACAAAATATTGTATATTGTGTAACATTTCAAATAGTACAAAAGCGAGTGTTTTTTTATTATTTTTGTGTCATTAAAAAATACATTAATAATTTCAAAGAAATGTTTAAATAACTTTTATACTATCTTATAACGAACCAAATAATGAATACGCATTGACTCTTATATTATTTGAATTTCTTTACACAATATACAATATTTTGTTTAATTAATTACACACATCATACATTTTTTGTTTAAAATATTACATTTTTATATCATGCAGGGTAGTCAGTGTAACATATATACAAAATTTAGGGTAATTCGTGTAAGGACAAAAAAGTGATGGATAGTTTGTGTAATTTTACTAAAATTCAGGGAGTGTAAGTGTGAATGTAATTAACTCTTTAAAAAACACATGCCTAATAATTCTACTATAAATAGGAGATGATGCATATTGAGAAAAACACAAAAAAAACGAAAAAAAAAAACTAGAGAAAGTCTACCGCAGGGACACCAAAAAAACTAGAGAACAACTACAAGAGCGACACCAGCAAAAACCAAATACAAGAAATCAGAAAGAAAAAAAAAGCAACACTCCAAAAAAGCCAAAACACAAGAAAAACCATATATCCCTCAACCCCTCACTTCCTGAACCATGAATGAATTGCGTCACAGTAGTTCATAAAAGAGGCATTATCATTCTTACTTTCCAGCTTTTAAACTAAGGCAATATGTTTAGCCTCCTAGGCTAGCTAGAAGTTCTATGCTACAGCAACTCCTATTTGTAATTCAAATAGAGAAGAGATTTAAGATGGAAATGGGTTTGGGCAGATAATTCTTATGAGTTCCAAAGAAGATTCTTTACCTTTAAATGTGCTTCATTCTTCTGTGTGGCAGATCTTGATGCAAAGTTTAAGTGGGGAACAATATTTAGTTACAGTTTATAATTTAGATAAATTTCAAAATAACATATTAATTCTAAATAATAATATTTAATAATTAAATATGTTAAAGAAAAATATGCATTCATTTAAAGTGATGATATCCGTTATTTAAAAGACTCATACTCATCGAGGATTGAATTATGAGTAAAATTTTAAGTGATATGAATAATTCATAGATGGTTGATAGTTTTCCACGTACAAATGACTAACAACGTTAACATTAAAATGTTGACATTGACATCTCAAGTTAATCATCTCTTGCTCATTGAAATCTATAGGGTATAATTTTTGTACAAAAATATATATGATATCAATATTAAATGATTTATAAAAATTCATAGGATCTTTAGGCTTTTGAGGTAAAGTTTGGTGAGGATAATAAAAACTGAACTCGTAGATACCTGTTCGATCCAAATCCGAATTTAACGGGTTAAACTTGTTGTTACTGGGTTTGGGTTTGAGTTTTACTCGATATTAAAATTCGGATTCGGGTGTGATATATGTGGTACCCTACGAACCCGCCCCAGTTGAAAAATTAAATGAACTGATATATTTCCTAAACCTGTAACCTAATGAAATATTATCTATAACTAAATCAATTCTTTCAATTTCTATAGCTTTTTATCAATACCCATGATCGATATGATGAAACACCACATATAAATAAAAAACAAGAGATAAAATTTAGAAAGTTGAGTCAATGGTGATTTTAGGTTTGTAAATCCCCCTTCACACCCAATGATGAAGAACCTTACTCAAAAGTAAACAAGAGATGAAGAAAGATTGAGGCATTTTCAATTTTTATTTTTAGCTTGAAGATCTTAAATATTAATTAAATTAGTTTGTTAAGATAAATTTTAAGAATTGTGATGAAAAATGTTTATATTTATAGCAACTAAATTGTGGGTAAGACCATTGACCCTGTCAAGTGCATAGTAACACACCCCTTATATTGCATAGACATAATTTAACAATAGTTGAGGGTTGAGCTTTTTATATGTTTTGGAATGCAGAGTCTTTTTTTTAACAAAGTCACGAATGGAGTTATACAGAGCATAAGATCCTTTAACTCCAAAGGGTTTCTTTTATTTCTAACAAACTGTGCTAACATTAGGCTCTGATGACTTCATATCAGTGCACCAAGTACCAGCCCCAACACTAATGGCATTCACGTTAGCCACGTAGTTGATTTTAAAAATACTGAATTTATGTGACTTTAACATGAAAAACATTTTGTTCACAAAGTTGATTTCGTTCACTGAATTTTTGTATATATTATGTTGTAAGTATTAGTGGTTATAATATAGATTAGAGTTGAAATCTTATATCTTCTAATAGTATATTTTTATATTGTGTTGTGTTTCTTTTGTTAGGTAGAATGGATCTAGTGAATCCAATAAATATGGATGTGGCTAGTATCCAACATGTTTCACAAGGAAGCTCACATCAAGGAAATGTGGAAAGTACTTCTAATCTTACACCTGAGCCTTCTCAATTTCATGTTGGACAAGATGATAATACATAATCAACAATACAACCAACACCAAAGAAACATAGAAGTGTGGTGTCGGAGCATTTTCAAAAGATTAAAGTGAAAGGGGTTGACAAGGCTGAATGCAAATATTGTAAGAAACAACACGGCAAAAGTTCAAGGAATGGAACAAAACACTTGCACAACCCTATGGAGTTATGTGTTCAAAAAATATTATGACTAGAGGTCATGACAAAGGGAAGTCATTTCTATTTCCTAAAGCCTCACAAGGTAAGCAAGAGTTGGGAGTTGGAACTAATGATGCGGAAAATACGAAAAGGGAGCTTGCAAATGCAATTATTATGCATGATTATCCGCTATCAATAGTGGATCATGTTGGTTTTAGGAGCTAATCGGCTACCCTCCAACCATTGTTTCAAGTTCCTTCTAGAAACACTATCAAGAAGGAGATATTCAAAGTGTATGATTTTGAGAGAGAATGTGCAATGAAGATGTTGGATAGTCATGAAGGAAGAGTGACTATTACCTCAGATATGTGGACTTCAAGTAATCAAAAGAGGGAGTATATAACAGTCACAACTCACTATATTGATTGTTCTTGGACTTTACAAAGTCGAGTATTGAGGTAATTATATTTTATAACTCAATATTGTGCAATATATAGTTATATTTTATCATTTATATTGAATGTGAATATTGTGAATATTGTTAGACATAGACGACATAACGTCCCCTTATAAACATTGTCGGACTTAGATGCCGAAATGTTATGACATTGCTGGACTTAGACACCAAAACGCCATTCCAATAAAAATTATTGGACTTGGATGCCGACATGTGATGACATCACTAAACCACCATATCATATTATGGAACTGTTTCACCAAATCCATGGTCCACTTACAGCAGATTCTCGAAATGTTTTGCCAAATCGATGGTCCACCATAGCGGACTTTGGATCTGCTTCACCAAATCTGTTGTCCACCATAGCATATTCTGGAACTGTCTCATCAAATGCATGGTCCACCTACATCAATTTATGGAATTGCTTCACCAAATCTATGGTCTATCATAGTAGATTCTAGATCTGATTCACCAAATTCATGGTCCACTAGAGCATATTTCGGAACTGCTTTACCAAATTCATGGTCCACCATAGCAGATTTTGGAACTGCTTTACCAAATTTATGGTCCACTATAGCAGCTAGAACTACTTCACCAAACCCATTGTCCACCATAGTAGATTCTGGAAGTACTTCATCAAATTCATGGTCCACCATATCAGATTCTCGAACTGTTTCACCAAATCCATGGTTCACGATAGTAGATTTTGAAACTCTTTACCAAATCAAAGGTCCACCATAGTAGATTCTAGAACTATTTCATCAAATCCATGGTCCACTACAGTAGATTTTGGAACTGCTTCACCAAATCCATGGTTCATCCATAGCATATTCTAGATCTGCTTCACCAAATTCGTAGTCCACCATAGCAAACTCTTACCAAATCCATGGTTTCGCCATCCTCCAAAGTATGAATGTGATGGTTTTTTCGGCTTTGACAAAATTAGTGTTCATTTCTTTACTAATACTTACCATGATATCTCTCAAGTCTTAAACCTCAATTTGCTAGCTATCAGGTAAGCAACAAGTAAAGAGAGATATCTGTGAACACCCAATTTTATCAGGCCCAAAAGGATCAAAACAATTTTTTTCATTTAAAAAATAATTGTTCAAATATCTGTTAAAAATTAAAAAATTAATAAAAAGAGTTTAATTGAGCACTTTATGAGCTCAATAAAGGAGGACAACATTTCGAAATAGTTCTCACCGAAATTTTCATTTTCCATTAAAATAAAAAATGGTTTCAAAAGACTTAATGGACATTTATTGGCCTAATAATGCAAATATTTCATTTAAAAAAAACATATGCCAAAATTCCCTCTATTTTCATTTTCATAATTAAATAAAATAAAAAAGTACACTCAATATATCTTTATGTGATTCGTAAGAGTCAAAAGATTTTTTTACCTATTTGTAGGTAATACAAAAAATTTAGGATTTTTAGAATCACTATAGAATTTTTATACAAAATAAGTATATTGGACTAATTTTAATTTTTTAGGGTCAAATAATTATTTTTTACTCATTTGGGAATATTACAATAATTTTTGGCTCGATAAAAATTATTGGGCTATATTTTCTATAAAAAACTGGTATTTCTAAGATGTCCATGACCCAAAAACATGTCATTTGAATTTTTTTAATTAAAGAATATTCAAATTCAAATTTTAAGTTAAAAAGGGCACCGTAAAAAGTAAAAAAAAAAATCTGAATTGGAAGGAAATATTTCCTTGATTACCTTGAAAGAAAAGGTTTGGTTTTTTTAAAAAGCACATGCCTAATTCTACTATAAACAGGAGATGATGCATATTGAGAAAAACACACAAAAAACCAGAAAAAAAAGTAGAGAGAGGCTACCAGAGCGACACCAAAAAAAACTAGAAAACATAAAAAAAAAACAAAGTACAAGAAAAAATACATATATTAATTTCCCCTAATTAATAAAAAAATCTATCATTTAGTTAGTATCATTATTAAATAATCAAATAACTAACCTTTTCTCACTATACTAAGTATTATTACTATTTAATTATTGTTAAATAAACAAACAACTAAATAACTTAGTAGAGGAAAGAGAGGAGGGAATTACATATTATGGAGAAAAGGGAATTGCCACATATATATTCTGGACACATGGAAAATGAGACTTTATCTGTAGTGAGGAGTTAGGGAGATGGTAGTGTGTGATGCACTGATTTTGAGATAGAGTCTATTTATAGTTGAACTTGTAAACTTCAATGATAAGGAATATGATTTTCTTATTGATAAGAAATTAAGAATGCTATCTTAGAAGAAATAAATAATTTCCTTTCATGTCTATGAATGTTTCTCCTCACAATTATTACTTTAAAAATTAAAACATTTTGACATTTTATCCTGAGAATCGAACCAAATCAATGCATTATTAGTCATCATGTCTATCTCTAATTCAAAATATAGTTATTTGTTATTTTGAACAGATAATCATAAACAAATGAAAATATGAATTTTAACAAAATATCAGATAACTCAACAACATTTAACTAATATTTATTTATTTATTTTCAAAATTATTTTTATTTGTTAATTGGAAATTGTGTGACAAACTGATTAACATCTTCATCATCAGTTGTTATTTTGTCTGGTTTTATTTTTAAAATAATAAAGGAATAAAACAAACACTTCCCATTCTTTTTAAAATATGAAAACAACATGATAACTTTATTTTATTCTGAAAATTATTTGTTAAAAAATAAAATAACATTTTATTATATTTGTGAAAAATATTGTTTTGAAAAATATTGTTTTTGGGCTTAATGTTCACATCAGATGAGAAAGTTTTTGGGGATATAATTGCTATTCATGTTTACCTTCATTTTATTCCCAAGAGTGAGAGAGTTTCCCCCTCAAACAAAATATATAACAGGAATGGAGCACCTTCTACAATTGTGCATAGTGATGAATATACAAATTACATTGTTTGCATTACTCTTTTTAGCTTTTGAATTTTTTTGTTCTAACAATTAGTAGTATATCTCTTTTTCTTCCTTTTAACAGCACAGTAGAGGATGAACTATTTCCTTCTTGTCCCTCAGGATTATTCTATGGGCACCATTTCTTAACTTTAGGAAGTTCCTTAAAAAGTTAGAAATGCATATTCAAAGTACCCAAAACCTATTGTGAAATAAGTCTTAGATCTACTTCTCGGGAATGATTTAAATAACTATTGACTATTCATTTCATTGTTAATTGGTTTTGAGATGAACCTTAAGAAAGTGAAACTTAAACATTATAATTATTATCCTTTTAACGTGGACCACAACAAAACAAATAAGATGTTCAATTGTAATTCTAACATAAAATTCATCTGTACTGTTGCGAATGTAGGATTATACCTTTTCTGTTTTTTATTATAAAATGTGTCTTCTTTTTTATGTTATACCCTTTCTGCTTCAAAATATACCGTATATGAGATTCAATCACATTTTCAATGCCGAAACGTTGTCGACTGAATTCTGTAAAAGACAACAACTACTCTTCACTTAATAAATCCTTTAGAAAATAAATTTTCATTAATTTAATACTTACACTAAGTGATTAGAATAGTGATTATGGAATGCCAAATTTCAGATTACTTTGTTAAAGAATGTTAAGAAACATAAACGAGTAGTGTTTCATAAATATAGATTTATTTATCATCAATACGGTACCTAGTACATTTTTTATACTAAAAGCAATCATATTCTCCCGCTACGGATGGCAATTGAGCCGGACGGGTACGCGTAATACATACTCATATTATTTGCGGAAACCCATGCGGATAGCAGATATTTGTGGTACCTAACGGGTTTTCAATTTTAATTATATTTTATAATAATTAATATATAAAAAAATTATTAGTTAAATAATATGATATTTATATAATAATGTTATGATTATAGTAAATTTTATTATGAAATAATAATAAAACAAACAAATATAATGTAATATTAATAATAATTAAATATAAAATATTTAATTAAAATATATATGCGGTACGCGTGAACAGATATCATGATAGTCATTCTCCCCATGAGTTATTTTTACGAGTACGTATGGCGGGTATTTCAACGGGTACCCACAGGTCCAAATATTTTTATGATCCCTATCTCTTGTTTTGTATCAACCATGTGGAGTAAGGATATTCTTCATTAATGGAGAGACAAGTGTCACACAATGATAAACAAAAGACAACATATAATGATACTTTTATCTTTTTATTTACTATGAAATCACATTTTTATCATTGAATACGTGAGAAAAACAAATAGTTGTCTCTCAACTACCATTTGATAGACTCAAGAAAATTGTGCAATTAAAGGAGAAAAGAAATGAAGACAGAAGACAGGGCAGAAGAAAAGGTAACTGGAGAAAAATTTCCAGTATTATCATCAAAATTCCTTTAATTTAACTAAATTAACTCCAGAATACAGGTGCAGTTTTCTGATTGGCACTTTGCCAGAACAGTTAATGTAAAGACATAAATAAGATAACTAAACTTTAAACACTGAACCAAAACATAGAAAAATTAAAAATTATAAAATGGCCAAACTAAAGTAAGTCTCAAGCATTGTTGACCTCAACTATTCTGTGTCAACCGAACAGGATTTGAACTAAGTGTACAATATCCCTCTCCATTATCTGCACCTTATTACGAAGCAATTGGTCTACTGTATACACATTTTGAATGGGCTAGGCCGATTGCAAATTGCTGCTTGGTGCAACCAAATGCCAGTAATGCAGAACATTCTCCATGGAGTGCTCAAAACTGAGAGTTGACAAGTACAGAGAGCTTCTTAAAATCCAAATACTCAATCAAGTTGGGAGACAGCACGACAGCACCGCCGACAGCCGCTACTAGAACTGTGAAGGTCAAACATGTTACACACCCATGGCCTTGTGAAACTCTTCCTAAGATCAGCTTAGAATATTTATCTGCATCCTTGAAGAGTGCTTGGTGAGCAGCATCTGTCCCAGTAGCCAATGCTTTCTCATTCTGTGACAAAAAATAGTTAAATTATTATATACCAAGATCAAGCAACTTGAATTCAATAAAGACAATTCACGATTGGTAACGATCGCATATGCAAAGAACCAAAAATATATCATGTTGACAAATGAATGAGAAATTACCGTATGCCTAAAATTCTTCAGGGTCTCCCTCAGTGGCTCATAAGGAGACAATTTTGTTGATTGCACCTTCCATTCATCAGAGAGCTTCTTCAAAACTGCAACGCTTGCCTCAAGGTTGTCCCGATAAACTTTTTCCTGTTCATATACAATAAGCAAAAGACCAATAAGTAAATCTAATTACAAGATTTGTGCCCCCAAAAATACTTAATTTTATAATTGCCAAATATAAAAATGAAAAAAGCAAAATATTCTCTTGCAATAAATTATTTTCCAGCCAAAAAAAATCTTGCATGAACTCAAGGTTATGCTTATAGATAGAATAGCTCACCCATTGCTTGTAGCATTCAGTGCTTTGGCTCAAAGACCAAATAAAAATACCAGCTGCTTCTTTTGATAACTCCTTATTGTCTGAAAAAATAAAGATACGTTTTAAAATACCTTCTAAAACATTTATTCCATCATCTATTAGAAGATAACACAAATGAATCGATAATAACCGCTTTCCGTACTTTCTCCTGCTGCTTTGATAGCAAAATTAAATATCTGCTGCGAAACTTGTTTCATTGCCTTACTTCCAGGGGAACCACCAAGAGCCACCTCTTTGAGAGTGGGATATATCGCCTCAAATCTTTCGGTAGCCTATATAAACACAGCAGACTGACATAAGTCCCAAAGGTTATATGATACATTCAAATGCAATCATACCAGAGCAGGATTGTTGAACATCTATACCTTTACTCTAGCTGAAGATGGAGGGTAAGTAACCCGGAGCAAAACTTCAAATGCAGAAGGAGGAATTAATCGTTCCCCTTTTCTAACAGCACTATTCACTAAAATAGGACGTGCTTTAGGGGTAGACAAAATTCTGAAAAAAAATCACAGAAAGAATAGTAGTGATGAGATGACAATAACAATGGTGAAAAGCTGATATAAAACAAAAGCATAAAAATCTACATACTTTTCCACTAGCTGCAAAATCAAATCCCTTGATTGTGGGTTACCACTTTTGCTACTCACTATAGGTAGGAGATTCCGTGCCCACGCATACAAACCCACTGAGAGATCTCCTAGTGAAGCCTACATGGGATGATGGGAATGCTTATTAAGCATTAGCAAAATAATGGAGAAAAGGAACACTATATTTGTCCTTTTGAGAAGTTCAAACAGAATTTATATTCTGGAAGTCTCATAAGTTCTTGTATTAATTTGGCATCTATGCCTCACCTGAGCTATCATCCATACAATCACTGTAAGCTTATCTTGCCCTTGATATTTAGTATTCTCCCTCAATGTGGGCAACAAAGGAATAAGAGAATCAGGCTTCCGACGCAATACCAATGCTAAAACAATAAATATCGCAACCTGTAGGCACAGTAGATTCAATGTCAATCTACAGCTAAAAGATTGGGGGGGGGGGGGGGAAGAAGACCATTTTACGGAAAGCTACGGATAATCAAAGATAAAAGTTTGGTGTAATTTAGGAACCAAAAGTCAGAGGAAATCTGTTAAGTTTAAAACTACAAAATAAAAAATTCACTAACCAAGATCATGAAATCAAAAGACACACAAACTACCATGTATAAAGCAACTGAATAAATTAAATATAACCTACTGGAGATTCAAACAAAAGCATTTCTATACATTTTCATATGCTTTCAACTTCAAGAGCATAAAGCCATCTGGATTGAATAATGAAAGCAACACAAGCTACCCAATTTTGCCAACTCTGAACTACCAAAGATGGCAATGACAATCAAACGTCATGGATATTTGACTTCCTAAGTCACTGAATGCCCCCTCGAAAAAGAAAAAGAAAGTTGATTACAAAATTTTAATATATGTTAATTGAGTCATACAAGTACAGCACTCATGGATTCACTGCCTACTCGAGGGCGCCTATTTGCTGTTCCTTTATCTGTCTTAACATTAACCATTCGTTCATCTAGAGTGTACAGGTCAAAGAATATCCCTAAGAAAATTGAAACATAAAAAATAGGGCTAGCTATAATCTATTATTAAAGTTTAGCAATTCTGTGGCTCCTGCACCAGCCTCGTGAAGTTTTATACCTATCACAAACAATTGAACAGTTGAGGTTTATCATATGAATTATTATAAACAAATAAATTAAAACATCAAATTGCCCTAGGGCACACGTCGGAGAAACTCAGTCATGCACTAACCAAGCAGACGTATTGCATTTGATTAGAAAGGAAAATTTGGATTCCGGAGGAAAATATCTTTTATCCCCCCCCCCCCCCCCTCGCTTTCCCTGTCCGTTCATATTCTAATAAAAATTACTTCTGTTATCAGATTAAAAAAAACATAACTGTTGCAAGTCAAAAGAAGACTTTTCAGTACAAGTAACCTGAGATTTTGAAGTCCCTTGTTGCACAGCCTTTTTGGAACCCTTAGACACAGTTACCTGGCTACCCAAATCAGTGATAATGCTGTCTAAAGACCAAAGCACAAATGAACTAAGTGCCTCAGGAGAACGTTGGTTAATCCAGTCAGCTGATGTCTTATATACAGCATCAGATATGTGAGAAAGTGGAACCTGGGAAAAGGAAAAATTCATTAATAGGCATCACAGAATAAAATCAGAACTAGTACAAAGATTTTGATCAACAAAGCTAGAAAGTTAGCAGGGGGTATGAGCGATTTATGTGACTATGGTACACATACAATTGTTAAATAGAGAATACCACTTCCTTTTACACCATTTATGCTTCCAAGTGACCACTAACTAAAAGCTCCAAACATATTATTTTGGCACATACTGACAGCTGACTGAAGTTTGTTTCATGATATCATTTCCGCACAGTACCTTACTAAATAAAGATAGATGAACAGAAAACAGCCTCCTTTGAACATTGAATTTATTTGTTCCAGCTATATCTTGTTCAGCTATATAGTTCTTCACAAACTGTCTTATGTTAAGTATCTTTTAGTTCATCGCAAAATAAGACTATTTAATAATGATTGATGAAAGCCAATAAACTACAATCTTCTTGAAAATTTACAGAACATTTAAATAACCGCCCCAATATGTTGCCGCCAATCCAGGAAATATTCAAGCACACAATTGTCAGCATTGCATTTAACATTCCATAAATATCCAAGCACACAATTATCATTTAACAGAAAAACTACAAATGATCTCCATTATATCTCAAATTTATCCACTGAAATTGTTGAATTAAAGCCTAGCTACCAATGGTGAATGCTTCACAGTTCACACAAAAAAACACTTGCACAAGTACCCATGTTTTTTTAAGTTGAGGACACATTTTCCCAAAAGGGAGAAATTGTAGTTACTGTAACATAATCTTACAATGCAGAAATTGTAGTTATTGTAACCAACAGAACCGCAACTACAATTTAAAACCACGCAAGCCTCATTCATAATTCATATCACCAGTTTTTCATCACAAACCATGATTTCTTATCTCTAAAAATGTTCATAAACATGCCAATAGCAAAATGGAATTTCAGACTCACATCAGAAATCTTAGCCACGGTGGATTCCCTGAACAATTTCACCCAAGGAAACTGAGAACCGCTCACAGCAGAAAAAACACGTCCAAAATAATCCGCAAAACGCATCATCTGTATATCCTGTTGCTTCTCATAAGATCCCTATTGTGAAAACAACAAACACAAAATAAATTCATCAAATCAAACCAAACGCATCGAATCACATCCTTCATTCAACAACAACGGATCAAACCCAAACAAATATCATTAACATATAAAATTAAATATCCACTAATCAAATTAACCTAATTCAACGCCATACCGATATATCAACTAAATAAGCTCCCAGATCAGCAACATCGATCTTCGCCGCCGCCTCCGCAACCGTCACCTTAGGTTTCTTCGGCTTCTTAGCTTTAACCTTCTTCACCTCCTCCGCTTTCCCATTCTCCGCCGAAAGATCCACCTCATCATCATCATCTTCATCATCATACTCACTGTGACGACGCTGCTTCGATCTAACCTGAGCATCGTCATCAAATTCAGCATCGGCCACCCTCCGCGCCTCGGCAATTCTCCGGCGCCGGTCCTCCGAATGCAGCTCCAGTGACCTGAAAACGCCGTCTCCGCCGGATAACGTGCCATTGGTAAGAATCTTGTCGGAATTCGCGATGGTTTTGTTGTCGTTTGGCTTCTTGTTCTGTCGTTTTGCGTAGGTTACCTTCTGCCAGCCATGGTCAGCGCCGCCGTGAGCATGAGATGCACCGTTGTTCAATTCGGTGGCTGAGCGATTATCCTCCATTGTTGTTGAAAAGTGATTGATTTTTTTGTATGTGTGAATCTTTCGGACAATGATGGAAATTGGAAAATAAAAGAGCTAGAGAAAATGAATTGAAAAGTGAAACTTACTTGAAGATTTGATGGTTTGAAATTGACATTGTTTTATTGACAGAATTACCGTAGTGCCATGCGGTAGTTGTCTTCTTAAAAAACCACGTGTTCTACCGAATGGCATGTTAACACGTGTATTTTCCTCAAAATTTGATGTGTGAGGGGATATGACGCATGTATATTCCTTATAATTTTTTTGATTTGGATCAGTAAATAAAAAGAAAAAGTAATAAATAGAATCATAAAAATTCACCTTTATCCTTATAAGTTTTTATATTTGATTCCAAAATAAAAATTCAAACCACTAATTAAATATTAAGAATTTGAGTGAAAATGATTTCCTTTCTGACTCGTACAAATATTAAAAATATTAATTTCACTTACATTTGATATTTTTTATATCATTTTGTGTTTTCAATTTTTCAGAAATCAAAATAGTACACTCCAAAATTTCGAGGTAGCAAAATAAGTGTTTACTTTAAATAGAATAACTATTAACGAAACAATTAGTTTTATATTATATAAAAATAAAAATATAAAAATAAATAATTTATTAATGAACATTAAACATATATTAAAACTATTAATTTAATCATAATTGAGTAGTTTATGACCCTCTTGGATCCGTACATACCATAGAAGATCAAAGATTAAGATTAATCATTAGAACTACACTGTTAAGAAGAGACATCATGCATTGTGAAAGGTATTTTTTAACCAAAAAGATAAATAATACCCTTAATTAAATCAAATTTAATCATAATTTAGAATATGTAAAAACATAAATCAAATCGATTGAAAATATTATTAATGGTGAAAAAAAGAGTTAAAAGTAAGTATTAAAATCTATCTTTACAATATATAATTGTGAATATGTTTGTTTGGTAGATATTATTAGAGGTGTCAAAACGGGTTACCCATACGGGTTCGGGATAGCCCACATTGGGTTCGGGGTAATTTGGATCGGGTTAGAAAGTCTGGATACAATTTATGCATATTATATTATAACCCAAACCTGCTCTAACCGGGTTGCGATTTGTGGTGGGTTGACCCGCATAATACTAAAAAATATTTATCTAAATTTCAACATTTTTAATCTATTTAAAATATATATATATCATATGATATTAATGTATCATTTTTTAACACATTTGTTATGCCAAATGCAACCAAACTTATAGATCTAATGTCTTGTGTTTGAGTTCAGACGTGATGTGAAGTCCACTTATATGAACTTTAGCACAACTCATTTATTAAATATATCATTTCTATTGAACTCTCATTCTCTAACATAATATAATTTGTAACTTCATTTTAATATATAAATATTTGGACACTATAAAAAATAATATCATCTTGGTGTAAGGACCCAATTTTGTAACCCAAAAATTTTAAAACTTTATTCATGAAGTCAAATGATTACTTTTGAAATATATTACTTAAACGATTTGGAAAACCTGTGAGCATACAAATATCACTTACGTTCATGATTCAAATGCGGAAATAATAAAAAATATACATTCATTAAAAACATATCATTACACTTCCTTTATCATACATATTATATACAATTATCCTTTATCAAATAATACTTCCATTTAACCTCATCAAAATAACCTCATTATACATGTAGGAGAAAATCACTTATATATAAATTCACTTAAACATGTTCTTCATATTACATGCCTTATTCAATTACAATGTCGTGTACATAAAGTAACTACACTAATCAGTACTTCATCCGCGATCATCTAATGCACTATAGCCGCCACCTGAATTCCAATACATAACACATACAAGTAGAGGCAAAAGGGAGTAAGAACCAACTACGGCGACCGTAGCGTGGAATTATATAGAGTAATAACATTAAAGTATTACACCCTACATATCATCTAAAATCAAGCATATTAGACATATATCAATCAATACAAAAAACCATATAGTGTTCATATTTTCAATTAGCATAATCATCATATCTCACTTAGACAATTCAATAAAATCAATACAACATACCATAAGATGTTCATTCTTCGGTCAACTCCTATAACAACATACTCATACCATTTATCCAACTCAATCTTCATCAAGATCACCATACAATAGTCTCTTAGACAATTAGCATAATCATCATATCTCACTTAGAAAATTCAATCAAATCAATACAACATACTATAAGATGTTCATTCTTCGGTCAACTCCTATAACAACATACTCATACCATTTATCAAACTCAATCTTCATCAAGATCACCATACAATAGTCTCTTTCAATAAAGAACAGCAATGCTATACTCAAAGTTATACCATACTTACATAGCATTAAAATACTTTCCCAAGCAACACAATACTCCCAAAACAGTACTACGCACAAAGAACTAATCATACATTGCTTCAAGAGCCAATACCACATAGGGCAAGTCTACACCACAAGGGTGATACAATACCACATAGGGCAAGTCTACACCATAAAGGCGATACAATACCACATAGGGCAAGTCTACACCACAAAGGTGATCGAATACCACATCGAGCAAGTCTACACCACAAAGGTGATTCAATACCACATCAGGCAAGTCTACACCACCAAGGTGATCCAATACCACATTGGACAAGTCTACACCACCAAGGTGATCCAATACCACATCGGCTAAGTCTACACCACAAAGGTGATCCAATACCACATTGGGCAAGTCTACACCACAAAGGTGATCTAATACCACATTGGGCAAGTCTATACCACAAAGGTGATCCAATACCACATTGGGAAAGTTTACACCACAAAGGTGATTCAATACCACATCGGGCAAGTCTACACCACAAAGGTGATCCAATATCACATCGGGAAAGTCTACACCACAAAGGTGATCCAATACCACATCGGGCAAGTCTACACCACAAAGGCGATCCAATACTACATCGGGCATGTCTACACCACAAAGGTGATCCAATACCACATCGGGTAAGTCTACACCACAAAGGTGATCCAATACCACATCGGGCAAGTCTACACCACAAAGGTGATCCAATACCACATCGGACAAGTCTACACCACAAAGGTGATCCAATACCACATCAGGCAAGTCTACACCACAAAGGTGACACAATACAATTATAATCCAAAATTCATATCTCATTATCTTCATAACAATTTCACACCCTTGGTTACTCCATATCATCTCATATTCAATGGAAACACTTATCCTTTACATCATATCTCATCATAATACTCACAACTACAACCATGTCATAATATTCATATTCATCCCATTCTTTACTACATATAAACATCTCACAACACAATCATTATCATACAACATAATCATGTCCATTTATTTCCATTAAACAGCTCATCACACAATCATTATTACAAACATACTCATATATGTTTATAACAAATAAGCGATTCACAACTTAGTCATTATCATAAATATATTCATATCATTTTATCACAATAAACAACTCATAACATATTTATCATCATACAACATATTAACGATAGAACCATTTCTTATGACGATGTATTACCATAAATGAGCATATTGCATTTTAATCTAATAAAACAGTTTTTACCACTCATATATCTCTACATTTATGGCTAATACCTCTTCATGGAAAATAAAGACTCTAACATGGACCACAAACTTCCAAGAGAGTTTCGATCCGTTAATATTCTCCGATTCTTGAGGAAAATAAGAGAAGATGACTCTAATAAAATACTCTATGACCAAAATGGTCTTCTCCCTCACCTTAGGTTGCGTAAGCTTCGTTGTTCCGCAAAAGAGCCACATCTCCCTTCATCTCCTCCAACCTCCATTGTTCCTTTTTCACCTTTAAGATTTCCCAAATGTGCCACCAAGAAGTAATAGGAAGAGGTTGATGAGTTTTGAGGTTTAGTGGAGGAGAGAATGGTTCATTTGGGTGGAGCCACCATTGGGAGAGAAAGGGGAAGATAGAAAATGAAGATTAGGGTTTTTAGATCCCCCTTTTCACTTTTATATCTGCGCAGCCTCACTCGGGCGAGAATGGCCCGCTTGGGCGAGAATTTTGTCACTTTTTCATCTTTTCAACTCTGACGCTCTCGCTCGGGCGCGGATTTCTCGCTTGGGCGAGAATCGGGAAGTATGCTAAGGTTCCTCTGGCCTGGGCGAGAAATTCTAGCTCAAGCTAGAATTTGACAGCTTTTCCAGATTTCACTCTCATTCAAGCGACCACTTCATCGTTTAAGCGAGGTTCCTAAAAAACTCATACTAGAACACCTAGCCTCTCACTTGAGCGAGGTCCTCTCGCTTAAACGAGAATTGTCCAATATACACTCCAACACTCTAAGTTTTCTAATCATTACAAAAACGAAAATTGAGGTGTTACACTTGGTTTATAGTAATGACAGTATAAACTCAAGTTCAGAATGAACTCTATAAGTCAAAGTATAACCACCATCGAAATATATGATCATTATGATCTTTTGTATGTTATTTATCAACATTTTCATTGTAATTATTATGTTAAATTTGGTTGTGTGAAATTCTCTATTGTAGACAATTATGTTCTCTTTTAGTTTTGTTGTAAAAGTTATTTTCTTTATTATATTTTTATTGAATAAGTTAAATCTATTTAAATACACAATTAAGAAAGAAAAAGTGAGATTTATATGGTTTAATGTCTTCTCATTTGATGTGATACACTATTTTATTATTATTCTTAAAACAATATTATGTAAAATAGGGAAAATATGATAATGTTTAACTTTATAAAATTATTGTAATTTATAACACAATATCTATTTTCTATTTTTTATTACAAGTTATTGTGAAATATACGGTCTATTGTAATATAAGAAGCATGGTGTGCCTAGTTGCCGATTTATATGATACAAAATGGACAAGTTCCTAAGGTTGTTGACAAGAAGGGACCCACCATAATTTGGGTATCCAAGACATGCAAGTGAACTTGTTTTGTAGGTATGCCTTATGAAATATGGATATCATATCATACTTGGACAATAGATGTTATAGGCAAATGATAGGTGAGAAGATTAAGTTTCATTGACCTATCACCTAAGGAAATGGACAATGTCACTTATGGATAAAATTGTTAAAGTTAAATGTTTGAAGTTAGAAAGTATGCGCTATAAAAGTATTGAGGTATCTTTTCTAACTCTAAGTTTTACATCTTCTTTTAAGTGACATTGATTATGTTACATCATTAAATGAAATCCTAGTGAGGCCAATGTTCTCTTTTGAAAACCCCTACGAACTTTTAAAAGGCCGAAAATCTAATATTTCACGTCTTCACGAACTTTTAAAAGGCCGAAAATCTAATATTTCACGTCTTCACGCTTTTGGATGTTATGTTTCATTCTTAATAATGGTAAATGTAAACTATGAAAGTTTGATTCAAAATCTGATGAGGGAATATTCCTAGGATACTCCAAATATAGTAAAGCATTTAAGTCTATAACAAACATACCATGAATGTTGAAGAGTCTATTCATGTACATTTTGACGAATCTTCTCCAAAAGAGAAGAGAAAGGTTGTTTCTGATGATGTTTCAGGTGCTTTGGAAGACACATATATTAAAGATATAGAATATGAAAAAGTGGTGTAAGATGATCAAGAAATGAGTCAAGATCATCAAGATGTGTTAAAGGAGTGGAAAAAAAAGAAGGATCACCCCATCGATAAAGTTATAGGTGATATCTAAATAGGAGTGGTAACCTATAACCCTTTCCGCAATATTTGTACTTTCTTTGCTATTGTTTCATAAATCGAGCCAAAGACCATAAAAGAAGCAATAGAGGACAAACACTAGGGTATAACTACGCAAGAAGAGCTAAACTAGTTTGAATGTAATAATGTTTGGGACTTGGTTCCCTAAATTGAGTGATCATCCTATTATTGGCACAAAATGAGTTTTCAGAATAAATTAGATGAGCCTGGCTTGATCATTAGAAACAAGGCAAGATTGGTAGTCAAGGGTTACAATCAAGAGGAATAAATTGATTATGACTAAACCTATGTCCTTGTTGCTAGGTTGGAGGCTATTAGGATGCTTTTAGCTTTTTCTTTAATCATGAATTTCAAACTTTATCAAATGGATGTGAAAAGTCCATTCTTGAATGTATACATTCAAGAAGAGGTATGCGTTAACCAACCCCTGATTTTGAACATTTCTAGTATCCAAACAATATCTTTAAGTTGAAAAAGGGGCTTGTTATAATAGACTTATCTATTTTCTCTTAGAAAAAGGCTTTGTGAGGGGCAAGGTTGACACTACACTTTTTATTTCCAAATCTGAAAATGACAATTTGTTAGTTAAAATATATGTAGATGATATAACCTTTGGTGCAACTAACGATATTTTTTGCAAATAATTTTATGATTTGATGAAGGGTGAGTTTGAAATATGAATGATGAGCGAATTAACTTTCTTCCTCGGGCTGCATATTAAACAAATGAACAATGACATCTTTGTTCATCAATCTAAATATTGTAAGGAGCTTCTAATTAGAATAATCATCGGATGGGACTATACCGTGAGTAGGTGAGGATTATCCGAAAGAGGTGGGTTGGAGGTCAAACCAACGAGTGAGACTCTAGGGCCAAGAAGGGAGTGTTTGTGAAGTTTATTTGAAAGATTTTTTTTTAAAAAAATATTGTTCAAATAGTGAAGAAAAATCTTCCAAGATCAGAAAGGGAGACCTGAATGTAGTGTGCAAGTGGACCCACACACAAACCAAGATAAAAGATCGTCGTTTCAATTTTATTTATCTCTTATCTCTTAATTTTCAATTGATTTACGTTTAACATGTTTCAGTTGATTTACTTATTGAGTTTATTGCATGTTCTGATTGTGTTAAACATATTGGTATAAATTCGTTGAGAAGATTGCATCTGATATTTATTGAAAACGTTGTATCTTTTCGTGCAAGAAAACTGTTTTTCAAGAACGCAAGAATCAGGTTAATCGATTAAACCTGATGTTAATCGACTAATAACAACATGAGTTAATCGATTAAGAGCACTAATAATCGATTAAACAATGAATTTTTCAGAATATCTCATTTAAAGTGTTAATTTGATTTCGTTAACACCTATTAACCCCCCCTCTAGGTGTCATTTGTTTTGTGGCATACACAACAGTGATGACTTGCTCGTGAACTTGATTTTGATCTCGCTTCTTGCACACTTTAGGAAATTCAAAGTGAGCTATAACACTTAGAAGGAGAAATGGTTCCTCAATAAACTTATATCTCACTATGTGCAAGAGAAAGATACACTGTAGAAAGATAATACAGAAAGTGTTCACTTGGCTACGACATCTCAGAATAAGAAAAAAAAGAATAACAAGGGTGTTGCAAAAGGGTTTTCTTAGCATAAGAAACTAAAGAGTGATGACGAATTTGTAACACCCCAAATTTTAGTCTTTAAAAATTAGAGTATCAGTCTTGGAAGCCTCGCTTGATCCAGAGATTCTCGCTTGAGCGAGAGAGGTGCATATGGGAGGGTGAAATCTTGGGCTATACTAGAGGATTCTCGCCTGAGCGAGAGTTGTATCACCCGGGCGAGAAATGGCAATTTTGGGCAGTGTAATCGATTACACAGTCCATGTAATCGATTACATGCAGATAAAAGCATCAGATATGTGCATTTTACATGATGTAATCGATTACACAATACATGTAATCGATTACATGCAGATAAAATGATCAGATATGTGCATTTTACATGATGTAATCGATTACACAATTCATGTAATCGATTACATGCAGATAAAAGCATCAGATATGTGCATTTTACACGATGTAATCGATTACACAATCCATGTAATCGATTACATCTATGCATTAAGCGAAAATTGCTACTGTGAGATTCTCGCTTGAGCGAGAATGGGCTCGCTTGAGCGAGAATGGGCTCGCTTGAGCGAGAACCCGACGACTGCTCTTTAAAAATAGAAACCCCAAACACATTTTAGGGTTAGAACTTGAAGAGAAGAGAGAGAAGGGAGCTTTTCAAGAGCAAGGAGCCTTAGGACTCATTTTAGAGCTTGCGAAGAGGTAAACCTCTTGTTTCTAACTCTTCCTCTTCCTCTCTAACTTGTTTTGGGTATGTTAGATCTATTTTCAAAATATGAGAAACCATGGAAACTCATCCTTTAGAGTTATGGTTCGTTTTAGGTTGTTTTTCTCTTGTAAACTCTTGGTTTAGAGTTGGTATTTGAGGAATGGAAAGGTTTTGTGGGTTGTTTATGAAAACCCCAAAATGAGAATATGAGTAAGAAGAGAAATAGATGAATATGTATGTTTTAGATGTTTGGAAACTCGTATTGAAGTAGTTTTGGAAACCTTGAAAATATGTAAATATCTTGTATGTTTGATGAGGAAATACGAGTTACTTATGTGGTATTTTGAATAAATGATTGACATTGTTGTTATTGGTGGAAATGAGGAAAGATCCTAAGTTTGGAGGAAATTGCGGAGGAGACTTTTAAAGTTACTCGGAACCGATCCCCAACACTCACCAAGGTAAGGGATAAGTATCTCTAAATCATACTTGCTGATATGAATGAGGTATGTGAAAGAGGTAATGGTTTAAAATGATACGTTTGTAATTTATGCATTATGTTGGAAAATGCGTGGCTTTTCTGTTATGGTAATAAAAGTAACATTATTGGGGGAGAACCAATGGAAATAAGACTCAAAATGATTTCAATCTAATTTGGGGGAGTCCCAATGAAAATAAGACTCAAAATGATTTCAATCTAATTTGGGGGAGTCCCAATGGAAATAAGACTCAAAATGATTTCAATCTAATTTGGGGGAGTCCCAATGGAAATAAGACTCAAAATGATTTCAATCTATTTGGGGGAGTACCAAAGGAAATAAGACTCGAAACGAATTCAATCTATTTGGGGGAGTACCAAAGGAAATAAGACTCGAAACGAATTCAATCTATTTGGGGGAGTACCAAAGGAAATAAGACTCGAAACGAATTCAATCTATTTGGGGGAGTACCAAAGGAAATAAGACTCGAAACGAATTCAATCTATTTGGGGGAGTACCAAAGGAAATAAGACTCGAAACGAATTCAATCTATTTGGGGGAGTACCAAAGGAAATAAGACTCGAAACGAATTCAATCTATTTGGGGGAGTACCAAAGGAAATAAGACTCAAAACGAATTCAATCTATTTGGGGGAGTACCAAAGGAAATAAGACTCATATGAAAGTAACATTGTTGGGGGAGGCCCAATGAAAAGATGACTCAAATGAAAGTAACATTGTTGGGGGAGGCCCAATGAAAAGATGACTCCGATGAAAGTAACATTGTTGGGGGAGGCCCAATGAAAAGATGACTCAAATGAAAGTAACATTGTTGGGGGAGGCCCAATGAAAAGATGACTCGGAGTAATGAAAGTCATATGCATGTTATAGGATATATAGTATGGGATATATATTCTATAAGGTGAATATGAAAGATGAGAACTGAATGTCAAAATGAAAGTCATATGCATGCTATAGGATATATAGTATGGGATATATATTCTATAGTGTGAATATGAATGACGAGAAATGTGAATGTCACATGAATGCTGTATGCATGTTATAGGATATATAGTATGAGATATATATTCTATAGGGTGAATATGAGCGATAAAAAGGAAGATGTTGAGAAAGAAAGTAATATACATGCTATAGGATATATATTATGGGATATATATGTTATAGGGTGGATATGAAGAACGAGACCGATGATGTTTCGATCGAACGTAATATGCATACTATAGAATATATATTATGGGATATATATACTATAGGATGAATATGAGTAAAGTGGAAATTAAAGGAAGATGATTTGAATGTTTATAATTTCGTATGTGTGTTTATGAATTACATTAAAGCTTGATTGTATTTGAATGTGGATTATCATGTGAAGATAGTTTCGAACTAATGACTTACTCCCTGTGTTTTGTGTGTCGTTATGATAATCCCATTGTAGGTAAATGAAGGATTTTGAGGAGGAAGCTCACTTAGGGAGATTTTGTGTTTATCAATTTGTTCGTCTTTGTTGCTACTTGACATTGTAGTTGAATTGATGACATTTTGAGATAAATGTAATCTGATTAGGATAATGCGGAGATTTGTGGTTATGGACTTTATAACTCCGGAAAACCCATAACTGGTTGTATGTGATAATTGCTAATTGAATGAATTATGTTTTTCCGCAACATAACTTTGTATCATAATATGATAGGGTAAAGAGTATTGTCAAAGAGAGATATTTGACAATTTTTAATGAAGGTGACGACTGTATGTAAGAAAGGATTAAATTAAACGAAAAATTTTCAAGGGTAGAAAATCTGGTCGTTACAGAATTTACCTACTAGTTATGTAAATAATAATTATACATGAATAAATATTGTCCTAAATATGCCACATGACGTGTTAAGAAGGGTAAACTTCTCGATCTCTTTTAATATGACGTTAATTTAGCTTTTGTACCCAATGGTACATGGTTGGTGGAGTTTGGTGCTACTACTCACATAAGTATCACTATGTAGGGTTGCGTGTGGAGCCGAAAACCAAGTGATGATGAAAGATTCATCTTTGTGTGCGATGGAAAAAAGGTTGTAGTTGAGGCTACTAGAACCTTTAGATTATGTTTGAGTGAGTTTTATTTGGAATTTTTTGAGATTTCTGTTGACTTGTCTTTTAGATGGAATTTGATAAGTATTTTCACTTTGGACAAATTAGTTTTTCTTGTTCTTTTGGAAATAATAGAGTTAGTTTCTGCCAAAATTCAAACGTTGTTGGTTTTAGTTTTTTAATTGATATAATCTGTACATTCTTTGTGTTTTTAGTTCCAATAATGCAATATTGTAAACAAATTCACGTGGTACATAGTTTAAATTAAATGAAAATTCGGCCATCTTAGGGCACAATCGTTTAGGTCACATATATAAACAAAGAATTCAGAGACTTGTGTGGGTTGAAATTCTTGACCCTTTGGATTTATTAGATTTTGAAGTCTGTGTTGAGTGTATAAAGGGAAAACAAACAAACCAAAAGAAATTAGGTGTTAAAAGAGCTAAAGATGTCTTACAACTAATACATAAGAATATATGTGGTCATTTCCCTTTGGCCTTTTGGAATGGACAACATTATTTTATTATGTTCATAGACTATTATTTTATTATGGCCTCTTGGAATGAACTAATACATAAGAATATGTGGTCTTGTTGGAACTTGCTTTGTTGTATGCCATTAGTGGGGACTTTTGGGTGTGAAATTGAAAAAACTCACAAGTCTCACATAGGAAGATTTTGGAAAATCACACAAGTCCAACATAGGAAGATGGAGGAACTTGGAAAAAATCTCATGCTATAAATAGAAGCATTCTCCCTTCATATTTTATGCCGACGCATTTCCGGCAAACTTCTCCCCATTTCTTTCTGTGGCACTAAGAATTGGCACAAGCAACCATATAGTGAGAATTTCGAGAACTGACATTGGTAGTCATATTGTGGGAAAATAATTGGCACTAGTAGCCAAATTGTGAAAATTTCGAGAACTGACATTGTAAAGACCCAAATTCTACCCTTGAAATTTTTTTCTCCTTTTAGTTCAATTACATGCAATCTCTCCTAACTCACATTACCAATTTAATATCTTTACTTCAAAATCTTATTTCCCTCTTCGCACTCTATCTCAATCTTAACATACAAAATCATTCGACAGAAAAACATAATTCGTATTAATTAAACTTTGTAACCACCGCATATAACTAGCTATGGGTTTCCAAAATACCCATAGCTACACATATCCCAAGTTACACCATCATGTTAGCATTTATATCTACATCATTAGTTACATCATATTTCAAAATATCAACTATGCACTCATGTACAAAATAGTGCAAGTGAATAAATCCAAAATGTAAAGCTCCCTAAGACTCCCCAAAATGAGTTCCCCTCATGTCACCTGTTTATCTGCAATGGAATTGTCAATGACAAGTACACAAACATACAAAGGAGTAAGTCGTTAATTCAAATAAACATCATCAAAAAATAATCCACATTAGAAATTGGGTTAGTAAACCATTTTCGAAATTCATTTTACTTTGCTGCATAACTTGAGCCAAAGTCGCTACACCCCTCGGGGTTAGCTAAAAGCAGAATCTCATTTCCCCTTTTTAAGTAAAACATGCTTATATACTCAAGCCAGAGTTTTGCTTATATACTCAAGCCAGAGTTTTGCTTATATACTCAAGCCAGAGTCGCTGACCATTCATGGTCGGCTAAAAACATATATCCTTTTCATTAATTTCACCATAAATCATTTCTTGTAAATCCACGCCCACATTAGTATAACCACACCCATATATGTTTATACTAAATATGTTATTCACAACTCAATCATTGCATAACCAAAAAGCACAACATACTTTCCTTTCCATAAATCTACGCCTACTTTAATATAAACACACCCATATATGTTTATACTAAATGCGTACTTTACAACTCAATCATTGCATAATCAAAAAATACACATTTTCGATTCCAAATGCACAATTAAAGACTTATCCTTACCTTGGTGAATGTTGGATTTGGTTCTTGGCAACTTCACAAGTTCCACCGACACCGCCACCAACTCTAGGATCTTTCCTCATTCCACCACATAACACAACATTAGTCATTTATTTTAAATATCACATAAACAACTCATATTGCATTATTTAACCAAACAAGATGATCATCACATTTTAGATATTTCTAAACTACTTTCATCATGAGTATACAACCCTCTAAAACACGCTTATTCATTTCACATTTCAACATTAGAAGATAAACTCATCTTCTACCTCTAACATTTTACTCATTTTCACTTTAGGGTTTTGGGGTTTTTATGACTCAACCCACCAACTCTTTCCATTTTCAAAATACTAACTCTAAACCAAGAGTTGTAAGAGAGAAACAACATAAAACGAACCATAACTCAAAAGGATGAGTTTCCATGGTTTCCTTCATTTTTGAGAAGAGATCCAACATACCCAAAATAGGTTTTAAAGAGAAGAAGAGAGTTAGAATCTATAGTCTTACCTCTTCTCAAGCTCTTAGATGAGTATCCAAGCTTTTTGTCCTTGAAAAAGCTCTCTTCTCTCACTCTTCTTCTTTTCTAAACCCTAGATTGTGTTTAGGGGGTTCTCATTAAATGTTGTCTCGTCGGGTTCTCGCTTAAGCGAGCTTATTCTCGCTCAAGCGAGAAAATCCCGCCCATTTTAAAAACTCAGATCTGACCCTCTCGCTCAAGCGAGAATCTCACAGTGTCAACAGCCCCAAAATGATATTTCTCGCCCAGGCGAGACAACTCTCGCTTAGGCGAGAATCTTCCAGTATATTCTAGGATTTCACCCTCCCAGGTGAGCCTCTCTCTCCCAGGCGAGAATCCTCCAGTATAGCCCAGTATTTCACCCTCTTAGGTGAGTCTCTCTCTCGCTCAAGCGAGGATTTCAGGACTAATACTATAATTTTAAAGACTTAAAATTTAGGGTGTTACAGATATTATTAGTCATATTGTGGGAAATGAATTGGCACTGATAACCATATTGTGGGATTTCGAGAATTGGCATTGGTAGCCATATTGTGGTGGGTCTATTCAAGATCGGTTCTTGTAGTGTAGTAAGAATTCGATAACAAGGAACTGAGCTATTTTATCCTAGGGATAGTGTGGTTGATAGTCTGCTTGCACATTTTTGGAAGTAACACAAAACGTCTTAAAGAGAGCGACCTAGTCGTGACTAAGCCAATAAGTATTATTTCGTGCCATTTAGAATTGTTGTAAGCTTTGGTAACAACAATTTTAAGACGTTTCTTACTGCAATGACATTCGTTAATAATATTACTATGCTGAACAACTTTGACGTTAACAACTCATTTCAGTTTGACGGGACTAATTTCAAATGGTGGCAACATAAAATGAATTTTTTTTCTTACCATAAGAAAATTTGCCAACGTTGAGAAAATTGATGTCCTAGTGGTGTCCGAAAAGGTTGAAAAAAGTAAACGGACAAACTAGCTATTGTTATAGCTCTCTAGAATGAAAGCGATTACTTATGTAAGAATTTCATTCTAAATGGGTCGTCTAATGATATCTATGATTACTACATCCCATACAAGTCAGACAAATTAGTTTGGTATGCACTTGAAAAAAAAATATGATAGTGAGGAAGTTGAGACTAAAAAGTATGTTGTTAGTCGCTACCTCAAGTATTAGATGACAAATGATAAATCAGTAAAGTCTCACTCCCATGAGATATAGAGAATTGCTTGTAAAATTATTCATTGGGTATGTTGTGAACAGCAAAGCGTACATGTTTTATGACCTTAACGCAAAAGTGATCATCGAGTCTAATGATGTTGGCTTCAATGAAAAGAAATTCCCTTTTAAATTGAGGAATAGTGGGGGAACATCAACTAATCACATACCTGTGATTAGAGATTTTTCTAAAGATGATGGGTTAGAAATAGAATCTAGAAGAAGTAAGAGAGTAAGAACTGCTAGAGAGTGTGGACCTGATTGTATGGTCTATACATTAGAGGAGGATCCATCAACTATCCAAGAAGCTTTGACTTCTTTGGATGATGATTTATGGAAATAGGCCATAAATGATGAGATGAATTCCCTAGAGTCTAACAAGACCTGACATTTGACTAACTTGTCACCTGGTTGCAAACCGATTGGTTATGAGTGATTTTTGAAAAAGAAACTAAAATCTTATGGCGCAGTGGATATGTATAAGGCTCACCTTGTAGCAAAGGGTTTAAGACAGAGAGAGAATGTAACTAGGATTTTTATAGGACTCTCGCCTGAGCGAGAGGGAAGATGTGGAGGCTGAATTATTCTCGCCTGAGCAAGAGGAGTTTTGTAGAGGCTAGAGGATTCTCGCCTGAGCGAGAATCCCTCGCTTGAGCGAGAATCTCTCGCTTGAGCGAGAACATCAGAGTTTGAAACTTTAAAAAGGCGGGGATTTCTCGCCTGGGCGACGTGTTCTCGCTTAGGCGAGAATCTAAAAGTCTGAGCCCTAAAATAGAGCCCCAAACACGAAAAAGGGTGGAACTTTTGGGAGAAAAGAGAGGTAGAGGCGATTTTGAGAGCAATAGTTCGTGTAGAAGCTACTAGAAGCTAGAGAAGAGGTAAATTACATGATTTTAACACTCTATCTAGTTTTAAAACTCTATTTGTTCTTGTTGGATCTCTTCTCTTATCTTGAAAAACCATTAAACCCTCTCGTTTGAGTTGTGGTTCGTTTTATCTAGCTGTTCTCTTCAAAACTATGGTTTAGAGTTTGTATTTGGAAATGAAGTTTATTGGTGGTTGATTCATGAAAACCCCAAAACCTAAAACGAAAATGATGTTGGAAGGGGGAAATGTTAGGTTAGAAAATATGGTTTATGAGTTTTAATGTTGATTAAGAGTGAATATGTATGTTTTACATGTTTGAAATTCCAAAAGGAGATGGTTTTGAGAATCATAGAAAATGTGAACATCTTTTATGGATGAATATGTAGTATAAGTTATTTATATGATATTGTGAAATAAATGACTGATTTTGGTTATTGTATGGTGGGAATGAGGAAAGATCATAAGGTTGGAGGAGGTGATGAATGAACTTGCAAAGTTACTAAAAATCAACCCCAATGCTCACCAAGGTAAGGAGAAGCATTATACTTGTATATTCTGTAATGAATAGTGTTGAATTTTCTGTTTAATCATGGATTATATAAGAAAGAAAAGGAAAACCTATTTTTAGCTCCCCTCAGTGGTGTAGCAAACTTTGATTCAAGTTATGTAGCACACTTTGGCTCAATTTATGTAGCATACTTTGGCTCAAGTTATGTAGCAAACTTTGGCTCAAGTTATGTAGGAAACTTTGGCTCAAGTTATGTAGGAAACTTTGGCTCAAGTTATGTAGGAAACTTTGGCTCAAGTTATGTAGCGATACTTTGGCTCAAGTTATGTAGCGATACTTTGGCTCAAGTTATGTAGCGATACTTTGGCTCAAGTTATGTAGCGATACTTTGGCTCAAGTTATGTAGCGATACTTTGGCTCAAGTTATGTAGCGATACTTTGGCTCAAGTTATGTAGCGATACTTTGGCTCAAGTTATGTAGCGATACTTTGGATCAAGTATTGTAGCGATACTTTGACTCAAGTTGTGTAGCGATACTTTGGCTCAAGTTATGTAGCGATAATTTGGCTCAAGTTATGTAGCGATAATTTGGCTCAAGTTATGTAGCGAGACTTTGGCTCAAGTTATGTAGCGATACTTTGGCTCAAGTTATGTAGCGATACTTTGACTCAAGTTATGTATCGAAAATGAATTTAAAATGGTTTACTAACCCCTTTATAAATGTGGATTATCTTACAATGATATTTATTGGATTAACGACTTACTCATTTCTATGTTTTGTGTATCTGTTATTGATTATCCCATTGCAGGTAAACAAGTAAATTGAGGATGCTTGGTTTGGAGTTTTAGGAGCTTAAAACCTGGATTCATTTATTTTGCCCTTTTTGTATTATGACTGACTAATTGCTATTTTGGATAATTGTAACTCCGAGCATTGTAACTGTGGATATTTGTAGCTATGGATATTTGTAGCTATGGATATTTTGGAAACTCATAGCTAGTTGTATGCTGTAGTTACCGGGAGATATGTATGTTTTTCTGTTAATTGAATGTGTGTATAGATATTACGTTATGGAATGATCATAAACTAGAAAGCGGGATTAAAATAAAGTTGTTGGATTTGTGATTTTAAGTTATAGGAAAAATATAGGTGAATGAATTAAAATAAGGAAAAAAAATTCAAGTGTAGAATTTGGGTCCTTACAATTACACTTAAAACTCATTCAAGTAGTGCATTATATCCTTATGCCTAGTATGGAAACAGCTACACAACCATTTAATTACAAAATTTAAATTGCCTAACTTAAAAAGGAAACAAATGCCCTTCCTTAATTCAGCCTTGGTGAAGATTTTGGACTCTTTGAATATGGCTACTCATTCATTCTTCCACGGCTGGCTGAGTCAGCTTAGAGGCCTTAGTTTAATTCTGCACATTTAATACACATGGCTGTAAAAGAAACGCCTAAGCTCTTGGATGTATTTTTGGAAAGCTTTCAAAGGCAAATCAGATTGGTGCACAAGCTGAGTCATCCACATGGCTGGGATCAATTCCACACGTTTTATGAGTTGCTGCCTAGCTGAGTCAACACGAAAGGTTTGGTTTAATGCTGGCCATTTAGTTCACACGGCTGGAAAAGGCAATTCCCAAGCTTTTGGAATTATTTTTGGAAAGCTTTTAAATGCCCAAAAATACATGTTGAATTAGCACACAACCAGACTCAAATGCAACATGTTCCACGCTATCTTTGGCAAGTCATTAATAGGTCAACAGCTGCCTTGATGTGCTGATTGTGCATGACTCCTCCTTAAATGCTTGTTTTGAAAAAGACAAGTTTTTGGAATACCTGCGCTGGTTCCTTGCACGCCTATCTCTTGATGGTAGCTTATCATTCCCTCATAATCCATACGACTCAAGCTTATAAAGGAAAGTATCATGTAATAAACTAACCCATGTTCTCCATAATTATCCTTAGTAACCCTTATTACAATGCCTACTCCAAAAGAGGCAATCCAAAAAGTTAATGTTTAAAAGTGATAAAAATAAAATAATTAAAATAGGTGTGGGACATAGAACCCTCACTTATTTAAAGTAAATAAACAAAAAGTTCTTAATTATTTAAGGGAATGTGGCCTCCATCGGGTGGTTCTCCTAGTTTGATGGCAAGCTTGATGGGCTTGTTGGCCTTCTTAGACTTTGGCCTAGTCGGGTTGCCATCATCCTCTCCTTATTGGAGAGAATTCGACCTCAAATTTAGGTCCACGTACCCTCCAAGTTCTTGTAAGGACAAATTTAAAATAGTGGGAAAAAGTTTTGTAAGCAATCGTGGGACTTTTAGCCCCACATCTCATGGTAGTGCGAATTCTTTTCTCACGTTTTTTTTCCATCTATTTTTTCACAACTTTTTCAATTTTTTTGTCTTCTTCTTTTTTTCATTCTCAATCTTCTTTCTAAATGCTTTTTTATCTTAACTCACTTGTTTTAGGGACAAGGGAGCTAAGACCACTTTGTTGCCTTTGCGCTCAAATGTGATCTTGTTAGAGAACCCATCATGGAGAGTCCTCTTATCAAACTTCCATGACCTACCTAATAATAGGTGACCGACCTCCATTGTTGCCATATCACATAACACGACATGTTCATATTTCCTAATTAAGAAGGGAACTTCAACTTGCTGATTTACCACCATTTCTCCAACCTCACTTAGCCATTGTATCTTGTATGAGGTAGGGTGGGTTCTAATCAGAAGTTTTAGCTTTGAGACTAGCCTTGTGCTCACTATAATGGCACAAATTCCACCATCTATGATCACAAAACACACATGTCTTCCAACCAAGCAGTGAGTGTGAAATAAATTCCCCTTTTGGTCATCCTCATGCTCCTTAACTTGACTGTCCAAGAGCCTTCTCACCATGAGCAGGTCACCCTCTGGTATGATAGCGTCAGTTTCACTCTCTTCTTCACTTGAAGCCTCAAATTGAGACTCCATTACACTATTAGACAACACCATGATCCTCTTAGTAGGACACTGTGATGCAATGTGTCCATGGCCTAGGCACTTGAAACACTTTACATCACGACTCTTCCTTTCCACTTCCATGGGTTGTTTTCATCGGTTCTTAGATGAACCCATGGTCTCCATAGTGCTGATGCACCCTCATTCTTTGGTTCGTCCCTCCAACTTGAGAACTTATAGGAAAACATAGTCTTTTTCCTCTTGAGTTGTTGCTCGACCTTAATGGCCTTTTGCACCAAGTCCTCTAGTTCGACATAGGGCTGTAGCTCCACCACATCCTGGATGTATTGGTTTAAGCCATGAAGAAAATGTGCCATAGTGACTTCACGTTCCTCATTGAGGCTTGACCTTAGCAAGACCAAATCCATTTCTTTGTGGTACTCATCCACATATTTGTTGCCTTAGGTTAATCTTTGGAGCTTATTGTGTATGTCCCTTTTATAGGAACTTGGCACAAATCTCCTCCGCGTGATGATCTTCATCTCCTCCCAAGTATCAACTAGCACGAATCCACACATCCACCTATCTTTTTGGTATTGGTCCCACCACATAATGACATACTCCTTGAATTCCAAGATTGCTACCTTCACCTTTTTCTTCTTCAAAATAGGTGTGGTAGTCAAACACCTGCTCCATTTTCAGCTCCTATCCCAAATAGACTTCGGGATTTTTTAGGCCCAAAAAGCTTGGGACTTGAACCTTTACTCCAGCATTTCTATCTCCATGGTTCTTCTCACCATGTCTTTCTCCATGAGGCCTCCTCCTCCTTTCACAATCATATGCACTTGACTCACATTGTGCTTATTATGGTGTCTCCTTTCTCTACACCTCCTAATTCTTTCTAACTCATAATCACTTGAGTCACTATGACGTAGCCTTCCATTTTGACCAAGGATTTCTTCCATCTGCCTTTGGAGGGCTAGGATTTGAGTGGTCATGTTTTGTAAGGTCACAGTGAAGTTGGTTGTTCTTGGAGATATGATTGGCCTTTGGTTGGGACTAGACATGAATTTGATTTTTCAAGCAAAACAAGCTCCTGATACCACTTGACAACAACCTCCTTGTTGGGGTTGGTGTTTCTCTCGATCGTTTTGCTTTAAAATAAACTAATTGGTGCATAATTGACTTTGAATAGGGTTGTCTCAAATTTGTGTATGTGATTTGGGTAGGAATATGTTAGCTTTTGGTTTGGGGGAAGGGATTTGGTGTTTTGAAGTTAATGTGTGCACACCTTGTTGATTTATGAATATGTTATGATGAGGCTGATGTAAGTATGGAAATGAAATGACAAATAATGGAATGCTTATGAAGGACTTCGGTTTTGATGAATTAATGTGTATGAGTGAGTTATGAATGTATGTTATGGCTGAAAATTTGGTTTATCCAAGATGTGAAGAAGATCTTGCTCCAGACCTTGGCACGGTTTTGATGAAGACACCAATATCACAAAAAGAAGAAAGGAAGAAGACCGACAAAGACTATCGAAGATAAAGCTTCAAGATTTAGAGTCTAAAGTCTTTAGATACTTCTATCCTTACAACTCCTTCATTTACTTAGTTAATAATGCTCAAAATTGTTTTCAAGAAAATCAGGAAAAACTAAGTGTTGTTAAAAATAATTTTCAAAAACAACATGTAACGGGTTACCATACTTGAGTAACTAGTTACATGAGTGAGAAAAGAGTTTTCAAACCTCTAATAGCTATGAGTAATCCATTACAGACTTTGGAGTAACAGATTACCATTTTTAGAAAACAGGGTAATCAATTACACAAAGTAGTGTAATCGATTACACTAAGGCAAATTCACAAAGCTGTCAAACAGTGTTGTTGAGTAACCGATTACTCAAATCCAGTAATCGATTACACTGTGTGAATTTTCAAAAAGCTGTTAACAGGATTGTTGGGTAATCGATTACCCATTTGCAGTAATCGATTATTGAGAGCTGTTGCATCAGTTTTTCAGATTTCAAGTGAAAGGGTTTCACTTCAAACTGATTGCTTTTCATTCCAAACGAAACCTACTCATGCCTAAGGGTATTATGGTTGATTGGAAGCCTATATAAAGACATTAAAACACTCTCACAATAACATACATACAACTCACAACTCAGATTTCAAACTCTCTTTAAAAGCTCTCACACTTTCTGATTTTACTTAACTTTTCAAGCAACCTACACTTAAACTTTCAAAGATATTTTGAAGTTGCTTCTAAGTGTTTTTCATATTGTTAAAGAGCATTATTATCTCAAGTATACGAGTTGTTATTGGATTGCAAGTTATAGAAATTGTCATATACACTTGTAAGGCAATCCAAGCCAAATTGTACATTCTTCACTTTTGTAAAGTTTACTTTCTTTCACAAGGGTGTGAAGAGAAAGGGTGAGTGACTTGGTATAGTGTTTACCAAGGGTGTAACTTGGTATAGTGTTTACCAATGGTGTTACTTTGAATAGAGTTTTCCAAGGGGATTAGATATAAGTGAGTGTGTAAGGTACAAGGAGATCTCGGGGTGAGATATTTGTAATTGCAACTCATTATATTTAATAAAGGAATCTCTTGCGAGTCAAGAATACTGGACGTAGCCTTCGGTGGACAAGAAGGTGAACCGGTATAAAACACATGCGTACTCTCTTTCCCTTCTCTTTGTCATTTATTTATCCTTCCTAAGTCAATATTTTTCTGCACAATATTTCCGATGCACATTAACTTTGATATTGCAGAAAAATTGGCCATACTTATTGCAACAACTAATTCACCCCCCCCCCCTTCTTAGTTGCAATCTCAGTCTTACAATTGGCACCAGAGCTATTTTTGAGAAAGTTACTCTCAAAATCTGATCCTACTACAACATGGCCTCAAGATCATTCATAGGAGAAGGATCCAACATAAACAGACCTCCAAGCTTTGTTGGAGAGTGTTACGACTTCTGGAAAATCAGAATGAGGATTTTCATAGAGTCGCAAGACTTGGACATTTGGAATGCTATCGAGGAAGATGCATACGTGCCATTTACCGTTGTCAACAGCACAAGAGAGACAAAGCGAAAATCTTCATGGAATGATGAAGATAAAAAGAAGGTGCAATATCATTTGAAAGCAAAGAACATCCTCTCATCGGCACTTGGAATAGATGAGTTCTTTAGAGTGTCCAACTACAAATCCGCTAAGGAAATGTGGGACACTTTGGAGACAACTCATGAAGGTATCGAAGAAGTAAAGAGATCGAGACTCAACACTTTATCCCAAGAATACGAAATGTTTCGTATGAGACCTGGAGAGAAGATCTTGGATCTTCAAAAGAGATTCACTCATCTCACCAACCATCTTATTGCACTTGGCAAGGTGCTGTCAAATAGTGACTTGAACTTAAAAGTTCTAAGGTCACTAACAAGAACATGGCAACCAAAGGTAACGGCTATTTCCGAAAAGAAAAGCCTTTCAAAAATGTCATTGGCTGCTTTGTTTGGTAAATTACAGGAACACGAACTCGAAATAAGTCAACTTGATCAACATGACGAACTAGAGAAGAAGAAGAAGAACATTTCTCTCAAGGCAAAAGCTGAGAAATATGATTCATCAAAAGATGAAGACAACAAGGAAGAGACTGACGACATGAGCCTCTTCGTCAAAAAGTTCAGCAAGTTCCTAAGAAGGAACAAAGGCGGAAGAACCAGACAAATAAAGAAGTTCTCCAAAAGCAATGAGGCCTCCACTTCAAACTAGAATTTTACATGCTTTGAGTGTGGCAAACCTGGCCACATGAAGATGGACTGTCCAAACATCAAGAAGAGTTCTTTCAAAGGAAAGAATGAATTAAAGAATGGACGAAGAGCCTACATCGCTTGGGAAGACAACGACACAAGTTCAGCCTTTGAACCAGAAAGCGAAGAGCAGGCGCATCTCTCTCTCATAGCGTCTCATCATTCAGACAATGAAGAGGTAAATGAATCTATCCATTTTTCTTCTTCCGAATTACAAACTGCATTTAATGATCTACATGATGAATATATGAAATTGTCTAAAATGTTTCTAAAACAAAAATCTGAATTAAATTCTCTTAGAAACATACCTTCATCATCCTCATGTTTAAATTGCATTACTCTTGGCAACAAAGTTTCTACATTGAGTTTTGAACTCAATAAAATGAACAAGAGTAGCAAGAGCTTGAGTAAGATCATTAATGATCAAAGACACTCTACGGACCGAAGAGGTCTTCGCTATGGAAAAAGCCCCGCTCTTAAGAAACAAAGTAAGTCTATCATAACAGACTTTCGGAAAACATGTATCCATGCATCTACACATAGCAAACATATATCTAGGATACATATGCATCAACCTATTTGCTTTTATTGTAAAAATCATGGGCACACACCAAATACTTGTCATATTAGAAAATATGGTGTTCCCCTAGGACATTTTAAATGGGTTGAGAAAGGATCTAACCATGTAGGACCCAAAATAAGTTGGGTACCTAATATAACTTAACCTGTTTTGCAGGTTGATTTGAGCGCCGCCCGCAATTTATGGTACTTGGATAGCGGTTGCTCAAAACATATGACAGGCGATAAAAGTAAGTTCTTTGTCCTTACTCCAAGGGACAAAGGCTATGTCACATATGATGACAACAACAAAGGAAGAATTCTTGGAGTCGGTAGAGTCGGCAAGCCACCTTCAACAACCATAGAAGGAGTGCTATATGTGGAAGGACTTAAGCACAATCATCTAAGCATAAGTCAACTTTGCGACAAGGGCTTCCATGTATCATTCTACCTTGATAAGTGCATCATTGAAAGTAAGGAATTTCTAAACTCTAAACTTGTTGGTAAGAGAATTAATAACATTTACATGATAGATATATATTCATCTCTTCCTATAACATGTTTAGTTGTAAATGACATTCATGATGCATGGCTTTGGCATAGGAGAATTGCTCATATACATATGGACCATTTGAATAAGCTAATCAAGAAAGATTTGGTTGTTGGTTTACCCAAGATGAAGTTTGTCAAAGAGAAACTATGTGGTGCATGTCAAATGGGTAAACAAACAAAAACCTCTTTCAAGCCAAAGCATATGGTTTCTTCGAATAGACCGTTGCAGTTACTACACATGGACTTATTTGGCCCTTCAAGGACAAAGAGTCTTGGTGGTAACTACTATGCTCTTGTTATAGTAGATGATTTTTCACGCTACACTTGGACTCTATTCTTAGTACATAAGAATGAGACATTCAAAGTCTTTAGAACTTACGCTAAAAGAGTCCAAAACGAAAAGTCACTTAAAATCGCTGCTATAAGAAGTGATCATGGGGGAGAGTTTCAAAATGCTTCTTTTGAGGAATTTTGTGATGATCTTGGGATTAATCACAACTTTTCTGCTCCTAGAACACCACAACAAAATGGTGTTGTAGAGAGAAATAATCGGTTTTTGGAAGAACTCGCTAGAACAATGTTGAATGAAACTAACCTCCCAAAGTAATTTTGGGCTGATGCGGTAAGCACCGCTTGTTATGTTTCAAATAGAGTTCTAATAAGACCTATTCTAAAGAAAACCCCCTATGAACTCTTCAAAGGAAGAAAACCAAACATTTCACACTTGCATGTATTTGGTTGTAAATGTTTCATCTTGAATAATGGCAAGGAAAATTTAGGCATGTTTGATGCAAAGGCAGATGAAGGAATCTTCCTAGGCTATTCTCTCACGAGTAAAGCTTATAGAGTCTTTAACAAAAGAACTCTAGCCATGGAAGAATATGTCCATGTCTCCTTGGATGAAACCAATCCTCTAATCAAGGAAAGGTTGACCATTGATGAAGAAGATTTGTCTAACTCTACTTTTAATGAAAATGCTATTATTGAAACTACACCTAATATAGAGCATGTGGAAGTGGATGATAATCCTTCCATACATGAAGAGCATATTCACTCTGATTTACCCAAAGAGTGGAGAACTCATCGAGATCATCCTATAGACAACATTATTAGCGATATTAACAAATGTGTTACCACTCGCTTAATGCTAGAAAATGCTTGTCTAAACATGGTCTTTGTTTCTCAAATAGAACCATCTAATATTGATGAAGCAATCGAGGATGAGCACTGGATTCTTGCTATGTAAGAAGAACTTAACCAGTTTGAGAGAAACGAAGTTTGGGAACTTGTTCCTAGACCTAAGAATAGGCATGTAATAGGAACTCGCTGGGTATTTCGCAATAAATCAGATGAAAATGGTATAATCATTAGAAACAATGCTAGACTAGTAGCCCAAAGATACAACCAAGAGGAAGGTATACATCGATGCTGATGACGCTGGAAAATGTATCGAAATATCTAAATATCGAGGTATGATCGGATCTCTTTTATATCTTACTGTCAGTAGACCTGATATTATGTTTAGTGTATGTCTTTGTGCGCGATATCAATCTAAACCCAAAGAGTCACATCTAGTTGCCGTTAAGAGAATCATGAAGTATCTCAAAGGCACAACCAATGTTGGACTGTGGTATCCCAAGGGAAGTATATGCGAATTGGTTGGCTTCTCGGATTCAGACTTTGCAGGATGCAAGTATGAGAGAAAAAGTACAAGTGGTACTTGCCACATTATAGGGAATGCTTTAGTTTCTTGGTCCTGTAAGAAACAAGCTTGTGTTGCCTTAAGCACCGCTGAAGCGGAATATATTGCTGCCGGTAGTTGTTGTGCACAAGTGTTGTGGCTCAAACAACAATTACGAGATTATGGCTTAAACTTAGGCTGCACACCCTTGAAATGTGACAATACTAGTGCTATTAATCTCACCAAAAATCCGATTATGCACTCAAGAACCAAACACATTGATATAAGGCATCATTTCCTTAGGGACCAAGTCCAAAAGAAGGATGTGTTGGTAGAGTTCATTGATACTCATAACCAACTTGCGGGCATATTCACTAAATCGTTAGCAAAAGAACCTTTCTATAAAATTAGACGAGAATTAGGCATTCTTGATGAAGCTTACCTGTCCTGACATGATTAAATGTTTATATGTATGCTTTATTGTTTATATCCAATGCCTACTTGATCTTAAATTATGTGTTTTATGCTTTAATTTTCAAGTTTTTAGAGCCAAAAATCATTTTTAACATCAGTGGGAAAACAATATGTTACAGTAGTCGATTACTGTAATGGTGTAATCAATTACAGAGAGACACTGTTTGAAAATTTTTGAATTTTTGAAAGTGGGTAATCGATTACTTACTTAGTGTAAACGATTACTCTGTGCAGTTATATATATGAACTACTGCATTTTTCAGAAATTCTCCATTTTTTATCTCTCCTATAACTCGAGTTCTCCCTCTCTAAACCCTCTCAATCTCTAAAAACCTCATTTCTACTCCGTTTTGATTGATTTTTGTTGCAAATCACATCACATTTTCAATTCTAAACACTTCTACACCTTCTATTGTGTGATTTGTGGCCTCAATCAAAAACCCCAAATTTCCAAATTCAAAAATCATAAACCTTCAAACACCAACAATGGCTTCATCTTCAAAAAGACCAAGTTCTTCAAAGTCTAAGCAAGGAGAATCAACTTCCAAGTCCAATCCATTGAACTTGACGAGGCTTCTCGCTAATGACGCTCAAAGGAAGGTCTTTGAGGAAAACTTCCATGGACGCGTCATCTTCACTCCTAAGTACGGTAACATTGGGAACTTTGAGTTTGAAGATTTTCTTTTTCCTTATCTTTTGCGGCAACCAAAACTTTTTGACTTTTGCTGCGAAGCGAACGATATTTACCCTGAGCTTGTTTGCGTATTTTACTGCAACATGGACTTTAGGAAAAATCTTATGACTTCCTATGTTAAGGGAAAGGACATTATTTTGGATATGAAAACCTTTAGTTCTATTTGTTGTGATATACCGATGATAGGCGACATTACTAGGTTCGGCCTAGTATGTGAATGAGATGATTACGATCGCAAGAAATTCTATCTTTCTATTTGTAGAATTTCTAAGGAGGAAATAGAAAGGAGAAAGCAACAAAGCCTTGGTGAGACTGTTAAGAACAGGGATATCCTCTCTGCTGGATATCTCACGCTGGAAGATCGTTTGATACATTATTTTCTTACCTATGTCATTTTGCCAAAATTTTCAAATCATTCACAAATAAGTGACATAAAGCTCCAATTGATGTATGCTATCAAGTTTAACATCAAAATTAATTGGACTAAGATGATAATGAATCAAATGTGGCATGTTCGCGGCTCCCAAAGTCCGTTGCCTTACGCCATCTTCATTACCAAAATCCTAGAGCATTTCGGCATACCTTTAGAAGGTGAGACCAAAGTGGCCCTCAATCTTCACGAAAGCAAGGTTGATATTGAGGTTGTCCACAAGATGAGATTTGTTATAGATCCTGTTACTCGTCGAACCTACAAGCATCGTACCGACCGCCAACCTGTAAGGACCCAAATTCTACCCTTGAAATTTTTCCCTTATTTAATCCAATTTCATGCATTTAACGATAAATTATAGTTACCGAGTGAATGAACTTATTTAAAAGATCTCACTTCCTTCCTCACACCCAATCTATAAACCAAAAGTACATACCAAATCAGATAGCAGAAAAACATAATTCGTATTAATGTAACTTAGTAACGACCGCATATAAGCTATGGGTTTCCAAAACACTCCTAGCTACATATATCCCGAGTTACTAGTTTCCATGATTAATACCATGTGCAACAATCATGTTCATAGTTACAAAATAGTTAGTTCAAGTACACCCAAAGAGGTTACAAAAGAATGGATAAGAGACATCAAAATAAAAGTCTCTAAGCTCCTAATCAAAAACACCCATACTCCTTCCACCTACCTGCAATGGGATTAACATTGACAATACACCAAGAAACACAAAGGAGTAAGTCGTTAACTCAACAAATATCAATGTAAGTTAATCCACATTTAATAAGGTTAAATAAACAGTTTAAAATCAAGTTTACTTAAAAGCCAATCTCAACGTTAATACTTTTAAAAACCATGCTACATAACTTGAGTCAAAGTTTGCTACATTGCTTGAGCCAAAGCTTGCTACATTACTTGAGCCAAAGTTTGCTACATTGCTTGAGCCAAAGCTTGCTACATTACTTGAGCCAAAGTTTGCTACATTGCTTGAGGCAAAACTTGCTACATTACTTGAGCCAAAGTCGCTAACCAATCATGGTCGGCTAAAAACGAGTTTTATTTCCATTGGCACTCCACCAATACATTTTCCGAGTTTTATTTTCATTGGCACTCCACCAATACAAAAAACAGTAAATACACCCGACATCATTACAAACATATACATATATGCTTATAACTACAAAGTGATTTACGATTTATTTCATTTCTCCGAGTTTTATTTCCATTGGCACTCCACCAATAAATAAACGGTAAATCCACTCCTCGTTGTGACAATCATACCCATATATGCTTATAACAACTAAGTGATTTATGATTTATTTCATTTCTCCGAGTTTTATTTCCATTGGCACTCCACCAATACATAAACGGTAAATCTACTCCTCGTTGTTACAATCATACCCATATATGTTTATAACAACTAAGTGATTTACGCTTCATTGCATTATTCCGAGTATTATTTCCATTGGCACTCCACCAATACATAAACGGTAAATCCACTCCTCGTTGTTACAAACATACCCATATATGCTTATAACAACTAAGTGATTTACTATACAGTTCATTATCCACATCAGAAAATCCACACATTTTCTATCACAGTGCATAAGTTAAAGACTTATCCTTACCTCGGTGAGTGTTGGGTTTGGGTTCTGGGCAACTCCTCAAGTTCCACCGACACCGCCTCCAAGTTTAGGATCTTTCCTCATCCCACCATATAACACAATATTAGTAATTTATTCTAAATATCATATAAACAACTTATATTGCATTATTTAACCATATGAGATATCTATCATATTTTCGATATTAGAAAGTAAACTCATCTTATATCTCTAGTGTAAGGACCAAAATTCTACCCTTTAAAATTCTTCTCATTTTAATATAGATATTTCCTATCGTCTCTATTTCTCTTCAATTAAACAACATTCAATACTCTAAAGTCAATTATCACAATAAACTAGAACCCTTCTTCCCATGGAGCAGAAAAACATAATTCATATATTCCCTTCTTGGTAAATACCGCATATGACTAACTATGGGATTCCAAAATACCCATAGCTATTAATATCCAGATTTACAAAAATGTAGTACTAATCTAGTTAGGATTTACAATTATCCAATTAACAATTTACATCAATCAAACAAAAAGAATAAGACTTCGAGTTCTAAGCTCCTCATGCCTCGAACCGGGTATCCTCAATTTCCTCGTTTACCTGCAATGGGATTATCATAACGGATATACACAACAACAACAACAACAAAGGAGTAAGTTATCAACTCAATAAATATCAGTAAACGATAATCCACATTTTAAGTTTTATAATACAAGAAGTCATAAACTGATAAAATCTACATCTCCTATTTATCCATCTCCAGTTATTACATCCACCCTTTTGAATTCACTCATTCATCTCTGTCATACCTTGTCACCTCTTTCATCAATACCATTTCAAATCATTATTTTCCAATTGCACACTTACCTTTTCATCACCACTTGGGTCAGGTCATATACAATACCACATAGGGCAAGTCATACACAATACCACATAGGGCAAGTCATACACAATACCACATAGGGCAAGTCATACACAATACCACATAGGGCAAGTCATACACAATAACACATAGGGCAAGTCATACACAATACCATATAGGGCAAGTCATACACAATACCACATAGGGCAAGTCATACACAATACCACATAGGGCAAGTCATACACCGATCGTATACATAATCAGAAGATTCACACATTTTCTATTATCATATACCATTAATAACTTCTCCTGACCTTGGTGAGTGTTGGGTTGGGTTCTTGGTAACTGCACTAGTTCCACCGACACCGCCGCCAACTCTAGGATCTTTCCTCATTCCCACCATACAACACAATGTTAGTCATTTATCCCAAATATTTCATAAACAACTTAGATTGCATTATTTAACCATACAAAATATTCCTCATATTTTCAATGTTGCTAAACTACTTTCATCATAAGTTTACCACATTTAAAACATACATATTCACCTCATATTTCATCATTAGAAAGTAAACTCATCTTCTACCTCTAGCATTTTACCCATTTTTATTTCTAGGGTTTTGGGGTTTTCATGTATGAACTCACAAACCCTCTCCTTTCTTGCAATACTAACTCTATATCAAGATTTTACAAGATAAAATCATCTAAAACGAACCATAACTCAAAAGGGTGAGTTTCCATGGTTTCTCTCATGTTGAGAATAGATCCAACATACATCAAAACAAGTTTCAAAGGGAAAAAGAGAGTTAGAATCAAGAGATCTACCTCTTCTCAAGCTTCTAATGACTCAAAAGCCTCCTTGCTCCTGAAAATACTCTCTCATCTCACTTCTCTTTAGGTTAACCCTAATAAATGTGTTTGGGGTCCCCTATTTAATGTAACAGCGTCGGGTTCTCGCTTAAGCGAGAAAATCCCGCCTATTTTAAAAACTCAGATCTGACCCTCTCGCTCAAGTGAGGGATTCTCGCTCAAGCGATAATCTCACAGTCCCAACAGGCATCCTCTCGCTCAAGCGAGGGATTCTCGCTCAGACGAGAATCTCCCAGTGTCAACAGCCCTAGTTTGCCATTTCTCGCCCAGGCGAGGCAATTCTCGCTCAGGCGAGAATCTTCCAGTATAGCCCAGGATTTCACCCTCCCAGGTGATCCTTTCTCGCTCAAGCGAGAATCTCTCGCTCAAGCGAGGATCCGAGGACTGATACTATAATTTTAAAGACTTAAAATTTGGGGTATTACATCTAGCATTTCACTCATTTTCCATTTTAACCACATTTTCTCTTTAGGGTTTTGGGGTTTTCATGACACAACCCACAAACCTTCTCCTTTCTTGAAATACTAACTCCATACCAAGAGTTTACAAGATAAAATAACATAAAAATGAACCATAACTCAAAAGGGTGAGTTTCTAAGGTTTCTCTCATTTTTTAGAAGAGATCCAACATACCCAAAAAGAGTTCCAAAGAGAAGAAGAGAGTTAGAATTAAGAGTTTTACCTGTTCTCAAGCTCTTGGATGAGTATCAAAGATTCTTGCCCTTGGAAAAGATCTCTTCTCTCACCTCTCTTTTTTTCTTAACCCTAAAATGTGTTTGGGGGTTTCTCATTTAATGCAACTCGTCGGGTTCTCGCTTAAGCGAGCTCATTCTCGCTCAAGCGAGAAAATCCCTCCTATTTTAAAAACTCAGATCTGAGACTCTCGCTCAAGCGAGGGATTCTCGCATAAGCGAGAATCTCACAGTCTCAACATCCCCAAAATGCCATTTCTCGCCCAGGCGAGCCAACTCTCGCTCAGGTGAGAATCCTCTAGTATAGCCCAGGATTTCACCCTCCCAGGTGAGTCTTTCTCGCCCATGCGAGAATTTCTCGCTCAAGCGAGGATCCCAGGACTGATACTATAATTTTAAAGACTCAAATTTTGGGTGTTACAATCCTCCCCCTCTTATAAAAATTTTCGTCCCCGAAAATTAAACATACCTCGATTCGAACAAATGAGGGTAATCCTCCCTCATTTCACATTCCACTTCCCAAGTAGCATCCCCTTCGTCTACTTGGCTCCACAACACTTTCACCAAAAGAATCTCTTTACCTCTCAATCTTTTGATACTGGCATCCATGATTCTCACAGGCAACGTCGCAAAAGTCAGGTTATCCTTCAACTCTATCTGGTCCGACTCAACCACATGAGATGGATCCCCAACATATTCCCTCAACTGAGACACATGAAACACATTGTGGAGATTCGACAACAATGGAGGTAAAGCAATACGATACGCTGCTGGACCAATCCTCTTCAGTATTTGATACGGCCCAATAAATCGAGGAGTCAGCTTACGAGACTTTAACACTCTACCGATGCCGGTAGTTGGAACAACTCTCATGAAAACATTGTAACACCCCAAATTTTAAGTCTTTAAAATTATAGTATCAGTCCTCGGATCCTCGCTTGAGCGAGAGGTACTCGCATGAGCGAGAAAGGATCACCTAGGAGGGTGAAATCCTGGGCTATACTTGGCAATTTTGGGTAATGTAATCGATTACACAGTCCTGGTAATCAATTACATGATGATTAAAAGCATCAGATATGTACATCTGACACAATGTAATCGATTACACCATGTTGGTAATCGATTACATCGCGACGATGCCTCTGTAATTTACACTGTGTAATTGATTACACACTTCTGGTAATCGATTACATCGTATTAATGTAATCGATTACACCATGTTGGTAATCGATTACATCACGACGATGCCTCTGTAATTTACACAGTGTAATCGATTACACTATACTTGTAATCGATTACACTTATCGCTGTGTCTATAAAATAGAAACCCAAAACACATTTTAGGGTTAGAACTTCGAAGGGAAGAGAGAGAGGAGAGCTTTTCAAGAGCAAGGAGCCTTAAGACTCATCTTAGAGCTTGAGAAGAGGTAAACCTCTTGTTCCTAACTCTTCTTCTTCCTCTCTAACTTGTTTTGGGTATGTTGGATTTATTTTCAAAACATGAGAAACCATGGAAACTCATCCTTTAGAGTTATGGTTCGTTTTATGGTGTTTTTATCTTGCAAACTCTTGGTTTAGAGATAGTATCTCAAGAATGGAAAGGGGTGTGGGTTGATTCATGAAAACCCCAAAAACCCTAAAAGTGAAAATGTGGTAAAAGGAGAGAATGAGTAAAATGTTAGAGTTAGAAGATGAGTTTACCCCCAAATATTGAAATATGAGATGTTATGCATGTTTTAGATGATTGAATATTGATGATGAATATTTTATATGATTAAATGATGCAAAATAAGTTGTGTATGTAATATTTGGAATAAATGACTAACATTGTGTTATGTGGTGGGATGAAAAGAGATCCTAAGGTTGGAGGTGGTGTCGGTAGAACTCGAGAAGTTGCCAAGAACCGAACCCCAATACTCACCAAGGTAAGGATAAGTCTTTAATTGTGCATTTGAAATAGAAAATGTAAGTATTTTCTGGTTATGCAATGATTGAGTTGTGAATTACGCATTTAGTATAAACATATATGGGTGTGTTTATACTAAAGTAGGCGTAGATTTACGGAAGATGGAAAACGTGTGTATTTCTGATCATGCAATAATTATATTGTGAATCACGTGTTTAGTATAAACATATATGGGTGTGTTTATACTAAAGATGGCGTGGATTTACAGGAAATGATTGATAGTGAAATCAATGAAAAGGAAACGTATTTTTAGCCGACCATAAATGGTTAGCGACTTTGGCTCAAGTTATGTAGCAACACTTTGGCTCAAGTTATGAAGCAATACTTTGGCTCAAGTTATGTAGCAATGCTTTGGCTCAAGCTATGTAGCAACACTTTGGCTCAAGTTATGTAGCAAAACTTTGGCTCAAGTTATGTAGCAATGCTTTGGCTCAAGCTATGTAGCAATACTTTGGCTCAAGTTATGTAGCAATACTTTGGCTCAAGTTATGTAGCAACACTTTGGCTCAAGTTATGAAGCAATACTTTGGCTCAAGTTATGTAGCAATGCTTTGGCTCAAGCTGTGTAGCAACACTTTGGCTCAAGTTATGAAGCAATACTTTGGCTCAAGTTATGTAGTAATGCTTTGGCTCAAGCTATGTAGCAACACTTTGGCTCAAGTTATGTAGCAACACTTTGGCTCAAGTTATGAAGCAATACTTTGGCTCAAGTTATGTAGCAATGCTTTGGCTCAAGCTATGTAGCAACACTTTGGCTCAAGTTATGAAGCAATACTTTGGCTCAAGTTATGTAGCAACACTTTGGCTCAAGTTATGAAGCAATACTTTGGCTCAAGTTATGTAGCAATGCTTTGGCTCAAGCTATGTAGCAACACTTTGGCTCAAGTTATGAAGCAATACTTTGGCTCAAGTTATGTAGCAATGCTTTGGCTCAAGCTATGTAGCAACACTTTGGCTCAAGTTATGAAGCAATACTTTGGCTAAAGTTATGTAGCAATGCTTTGGCTCAAGCTATGTAGCAATACTTTGACTCAAGTTATGTAGCAATGCTTTGGCTCAAGCTATGTAGCAATACTTTGGCTCAAGTTATGTAGCAATGCTTTGGCTCAAGTTATGTAGCAAAACTTTGGCTCAAGTTATGTAGCAATGCTTTGGCTCAAGCTATGTAGCAAAACTTTGGCTCAAGTTATGTAGCAACGCTTTGGCTCAAGCTATGTGGCAAAACTTTGGCTCAAGTAATGTAGCACAAAATGAATTTATAAAACAAATGGTTTACTAACCCCTTTTTCTAATGTGGATTATCTTATAATGACGTTTATTGAATTAATGACTTACTCCTTTGTGTGTTTTGTACTTTTGTCATTGATAATCCCATTGCAGGTAAATAGACGAATGAAGTATGCCAGGTCGGGAGCTTTAGGAGCTTTAGACTTTGGATTCACTATTTATGTTTTTCGTATTCTAAATGATTACTTGAGGATTTAAATGATTGTAATCATGGCTAACCATTATTTGGATATTTGTAATCATGCGTAATGTTATTTTGGAGGATCAGATCCTTTGAGGTCTTAGTACTCATAGGGAATGATATGAATGAATTATGTTTTTCTGCAAGATTAATTGTATGATAATATAATAGGTTATAAGATTAGTTCCAGGAATGATTCATGAGAACTTCTAGGTAAAATGATTATGTATGTGGTTATTGATTCATGGATTGAGTGTGAGGAGGGGAAATAAGATTTTGAAGTAAGGATATTAAAATGGTAATGTGAGTTATGAGTGATTGACTGGAATTGAATTAAAATGAGAAAAAATTTCAAGGGTAGAATTTGGGTCCTTACAAACATGATCTCCCTCGTTAAACTCAAGAGGTTTCCGCCTCTTATCATAATAGCTTTTCTGCCGACTCTGGGCGACCTTCATGTTCTCCCGGATTTTCTTGATCTTATTTGTAGTCTCTTGGACCAGCTCGGGCCCCAATAACAAGTTTTCCCTAGTCTCAAACCAACTCACTGGAGTTCGGCACTTCCTACCATACAACGCCTCATAAGGTGCCATTCCAATACTCGAATGGAAACTATTGTTGTAGGTAAATTCAATCAGAGGCAACATGCCATCCCAACTCCCCGGTTGTTCCAAGACACAAGCCCTCAGAAGAACTTCCAATGACTGTATGGTTCTTTCCGATTGTCCGTTCGTTTGTGGATGATAAGCTGAACTTAACTTCAACTTACTTCCCAATGCAGACTGCAAACTATTCCAAAAGTTGGAAGTAAAACGGGGATCCCTATCCGATATAATGCTCGACGGTATCCCATGCAAACGAACTATTTCCAGGATATACAGTTCCGCCCATCGTTCTAGGGAGTACCTCAGGTTCATCGGCAATAAATGAGCAGACTTAGTCAACCGATCTACTATTAACCATATCGAGTCGTATCCTTTCTGAGTTTTAGGGAAACCCGATACAAAATCCATGGAGATACTATCCCACTTCCACACAGGAATCTCTAGGGATTGTAACTCTCCCGTCGGTCGCTAATGCTCAATATTGGCTTTCTGACATATTAAACAACTCGAGACATACGAAGCCACATCCCTCTTCAACCCTGACCACCAGAACAATTTCTTCAAATCTTGGTACATCTTGGTAGTTCCCGGGTGAAAACTCATCTTGCTCTTATGAGACTCTTCCAAAATACTCTTCCGTAATTCCTCATCACGAGGCACACACACTCTCCCTTTATAACGCAGCATTCCACTAGTGTCCGATGCGAAACCAGTTTCCCTGCCACTTAGCATCAAATCTCGTTTGGCTATTATCTCGATATCCTCAACTTGCAATACTCAAATTTGATCAAATAGTTCGTTGGTGACCTTCAGCATTCCCAAAATCATACCATGAGGCTTTATCTGAACATCCAAGTTCATATCTCTGAACTCTTCAATCAGTTTCCCTTCACTAACCATCAAAGCCAACATGTGTAAAGATTTCCGACTTAACACATCGGCCACTACATTGGCCTTTCCCGGATGGTATTGCAGCCCAAAATCATAATCCTTAAGGAATTCCATCCACCGTCTCTGTCTCATATTCAATTCCTTTTGATCAAATAGGTACTTCAAACTCTTGTGGTCGCTGTATACCTCAAATCTCACGCCATAAAGGTGGTGTCTCCATATTTTTAAGGCAAAGACCACTACAGCTAATTCCAAGTCACGGGTAGGGTAGTTTTGCTCGTGCGTCCTCAACTGTCGAGAAGCATAGGCAACAATCTTCCCTTCTTGCATCAACACACAACCCAAACCTTGCTTGGATGCATCACAATAAACACTAAAGTCCTGATCAGTACAAGGAAGAACCAAAACTGGTGCCGTATTCAACCTTCGTTTCAACTCTTGAAAACTTTCTTCACATCGGAGCGTCCACACATACGGTTCCCCTTTCCTAGTGAGTTTTGTCAATGGTAGAGCCAACTTCGAGAATCCCTCAATGAATTTCCGATAATACCCAGCTAAACCCAGAAAGCTCCTGATCTCAGTGACTGATTTGGGAACTGCCCATTCCATAACTGCTTCAACCTTTGAAGGATCTACTGCCACTCCTTCCTTGGATATCACATGTCCAATAAAGTTTACCGATTCCAACCATAAATCACATTTTGACAGCTTCGCATACAACCGATTCTTACTAAGAAGTTCTAGCATATCCTCAAGTGCTCAGCATGCTCCTCATGGCTTTTAGAGTAAACCAAAATGTCATCAATAAATACCACTACGAATGAATCCAAATACGGATGAAAAATCTGATTCATGTAGTCGGTAAATATTGTTGGGGCATTCGTTACACCAAAAGGCATGACAAAGTATTCAAAATGTCCATACCTTGTCCTAAAAGCAGTTTTAGGAATGTCTTCCGACTTCACACGAAGTTGGTGGTATCCTGATCGAAGATCAATCTTTGAAAACACTATCACCCCTCTCAGCTAATCCATCAAGTCATCAATCGCATACTACCATCCTTCTTGTTAACCAACAAAACAGGTGCACCCCACGGCGAGACACTAGGACGAATAAACTTCTTTGCCAATAAGTCCTCAACCTGCTTTTTCAACTCAACCAATTCTAACGGTGCCATCCTATAAGGAGCTATAGAGATGGGTCCCGTTCCAGGCACTAAGTCGATAGAGAATTCAACTTCTCTCACTGGAGGCAATTCCGGAATATCACTAGGAAATACCTCAGGAAACTCACGAACTATCGGGATGTCCTCAATCTTGGGTTTCTCAATACCCTCCAGGGATGCCAACAACATAAACACGGCCCCTCCCTCTTTACAAGAAGTCCTGACTTCCTTTGCCGATAACGGCCTCATGTTAATAACCTCATCAGAAATCTCATCTAGATTCCCGAATACCACGGTCTTATCAGCACAATTAAGCACCACACGATTTGTCGACAACCAATCCATTCCTATAATTATATCTAACTGGGATAGTGGTAAGCAGATTAAATCCACTGTAAAAGTCCTACCATTCACCACCATCAGACATCGAGACACAACTGTCGACACCACCACAGGTACATCAGTTGGGGTGGATACGACCAAGTCGAAAGACAACGACTCAGTTTGTAATTTCAGTCTATCCACACATTCAATAGATACAAAGGAGTGTGTCGCTCCCGAATCAAACAACACTAAAAGGGGAATACCTGCTACTATGCAATTACCTTTTATCAGGCCATCTGCACTCGATACCTCTGCACCACTCATGGTGAACACTCTGCCAGTGGATCGAGGACGTTCAGTGTAACGACCCGATTTTCTACACTTGAAAATTTTTCTCATTTTAATTCAATTCCATGCAATCACTCATAACTCACATTACCAATTTAATATCCTTACTCCAAAATCTTATTTCTCTCCTCACACTCAATCCATGAATAAATAATGTCATACATAATCATTTTAATTAGAAGTCCTCATGAATCATTCCTTGAACAAATCTTTTAACCTATTATATTATCATCCAATTCATATTGCAGAAAAACATAATTCATTCATATCATTCACTAGGAGTACTAAGACCTCAAAGGTTCTGATCCTCCAAAATAACATTACGCATGGTTACAAATATTCAACTAATAGTTAGCCATGGTTACAAACATTTAAATCCACAAGTAGTCATTTAGAATACGGAACATAAATAGTGAATCCGAAGTCTAAAGCTCCTAAAGCTCCCGACCTAGCATACTCCATTCATCTATTTACCTGCAATGGGATTATCAATGACAAAAGTACAAAACACACAAAGGAGTAAGTCGTTAATTCAATAAACGTCATTATAAGATAATCCACATTAGAAAAAGGGTTTAGTAAACCATTTGTTTTATAAATTCATTTTGTGCTACATTACTTGAGCCAAAGTTTTGCTACATAGCTTGAGCCAAATCGTTGCTACATAACTTGAGCCAAAGTATTGCTACATAACTTGAGCCAAAGTTTTGCTACATAACTTGAGCCGAAGTATTGCTACATAGCTTGAGCCAAAGCATTGCTACATAACTTGAGTCAAAGTATTTCTACATAGCTTGAGCCAAAGCATTGCTACATAACTTGAGCCAAAGTATTGCTTCATAACTTGAGCCAAAGTGTTGCTACATAGCTTGAGCCAAAGCATTGCTACATAACTTGAGCCAAAGTATTGCTTCAGAACTTGAGCCAAAGTGTTGCTACATAGCTTGAGCCAAAGCATTGCTACATAACTTGAGCCAAAGTATTGCTTCATAACTTGAGCCAAAGTGTTGCTACATAGCTTGAGCCAAAGCATTGCTACATAACTTGAGCCAAAGTATTGCTTCATAACTTGAGCCAAAGTATTGCTTCATAACTTGAGCCAAAGTGTTGCTACATAGCTTGAGCCAAAGCATTGCTACATAACTTGAGCCAAAGTATTGCTTCATAGCTTGAGCCAAAGCATTGCTACATAACTTGAGCCAAAGTATTGCTTCATAACTTGAGCCAAAGTGTTGCTACATAGCTTGAGCCAAAGCATTGCTACATAACTTGAGCCAAAGTATTGCTACATAGCTTGAGCCAAAGCATTGCTACATAACTTGAGCCAAAGTATTGCTTCATAACTTGAGCCAAAGTCGCTAACCATTCATGGTCGGCTAAAAATATAATTTCTTTCCATCGAATTCACCATCAATCATTCCCTGTAAATCCACGCCATCTTTAGTATAAACACACCCATATATGTTTATGCTAAACACGTGATTTACAATATAATTATGGCATAACCCGTAAACACACACATTTTCCTTTTCCGTAAATCTACGCCTTCTTTAATATAAACACACTCATATATGTTTATATTAAATGCGTAATGTACAACTTAGTCTTTGCATAATCAGAACATACACATTTTCTAATTCAAATGCAAAATTAAAGACTTATCCTTACCTTGGTGAGTATTGGGGTTCGGTTCTTGGCAACTTCTCGAGTTCTACCGACACCACCTCCAACCTTAGGATCTTTCCTCATCCCACCACATAACCCAATGTTAGTCATTTATTCCAAATATTACATAAACAACTTATTTTGCATCATTTAATCATACAAAATATTCATCATCAATATTCAACCATCTAAAACATGCATAACATCTCATATTTCAATATTTGGGGGTAAACTCATTTTCTAACTCTAACATTTTACTCATTCTCTCCTTTTACCACATTTTCACTTTTAGGGTTTTTTGGGGTTTTCATGAATCAACCCGCACCCCTTTCCATTCTTGAGATACTATCTCTAAACCAAGAGTTTGCAAGATAAAAATAACATAAAACGAACCATAACTCTAAAGGATGAGTTTCCATGGTTTCTCATGTTTTGAAAATAAATCCAACATACCCAAAACAAGTTAGAGAGGAAGAAGAAGAGTTAGGAACAAGAGGTTTACCTCTTCTCAAGCTCTAAGATGAGTCCTAAGGATCCTTGCTCTTGAAAAGCTCTCCTCTCTCTTTTCTCTTCGAAGTTCTCACCCTAAAATGTGTTTTGGGTTTCTATTTTATAGACACAGCGATAAGTGTAATCGATTACAAGTATAGTGTAATCGATTACACTGTGTAAATTACAGAGGCATCGTCGCAATGTAATCGATTACCAACATGTGTAATCGATTACATAAATACGATGTATTCGATTACAAGTAGTTTGTAATCGATTACACAGTGTAAATTACAAAGGCATCGTCGCGATGTAATCGATTACCAACATGGTGTAATCGATTACATTGTGTCAGATGTACATATCTGATGCTTTTAATATGTTGTAATCAATTACGAGTGTAGTGTAATCGATTACATAATGTAAAATACACATATCTGATGCTTTTATCAGCATGTAATCGATTACCAGGACTGTGTAATCGATTACATCATGCAAAATACAAATATCTGATGTTTTTATCAGCATGTAATCGATTACTGGGACTGTGTAATCGATTACACTGCCCAAAATTGCCATTTCTCGCCGAGGCGAGACAACTCTCGCTCAGGCGAGAATCCTCCAGTATAGTCCAGGATTTCACCCTCCCAAGTGATCCTTTCTCGCTCAGGCGAGAATCTCTTGCTCAAGCGAGACTTCTAGGACTGATACTCTAATTTTTAAAGACTAAAATTCGGGGTGTTACATTCAGCCCTCACCACATTCACACTCTGCGGTAACTTAGGACAATGTCTTCGGACATGCCCAACTTCCTTGCAATGAAAACAGGTTAGTGCCATTCCGGGGCACGAGTCACCAACATAAGTTTGACCACATTTACTGCACATAGGAGGAGAGTTCAACCGTGACCCTCCGGCATTGGCATGAGTCCTCGACCCATGCGAAGAGTAACCTCGACTACCCGTCGGACGAGAGTAAGGTTTTCATTCCTCTTGAAACACCTTACCCTTCCATTTCTCATGCAAGAAATTCCTTTGAGGTCCAAAGTGTTTGGGAGGAAGTGGTTTTGGCGTCATCACTTCATCCGCCTTCATGTCATCTTCCACCATTCTGCACTTGTTGATCAGGGTAGCAAAGTCGGAGATCTCTTGATGCCTAAGCATCGTCTTCAGTTTGGGCTTCAAACCCGATTGAAATTTCGAGCACTTGGACCTTCCGTCCACTTCCAACTCCGAGTAAGGGCAAAATCAGGCCAATTCTTCAAATTTGGTCGCATATGCTCCCACCGACAAGTCACCCTGCTCCAATCTTAGAAACTCTATCTCTTTCTGCCTCCTCAAATCAACAGGAAAGTATTTATGGAGAAATTTCACCTTAAATGTATCCCAGGAAATTAGTTGTCCCTCCGCCTCCATTTGGCGTCGAGTGAACTCCCACCAATTCTTGGCCTTTGTCACTAACATGTAAGAGGCATAAGCCATCTTCTGAGCCTCCGTACAGTTCATGGCTCTGAAGATCCGCTCCACCCCTTGGATCCACTCGATGGCAGCTTGAGGAGCAAATCCCCCATGGAACTGACTGGGATTCCTCCTGCAAAACTCATCCATCCCTCGATATTCTGCTGGCCCAGGTGGAACTAGTGGGTGTGAACTCGGACTTGGTGCCGGATTTTGGTTCAGATTGTGCAAGTTCTCATTGACTTGCTGCAATGCCGCCATCATTTGCGCCAATAAATCATTCGAGACATTCTGACTTGTCCCTCTTCCTCTTCCTCTTCCTCTTCCTGCCATGGGTACCTGTACTCACTCACTTGTCAGTAACCGAATTTTTATAATAACAATGAACATAACCACTTAACAATTAGCACAATTCAAACAATCTCAACATATAAGGTTTTCAAAGAAGCATGTACGACCATACCCTAGGTCGCAGGATTAACTATGCTCTAATACCATATTGTAAGGACCCAAATTCTACCCTTGAAAATTTTTCCTTATTTAATCCAATTTCATGCATTTAACGATAAATTATAATTACCGAGTGAATGAACTTATTTAAAAGATCTCACTTCCTTCCTCACACCCAATCTATAAACCAAAAGTACATACCAAATAAGATAGCAGAAAAACATAATTCGTATTAATGTAACTTAGTAACGACCGCATATAATTAGCTATGGGTTTCCAAAACACTCCTAGCTACATATATCCCGAGTTAATAGTTTCCATGATTAATACCATGTACAACAATCATGTTCATAGTTACAAAATAGTTAGTTCAATTACACCCAAAGAGGTTACAAAAGAATGGATAAGAGACATCAAAATTAAAGTCTCTAAGCTCCTAATCAAAAACACCCATACTCCTTCCACCTACCTGCAATGAGATTAACATTAACAATACACCAAGAAACACAAAGGAGTAAGTCGTTAACTCAACAAATATCAATGTAAGTTAATCCACATTTAATAAGGTTAAATAAACAGTTTAAAATCAAGTTTACTAAAAAGCCAATCTCAACGTTAATACTTTTGAAAACCATGCTACATAACTTGAGCCAAAGTTTGCTACATTGCTTGAGCCAAAGCTTGCTACATTACTTGAGCCAAAGTTTGCTACATTGCTTGAGTCAAAGCTTGCTACATTACTTGAGCTAAAGTTTGCTACATTGCTTGAGGCAAATCTTGCTACATTACTTGAGCCAAAGTCGCTAACCAATCATGGTCGGCTAAAAACGAGTTTTATTTCCATTGCCACTCCACCAATACATTTTCCGAGTTTTATTTTCATTGGCACTCCACCAATACAAAAAACGGTAAATACACCCGACATCATTACAAACATATACATATATGCTTATAACTACAAAGTGATTTACGATTTATTTCATTTCTCCGAGTTTTATTTCCATTGGCACTCCACCAATACATAAACGGTAAATCCACTCCTCGTTGTTACAATCATACCCATATATGCTTATAACAACTAAGTGATTTACGATTTATTTCATTTCTCCGAGTTTTATTTCCATTGGCACTCCACCAATACATAAACGGTAAATCCACTCCTCGTTGTTACAATCATACCCATATATGCTTATAACAACTAAGTGATTTACGATTTATTTCATTTCTCCGAGTTTTATTTCCATTGGCACTCCACCAATACATAAACGGTAAATCCACTCCTCGTTGTTACAATCATACCCATATATGTTTATAACAACTAAGTGATTTACGCTTCATTGCATTATTCCGAGTATTATTTCCATTGGCACTCCACCAATACATAAACGGTAAATCCACTCCTCGTTGTTACAAATATACTCATATATGCTTATAACAACTAAGTGATTTACTATACAGTTCATTATCCACATCAGAAAATCCATACATTTTCTATAACAGTGCATAAGTTAAAGACTTATCCTTACCTCGGTGAGTGTTGGGTTTGGGTTCTGGGCAACTCCTCAATTTCCACCGACACAGCCTCCAACTTTAGGATCTTTCTTCATCCCACCATATAACACAATGTTAGTCATTTATTCTAAATATCATATAAACAACTTATATTGCATTATTTAACCATACGAGATATCTATCATATTTTCGATATTAGAAAGTAAACTCATCTTCTACCTCTAGCATTTCACTCATTTTCCATTTTAACCACATTTTCTCTTTAGGGTTTTGGGGTTTTCATGACTCAACCCACAAACCCTCTCCTTTCTTGAAATACTAACTCCATACCAAGATTTTACAAGATAAAATAACATAAAAATGAACCATAACTCAAAAGGGTGAGTTTCCATGGTTTCTCCCATTTTTGAGAAGAGATCCAACATACCCAAAAAGAGTTCCAAAGAGATGAAGAGAGTTAGAATCAAGAGTTTTACCTCTTCTCAAGCTCTTGGATGAGTATCAAAGCTTCTTGCCCTTGGAAAAGCTCTCTTCTCTCACCCCTCTTCTTTTCTTAACCCTAAAATGTGTTTGAGGGTTTCTCATTTAATGCAACTCGTCGGGTTCTCGCTTAAGCGAGCTCATTCTCGCTCAAGCGAGAAAATCCCGCCTATTTTAAAAACTCAGATCTGATCCTCTCGCTCAAGCGAGAATCTCACAGTCTCAACAACCCCAAAATGCCATTTTTCGCCCAGGCGAGCCAACTCTCGCTCAGGCGAGAATCCTCAAGTATAGCCCAGGATTTCACCCTCCCAGGTGAGTATTTCTCGCTCTAGCGAGGATCCCAGGACTGATACTATAATTTTAAAGACTCAAATTTAGGGTGTTACACAACCTGCTCCTACCAACGAACCAGAACCTACTACTGCACCTAACCAGCCTGAGTCTCATGCTCAATCTTCTGCATCTGCTGCTATGCCCACTAATCAGATGATTATGGAGGAATTGGTTTCTATTTGAGGCTACATCACCACAAGGATGGATGCTTTCGGTACTCAGAGTCACCAAAAACATTACGAACTTCATCGTCTTTCATCGAGGCTAAACAACATGGATGTTGATGAAGATAGTTTCGAGCCCGAGTCTTAGATTACTTTGTCTAGGTTTCTGATTTTGTAATGTCTATGGCTGTGCATTTTCCATGAGCTTTTGAACATTGTTTGGATTTTATTTTATTTTCTGCTATTCTGGATTTTGTATGAACATCTTTATTTTTGTAGTTATGCAATGATGTTTATGTTTCATACATGGGGTTATTGTCTTATATATATATTCTTATATACTGTTACTTGAACTTTCATATACTATGAACTATTGTATACTATGCTCTACAAATGTCTATTGTGCTAGACTCTTGGCTTTTCTTCTTTTTGATGAAGTCAAAAGGGGGAGAAAAGTTGGGAGATGTGTATTTTCTATCAATATTCTTTCAGGCACATAATTCCAAAAGAAAGGGAGAGCATACATGCATACATATAGGGGGAGCATACTCAAGACAAGTCAAGATATATCATCAAGTATGCTGCTCTCAGAAAATTACACTTTCAAGAAGACATTAGTTTGTCATCATCAAAAAGGGGGAGATTGTGAAGAAGATCTTGCTCCTAACCTTGGCACGGTTTTGATGAAGACACCAATATCACAAAAAGAAGAAAGAAAGAAGACTGACAAAGACTATCGAAGATAAAAGCTTCAAGATTTAGAGTCTAAAGTCTTTAGGTACTTCTATCCTTACAACTCCTTCATTTACTTAGTTAATAATGCTCAAAATTGTTTTCAAGAAAATCAGGAAAAACTAAGTGTGATTAAAAATAATTTTCAAAAACAACATGTAACGAATTACCATACTTGAGTAACAAGTTACATGAGTGAGAACAGAGTTTTCAAACCTCTAACAGCTATGAGTAATCCATTACAGACTTTGGAGTAACAGATTACCATTTTTAGAAAACAGGGTAATCGATTACTCAAAGTAGTGTAATCGATTACACTAAGACAAATTCACAAAGTTGTCAAACAGTGTTGTTGAGTAATCGATTACTCAAATCCAGTAATCGATTACGCTGTGTGAATTTTCAAAAAGTTGTTAACAGGATTGTTGGGTAATCGATTACCCATTTGCAGTAATCGATTACTGAGAGGTGTTGCATCAGTTTTTCAGATTTCAAGTGAAAGAGTTTCACTTCAAACTGATTGCTTTTCATTCCAAACGAAACCTACTCATGCCTAAGGGTATTATGGTTGATTGGAAGCCTATATAAAGGCATTAAAACACTCTCACAATAACATACATACAACTCACAACTCAGATTTCAAACTCTCTTTAAAAGCTCTCACACTTTCTGATTTTACTTACACTTTTCAAGCAACCTACTCTTAAACTTTCAAAGATATTTTGAAGTTGCTTCTAAGTGTTTTTCATATTGTTAAAGAGCATTATTATCTCAAGTATACGAGTTGTTATTGGATTGCAAGTTATAGAAATTGTCATATACACTTGTAAGGCAATCCAAGCCAAATTGTACATTCTTCACTTTTGCAAAGTTTACTTTCTTTCACAATGGTGTGAAGAGAAAGGGTGGGTGACTTGGTATAGTGTTTACCAAGGGTGTAACTTGATATAGTGTTTACCAAGGGTGTTACTTGGAAAAGAGTTTTCCAAGGGGATTAGATATAAGTGAGTGTGTAAGGTACAAGGAGATCTCGGGGTGAGATATTTGTAATTGCAACTCATTATATTTAATAAAGGAATCTCTTGCGAGTCAAGAGTACTGGACGTAGCCTTCGGTGGACAAGAAAGTGAATCAGTATAAAACACATACGTACTCTCTTTCTCTTCTCTTTGTCATTTATTTATCCTTCCTAAGTCAATATTTCTTTCTGCACAATATTTCTGCTGCACATTAACTTTGATATTGCAGAAAAATTGTTCATACTTATTGCAACAACTAATTCACCTCCTCTTAGTTGCAATCTCAGTCTTACACAAGAAAGATGGGATTTGTGTTTGATGATGTTGTGGGCTCGATTTTGGGAAAATGTTAGCCCCGATTTTGTTGGTGTGAGGGATGATATTTTGGTATTTTTTCTTTGTTATGAGTTGGATAAAATGAAATGGTGCACAAGCTCTTGGATGTATTTTTGGAAAGCTTTCAAAGGCAGATCAGATTGGTGCACAAGCAGAGTCATCCTCATGGTCGGGATCAATTCCATACGTTTTATGAGTTGCTGCTTGGTTGAGTCAGCACGCAAGGCTTAGTTTAATGTTGGCCATTTAGTTGGTGCACAAGCTGAGTCATCCACATGGCTGAGATCAATTCCACACATTTTATGAAATGTTGCCTGGCTGAGTCAGCACGCAAGGCTTGGTTAATGCTAACCATATAGTTCACAAGGCTGGAAAAGACAATTCCCAAGCTTTTGAAGTTATTTTTGGAATACTTTTAAATGCCCAAAAACACATATTGAATTAGCATAGGACTGGACTCAAATGCAACACGTTCGATGCTATCTTTGGCAAGTCATTAAAAGGTCAAACGGCTGCCTTGATGTGTTGATTGTGCATGGCTCCTCCTTAAATGCTTGTTTTGAAAAAAAAAATAAGTTTTTGGAATGCCTTGGCTGGTTCCTTGCACGCCTATCTCTTGATGGCAGCTCATCATTCCCTAATAATCCATAGGGCTCAAGCTTCAAAAGGAAAGTACCATGTAATAAACTAACTCATGTTTCCCATACTTATCCCTTAGTAACCCATATTACAATACATACTCCAAAAGAGGCAATCCAAAAAATTAATGTTTAAAAGTGATAAAAATAACATAATTAAAATAGGTGCGGGACATAGAACCTCCACTTATTTAAAGTAAATAAACAAAAAGTTTTTAATTTTTTAAGGGAAGGTGGCCTCCATCGGGTGGTGCTCTTAGTTTGATGGTAAACTTGATGTGTTTGTTGGCCTTCTTAGACTTGGGCATAGTTGGGTTACCATCACTTAAAATTTTTTAGAATTGTAGAACTAAATCAAGCACTTGCAAATCAACACTTGGGGATTGTTTGGGGTTATTTAGGGGTTGTTGAGATGCAAATTTTGGGACTGTTTGGGGTCTATAGTGGGGGTCTGTTTGGGGGGGTTATTTGGGGGTCAATTTTGGGATTGTTTAGGGGTGTTTTGTGGCTATTTCGGCACTGCTTCGGGGGTTGGGATGGTGCAGGTTCTATTGTTGTTTGGGGGAGGGATGGTGGTGCGCGGTAGTGCAGCGGTAAGGCGATGCGGTGGTGTTTGTTTACGGGCTATTTTTGAGACTGTTTGTGGTCTATTTTGTGGGTTATTTGGGGCTGTTTGGGGAAGTTTTGGGACTATTTGGGGGTGTTTTGCTGCTGTTTGTGCACGGCTTGGGAGCTGACACGGTACAAGTTCCGTTGCTGTTTGGGGGAGGGACGGTGGTGTGAGGTTAGGGGATGCGGTGGTGTGTTGTGATGTGGCGGTGTGTATTGGTGCAACGGTGTGTAGTGGTACGGTGAAACACTTGGTGTGTGGAGGTTCTAGGAAGAAGGTTAGGGATGAGGAGTAGATTTTTTTTCGTGATGTGCTTTCTTGTAGGAAATGGAGTGTTCTCGGAGAAAGTGTTGGTATGGGGCTTGTAAAGAAACTCTATTGAATAGCGAAAAATCCCTTGAATTTGTAAAGGGTGAATCTCTCTACCTTTATCTCTTATGTTTCTACAAATTTTGTTCTATGAGTATCTGCTTTCATTGAAAAATTATGAGTTATATATTTTAAAAGGATAATATCGTTTCAAACCTAATTCACCTTGCCCCTCTTAGGTTGCTATCTAGTATTTACACATTTGAATACAAGGTTTTTTTTAGTAAGAGGAACTTAGAACTCTTGAAAACATAAACTTTGTACCACAATAATTTTATAGAAAAAGAGACGTTGGACCACAAACAAAAGGAAAAATCATAAAATTACTCTATGCTGCTCAAAGCTATAATCCTTTATGATAAAGTTAATAGCAAAAAGAGTTTCTTAGAACATCAAGAACAAGTGTAACGACCCAAAATTTTACCCTTGAAATTTTTTCTTTATTTAATCTAATTTCATACATTTAACAATCACTCATAATTACCGAGTGATTAAATTTACTTTAAAAGTCTCGCTTCACACTCACACCCTATTTTTGAACCATAAATAACATACAACATTCGATAGCATAAAAACATAATTCATTAATATAAGTTTCGAGTCTTATTTTTGTAGTGACTAAGTGATTTATCATTTATGTCATTATATTTCGAGTCTTATTTCCATTGGTACTCCCCCAATAAGTTTCGAGTCTAATTTCCATTGGGACTCCCCCAATAAATGGTTTCGAGTCTTATTTCCATTGAGACTCCCCCAATAAATGGTTCCGAGTCTTATTTCCATTGGGACTCCCCCAATAAATGGTTCCGAGTCTTATTTCCATTGGGACTCCCCCAATAAATGGTTCCGAGTCTTATTTCCATTGGGACTCCCCCAATAAATGATCAATAAATGCACCTCTAATCATTATCAACATACCCATATATGTTCATAATGATTAAATGATTCACATCTTATCCATCATCCGTAACAGAAAGTCCACGCATTTTCCACATAATGCATAAATTAAAGACTTATCCTTACCTCGGTGAGTGTTGGGTTTGGTTTTTGGTGACTTCGCAAGTTCCACCGGCACCACCTCCAAACTTAGGATCTCTCCTCATTCCCACCACATAACACAAAGTTAGTCATTCATTCCAAATAACAAATAAATAACTTATATTGCATCATTTAAATGTACAAGATATTTATCATGCTCTCAATGGTTCTATACTATTTTCATTAAGAGTTTTCAACCATCTAAAACATACATATCATCTCATATTTTACAATTGTAAAGCAACTCATCTTTTACCTCTAGCATTTCACCCATCTTTCCTCCCTAACCTCATTTTCTCTCTCTAGGGTTTTGGGTTTCCATGAGTCAACCCACAAACCCCTTTCCATTCTTGGAATACTAACTCAAAACCAAGAGTTTACAAGGTACAAACGACATAAAATGAACCATAACTCGAAAGAGAGAGTTTCCATGGTTTTACACATTTTGAGAAGAGATCCATAATACCAGAAATGGGTTCTCAAGGGAAGAAGAGAGTTAGGGTAGAGAGTTTTACCTCTTCTCAAGCTCTTGAATAAGAATCAAAGCACCTAGACCTTGGGAATGCTCTCTTCTCTAACCTCTCTTCAATTCTTAACCTAAAATGTGTTTAGGGTTTCCCTCATTTAATGTTCTCATCGGGTTCTCGCTTAAGCAAGCTTTCTCTCGCTCAAGCGAGAAAATCCCGCCCATTTTAAAAACTCAACTCTGACCCTCTCGCTCAAGCGAGAATCTCACAGTGTCAACCAGCCCCAAATGCCATTTCTCGCCTAGGCGAGACATCTCTTGCTCAGGCGAGAATCCTCCGGTATAGCCCAGGATTTCACCCTCCCAGGTGAACCTCTCTCGCTCAAGCGAGGATCCGAGGACTGATACTATAATTTTAAAGACTTAAAATTTGGGGTGTTACAATCCTCCCCCTCTTAAAAGAATTTTCGTCCCCGAAAATCAAACATACCTCGATTCGAACAAATGAGGGTAATCCTCCCTCATCTCTTGCTCAACATCCCAACACCTTTATCAGGGCGATCTCCTTGCCTCTCAATCTCTTTATACTGGTATCCATGATTCTCACGGGCAACGTCGCAAAAGTCAAATAATCCTTCAACTCTATCTGATCAGACTCAACCACATGAGATGGATCTCCAACATATTTCCTCAATTGAGACACATGCAATACATTATGGAGGTTGGACAACAACGGAGGTAAAGCAATACGATACGCTACAGGCCCAATTCTCTTCAATATCTGATAAGCCCAATAAATCGAGGAGTCAGCTTACGAGATTTCAAATCTCTACCGATACCGGTAGTCGGAACAACCCTCATGAAAACATGATCTCCCTCGTTAAATTCAAGAGGTTTCCGTCTCTTATCATAATAGCTCTTCTGTCGACTTTGGGCGATTCTCATATGCTCCCGGATTTTCTTAATTGCATCTGTTGTCTCCTGGACCACTTCGGGTCCCAATATCAAGTTCTCCCCAGTTTCAAACCAACTCACTGGAGTTCGGCACTTTCTACCATACAACGCCTCATAAGGTGCCATCCCGATACTCGAATGAAAGCTATTGTTGTAGGTAAATTCGATCAAAGGTAACATGCTATCCCAACTCCCTGGTTGTTCTAAGACACAGACACTTAAAAGGTCTTCCAATGACTGTATCGTCCTTTCCGATTGACTGTCCGTTTGTGGATGATAAGCTGAACTCAGCTTCAACTTAGTCCCCAAAGCGGTTTGCAAACTAGTCCAAAAGTTCGAAGTGAAACGGGGGTCCCAATCCGACACAATGCTCGACGGTATTCCATGCAAGCGAACAATTTCCCGGATATACAGTTCTGCTAACCTCTCCAAAGAGTACCTCATGTTCATAGGTAGAAAGTGAGCAGATTTAGTTAACCGATCCACGATCACCCATATCGAATCATATCCCTTCTGAGTCTTCGAAAAACCAAACACAAAATCCATGAATATACTATCCCACTTCCAAACGGGAATTTCTAGGGTTTGTAACTCCCTCGCCGGTCGTTGATGCTCAATTTTTGCTTTCTGGCATATTAGACAACTCGAAACATATGACGCCACGTCTCTCTTCAATCCAGACCACCAAAACAATTTCTTCAAGTCTTGGTACATTTTCGTTGTTCCTGGGTGAAAGCTCATCCTACTCTTTTGGGACTCCTCCAAAATACTATTCCGTAGCCCTTCATCATGAGGCACACACACTCTCCCCTTGTAACACATCATCCCACTAGAGTCCGTTACAAAGTCGGTCTCCTTTCCACTCATCATCAAATCCCGTTTGTCCATCAACTCAATATCTCCAACTTGCAGTACTCGGATCTGATCAAAGAGTTCATTCGTGACCGTCAACATACCCAATATCATACTGTGGGGTCTCATCTGGACGTCTAGGTTCATATCCCTGAACTCTTCTATCAGCTTCCCTTCCTTAATCATCAAAGCAGACATGTGCAAAGATTTCCGACTGAGTGCATCGGCTACTACATTAGCCTTCCCTGGGTGGTACTGCAATCCAAAATCGTAGTCCTTTAAAAATTCCATCCATCTCCTCTGTCTCATATTCAGCTCTTTTTGATCAAACAAATATTTCAAACTCTTGTGGTCGCTGTACACCACAAACCTTATACCATAAAGATGGTGTCTCCAAATTTTCAAAGCGAAGACCACTGCTGCCAATTCTAAAACATGCGTAGGGTAGTTCTACTCGTGTGTTCTCAACCGACGGGAAGCATAGGCAACCACCTTTCCCTCTTGCATCAGGACATAGCCCAAACCTTGCTTGGAAGCATCACAATACACACTAAAATCTTTATCCGTACGCGGAAGAACCAACACGGGCGCCGTAGTCAACCTTCGTTTCAACTCGTGAAAGCTTTCTTCGCAATGAAGTGTCCACACAAACGGTTCTCCTTTCCTAGTGAGCTTAGTCAATGGTAGTGCCAACTTCGAAAATCCCTCTATGAATTTCCGATAATAGCCTGCCAAACCCAGGAAGCTACGGATTTCAGTAACCGACTTGGGCATGACCCATTCCGTAACCGCTTCCACCTTTGAAGGATCCACAGCTACCCCTTCCTTGGTTATCACGTGCCCAAGAAAATTCACCGATTCCAACCAGAAATCACACTTAGACAATTTCGCATACAGCTGGTTCTTATTCAGGAGTTCTAGAACAATCCTCAGGTGCTCTGCATGTTCCTCTCGGCTTTTGGAGTAAACCAAAATGTCATCAATAAATACCACTACAAATGAATCCAAATACAGATGGAAAATCCGATTCATGTAGTCGGTAAATATTGCTGGAGCATTTGTTACGCCGAAATGCATGACCAAATACTCGAAATGTCCATACCTTGTTCTAAAAGCAGTCTTTGGAATGTCATCGGTTTTCACCTGAAGTTGATGGTAGCCCGATCGAAGATCAATCTTAGAAAACACTACCGCCTCTCTCAACTGATCCATCAAGTCGTCAATCTGAGGCAATGGGTATTTGTTCTTAATCGTAACCTTGTTCAACTGCCTATAGTCGATAGACAATCGTATACTACCGTCCTTTTTCTTAACTAGCAAAACAGGTGCGCCCCACGGCGAGACACTTGGGCGAATAAATTTCTTAGCCAACAATTCCTCAACCTGCTTTTTCAGCTCAGTTAACTCTAACGGAGTCATTCTATAAGGAGCTATAGAGATGAGTCCCGTTCCCGGCACTAAATCAATGGAGAATTCAACTTCTCTCACGGGAGGTAATTCCGGAATAATACCAGGGAAAACTTCTGGAAACTCACGAACTATGGGAATGTCCTCAACCTTGGACTCCTTAATACCTTCCAGGGATGCCAACAACATGAACACGGTCCCTCCCTCCTTACAGGAAGTCCTGATTTCTTTTGCCGACATCGGCCCCATACAACTGACTCCCTCTGAAATCCCATATGGATTTCCAAACGTCACGGTCTTATCAGCACAATTAAGCACCACATGATTTTCTGACAACCAGTCCATCCCCAAAATCAAATCTAACTGGGATAGTGGTAAGCAGATTAAATCCACGGTAAAATCCCTACCGTTTACCACCACCGGACACCGAGACACAACTGTCAACACCACCACAAGCACATCAGTTGGGGTGGATAAGACCAAGTCGTATGGCAACGACTCAGTTTGTAAATTCAGTCGGTCCACGCAGTCAATGGATACAAAGGAGTGTGTCGCTCCCGAATCAAACAACACTAAAAGAGGAATACCTGACATCATGCAATTACCTTTAATCAGGCCATCAACGCCAGATGTCTCTGCCCCACTCATGGTGAACACTCTGCCTGTGGTTCGAGGTCGTTCAACCCTCACAATATTCACGCTCTGCGGTAGCTTAGGACAATTTCTTCGAACATGTCCCACTTCCTTGCAATGAAAACAAGTGAGCGCCATTCCGAGGCACGAGTCGCCGACATGCAATCGACCATATTTGTTGCACAGAGAGGGAACGTTCAACCGGGATCCTCCAGCAGTGACATGAGTCCTCGACCCATGCGAATGATAACTCCGATTACCCGTCGGAGGAAAATAAGGCTTCCTCTCCTCATGAAACGCCTTCCCATTCCCTTTTCCGTGAGGGAAGTTTCGTTAAGGTCCAAAGTGTTTGGGAGGAACCACCTTAGATGTCGCCGCTTCATCAGCTGCCAAATCATCTTCGTACACCCTACACTTGTTCACTGGGGTAGGGAAATCAGCAATCTCTTGGTGCCCAAACATACTTTTCAACTTGGGCCTCAAACCCGATTCGAACTTGGCGCATTTAGACCTTCCGTCCATTTCCAACTCGGCGTAGGGGCAAAACCAGGCCAACTCTTCAAACTTGGCCGCATAGTCTCCTACTGACATGTTTCCATGTTCCAGTTTCAAAAATTTCATCTCCTTCTTCCTTTTCAAATCAGCGGGAAAGTACTTGTGTAGGAACTTCTCCTTGAAGGTACCCCAGGAGATCAGTCGACCTTCGGCTTCCATCTGTCGTCGAGTATACTCGCACCAATTCTCAGCCTCAGTCACCAGCATGTAAGTAGCATAGGTGATTTTCTGAGCCTTAGTGCAGTTCATGGCTCTGAAGATCCGCTCTAACCCTTGGATCCACTCGATGGCAGCTTCAGGAGCAAATCCCCCTTGGAACTGAGTGGGGTTCCACCTGCAGAACTCATCTAAGCCCCGATATTCCGCCGGTCCTGGTGGAACTAGTGGATGTGAACTCGGACTTGGTGCCGGGTTCTGGTTTAGATTGTGCAAGTTCACATTGACCTGCTGTAGCGCTGCCACCATTTGAGCTATCAAGTCATTCGGAACGTTCTGGCTCGCCCCTCTTCCTCTTCCTCTTCCTGCCATGATCACCTGTACTCACTCAATTGTTAGTAAGCGAATTGTATAAATATAGTGCACACGACACTTAACATTTAGAATCATTCAAACAACTGCATCACATAAGGATACAAAGAAGCATGCAAGGCCATACCCTAGGTCGCAGGATTAACTATGCTCTGATACCATATTGTAACGACCCAAAATTCTACCCTTGAAATTTTTTCCTTATTTAATCTAATTCCATACATTTAACAAGCATTCATAATTACCGAGTGATTAAATTTACTTTAAAAGTCTCGCTTCACACTCACACCCTATTTTTGAACCATAAGTAACATACAACATTAGATAGCATAAAAACATAATTCATTAATATAAGTTTCGAGTCTTATTTTTGTAGTGACTAAGTGATTTATCATTTATGTCATTATATTTCGAGTCTTATTTCCATTGGTACAACCCCAATAAGTTTCGAGTCTAATTTCCATTGGGACTCCCCCAATAAATGGTTCCGAGTCTTATTTCCATTGGGACTCCCCCAATAAATGGTTCCGAGTCTTATTTCCATTGGGACTCCCCCAATAAATGGTCAATAAATGCACCTCTAATCATTATCAACATACCCATATATGTTCATAATGATTAAATGATTCACATCTTATCCATCATCCGTAACAGAAAGTCCACGCATTTTCCACATAATGCATAAATTAAAGACTTATCCTTACCTCAGTGAGTGTTGGGTTTGGTTTTTGGTGACTTCGCAAGTTCCACCGGCACCACCTCCAAACTTAGGATCTCTCCTCATTCCCACCACATAACACAATGTTAGTCATTCATTCCAAGTAACAAATAAATAACTTATATTGCATCATTTAAATGTACAAGATATTTATCATGCTCTCAATGGTTCTATACTATTTTCATTAAGAGTTTTCAACCATCTAAAACATACATATCATCTCATATTTTACAATTGTAAAGCAACTCATCTTTTACCTCTAGCATTTCACCCATCTTTCCTCCCTAACCTCATTTTCTCTCTCTAGGGTTTTGGCTTTCCATGAGTCAACCAACAAACCCCTTTCCATTCTTGGAATACTAACTCAAAACCAAGAGTTTACAAGGTACAAACGACATAAAATGAACCATAACTCGAAAGAGAGAGTTTCCATGGTTTTACACACTTTGAGAAGAGATCCATAATACCAAAAATGGGTTCTCAAGGGAAGAAGAGAGTTAGGATAGAGAGTTTTACCTCTTCTCAAGCTCTTGAACAAGAATCAAAGCTCCTAGACCTTGGGAATGCTCTCTTCTCTCACCTTTCTTCAATTCTTAACCTAAAATGTGTTTGGGGTTTCCCTCATTTAATGTTCTCGCCGAGTTCTCGCTTAAGCGAGCTTTCTCTCGCTCAAGTGAGAAAATCCCGCCCATTTTAAAAACTCAACTCTAACCCTCTCGCTCAAGCGAGGGATTCTCGCTCAAGCGAGAATCTCACAGTGTCAACCAGCCCCAAATACCATTTCTCGCCCAGGCGAGACATCTCTCGCTCAGGCGAGAATCCTCCAGTATAGCCCAGGATTTCACCCTCCCAGGTGAACCTCACTCGCTCAAGCGAGAATCTCTCGCTCAAGCGAGGATCCGAAGACTGATACTATAATTTTAAAGACTTATAATTTGGGGTGTTACAACAAGACATCGGATTCATATGATCTCATGCATCAAATGTTATCTTTGAACTAGTTTCAAAGCTCAATGAATTTCTTGCGATACATGTTATCACGATATAAGTCTCTGTGAATTTATGGCTTTAAAAGATATATCTAAAAAAATATTAGTTTGGAGACCATTGAAGTCTTGTTGAAGACCTAGAAGAACTTCTCTTTAAGATGAGTACTTCTGAAGATTCAGGAAGCGAGGTGGACATTATTCAGTTGAACATTATTGTATAGAATCAAACTAGAAAAGAACTAGAAAAACACTTGAGAGAATATTTTGTTTATTTTAGACGATTTCTGTATATTAAGTTGTATATTCATTTGATCTTTAACTATCATATCCTTACACATAGTGAGTCTATCAAACTTAGTATGTATGCTAAGAGTTAGAGGCTGAAGATGTTTGGTAGTGAAATAATACTTTCCTAGAAAGGTGTTACTTTCCTAGAAAGGTGTTGAATACTTAGTACCCAAAGAGGTTTTGAATACTAGGTAAATTTGAAAAGGTATGAATTACTTCTAAGCTATTTAGTAAACAGTAGAAAATCCTTGTTGGAAAAGGTACTAGGCATAACTCTTGATTGGATAAGAGTGAAGCAATATAAGGTATTTTTTTGTTTAAACTAACCGTTGAGTTTTGAACTGGCTGCCCTATAATCTTTCAGTACCATCTTTCACCATTAGAAGATACATAAATATTTAACATACATAACTCTTTATACATAACTATTAGTAATATATATATATATATATATATATCAATTAGTAATACTTATATCTATTAGTGACATATAAAATAGTAACATATATAACATTATAATTCACAATTAATAAAATATATAATATATATCAGTTTCAAGTCCGGTACCACGAACAATTTATGACATATGTTAGTTTCAAGTCCAGTACCACGAAAGTTAGAAACATATTACTAACATAATATATTATGGAAAAATATTACATAATATATAAAAATTTAGTAAGTAGTAACATATATATAACATTAACATTATAATAACATTAACATAATAATAATATTACATATATATAACATTAACATAATAATAATTTAGTAGCATATATAACACTACAATTCACACAAAATTGATAATTTAAGCCACAAAATTGGTTGAAGAATTCAAACAACAATACAACATTATTCTCTAAAATCTAATTCTTTAATATGCAGTTCGGTTCGGTTCCAACGTTCCAAAATTTCTAAAACCGTGAACTGGACCGAACATAAATAGTTCCTTAAAAAATAACCGAGCCGAACCGCGAAGGCGTACCGAACCACATTTTGTAGTTTGATTCGGTTCCACCGATTTTACGATTTAAATCGTAACCGCTTACACCCCTAACTATATCTATGAAAAATTTGTTTTGATGCTAAACAAACACTTCCAAAAACTAAGCTCGTCCAAACAATTTATCACATTCAATTGCGTCTATGATGCATGCATATATAATCAAGTCATGTGTGTCTAAGACAATTGCGTGTATGACGAATTCATATAAAATCAAGTTATGTGTGTCTAAGACAATTGTGTCCAATGACCTTAACTATGTCAATCTAAATCTTGTATACATGACAATTATTAGATACTCTGCTTAATGATAAAACAAACTTAATATTCCTTGAAATGTGAAATATTTTGTTCTTTGACCAACTTGTAGATGAAGAAGAGGAATCAACCTACACAAAGAAATAATAAAAAATATATATGAGCAGTGCATGAATTATTAATTATTTTCTGAATGTATGATAAAGAGAGAAGACGAGGATACATCAAAGAATAAAAAGTCACATCAATGATCCAACGTAGTTAATGTGGAATGGAACATGGTTCAATATACAATGGTTTAAAGCAAATACTTCATCCTCGTTATCAAGACTTAATGAAATATACTTTCTCTAAACAAAACTTTTTAAGACCATTGGAACATCTTATAAAGTTATTAAAGCCCATTTATAAAATGAAGAAAAATCTCACAAGGTCTACACGATACGATACAAGGCAATTGAAAAAAACATGAGCATAAAATAATTTTTGTGAAAAACATTATTGTACATAAATTCTACGGCTTAACAACTTTGTAATATATTTTGTAAAAGGAAAACTACAAAAACCGAGATAAAAATGTGAGAGTTTATACTTGTAAATCTTGAGATATATTTTTAGTGGGTCATTAAAGTGATCTTACATATTTATTAAGTTGTTATAGACCTTCACAGCTCTTTTGAGTGTATAAAGCTTGAAAAGACATGGTAGGTCATTACAAAAGGCTTTGTATTTAGTGGAGTTTTTTTTTTTTTTTTTTTTTTTGCATTTATTGGAGGTTTTTAACTTCCACAATATAACTAGCGGAGGTTTCAAAAACCTTTACAGTTATGACCGCTAGAAACATTTAGTGGAGGTTTTAGAAAACCCTGAGTATTGACAAATTTGTAGAGGTTTATTAGTGGATGTTTCCGCTATTTGATGAGGTTTTTAACCTCCGCTATTTGCGGAAGTTTTTAACTTCCGCTAGTTGATGAGGTTTTTGCATCATTTATAGTGGAGGTTGTAAACCTCCACAATATAAGGATGTTTTTGTAGTGTACCACTACTCGAAATAACATATGCAGACCTAGAAGGTAACTATTATATGTTTCTATAAGATTTTAACCTCAATTTAATTTCATAATTTTAACAACTTTAATCTCATTAATTTATAATTATTATTTAAATATACAATACTAAATACAAATGTTGTTAACAATAATAAAATTTCATTGCAAATAACTAAAAAAGGTCTCAAAAAACAAAATATTGAATGTTGCTAAAGGTAGATTAATAGAGTTGTAAGAGTTATAATTCATACTTCATTATAAATCCAAATACACCATAAAATCTCAAAAAAATAAAAGTAGTCTCACACTTTAAAAAGAAAATACGTAAAATATATCCTAAATGTTGCTAGCTCCAGATGATCTTCTTGCACCTAAAGGTGTATCAAACATACTTGCATCACCATTTGCCTGAAATAATAAAATAAAATATAATATCATGAACTATTAAATATCATTTAACTATTAAATAAGTGAACATTAAATATACACATTAAGAAAATATAATATACAGAGAATACATATAATTATAGGTAAATGAATGCATACTCAAGTTTCATAGGCATATTCCGCAATAATCAGCTACAGTATCAATTTGTCACTAGCCATCAACAAATCAACACTGCACATGGTGAAGTAGTGCCTAAGGTATTAGTGTATATAAAATTCAAAGTAAAAAAAGTTAGAGGATAAGAGGCATTGATAGCAAGTCCACATAAACCTTAATTGACACGAACGTCTCTTTTCATCCTTACAAACCCTTTTTCACCTCATTTAGTGTCCTATAAATTTTTTACTAACCAATACTTTGTACCATCATCAGTTTTACCATAACCAACTATAATAACAACATGATTTGAATCAGTTTCACATTTTCCTGTGAAAATCCCACTTGAGTAATTGAAAAGCATGTTTTCCCTAATTAAGTAAAATCAATTTTGCCACCAAAGAGAGTAGTATGTTATGAGATTGATGATGTTGCAAGCAAACAATTTCCTTATCATAACAAGAGATGTACAACAATAACAACAACAACATATGAGAAATAGTGGACTACTATTCTGTTATAACAAATAATCATTGCTTATTCAGTTTCATTGGATCAATACTTTTGATAAATTACATTTTGCCACTTACAAAGTAGTTCAGTCATGCACCTTATTCTCATGAACTATTATCCAAAGCATTCACATTTCTTTTTAGTGGCAAATGAGGTCCAAAATTAGATAGAACTCAAGTAGAAAAAACCACACCACATATGTAAGTAACCTTTTGGAGTAGCTTCGATCTCTTGTATATTTCCATCATTGTAAATCAAGGAATTAACCCAGAGAGTAGTCCCATTATAAGTGCTACTCATCCGTACGCAACACCTAAACAAGATATATAACATCACAATTAGAATACTTATTTGTGTACATCAGCAAGCACATTGCCATAACATTCACAAAATAAGAATGTGAACGTGTAAGAAAAAGTCACAAGTGAAATCAAATAAAATGTATAAACACACAAGCAAAGACAAACATATATACTATTGCATCCACCTTAATAATGGTCCTGCAAATATTTACTTACCACCACAAAAAAAGACAACTCCCAATAGAAAAGGGAGGTGGCAAGGATTAAACTATGACCACTTGATCACAGGCTCTGACATCATGCTACGATCAACTCTCTTAAAAGTTTAAGCTATTAGGTGGAGTGGTGGACCACCCTAAAGTATTCATTAAAAAAATCAAAACATAGCATCCAAAGAATAATCATAAAAGTGCAGAAACTGTTCATAGACCAAGTTATTGCCTTTTGAGATTCACGAGGTCACAAGGAAACATGGTTAACTGAAGAGTAGGATCTGCAAACACGGTAATCCCATATTACTTGTAGGAAGGTACATTCTTAACAATCACAGTATTATATTCTTTTGAAATTAACTTTATTGTTTTACATAAAAACAATGAAACTACCAGAATGATCAAAATTCCTCATAATACAAAGATAATAAACTATTACCTCCATTGTCAGTCTTCATTATAGTTCCTCCTTTTGGGTTATTTGTCAAATTTGTAATCCCAACCAACATTAGTGCAACTGAGTTAGCCAAACGCATGAAGGAAATTTTTAAACATAAAGGAACATTAAAGAATATATGACTCTAATGATTACATTCTATCCATATTTCGATTCACAATCTCTCACATTCTCAAACCATGAACTTAGTACTTTTCTTTCTTTATAATCTTTCAATAACTATAATTACTCATTGATATAAATTAAATAAAAAAATGATTTAGATCAGTTTTTTATGTGAATTTATACTGAAGGGAAACAAGTACGACGAGAATAATAAGTGATATACTATATTAAGAGACAAATATTCTGATCAAAAGCTCCCAATATTATAAAAGTTTATCTAATTAAACCAATGTGGTGTTTATTTTCAACTAAGACAATAGGCACGATCGTGTTCTGAAGTGGCACAACTATATACCAAATCTCCATTATTTTTGCTCATTTCACTAAGCTTAACCCTACTAATACCATTGATCCGAAAATCACAATGCATCACTATCCACAACCAATATGTTTTCAACATATTATTAACATCAATCTAACATATTTAGGATTAATGTCAATTTAATCTTAACATCAATCTAACATTTTTAGGATTAATGTCAATTTAATCTTAACATCAATCTAACATATTTATGATTAGAAAAAGTGAAAAAAAATTTAGGGATTTCAACATATTTGGGGAAAACAATAAAAGATTTAGAAAAATTAAATTAGAGATTTAGGATTAAGGATTATAGTGTAAGAATCAACTAATTTAGAGATTTTTATTCAAAATTGAAGAGAATCAAACCTAAGAAGAAGCTTTGACTTGGTTTGTGAAGTTTCCAATATATTTGAAGAAGGTTTTCTTCCATGGTAGCACAACAAATTCAAGCTTTATTACCTGATTGAATGAGAGAAAATGTTTCAAGGAGCGAAAAATTGCTTGAATGGAAGATATGGTTAAGAGAATGGGTGAGAGAGAAACCATGAGAGTGAGAGAGAAACAATGAGAGTGAGTGAGAGATGGGAAAATTCAGGATGAGGAAGTGAGGTAATGGAAAGAAGAAGAAAATATAAGGTTGATTTTGATGAGCATCACCATAAATATAGTGGAGGTTGAAAACCTCAATAGATTAATTAAAAACCTCCACTATTTATCTAGTTAATTGCTCAACCCACCTCATTTGATTTATTTGTGGAGGTTTGAATAACTTGCACAAAAAACCTCCACTAAATACAATGTTTGTTGTAGTGGGTAAAGAATGTAAGGACCCAAATTCTACCCTTGAAAATTTTTCATTTATTTTAATCATTTCGTGCATACATTCATCATCTTACTTAAATCCCTCATTAATCATTCCGTGAAACCAACTTTTTGACCCATTATATTATCATACATTTCACATTGCAGAAAAACATAATTCATTCAATTAACCCTTAGTAACTACTGCATACAACTAGTTATGGGTTTCCAAGAATCATAATGTCCATAACTACACATCTCCAGTATTACCATAATCAGAATTACAATCATCCCAAAATATTATCTAGTCAACTACAATACCAAAGTAAAGATAAAGAAATCCAAGTTGGGAAACACATAAAATTCCTAAGTGAGCCTTCTCCTCAAATCCTTAGTTTACCTACAATGAAATTATCATAAACAACACACAAAAACAAGGGAATAAGTCATTAATTCCAGACTAACATTACATGTTAATCCACATTTTAAATACGATTAAGCATTGAGATAAATTATAACCACAAATACGTAAATATAAACATTCATATCTTCTTTCTTTCATTTCCATATTACTCATATTCACCCTATAATATATATTTCATAATATATATTCTATAGCATGCATATTCTTTTTATCCAAATATACTCTTTTCTCATCATTCATATTCACCCTATAGTATATATATCATATAATATATATTCTATAGCATGCATATCACTTTCTTTCCAAAACTACTCATTTTTCATCATTCATATTCACCCTATAACATATATATCCCATAATATATATTCTATAGCATGCATATTACTTTCAACAGAACATACTCATTTCTCATCATTCATATTCACCCTATAGTATATATATCTCATAATATATATTCTATAGCATGCATATTACTTTCAACAGAACATACTCATTTCCCATTAGTCGTATACACCCTTAATCGTATTCACCGAGTTCTCCCACAAATATAATCCTCTACCACATCGAGTAGGTCTAGTTGATTCTCCATACCACATCGGGCAGGTCTAGTTTATTCTCCATATCACATCGGGCAGATCTAGTTAATTATCCATACCACATCGGACAGGTCTAGTTCATTCCCCATACCACATCGGGATGGTCGAGTTAATTATCCATACCACATCGGGCAGGTCTAGTTCGTTCCCCATACCACATCGGGCAGGTCGAGTTAAATATCCATACCACATCGGGCAGGTCTAGTTTGCTCCCCATACCACATCGGGCAGGTCGAGTTTATTATCCATCCCACATAATCCACTACCACTCCGGGTAGGACAACCACATTAATCCACTACCACTCCGGGTAGGACAACAACAATAATCTACTATCACTTCGGGTAGGATAACAACAATAATCTACTATCACTTCGGGTAGGATAACAACAATAGACCACTATCACTTCGGGTAGGGTAATAATAACAATTCACCACCACTTCGAGTAGGGTAACAACAATATTCTTACAAACATATTACCTCTTTCACATACCTCATTCACATCAACTAATATGAGTTAGAAACACTTCTCCCATACCTTGGTGAGTGTCAGAGTCGGTTTCGAGTAACTTCACAAATTTCCTCCGCGATTTCCTCCAACCTTATGATCTTTCCTCATTCCCACCAATAACAACAATGTCAGTCATTTATTCAAAATAACACATAAACGATTCGTATTTCATCGTCAAACATACAAGAGATTCACATATTTTCAAGATTTTCAAAACTACTTTAATACGAGTTTCCAAACATCTAAAACATACATATTCATCTCATATATCAACATTAAAGCACAAACTTATCTTCCACATTTAACATTTCACCCATTTCTCTTTTTACTCATATTCTCATTTTGGGGTTTTTTGGGTTTTCATGAATAAACCCACAAAACCTTTCTATTCATCAAATACCAATTCTAAACCAAGAGATTACAAGAGAAAAACAACATAAAACAAACCATAACTCTAAAGGAAGAGTTTCCATGGTTTCTCATACTTTGAGAAGAGATCCATACACCCAAAAACGTGTTTGAAAGGGAGAAAGAGAGTTAGAATCAAGAGATTTACCTCTTCTCAAGCTCCTAGATGATTCTCACGAGTTCTTGCTCTCAAAATCACATTCTCCTATCTTCTCTCTCAATTTCTAACCCTAAAATGTGTTTGAGGTTTCTATTTTAAAGTGAAATCGTCGGGTTCTCGCTCAAGCGAGCCCATTCTCGCTCAGGCGAGAAAATCCCGCAATTTTTAAAATTTCATATCTAACGCTCTCGCTCAAACGAGGCAATTCTCGCTCAGGCGAGGCATCTCTCGCTCAAGCGAGGATCCTCTCGCTCAAGCGAGGATCCTCTCGCTCAGACGAGAATCTCACAGCCTCGACAGGTCCTGAATGCCACTTTTCTCGCCCAGGCGAGACAACTCTCGCTCAGGCGAGACCACTCTCGCTCATGCGAAACCATTCTCGCTCAAGCGAGAATCCTTCAGTATAGCCTAGGATTTCACCCTCCCAGGTGAGCCTCTCTAGCCCAGGCGACAATTCTCTCGCTCAAGCGAGACTCGCAGGACTGATACTATAATTTAATGACTTTAAAATCTAGGGTGTCACAAAGAAAACTTGGAAAAGGTTAGAGTTCAAAGAGGCTTAGTCTAGAAAAAATACTTGGTTATTAGAGTATGATGAGGCTTGACATAAGAATGAATACTTGCTTGAAGAGGTGTTTAGTACTTGTAACTAGTTGGGAAAAGTGGAAAACCCTTATGGAAGAAGGACTAGACATAGATATAGAGAGTGAACCAAGATAAAAATGATTGTCCTAATTTCTCTACCCTTCAACTCTATTTCTTTTTGTATTATTAACCCTGTGGACTTGAACTTGTTGTAAGTGAATACTTTCAACAATATTTTCATGCCATCACCATATGATTGTTTGTAGAAATTTTTTATTGAAGAATAATATTTAAAATGTAAGAAACATAACTCAACCATCTTCTTCTGTTTGTCGAGTCTGTGCCAAATTCAGTTGGTACCATAGCTAATTTTTAATAAGTGCAGAGGAAAGTATGATCAACCTATCATGGATGATGACAGAGAAACAATCAACATACAACCAATGTTCAATGGATATGACTATGGCGTGTGAGAAAGAGATAACGTGAGAAGGAAAGTGAATTGCTCTGAAGGGTAGGAAGGCACATTCCTCAATGCTGTCCAAGGCCACGGAATCGTTTGAAGAATTTGAGCCTTTAGGCAATGAGGATGGGCCAAAAAGGATGAACTATCATTCATATGAAGAAAGATCGAACATGTTTGGAAGAAGAAATTTGGTTTCAGGAGAAATCACCTTAACAAAAATCTTAGAAAAGACAACCATACTCATGCTTCGAGTGCAACAATCAAGGATAATTCAAGACAGATTATCAAAATATAAAGGGAAAAAAAAAAAAGAAGCTTCAAGAAGAAGCAAGGGTTGATTGCCACTTGGGAAGACATGAGTCCCTCATCATGTGATGAAGAGTGAAGGTGGTGGGAAAACTGATCGATGCATAATTGATACACACTAATTGTGATATGATAATTATGATTAGATTGATTGTATGCATCATTTGTATAACTTAATTGAGTCCTTGTTGAGAAAATTAATAATATGCATGTTTTGGTTTCCTAATATTTAGGAGTGTCAATAATTTTTGTTTCCGTTGCATTACAGTTATGTTTCATAGTTAATAGGTTTTAATTTGCCCGTTAAATAGTAATTATTGTCATGATGATTTTGGTTATGTATTAGCCATTTATAGGTTGTTTTGCTTTATCAATGAATAAGTTGAAAACATATATCTTATGCTTCTTTCTATTGTTAACAATGGTACTAGAGCTGAGTTGAGTTCCAAGGAGAAAAATAAAAGGTGAAATTGATGGCTTCTGAAAGTTTTGTGCAGTCAGTCATTCCACGCTTTGGTAGTCACTATGACCATTGGAGCATGCTCATGGAGAACTTCCTGAAGTCCAAAGAATATTGGACAGATGTTATTTTTGGAGTAGCAGAACCAACAGTAGGTAATATGCTGACAAATGCACAAAAGACAGAAATTGAAGAGTTGAAGTTAAAGGATCTTAAAGCAAAAAATTATTTCTTCAAAGCTATTTATTGCTCAATCTTGGAAACCATTCTTTGCAAAGATACATCTAAGCATATTTGGGATTCCATGAAGAAGAAGTACCAAGGTACAACAAGGGCTAAGAAGCAACAACTTCAAGGACTTCGTTCGGAGTTCGAAATACTTCGAATGAAGTTAGGAGAATCAGTTACAGACTATTTTTCAAGAACGATGACAATCGTTAACAAGATGCGGATCTATGGCGACAAGACAGAGGATGTTCTCATTGTTGATAAGATTCTTTGATCATTGACACCAAAATTTAATTTTGTTGCTTGTGCTATAGAAGAAGCTAATGATGTTGGCTTATGGTCAATTGATGAGTTAAAAAGTTCTTTGTTGGTTCATGAGCAAAAAACTAACCAACAAGAAAAGGAAGAACAAGCATTGAAGACCTTGTCAGAAAATTACTTCACATCTAGTAGATCTGATAGAGGACGAGGAAGAGGTAGATGTCAACATAGAGGAGTCAGAAACAACAATGATCGTGGGAACCAACAACGAAATTATCATAAAGAGAGTCAATTTCAAGGAAGAGGCAAAGGACGTGGAGGCCACCACTCAACAACCTATAGATCAAAGTCAACAGACAAGTCCAATGTTGAATGTTTCAGATGTCATAGGTATGGCGATTATAAATCAGAATGTCAAGCTGATTTGAATAAACAAAGTGGAGATCAAAGTAACTTTGTAGAGAATGAAGAAGAGTTGTCTCTTTTGATGGTGTGTCACATGAAGGAAGAAACTCAACAAAATATGTGGTATTTAGACACTGGCTGCAGCAACCACATGTGTGGAGAAAAGAAGACATTTTCTGACTTGGATGAATCATTTCACAGCTCTGTTAAGTTTGGTGAAAACTCCAAAAATTTTGTTATGGGAAAAGGAAAAAGAACAATCCAAACCAAAAAAAATTTCACTCACACTATTGCTAATGTTATTTTTGTGTCTGATTTAAAAACCAACTATCTTAGAGTGGGTCAGTTACAAGAAAAAAAATGAGATTTTTATCAAAAATGGAGTATGTAAAATTCATGATGCAAATTTGGGCTTAATTGTTCAAGTTAACATGACGACAAATCGTATGTTCCCACTTTATCTCAACAACACAGCTAATTCGTGTTTCTCGGCAAAATTAGAAAATGAGGCATGGTTATGGCACTTATGTTATGGGCATCTGAATTTTGGCGGATTGTAAACATTAAAGCAAAAAAACATGGTGACGGAGCTTCCTAAAATTACAGTTTCTTCTCAAGTTTGTGAAGAATGTGTTGTTAGCAAACAACATCGTAATCAATTCCCACAAGGAAAATCTTGGAGAGCAAATAACGCATTGGAACTTGTTCATTCTGAAGCTTTTGTAGCTTTTAAAAGCTATAAAGCGCTTCTTGAGAAAGAAGTTGACAACCCAATAAAAGTTCTTCGGACGGATCGTGGTGGAGAATATAACTCACATGAATTTTTAAAATTTTGTGAGAACCATGGAATCAAGAGACGACTTACATCAACTTATACACCCCAAAAAAATGGTGTATGTGAGAGGAAGAATTGCACTATTATGAATATGGTGCGAAGCCTTTTGACATCAAGTGGTGTTCAAAAAAGTTTTTGGCCTGAAGTAGTTAATTGGAACACTTATATATTGAACAGAAGTCCTACATATGCTGTTCAAAATATGACAGCAGATGAAGCATGGAGTGGAAGTAAACCTACTATAGATTATTTCCGAATTTATGGGTGCCTATGCCCATTTTCTCGATCATAAGAGGAGGAAGCTAGACAACACGGGAGAAAATGTATTTTTCTTGGTGTTAGCGATAAGTCAAAAGCTTATAAATTGTACAATCCTAGCACCATGAAAATTGTCATCATCCGTGATGTAGTATTTGATGAAAAATGCACTTGGTCATTGTATCAAAATGTTGTTAAAGAAAGTATTCCAACAGATTTTGATGATGATGAGGAGAAAGGGCAACAACCTCTGGAAAATGAGGAAGAAGATGAAGTCACTCAAAATGTTCTAACTGGTCAAAGTCCACTTACAGCTGAATCACAAGGGCCTCAACGTGTTCGAAGAAGACTAGCATGGATAATTGATTATGAGGTAATTGGAGTTTACCAAGGTGATGACTCAATTATACATTTTTGCTTTATTTTCATATTGTGATCCTACCATCTTTGAAGTTGTTCTTAAAGAACCAAAATGGAGAAAGGCTATGGATGCTGTAATTACAACAATTGAAAGAAATGACACATGAAAGCTATGTGATCTTCCAAAATGGCACAAGACAATTGGAGTAAAATGGGTTTACAAGACAAAGCTGAATGAAAATGGTGAGGTTGACAAACACAAGGCACGCTTGGTAGCTAAGGGCTACAAACAGGAGTTTGGTGTTGATTATAAAAAAGTATTTGCTCTAGTTGCAAGGTTTGATACAATCAGATTGGTGATTGTAACACCCCAAATTTTAAGTCTTTAAAATTATAGTATCAGTCCTCGGATCCTCGCTTGAGCGAGAGATTCTCGCTTGAGCAAGAGAGGTTCACCTGGGAGGGTGAAATCCTGGGCTATACTGGAGGGTTCTCGCTTGAGCGAGAGATGTCTCGCCTGGGTGAGAAATGGCATTTGGGGCTGGTTGACACTGTGAGATTCTTGCCTGAGCGAGAATCCCTTGCTAGAGCGAGAGGAAGCCCGTGGACACTGTGAGATTCTCGCCAGAGCGAGAGGGTCAGAGTTGAGTTTTTAAAATGGGCGGGATTTTCTCGCTTGAGCGAGAGAAAGCTTGCTTAAGCGAGAACCCGACGAGATCATTAAATGAGGGAAAACCCCAAACACATTTTAGGTTAAGAATTGAAGAGAGGTGAGAGAAGAGAGCATTCCCAAGGTCTAGGAGCTTTGATTCTTGTTCAAGAGCTTGAGAAGAGGTAAAACTCTCTATCTTAACTCTCTTCTTCCCTTGAGAACCCATTTTTGGTATTATGGATCTCTTCTCAAAGTGTGTAAAACCATGGAAACTCTCTCTTTCGAGTTATGGTTCATTTTATGTCGCTTATACCTTGTAAACTCTTGGTTTTGAACTAGTATTCCAAGAATGGAAAGGGGTTTGTGGGTTGATTCATGGAAACCCAAAACCCTAGAGAGAAAATGAGGTTAGAGAGGAAAGATAGGTAAAATGCTAGAAGTAGAAGATGAGTTGCTTCACTATGATAAAATATGAGATGATATGTATGTTTTAGATGGTTGAAAACTCTTAATGAAAGTAGTATAGAACCATTGAGAAAATGATAAATATCTTGTAAGTTTAAATGATGCAATATAACTTGTTTATTTGTTATTGGAAATGAATGACTGACATTGTGCTATGTGGTGGGAATGAGGAAAGATCCTAAGTTTGGAGGAGGTGCCGGTGGAACTTACGAAGTCACCAAAAACCAAACCCAACACTCACCGAGGTAAGGATAAGTCTTTAATTTATGCATTATGTAGAAAATGCGTGGACTTTTTGTTATGGATGATGAATAAAATGTGAATCACTTAATCATTATGAACATATATGGGTATGTTGATAATGGTTAGAAGTAAGCAAATGAAATAAATATTATTGGGGGAGTACCAATGGAAATAAGACTCAAATGAAATAAATATTATTGGGGGCGTACCAATGGAAATAAGACTCAAATGAAATAAATATTATTGGGGGAGTACCAATGGAAATAAGACTCAAATGAAATAAATATTATTGAGGGCGTACCAATGGAAATAAGACTCAAATGAAATAAATATTATTGGGGGCGTACCAATGGAAATAAGACTCAAATGAAATAAATATTATTGGGGGAGTACCAATGGAAATAAGACTCAAATGAAATAATTATTATTGGGGGAATACTAATGGAAATAAGATTCGACACTTATTGGGAGACTACCAATGGAAATAAGACTCGAAATATAATGACATAAATGATAAATCACCTAGTCATTACAAATATATATGGGTATGTTTGTAGTGATGATGAGGGTATTTATGGTTTATGTATTGGTGGAGTGTCAATGAAAATAAAACTCGTTCTAGCCGACCAGAATGGGTTAGCGACTCTAGCTCGAGTTATGTAGCCTGGTTTTTCAAAAGTATAGATGACGAAAAAGGTTTTTAAGAGTATTTAAATTATGTCATTGTGAAAAACTATTAAATGTGGATTAACTGACATTGAATTTTATTGAATTAATGACTTATTCCTTTGTGTTGTTTGTGCATGTTAAATGTTAATCCCATTGCAGGTAGGTGGACGGAGAAGGATGATTTTGAGTAGGGGATTAGAGACTTTTGTTTTTGCTGTCTCTTTATCCATTCTTTTGTAACTTAAATTGATTGTAATTGAAGTGACTAATGGTACTATGAATATTTTTTTTGTACATGATATTGATCATGATAACTAGTAACACGGGATATACGTAGCTATGGGTGTTTTGGAAACCCATAACTAATTGTATGCGAATGTTACTAGGTTATATTAATGGATTATATTTTTCTGCTATCGAATGTTATATGTTACTTATGGTTCAAAGATAGGGTGTGAGAGTGGAGTGAAAATTTAAAAATTAATTTAATCACTCGGTAATTATGATTGATTGTTAAACGTATGGAATTGGATTAAATAAATGAAAAATTTTCAAGGGTATAATTTCGGGTCGTTACAATATGGTATCAGAGCATAGTTAATCCTGCGACCTAGGGTATGGCCTTGCATGCTTCTTTGTATCCTTATGTGTTGCAGTTGTTTGAATGATGTTAAATGTTAAGTGTTGTGTGCACTATATTTATACAATTCACGTACTAACAATTGAGTGAGTACAGGTGATTATGACAAGAAGAGGAAGAGGGAGAGGGGCGAGTCAGGACGTCCTGAATGATTTGTTAGCTCAAATGGTGGCGGCGCTACAGCAGGTCAATGCGAACTTGCACAATCTAAACCAGAACCCAACACCGAGTCTGAGTTCACATCCACTAGTTCCACCAGGACCGGCGGAATATCGGGGCTTAGATGAGTTCTGCAGGAGGAACCCCACTCAGTTCCAAGGGGGATTTGCTCCTGAAGCTGCCATCGAGTGGATCCAAGGGTTAGAGCGGATCTTCAGAGCCATGAACTGCACTGAGGCTCAGAAAATCACCTATGATACTTACATGCTGGTGACCGAGGCTGAGAATTGGTGGGAATATACTCGGCTGCAGATGGAAGTCGAAGGTCGACTGATCTCCTGGGTTACCTTCAAGGAGAAGTTCCTACACAAGTACTTTCCTGCTAATTTGAAGAGGAAGAAGGATATGGAATTCCTGAAGCTGGAATAGGGGAACATGTCAGTCGGAGACTATGCGGCCAAGTTTGAGGAGTTGGCCCAGTTTTGCCCCTACGCCGAGTTGGAAATGGACGGAAGGTCCAAATGCGCCAAGTTCGAATCGGGTTTGAGGTCCAAGTTGAAAAGTATGTTTGGGCACCAAGAGATTGCTGATTTCCCTACCCTGATGAACAAGTGTAGGGTGTATGAAGAAGATTTGGCAGCTGATGAAGCAGCGACATCTAAGGTGGTTCCTCCCAAACACTTTGGACCTCAACGAAACTTCCCTCACGGAAAAGGGAAGGGGAAGGCGTTTCATGAGGAGAGAAAGCCTTATTTTCCTCCGACGAGTAATCAGAGTTATCATTCGCATAGGTCGAGGACTCATCACACTGCTGGAGGGTCCCGGTTGAACGCTCCCTCTCTGTGCAACAAATGTGGCCGAGTGCATATCGGTGACTCGTGCCCCGGAATGGTGCTCACTTGTTTTCATTGCAAGGAAGTGGGACATGTTCAAAGAAATTGTCCTAAGATACCGCAGAGCATGAATACTATGAGGGTTGAACGACCTCGATCCACAGGCAAGTTGTTCACCATGAGTGGGGCAGAGACATCGGGCGTTGATGGCCTGATTAAAGGTAATTGCATGGTGTCAGGTATTCCTCTTTTAGTGTTGTTTGATTCGGGAGCGACACACTCCTTTGTATCCATTGATTGCGTGGACCGACTGAATTTACAAACTGAGTCGTTGCCTTACGACTTGGTCGTATCCACCCCAACTGATGTGCCTGTGGTGGTGTCGACAGTTGTGTCTCGGTGTCCAGTGGTGGTAAACGGTAGGGATTTTACCGTGGATTTAATCTTCTTACCACTATCCCAGTTAGATTTGATTTTGGGGATGGACTGGTTGTCAGAAAATCATGTGGTGCTTAATTGTGCTGATAAGACCATGACGTTTGGAAATCCAGATGGGATTTCGGAGGGAGTCAGTGGTTTGGGGCCGATGTCGGCAAAGGAAGTCAGGACTTCCTGTAAGGAGGGAGGGACCGTGTTCATGTTGTTGGCGTCCCTGGAGGGCATTGAGAAGTCCAAGGTTAAGGACATTCCCGTAGTTCATGAGTTTCCGGAAGTCTTTCCTGGTGATATTCCGGAATTACCTCCCGTGAGAGAAGTTGAATTCTCCATTGATTTAGTGCCTGGAATGGGACCCATCTCTATAGCTCCTTATATAATGGCTCCGTTAGAGTTAACTAAGCTGAAAAAGCAGGTTGAGGAATTGTTAGCTAAGAAATTTATTCGCCCAAGTGTCTCGCCGTGGGGCGCGCCTGTTTTGCTAGTTAAGAAAAAGGACGGTAGTATGCGATTGTATACCGACTACAGGCAGTTGAACAAGGTTATGATTAAGAACAAATATCCATTACCCCGGATTGATGACTTGATGGATCAGTTGAGAGGGGCAATATTGTTTTCTAAGATTGATCTTCGATCGGGCTACCATCAACTTCGGGTGAAAACCGATGACATCCCGAAGACTGCTTTTAGGACAAGGTATGGACATTTCGAGTATTTGGTCATGCCTTTTGGTGTAACAAATGCTCCAGCAATATTTACCGACTACAAGAATAAGATTTTTCATCCATATTTGGATTCATTCGTAGTGGTATTTATTGATGACATTTTGGTTTACTCCAAAAGTCGAGAGGAACATGCAGAGCACCTGAGGATTGTTCTAGAACTCTTGAGTAAGAACCAGCTGTATGCGAAATTGTCTAAGTGTGATTTCTGGTTGGAGTCGGTGAATTTTCTTGGGCACGTGATAACCAAGGAAGGGGTTGCGGTGGATCCTTCAAAGGTGGAAGCGGTTACGGAATGGGCCGTGCCCAAATCGGTTACTGAAATTCGTAGTTTCCTGGGTTTGGCAGGCTATTATCGGAAATTCATAGAGAGATTTTCGAAGTTGGCACTGCCATTGACTAAGCTCACTAGGAACGGAGAACCGTTTGTGTGGACACTTCGTTGCGAAGAAAGCTTTCACGAGTCAAAATGAAGGTTGACTATGGCGCCCATGTTGGTTCTTCCGTGTACGGATAAGGATTTCAGTCTGTATTGTGATGCTTTCAAGCAAGGTTTGGGTTGTGTCCTAATGCAAGAGGGAAATGTGGTTGCCTATGCTTCTCGTCAGTTGAGAACACACGAGCAAAACTACCCTACGCATGACTTAGAATTGGCAGCAGTGGTCTTCACTTTGAAAATTTGGAGACACCATCTTTATGGTATAAGGTTTGTGGTGTACAGCGACCACAAGAGTTTGAGATATCTGTTCGATCAGAAAGAGCTGAATATAAGACAGAGGAGATGGATGGAATTTTTAAAGGACTACGATTTTGGATTGCAGTACCACCCAGGAAAGGCTAATGTAGTAGTCGATGCACTCAGTCGGAAATCTCTGCACATGTCAGCTTTGATGATTAAGGAAGGAAGGCTGATAGAAGAGTTCAGGGATATGAACCTAGACGTCCAGATGAGACCCCACAGTATGATATTGGGTATGTTGACGGTCACGAATGAACTCTTTGATCAGATCCGAGTACTGCAAGTTGGAGATATTGAGTTGATGGACAAACGGATTTGATGATGAGTGGAAAGGAGACCGACTTTGCAACGGACTCCAGTGGGATGATGCATTACAAGGGGAGAGTGTGTGTGCCTCGTGATGAAGGGCTACGAAATATTATTTTGGAGGAGTCCCATAAGAGTAAGATGAGCTTTCACCCAGGAGCAACGAAAATGTACCAAGACTTGAAGAAATTGTTTTGGTGGTCTGGATTGAAGAGAGACGTGGCGTCATATGTCTCTAGTTGTCTGGTATGTCAGAAGGCCAAGATTGAGCATCAGCGACCAGCTGGAGAATTACAATCCCTAGAAATTCCCGTTTGGAAGTGGGATAGTATCTCCATGGATTTTGTGTCTGGTTTTTCGAAGACTCAGAAGGGTTATGATTCAATATGGGTGATCGTGGATCGATTAACTAAATCTGCTCACTTTCTGCCTATGAACATGAGGTACTCTTTGGAGAGGTTGGCATAATTGTTCATCCGGGAAATTGTTTGCTTGCATGGAATACCGTCAAGCATTGTGTCGGATAGGGACCCCCGTTTCACTTCGAACTTTTGGACTAGTTTGAAAACCGCTTTGGGGACTAAGTTGAAGCTGAGTTCAGCTTATCATCCACAAACGGACGGTCAATCGGAAAGGACGATTCAGTCATTGGAAGACCTTTTAAGAGCCTGCGTCTTAGAACAACCAGGGAGTTGGGATAGCATGTTGTCTTTGATTGAATTTACCTACAACAATAGCTTTCATTCGAGTATCGGGATGGCACCTTATGAGGCGTTGTATGGTAGGAAGTGCCGAACTCCAGCGAGTTGGTTTGAAATTGGGGAGAACTTGATATTGGGACCCGAAGTGGTCCAGGAGACGACGGATGCGATCAATAAAATCCGGGAGCATATGAGAATCGCCCAAAGTCGACAGAAGAGCTATTATGATAAGAGACGGAAACCTCTTGAATTTAACGAGGAAAATCATGTTTTCATGAGGGTTGTTCCGACTACCGGTATCGTTAGAGTTTTGAAATCCCGTAAGTTGACACCTCGATTTATTTGGCCTTATCAGATATTGAAGAGAATTGGGCCGGTAGCGTATCGTATTGCTTTACCTCCGTTGTTGTCCAATCTCCATAATGTATTTCATGTGTCTCAGTTGAGGAAATATGTTGGAGATCGATCTCATGTGGTTGAGTCTGATCAGATAGAGTTGAAGGATAATTTGACCTTCGTGACGTTGCCCGTGAGAGTCATGGATACCAGTATAAAGAGATTGAGAGGCAAGGAGATTGCCCTGGTAAAGGTGTTGTGGAGCCAAGTGGACGAAGGAGACGCTACTTGGGAAGTTGAGCAAGAGATGAGGGAGGATTACCCTCATTTGTTCGAATCAAGGTATGTTTGATTTTCGGGGACGAAAATTATTTTAAGAGGGGGAGGATTGTAACACCCCAAATTCTAAGTCTTTAAAATTATAGTATCAGTCCTCGGATCCTCGCTTGAGCGAGAGATTCTCGCTTGAGCGAGAGAGGTTCACCTGGGAGGGTGAAATCCTGGGCTATACTGGAGGGTTCTCGCCTGAGCGAGAGATGTCTCGCCTGGGTGAGAAATGGCATTTGGGGCTGGTTGACACTGTGAGATTCTTGCCTGAGCGAGAATCCCTCGCTAGAGCGAGAGGAAGCCTGTGGACACTGTGAGATTCTCGCCTGAGCGAGAGGGTCAGAGTTGAGTTTTTAAAATGGGCGGGATTTTCTCGCTTGAGCGAGAGAAAGCTCGCTTAAGCGAGAACCCGACGAGATCATTAAATGAGGGAAAACCCCAAACACATTTCAGGTTAAGAATTGAAGAGAGGTGAGAGAAGAGAGCATTTATATGGTCTAGGAGCTTTGATTCTTGTTCAAGAGCTTGAGAAGAGGTAAAACTCTATATCCTAACTCTCTTCTTCCCTTGAGAACCCATTTTTGGTATTATGGATCTCTTCTCAAAGTGTGTAAAACCATGGAAACTCTCTCTTTCGAGTTATGGTTCATTTTATGTCGCTTATACCTTATAAAATCTTGGATTTGAACTAGTATTCCAAGAATGGAAAGGGGTTTGTGGGTTGATTCATGGAAACCCAAAACCCTAGAGAGAAAATGAGGTTAGAGAGGAAAGATAGGTAAAATGCTAGAGGTAGAAGATGAGTTGCTTCACTATGTTAAAATATGAGATGATATGTATGTTTTAGATGGTTGAAAACTCTTAATGAAAGTAGTATAGAACCATTGAGAAAATGATAAATATCTTGTATGTTTAAATGATGCAATATAACTTGTTTATTTGTTATTGGAAATGAATGACTGACATTGTGTTATGTGGTGGGAATGAGGAAAGATCCTAAGTTTGGAGGAGGTGCCGGTGGAACTTACGAAGTCACCAAAAACCAAACCCAACACTCATCGAGGTAAGGATAAGTCTTTAATTTATGCATTATGTAGAAAATGCGTGGACTTTCTGTTATGGATGATGAATAAAATGTGAATCACTTAATCATTATGAACATATATGGGTATGTTGATAATGGTTAGAAGTGAGCAAATGAAATAAATATTATTGGGGGAGTACCAATGGAAATAAGACTCAAATGAAATAAATATTATTGGGGGAGTACCAATGGAAATAAGACTCAAATGAAATAAATATTATTGGGGGAGTACCAATGGAAATAAGACTCAAATGAAATAAATATTATTGGGGGAGTACCAATGGAAATAAGACTCAAATGAAATAAATATTATTGGGGGAGTACCAATGGAAATAAGACTCAAATGAAATAAATATTATTGGGGGAGTACCAATGGAAATAAGACTCAAATGAAATAAATATTATTGGGGGAGTACCAATGGAAATAAGACTCAAATGAAATAAATATTATTGGGGGAGTACCAATGGAAATAAGACTCAAATGAAATAAATATTATTGGGGGAGTACCAATAGAAATAAGACTCAAATGAAATAAATATTATTGAGGGAGTAACAATGAAAATAAGACTCAAATGAAATAAATATTATTGGGGGAGTACCAATAGAAATAAGATTCAAATGAAATAATTATTATTGGGGGAGTACCAATGGAAATAAGACTCAAATGAAATAATTATTATTGGGGGAGTACCAATGGAAATAATACTCGACACTTATTGGGGGAGTACCAATGGAAATAAGACTCGAAATATAATGACATAAATGATAATTCACCTAGTCATTACAAATATATATGGGTATGTTTGTAGTGATGATGAGGGTATTTATGGTTTATGTATTGGTGGAGTGCCAATGAAAATAAAACTCGTTCTAGCCGACCAGAATGGGTTAGCGACTCTAGCTCGAGTGATGTAGCCTGGTTTTTCAAAAGTATAGATGACGAAAAAGGTTTTTAAGAGTATTTAAATTATATCATTGTGAAAAACTATTAAATGTGGATTAACTGAAATTGAATTTGATTGAATTAATGACTTATTCATTTGTGTTGTTTGTGCATGGTAAATGTTAATCCCATTGCAGGTAGGTGGACGGAGAAGGATGATTTTGAGTAGGGGATTAGAGACTTTTGTTTTTGCTGTCTCTTTATCCATTCTTTTGTAACTTAAATTGATTGTAATTGAAGTGATTAATGGTACTATGAATATTATTTTTGTACATGATATTGATAATGATAACTAGTAACACGAGATATATGTAGCTATGAGTGTTTTGGAAACCCATAGCTAATTGTATGCGGATGTTACTAGGTTATATTAATGGATTATGTTTTTCTGCTATCGAATGTTGTATGTTACTTATGGTTCAAAGATAGGGTGTGAGAGTGGAGTGAGACTTTAAAAATAAATTTAATCACTCGGTAATTATGATTGATTGTTAAACGTATGGAATTGGATTAAATAAATGAAAAATTTTCAAGGGTAGAATTTCAGGTCGTTACAGTGATTGCTATGGCAGCTCAAAAGGCATGGCCTATCTACCAGTTGGACGTGAAATCAACATTCATCCATGGAGATTTACAAGAAGAGGTATTTATCGATCAACATCCTTGTTATGTAAAGCTTGTCAATGAGCACAAAGTGTATAAGTTAAAGAAAGCTCTATATGGATTAAAACAAGCTCCACGAGCTTAGTATAATCGTATATAAACTTATTTTTTGAAGGAATTATTTCAAAATGTCCTTATGAACATACACTTTTTATAAAGACTGAAGATGGAGGAAAAATGCTCATTGTTTGCTTATATGTAGATGATTTAATCTACACTAGAAATAATATAGATATGGCTGAATTTGAGATGTCTGATCTTAGCATGATGCATTACTTTCTTGGCATTGAAGTAGTGCAATCTTCTAGTGGAATTTTTATCTCTCAAAATAAGTATGTGCGAGAAATGTTGGACATGTTTCATATGAAGGATTGTAATACTGTAAACACTTCATCCGAGTTTGGTATGAAGCTAAACAAAGATGATGGAGGAAAGAAGGTTGATGACACTAATTATAAACAAATAGTGGGGAGTTTAATGTATTTGATAGCAACAAGACCTGATGTAATGCATGCTGTAAGTGTGATTAGCAGGTACATACAATGTCCTACAGAGATTCACCTCTTAGCTGTAAAAGAATTTTTCGTTACTTGCAAGGTACTAAGGACAATGGGTTGTTCTACAAGAGTGGAGAAAAGTCAGATCTATTTGGTTTTACAGATAGTGATTATGTAGAAGATTTAGATGATCGAAAAAGTACATTTGAGTTTGTTTTCATGATGAGAATAATAGTTGTTTCATGGTTATCAAATAAGCAACCTATTGTCACATTATCATCCACTGAAGCTGAATTTGTTGTTGCAACAATTTGTGCTTGTCATGCTATCTGGCTAAAGAAAATCCTTAAAGAGTTGCATTTTAAGGAGGATGAACCTACTTAGATTTATTGTGACAATAGTTCAGCAATAAAGCTTTCAAAAAATCAAGTTTTACATCTTAAAACAAACATATAGATGTGAAGACCAAATTGCTGATATTCTAATCAATCCTCTAAAGTTTCCTGTATTTCAGAAGCTCAAGATGTTTCTTGGTGTTTGTACTTCAAAGTTTTAAATTTGAAGAATGAAGTTTCAAAGTCTTGCTCTTTTTAAACTAGATGTGTGTCTAGAACATCATTTTAAGGGAGAGATTGTTAAGAAAATTAATAATATGCATGTTTTGGTTTCCTAGTATTTAGGAGTGTCAATAATGTTTGTTTTCGTTGCATTACAGTTATGTTTCATAGTTAATAGGTTTTAATTTGCATGTTAAATAGTAATGATGATTTCGGTTATGTATTAGTCTATTTATAGGTTGTTTTGTTTTATCAATGAATAAGTAGAAAACATATATCCCTTGTTTCCTTCTATTGTTAACAGTCCTATCCTCTTACACCTATTTGGGATTTTAATGTAAAATGGCTTAGTTCTGTGAAAAATATTTTCAAAATATCTAAATTCGCATAAGCAGTATATATACATATTATTTTTTCATGATATATAATATAAAATAATAATTGGTTGAGTGGTTGTGACTCTTGGATATGAATTGTTGGTCTTGAGTTCGATCTGAAGTTTACCTTTTTTTGTTCTAATTTAAATGCTTGCAAAAATTAAAATAAGAATGTGCAAAAGGTAGGAATCAAACACGGGCATGAAATATGCTAAGGAAACATATCTACCACTAAGCTACACGGCCAAGTCATGTTTTATATAGAACGATTATTTTATATATACATGCTATTTTATGCGTATAAATTAAAAAACGGATGAACACACCTACTGGGATTCGAACTCGGACACCCCTATTGCCAAACAATGTAACTACTGTTTGGGCTATGTGACATTTCGTTTCATTCTTGAAACGTTTTGGCTTATACCCATTCGGATCAGCTGATGTTAAATCCAAATGTGCTCTATTCCACCAAGTGGTATGAGTTTCTCTATAAATAGAGACCCTCAAAGCCATAATCATCATCCAAAAATTCAAGCCTAGAAATCTTCCTTCATTTCTCTAATGCATAAGAGAATTGTGGGAAACATAAATTTGTAAAATACTTTTGAGAGGTACGCTTGTTGTGCTTGTGCAAATCACATCAAGGTTTCCAACTCACCATAAAATCTTGCTGACGCTGGAAGTTGCGAATCTGATTGAAAGTGCACGCCGAAAGAAGCCACAGGAAGCTCACTCAAAGAGGTAAAACTTTTATGTAGAACTTGAGTGGAAATTCAGCCATTAAATGGGTCACATTATTGGGCCAAAGTGAGTATTGTTGCTACACGTTATTGGGCTGGCCTCATGGGATTTTAGAAGAAGGAAAGATACAAATTATTTTCAAGCAAATTATTATTATAAAGAGAATAAGCTCAGAACCAAAGAGGAGTTTTTATTATATCTCTCGTTTAGGGTTCATGAGTATTATTTGCTGCTTTTAAATTGGTTTATTTTTCTATCTCTCGTTGTCTGAATGTTTTCTAATAAGTTTTAGCGATTGGTTAAAGTCTTATGAGTTTTTATTATATTTTTAATGGTGCGTACTTTTTCACTGCCATGAAACTCCTCCTTTAGTGTATCTCATGCTTCTTTGGCACTTGTAGCTCCCATTATTTTTGGAAAGATAGTCTCCGCCAAGGCTTGTTGTAGAATAATTAATGCATTTGCGTCTTTTTGCACATTCTCCTTCAACTCCTTTCTCTGAGCCGCAGTAAGAGTTAAAGTATTCTCTGGAGTAGCGAATCTTTCTTCTACAATGTCCCATAAATCTTGAGACCGGAATAAAGTAGTCATTTTTGTGCTCCAAAAATCATAGTTTTCTCTAGAGAAAATTGGAATGGGAATACATGATGATTGAATAGTACTAGCCATAGCTCAATGGGTATAAAGTGATATTCTACGCCCAGTGTATGACCGAAACGTAGCTTTGATACCATTGATAGTATTTGAGGAAAGATAGTAGATATAGTGATAGAAACAAGGTTTTAGAATTGATTTAGATAGCAATTGTCAAACTTAATTAGATTGGAATAGGAATACACAATAAATATTGTATTTAGAATAGCTTGGAGGTTTTGGCTACAATTCATGCATTGCATACTTCACAAATGAAGGGTGAATTCCTATTTATAGGCTTTCTACAACACTTAAGAAAGACTAGAAAGTTCCATACATTTCTAGCCTCTATTGTCTCAAGATTTCTAGAGAATTCTATTGTCTAGCATTTTGTAGAATGTTCTAGAGATGCATATTACTTTTCTTCTTCTACTAGTTGTTTCTAGTTTCTTATAAATAAGTGTTTAGACTTCTAGAAACTTCTATCATTATTTTGCTAAGCACCTACACTAGAATCTACTAGAAGCTTAGGAGATAATTATAGATATTAGGATATAAAACCACTACTTGTTTCTACATAAGTGTGGAAGCTTCTAGAAATGTGCATCAATATTTTAACATTCCTCCTTGATGCACATTTTTGTAACTCCTAACATCGATCGTAGTTGCTCGAACTTCAGCCTTGGTAATGCCTTTGTAAATATGTCTGCAATTTGATCTTCGGTCTTGCAATACTCGAGCCTTATTTCTTTATTTTCATTTGTTTCTCTGATAACATGATATTTAATTGCGATATGTTTTGTCCTGTTGTGATGGACTGGATTCTTTACAATCGTTATCGCCGATTTGTTGTCACAATAGATTATCGTAGGCTCCGTCACTTCATCTCCCATACCATTGAGTATTCGTCTAAGCCATATAGCTTGGTTGGTCGTCTCTGTAGTTGCTACATACTCAGCTTCTGCTGTTGATTGTGAAATGATTGCTTGCTTCTTAGATGCCCAAGAAAATATTCCTGATCCAAGTGAGAAGGCATAACCTGATGTGTTTTTCATGTCATCCATCGAACCTGCCCAATCACTGTCACTGTAGCCATGCAATGTTGAGCTGGTTTTGGATTTATACCATATACCAAACTCTTTTGTTCCTTGTAAGTATCTGAGAATTATTTTTCCAACTCCAAAGTGGATTTGACTTGGGCTTTGCATGAATCTTGATAGAAGACTTGTGTCATACTTGATATCAGGTCGTGTGGCAGTGAGATATAAAAGACTCCCGATCAAACTCCTGTAGATAGATGCATCTGCATGTGGAGATCCATCGTCCTTTTGTAGCTTCTCATTACTGGTTTGCATTCACTCATCTTGAACTTCTTTAGTAGTTCTTCAGTGTATTTCTTCTGTGAGATGAATATGCCTTCTTTTCTTTGATTTACCTCAATTCCGAGGAAATAGTGCATTAAGCCTAGGTCTGTCATCTCAAATGTCTTCATCATGTCTTCTTTGAACTCTATTATCATCTTTATATTGTTTCCAGTGTATATAATATCATCTACGTACAAGGAAACTATTAGAGTATCATATTGACCTTGGGTTTTAATGTATAGTGTAGGCTCACTCTTACTCCTCTTGAAACCTTTGTCAATGAAGTACAGATCAATTCTACTATACCATGCTCGAGGAGCTTGCTTCAAGCCGTATATAGCCTTCTTCAAACGTAGCACTTTGTTCTCGTTACCCTTGCTCGTGAACCCTTGTGGCTGCTCCACATAGATCTCTTCTTGAAGTACTCCATTGAGGAATGCGGATTTGACATCTAGTTGGTAAATGCTCCATCCTCTTTCTGCTGCAAGAGCTATTAGAGCTCTTATAGTGTCTAGACGAGCAATTGGTGCAAATGTCTCATTATAGTCAATTTCTGGTTATTGAGTGTAGCCCTTTGCTACTAGTCTCGCTTTATGCTTCTGTATACTGCCATCAGGATTGAGCTTTATTTTATAGACCAATTTTATTCCAATGACGTCTTTATCTTTTGGACAATCTACTAGTTCCCACGTGTTGTTTTTCTCGATCATTTTTATCTCTTCTTCTATTGCCTTGACCCATACTTCTTGCCTTGATACTTCTTCAAAGCTTCCAGGTTCAACTATGGTCAAGTTGCATGTCTCATATATATCTACCAAAGATCTTACTCGTCTCGGAGAAGATTCTGGTGAAGATAGTTCGTATGGGAGTGTAGTTGGCATACCTAGGTCTTCTGCCGCTTCTTCTACTTCTCTTGTTACTTGTGGTTGTTGTGTGGGTATGTAGATGTTGTGTCGCTCAATCTTTCGTTCATTCCAATTCCAAGATGTACTTTCATTTACTTGAACATCTCGACTGATGATAAGTTTCTTCATTTCTATATTGCATATATGACAGCCTTTTGATTGTGTGTTATATCCCAAGAAGATGCCTCTTATAGTCTTGTCTTCTAGTTTGTGTCTCTTTTCTTTTGGGACATGTATGTAACAGATGGATCCAAAGACTCTTAGATGTTTAGCTGATGGCTTTCTACCGCTCCAAGCTTCTATAGGAGTCTTACCTTCGAATGCCTTTGTTGGACACCTATTCATTATGTAGACAGCTGTGTAAACTGCTTCAGCCCAAAAAGTATTTGGCAAACCTTTCTCCTTGAGCATCGATCTAGCCATCTCCATGACTGTGCGGTTTTTCCTTTTAGACACTCCATTTTGTTTTGGGAGTGTATGCGACTGTAAGTTGACGCTCTATGCCTTCATCCTCACAAAATGTATCAAAGTCACGAGAATTGTACTCTTTGCCACGACCACTTCTAAGTACTTTAATATGTTTCCCGCTTTGCTTCTCAACGATGGCCTTGAACTTCTTGAATATTTCAAACACTTATGATTTTTCTTTCATAAAGTAGACCCACGTCATTCTAGAGAAATCATCAATGAAAAGGATGAAGTACCTGTTGTTAGTGAGTGATGGCGTCCTTATTGGTCCACATACGTCAGTGTGGATAAGCTCCAACAAGCGTTTTGCTCTCCAAGGTTTCCCACTTGAAAATGGTAATCTGTGTTGCTTGCCGAGTAGACATCCTTCACAAGCTCCTTCATTTTCTTGGATGCAAGGAAGATCTCTCATCATTCTTTTCTGATATAATAGTTTTAAGGTTTGATTGTTTAGATGGCCAAATCTTCGATGCCATAGCCATGATTCATCAACTTGCACCTTTATGGCAATGTTAGTAGCATATTTCCAAGTTATTGGAAAACTTCTATTTCTTTTCTCCATTTTAACTTGGGCTATTTCAAGCTTTCTATTATTGTCATATATATTTCATGTATCTCCCTCAAAGTGGAGAGAGCAGCCTTTCTCCATCATTTGGCCAATACTCAAGAGATTCTCTTTAAGATTGGGAACTAATAAGACATCTTTGATAAGTCACGTACCTGACTGTGTCTCCACCCTGACAATGCCTTTGCCTTTGGACTCCACCACAGTGCCATTACCCAATCGAACTTGTACTTTGACGGATTCGTCAATATCTCTGAAAATGCTCCCGTAATTAGCCATGTGGTTACTACAACCACTACCCAAATACCAATTTTCTTCTTTATCACGATCAGGGACTTGGTTGGTGTAAGGACCCAAATTCTACCCTTGAAAATATTTCTCACTTTAATATGATATTCTTATCATCTCTATTCCTCTTCAGTTAAATGACATTCAATACTTCTAGTGGTGTAGATGCATGAATATGTCTGCCAATGTCATCAACCTTTTGTAGAGTAGAATCTGGTTTAGAGGTTGCCAATTCAGTCTACTTTCCTGACCTTAGGGTAATGGCACTCACATTTTTCGGGTTAATCACAATTTGAGAAGGTAACTTGTCAGAATTCTGCGATTGCAATGTGTTCAATGAAGTAGCCATTTGTCCCATTTGTGTGATCAAATTCTGAATAGAAGATTCTTGTCTCTGAATAGAAGCTCTGGTTTCTTGTTGGAACTGAATGTTCTGCATTGTCATTTGCCTCACCAACTCTTCCAATGACGGTTCACTAGGTACAGGTGGAGGATTATTAATCACTTGTTGCTGCCTTTGTTGTTGAATTGGTGGGGGAACATAAGGTCTATTATGTCCAACATTGTTGTTCTGAAATGGTGCATGAGGAGGTTGTTGTTGTGTGTGATCAGATCACTTGAGATTTGGATGATTTCTCCAACCAGGGTTGTATCTGCTTGAAGATGTATCATAATTTTGCTGTTGTTGATTTGGTATGTTGTTGTAGATGTTTGCAGCATAAGCCTCAGGATGATCAGCAGTTCTTGGCTCAAGCAGAGAAGGACAAACATCACTATAATGGTCAGGTGAGGTGCAAATGCCACATACTCTTGCCATTGGTTGTTTTTGTTGATTCATGGCTAATTGAGTGACCAATGTGGTGAGGGAATCAATTTTTCTCTCAAGCTTTTCTTGCCTCACCGAATCAGTCCCAACATCATGCACACCTCTCACAAGTATGGCATCACTACTCCTTGCATTGAAGTGTTGAGAGTTAGAAGCCATCTTCTCAATCAAACCTCTATCTTCAAACGGAGTCATGTCTCCAAGAGCACCTCCACTAGCTGCATCAATAATACTCATGTCCATGTTGTTCAAACCTTCATAAAAATATTGGAGTAGGAGTTGCTATGAAATCTGATGATGGGGGCAACTTGCACATAACCTCTTGAATCTCTCCCAATACTCATACAAACTTTCTCCATGTTGTTGCCTAATCCTAGAAATATATTTTCTGATTGCAGTGGTCCTGGAGGCTGGGAAGAATTTACCAAGGAATGTCCTCTTCAGGTCACCCCAACTTGTGATGGATCCAGGAGCCAAATAGTACAATCAATCTTTTGCAGGGCCTTCAAGTGAATGAGGGAATGCCTTCAAACAAATGTGATCTTCTTGGACATCATGAGGTTTCATGGTTGAACAGACAATATGGAACTCCTTAAGATGCTTATGAGGATCCTCACCTGCAAGTCCATTAAACTTTGGCAACAAATGGATTAGTCCAATTTTAAGCACATATGGCACATCCTCATTAGGATACTAGATGCACAAGCTATCATAAGTGAAATCAGGTGCAGCCAGCTCCCTTAATGTCCTCTCACGAGGACCAGGAGGAGTAGGTGGTTGAGCCATATTTTCAGAGTGCACAAAATTTTCAGAATACTCAGAATCAGACAATGCAACAAAATGCACAAAATCAGTATATTGCTAAAAATGCACAGAAACAGGAATAAAATCAGAAATAGAATCAGAATCAGAAACAGAATCAGGTACACTATGGAAAGGTAAATTTCTACTCTGTCTAACTAACCTATGATATGTTCTATCAATTTCAGGATTTATTGGATGCAAATGGCCTGTATTTCCCCTAGTCATGCAATACAATCAACAGTAGGAAAAAAGTAATGCAGAAGTAATGGAAATTCATGTTATAATTGTAGAATCAACCAAGTATTTGCATCAATAACATCCTAAAATCATATAGAACATGTACAAAAAGTTTCAAGAAAAAATTCAAAGCCTAACTATGTTAAAAATACAAAACAGTTTCACTATAAACCTTGAAAAATAAAAAATAAACCTTAAAAAATAAAAAAGAAATAGTAAAAAGGGTTTTTCGGATTTTTGGTTCGGAGCTGATAGTCTTTGTATGTGGCAGTGGGTATAACTTATTTTTCTACCCCAAATGCATATGTCATATGTCCAATTCTGATATACGGAGACAAAGTTATCCTAAAAACAAATTTTCAACTATTCATTATTCACCGTAAAGTTGTATCTCACAAACTACAGCTCGGAAAGTGGTTTTGCTTTCTCTGGTGTTCAATGTGGGATGAAAGAAGTGTGGAAACAAAATTTCATGCAAAAATTCCACCCACGGCTATATAAACCAGCAAAACAGAATCACATAAATCATGAAAAATGGCAAAATAGTGAACAGTGAACAGTGCACATTAACAACTTTTTGCACCAATATCAGAATTTTCACCAAAAATGCACTATAGAAATGACTAACTAAACTACACTAAACTAAGCTTTATGAAAATACAAAGAACCTTTGTATGAACCGATAATCCCCGGCAGCGGCGCCAAATTTGGTCGAGGTCGTACTCGATACAAATAATATAATAATAAAGTATAGTACTAGGAAGTGACTCCTAGGTCGTTTCCCAAGGATTATCTTTCAGACAATAGTTCAAACACCTTGTACTCACACACACAAATGGGGGTTTTGTTGTTTTTATGGTATGAATCTAAAACTAAAACAGAAACAGTAATTGACAGAAAAGTGAAACGGCTAAACCCCTTTGGTTTCCTTAATCACAACTCAATCATCGGTTTCACAGTATCAAAATCATATTCTAATCGTTGAATCCCTAATTTGTTCATAATCAAGTAACTAAGCGATAATCAACTCATAAACAAATTCACACGAACTAAGCATTCATGCACTAGAGAAATGATTGACTAAGCGAAAATTAGTTCACAAATCTATTTCTAAGGAGTTTAGTCCAGAAATTTAGCCTTCCATGGAAGGATTAAGCAAAACCGAAAATGGAGAAGAGCAAAAGACGAAAATGCATAAACCCTAGGAGAGCAAAAGAGGGAAAACGGGAATAACAATGTTCTAAGGCAAAAAAGTCATGTAATGTTCAAGTGTCTCCTACAAAACCGAAAATCATGTGTTTAAATGGTGTAAAACGGAAATGGGCCCTAAACAATGGGCCCAAAACCCAAACGGAAATAAAGATCCTAATACAATATACAATCTTCACTTTTGCACACATCATCCACTTGTAATGTCCAAAATGTCCTTGGTGCCAAATATGACCTGAAAATGGAATTAGATTTAATTAGACTAAATAATATCAAATTAACTCATTTTAGGAATAATAGTCCAATGAAGCCCAAAACACTAAACCATGCCAAACAAAGTCAATTAGACACCAAGAATCATTAACAATGGTAAATTAAGGTTATGAATAGTGTGTAATATATGACTCATTAGTGGAGCATAAGGTCGTCGGTCATGACTCATCTTCTCTTTACCCTTCCCTTGCACAATGTAGCGTTGGGCGCCATAGTTTCGTGGAGGGTTCCCTTTACAAGCAGCAACATCCCTCATCCGCACATTATCCTCATGCATTCTACACTTGTTCACTAGTGTAGGAAAATTAGCAATTTCTTCGTGACTAAACGTCACCCTAAGCTCGGGCTTCAACCCCATCTCAAACTTAACACATTTGGACCTCCCATCCAATTCTAGTTCAGCATAAGGACAATACTGAATCAACTCCTCAAACTTGGCCGCGTACTCCCCCATTGACATGCTACCTTGCTCTAATTGTAAGAATTCCATCTCTTTCTTCCTCATCAGGTCTGCAGGGAAATACTTCTGAAGGAATTTACCCTTGAAGTTTCCCCAAGTGATGATTTGCCCTTCCGCCTCCATCTGTCTCCAGACCATTTCCCACCAGTTTTTAGCCTCATTTACTAGCATGTAAGTGGCGTATGCCACTTTCTGAGCATCAAAAAAACTCATGGCCCTGATGATCCTTTACAATCCTTGGACCCATTCAATGGCTGCATCAGGGGCGAATCCTCCTTGGAACTGGCTGGGATTCCTCCTGCAGAATTCATCTAGACCTTTGTACTCAGCCGACCCAGGCGGAACTAAAGGTTGGGAACTCGGGCTTGGCGTCGTATTCTGGTTCAGATGCTGCAAATTCTCATTCATGTTCATCAGCACTACCGCAATCTGAGCCAACAAATCATTCTGACCTGATCCCCTGCCTCTTCCTCTTCAAGACATTTCCGTAATCGGGTACCTATACTCATTGGCTCATTAGTAAACCACGTTTTACCAGATAAATCATCACATAACCACACAACAGTTCATCTAAATCACATAGTTAAATCAAACAAAAGTTACAAAGAAGCAAGTAAGGCCATACCCTAGGCCGCAAGATTAACTATGCTCTGATACCATATTGTAAGGACCCAAATTCTACCCTTGAAAATTTTTCTCACTTTAATATAGATATTCTTATCATCTCTATTCCTCTTCAGTTAAATGACATTCAATACTTCAAATTCAGTTATCGTAATGTACTAGAACCCTTTCACATAAAGTAGAAAAACATAATTCATATATTTCCTTATCGGTAAGTACCGCATATGACTAGCTATGGGATTCCAAAATACCCATAGCTATTAATATCCAGCATTACAAAAAGGTAGTACTAAATCAGTTAGGATTTACAATATCCAATTAACAGTTTACATCAAACAAAAAGCAAAATAAGGATTCCGAGTTCTAAGCTCCTCCTGCCTCGAACCGAGTATCCTCAACTACCTCGTTTACCTGCAATGGGATTATCATGACAGATATACACAACAACAAAGGAGTAAGTCATTAATTCAATAAACATCAGTAAATAATAATCCACACTTTTAGGGTTTTAATAGAAGACTTAACATTAAAAGATAAAATCTACATATCATGTTTGTCCGTCTCATGTAACCACATCCAACACTTTGGATTTACCCGTTCATCTCTACCATACCTTGTCACCTCCTTCATCCATACCATTTCAAATCATTATTTTTCACTTGTACGTTTACCTTTCCATTACCACTTAGGGCAAGTCATACACAATACCATGTACGGCAAGTAATACACAATACCACATAGGGCAAGTCATACACAATACCACATAGGGCAAGTCATACACAATACCACTTAGGGAAAGTCATACACAATACCACTTAGGGAAAGTCATACACAGTACCACATAGGGAAAGTCATACATAATATCACATAGGGAAAGTCATACACAATACCACATAGGGCAAGTCATACATGATGTCACATAGGACAGGTCATTCTCTATACCACATCGGGCAAGTCATACATAGATCATATACGTAATCAGAAAATCCACACATTTTCTATTATCATATACCATTAATAACTTCTCCTTACCTTGGTACGTGTCGGGGTTGGTTTTGGGTAACTTTGCAAGTTCCTTCGCTACCTCCTCCAACCTCAGGATCTCTTCTCTCACTTCTCTCTAGGTTAACCCTCATAAATGTGTTTGGGTTCCCTATTTAATGTAATAGCGTCGGGTTCTCGCTCAAGCGAGAAAATCCCGCCTATTTTAAAAACTCAGATCTGACCCTCTCGCTCAAGCGAGAATCTCATAGTCTCAACAGTCCCAAAATGCCATTTCTCACCTAGGTGAGACAACTCTCGCTCAGGCGAGGATCCTCCAGTATATGCCAGGATTTCACCCTCCCAGGTGAGCCTTCCTCGCCCAGGCGAGAATCTCTCCCTCAAGCGAGAATCCTAGGACTGATACTATAATTTTAAAGACTTAAATTTTGGATATTACAGTTGGCATAGAATAGTTGTTGGTCATGTTCACACTCTTCAGTGAAATTGCCCTGATGATTATTTTTGTTGCGACAGTTTTGCTCTGAGCGCCCGAATCTTTTGCAATATTGGCATTGTGGCTTTCCTCGATGCCAACAATGTTTTTCTGAATGGCATGGTTTCTTGAAAATTTTCATGAATGATATTTGTTTTTGATTGTTTCAAGAGATATCTTTAGAAATCTCCTTGCTTCTAAAGAAATCGTTAGAAATCTCTTTATTTCTAGAATATTCCGCACCATTATCATTTCTTCTTTCATAATCTTTATTTTGGGACCTTATCCGAAACTTTGATTGAAATGTATTTTCTAGTGAACCTTCATCATGCCTACTCAATCTTTGCTCATAAGCTTCTAGAGAACCCATTAACTCTGTCACTAATAGAGTAGACATATCTTTGGTTTGCTCAATTGCAGTAACAATTGAGTCATATTTTTGGGGAATAGAAATTATAATTTTCTCAACAATTCTTTGTCAAGAATATTTTTCCCATAGGCTTTCATTTGATTGACTATTTCTTTTATTTTAGAATAATAGTCTTTTATGGTCTCAGACTCTCTCATTTTAAGTAATTCAAACTCACGTCTAAGAGTTTGAAGTTTAATGGTGCGTACCTTTTCACTGCCATGAAACTCCTCCTTTAGTGTATCTCATGCTTCTTTGGCACTTGTAGCTCCCATTATTCTTGGAAAGATAGTCTCCGCCAAGGCTTGTTGTAGAATAAATAATGTCTTTGCGTCTTTTTGCACATTCTCCTTCAACTCCTTTCTCTGAGCCGCAGTAAGAGTTAAAGTATTCTCTGGAGTAGTGAATCCTTCTTCTACAATGTCCCATAAATCTTGAGACCGGAAGAAAGCAGTCATTTTTGTTCTCCAAAAATCATAGTTTTCTCCAGAGAAAATTGGAATGGGAATAGATGATGATTGAATAGTGCTAGTCATAGCTCAATGGGTATAAAGTGATATTCTACGCCCAGTGTATGACCGAAATGTAGCTCTGATACCACTGATAGTATTTGAGGAAAGATAGTAGATATAGTGATAGAAATAAGGTTTTAGAATTGATTTAGATAGCAATTGTCAAACTTAATTAGATTGGAATAGGAATACACAATAGATATTGTATTTAGAATAACTTGGAGGTTTTGGCTACAATTCATGCATTGCATACTTCACAAATGAAGGGTGAATGCCTATTTATAGGCTTTCTACAACACTTAAGAAAGACTAGAAAGTTCCATACATTTCTAGCCTATATTGACTCAAGATTTCTAGAGAAATCTATTGTCTAGCACTTTGTAGAATGTTCTAGAGATGCATATTAGTTTTCTTCTTCTACTAGTTGTTTCTAGTTTCTTATAAATAAGTCTTTAGACTTCTAGAAACTTCTATCATTATTTTGCTAAGCACCTACACTAGAATCTACTAGAAGCTTAGGAGATAATTCTAGATATTATGATAGAAAATCACTACTTGTTTCTACACAAGTGTGGAAGCTTCTAGAAATGTACATCAATATTTTAACAAAAATGAGCTTTTCAAGAAGTTACGTTAAGATAGTGGAATCTTCCATAACTTCTCAATACCTCAAACACCAAGAAAAATTGCATGTTAGGACGACCTATAGTTTTCATAACATAATATATATTAGACCCGGATAAAAATCCCTATGAATTATGGAAAGGTCACAAATAACCTAGTGGAATTATTTTATAATTACAGAACCTTGGTTGTAGAGGAATCTATAAGGTTTTATGAAAGCATCATAATAAAAGGTTTTTAGAACTACACGAGTCAAAATATCAAACCAAAGGCAAACTACCACACTCAAAGGCCTCACTGATAGGATAAGGGCTAGATTAAGTTTAATAGTAATGGAACATTCTAGAGTAGTATCTAAAATAGAACCAAAGAATATAGATACTACTCTACTTGATGAAAGCCTGATGCAAGGGTTACGAATTCTCTCATTTAATAGAGAGACAAGTGAGGTGTAAAACAATGCAAAATGAAAAATGAAAAGACAATTCAATCTTTCTATTACACTTGTAATGACTTTTTTGTCCTTAAAACTAAGTGTAATAATATCACTTGCCTCTCCATTAATGGAGATGGTCCCTACTCAAACTTATGAATAATTGAATTAGAGAGGTCAATTATTGTAGCGAAGTGAGTTTAAAGGATAAGCTTGACGAGGAAAGTAATATGGTAAGAAATAGTTCTAGCTCGATAGCTCAAGTTTCAGTATCCACTTTACTGAAACTTTTTCATTAGTAACTAGATTAGAAGCAACTCGCATCTCATTATCTTTTGATGCACATCATAAGATAAAGCTTTATCTAAAGTATGTGAAAAGTTCATTCTTGAATAGATTAATCAGTGAACAAGCATATATTGCAAAACCTCCGGCTTTGAAGATGATTCTCATCCAAATCACATATATAAGTTTAATGATGAATGGATTTAAGAGAAGAAAGATTGATACAACCTTGTTTAGAAAATCATATAATAAAGATTTCGGTGTTGTACAAATATATATGGATGATACTATTTTTTGTACAACTGATGAATCTCCATGCCAACAATTTTCTAAGCTAAGTAGAAGGAATTCGAAATGAGCATGATGGTAGAACTAAAGTTCTTTCTTGGACTTCATTTAAAGCGAACAATGGATTAGGTCTACATCCACCAGACAAAGTATACAAAAACGATTTCTGAAGAACACGCCAATGTACCCTACAATCATTTGAACAGTGATAAGAAATATAAAAAGGAAGATCAAACGATATATAAAGGTATGATAGGATATTTCTTTTATCTTACGACATTCAGACATGATATCATGTTGAGTGTTTGTTTATGTGATCGATTACAAACTCTTCGAAGAGTAACATATTTATCGACAGTAGATGGTGCTACAAGTGGAGGATGCCACTACATTGAAGATAATCTTTTCTCATTTAAAGCAAGTGGCAGAGTATTGTAGCATATTCAACTACGGAGGTTGAATAATGAATATGTGTTCGTTGCTTGTTACTTTTCACAATTTCTATGTGTCAAGCATCAAGGCCTCTCCCAGCATAGGAAAGTATTCTATTTTATCGAGTCTCTTCAGGCTCGTTGTTCTTAGTTTTGGTTAATTACCAAGCTTCAACAAACTTGTTATGTATTATTTAGTACTTAGTCTCCCCAAGATCTAAATATGTATTATTTATGAGTACGACTCAATGGAGAGAGGATCTTTTTCCATTATTTGTTGTCTGTCTATTTAGACTTATTAATATGTACTTTTCAGCTCTAACGATCTTCAGCCACCTTACAGATTTTTCTAACTCTAGGCTTTACAACAAATACACTCAAACTCTTATCTTTATATATCACTCATTGAGATGATAAAACTATGAACTCGAAAATAAATTCAGGAATGACAATGGGGCCGGGCATGGGTAGTGTATACTCGTGCCCATACCCGCACTATTTGTGGGTACTCGTGCGGGTAGCGGATATCTGCGGGTACCCAACTGGTTTTCAATATATATTTTACAATAATTAATATATAAAATAATTATTACTTAAGTAATATGAATGTATATGATAATTTTATGATTATAATCTTATTACTAAATTTTATTAAGAAATAATAATAAAATAGAGAAATATAATGTTAAATTAATAATAATTAAGTATAAAATATTTAATTAAAATATATAAGCGGATACCTTTAGGGCGGGTATCATATACTCGTTCTCACCCATGAGCTATTTTTGCATGTACTTGTTATGGGTATTTTGACGAGTACACACAGGTCCGTGTATTTTTGTCAGAAAAGATGGCTAATAAATTTCTTGAAATAAAGGAAGAGTAAATACTTAAGGAATAGATAGTTAATGTTATAAGCAACTCAGAACATCCAATGCTTGTGCATTGTATTTTTAAGCTTATCTCAATTTGAAATAATAACTCTACAGTTTAACCTTTGAAGTCCTTCACTATTTATAGCACTAAGCACTAAGCACTAAGCACTAAGCACTAAGCACTAAGCACTAAGCACTAAGCACTAAGCACTAAGCACTAAGCACTAAGCACTAAGCACTAAGCACTAAGCACTAAGCACTAAGCACTAAGCACTAAGCACTAAGCACTAAGCACTAAGCACTAAGCACTAAGCACTAAGCACTAAGCACTAAGCACTAAGCACTAAGCACTAAGCACTAAGCACTAAGCACTAAGCACTAAGCACTAAGCACTAAGCACTAAGCACTAAGCACTAAGCACTAAGCACTAAAAGCACTAAGCACTAAGCACTAAGCACTAAGCACTAAGCACTAAGCACTAAGCACTAAGCACTAAGCACTAAGCACTAAGCACTAAGCACTAAGCACTAAGCACTAAGCACTAAGCACTAAGCACTAAGCACTAAGCACTAAGCACTAAGCACTAAGCACTAAGCACTAAGCACTAAGCACTAAGCACTAAGCACTAAGCACTAAGCACTAAGCACTAAGCACTAAGCACTAAGCACTAAGCACTCAGCACTAAGCACTCAGCACTCAGCACTCAGCACTCAGCACTCAGCACTCAGCACTCAGCACTCAGCACTCAGCACTCAGCACTCAGCACTCAGCACTCAGCACTCAGCACTAAGCACTCAGCACTCAGCACTCAGCACTCAGCACTAAGCACTAAGCACTCAGCACTAAGCACTAAGCACTCAGCACTCAGCACTCAGCACTCAGCACTCAGCACTCAGCACTAAGCAGTAAGCACTAAGCATTAAGCACTAAGCATTAAGCACTAAGCATTAAGCACTAAGCATTAAGCACTAAGCAGTAAGCACTAAGCACTGGGCACTGAGCACTGAGCACTGGGCGCTGAGCACTGGGCGCTGAGCACTGGGCACTGAGCACTGGGCACTGAGCACTGGGCACTGAGCACTGGGCACTGAGCACTGAGCAATGGGCACGAATGTGTGATGAGTTGTGAATGTGTTAAATGGATTTGAGTATGTTTATCAAAATGAGTATGTTGTGAGTGGTTGATTGTTATATACATTTAAGGGATAAGTGTCTCTAAACCATACTTGCTGATATGAATGAGGTATGTGAAAGAGGTAATGCTTTTAAAATAATATGTTTGGAATTTATGCATTATGTTGGAAAATGCGTGACTTTTCTGTTTTGTAAAACGAATTCAATCTATTTGGGGGAGTACCAAAGGAAATATGACTCAAAACGAATTCAATCTATTTGGGGAGTACCAAAGAAAATATGACTCAAAACGAATTCAATCTATTTGGGGAGTACCAAAGGAAATATGACTCAAAACGAATTCAATCTATTTGGGAAATATGACTCGCCGTAGTTGGTTCTTACTCCCTCTGTCTTTCCTTGTATGTGTTGTATATTTGGGTTCAGGTTGTGGAGGTAGCGCATTGGACGCTTGCGGAGAAGAGTACATGATAGAGTAGTAGATAATATGTAATTAATATGTTATATGATGAATATTTGTAATATGAAGAACATGTTAAAGTGAATTCATGTATAAACAACTTTCTTGTAAGTGTATATTGAAGTGGATCTAATGTTTGTATTCAAGGTAATTTTGAGAAAGTGTAATTGTATAACGTATGTATTTGAACGGAAGTGTAATGACATGCTTTTGAAATGAAAGATGTTTGGAATATTTCCGCCTTGTAAATTTATAAATGTATTCTCTCAAGTTTCCAAACTGTTCGAGTAATGTCTTTCAAAAGTAATCACTTCACTTTCACGAATAAGGATTTTAAAAGAGAATTTCCGAGTTATGAAAATCGGGTCCTTACAACAGTTCTCATCATTCATATTCACCCTATAGAATATACATCCCATAATATATATCATATAGCATGCATATGACATTCATTGTGACATCCACACTTCTCATCATTCATATTCACCCTTAATCGTATTCATCAATTTCATTTCCCATACCACATCGGGCAGGTCGAGTTATTACCCCATACCACATCGGGCAGGTTGAGTTATTACCCCATACCACATAGGGCAGGTCGAGTTATTACCCCATACCACATAGGGCAGGTTGAGTTATTAGTCCATACCATATAGGACAGGTCGAGTTATTACCCCATACCACATAGGGCAGGTCGAGTTATTACCCCATACCACATAGGGCAGGTCGAGTTATTACGTTATTACCCCATACCACATCGGGCAGGTCGAGTTATTACCCCATACCACATATGGCAGGTCGAGTTATTACCCCATACCACATTGGGCAGGTCGAGTTCACAATAATTCACTACCATTCCCGGAAGGACACAATAACAGTCCGCTACCACTCCGGGTAGGGCACAATAACAGTCCACTACCACTCAGGGTAGGACACAATAACAGTTCCACTACCACTCCGGGTAGGACACAATAACAATCCACTACCACTCCAGGTAGGACACAAAAACAGTCCACTACCACTCCGGGTAGGACACAATAACAGTTCCACTACCACTCCGGGTAGGACACATTAACAGTCCACTACCACTCCGGGTAGGACACAATAAACTTACCAACACATTACCTCTTTCACATACCTCATTCACATCAATGAGTATGAATTAGAGTCACTTATCCCTTACCTTAGTGAGTGTTGGGGATCGGTTCCGAGTAACTTTAAAAGTCTCCTCCGTAATTTCCTCCAACCTTAGGATCTTTCCTCATTTCCACCAATAACAACAATGTCAGTCATTTATTCAAAATAACACATAAATAACTCGTATTTCATCATCAAACATACAAGGGATTCACATATATTCAAGATTTCCAAAACTACTTCAATACAAGTTTTCAAACATCTAAACATACATGTTTATCTCATATATCAACATCAAAGCACAAACTCATCATCCACCTCTAACATTTCCTCTCTTTCTCTTTATACCCATATTCTCATTTTGGGGGTTTTTGGGGTTTTCATGAATAACCCACAAAACCTTTCCATTCATCAAATATCAACTCTAAACCAAGAGTTTACAAGAGAAAAACAACATAAAACGAACCATAACTAGAAAGGATGAGTTTCCATGGTTCACCATCCTAGAGGATCCTTTCTCGCTCAGGCGAGAATCTCTTGCTCAAGCGAGACTTTCAGGACTGATACTATAATTTTAAAGACTCAAAATTAGGGTGTTACATTAACAATTAGGGTTCCCATTATACTTTATAGGTCAACTGTTTGATTTTTCACTCATTAAGCTCATATCAGTTATCAGTTTCAGAAGTCCTATAGGTTGTGAAAATTATATCAATTGTTTTGTAATCCCAATGTAATTATATTAAATATATATACATATGTCCACATTAAGTATAAATTTCTAACATGTCCATATGCTTCATCTGAGTTAAGTGGGGAAGAATTACTTGCATAGGAGTACACTATGCCAGCTTTGGTGTAACTTTAAATCGGGACTAGTCTAGTTTTTATGGGAGTCGTCGATGAGGTCCACGATTATCATATTGTCGTGAGTGAGGTATGCGACTCCCTGACAGGAGTCGTGTATGAGCAATGCGATTTTCGTATTATCATTAAAGTCGTGTTCTGCAGCCACGATTTTCTTGCAGGAGTCGTGATTTCAGTACATGATTTACGTGAATCGTACGTCCGGAGTGTGAGTCCGATGTATCTATATATATCTCCTACCATTCAAACAAAATCACAGCTTGGAGGAGGAACAAAGCTTAAGGTATATATATTTAAAAGTTAATATATTTAATAGTTTATTGTTTTAATTAATTTCTGGGTTGTTATTTATAGTTTGTTTATATTTATATATAGATGGTGATTATTAGAGATATTGTCAATGATTTTAGTGATGAGAATGACATTGAGCTATGTTGTGATGATAATAACAGTTTAGAGATTAGTAGTAGTGAACGAGTTAACATAACATATGGAAATCGGGATAACTATGTGGTGAATGGTTTTCCCGATGTACAACCATTATATCACTACTCCAAGTACATGCAGTGGTACCTACAAAGGACGAGAAAGTACATCTCTCCAGACAGAGCATATTCATCTGGATCGGTAACATATATTATTTTTCTATTTTTTTGTCTAATTCTTTTTCTTTTTCTATTCTTTTCCTTACATTGATTTTATTTTCAGTATAATTTCATTAAATCAAGTAGAGATCAATATGCTCCTCCAAACGTTCATCACAACCCGATGCAAATAATAAATGACGTCTACTTGCAATGCAATGAGATGATGGAAGCGTTCGCTAAACTACTTTCATCTGCCTTCTCCAACAACAATTATCAAGCTCCTTCGACTCACCACTTTGATATGCCTATTGCACCTGAGTTCCCGCAACACTATGAGAGTCAAACTCAAATGGATACTCATCCGCAGACATTTACCCAAACACCCGTTCCTCAACAACAACATCTATTTCGGTTTCAAAGTTTCGGAGCAATGACTGACTATTACATCCCTCATCAATTCGCATCTTCATCAAATTTTCAAGGAATGTTACCATTCATGTTTGGAACGACTTCAACTACACCCTTGTCAGCATTTCACTCTCAACAATACTATCAACCTACAATGCCTACACAAGTTCAACAAAGTAACATCTATGATGATGAGGATGACGAAGATGATGAAGATGAAGAGGAGCCCCAATTAGTTAGAGGTGGTACAAGACAACCAATACAACCACAATTAAGAGTCCAACCACCTTGAAGGAGAAATGCACCATCATGTGGCACATCATCTCATCGACGTCATTAGGAAATAACTTTCTTTTATTTCTAATTTTGTTTTCTATTATTAAAATGTATGATTTCACATTATTAGTCAAGTTTTCATTTTCCTTTACAAAGTATCTTATTTATATTTTTTTTTATCATTTCGATTTAAAAATATAAAATTTTAAATCTCCTGACTAATACTTTAAAACACCTAACTAAAACTCTAAAACACCTAACTAAAACCTCATGTCTTATTGAAAGTCGTTTTTGGGATAAACGACGACATAAGTCGTGCACCTGATGCATGACTATCATGTCTTTTTGAATCTCATGCCTTCCATGCACGATTCATGTTCAGAGAGTCGCATTGTCCAGACAAGACAATCTCAAAATCGTGGACCCCATTCACAACTCCTATAAAACTACACTAGTCCCGTAAATAAATTTAAAGCTACACCAAAGCTGACATACTGATTTTTCCAGTTAAGTGGTGTCAAACTCTCATTGTTGCTTTGTGCATCTATCAAGGCATGCATATCATCTAAGATATTAACGAATGGCTGAATGGGTAAAGTCACTACATACATTGTTCTTAATCTGACAAAGAAGTTGCTTTATATGATCTTGACCTTGTGACATTTGATTCTATGAGTAAAGATGCTCACATACAAGTGCTTAACCTTTCACAGACAAGTTCATTAACGAGTACTTGCTCTAATTTCATTATTGGTCAGATGTTTTCTTAGGGTATTTTTAGCCTGTGCAAGACCTTGTTAATGAATTGATCCTTCACGATCATAAGAACTATTAGTATATCTTTGTATTACTTAATTTGAAGTGTTCATCATAACTTAGGATTAATATACATTATACAATTTATGGTTTTATCATGAATGTCTTATATGAAAAGAAGATAACATATTTGCATTAAATTAATGTGTATTATTAGTATAAAGTTTTAAATACCATCAATAAATCATTGATTGCCATATTATTAGTGTGATTAATAAAATCCAATGCAGCTAGTAGATGACTACATTTTCTAATTTCTAACCATGATCTTGGGATAATATTGTATGGCGTGTGAATGAAATTAGATTTATCGATAAAGATAAAATTCACTTTACTGACTTCTTCCTTTTAAATTTAACTATTTTTCGATTGTCATCGGCTATATTAAAAAAATACAGTAAATAACAAAGGAAAGACTAAAGAAATCTTCAAATATAATATAATCTTAAATGAATTCATGTATGTCCATATATAAAAATAATTAACAAAAATATATTCGATAATATCTCTTAATCAATGACATGAATATGATTTTATTAGTAATTTTTTAAATATGTTAAATATAACAATTATTAATTATTTATTTACTCATCAATATCAATAATCCATCCAAAACATGATGATATGATAACCTTTAGATCCAACAATGGAAAAATTTGCAAATTAAGAATCTATATGAATTATAAATAATTGACTTCCTCTATTTATTTGCATTCCTAATTGGAAAAAATAAGAGATATTTCGTATATTTTTCTCTCATAGATAATCCTTTTGAAGAAGCATGAATACTTCAGATCAGGAAGAAAACATTTCAAAAGAATGTCAGAGTTATGGCATTCTTTGAAAAATTTACTTCATTGCAAAACACACTCCAAAGAGGTTCATGATCCAAGTAGGAGTAAGCATCATCAGAAAAGTGATCAAAGAAAAAAACAAAGCAAAGAGAGTGATTCAAAACAAGGTAGTCCAACATTTACCCAAGGAAGCAGTGGAATAATTAACCCTGTGACCCATGTAATTGTTCTTGATACCTCAAGTGGTGAAAATAAACTTTGTTGCTACCCTTTTCCTCAAAACAATGAAGATGCAAGTAAAGTTGTGGAAGGATCTCAAATAATATCACCAAGAACTACAAATTTACAGAAAACAAATTGTGTTGATTGTGATCAATGTAACTTTTTCTCAAGGCCAAGGGTGAGGGTAATGGTGAAGAGAGATTCTCCTTCATCATTAAGGGAGAAAATGGAATCCATTGACAAACTTGTTAATGATGATACCTCTGTTGAGCATTCAGGTAAGTACCATTACTTTTTCTCTACTTGATTTAGCATGCTTTTCTAAAACAATGTTATCTATGTTATATTTTCTTTACCTCTTACCACTCTTAACATATTTTATTAAAAGAGAAAGCGATGGAACACTAACTATAACCTAATTGTTGGAACATTTTGAAGGGTATTCATAATTGTTACATATTAGTTATCTCATCCAATAAAATTATGACACATATTTAAAAAAATTAAATAATGAGAAATAATATTAAAATAGTTTTTTATTATTAAGTGTCAAAATTTTATTAGATAAGAAATAGTTAGGTAGATAATTTTGGGACACCTTAATCATTTCGACTTTTGTAACTTTAATATGGGTCTATTGTCCATTCGTTTGTCTGAGATAATGATCCTCTCGCAGAAAATTCTTGTGAAGACAGGAACATATATAAAAATGATCTTGTGGGTGCTATTCAGGGTCCTTTTCTGTTAATAAAATTTTTATTCACCAAAAAGGTTCCCCATCCCAATGAGACTAGTACTATAAAAAGTTTGTTTCAGATTTTGTCGTAATTTCTATCTTTATAAATTATAAATTAGCATTCTAATAGAGAAGATCATAGTTTTTAAAATAGTTTAGATTATTTTCATATGAAGTTGAAGAGAGGATCATAGTTCTTAAAATAGTGTAGATTATTTTCATATGAAGTTCGTGCTTAAGGGTATAAATTGTAAAATACTATTCTCCAACCTGTACCTACCATAAATTTTGATGGATTCAAGTCTTGGAAATTGGATTCAATGCATTTTTGGGATGAATTCAAGTTATATTTTGAATAGTCGTAACCTCTTCCTTTGTCACATATTCTTTTAAAACATATCTTTGTGTTACAATTAAATGCAACAATAAAAATGTTTGATTTAAATCACTATTCTTTATTAATATATGAATGAGAAGAGATTCACTTACTCTTAAAATTATTGTAAGAGTAAGTTTTTTAAACTTAATTCATCTCTTAGCCATTAATTATTAGAAATCTAATGGTTTAGATTTACTCACTAATCAAACCATTGGATTTCCCTAAAATTAATGACTATGAGGTAGAGTAAGTGGATCTCCTCCCTATATTTATATTGATATTATTTATATAGAATATATATTATAAATATATCTTAGTTTTATTTTCATATTTCTTTGTTAGGTCGGCCAAATCTTTTAAATTATGGTTGTAGTCGCGATAGTGATTATAGGTTACTGCAATTATAGTCATCGTTGCAATGTAAATTATTTAATGATTAAAAATATTTTTGAATTTGATGCATTCTAATGTGACCTAAATGTAGTTATGTTGTACAATCACATTGTTATAATTAAGTGTCACACTATAATTATGGATTTATCCTAATATAGTCCCCAATTTAAATTATTCAATTGACAAAATTCTGTCAAGGGTATTGCGACACCAAGATTGGGTCGTACAACAACACCCTGATTTGTTCCTTATTGACTCAAAACTCTACCAGATTTGTTACTAACATAAAATAGCAATTAAAAAGAGTAATTAGCATCATATCATACCGCTTTTAATTTTTGTGTTGTTTTTTGAAAATTTAAATTTGAATATTTTTCTGTCTCTATAATGGGACTACCTTTAACAAGAAATACCTCTGTGAAAATGTTTTAATCTGAAACTCTAGCATGTACATTTTTATGCAGTCATCCAACTTCATAAAGAAGATTCAACTTGGCAGATTGTTGAAAAAATATGCCAAACAAGCAATACTAATTCAGAAACCAAGGCAAAAGAGATTGAATTTGTCTTGAAAGTGCTGAACCATCAAAAAGCATTTGCTAGCTTTGAAGAATGTAGAGAAATGGCAAGAACCAATTCTGAAAAGCTACCAGAAAAGCTTCCTAGATGTTTGGCTGATGGAAATGAACTCTTGAGATTTCATGGCACAATTATTGCATGTTCTCTTGGTATGAATGATGATTATTCTAATACCCTTTGCACTTTAGACCAATGTGGTTTGTGTCAAATTTTGAGGCATGGTTTTTGCATCATAAAACAAGAATTTAATGATGCTGTTGGGGTTTTAACCACTTCTAGTAGTGAAAATGCATTTGATCCAATTGGTTCATCTGATGGGAGAAAGTGTGTTATAGTGTGCAGGGTAATAGCTGGGAGAATCTATAATCCTTTACAAGAGATACAAGAAATGATCAATGATGATTCTGGATTTGATTCTTTGGTAAAGAAAATAAGAGCCGAATCAGATATTGAAGAGCTCTTTGTTTTAAATCCTAGAGCTATTCTCCCTTGCTTTGTGGCAATTTACAAATTGTGAAAGTGTTAGACAAAGTTTTAGTTTCCAAAATAATATTTATTGTAAGGGAAATGTTATTCATAATTTTGGAGTTTGAATCATGGGTCTCAATTTTTGAGGGTGAGGATTCTCTTCTTCATCAATAGGGAGGGAATTACATGAAAATTAAAGGAAAGAAACAATATAATGTGACACTTCTACCACTTAACCTATAATGATTTGATAATTCTCTCCTTAAAATTAATTGTAAAATCAACAACTTTTCTCCCTAGTAATGGAGAGCTATGAAGCACCAATATGGATACGTGTATCGGATACGATATGTATCTGATACGCCGATACACATTTTTCTAAAATATAGGATACAATACGTTCAAGATACATGTATAAAATAATAAAAAAATATATAAAATATGATAAAATTATATGTGTAAATCAAAATATTCAAAGTAGAAATTATAATGGAAATTGCAAATCATTATTCTCCATTAGTGTTTGCTTTCCTTAGTGTTTGCCTTTAAATAAGTTGGTATTTTCCTTAATTATTGGGATGTTTTGATTAAAACATATCATATTTATCCTAGTTTTTTATTGAAAAAGCGTCAGATACGTATCCTATCTATCCTATTTTTTTGTACAAAACGTTTCGGATACGTATCTTAATTTTTTATTTATTATTTATTTTTGGATACTCGATGGACACGTATCCATGACGAATCGGAGCATATCCGTGTCGGATACGTGTCCGACACCGACACGTGACGGAGTTTCACATATTCGTGCTTCATAGAGATGAAGAGGATTCTCAATTTTTGAATGATTTTCTTGCTAGCTGATATCTTGCTAGCTTCACAAACCCGAGAAATTCTGTAATGAAGTGTTAGTGATCACATGCCTTTCACCTAGAGCAATTCCTGCTCAACAACTTAAGAAGTGAACTTTTTTTTGGGTTACTTCAGAAATGATGACCTTGAAACTTGTGGCTTAATTATGAAGTCTTATTTGTGGTTTATATTAGAATTAATCATCATAAAATTTGTATATAAAATAGTAGGAGTCCTATTAATCATCATAAAATTTGTATAGAAAATAGTAGGAGTCCTATATAATAATTTAGATAAGTTATATCACTATAGATATAATTGTCATGAAAAATAAATTATTGTGTAAATATCAAAAGTCTTATTTCTAATTTTATGATGGACAAAATTGAAAATAAGAAAATCAAATAGCATCACTCTTATGAAAATGTATGCACTTCTTATAAATAAGGGGTTAATGTTCGCAATTGTAGACCACAACAATACAACATGAGACACAACATACATTCAAAATAAGAGCAAAACCAATTAATTCTCTTCATCCAATTACATGAGAAATTAAGGCTAATGGATTGTCTACAATTGGAAGATTGAGCATTTGGATTCAAGATAAAGGGTGTCTAAAGTTCATTCAAATATATTTTGAAATGAATACATTAAAGTATGCTTCCACTTTAGTACTATATTCTTTCTCAACGATTTGATGATTGATTTGATTATATAATGATGATATCGCTTATCATCTTTAATATTATATATATTTTATAATAAGATCTCCCATATTAAAGTATATTCATGTCTCATCCCAAGTGATAAAAAAGTGGTAATAGAGCTACTTTTATGTGATATCATTGTGAAATAAGATGTTAAGTTATCATCTATTCATTTGTTGAATTTGGTATAAACTGTTATCCTTATTCATTCCAATGCCTATATTTGATGGTTTGAATTATAATCTGTAGACGCACTACTGATATTCAGAAATTGTGAAAATTTGCAGTGAGATGTGATTCAAAATAATATTTGTGTCAATTTTTCATGTTGCATCACTATGGATAAGAGTTGTACAACCCATTTTGTATGTAGATCCTAACTTTGCACTTTAGCAATCACACCCCTCTCTATAGTGGTTGAGTGTTAGCATTTGAAAACACAGGTTTCAGTGTTAGTATTTGAAAACACAGCTTTCAGGTTCAATCCCCACCGGAATAATTTTTTAAAATTTAAGGTTTAGAAATGTTCAAATACCGACATATTGCAAAAAAAAAAACTACATTATGATGTTTGGTGCAATTGATTAAAGATGAGAGATCCATTGACTCCAATAATAAGTTTCTTAAACTTATTCGACATCTTAGCCATCGATTCTAGGGAAATTCAATGGTTTGAATTAGTGGGTAGATCTAAACCATTGAATTTCCCTAGAATTGATGGCTAAGATGTAGAGTAAGTTTAAAACTTACTCTTAGAGTAAATAAATCCTCACCCTTAATTAAATGTAAATAACTCAAATGCTCAAACAGTATGATTAAATGTAAATAACTCAAATGCTCAAACAGTATAATACTTGGTAACTAGTTGCCTTGGTTATGTAACCTGTATTCTATATCAAGGGTCTTGGTTTCAAACACGTTTCTTAAATAAAATATAGTATATTTTCAAACATTGAATTGGTTGTAATTTTTTTCTGTATGGTGTTGGGTCTCCGTTGAATACCCAATGGCCAACGTTGTTGCTTATCTATTTTCCAGTATTGTGATAACCGCACCAGACCGAACGGTCCGATTGGTTCAATCGCTAACCGAACTTAAAAACGACTTCGTTTTGTAGTCTTAACGGAATGAGTAGTTGGATCGCTTTGAACTGGAGAAATTCTGGTTCGACCGTGCTAAACCCGGTTAAAGCGCAATAACCCAAGGAAAAAACTAGACGGTTCACTTAAAATTTAAAAAAAATGGAACATTACTCTAATATTTTGTTTTATTTCGATCCAAAAAATAGACTGATGTTACTTCAATATAGTTATATAAAATTATTAATTATATAAATTTGTACATTTATATATAATTATATATTTATAGGTAAACTTATTAATTATATTTAAAATCATTCGGTCCGACCGGACGGCTTAACTGTTTAAACCAGTTAGACCTAATACGAAAGCTCTTCCGGCTTGACGTTGTAAGAATGAGATTGCAACTAAGAGGATGAGTGAATTAGTTGTTATAAAATTATGGCCAATTTTTCTGCAAAATCAAGAGTTTAAGTGCAGCGGAAAAATAATGCAGAAAAATAATAATTGAAAAATAGAAAGATAAGGGAGAAGAGAGTATACATGAATTTTATGTAAGGACCCGAATTCTACCCTTGAAATTTTTTCATTTATTTTAATCCTCCCTTACATACATTCATCATCTTACTTAAAACCCTCATGAGTCATGTAACACCCTAAATTTTAAGTCTTTAAAATTATAGTATCAGTCCTGAGATCCTCGCTTGAGCGAGAGATTCTCGCTTGAGCGAGAGAGAGACTCACCTAGGAGGGTGAAATACTGGGCTATACTGGAGGATCCTCGCTTGAGCGAGAGATTCTCGCCTGGGCGAGAGAGGCTCACCTGGGAGGGTGAAATCCTGGAATATACTGGAAGATTCTCGCCTGAGCGAGAGTTGTCTCGCCTGGGCGAGAAATAGCATTTTGGGGATGTGGACACTGTGAGATTCTCGCTTGAGCGAGAATCCCTCGCTTGAGCGAGAGGGTCAGATCTGATTTTTTAAAATGGGCGGGATTTTCTCGCTTGGGCGAGAATAAGCTCCCTTAACCGAGAACCCGACGAGACAACATTTAATGAGAAACCCCTAAACACAATCTAGGGTTTAGAAAAGATGAAGAGTGAGAGAAGAGAGCTTCTTCAAGGACAAAAAAGCTTGGATACTCATCTAAGAGCTCGAGAAGAGGTAAAACTCTAGATTCTAACTCTCTTCTTCTCTTTAAAACCTATTTTGGGTATGTTGGATCTCTTCTCAAAAATGAAGGAAACCATGGAAAGTCATCCTTTTGAGTTATGGTTTGTTTTATGTTGTTTCTCTCTTACAACTCTTGGTTTAGAGTTAGTATTTTGAAAATGGAAAGAGTTGGTGGGTTGAGTCATAAAAACCCCAAAACCCTAAAGTGAAAATGAATAAAATGCTAGAGGTAGAAGATGAGTTTATCTTATAATGTTGAAGTGTGAAATGAATAAGCATGTTTTAGAGGGTTGTATACTCATGATGAAAGTAGTTTAGAGACATCTAAAATGTGATGAATATCTTGTATGGTTAAATAATGCAATATGAGTTGTTTATGTGATATTTGGAATAAATGACTAACGTTGTGTTATGTGGTGGGATGAGGAAAGATCCTAGAGTTGGCAGCGGTGTCGGTGGAACTTGCGAAGTTGCCAAGAACCAAATCCAACACTCATCAAGGTAAGGATAAGTCTTTAATTGTGCAATTGGAATCGAAAATGTGTATTTTCTGGTTATGCAATGATTGAGTTGTAAATTACGCATTTAGTATAAACATATATGGGTGTGTTTATATTAAAGTAGGCGTAGATTTACGGGAAATGAAAGTATGTTGTATTTCCTGGTTATGTAATGCTTGAGTAGTAAATTACGCATTTAGTATAAACATATATGGGTGTGTTTATATTAAAGTAAGCGTATGTTTACGGAAATGGAAAATGTGCGTATTTCTGGTCATGCCATAATTATATTGTGAACTACGTATTTAGTATAAACATATATGGAGTGTTTATACTAAAGTTGGCGTGAATTCACAGGAGATAATTAATGGCGAGTTGATGAAGGGAAAAATATATTTTTAGCCGACCATGAATGGTTAGCAATTCTGGCTTGAGTATATAAGCAAAACTATGGCTTGAGTATATAAGCAAAACTCTGGCTTGAGTATATAAGCAAAACTCTGGCTTGAGTATATAAGCAAAACTCTGGCTTGAGTATATAAGCAAAACTCTGGCTTGAGTATATAAGCAAAACTCTGGCTTGAGTATATAAGAAAAACTCTGGCTTGAGTATATAAGCAAAACTCTGGCTTGAGTATATCAGCATGTTTTATTTAAAAAGGAAATGAGAATCTGCTTTTGGCTAACCCTGAGGGGTGTAGCGACTTTGGCTCAAGTTATGCAGCAACGTAAAATGAATTTCAAAAATGGTTTACTAACCCAATTTCTAATGTGGATTATCTTATGATGATGTTTATTTGAATTAACGACTTAATCCTTTGTATGTTTGTGTACTTGTCATTGATAATCGCATTGCAGATAAACAAGTGACATGAGGGGGACTCATTTTTGGGGAGTCTTAGGGAGCTTTACATTTTGGACTTATTCACTTGCACTATTTTGTACATGGGTGCATAGTAGATATTTTGAAGTATGATGTAACTAAGGATGTAGATATAATTGCTAACATGAGGGTATAACTCTGGATATGTGTAGCTATGGGTATTTTGGAAACCCATAGCTAGTTATATGCGGTGGTTACTAATTTTAATTAATACGAATTATGTTTTTCTGTTGAATGATTTTGTACGTTATTATTGAGATAGAGTGCGAAGAGGGAAATAAGATTTGAAGCAAATATATTAAATTGGTAATGTAAGTTAGGAGAGATTGCATGGAATTGAACTAAAATGAGAAAAACATTTCAAGGGTAGAATTTGGGTCTTTACAAGTCATTCCTTGAAACTACCCTTTTAACCTATTATATTATCATACAATTCATATTGCATAAAAACATAATTCATTCAATTAGTAATTACCACATACAACCAGTTATGGGTTTCCAAGAGTCATAATGTCCATACCACATATCTCCAGTATTATCCTAATCAGAATTACATTTATCCCAAAATATTATCTAGTCAACTACAATGTCAAAGTAAAGATAAAGACATCCAAGTTAATAAACACTTAAGATTCCTAAGTGAGCCTCCTCCTCAAATCCTTCATTTACCTACAATGGGATTATCATAACCAACACATAGAAACAAGGGAGTAAGTCATTAGTTCAAAACTAACATTTCATGATAATCCACATTTCAAATACGATTAAGCATTGAGATAAATTATAACCTCAAATACGTAAATGTAAACATTCTTATCTTCTTTCTTTCAATTCCAAGTTATTCATATGCATTTTATAGTATATATATACCCCATAATATATATTCTATAGCATGCATAATACGTTCATTATAAACATCTTCATTTTCATCATACATATTCACCCTATAGTATATATATCCCATTATATATATTATATAGCATGCATATTACTTTCATTCTAAACATCTTTATTTCTCATCAGTCATTCTCACCCTATAGTATATATACCCCATAATATATATTCTATAGCATGCATATTACTTTCATTCTAAACATCTTCATTTCTCATTATTCACATTCACCCTTAATCATATTCACCGAGTTCTTTCACAAAGATAATCCTCTACCACATCGGGTAGGTATAGTTAGTTCTCCATACCACATCGGGCAGGTCTAGTTATTCCCTATACCACATCGGGCAGGTCTAGTTCATTCTACATACCACCTCGGGCAGGTCTAGTCAATTATCCATACCACATCGGGCAGGTCTAGTTTATTCTCCATACCACATCGGGCAGGTCTAGTTATTCCCCTTACCACATCGGACAGGTCTAGTTCATTCTCCATACCACCTCGGGGAGGTCTAGTTAATTATCCATACCACATCGGACAGGTCTAGTTTATTCCCCATACTACATCGGGCAGGTCTAGTTTATTCTCCATACCACATCGGGCAGGTCTAAACCACAATAATCCACTACCACTCCGGGTAGGACAACAACATTAATCCACTACCACTCGGGGTAGGACAACAACATTAATCCACTACCACTCCGAGTAGGACAACAACAATAATTCACTACCCCTACGGGTAGGATAACAACTATAAACCACTACCACTTCGGGTAGGGTAACAACAATAAACCACTACCACTTCGGGTAGGGTAACGACAATAATCAACTACCACTTCGGGTAGGGTAACAACAATATTCTTACAAACATATTACCTCTTTCACATACCTCATTCACATCAGCTCGTATGAGTTAGAAACACCTATCCCTTACCTTGGTGAGCGTTAGAGTCAGTTTCGAGCAACTTTACGAATTTCCTCCGCGCTTTCCTCCAACCTTAGGATCTTTCCTCATTCCCACCAATAACAACAATGTCATTCATTTATTCAAAATAACACATAAACGACTCGTATTTCATCGTCAAACATACAAGATATTCACATATTTTCAAGGTTCCCAACAATACTTTAATACGAGTTTCCAAACATCTAAAACATACATATTCATCTAATATATCAACATTTAAGCACAAACTCATCTCTCACATTTAACAATTTACCCATTTCCCTTTTTACTCATATTCACATTTTGGGGGTTTTGGGGTTTTCATGAATAAACCCACAAAACCTTTCCATTCTTCAAATACCAACTCTAAACCAAGAGTTTATAAGAGAAAAACAACATAAAACGAACCATAACTCTAAAGGAAGAGTTTCCATGGTTTCTCATACTTTGAGAAGAGATCCATATACCCAAAAACGAGTTTGAAAGGGAGAAAGAGAGTTAGAGTCAAGAGATTTACCTCTTCTCAAGCTTCTATATGATTTCCACGAGTTCTTGCTCTCAAAAGCACCTTCTCCTCTCTTCTCTCTCAATTTCTAACCCTAAAATGTGTTTGGGGTTTCTATTTTAAAGTGGAATCGTCGGGTTCTCGCTCAGGCGAGAAAATCCCGCCTTTTTAAAATTTCAGATCTCACGCTCTCGTTCAAGCGAGGATCCTCTCGCTTAGGCGAGAATCTCACAGTTTCGACAGGTCCTGAATGCCACTTTTCTCGCACAGGCGAGATAACTCTAGCTTAGGCGAGACCACTCTCGCTCAAGCGAGAATCCTTCAGTATAGCCCAGGATTTAACCTTCCCTGTAACACCCTAAATTTGAGTCTTTAAAATTATAGTATCAGTTGTGGGATTCTCGCTTGAGCGAGGGAGTCTCGCCTGGGTGAGAAAGGCTCACCTGGGAGGGTGAAATCCTGGACTATACTGGAGGATTCTCGCCTGAGCGAGAATTGTCTCGCCTAGGCGAGAAATGGCATTTTGGGACTGTTGAGACTGTGAGATTATCGCTTGTGCGAGAATCCCTCGCTTGTGCGAGAGGGTCAGATCTGAATTTTTAAAATAGGCGGGATTTTCTCGCTTGAGCGAGAAAGGGCTCGCTTAAGCGAGAACCCGACGAGTTGTATTAAATGAGAAACCCCCAAACACAACCTAGGGTTTAGAAAAAGAAGAAGGGTGAGAGAAGAGAGCTTTTTCAAGGACAAGAAGCTTGGATACTCATCTAAGAGCTTGAGAAGAGGTAAAACTCTTGATTCTAACTCTTTTCTTCTCTTTAAAACCTATATTGGGTATGTTGGATCTCTTCTCAAAATGAAGGAAACCATGGAAACTCATCCTTTTGAGTTATGCTTCGTCTTATGTGGTTTTTCTCTTGTAAACTCTTGGTTTAGAGTTAGTATGTCGAAAATGGAAAAAGTTTGTGGGTTGATTCATAAAAACCCCAAAACCCTAAAGTGAAAATATGGTAAAATGGGAAAATGAGTAAAATGCTAGAGGTAAAAGATGAGTTTACTTTCTAATGATGAAATATTAGATGAATATGTATGTGTTAGAGGGTTGTAAACTTATGATGAAAGTAGTTATGAAACCTTGAAAATATGATGAATATCTTATGTGGTTAAATGATGTTATATAAGTCATTTATATGTTATTGGAGTAAATGACTAACATTGTGTTATATGGTGGGAATGAGGAAAGATCCTAAAGTTGGCGGCGAATATCTTATGTGGTTAAATGATGTTATATAAGTCATTTATATGTTATTGGAGTAAATGACTAACATTGTGTTATATGGTGGGAATGAGGGAAGATCCTAAAGTTGGCGGCGGTGTCAGTGGAACTTGTGAAGTTACCAGGAACCAAACCCAACACTCACCGAGGTAAGGATAAGTCTTTATTTGTGCATTTGAAATGGAAAATGTGTGTATTTTTTGGTTATGCAATGGTTGAGTTGTGAATCACGTATTTAGTATAAACATATATGGGTGTGTTTATACTAATGTGGGCATGGATTTACGGGAAATGATTTATGGTAAAATCAATGAAATGGAAATATATTTTTAGCTAACCATGAATGGTTAGCGACTCTGGTTTGAGTATAAAAACAAAACTCTGGCTTGAGTATATAAGCGAAACTCTGGCTTGAGTATATATGCGAAACTCTGACTTGAGTATATAAGCGAAACTCTGGCTCATTAGTGAACAAGTGTAAGATGTACGAGGATAATGTGCGGATGAGGGACACTTCTGCTAGAAAAGAGAACCCTCCACGACACTATGGCCCTCAACGGAACTTCTCACACGGAAAAGGGAAGGGCAATGTGTTTCAAGAGGAACGGAAGCCTTACTCTCCTCCAACGAGTACTCGGGGTCATACTTCGCAAATGGCCAAAGACTCATACTAATGTTGGAGGGTCACGGTTGAACTCTCCATCTTTGTGCAAAAAATGTGGCCGAACTCATATCGGTGACTTATGCCCTGGGACGACGCTTTCCTATTTTAACTGCAAGGAGGTTGGGCATGTTAGAAGGTATTGTCCTAAGCTACATCAGAGTGTGAATGCTATGAGTGTGGAACAACCTCGAACTACTAGCAGAGTATTCACCATGAGTGGTGCAGAGGCGTCAGGTGTAGATGGCCTGATTAAAGGTAATTGCATGGTGTCAGGTATTTCACTTTTAGTGTTGTTTGATTCGGGAGCGACACACTCCTTTGTATCTATTGAATGCGTGGATGGACTGAAATTACAAACTGAGTCGTTGCCTTTCGACTTGGTCATATCCACCCCAACTGATGTGCCTGTGGTGGTGTCGACAGTGGTGTCTCGATGTCCGGTAGTGATAAACGGTAGGACTTTTACCGTGGATTTAATCTGCATACCACTATCCCAGTTGGATCTAATTATGGGGATGGACTAGTTGTCGGCGAATCATGTAATGCTTAATTGTGCCGATAAGACCGTGGTATTCGGGAATCTATATGAGATTTCTGATGAGGTTATTGACATGAAACCGTTATCGGAAAAGGAACTCAGGACTTCCTGTAAGGAGGGAGGAGCCGTGTTTATGTTGTTGGCATCCTTGGAGGGTATTGAGAAACCTAAGGTTGAGGATATTTAGATAGTTCGTGAGTTTCCTGAGGTATTTCTTGGTGATATTCCGGAGTTACCTCTAGTAAGAGAAGTGGAATTCTCTATTGATTTGGTACCTGGAACGGGACCCATCTCTATAGCTCCTTATAGGATGGCACCGTTAGAATTGACTGAGTTGAAAAAGCAGGTTGAGGACTTATTGGCCAAAATTTTTATTCGTCCTAGTGTCTCGCCGTGGGGTGCGCCTGTTTTGTTGGTTAAGAAGAAGGATGGTAGTATGCGGTTGTGTACTGACTACTGGAAGTTGAACAAGGTTACTATTAAGAACAAGTATTCATTGCCTCAGATTGATGACTTGATGGATCAACTAAGAGGGGCGGTATTGTTTTCAAAGATTGATCTTCGGTCAGGATACCACCAACTTCGTGTGAAGACGGAAGACATTCCTAAAACTGCTTTTAGGACAAGGTATGGACATTTTGAATACTTGGTCATGCCTTTTGGTGTAACGAATGCCCCAGCAATATTTACCGATTACATGAATCAGATTTTTCATCCGTATTTAGATTCATTAGTAGTGGTATTTATTGACGACATTTTGGTTTACTCCAAAAGCTGAGAGGAGCATGCTGAGCACTTGAGGGTTGTGCTAGAACTTCTTAGTAAGAATCGGTTGTATGCGAAGCTGTCAAAATGTGATTTCTGGTTGGAATCGATAAACTTTCTTGGACATGTGATATCCAAGGAAGGGGTGGCAGTAGATCCTTCAAAGGTTGAAACTGTTATGGAATGGGCGGTGCCCAAGTCAGTCACTAAGATCATTCACTAAGGGATTTTCGAAGTTGGCTCTACCATTGACAAAAATCACTAGGAAAGGGGAACCGTATGTGTGGACGCTTTGATGTGAAGGAAGTTTTCAAGAGTTGAAACGAAGGTTGACTACGGCGCCTGTTTTGGTTCTTCCTTGTACTGATCGGTATTTCAGTGTTTATTGTGATGCATCAAAGCAAGGTTTGGGTTGTGTGTTGATGCAAGAAGGGAAGGTTGTTGCCTATGCTTCTCGACAGTTGAGGACGCACGAGCAAAACTACCCTACCCATGACTTGGAATTAGCTGCAGTGGTCTTTGCCTTAAATCTGGAGACACCACCTTTATGGCGTGAGATTTGAGGTATACAGCGACCACAAGAGTTTGAAGTACCTATTTGATCAAAAGGAATTGAATATGAGACAGAGACGGTGGATGGAATTCTTAAGGATTATGATTTTGGGCTGTAGTACCATCCGAGAAAGGCCAATGTGGTGGCCGATGCTCTAAGTCGTATATCTTTACATATGTCGGTGTTGATGGTTCGAGAGGGGAAACTGATTGAAGAGTTCAGGGATATGAACTTGGAAGTTCAGATAAAGCCTCAAAGTATGATTCTAGGGATGCTTAAAGTCACAAATGAACTGTTCAATCAAATCCGGGTAATGCAAGTGAAAAATATTGAGCTAATGGCTAAACGGGATTTGATGCTAAGTGGTACGGAAACTGATTTCGCATCGGACCCTAGTGGACTGTTGCGTTACAAAGGGAGAGTTTGTGTGCCTCGTAATGTGGAATTGCGAAAGAGTATTTTAGAGGAGTCACACAAGAGTAAAATGAGTTTTCACCCGGGGATTACAAAGATGTACCAAGATTTGAAAAAGCTGTTTTGGTGGTTTGGGTAGAAAAGGGATGTGGCTTTGTATGTCTCGAGTTGTCTTGTCTGTCAGAAAGCCAAGATTGAGCATCAACGGCCAGCGGGAGAACTGCAATCCCTAGAAATTCCTGTTTGGAAGTGGGATAGTATCTCCATGGATTTTGTATCGGGTTTTCCAAGGACTCAGAATGGCTATGATTCGATATGGGTGATAGTGAATCGGTTAACTAAATCTGCACACTTTCTGCCTATGAACATGAAGTACTCTTTGGAGCGATTGGCGGAATTGTATATCCGGGAAATAGTTCGTTTGCATGGGATACCGTCGAACATTATATCTGGTAGGGAACCTCGTTTTACTTCCAACTTTTGGACTAGTTTGCAGTCCGCATTTGGAACTAAGTTGAAGTTGAGTTCAACTTATCATCCACAAACGGACGGTCAATCGGAAAGGACAATACAGTCATTGGAGGATCTCTTAAGGGCTTGTGTCTTGGAACAACCGGGGAGTTGGGATGGCATGTTGCTTCTAATTGAATTTACCTTCAACAATAGCTTCCATTCGAGTATTGGAATGGCACCTTATGAGGCGTTGTATGGTAGGAAGTTTCGAACTCCAATGAGTTGGTTTGAAACTGGGGAGAACTTGATTTTGGGACCCGAGCTGGTCCAAGAGACGACGGAGAAGATCAAGAAAATCCGGGAGAATATGAGGATCGCCCAGAGTCGGCAGAAAAGCTATTACGATATGAGGCGGAAACCTCTTGAGTTTAACGAGGGAGATCATGTTTTCATGAGAGTAGTCCCGACTACCGGAATAGGTAGAGTGTTGAAGTCTCGTAAGCTGACTCCGTGATTTATTGGGCCGTATCAAATACTGAAGAGGATTGGGCTGATAGCGTATCGTATTGCTTTATCTCCGTTGTTGTCGAATCTCCACAATGTGTTTCCTGTTTCTCAGTTGAGGAAATATGTTGGGGATCCATCTCATGTGGTTGAGTCGGACCAGATAGAGTTGAAGGATAACTTGACTTTTGCGACGTTGCTTGTGAGAATCATGGATACCAGTGTCAAAAGATTGAGAGGAAAAGAGATTCCTTTGGTGAAAGTGTTGTGGAGCCAAGTAGACGAAGGGGATGCTACTTGGGAGGTGGAACGTGATATGAGGGAGGATTACCCTCATTTGTTCGAATCGAGTTATGTTTAATTTTCGGGGACGAAAATTTTTATAAGAGGGGGAGGATTGTAACACCCTAAATTTGAGTCTTTAAAATTATAGTATCAGTCCTAGGATTCTCGCTTAAGCGAGGGAGTCTCGCTTGGGCAAGAAAGGCTCACCTAGTAGGGTGAAATCCTAGACTATACTGGAGGATTCTCGCCTGAGCGAGAATTGTCTCGCCTGGGCGAGAAATGGCATTTTGGGACTGTTGAGACTGTGAGATTCTCGCTTGAGCGAGAGGGTCAGATCTGAATTTTTAAAATAGGCGGGATTTTCTCGCTTGAGCGATAAAGGGCTCGCTTAAGCGAGAACCCGACGAGTTGTATTAAATGAGAAACCCCCAAACACAACCTAGGGTTTAGAAAAGAAGAAGGGTGAGAGAAGAGAGCTTTTTCAAGGACAAGAAGCTTGGATACTCATCTAAGAGCTTGAGAAGTGGTAAAACTCTTGATTCTAATTCTCTTCTTCAATTTAAAACCTATTTTGGGTATGTTGGATCTCTTCTCAAAATGAAGGAAACCATGGAAACTCATCCTTTTTAGTTATGGTTCGTCTTATGTGGTTTTTCTCTTGTAAACTCTTGGTTTAGAGTTAGTATGTCGAAAATGGAAAGAGTTTGTGGGTTGATTCATAAAAACCCGAAAACCCTAAAGTGAAAATGTTGTAAAAGGGGAAAATGAGTAAAATGCTAGAGGTAAAAGATGAGTTTACTTTCTAATGATAAAATATTAGATGAATATGTATGTGTTAGAGGGTTGTAAACTTATGATAAAGTAGTTACGAAACATTGAAAATATGATGAATATCTTATGTGGTTAAATGATGTTATATAAGTTATTTATATGTTATTGGAGTAAATGACTAACATTGTGTTATATGGTGGGAATAAGGAAAGATCCTAAAGTTGGCGGCGGTGTCGGTGGAACTTGTGAAGTTACCAGGAACCAAACCCAACACTCATCGAGGTAAGGATAAGTCTTTATTTGTGCATTTGAAATGGAAAATGTGTGTATTTTCTGGTTATGCAATGGTTGAGTTGTGAATCACGTATTTAGTATAAACATATATGGGTGTGATTATAATAATGTGGGCGTGGATTTACGGGAAATGATTTATGGTAAAATCAATGAAAAGGAAATATATTTTTAGCCGACCATGAATGGTTAGCGACTCTGGTTTGAGTATAAAAGCAAAACTCTGGCTTGAGTATAAAAGCGAAACTATGGCTTGAGTATATAAGCGAAACTCTGGCTTGAGTATATAAGTGAAACTCTGGCTTGAGTATATAAGCAAAACTCTGGCTTGAGTATATGAGCAAAACTCTGGCTTGAGTATATATGCAAAACTCCAGCTCGAGTATATGTAGCAAGTTTTCTTTTAAGAGAAATGAGAATCTGCTTTTATATTTTGGGGACTCATTTTTGGGGAGCTTAGGGAGCTTTATATTTTGGATTTATTTAGTTGCACTATTTTTGTACATGAGTGCATATTTGATAGTTCAAAACATTGTGTAACTGCAGATATATATTAGCTAACATAAGGTTGTAACTCTGGATATGTGTAGCTCTGAGTATTTTGGAAACCCATATCTAGTTCTATGCGGTAGTTACTAATCTACATTAATACGAATTATGTTTTTCTGTCAAATGATTATGTATGTCATTATGGATTCATGGATTGAGTGTGAGGAGGGAAGTGAGATTTTGAAGTAAGGTTATTAAATTGGTAATGTGATTTATGAGTAAATGCATGTAATTGAATTAATATAAAAAAAAAAAATTCAAGGGTAGAATTTGGATCCTTACATTCCCAGGTGAGCCTCTCTCACCCAGGCGACCATTCTCTCGCTCAAGCGAGACTCCCATGACTAATACCAAAGCAATCTCCTTGCCTCTCAATCTTTTGATATTGGTATCCATGATTCTCACGGGCAACGTTGTAAAAGTCAAGTTATCCTTCAACTCTATCTGATCAGACTCAACCACATGAGATGGATCCCCAACATATTTCCTCAATTGAGACACATGAAACACATTATGGAGATTCGACAATAATGGAAGTAAAGCAATCTGATATGCTACTGGCCCAATTCTTTTCAAAACTTGATACGGTCCAATAAATCTCGGAGTCAGCTTGCGAGACTTCAACACCCTACCAATTCCGGTAGTCAGGACTACTTTCATGAAAACATGATCTCCCTCATTAAATTCAAGAGGTTCCCGCCTCTTATCGTAATTGCTTTTCTGCCGACTCTGGGCGATCCTCATGTTCTCTCGGATTTTCTTGATCTTATCCGTAGTCTCTTGGACCAGCTACGGTCCCAATATCAAGTTATCCCCAGTTTCAAACAACCTCACTGGAGTTCGACACTTCCTACCATACAATGCCTCATAAGGTGCCATCCCAATATTTGAATGGAAGCTATTGTTGTAGGTAAATTCAATCAGAGGCAACATGCCGTCCCAACTCCCCGGTTGTTCCAAGACACAAGCCCTCAAGAGATCCTCCAGTGATTGTATTGTCCTTTCGGATTGACCGTCCGTTTGTGGATGATAGGCTGAACTCAACTTCAACCTAGTTCCCAATGCGGACTGCAAACTAGTCCAAAAGTTGGAAGTAAAACGGGGATCCCTATCCGATATAATGCTCGACGGTATCCCTTGCAAACGAACTATTTCCCAGATATATAGTTCCGCCAATCGCTCCAAAGAATATCTCATGTTCATAGGCAGAAAGTGTGCAGATTTCGTTAACCGATCCACGATCACCCATATCGAATCAAATCCTTTCTGGGTCTTCGGAAAACCCGATACAAAGTCCATGGAGATACTATCCCACTTCCAAATGGGAATTTCTAGGGATTGTAACTCTCCCGCTGGCCGCTGATGCTCAATCTTGGATTTCTGACATGCCAAACAACTCGAGACATACAAAGCCACATCCCTTTTTAACACAGACCACCAAAACAGTGCTTTGAAATCTTGATACATCTTCGTGGTTCCCGGGTGAAAACTCATTTTACTCTTATGAGACTCCTCTAAAATCTTCTTCCGTAATTTCTCATCACGAGGCACACAAACTCTCTCTTTGTAACGCAACATTCCAATAGGGTCCGCTGTGAAATCAGTATCCTTACCACTTAGCATCAAAAATCCCGTTTAGCCATTAGCTCAATATCCTCAACTTGCATTACCCGAATTTGATTAAACAGCTCATTTGTGACTTTAAGCATTCCCAAAATCATACTACGAGGCTTTATCTGAACCTCCAAGTTCATATCCTTAAAATCTTCAATCAGTTTCCCTTCTCTAACTATCAAAGTCGACATATGTAAAGATTTCCGACTTAGCGCATCGGCCACCACGTTGGCCTTTCCCGGATGGTACTGCAACCCAAAAATCATAATACTTAAGGAATTCCATCCACCTTCTCTGCCTCATATTCAATTCCTTTTGATCGAACATGTACTTCAAACTCTTGTGGTCGCTATACACCTCAAACCTCACGCCATAAAGATGGTGTCTCCAGATTTTTAAGGCGAAGACCACTACAGCTAACTCTAGATCGTGGGTAGGGTAGTTTTGCTCATGCGTTCTCAACTGTCGAGAAGCATAGGCAACAACCTTCCCTTCTTGCATCAACACGGAACCCAAACCTTGCTTGGATGCTTCACAATACACACTGAAATCCTGATCAGTACGAGGAAGAACCAACATTGGCGTTGTAGACAACCTTTTTTCCAACTCTTGAAAGCTTTCTTCACAACGAAGTGTCCACACATACGGTTCCCCTTTCCTAGTGAGTTTTGTCAATGGTAGCGCCAACTTCAAAATCCATCAATGAATTTCTGATAATAACCAGCCAAACCCAGAAAACTTCTGATCTTAGTGACTGACTTGGGCACCGTCCATTCTATAACCACTTCAACCTTAGAAAGATCTATTGCCAGTCCTTCCTTTGATATTACATGTCCAAGAAAGTTTACCGATTCCAACCAGAAATCATATTTTGACAGCTTCACATACAACGATTCTTACTAAGAAGTTCTAGCACAATCCTCAGGTGCTCAACATGTTCCTCTCGGCTTTTGGAGTAAACCAAAATGTCATCAATAAATACCACTACGAATGAATCCAAATATGGATGAAAAACCCGATTCATGTAGTCGGTAAATATTGTTGGGGCATTCATTACACCAAAAGGCATGACCAAATATTCAAAATGTCCATACCTTGTCCTAAAAGCAGTTTTAGGAATGTCTTCCGCCTTCACACGAAGTTGGTGGTAACCCGACCGAAGGTCAATTTTTGAAAACACCACCGCTCCCCTCAATTGGTCCATCAAGTCATCAATTCGAGGTAACAAATATTTATTCTTGATAGTAACTTTGTTCAACTGTCTGCAGTCGGTACACAACCGCATACTACCATCTTTCTTCTTAACCAACAAAACAGGCGCACCCCACGGCGAGACACTAGGACAAATAAACTTATTGGCCAATAAGTCCTCAACCTGCTTTTTCAAATCGGCCAATTCTAATGGTGCCATCCTATAAGGAGCTATAGATATGGGTTCCGTTCCAAGTACCAAATCAATAGAGAATTCCACTTCCCTCACTGGAGATAACTGCGGGATGTCACCAGGGAATACCTCAGGGAACTCACGAACTATCGGAGTGTCCTCAACCTTGGGTTTCTCAATACCCTCCAAGGATGCCAACAACATAAACACGACTCCTCCCTCCTTACAGGAAGTCCTGACTTCCTTTGCCGATAACGGCTTCATGTTATTAACCTCATCAGAAACCTCATCTAGATTCCTGAATACCACGGTCTTATCGGCACAATTAAGCATTACATGATTCGCCGACAACCAGTCCATCCCCGGAATTAGATCTAATTGGGATAGTGGTAAGCAGATTAAATCCACGGTAAAAGTCCTACCGTTTACCACTATCGGACATCGAAACACCACTGTCGACACCACCACAGGCACATCAGTTGGGGTGGATACGACCAAGTCGAAAGGCAACGACTCAGTTTGCAATTTCAGTCTATCCACACATTCAATAGATACAAATGAGTGTGTCGCTCCCGAATCAAACAACACTAAAAAGGGAATACCTGCTACCATACAATTACCTTTAATCAGGCCATCTGCACCTGACGCCTCTGCACCACTCATGGTGAATACTCTGCCTGTAGATCGGGGTCGTTCCGCCCTCACAACATTCACACTTTTTTGTAGCTTAGGATAATACCTTCTGACATGCCCAACCTCCTTGCAGTGAAAACAGGTAAGCGTCGTTTTAGGGCATGAGTCACCGACATGAGTTCGGCCACATTTGCCGCACAAAGGTGGGGAGTTCAACCGTGACCCTCCAGCATTAACATGAGTCTTCGGCCCATGTGAAGTATGACCCCGACCACCCGTGGGAGGAGAGTAAGGCTTCCGTTCCTCTTAAAACACCTTGCCCTTCCCTTTTTCGTGTGAGAAGTTCCGCTAAGGGCCATAGAGCCGTGGAGGGTTCTCTTTAGTAGAAGCAGCGTCCCTCACTCTCACATTATCGTCATACATCCTACACTTGTTCACTAGTGTAGGAATATCAGCAATCTCTTCATGACCAAACGTCACCCTCAGCTCGGGTTTCAACCCCATCTCAAACTTCACACATTTGGACCTCCCGTCCAACTCTAGTTCAGCATAGGGGCAATACTAGATCAATTCCTCAAACTTGGCCGCGTACTCCCCCACCGACATGTTTCCTTGCTCTAATTGCAAGAATTCCATCTCCTTCTTCCTTTTCAGGTTTGCAGGAAAATATTTCTGGAGGAATTTACTCTTGAAAGCTCCCCACGTGATGATTTGCCATTCGGTCTCCATCTGCCTCTGGGTCATTTCCCACCAGTTCTTAGCCTCTTTCACCAGCATGTAGGTAGCGTAGGCCACTTTCTGAACATCAGAACAACTCATGGCCCTGAAGATTCGGTCTCCATCTGCCTCTGGGTCATTTCCCACCAGTTCTTAGCCTCTTTCACCAGCATGTAGGTAGCGTAGGCCACTTTCTGAACATCAGAACAACTCATGGCCCTGAAGATTCTTTCCACTCCTTGGACCCATTCAATGGCTTCATCAAGAGCGAATCCACCTTCGAACTGACTGGGGTTCCTCCTGCAGAATTCATCCAGACCTCGGTACTCAGCCGACCCAAGTGGAACCAATGGTTGCGAACTCGGACTTGGTGTCGCGTTCTGGTTCAGGTGCTGTAAGTTCTCGTTCATGTTCATCAGCACGGCAGCAATCTGAGCCAACAAGTCATTCTGACCCGGTCCCCTTCCTCTTCCTCTTCCGGACATCTCCGTAACGGGTACCTACACTCTTACATTTGTCAGTAAACCATGTTTAACCAGACAAATCAGCACATAACCACACAATAGTTCACTTAAACCACATAGTCAAATCAAATAGAAGTTACAAAGAAGCAAGTAAGGCCATACCCTAGGCCAGGACTAACTATGCTCTGATACCATATTGTAAGAACCGAAATTCTACCCTTGAAAATTTTTCTTATTTTAATTTAATCCCATGCGTTTACTCATAAATTACATTACCAATTTAATAACCTTATTTCAAAATCTCACTTCCCTCATCACACTCAATCCATGAACCAATAATGACATACATAATCATTTGACAGAAAAACATAATTCGTATTAATGCAGCTTAGTAACTACCGCATACAACTAGCTATGGGTTTCCAAAATACCCACAGCTACACAGATCCAGAGTTAACACACCATGTCTGCTAATATATATATCTGTAGTTACATAATGCTTTAAACTATCAAATATGCACTCATGTATAAAATAGTGCAAATAAATGAATCCAAAATATAAAGCTCCCTAAGCTACCCAAAATGAGTCCCCCTCATGTCACCTGTTTATCTGCAATGGGATTATCAATGACAAGAGTACAAACACACAAAGGAGTAAGTCGTTAATTCAATAAACATCATTATAAGAAAATCCACATTAGAAAAGGGTTAGTAAACCATTTTTGAAATTCATTTTGCTTTGCTGTATAACTTGAGCCAAAGTCGCTACACCCCTTAGGGTTAGCTAAAAGCAGATTCTCATTTCTCTTAAAAGAAAACGCGCTTATATACTCAAGCCAGAGTTTTTCGCTTATATACTCAAGCCAGAGTTTTTCGCTTATATACTCAAGCCAGAGTTTTCGCTTATATACTCAAGCCAGAGTGTACGCTTCTATACTTAAGCCATAGTTTACGCTTATATACACAAGCCATAGTTTACGCTTATATATTCAAGCCAGAGTGTACGCTTCTATACTCAAGCCAGAGTCGCTAACCATTCATGGTCGGCTAAAACATATTTTCTTTTCATCGATTTTTCCATAAATCATTTTCCATGAATCCCCGCCATCATTAGTATAAACACACCCATATATGTTTATACCAAATACGTGATTTACCATCAAATCCTCGCACAACCAGAAAATACAAACATTTTCTATTTTCAATGCAAAAGTAAAGACTTATCCTTACCTCGGTGAGTGTTGGGTTTGGTTCCTGGTAACTTCACAAGTTCCATCGACACCGCCGCCAACTTTAGGATCTTTCCTCATTCCCACCATATAACACAATGTTAGTCATTTCTTGTTAGATATAAGCTTTGTAATAGCTTAAGTTTACTCTATTTTCTTTTTGATTGAGAAATTGTTGTAACATTGGGAATCTCGAGGTGTCGTATCGCCGAAGAGATTGAGTGTATCTTCATTGTGTTTAGAAAGAACAGAGGTTCTTGGCTGGGGCTACGCCGAAAGAAAGGTTTTCTTTGTCGGTAGGAAGGGAGTCAAACCATAGAATAAGAGTCTTTATTATCTTGTATTGTCTAAGTGTTGTAATTGGATGATGTGTATGTAATAACATTGATTCGATTATAGTGAAGACTCCCAAATCAGCCGGGAGGCCTGGATGTAGTTTGCGGTGGACAAGCAAACGAACCAGGATAAAAATTTGTGTTGCAGGATATTTTCTCTCTCTCTCTTTATTGCATTTAATCGGTTAACTTGTATAGTGGATTTAATGGCTAATATGTTTTTGTGCTATACTGCTAATACTCTGATAAATCTGTAAGCTTTGTAAATTCGTTTTGTTATAGATTAATTGTCGTGCAAGTAATCGTATCTGCCTAAGCTTACTGTTTCTGTTTAATCGATTAAGTCAAGTTTGTTAATCGATTATACTCATTCTGTTAATCGATTAAGTCGATTGTGTTGATTGTGTTAATCGATTATCCCTGTTCTGTTAATCGATTAATTAGGTGTATTTCAGCATTAAGTGTTGTTTTTCGAAAAACGGATATTCTAACCGCTACACCTATTCAACCCCCCCCCCCCCCCCTTCTAGGTGTATTGTAACCACTGATACATAACCAGTGGTATTAGAGCTAGTACGAAGTGCTAGCTCAACCGCGTATTCGTGATCCTAAGGGAAAAAGGAATGGGTTCGTCAAACCCATTTGGTGGTGATGGTTCATCCATTAATCGACCACCTATATTTAGTGGTGAAGGGTATGCCTATTGGAAAGTCCGCATGGAAATTTTTATTGAAGCCATAGACTCAGATATTTGGGAATCTGTAGTCAACGGCCCTTTCGTTCCACAGCATCTTGTGGACAATGAACCTAAAGACAAGCCTAAAAGTCTATGGACCGATGATGAGCACAAAAAGGTCCAGCTTAACCTACGCGCCAAAAATATCATCACATCGGCCCTATCCTATGATGAGTTCTTTAGAGTCTCGCAGTGCCAAAATGCAAAAGAAATGTGGGACACTTTACAAGTGACTCACGAAGGCACTAGCAAAGTCAAGCGCGCTAGATTAAATGCGCTGACCCACGAATATGAGTTATTTCGCATGTTACCTAGTGAATCAATCAGTGATATGCAAAAGCGATTTACTCATATTGTTAATCATTTAGTTTCTCTAGATAAATCATTTGCCAGAGGTGAACTAACTAATAAAGTTTTGCGTTGTCTTGACAGAAAATGGCAACCAAAGGTAACTGTAATTGTTGAATCCAAAGACTTGGACTCTATGCCTCTAGCTACACTATTTGGAAAGCTTCAAGAGCACGAAATGGAATTGGGTCGCTTGACTATGCACAAAGATTCAGACCGGAAGAAGAAAAATATCACATTGAAGGCCACGACCTCCAAATCAAAAGAAGAAAAAGATGATGATGAATCTGACTCCGATCTAGATGATGAAACTATGAGTCTCCTTGTTCGAAAATTTAGCAAATTCATTAAAAGAAAAGGTGGACTCAAAAAGTTTCAAAAGAAAGAAGCAAGAGAATCAACCAACAAAGGCAAGAACAACAAAGATCGCTTCACTTGCCATGAGTGTGGAAAAGCAGGACACATGAGATTTCAATGTCCTACCTATCTGAAAAAGGTTGATTCAGAGAAGAGCATTCTCAGGGAATTCAAGTCCAAGAAAGCTTACATTGTATGGGATGTACCTGAGGAGGAAACGACATCAAGCACCTCTAGTGAGGAGGAGTCAGCGAAGCTATGTCTGATGGCTAGATCTGACAACGATGGGAACTCAGACTCACACGAGGATAATAATGAGGTATATTCTGACACCTCATCCACTTCGGATGACTCACCCTCTTATGATGCTTTATATGATGCTTATGTTGAGTTACATGAGGAACTAAAGAAATTGGCAAGGATAAACATTGATAAAAAAGGGTAATCCTTAAAAATGAAGAGAAAATAAGCCAACTACAAAAAGAATTAGATAAATTAAAATTAGAAAATGAAACTTTAGATCTCATCTATTCTTGTAGCACATGTAACTGCTCTGCTAATAATTTATGTCAAAAACCTGTATGTGAGACTTGCGAGACTTTGCAAGAAGACAATTTTAAACTAAAAGAAAAACTCGAATGTCTCACAAACAGTAAACAACAATTAGACACTCTGCTTAGTCAAACAAGAAACGTTGGTGATCGTACTGGTCTAGGTTTTACTCACTCGGCTAAAAATAAAAGACCATATAGAAAACCTGTAGCTCATACTAAAAATAAAGATCATAAGCATTCACCTACATGTTTTTATTGTAATACATATGGTCATACTTCTTATTCATGTTGTATTAGAAAGTATGGTATACCTAGCGGAGTTTATGTATGGATAAAGAAGGGAGATAATTCCCTAATCACTAACAGAAAAGGACCCAACATAAATTGGGTACCTGAGAAAAGCAGGTGATCTATTTTGCAGGTATGTCTTCGAACACAAGGACAAAAATGGTATTTAGACAGTGGGTGTTCAAGACATATGACAGGTGACAGATCAAATTTCCTGGATCTCTCACTTAAAGGAAAAGGATACGTCACGTACGGAGACAACAACAAGGGAAAGATACTTGGCACTGGAACAGTTGGTAACTCATCTCAAACTCAAATTGAAAATGTCCTTTATGTTGAAGGACTAGAACATAATCTTCTGAGTATAAGCCAACTCTGTGACAAAGGTAATCGTGTATCTTTCGATTCTGACTGTTGCATCATTCGTGACATTTTATCTAATAATGTTAAATTTGTTGGTCATCATATAAATAATATTTACATGGTTAACTTGGATGATGTCACCACATTATTTTCAAAATGTTTTATTTCTAAAGAAAATGACATCTGGCTCTGGCACAGACGCGTTGCACATATCCATATAAAACATCTAGATAAATTGTCATCAAATGAACTAGTTGAGGGGCTACCAAAACTAAATTTTAAAACTAAAGAGATTTGTGACACTTATCAAAAGTGTAAACAAACCAAAAATTCTTTTAAAAACAAAAATGTGATATCCACTTCAAGACCTTTGGAGTTACTCCATATGGACTTGTTTGGACCGTCACAAATCATGAGTTTTGGTGGTAGCTACTATGCTCTAGTTATTGTTGATGATTTCTCTCGATTTACATGGACATTATTTTTATATGCGAAAAGCGACGCCTTCAAGTCTTTTAAAAATCTTGCCAAACAAATTCAAAACCAACTTAACCTGAAAATAGTATATATACGAAGTGATCACGGGGGAGAATTTGAGAACTTTTAGTTCTCAAATTCTGTGATAAGCATGGCATTGTGCATCAGTTCTCTGCTCCTCGCACTCCACAACAAAATGGAGTTGTCGAGAGGAAAAATCGCGTGTTAGAAGAATTAGCGAGAACCATGCTTAATGAAAGTAATACCCCCAAATACTTCTTGGAAAATGCAGTTCATACTTCTTGGTTGGGGCTACGCCGAAAGAAAGGTTTTCTTTATCGATAGGAAGGGAGTCAAACCATAGAATAAGAGTCTTTATTATCTTGTATTGTCTAAGTGTTGTAATTGGATGATGTGTATGTAATAACATTGATTCGATTATAGTGAAGACTCCCAAATCAGCCGGGAGGCCTGGATGTAGTTTGCGGTGGACAAGCAAACGAACCAGGATAAAAATTCGTGTTGCAGGATATTTTCTCTCTCTCTCTCTTTATTGCATTTAATCGGTTAACTTGTATAGTGGATTTAATGGCTAATATGTTTCTGTGCTATACTGTTAATACTCTGATAAATCTGTAAGCTCTGTAAATTCGTTTTGTTATCGATTAATTGTCGTGCAAGTAATCGTATCTGCCTAAGCTTACTGTTTCTGTTTAATCGATTAAGTCAAGTTTGTTAATCAATTATACTCATTCTGTTAATCGATTAAGTCGATTGTGTTGATTGTGTTAATCGATTATCCCTGTTCTGTTAATCGATTAATTAGGTGTATTTCAGCATTAAGTGTTGTTTTTCGAAAAGCGTATATTCTAACCGCTACACCTATTCAACCCCCCCCCCCCCCCCCTTCTAGGTGTATTGTAACCACTGATACCTAACAAGAATCAAGAGATTTACCTCTTCTCAAGCTTCTAAATGACTCACAAGCCTTCTTTATCTTGAAAATGCTCATTTCTCTCACTTCTCTCTAGGTTAACCCTCATAAATGCGTTTGAAGTCCCCTATTTAATGTAACAGCGTTGGGTTCTCGCTTAAGCGAGCTCATTCTCGCTCAAGCAAGAAAATCCCGCCCACTTTAAAAACTCAGATCTGACCCTCTCGCTCAAGCAAGGATCCTCTCGCTCAAGCGAGAATCTTACAGCCTCGACAGGTCCAAAACATCACTTTTCTCGCCTAGGCGAACTAACCCTCGCTCAAGCGAGAATCCTCCAGTATAGCCCAGGATTTCACCCTCCCAGGTGAGCCTTTCTCACCCAGGCAAGATTCCAAACTCAAGCGAGAATCTCAGGATTGATACTATAATTTTTAAAGACGTAAATTTAGGGTGTTATAGGGAGGGGTGAATTAGTTGTTATAAAATTATGGTCACTTTTTCTACAAAGTGAAGAGTTTAAGTGCAGCGAAAAAATAATGCAGAAAAAAATGATTCAAAAATAGAAAGATAAGGGATAAGAGAGTACGCAGGTGTTTTATACTGGTTCTCCTTCTTGTCTACCGAAGGCTACGCCCAGTAGTCTTACAGCACAAGAGATTTCTTCACTAAATATTATGAGTTGTAATTACAATATCTCACCCCGAGATCTCTATGTACCTTACACACTCACTAATACTTAATCACCCTTGGAAAAACACCTTTCCAAGTAACTCTCTTGGAAAACACCTTTCCAAGTAACTCTATCCCATTTCTATTCACACCCTTGTGAAAGAAAGTACTCTTTCAAAATGAAGAATTTACAACAATGGCAGGATTGCCTTTACAAGTTGATATGACAATTATAACTTGCAATCCAACAACTTGTGAAGAAGATCTTACTCTTGACCTCGGCACAGTTTTTATGAGGACACCAACATCACAAAAAGAAGAAAGTAAGAAGACTTATCAAGACTAAAGAAGACAAAGCTTCAAGAAATAGAGTCTAAGTCTTATAGGTACTTCTATCCTAAAACTCATTTATTACCTTAGTTAATAATGCTCAAAAATGTTTTAAAGAAAATTAGAAAAATCTAAGTGTGAATAAAAATAATTTTCAAAGACAACATGTAATGGGTTACTGTACTTGAGTAACAAGTTACATGAGTGAGAAAGGAGTTATCCATCCTCCAACGGCCAAAAAGTAATCCATTATTGTCTTTGAAGTAACAAATAACCATTTTGAATAAACAGGGTAATCCATTACTCAAAGTGCTGTAATCGATTACACTAAGGCATTTTTTCAAATATGTGAAACATAACACTTGAGTAATCGATTACTCAATTATAGTAATTGATTACACTCTGTAAAATTCGAAAATGCTGTTGGACAGGATAGTTGGGTAATGGATTACTCACTTGCTGTTATCGATTATTGAGAGCTGTTGTATCAGTTTTCAGCTTTCAAAGTGAAAAGGTTTCACTCCAAACTGACTTGTTTCATTCCAAACGAAACCTATGTGACACCCTAAATTTAAAGTCATTAAATTATAGTACCAGCCCTGGGATTCTCGCTTGAGCGAGAATTGTCTCGCTTAAGCGAGGGTGGTCTCGCCTGAGCGAGATTTGTCTCGCCTGGGCGAGAAGTGGCATTTTGGAGTCGTCGCTACTATGAGATTCTCGCTTGAGCGAGAGCCCCTCGCTTGAGCGAGAGCGTCAGATCTGAAATTTTTAAAAGGCGAGATTTTCTCGCCTGAGCGAGAATGGGCTCGCTTGAGCGAGAACTCGACGATTTCACTTTAAAATGGAAACCCTCAAACACATTTAGGGGGAGAACTTGAGAGAAAAGAGAGAATGAGGTGATTTTGGGAGGCAGGACTTGTGGGAATCATCCACAAGCTTGAGAAGAGGTAAATCTCTTGATTCTAACTCTCCTTCTCCCTTTCAAACTTGTTTTGGGATGTATGGGATCTCTTCTCAAAGTATGAGAAACCATGGAAACTCATCCTTTAGAGTTATGGTTCGTTTTATGTTGTTTTTATCTTGTAAACTCTTGGTTAAGAGTTGGTATTTGATGAATGGAAAGATTTTTTGGGTTTATTCATGAAAACCCCAAAACCCCCAAAATGAGAATGTGAGTAAAAAGGAAATGGATGAAATGTTAGATGTAGAAGATGAGTTTGTGCTCTAATGTTGATATATGAGATGAATATGTACGTTTAGATGTTTGGAAACTCTTAATGAAAGTAGTTTAAAAACATTGAAAATGTGTGAATATCTTGTATATTTAAAAGATGAGACATGAGTTCTTTATGTGTTATTTTGTATAAAGTACTGACCTTTGTTGTTGTTTGGTATGGATGAGGAAAGATCCTAAGGTTGGAGGTAATCGCGAAGGAAACTTGTAAAGTTACTCGGAAACGACCCCAACGCTCACCAAGGTAAGGATAAGTCTTTAATTGTACTTTGTAATGGAAAATGTGTGTATTTTCTGGTTGTGAAAGTGGTTAAGATGCAAGTCGCTTATTTATTATAAACATATATGGGTATGTTCGTAATAAAGGATGCGTGGAATTGCTGTTTATAAATGTATTGAATCACTTTTGTGGTATAGACTTACCCAATGTGGTATTGAATCACCTTCACGATGTAGACTTATCCAATGTGGTATTGAATCACCTTCGTGGTGTAGACTTACCCAACGTGTTATTGATTCACATTCTTGGTGTAGACTTACCCAACGTGGTATTGAATCACCTTCATGGTGTAGACTTACCCAACGTGGTATTGAATCACCTTCGTGGTGTAGACTTACCCAACGTGGTATTGAATCACCTTCTTGGTGTAGACTTACCCAACGTGGTATTGAATCACCTTCATGGTGTAGACTTACCCAACGTGGTATTGGATCACCTTCATGGTGTAGACTTACCCAACATGGTATTGAATCACCTTCGTGGTGTAGACTTACCCAACGTGGTATTGAGTCACCTTCATGGTGTAGACTTACCCAACGTGGTATTGAATAACCTTCACGGTGTAGACTTACCCAACGTGGTATTGAATCACCTTCGTGGTGTAGACTTACCCAACGTGGTATTGAATCACCCTCATGGTGAAGACTTACCCAATGTGGTATTGAAATCACCTTCGTGGTGTAGTCTTGCCCGAGGTGGCATTGAATAATTAAATGTTAATCGTAGTAGGTGGGAGTACATGGGATTGACGAAATGAAAAGGAAAGTGATTTGGAATGGATGAATATGCATGCTATATAATATATATTATGGGATATATATATTATAGGGTGAATATGACTAATATGAAAAGGAAAGTGATTTGGAATGGATGAATATGCATGCTATCGAATATATATTATGGGATATATATACTATAGGGTGAATATGACTAATATGGAAAGGAAAGTGAATTGGAATGGATGAATATGCATGCTATAGAATATATATTATGGGATATATATACTATAGGGTGAATATGCATAATATGGAAAGAAAAGAAAGAAGATATGATTGGTTACATTTATGTACTTATGTTATGTGTCTCACTCTAATGTTTCCTTTGTATTTTAAATGTGGATTAACCTGTATTGACATTTATTGAGTTAACGACTTACTCCTTTTTGTTTCCTTTGTGTATGGTCAATGTTAATCCCATTGCAGGTAGGTGGGAGATTTAAGGATGTCGTGAGTAGGAGCTTATAGGCTTTTAGTCTCTTAAGCCTTATTTTCATTGTTTTGTAATCTAACTGATTGTGTTTTGAACTGAATATTTGTAATCATCTACCTGATATTTGTACATGTTGATAGTCATGAATATCTGTAACCCTGGATATTTGTAGCTATGAGTATTTTGGAATAACATAGCTAGTTGTATGCGGTGTTTACTGAGATGCATTAATAGAATTATGTTTTTCTGTTAAACGAATATGTATGTCGATATTGATTGATCAATTGAGTGTGAAGAGGAAAGCTAGACTTAAAATAAGGTTATTAAGTTTGCAACTGGGAGTTATAGGAAAATGCATGAAAAATGAATAAAATAAGGAAAAAATTTCAAGGTAGAATTTGGGTCCTTACAACCTACACTTCTCTAGAGGTGTTATAGTTGATTGAAAAGCCTATATAAAGGCATTGAAACACTCATAACAAAAACACAACTCAGATTACAACTTTCATTAAAAACTCTCAAAAGCTCTCACACTTTCTGAATTTTTTCTGCACTTTTTAGCAACACACTCTTAAACTTTCTAAGTTATTTCAGAGTTTCTTCTAAGTGTGTTCTAAACTTTTTCAAAGTACAAAGAGCATTATTATCTATTGTATTAGAGTTGTTTTTGGATTGCAAGTTAGAAATTGTCATATCTACTTATAAAGGCAATCCAACCACATTGTATATTCTTCATTTTGCTAAGATTACTTTCTTACACAAGGGTGTGAAGAGAAAGGGGTTGAGTGACTTGGAATAGTGTTTTCCAAGGGTGTTACTAGGAATAGGGTTTTCCAAGGGTTTTAAATATTAGTGAGTGTGTAAGGTACGAGGAGATCTCAGGGTGAGATATTTGTAATTGCAACTCATAATATTTAATAAAGGAATCTCTTGCGTTGCGAGAGTACTGGACATAGCCTTCGATGGACAAGAAGGTGAACCAGTATAAAACACCTGTGTACTCTCTTCTCCTTATCCTTCTACTTTCAAAGTCATTAATTTTCTGCATACTCTTTCCGCTGCATTTAAACTTTGATATTGCAGAAAAATTGGTCATAATTATTGCAACAACTAATTCACCCTCCCATCTTAGTTGCATTCTCATTCTTACACAACTCTTTGTATAATATAAGTAATAATGCTCTTTAGAAGTTTAGAAAACATAGAAACAATTTTAAGAAACTCAGAAAAATAACTTTGAAAGTTTGAGTGCAAGTTGCTAAAAAGTGCATAAAAATATTCAGAAAAAGTGTAAGAGCTTTTGAAAGAATTGTATGAAAGTTGTTCAATGAGTTGTGTTGTGAGTTATGTATTCTAATGCCTTTATATAGGCTTTCCGATTAACCATAACACCTCTAGGGAAGTGTAGGTTTCGTTTGGAATGAAACACTTTCGTTTGGGATGAAAACCTTTCACTTTGAAATCTGAAAACTGGTGTAACATCTCTCAGTAATCGATTACAACAAGTGGGTAATCGATTACCCAAACGTTCTGTCTAATAGCATTTTAAAAAATAACACAATGTAATCGATTACACACTTTGAGTATTCGATTACCCAAATGTTCTGTAACTTGTATTTTCTAAAATTACTTAGTGTAATCGATTACCTACTTTGAGTAATCGATTACCCAGATGTTTTGTAACTGGTAATCTGTTACTCAAGGACAATAATGGATTACTCTAAGCAGTTGGAAGTTGTATAACTCATTTCTCATACATGTAACCTGTTACTCAAGTACAATAACTCGATACATTCTATTTTTGAAAATTGTTTTGATTATAATTAGAGTGTTTCAATTTTCTTTAAAAATATTTTGAGCATTACTACTAAAGTATATTCAAGAGTATATGGTAGAAGTACATATTAAGACTTAGACTATTTTGTCTTGAAGCTTCATCTTCTTTATCTTCATAAGTATTATTCCTTTCTTATTTTTGGTCATGTTTGTGTCTTTATCAAAACCGTGCCAAGGTCAGGAGCAAGATCGTCTTCGCAGACGTCCGATTCGGGTTTCATAACATTGTTATTTTCCAATTTTTTTTGGGCCACGGTTTGATTTTCGAATGAAGAAAAAATGAAACGGCTTGGTATTCCAATGAATCTACATGTGGTTAGGCAAAGGAAACCATGCCACTCAAAGACTCTAAAATAAATATATTGTTTATATAATGTATTATAAATAAATATATTTGGATTAAACATCTGTAAGACTAAGATAGCAACTAAGAGGGGGTGAATTAGTTGACTTAAGATCGTGATCGATTTTTCAGCAATTTTAGAGTTAGTAGCAGCGGAAAATGTAATGCAGAAAAATATCAAATAAAATTCAAGGAGATAAGGGAAAAGAGAGTACACAAAGATTTTATATTGGTTCACCTTCTTGTCCACCGAAGGTTACATCAAGTACTCTTGCAACACAAGAGATTTCTTCACTACATATCAAGAGTAGTAATTTAAAATTCTCACCCGAGACTTCCTTTTTCCTTACTCACTCTCTAATACCTATGTCACTCTCTTGGAAAACAACTTTCCCAAGTGACTCTAATCCTTTTCTAATCACACCTTTGTGATAGAAAATATTACACAGACTTTGAAGAAAATTATTAGCAATGGCAATGATTTCTTATACACGATATGACAAGTAAACTTTCTTCTAATCCAACAACTCTTTGTATACTTAGTTTATAATGCTCATAAGGTCTGAAAAATTTTGAAACATGCACTTACACAACTTCAAAAAGTTATTCTGAATGTTAAAAGTTGTTAGGGTACCGGTCAATCAGAGTATAACACCTAAGGGGGGGGGGGGGGGGGGGGGTGAATAGGTGTGAGTGGTCAATATGTCTGCTTTCGAATTTGCGCGGAGAGAATAAAAAATATCAGAAATATTCAACAATAATCGATTAACAGAATATATAATCGATTAATAGAAGCAAAATTAATCGATTAACAGAGTCACACAATCAATTAAACAGTGCAGAAAAACCATAAAAATCAACTTGATGAAATGGTTTCTTGGCACGCAAGCTATGCAAGAATCATGTAACTTCTTAACAGGATATCACAAACGACACACATCAATTATACAAATATCAAAGACTTAATCTTTATGGATAAAGACTCAATCTTTCAAGTTAAAAGAGCAAGATACGCAATATGCTTGAAATGTAAAAAGATAAGGGAAATAGAAAGAAGATCAAGAAATTTTATCCTGGTTCGTTCGCCTGTCCAATGGAAAACTACATCCAAGCCTCCCCTTCTGATCTTGGGAGATTTTCTTCACTATATTTTAAAATATGTTCTTTACACACACACTTCCAAATTGATCATTTCCTACTTGTTGCACGAATCCTATTTCGCCAAGACTTGACTTCCCTCCGTTCAGAACGGTTGCCAATCTTGCTACTCGATGCGCCAACAAGATACTCAGCGAAGACTATACCAAGCCAACCGCAGCTAGCCGATATTACAACCTTCTCTCTAAACCTTAGAGATTTACAACACTTTTACAAAGAATTGAGCTTTTTGCAATAACCTTTTCAAGAAGAATTCTTTGGCCTAAACAAGCCACCTACAACCCAGATGATGATTGAATGACACTCACTTACAGGGGTATGAGGAATCAAGAAGGATTGAAAACAAGTTTGTGCACTCAAGTTTGCACTTGTTTGAAAAACGCCTTTCTTTTTGGAAATCAAGAAGCCCATAAAACTCAAAACACCAATGAGTTTTTCTCACAAGAGATTTGACACTAAAGCACAAGGTGAATACTTCACAGAGATTTGGGAAAACAAGTTTGTGCATGAAAACCCCAAATTTTAAGTCTTTAAAATTATAGTATCAGTCCTCGGATTCTCGCTTGAGCGAGAGGTACTCGCTTGAGCGAGAAAGGTTCACTTGGGAGGGTGAAATCATGGGCGATACTTGGCAATTTTGGGTAATATAATCGATTAAACCGTCCTGGTAATCGATTACATGATGAAAAGCATCAGATATGTACATCTGACACAATGTAATCGATTACACCATGTTGGTAATCGATTACATCACGACAATGCCTCTGTAATTTACATTGGGTAATCGATTACACACCTCTGGTAATCGATTATATCGTATTAATGTAATCGATTACAGCATGTTGGTAATCGATTACATTGCGACGATGCCTTTGTAATTTACACTGTGTAATCGATTACACTATACTTGTAATCGATTACACTTATCGTTGTGTCTATAAAAGTGAATAAAAGGGGACCTAGAAACCCTAATCTTCATTTTCTTTCTCCCCATTTCTCTCCCAACGGTGGCTCCACCCAAATGGACCATTTTTACCTCCACTAAGACTCAAAACTCATCAAAACCTTCCTCTTGCTTCATGGTGACACATTTGGAAAAGCATGGAGGTGAAAAAGCAACAATGGAGGTTGGAGGAGATGAAGGGAGATGTAGCTCTTTTGCGGAGCAACGGAGCTTACGCAACCTAAGGTGAGGGAGAAGACCATTGTGGTCTTCATTAGAGTCATCATCTCCGATTTCCCTCAAGAATCGGAGCATATTAACGGATAGAAACTCTCTTGGGAGTTTGTGATTGTGATTTCCGGTTGGATTTCTTGGTGTGGAATTTCTTTTATCACTAAGATTAAGATAATTGAAGATGAATGATTGAATTGTGAATTACGCATTTAGTATAAACATATATGGGTGTGTTTATACTAAAGTGAGTGTATATTTACGGAAATGGAAAATGTGAGTATTTTCTGGTTATGCAAGGACGGAGTTGTGAATTACGCATTTAGTATAAACATATATGGGTGTGTTTATACTAAAGTGGGCGTAGATTTGCAGGAAAACGATTTATGGTAAAATCAATGGAAATAAAACTCGTTTTTAGCTAACCTTAAATGGTGTAGCGACTTTGGCTCAAGTTATGCAGCAAAGAAAAAAAAAAGAATTTCAAAATGGTTTAATAACCTTGTTCTATTGAGAAAAATTACCTACCCGACGTGGTAGTGGACCATTGAGAAAAATTACCTACCCGACGTGGTAGTGGATCATTGAGGAAAATTACCTACCCGAGTGGTAGTGGATCATTGAGGAAAATTGCCTACCCGGAGTGGTAGTGGATCATTGCTGAATTGCCTACCCGGAGTGGTAGTGGACCATTGTTGAGTTTCCTACCCGGAGTGGTAGTGGATCATTGCTGAATTGCCTACCCGGAGTGGTAGTGGACCATTGTTGAGTTGCCTACCCGGAGTGGTAGTGGATCATTGTTGAATTGCCTACCCGGAGTGGTAGTGGATCATTGTTGAATTGCCTACCCGGAGTGGTAGTGGACCATTGCTGAGTTGCCTACCCAGAGTGGTAGTGGATCATTGCTGAATTTCCTACCCGGAGTGGTAGGGGACCATTGCTGAATTTCCTACCTGGAGTGGTAGTGGACCATTGTTGAGTTGCCTACCCGGAGTGGTAGTGGATCATTGTTGAATTTCCTACCCGGAGTGGTAGTGGACCATTGCTGAGTTGCCTACCCGGAGTGGTAGTGGAGCATTGCTGAATTTCCTACCCGGAGTGGTAGTGGACCATTGCTGAATTTCCTACCCGGAGTGGTAGTGGATCATTGTTGAGTTCCCTACCCGGAGTGGTAGTGGACCATTGTTGAGTTGCCTACCCGGAGTGGTAGTGGATCATTGTTGAATTGCCTACCCGGAGTGGTAGTGGACCATTGTTGAGTTGCCTACCTGGAGTGGTAGTGGATCATTGCTGAATTGCCTACCCGGAGTGGTAGTGGACCATTGTTGAGTTGCCTACCCGGAGTGGTAGTGGACCATTGTTGAGTTTCCTACCAGGAGTGGTAGTGGATCATTGCTGAATTGCCTACCCGGAGTGGTAGTGGACCATTGTTGAGTTGCCTACCCGGAGTGGTAGTGGATCATTGTTGAATTGCCTACCCGGAGTGGTAGTGGACCATTGCTGAGTTGCCTACCCGGAGTGGTAGTGGACCATTGTTGAGTTTCCTACCCGGAGTGGTAGTGGATCATTGCTGAATTGCCTACCCGGAGTGGTAGTGGACCATTGTTGAGTTGCCTACCCGGAGTGGTAGTGGATCATTGTTGAATTGCCTACCCGGAGTGGTAGTGGATCATTGCTGAATTTCCTACCCGGAATGGTAGGGGACCATTGCTGAATTTCCTACCTGGAGTGGTAGTGGACCATTGTTGAGTGGCCTACCCGGAGTGGTAGTGGATCATTGTTGAATTTCCTACCCGGAGTGGTAGTGGACCATTGCTGAGTTGCCTACCCGGAGTGGTAGTGGAGCATTGCTGAATTTCCTACCCGGAGTGGTAGTGGACCATTGCTGAATTTCCTACCCGGAGTGGTAGTGGACCATTGTTGAGTTGCCTACCCGGAGTGGTAGTGGATCATTGTTGAGTTCCCTATCCGGAGTGGTAGTGGACCATTGTTGAGTTGCCAACCCGGAGTGGTAGTGGATCATTGTTGAATATCCTACCCGGAGTGGTAGTGGACCATTGTTGAGTTGCCTACCTGGAGTGGTAGTGGATCATTGCTGAATTGCCTACCCGGAGTGGTAGTGGACCATTGTTGAGTTGCCTACCCGGAGTGGTTGTGGATCATTGTTGAATTGCCTACCCGGAATGGTAGTGGACCATTGATGAGTTGCCTACCCGGAGTGGTAGTGGAGCATTGCTGAATTTCCTACCCGGAGTGGTAGTGGACCATTGCTGAATTTCCTACCCGGAGTGGTAGTGGACTATTGTTGAGTTGCCTACCCGGAGTGGTAGTGGACCATTGTTGAGTTGCCTACCCGGAGTGGTAGTGGATCATTGTTGAATTGCCTACCCGGAGTGGTAGTGGACCATTGCTGAGTTGCCTACCTTGAGTGGTAGTGGATCATTGCTGAATTTCCTACCCGGAGTGGTAGTGGACCATTGCTGAGTTGCCTACCCGAAGTGGTAGTGAATCATTGTTGAGTTGCCTACCCGGAGTGGTAGTGGATCATTGCTGAGTTGCCTACCCGGAGTGGTTGTGGATCATTGCTGAGTTGCCTACCCGGAGTGGTAGAGGATCATTGCTGAGTTGCCTACCCGGGGCGGTAGTGAATCATTGTTGAGTTGCCTACCCGGAGTGGTAGTGGACCATGGTTGAATTGCCTACCCTAAGAGGTAGTGAATAATCTTTTGTGCATGAAACTTCTGGTTTGTGATGATTGACCGTTTGTAAGTGAACCTTTGCAATGCACGATATTGTGGTAATGAACTCAAATTAACTGCTTTGATATTGTGCTTTCAAAACTTGTTTCTATTTCATGTGCGTCAGTAATTGTTATACGTGATTGCAGTGTTATGGTGTAATCATGTTTCTGTGATTGTAGCAAGTATAAATTGAAATGTTAGTGGAGAATTTTGAGTGAACCGTAGTTATTTGCACGTATGCAATGAAATGATGTTGTTTCCATCGATTGGATGTCGATCTAGGTACTGTATTTTTGGGTGCGAGCCAGTACATCTTGGTGAGCGATGAGTATGGAGTCTCACTTCGAACTAGGTTCGAGAGTGTTGTTGCGATTCGGACCAAATAGGTTAATCGTTTTGAACGATTGTTGTAATGATGGATCAGGGAGATCTATTGTGATGGTAGAAATATTTGATGTAATTAGACGATTACTGGATAGTTTGATTGTGTACAATGGATGAGACACTAGGAGTCCTATTGTGTAAGTATTTTGTGGATCGAGTAAAATGAAATTGTGCTAGATTCTCGAGTGGAGATGAAACTAGCTAGTGTATGATGGATGTTAAAAGATGCATTTAGATAGATATGGGATAAGGAGTTCCCCATTCGCTGAAGTTCGAGAGTGTTATCGGGATTCTTAACGTATGTTAGGATTGATATATGGATAGGTGCTAGATACCTATGGTTCTTGACGAATATAGGAAAAATCTTTGTCTGAATTACGGTTTAGTTCTTATGGCATTCGAGTTATTAGAGGCTGAGATCTTAATAGTTGGACAGTGATGAGTTAGTACATGAATTGCTTGAAGTGATATCACGGTTTAGTGGTGTATGCCCTTAGTGACCGACTAAGTAATCTTAATGGATTTGAGAATCGATTATGATTTTGGTGGTGTATCCTTGTGCATAAGGTCTTGGTGATGATTTTGATTTCCGATGTATGCTTGATTTTCGAGGACGAAAATTCTTTTAAGAGGGGGAGGATTGTAAAACCCCAAATTTTAAGTCTTTAAAATTATAGTATCAGTCCTCGGATTCTCGCTTGAGCGAGAGGTACTCGCTTGAGCGAGAAAGGTTCACCTGGGAGGGTGAAATCCTGGGCTATACTTGGGAATTTTGGGTAATATAATCGATTACACAGTCATGGTAATCGATTACATGATGAAAAGCATCAGATATGTACATCTGACACAATGTAATCGATTACACCATGTTGGTAATCGATTACATCACGACAATGCCTCTGTAATTTACACTGGGTAATCGATTACATACTTCTGGTAATCCATTACATCGTATTAATGTAATCGATTACACCATGTTGGTAATCGATTACATTGCGATGATGCCTCTGTAATTTACACTGTGTAATCGATTACACTATACTTGTAATCGATTACACTTATCGCTGTGTCTATAAAAGTGAATAAAAGGGGACCTAGAAACCCTAATCTTCATTTTCTTTCTCCCCATTTCTCTCCCAACGGTGGCTCCACCCAAATGGACCATTTTTACCTCCACTAAGCCTCAAAACTCATCAAAACCTTCCTCTTGCTTCATGGTGACACATTTGGAAAAGCTTGGAGGTGAAAAAGCAACAATGGAGGTTGGAGGAGATGAAGGGAGATGTAGCTCTTTTGCGGAGCAACGGAGCTTACGCAACCTAAGGTGAGGGAGAAGACCATTGTGGTCTTAGAGTATTTCATTAGAGTCATCATCTCCGATTTCCCTCAAGAATCGGAGCATATTAACGGATAGAAACTCTCTTGGGAGTTTGTGGTCCACGTGAGAGTCTATATTTTACATGAGGATGTATTAGCCATAAAAGTGGAGATATATGTGTGGGGAAAACCGTTTATTTGAGTAAAACGCTATATGCTCATTTATGGTAATACACCGTCATTAAAGATGGTTCTAACGTTAATGTGTATATGATGAAGAATATGTTATGCGTGATTTTTTTATGATAATGGTTATGTTGTGTGATAATGATGGTGTGTGAGATATTTATGGTCATAAGTATAAATGAGTATGTTGTAAGTGGTTGATTGTTATAAACATGTATGGGTGGATTGTACCAATGAATGTGTGATGAGTTGTGAATGTGTCAAAATGGATATGACTATGTTTATCAAAATGAGTATGTTGTGAGTGGTTGATTGTTATAAACATGTATAAGTGTGTTGTAACAATGAATGTGTGATGAGCTGTGAATGTGTTAAAATGGATAAAGGTATGTTTGTGACAATGAAGGTGTTGTATGTTATTTATGGTGATAAAATAATGAGATGCTTTGTGTTGACTGTGTATGACATGGATGTGAGTGTAATGTGGAAACTCGACCTGCCCGAGGTGGTATGGGGATTACTAGACCTGCCCGATGGGGTATGGTGATTATTTGTACGGTGCAGAATTGTTGAATGAGATCAAGGGTAAATTATTATGGAATGTGAAGGATGTGAAAAGTGTATACTCGGAATGAAAATCATATGCATGCCATAGGATATATATTATGGGATGTATATCCTATAGGGTGAATATAGATAATACGCGATAAATAAATATGCACACTATAGAACACATATAGTATGGGATGTATGTGTACTATGGGGTGAATATGGATAAAATGCGATGAAAAAGTATGCACACTATAGAACACATATAGTATGGGATGTATGTGTACTATAGGGTGAATATGGATAAAATGCGATGAATAAGTATGCACACTATAGAACACATATAGTATGGGATATATGTGTACTATAGGGTGAATATGGATAATATGTGTTGATTGATATATACATATCATGATTGATGTTAGATGTGTGGTTTTACTACTTTAATGTCATTACTCCATGTAAATCCACGCTACGGTCGCCGTAGTTGGTTCTTACTCCCTCTGTCTTTCCTTGTATGTGTTGTATATTTGGGTTCAGGTTGTGGAGGTAGCGCATTGGACGCTTGCGGAGAAGAGTACATGATAGAGTAGCGGATAATATGTAATTGATATGTTATATGATAAATATTTGTAATATGAAGAACATGTTAAAGTGAATTCATGTATAAACAACTTTCTTGTAAGTGTATATTGAAGTGGATCTAATGTTTGTATTCAAGGTAATTTTGAGAAAGTGTAATTGTATAAAGGATGTATTTGAACGGAAGTGTAATGACATGCTTTTGAAATGAAGGGGTGTTTGGAATATTTCCGCCTTGTAGATTTATAAACGTATTCTCTCAAGTTTCCAAACTGTTCGAGTAATGTCTTTCAAAAGCAATCACTTCACTTTCACGAATAAGGATTTTAAAAGAGAATTTTCAAGTTATGAAAATCGGGTCCTTACAGTGCACTCAAGTCTGCACTTAGAAAATGTGAAATCAAAGTTATGATGAAAATGCAGAAAAACCGGTCATTTATAGTTTTCTGTTTTCAACAGAGTTAATCGATTAAATGACCTCTTAATCGATTAACAGTTTGAAAATTAACATGTTTCTGTTGAACATAATCGATTAATAGTTTACATAATTGATTAAAACTACCATGTAACCAAAATCAATAGTTACTAGAACTCTCATTAATCGATTAAAATGACTCTTAATCAATTAACGGGTCTGTGTAGTCAGATAATCGATTATATCGCTATTAAGATCAATTATGAGAAAAACTATAAGTTTTCTTGGATAAGAGGTAGCCCTCCAAAATAAGTAGGCACTTAGTATGATGCATGATTTTCATAGAAAATATAATTTTTGATGCAACCTACTAAAGGAAGAATGATGACACTCAAAAAGGATTTTGGCAATCTTAAGAGCGAGTGAGACGATCATCATTTGGGTTACCTGCCTAGACTCAAAGCTAAGCAAACATCTTAGGACTACTAGAAATAAAAATAAAAGACCTTCCTAGAGTGTTGAGTCTTGGTCATGTTGAATGTGGATGAGTCAGGTCTTCAAGCTTTTCAGGTCGACTTTGTCTTCATCGAAACATAGGCAGGAAACAGATGTTGCAATCACACTAGTTGACTTCACTTGCAATCTCAAAAGCAAGTTGCAGAAAAAGTGCAGAAAAAGTGTTTCATAAAATTCAGTTTTGCATAAGTGAGTTGTATGTGAGTTGTGTTGTTGTTGTTGTGTAAGTTGTGTGTTGAATCATGAGTTCCACTGCCTTTATATAGGATTTCCAATCAGCCATAACACCTTTATTAAAGGGTATAATTCGTTTGGAATGAAACCATTTCGTTTGGGAGAAAGCTGTTCAGATTGAATCTGAAAATCTGGTGTAACAGCTCTCAGTAATCAATTACATCATATGGGTAATCGATTACCTAAACATTTTGTCCAACTTAGAAACCAATTTTCATGTTGAGTAATTGGTTACTCTTGGTGTAACGACTCTCAATAACCGATTAGAATACATAGGTAATCGATTACTTAAGCCTAATGTCCAACTGAGTAACTAATTATCAAACTGAATAATCAGTTACACTGATACCAATAATTGATTATTGTTTTCAGTTTTTATTGGTTAACCCATTTCTCACTCATGTAACCTGTTACGTGATTCCAATAATCTGTTACTTAATCACACCAACCTGTTACTTAGATCAGGTAACCCGTTACACAATGTTTTGAAAATTGTTTTCATTAAAACTTATGTTTCTTAATTTTCCTTTAAAAGATACCCTTTGAGCATTATCACTAATAGTATATTAAAGAGTGTAAGGACAAAAGTACCTATAGACTTAGACTCTGAATGTCTTGTGTAACACCCCAGATTTTAAAGTCATTAAATTATAGTATCAGTCCTGGGAGATTCGCTTGAGCGAGAGAATCGTCGCCTGGGCGAGAGAGGCTCACCTGGGAGGGTGAAATCTTGGGCTATACTGAAGGATTCTCGCTTGAGCGAGAGTGGTCTCGCCTGAGCGAGAGTTGTCTCACCTGGGCGAGAAAAGTGGCATTCAGGACCTATTGAGGCTGTAAGATCCTCGCTTGAGCGAGAGCTGCCTCGCCTGAGCGAGAAATCCCTCACATGAGTGAGAGCGTCAGATCTGAAATTTTAAAATGGCGGGATTTCCTCGCCTGAGCGAGAATGGGCTCGCTTGAGCGAGAACCCAACGATTTCACTTTAAAATAGAAACCCCAAACACATTTTAGGGATAGAACTTTGAAAATAAGAGAGAGAGGAGAGCTTTTCAAGAGCAAAGAGCCTTAGGAATCATCTTAGAGCTTGAGAAGAGGTAAACCTCTTGTTTCTGACTCTTCTTCTTCCTCTCTAACTTGTTTTGGGTGTATGGATCTCTTCTCAAAGTATGAGAAACCATGGAAACCCTTCCTTTAGAGTTATGGTTTGTTTTATGTTGTTTTTCTCTTGTAAACTCTTGGTTTAGAGTTGGTATTTGATGAATGGAGAGGTTTTGTAGGTTTATTCATGAAAATCCCAAAACCCCCAAAACGAGAATATGAGTAAAAAGGGAAATGGGTGAAATGTTAAATGTGGAAGATGAGTTTGTGCTTTAATGTTGATATATGAGATGAATATGTATGTTTTAGATGTTTGGAAACTCTTAATGAAGTGGTTTTGGAAACCTTCAAAATGTGTGAATCTCTTGTATGTTTAAAGATAAAATGTGAGCTGTTTATGTGTTGTTTTGAATACATGACTGACATTGTTGTTATTGGTGGAAATGAGGAAAAATCCTAAGGTTGGAGGAAATCGTAGAGGAAACTTGTAAAGTTACTCGAAACTACCTACCCCAAGTGGTAGTGGATCATTGAGGGAAATTACCTACCCGAGTGGTAGTGGATCATTGGGGAAATTACCTACCCGAAGTGGTAGTGGATCATTGAAGGGAAATTACCTACCCGATGTGGTAGTGGATCATTGAGAAAAATTACCTACCCGAAGTAGTAGTGGATCATTAAGGGAAATTACCTACCCGAAGTGGTAGTGGATCATTGGGGTAATTACCTACCCGAGTGGTAGTGGATCTTTGGGGAAATTACCTACCCGAAATGGTAGTGGATCATTGGAGAAATTACCTACCCGAAGTGGTAGTGGAACATTGTGAGTTGAGGACCTACCCGTAGTGGTAGCGGAATATTTGTGCAGTGTAAATGGCCGAAGGTGGTAAAGAGTAAGCTTGATGTCGATGGTAACTGATGAAATAAAAGTATTTGAAATAAAAGAATATGCACGCTATAGAATATATATTTATTATAGGTCGATTATGGATAATATGGAATTGTAAGACAGAAGATATGAACGTTTATATTTATGTAATTATGAGACATGTTTCACTTTTCAATGCTTATTTATATTTAAGAATGTGGATTATCTTATAATGATATTTATTGAATTAACGACTTACTCCTTTGCGTGTTTTATGTATTTGTCATTGATAATCCCATTTCCGGTAAACAAATAAAATGGGGATGCTTGGTTGGGAGCTTTAGGAGCTTTAGACTTTGGATTCATTATTTACGTTTTTGTACTTTAAATGACTACTTGCAGATTTGAATGATTGTAACCCTGGTTAACATAGATTTGGATATTCGTAACCATGTGTACTGCTATTTTTGAGGATTATAACCTTTGGGTTCTTAGTACCCTTGGGGGTGATATGAATCGATTATGTTTTTTTGTCATATGAAGAGTGTTGTAGTATGACATGTTGAAAGAGTTTTAAGTAATGATTAATGAGTGATCAAGGTGTAAAGATGAATGTAGGTATAACTGGATTAAAATAAAAAAAAAATTCAAGGGTAGAATTTGGGTCCTTACATCTTGAAGCTTGATATTCATTGTCTTCTTAAGTATTCTTCCTTATTCTTATTTTTTTGATGTTGATGTCTTCATCAAAACCATGTCAAGGTCAGGAGCAAGATCTTCGTCACAATCTTCCCCTTTTTGATGATGACAAACCAATATTATATTGACAGTGTATTTTCTTGAGAGTAGCATATTTTGTGATGAGTTACATGTCCTGAGTATGACTTGAGTATGATCCCCCCTATTTTATATGCTCCCCTTTTATTTGGAGTATATGTGCCTGAAATAGTTTTAAACAAAAAATACACTCTCCCAACTTTTCTCCCCCTTTTGACTTCATCAAAAAGAAAAAAAAGCTAGGGTCCAGGACACACAATATATAGATATATATATATGCATAGAATATGATCATAGTAGAGCATAAAGGGTAACTGCATCATAACATAGAAATTGAAAGATGTTCAAACATGAAAAGAGAAACAACCAGAAAAACATAGTACAATTACAAAATCCATGAATGTAAGATAAAATCCTAAACAACACATGTTCTACAATTCTAGTTTAGAACTTTCTTCATCAAGATTGTAACACCCTAAGTTTAATTTCCCTAAAACTTTGTAACAAAGGAAAATTTGGGGTATACTGAAGGATCCTAGCATGAGCGAGAATCCCTCGCTTGAGCGAGAGTGTCAGTATTTCTCCCAGGATTTTATCTGGGAACCTAACTTGAGCGAGACACAGCTCGCCTGAGCGAGAGGAGGCTCGCTTGAGCGAGAGTTGGCTCGCCTGGGCGAGGGAGAGGGGGTGAACACTGAAGGATCCTCGCTTGAGCGAGAATCCCTCGCTTGAGCGAGAGCGTCAGTGTTGAGTTTTTAAAAAGGCACGATACTCTCACTTGAGCGAGAACCCGACGATTTCACTTTAAAATAGAAACCCTCAAACACATTTAGGGTTAGAAATTGAGAGAGAAGAGAGAAAGAGGTAATTTTGAGAGCAAGGACTCGTGGGAATATTCTAGAAGCTTGAGAAGAGGTAAATCTGTTGATTCTAACTCCCTTTCTCCCTTTCAAACTCGTTTTGAGTGTATGGGATCTCTTCTCAAAATGTGAGAAACCATGGAAACTCTTCCTTTTGAGTTGTGGTTCGTTATATTTGATTTCTCTCTTGTAAATTCTTAATTTAGAGTTGGTATTTAAAGAATGGAAATGGTTTGTGGGTTGATTCATGAAAACCCCAAAACCCAAAAATGAGAATATGAGTAAAAAGGGAAATTGGTAAAATGGTAGATGGAGAAGATGAGTTTATGCTCTATTGTTGAAATATAAGATGAATATATATGTTTTAGATGTTTGGAGATTCTTAATGAAAGTAGTTTTATAAACATTGAAAATGTGTGAATCTCTTGTATGATTAAAGATGAAATATGAGTTGTTTATTTGTTATTTTGAATAAATGACTAACATTGTTATTATGTGGTGGGAATGAGGAAAAATCCTAATGTTGGAGGCGGTGTCGGAGGAACTTGCAAAGTTACCAAGGACCAAACCCAACACTCACCAAGGTAAGGATAAGTCTTTAAATAGCATATTGTATTGAGAATGCGTGGAATTGCTGTTTATGAATTGATGTTGTGTTAATGAAAAGAAAACATATTTTTAGCCGATCATGATTGGTTAGTGACTTTGGCTCAAGTTAAGTAGCAAGCTTTGTCTCAAGCGATGTAACAAACTTTGGCTCAAGTTATGTAGCAAGCTTTGGCTCAAGCGATGTAGCAAACTTTGGCTCAAGTTATGTAGCGAAACTTTGCCTCAAGTTATGTAGCGATACTTTGGCTCAAGTTATGTAGCAAACTTTGGCTCAAGTTATGTAGCGATACTTTGGCTCAAGTTATGTAGCGATACTTTTCCTCAAGTTATGTAGTGATACTTTGGCTCAAGTTATGTAGCGATACTTTGGCTCAATTTATGTAGCGAAAATGAATTTAAAATGGTTTAATAACCCCTTTAAAAATGTGGATTATTTTATAATGATATTTATTGAATTAATGACTTACTCCTTTGTATGTTGTGTGTATTTTTCGTTAATAATCCCATTGCAGGTAAACAGGTTAGTTGAGGATGCATGGTTTGATGCCTTAGGAGCTTAAAAACATGGATTCCTTTATTTTGCCCTCTTTGTATTATGACTGACTAAATGCTATTTTTGGATAATTGTAACCCCAAGTATTGTAACTCTGGATATTTGTAGTTATGCATATTTTGGAAACCCATACCTAATTGTATGTTGTAGTTACCGGGAGACATTAATATGAATTATGTTTTTTTGCAATTAAGGGTAGCCAGGGTATGAAATTGAAATTGTATGATTAGAGTTATTAGATGATTAAAGAAATGGATGATTTAAAAGGTTAAAGGAAATATAAGTATGATGTAACATGAGAAATCAAGCCTAAAGGATTAAAATAAACGAAAAATTTTCAAGTGTAAAAATTGGGTCCTTACAAAGATCCATCATGTTGATCTTGTAGGAAAGACGTTGATGCTCAATTTGGACTTGTTGGTTCTGAGCATCAAGGGCATCCATCCGATTTGAGATGTAGCCTCGAAGCGAGAATAACTCGTCCATAATCATCTGATTTGAAGGTATTAGAGCAGATGAAGATGATTCATATTGAAAGGTAGAAGCAGTGTTATTAATATTGTCTCGATCATCAAACCGGTAGGGGTACTGGTACAGTGGTTTAACCGGTGGTTCACTAATTAAATCGCATACCGGTAAAGTTAAATATACATATATAATATATTAACATTAATGTTGAAAAATAAAAATAAAAAACAATAATTGTTTTTATATTCATTAAAAAATTCATTTTAAATAAAAATCGACTAGTATGACTGATACGATTCAATTAAAAACCGACCAGTATGACCGGTTTTTACCGATTTTGGCCAGTTTTTACTGGTATAATTGCATGACAGGTATAATTATTGTATCATACCGTATTGGGACCGGTTCACCGGTTTACCGGTTCAACCGGCCGACACGAAACGGTTTTAATAACTATGGGTAGAAGGTTGTGGTGCAGGCGGATTAACAAATATATTGGCACTAGGATCAACAGGTGTAGCCGATTTATCATTTCTATGATTATAGACTCGATCAGTTAGGTTTCGAAAGAATCCCATTTTGTGGATCACATCCACATCAGTTTTGCTATCGCGAGCATTGAGAGTGATTTTAGATTCACCATCTGTTGAGATACCAAAATGCTCAAGTATGTTTGAGATGATGATTGCATAAGGCAAGGGTTGTTAGTCTCTTGCACAGACCACATGTGATTCATTAAAGTCAAAGCCCAATTGATGTCAAGATTATGCTTAAGAGCTTACATCAATTGTAATACCATATCATTGATTTGAGAATGGTTTGAATACTTAGGAATTATGACATAGCTAAGAAAGTAATGAAGCAGGCGATCTTTGAGATTGAAATTTCCTACAACAAGGAGTTTGGGGATTTTATGATTAAGGCAATTTGCTTACGCCATTTGCTTACGCAAGTCAATTTCCTCTTTAGCGAATCTATACATAGAGTAGTAGAAATCTTTTCTGTCATAGTTATCCCAATCACATGCAAGACTGAAATCTTTAATGCTTCCATGATAGGGTATATTACATCATATTGAACTGAAAGTCTTTATATCTAAAATGATTTCCTTTCTTTTCACAGAGGATGTTAAACGATTTTTCCTTATGTTCAAGTTGCAGTAAAATACTCTAACAACTTCAGGATAATAGGCATTTGATTCCTCACATAATGCAAATAAATTTTGTTGCCTTAACAGATTAAGAAAAAGAAAATCATCAAGCTAAAAGTTACTTACATTGCCATACTTTAAAGCATAAATTGGTTTGCCAAGGAAGTGTTCTGTGAAAACCTTGCGTTGTTCATTATTTTCAAAAAGTCGTGCCAAGTCCAACGGATTAGTCTCAAAAGATGAAGTTCCTTGCTTCTTGTGAGTCATACTAGTACGTTGCTTCTTTGCTCTTGTGAGTCATACTAGTACCTTGCATTGTTCATCATGGTTGAATGTTTTGAAAAGTTAGGTTTTGGGAATTTCAGAATTTTGGGGTTTTATGATTAAGGCAACTAAACACAAAAGTAATCGGATAGAAGTGTTTAGAATTGAAAATATGATATGAAATGACTCAAAAATCACTTAAAACGGATGAGAAATGAGATTTTTAGAGAGAGATGAATAATTTTTCGAGTTTGAGGGTGAGGAAGAAGATAAAGTGTTTGAAAAATGGAGGGAAAACCTTTAAATACTGGTCAGAGTAATCGATTACCTTAAGTAGAGTCATCAGTTACTCAACATGCAAAATCCCCAGATTTCAAACAGCAGCCTTTGGTAATCGATTACACCTATAAGTGTAAAGACCCAAATTCTACCTTTGAAATTTTTTTCCTTTATTTTAATTTCCTTCATGCATACATACATCCTATTACCTTAATCGCTCATTAGTCATTCCGTAAACTCTTATTTAATTTGTTATATTATAACTCTCTTCATATGACAGTAAAACATAATTCATTCATATCATCTCCCAGGGTTACTAAGAACCTAAAGGTCGTAATTCTCAAAAATAGAATTACACATAATTACGAATATCCAATTATATGTTATCCAGGATTGCAGTCATGCAATTACACAAATAGTCATCTAAAGCACAAAACATAATTAATGAATGTCCAAGTCTAAAGCTCCTGAAGCCCCCAAACGAGCATCATCAATTTCCCTGTTTATCTGCAATGGGATTATTGATAACAAATACACAAAACGCACAAAGGAGTAAGTCATTAATTCAATAATCATCGTTGTTACATAATCCACATTTTAAATACAATATAAACATTAGAATGAAAACACATATTACAAATACAAGAAGAAAACCATCCATACCTACTTTCTTTTACTTCCATATTATTCATATTCATCCTATAGTATATATATATATATATATATATATATATCCATGATATATATTCTATAGCATGCATATACATTCTTCCCAAATCTCTTTCTTTTTCCTTATCTTTAATATTCACCCTATAGTATATATATCCCATAATATATATTCTATAGCATGCATTTACATTCCTTCCAAATCTCTTTCTTTTCCAAAATCCATATTCATCCTATAGCATATATATCCCATAATATATATTCTATAGCATGCATATTCATTCTTTCCTAATCTCTTTCTTTTCCACAAATCCATATTCATCCTATAGTATATATATCCCATAATATATATTCTATAGCATGCATATTTGTCGCAAGATCATACCATTGTTTCACAACAAAATCGTACTACATAACTTGAGCCCAAAATGTCGCCTCATAAAGGGAACCCACAGTCTGGCGTCATTAACCCGAGCCAGGGTGTCGCTACATAACTGGAGCCGCAGTATCGCCTCCTTAACCCGAGCCAGGGTGTCGCTACATAACTTGAGCCCAAAGTCGCTAATCATCCATGGTCGGCGAAAAACATGTTTTCTTTTTGTTGACACATCAACAATTTACAATTCACCAATTTATACATTCTTTTACTATAAACATACTCATGCATGTTGATAATAAACAAATGACTTGCATTTCAATCCCTTTCACAACTGGAAAATCTGAACATTTTTCATTACGAAGTGCAATTAAAGACTTATCCTTACCTTGGTGAACGTTGGGGTCTGTTTTTGAGTACTTTACCAATCTCCTCCGCGGCTTCCACCAACCTTAGGATCTTTCCTCATTCCCACCGAATCACACAAATATTAGTAATTTATCCCAAGAAGGCCACATAAATAACTCATTTTGCATCTTTAATCACTTAAGAGATTTTAACACATTTTCAATGTTTCTAAACTACTCTCGTTGTAAGTTTACAACCATCTAAAACATACATACTCATCTCATATTTCAGCATTAGAAGGTAAACTCATCTCCTACCTCTAGCATTTTATCCATTTTCCACTTTAACCATATTTTCACTTTAGGGTTTTGGGGTTTTCACGAATCAACCCACCAACCTTTTCTATTCTTGAAATACTAACTCTAAACCAAAAGTTTACAAGATAAAAACAACCTAAAACGAACCATAACTCAAAAGGGAGAGTTTCCATGGTTTTACACATTTTGAGAAGAGATCCAACATACTCAAAATGAGTTTCAAAGGGAAGAAGAGAGTTAGAATCAAGAGTTTTACCTCTTCTCAAGCTTCTAGATGATTCCCAAGAGTTCACGCTCTCAAAATCACCTTATCCTCTCTTCTCTCTCAATTTCTAACCCTAAAATGTGTTTGGGGTTTCTATTATAAAGCAAACTCATCGGGTTCTCGCTCAAGCGAGCCCTTTCTCGCTTAGGCGAGAAAATCCTGCTTTTTTAAAGTTTCAGATCTGGCGCTCTCGCTTAAGCGAGGGGTTTCTTGCTCAAGCGATAATCCTACATCCTTGACAGCCCCAGCATGCCACTTCTCGCTCAAGCGAGTCAACTCTCGCTCAGGCGAGAACACTCTCGCTCAAGCGATCCCATTCTCGCTCAAGCTAGAATTCTACAGTATAGTCCAGTATTTAATTCACCAAGGTGAGCCACTCTCGCCCGGGCGATACCGTTCTCGCTCAAGCGAAGTTCCCAAGACTGATACTATAATTTAATGGCTTTAAATTCGGGGTGTCACAATCCTTTCCCCCTAAAAGAAATTTCGTCCTCGAAATTTTATTAGGTTACTCTCAGGAAGACTCTTTCATTGTCTAGATACTAGGCACAAAATGCGTTCAACCAAACTTAGATGTAACCGGGACGAGGATTCCCAAGTACTCATCATTTACCACGCTGCATCATTTACTGTCCAATATGAAACGTAGCCACAATTTTTCTCAAAATTTCTACCATAGCATTTTCATATTGTATTCCCTACCCCAAAGAAATAAGGTAGTCGTTCCCAAAACATCCAAACCAATAAGACTTTTAGAGACTCTACTCGGGTACACGATGAAACCATTGATTCACTTATATCACCGCATGGGGTCAATCAAACACTCATTACCATTAGTCAATACCACGAAGGGCAAGTCAGTCGTTGCTCCACGAGTCAATACCACAAGGGCAAATCCGTCACTATACCACGAAGGGCAAGTCAGACACTATACCACGAAGGGCAAGTCAGGCACTATACCACGAAGGGAAAGTCAGGCACTATACCACGAAGGGCAAGTCAGGCACTATACCACGAAGGGCAAGTCAGTCACTTTACCACGAATGGCAAGTCAGTCACTCTACCACGAAGGGCAAGTCAGTCACTCTACCACGAAGGGCAAGTCAGTCACTCTACCACGAAGGGCAAGTCAGTCACTATACCACGAAGGGCAAGTCAGTCACTCTACCACGAAGGGCAAGTTAATCACTATACCACGAAGGGCAAGTCAGTCACTCTACCACGAAGGGCAAGTCAGTCACTATACGCCCTCAGCTCATAAACAGTAAATTCACCCGTCATTATTACAAACATACCCATATATGCTTATAATTATTAAGTGACTTACGATTCATTTCATTATTCCGAGTTTTATTTCCATTGGTACTCCACCAATACATAAACAATAAATCCACCCCTCATTATTAGAAACATACCAATATATGCTTATAATAATTAAGTGAGTTACGATTCATTTCATTATTCCGAGTTGGGGGCGGTTACGACTAAGTCGAAATACAGCGACTCTGTCCGTAACAACTCAATTAGTCTACATATTCCGTAGACACGAAGGAGTGTGTCGTTCTCGAGTCAAACAACACTAAAAGGAAATAATTGCCACCATAAATTTACCTTGGTTCAGACCGTCAACATCAGATGTCTCCATGTCGCTCGTAGTGAACACTCGGCCGATGTTACTATGTCTGCCAGCCTCCACAGCATTCACACCTCTATTCAGCTGGGCAAAACCGCTTCATATGTCCCTGTTGCTTACAATGGAAACAACCATTTCCAGATCCAGGACAAATGGGTCCCACGTGCTTCCGCACACATTTTCTGCATAAGGGAAAAGAGTCATGGGGAAACTCCCCATCCGTAGGCCTTGACCCTTTGGAGTCACGGTTGTGATGGACGTTAGGTGAGGGATAAGGTCATTGGTCCTCTCCCACTTTTCCTTTACCCCTCTCTTGCATATGGTTGCGTTGAGGTCCATAGTCTCGGGGAGGAATTGATTTGGGTGTTGTAACCTCCTCCGCCTTCAAGTTATCCTCATACATCCTACACTTATTAACCAAAGTAGCAAAATCGGCAATCTCCTGATGTCCGAACATCCATTTCAGCTTGGGCCTTAAGCCCGATTCAAATTTAAAGCACTTGGACCGTCCGTCCATTTCCAACTCAGAGTAGGGACAAAACCGGGCCAACTCCTCGAATTTAGCCGCATATTCTCCCACCGACATATTTCCCTGTTCCAGCTTCAGGAACTCCATTTCCTTTTTCCTTTTCAGATCAGCAGGGAAGTATTTATGAAGGAATTTCGCCTTGAATGTATTCCAGGAAATCAATTTCCCTTCTGTCTCCATTTGGCGTCGAGTAAACTCCCACCTGTTCTCGACCTCCGTCACTAGCATATAAGTGGCATAGGCCAACTTCTGAGCCTCCGAACAGTTCATGGCCCTGAAGATCCGCTCCATTCCTTGGATCCACTCAATGGTGGCATCAGGAGCAAATCCCCCTTGGAACTGACTGGGGTTCCTCCTGCAAAACTCATCCAGACCTCGGTACTCTGCCGGTTCGGGTGGGACTAGGGGTTGCGAACTCGAACTCGGTGCAGGGTTCTAGTTCAGATTATGCAAACTCTCATTCATATGTTGTAGTGCAGCTACCATCGGAACCAACAAATCATTTGGAACGTTCTGACCTGTTCCTCTTCCAGCCATGTCTTAACCTGCGCACATGGATAGTCAATACACCAATTTAACTCACACAAGTCGAGTTATCATATAGTCTCATAGCACATTACACGTCACTACACCAAGGCAGCATGTTTTAAACATCCAATCAACACAATTTCAACTAGTCAAATCATAAACATGTTACAAAGAAGCAAGTAAGGCCATACCCTAGGCCGCAGAATTAACTATGCTCTGATACCATATTGTAAGGACCCAAATTCTACCCTTGAAATTTTTTACCTTTATTTTAATTTCCTTCATGCATACATACTTCCTATTACCTTAATCGCTCATTAGTCATAACGTAAACTCTTATTTAAGATGTTATATTATAACACTCTTCATATGACAGAAAAACATAATTCATTCATATCATCTCCCAGGGTTACTAAGAACCCAAAGGTCGTAATCCTAAAAAATAACATTACACATAATTACAAATATCCAATTATATGTTATCCAGGATTACAGTCATGCAATTACACAACTAGTCATCTAAATCACAACATAATTAATGAATGTCCAAGTCTAAAGCTCCTAAAGCCCCCAAACGAGCATCCTCAATTTCTATGTTTATCTGCAATGGGGTTATTGATAACAAATACACAAAACGCACAAAGGAATAAGTCATTAATTCAATAATCATCGTTGTTACATAATCCACATTTTAAATACAATATAAACATTAGAATGAAAACACATATTACTAATACAAGAAGAAAACCATCCATACCTACTTTCTTTTACTTCCATATTATTCATATTCATCCTATAGTATATATATATATATATCCATGATATATATTCTATAGCATGCATATACATTCTTCCCAAATCTCTTTCTTTTTCCTTATCTTTAATATTCACCCTATAGTATATATATCCCATAATATATATTCTATAGCATGCATATACATTCCTTCCAAATCTCTTTCTTTTCCAAAATCCATATTCATCCTATAGCATATATATCCCATAATATATATTCTATAGCATGCATATTCATTCTTTCCTAATCTCTTTCTTTTCCACAAATCCATATTCATCCTATAGTATATAACCCATAATATATATTCTATAGCATGCATATTTGTCGCAAGACCATACCATTGTTTCACAACAAAATCGTACTACATAACTTGAGCCCAAAATGTCGCCTCATAATGGGAACCCACAGTCTGGCGTCATTAACCTGAGCCAGGGTGTCGCTACATAACTGGAGCCGCAGTATCGCCTCCTTAACCCGAGTCAGGGTGTCGCTACATAACTTGAGCCCAATATCGCTAATCATCCATGGTCGGCGAAAAACATGTTTTCTTTTTGTTGACACCTCAACAATTTACAATTCACCAATTCATACATTCTTTTACTATAAACATACTCATGCATGTTGATAATAAACAAATGACTTGCATTTCAATCCCTTTCACAACTGGAAAATCTGAACATTTTTCATTACGAAGTGCAATTAAAGACTTATCCTTACCTTGGTGAACGTTGGGGTCTGTTTTTGAGTACTTTACCAATCTCCTCCGCGGCTTCCACCAACCTTAGAATCTTTCCTCATTCCCACCGAATCACACAAATATTAGTCATTTATCCCAAGAAGGCCACATAAATAACTCATTTTGCATCTTTAATCACTTAAGAGATTTTAACACATTTTCAATGTTTCTAAACTACTCTCGTTGTAAGTTTACAACCATCTAAAACATACATATTCATCTCATATTTCAGCATTAGAAGGTAAACTCATCTCCTACCTCTAGCATTTTATCCATTTTCCACTTTAACCACATTTTCACTTTAGGTTTTTGGGGTTTTCACGAATCAACCCACCAACCTTTTCTATTCTTGAAATACTAACTCTAAACCAAAAGTTTACAAGATAAAAACAACCTAAAATGAACCATAACTCAAAAGGGCAAGTTTCCATGGTTTTACACATTTTGAGAAGAGATCCAACATACTCAAAATGAGTTTCAATGGGAAGAAGAGAGTTAGAATCAAGAGTTTTACCTCTGCTCAAGCTTCTAGATGATTCCCACGAGTTCTTGCTCTCAAAATCACCTTCTCCTCTCTTCTCTCTCAATTTATGACCCAAAAATGTGTTTGGGGTTTCTATTGTAAAGCAAACTCGCCGGGTTCTCGCTCAAGCGAGCCCTTTCTCGCTTAGGCGAGAAAATCCCGCCTTTTAAAAGTTTCAGATCTGGCGCTCTCTCTTAAGCGAGGGGTTTCTCGCTCAAGCGAGAATCCTACAGCCTTGACAGCCCCAGCATGCCACTTCTCGCTCATGCGATGCAACTCTCGCTCAGGCGAGAACACTCTCGCTCAAGCGATCCCATTCTCGCTCAAGCGAGAATCCTATAGTATAGTCCAGTATTTCATTCACCAAGGTGAGCCACTCTCGCCAGGGCGACACCGTTCCCGCTCAAGCGAGGTTCCCAGGACTGATACTATAATTTAATGGCTTTAAATTCGGGGTGTCACAATAAGTAATCGATTACTTGAACTTCCTGCCATTTACAGTAATCGGTTACTCTCCAGAGTAATCGATTGCTATCCTCAAAAAATTGAATTTTCAGGCCTACTGATGCCTGTTATTCGATTATTTACCTTAAGTAATTGATTACATACCTCAAAGTTTAAAATTTAATGCAAATCTAAGTAGGTTTAAGAACAAGTAGGCATAAGATAAACATAATGAACCAAACATATAATCATGTATGAGCAATTTAAGATATGTAAGCTTCATCAAGTATGCCTAATTATCGTCTAATTTTATAGAAACTTTCTTTTGGCAAGGGTTTAGTGAATATATCTGCTAGTTAGTCATGAGTATCAACAAATTCTAAAGCCACATCTTTCTTTTGGACATGGTCTCTAAGGAAGTAATGTCTTATATCTATGTGTTTGGTTCTAGAATGCATTAATGGATTCTTCGTGAGATTTATAGTACTCGTATTGTCACATTTTAGGGGAATGCAGCCTAAGTCTAAGCCATAGTCTCGTAGTTGTTGTTTAAGCCACAACACTTGTGCACAATAGCTACATGCCGCTATGTACTCTACTTCAACAATACTTAAGGCAACACATGCTAGTTTCTTACATGACCAAGAGACTAGTGCATTTCCTAATACATGACAAGTACCACTAGTACTTTTTCTCTCAGTTTTGCATCCAGCAAAATCTGAATCTGAATATCCTACCAAATCACATATACTTCCCTTTGGATACCAGAGTCCAATGTCACTTGTGCCTTTTAGATATTTCATAATTCTTTTGACAGCAACTAGATGTGATTCTTTTGGTTTTGATTGATAATGTGCAGACAAACATACACTAAATATTATATCAGGTCTACTAGCAATTAGATAAAGTAAGGAACCAATCATACCTCGATACTTTGATATGTCAATGCATTTTCCAGCCTCATCTGTATCAATGTATGTGCCAGAACCCATAGGAGTGGCAATGGGCTTGCAGTCTTCCATTTCAAATCTTTTCAACAATTCCTTGCAGTATTTGGATTGACTTACAAATATACCATCCTTGAGTTGTTTTATTTGTAATCCAAGGAAGTAATTTAACTTCCCCGTCATTGACATTTCAAACTCCCCTTGCATCAGTTTGCCAAAACCACTACATAATATCTCATTAGTAGAACCAACAATAATATCATCTACATATATTTGTACACGAAGAGTATGATGATTTATTTTCTTAATAAAGAGAGTAGTGTCGACCTTTCTTTTGGTAAAACCTTTTTCATGTATAAAATTTGTTAGACGGTCATACCATGCACGTGAAGCTTGCTTCAAACCATAGAGAGCTTTCTTAAGTTTATATACATGGTTAGGATGTTTGTAGTCTTCAAAAGCAGGAGGTTATTCTACATATACTTCTTCTTGTATGTAACCATTAAGAAATGCACTATTTACATCTGTTTGATATAACTGAAAATTTAGAGAGCAAGCATATGCAATTAATAACCAAATAGCTTCAAGTGTAGCAACAAGAGCGAAGGTTTCGTCAAAATCTATATCTTCTTCCTGATTGTATCATTCTGCTACCAGTCTAGCTTTATTTCTAATAATAATTCCATGTCATCTTATTTATTATGAAATACCCAATGAGTTCCTATAACAGGCCTATTATTTGGTCTAGGAACAAGTTCCTAAACTTCATTTCTCTCAAACTGGTTTAACTCTTCTTGCATTGCAAGAATCCAATGTTCGTCCTCGATTGCATTGTCAATATTAGAGGGTTCTATTTGAGAGACAAAGGTCATGTTTAAACAAGCATCATTTATATTTAAATGGGTGGTTACACCTTTACTTATATCGCCAATGATTTTGTCAATAGGATGGTCTCGATGAGTTCTCCATTCTTTTGGTAAATCATAATGAATATGCTCTTCATGAGAAGATAGAGTATCATTTATTTTCAATTGCTCAGTATTGGTTGTTGTACTAGTAGAAGACTCTTCTTTTGAAGGGGAACTAGACAATTCCTCTTCATCATCCTTTATAATAGAATTGGTTTCATCAAAAGATACATGAAGAGATTCTTCAATGGCTAGAGTTCTTTTATTAAAGATTCTATAAGCTTTACTCGTAAGAGAGTAGCCTAAGAAGATTCCTTCATCGGCTTTTGCGTAAAACTTGCCTAAGTTGTCTTTACCATTATTTAAAACAAAATATTTACAACCAAATACATGCAAATGAGAAATGTTTGGCTTTCTACCTTTGAAGAATTCATAGGGGGTTTTCTTGAGAATTGGTCTTATAAGAACTCTGTTTGAAACATAACATGTTGTACTAATTGCATCAGCCCCAAAGTATTTTGGAAGATTAATTTCATTTAACATAGTACGAGCAATTTCTTCTAATGACTGATTCTTTCTTTCTACAACACCATTTTGTTGTGGTGTTCTAGGAGTAGAGAAATTGTGATTGATACCAAGATCATCACAAAATTCTTCAAAAGAAGCGTTTTGAAATTCTCCCCCATGATCGCTTCTTATAGCAGCGGTTTTCAGAGATTTTTCATTTGGAACTCTTTTAGCATATTTGCTAAAGGCATTAAACGCCTCATTCTTATAAACTAAGAATAGATTCCAAATATATCTTGAATAATCATCAACTATAACAAGAGCATAGTAGTTACCACCATAACTTTTGGTCCTTAAGGGGCCAAATAAGTCCATATGTAGTAATTGCAATGGCATATCGGAAGAAACCATATACTTAGGTTTAAAACAAGTTTTTGTTTGTTTACCCTTTTGACAAGCACTACAAAGTGTGTCTTTAACAAACTTCATTTTGGATAAACCAACAACTAAATCTTTCTTGATCAGTTTATTTAAATGATCCATGTATATATGCGCAAATCTCCTATGCCAAAGCCATGCATCATTATTATTGTTAACAACTAAACATTTTATTGGTAAAGAAGAATTATCTAGATCAATCATATTTATATATTGTTTATTCACTTTCGAATGCCACATTGAATCCTTTGTCGCATAGTTGACTTATGCTCAATTAGTCGTGCTTAAGTCCCTCGACTTATAGTACTCCTTCTATAGTTGTTGATGGTGGCTTGCCGATTCTACCAACTTCAAGTATTTTTCCTTTGTTGTTGTCACCATATGTGACGTATCCTTTGTCCCTTGGATTAAGGACAGAGAATATTTCTTTATTTCCCATCGTGTGTTTTGAGCAGCCGCTGTCTAAGTACCACATATTGCAGGCGGCTCTCAAGTTTTCCTACAAAACAGGTTAAGTGGTATTAGGTACCCAATGTTCTTTGGGTCCTACATGGTTAGCACCTTTCTCTACCCATCTATAATGTCCTAAGGGTACACCATATTTTATAATCATGCAAAGATTTGGTGTATGCCCATGATTCTTACAATAAGTACATATGGGATGATGCTTATGTATTCTAGATTTATTGTTATTACAATTTGATGCATGAATATTTTGCTTTTGAAAGATTATTTTTGTTGATACATTTTGCTTCTTAGAAGCTTGGCTATTAGAATAGCTTATGTAAGGACCCAAATTCTACCCTTGAAATTTTTTATTATTTTAACTCATGCAAACATACATTTTTCCTTATATCTTATGATTGGTAACCCAAGGTACGTTACATTAGTTACCTTGATTATTTTCTGATCATTTAACATGTAGTATTCACACACACATCCATAAGGCAGAAAAACATAATTCATATTAATATTCCCCATTTAATCGGGACATGGGGATAGCTATGGGTTTCCCAAAATCATAATATCCAAAGTTACAAACATCCAAAAATATAATGACCATGGTTACAAATGTTCAAATTCGCAAATAGTCAGTCATGATACAAAAAGGTGCAAATAAAGGAATCCAGATTTAAAAGCTCCTAAAGCTCCAAATCAAGCGTCCTTAATTTATTCAATTACCTGCAATGGGATTATCAAATGAAAACACACAAAACATACAAAGGAGTAAGTAATTTAATTCAATAAATATCATTTGATATAATCCACATTATAAACAGAGTTAGATAAACAATTTAAACATTCCAACATAAGGTCATTACATTTCATTTTATCTCTTACTACCTCATACGACCATTCTTACTTTCACATTCTTCCATGTCAAATCTTGTTACCCTCTTCTTCAATCTTGTTTTACATAGCCGTTTTCCACTCACACGTACTTCCACAATACCACATAGGGAAAAACATTCAATTCACTACCACTTGGGCAAGACATTCAATTCAATACCACTTGGGCAAGACATTCAATTAATACCACTTGGGCAAGACATTCAATTAATACCACTTGGGCAAGACATTCAATTCAATACCACATAGGGAAAGACATTCAATTTCAATACTACTTGGGCAAGACATTCAATTCAATACCACATAGGGCAAGACATTCAATTTCAATACCATGTATCATCGCATATCTCATATTTCATATCTCGGAATAAAATGATTATCCTTACCTTGGTGAGTGTTGGGTTTGGTCCTTGGTAACTTTGCAAGTTCCTCCAACACCGCCTCCAAGTTTAGGATCTTTCCTCATCCCCACCAAACAACAACAAAAGTCAGTAATTTATTCTTAACAACATATAAACATTTCATAGTTCATTTGCAAACATACATGATATTCACATATTTCCAATGTTTCCAAAATCACTTTCATTAGAAGTTTCCAACATTAAAACATACATATTCATCTTCTATTTTGCATTAGAACACAAGCTCATCTTCTCCATCTACCATTTTAACCATTTTCCTCTTTCACCACATTTTCATTTTGGGGTTTTGGGGTTTTCATGAATCAACCCACAAACCATTTCCATTCTTCGAATACCAACTCTAAACAAAAAGTTTTCAAGAGAGAAACTAAATAAAACGAACCACAACTCAAAAGGAAGAGTTTCCATGGTTTCTCACATTTTTTAGAAGAGATCCCATACACCCAAAACAAGTTTGAAAGGGAGAAGGAGAGTTAGAATCAAGAGATTTACCTCTTCCCAAGCTTCTAGATGATTCACATGAGTCCTTGCTCTAAAAATCACCTCATTCTCTCTTCTCTCACAAGTTCTAACCCTAAAAGTGTGTGAGGGATCTATTTTAAAGTGAAATCGTCGGGTTCTCGCTCAAGCGAGCCATTTCTCGCTCAAGCGAGAAAATCCCGACATTTTAAATATTCAGATCTGACGCTCTCGCTCAAGCGAGGATCCTCCAGTGTCAACACTCTCTCCCTCGCCCAAGCGAGCCAAATCTCGCCCAGTCGAGAATGCTAGGAAATCCTGGGAGCAGATACTAGGCCTCTCACTTGGGCGAGGCCCTCTCGCTTAAGCGAGAAACACCCAATATACCCCATAATTTCACTACACTTAGGAAAATAAAATTAGGGTGTTACAGCTTAGACCTCTTCGGTCTTTAGCATGTCTCTGAATTTTGATTATTTTATCTAGATTTTTGCTACTCTTGTTTAATTCATTAAGTTCAAGACTTAATGATGAAACTTTATTTTCAAGAGTGATGCAGTTTTGACATGAAGATGATGATGGTTTATTTCTGAATATTTCTAACTTAGTTTTTTGTTTTAAAAATAATTTAGTGAGTTTGACATATTCATCATACAAGTCATTAAATGCCATTTGTAATTCAGAAGAATAAAAATGTTTAGTTTCATTTACCTCTTCATCATCGGAATGATGAGATGCCATTAGTGAGAGATGGGCTTGTTCTTCATTTTCTGGTTCAGATGCAGAACTAGTATCGTTGTCTTCCCAAGCAATGTAAGCTCTTCATCCGGTCCTTATTTCTTTCTTCCTTTTGAAGGGATTGTTTTTTAGGTTGGGACATTCCATTTTCATGTGACCAAGCTTTTCACATTCAAAACATGTGAAATTTTGGTTTGAAGTGGAGGCGTCATTGTTCTTGGTGAATTTCTTCATCTGACCAATTATTGCGCCTTTGTTCCTTTTAAGGAACTTGTAAGAATGAGATTGCAACTAAGAGGGGGTGAATTAGGTGTCTTAAAAGTATGGCTCCTTTTTTTGCAAAATCAAGAGTTTAAGTGCAGCGGAAAAATAATGCAGAAAAATAACGACCGAAAATAGAAAGATAAAGGAGAAGAGAGTATGCAGATGTTTTATACTGGTTCACATTCTTGTCCACCGAAGGCTACGTCCATTACTCTTGCAGCACAAGACATTTCTTCACTAAATATTATGAGTTGTAATTAAAATATCTCACCCCGAGATCTCTATGTACCTTACATACTCACTAATACTTAATCACCCTTGGAAAACACCTTTCCAAGTAACTCTATCCCCTTTCTATTCACACCCTTGTGAAAGAAAGAATTCTTGCAAAATGAAGAATTTACAACAACGACAGGATTGCCTTTACAAGTTTGATATGACAATTATAACTTGCAATCCAACAACTCTTGTATACTATAAGTAATAATGCTCTTTGGAAGTTTGGAAAACTTAGAAACACTCTTAAGCAACGCAGAAAAAATAACTTTCAAAGTTTGAGTGCAAGTTGCTAAAAGTGTAGAAAAATATTCAGAAAAAGTGTGAGAGCTTTTCAAAGATTTGTGTGAAAGTTGTTCTATAAGTTGTGTTATGATTTATGTGTTCTAATGCCTTTATATAGGCTTTCCAATCAACCATAACACCTCTAGGGAAGTGAAGGTTTCGTTTGAAATGATACACTTTCGTTTGGGGTGAAAACCTTTCACTTTGAAATCGAAAACTGGTGTAACAACTCTTAGTAATCGATTACAGTAAGTGAGGAATCGATTACCCAAACATCCTGTCCAACTGTATTTTCAAACTTTACACAGTGTAATCGATTACACACTTTGAGTAATCGATTACCCAAGTGTTCTACCCAACAGTAAGATGATTTGTCTAGAGATTGATCTTTTCCGATATGGCTGTTACTTTCGGTTGCCATTGTCTAGAGAGTGATCTGATAACTTTCAAGTTCAAGTCATTGTTTGACAAAACCTTACCAAGTGTAATAAGATGATTTGTAAGGTGAGTAAATGTCTTTTGGAGATCTAGAGTATCCCACATTTTTTTGGCCGATTTGTAGTTCGATACTCTAAAAAATTCATTAATGCAAAGCGTTGAAGTGAGGATGTTTTTCGATTTGAGATTGTATTGCGCTTTCTTTTTTTCTTCATCATTCCATGAAGACTTTGATTTACTTCCCTCACACTATTGATAGCCGAGAAAGGTTCATAGGGTCCTTCTTCAATCGCATTCTAGATGTCCATATCTTGAGATTCTATGAAGATTCTCATTCTGATTTTCCAGAAGTCATAGCATTCTCCAACAAAGCTTGGAGTACAATTGATGTTGGAACCTTCTCCTAGAAATGATCTTGATGTCATCTTCGAAACATGATCACTTTTGAGAATAGATAACTCAAAAAAAGCTTGGAAGACTAAGATAGCAACTAAGAGGGGGTGAATTAGTTGACTTAAGATCGTGATCGATTTTTCTGCAATTTTAGAGTTAGTAGCAGTGTAACACCCTAATTTTATTTTCCTAAGTGTAGTGAAATTCTTGGGTATACTGGGTTTTTCTCACTTGAGCGAGAGGGACTCGCCCAAGAGAGAGGCCCAGTATTTGGTCCAAGGATTTCATGGGATTCTCGCCTGGGCGAGATTTGACTTGCTTGGGCGAGGGAGAGGAATTTGGTACAGGAGGATCCTCGCTTGAGAGAGAATCCCTCGCATGAGCAAGAGCGTCAGATCTAAATCTATAAAATGGCGGGATTTTCTCCCTTGAGCGAGAAATGGCTCGCTTGAGCGAGAGCCCGACGATTTCACTTTAAAATAGAAACCCTCAAACAAATTTTGGGTTAGAACTTGAGAGAGAAGAGAGAAGGAGGTGATTTTGAGAGCAAGGACTCGTGGGAATCATCTAGAAGCTTGAGAAGAGGTAAATCTTTTGATTCTAACTCTCTTTCTCCCTTTCAAACTCGTTTTGGGTATATGGGATCTCTTCTCAAAATGTGAGAAACCATGGAAACTCTTCCTTTTGAGTTGTGGTTCGTATTATTTAGTTTCTCTCTTGTAAACTCTTGGTTTAGAGTTGGTATTTGAAGAATGGAAAGGGTTTGTGAGTTGATTCATGAAAACCCCGAAAACCCCAAAATGAGAATATGAGTAAAGAGGGAAATGGATGAAATGTTAGGTGTAGAAGATGAGTATAGGTTCTAATGTTTAATATAAGATGAATATGTATGTTTTAGTTGTTTGGAAAACTCTTAATGAAGGTAGTTTTGGAAACATTGAAAATGTGTGAATCTCTTGTATGGTTAAAGATGAAATATGAGTTGTTTATGTGTTATTTTGAACAAATGACTAACATTGTTATTATGTGGTGGGAATGAAGAAACATTGATTCGTATGTTTTGTGTATTTGTCATTGATAATCCCATTGCAGGTAAACAAGTAAATTGAGGATGCTTGGTTTGAAGCTTTAGAAGCTTTAAAATCGGGATTCTGTTATTATGCCTTTTTGTACTATAACTGATTAATTGCGGATTTGAATGTTTGTAACCATGGCTATTACATTTGTTTTTGGATTCGTGTAACCATGGGTATTGTTATTTGAGAACCATAACTATTAATACTTTGCACCCATGGGGAGTTATTTAAATGAATTATGTTTTTCTGCATTATGAGTATGTGTAGTGATATTGCATGTAAAAGAAATTGAGAAACAATTAATGAGAGACTACAGTTAAGTCATCAGGTGTTTAAAATTTATATGACATACGAAAGAATATATGTGGGAATGGATTAAAATAATAATAAAATTTCAAGTGTAGAATTTGGGTCCTTACAATATGGTATCAGAGCATAGTTAAACCTACGGCCTAGGGTATGGCCTTACGTGCTTCTTTGTGACCTTTATGTGCTTGAATTATTTGGTGTGTACACATTGCTATGTGATTATGTGATCCTTGTCTTGTTAAAATTTGGTTTACTGACAAGTGAATGAGTACATGTACACATGGTAGGAAGAGGAAGAGGAGCGATTCAGAATGTTCCGAATGATCTATTGACTCAGATGGGGGCTACACTGCAACATGTGAACGAGAATTTGCTAAATCTGAATCGGAACGCAGCACCAAGTCCGAGTTCACAACCCCTGGTTCCACCCGGACCGGCAGAGAACCGAGGTTTGGATGAATTCTGCAGGAGGAACCCCAGTCAGTTCAACGGTGGGTTCGCCCCTGATGCTGCCATTGAGTAGGTCCAAGGACTGGAGAAGATTTTCAAGGCCATGAGTTGTTCTGATGCTCAGAAGTTGGCGTATGCCACCTATATGTTAGTGAAGGAGGCCGAGAACTGGTGGGAGTTTACTCGGCGTTAGATGGAAATTGAGGGGCGAGTGATTACCTGGGTTGCATTCAAGGAGAAATTTCTTCAGAAATATTTTCCTGCTGATCCAAAGAGGAAGAAAGAAATGAAGTTTCTGAGGTTGGAGCAGGGTAACATGTCAGTGGGAGAATATGCGGCCAAGTTCGAGGAATTGGCCCGATTTTGTCCATACGCTGAATTGGAGGTGGACGGACGGTCCAAATGTTCTAAGTTTGAATCGGGTTTGAAGCCCCAGTTGAAAAGTATGTTTGGGCACCAAGAGATTGCTGATTTTCCTACCTTAGTGAACAAATGTAGGATGTATGAGGATGACCTGACAGCCAATGAGGTGGTGACTCCTCGAACTAATCCTCCAAGGCACTTTGGGCCTCAAAGGAGTTATGGGCATGGAAATGGGAAGAATAAGGTCCTTCAAGAGGAACGAAAACCGTACTCCCCACCTGCTGGAAATCAGGGAAGTAGTTCGCATGGGGTAAGGCCTCACGCCAAAGTAGGAGGATCACAGTCTCGTTCTCTGTCCCTTTGCAACAAATGCGGCCGAACTCATGCTGGTGACTTGTGCCACGGGACAACACTTAGCTTCTTTCACTACAAGGAGATTGGTCATATCAAGAGGTATTGTCCTAAGTTATGGCAGAGTATGAATGTTGTGAGGGCTGAACGACCTCGATCTACGGGTAGGGTGTTTACCATGAGTGGTGCGGATGCATCAGATGTGGATGGTCTCATCCAAGGTAATTGCATGGTGGCAGATATTTATCTTTTAGTGTTGTTTGATTCCGGAGCGACACACTCCTTTATATTTGTTGAATGTGTGGACCGATAGAAATTGCGAACTGAGTCGTTGCCTTACGATTTGGTCGTATCCACCCCAACTAGTGTGCCTGTGGTGGTGTCGACGTTTGTGTCTCGATGTCCAGTAGTGGTAAATGGTAGGAGATTTACCGTGGATTTAATCTGCGTACTACTATCCCAGTTAGATCTAATTCTAGGGAGGGACTGGTTATCAGCAAATCAAGTGATGCTTAATTGTGTTGATAAGACCGTTGTGTTTGGAGATCTGGGTGAGATTTCTGATGAGGCTTGTTATATGGAGGCAGTGTCGGCTAAGGGAGTCAGGACTTCCCTTAGGGAAGGGGGGTCATTGTATGTGTTGTTAGCATCACTAGAAGGTATTGAGAAACCCAGAGTTGAGGATATTCCAATAGTCCGTGAATTCCCTGAGGTATTTCCTAATGATCTTCCAGAATTGCCTCGAGTCAGAGAAGTTGAATTCTCTATTGACATGTTACTTGGAATGGGACCCATCCTATAGCTCCTTATAGGATGGCACCGTTAGAACTGGTTGAGTTGAAAAAGCAGGTAGAAGACTTGTTGGCAAATAAGTTCATTCGTCCTAGTGTTTCACCGTGGGGTGCACCAGTCTTGTTGGTCAAGAAGAAAGATGGGAGTATGAGGTTATGCACCGATTACAGACAGTTGAACAAGGTAACTATCAAGAACAAGTATTCGTTACCTATAATTGACGACTTAATGGATCAGTTGAGGGGAGTTGCTGTATTTTCAAAGATTGACCTTCGGTCGGGATATCATCAACTTCGAGTTAAGTCGGAAGATATTCCTAACACTGCTTTTAGGATGAGGTATGGACACTTTGAGTATTTGGTAATGCTCTTTGGTGTGACGAATGCTCCAACAATATTTACCGACTACTTGAATCAGATTTTTCACCCGTACTTAGATTCATTTGTAGTGGTATTTATTGATTACATTCTAATATACTCCAAGAGCAAGGAGGAACATGCGGAACATCTGAGGGTTATTTTAGATCTTCTGAAAAGGAACCAGTTGTATGTGAAATTGTCAAAATGTGATTTCTGGTTGGAATCAGTCAACTTCCTTGGACATGTGATATCCCGGGAAGGAGTGGCAGTAGACCCTTCTAAGGTCGATGCAATGATGGAATGGGCGGTGTCCAAGTCAGTGATTGAAATCAGGAGTTTTCTGGGTTTAGCCGGTTATTATAGGAAGTTTATAGAGGGATTCTCAAAGTTGGCATTACCTCTAACTAAGCTTACCAGAAAAGGAGAACTGTATGTGTGGACAATCCGTTGCGAAGAAAGTTTTCAAGATTTGAAGCGGAGGTTGACTACGGCACCAGTGTTGGTTTTTCCTTGTATTGATCGTGATTTCAGTGTGTATTGCGATGCTTCTAAGTAAGGTTTGGGTTGTGTATTGATGTAGGACGGGAAACTGGTTGCTTATGTTTCGCGACAGTTGAGAACGCATGAGCAAAACTACCCCACACATGATCTGGAATTAGCTGTAGTGGTTTTTGCCTTGAAAATCTGGACACACCATCTTTATGGTGTGAGATTTGAACTGTACAACAACTACAAGAGTTTGAAGTATCTGTTTGATCAAAAGTAACAAAATGAGACAAAGAAGGTGAAAGGAGTTCCTTAAGGACTATGATTTTGTATTGAAGTATCATTTGAAGGTCAAACGCGATTTGATGGCTAGTGGGAAGGAGACTGATTTTGAATCGGATTCTAGCGGATTATCACGATACAAGGGAAGGGTGTGTGTGCCTCTTGATGCGGGCTTGAGGAGGAGTATTCTGGAATAGTCACACAAAAGTAAAATGAGTTTTCATCTAGGGACAACGAAAATGTACCAAGATTTGAAAAAGATGTTTTGGTGGTCTGGTTTGAAAAAGGATGTGGCTTTCTATGTCTCAAGTTGTCTCATCTGTCAGAAAGTCAAGATTGAACATCAGAGGCCAGTAGGAGAGTTACAGTCACTAGAGATTCCCGTTTGGAAGTGGGATAGTATTTCCATGGATTTTGTATTGGGTTTTCTGAAGACTCAAAGAGCGTACGACTCGATATGGGTAATAGTAGACTGTTTGACGAAGTCTGCTTATTTCTTGCCGATGAACATGAAATATTCTCTGGAACGATTGGCTAAGTTATAAGTCAAGGAAATTTTTCGGTTGCATGGGATACCGTCAGCATTGTTCCGAATAGAGATCCCCATTTCACTTCAAACTTTTGGACTAGTTTGCAGTCCGCTTTGGAACAACCTGGGAGTTAGGATAGTATGTTGCCTTTAATCGAGTTCACCTACAACAATAGTTTCCATACTAGTATCGGGATGGCCCATTACAAAGCTTTGTATGGGAGAAAATGTAAAACTCCAGTGAGTTGGTTTGAAACTGGGGAGAACTTAGTATTGCGACCCGAGTTGGTCCGAGAAACAACAAAAAAGATCAAGAAGATCAGGGAGAATATGAGAATAGCACAGAGTTGGCAGAAAAGCTATTTCGATAAGAGACGGAAACCTCTTGAGTTTAAAGAGGGAGACCATGTATTTATGAGAGTAGCTCCGACTACTGGGATTGGTAGAGTGTTGAGGTCCCGTAAGCTTACTCCGAGATTTATTGGACCATATCAAATATTGCAGAGGATTGGACCGGTAGCTTATCGGATTGCTTTACCTTCATTGTTGTCAAATCTTCACAATGTATTTCATGTGTCTTAGTTGAGGAAATATGTTGGGGATCCATCTCATGTGGTTGAGTTTGATCAGATAGAGTTGAAGTTCAACTTGACCTTTACAACGTTACCAGTGAGAATCATGGATACCAGTATCAAAAGAATGAGAGCCAAAGAGATTGCCTTGGTTAAGGTATTGTGGAGCCAAGTAGATGAAGGAGACACTACTTGGGAAGTGGAACGAGATATGAGGGAGAATTACCCTCATTTATTTGAATCGAGATATGTTTAACTTTCGAGGACGAAAATTCCTAAAAGATGGGGAGGATTGTAACACCGTAATTTTATTTTCCTAAGTGTAGTGAAATTATGGGGTATACTAGGTGTTTATCACTTGAGCAAGAGGGTCTCGCCCAAGCGAGAGGCCCAGTATCTGGTCCTAGGATTACCTGGAATTCTAGACTGGGTAAGATTTGGCTCGCCTGGGCGAGGGAGAAGAATTTGGTACTGGAGGATCCTCGCTTGAGCGAGAATCCCTCGCTTGAGCGAGAATCCCTCGCTTGAGCGAGAATCCCTCGCTTGAGCGAGAATCCCTCGCTTGAGCGAGAGCATTAGATCTGAATCTATAAAATGACGGGATTTTCTCGCTTGAGCGAGAAATAGCTCGCTTGAGCGAGAGCCCGACGATTTCACTTTCAAATAGACACCTTCAAACACTTTTAGGGTTATAACTTGAGAGAGAAGAGAGAAGGAGGTAATTTTGAGAGCAAGGACTCGTGGGAATCATCTAGAAGCTTGAGAAGAGGTAAATCTCTTGAATCTAACTCTCTTTCACCCTTTCAAACACGTTTTGGGTGTATGGTATCTCTTCTCAAAATGTGAGAAACCATGGAAACTCTTCCTTTTGAGTTGTGGTTCGTTTTATTTAGTTTCCCTCTTGTAAACTCTTGGTTTAGAGTTGGTATTTAAAGAATGGAAAGGGTTTGTGGGTTGATTAATGGAAACCCCGAAAACCCTAGAATGAGAATATGAGTAAAGAGGGAAATGGGTGAAATGTTAGGTGTATAAGATGATTATATGTTCTAATGTTGAATATAAGATGAATATGTATGTTTTAGATGTTTGGAAAACTCCTAATGAAGGTAGTTTTGGAAACATTGAAAATGTGTGAATTTCTTGTATGGTTAAAGATGAAATATGAGTTGTTTATGTGTTATTTTGAATAAATGACTAACATTGTTATTATGTGGTGGGAATGAGGAAAGATCCTAAAGTTGGAGGCGGTGTCGGAGGAACTTATAAAGTTACCAAGGACCAAACCCAACCTCACCAAGTTAAGGATAAGTCTTTAACTAGCATATCGTATTGAGAGAATGTGTAGAATTGCTGTTTATGAATTGATGGTGTATCAATGAAAAGAAAACATATTTTTAGCCAACCATGATTTGTTAGCGACTTTGGCTCAAGTTATGTAGCGATACTTTGGCTTAAGTTATGTAGATACTTTGGCTCAAGTTATGTTGCGAAAATGAATTTAAAAATGGTTTACTAACCCCTTTAAAAATGTGAATTATCTTATAATGATATTTATTGAATTAATGACTTACTCCTTTGTATGTTTTGTGTATTTGTCATTGATAATCCCATTGCAGGTAAACAAGTAAATTGAGGATGCTTGGTTTGGATCTTTAGGAGCTTTAAAATCGGGATTCTATTATTTATGCATTTTTGTACTATAAATGATTAATTGGGGATGTTTGTAACCATGGCTATTACCTTTGTTTTTGGATTCTTGTAACCATGGGCATTGTTATTTGAGAACCATAACTATTGATACTTTGCACCCATGGGGAGTTATTTAAATGAATTATGTTTTTCTGCATTATGAGTATGTGTAGATATTTCATGTAAAAGAAATTGAGAAACAATTAATGGAAGACTAAAGTTAAGTCATCGGGTGTTTAAAATTTATATGATATATGAAAGAATATATGTGGGAATAGATTAAAATAGGAAAAAAAATTCAAGTGTAGAATTTGGGTCGTTACAAGTAGCGAAAAATGTAATGCAAAAAAATATAAAATAAAATTCAACGAGATAAGGGAAAAGAGAGTACACAAATATTTTATATTGGTTCACCTTCTTGTCCACAGAAGGTTACATCCAGTACTCTTGCAGCACAAGAGATTTCTTCACTAGATATCAAGAGTAGTAATTGCAAATTCTCACCCCGAGACTTTCTTGTATCTTACTCACTCTCCAATACCTATGTCACTCTCTTGGAAAACAACCTTTCCAAGTGACTCTAACCCTTTTCTAATCACACCCTTGAATATGATACAAACTTTGAAGAAAATTGTTAGCAATGGCAAGGATTGCTTATACACGATATGACAAGTAAACTTTCTTGCAATCCAACAAATCTTTGTATACTTAGTTTATAATTCTCATAAGGTTGGAAAAACTTTGAAACATGCACTTACACAACTTCAGAAAGTTATTCCGAAAGTGAAAAGCAAGTTGCAGAAAAAGTGTTTCAGAAAATTTAGATTTGCATAAGTGAGTTGTATGTGAGTTGTGTTGTTGTTGTTGTGTAAGTTGTGTGTTGAATCATGAGTTCCAATCCCTTTATATAGGCTTTCCAACCAGCCATAACACCTTTAGGAAAGGGTAGAATTCGTTTGGAATGAAAGCATTTCGTTTGGGATGAAAGCTGTTCAGATTGAATATGAAAATCTTGTGTAACAGCTCTCAGTAATCGATTACATCATAGGGGTAATCGATTACCCAAACATTATGTCCAACTTAGAAACCAATTTTCATGTTGAGTAATCGGTTACTCTTGGTGTCACGACTCTCAGTAATCGATTACAATACATAAGTAATCGATTACCTAAGCCAACTGTCCAACTGGGTAACTGATTATCAAACTGAGTAATCGGTTACATTGATACCAGTAATCAATTAGTGTTTTTAGTTTTTATTTACATCTTCTCAAGCTTCTAGATGATTCCCATGAGTCCTTGCTCTCAAAATCACCTCCTTCTTTCTTCTCTCTCAAGTTCTAACCCTAAATGTGTTTGAGGGTTTCTATTTTAAAGTGAAATCATCGAATTCTCGCTCAAACGAGCCCATTCTCGCTCAAGTGAAAAAATCCCGTCTATTTTAAAAACTCAACACTGACGCTCTCGCTCGAGCGAGGGATTCTCGCTCAAACGAGGATCCTTCAGTATCCACTCTCTCTCCCTCGCCCAGGCGAGCTAACTCTCGCTCAAGCGAGGCTTCTCTCGCTCAAGCGAGCCATATCTCTCTCAAGCGAGGCTCCCAGATAAAATCATGGGAGAAATACTGACACTCTCGCTTGGGCGAAGCTACTCTCGCTCAAGCGAGAATCCTGCAGTATACCCCAGATTTTCCCTAGTTACAAAGTTTTAGGAAAGTTAAACTTAGGGTGTTACAATCCTCCCCCTCTTATAGGAATTTTCGTCCCTGAAAATTAAACATACCTCGAATCGAACAAATGAGGGTAATTCTCCCTCATATTTCATTTCACTTCCCAAGTCGCATCGCCTTCATCTACTTGGCTCCATAATACTTTCACCAAGGGAATTTTTTGCCTCTCAATCTTTTAATACTGGTATCCATGATTCTCAGTGGCAACATCGTAAGAGTCAAGTTATCCTTCAACTCTATCTGATCAGACTCGACAACATGAGATGGATCCCCAACATATTTCCTCAATTGAGACACATGAAACACATTGTGAAGATTCGACAACAATGGAAGTAAAGCAATCCAATATGCTACCAGTCCAACCCTCTTAAAAATATGATATGGTCCAATGAACCTCAGAGTAAGCTTACGAGATTTCAACACTCTACCAATCCCAGTAGTCGGAACAACTCTCATAAACACGTGATCTCCCTCATTAAACTCAAGAGGTTTCCGCCTCTTATCATAATAGTTTTTCTGTCGACTCTGTGTTATTTTCATATTTTCCTGGATCTTCTTGATCTTTTCCGTCGTCTCTCGGACCAACTCAGGTCCCAATACCAAGTTCTCCCTAGTTTCAAACCAACTCACTGGAGTCCTACATTTTCTCCCATACAAAGCTTCGCAAGGGGCCATCTCGATACTAGTATGGAAACTATTATTGTAGGTGAACTCGATCAAAGGCAACATGCTAATCCAACTCCCAAGTTGTTCCAAAACACAAGCCCTCAAAAGATCCTCCAATGATTGTATAGTCCTTTCCAATTGACCATCCGCTTGTGGTTGATAAGCTGAACTCAATTTCAACTTAGTCCCCAACATGGACTGCAAACTAGTCCAAAAGTTTGAAGTGAAACGGCGATCCCTATCTGACACAATGCTCGACGGTATCCCATGCAACCGAACAATCTCCTTGATATAGAGTTTCGCTAATCGCTCCAAAGAGTATCTCATGTTCATAGGTAAAAAGTGTGCAGACTTAGTCAACCAGTCCACTATTACCCATATTGAATCATATCATTTCTAAGTCTTTGGAAAACCCGACCCAAAGTCCATCGAAATGCTATCCCACTTCCACATAGGAATTTCCAAAGATTGAAGTTCTCCTGCCGGCCTCTAATGTTCGATTTTTGCCTTATGACAGATCAGACAACTCGAAACATACATGGCCACATCCTTCTTTAAACCAGACCACTAAAATAGCTTTTTCAAATCTTGATACATTTTCGTAGTTCCAGGATGGAAACTCATTTTACTCTTGTGTGACTCCTCCAAAATACTCTTTCGCAATTCAGCATCATGAGGCACACACACCCTTCCCTTGTATCGCAAAATTCCACTAGAGTCCGATTCAAAATCAGTCTCCATCCCACTAGCCATCAAATCGCGTTTGACCTTCGATTTACGATCCTCTACCTGCATCTTTCTGATCTAGTCAAACAATTCATTGGTGACCTTAAGCATTCCCAAGATCATGCTATGGGGTCCCACTTGAACTGCCAAGTTCATATCCCTGAACTCCTCAATTAGTTTCTCTTCCCGAACCATTAAAGTCGACATATGTAAGGACTTCCGACTTAAAGCATCGGCTACCACATTAGCCTTTCCCGGGTGATACTGCAATTCGAAATCATAGTCCTTAAGGAACTCCATCCACCTCCTCTGTCTCATGTCCAGTTCCTTTTTATCAAATAGATACTTCAAACTCTTGTGATCACTATACACCTCAAATCTTACACCATAAAGATGGTGTCTCCAGATTTTCAATGTAACGACCACCGCGGCTAGTTTCAAGTCATGGGTAGGGTAGTTTTGCTCATGCATTCTCAACTGTCGCGATAAGCAACAACTTTTTCGTCCTGCATTAACACACAACCTAACCCTTGCTTAGAAGCATCGCAATACACACTGAAATCACGATCATTACAAGGAAGAACCAACATTGGTGCCGTAGTCAACCTCCGCGTCATCTCTTGAAAACTTTCTTCACAACGGATTGTCCCCACATACGGTTCTCCTTTTCTGGTAAGCTTAGTTAGAGGTAATGCCAACTTTTATAATCCCTCTATAAACTTCCGATAATACCCGGCCAAACCAAGAAAATTCCTGATCTCAGCCACTGACTTGGGCATCGCCCATTCCATCACTACCTTGACCTTGGAAGGGTCTACTACCACTCCTTCCCTGGATATCACATGTCCAAGGAAGTTGACTGATTCCAACCAGAAATCACATTTTGACAACTTCGCATATAACTGATTCTTACTCAGAAGATCTAGAACAATTCTCAGGTGCTCCGCATGTTCCTCTCGGCTCTTGGTGTAAACCAGAATGTCATCAATAAATAACACTACGAATGAATCGAAATACGGATGAAAAATCCGATTCATGTAGTCAGTAAATATTGTTGGAGCATTCGTCACACCAAAGGGCATCACCAAATACTCAAAATGCCCAAACCTCGTCCTAAAAGCGGTTTTAGGAATATTCTCCGACCTTACTCGAAGTTGATGATAACCCGACCGAAGATCAATCTTTGAAAATACAAGAACTCCCCTCAATTGATCCATCAAGTCGTCAATTCTAGGTAACACATACTAGTTATTGATAGTTACCTTGTTCAACTGTCTATAATCGGTGCACAACCTCATACTCCCATCTTTCTTCTTAACCAACAAAACTAGTGCACCCTGTAAGGACCCAAATTCTACCCTTGAAATTTTTTCCTTATTTTAATCCAATTTCATGCATTTAATTATAAATTATATTTACCGATTGAACAAACTTATTTAAAAGATCTCACTTTCCTAATCACGCCCAAATCTATATACCAAAATGTGACATACCAATCAAGTGACAGAAAAACATAATTCGTATTAATGTAACTTAGTAACTACCGTATACAATTAGCTATGGGTTTCCAAAACACCCATAGCTACATATATCCCGAGTTACTAGTTTCCATGGTTAATTCCATGCACACAAACATGTTCATAGTTACAATTAGTTAGTTCAAGTACAACCAATGAAGTTACAAAAGAATGGATAAGAGACATCAAAATAAAAGTCTCTAAGCTCCTAATCAAAAACACCCATACTCCTTCCACCTACCTGCAATGGGATTAACATTGACAATACACCAAGAAACACAAAGGAGTAAGTCGTTAACTCAATAAATATCAATGTAAGTTAATCCACATTTAATAAGATTAAATAACGGTATTAAAATCAACTACACTCAAACCATGTTCATCGTTCATACTTTTGTAAACCATGCTACATAACTTGAGCCAAAGTTTGCTACATTGCTTGAGCCAAAGCTTGCTACATTACTTGAGCCAAGGTTTGCTACATTACTTGAGCCAAAGTTTGCTACATCACTTGAGCCAAAGCTTGCTACATTACTTGAGCCAAAGTCGCTAACCCATCATGGTCGGCTAAAAAGAATTTTATTTCCATTGGCACTCCACCAATACATTTTTTGAGTTTTATTTCCATTGGCACTCCACCAATACAAAAACAGTAAATGCACTCGACATCATTACAAACATATCCATGTATGCTTATAACTACAAAGTGATTTACGATTCATTTCATTACTCCGAGTTTTATTTCCATTGGCAATCCACCAATACATAAACGGTAAATTCACTTTGTGTTGTTACAAACATACCCATATATGTTTATAACAACTAAGTGATTTACGATACATTGCATTATTCTGAGTATTATTTCTATTGCCACTCCACCAATACATAAACGGTAAATCCACTCCTCGTTGTTACAAACATATCCATATATGCTTATAACAACTAAGTGATTTATAATACATTTCATTATCCACATCAGAAAATCCACACATTTTCTATCATAGTGCATAAGTTAAAGACTTATCCTTACCTCGGTGAGTGTTGGGTTTGGGTTCTTGGCAACTCCTCAAGTTCCACCGACACCGCCTCCAACTTTAGGATCTTTCCTCATCCCACCATATAACACAATGTTAGTCATTTATTCCAAATATCATATAAACAACTTATATTGCATTATTTAATCATACAAGATATTCATCATATTTTCAATATTAGAAAGTAAACTCATCTTCTACCTCTAGCATTTTACCCATTTTCCATTTCAACCACATTTTCTCTTTAGGGTTTTGGGGTTTTCATGACTCAACCCACAAACCCCCTCCTTTCTTGAAATACTAACTCTATACCAAGAGTTTACAAGATAAAATAACATAAAATGAACCATAACTCAAAAGGGCATGGTTTCTCTCATTTTTGAGAAGAGATCCAACATACCAAAAAAGAGTTCCAAAGAGAAGAAGAGAGTTCGAATCAAGAGTTTTACCTCTTCTCAAGCTCTTGGATGAGTATCGAAGCTTTTTGCCCTTGGAAAAGCTCTCTTCTCTCACCTCTCTTCTTCTCTTAACCCTAAAATGTGTTTGGGGGTTTCTCATTTAATGCAACTCATCGGGTTCTCGCTTAAGCAAGCTCATTCTCGCTCAAGTGAGAAAATCCCGCCCATTTTAAAAACTTAGATCTGATCCTCTCGCTCAAGCGAGGGATTCTTGCTCAAGCGAGAATCTCACAGTCTCAACAGTCCCAAAATGCCATTTCTCGCCCAGGCGAGACAACTCTCGCTCAGGCGAGAATCCTCCAGTATAACCCAGGATTTCACCCTCTCATGTGAGCCTTTCTCGCCTAGGCGAGAATCTCTCGCCCAGGCGAGAATCTCTCGCTCAAGCGAGGATCCCAAGACTGATACTATAATTTTAAAGACTTAAAATTTAGGGTGTTACACACCCCATGGTGAAACACTAGGACGAATAAACTTCTTAGTTAACAAGTCTTCAACCTGCTTTTTCAACTCAGCCAGCTCTAACGGTGCCATCCTATAAGGAGCTATAAAGATAGGTCCCATTCCCGACACTAATTCAATGGAGAATTCAACTTCTCTGACTGGAGGTAATTCCGGAATATCATTAGGAAATACCTCAGGAAACTCATGAAGTATCGGAATATCCTCAACTCTGGGTTTCTCAATACCCTCCAAGGACGCCAACAAAACAAACACGACTCCCCCTTCCATAAAGGAATTCCTGACTTCCTTAGCCGACAACGGCTTCATATAATAAACCTCATCAGAAATCTCACCCAGATTTCCAAACACAACGGTCTTATTAGCACAATTAATCATCACATGATTTGCTGATAACCAATTCATCCCCAGAATTAGATCTAACTAGGACAGTGGTAAGCAGATTAAATCCACGGTAAATGTCCTATCGTTTACCACTACCGGACATCGAGACACAACCGTCGACACCACCACAGGAACACTAGTTGGGGTGGATACGACCAAGTCGTAAGGCAACGACTCCGTGTGAAATTTCAGGCGATTCACACATTCAATACATACAAAGGAGTGTGTCGTTCCCGAATCAAACAACACTAAAAGAGGAATACCTGCCACCATACATTTACCTTTGATCAGGTCATCCACATCTGATGCCTCTCCACCACTCATGGTAAACACTCTGTTGGTGGATCGAGGTCATTTAGCCCTCACAGCATTCACACTCTGCCGTAACTTAGGACAATACCTCTTGATATGTTCAACCTCCTTGTAGTGAAAGCAGCTAAGTGTCGTTCCGGGCACAAATCACCTACATGAGTTCGGCCATATTTGTCGCACAAGGATGGAGAGTTTAATTGTGACCCTTCGGCATTGACATGAGTCCTCGGCCCATGCGAAGTATATCCCCGACTACCAATGGGTGGAGAATAAGGCTTTCGTTCCTCTTGAAACACCTTGCCCTTCCCATGCATAAGGTTCCTTTGAGGCCCAAATTGCCTCGGGGGATTTGTGCGAGGGGTCACCACCTCATCGGCTTCCAGGTCATCCTCATACATCCTGCACTTGTTTACCAATGTAGCAAAATCGGCAATATCTTGATGCCCAAACATACTTTTCAACTTGGGCTTCAAACCCGATTCAAACCGTCCACCTCCAATTCAGCGTATGGACAAAATCGTGCCAATTCCTCGAACTTGGCTGCATATTCTCCCACTAACATGTTATCCTGCTCCAACCTCAGAAACTCTATCTATTTCTTCCTCTTCAGATCAGCAGGAAAATACTTCTGAAAAATTTCTCTCTAAATGCAACCCAGGTAATCACTCGCCCTTAAGTTTCCATCTGACGCCGAGTAATCTCCCACCAAGTTTCATCTTCTTTTACCAGCATGTAAGAAGCATAAGCCACCTTCTGAACATCATTACAACCCATGGCTCGGAATATTCGTTCCAAGTCTTGAATCCACTCGTTTGAAGCATCAGGAGCGAATCCACCTTGGAACAGGCTAGGATTCCGCTTATAGAACTCATTCAACCCTCGGTACTCGACCGGCTTGGGTGGGGCTAAAGGTTGCGAGCTAGGACTTGGTGTTGTGTTCTGGTTCAGGCTATGCAAGTTCTCATTCACTTATTGTAGTGCAGCCACCATCTGAGCCAACAGATCATTCGAAACATTTTGACTCGTTCCTCTCCCTCTTCCAGCCATTTCTTAACCTGCACTCATTGGTGGTTAGCACACAATTCTAACTCACATAATTCAGGTTATCACATAGTCTCATAGTAAGTTACATGCCACTACACCAAGGCTACATGATTTAAACAGTCAATTCACGTAGTCTCAACTAATTAAATCATAAACATGTTACAAAGAAGCAAGTAAGGCCATACCCTAGGCCGCTGAATTAACTATGCTCTAATACCATATTGTAAGGACCCAAATTCTACACTTGAATTTTTTTATTTTATTTTAATCTTTTATACTTGATTTCTCATGTTATATCATACATATATCTCCTTTAACATTTTAAATCATTCGTTTCTTTAATCATCTAATAGCTCTAATCATACAATTTCAATTTCATACAATGGTTACCCTTAATTGCAGAAAAACATAATTCATATTAATGTCTCCCGATAACTACCGCATACAACTAGCTATGGGTTTCCAAAATACCCATAGCTACAAATATCTAGAGTTACAATACTCGGAGTTACAATTATCCAAAATAGCATTTAGTCAGTCATCATACAAAAAGGGCAAAATAAAGGAATCCAAGTTTTAAGCTCCTAAGGCATCAAACCAAGCATCCTCAACTAACCTGTTTACCTGCAATGTGATTATCCACGACAAATACACACGACATAGAAAGGAGTAAGTCATTAACTCAATAAATGTCATTATAAGATAATCCACATTTTAAAGGGGTCAGTAAACCATTTTAAATTCATTTTAGCTACATAACTTGAGTCAAAGTTTGATACATCGCTTGAGCCAAAACTTTCTACATAACTTGAGTCAAAGTATCGCTACATAACTTGAGTCAAAGTTTCGCTACATAACTTGAGCCAAAGTTTGCTACATAACTTGAGCCAAAGTTTGCTACATCGCTTGAGCCAAAGTTTGCTACATAACTTGAGCCAAAGTTTGCTACATAAATTGAGCCAAAGTTTCGCTACATAACTTGAGCCAGAGTATGCTGCATAACTTGAGCCAAAGTCGCGAACCAATCATGGTCGACTAAAAATATGTTCTCTTTTCATTGATACACCATCAATTCAAAAATAGCAATTCCACACATTCTCGCAATACGATATGCTAGTTAAAGACTTATCTTACCTTGGTGAGTGTGGGGTTTGGTCCTTGGTAAATTTGCAAGTTCCTCCGACACCGCCTCCAACCTTAGGATCTTTCTTCATTCTCACCATATAACAACAATGTTAGTCATTTATTCAAAATAACACATAAACAACTCATATTTCATCTTTAACCATAGTAGAGATTCGCACATTTTCAATGTTCCTAAACTACTTTCATTAAGAGTTTCCAAACATCTAAAACATACATATTCATCTTATATTTCAACATTAGAGCATATACTCATCTTCTACATCTAACATTTCACCCATTTTCCTCTTTAACCACATTTCCATTTTAGGATTGTGGGGTTTTCATTAATCAACTCACAAACCCTCTCCATTCTTTGAATACCAACTCTAAACCAAGAGTTTACAAGAGAGAAACTAAACAAAACAAACCACAACTCAAAAGGAAGAGTTTACATGGTTTCTCACATGTTGAGAAAAGATCTCATACACCCAAAACAAGTTTGAAAGGGAGAAGGAGAGTTAGAATCAAGAGATTTACTTCTTCTCAAGCTTTTAGATGATTCCCACGAGTCATTGCTCTCAAAATCACCTCATCCTCTCTTCTCTCTCAAGTTCTAACCCTAAATGTGTTTGAGGATTTCTATTTTAAAGTGAAATCGTCGGGTTCTCACTCAAGCGAGCCCATTCTCGCTCAAGCGAGAAAATCCTGTCTATTTTAAAAACTCAACATTGACGCTCTCGCTCAAGCGAGGATCCTTCAGTATCCACTCTCTCCCTCGCCCAGGCGAGCCAACTCTCGCTCAAGTGAGGCTTCTCTCGCTCAGGCGAGCCAAATCTCGCTCAAGCGAGACTCCTAGATAAAATCCTGGGAGAAATACTGACACTCTCGCTTGGGCGAGGCTCCTCTCGCTCAAGCGAGAATCCTGCAGTATACCCCAGATTTTCCTTAGTTACAAAGTTTTAGGAAAGTTAAACTTAGGGTGTTACAACCCATGCATTCGCACGGGGTAAAAAAAATTCCGAAAGTTCGAGAACCCAACTGTTTGTACGTTATGTAAGAAACATTTATATATGTATATAGACTTAATTTAACGAAAGTGTTTACATATGATATATAACATAATATTGATATGAAAACTACAATAGAAGTGCATAGCAACATATTTGACCTGCAATTTAGATGAATAAGATGAAATTAGTTTATTTGGGAGAAAATAAAATAAATTAAATATAATGAGTAGAATAATTTGTAATAATAAATTAAACGACATTTGAAAAAGGAGATGAAGTTACATATTTATAGGTTTTGATAAACCTCCTTAAAAACCACATTGATTGTAGTAGAACATGGTTTTCCTTCCTTATCGTGTATTTATATCTTCAGTTTTTCCATGCTCTGAAAGCAACATATAGTTGACCATGGCTAAAAACAATCCTAGGTCAGTATAATCCAACATTTGCTAAGGACTGGCCCTGCGACTTGTTGATTGTCATAACATATGAAACAATCAATTGAAATTGTCTCCTTGTTAATTTGAAAGGCCACGACGCTTGCGATGGAGAAATACTCATTAGTGGTATGTAGAAAACTTTACCAACATTTCTACCTGTCATTATTCTTACCTCGATGACATGATTTTCAAATCTACTTACAATCATTATTGTTTTGTTGCAAGATCCTTCAGATTGATCTATATTTCTCAACGATATTATTGGAATTCCTATCTTCGGTTTGATCTTGTGGTTTGGTAGCCTTGAAGTTCTTAGTGAGATTAGAAACTCAGGAGTAAGTCCTTCAAGTGCTTCACTGTCATTAGAGTTTGGCCTTTCAACAAAATTTGAGCTCAAATTCTCATTTTCAACACTTTCGTATAGAACAAAATGTGTCAATTAAATGTTAGTAAAAATTATGACTATATAAACAAATGAAGTTAGAAAGATTTACCTGGAATGAATGGCAACACATAATCATTATTTGATTGACAGTCTCAATTGTTGAAGCTAAAATGACTCTACATTGTAGGATTCAAGCATTCATGAATTAATAGCATGTATAGGATCATTATAATTAGTTGTTAGAAATTGATTAGTTATATCAATCAATGCATACCCATCATTTGGTTTAATTGAAATTGAAGAGTTTTAATACCTTAAAATTTCATTGATTACATATACATGTAATGTATAACATTCCACGGATACGACACTTTTCTGATTTGACTCAAATGTAAATGTAAATATGCATTTGATTGTTTTAAATGATATGTTATATTCATGAGTTTTAAATCTCACATTAAGGATGAAATCATCATTATCATATAAGAAATAATAAATTATCCTAGTAACTAATATATATTTCAAAACTGTTACCGTTTTTAATCTTCTTAATCTACTATATTTAATATTCAATTTATGCTATATTTCAGTTATGATTAATATTGCAATTGTATAATCAAATAGATTATGCATTTAACCTGATTATAATATTTATTCATGAGTTTTAATTCAAACGTTTTGTTTGAATAAATTAGCATTTTGTATCTTCATTTTAAATCAGTAGTTTTAATTTTTATTCATTTAATTTTTATCTATATTTTTCTACATTTGAAAAATATATATAACATATCAAATATTTGGAAGTTTTCTAACATTGAATTCCTTACCAGTTATATAATCATAAAATGGGAGGGGATTCACTTGCTCAAAGAGTAAGTTTTTTAAACTTACTTCACATCACAACTATCAATTTTAGGGAAATCCAATAATTTGATTTAGTGAGTAGATCTAAAAATTAGATTTCCCTCGAATTGATGACTTAAGTAAAAAATATACTCTTTAAGTAAATGGATCTCTCATCTTATAAAATATATAGGATTAACTTTCAATTTTAATAGTCATTTGATTTTTAATTTGACGTTTTAAAATTTGAATAATATTTATCGTAAGAATAAATTAGTAACATTTCTTCAATGTAAATTTAATGTTCATATATACATATATGTAACTGTGTAATCTATAATCAAATATTAAATATATGATATATTGGAAATACAATTGTGTCAATTCATTTTTATCATAAAGTTACAACTCATTGTTAATGGAAATACCTAAATTAATAGTTGATACCTAAATTGATTTTATAAGAAATTATTGTCCTACCGTTATTGAAATTATATTTTATTTTATTTTATTTATTGATTTAAGATACTCGTGTATTATTTCATTATGCAACATTAAAACCTTAAACTTAATTCTCACATTCTCATTGTTGTCCCTTATGATTTATCTTCATTTTTTAAAAGGTAAAACCTATTTTTTTATTTCTTCTTCCATCTCAAGCCAATATTTAATGGTAAATTATAACACACGGATTTTGTAATTATTTGGAATAAAAAAAGTAACAAAATCTAAAATGAGATTAATTCAAACAAAATGTTTCCTGCTTGAAAGGTGCTAGGTGTCAACAATCATAAGATTCCAATTTTATCAATTGAAATCAAACAAATAATCCAATCAAATGAAAATCAATATATTTAAAGATTTGATTTCTTTCTTTATTACCTTTTAATGCCTCTAAATACTTTGTTTAGGTAGATAGATGCAATGAAAATAGGTCATTTTTATATTTGGTTTAATTGAAATTGAAGTGTTTTAAAATGATACGATAAATCCATGAGTTTTAAATCAAACGTTAAGGATGAAATCATCACTGTCATATAAGCACTAACAAATTATCCTAGTAACTAATATATATTCAAAAATTGTTACAGTTTTTAATCTTCTTAATCTACTATATTTAATATTCAATTTATGTTATATTTCAGCTATGATTAATATTGCAATTTTATAATCAATTTGATTATACTATTTCTTCATGAGTTTTAAATAAAATGTTATGTTATTTAAGGATGAAATCATTAGTGTCATGTAAGGACTAATAAATTATCCTAGAATCACTTACAAAGAGTATTTTAAGAAGTGAAATTTATTTTCTACAATTGTTGAAACAAAGAACATGAGCAGTCTATATTTTGGAAAAATAACCACATAGGAAAGAAATTAACATAGATCATGGGATAACTTCTTGATGTGGAAGATTGAAGAAGTTGAATCATTTTTTACCTACAGGATAAAGAAGAGTAAAATAGTGTATATGCAAAAATTTATATGTTAGACAAATTATATCTATCAACAAAGAAAAAAATTAAAAGATTATAATATCATACCAATGAGTTGATTTGAGAGTTGAAAATGATAGATTTGTTCAACAAAATTTAAAAAAAAAGAGTGAGAAATATTGTGCAGTTTGAGTAGATAGAATGTAAAGAAGTGGAGAAGAAGACATAGATGAAACATTGAATAGAAATAGTAAACCAAGAGAAATAGCCTTATATGATATATGTTCGGGATTCTTACGATACAATGTATGATTCTTCATAGTAAGTAGATGAACCTGTTTTGGAGAGAAAACAATGAAGGGGAGGCTGACACCTATCCACAATGATGTGGCAATAACAGTTTTTTTTGTTATTTAGGTAATAGATAACTCAATATACCGTGGATTCCTTATGTGTTGACTAAGTGAGTCTAATGTATATTGTAAGGACCAGATTTTCATAATTCGAAAATTCTCTTTTAAAATCCTTATTCGTGAAAGTGAAGTGATTACTTTTGAAAGACATTACTCGAACAGTTTGGAAACTTGAGTGAATACGTTTATAAATTTACAAGGCGGAAATATTCCAAACACCTTTCATTTCAAAAGCATGTCATTACACTTCCGTTCAAATACATCCTTCATACAATTACACTTTCTCAAAATTACCTTGAATACAAACATTAGATCCACTTCATTATACACTTACAAGAAAGTTGTTTATACATGAATTCACTGTAACATGTTCTTCATATTAAAAATATTTATCATATAACATATCAATTACATATTATTAACTACTCTATCATGTACTCTTCTCTGCAAGCGTCCAATGCGCTACCTCCACAACCTGAACCCAAATATACAACACATACAAGGAAAGACAGAGGGAGTAAGAACCAACTACGGCGACCGTAGCGTGGATTTACATGGAGTAATAACATTAAAGTATTAAAACCACACACATCTAACATCAATCATGATAAGCATATATCAATCAACACATATTATCCATATTCACCCTATAGTACACATATATCCCATACTATATGTGTTCTATAGTGTGCATACTTATTCATCACATATTATCCATATTCACCCTACATTACACATACATCCCATACTATATGTGTTCTATAGTGTGCATATTTATTTATTGTAACACCCCAAATTTATCCTCCTTGAAATTAGGTAACAGTCCTGAAGAATGGGCCATACTGTCAGATTCTCGCTTGAGCGAGAGGATCTCGCCCAAGCGAGAGGATCTCGCCCAAGCGAGAGGATCAGTGTTTTGAATTTGGAAATTCTGGGAGTCTCGCCCAAGCGAGGAATGGGTTGCTTGAGCGAGAGAAAGTCTGGGTAGGCTGTGAGATTCTCGCTTGAGCGAGAGAATATCGCCCAGGCGAGAGAGCCCGTGTCTGGAACATTAAAATATCGTGGGTTTCTCGCTCAAGCGATATATTCTCGCCCGAGCGAGAGTGTCCAGCTATAAAAGAAAAGAAAGGGTTTCACAAACCCTAATCTTCATTTTCTTTTCTCCCCTTTCACTCCCAACGGCGACTCCCCATAGATTCTGACTCATTCCTTCTCTAAACCTCAAAAACACATCAAAACCTCTTCCTCTTGCTTCTTAATGGAACATTGGAGAGCTTTGGAGAGGAAAAAGCAACAATGGAGGTTGAAGGAGATGGAGGGAGATGGAGCTCTTTGCGGATCCATGGAGCTTACGCAACCTAAGGTGAGGGAGAAGACCATTGTGGTCTTAGAGTATTTCATTAGAGTCATCTTCTCCGATTTCCCTCAAGAATCGGAGCACGTTAACGGATAGAAACTCATTTGAGTGTTTGTGGTCCATGTGAGAGTCTTTATTTTACATGAGGTTGTATTAGCCATAAAAGTGGAGATATATGTGTGGGAAAACCGTTTATTTAATTAAAACGCCATATGCTCATTTATGGTAATACACCGTCATGAAAGATGGTTCTAACGTTAATATGTATATGATGAAGAATATGTTATGCGTGGTTTGTTTATGATAATGATGGTGTGTGAGATATTTATGGTCATAAGCATAAATGAGTATGTTGTAAGTGGTTGATTGTTATAAACATGTATGGGTGGATTGTAGCAATGAATGTGTGATGAGTTGTGAAAGTGTTAAAATGGATATGAGTATGTTTATCAAAATGAGTAAGTTGTGAGTGGTTGATTGTTATAAACATGTATGGGTGTGTTGTAACAATGAATGTGTGATGAGTTGTGAATGTGTTAAAAAGGATAAAGGTATGTTTGTGACAATGAAAGTGTTGTATGTTATTTATGGTGATAAAATAATGAGATGCCTTGTGTTGATTGTGTATGACATGGATGTGAGTGTAATGTAGAAACTCGACCTGCCCGAGGTGGTATGGGGATTACTCGACCTGCACGAGGTGGTATGGGGATTACTCGACCTACCCGATGTGGTATGGGGATTATATGTACGGTGCAGAATTGTTGAACGAGATCAAGGGTAAATTACTACGGAATGTGAAGGATGTGAAAAGTGTACACTCGGAATGAAAATCATATGCATGCCATAGGATATATATTATGGGATATATATCCTATAGGGTGAATATGAATGATGCGAAAGGAGTATATTTCGACGAATAAAATATGCACACTATAGAACACATATAATATGGGATGTATGTGTACTATAGGGTAAATATGGATAATATGTGATGAATAAGTATGCACAATATAGAACAAATATAGTATGGGATGTATGTGTACTATAGGGTGAATATGGATAATATGTGATAAATAAGTATGCACACTATAGAACACATATAGTATGGGATGTATGTGTACTATAGGGTGAATATGGATAATATGTGATGAATAAGTATGCACACTATAGAACACATATAGTATGGGATATATGTGTACTATAGGGTGAATATGGATAATATGTGTTGATTGATATATGTTTATCATGATTGATGATTAGATGTGTGTGGTTTTAATACTTTAATGTTATTACTCCATGTAAATCCACGCTACGGTCGCCGTAGTTGGTTCTTACTCCCTCTGTCTTTCCTTGTATGTGATGTATATTTGGGTTCAGGTTGTGGGGGTAGCGCATTGGACGCTTGCGGAGAAGAGTACATGATAGAGTAGTGGATAATATGTAATTGATATGTTATATGATAAATATTTGTAATATGAAGAACATGTTAAAGTGAATTTATGTATAAACAACTTTCTTGTAAGTGTATAATGAAGTGGATCTAATGTTTGTATTCAAGGTAATTTGGAGAAAGTGTAATTGTATAAAGGATGTATTTGAACAGAAGTGTAATGACATGCTTTTGAAATGAAAGGTGTTTGGAATATTTCCACCTTGCAAATTTATAAACGTATTCACTCAAATTTCCAAACTTTTCGAGTAATCTCTTTCAAAAGTAATCACTTCACTTTCACGAATAATGATTTTAAAAGAGAATTTTTGAGTTATGAAAATCGGGTCCTTAAATTTATCACATATTATCCATATTCACCCTATAGTACACATACATCCCATACTATATATGTGCTAGTGTGCATATTTTATTCGTCCAAATATACTCATTTCTCATCATTCATATTCACCCTATAGGATATATATCCATAATATATATCCTATGGCATGCATATGATTTTCATTCCGAGTATACACTTTTCACATCCTTCACATTCTGTAGTAATTTACCCTTGATCTCGTTCAACAATTCTGCACCGTACAAATAATCCACATACCACATCGGGCAGGTCGAGTAATCCCCATACCACATCGGGTAGGTCGAGTTTTCACATTACACTCACATTCATGTCATACACAATCAACACAAGACATCTCATTATTTTATCACCATAAATAACATACAACACCTTCATTGTCACAAACATACCTTTATCCATTTTAACACATTCACAACTCATCACACATTCATTGTTACAACACACCCATACATGTTTATAACAATCAACCACTCACAACATACTCATTTTGATAAACATACTCATATCCATTTGAACACATTCACAACTCATCACACATTCATTGTTACAACACACCCATACATGTTTATAACAATCAACCACTTACAACATACTCATTTTGATAAACATACTCATATCCATTTTAACACATTCACAACTCATCACACATTCATTGTTACAACTCACCCATACATGTTTATAACAATCAACCACTTACAACATACTCATTTATGCTTATGACCATAAATATCTCACACACCATCATTATCACACAACATAACCATTATCATAAACAAACCACGCATAACATATTCTTCATCATATACACATTAACGTTAGAACCATCTTTAATGATAGTGTATTACCATAAATGAGCATATAACGATATACTTAAATTGACGGTTTTCCCCCACACATATATCTCCACTTTTATGGCTAATACATCCTCATGTAAAATAAAGACTCTCATATGGACCACAAACTCCCAAGAGAGTTTCGATCCGTTAATATGCTCCGATTCTTGAGGGAAATCGGAGATGATGACTCTAATGAAATACTCTAAGACCACAATGGTCTTCTCCCTCACCTTAGGTTGTGTAAGCTCTGTTGCTCCGCAAAAGATCCACATCTCTCTTCATCTCCTCCAACCTCCGTTGTTGCTTTTTCACCTCCAAGCTTTTCCAAATGTGTCACCATGAAGCAAGAGGAAGGTTTTGATGAATTTTGAGGCTTAGTGGAGGGGAAAATGGTCCATTTGGGTGGAGCCACCGTTGGGAGAGAAAGGGGGAGAAAGAAAATGAAGATTAGGGTTTCTAGATTCCTTTTTCACTTTTATAGCTCTGACGCTCTCGCTCAGGCGAGAACGGCTCGCTTGGGCGAGAATTTCACGACTTTTTCAAATTTCACACTAGAATGCTCTCGCCCGGACGCGAATTTCTCGCTCGGGCGAGAATCGAGCAGTATGCTAAGGCCCCTCTCTAGCCTGGGCGAAAATTCTAGCTCGAGCTAGAATTTGACAGCTTTTCCAGATTTCACTTTCGCTCAAACAACCACTTCTTCGCTTGGGCGAGGTTCCCATACTTCTCAAACTTAAAACATTGAGTCCCTCGCTTAGGCGAGACCCTCTCATCCAAGAGAGAATGGTCAAGCATAAACCTCAACACCCTAAGTTTTCCAGTAACTCCGAAAACGAAATTTGAGGTGTTACATATATATAAAGTTGTACTTTTTGCATCCCGATTTTCGGCTGCACGACTTTGTTAGAGTAATCACTACATTTTATGGTAAAAAAATTTAGAAAAAACTTTTAGCCCAATACATTGTACTTTGGATTTTTGATATCCAGGTTCTTGAGTCATTTACGGATTAGGGAATGTATTAGCATTCCTCACTAAATTATATGGGTTATTTTATACTTTAATTTTTTTAGGTTATTTAATTAATTATTAAAATGACAATTTTTTTTGTTGTGTCTGACAATATAAGATCTTGCTCCTTCGTATTCATATTAAGGAAATCAAGACTACATAGTTCTTTATGTTATTGTTGGTTAAATATTTTAAGTAGGAAATAAGTGGCGTAACACGACCGTCCAAATGATGAGTTGAGAAAAATACGTCCTTAGGGGTTACATTCCCTCCATCCTTGATATGATTGGTGGTTTTTATTTATTTTTTATAAAAATTATATTTTCATATTTATTATTAGTAAGAAAATGATTTTTTTTATTAGATCTTAATTTAATTTAATTAAAAATTATTTTTAATTGATTTTTGGAATTAATCGAATGAATAGAAGCATCATTCATTTTATGTAATTTTGACATAAAGGACAAGGTAAACAATTTTTATTAGTGATTAATCCCAAAATTTATATCATTATAAAGATTCTATGTAATTTTATTATTTTGATATGTAATTAAAGTAGAATTTGACATGAAGGATAAGGTAAACAATTTTTATTAGTGATATTTTAATGATGTAAAGTAACTCTCATTCTTTTGATTTATGCAACCATTCTATTTTGAAATAAAATTTGTTAATTACTTAACATAAAAGGGATTTGATTTACTTTTTATCACACGTCATTTACCCCATACATTGACATGATTATTTATTTTAGTAACCATGGTTCCACTTTCTCTTTGATAAAAAAAATGCGTAAAGCCACATTTTGGGTTTGTTAGCAGACTATGTTCTTATAATATAGAAATGTTGGAGGCAAAAATTAGTGACGAAAATTTAATGGTTTTCTCCTCTTTGGTTTCTGAAAGAAAGAGGGAAGATCTAGAAAAAATTATGGGGGTCATGTTAAAAATCTTTCAATCCTTGATTGGAAAGAAATTGAAGAGAAAATAGAAGAAAATATACAATTACGAAAATATATTTATCATAACATTTTATCTCTCACACCACTACTTGTCCATAATGGGTATTATTTGTCTTTTTCAAGAATAATATCTCCATCTTCTCATTTTCTATCCAACCAAATAAGAGATTGGAAGAATATCTACTATTTTTCATTTCTTTCTTTCATAGCAAACAATATAAAATTTATCTCGGTTTCACCTACCTCTACCTTCGCACTTTCTCCTATTGATTCTGTTTTTATCTGAATGTAGAAATATTAGATTTCAGTCCTTGGGAAAAGGGGCTGGAGGCTAATCAATGTGAGATGATTATTCCCTTATTGATCTCTGTGTTATGCAGCACAATAACTACAATTATGATTTGGCTAATGGAGGAAATTGCAGTTAATCAGTCAATAATGATTGCTCTGATTACTACTCAATAATTGTGTCTCCAACACTGATTCTGAGGCTGACGAAAATGGAAGAGTTTTGTTACATTTTTGGGAGGGGATCTAGTTAATCCAAGAGTTTTAAACTTACTCTTAATCTTAATCATCAATTTTAGATAAATCCAATAATTTATATCTATCACTAATTCAAATTATTGGAATTATTTTTGTGTTCGGTGTTTTTCCCCTCTAAGACTAATGAGTAATGACCCTAGGTGTTTGTTTACTGTGTAGGAAGGTTAACCTAATTTTTAAAACTTATTTACCTTAATTATTCTTAATTATTTTTAGATAAGCTTGTTTGCCATTTTTGGAGGATCCTTATCCACTATAAAATGGTTTTAACTCATTATTTTTTATTACTTTAGTATTTCGAAAATTTATTTATTTATATACTTTATGAGAAATTATTTATTTTGAGAATAAGAGTTTTGAGCTTTTTCCGTGGCGAACAAAATAGTTGTTCGCGATACACAGGTAATATTATGTACAAGTGTATATGTTTAAGTAATTCAGTGACAAATTATTGAAAAGCAATTAATTAGGTTTTATAGTACTTACAAAGAAAATTAAATTATATTGTCACATACATAATGTGATTCAGTTTGAGATAATTAATTATTGTTATTTGGTTTTGTTAGATGACGGTTGAAAATCGATATAAGGTTGTTAATGCCTATTAAGTGGATGGGGAGTATTTTAAAAAGTGTTAAAGAGACACTTATAGCTCCATTCATTATAGTAGTGATTTTCATAACTTATTATGAGATATCTAATAATGGGATATGATTATGCAATTATCACATGGCCGCTCATTTGAATATATTGAAAGATCATTAAGTTATCTTATGACAAGTTAGCATTATTATATCTCGCTTAAAGAAATAGTTCAGATTGTCAAATGCCTATACAACATATTGATACAAACTCCATTGTTGAAGATCTGCTCAATAAAGGTTTATCATCTAAGGTCTTTCACAAGTACATTACTCATATGAGTATTGTTTCATTTGATGATATTTTGATTCACTGAGAGTTTGTATTTAGGTGTTCTTTATGTATAGGCATAATTATGGATATATTTGTTTCTTCAATATAAGGTTTATGATTCAGTTTCACTCTGAAATTAATCTCACTTAAGTAAAAGATGGCTAGTTGAAAATCGACATGTATAGATTACCTTCATGTGATTTTCACTGAGAGTTTGTATTTAGGTGTTCTTTCTGTATAGGCATAATTATGGATATATTTGTTTCTTCAATTTAAGGTTTATGGTTCAGTTTCACTCTAAATTAATCTCACTTAAGTAAAAGATAGTCAGTTGAAAATCGACATGTGTAGATCACCTTCATGTGATTTTCATGTGGCATATTTCATGATTGATTTATGTCATTTAGACAATGTTATTAAAACCGTACCGGTTATCAAACCGATCAGAGTACTGATATAGTGATACAGTGGTTCAACCAGTGGTTCAGTAATTAAACCGCATGTCGGTTAAACTGGACATACTTGCTTATATATATATGTAAACCTATAACAAAAAATTTCAAATAAGTAAGTATTCAGATTTATAATTCATATTCATAATCTACTCCAAATTCACACAAACAAAAAACATTAAGTCTTTAACAAAATCAAAGTCTAAAGTGTAAAACATATAGTAATCCAAAATTATCACTTAACAAATGCAAAATACAAATAAATGACACAAATATCAATCATTGAAGTTGAAGAATTGGTGAAGAATTGAAAATTTAAAATTAAAAAAAAAATTAATGTACAAACCGGCCGGTTTAAACCGGTTCACCGGTTTTCACCGGTTCTATTGCATATGCGGTATAACATACGTACCGTACCGGTTAGGGGTCCGGTTCACCGGTTTTCCGGTTGAACCGGCCGGTACGGTTTTTACAATATTACATTTAGTTGTGTTAATATTAGTGATCGTTGATGAATTTAGTTATGATGGATATAAAGAATGTCACTTTGGTTCTATATACTAATATAATTAATGGAAAAGATAATGATAAGTCCAATGTGTAAATGACATATTTTTAAACTGATAAAGTTTAATACAATTTGTAAAATTACATATGATCTTTCAACACAATTTTTTTTTTGCCGGCCCATAAAAATGGTCCAAACTAACTTCTTTAATCATTTAACTTTATTCAAACATATACATTTAGGTATTTATTCATTTCGAAAATAATAAAAATAATGAGAAAAAAAAACACTTATTCAGTCAAACTAGGGTGATGCCCCACTCCAAATAATAAGGAGGAAAAAGTGGAGGTGGAAACGGTTAGATAACTAGATAAAGATAATGGAGGGAGTTTTCCTATTTTACAGGGAAGGTGGGTAGTGCTGCACTCATTAAATAGATGACCTTCTCCTTCGTAAAAGGGGGATTCAGTTGCTTTTCTGAAACACAAAAAGAGGCACAAAAACAAAAAACAAAAAAAGTAGCGGAGTTGCATAGAAAGAACACATAATTCACACAAGAATACAAGGAAGGAAAAAAGGAGTAGTGAAGGGAAAGCACACAAAGCAGCTAAGGTTGGATATTTAGTGTTGGAAGTGCTGACAGAGGAAAGTGATCAGTCTAAAAGGTTAATACCACTTTATATCATTGAGTTTTTTTTTACATTTATCTTCATAAGCATCCATTGTAGGCACTTTTAAACTTGTATCATTTGTCCATACTTAAACTTTGAAGTATCTTTGTTGCGTTAATAGCTAAAGGTTATTTCTTGTTATTTCATTCTAAAAAAGGGATGAGTTATGTTTGTTCCACAAGAGGATGACAACAAAAAAGGAAAAAAAGTAAAAAATATATATGAGTGCATGAATCTGATTTCTCAAACTCATTAGATAAACACATTAACTCATCCTAATTCACAAGGAGAGCATATTTCTCAAATCCATTTTTGATAAAGCCAATAATCAGATTAAAGCCACAAACAAAGTTATACACAACAAGCTTTTTATGATATCTATGTAGTGTGAGAGGGTGTGGTTCTCTTATGGAACCCTCTCTCCATCCAAATTCCAGAACAAGGCCAATGGGTGAACCTTCAAGCCGCCCGGCCTGTATTCGGAGTGGCACGGCCAGAAGAGAAAGGAAGGTAAGGCCGTCGTTGGCGTCCCCTAATGAAGAAATGAGGAAGAATAAGCCCTCAATCAGTTCATCACCGCCTGGAGAAGGATATACACCGCACCAGGCGCGACCTCCCCGCTGTCCAGCCAAGAGAGTGAGGGATGACACCGTTCACGTCGTCTTCCCCACCGTCGTGCCTTACCATGGTTCTCCATGAGCCTTCACCATTTTCCAGCCGTGTCCAGGCGTCCCGACAGTCTCTGGGCCGCTGCCATGGCAGCCGCAGCCCCATGGGGTTTGCTTCTTCTTGTTGTTTCTTGAAATTGCAATAGGATTTCTTACTCTCCTTTAGTTTTCAACATCTTCTTAACTTAGGCTAATAGTTAATGTGCCTTTGGGACCATCCATTTATTTCATCACATTTGTTTTTATCCCCGATTACTTTAAAAACAATAAATAAATGATCATGAAAACTTATAAAGATTGTTATATTATACTTATCTGTTCATTTATTTGTACAATAAAAATTAGTGTTTTATGGTAACACACTAATGAAGAGCAGAATTAAATAAATTTTCTCTTTAAAGATCTTTAAATTATTTTAAAATAAAAAAAATGTTTTTGGGATTCAATAGCGAGGTTACAACTTGTATTGTGTCTTTCTTTTTTAGTTCGAGCTGAGAATCGGTCGCTGTCACTTGTACCGCTTCTGTTATCTATCGAAGCAAAAAGAGGGTAAGCAATCAATGTTTATTCTTCGTCTATTAATTTAACTTCAATTAAATTCCAACAAATTTTTAATATCTTTTAATCCAACAAATTTATAATTTTAATCAAACCAACTCAACGACTTAAAAAAAGTATATAGTCTTGATTTCTCTATTGCAATAGGGATACGTAGGAATATGATAAACTCTTGTCAGACGCATAAAAATAAAATAAACATTTTGTTTAATTTTTAAAAAAATAAAGTAAGGGTATTTAATTCATACAATTAGTTAGGGTACCGTTTAATAACGGACAAACGAGATGCTAATATCTTCCCTGATCCGTAATCAACTCCCGAACACATAACTCTAACATAAAGACCAATTTTATCCAATTTGGGCTCAATTTGAGTTTTCCACGTTTTAATCGCAAAAGACGTGGTGACGACTCCCAAAGAGCGCGCGTGGCCGAAAATTGAGGCGCGACAGCTGGCGGCTTCGTTGGGGATATTTTTTTAGAGAGTTAGGCCCAATACCGCTTCTTGTGCAACTTTTGGGGGGATTTATTTTTGAATCAAGTGCTTTCCCACACACTCATTTTGTACACTCTAGTGCATAAACATATGCCCTACACCCGTGTATTATAGATTAAGATTGAAGTAGAGGAATAGTTGTCTTGTCTGTAATTGGCATTGTGTCACATATGATATTGGCGAGATAAACCACCCAGATTGTTCCCAGTTAGCCGCTTGGGTAGCTAGTATCTTCTCGTAACTAACCTATGATATATGATTTCCTTTCTTTCAAAGATCGGAGGTAATCTAGTGACCTTTAGAAGTTCAAAACTTTTATCGAGTCCACTTTAACAAGATCTAGTACCTTGCCCTAGGGTTGTGACCATTAGAACACGAGAAGCAAACCATAATCCACCTTCCATTTGCATCCATGCACATCATGAATGAGAGTTATCATCCCTAAAATTAATTTCAAATCTACCTCATGCTTGAATGGTATAGGGGTATCAAGGCCCTACACCGTAAGGATAGAAAACATGTGATACACATACCCATCGATGAGCCTCAATGCCCTAGGAACAATTTTATTTATTTATTTATCATGTACCCATTGATGGGTCTCCAATTCCCTACGGAAATTTTTTCCATTTACCATGTACCCATCGATAGACCTCCAATGCCCCATGGACAATTTTTCTCACAATTTTTTCATGCATTCATATGTCATCATGATTTTGTGTTTAATAAACATGTTCCTTTTTCTACATCCCCGGTATAGTTAGACATGAAGGCTATTTCTCTTGTTATGGGTCAAGGCAGTAACTCATCGGTTAAGAAGGGTGTGAAGACAGAGTTACAAGGCATGAATGTGAGTTGTCTAATAGAGCTGATCCCTAAGATTCCTCAAGATGTTCAGATTCAATTCAACAAAGAACATGGCAGGCTAATTGATCTGCTTCTTATCTTCGTCGATGCAGAGGCCCTGAAGGTCTTGGGCACCATGGTTCAGTGTTGGAGCCCAACTTTAAAAGTTTTTGAATTTCCCAACATGGATGGTGATCCTACTACTGAAGAGTATGAAGTCTTGTTGGATATTATGGTACCTATGAGAGAAAAGGTATATTTGTTTACTGACAGTCATAATGTAACAGAAGATCTGATAGAAAGGCTCTTCATCGGAGTGCGACCATGTCCAAGAAGCATCATCAAACATGGACTGGCCTATGGATTGGTCTAGACACCACCTATAAAGGTTTGGAAAAATTGTGGTAAATCCAATACAAGTGATAGATTGGAAAAAAAATTTCAGTTAAGTTACTCCTAGAAGCTTCAGGACAAAGACTCACTTATATGAGAGACATCCATAGATTATGTATTCTTGTGGAGAGTAACCAACATGATACTAATGGGGCCTCAATGATGCACTTCATTTACTCCAGCTCTGACACTTGGTCAGCTCAAATGGAGGATGACACTAGTAAATCTAGAACACTAACAGGGATACTAATATGGTCAAGGATGATGAGGTCGCCAAAGACAAATTGGATTATGTCAGAAATGCTCTAAAAAGATTTGTCTTTGTTGGCCAAAAGATTTGGGAGAACATCAAGCCTTCTAGACCAATGAATATAAACTGTGGTGCACTGAAAGGTGAAAAGGCCAAACAGCTCCATCAATCGGCCAACCACAAGAACCACTTGTTCCATCAGAGGCTGACTTGCTAAAGGGACAACTCAAGATCATGGAGGCAAAGCTAGAGGAAGCCATATGCAAAAGTGATAGGGATGATTTGACTATTGAGAAGCTCAACAAGACCATAATCACCTTGCGAAAGGAGGAAGTCAGTGTGAAGAGAGATTATGCTCAGATGTGCTGAAAGCCTGATAAGTATCGCCTTGTCGGGTCTGTAAAGGAAAATGATGCTCAACTAGATGACCTCAATGAAGAAATGAAAGCTCGAGGTCGAGCCCTCAATTCTGCCATAGATGACAAAAAAGGCCTTGAAATTAAGTGTAAGAAGCTGCAAACACTCCTCCATGAAAGCCAACAAAATGAGGACCAAGCTTGGGCCCAAGTGAAAGAGTATCAGTTAACATTGGACAAAGCTCTGCATAGAGAGAACCAACTCAAGATTATCCTGGGGAATACAGAAAAAGTCCATCACGACTCCATAATATCTGTAGGTCAGAGAGAAGAGCATCTTTCAAGACGACTTTGGGACCTCCATGAGGCATATAATGAAATGATAGCCAAAGAGGAGGAATGGACAGATAATTGTTGACAACTAGTCCAAGAAATCCGCGGAGAAACATATTAGTGGAAGAATAGATGCACACAAATGATTGATGGGCTTGAAGATTTTGCTGACGATAGGCTGAGGATGTTCTACGAAGCCTGGATTGAAGTTGAGATGTACCCACAGACAGAGTTTCCCCCAACCATGAAAACCTTCTATGAATTTTGTAAAGAGGTGGCAAAAAAGACTTGAAAGGATGAAGGGTTAGAGCAGATAGGGAATTATGATGACAAGATGTAAACCTAACAAAAATCTTGTAATATCTTTATTTCTATTAATAAAAGAACATTCCGTTTTCTCTCTACAAAGTCTATTATCCATTATTGTACAATAATCAACGAATCTGTGCTTCACACCAAATTAAGATCACACCAAAAGAGTTAGGTTATCTAATATTTAAATGCTTTCTAGGTCTGAAACTCAGTGTTTCTTCTTAGATTGTAATTAACTGCACAAGACCTTGTAGAGTACACTCTTAAGTCACCTAGTGCAGGATGATATGTTTAATGCATGCATCCCCCAACAAGAGAATAAAAGTATATGCAATAAAGGTTTGAAAATTGAGGTTTTGCTCTAAGGTTGCCATCAACGTAAAAGAGCCAACGTGACACGCCTCATGACCATCAAATGCAGGTTGAAATGCCTTACTATATCGGGCCTTATAAGGAAAAGGAATTTAAAAATATTGCATGGATTTTTAATTCATATAAATAAATAAAAAAATTCATAAATTAAGTTGTATAATCATTACTCCTACGCATCCATATAACACGAGACTACGAACAAGGCTAATGGCTGACCAAGAATCTTCTAATCAAGAAAGTAGGTTCGAGCTCGATGAGGTCAATGACTAAATGAATCAGATGATGAGGACCATTCAAGACATGCAAAAAGCACGTGACTCGGACGGAAATACCACTGCCCTAGGCACTGCACAGCCACACATCCCACAAGCATCAACACAGGGAACAGGTCCAGCTGCTGGGACCAGTCATCGTAAGGATGCAGTTGCAAAGTAGACTGCCCTTCGTGTGCACCAACCAACAACCCACTATATGAGGAAACCAATGATAGTCAGTTCCATAATCAGGGAAAGCAACAAAAGGATCCCACCGAACAAGATGAAGACCCCACTCATGGTCTTCTGTTTAGGGGCACAACTAGCAAAGCCGAAAACTATAAGGCAACAACTAGGAGCACCCACCAGCAAACAAGTCAGGAATGGGAGGAGCTAGAGTTAATACAAGAGAGGCTGAGGGCCATAGAGGGGACCAACGTAGTCTTCCCATCCAAGTTCAGGACATCTGAGTTTGAAAAATACGATAGCACGTCATGCCCAAAAAGTCACTTGCACATGTGTGTTAGGAAGATGACATCATACCATGGGAACGACAAGCTGTTGATCCACTGTTTCCAAGATAGTCTAACAGGGCCAGCCATGGGATGATACATCTGATTGGAAAAAGATCAAATTAACTTAATTTGTCCAATGCTTTCATGAAGCAGTATAAATACAATGAAGATGTTGCTCCTGACAAAGCCCAACTTTAGAGAATGTCCAAGAAGTCGGAGGAGAGTTTCAAAGAATATACCCAATGCTTGAGAGCTTTGGCATCCCAGGTCATCCCTAAATTGGAAGAAGAAGAACAACTATCCATCTTTGTTGATACGTTGACAGAACCACACTATGACTACTTAGTAGGAAGTGTTGCATTAATCTTTAATGCATTTATCAAAATTGGAGAGCAAATAGAAGGACACATAAGGAGCGGTAAGCTCACGGTAGAACAATCTAAGTCTTATTCTGGAAAGAAACCCAACTTTATGAAGAAGAAGGAAGGAGATGCACATGTCGTATTCACAGATCCAAGAGGATACAAGCCCGAAAACTTCAAATATCAGGCCCACACTTCTATGCAGCCCAACTACAACAACCAAACCCGCCAAAATTACAACCAAACACAAACCTACTAACCCCGCCAAAACTATAACAAAACACAACCTCGCCAAAACTATAACCAAAAACGCCCCTACCACACACAAAACCAAAACCAAAACTATAACCCCGAAAGAAAAAAACCCACAATTCGACCCCATACCCATGACATACGCAGAACTGTATGCACACCTCTTAAGGAAGAGAATGATAACCCCCATAATCGGAAGAGTAGCAGAATTACTCAAGGCCTGGTTTAATCTAAATGTCACTTGGGAGTACCATTCTGAAGTCATTGGCCACTACATTGAGCATTGTCGGGCCTTGAAGTATAAAGTTCAAAACATGATCGATTTAAAACAACTAGATTTCAAGTTCACTACACTAGATGTAAACATAAACCCATTACCCAACCACGGTAATCTGGGTGTGAATGTTGTGGAGAAAGTCTAAGTTGCAGCATTCGTGTGGGAAGCAACTGAGGTGAAAACACCTATGGGGGTAATATTTTCAGGAAATATATCAACGATGAATTGTATAAAAGGTGATGGAAGATGAAGGCCCAGGTAGTTACGAATGGCATGGGGCAGTAGGCCACTCCTTGGAAGAATGTATTGAGTTTAAGTTGTTGCTACAAAGGATGTAGGATATGATATTGATCATAGTAGAGAGAGGACCATCCTACAAAACCGTGAATGTCGCTTCAAAGGATGAAGAGGACAGGAGAATGGTGGTGAGGCCATCAATCACTCGGTGTGGGCCCATTTTTAATATCCCTGATATTATTCCTGTTCACCACAACAACATCAATGGTTGTCTATTTTAAGAAAGATGAAGTCTGTTTTGAGGCCTGCAATTGAAGAAATGCCACAACCCTTTCATAATAAAAGGGTTGTGGCATTTCTTCTGTTTCAGGCCTCAGAAAAGGCTCAATTGTTCTTAAAATTGGCACCCATCGATGTTGTGGAGGTTGTACATAAATACTGTCAGGAATATTGAAAACGGGCTCATATCGAATAATTATGGGCCTCACTACCATTCTTCTATTCTCCTCATCCTTTGTGGCAACATTCACAATTATGTAGATGGACCTCTCTCAACTGTGATCAGCCTCATATCCAACATTTTTTGCAATAGAAGTTTAAACTCAAGGCACTTCTCCTAAGTGTGGCCCATAGCCCCATGCCATTCACAACTATCTGGACCCTCATCTTCTACCAGGGTTTCTACCATTCTCCGTCGGCACATTTCCTGAAAGATGATCCTCAAGGGTGTTCTCACATCCGTTGCTTCCCACACGAATGCCCCATCTTGAGCTTTCTCAACAGCATTCACGAACTAATACCGTGGTTGGGTAGTGGATTTCTGTCTACATTTGGTGCAGTGAACTTGAAATCTAGCTTTTTCAGATCGACCAAGTTTTGAACTTTGCACTTCAAGGACCGACAATGCTCAATGGAGTGGCTAATGACTCTAGAATGGTAGTCACAACTGACATTTGGATCAAACCAAGCCCGAGTAATTCAGGTTCTCTTCCGATTGCGGGGGTTATCATTCTCTCCCTTAAGAGGTGAGCGTACAAGAAATCAGTCTCCTTTCCCTTAGCCATCAAATCTTGTTTGACCTTCAACTCACGATCTTCAACTTGCATTATTCTGATCTGATCAAACAACTCATTGGTGACCTTGAGCATTCCAAAAATCATGCTATGGGGTCTTAGTTGAACTGCCAAGTTCATATCCCTGAACTCTTTAATTAGTTTCTCTTCATGAACCATCAAAGCGGACATATGTAAGGACTTCCGACTTAAAGCATCGGCAACCACATTAGCTTTCCCCAGATGATACTAAAATCCAAAATCATAGTCCTTATGGAACTCCATCCACCTTCTCTGTCTCATGTTCAGTTCCTTTTGATCAAACAAATACTTCAAACTCTTGTGGTAGCTGTACACCTCAAATCTTACACCATAAAGATGGTGTCTCTAGATTTTCAATGCAAAGACCACTGCAGCTAGTTCTAGATCATGCGTAGGGTAGTTTTGCTCTTGCGTCCTTAACTGCGTGAAGCATAGGGAACAACCTTCCTGTCCTACATCAAAACACAACCCAAACCTTGCTTAGAAGCATCACAATACACACTGAAATCACGATCACTACAAGGAAGAACCAACACTGGTGCCGTAGTCAACCTCCGCTTCAACTTTTGAAAACTTTCTTCACAACGAATTGTCCACACTTACGGTTCCCCTTTTCTAGTAAGTTTAGTTAGAGGTAATGCCAACTTTGAAAACCCCTATATGAACTTCCGATAATAACCGGCCAACCCTAGAAAACTCCTGATTTCAGTAACTAACTTGGGAACTGCCCACTCCATCATTGCCTCGACCTTAGAAGAGTCTATTGCCACCCCTTCCGTGGATATCACATGATCAAGGAAGTTCACAGGTTCCAGCCAAAAGTCACATTTCGACAACTTCACATACAACTCTTCCTTCTCAGAAGATCTAGAACAACTCAGATGCTCTGCATGTTCCTGTCGTCTCTTGGAGTAGATCAGAATATCATCAATAAATACCACTACAAATGAATCCAAGTACGGATGAAAAATCTGATTCATGTAGTCGGCAAATATTGTTGGAGCGTTCGCCACACCAAAGGGCATCACCAAATACTAAAAGTGGCCATACCTCATCCTAAAAGTAGTTTTAGGAATATCCTCCGACCTAACTCGAAGTAGGTGATAACCCGAACGATGATCAATCTTTGAAAACATAACTGCTCCTCTCAACTGATCCATCAGGTCATCAATTCTAGGCAACGAATACTTGTTCTTGATAGTGACCTTGTTCAACTGTCTGTAATCGGTGCACAACCTCATACTCCCATCTTTCCTCTTAACCAACAAAACTAGTGCACCCCACGGTGAGACACTAGGACGAATGAACTTCTTTGCCAACAAATCCTCAACCTGCTTTTTCAACTCAGCGAGCTCTAACGGTGCCATCCTATAAGGAGCCATAGAGATGGGTCCCGTTCCTAGTACTAAGTCAATAGAGAATTCAACTTCTCTGACTGGAGGTAATTCAGGAATATCACTAGGAAATACCTCAGGGAACTCACGGACTATCAGAATATCATCAATGCGGGGTTTCTCAATACCCTCCAGTGATGCCAACAGAACAAACACTGATCCCCCTTCCTTAAGGGAAGTCTTGACTCCCTTAGCCGACACTAGCTCCATACAACTAGCCTGGTCAGAAATCTCACAAAGATATAACGTGATTTGCTGACAACCAGTCCATTCTAAGAATTAAATCAAACTAGGACAACAATAAGCAGATTAAATCCGCGGTAAATGTTCTACCATTTACCATTATCGGACACTGAGAAACAAACGTCGATACCACCACCGACACACTAGTTGGGGTGGATACGACCAAGTCGAAGGGCAACCACTCTATTTGCAATTTCAGTCGGTCTACACGTTCAATAGATATAAAGGAGTGTGTCGCTCCCAAATCAAATAACACTAAAAGAGGAATACCTGCCACCATACAATTACCTTGGATCAAACCGTCGACATCAGACGTCTCCACGCCACTCATAGTGAACACTCGACCGGTTGTCCTAGGCCTTCCACCACTAACAACATTCACACCCCGATTCAACTTCGGACAAAACTTCTTCACATGCCCTAGTTCCTTACAGTGAAAGCAACCGTTTCCAGTGCTAGGACAAATGGTTCCCATATGTCTCCGCCACACTTACTACACAAAGGAAAAGTGTCGGGTTGGAATCCTCCAACAGTAGGCTTCGACCCTTAGTAGCTACGGTTATGATGGCCGTTAGGTGGGGCATAAGGTTGTCGATCATCACCCTCCTTCTCTTTAACTCTCCCTTGCATAAGGTTGTGTTGAGGCCCATAATTCCGGGAGAGTTCACTTTACCAACAGTAGTGTCCCTCACTCGCACATCATCCTCATACATCCTACACTTATTTATCAGTGTAGGGAAATCAGAAATCTCTTGGTGGCCAAACATCACCTTCAGCTTAGGTTTCAGACCCATCTCGAACTTGACACATTTGGACCTCCCGTCCACTTCAAGTTCGACATATGGACAATACTGGGCTAATTCCTCAAACTTGGCCGCGTATTCCCACACGGTCAAACTTCTTTGCTCTAACCGCAAGAATTCCATCTCCTTCTTCCTTTTTATGTATGCAAGAAAGTATTTATGAAGGAACTTACTCTTGAAGGCCTCCCAAGTAATGATTTGTCCCTCGGTCTCCATCTGTCTCTGGATCATTTCCCACCAATTCTCAGTCTCCTTGACTAACATATAGGTGGCATACGCCACCTTCTAAGCATCAAAACAACTCATGGCCGTGAAGATCCTTTCCAATCTTTGGACCCACTCAACGGCAGCATCAGGAGCGAATCCGCCTAGGAACTGACTAAGGTTCCTCCTACAGAATTCATCTAGACCTCGGTACCCGACCGGTCCTGGTGGGACCAGGGGTTGCGAACTCGGACTTGGTGTTGCGTTCTGAATCAGAGTCTGCAAATTCTTGTTCATGTGTTGTAGTGTAGCCACCATTTGAGCCAAAAGGTCATTCAGAACATTCTGACCCGCTGTTCTTCCTCTTCTAGCCATGTGTACCTGTACTCATTCACTTGTCAGTAAACCAAATTTTTAACCATACAAGGATCACATAATCACACAACACTTTGTACAAACCAAATAATTCAATCACATAAAGGTCACAAAGAAGTACGTAAGGCCATACCCTAGGCCTCAGAATTAACTATGCTCTGATACCATATTGTAAGGACCCAAATTCTACCCTTGAAATTTTTTCCTTGTTTTAATTCATTTACACAAGTATTCTCACCTTATGACTTATAATTATGGACCCAATGACTTTACATCAGTCATCTTTCCAAATTCATGATAGTCTTAACATGCGATAATCATACATACATTCACTAGGCAGAAATACATAATTCATATTAATATCTCCCAATGATTACGTCATACAGATAGCTATGAGTTTCCAAAACCAAAATATCCATGATTACAATTATCCAGAAATATAATTATAGTTACAAATATTCAAATCATCATTTAGTCAGTTATGATACAAAAAGAGATAATCAGAGAATCCAGATTTTAAGGCTCCTAAGGCTGCTAATCAAGCTTCCTCAAATCATCTGTTTACCTAAAATGAGATTATCATAAACAACATACATAGAAAACACAAAGGAGCAAATCATCAATTCAGACATAATCATACGATAATCCACATTTTATAGAGTTAAATAAACAATCATATCATAACATATAATAATACTCTGACATGTGTCCACTTTACTATCTTCACCATTCCATATTTTAATCGAACTCATCGTTATCCCATTCATCATACCCATACTTGATTCAATCCTTTCCTTTCTTAATCATCTACCTCATATACGTTTATCTTGGTTCATTAATCATACCAAATAGGGCAAGTGAGACATTTGCTATAAATAGCCAATAGCACGAAGGCAAGTCATACATTTCTACCAATATCCAATACCACGAGGGCAAGTCATACATTGCTACGAATAGCCATTACCACGAAGGCAACTCATACATGCTACGAATAGCCAATACCACGAGGGCAAGTCATACATTGCTACGAATAGCCATTACCACGAAGGCAACTCATACATTGCTACGAATAGCCATTACCACGAAGGCAACTCATACATTGCTACGAATAGCCAATACCACGAGGGCAGGTCATACATTGCTACCATTAGCTGTAAGGACACAAATTCTACCCTTGAAATTTTTTCCTTTATTTTAATCCTTTTATACATACATTCCACATCTTACCATAATTTTTCCCCATAATCAATTCGTAAAACTACCTTTACAATACATGATGTTAACATATATCTCATGTTGCGGAAAACATAATTCATATATAACTTTCGTCGGTAATTACCGCATATATTTAACTATGGGTTTCCAAAATACCCATAGTTACTAATATCCAACATTACTAAAAAATGTTAGTAAGTTAAATGGTTATGATTACAATTCATATATAACTTTCCTCGGTAATTACCGCATATGTTTAACTATGGGTTTCCAAAATACTCATAGTTACTAATATCCAGCATTACTAAAAAATGTTAGTAAGTTAAATGGTTACGAATACAATCATCCAAATAGCAATTTTACAATAAAAAAAGCAAAAATAGAAGATCCAAGTCCTAAGCTCCTAAAGCCTCGAACCAAGCATCCTCAACTACCCTGTTTACCTACAATGGGATTATCAATGGAAAATACACCCAACATACAAGGAGTAAGTCATCAAAACAATAAATATCATTATAAGATAATCCACATTTCAAAGGTGTTAGTAAACCATTTGTTTTATAAGTTCATTTTTGCTACATAGCTTGAGCAACTTGAGCCAAAGTATCGCTACATAACTTGAGCCAAAGTTTTGCTACATAGCTTGAGCCAAAACATCGCTACATAACTTGAGCCAAAGTTTTGCTACATAGCTTGAGCCGAAGCATTGCTACATAACTTGAGCCAAAGTATTGCTACATAACTTGAGCCAAAGTTTCGCTACATAACTTGAGCCAAAGTATGGCTACATAACTTGAGCCAAAGTATTGCTACATAACTTGAGCCAAAGTTTTCCTACATAACTTGAGCCAAAGTATCGCTACATAACTTGAGCCAATGTATCGCTACATAACTTGAGCCAAAGTTTTGCTACATAGCTTGAGCCAAAGTATCACTACATAACTTGAGCCAAAGTATCGCTACATAGCTTGAGCCAAAGTATCGCTACATAACTTGAGCCAAAGTATCGCTACATAGCTTGAGCCAAAGCATCGCTACATATTTTATTTTCATTGATACATCATCAATTCGTAAATAGTAAATCCACGCGTTCCATTATCATAAACATACCCATATATGTTTACCATAACTAAGCGATTAATCACTTTATCATTGTACGCAATCAAAAAATTCCACATATTATCCATTTCCATATGCTAATTAAAGATTCCTCCTTACCTTGGTGAGTATTGGGTTGGGTTCTTAGTAACTGCACTAGTTCCACTGACACCGCTGCCAACTCTAAGATCTTTCTCATTCCCACCATACAACACAATGTCAGTCATTTATTCCAAATATCACATAAACAACTCATATTGCATTATTTAACCACACGATATATTTAACATATGTTCCATGTTGCTAAACTACTTTCATCAAAAGTTTACAACCTTTTCTCGCTCAAGCGAGAAAATCCCGCCTATTTTAAAAACTCATATTTGACCCTCTCGCTTAAGCGAGGGATTTTTGCTCAAGCGAGAATCTCACAGTCTCAACAGTCCCAAACTGCCATTTCTCGCCCAGGCGAGACAACTCTCGCTCAGGCGAGAATCCTCCAGTATAGCCCAGGATTTCACCCTCCCAGGTGAGCCTTTCTCGCCTAGGCGAGAATCTCTCGCTCAAGCGAGACTTCCAGGAATGATACTATAATTTTAAAGACTTAAATTTAGGGTGTTACATTAGCCAATACCATGAGGGCAAGTCATACATTGCTACGAATAGCCAATACCACGAGGGAAAGTCATTCATTGCTAAAAATAACGAATACCACGAGGGCAAGTCATACATTGCTCAACCACTTAAGGGAGCTAAAAATAGGTTTTCTTCTCATTACTTCACAATCCATATATAATCAGAAAATCCACGCATTCTCTATCATCATATACAATTAAACACTTCTCTTTACTTTGGTGAGTGTTGGGGTCGGTTTTGGGTAACTTTACAAGTTCCTTCGCTACCTTCTCCAACCTTAGGATCTTTCCTCATCCTCACTCAACAACAACAAAAGTCAGTTATTTATTCACAATAACATATAAACAACTCATATTTCATCTTTAATCATACATGAAATTCATAAATTTTAAATGTTTCCAAAACCACTTTCCTTAGGGATTTCCAAACATCAAAAACATACATATTCATCTTCTATTTTACATTAGAACACATACTCATCTTCTATATCTACTATTTCACCCATTTTCCTCTTTAACCACATTTTCATTTTGGGGGTTTTGGGGTTTTAATGAATCAACCCCCAAACACTTTCCATTTTTTTGAATACCAATTCTAAACTAAGAGTTTACAAGAGAGAAATTAAATAAAACGAACCACAAATCCAAAGGAAGAGTTTCCATGGTTTCTCACATTTTGAGAAGAGATTCCCTATACCCAAAACAAGTTTGAAACGGAGGAAGAGAGTTAGAATCAAGAGATTTACCTCTTCTCAAGCTTCTAGCAGATTCCCATGAATCCTTGCTCAAAAAAATTGCTTTCTTCTCTCTTCTCTCTCAAAGTTCTAACCCTAAAAGTGTTTGGGGTTTCTATTTTAAAGTTTCCTCGTCGGGTTCTCGCTCAAGCGAGCCTTTTCTCACTCAAGCGAGAAAATCCCGCCCATTTTAAAAACTCAACACTGACACTCTCGCTCAAGCGAGGGATTCTCACTCAAGCGAGGATCCTCCAGTATCCACACCCCTCTCCCTCGCCCAAGCGAGCCAAATCTCGCTCAGGCGAGAATCCTTCAGCATCTCCCAGTTTTCCACTCACCCAAGTGAGCCATCTCTCGCCCAGGCGAGCCCTTTCTCGCTCAAGCGAGATTTTCAGATAAAATCCTGGGAGAAACTCTGATCCTCTCGCTTGGGCGAGACCCTCTCGCTAGGGCGAGACCCTCTCGCTCAAGCGAGATTCTGGAAGTATGTCCCATTCTTAAAGACTGTTACCACATCTTAAGAAAGATAAATTCAGGGTGTTACACATTTGGAGTAACCGATTACTCATTTGGACATAACATTTGGGTAATCAGTTACCCAATAGAGTATCAGTTACTTTTCAAGTGTTTTGTTCTAATTTTTCATACAATAAAACACTTGAGCATGTTGTGTTAATCATATTGAATGATCACAAGGAATGCAAGTTTAAAAGTGTCATATCTTTTAAGAAATCTTCCCCTAGTTATATTCTTCATTCTTTGTAAAGTTGTTGTAAAATTTCCTCCATTGAATTTTCTGGAAAAGGGAAGAGAGATACTTAGATGTAGTGAGATTGTGGTGAGTTTGTATTGTACTCAGAATCTCGGGGTGAGATTTGGTATTACAACTAATCAAATTAGTAAAATGTCTTGTGTGGCAAGAACGCTCGACATAGCCTTTAAGTGGACAAGAAGGTGGACCAATATATAAACTGGTGTATCTGTTTTCTTCCATACTCTTTGATTTTAAATTTTTGTACTTTGATCTTCTACAATATATTTTCACTGCACTATATTCTATTCATTTTAAGTTGCGAAAAATCATGTTTTGTTAAGAAAACTAATTTACTCCCTGTAGTTTGTCATCTTATAATTTATGCTATATTAGAAGATTTAGTGTACCCTATATGGGTTGAGAATGAGCCCCCCCCCCCCCCCCCCCAAAGGACCTAAATTAAATTTGGTACCTAACATCTCCATGTAATTTTTTTATAGGACTGTTTGCAAGCTATAAGCAAAATATGATATTACTTGGTACCACTTTTCACTACTATTAATGATGTGTTTAATGTTGATGGTTTAAAGTATAATTGACTTAGTATAAGGCAATTATGTGAGAAAGGCTTTATTATTGTTTTCAACTCAAATGCATCATTCATCATAGAAGATAAGATTACTCGTGATGCCAAACTAATTGGTAATAAGATAAAAAAAAATTACATGATATATTTAGATGATTTATCTTTAAAACTGAAATGCATTATAGTTAGTAGTGGTGATGCTCGATCATGGCGTAGAAGGATAGCTCACATACATATGGATCATTTAAATAAATTAACTAAAACTGAGCTTGTTGTTGGTTTGCCTAAGATTAAATTTGTTTAAGACTAATTTTGTGATGCATGTCAAAAGGTCAAACAAACTAAAGTATCCTTTCAAACCAAAATATATTGTTTCAACTACTAGACCATTGCAAGTACTACGAATTTGTTTTGTCCATCTAGGACAAATATTTTTGGTGGAAATAGTTATGCTCTCATAATAGTTGATGATTATTCAAGATTTACTAGGACATTATTTTTAGTACATAAAAATGATGTTTTTTATGCTTTCAAAACATGTTCAAAATGAAATTTCCTTGAAAATTTATGCTATAAGAAGTGATCATGTCGAAGAATTTCAAAATTCTATGTTTGGAGAATTTTGTTATGAAAAATGGTATTTCACATAATTTTTCTGTACCTAGAACACCACAATAAAATGGTGTTGTAGAAAGGAAAAATAGATCTTTACAAGAATTAGCTAGAACAATGGTAAATAAAAGAAATCTTCCTACATATTTATGGGAAGATGTAGTAAGCATTACAAGGTATGTATGTAATTGTACAATGATTAGATTTATTTTAAAGAAAACCCATACAAACTTTATAATAGAAAAAAACATTATATTACTCACTTGCATGTTTTTGGATTCGGTAATGGAAATACAATCTTGATAAATTTGATGAAATAATTTTTATTTGTTATCCACTTATAAATAAAGCTTTTAAAATATTTAACAAGAGAACACTTACAATTGATGAATCTATGCTTATTTTTAATGATACTAACCCCTCCAAGGAGAAAGAAATTTGTTATTATTATGATGAGGCAAATTTACCATGTAGATCAAAGAATGGCACGAGTAGAAAACAAGATTAAATCGAGGAAGTGAAGAACAATAATGAGATAACTCAACTTTAAGATTGCAAGAGGAGTCAACAAGCAAGGTTGCAACTAAGGGTGGAAACAGGTCAGATCGCCTATCAGGGGCCTATTACCTGCCCTATAACTGGCCAGGCCAGACCAGCCATTTTTAATAAACAGGTCAGGCTTAGGCTTCTCCAAAAGCATATTTAAGCGAAATAGGCCAGACCCAGTCATTTTAAAAAGCCTATTAAGTCTAACAGGCCGACCTATGTAATGTTATTATATATTTATAAATTATTTTTATAACATGTACAAAAAACTAAATAAAAAAATTATGTAAATAATCCACTAGGACTTAGAGATTAGGCTATTTAATGATGAGATATTTAATTGTTGAGACTTGGGCATAAGTACATAACCCAACCCATGTTAAATATTAGAACAATATCATATTTTACTATGATATTAAAATACATTGTTTTGTATATTCTAACCTCAAAGGCACCACAAATCATTCGAATACATTACGCAACATTGGAAGTTGATGAAAATAATTGTGATAACAATGTAAAAAATTCACACTAATTGCTATAATTATAATACTTTTTTCTAGTTGGTACATAATTTTTTAATTTTTTTACCTTAGTAGGCCTTTAAACAGACTAACAGGCCAGACTTGGCTTTTAAACAGGTCAGGCCTATGCTTTGAATTTTTTTTAAAAAGGCTAACAGGCCAGGCCCAGGCTCCTATATGCTATACAGGCTAGGCCTGTTTAAGGCAAAGCCTGGCCTAACCTGGCCTGTTTCCACCCCTAGTTGCAACACCCATCTTCCATCATGGTTTCAATGAAGACAAAGTCGTTGTGGAAAAGCTTGAAGAGTTGACTTGACAACAAACAATGAACCAAGACTGAAGACTTTTAAAGACTTTAGGGAAGTTAATTTTATTTTCTAGAAGCCTAAGATGATTGCATAGATTGAGTCTAGGTAGTTTAACCCAATGATGAATATCTCACATAATCTTAGAAGTGTCTAATATTGTTTTTGAGAGTCATCATTCATCCATATTTGAGTAAGTTGCATTAAAATGGTAGTTTTCAAGAAAAACTCATTCAGTGCATCAACTTACTTCTTTTGGAAGGGTTACTTTCTAACCAAGAAACTTTTAGTTTAACTATTAATTGATTAAGTAGTTCAGTAATCGATTAAGTAGTTGTGTAAATTCGTTAATCGATTAAGCATCTGGTTAATCGATTAATGAGAGTTCCAGTAGCTACCATCTTGAGTTTGTGGATGGCTTTAATCAATTATGGATCTTATTAATTGATTAAGTTTAGAAGTGGGCTGTTAATTTAAAATTCGTTAATCGATTAAACTTTCATTTAATCGATTATGCGCTGTTGCAAACAGTTAGCTATAAAATCTATTTTTCTACATTTTATCTCACAACTTTGATTTCCAAATTTTAGATTCTGTAAGATTCTCTGAGCGAAAATTGCATTTAGTTAGAAAAGCATATGCGGAAGTTTCTTACATTCTTTTGAGAGAAAAAGTTATATTTGTGCAATTAAAGTGCATCCAATATCTTTTGACAAACCTTTGCAAACTCATATATATATATATATATATATATATATATATATATATATATATATATATATATATATTTCTAGTTTGTGTAGGATATTCAATCTTTAGGTTTGTAGGTTGCTCTTATGAGCAGTGAGCTTCTGTGTTAGAAGACTCTTGTTTTCAAGATTTCATATCTTTTGTTAGATTGTTGAGTTCTCTAAGTTTAGAGATAAGGTGAATAAAATCAACTAGCTACTGTTAGTCGGATATAGACTTCACACGAGTATCTTGAGAGCGAGTCGAATAGCAAGATTGGCAGCCGTTGGAGTTGGTAGATAGACGGTAGAAACTAGGGGAGGGGGAATTGTCAAGGCTTGGCTAGTTAGATCGTGGATCAAGTAGGAAAGGCTCCTATATTGGAAGTGTACTTGTATCAAAATATTCTTTTAATTCTAGTGAAGCGAATCTCCTAAGATCAGAAGGGGAGGCCTGGATGTAGTTTGCATGTGGACAAGCAAACGAACCAAGATAAAATTGCCTATCTCAAATTCTCTCATCCCTTAACTTTTACATTTCAAGAATTTTTGTTATATCGTTTTGATTCAATAATTTGCTAAAATGATAGTTGTTTACATACTGCCTATGTGAATCTGCTTATTACGTGTTATAGCAATTCTCGATATACTACTGCTTGAACTTGTGTTTGTGTGATGTTCAAGAAACTTGAGAATCGTTGTGTTCTGAATTTTTTCTAATTCATAGAATCAATTATATCTATGCTTAATCGATTGTATTTGCTTTCGTTAATCGATTGTTAATTGCTTTAATCGATTAAATTTGCTTTCTGCATTATCTCACATATCATATTGGAAAAAGCGGGCATACTTATCTGCACACACCTATTCACCCCCCTCTAGGTGTTAACTCTGACCTGTGGTACCCTAACAAGTGGTATCAAAGCTAGTACATGAGTGCTAGCTTAACTGGTTAGATCGTTGATCCTTGGCGTATTGTACCATGGGCTCTACTAACCTTTTCGGTGGTGATGGTGTATCCATTAACCGTCCTCCAATATTTAATGGCGAAGGGTACACCCACAGGAAAGTGAGAATGAGAATCTTCATCGAAATTATTGATACGGACATTTGGGATGCCGTTGTCAATGGCCATTATATTCCACTCTACCTAGTGGAAGGTGAAACAAAAGAAAAGTCTAAGAGCATGTGGAGTGATGATGAAAAGAGAAAAGTGAAACACAATTTAAAACCAAAGAGCATCATCACTTTCGTACTCTCTTATGATGAATTCTTTCGAGTTTCACAATTTAGTAGTGCCAAAGAAATGTGGGATACTTTACAAGTAACTCGAAGGCACTAGCGAAGTCAAGCGAGCTAGATTGAATGCTTTGACGCACGAATATTAATTCTTTAGAATGTTTCCAAATGAATCCATTAGTGATATGCAGAAACGTTTTACACATATTGTCAATCATCTAGTTTCTTTGGATATCTGTTTTGCTAAAGGTGAACTAACTAATAAAGTGTTGAGATACGTTGACAAGAATGGGCAGCCTAAGGTGACTGCAATCATGTATTGTAAGGATCTTGACTCAATGACTTTAGCAACCCTCTTTGGCAAGCTCCAAGAGCACGAGATGGAACTTGGGCGCTTGACTTTTCACGAAGAGTCGGACAAACGCAAGAAAGGATTGTCTCTCAAAGCATCCACCTCTCAAGTTCAAGAAGAAGGGGATGAAGAAGATTTCGATTCAGAAATTGATAATGAAACCATGATGCTACTTGTAAGGAAATTTAGTAAGTTCTTGAAAAGAAAAGGGGGCGTGAAGCGGTTTCAAAAGAAATAAACAAAAAAACCCAGCTTTCAAAAGTAAGAATCTCAAATATCGATTCTCTTGCCATGAGTGTGGGAAGGCAGGCCACATGAAGTACCAATGCCCTACCTACCTGATAGCAACCTCCCTGTGGGGGTTGGTATTTTTAGATGATCGTTTTGCTTGAAGTTGGACTTATGATTTGAAGAAGACTTTTTGTTGGGTATTTTGGTTGTTTATGTGAGTTTTGGTTGGCTTTTGGCTTTTGGTAGGCTAAGGTTGTGTAAGGGTGTGCTTTTGGCCGAGAGGGGATAAGTTTGTTGGCTAATGTGTGGATTTGGTGTTTGGCCGAGAGTGGTTAGGTAGTTTGGCTTAAGTGTCTCGGGTAGGAATGTGTTTAGGCCATGGCTTTGTATTTGGCTCGGTTGGATTGTGTATGGGTTGGTTAGGCCGAAGCTTGGTAGTTGTGTAAGGTTGTGAAGGATAAAAGAAGATGAAGAAGATAGAAGAATGATGGCGCCACAAACAAGGTTTTGTTTGATAAGCCTAATGAAGTTCGCCACAAACAAGGATGTTTGATAAGAACAATAATCTTGGTTCAACCAAGAAACTTAGGAGAGAAATCTCACTAATATGTTTTTGCATAAAATTCAAGGTGCTTTATTCCATGTGTTTGATTCTTACATATAGCATGTGGGCTGGCTGTGAGGCTCCCCTTTGAAGTTTGAATTTGAAATTGAAAGCTACATTATTACATTGAATACAATCTTCAAACATGGTGCTAAGCTTAAGGGAAATTAAAAACCATCTTGAATGTGCATATTAAGCACATGCCGAATGTATGTGGACATTGGCTTTTGCATTGCCAAGTCATACGACATTGTCTTAAGTGATTTAATTGGCCATAGGATTTGGATTTAAGTCTAGCCAAACTTAAGGGCCTTGTCCCTTGATTCTTCATTTAGGCCGAGGGGAGATTCTAGGTGGCCATTGAATTCCCATTCAAATTTGAACTTTTAAACATGTGCTCATTTCCTTGGCTGTTGCTGGCCGTGTTAAAGCTTGTGCCTTCAATGCCATGGGCTGAAAATATGGGATGGTTGTCCCCTTTGATTAATTCCATAAAGCCGTGGCTGATTTGGTGGTTGGCTTTAATTCTTTGAATTCGACCATGTGGGAAATTGGCTGAGTCATTTTGTAGTCAATTCAAAATTCAAATATTCACAATGAAGGCATGAGTAAAATTCATTTCCTTGGCTGTTGCTGGCCTTGTGGCTTTGGCGGAACTTAAGGTGCCTTGGTTGAGTCAGCAAGGCGGGCTGGCCTTCACATGTGCTACGCCCATGAATGCATCTTGGCCAAGTCAGAGGCGGAAGACCCGACGCCTGGTCCAGTCAGCTTGCTTGGTCAGACTTGGCCGTGGCTTCCAAATTGGTGCGGAAAATGCGGCGCCTAGGCCAGGTAAGCTCCACGTCCAGATTCCAGCGTGCCTTGGGCTTGAGCAAGGCTGGCCATGCTACTCATACACAAAAGACATAGTTAATATATGAAATAATTTAAGAAAAAATACTTAAAAATAAAAGCTTGTGGTTTAAAGCCACTTATTTGTATTAAGACAACAAACAAGCCCTTAGTCATCCCTTGTTTGGCCGTGGACTTCAAGGGAAGTGTCCTCTAATGTGAGGCACATTATGGGCCTCGTGGTGTCACTTGGCCCAGTTGATGCTTGGATGTTTAATATTAGTTGGTCAAGTGTGCCTTGGGCTTTCTTGGCCCTAGCCGGAGTTATGGCTCCCCCTAGGCCCATTAGGTCATCCAGGTTGATGGGCCTTGGTGGGTTGCTATCACTACCTCAAGAAAGTTGAAGCTGAGAAGAACAACTCGAGGGACTTCAAGTCTAAGAAGGCCTACATCGTACGGGATGTCCCCGAGGAAGACTCAACAACAATCACCTCTGAAGAGGGGGAAAGCGCTAAACTATGTCTCATGGTGAATGCACAAGAAACTAGTACCTCTACGAATGTGGATGAACAAAGTAAGGTAAACTCTTATAAAACTAGTTCTTGCTCTAGTTCTGAAATTTTACCATCGTATGATGAATTATATAACGCTTTTGTTGAGCTACATAAAGAGCTCAAGAAACTTGCTAGAGTTAATGTAGATATGAAAAGATTAATTTTGTTGCATGAAAAGAAAATACTAGATATGCAAAAAGAATTAGATGAGTTAAAGTTAAAAAATGAAACTTTTGATCTCATTTACTCTTGTGCTTCATGTACTTGTTCTATTAAAGATATTGAGACAACTATATGTGAAACCTGCAATACTTTAGAAGCTGAAAATTTTGTTTTGAGAAACAAAATGGCAAAGTTCACTTATTGTCGTCAAAATCTAGACACTTTTCTTTCATCATCAAAAATGTTGGTAATAGAATTGGCTTGGGCTACAAGAATAAAAATCGAAAAAGGTCATACAGAAAGCATGTAGAACACAAGCATAATTTGCATAAATCAAAATTGCCTACTTGTTTTTACTGCGGTATTCTTGGCCATACATTTGGTTCTGGTCACATTAAAAGGCATGGAGTGCCTAGTGGAAAGTAAATTTGGGTGGACAAAGAATCACCATGTTTTGATACTAACAAAAACGGACCCAACATAACTTAGGTACCTAAACAAAGCAAGTGAATCTGTCTTTGCAGGTATGTCTACAAACACATGGACAACATTGGTATCTTGACAGTGGGTGTTCTAGACATATGACGGGTGATAAGTCCAAGTTTTTGGAACTTACACTCAAGGAGAAAGGCTATGTCACTTACGACGATAACAACCAAGGAAAGATTCAAGGAATCAGGAAGAACGGAAATGCCTCACAATTTGTGGTAGATAATGTGATTTATGTGGAAGGCTTGAAGCATAACCTACTAAGCATAAGCCAATTATGTGATAGAGGTAGTGATTTCCACAACAAGTCCATTGGAGTTACTTCACATGGACTTGTTTGGACCATCACAAACTAAGAGTTTTGGAGGTAGTTATTATGCTCTTGTAGTTTTCGATGACTTTTCTAGGTTTACAATGTTCTTATCTCTGAAAAGTGACACTTTTAAAACCTTTAAGTCACTTGCCAAGCGATTGCAAAATCAGTTTAACCATAAGATAGTGTTTATTCGTAGTGATCACGGTGGTGAATTTGAGAATCACCAATTCGGTAATTATTGCAAAAAGCATGGCATACACCATCAATACTCTACTCCTCGAACCCCTCAACAAAATGGAGTTGTTGAGAGGAAAAATAGAGTCTTAGAGGAGTTAGAAAGAGTCATGTTGAACGAAAGCAAGGTGCCTAAATACTTTTGGGCCGATGCAGTGCATACTGCTTGTTACGTGATTAATTGAGTACTTATTAGGCCTACTCTTTCGAAAACACCATATGAACATTTTAAAAGATCGTAAGCGTAATATATCTCATCTTCATATTTTAGTTGCAAATGTTTTTTTCTTAATAATGGGAAAGAAATTTTAGACAAATTTGACTCAATAGTCGATGAATGTATTTTTCATGGTTATTCATCACATAGCAAAGCATTTAGAGTTTACAATAAACATACCATGCATGTAGAAGAGTCTGTACATGTTCATTTTAACGAATCTTCTCCAAAAGAGAAGAGGAAGGTTGTTTTGGATGACGTTTCAGGTGCTTTGGAAGAGGCTTATACGAAAGAGCCAGAACTAGAAAGTCTTACTCAAGAGAGTCAAGAAGAGCAAGGGCATCAATATTTGCGAAGAGCTTGGAAAACAAAGAAGAATCATCCTATCGACAAGGTTATAGGTGATATATCTAAGGGAGTGGTGACCCGAAGATCTTTAAATAACATCTGTCATTTTGTAGCATTCGTTTCTCAAATTGAGCCTAAAAATGTTGACGAGGCCCTAGAAGACGAACACTAGGGTTTAGCTATGCAAGAAGAGCTAAAACAGTTCGAGCGAAATAACGTGTGGGACTTGGTCCCTATGCCAAAAGATTATTCGATTATTGGCACAAGATTGGTCTTTCTCATCAAGGTTATAATCAAGAGGAAGGAATTAATTATGACAAAACCTACGCCCATGTTGTTAGGTTAGAGGTCATTAGAATGCATTTAGCTTTTGCATCGATTATGAATTTTGAACTTTTTCAAATGGATGTGAAAAGCGCCTTTCTGAATGTTTACATTCAAGAAGAAGTATATGTAAAACAACCACCCGATTTTTAAAATCACAAATACCCAAATCACGTGTTTAACTCAAAAAGGCACTTTATGGCCTAAAACAAGCTCCGAGAGCTTGGTATGATAGATTGAGATCGTTTTTACTAGAAAAACGGTTTGAGAGGGGTAAAGTTGATAATACGCATTTCATATCCAAATCTGAAAATGATATATTGTTAGTTCAAATATATATTGATGTCATCATATTTGGTGCTACTAATGATATTCTACGTAAAGAGTTTTTAGAACTAATGAAAGGTGAATACGAGATGTCAATGATGAGAGAACTTATGTTCTTCCTAAGGCTCCAAATAAAACAAATGATGAATGGTATCTTTGTTCATCAAGCCAAGTATTGCAAGGAGCTATTGAAGAAGTTTGAGATGGACAAATCTAAAGACGCTTCAACTCCTATGGCATCTTCCTGCTATCTTGACAAAGACGATAAAGGAAGAGCAATTGAGGTAACCAAGTATCGGGGTATAATAGGATCTTTATTGTACTTAACATCTAATAGACCCGATATAATGTTCAGTGTATGTGTGCTAGATATCAGGCTTTAACTAAAGAATCGCATTATTCTGCTGTAAAACGCATCATCAAATATCTGAAAGGAACTGTAAACATTAGATTATGGTATCCTAGGGATGTCTCACTATCTTTGATAGGGTACTCTGATTCTGACTTTGTGGGATGCAAGTTAGATCGTATGAGTACGAGTGGAACATGCCATCTGTTGGATAGTTCGCTTGTGTCATGGCATAGTAAGAAGCAAGCTTGCATTGCTTTATCCACCGCTGAAGCAGAATATATTGTTGAGGGAGTGTGTTGCACTCAAATACTTTAGATGAAGCAAAAAATTTTACTTCGGTCTAAAGCTTGATAGGATTCCTATTAAGTGTGAAAACATTAATGCCATCAACCTATCTAAGAATCCTGTTCTGCATTCATGAACCAAACATATAAAAATAAGGGATCATTTTCTTAGGGATCATGTGCAAAAAGGTGATTGTGTGATTGAGTTTGTTGAAACCACTAAGCAATTAGCCGATATTTTCACCAAACCTCTGCCAAGGGATACATTATTTACTCTAAGAAGAGAGTTAGGAATACTTGATGAAAAGTATCTGAACTAATTTTCTTTTAGTGACCTTTTGAAATTACCTTTCCATGTTTTCTCAATGTGCACTTATATGCGATTAATTATGGATGTTTAGTCCTTGTTGTATATAGAAATTCATGTGTGCTTGGTGTAATTGTGTGTTTCTATTCTTAGGGTCAAGCCATGCCCTTAGTGTGTCTTGTTTCACTATGTGTCACACTCAAATTACTCTAAGCTGTCTCTGTTACTAATTTTAATCGATTACCTATGTTTTTAATCGATTACCTGGGCCCAAGCTGCTTTGAAAAAAAAATTGTTTTAAAATAATCGATTAAGGTAAGTCTCCAACCTTTCCATTGTTAACCTAAGTAAGTTCCCATCCCTAACTCTCTAGATTGTACCTTCTATTTCATAGCATTGTCCTCTATTTCTGTTTTACCTTTCCATAAAACCTAGAAATCCCTATAGTCATCAAATCAAATCTCTTTAACTCCAACCATGAGTGAACCACAACAAAAGTGTGTAAAGACAACAGTCAGACGACCACGTAACATGGAAACAAGGGGATCCTCTTCTGCGGCAGGAGGCAGAAACGCTGCTAGGAGGGATCCATACTACTCTCCAAACTTGCAAGCCTCTCGGTTAGCCAAGTTTCATGGGAGAAATCTGGCCTATGTGAGGTATGCCGACGTCTCTTGGTTAGTGGAACAAGGCTTCTTGTTTCCACATAAGTTGGAAGTGCATGGCACAAACACTTTTGTGGGGTTAAATGGTAAGCTCTATCCTTCTCTCATTAGAGTATTTTACTATAACTTCCAATACAAGGATGAGGTGTATATGACATTGGTTCAAGGAAAGTTGATTTTGCTAAATGAGGAACTATTTCTTGCTGTTGGGGTTTGAGTAGTTCTGGATCACCACTGGGTAACTGTGAGAATGAACAATGGGAGTCATTCGATGTTGTTGAGATGTACAAGTCGTGTTTTTGTGGACCACACTATTTTGTGCTAGGAGAGTTGACCAAGCCAGGGTCACTAACTTTTGAAAGTCGCCTTCTACACTATGTTATTGCATATATTCTGGTCCAGCGAAAAACAAATCATGCGCATCCGACTATCAATGATCTGAATCTATTGTTTGCTATTTGGGAAGGACTTCTTGTCAACTGGTCTACAGAAATATTAAAGGTAATGTTTGGGATTGCCTCTTCATCATCAAGGTTGCTTGCCTACAAGATTTTCATATCGAGGATTATCGATCACATGGAGATTGATACCTATGATGTCGAGTTTCAACTTACCAATACCCGTGACCACTTGGTTGGTGAGCATCTGATTCACAAAATGGGGATCTATTGGATTACTAGCCAATGGACGTATCAAAAAGACTACATGACTACTATGGATCTTGATTTTTCAGATTAGGAGAACCCTGCTACTGTACCTGAGCAACACCCTGATGCTAATCATGCTGAGGCTTCACAAGCGCATCAAGCTCCTCTGTTTGGGTTAGCTCACTTGGATGTTACGGAGCAACGACTGAAAAACAGGTTTGATGTTGGATTTCAGGCTATGAATGATAGAATTGATTCTAGATTGATGTCTCTGTATGACAAGGTTGCTGCTGGCATTCAGATAGAGACAAAGCATACCAAGAATGAAATTGACCGAATCGCCTTCATAATGCAAACCATGTCTAGCTTTTCACACCCTCCACCACCTACCGACAAGCCTAGTTAGGACTTATGTCTTAGGCTAGTTTTCTATAGGTTTAGGAGTTGTGTGTTGTTCATTATGTCCTTTGACTTGTTATATTTTGCTGCTTTGATACATTGGCTTTTATATTCTGTAATAACTCTAAAACTACTATTTTATCTTTTCGTTCTAATTCGCACTTTAGTTTTCTAATTTGTGTTGTGTGATTGCTGTTTAAACTATGTTGTTGTTACAATTGTTTAGTCGCTTATTCTGTTATTGTGCTTCATTGTATTTAAACATCAATTACAATAACTCTTCATGTTCTCACTGTTTCTGCAATTAATCAATTAACCTTGTCCATAATCGATTAACTACTGACAATTTTGTGCATTTGTTCAATGTTTTGGTCCTCTAATCGATTAACCACTTCCTTAATCGATTAAGAGAGTTGAATAATTGTATATCTTTTCTGCTTTTGCCTTCTTAAGTCCATTTAATAGCTTTTTGATCATGCCAAAAAGGGGAGAAAGTTTGTTTGATGTGTATTGCAGGTTGAAAAATGCTTCCGTGCATAGTGCTTATACAACAACTTCAATATGTAAATCAGTCAGTCATCAATGCATTTTATCTCTCAAAGTCAACAAGCAAGGTTGCAACATCCATCTTCCATCATGGTTTCAATGAAGACAAAGTCGTTGTGGAAAAGCTTGAAGACTTGACTTGACCACAAATAACGAACCAAGACTCAAGACTTTTGAAGACTTTAGGGAAGTTAATTTTACTTTTCTAGAAGTCCTAACATGATTGCTTAGATTGAGTCTAGGTAGTTTAACCCAATGATAAATATCTCACATAATCTTAAAGTGTCTAAAATCATTTTTGAGAGTCATCATTCATCCGTATTTGAGTAGGTTGCATTAAAATGGTAGTTTTCATGAAAAACTCATTCATTGCATCAACTTACTTCTTTTGGAAGGTTACTTGCTAACCAAGAAACTTTTAGTTTAATTGTTAATTGATTAAGTAGTTCAATAATCGATTAAGTAGCTGTGTAAATTAGTTAATCGATTAAGCATTTGATTAATCGATTAATGAGAGTTCCACTAGCTACCATCTTGAGTTTCTTGATGGCTTTAATCAATTATGGATCTTATTAATCGATTAAGTTCAATAGTGGGCTGTTAATTTTAAATATGTTAATCGATTAAGCTTTTATTTAATCGATTACATGCTGTTGAAAACAATTAACTATAAAATCTGTTTTTTCTGCATTTTAGCTCACAACTTTGATTTCCAAATTTTAGATTCTGAAAAATTCTCTAAACGAAATTGCATTTACTTAGAAAAGCATATGTGAAAGTTTCTTGCATTTTTTTGAGAGAAAAAAGTTATATTTGTGCAATTAAAGTGCATCCAAAATATTTTCACAATCCTTTGTATACTCATACATATCTTTCTAGTTTGTGTGCGATATTCAATCTTTAGGTTCGTAGGTTGCTCTTATGAGCAGTGAGCTTCTTTGTTAAAAGACTCTTGTTTTCAAGATTTTGTATCTTTTATTAGATTGTTGAGTTCTCTAAGTTTAGAGATAAAGTGCATAATATCAACTATCTGTAGTTAGTCGGATATAGACTTCATGCGAGTATCTTGAGTGCGATTCGAGTAGCAAGATTGGTAGCCGTTGGAGTTGGTAGATAGACCATAGGAACGAGGGAAATTATAAAGGCTTGGCTAGTTAGACCGTGGATCAAGTAGGAAAGGCTTTTGTATTGGAAGTGTGCTTGTATCAAAACATTCTTTCAATTCTAGTGAAGCAAATCTCCCAAGATCAGAAGGGAAGGTCTGGATGTAGTTTGCATGTTGACAGGCAAACAAACCAGGATAAAATCGCCTATCTCAAATTCTCTCATCCTTTAACTTTTAGATTTCAAGTATTTTTGTTATATCATTTTGATTCAAAATATTAAAAATAATTGATAGTTGTTTACATATTGCCTATGTGAATCTGCTTATTACATGTTATAGCAATTCTCGATATACCGCTGCTTGAACTTGTGATTGTGTGCTGTTCAAGAAACTTGAGAATCATTGTGTTGTGAATTTTTTCTAATTTTTATAATCGATTATATCTGTGCTTAAACGATTGTATTTGCTTTCGTTAATCGATTGTTAATTTCTTTAATAGATTAAATTTGCTTTCTGCATTATATCATATATCACATTAGAAAATACGGGCATACTTATCCGCGCACACCTATTCACCCCCCTCTAGGTGTTAACTCTAGCCTACGGTACCATAACAAAATTGAAGAGAAAATCCATTATGATTTACCAAAGGAATGAAAATTCATAGAGATCATCCAATTCATAACATCATCGAAGACATTAATAAGGAAGTATCCACTAGACATAATCTTAATGATGCAAGTTTGATATGGCCTTTGTTTCTCAATTTGAACCTTCTAAACTAGATGATGCTATAGAAGATAAGTATTGAATATGACTTTTGTTTCTCAAATTTAACCTTCCAAAGCATAGACATATTATTTATACTAGATGGTAGTTTAGAAACATGAGACTAAAATGAAATTATTGCTAGAAACTAGGATAGACTAGTAACTCAATGTTATAATCAAGAGGAATGTATAGAGTTTGAATAGGAATGTTATAATCGTGGTATTGGAATGACTTGCCCTTTGTGGTATTGGAATGACTTGCCATTCGTGGTATTGGAATGACTTGCCCTTCGTGGTATTGGAATGACATGCCCTTCGTGGTATTGGAATGACTTGTCCTTCGTGGTATTGGAATGACTTGTCCTTCGTGGTATTGGAATGACTTGCCCTTCGTGGTATTGGAATGCCTTGCCCTTCGTGGTATTGGAATGCCTTGCCCTTCGTGGTATTGGAATGACTTGCCCTTCGTGGTATTGGAATGACTTGCCCTTCGTGGTATTGGCTATCCGTAGTAATGACTGACTTGCCCTTCGTGGTATTGGCTATCCGTAGTAATGACTGACTTGCCCTTCGTGGTATTGGCTCGTTGAGCAATGACTGACTCACCCTTCGTGGTATTGACTATATGTAGCAACGTATGAATAACCATGTATGATATAATATTGTAATGAAAGTGTGGTTTGATTTGGAAAGTATTGTAATGATGTGTAAGCATGGAAATGCCTGAAGTATAATGTTTGTTGTTGTTTATTGGTTGAGATACTGTGTGTTGATTTAGGATGACGATTGAATTGGATAAATCATGTAAGTATGGTTAAATAGATGCTAAATGAAGACATGATTATCTTATGGTATGTTGTATTGGTGGATTGAATTGTCTAAGTGAGATATGAGGATTATGCTAATTGAATGTATGAATATTATGTGGTATAATGGATTGATTGGTATATGTTTAATATGATTGATGTTAGACGTTGTATAGGTTTTAATACTTTAATGTTATTACTCCATGTAATTCCACGCTACGGTCGCCGTAGTTGGTTCTTACTCCCTTTTGTCTCTGCTTGTATGTGTTATGTATTGGAATTCAGGTGGCGGCTATAGTGCATTGGATGCTCAAGGAGAAAGTACCGATTAGTGTAGTTACTTTATGTACACGACATTGTAATTGAATAAGGCATGTAATATGAAGAACATGTTTAAGTGAATTTATGTATAAGTGACTTTCTCCTACATGTATAATAAGGTTATTTTGATGAGGTTAAATGAAATTATTATTTGAGAAAAGATAATTCTATATAATATGTACGATAAAGGAAGTGTAATGATATGTTTTTAATGAATGGATACTTTTGATTATTTCCGCATTTGAATCATGAACATAAATGATATTGGTATGCTCACAGGTTTTCCAAATCGTTTAAGTAATATATTTCAAAAGTAATCACTTGACTTCATGAATAAAGTTTTAAAATTTTTGGGGTTACAAAATCGGGTCCTTATAGACCCAGACCCGACCCGTTGCAGGTACCCGCGGATCTGGGTACCCATTTCCATCTGTAATGCTCAACTTGCAGATATATTCACTAAACTCTTACATAAAGTATGACATCCCAAATTTCAGCTCTATGCTTATCTATGAGTGTATACATATATTGGCATCTATCATTTTCTTAAATAATGGTGATATGTGTAAATCCTTTTCTCCTGTATAAAATATTACTTGAGTAAGAAACCAACTTAATTGAGTTGTAGGTTACTAGTGAGAGGAGTTAGTCAATGAGTTGTAAATCGTGGAATTTCATTAGGAAACTTTATGATTTAGTTTTAAATACAGATTATAGTTAATTCGTACTGGCAAATAAGTTAGTTTGAAGTTTAGCTTAAAGTTTCTCAGAGTTTGGGATTTACTTGTACTCGTGTAAATTTATTGTTACAGAAATTCGCCAGTAGTTACATAAGTTACCCTAAGACTTTTATAAGTTGAAAATATGTTATAAGCAATAATTTTTAATGAATTAGTAAGTTATTATCTTAGTTATAGGTCCTAAATAATAATTCATAACATTTCCTGAAAATTTTCAATTTTCATGTTAATTATTTTGTCGTCGAGTACATGTGACCTTTTCTTGATCCCTGAAGGTCTAGAGTCTAAACAATTTCCTATAGTCAATTAGATAATGTTCGATATTGTCCTAAGGTATCTTAGGAAGCAAGAAATTCATCAATATAAAACACAAAATAATAGCATGTTACTTTAGTTCCTAGTCATTCTTGTTTACATTAAGGGTCATTACCTTTAACAATTCGGTTTGGGCCATTGAAATTCACTTAGCCGAGTACCTAAGCATCTCTCCCCACTCATCTATAAATAGCCTAGGCACCCAAGAGTTTGCCATAAATCTGAAAAGAAGCAACAACACACAACTACTCTCTTTTTTCCTTCCTAGTGTGGTTGTGTGCTCCCAAGGGATATTGGGGCTGCTTCTGTTCCTTTTTCTCACATGCAAAGGCAGCTCTTACTCAATTAAAGTATGGAGAGTTCAGTTCTGAGCTTATATTTCCTTAATTCCTCCATTTCCAATTGCATGTGCATTGCATTTTGTTTCTTAATTTTAGGTTATGTTTCTTCGGTGATTAGAGTCTATGAACTCAGCCCCAAATCCTTGTGGTTCAAACACACTCTAGTTTATGGTTTGTGAAATCGTGTCAACTTCCAGCCTTCGAATTGAGTGATTCTTAAGCCAATAACTCCAAAACTAAATTTGCATGATTAATAAATTCTGTTTAAAGTGATAGGGTTCTGTTTTAGGTAACCAAAGACCCACTAAAAACAGTCCCAAAGCCATGAACTTTAAATGATATCCAGTTTTAGGTTTAAAAGGTTATTTGAGTTTCCAATTACCAAAGTGAATGTGTGAGGTACCCATGACAAAATCAACGTTCTCTATGAATATCAGTTCCATAAACAGTGTCACAAAAAACGTACTGTTGTTGTTCAAGTGGTTGGATAAATTCCAATATGTCAATATTATTGTGTGCCTATACATGTATTCTGCTTTTAGAACCCTTGGCTTCTTTCCCTATGAATGGTAAGTCTATATTCGGTCTCTCCAATGTTTTTGTTGAAAATGAATTTAGTATTGCCTTGTACATCAAGTAAGCCTAGAAAGTGTGCAATGTATTTAAGTTATGTTCTTGTCTTTTTAAACTGAAAACAATGTAACACATGCATGGACTACAAACATCTTGAACATTCCGTTTTTTAATTTTTTATGTTAGAAATGATATTCACAAGAATATTAATAGAGAAGTTGATCAACACTTTGTGTAACTAGTTCTTTATTTTACTGTTATTGGGCATCCTTTGTAACTTTAGCCCAATCTATTTTCTGTTTTAGTTAGGTTAGTTAGTTAGAAACTAACTTTCTATTTAATGTTGGTTTCCCTAACCTCTAAATAATAATTTAATTCTTTTCAATATTTTTCTCTGCTTCAATCTTTTTCTTAAGTTTGAGATGGGATACCATGAATTTAACATGGTATCAAAGCTTCTTCTTTGAAGGAGCTCTGCCACACTTAATCCGCTACGTATTCCATTTGTTTTTCTTTCAATCTTGCCACATTTTCCACTTATCTCATCCTCTGGCACAAATTTACTCTTCTCTTCCATTTCGCACTCTGCTTTCCTCACAAGATCTGAAAGTTCTCAGTCTTTCTTGCCCTTTTCTCCATCTTTTAGATACCAACATAATGGACAATCAAGCCGTTATCAACATAAACCCAAGCCAGGATCCCACTTCTCCCTTCTTCATTCACCCAAGTGAAAACCCAGGTGCATCCCTCGTCAGTGTTCTTTTAAATGGTGATAACTATCACAAATGGTCACAAGCTATGGCAAGATCCATAAAGACAAAGAACAAATTGCAGTTTATTGATGGATCTATTCGAAAGCCTCAGCTTGATGACCCCATGTTTGCATGTTGGGACAGATGCAATACCTTAGTGGTTTCTTGGTTGATTCAATCCATAGATCCATCCATATCACATAGTATACTATGGATGGAGACAACTTTAGAAATTTGGCAAGATTTGAAAGAAAGATATCACCAAGGGGATATCTATAGGATCTCTGAACTTCTTGGAGAAATACATACATACAAGCAAGGAAGCATGAACATAGGAGCATATTATTCGCATATAAAGGGATTATGGCAAGAGTTAGACAATTTTAGAGCTATGCCTCCATGTTCTGCCACTTGCACTTTAGCACCCATAGTTAGGACTTTCAGGGAACATGACTATGTGATTTGCTTTCTCAAGGGATTGAATGATCAATATGAAAGTGTGAGATCTCAAATAATGCTCATGGATCCACTCCCAACCATCAACAAAGCATTTTCATTATTGACGCAGCAGTAAAGGCACCTTCATTCTCATCACAATGACACCAAAATTCTGATGAATACTGCTGAAAATGACTATAGCAGAAGTGAAAGTGGACTCAATTTTAATGAAAGTACAAGAAGTGAAGGTGGAAATAGAGGAAGAAGCAGGGGTAGATCCAATCAAAGCTATGGAGGAAGAGGATCTTATATTCAAGGCAGATATGGAAACAATTCTACAAGATTTTCCAACTCAAGAAACTCTAAAGTTTGTGCTTACTGCAATAAGTCAGGGCACACAGTGGACCAATGCTACAAGAAGCATGGTTTTCCACCTGGATACTTCAAGAACATCAACAACATTACCACTATGGATGAATTTACCAATGACAATGGCATGGAAACCGAAATTAAAGATCAAAGCTCAAGCAATTCTGAAACTCAGAATCACATGGTAAATAACTTCAGCACCATTGATGACAATTCAAAAGGCAAAGGTAATGTGCATTTATTTTCTATACTTAATGAATCCCAAGATTGGATTCTGGACACAGGGGCCACTGACCATGTGTGCCATAACCTAGCCATCTATCAAACCTTTAGACACATACAACCTATAATGGTTAACTTACCCAATGGACACAAAATTTCAACATCCATTTCGGGTAGTATCTTGTTTTCAAAGCAACTTGTCTTGACAAATGTTCTGTATATCCCATCTTTCCACTATAATTTGATATCTGTCTCTAGATTGACCAATGATCTACATTGTAGGCTGACTTTTCTTAAAAATTCTTGTCAAATTCAGGACCTAGCTTCTTTGAAGATGATTGGTGTTGCTGACTTGAAAGCAGGATTATATGCTATGAAGAATCATGCTATACCTATGATAAAACCTGTTGTCTATAAATATGATAAACATAGAATTAACACTTTGACAGGCTATGATTTTAATGTTTGGCACATTAGGTTAGGACACCCCTCACATGATAAACTTCTTATGATGAAGAAACAATATCCTGAGATTAAGTGTAATAAAAGTGATTTGCCTTGTCATGTATGTCATTTGGCCAAACAGAGGAGATTGCCTTATAATAATAGTGATTCTAAATCCAATTCTGTTTTTGATCTTGTGCATATGAATGTTTGGGGTCCCCTTTCTATGACTAGTACATTAGGACACAAATATTTCCTAACTGTTATTGATGATAAATATAAGTTTACTTGGCTCTATTTCATGAAAGAAAAATCTGAAGTGCATGATTTAATCAAAAACTTTACTTCATTTGTTAGCACTCAATTCAATTCTAAAATTAAGATCATTAGAAGTGATAATGGTGCTGAATTTCGCATGAGTGAGTTCTATGCCAAGAATGGTATTGAACATCAAACCACTTGTGTTGAGACTCCTCAACAGAATGGAATAGTTGAGAGAAAACACCAACACATTCTTGGTGTTACAAGGTCTCTTCTTTTCCAATCTGATGTTCCTCATTGCCTATGGAATTATGCAATTAGTTATGCTATTTTTTTGATAAACAGGCAGCCTGCCAAGCAATTATCCAACAAAAGCCCTTACTACATACTTTACAACAAAATGCCTAACATATCACGCATAAGAGCCTTTGAGTGCCTCTGTTATGCCTCCACTCTAGCTGCTCATAGAAGAAAATTGGACTATAGATCAAGAAGATGTGTATTTCTTGGCCTGAAGCAAGGTGTGAAGGGCTTTATCTTAATGGATATCAACACACATGAGGTATTTTTATCTAGAAATACTATCTTCTATGAGCATCTCTATCCCTTCAAAAGGGTTAATAATCACAGAGAACACACCAATAGTGATTCTCAGCCTATGCCTATCACTACCCAACTCTATGACCTGAGTCACACTAATGTGCCTAATACCCAAGATTTGGGAAATCAAGATCTTGAGCAAAACACCCCATCTCAAGAAAGTCTTGGAGATAGGTCTGCTCACAATTTCCTTGATCAATGTTAGGATTCTGATCATACTACCATTGAGGTTGATCAATCCTCTGCTACTGAAGCAAATTACACTTATGATCAAGATACCTCTGACAAATTCACTCCTAGACGTTCTCTCAGGACTAAACAAAGGCCACACTATCTTAAGGATTACCACTACTCTCTAAACACTTCAACTCACCCTGCCTATAATGAAAAATTAAAACAAAATATGAGCAACAAGCAGGCTGTGAGATACCCTTTAAGTGATAACCTGACCTATGATAGACTGTCTAAGAATCACAAACTGTTTTCAATAAACATTTCTTCTAACACTGAGCCTACTCACTATAATGAAGCTGTTAAATTTCAATGCTGGAAAGATGCCATCAATAAAGAACTTGCAGCCCTTGAAAACAACAAAACCTGGACCATAACCCCTCTACCTAACAATAAAAGAGCCATTGGATGCAAATGGATTTTTAAAATCAAGTATAAATCTGATGGCTCTATAGAAAGACACAAGGCCAGACTTGTGGCAAAAGGTTTTAATCAAACTGAGGGCATAGATTTTTTAGAAACTTTCAGTCTTGTTGTTAAAATGACTACCATTAGGGTCATATTAGCCTTAGCTTCTGCTCATAAATGGCATCTTCATCAACTTGACATTAATACTGCCTTCCTCCATGGTGACTTAAAGGAACAAGTTTATATGAAAATTCCTCCTAGCATTACTGTTAATGATCCTAAACTTGTTTGTAAATTACAAAAGTCTATATATGGCTTAAAACAAGCCAGTAGGCAGTGGCATGATAAGCTTACTAGAGTTCTATCACATTGTGGTTATCTTAAGTCTAATGCTGATTATTCATTGTTTACTAAATGCATTGACTCTCAATTTACTGCTATACTTGTTTATGTAGATGATCTCATCCTAACTGGTAATAATATGCTTGAGATAGATACTATGAAAGCCTTACTTGATAATGAGTTTAGCATTAAAGACTTAGGACCATTAAATTTTTTTCTTGGAATGGAAATAGCTAGAACTGCTCAAGGTATACTTCTTTATCAAAGAAAATATACCCTAGACCTTCTGGAAGAAACAGGGCTTCTAGCAGCTAAGACCTGCTCCACTCCTATGGAATATTCTACTCAACTCATCCATTCGAAATCAGGTGATGTTTTACCAAATCCCAGCACTTACAGAAGGTTAATTGGTAAGTTGGTTTATTTAACACATACTCGACCTGACTTAAGCTTTGCTGTAGGACATCTCAGCCAATTTTTTGTCTCAAACAAGCACAGCTCACCTTGCTGCAGCAATGAGGATTGTTAGATACATCAAAGGTACCATAGGAATGTGAGTCTATTTTTCATCTACAAGTGATCTAAAGCTAAAAGGGTACACAGATTCGGATTGGGGAGCATGCATAGACACTAGAAGATCAGTGTCAGGATACTGTTTCTACCTAGGCAACTCCATCATCTCATGGAAGAGCAAGAAGCAACAAACAGTTTCAAGATCCTCAGCTGAGGCTGAGTACAGGGCAATGGCACTAGCTGCTTGTGAGGCTCAATGGCTTGTGCATCTTCTCAAAGAACTTGGCCTACACCACTCTGAACCTGCCATCCTTTACTGTGACAATCAGTCAGCAATACATATTGCAGCCAACCCAGTTTTTCATGAGAGGACCAAGCATATAGAGATAGATTGTCATTCTGTGAGGAACAGAATTCAAACTGGCCTTATTCATCTCCTTCCAGTGACCTCTGCTTCACATCCACATGCCAGCTTGTGGGGGTGTGTTAGAAAGTGATATTCACAAGAATATTAATAGAGAAGTTGATCAACACTTTGTGTAACTAGTTCTTTATTTTACTGTTATTGGGCATCCTTTGTAACTTAAGCCCAATCTATTTTCTGTTTTAGTTAGGTTAGTTAGTTAGAAACTAACTTTCTATTTAATGTTGGTTTCCCTAACCTCTAAATAATAATTTCATTCTTTTCAATATTTTTCTCTGCTTCAATCTTTTTCTTAAGTTTGAGATGGGATACCATGAATTTAACATTTTATGCGTTTTCCACAAAATTCTAAGGGTCTCAGATCCTAATCATGTGTTAAACAACGACTGTTAATGTTTATCGTATATATACATTGTTTAGGTTCAATTTGAATAGTTGTCCAACTATTTTAAGGGTCTAAGAAAGACTTCTAAGAGTCCTAAGATTAAAAGGATGTAAAACGCCTCACTGAAACCTCTATCCGTATCCGATTGAACTCAATAATGGTAAAAAAATATTATGTGTCCTACTTTGAGTTAAAACAAATTATGTTGTGCTCTGTCTAAGTTGGTTTCCAACTTGTATATCAAGTTATTTAGTCTAGAGATAATTCTGGAGGGAACCGGAGCCCTTCCGGCCAATTCTAGTCCAAATTGGTTGAGTACTAGTGTCAATGAGATTTTTATTGTGTCTGGCTGAAATTTTATAATTTAAATGAGATGTTTGAATATATTCCAATGTATAGAACCCATACTAGGATAATTCTAGTTAATTTCTGAAAAATTGTGAAAATCGTTGTTTAAGTGTTTTAGTTATTATCACGTACTCGCGATATGGGCAAGTTGGGTATTGTTAAGTTGGATAAAAGTACACCTATAGAGAGAAGTCTTCTCATGTATGAGCTTAGAAATGGTACCAATGATATTCATGCATCTCTAAGCTAGGCCTCAACCAGTTTTAGATGAATCCTAATTCTGAGATTGCGAGTAATTGGTATTGAGGCGACTAATTTGATATTGAATGGAAAACATTATGAATATGCTTTTAAGATGGATGAGTGGTATTATTTGAATAGACATGATTATTTGTTTGTACTGAGAATTGAATTGACTTGTATGACTGATTTGATTGCCTATCCCATGACTATGAAAATGTGGTTAAGAATTTATGTAGACTTATTTGCTCATAAGTTATTAATTTGAAATTGATTGAATCAAAAAGTATATCCATTTGATTTGTATGATTGATGTTATTTTTATGGAATGGTTCTTTGACGGTGCCAATGAGTTACCAATAGTGTGCACAGTGATGTATTCATCATCTTCGCTTCCTAAGTGATAACAACCTCCTTGAGAGGTGGGTTGTTTTCTTTGCCGATAGTTTTTGCTTGAAACTTAATTAACTTGCGGAATGGAATTTTTCTATGAATGTCATGTTTTGTGTTTATTTGGTTGTATGATATTTGTGTATAGATAAAAGAAGATTGATAATGAATGAAAGCGAAAGACGTCACAAGCAAGGTAGCTTAATAAGTCAAGGAGGTTCGCCACAAGGAAGGATCCTTGCTAAGAACAAGGTTAATGCCCCACACTAATGGTGATAAGCCTTTGAACGCCACAAGCAAAGTTGGTTGATAAGTTCTAAGATTTAGGAGTCAATGCTCAACTAAACAAGGAGTTATAATCCAAATCGATTTCAACTTGTTATTTCATGAAATAGACTTATTACATATAGTTTTGTGACTACCAACTTGGCTCCACGAAAATTGCACAAAAACAAACACTTAATAACCTAATTAAAACACTAAAAGATTAGCTTGTGGTTGAATACATTCAGCCCCTTAATCCCACACGTTTTCCTTGCATAAACACCCAACACATGATATTAAAGTGTCATTATTTGAATTCAAATGACTACCTACAAAATTAAATAATAAAATATTCTTTGATGACAATATACCATGAAATCCTCCATGAAAGAAAAAAAACTGAAACACTCTTGATGACAATTCAACATCCTCCACAAGAAAGGAAACAATTAATATATTTGATGACAATATACCACGAAACCCTCCTTAAAAGGAAACAATTGAGTCACTCTTGGTGACAATTCAACATCCTCTATAAGAAAGGGAACAATTAACACCTCTTACTCCATATATGGCTAGTAGTATCACGCCTAACTTGAATTCCCACATGCCTAGCTCCAAGTATGTCTAGGTTCATTGAATCCTTAATATGGAAACAATCCACAAACATAACTCATTTTATTTGAATTTCCACTCCCCTAGCTCCAAGTATGGAAATATCACACAGATTCATATATGGTAAAAAAATATTCCTCCTTGAATTTAGAAAGAGCCATGCAGCTTAATGAAGAGATACACCCATCACTAAATATGGTAATTGTTAACCGTAACTTCTTAATTTAAAACATTTCACACGCTCATTTTCATGATTCCAAATAAGGCAAGTTGTGGCACCCTCTTTAGTTGTGATTCACACGACTAAGCAAGGCCAAGTCCAAGTCCAATGAACTTTTCCTCATATGTTAATATTATATCATGGCATACGACCAATTAAGAAAAATGTCTTGGCCATTAAGGCCTTATTACAAAAAAAAAAGAAATTTCATAATTGTTTATTGGTAACATAAAAGGAAAATCCTAAACTAAATGTGGGACAAAAGACCTCCACTTTATAAAATGCAACTTAAAATATGTTAATATTTCCCTCAATGGTTGTGGCCTTCATGAGGTTCCTCCTCTAGGGTGAGGCATTTGATGGGTTTGTTATCATACCCTCCCTCTTGAAGTGAATTTAACCTCGAATTCGAGTCATCGTCACCTCCCAGATCAAAGATAAACCTTTTCATTTCCTCCTTCAATTTTTCATCCTCCATTGGCGCACGAAATTTCTTCAGATATTTATTTGTGCATCCCCTTAATAAATAAATCATAATCCTCATCTCCTGGATCAAAAAACAATCTTTTTAACTTCTTAGCATAATTTTTCACCTTTCACCATAAAAGTTGAATCATCATCATAGAATTTTATCTTCAACACAACAACATCACCAATGGAAGGATCTCCAATGGGACCAATGTAGAAGCCAATCTCTTTTATAGGTGGGGGATCCGGTGGTTCCTCCTTAGGAAAGAGTTCATCAATTTCCTGTAAAAATTGGTTAACAAAAATTGACAAAGAACTTTCAATAGAGGTGTTAGTAAAAGTAAATTTCCAACAATATGGTAGGTTCAAGACTTTTTTTGAAATAAAAACATCTTCAACCTCACTTTTCTTTGTAAGGAAAATTTTATGGTTTTCCCCATCACCTTCAAGAATCTCCCTCTTTTTAATAATTTTTTTCTGAATCCTCAATCTTTTCGTTACTATTATTTTCCTATTTCCTTTTCTCACTTATTTATTCTTCATTTTAAAACTCCTTTTCTTCACTTTTATTTTTACATTTTTTTCGCACAACCTTTCTTTTCTCTCCCCTCCAACTTTTCTCTCAGCTTTTGTTAATCTTCACTTACTTGTTTAGGATATAAGGGAGACAACACCACCTTTTGGTTTTGATGTAAAAAGGTTATCAAATTGGCATGGACAACCCAAAAGCATATGGTTGGCCTCCATGTGAATCACATCACAACGAACTACATTTTCATACTTCCCTATGGAAAAGGGAACCTCCACTTGTTGATTGACAATCATTCACCAACCTCACTTAACCACTGAAGACGTTAAGGAGTGGGATGTGATCTAGTCACAAGGTTTAGTTTCGAGACTAAGCTTGAACTAACTATGTTGGCACAAGTGCCTCCATCAAAAATTAATAAGCATACCCTACCTTGGATCAAACATCTTGAATGAATGATGTTGTTCCTTTGGTTGACCTCATCCTCCTTAACTTGACTTTCCAAAAGTCTCCTCACCAAAAAGGATTTACAATGCGACAAGAACAAACCCTTTTGATTTCCAATTTTTTTTTTATGAACGACTTTCAAGCAAGAAGCTAGTGGGAAGGAGACTGATTTTGAGTCGGATTTGTTAGGAATCAGTGGTTACAATACACCTAGAAGGGGGGGGGGGTTGAATAGGTGTAGCGGTTAAAATGTCCGCTTTTCGAAAACAACACTTAATGCTGAAAAACACCTTGATTAATCGATTAACGAAACAGGGTAATCGATTAACACTTTCAACACAGTCCACTTAATCGATTAACAGACTGAAGTAATCGATTAACACACCACACTTAATCGATTAAACCGTGACAGTAAGCAGATGCAAGTACAATTTCTTGCGCGACAGTTAATTGATAACGAACCGATTATATCAAGCTTACAGAATTTATCAGAGTAAAAACAATACAGTACAGAAACAAATTATCAATTAAATCTACTGAACAAATTAATCGATCAAATGCAATAAAGAGAGAAAGGGATAGAAAAAGTCCTGCAACAAGAATTTTATCCAGGTTCGTATGCTTGTCCACCGCAAACTACATCCAGGCCTCCCGACTGATTTGAGAGATTTTTCTTCACTATAATTGAATGAATGTTAATTACATACACACTATCCAATTACAACAATTAGACACTTACAAGATAAAAAAGAAACCTATTCTATGGTTTGACTCCCTTCCTACCGACAAAGAAAACCTTTCTTTCGGCGTAGCCCCAGCCAAGAACCTTGTTCTTTACTTATCCCTAAGTCTAACACTCAGTGAAGACACACTCAATCTCTTGGTGATATGACACCTTGAGATTCCCACAATTACAACACTTTTTCAAACAAAACAATACAGAGTAAACTTAAGCTATAACAAGACTTATATCTAACAAGATAAGGCTTTACTCTAATCACCTAATACAAGCTCATGCAGTATGAAAATGTATTAGTGAAAAAACAGAATGCATAATATGTAAACATCTAATCAAGAATCATGTAAAAGTGCAAGAACATGTGATAAGAAAAGATGAGAAATGTATCATGAAAAGCACTCAATCCTAAAGCATAGAATTCTCTCTTTTATAAGCTCACAAATGCATTTACAACTAGATGCAACAATTAACACGAAAAAAAATGCTCTAACTCTCTAAAAAAATTTAGCATGCAACTTATGAGATCAATTCTGAAAATGCAGTTTATAAAGAATTGATTTTAATGCCCAGTTAATCGATTAACGACAGCTTTAATCGATTAAGCTTCACAAAAATGTTAGATTAATCGATTAACCTTTGTTGTAATCGATTACACTGTGCAAACAGTTAGATTAATCGATTAACCTATGCGGTAATCGATTAACAGCATTCTTTCATGTGTAAAAGCAATTCAAATATGTTATGCACTTAAATTCATACATGTTTAATACTTAGATTATGCCTAGAATGCACATGTACATGTATTTATATGATGCATGAACATATTATGAATGACATATCTCAAGATGAAAAAGATTTAAAAGATTTATGCAATTGAGATATGTATTAGGTGACTTAAGCCTTGGACTCAACCTAAACTAGTCTAGTCTAAGCAAGGTACCAATCGGAAGGCTTAAGCATGTTGATTTGTTGATGATCTTCAAGCTCATGTTAGCACAAGTTGTCCTCATCAAAACCATGACATATAAGGAGAGCTTTCCAAAGTGTTCCTCTTGACATGCACACTTTCAATCTCCCCCTTTTTGATGATGACAAACTCCACATCAAATGTAACAGCTGTGATGAAAATAGCTTGAAGATTGTGTTGGCAAGGTTGATATGATGCGCAAATATCGGAAGCTGTTATTACGATCAACCTGCACAATCAGAAAACAACAAAACAACCTTTCTCCCCCTTTTGACATTATCAAAAAGATAACTCAGGTCAAAGAAGAGGCAGAGATATGAGTAATGCATAAAACACAGTTAATGAGTTAATTTGGGATTTAACAATTAACCTGTTTTACGTTAAAGAGGATTAAACAAATGCGCAAGTTTATACAACAGAAATAGCCAAACAAGTAAAATGAATGGCATACAAGATTAACTATATCAAAGTAGAAAATCTCATACGATCAAGACCATACACATAAATAGAGTAGGCTATTCGACATAATTATAAAAAGTAGCATAAAGAGTAACAATGTTTAGCAGCCATGTAACCAGAAAACGTCAATTAAAAACATGAAAGAGGCACACAACAGAGAGACTAGAATCCATAACAACATCTAAAGTCCAAAGAGTGCCAAAAAGAAGAAATAAACCTAAGGTAAGATATCCTAGGTCTAAAGTCTTCTAAACTAAGGTTGAGGTGGAGGATGAGGATCGTCAGTGTGATCAGCAGAAATGACAATGTTCTGATCTCCCCTGATAAGCACAGATAGCTTCTGAAATTCTGAACAAAACAAGGCATTCTGAGCTTCAGCGGTAGATTGAATCAGATTCCTCAACTCCCGAAATTGGTTGTCCGAGTACGCAGTTTGTCGCTCCTCATACTGTTCCATACCAGCAAAGTATGAGTCTTTTAGTCGTTGGAAGTGAAGATCCATACGGTTGTTAAGCCGTTGCTCCATAGCTTCCAACTGATCGAAGCCAAAAGCAGAGTTCTGAGGTGCTGATCCTGAAGGCTCCCCCTGAGTTGTAGCATGCTGATTACCTGTGTCATCCTGATTATCATCATCAGATAAATCCAGACCAATAGTGGTGTAGTCCTCTTGGTATTGCCAAGTACTACCATACTTGTATATACCCATCTTATGTATGAGGCTTTCACCAACCAGATGATCCTTGTCAGTATATTCAACAATGATAGTATCGGAAACGTCAATGCGCAAATAGTCAACAATGCGTGAGATGAAGATACTGTAGGGAAGCAGCTTCGACTGAGATAAAGATACACTGTTCATAATTTTCAAGATCTCCTCAGGCCAATTAATCATTACATTATTCTTTACTGCATACATGAAACGTAAATCATTCACAGTAGGCTGTGCGTGATTTGTGTTCCTCTGTACTAAGATGTAAGCAATAATGTAGTGTAGCAGCCTGTTCTCAACAGATAGTGACCCAGCTTTGGTCAGTTGACCCTGAATGTATAAATGAGGGCCTCTTAGAAATGACTTATAGACTTCATTAGGATCAAAATTTTCCTTCACCCAGGAACAATCTCCTATGCTATATCCAGAAGAAGATAAACCACCGACATTCATGAAAATTTCATCGTTAAGTTCAAACAAATTGCCAGAAATCATTGACCAATATTTTCCATCCTTATATCTAAAATTAGCATAGAATTCCCTAACAAGAGCAGAGTAGACTTGTCCCTTTAATTCCATGAACTGAATAGTTCCCTGAGCTTCCATATCATGCGGGAAGCTAAAGTTCTGTTCCGCTAACCAAGTTAAGTCAACATACCGTATATATGTAGGTTTCCGACCTTGAAATTTCGCCATACGAGTTTCTTGCAAGATGAGTGAATAGTAGGGGTCACCACGGTCCCGAGTAGAAGGGGAACCGACCTCCCGTCTTCGTACACGAGTGGCTGATGTCTTGACCCTTTTAGGACGACTTTGCTCCATAATGTGGCAGAAACCGAAATAGCAGTGAATGGTCAGATATGGGTGTAGGCAAACCTAACCTAGGTTATGCTTGGTGGAACCTTGGAAATGGGATATAATGAGGATGCACAAAAAAAAATGATTCCTTGATGGTTTAAGAGGGTTAGGAAGAGGTGTTTCTACTTTCGATGCACTTTGGATTAGTTGTGTTATAGATTTAGAAACTCAAAGCATAAACGAGAAAGTGAAAAAGCCAAAGAAAGTGTGAAACCGAGCTACTGTTTGCCTTTATAAAACTGGTTTTAATCGATTAACGGGCAGGTTTAATCGATTAATCAGTGTAAAATTTCGAATTTTTTAAAGAACTGATGCCCAGGTAATCGATTAATTGAAGATGTAATCGATTACTCATAGTAATATTTCGAATTTTCAAGCAACTGATGCCCAGGTAATCGATTAATTGAAGATGTAATCGATTACTCATAGTAATATTTCGAATTTTCAAGCAACTGATGCCTAGGTAATCGATTAACAACAAGTGTAATCGATTACACATAGTAAAAAAAGGTTTTCAGGCAGTAAAAAGGTTTCAACTTCTTAAGGCTTTTGTATGCATTGTGACAAATTTATTGAAACATTCAGAATCACAAAAAAATAATCAAGAGACATACTTTTGCATTATAACAAATATCGAAACGCTAAAGAAACATAGACATAGAGAAACTAGACGAAGATGTAAACAGCTAAACAATTTTAATCAAGATATTGTTCATCAAGAATTCCAAGTTCTCTCCTTAGAACAAAGAAGGTATCCCTAGGAAGGGGCTTGGTGAAAATATCTGCTAATTGTTTAGAAGTTTCAACAAATTCAAGAACGCAGTCACCTTTTTGTACATGATCACGCAGAAAATGATGTCTAATTTCTATATGCTTAGTTCTAGAATGAAAGACGGGATTCTTGGAAAGGTTTATGGCAGTTGTATTATCGCATTTAATAGGGATCTTTTCAATTTTAAGACCATAGTCCTTGAGTTGCTGCTTCATCCAAAGGATTTGAGCGCAACACACACCAGCGGCAATGTATTCCGCTTCGGCGGTGGACAAAGCAACACAAGCTTGCTTTTTGCTGTGCCATGCTACTAATGAACTGCCCAACAAGTGACAGGTACCACTAGTGCTTTTCCGATCCAATTTACATCCGGCGAAATCGGAATCGGAATAACCTACCAAGGATAATGAGGCATCCCGAGGATACCATAATCCCATGTTAGTTGTTCCTTTTAAGTATCTCATGATTCTTTTAACGGTTTTAAGATGTGATTCTTTAGGAGATGATTGAAATCTCGCACACATGCATACACAAAACATGATATCAGGTCGACTTGCAGTTAAGTAAAGTAAAGACCCAATAATTCCTCGATACTTTGTTACATATATTGCTTTTCCTTTTTCGTCCTTATCTAGGTAGCAAGCAGATGCCATAGGAGTGGAAGCTTCCTTACAATTGTTCATCTCAAATTTCTTGAGAAGCTCTTTGCAATATTTTGTCTGATGGATGAAAATCCCACTTTCTAGTTGCTTTATCTGAAGTCCTAGAAAGAATGTGAGTTCTCCCATCATAGACATTTCGAACTCCCCCTGCATCATCTCAGAAAAATCTTTACACAAAATATCATTAGTAGATCCAAAGATTATGTCATCTACATAGATTTGCACAAGTAATACAGAGTTTTCTGATTTACGAATAAAAAGCGTTGTGTCAACCAAGCCTCTTTCGAACCCTTTTTCTAAAAGAAAGGTACTAAGTCTATCATACCAAGCTCTAGGAGCTTGTTTGAGACCATAGAGTGCCTTTTTAAGTTTATAAACATGGTTCGGATATTTAAAATTTTCAAAACCAGGCGGTTGGTTAACATAAACTTCTTCTTGATTATAGCCATTCAGGAAGGCGCTTTTTACGTCCATTTGAAATAATTTGAAGTTCATAATTGATGCAAAGGAAAGTAGCATCCTGATGGCCTCTAATCTGGCTACAGGGGCATAGGTTTCGTCATAATCGATACCTTCCTCCTGGTTGTAGCCTTTGGCCACCAATCGTGCTTTATTTCGAATGATCAAGCCTGATTCATCAAGCTTGTTTCTGAAGACCCATCGAGTACCAATCACAGGATGATCTTTAGGTTTAGGGACCAAGTCCCAAACATTGTTACGTTCGAACTGGTTTAGCTCTTCTTGCATAGCTATACCCCAGTGCACATCCTCAATGGCCTCATCAATGGTCTTAGGCTCAATTTGAGATACAAAAGCTACAAAGTTACAAAAGTTTCGTAAGGAACTACGGGTTACCACTCCCGTAGATATGTCACCTATTACTTTGTCGATCGGGTGAGCTTTCTTGGTTTTCCACACAACTGGCATATCTGAATGCTCCTGAGATTTGTTTTGACATTCTTCATTGGTTGCTTCTTCATTATCCATGTTCTTTGAGTATGCTTCTTCCAAAGCACCTGCAACATCATCAGATACGACCTTTCTCTTCTCTTTTGGAGAAGATTCATCAAACTGTACATGGATAGACTCTTCAACTTGCATAGAATATTTATTAAAAATTCTGAACGCTTTGCTATGAATCGAGTATCCCAAAAATATTCCCTCATCGGCTTTTGAATCAAATTTTCCTAAAGCCCGCTTTCCATTATTTAATATAAAACATTTGCAACCGAAAGCGTAAAGATGGGATATGTTTGGTTTACGGCCTTTTAATAGTTCATAAGGAGTTTTATTCAAATTAGGCCTTAACAGTACTCGATTTATAACATAACATGCAGTATGAATTGCATCTGCCCAGAAATATTTGGGGGTATTACTTTCATTGAGCATGGTTCTCGCTAATTCTTCTAGCACACGATTTTTCCTTTCAACAACTCCATTTTGTTGTGGAGTGCGAGGAGCAGAGAACTGATGCATAATGCCATGCTTATCACAGAATTTGTCGAACTGAAAGTTCTCAAATTCTCCCCCGTGATCACTTCGTATATATACTATTTTCAGGTTAAGTTGATTTTGGATTTGCTTGGCAAGATTTTTAAAAGAGTTGAAAGCGTCGCTTTTAGCAGATAAAAATAATGTCCATGTAAAACGAGAGAAATCATCAACAATAACTAGAGCATAGTAGCTACCACCAAAACTCATGATTTGTGATGGTCCAAACAAGTCCATATGGAGTAACTCCAAAGGTCTTGAAGTGGATATCACATTTTTGTTTTTGAAAGAGTTTTTGGTTTGTTTACACTTTTGACAAGTGTCACAAATCTCTTTAGTTTTAAAATTTAGTTTTGGTAGCCCCTCAACTAGTTGGTTTGATGATAATTTATCTAGATGTTTTATATGGATGTGTGCAACGCATCTGTGCCAGAGCCAGATGTCATCTTCTTTAGAAATAAAACATTTTGAAAATAATGTGGTGACATCATCCAAGTTAACCATGTAAATATTATTTATACGATGACCAACAAATTTAACATTATTAGATAAAATGTCACGAATGATGCAACAGTCAGAATCGAAAGATACTCGATTACCTTTGTCACAGATTTGACTTATACTCAGAAGATTATGTTCTAGTCCTTCAACATACAGAACATTTTCAATTTGAGTATGAGATGAGTTACCAACTGTTCCGGTGCCAAGTATCTTTCCCTTGTTGTTGTCTCCGTACGTGACGTATCCTTTTCCTTTAAGTGATAGATCCAGGAAATTTGATCTGTCACCTGTCATATGTCTCGAACATCCACTGTCTAAATACCATTTTTGTCCTTGTGTTCGAAGACATACCTGCAAAATAGATCACCTGCTTTTCTCAGGTACCCAAATTATGTTGGGTCCTTTTCTGTTAGTGATTAGGGAATTATCTCCCTTCTTTATCCATACATAAACTCCGCTAGGTATACCATATTTTCTAATGTAACAAGAGTAAGAAGTATGACCATACATATTACAATAAAAACAAGTAGGAGAGCGCTTATGATTTTTATTCTTAGTATGAACTACAGGTTTTCTATATGGTCTCTTGTTCTTAGCAGAGCGAGTATAACCTAGACCAGTACGATCACCAACGTTTCTTGTTTGACTGAGCAGAGTGTCTAATTGCTGTTTACTGTTTGTGAGACGTTCGAGTTTTTCTTTTAGTTTAAGATTGTCTTCTTGCAAAATCTCGCAAGTCTCACATACAGGCTTTTGACATAAATTATTAGCAGAGCAGTCACATGTGTTACAAGAATAGATGAGATCTAAGGTTTCATTTTCTAATTTTAATTCATCTACTTCTTTTTGTAATTGGCTTAATTTTTTTTCATTTCTAAGGATTTCCCTTTTCTTATCAACGTTTATTCTAGCCAATTTCTTTAGTTCCTCATGTAACTCAACATAAGCATTATATAAGACTTCATAAGAGGGTAAGTCATCCGAAGTGGATGAGGTGTCAGAATATACCTCATGATTATCCTCATGTGAGTCTGAGTTGCCATTGTTGTCAGATTTGACCATCAGACACAACTTCGCTGACTCCTCCTCACTAGAAGTGCTTGATGTTGTTTCCTCCTCAGGTACATCCCATACAATGTAAGCTTTCTTGGATTTGAATTCCCTGGGAGTGCTCTTCTCTGAATCAACCTTTTTCAGATAGGTAGGACATTGAAATCTCATATGTCCGGCTTTTCCACACTCATGGCAAGTGAAGCGATCTTTGTTGTTCTTGCCTTTGTTGGTTGACTCTTTCGCTTCTTTCTTCTGAAACTTCTTGAATCCTCCTTTTCTTTTGATGAATTTACTAAATTTTCGAACAAGGAGATTCATAGTTTCATCATCTAGATCGGAGTCAGATTCATCATCATCTTTATCTTCTTTTGATTTGGAGGTCGTGGCCTTCAATGTGATGTTTTTCTTTTTCCGATCTGAATCTTCGTGCATAGTCAAGCGCCCCAACTCCATTTCGTGCACTTGAAGTTTTCCAAATAGTGTAGCTAGAGGCATAGAATCCAAGTCTTTGGATTCAACAATTGCAGTTACTTTTGGTTGCCATTTCCTGTCAAGACAACGCAAAACTTTATTAGTTAGTTCACCTCTGGCAAAAGATTTATCTAGAGCAACTAAATGATTAACAATATGAGTAAATCGCTTTTGCATATCACAGATTGATTCACTAGGTAACATGCGAAATAACTCATACTCATGGGTAAGCGCATTTAATCTAGCGCGCTTGACTTCGCTAGTGCCTTCATGAGTCACTTGTAAAGTGTCCCACATTTCTTTTGCATTTTGGCACTGCGATACTCTAAAGAACTCATCATAGGATAGGGCCGATGTGATGATATTTTTGGCGCGTAGGTTATGCTGCACCTTTTTGCGCTCATCATCGGTCCATAGACTTTTAGGCTTGTCTTTAGGTTCATTGTCCACAAGATGCTGTGGAACAAAAGGGCCGTTGACTACGGATTCCCAAATATCCGAGTCTATGGCTTCAATAAAAATTTGCATGCGGACTTTCCAGTAGGCATACCCTTCACCACTGAATATAGGTGGTCGATTAATGGATGAACCATCACCACCAAATGGGTTTGACGAACCCATTTCTTTTTCCCTAAGGATCACGAATACGCGGTTGAGCTAGCACTTCGCACTAGCTCTGATACCACTTGTTAGGTATCAGTGGTTACAATACACCTAGAAGGGGGGGGGGGGGTTGAATAGGTGTAGCGGTTAGAATGTCCGCTTTTCGAAAACAACACTTAATGCTGAAAAACACCTTGATTAATCGATTAACGAAACAGGGTAATCGATTAACACTTTCAACACAGTCCACTTAATCGATTAACAGACTGAAGTAATCGATTAACACACCACACTTAATCGATTAAACCGTGACAGTAAGCAGATGCAAGTACAATTTCTTGCGCGACAGTTAATTGATAACGAACCGATTATACCAAGCTTATAGAATTTATCAGAGTAAAAACAATACAGTACAGAAACAGATTATCAATTAAATCTACTGAACAAATTAATCGATCAAATGCAATAAAGAGAGAAAGGGATAGAAAAAGTCCTGCAACAAGAATTTTATCCTGGTTCGTTTGCTTGTCCACCGCAAACTACATCCAGGCCTCCCGGCTGATTTGGGAGATTTTTCTTCACTATAATTGAATGAATGTTAATTACATACACACTATCCAATTACAACAATTAGACACTTACAAGATAAAAAAGAAACCTATTCTATGGTTTGACTCCCTTCCTACCGACAAAGAAAACCTTTCTTTCGGCGTAGCCCCAGCCAAGAACCTTGTTCTTTACTTATCCCTAAGTCTAACACTCAGTGAAGACACACTCAATCTCTTGGTGATATGACACCTTGAGATTCCCACAATTACAACACTTTTTCAAACAAAACAATACAGAGTAAACTTAAGCTATAACAAGACTTATATCTAACAAGATAAGGCTTTACTCTAATCACCTAATACAAGCTCATTCAGTATGAAAATGTATTAGTGAAAAAACAGAATGCATAATATGTAAACATCTAATCAAGAATCATGTAAAAGTGCAAGAACATGTGATAAGAAAAGATGAGAAATGTATCATGAAAAGCACTCAATCCTAAAGCATAGAATTCTTTCTTTTCTAAGCTCACAAATGCATTTACAACTAGATGCAACAATTAACACGAAAAAAAATGCTCTAACTCTCTAAAAAAATTTAGCATGCAACTTATGAGATCAATTCTGAAAATGCAGTTTATAAAGAATTGATTTTAATGCCCAGTTAATCGAGTAACGACAGCTTTAATCGATTAAGCTTCACAAAAATGTTAGATTAATCGATTAACCTTTGTTGTAATCGATTACACTGTGCAAACAGTTAGATTAATCGATTAACCTATGCGGTAATCGATTAACAGCATTCTTTCATGTGTAAAAGCAATTCAAATATGTTATGCACTTAAATTCATACATGTTTAATACTTAGATTATGCCTAGAATGCACATGTACATGTATTTATATGATGCATGAACATATTATGAATGACATATCTCAAGATGAAAAAGATTTAAAAGATTTATGCAATTGAGATATGTATTAGGTGACTTAAGCCTTGGACTCAACCTAAACTAGTCTAGTCTAAGCAAGGTACCAATCGGAAGGCTTAAGCATGTTGATTTGTTGATCTTCAAGCTCATGTTAGCACAAGTTGTCCTCATCAAAACCATGACATATAAGGAGAGCTTTCCAAAGTGTTCCTCTTGACATGCACACTTTCAGGATTCTAGTGGATTTTTGCGATATAAGGGAAGGGTGTGTGTGCCTCATGATGTGGAATTGCGAAAGAGTATTCTAGAGGAGTCACACAAGAGTAAAATGAGTTTTCACCCGGGGACTGCAAAGATGTACCAAGATCTGAGAAAGCTGTTTTGGTGGTCTGGGTTGAAAAAGGATGTGGCTTTGTATTTCTCGAGTTGTCTCGTCTGTTAGAAATCCAAGATTGAGCATCAGCGGCCAGTGGGAGAGTTACAGTCACTAGAGATTCCCGTTTGGAAGTGTGATAGTATCTCCATGGATTTTGTATCGGGTTTTCCAAAAACTCAGAAAGGGTATGATTAGATATGGGTAATAGTGGATCGATTGACTAAGTCTGCACACTTTTTACCTATGAAAATGAGATATTCTTTGGAGCGATTGGCGAAACTGTATATCAAGGAGATTGTTCGGCTGCATGGGATACTGTCGAGCATTGTGTCGGATAGGGATCCCCGTTTCACTTCAAACTTTTGGACTAGTTTGTAGTCCGCGTTGGGGACTAAGCTGAAATTGAGTTCAACTTATCATCCACAAACGGATGGTCAATCGGAAAGGACCATACAATCATTGGAGGATCTTTTGAGAGCTTGTGTTTTGGAACAACCGGGGAGTTGGGATAGCATGTTGCCTTTGATCGAGTTCACCTACAATAATAGTTTTCATACTAGTATCGGGATGGCCCCTTACGAAGCCTTGTATGGGAGAAAATGTAGGACTCTAGTGAGTTGGTTTGAAACTGGGGAGAACTTAGTGTTGGGACCCGAGTTGCTCTGAGAAACGACGGAAAAGATTAAGAAAATCCGGGAGAATATGAGAATAGTGCAAAGTCGATAGAAAAGCTATTATGATAAGAGGCGGAAACCTCTTGATTTTGATGAGGGAGATCATGTGTTTATGAGAGTAGTTCCGACTACTAGGATAGGTAGAGTGTTGAAATCCCGTAAACTTACTCCGAGATTCATTGGGTCGTATCAGATATTGAAGAGAATTGGGCCGATAGCATATCGGATTGCTTTACCTCCATTGTTGTCGAATCTTCGCAATGTGTTTCATGTGTCTCAATTGAGGAAATATGTTGGGGATCCATCTCATGTGGTTGAGTCGGATCAGATAGAGTTGAAGGATAACTTAACCTTCGCGACCTTACCCGTGAGGATCTTGGATACCAGCATTAAGAAATTGAGGGGAAAATAAATTTCCTTGGTAAAAGTGTTATGGAGCCAAGTTTATGAAGGTGATGCGACTTGGGAAGTGGAACGAGATATGAGGGAAGATTACCCTCATCTGTTTGAATCGAGGTACGTTTAATTTTCGGGGACGAAAAATCTTATAAGAGGGGGAGGATTGTGACACCCTAATTTTATTTGCCTAAGTATAGTGAAATTCTGGAGTATACTAGGTGATTCTCACTTGAGCGAGAGGGCCTCGCCCAAGCGAGAGGCCCAGTATCTTCTCCCAGGATTTCCTAGGATTCTCGTCTGGGAGAGAATGGCTCGCGTGGGCGAGGGAGGGTGGTGTGACACTAAAAGATCCTCGCTCGAGTGAGAATCCCTCGCTTGAGCGAGAGCACTAGATATGAGATTTTAAAATAGGCGGGATCTTCTTGCTTGAGCGAGAATGGGCTCGCTTGAGCGAGAACCCGACGCTGTTACATTAAAAAGGGAACCCCAAACACTTTTAGGGTTAGAACTTTGGAGAGAATAGAGAGAAGAGAGCATTTTCAAGAGCAAGGATTCTTGGGAATCATCTAGAGGCTTGAGAAGAGGTAAATCTCTTGATTCTAACTCTCCTTCTTCTCTTTGAAACTTGATTTGGGTAAGTGTGATCTCTTCTCTTAACATGAGAAACCTTGGAAACTCTTCCTTTTGAGTTGTGGTTCGTTTTATTTAGTTTCTCTCTTGGAAACTCTTGGATTAGAGTTGGTATTTAAAGAATGGAAAAGGTTTGTGGGTTGATTCATGAAAACCCCAAAACCCCCAAAATGAGAATATGAGAAAAGAGGGAAATGGGTGAAATGTTAGAAGTAGAAGATGAGTATATGCTCTAATGTTGAATATAAGATGAATATGTATGTTTTAGATGTTTGGAAACTCTTAATGAAGGTAGTTTGGAAAACATTGAAAATGTGTGAATCTCTTGTATGGTGAAAGATGAAATATGAGTTGCTTATGTGTTATTTTGAATAAATGACTAACATTGTTGTTATGTGGTGGGAATGAGGAAAGATCCTAAAGTTGGAGGCGGTGTTGGCAGAACTTGCAAAGTTACCAAGGACCAAACCCAACACACACCAAGGTAAGGATAAGTCTTTAATTAGCATACCGTATTGAGAAAATGTGTGGATTTGCTGTTTATGAATTGATGGTGTATCAATGAAGAGAAAACTTATTTTTAGCCGACCATGAATGGTTAGCAACTTTGGCTCAAGTTATGTAGCAAACTTTGACTCAAGTTATGTAGCAAGCTTTGGCTCAAGCGATGTAGCGATACTTTGGCTCAAGTTATGTAGCAAGCTTTGGCTCAAGCGATGTAGCGATACTTCGGCTCAAGTTATTTAGCAAGTTTTGGCTCAAGCGATGTAGCGATATTTTGGCTCAATTTATGTAACAAACTTTGGATCAATTTATGTAGCGATACTTTGGCTCAAGTTATGTAGCAAGCTTTGGCTCAAGCGATGTAGCAAACTTTGGCTCTATTTATGTAGCGAAACTTTGGCTCAAGTTATGTAGCATGCTTTGGCTAAAGCGATGTAGCAAACTTTGGCTCAAGTTATGTAGCGAAAATGAATTTAAAATGGTTTACTGACCCCTTTAAAATGTGGATTATCTTATAATGATATTTATTAAATTAATGACTTACTCCTTTCTATGTTGTGTGTATTTGTCGTTGATAATCCCATTGCAGGTAAATAGGTTAGTTGAGGATGCTTGGTTTGATGCCTTAGGAACTTAAAACCTGGATTCCTTTATTTTGCTCTTTTTGTATTATGACTGACTAAATGCCATTTTGGATAATTGTAACTCCGAGTATTGTAACTCTCGCTAATTTTAGCTATGAGTATTTTGGAAACCCATAGCAAGTTGTATGCGCTAGTTATCGGGAATCATTAATATGAATTATGTTTTTCTGCAATTAAGGGTAGCAATGGTATGAAATTGAAATTGTAGGATTAAAGCTATTAGATGATTAAAGAGATTAATGATTTAAAAGGGTAAAGGAGTTATATGTATGATGTAACATGGGAAATCAAGTATAAAAGATTAAAATAAACAAAAAAATTTAAAGTGTAGAATTTGGGTCTTTACAGGACCCAAATTCTACCCTTGAAATTTTTTCATTTATTTTACTTCATTTACACATAGTTTCTCATTTTACATCATGCATCAATTTCCTTTATACTTAAATTTCCCTATTTCTTTTATAATCTATGAACCTGAACATACATTTTTAGTTTTATGCTTCAGCCACATTCTTATGCAGAAAAACATAATGCGCATTCATAATTTAAGGAATATCAACATGTACGGGGTTATGGATTACAATATCAAATATATCCATAAGTACAAATAAAAGGCAGCATATCGCCAAAGAGTACACAAAAGATTGTGAATGTAAACTCTTAATCACTAAGCTCCTAAGGCTCCTAATCAAGTCGTTCCTTAGACATTCACTTACTTGCAATGGGGTTATCAAATGACAACACACAGAAACATACAAAGGAGTAAGTCATTTTATTCAATAAATATCATTTGATATAATCCATATTATAAACAGATTTAGATCAACAATTTTAGCATTCCAATCATAAAGTCGGTACATATCATTTTATTTCTTACTACCTCATAGGACCATTGTTACTTTCACAATCTTCCGTGTCAAACATTGTTACCGTCTTCTCCATTCCTGTTTTACTTAGCCATTTCCCACTGACACATACTTCCACAATACCACATAGGGAAAGACATTCAATTCACTACCACTTGGGCAAGACATTCAATTCAATACCACTTGGGCAAGACATTCAATTCAATACCACTTGGACACGACATTCAATTCAATACCACTTGGGCAAGACATTCAATTCAATACCACTTTGGGCAAGACATTCAATTCAATACCACTTGGGCAAAACATTCAATTCAATACAACTTTGGGCAAGACATTTCAATTCAATACCACTTTGGGCAAGACATTCAATTCAATACCACTTTGGGCAAGACATTCAATTCAATACCACTTGGGCAAAACATTCAATTCAATACCACTTTGGGCAAGACATTCAATTCAATACCACTTGGGCAAGACATTCAATTTTTTTGATACTTTCCACATCTTATTCCTTTCGAGTCAACCACATATAACCACATATCTCATATTTCATATCTAGGAATAAAATGCTTTTCCTTACCTTGGTGAGTGTTGGGTTTGGTCCTTGGTATCTTTGCAAGTTCCTCCGACATCGCCTCCAACCTTAGGATCTTTCCTCATCCCCACCAAACAGCAACAAAAGTCAGTAATTTATTCTCAACAACATATAAACAACTCATAGTTCATATTTAATCATACAAAAGATTCATACATTTTCAATGTTTCCAAAATCACTTTCATTAGGACTTTCCAAACATCAAGAACATACATATTCATCTTCTATTTTACATTAGAACACATACTCATGTTCAACATCTACTATTTCACCCATTTTCCTCTTTAACCACACTTTCATTTTGGGGTTTTGGGGTTTTCATGAATCAATCCACAAACCCTTTCCATTTTGTTAAACACCAACTCAAAACTAAGAGTTTACAAGAGAGAAACTAAATAAAATGAACCACAACTCCAAAGGAAGAGTTTCCATGGTTTCTCAAATTTTGAGAAGGGATCCCATACACCAAAACAAGTTGGATAGGGAGAAAGAGAGTTTGAATCAAGAGATTTACCTCTTCTCAAGCTTCTAGTTGATTCCTACGGATCCTTACTCCCAAAATCACGTCCTTTTCTCTTCTCTCTCAAGTTCAAACCCTAAATGTGTTTGAGGGTTTCTATTTTAAAGTTTCAGCGTCGGGTTCACACTCAAGCGAGCCTTTTCTCGCTTAAGCGATAAAATCCGCCCATTTTAAAAACTCAGATTTGGCACACTCGCTCAAGCGAGGATCCTCTAGTGCCCACACCCTTCTCCCTCACCCAGGCGAGCCAAAAATCTCACTCAGGTGAGAATCCTTTAGTATACCCCAGTAATCCACTCACCCAGGTGAGCCATCTTTCGCCCAGGTGAGCCCATTCTCGCTCAAGGGAGACTTCTAGATAAAATCTTGGGAGAACTCTGACCCTCTCGCTTGAGCGAGTCCCACTCGCTCAAGTGAGAATTTCGCAGTAAGTCCCACTCTTCACTACAACTTAAGAAATATAAATTCAGGGTGTCACAATCCCCCCCCCCCTCTTATAAGTATTTTCGTCCCCGAAAATTAAACATACCTCGATTCAAACAAATGAGGGAAATCCTTCCTCATGTCACGCTCCACTTACCAAGTAGCGTCTCCTTCATCTACTTGGCTCCACAATACCTTTACCAAGGCAATTTCTTTGCCTCTCAATCTTTTAATATTGGTATCCATAATCCTTACTAGCAACGTCGTAAACGTTAAATTATCCTTTAGTTCTATTTGATCGGACTCAACCACATGAGATGGATCCCCCACATATTTCCGCAACTGAGACACATGAAACATATTGTGGAGATTCGACAACAATGGGGGTAAGGCAATCCGATATGCAACCGGTCCAATCCTCTTCAATATCTGATATGGTCCAATAAATCTCGGAGTAAGCTTATGGAACTTCAACACTCTACCAATCCTAGTAGTCGGAATTACTCTCATGAATACATGGTCTCCCTCTTTAAACTCAAGAGGTTTCCGTCTCTTATCGTAATTGCTTTTCTGCCGACTCTGTGCTATTCTCATATTCTCCCGGATCTTCTTGATCTTTTCTGTCGTTTGTAACACCCCAAATTTTAATCTTTAAAATTATAGTAACAGTCCTGGAAGCCTCGCTTGAGCGAGAGTTGTCTCGCCTGGGCGAGAAATGGCAATTTTGGGCTGTTGACACAGTGTAATCGATTACACACTGATGGTAATCGATTACATCGTATTAAAAGCATCAAATATGTGCATCTGACACAGTGTAATCGATTACACTCTTCTGGTAATCGATTACACTCTGCTGGTAATCGATTACACTCTGCTGGTAATCGATTACACTCTTCTGGTAATCGATTACACTCTTCTGGTAATCGATTACACTCTTCTGGTAATCGAGTGGAGATGAAACTAGTTAGTGTATGACGGATGTTAAAAGATGCATTTAGATAGATGTGGGATAAGGGGTTCCCCATTCGCTGAAATTCGAGAGTGTTATCAGGATTCTTAACGTATGTTAGGATTGATAGATGGATATGTGATGGATACCTATGGTTCTTGAAAAATGTAGAAAAGATCTTTAGTCTGAATTATGGTTTAGTTCTCATGGTATTCAATGTTGTTCGAAGCTAGGATCTTAATATTTGGACATTGAGGAGTTAGTTCATGAATTGGTTTGGTGATATCATGGTTTAGTGGTGTATGCCCTTGGTGACTGATTAAGTAATCTTAATGGATTAGAGAATCGAATTGTGATTTTGGTTGAATATTCTTGTGCCTAAGGTTTAGGTGATGATTTTATTTTCCGAGGTATGTTTAATTTTCGGGGACGAAATTTCTTATAAGAGGGGGAGGATTGTAACACCCCAAATTTTAATCTTTAAAATTATAGTAACAGTCCTGGAAGCCTCGCTTGAGCGAGAGTTGTCTCGCCTGGGCGAGAAATGGCAATTTTGGGCTGTTGACACAGTGTAATCGATTACACACTGATGGTAATCGATTACATCGTATTAAAAGCATCAAATATGTGCATCTGACACAGTGTAATCGATTACACTCTTCTGGTAATCGATTACACTCTGCTGGTAATCGATTACACTCTTCTGGTAATCGATTACACTCTGCTGGTAATCGATTACACTCTGCTGGTAATCGATTACACTCTTCTGGTAATCGATTACACTCTTCTGGTAATCGATTACACTCTTCTGGTAATCGATTACACTCTGCTAGTAATCGATTACACACTTCTGGTAATCGATTACATCGTATTAAAAGCATCAGATATGCGCATTTTTCACGTTGTAATCGATTACACCATGTTGGTAATCGATTACAACCCGACGACACCTCTTTAAAACAGAAACCTAAACACATTTTTGAGTTAGAACTTCGAAGAGAAGAGAGAAATGAGAGCTTTTCAAGAGCAAGGAGCCTTAGGACTCATCTTGGAGCTTGAGAAGAGGTAAACCTCTTGTTACTAACTCTTCTTCTTCCTCTCTAACTTGTTTTGGGTATGTTGGATTTATTTTCAAAACATGAGAAACCATGGAAACTCATCCTTTAGAGTTATGGTTCGTTTTATGTTGTTTTTATCTTGTAAACTCTTGCTTTAGAGTTTGTATTTGATGAATGGAAAGTTTTATGGGTTATTCATGAAAAACACCCAAAAACCCCCAAAATGAGAATATGAGTATAAAGAGAAAGAGATGAAATGTTAGATGTGGATAATGAGTAGTGCTTTAATATTGTTATATGAGATGAACAGGTATGCTTTGATATTTAGAAACTTGTATTGAAGTAGTTTTGGAAATATTGAAATATGAGATGTTATGCATGTTTTAGATGGTTGAATATTGATGATGAATATTTTGTATGATTAAATGATGCAATATAAGTTGTTTATGTGATATTTGGAATAAATGACTAACATTGTGTGATGTGGTGGGATGAAGAGAGATCCTAAGGTTGGAGGCGGTGTCGGTGGAACTCGAGAAGTTGCCAAGAACCAAACCCAACACTCATCGAGGTAAGGATAAGTCTTTAATTGAGCATTTGGAATCGAAAATGTGAGTTTTCTGATTATGCAATGATTGATACGTAAAGTGCGCATTTAATGTAAACATATATGGGTGTGTTTACATTAAAGTAGGCGTAGATTTACGGAAAGGAAAGTATGTGGTACTTTCTGGTTATGCGATGATTGAGTGTAAATCACGTATTTAGTATAAACATATATGGGTGTGTTTATACTAATGTGGGCGTGGATTTACCGAAAATGATTTATGGTGAAACAAATGAAAAAGAAGTACATTTTTAGCCGACCATGAATGGTTAGCGACTCTGGCTTGAGTATAGAAGCATACACTCTGGCTTGAGTATAGAAGCATACACTCTGGCTTGAGTATAGAAGCATGAAAATGATTTATGAGGAGATCGATGAAAGGAAAATATGTTTTAGCCGACCATGAATGGTTAGCGACTCTGGCTTGAGTATAGAAGCATACACTCTGGCTTGAGTATAGAAGCATACACTCTGGCTTGAGTATAGAAGCATACACTCTGGCTTGAGTATAGAAGCATACACTCTGGCTTGAGTATAGAAGCATGAAAATGATTTATAAGGAGATCGATGAAAGGAAAATATGTTTTAGCCGACCATGAATGGTTAGCGACTCTGGCTTGAGTATAGAAGCATACACTCTGGCTTGAGTATAGAAGCATACACTCTGGCTTGAGTATAGAAGCATACACTCTGGCTTGAGTATAGAAGCATGAAAATGATTTATAAGGAGATCGATGAAAGGAAAATATGTTTTAGCCGACCAGGAATGGTTAGCGACTCTGGCTTGAGTATAGAAGCGTAAACTCTGGCTTGAGTATATAAGCGTGATTTGTTTTAAGAGAAACGAGATTCTGCTTTTAGCTAACCCTGAGGGGTGTAGCGACTTTGGCTCAAGTTATGTAGCACGACAAAATGAATTTCGAAAATGGTTTACTAACCCTTTTTCTAATGTGGATTATCTTATAATGACGTTTATTGAATTAACGACTTACTCCTTTGTGTGTTTTGTACTTTTGTCATTGATAATCCCATTGCAGGTAAATAGACGAATGGAGTATGCTAGTTCGGGAGCTTTAGGAGCTTTAGACGTTGGATTCATTATTTGCGTTTTTGTACTTTAAATGACTACTTGTGGATTTGAATGATTGTAACCATGGCGGACATTTATTTGGGTATTCCTAACCATGAGTATTGTTATATTTGGAGTATTATAACTTTTGGGCTCTTAGTACCCAGTGGGAATAATAATGAATGAATTATGTTTTTCCGCAATTTAAATTATATGATAATATAATAGGTGTAAAGAGTATTTTTAAGGAATGATTCCTGAAGGTTTTAAGTAGGATGATGACTGTATGTAAGAGGGAATTAAAAAGAATGAAAAAAATTTCAAGGGTAGAAATCGGGTCGTTACATCGTTTCTCGAACCAACTCGGGTCCCAATACTAAGTTCTCCCCAATTTTAAACCAACTCATTGGAGTCCTACATTTTCTCCCATACAAGGCTTCGTAAGGGACCATCCCGATACTAGTATGGAAACTATTGTTGTAGGTGAACTCAATTAACGGCAACATATTATCCCAACTCTCATACTGTTCCAAAACACAAGCCCTCAAAAGATCCTCCAATGACTGTATGGTCCTTTCCGATTGACCATCCGTTTGTGGATGATAAGTTGAATTCAGTTTCAACTTAGTCCCCAAAGCGGACTGCAAACTAGTCCAAAAGTTTGAAGTGAAACGGGGATTTGTATCCGACACAATACTTGATGGTATCCCATGCAATCGAACTATCTCCTTGATATACAACTCAACTAAGCGCTCTAAGGAATATTTCATGTTCATCGGCAAGAAATGAGCATACTTTGTCAAACGGTCTGCTATTACCCATATCGACTCGTACCCTATTTGAGACTTTGGGAAACCCGATACAAAATCCATGGAGATGCTATCCCACTTCAAAACGGGAATCTCTAGCGACTGTAATTCTCCTGATGACCTTTGATATTCAATCTTGGCTTTCTAACAGATGAGACAACTCGAGACATATAAAGCCACATCCTTTTTCAACCCAGACCACCAAAACAATTTTTTGAGGTCTTGGTACATTTTTGTTGTGCCCGGGTGGAAACTCATTTTACTCTTGTGTGACTCCTCTAGAATACTCTTTCGTAATTCCGCATCACGAGGCACACACACCCTTCCCTTGTATCGCAACATTCCACTAGAGTCTGACTCAAAATCAGTCTATTTTTCACTCCTCATCAATTCTCGTTTGATCTTCAGTTCCCTATCTTCAACTTGCATTATTCGGATTTGGTCGAACAACTCATTTGTCATCGTAAGCAATCCAAAAATCATACTATGGGGTCTCATTTGAATTGCCAAGTTCATATCCCTGAACTCCTCAATCAGTTTCTCTTCGCGAACCATCAAAGCCGACATATGTAAAGACTTCCGACTTAAAGCATCGGCTACCACATTGGCTTTTCCCAAATGGTACTGCAATCCAAAATCATAGTCGTTAAGAAACTTCATCCACCTTCTCTATCTCATGTTCAGTTCCTTTTGATCAAACATATACTTCAAACTCTTGTGGTCGCTGTACACCTCAAATCTTACGCCATAAAGATGGTGTCTCCAGATTTTCAAGGCAAAGACCACTGCAGCTAAGTCCAAATCATGTGTAGGGTAATTTTGCTCATGTGTTCTCAACTGTCGTGAAGCATAAGAAACAACTTTCCCGTCCTACATCAACACACAACCCAAACCTTACTTAGAAGCATCGCAATACAACAGAAATCACGACCAATACAAGGAATAACCAACATTGGTGCCGTAGTCATCCTCCGCTTCAACTCTCGGAAACTTTCTTCACAATGGATTGTCCACACACATGGTTCTCCTTTTTTGGTAAGCTTAGTTAGAGGTAATGCCAACTTTGAAAACCCCTCTATGAACTTTCTGTAGTAACCAGCCAAACCCAGAAAACTCCTGATTTCAGTAATTGACTTGGGCACCGCCCATTCCATCACTGCCTCGACCTTAGAAGGGTCTACTGCCACTCTTTCCCTAGATATTACATGTCCAAGGAAATTTACAGATTCCAGCCAAAAGTCACATTTCGACAACTTCGCATACAACCGATTCTTCCTCAAAAGATCTAGGACAACTCTCAGGTGTTCCGCATGATCCTCTCGGCTTTTAGAGTATACTAGAATGTCATCAATAAATACCACTACGAATGAATCCAAGTACGGATGAAAAATCCGATTCATGTAGTCGGTAAATATTGCTGGGGCATTCGTCACACCAAAGGGCATCACCAAATACTCAAAGTGTTCATACCTCGTCCGAAAAGCAGTCTTAGGAATATCCTCCGACTTAACTCGAAGTTGATGATAACCTGACCGAAGGTATATATTTGAAAACACCACCGCTCCTCTCAAATGATCCATCAAGTCATCAATTCTAGGCAACGAATACTTGTTCTTGATAGTGACCTTGTTCAACTGCCTGTAGTTAGTGCACAACCTCATACTCCTATCTTTTTTATTTGCCAACTGGTGCACCCCACGATGAGACACTAGGACGAATGAATTTATTTGCCAACAAATCCCCAACCTACTTTTTCAACTCAGCCAGTTCTAATGGTGCCATCCTATAAGGAGCTATAGAGATGGGTCCCGTTCCAAGTACCAAGTCAATAGAGAATTCAACTTCTCTGACTGGGAGCAATTTCGGAATATCACCAGGGAACACCTCAGGGAACTCACGGACTATCAGAATATCATAGATGCGGGGTTTCTCAATACCCTCTAGTGAATCCAACAGAACAAACATTGATCCCCTTCCTTAAGGGAAGTCCTAACTCCCTTAGCCGACATTGGCTCCATATAACTAGTCTGGTCAAAAATCTCACGGAGATCTCCAAACACCACCATCTTATTAGCACAATTAAGCATAACATGATTTGCCGACAACTAGTCCATTCCCAGAATTAAATCTAACTGGGAAAGCGATAAGCAGATTAAATCCATGGTAAATGTCCTACCATTTACCACTACCTAACACTAAGACACAAACGCCGATACCACCACTGGCACACTAGTTGGGGTGGATACGACTAAGTCGAAAGGCAACGACTCTGTTTGCAATTTCAATCGGTCTACACATTCAACAAATACAAAGGAGTGTGTCGCTCCCGAATCAAACAACACTAAAAGAGGAATACCTGCCACCATACAATTACCTTTGATCAGGCCATCCACATCTAATGCCTCTGCACCACTCATGGTAAACACTCTGCCAGTGGATCAAGGTCGTTCAGCTCTCACAACATTCACACTATGTCGTAACTTAGGACAAAACCTCTTCACATGCCCTTGTCCTCCACAATGGAAGCATCCATTTCCCGACCCAGGGCAAATATTGTCGTAGTGTCCCCGACTGCATTTGCTGCACATAGGATAGGAGTTTGACCCTCCAGTAGCAGTAGTGGTGGTTGGCCTTTGAGAACCACGATTGCGATGGTTGCTAGGTGGACCATAAGGTCGTCGGTCTTCAGCCATCTTCTCCTTACCCCTTCCTTGCACAAAGTTGCGTTGAGGTCCATAGTTTCGGGGAGGGTTCATCTTACCAACAGCAGTGTCCCTCACTCGCACATCATCCTCATACATTCTACACTTGTTCACCAGTGTAAGGAAAGCAGAAATCTCCTGGTGGCCAAACATCACTTTCAGCTCAGGTTTCAGACCCATCTCGAACTTGACACATTTGGACCTCCTGTCCACTTCAAGTTTGGCATATGGACAATATCGGGCCAATTCCTCGAATTTGGTCGCGTACTCTCCCATAGTCAAACCCCATTGCTCTAACCGCAAGAATTTCATCTCCTTCTTCCTCTTCAAATCTGCAGGAAATTATTTCTGGAGGAATTTGCTCTTGAAGGACTCTTGGGTAATGATTTTTCTTCGGACCATCTCCCACCAGTTCTCAGCCTCCTTGACTAGCATGTAGGTGGCATACGCCACTTTTTGAGCATCAGAACAGCTGATGGCCTTGAAGATTCTCTCCAATCCTTGGACCCACTCAATGGCAGCATCAGGAGCGAACCCACCTTGGAATTGACTAGGGTTCCTCATGCAGAATTCATCCAGACCTCAGTACTCGGCCGGTCCTTGTGGAACCAGGGGTTGCGAACTCGGGCTTGGTGCTGCGTTTTGATTCAGAGTCTGCAAATTCTCGTTCACATGTTGCAGGGTAGCCACCATCTAAGCCAAAAGGTCATTCGGGACATTTAGACCCACTGCTCTTCCTCTTCCAGCCATGTGTACCTGTACTCATTCACTTGTCAATAAATCAAAATTTTAACCAGACAAGAATCACATAATCACACCGTAGTTTGTACAAACCAAATAATTCAATCACATAAAGGTCACAAAGAAGCACGTAAGGCCATACCCTAGGCTGCAAGATTAACTATGCCCTGATACCATATTGTAAGGACCCAAATTCTACCCTTGAAATTTTTTCATTTATTTCACTTCATTTACACATAGTTTCTTTTTACATCACGCATCTATGAACCTGAACATACATTTTTAGTTTCATTCTTCAGCCACATTCTTATGCAGAAAAACATAATGCACATTCATAATTTAAGGAATATTAACATGTACGGGGTTATGGATTAAAATTTCAAATATATCCATTAGTACAAATAACAGGCAGCATATCGCCAAGGAGTACACAAAAGATTGTGAATGTAAACTCTTGATCACTAAGCTCCTAAGGCTCCTAATCAAGTCGTTCCTTAGACATCCACTTACCTGCAATGGGGTTTTCAAATGGCAACACACAGAAACATACAAAGGAGTAAGTCATTTAATTCAAAAAATATCATTTGATATAATCCATATTATAAACAAATTTAGATCAACAGTTTAAGCATTCCAATCATAAAGTCAGTACATGTCATTTTATTTCTTACTACCTCATAATAACTTATTTCTTACTTAGCCATTTCCCAACTGACGCATACTTCCACAATACCACATAGGGCAATACATTCAATTCACTACCACTTGGGAAAGACATTCAACTCAATACCACTTGGGCAAGACATTCAATTCAATATCACTTGGGCAAGACATTCAATTCAATACCACTTGGGCAAGACATTCAATTCAATACCACTTTGGGCAAGACATTCGATTCAATACCACTTGGGCAAGACATTCAATTCAATACCACTTTGGGAAAGACATTTCAATTCAATACCACTTTGGGCAAGACATTCAATTCAATACCACTTTGGGCAAGACATTCAATTCAATAAGTATGCTCGCTTTTTCCGATGCACTTAGTGATATAAAACATAGAGCAAAATTAATCGATTAAGTAAATTGATAATCGATTATTGACAGCAACTCTAATCGATTAAGGATAGTATTAATCGATTATGTGTGTTAGAAAAATACATAAATCAACAATTCACAATTTCTTGCACAACACACAAACTTCGAAATCAAGCAGTAATATACCAAGAATTGCTAACACATGCAGTATATAGATTTACATAGAACAGTATGTAAACACATGTAATATAAGCAACTTCTTTAATCAAGTAGGTATATCAAAAATGTTGAAATCGTAAAAGATAAGGGAAGAGAGAAATACGAGATGCGGTTACATTCAGGCCTCCCCTTTTGATCTTGAGAGATTTGCTTCACTAAAATGAAAGAATGTTTTGTACACACACACTTCCAAATACAAGAGCTTTACCCACTTGAACAACGATCTACAAAGCCAAGCCTGACAATTTCCCCCGTTCCTAATGGTCTCTCCTACAATGTCTAACAGCTGGCAATCTTGCTATCGGACTCGCTTTGAAGATGCTCAGTGAAGACTATATCCACTAACCTCAACTAGCGATATTATGCACATTTCTCTAACCCTTAGAGAACTAATACTATCTTTTCAAAGAATCAAAATCTTGAACAAAAGCTTCCTAAAAAACAGGAGCTCAATGCTCATAAAGAGTAACCTAGAAACCTAATTCCAAAATATCTCACACAACCTAAAATGATAAGTATGAGAATGCAATTGGTTTGTAAAAACGATTTTGAATGCACTTAATTGCACAAGTATGACAATTAAGATCTCTTCTCTCTAAAATGAATGCAAGAAACTATCACATAAATTTTTCTAACTCAATGCACTTTCGCTCAGAGAATCTCTCAGAATCTGAAAATTTGGAATTGACGCAGAAAACAGATTTTATAGTTAACTATTTTCAACAACACTTAATCGATTAAGGGAAATCTTAATCGATTAACAAATTTAAAAATAACATCCCACTATTTAATTTAATCGGTTAATAAGGACCATAATCGATTAATGCCATCAAGAAACTCAATATGGTAGCTACTAGAACTCTCATTAATTGATTAATCAAAGACTTAATCGATTAACGAACTTACATAGTCACTTATTCGATTATTGAACTATTTAATCAATTTACAGTTATGCTAAACGTTTCTTGGTTTTCAAGTAACCCCTCTATATGATGTAAGTTGATGCAATGAATGAGTTTTAATAAAAAAAAATGTCATTTTAATTCAACCTACTCAAATATGAACGAATGATGAATGATGACGAAAAAATGATTTAGACACACTTAAGATTGTGTGAGATATTCATCATCGGTTTATATCTACCTAGGATCAATCTAAGCAAGCATCTTAGGACTTCTAGAAATGTAAAAATGACTTCCCTAAAGCCTTTGATGATCTTGAGTATTGGTTTGCAGTTTGTTTTCATGTCATGTCTTCAAGCTTTTCCACAACGACTTTGTCTTCATCGAAACTATGATGGAAGATGGATGTTGCAACCTTTCTTGTTTACTCCTCTTGCAATCTCAAATAAAACTCTTGTGTGCAAACTAAATGAAGCAATTTATGGCTAAAAGCAATCACCTCGATAATGGTTTGAAAAGTTCAACCCAACTCTTGTTTCATTAGGATATACTATTAGCAAGTGTGATAACTCTCTCTTTGTCCACAATAGGACCATATACACGCTATATGTCTTAGTTTTTGTTGATGATATAATTATTACTGGTTCATCCTCTTCTCATATTCAGCAGTTTTTTTCTCATTTAAGTAATACTTTTGCATTAAAACAACTTGGGAAATTGGTTTAATTTCTTAGCATTAGGTTAATCATCTTCCCACTGGTGATCTTTTGTTGCATCAGACCAAATATATAAAAGATTTTCATGAAAGAGCAAATATGGGGTCATCAAAAGGAGTCTCAACTCCAATGGTTTTATGGTGTAGGTTGTCTAAGTATGGTGGAAATTATGTTGCTAAACCTTCCTTTTATAGGTCTGTAGTTGGAGCATTACAATATGCTAATATTACTCGTCCTGATATCACATTTAGTATTAACAAGGTTTGTCAATTTTTATCTCAACCTCTTGAGGAGCATTGGATTGTTGTCAAAAGCATTCTCAAATATCTTCAGCCTACTCTTTGTCATGGCTTGCTACTCAAACCAGCCAATCCTTCCACACCTTTGCCTCTTTATGCTTTATGTGATGCAGATTGGGTCATTGATACTGATGATCGAAAATCTATTTTTGGTGCTTTTATTTTTGTTGGTCGTAATTTAGTAACTTGGTGGTCCAAGAAACAACAAACAATTTCAAGGTCAAGCACTGAGGCATAATATCACAATCTTGCCTTGGCATTACAGAAACTTTAGTGAGTCCAATCCTTGTTCAGTGAGCTTCATATTCCTTATATTTGTCCTACAGTGTTTTGTGATATTCTTAGCATTGTTGTTTTGGCTCATAACCCGGTTCTTCATTCCAGAACTAAACACATAGAGTTGGATCTTTATTTTGTTAGAGACGAAGTTAAAAAGAAAGTTCTCAAAGTTGTCTATGTTCCTTCTCATGCTCAAACAATGGATATTCTTACAAAACCCTTATCCTCTAATAGATTTGAAGTTTTCATAACACAACTCAGAGTTGCAGATCTTCATTGTTTAGCTCCTACCTTGGGATTCAATGGGACATAATACAGTAGAATAGTTTTGTCATAAAGAATTAAGCTGGCTCAGCTGAAGTAGTTAGGGGTAGTGACAATTGTACTCATATACAACTATTTGTAGAGGATTCAATCCTCATTTTTTAAATAATCAATTGATTCAGTTTTGGAGTAAAACCATTTCTATTCAGATTCAGTTTCTTTCTTCATATTATTCTTTCAAATTTCTTATATTGAGATAAAGGAAATTACATACCAAGTTGTCCAAACACGAGTTTTGATTAGCACAATCACAATTTCTACATGTAATCTCTCGAGATAGTGTTATTGGTGACCCAGATGAAGTAAAGGTGAGTAGAGATCAAAAGCTTACTTGATTTGGCAGGTTATTAACTAAGATTCATAGACAATTATTTTCCAAATTGGCTTTGCCATTAACCAAGTTAATTGGAAAGAGGCAAGATTTTCAGTAGTCGCCACAATGTGAGGGTAAGTTTCAAGAGTTAAAGTTAAGGGTCTAGAGTGTGTGCTAATGCAGTGTTAGGGTACCGCAAATCAGAGTTTACACCTAGATGTGGGTGAATAGGTGAGCGCGGATAAGTATGCCCACTTGTCCGAAATAAAACGTGAGAAATTACAGAGTTGAATTAATCGATTAAATAGGAAAACAATCGATTAACTATATCAAAAACAATCGATTAACAAAAGAGACAATCAATTATGTCTATCAGAAAAACTTAGAACATAATTCTTCACAAGGTTTCTTGAACTACAAGCAATTAAAGATTCAAGCAATTACGTATCAAGAAATGCTACAACAGTTAAAGAACATATAGCTTATCAATTTTAATAGATTCTTGATGCAAATTGTAACACCTCAATTTTTGTTTTCGGATTGATTGGAAAACTTAGGGTCTTGAGGTGCATGCTTGACCATTCTCTCTTGGACGAGAGGGTCTCGCCTAAGCAAGAGACTCAATGTTTTAAGTTTGAGAAGTATGGGAACCTCGCCCAAGCGAAGAAGTGGTCGTTTGAGCGAAAGTGAAATCTGGAAAAGCTGTCAAATTCTAGCTCGAGCTAGGATTTTCGCCCAGGCTAGAGGGGGACCTTAGCATACTGCCCGATTCTCGCCCGAGCGAAAAATCCACGCCCGAGCGAGAGCTTTCCAGTGTGAAATGTGAAAAAGTCGCGAAATTCTCGCCCGGGCGAGAGCGTCAGAGCTATAAAAGTGAAAAAGGGGATCTAGAAACCCTAATCTTCATTTTATTTCTCCCCCTTTCTCTCCCAACGGTGGATTCACCCAAATGGACCATTTTTCCCTCCACTAAGCCTCAAAACTCATCAAAACCTTCCTCTTGCTTCATGGTGACACATTTGGAAAAGCTTGGAGGTGAAAAAGCAACAATGGAGGTTGGAGGAGATGAAGGGAGATGTGGCTCTTTTGCGGAGCAACGGAGCTTACGCAACCTAAGGTGAGGGAGAAGACCATTATGGTCTTAGAGTATTTCATTAGAGTCATCATCTCCGATTTCCCTCAAGAATCGGAGCATATTAACGGATAGAAACTCTCTTGGGAGTTTGTAGTCCATGTGAGAGTCTTTATTTTACATGAGGATGTATTAGCCATAAAAGTGGAGATATATGTGTGGGGAAAACCGTTTATTTGAGTAAAACGCTATATGCTCATTTATGGTAATACACCGTCATTAAAGATGGTTCTAACGTTAATGTGTATATGATGAAGGATATGTTATGTGTGGTTTGTTTATGATAATGGTTATGTTGTGTGATAATGATGGTGTGTGAGATATTTATGGTCATAAGCATAAATGAGTATGTTGTAAGTGGTTGATTGTTGTAACAATTAATGTGTGATGAGTTGTGAATGTGTTAAAATGGATATGAGTATGTTTATCAAAATGAGTATGTTGTAAGTGGTTGATTGTTATAAACATGTATGGGTGTGTTGTAACAATGAATGTGTGATAAGTTGTGAATGTGTTAAAATGGATATGAGTATGTTTATCAAAATAAGTATGTTGTTAGTGGTTGATTGTTATAAACATGTATGGGTGTGTTGTAAAAATGAATGTGTGATGAGCTGTGAATGTGTTAAAATGGATAAAGGTATGTTTGTGACAATGAAGGTGTTATATGTTATTTATGGTGATAAAATAATGAGATGCCTTGTGTTGATTGTGTATGACATGGATGTGAGTGTAATGTGGAAACTCGACCTGCCCGATGTGGTATGGGGATTACTCGACCTGCCCGATGTGGTATGGAGATTATTTGTACGGTGCAGAATTGTTGAACGAGATCAAGGGTAAATTACTACGGAATGTGAAGGATGTGAAAAGTGTATACTCGGAATGAAAATCATATGCATGCCATAGGATATATATTATGGAATATATATCCTATAGGGTGAATATGAATTATGAGAAATGAGTATATTTGGACGAATAAAATATGCACGCTATAGCACATATATAGTATGGGATGTATGTGTACTATAGGGTGAATATGGATAATATGTGATAAATAAATATCCACACTATAGAACACATATAGTATGTGATGTATGTGTACTATAGGGTGAATATGGATAATATGTGATGAATAAGTATGCACACTATAGAACACATATAGTATGGGATATATGTGTACTATAAGGTGAATATGGATAATATGTGTTGACTGATATATGCTTATCATGATTGATGTTAGATGTGTGTGGTTTTAATACTTTAATGTTATTACTCCATGTAAATCCACGCTACGGTCGTCGTAGTTGATTCTTACTCCCTCTGTCTTTCCTTGTATGTGTTGTATATTTGGGTTCAGGTTGTGGAGGTATCACATTGGACGCTTGTGGAGAAGAGTACATGATAGAGTAGTGGATAATATGTAATTGATATGTTATATGATAAATATTTGTAATATGAAGAACATGTTAAAGTGAATTCATGTATAAACAACTTTCTTGTAAGTGTATAATGAAGTGGATCTAATGTTTGTACAGAAGGTACTTTTGAGAAAGTGTAATTGTATAAAGGATGTATTTGAACGGAAGTGTAATGACATGCTTTTGAAATGAAAGGTGTTTGGAATATTCTCGCCTTATAAATTTATAAACGTATTCACTCATGTTTCCAAATCGTTCGAGTAATGTCTTTCAAAAGTAATCACTTCACTTTCACGAATAAGGATTTTAAAAGAGAATTTTCGAGTTATGAAAATCGGGTCCTTACACTAATTAGTAAAACAGAAATATGCTTGAAAATAAAAAAGATTAGGTAAAAGAGAAATGATATAGGCGATTTTATCCTGGTTCGTTTGCTTGTCCACGTGCAAACTACATTCAGGCCTCCCCGTCTGATCTTGGGAGATTTGCTTCACTATAATCGAATGAATTGTTCAATACAATCACACTTCGAATATAGAGCCTTTCCTACTTGGTCCACGGTCTACTTAGCCATGTGACACCCTAAATTTAAAGTCATTAAATTATAGTATCAATCTCGGGACTCTCGCTTGAGCGAGAAAGATGTCGCTTGGGCAAGAGTGGCTCACCTGGGGGAGTGAAATATTGGGCTATACTGAAGGATTCTCGCCTGAGCGATAATTGTCTCGCTTAAGCGAGAGCTGTCTCGCCTGAGCGAGAGTTTCCTCGCCTGGGCGATGTAACACCCTAAATTTAAGTCTTTAAAATTATAGTATCAGTCCTGGGATCCTCGCTTGAGCGAGAGATTCTCGCCTGGGAGGGTGAAATCCTGGGATATACTGGAGGATTCTCGCCTGAGCGAGAGTTGTCTCGCCTGGGCGAGAAATGGCATTTTGGGACTGTTGAGACTGTGAGATTCTCGCTTGAGCGAGAATCCCTCGCTTGAGCGAGAGGGTCAGATCTGAGTTTTTAAAATAGGCGGGATTTTCTCACTTGAGCGAGAAAGAGCTCGCTTAAGCGAGAACCCGACGCTGTTACATTAAATAGGGGACCCCAAACACATTTATGAGGGTTAACCTAGAGAGAAGTGAGAGAAGGGAGCATTTTCAAGAGCAAGAAGGCTTGTGAGTCATTTAGAAGCTTGAGAAGAGGTAGATCTCTTGATTCTAACTCTCTTCTTCCCTTTGAAACTTGTTTTGGGTATGTTGGATCTCTTCTCAAAATGAGAGAAACCATGGAAACTCACCCTTTTGAGTTATGGTTCGTTTTATGTTATTTTATCTTGTAAACTCTTGGTATAGAGTTAGTATTTCTAGAAAGGAGAGGGTATGTGGGTTTAGTCATGAAAACCCCAAAACCCTAAAGAGAAATTGGGTAAAGTGCTAGAGGTAGAAGATGAATAAGCTTTCTAATGTTGAAATAGGAGATGAATATGTATGTTTTAGATGTTGTAAACTTTTGATGAAAGTAGTTTGGCAACATGGAACATGTGTTAAATATATTTTGTGGTTAAATAATGCAATATGAGTTGTTTATGTGATATTTTGATTAAATGACTAACATTGTGTTGTATGATGGGAATGGGAAAGATCCTAGAGTTGGCGGCGGTGTCGGTGGAACTAGTGCAGTTACCAAGAACCCAACCCAACACTCACCAACGTAAGGAGGAGTCTTTAAATAGCATATGGAAATGGATAATATGTGGATTTTCTGATTGTGTATAATGATAAAGTGATGAATCGCTTAGTTATGGTAAACATATATGGGTACTGTTTATGATAATGGAACGCGTGGATTTACTGTTTACGGATTGATGATGTATCAATGAAAAGAAAATATGTTTTTAGCCGACCATAATTGGTTAGCGACTTTGGCTCAAGTTATGTAGCGATATTTTGGCTCAAGTTATGTAGCGATGCTTTGGCTCGAGCTTTGTAGCAAAACTTTGGCTCAAGTTATGTAGCAAAAATTTGGCTAAAGTTATGTAGCAAAAATTTGGCTCAAGTTATGTAGCAAAACTTTGGCTCAAGTTATGTAGCGATACTTTGGCTCAAGTTATGTAGTGATGCTTTGGCTCAAGCTATGTAGCAAAACTTTGGCTCAAGTTATGTAGCAAAACTTTGGCTCAAGTTATGTAGCGATACTTTGGCTCAAGTTATGTAGCGATGCTTTGGCTCAAGCTACGTAGTGATACTTTGGCTCAAGTTATGTAGCGATACTTTGGCTCAAGTTATGTAGCGATGCTTTAGCTCAAGCTATGTAGCAAAACTTTGGCTCAAGTAATGTAGCATAAATGAATTTATAAAACAAATGGTTTACTAACCCCTTTGAAATGTAGATTATCTTATATTGGTATTTATTGTTTTGATGACTTACTCCTTTGTATGTTGTGTGTATTTGCCATTGATAATCTCATTGCAGGTAACAGGGTAGTTGAGGATGCTTGGTTCGAGGCTTTAGGAGCTTAGGACTTGGATCCACTATTTTTGCTTTTTGTGTTGTAAAATTGCTATTTGGGTGATTGTATTCGTAACCATTTAACTTACTAACATTTTTGTGTAATGTTGGATATTAGTAATTATGGGTATTTTGGAAACTCATAGTTAAACATATGCGGTAATTACCGATGAAAGTTATATATGAATTATGTTTTCTGCAATAAGAGATATATGTTAACATCATGTACTATAAAGGTTGTTTTACGAAGTGATTATGGGAAAAATTAGAGTAAGACGTGGAATGTATGTATAAAAGGATTGAAATAAAGGAAAAATTTTCAAGTGTAGAATTTGGGTCCTTACAGGCGAGAAGTGGCCTTCTGGACCTGTAGAGGCTGTGAGATCCTCGCTTGAGCGAGAGGATCCTCGCTTGAGCGAGAGGGTCAGATCTGAGTTTTAAAATAGGCGGGAGTTTCTCGCTTGAGCGAGAACCCAACGCTGTTACATTAAATAATGAACCCCAAACACATTTTTGGGGGATAACCTAGAGAGAAGTGACAGAAAAGAGCATTTTCAAGAGCAAGGAGTCTTGAGATTCATCTAGAAGCTTAAGAAGAGGTAAAACTCTTGATTCTAACTCTCTTCTTCCCTTTGAAACTTGTTTTGGGTGTGTTGGATCTCTTCTCAAAATGTGAGGAACCATGGAAACTCATCCTTTTGAGTTGTGGTTCGTTTTATGTTGTTTTTCTCTTGTAAACTCTTGGTTTAGAGTTGGTATTTCAGGAATGGAAGGGGTTTGTGGGTTGTGAAAACCCCAAAACCCTAAAAATGAAAATGTGGTTAAAGAGGAAAATGGGTAAAATGTTAGATGTAGAAGATGAGTATGCACTCTAATGTTGAAATATGAGATGAATATGTATGTTTTAGATGTTTGTAAACTTATAATGAAAGTAGTTTAGAAACATTGAATATGTGTTAAATCTCTTGTATGGTTAAAGATGCAATATGAGTTGTTTATGTGTTATTTGGAATAAATGACTAACATTGTGTTATATGGTGGGAATAAGGAAAGATCCTAAAGTTGGAGGCGGTGTCGGTGGAACTTGCGAAGTTACTAAGGACCAAACCCAACACTCACGAAGGTAAGGATAAGTCTTTAACTTGCGCATTGTAATGGAAAATGTGTGTATTTCCTGGTTGTGGATAATGATCAAGTTGTGAGTTGCTTATTTATTATAAACATATATGGGTATGTTAGTAATAAAGATTGCGTGGATTTACTGTTTATGAATTGATGGTATAGCAATGAAAAGAAAATACGTTTTTAGCCGACCTTGATTTGGTTAGCGACTTTGGCTCAAGTTATGTAGCACACTTTGGCTCAAGTTATGTAGCAAACTTTAGCTCAAGTAATGTAACAAGCTTTGGCTCAAGCGATGTAGCAAGCTTTGGCTCAAGCGATGTAGCAAACTTTGGCTCAAGTTATGTAGCATGATTATCAAAAGTATAAATGAATCGAAATGGTTTTAAGTATATTTAATTCTAAATTGTTTACTTAACCTTATTAAAATGTGGATTAATGTTTATTGACATTTATTGAGTTAACGACTTACTCCTTTGTGTTTTTTGTGAATTGTCAATGTTAATCCCATTGCAGGTAGGTGGAAGATTTAAGGATGTCTTGATTAAAAGCTTATAGGCTTTTAGTTTTCGAAGTTCTTATCTTCATTGTTTTGTAATCTAACTGATTATGTTTTGAACTGAATGTTTGTAATCATGTGCATGATATTTGTACATGTTGGTAGTCGTGAATATTTGTAACTCTGGATATTTGTAGCTGTCGGTATTTTGGAATCCTATAGCTAGTTGTATGTGGTAGTTACTGAGTTGCATTAATATGAATTATGTTTTCTGTTAAACGATTGTGTATGTTGATATTGACTTATGAATAGGGTGTGAAGAGGAAAGTGATATTTAAAATAAGGTTGTTGAATTTTTAATTATAAGTTATAAGAAAATGTATGAAAAAAGAATAAAATAGGGAAAATTTTACAAGTGTAGAATTTGGGTCCTTACAATATGGTATCAGAGCATAGTTAATTCTGCGGACTAGGGTATGACCTTACTTGCTTCTTTGTAACATGTTTATGATTTAACTAGTTGAAATTATATGAATTGACTGTTTGAAGCATGTAGCCATGGTGTAGTGACATGTATTGTCCTATGAGACTATGTGATAACCTGACTTATGTGAGTTAGATTTGTGTGCTGACCATCAATGAGTGCAGGTTAAGATATTGCTGAAAGAGGAAGAGGGAAAGTAACGAGTCAGAATGTTCCAAATAATCTGTTGGCTCAGATGGTGGCTGCACTACAACAAATGAACGAGAACTTGCATAATCTGAATCAGAACCCCGCACCAAGTTTGAGTTCGCAACCCTAGTTCCACCCAGACCGGTAGAGTACCGAGGTTTGGATGAACTCTGCAAGCGAAACCCCAGTTAGTTCCACGGGGGATTTGCTCCGGATGCTGCCATTGAGTGGATCCAAGGCGTGGAGAGGATCTTGAGGGCCGTGAACTGTTCGGAGGCTCAGAAGTTGGCGTATGCCACTTATATGTTAGTAAAGGAGGCCGAGAACTGGTGGGAATTTACTCGGCACCAAATGGAAGCAGGGGGACAATTGGTTTCCTAGGGTACATTCAAGCCGAAATTCCTTCATAAGTACTTCCCTGCTGATCTGAAGAGGAAGAAGGAAATGAAGTTTTTGAAGTTGGAGCAAGGAAACATATCGGTGGGAGATTATGCGGCCAAGTTTGAAGAATTGGCCCGATTTTGTCCTTACTCCGAATTGGAGGTGGACGGGAGGTCCAAGTGTTCCAAGTTTGAATTGGGTTTGAAGCCCAAGTTGAAAAGCATGTTTGGGCACCAAGAGATTGCTGATTTTCCTACCTTAGTCAACAAGTGTAGGATGTATGAAGATGACTTGGCAGCCGATGAAGCTGCAACACCTAAAGTGATTCCTCCCAAGAACTTTGGGCCTCAACAAAACTTTTCGCACGGAAAAGGGAAGGGCAGGGTATTTCAAGAGGAACGAAAGCCTTACTCTCCACCAACTGGTAGTCGGGGGTATACTTCGTATGGGCCGAGGACTCATGTCAATGTTGGAGGGTCACAGTTGAACTCTCCATCATTGTGCGGTAAATGTGACCGAACTCATGTCGGTGACTTATGCCCCGGAACAACACTTAGTTGCTTTCAGTATAAGGAGGCTGGGCATATCAAGAGATATTGTCCTAAGTTACGGCAGAGTGTGAATGCTGTGAGGGCTGAACGACCTCGATCCACTGGCAGAGTGTTTACCATGAGTGGTGTAGAGGCATCGAATGTGGATGGCCTGATAAAAGGTAATTGCATGGTGGCAGGTATTCCTCTTTTAGTGTTATTTGATTCGGCAACGACATACTCATTTCTATCTGTTGAATGTGTGGATAGACTGAAATTGCAAACTGAGTTGTTGCCTTTCGACTTGGTCGTATCCACCCCAACTAATGTGCCTATGGTGGTGTCGACGGTTGTGTCTCGATGTCTGGTAGTGGTAAACGGTAGGATATTTACCGTGGATTTAATATGCTTACCATTGTCCCAGTTAGATCTAATTCTGGAGATGGACTGGTTGTCGGCACATCATGTGATGCTTAATTGTGCTGATAAGACCGTTGTGTTCGGAGTTCTGGACCAGATTTCTGATGAGGCTAGTTGTATGAAGTCGTTATCGCTAAGGAAGTCAGGACTTCCTTTAAGGAGGGAGAAGTCGTGTTTATTTTGTTGGCATCCCTGGAGGGTATTGAGAAACCCGGAGTAGAGGATATTCCGATAGTTCGTGAATTTCCTGAGGTATTTCCTGGTGATATTCTAGAATTGCCTCTAGTGAGATAAGTTGAATTCTCTATTGATTTGATACCTGGAACGGGACCCATCTCTATAGCTCCTTATAGGATGGCACCATTAGAACTGGCTGAATTGAAAAAGCAGGTTGAAGACTTGTTAGCTAAGAAGTTTATTCATCCTAGTGTCTCACCGTGGGGTGCACCGGTCTTGTTGGTCAAGAAGAAAGATGGGAGTATGAGGTTGTGCACTGATTATATACAGTTGAACAAGGTAACTATCAAGAATAAGTATTTGTTGCCCAGGATTCATGACTTGATGGATCGGTTGAGGGGAACGGTGGTATTCTCAAAAATTGACCTTTGGTCAAGTTACCACCAACTTCGCGTGAAGTCGGAGGATATTCCTAAAACTGCTTTTAGGATGAGGTATGGGCATTTCGAGTATTTGGTAATGCCTTTTGGTGTAACGAATGCCCCAACAATATTTACCGACTACATGAATCGGATTTTACATTCGTATTTGGATTCATTCGTTGGTATTTATTGATGACATTCTGGTTTACTCAAAAAGTCGAGAGGAACATGTGGATCACCTCAGAATTGTTCTAGATCTTCTAAGTAAGAATCGGTTGTATGCTAAATTGTGCAAATGTGATTTCTGGTTGGAACCGGTAAACTTTCTTGGGCATGTAATATCCAAGGAAGGAGTAGCAGTAGACCCTTCTAAGGTCAAAGCGGTTATGGAATGGGAAGTACCCATGTCATTTACCGAGATCAGGAGTTTTCTGGGATTGGCCGGGTATTATCGGAAGTTTGTAGAAGGATTTTCGAAGTTGGCACTACCTCTGACTAAGCTTACTAGAAAAGGAGAACTGTACGTGTGGACGATCCATTGTGAGGAAAGATTTCAAGAGTTGAAACAGAGGTTGACTACGACACCGGTGTTGGTTCTTCTTTGTAGGGATCGTGATTTCAGTGTGTATTGCGATGCTTCTAAGCAATGTTTGGGTTGTGTGTTGATGCAGGATGGAAAAGTGGTTGCTTATGCTTCGCGACAATTGAGAACGCATGAGCAAAACTACCCTACACATGATTTAGAATTAGCTGCAGTGGTCTTTGCCTTAAAAATCTGGAGACACAATCTTTATGGTTCAAGCGATGTAGCAAACTTTGGCTCAAGTTATGTAGCATGATTATCAAAAGTATAAACGAATGGAAATGGTTTTAACTATATTTAATTCTAAATTGTTTACTTAACCTTATTAAAATGTGGATTAATGTTTATTGGCATTTATTGAATTAACGACTTACTCCTTTGTGTTTTCTGTGAATTGTCAATGTTAATCACATTGCAGGTAGGTGGAAGATTTAAGGATGTCTTGATTAAAAGCTTATAGGCTTTTAGTTTTCGAAATCCTTATCTTCATTGTTTTGTAATCTAACTGATTATGTTTTGAACTGAATGTTTGTAATCATGTGCACGATATTTGTACATGTTGGTAGTCGTGAATATTTGTAACTCTGGATATTTGTAGCTGTGGGTATTTTGGAATCCTATAGCTAGTTGTATGCGGTAGTTACTGAGCTGCATTAATATGAATTATGTTTTTTGTTAAACGATTGTGTATGTTGATATTGACTTATGAATAGGGTGTGAAGAGGAAAGTGAGATTTAAAATAAGGTTGTTGAATTTGTAATTATAAGTTATAAGAAAATGCATGAAAAAGGAATAAATTAGGGGGAAAAATTTAAGTGTAGAATTTGGGTCCTTACAAGCCAAGCCTTGACAATTTCCCCCCGTTCCTATGGTCTCACTATCAGTTCCAACGGCTGCCAATCTCGCTACTCAACACGCTAACAAGATGCTCAAGTGAAGTCTATATTCAACTAACCGCAGCTAGCCGATATTAAGCCTCTTTATCTCTAAACCTTAGAGATCTCTCAAATGTAACAAAGATACAATTTCTTGAAGATGGAACCTTCTAAAACAGAAGCCCTTACAAACCTAGATGATGAATATCTCAAACAAACTCAAAGTGAATGAATGAGTATGCAATAGGTTTGAGTAAAAGATTTGTATGCACTTGAATTTCACAAATGTAACTTTTCTCCCAAAAATGTCCAAGAACCTTTCACATGTGTTTTTCTAACAAGTATGCAATTTTCGCTCAGAGAATCTTACAAGATATGAAATTTTGGAATCAAAGTTATGAGCTGAAATGCACAAAAACATGTATTTAGAGTTTAGTGATTTCAAAAAACATATAATCGATTAAAAGAAAGCTTAATCGATTAACGGGTTCAAAATTAACAATCCACTGTTGAACTTAATCGATTAATAAGATTCGTAATTGATTAACACCATCATGAAGCTCAAGACAGTAGCTACTGGAACTCTCGTTAATCGATTAATCAAATGCTTAATCGATTAACGGGTATACACAATTACTTAATTGATTGGCTCCTCTTGCAATCTCAATCTCCCCCTTTTTTATGATAACAAACATGAAAGTATTTGAGCGAAGAAATGCCTTGATGACTGACTGATTAACTAATTGCAGCGGTTGTATTAACATTTTGCACGAATCCCCCTCACTTTATGCATAACCAAAACGTTATGGCTTATGCATCTCTTCAGTTGAGAGTTCATGGAGAGATTTATCCTATCCATGATTTGGAGTTGGTTGAAGTAGTGCTTTTTATGAAGATATGGAGTCACTACTTATAATGATCAATTTTTGATGTGTTTAGTAATTATAAGAGCTTGAGATATATGTTTGATCAGAAACAATTAACTATGGGACACTATAGATGAGTTGTGTTCTTAAAGGATCATGACTTTTAGTTACAATATCATCTGGGAAATGAAAATGTCATGGAAGATACACTAACTCGAAGATCTTTGCACATGGAAACAATGATGATGAAGGAGTTAGAGTTGTTAAGAGACTTCAGAGATCTAAGCATGGCTGTCTAGATTTGGAGAACAAGATAATCTTATGTATGGTGAAAATCACCATTGACTTTTTAGACCAAGTGAAAGAGTTACAAAAGATTGTGCTAGAGATCCAAACTCAAAAGTTGCATGTTGTAGAAGTAAAGATGCCAAAAATCTAATAAGTAATGGATGGGATATTTAGGTTCCAGAACAGGATCTTTGTCCCTTAAGACAAGGAGTTAAGATTTTTATGTTATATTTCCTTTGATTTGTGAAATATTAATTATAGGATCTTGAATCTCATGATTCTTAAACATTTATGTAAAACAATGCTGCAAAGTTATATTTGAATCCATGTTCTCAAATTTACTCCATTGATGTACATTTTGAGAGAGTTTTGGTATGATGGTTTTCCTCAACCAAATCCTGAATTCCTTTTGGGACATTCGTTTTCTCTTTGATGGAGAGATGTGAAAACTATTTGTGATTTGGTGTTTTAGGGACCATAATTGTTCCTTATGCGTTAACTTATAGGGTTCCCATTATCCCCTATATGCCAATTATTTTGGGTATCCATTCATTAAGCCCATATTCATTATCAGTTTCAGAAGTCCTATGGGTTGTCAGAAAATTAAATCACTTATTTTGTAACCCAAAATAAATAGCCGATATAATTGTATTAAATATATGATGTTCACCTTAATTAGAAATTATGTTTGTTAACAATTTAATTTAATGGTGGAGAAAGGCACATGAGTTAGCTGAGCTTTCATTTGGGAACTACCAAATGTAATAGAACGTGAATAATTTTTTTTCATAGATAAGATTGAAAAGAAATGTAGTAGTAGTATATGTATTTGTTTTCTTGACATGCCAGAAAGCAAAGAAAGAACACCGTTATGTTGGACTGAATTTGGTGAGAGAATAATTTTAGGAGCAGAGTTGATACAAGATACTAGTAGTGAGGTGAAAATGGTTAGTGATAAACTCAGGGCAAAATAAATTTTCATCAGAAGAGTTACTAGATAAGTGTAGGAAACCATGGAATTTCAGGAAGGTGAATCTGTTTTCTTGAGAGTAGTGCCAATGATGGGAATTGGCAAGGCGATGAAGTTGATAAAGTTGACTCTAAGATTTGTTGGACCATACTAAATCATAGAAAGTGTTGGCCGATACCTTATTTTAGTTGAAAAAGCATGTGCCTGATCTATCTCATGTGATTAAGTTAGATACTCTTCCATTGAAAGAGAACCTTGGGTATGAAATAACTCTCATTAGAAGAATAGCATATATAAAGTTTAAGCAATTTCTAGCAAAGGAAATTCTTTGGTGAAGGAGTTATAGAGTTAAACAACAATGGTAATGCAACATGATTGGAAGATGAGATGAGAAGATCTTTCTTTTTCATTTTAGTTAGATCACGCCCTAAACTTTGAGGACTAAATGATTTTCGAAAGGTGGAATAAATGTAACATCCCAAATTTCAACCATTTGCTTATATACGGGTGTATACATATATAACTATCTGTTATTTTCTTAAATAATGGTGAGTTGTGTAAATCATTTTTTCCTATACAAAAGATTATTTGAGTAAGAAGTCAACTTACTTGAGTTGTAGGTTAATAGTGAGAGGATCTAACCAATAAGTTGTAATGTAAGAATGTCTCTTGTGACATGAAGGGACCTACCATTTATTTGTTAGATTGATATAATTCTTGAATGGAGAGTTGTCAATGAAGTGGTAAGACTCTTGAGAAAGAGTCTATATATATAGTGTTTGATGGAAGCACTATACTCACCTGATTAAACTTACATGTGGTATCAGAGCGTTGTGAAAGCTATAAATTCTAAAGATCTATTTTCATGGTTTTCATGATTAAACTTACATGTGGTATCAGAGCGTTGTGTTTAAGAACTTATAGTTTTCCATTGCTAATGATTCTCTCCTATATGATGTTTTAAAATATGTTCTTGAATGTTTTAGATAACTAAAATATAATCCTTTCCGCTGCATGATAATAACAATTAAATAAAAACAGAAACATAAAGTCAAACGTGGCTGTGCAAAATCTGTTTCAGTAAACTTGACATTATTTCTAATGTCATCTAGTGTGCTTCTGCTATATTTGATAGATAGTCATTACTGCTTTGTTTACCTTTTATATTCATGTACATTCTGTTTCTGTTATGTATTCTGTACTTGGTACACAGTTACTATCATTCATTGAAAGAGTAATAAATGACGGAAATGAAGACAGAAGAGAGACTTAAATTTCTTAAAATCTCATGTTATTCATATATAAAAGAAATAGAATAGTGACCATTTGTGATATATTTGCACTCTGTTTCTATTATGTCCGTTCTGCACTATTTCTTTATCAGTTATGCACTGTTTACATAACTCTTTTACACTATGTTTTCTTTATCACTTTTTACAATCTGTTTGCATTCTGCGTCATATATATAATGTGAGATAAAAGAAACAAAAGCATAACCTGTTTATAATGTGAAATAAAGAAACAGAAACATGATATGTATATAACGTGATGCATTTGTATCTGTGCATCATATAATTAAGTTATAGTTTCATGAATATCACTGTTCTTTGCATGACAGTATTCATGTTGAATAGAAAGTAAGGAAACTTATATATACACACATTACTCTGTTCATATATTCTGTACTCCACTTTTCTTATTTCTTTGTTGAAAGAAATAACACGAACAAGTATATAAGATATATGTTATATATATGTAACAAAACAGTATTACATATAACATAAACAGTATTATACTATATAAAACTGAATTGTTTCTTTGAAGTGCTATGTATATACTGCATATAAAACTGAAAATTTTATATCAGTATATAAAACCGAAATTTTTATTTCAAGTGCAATATGATATATATATATACTGCAAACACATATACTGACTATACTAATATATATAGATTCTCCAAACACATATTTTTTGTCTGTACCCGAATATATATAGCCATATATTATAATTTCTTTTGGACTTTTGATGCAATTATTTCATCAATATGTGTAATTCTATAATTATGTGCAAGTTTGGGAGTCATGTGTATGCATAATATTATGATTTGTTAGATGTTTGAAATTATTGTATGATAGATTTGTTAATCACCAAAGTGGTCAAATCTTTATGTTTATTTAATTCCAAATTGTATTATCATATTTTATTTGTTTGGAACTATTGTATGATAGATTTGTTAATCACCAAAGTGGTATAATCTTTATGTTTATTTAATTCCAAATTGTATGATCATATTTCATTTACTCATTAATTTGATGTTATGAATGTTTATGAGTAAATTGAAGTTCATTATTATAAAACAGGTAAGAATTGCCCAAAGGTTGATTGTTTGTTCTTATAATCAATGAGCATTAATATTGGTAATGTAAATACATTATTGGTTATATTTATATATCCAAAGATAATAAATGTTTTTAATATATGCATGTATCATTGCCAAATTATATGAATTTATTTAGTATCATTATGTCTAGTATGATATATTGATGGATTACCCAAAGGTGAACATCAATATCCACTTATAAAGTAGTTTGAATTAATTTAACATGTTAGCATGTAACTCAAAGCCTTAATGTTTTCTTTTTTAATTTTATTGAAAGAGTACATGTTGCTTTGCATTCACAATTTTCATCTGTTCCAACTTTCAATGGATTTAACTTCTCTGAATGGAGTGAACAAATCCAATTTTACCTTGGGGTAATGGATTTAGATTTGTCACTTAGAGAAGATAAGACAAGTGCTATTACAAATATAAGCATTGAAGACTATAAAGTTCATTATAGGAATTGGGAAAGATCAAACAGATTGAGTCTAATGTATATGCGAATGAGTATTGATGGCAACATTAAGTCAGCTCTTCCTAAAATTGAAAACGCTAAAGAAATGCTAAAGTTTGTGGAAGAGCGCTCCCAAACTGCTGACAAGTCTCTTGCTGAGATACTAATGAGTACATTGACCACCATGAAATTTGATGGTTCTCGTACTATGCATGAACATGTTATTGAAATGACAAACATTGCAGCAAGACTTAAGACATTGGGAATGAATGTGGATGAGAATTTCCTTGTACAAATTGTACTAAATTCATTACCCTCTGAATATGGTCCTTTCCAAATGAACAATAACACCATGAAAGATAAATGGAATATGCATGAATTGCATAGTATGTTAGTTCAAGAGGAAACCATAATGAGGAGCCAAGGAAATCATTCCATCAATTATGTTAATCATCGAGGAGCTAGAAAGAAAGTCAGTAAGAAACATGACAAGAAAGGGAGGGGACTCTTAAAGATTAACGAGTCCTCTTCTTAAATTCACAAGAAGGAACATCATGACAACAAATGTTGTTTTTGTCGAAAGATTGGACATTTCCAAAAGGATTGTCCAAAACGCAAAGGTTGGTTCGAAAAGAAAGATAAGCCTAGTGCTTATGTATGTTTTGAATCAAACTTAGCAGAAGTTCCTTATAATACTTGGTGGATTGATTCTGGATGTACTGCTCATGTTTCTAATACTATGCAGGGATTCATTATGACCCGAACTACAAGACCAAATGAAAAATTTGTCTTTATGGGAAATAGAGTGAAGGTTCCACTGGAAGCTGCCGGGACTTATCGTTTAATCCTTGACATTGGACATCATTTAGATTTATTTCAAACCCTTTATGTACCTAATATATCTAGGAATTTGGTTTCTTTATCTAAACTTGATGTTGTTGGATACTCTTTTAAATTTGGTAATGAATGTTTTAGTTTGTATAAATATACTCATTTGATAGGTAATGGTTATTAGTGATGGATTGTACAAGTTAAATCTTGATAATCTTTTTTTGAAACACTTTTAACCTTGCATCATAACGTTGGAATTAAGTGTGACTTAATTGATGAACGTTCTGCTTACTTGTGGCATAAGCGTTTGGGACATATTTCCAAAGAAAGAATGAAATGATTAGTAAAGAATGAAATCCTTCCGGATTTAGATTTTACTGATCTGAATATATGTGTGGATTGTATTAAAGATAACCAAACAAAACACACAAAGAAGGGAGCGACAAGAAGCACTAAGCTTCTTGAAATAATACACACTGATATTTGTGGACCTTTTGATGTTAATTCTTTCAATAAGGAAAAATACTTCATTACCTTCATTGATGATTATTCACGTTATGGTCATATCTATTTATTGCCTGATAAATCTCAAGCGTTAAAAGCGTTAGAGATTTACATTACTGAAGTTGAAAAGCAATTAGATAAAAAGGTGAAAATTGTCAAGTCTGATCTAGTTGGTGAGTATTATGGAAGATATAATGAAAATGGACAACATTCAGGTCCATTTGCTAAATTTCTTGAAAGTTGTGGCATATGTGCACAATACACAATGTTAGGTACACCACAACAAAATGGTGTATCAGAAAGGCGTAATAGAACATTTTTGAATATGGTTCGGAGTATGTTGAGTAATTCATCTTTACTCATTTCATTGTGGACTTATACTTTAAAAACTGTCATGTATTTATTAAATAGGGTTCCTAGTAAGGCAGTTCCGAATACTCCTTTTGAACTGTGAATAGAAAGGAAACCTAGTTTAAGGCACCTACATGTTTGGGGATGCCCGACGGAAGTTAGAATTTATAATCCACGTGAAAAGAAACTGGATGCAAGAACAATCAGTGGTTTTTTCATTGGTTATCCAGAAAAATCAAAGGGGTATTGTCCAAACCATACTACAAGAATTGTAGAAAGTGGGAATGCTCGGTTCATTGAGAATGGTGAAGTTAGTGAGAGTGAAACACCACACAAAGTGGAAATTCAAGAAATGAGGGTGCAAGTTCCATTTACTTGTGTCTCTAATAATGTTGTTCCTCAAGTTATTGAACCGATTAGTAATGATGAAGAACAACAAAATAATTCCATTACTCAAAATGAAGTTGATGAACCTATAGTAGAAGAACCAGAAGAAATATCATTAAGAAGATCTCAAAGAGAAAGACGATCTGCTATTCCTGACGATTATGTGGTTTATCTACACGAGTTAGAAGGTGAGATAGGAATTGAGAATGACCCAATTACGTTTTCACAAGCCATGGATAGTGATAATGCCAATAAATGGTTAAATGCCATGAAAGATGAGTTAAAGTTTATGAAACAAAACGATGTTTGGGACCTTGTTGAGTTACCACAAGAATGCAAAACAGTAGGTTGTAAATGGGTTTTCAAAACCAAACGTGATTCTTATGGTAACTTCGAACGATATAAGGCCAGACTTGTTGCAAAAGGTTATACTCAAAAAGATGGCATTGACTATAAAGAGACATTGTCACCAGTCTCTAAGAAGGACTCTCTTAGAATTATCATGGCATTGGTGGCTCATTATCATCTGGAGTTACATCAAATGGATGTGAAAACTGTCTTTCTAAATGGGGATTTAGCAGAAAATGTCTATATGGATCAAACAATGGGATTCATAGAGAAAGGAAAAGAACATATGGTGTGTAAACTTAAGAAATCAATATATGGACTTAAGCAAGCTTCCCGACACTGGTATCTTAAGTTTAATGATACTATTATATCCTTTAGATTTAAGGAAAACATCGTTGATCGATGTATATACCTAAACATCAGTGGGAGTAAGTTTATCTTCTTGGTTCTATATGTTGATGACATATTGCTTGCAACTAATGATTTTGGTCTTTTAAATGAAACTAAGATGTTTCTCCCTAGAAATTTTGAAATGAAAGATATGGGTCAGGCAAGCTATGTGATTGGAATAGAAATATTTCGTGATAGATCACAAGGATGGTTAGGCTTATCTCAGAAAGCATATATTAACAAAATTTTAGAGAGATTCAGAATGGATAAATGTTCAGCATCTCCCGTTCCAATTTAGAAATGGGACAAATTTAGTATCATGCAATGTCCAAAGAATGATTTGGAACATAAGCAAATGGAAGAAATTCCTCATGCATCTATAGTTGGGAGTTTAATGTATGCTTAGACTTGTACGAGACCACATATTAGTTTTGTAGTTGGTATGTTGAGTAATCCTGGTATAGAACATCAGAAAACTGCAAAGAAAGTTTTGAGATATTGTAAGGTACAAGGGATCACATGCTTACTTATAGAAGATCGAATCATCTTGAGATGGTTGGTTATTCAGATTCAGACTTTACCGATTGCATAGACACAATAAAGTCTACTTTCGGTTAGGTATATTTATTAGCTAGATGAGCTATCTAATGGAAGAGTGTGAAGCAGATTGTCATTGCTGCATCCACTATGGAAGCTGAATTTGTGGCATGCTTTGAGGCCACGGTTCATGCAGAAATTTATTTCAAGACTTTGGATAGTCGACAGTATTGCCAAGCCGCTGAAAATTTATTGTGATAATTCCGCAATAGTCTTCTTTTCTAAAAACGACACGTATTCCAAAGGTGCTAAACATATGGATGTGAAATACTTTGTCGTTAAAGAAGTTCAGAAACTTAGAGTGTCAATTGAGCATATTAGCACTAACCTTATGATTGCAGACCCTTTGACGAAAGGGTTACCGCCCAAAATATTTACTGGTCATGTTAAAAATATGGACATTATGTCTACAAATGAATATGAACATTATGTTATTAATAAAGTCTCAATATTCGACACTCTGAGCTCATTAATATTTAAAGTTTCTGATTAATATTTTATTTCCATACTTATGTACACATGTGAAAGGATAGTAATATTGGAAATAAAATTTTCTTTCTAAATGACATTATTATGTGATTCCCATTAATGTGTCATGTTACGTATAAGGCTAATATAGTACATGGAAGGGACTATCGGATAAATGATGTACAACCGCCATGACTCTTATTAGTTCTTGTTCTTAATCATGAATTGTAATGTAATGAATATGGAAAACATATTCTGATTATGCGCATTATGTTTGATGTTTATAAAATCATGAATTGTATTGTCACATGAGACAAGTGGAAGAATGTAAGAATGTCTCTTGTGACATGAAGGGACATACCATTTATTTGTTAGATTGACATAACTCTTGAATGGAGTGTCAATGAAGTGGTAAGACTCTTGAGAAAGAGTCTATATATAGTGTTTGATGGAAGCACTATACTCATCTGAAAAGGACTTGAAACACTGTCCCTATCTTTGCCTATAAAGATTGTCTCTATCAGCCATCACCAAAAGAAGAGCATAGAAAGGAAGGGAAAGAGATAGAAGAGTTTCTCTATTGACAAGAACAACACACAACACATAATGGATGATCACATCGCCATGAAAAGAGGTAATTCATAACCATTCTTATTATGTGAAAGCTATAAATTCTAAAGATTTATTTTCATGGTTTTCATGATTAAACTTATATGTAAACCATTGAATTTATTAGGAAATATTATGATTTAGTTTTTAATATAGATTAAAGTTAAATCATGAATTTTGAATGACAAATAAGTTAGTTTGAAGCTTAGATAGAATATAACCTATGTGTTGGTCTTATATATTTCCCTCTGGGACTACAAAAGTGATGCATAAAAGGGCTAGGTGTACCTAATTAAGGTACGGGGAATCCAAATTTAGTATCAGGTCGTGATAATTCTTCCATTTGATCCTCTAAAAAATCTGTTCTAAAATTCCAGACTTTATGTGAAAATTGAACTATAATTTCATTTTCCATGTGTGTAACCTTCTATTCCCTAGGCTTGAACTCTCTTTTAGGATGGTTGAAAGCCATGGAAGTCAGTCCCAAAAACTTTGTGTCAAAAGGAACGTATTGTTGTTGGTCAAGTGGTTGGTATCTTTCCCTCTTAAATGATTAGTCTAAATTTGGGCTCTTCTATATTTTTTTTTTGAAAATGATTTAGCCTTGTACATCAAGTACGCCAAGAAAGTGTGGCTATGTGTTTAAGTTATGTTCTTGTCTTTTGAAACTGAAAAAAAATCTTGCTGTACATGGACTACAAACATCATGAACATTCTATTTGTCAAGTGTTAATGTGTTATGCACGAAATTCTAAGAGTCTCATTTTAATTACACATTAAACAATGATTTGGAGCTCAATATATGGTTAAGACCAAGGGCAAGTCCAACAGGTCCTCGGAACTTTGACATAGTGTCTTAAAATATCAAATAATGTTTATCATATAAACATTGTTTAGGTTAAGTTTAGTTGTCCAACCATTTTAAGGGTCTAAGAAAGACTTCTGAGAACCCTAAGAGTAAAAGGATGTAAAAAGCTTCGCCGAAACATCAATTTGTATCCAGTCAAACTTAGGAATGGTTGAAATATTATTATGAACCTTGAGTTGAGTTAAAAATAAAATATGATTTGTCAGTAAGTTGATTTCCAACTTGTGTATCAAGTTATTAAGTATGGAGATAATTTTGGAGTGAATCGGAGCCCTCTAGGCCAATTCAACTCGAAATTGGCAAAATAGTGCCAATAAGATTTTTATCTTGTCTGACTGAAATTCTATATATCCAAATGAGATGTTTGAATATATTCCAATGTATAGAACCATACTTGGATCATTATGGTTAATTTATGAAAAGTTGTGAAATTCCTTATTTAAATGTTTTAGTTATTATCAGGTGCTCGTGATACATGCAAGTTGTAATTGGGTATTATTTATGGAATGGTTCGGAAGATATTTGCTCATAAATTACTGATTTAAGATTGAATGGATTACATTATGTATATGCTTTTATGATGGATGAGTCGTCTTATTTGGATAGGGATGATTATTTGATTGGCATCAGAATTGAAATGACTTGTATGATTGACTTAATTGCATATCCCATGACTATGGAAATGCGGTTAAGAATTGTTGGGAAATTCAGAACCAATTTCCCTCCTTTGTGTGATGCAAAATGGGCACTTGCGGAAGCGGCAAATGAATAAAGAAAATAGAGAATAGTAGAAGAATGACACTAAAAATTTTAAAGTGGAAAAACCTCCTCAATGTGAGAAGGAAACAATCACGGGACCTAGTCCAGAAAATATCTCCACTATAGAAAATCAGGATTAGAATATTTGACTCTCTCTTACAAAGAGGATAACACTCAATCTCACCCAAAAATGATGAAAATACAAACTCTCTCTAGTATCTCACTAGGAATACAAAACTCACATTAAAGTGGATATAAGTTTTCTCACTTTCTCTCTATGTTGCTCTTTCTCACTTTCTCTCTATGTTGCTCTTTCTCACTTGCTTGTGCATTTCTTCCTCTCAAGTTCCCTTTATATAGTGGAGGAAATGAAGATTTCATCATAAAGACATAGTGGAGGATTAACTATTGTCATACTTCCAAGATACCTTGAAAATGCTACTTCAACTTTTCTATGTTGCATTTCATGCATTTCAAGAGTCAAAGAGTAAATCCAAGACTTACTCCAACTTTCTAAGTTGGGCTTCATACTTTCCAAGAGTCATTGGAAGAGTCATCATTGAATGTATACAATGGTTCATCTACCAAGTTGCATTGGTTATACTTCCACATCAATTAGGAAGGATTTCCAATCTCCCCCTTCTTGAATTAATTGAGGGGTATCACCAATCCTGCACCTCTGCAACAGTCTGCCAGCTTCTTGAGTGAAACTACCTTGGTCATCATGTCGAACCAGTTGTCATATGTATAAATTTTCTCTAGCTGTAACTCGTCATCCTCCAAAGAATTTCGTATCCAATGATAACAATAATCAACGTGTTTTGTTCGAGAATGACATGTAGGATTCTTAGCTAGGTGAATTGCACTTTGGTTGTCATATTGCAAAACATAGCTTTCTTGAACATGACCCAACTCATGTAAGATGTTTTTCATATATTTTATCTCTTTGTCAGCTTCGGATGCTACAATGTATTTTGCTTCAGTTGTTGATAATGAAACACATCTTTGTAACTTGGATTGCCAAAATACAACTCCCTCAGCAAAGGTAGTTAAATAACGTGATGTAGATTTTCTGGAATCTACATCTCCAGCCATGACAGCATCTGTGTATCCTACCAACATAGGATCTTTATTACCAAAACATAAGCATCTTTTGGTAGTTCCCCTCAGATATCTCAATATCCACTTTAGTGCATTCCAATGCTCTTTTCCGGGATTGGACAAGAACCGACTTACAACTCCAACTGCATGGACAATATCTGGTCTTGTACAAAACATGGCATACATTAGGCTTCCTACCACAGAGGAATAAGGCATTTTTCTCATTTCTTTCCTTTCTTCATCACTAGTTGAATATTGCAGTGTTGTTAACTTGAAATGTGCAGCAAGTGGAGCACTAACAGGATTTGCATTATCCATGTTGAATCTTTTGAGAACTTTCTCAATATACTTCTCTTGTGATAGCCATAACAACTTCTTAGAACGATCTCTTATTATCCTTATTCCAAGGATCTGCTTTACTTGACCCAGGTCTTTCATAGAAAAAGACATGCTTAAAACATTCTTCACACCAGCAATCTTGGTCTTGTCATGCCCAATGATTAACATATCATCAACATATAATAGGAGAATAATAAAGTTTCCATATTCATACCTTTTGATGAATACACATTGATCACTAGTTGTCTTCTTGAAACTATGATTGGTCATGAAGGATTCAAACTTCTTGTACCATTGTTTGGGCGATTGCTTTAGACCATATAAACTCTTCTTCAGACGACACACTAAGTGCTCCTTGCCTGGTTCTTCATAACCTTCTAGTTGCTCCATATAGATTTCTTCTTTGATGTCTTCATGTAAGAAAGTTGTTTTGACATCAAGTTGCTCAACTTCTAAGTCTAGGCTAGCTGCTAGACCCAATGCTACTCTTATGGAGGAATACTTCACCACCGGTGAGAATATATCATCAAAATCAACTCCCTTCTTCTGATTGCAACCTTTTACAACAATCCGAGTTTTTTATCTTGGTCTTGAGTTCCCTTCTTCATATTTAAGCCTATAAACCCATTTGTTTTTCAAAACTTTTCTTCCTATGGGCAACTCCACCAAATCATAAGTTTGGTTCTCATGTAGTGAGTTCATCTCATCTTCCATGGCTTTAATCCACTCTGTTTTCTTAGTGGTCTGCATAGCTTCAGAGAAGTCATGAGGTTCACCATTGTCTGTCAATGTGATATAATCTTCTTCAGGATACTTTGAAGAAGGTATCCTGCCTCTTCCAAAGTGCCTCAATTCAACTTGCATCGGATGCTCTACTTGCTCGGATTCTTGATGCATTTGTGTGTTGACCACCACTTCATATTGATCTGACTCTTTAATCGAGGTCGTACCCGATGCAAATAATAAAACAATTAAGTATAGTACTAGGAAGTGACTCTTAGGTCGTTTGCCAAAGATTATCTTTCACACAATGGTTCAAACACCTTACACGCACACACACAATGGGGGATTTTGGTGGTTTTTATGCTATGAAACTAAAGCTAAAACAGAACACAAATAGAAAACAGAATCGTAAAGAGGCTAAATCCTTTTGGTTTCCTTGTTCACAACTCAATCCTCGGTTTCAATATATCAAAATCATATTCTCAGTGTTCCTTTGTTGAGAGTCGATTAACTAAGCGATGATCAACTCATAGTTATATTGCTAAACCTCTAACTAAGCGAAATTGGCATAAGCAACAAACAGTTAACAAAGTCACACAAATCAAAGCATCAATTTCAGATTCTAAACATTGAATTCCTAATTTGTTCACAACTTTAATGTTTAAGCTTCAAACTAAGCGAAATCAACATAAACATAGAGCATTTACAGATTCACATAAACTAAGCGATTATGTGCTAGAGAACTAATTAACTAAGCGAAAATCAGTTCACAAACCTACAACAAAACCATGGAATTAAGCAAACCACAATCTGAAATAGGATAGAAAATTCAAACATAAAGAAACCGAAATTGCATTAAACGAATAAAGAGAAACTGAAATGCATTAAGCACTAAACCTGAAGATTGTGATACATTACTAAAGGAATTTAGCACTAAACCTCTAGCCTTCCATGGAGGAAGAATCAAAACCGAATTTGGAGAATGAAGAAGAAGAAAAACGAAAACCTAAAAGAACCCCAAATGGGGGAAACAAATTCCTCTCTAAAGCTAAAAAGTAAAGTGTGTAATGTAAAAGTCATGTGTAAAAACGAAATCCTAAGGTCAATAAAGGGGAAAACTGAAATGGGCCATAAACAATGGCCCCAAAACCTAAAACGGAATTAAAAAGCTATTACAAATTATAATCTTCACTTTAGCACACATCCTCCACTTGTAATGCCCAAAATGTCCTTGGTGCTAAATATGACCTGAAAATAGAATTAGATTTAATTAGGCTAAATAATCCAAATTTAACTCATTTTAGGAATAATAGTCCAATAAAGCCTAAAACACTAAACCTCAAACAAAGCCAATTAGACACCAAGAATCATTAACAATGGTAAAATAAGGTTATTAATAGTATGTAATATATGACTCATCACTCTTCATTAATTTGGTCAGGTTCTATGTGAGCAGGATCTGCTTGTTGGTCAATATGTTCTGGATTAATATGATGATCTGGACCTGTCTATTGAATAATATCTCCCCTTGAATCAATGCGATCTTTTGTCATGCACTGGTTTTTTTTTTTGAACTTCTTTGATAGTCTGCTCCTCAAAGAACACAACATCTCTACTTCTCACAACTTTCTTGTTTATCGGATCCCACAGTTTGTACCCAAATTCATCCTTTGGAGACCCAAGGTAAATGCACTCATTGGTCTTAACATCCAGCTTATTTCTCTCATCTTTCGGAATGTGGACGAAGGCTTTGTGTGACACCCTGAATTTATATTTCCTAAATTGTAGTATCATTTCTGGAAATCTCGCTTGAGCGAGAAAGGGCTCGTTTGGGCGAGAGTGGCTCACCTGGGTGAGTGGAATACTGGGCTATACAGAAGGATTATCGCTTGAGCGAGAATTGTCTCACTTGAACGAGAGTGGTTCACCTGAGCGAGAGTTGTCTCCCCAGGGCGAGAAGTGGCACTCTGAAGCTGTAGAGGCTGTAAGATCTTCGCTTGAGCGAGAGGGTCAGATCTGAGTTTTTAAAATGGGTGGGATTTTTTTGCTTGAGCGAGAATGGGCTCGCTTGAGCAAGAACCCGACGCTGTTACATTAAATAAGGAACCCCAAACACATTTTAGGGTTAGAACTTGAAGAGAAGTGAGAGAAGAGAGCATTTTCAAGAGCAATTAGTCTTGGGAATCATCTAGAAGCTTGAGAAGAGGTAAATCTCTTGATTTTAACTCTCCTTCCCCCTTTGAAACTTGTTCTGGGTATGTTGGATCTCTTCTCAAGAGGTGGGGAAACCATGGAAACTTATCCTTTTTAGTTATGGTTCGTTTTATGTTGTTTTTCTCTTGTAAACTCTTGGTTTAGAGTTGGTACTTAAAGAATGGAAAGGGTTTGTGGGTGGATTCATGAAAACCCCAAAACCCAAAAATGAAAATGTGGTTAAAGATGAAAATGGGTGAAATGTTAGATGTAATAGATGAGTATGTGCTCTAATGTTGAAATATAAGATGAAATATGAGTTGTTTATGTGTTATCTTGAATAAATGATTAACATTGTTGTTATATGGTGGGGATGAGGAAAGATCCTAAAGTTGGAGGCGGTGTCGGTGGAACTTGCAAAGTTACCAAGGACCAAACCCAACACTCACCAAGGTAAGGATAAGTCTTTAACTAGCATGTTGTATTGAGAAAATGTGTGGAATTGTTGTTTATGAATTGATGGTGTATCAATGAAAAGAAAACACGTTTTTAGCCAACCATGATTGGTTAGTGACTTTGGCTCAAGTTATGTAGCAAGTTTTGGCTCAAGTTATGTAGCAAGCTTTGGCTCAAGCGATGTAGTAAGCTTTGGCTCAAGCGATGTAGCAAACTTTGGCTCAAGTTATGTAGCAAGCTTTGGTTCAAGCGATGTACCAAACTTTGGCTCAAGTTATGTAGCAAGCTTTGGCTCAAGCGATCTAGCAAGCTTTGGCTCAAGCAATGTAGCAAACTTTGGCTTAAGTTATGTAGCAAGCTTTGGCTCAAGCGATGTAGCAAGCTTTGGCTCAAGCGATGTGGCAAACTTTGGCTAAAGTGATGTAGCAAACTTTGGCTCAAGTGATGTAGCATGTTTTCAAAATAAAAGGGAAATTTGTTTTTAGCTAACCATAAGTGGTGTAGCGGCTTTGGCTCAAGCGATGTAGCAAACTTTGGCTCAAGTTATGTAGCAATCTTTGGCTAAAGTTATGTAGCAAGCTTTGGCTCAAGCGATGTAGCAAGCTTTGGCTCAAGCGATGTAGCAAGCTTTGGCTCAACTTATGTAGCAAACTTTGGCTCAAGTGATGTAGAAAGCTTTGGCTCAAGTTATGTAGCATGTTTTCAAAAAGGAAAGGGAAATCTGTTTTTAGCTATCCTTAAGTGATGTAGCACCTTTGACTCAAGCGATGTAGCAAACTTTGGCTCAAGTTATGTAGCATGTTTTTCAAAGATATAAACGGTTATATTGGTTTTAAGTATTTATGGATTTTAAATTGCTTACTTAACCTTATTAAAATGTGGATTAACTTATATTGACATTTATTGAGTTAATGACTTAATCCTTTGTGTTTTCTTTGTGTATTGGCATCTTGTAACATGCATCTGATCTTCTTTTCAATTGTGTGGTTCATCCTCTCAACTACACCATTCAACTGAGGAGTCTTTGGTGGTGTCTTCTTTAGTATGACACCATAAGACTTGCAATAGGCTTCAAATGGACCACAGTGCTCTCCACCATTGTCTTCTTTGAGACACTTTAACTTCTTTCCAGTCTCACGTTCCACTAGTGCATGAAACTCTTTGAATGTTGATAGTACTTGATCTTTGCTTTTCAACAAGTAAACACATACTTTTCTCGAGTGATCATCTATGAATGTGACAAAATAATAGGATCCTCCAAGAGATCTTTCTGATGGTGCGCAAACATCTGAATGCACCAGTTCAAGCACTTCATCTCTCTGTGAAGGAATGTCAGATCTCTGAAAGATGACTCTATGTTGTTTACCATAAAGACAATCAGTACATGAGTTTAAAATCTGATCTTTTATACCTGGAAGGTGGTCTTTTGGGAGCATTTGAAGTGCCTTCTCACTCATATGCCCCAATCATCTATGCCAAAAATCTTTGGAGTCGGTAGCAACATTTTCTTCTCCAGAACAAATTCCTCCTTGCATAATGTATAAAGATCCTTACTTTGAGCCTCTAGCAATGACTAGGTTGCCTTTTGCTAGTTTCCACTTTCCAACACCAAAGTGATTTGCAAAACCAGCATCATCCAACTTACCCGTTGAGATAAGGTTGAGACGCATATCTGGGACATGTCTCACCTTCTTCAGTACAAGCTTGCCTCATGTGTCTGTTAGCAATACAATATCACCAATTCCTGCAATCTTGCTTGTAACATGGCTTCCCATTTTCACAGTACCATAATCACCTTTCATGTGGACTTACATGGAAAGAGGCACCAGAATCAACGATCCAAGAACAATCACCATATGCAACATTCAGGTAATTGTCTTCTCCAATGAGGAGAACATCATCGTCTGCGGTGATGGCTGTGGTAGGCTTATGATCATTTTCCTTGCATCAACTAAGTCTTCATGAACATTTCTAGCTTTCTGGTCTCTCTTCAGGGATCTACATTCAAATCTCTTATGCCCTTCTTTACTACAATAGTAACATATCATTGACCTCATGCAAGATTGAGAGTGACCTCTGAATCTGGTTTTTCTTCTTCCACAAGATCCATTCTTCCCATGAGTTTCACTTCTTCCACGTCTATCCACAATGTTTGCTTCAGAATGGAAGGACATACTCCGTTCTTTCCTTCTGGATTCTTCATTCAATAGACTCTCTAAAACAGTGTCCATTGAGACCTTCCCATCTGGGACAGAGTTGCTGAGCGTGACCACCAATGTATCTCAAATCTCAAGCAACGAACTCAGTAGCAGAAGTGCATGCAGTTCATCATCAATCTTCATATCAGTCTTTGTCAATTGATTGACAAGACCCTTGAATGAATTCAAGTGTTCTGTCATGTTCTTCCCATCTTTGTAGTCGAGTTTCACTAGTCTTCAAACAAAATATGCTTTATTTCTGGGATTTTTGTTTTGAAACATAGATTCAAGTTTCAACCACAATTCATAAGCATTTGTGTATGTGGACATATGCTCAAAAAACAAACTTCAATCAATATACTTTCGAATCATTGCAACAGCTTTTCGATTGGAAAACTCTCAATCTTTGTCATCCTTACCTTCGGGCTTGTCTTTGTAAGAGATTGGCTCATGCATATCCTTACAGTATAAATGAACCTCCATCATGGGTTTCCAATAATAAAAATTGTCAACTGTCAACTTGAACATGTCTCCATCAAATGAGACATTATCGGCTCCTTCCATCTTGGACTACAATGGCTAAGCTCCCCGAATGAACCTGGGAGCTTTGATACCATTGTTGGGAAATTCAGAACCAATTTCCCTCCTATGTGTGATACAAAAGGGGCACTTGCGGAAGCGACAACTGAATAAAGAAAATACATAATAGTAGAAGAATGACACCAAGAATTATAATGTGGAAAAATCTCCTCAATATGAGAAGGAAACAACCACGGGACCCAGTCTAGAAAATATCTAACTATAGAAAAGTAGGATTACAATATTTTACTCTCTCTTACAAAGAGGATAACACTCAATCTCATCCAAAAAGGATGGAAATACAAACTCTCTCTAGTATCTCACTAGGAATACAAAACTCACACTAAAGTGGATATAAGTTCTCTCACTTTCTCTCATGTTGCTCTTTCTCACTTACTTGCACATTTTTTCCTCTCAAGTTCCCTTTATATAGTGAAGGTTTTGAAGACTTCATCATAAAGACATAGTAGAGGATTAACTATTGTCATACTTCCAAGATACCTTGAAAATGCTACTTCAACTTTTCTATGTTGCATTTCATGCATTTCAAGAGTCATGGAGTAATTCAAAGACTTACTCCAAATTTCTAAGTTGGGATTCATACTTTCCAAGAGTCATTTGAAGATTCATCATTGAATGTATACAATGGTTCATCTACCAAGTTGCATTGGTTATACTTCCACATCAATTAGGAAGGATTCCCAACAAATGACTCTGGAAATAGGGATGATTATTTGATTGGCATGAGAATTGAAATGACTTGTATGAATGACTTAATTGCATATCCCATGACTCTAGAAATGCGGTTAAGAATTTATCGAGACTTATTTCTTCATAAGTTATTAATTTGAAATTGATTGAATCACAAAGTATATTCATTGGTATTGTACAATTTATGTTGTTTTCATGGATTTATTGTTTTTTGGTGCAAGTGATGAGAATTAGCAATATGCTTGATTTAATTGTTGAATCCTAATTGTTGAAATGATTCTTGCATTATGTTATGAAATTATCATTGTGTATTTACATGACATAGATGTTCATATAAGGTTGTATAAGTTGGCACCAAAAGGATCTTCGGGATTGTCCTAAGATGTTTCAACGGATGATAAGTGTTGTTGATAAACCATTATATGATGGTTGTACTAAATACATGAGACTGATAGTGGTGTCAATGTTGTATAAGTTGAAATATATTAATGGATGGATTAATAAGAGTTTCACAGACCTACTTGCACTTCTGAAGGATATATTTACGGATGATAATGTGTTCCCTTCTCGAACCTATGATGCTAAATAAATGTTAGGCTCCATTGGCACGGACTACAATAGGATACATGCTTATAAAAATGATTGCATCTTATTTTTAATGAGTATGCTTCATTATATTTTTGTCCTAAATACAATGTATCACGATATAAGAAGGAAGACTCAATTCTCCAAAAGGTTGTATGGTATTTTCCCATCTAATCAATATTTAAGCGTAAATGCGAAAGTTGCAAATAATTTGACATGGAAAATTGGTGAAAATATTAAAGATGGCAAGCTTCAGCATCTTGCACATTCTCCTCAATGGAGAAAATTGATCATGATTATCCTAGTTTTAGTGAAGAATCAAGAAATCTAAGCCTTGCATTGTCAACTGATGGAATTAACCCACATAGTGTTCAAAGTAGCTCCCACATTACATGGTCAGTGATGTTGGTGATATACAACCTACCTCCTTCTCTATGCATGAAGCGCAAATATATGATGTTGTCTATGTTAATTTATAGACCTAAACAACCAGGAAATGACATGGACATATACTTGACTCCATTAATTAAAGACTTGAAGCAAATGTGGGAAACAAGTATAGATGTATATGGTGCGTAGAGGAAGAAAGGTTTAACTTGAGGGCTGTGTTGTTCGGCACAATCAATGATTTCCCTATATATGGTTTGTCGGGATATAGTACAAAAGGGCATTTTGCATGTCCTTCATGTGAAGACAATATTTATTCAAAGAGGTTGGAACACTATAAGAAAAATATATTCCTAGTTCATCGTAAATTTTTTCATTCAGATCATCACTATCGACAATAGAGAAAAACATTCTATGGGAACCATGAAGAAGGTCATGCTCCTTTGTCATTGACGAGTGACCAATTATTTCAAAAGCTAAAGGGTTTTAATAATAACTTTGGAAAATCTTTTGCAAGAGAAATGGTCACAAATGGGTGGAAGAAAAGGTCAATCTTCTTTGAATTTCTTCGATGTTATGCATATTGAAAAAATGTATTTGAATGTCTACTTGGTATCTTACTTAATGTTCCTGGTAAGACGAAGGATGACTTGAATGCAAGATTGGACTTGGCTATTAAGGGAATAAGAAATGAATCGGGGCCGATAATGAAGGGAAAACGTACCTATCTACCTTCAACAACTTATACTTTGTCGAGGAAGGAGAAAATAGAATTTTGTAAATTTCATCATGGTGTTAAAGTTCCAAAGGGTTACTCTTCCAACATTCGGAACCTCATATAAATGAAAGACCTGGAGTTAAAAGGTCTTAAGTCTTATGATTGTCATATACTCATGGAGCATTTCTTACCTATTGGCATACAGTCCGTTCTACCTAAAAATGTGTGAGGAACCTTAACTAAGTTATGCTTATTCTTCAAGGCAATTTGTAGCAAAGTGAATGACTCGGGGAACTTACCTGCATTGCAAAGACAAATTATTTTGACTTTGTGTGAGCTTGAGATTTATTTCCCACCTCCTTTTTTTACATAATGGTTCATCTAAGCATTCATCATGTTCGAGAGACACAACTATGTGGTCCTTCCTATATGAGATGGATGTGCCCTTTTGAGTATTATAAGAAGACATTAAAAGGGCATCTGAAGAACCGATCAAGACCAGAGGTTTGTATTGTTGACCAATATATTGTTGAAGAAGCTCTTGATTTTTGTATCGGATACCTTGCTGATGGTGATTTCATAGGCATTCCAAAGTCTCGGTATGCTGAAAGAACATTTGGTGAATGCATTACTGGGAATAAAATATTGACAATCTCAAGAACCAAATTAGAATACATACACTTGTATGTTTTATATAATAAGATGAGGTTGAGCCATATCTTGAAAGACACAAGGAGATGCTTAGGAATTCTAGCTAAAGTAAGAATGAAATTTGGATTTCTAGATAGCATAATCGGTGTTTCATAAAGTGACTAAAAAATCAAATTGCTTTGGAGTTTAATATAACTGCACATTCGGTTTCCAAAATATTGAAGTTGTTAAGCAATGGTCCAAGTATTCATGTCTTATCCTACATTAGTTACCTAATTAATGGGTTCACATTTTATATGAAAAAACAAGGTGATCAAAGTAAATTGCAAAATATTGGTGTGACTATTGTTGCTCGAACTTCACAAATGTCAAGTGTCAAAGATAGAAACCTAATATATGAGAATATGTCATACTTTGGGTTCATTGAACGAATATGGGAATTGGATTACACAATGTTTCGGTTGTCGGTTTTTTGTTGTATGTGGGTTGATAACAATAATGACTTTCTAGTTTATGAGTTAGGGTTCATACAGGTGGATCTTAATAGCCCATGATATAAAGATGAGTAATTTATTCTAGCATCACAGACTCAACAAGTATTCTATTTTAGTGAATCAGCTCATATGAAATGGTCCATTGTTCTTTTGACTAACAAAATAATCGGCAATAATATTGATGACCAAGAATATGAAGATATTGATGTTGAAGAAGATCCTTTTTTGGACATCACACTCGTGTGAGAGCAAACTAACTACGGAGGATATACAAGAGATGATCGCGATGATGGGCTTTGAGTGAATCAATACGTTCTTCTAAATAAGGATGATACATGCCAAAAACGATTGAAGAAAAAGAAAACGTAGATGGATAATTGGCATGATATTCTTTGTTTTTAATTTGTATTATATTGATTTTAATAATACAAATTTTTGTATATACACTATTGTTGAGAATATATGTATGTGTTGTTGATAAATGTGTATATATATATATATGCAGGTATTAATGTATACAACAATAAACAACAAATGTTAGGGGGAGCTCTAGCAAGCGCTGATGAATGTTAAACATACAACAGTGTTCGTTGTAGGTAACATTGTTGTATGTATAAAATTAAATAACGCTCATTATAGTCAGCGTTGTTATATTTGATTAATACAACATCACTCGTTGTAGGTATGTATGTATAAAATTCAACAGCGTTGGTTATAGTCAGCAATATTATAGTGATTAATACAATAGTGCTCCATGTACCAAGCAATGTTATCTCTAACATATATATAACAATACTCATTGGTGGAGGCTCTGTTGTGTGTATCCATCACTGCCTCGACCTTAGAAGGGTCTACTGCCACTCCTTCCCGGGATATCACATGTCCAAGGAAGTTCACTGATTCCAACCAGAAATCACATTTTGACAACTTTGCATACAACCTATTCTTACTCAGAAGATCTAGAACAATTCCCAGGTGCTCCACATGTTCCTCTCGGCTCTTGGAGTAAACTAGAATGTCTATACCACTACAAATGAATCCAAATACGGATGAAAATTCTGATTCATGTAGTCGGTAAATATTGCAGGGGAATTCGTTACACCAAAAGGCATCACCAAATACTCAAAATGCCCATACCTCGTCCAAAAAGCAGATTTAGGAATATCTTCCGGTTTGACTCGAAGTTAATGATAACCTGACCGGAGGTCAATCTTTGAAAATATCACCGCTCCTCTCAGCTGATCCATCAAGTTATCAATCCTAGGCAAGGGATACTTGTTCTTGATGGTGACTTGGTTCAACTTTCTATAATCGGTGCACAACCTCATACTCCCATCTTTCTTCTTGACCAACAGGACCGGTGCACCCCACGGTGAAACACTAGGACAAATGAACTTCTTTGCTAACAAGTCTTCAACCTACTTTTTCAACTCTGCCAATTCTAACGGTGTCATCCTATAAGGAGCTATAGAGATGGGTCCCGTTCCAGGTACTAAGTAAATAATGAATTCAACTTCTCTGACTGGAGGCAATTCCGGAATATCACTAGGAAATACCTCAGGAAACTCACAAACTATCGGAATATCCTCAACTCTGGGTTTCTCAATACCCTCCAGGGATGCCAACAATACAAACACGGCCCCTCCCTCCTTAAAGGAAGTCCTAACTTCCTTAGCCGACAACGGCTTCATATCACACGCCTCATCAGAAATCTCACCCGGATCTCCAAACACAATAGTCTTATCAGCACAATTAAGCATCACCTGATTCGCTGACAACCAGTCCATTCCCAGAATCAGATCTAACTAGGACAGTGGTAAGCAGATTAAATCCACGGTAAATGTTCTACCGTCTACCACTACCGGACATCGAGACACAAACATCGACACCACCACCGGCACACTAGTTGGGGTGGACACGACCAAGTCGTAAGGCAACAAATCCGTGTGCAATTTCAGGCGGTTCACACATTCAATAGATACAAAGGAGTGTGTCGCTCCTGAATCAAACAACACTAAAAGAGGAATATCTGCCACCGTGCAATTACCTTTTATCAGGCCATCCACATCCGCTGCCTCTGAACCACTCATGGTAAACACTCGGCCGGTGGATCGAGGTCGTTCAGCTCTCACAACATTCACACTTTGCCGTAACATAGGACAATGCCTCTTGATATGCCCAACCTCCTTGCAGTGAAAGTAGCTAAGTGCCGTCCCAGGGCACACATCACCAACATGAATTCGGGCACATTTGTTGCAAAAGGATGGAGAGTTCAACTGTGACTCTCCCGCATTTACATGAGTCCTCGGCCCATGCGAAGTATATCCCCGGCTACCAGTTGGCGGAGAGTAAGGTTTTCGTTCCTCTTGAAACACCTTGCCCTTCCCTTTTCCGTTCGAAAAATTTCGTTGAGGCCCAAAGTTTTTGGGAGGAATCACTTTAGGTGTCGTCGCCTCATCAGATGCCAAGTCATCCTCAAACATCCTACACTTGTTCACTAAGGTGGGAAAATCAGCAATCTTTTGGTGCCCAAACATGCTTTTCAACTTGGGCTTCAAACCCGATTCAAACTTAGAACACTTGGACCTCTCGTCCACCTCTAATTTGGAGTAGGGACAAAATCGGGCCAACTCTTCAAACTTGGCCGCATAATCTTCCACCGACATGTTTCCCTGCTCCAACTTCAAAAACTCAATTTATGAAGTACTTATGAAGGAATTTCTCCTTGAATGTACCCCAGGAGATCAATTGTCCCTCCGCTTCCATTTGGCGCCGAGTAAATTCCCACCATTTCTCGACCTCCTTCACTAGCATATAAGTGGCATACGCCAACTTCTGAGCCTCCGAACAACTCATGGCCCTGAAGATCCTCTCCACTCTTTGGATCCACTCAATGGCAGCATCAAGAGCAAATCCCCCGTGGAACTGACTGGGGTTCCTCCTGCAGAATTCATCCAAACATTGGTACTCTGCTGGTCCGGGTGGAACTAGGGGTTGCGAACTCGGACTTGGTGCGATGTTCTGGTTCAGGCTATGCAAGTTCTCATTGACTTGCTATAGTGATGCCACCATCTGAGCCAACAGGTCATTCGGAACATTCTGACTCGCTCCTCTTCCTCTTCTTGCCATGTGTACCTATACTCATTCACTTGTCAGTAATCGAATTTTATCTAAACAAGGATCACATAATCACTTAGAAATTTGTACAAACCAAACAATTCAAGCACATAAAGGTCACAAAGAAGCATGTAAGGCCATACCCTAGGCTGTAGGATTAACTATGCTCTGATACCAATATTGTAAGGACCCAAATTCTACCCTTGAAAATTTTTCCTTATTTTATTCCTTTTACATGCATTTTCCTATAACTTATACTTACAAATTCAACAACCATATTTTAAATCCCACTTTCTTATTCATACTCATCTCATAAGTCAATTTCAACATACACATTCATTTAACATAAAATCATAATTCATATTAATGTAAACCGGTAACTACCGCATACAACTAGCTATGGGTTTCCAAAATACTCATAGCTACAAATATCCAGAGTTACAATGATCCATGACTACAAACATGTTTAAATATCATGCTCATAGTTACAAATATTCAGTTCAAAACATAATCAGTTAGATTACAAAATAGTGAAGATAAGGACTTTGGAAACTAAAAGCCTCTAAGCTCCTAATCAAGACATCCTTAAACCTTCTACCTACCTGCAATGTGATTAACATTGACAATACACAGAAAACGCAAAGGAGTAAGTCGTTAACTCAATAAATGCCAATATACATTAATCCACATTTTAATAAGGTTAAGTACACAATTTATAGTTGAATATACTTAAAACAATTTCCATCATTTATACTTTTGAAAATCATGCTACATAACTTGAGCCAAAGCTTGCTACATAGCTTGAGCCAAAGCTTGCTACATAGCTTGAGCCAAAGCTTGCTACATCGCTTTGCTACATTACTTGAGCCAAAGTTTGCTGCATTACTTGAGTCAATGTTTGCTACATTACTTGAGTCAAAGTTTGCTACATTACTTGAGCCAAAGTTTGCTACATAACTTGAGCCAAAGTCGCTAACCAATCATGGTCGGCTAAAAAACGTGTTTTCCTTTCATTGATACACCATCAATTCATAAACAGCAATTCCACGCATTTTCTCAATATGACATGCTAGTTAAAGACTTATCCTTACCTTGGTGAGTGTTGGGTTTGGTCTTTGGTAACTTCGCAAGTTCCACCGACACCGCCTCCAACTTTAGGATTTTTCCTCATTCCCACCATATAACACAATGTTAGTCATTTATTCTAAATAACACATAAACAACTCATATTGCATCTTTAACCATACAAGAGATTTAACACATTTTCAATGTTTCTAAAATATTTCATTATAAGTTTACAAACATCTAAAACATACATATTCATCTCATATTTCAACATTAGAGTGCATACTCATCTTCTACATCTGACATTTTACCCATTTTCCTCTTTAACCACATTTTCATTTTAGGGTTGTGGGGTTTTCATGAATCAACCCACAAACCCTTTCCATTCTTGAAATACCAACTCTACACCAAGAGTTTACAAGAAAAAAACAACATAAAACAAACCATAACTCAAAAGGATGAGTTTCCATGATTTCCCACCTTTTGAGAAGAGACCCATCATACCCAAAACAAGTTTCAAAGGGAGAAGGAGAGTTAAAATCATGAGATTTACCTCTTCTCAAGCTTCTATATGATTCTCAAGACTCATTGCTCTTGAAAATGCTATTTTCTCTCACTTTTCTCTAAGTTTTATCCCTAAAATGTGTTTGGGGTTCCCAATTTAATGTAACAGCGTCGTGTTCTCGCTCAAGCGAGCCCATTCTCGCTCAAGCGAGAAAATCCCGCCCATTATAAAAAATCAGATCTGACCCTCTCGCTCAAGCGAGGATCCTCTCGCTCAAGCGAGGATCCTCTCGCTCAAGCGAGGATCTTACAGCCTCTACAGCCTCATAGTGCCACTTCTCGCCCATGCGAGACAACTCTCGCTCAGGCGAGCCAACTCTCGCTCAAGCGAGACAATTCTCTCTCGGGCGAGAATTCTTCAGTATAGCCAGGATTCCACTCACCTAGGTGAGCCTCTCTCGCCCAGACGACATCTTTCTCGCTCAAGCGAGACTCCCAGAACTGACACTATAATTTATAACCTTAATTTCAAGGTGTCACTGTCTACGCTATTAAATCATGTTGACATTCTACTACGCTGACAAAGACACACATAGACAGCGTCCAAAAGCGCTATTAAAACTCTAAAATGGGTGTTGTTCAACGGTAACTTTGGCGTAGTGAAGCTTTTCTGATCAAGTCTTTTGTGTCTCGTATGTGTATTGTCTGATCTTATCTTCTTTAGTAGATGATCTTCAACGACTTCATAGATGTTCCATCAGTCTCTGAAAATTATTAGTTTAGAGTTAGCTTTCAATGTAATGAGTTATATCGAGTATTGATACTGAGAATAACATAATGGTAAAATATGATGTGTCTTAAACCATATTCAGAGGTTCAATAATTATGTTTGATCCTCTATATCTGCTTGGTGAAATATATCTATCTTTTAACAAGGGTCCTCCAAAAAATGTTGTGTAGTAGATTTTTCAAGAACACGAGATTAACAAAAGTAACACAAGAAGGGATTGAATTCTGTTTGTAAAGTTTAAAATAAACTTTAAAACATTTTTGGCAGAAATAACAATTCTAATCACAAAATAAATCAAACAATTGACACGTTTGTTATTCACAATAATTTTTAGAAAACTATATCGTCAAAAATTTAAACAAAGTTCGAAAAAAGAACTTATAGATAACATAAAATCGAAACTCCTAAGATTAAAAAGTAGTTATAAAAACGTAAACAAAAAATCAATTTAGAGATGGAGAAATGAAACATGTATTTATATCTGTTCAATCAAAATTGTAGGAAACGTTTTTTTGGCAACACCGAAATTCACATTGATCATGTAAATAAGTATTCTTTGCACACTTAACCTATGTAGGCTCTACAAAAAATTTATAACCAAATGTTAGTATGTTAGTATTTTATGGTATGTGGAAATTTAACCTTCAACATCCTTATTACTTTATTCTTTAATCCATATATTCTTACCATTTTGCCATCTTATGACTCTGATGTATGTTGTACAAATAAGTATTGTTTTGCACAGTGTCTTCATGCTACTAGATGTGATATTGTTATTTGTACAACAAAATGGTATAGAAAATAATAATGGGTTTGAATATGTTTTGCAAAAAATTAAAATTTCATTAAGAGATCTCTATGAGAATATAAAATTGTTTAATGTTTGGGTTTAGATAAAAATACAAAAATTTAAAGAATTTTATTTTCATTAGCTTCTATTACATATATCTAAAACTAATCATTTTACAAATAATTCATCTGCTTCTGCTTCGCTTTTGATTAAATGTAAATTAAAAAACTTGTGCTTCTACCATTTTTTTCTATTTTAATTTTTTGAAATATTATCTGAACGATTGTAAGTTCTTATTTTTAAAACATAAAAATGTTTTTTCTTCTTCTTACAAATCAAGTACAATAAATAAGGTCCTTCTGGAGCTTAGGTAAATGACATAATTCATGTTTTGTTTTCGGCCCTAGTTGTTTTCATATTATGCATACGTTGAGAGGTGGGTGGGGTGCATAGGCCAAAGGAACATCGTGTCACGCCTCACAAATGTAATCAAAGATTCGCATACCATCGTCCATAAGGATTATCGTGGTGAAAGTAGAGTCGAATCATGCACATGTACACGCCACTTATATTTTGATAGGAATGAAACAAAATATTCTTCAGTATTAGATTCTCCAGTATTATTTGATTATAAAATCTAAATCCTTAAAATAATTTTATTAACAAATGTCAGGATATCTTCTAATACAGGAGATGATACATAATCATAGGAACACATAACTAGTAATGAGTCAGACTCCTCTCTATTGTTTTAGATGATAGTTATGTGAAAATACATATAAAAATTAAAAGACAATTACATTTATATCATTTTATTTATATTACATTTTTATTCTTAAAAATACACTACAAAATAGAACTGTAATTTCCGGTGATGAAAATGAGTGTGACTCATATTTCCCCACCCCTTTATTGAGTTGGAACTCAACGTGTACGTGGGTAGGGACCTTACAGTGCACCTTATGTGTGCAAAAGTTGGATGGTCCAGTTTATCCTTTTCTTGATTCTAAAATCAGTTTAAATCCTTTTGGAAATTACCTCTTCTGTGAGCTCTTCAATGAACAAGTACATGGTTATATATACACACTCTAAGATCATATAAACAATTTCATCTATGAAACAACCTTATTATGCAACTTATTGGTTCATGCAACTTGACAAGTCTCAATTATGTAACCATTAAAAAATTCATCTAATAGATGTAAAATATAGTTACTTTAGGATTTTGGTTGTAAGATTGTTAATTTAATTTTTGAGTGAAACATACAATTAAGTCTCCAACGCTATTTACTCTATACAATAATTTCTTGACTATAAAATAGAAGAGTTGCATAAAATTCAATATATCATGTTATACTTTTTTTCTCTTCAACTATGTAACTCTTGTAAAATAATTGTACAAAGTGCTATACAACTTTGTGCAGTCGTCCTTACATATTTTACTTTTCTATTTTTTACACAAAGCAATCCTTGTTAGATGTTATTGGAAGCTTGTGCAAGGTTAGATGAATAGAAGTTTCATAACCAACAAGATGTTGATCCAGTGATATACGGTTCCACTAGACTCCAGAAAGACCAAAAGGTTAAAGGTTCAATTTCTGAAAGCGACATTTGTTGGAAGATTAAACAGATACTCCTGGTAGTACTAAAAAATAGAAGTGTCACATTTGGTAGATTATATTTTTGCCTACATTATGTACATCTTATTTTTTAGTGAATTGGAAAAAATTCACATTAGGTAGAAGTGTTAGAATTCTCTTTATTAATTGGTGAAATACCAATCCTAGAATCTTCAATCTTATGATTCTCACACATTATGTAAAACAAGGATACAAAGTCATACATGAATCCATGTTCTTAAATCTGTTCCTTTGCGTATGCCTTCGTAGAGAGGTTTTGGTATGCTGATTTTCCTCAACCAAATCCTTGATTCCTCTTGGGACATTTGTTTTCTCTCTGATGGGGAGAGATGAAAACTGTGTTTTGATTTGGTGTATTGGAGACCATAACCTTCCTGATGTGTTAACTTAATAAGGTTCCAATTATTCCCTATTGGCTAACTACTTTAGGTATCCACTCATGAAGTCCATATTCATTTTCAGTTTATTTTAGAAGTCACAATGGTTGTCAGTAATAAAATCACTTATTTTATAACCCTGGAAATAAATAGCCGATATAATTGTATAAATATATGATGCCCACCTTAATTAGAAATTATGAATTTCTAACAATCTCCCACTTGGGCTTTATATTTTCTTGAACCAATTATATCACATATTCTTTAGGCGCGCTTCCATATGCTATTTATATTTAGATTTCTCCTTAATACAATCTGGTCCATCTTATATATCAATTATGGAACCACCGCAATGTTCATCACATATAAGCGTGACTCGATCACGATGATCACCACATTAATATATTTAATGACATAGATCAAATATGGATGAGTGACATGGAAAATTTCATGCAATGTGATCTCAAACATGTCTATTTCCAACTGATCCTTCTTTAATCTTTAGTGAGATCAATCCAAAAGTCTTTAATTGCAACACAATAGTTACAATAAATACATTCAAAATGGAACAACAAACCATCAACTTTATTATGCATAAAAAATGTGTATAACAACCAAAGTAAATCATAAAACATATAGACTCCCACTGAACTAAGGTATCTTAAGGAACAACACCCATATGAGCAACATTCTCGTGAGAGACTTTAGGTTCCAGACCCTTAGTCAGTGGATCAGCTAGCATAAAATTTGTCCTTATATGTTCTATGAAAATTTGTCCATTTTGAATACTTTCTTTAACAACTAGAAACTTGATGTCAATAAATTTTGACTTTGTAGAACTCCTATTATTATTGGAGTAAAGAACTGCGGACTTGTTGTCACAATAAATCTTCAGTGGTCTTTCAATACCATCGACCACACGTAATCTAGTGACAAAATTCCGCAACCATATGTCATGGTCTGATGTCTCAAAACAAGCCATAAACTCCACAGCCTTGGTTGAAGGAGCTATGTGTGTATGTTTAGCAGACATCCAAGAGATAACACCTCCAACCAACACATGCCCAGAGGTGGAGCGTCTGCTGTCTTGACATCCAGCAAAATCGGAGTCTGAATACCCAATGATCTCTAAATTCTCAGACCTCCAATAAGTGAGTATGTATTCCTTTGTTCTCTTAAAGTAACGTATAACACATTTGACTGCCTTCCAGTGATGTATTACAGGATTGCTCATATATCTTCCCAAAACTCCCACAACAAATGTTATATCGGGGCGTGTGAAAACTTGAGCATACATTAGACTTCCTAATGCCGATGCATAAGGAGTCTTTTGCATCTCGTATCGTTCAAGGTCATTTTTATTGGCACTTTTCGAGACTAAACTTGTCTCCCTTAGCTATAGGGGTATCTCTTGGTTTACTATCTTTCATGTCAAATCTATCTAGGACTTTATCAATATAGCTTTCTTGTGACAACCTTTAGATACCTTGAGAGCGATCTCTTAGTATCTGAATGCCTAATATAAAAGAAGATTCCCCAAGATCTTTCATTTCGAGATTCTTTGTTAGAAATCTCTTGGTCTCATACAATAGTTCCATATCACTGCTCGCAAGTAGTATATCATCGACATATAATATCAGGAATATAAATTTACTCCCACTGAACTTGTGGTACACACAATCTTCAACTTTATTTGCCTCAAAACCATACGAGGTAATAACTTGATGAAACTTGTGATTCCACTGACGAGAGGCTTGTTTAAGGCCATAGATGAATTTCTTTAATTTGCACACCATAAATTTTGAGCCAATTGATTCAAAGTTTTCTGGTTGAAGCATATATATTGTTTCTTTAATGTCACCATTTAGAAACGTAGTCTTAACATCCATCTGATGTAGCTCTAAATTAAAATGAGCTACTAGTTCCAATATTATTCTAAAAGAATCCTTCAAAGATATTGGAGAGAAGGTTTCTTTATAATCAATGTCTTCTTTCTGAGTGTAGCCTTTAGCAACTAGACGTACTTTATATCTGTCAATATTACCTTTTGAATCCCTCTTGGTTTTAAATATCCATTTTCAACCAATAGGTTTCGCACCTTCAAGTAAATCGACAAGATCCCAAACATCATTATCATGCATAGACTTTATCTCATTCTTCATGGCATCAATCCACTTTTGAGAGTTAGAACCTTTCATGGCTTGACAGAGGTTCAATGAATTATCCTCTGTTAACTCGATGTCATCCTCGTGTTCTTGAAGAAAAACAATATAATCATCTAAAATTGCATTACTCCTCTCTCTAGTGGATCTCCTTAATGACACTTCTACTTCTAGAGGTTGTTGAATTTGCTCTGAATGTACTTCAGCGAGAACCTCATTGTTGTCTTGCTCTGAAATATTGTGAGGAATAATATTCTGAACATTTTGTTCTACTACCGAAGTTGTTCCTTGAATGGTAATAGGCATAAGAACTTGTTCACCATTAGTGACAGATTCTTCCTCAAAGACAACATTCATTATGTTTTCTTCCATCCCAAAATCAACTTCCTCAAGAAATCACACATTTCCCATCTCAAAGAAGAGTCTTGTTGTAGGATCATAAAATTTAGAGCCCCGTGAACTTTCGGTATAGCCAACAAAGTAACAGCTAACTGCTCTTGAGTCCAATTTCCTTTCATGTGGCCTATAAGGCCGCACCTCAGCTGGACAATGTAACGACCCGATTTCTACCCTTGAAATTTTTTTCATTCATTTTAATTCCCTCTTACATACATTCATCATCTTACTTAAAACCTTCAGGAATCATTCCTTAGAAATACTCTTTACACCTATTATATTATCATATAATTTAAATTGCGGAAAAACATAATTCATTCATTATTATTCCCATTGGGTACTAAGAGCCCAAAAGTTATAATACTCCAAATATAACAATACCCATGGTTACGAATACCCAAATAAATGTCAGCCATGGTTACAATCATTCAAATCCACAAGTAGTCATTTAAAGTACAAAAACGCAAATAGTGCATCCAACGTCTAAAGCTCCTAAAGCTCCCGAACTAGCATACTCCATTCGTCTATTTACCTGCAATGGGATTATCAATGACAAAAGTACAAAACACACAAAGGAGTAAGTCGTTAATTCAATAAACGTCATTATAAGATAATCCACATTAGAAAAAGGGTTAGTAAACCATTTTCGAAATTCATTTTGTCTTGCTGCATAACTTGAGCCAAAGTCGCTACACCCCTCAGGGTTAGCTAAAAGCAGAATCTCGTTTCTCTTAAAACAAATCACGCTTATATACTCAAGCCAGAGTTTACGCTTCTATACTCAAGCCAGAGTCGCTAACCATTCATGGTCGGCTAAAACATATTTTCATTTCATCGATCTCCTCATAAATCATTTTCATGCTTCTATACTCAAGCCAGAGTGTATGCTTCTATACTCAAGCCAGAGTGTATGCTTCTATACTCAAGCCAGAGTGTATGCTTCTATACTCAAGCCAAAGTGTATGCTTCTATACTCAAGCCAGAGTTGCTAACCATTCATGGTCGGCTAAAACAATATTTTCCTTTCATCGATCTCCTCATAAATCATTTTCATGCTTCTATACTCAAGCCAGAGTGTATGCTTCTATACTCAAGCCAGAGTCGCTAACCATTCATGGTCGGCTAAAACATATTTTCCTTTCATCGATCTCCTCATAAATCATTTTCATGCTTCTATACTCAAGCCAGAGTGTAAGCTTCTATACTCAAGCCAGAGTGTATGCTTCTATACTCAAGCCAGAGTGTATGCTTCTATACTCAAGCCAGAGTCGCTAACCATTCATGGTCGGCTAAAACATATTTTCCTTTCATCGATCTCCTCATAAATCATTTTCATGCTTCTATACTCAAGCCAGAGTGTATGCTTCTATACTCAAGCCAGAGTGTATGCTTCTATACTCAAGCCAGAGTGTATGCTTCTATACTCAAGCCAGAGTGTATGCTTCTATACTCAAGCCAGAGTGTATGCTTCTATACTCAAGCCAGAGTCGCTAACCATTCATGGTCGGCTAAACCATATTTTCCTTTCATCGATCTCCTCATAAATCATTTTCATGCTTCTATACTCAAGCCAGAGTGTATGCTTCTATACTCAAGCCAGAGTGTATGCTTCTATACTCAAGCCAGAGTGTATGCTTCTATACTCAAGCCAGAGTGTATGCTTCTATACTCAAGCCAGAGTGTATGCTTCTATACTCAAGCCAGAGTCGCTAACCATTCATGGTCGGCTAAAACATATTTTCCTTTCATCGATCTCCTCATAAATCATTTTCATGCTTCTATACTCAAGTCAGAGTGTATGCTTCTATACTCAAGCCAGAGTGTATGCTTCTATACTCAAGCCAGAGTGTATGCTTCTATACTCAAGCCAGAGTCGCTAACCATTCATGGTCGGCTAAAAATATATTTTCTTTTCATCGAATTCACCATCAATCATTCCCTGTAAATCCACGCCATCTTTAGTATAAACACACCCATATATGTTTATGCTAAACACGTGATTTACAATATAATTATGGCATAACCCGTAAACACACACATTTTCCTTTTCCGTAAATTTACATCTTCTTTAATATAAACACACTCATATATGTTTATATTAAATGCGTAATGTACAACTTAGTCTTTGCATAACCAGAACATATACCTTTTCTATTTCAAATGCAAAATTAAAGACTTATCCTTACCTTGGTAAGTATTGGGGTTCGGTTCTTGGCAACTTCTCTAGTTCTACCGACACCACCTCCAACCTTAGGATCTTTCCTCATCCCACCACATAACACAATGTTAGTCATTTATTCCAAATATCACATAAACAACTTATATTGCATCATTTAATCATACAAAATATTCATCATCAATATTCAACCATCTAAAACATGCATAACATCTCATATTTCAATATTTGGGGGTAAACTCATCTTCTACCTCTAGCATTTTACTCATTCTCTCCTTTTACCACATTTTCACTTTTAGGGTTTTTGGGGTTTTCATGAATCAACCCACAACCCTTTCCATTCTTGAGATATTATCTCTAAACCAAGAGTTTACAAGATAAAAACAACATAAAACGAACCATAACTCTAAAGAATGAGTTTCCATGGTTTCTCATGTTTTGAAAATAAATCCAACATACCCAAAACAAGTTAGAGAGGAAGAAGAAGAGTTAGTAACAAGAGGTTTACCTCTTCTCAAGCTCCAAGATGAGTCCTAAGGCTCCTTGCTCTTGAAAAGCTCTCCTGTCTCTCTTCTCTTCGAAGTTCTAACCCTAAAATGTGTTTTGGGTTTCTATTTTATAGACACTGATAAGTGTAATTGATTACAAGTATAGTGTAATCGATTACACTGTGTAAATTATAGAGGCATCGTCGCTATGTAATCGATTACCAACATGGTGTAATCGATTACATTAATACGATGTAATCGATTACCAGAAGTGTGTAATCGATTACATTAATACTATGTAATCGATTACCAACATGGTGTAATCGATTACATTATGTCAGATGTACATATCTGATGCTTTTAATCATCGTGTAATCGATTACCAGGAGTGTGTAATCGATTACCAGGAGTGTGTAATCGATTACCAGTAGTGTGTAATCGATTACACTGTGTCAACAGCCCAAAATTTCCATTTCTCGCCCAGGCGAGAATCCTCCAGTATAGTCCAGGATTTCACCCTCCCATGTGATCCTTTTTCGCTCAGGCGAGAATCTCTCGATCAAGCGAGGCTTCCAGGACTAATACTATATTTTTAAAGATTAAAATTTGGGGTGTTACAGACAACCCCAAATGTGCAAGTGTTTTAAGCTTGGTATTTTACAAGTCCAAAGCTCATATGGAGTTTTGTTAACTGCTTTAGTTGGCGTCCTATTAAGGATATAAACTGTGATCTTTAAAGTTTCCCCTAAACAGACTCTGGGAAGGAAGAATGATTAATCATACTTCTCACCATATACTTAAGAGTTCAGTTTAGTCCCTCAGCAACACCATCCATAATAGGTTTGTCTGGCATAGTGTATTGCAGAACAATTCCATTTTCGCTTAGTAAAAAATGCAAATAGCTCTTTCATAGCATCCTTATTGTTCTTTCTATTCTTATTCTGAGATGTCATAACCAAATGAGCACTTTCAATTTTATCTCTCTGCAGTATCTCTCTCTCTTGAGTGTTATAGCTCACTTTGAATTTTCCAAAGTGTGTAGGAAGCGAGATCAAAACCAAGTGCACGAGCAAGTCTTCACCAAGCTCTAACTTTAGTGACTTGAGTTTTAATACAAGATTAGACATCTCCATAATGTACTCCCTTATTTTTCATTTGCTTCATACCTTATGGAGATGAGTTTAGCCAAAAGGCTACTCGTCTCTGCCTTTTTCATTTTTGGCAAAGTATTGTTCTATTTCTTCAAGGAATTTCCTTGCATTTTGACTCTCAGAAATAGAGCCCGGAAACACTTCTGGAATAGAGCGTTTCATGATCATTAGACACAATCGATTAGAGTGTTCTCATTTCTAAATTTTAACCTCATCGAGGTTTTCCGGAGTAGAAATAGGTTTCTCCAAACGAAGTGTCAGGTCTAAATCCATACAGCCGAGAATAATCTCTACGGCTTCCTTCCAGACCTTAAAATGTGTCTCGTTCAGTAATGGGATGTTGTTAATTTAAGCAGAAATATTTGCAGTACTAGTAAAAGACACTGAATCAAGTAAAACAAACAACAAAATAAATTGCAATCATTCTTACAATAAACTCACATCAAGTTTAATCCTTAAAATCCAATGGGACACATCACGAATTACCTAGTACAACATTAATATTCAGTCTTTAGACAAAAAATATTAACTTGTAAGTGATACACTCAATGTGGTAATCAAATATTGATAATCAGTCCTGTAAAACAATAAACCTTTCTTTAGACCGACTTACTATTCACATGGAAAACTATATGATTATCACATATTTATTACCACAGGTATGTTTATAATTTTGGCCAAATAGTAGTCTTTCTTTGGGCAAATCATTATTCGCATAAAAATGCAAACATACAATTAACTTGATATTCCATATTCATTCATAATGAAATTCTTGTTGTAATGGTCAAACATTGATCATAATGCATGTCAAAAAATAAAGCATTCTTTGGACTGATTTATCATTCACATTTGCAACCATATAATTATCACATGTTTATCATCACATGTGTGTATATAATCCGGCCAAATAATAATCTTCCTTTGGGCCGATAAATACTCGCATGAATATATATACGCACTTGCATTTGACATTTATTATGAACAATTTACACAAAAGATGTCACTTTGGTGACGTCTTATTTCTATAAGTTCACTTAAAAAAAAGGTCAAACAATCTTATAATCCAAAAAGACAGTCATGTAATATATATAAAACAAGACATGTTCACATAATAGACTCATCACAAGATACCTAGCACAACATCAATTTCTAGTCTTTGGACAGAGAAAATCAATTTGCAAGTGGTACTCTCAGTGCAATGATCAATATTAACAATTAGTTCTGTCAAACAATAACTTTTCTTTGGACCGACTATTATTCACATGAAAAAAAAACTTTATAATTGTTACACATTTATCATCACAGGTATGTTATTATTTGGCCAAATTGTGTCTTCCTTTGGGCCGAACACAATTCACATAAATAATCGCATACTCATCTGTGTAATTTCAATCAATTTCCACAACATTGGTTACTTTGGCAACATATTGCATCAACTGATTCCAAATCAAATATGTTCATACATATCTTAAACACATATAGTATATATTTGATCAAATCATAATTATATATATAACATATATGCACATTTTCAGATTACATAATATACCAATGTATAACATATATATATATATATATATATATATATCAACTTTAATCAGTAATTCCAGACATCACAACAACCTCAAGCTGGAAACAATTATATATGTATATATGTACCTTTCAATTCGCAATATGTATACAAGGCCATGAATTTCATATTGTATATCTATAAAATAAAAAACACGTCTTAACTCATATATACCTTAGAAATATACTTTAACAAATTGCAAAAATTGTGAAGTGACAAAAATCAATATCCAACAATAATCCGTTAGTGCACATAATATACATATTGCTTAACAGAGTCATAAAAGTTAATGTAATGTCCATGCACAGATATAAATACATACTTCAACACATGTTACAAGGATTCATAATACAAATTACACATGATTCAAATAAGTGGAAACATATAAGAGTTATTCTCATTATTCATAAATACCCAATATTTTTTTATAACCATAGTGGAAGCATGAAAATCTCTCAAATTTGAAATTAGGGTTCATAAAAATTGGGGAATTAATACCTTTAATGGATAATCATAAAATTCAGAACCTAGTGTTTTGATACCACTTGTTAGAATTCTCTTTATTAATTGGTGAAATATCAATCCTAGAATCTTCAATCTTATGATTCTCACACATTATGTAAAACAATGATACAAAGTCATACCTGAATCCATGCTCAAATCTGTTCCATTGCGTATGCCTTCGTAAAGAGGTTTTGGTATGATGATTTTCCTCAACCAAATCCTTGATTCCTCTTGGGACCTTCATTTTCTCTCTGATGGAGATAGATGAAAACTGTGTTTTGATTTAGTGTATTGGGGACCATAACCTTCCTGATGTGTTAACTTAATAGGGTTCCCAATATTCCCTATGAGTTAACTACTTTGGATATCCATTCATGAAGCCCATATTCATTTTCAGTTTATTTTAGAAGTCACAATGGTTGTCAGTAATAAAATCACTTATTTTATAACCCTGGAAATAAATAGCCGATATAATTGTATAAATATATGATGTCCACCTTAATTAGAAATTATGAATTTCTAACAATCTCCCACTTGGGCTTTATATTTTCTTGAACCAATTATATCACATATTCTTTAGGCGCGCTTCCATATGCTATTTATATTTAGATTTCTCCTTAATACAATCTGGTCCATCTTATATATCAATTATGGAACCACCGCAATGTTCATCACATATAAGCGTGACTCGATCACGATGATCACCACATTAATATATTTAATGACATAGATCAAATATGGATGAGTGACATGGAAAATTTCATGCAATGTGATCTCAAACATGTCTATTTCCAACTGATCCTTCTTTAATCTTTAGTGAGATCAATCCAAAAGTCTTTAATTGCAACACAATAGTTACAATAAATACATTCAAAATGGAACAACAAACCATCAACTTTATTATGCATAAAAAATGTGTATAACAACCAAAGTAAATCATAAAACATATAGACTCCCACTGAACTAAGGTATCTTAAGGAACAACACCCATATGAGCAACATTCTCGTGAGAGACTTTAGGTTCCAGACCCTTAGTCAGTGGATCAGCTAGCATAAAATTTGTCCTTATATGTTCTATGAAAATTTGTCCATTTTGAATACTTTCTTTAACAACTAGAAACTTGATGTCAATAAATTTTGACTTTGTAGAACTCCTATTATTATTGGAGTAAAGAACTGCGGACTTGTTGTCACAATAAATCTTCAGTGGTCTTTCAATACCATCGACCACACGTAATCTAGTGACAAAATTCCGCAACCATATGTCATGGTCTGATGTCTCAAAACAAGCCATAAACTCCACAGCCTTGGTTGAAGGAGCTATGTGTGTATGTTTAGCAGACATCCAAGAGATAACACCTCCAACCAACACATGCCCAGAGGTGGAGCGTCTGCTGTCTTGACATCCAGCAAAATCGGAGTCTGAATACCCAATGATCTCTAAATTCTCAGACCTCCAATAAGTGAGTATGTATTCCTTTGTTCTCTTAAAGTAACGTATAACACATTTGACTGCCTTCCAGTGATGTATTACAGGATTGCTCATATATCTTCCCAAAACTCCCACAACAAATGTTATATCGGGGCGTGTGAAAACTTGAGCATACATTAGACTTCCTAATGCCGATGCATAAGGAGTCTTTTGCATCTCGTATCGTTCAAGGTCATTTTTATTGGCACTTTTCGAGACTAAACTTGTCTCCCTTAGCTATAGGGGTATCTCTTGGTTTACTATCTTTCATGTCAAATCTATCTAGGACTTTATCAATATAGCTTTCTTGTGACAACCTTTAGATACCTTGAGAGCGATCTCTTAGTATCTGAATGCCTAATATAAAAGAAGATTCCCCAAGATCTTTCATTTCGAGATTCTTTGTTAGAAATCTCTTGGTCTCATACAATAGTTCCATATCACTGCTCGCAAGTAGTATATCATCGACATATAATATCAGGAATATAAATTTACTCCCACTGAACTTGTGGTACACACAATCTTCAACTTTATTTGCCTCAAAACCATACGAGGTAATAACTTGATGAAACTTGTGATTCCACTGACGAGAGGCTTGTTTAAGGCCATAGATGAATTTCTTTAATTTGCACACCATAAATTTTGAGCCAATTGATTCAAAGTTTTCTGGTTGAAGCATATATATTGTTTCTTTAATGTCACCATTTAGAAACGTAGTCTTAACATCCATCTGATGTAGCTCTAAATTAAAATGAGCTACTAGTTCCAATATTATTCTAAAAGAATCCTTCAAAGATATTGGAGAGAAGGTTTCTTTATAATCAATGTCTTCTTTCTGAGTGTAGCCTTTAGCAACTAGACGTACTTTATATCTGTCAATATTACCTTTTGAATCCCTCTTGGTTTTAAATATCCATTTTCAACCAATAGGTTTCGCACCTTCAAGTAAATCGACAAGATCCCAAACATCATTATCATGCATAGACTTTATCTCATTCTTCATGGCATCAATCCACTTTTGAGAGTTAGAACCTTTCATGGCTTGACAGAGGTTCAATGAATTATCCTCTGTTAACTCGATGTCATCCTCGTGTTCTTGAAGAAAAACAATATAATCATCTAAAATTGCATTACTCCTCTCTCTAGTGGATCTCCTTAATGACACTTCTACTTCTAGAGGTTGTTGAATTTGCTCTGAATGTACTTCAGCGAGAACCTCATTGTTGTCTTGCTCTGAAATATTGTGAGGAATAATATTCTGAACATTTTGTTCTACTACCGAAGTTGTTCCTTGAATGGTAATAGGCATAAGAACTTGTTCACCATTAGTGACAGATTCTTCCTCAAAGACAACATTCATTATGTTTTCTTCCATCCCAAAATCAACTTCCTCAAGAAATCACACATTTCCCATCTCAAAGAAGAGTCTTGTTGTAGGATCATAAAATTTAGAGCCCCGTGAACTTTCGGTATAGCCAACAAAGTAACAGCTAACTGCTCTTGAGTCCAATTTCCTTTCATGTGGCCTATAAGGCCGCACCTCAGCTGGACAATGTAACGACCCGATTTCTACCCTTGAAATTTTTTTCATTCATTTTAATTCCCTCTTACATACATTCATCATCTTACTTAAAACCTTCAGGAATCATTCCTTAGAAATACTCTTTACACCTATTATATTATCATATAATTTAAATTGCGGAAAAACATAATTCATTCATTATTATTCCCATTGGGTACTAAGAGCCCAAAAGTTATAATACTCCAAATATAACAATACCCATGGTTACGAATACCCAAATAAATGTCAGCCATGGTTACAATCATTCAAATCCACAAGTAGTCATTTAAAGTACAAAAACGCAAATAGTGCATCCAACGTCTAAAGCTCCTAAAGCTCCCGAACTAGCATACTCCATTCGTCTATTTACCTGCAATGGGATTATCAATGACAAAAGTACAAAACACACAAAGGAGTAAGTCGTTAATTCAATAAACGTCATTATAAGATAATCCACATTAGAAAAAGGGTTAGTAAACCATTTTCGAAATTCATTTTGTCTTGCTGCATAACTTGAGCCAAAGTCGCTACACCCCTCAGGGTTAGCTAAAAGCAGAATCTCGTTTCTCTTAAAACAAATCACGCTTATATACTCAAGCCAGAGTTTACGCTTCTATACTCAAGCCAGAGTCGCTAACCATTCATGGTCGGCTAAAACATATTTTCATTTCATCGATCTCCTCATAAATCATTTTCATGCTTCTATACTCAAGCCAGAGTGTATGCTTCTATACTCAAGCCAGAGTGTATGCTTCTATACTCAAGCCAGAGTGTATGCTTCTATACTCAAGCCAAAGTGTATGCTTCTATACTCAAGCCAGAGTTGCTAACCATTCATGGTCGGCTAAAACAATATTTTCCTTTCATCGATCTCCTCATAAATCATTTTCATGCTTCTATACTCAAGCCAGAGTGTATGCTTCTATACTCAAGCCAGAGTCGCTAACCATTCATGGTCGGCTAAAACATATTTTCCTTTCATCGATCTCCTCATAAATCATTTTCATGCTTCTATACTCAAGCCAGAGTGTAAGCTTCTATACTCAAGCCAGAGTGTATGCTTCTATACTCAAGCCAGAGTGTATGCTTCTATACTCAAGCCAGAGTCGCTAACCATTCATGGTCGGCTAAAACATATTTTCCTTTCATCGATCTCCTCATAAATCATTTTCATGCTTCTATACTCAAGCCAGAGTGTATGCTTCTATACTCAAGCCAGAGTGTATGCTTCTATACTCAAGCCAGAGTGTATGCTTCTATACTCAAGCCAGAGTGTATGCTTCTATACTCAAGCCAGAGTGTATGCTTCTATACTCAAGCCAGAGTCGCTAACCATTCATGGTCGGCTAAACCATATTTTCCTTTCATCGATCTCCTCATAAATCATTTTCATGCTTCTATACTCAAGCCAGAGTGTATGCTTCTATACTCAAGCCAGAGTGTATGCTTCTATACTCAAGCCAGAGTGTATGCTTCTATACTCAAGCCAGAGTGTATGCTTCTATACTCAAGCCAGAGTGTATGCTTCTATACTCAAGCCAGAGTCGCTAACCATTCATGGTCGGCTAAAACATATTTTCCTTTCATCGATCTCCTCATAAATCATTTTCATGCTTCTATACTCAAGTCAGAGTGTATGCTTCTATACTCAAGCCAGAGTGTATGCTTCTATACTCAAGCCAGAGTGTATGCTTCTATACTCAAGCCAGAGTCGCTAACCATTCATGGTCGGCTAAAAATATATTTTCTTTTCATCGAATTCACCATCAATCATTCCCTGTAAATCCACGCCATCTTTAGTATAAACACACCCATATATGTTTATGCTAAACACGTGATTTACAATATAATTATGGCATAACCCGTAAACACACACATTTTCCTTTTCCGTAAATTTACATCTTCTTTAATATAAACACACTCATATATGTTTATATTAAATGCGTAATGTACAACTTAGTCTTTGCATAACCAGAACATATACCTTTTCTATTTCAAATGCAAAATTAAAGACTTATCCTTACCTTGGTAAGTATTGGGGTTCGGTTCTTGGCAACTTCTCTAGTTCTACCGACACCACCTCCAACCTTAGGATCTTTCCTCATCCCACCACATAACACAATGTTAGTCATTTATTCCAAATATCACATAAACAACTTATATTGCATCATTTAATCATACAAAATATTCATCATCAATATTCAACCATCTAAAACATGCATAACATCTCATATTTCAATATTTGGGGGTAAACTCATCTTCTACCTCTAGCATTTTACTCATTCTCTCCTTTTACCACATTTTCACTTTTAGGGTTTTTGGGGTTTTCATGAATCAACCCACAACCCTTTCCATTCTTGAGATATTATCTCTAAACCAAGAGTTTACAAGATAAAAACAACATAAAACGAACCATAACTCTAAAGAATGAGTTTCCATGGTTTCTCATGTTTTGAAAATAAATCCAACATACCCAAAACAAGTTAGAGAGGAAGAAGAAGAGTTAGTAACAAGAGGTTTACCTCTTCTCAAGCTCCAAGATGAGTCCTAAGGCTCCTTGCTCTTGAAAAGCTCTCCTGTCTCTCTTCTCTTCGAAGTTCTAACCCTAAAATGTGTTTTGGGTTTCTATTTTATAGACACTGATAAGTGTAATTGATTACAAGTATAGTGTAATCGATTACACTGTGTAAATTATAGAGGCATCGTCGCTATGTAATCGATTACCAACATGGTGTAATCGATTACATTAATACGATGTAATCGATTACCAGAAGTGTGTAATCGATTACATTAATACTATGTAATCGATTACCAACATGGTGTAATCGATTACATTATGTCAGATGTACATATCTGATGCTTTTAATCATCGTGTAATCGATTACCAGGAGTGTGTAATCGATTACCAGGAGTGTGTAATCGATTACCAGTAGTGTGTAATCGATTACACTGTGTCAACAGCCCAAAATTTCCATTTCTCGCCCAGGCGAGAATCCTCCAGTATAGTCCAGGATTTCACCCTCCCATGTGATCCTTTTTCGCTCAGGCGAGAATCTCTCGATCAAGCGAGGCTTCCAGGACTAATACTATATTTTTAAAGATTAAAATTTGGGGTGTTACAGACAACCCCAAATGTGCAAGTGTTTTAAGCTTGGTATTTTACAAGTCCAAAGCTCATATGGAGTTTTGTTAACTGCTTTAGTTGGCGTCCTATTAAGGATATAAACTGTGATCTTTAAAGTTTCCCCTAAACAGACTCTGGGAAGGAAGAATGATTAATCATACTTCTCACCATATACTTAAGAGTTCAGTTTAGTCCCTCAGCAACACCATCCATAATAGGTTTGTCTGGCATAGTGTATTGCAGAACAATTCCATTTTCGCTTAGTAAAAAATGCAAATAGCTCTTTCATAGCATCCTTATTGTTCTTTCTATTCTTATTCTGAGATGTCATAACCAAATGAGCACTTTCAATTTTATCTCTCTGCAGTATCTCTCTCTCTTGAGTGTTATAGCTCACTTTGAATTTTCCAAAGTGTGTAGGAAGCGAGATCAAAACCAAGTGCACGAGCAAGTCTTCACCAAGCTCTAACTTTAGTGACTTGAGTTTTAATACAAGATTAGACATCTCCATAATGTACTCCCTTATTTTTCATTTGCTTCATACCTTATGGAGATGAGTTTAGCCAAAAGGCTACTCGTCTCTGCCTTTTTCATTTTTGGCAAAGTATTGTTCTATTTCTTCAAGGAATTTCCTTGCATTTTGACTCTCAGAAATAGAGCCCGGAAACACTTCTGGAATAGAGCGTTTCATGATCATTAGACACAATCGATTAGAGTGTTCTCATTTCTAAATTTTAACCTCATCGAGGTTTTCCGGAGTAGAAATAGGTTTCTCCAAACGAAGTGTCAGGTCTAAATCCATACAGCCGAGAATAATCTCTACGGCTTCCTTCCAGACCTTAAAATGTGTCTCGTTCAGTAATGGGATGTTGTTAATTTAAGCAGAAATATTTGCAGTACTAGTAAAAGACACTGAATCAAGTAAAACAAACAACAAAATAAATTGCAATCATTCTTACAATAAACTCACATCAAGTTTAATCCTTAAAATCCAATGGGACACATCACGAATTACCTAGTACAACATTAATATTCAGTCTTTAGACAAAAAATATTAACTTGTAAGTGATACACTCAATGTGGTAATCAAATATTGATAATCAGTCCTGTAAAACAATAAACCTTTCTTTAGACCGACTTACTATTCACATGGAAAACTATATGATTATCACATATTTATTACCACAGGTATGTTTATAATTTTGGCCAAATAGTAGTCTTTCTTTGGGCAAATCATTATTCGCATAAAAATGCAAACATACAATTAACTTGATATTCCATATTCATTCATAATGAAATTCTTGTTGTAATGGTCAAACATTGATCATAATGCATGTCAAAAAATAAAGCATTCTTTGGACTGATTTATCATTCACATTTGCAACCATATAATTATCACATGTTTATCATCACATGTGTGTATATAATCCGGCCAAATAATAATCTTCCTTTGGGCCGATAAATACTCGCATGAATATATATACGCACTTGCATTTGACATTTATTATGAACAATTTACACAAAAGATGTCACTTTGGTGACGTCTTATTTCTATAAGTTCACTTAAAAAAAAGGTCAAACAATCTTATAATCCAAAAAGACAGTCATGTAATATATATAAAACAAGACATGTTCACATAATAGACTCATCACAAGATACCTAGCACAACATCAATTTCTAGTCTTTGGACAGAGAAAATCAATTTGCAAGTGGTACTCTCAGTGCAATGATCAATATTAACAATTAGTTCTGTCAAACAATAACTTTTCTTTGGACCGACTATTATTCACATGAAAAAAAAACTTTATAATTGTTACACATTTATCATCACAGGTATGTTATTATTTGGCCAAATTGTGTCTTCCTTTGGGCCGAACACAATTCACATAAATAATCGCATACTCATCTGTGTAATTTCAATCAATTTCCACAACATTGGTTACTTTGGCAACATATTGCATCAACTGATTCCAAATCAAATATGTTCATACATATCTTAAACACATATAGTATATATTTGATCAAATCATAATTATATATATAACATATATGCACATTTTCAGATTACATAATATACCAATGTATAACATATATATATATATATATATATATCAACTTTAATCAGTAATTCCAGACATCACAACAACCTCAAGCTGGAAACAATTATATATGTATATATGTACCTTTCAATTCGCAATATGTATACAAGGCCATGAATTTCATATTGTATATCTATAAAATAAAAAACACGTCTTAACTCATATATACCTTAGAAATATACTTTAACAAATTGCAAAAATTGTGAAGTGACAAAAATCAATATCCAACAATAATCCGTTAGTGCACATAATATACATATTGCTTAACAGAGTCATAAAAGTTAATGTAATGTCCATGCACAGATATAAATACATACTTCAACACATGTTACAAGGATTCATAATACAAATTACACATGATTCAAATAAGTGGAAACATATAAGAGTTATTCTCATTATTCATAAATACCCAATATTTTTTTATAACCATAGTGGAAGCATGAAAATCTCTCAAATTTGAAATTAGGGTTCATAAAAATTGGGGAATTAATACCTTTAATGGATAATCATAAAATTCAGAACCTAGTGTTTTGATACCACTTGTTAGAATTCTCTTTATTAATTGGTGAAATATCAATCCTAGAATCTTCAATCTTATGATTCTCACACATTATGTAAAACAATGATACAAAGTCATACCTGAATCCATGCTCAAATCTGTTCCATTGCGTATGCCTTCGTAAAGAGGTTTTGGTATGATGATTTTCCTCAACCAAATCCTTGATTCCTCTTGGGACCTTCATTTTCTCTCTAATGGAGATAGATGAAAACTGTGTTTTGATTTAGTGTATTGGGGACCATAACCTTCCTGATGTGTTAACTTAATAGGGTTCCCAATATTCCCTATGAGTTAACTACTTTGGATATCCATTCATGAAGCCCATATTCATTTTCAGTTTATTTTAGAAGTCACAATGGTTGTCAGTAATAAAATCACTTATTTTATAACCCTGAAAATAAATAGCCGATATAATTGTATAAATATATGATGCCCACCTTAATTAGAAATTATGAATTTCTAACAAGAAGTTCTTAAATCTATTGATAAAACTTAAAAGATTGTGTGAATTTGTACAACCCTATACGAGGGATGATGTTAATGAATTGTCATCTCTATTAAATCGAGATAGATACTACATTATTAGTTTTTTGATTAATTCCGATATATGCTCACTCTAATGGAACCTTATCTTTTGAAATATTCTCTTCTAATCTAATCTTCAGCATGCATTCATTCAATAACAACATCAAAACAAATCTGTTGGAAACTTAAAAGATGCTTGGTTAAAGATTTTCAACCACTTTATTTTTCTTCTAGATGGGTTTGTATGATGGCAGGAATAATATCAGTGGGTACTGGAAATTCTTAATTTTTTTTGTCTCAAGTGATTCTACAAAGTTATACTCATGTGATTTATTTGTTTCAACAATTTGGGATGGCAAATATATCTTACCGGTAGACATCCATTAAAATACTTACAATGGGTACCCGCAAAAATAGTTCATAGGCAGGAACGGGTATCATAATACCCACACATATACTCGCAAATAATACAGGTATCAGTTATGCCCAAATACCCATATGCTCACTCAGCATCGTTGCCATCCTAAATATAATACACCTTGTATCACCAATCCAACTTACTCCAGTATCTACTATTCTTAGATTCACTGAATATTATGTTGGAGTATATATATTTGCCCTTCCCTGGTCAAAATAAATTTCTTCACATGGACATGGTAGAAAAAGGCAAAACAAATAATCCAGCACCTTCTAATCTGAAAGCATTTGATAAATTATTTAACTAGGAGAATAAAGTGTCCAGGCACAAAAATAAATTATTTAACTGGGAGAATCTGTTCAATCAATGCCGGTATATGCGCCCTTATCAACAATTAAAAGCGTGTATTGTGGTCAAGTTAGATACAACAATTATCTTAATAATAAAGCTTCTATCCTATTAGTCTAAATAGATTAACGTCATAATATTATATTATATTGATTCAGTTATAAGTATTTCTTTATCAAGTTGGATACATTTGATAAATATTAAATTAAGGCAAATTGATATTATAATATTCTATTTCTTTATATATATTTAATAAATTTTAAATAAAATAAGGCAAATTCCTCTCTTGTTCTTATTCGGATCACTGACAACAACTTATTTAAGGCAAACTTGATTTAAGCACGTTTAAAACTTATTGAATCCACATAAGTATTTGTTCCAATATAACAGCCTTTTTAAATTTACTACTTGATAAGCAAACATGATAAACACCAAAACGGTTCCCATGTGGTGTTGCAAAATAATATTTGGTTCACCAACCGCTGGTTTAAATACAGTAGAATTAAATTAATTATATGAGACGAATTGAAATATGAATAGCCTAACCCTAACTATCAAGGGTGTATTAACTTATTAATCAATTAACTATTATTATGTTGGTTAGTGTTAGGATTTAAGAATATGATGAGAGGTCAAAAGACTAGTCTATCAGGTGGGAGAGACGCATCACTTAATTATATGATGATAGGTGACTTTCACACTATTGACACTGACCTGATGGTAACCCTTTCTCTTTTAGCAGCTTCAATCACCTATCAGTATTCGGTAATTTACCTTAATCTAACCTATAGATAGCTCTTTCCGTGACATAACTCTCAATGAAATATACTAATTGTTAGGACTTAAGCACACGAGGAGAACTCAACCCAAAAGACTAGTCTATTAGGTAGGACATGACTTAAGTATCACAATGAGTTTGTTATTCTACTCAATATGAGACTTCTAACATTTAGGAAGGTGTATTTAACATTAATCAATTAACTATTATTTTGTTGGTTAGCAAATATATAATTAAATTATTAATTAAACCATTCATAAACAATTCGGTTTATAATAAAATTTATATTTAATTGAGATAAATCGAACCATGACTTTATATTTAAGTTCAGTTACTAAATTGCACAAAAAATCGAACCGAACTTTTACAACCCTATTCCTAGGGGTTAGAGATGAGATATTTAAAAAACCGCAAAAGAAAATTTTAGTGACATAGTCACTAAAAACACAAGTATAAAATTTATATATTGTCAATATAAAGTTTTATATACAATCATATATCATCCATTGCTCAGATACATGGAATTTAAATTAACTTAGTCACATTGACCCAACATTAACTAAAATATAGAACTATAGAAGTAGCTCCAACCTGACGTATGTATTCTGAATTTCAATAAAGAATATTCTGAGTATATTTATTCATAACATTCACCCTCTCAAACTAAAATATGTGAAAGACTCCTCAAGACTTCAGTGAAAGAAAATGGCAAACAGTCTTAAACATTTATTTCAAAAAAAAAACCACAAACTTAAATCTCAGTTTAATTTCCTAAGGACCTAAGGTTGTCCCAGCTAGAGAACAGAAATAAACATCATAAGCAAAACCAAGCAAACAAGGAACAAATTATTTAAGTGGGATTACCACCCAAAATGCATCAATCATGCATATTATTCAAAACCCCAAACAATTTGGGATTTGATTAATCTCAATGGGAAGATATCTTGAGGTTGAGAGATTTGTTCAACCATGCCTTCCAACTCCCACTCCCCCTGCGTGAAAGTGGAGTCCCATTCCCATTAGCAGCAGCATCCACATTCTCGGTAGAAGGTTGCGGTTTTCGGCATAGCATGAAATTCCTAGCTCCATGTGATCCAATTGCATCCCATGGACTCAATGCTGCAAAAACCATCAAAGCCACCATTCAGAAACCATTGCAAAATATGGGGTTCTCAACTTCAAATCATTGATCTTTCCAAAACCCAAAATTAGAAAGATCAAAATGGACCACAAATATTTTAGTTGTTGGTCAAATTAGTCATTTTTTGTATTTTTATGACTAGTTTTTGGTACACTATAGTCCCACCTAGGACTATTTTGCACATTTGTAACCTTTACGGACTTTGTGTTTTTACATTTTTAGAGACTAAAGTTGTACATGTGGGTATTCACTCCTCATCATCATAATATAAAGGCAAAACTTAAACAGAACCATGAAAATTAACCAAAAAAGTTATAATGAAAATAGATTTTATTTTATTTTCAAGATAACAATCAAAACAAAGAATTCAGAACCAATGCAAAAGGTGAGGTTCTTAATTTCAAATAAATAAATCCACATACATACCAAATTCACTCAAAAAATAAAGAGAAAAACATTATAAAACCCAATTTCGCACTGAAAATACCTTTTGATGATAAAATGATATTAAAGCTTCAACAACATCAAAACATATATAATTCAGAACCATAGCAAAAACCAAGTTTTAAGTTTTTCAAACAAAATCTGCATACGTAAAACACAAAATTCACCCCAAAAATATCATTCAATAACAACAACACAAATCGTAACAAGGATGAAAACTTTGCTTTAATAAAACATTCAAATTTTATTACGCATGGTCTAACTTCAAGTGTTCCAAATGAAAATTACCATCAGATCCAACATGAGGGCAATAAAGTGCAAAACCCATGATATCATTCCCAAGCACAGGGAGCCTCCCTTCACGTGCATACGATTTGAGAGCGGTGTCGATCACCGCCGCCACAAGCTCCTCCTCATTCACCACAAACCGAATCGGACCGGCACTTCCGAGCACATTGATGCTGATCAACAATCTCCTCGCATTCGCGTTCCGGTTCTTCTTCTGCTTGCTTAACAACATTTTGTTTTTTCTCAAATTATTTGAAACAAAAAAGAATCGATCGAAAATTAAAATGACCCAGAATCCAAAAACGGGGAAAAATCGGATTTTGATGAGAAATAAAAAAAATTGGGGAATAGGGTTGGATCCAAAAATTGGGAAATTAGGGTTCCTCAAGGGTCAAGGCCTAGGCAGCGATAGTACCAGGAATGCTTGCAAGAACCGAAAGTGAAGAAAAGAGAGATGAGAAGAGAAGCGCTCGCACTAGATTGGGAATGAGAGCGCATGAAATCAAAGTTTCTTAGGGTAGAAACCATTAATCGGAGGAAATTTGTAGAGATAGAACAAGAGAGAAAGGGTGAGAGGTGAATTAGGGGAAGAGAAAAAGGAGGTTTGATTAACGAGAATTGTTATGTTTCTTTTTTATGGGTCATACGCCGTTTTTTAAGAGTGGGTTATTAGCTGTTAAAAAAAGTCATACTATTAATAATATATTAATACTATAATCTAATTCCAAATCTTCCTGCATTAAATAAATTAAATAAATAGTAAATTACATTACATTTTTGAATTTTATTTAAATTATACAAATAATTCATCTTTTTTATCCTTATACAGACCATTCATACCTCCTACATGAATTTCCCTTAGTTTTGTAACTATATTACACTAACTACTCTTACATGTTATAAAAGTATAATATTTTAAATAAAAATGTATGGTGAGTGTAATTAAGTTAAATGAAATATTTTATATTGTGTAACCTTTCAAAAATTACAAAAGTCAGTGTCTCTTTATTATTTTGTGTCATTACAAAATACATTAATAATTTCAAAGAGATGTTTAAATAACTCTTATACTATTTTGTAACGAGTCAAATAATGAAGACGCATTAACTCTTTTATTATTTGAATTTGTCTACACAATATGCAATATTTTTTTAACTTAATTACACACAGCAGACATTTTTTTCATGTATGAAGGATGAGTGATTCGTGAAAGGACAAAAAATGGAGAGGTAGTTTGTGTAATTTCAATAAAACTCAGGGGATGTGAGTGTAATTTACTCTTAAATAAAAGTGACACATGTCATATCACTTTGTATCGTTATACATGTTAATTTTCTTATGATATAGTACAATTTGTAGGTGCATAAATCATTTTCCATAGTAATATTTATACACTATTTATAAAGATACAATATTGTATAAGATAAAGTAATTTCTACTTTCTTATTTTGCCCTTAATTTATTTTTACTTTTTACAAAATCATATAATTTTAGGTAATCATAATCAACGCATTAATTACACTTCTCACCTAAAATTAGACATTATAACAAAAACAAAAAATATAATATAAAGTAAATCTAATTCAAAAAAATATATAATATAAAGTACATCAAATAAAAAAGCATCTTAATTCAATGAAATATAGAAAATTTGAGTACTTAGTAATATAAAATAATAAAATAAGAGCGTTGGTCGATTGACACGTGGTGCATATCTATACTCTAGTTTTAATAAATATTTATACTATATTGTTGATAAAACTAGTAGGTTACCCGTGCCACGCACGGGTGTTAACAGGTATTGCACGAATTTAATTAAATAATAAGACTACAATTTGATGAATACCTGATAACAAATTAACTTTATGTACAATAGGTTTTATCAATAACAGTCGTTGGGTAATAAAATAGGGTAAAACCTATTGAATGAAAAATGATGATAGTTAGAAATTGAATTTAAATAACATAATTAAAGATAATTTGACGAATACCTCATAAGAAAGCAACTTTATGTATATTTTTTATCCGTAACAATCGTTAGGTAATTACTTAGTGTAAAACCTATTGTATGAATAAGATGATGGTTAGAAATAGAATTTAGATAATATAATTAAATATAATTTGATGAATACCTGTTAAAGATTTTGAAATATTTCTTTATAAACCACATTAGTTGTTGACTTTAGTGGGTTGCCATCCTTATTATGAATCAAAATCGTCAATCCTTCCTTGGTTTTAACTCTTGAAATAGCAACATATAATTGACCATGACTGAATACTGGTTTTGGTAGATATAACCCCACCCTCTCTAGTGATTGGCCTTGAGATTTATTGATTGTCATAGCATATGAAACAATTATAGAGAATTGTCTTCTAATAAACTTGAAAGGCCATGGAGATTGGGAGGGGCACATTGACATCCGAGGAATATATATGATATGTCCAACATTCTTACCTGACATGATCTTTGCTTCAAGTACATGTTTTGCCATTTTAGTCACTACTGTAAGGACCTGATTTTTATAATCCAAAAATTCTTTTTAAAAGACATTACTCGAACGATTTGGAAAACCTGATTGAATATATATATAAGTTCAATTCCTCTTTCAGGTGCGGAAACAACCAATCGTTCACTTCATTAGAAACATGTCATTTCACTTCCTTTTAATTACACAATTTAAATACAATTATTCATTCTCAATAAAACTTCCATCGTTACATCATTTAATATCCTAACTATACATTTAGGAGAGAGTCACTCAAACATAAATCCCATTTAACATACTCTCCATATTACATGCATTATTCAATTACAACATTGAGAACATAAAGCAACTACTCAAACATGTACTCTCCTCCGCAAGCATCCGATGCGCTACCGCCACGACCTGAACTCAAATACATAACACATACAAGGAAAGACAGAGGGAGTAAGAACCAACTACGGCGACCGTAGCGTGGATTTACATGGAGTAATAACATTAAAGTATTAAAACCACACACATCTTGTAACACCCTAAATTTGAGTCTTTAAAATTATAGTATCAGTCCTGGGATCCTCGCTTGAGCGAGAAAGACTCACCTAGGAGGGTGAAATCCTGGGCTATACTGGAGGATTCTCGCCTGAGCGAGAGTTGGCTCGCCTGGGCGAGAAATGGCATTTTGGGGCTGTTGAGACTGTGAGATTCTCGCTTGAGCGAGAATCCCTCGCTTGAGCGAGAATCCCTCGCTTGAGCGAGAGGATCAGATCTGAGTTTTTAAAATGGGCGAGATTTTCTCGCTTGAGCGAGAATGAGCTCGCTTAAGCGAGAACCCGACGAGTTGCATTAATTGAGAAACTCCCAAACACATTTTAGGGTTAAGAAAAGAAGAGAGGTGAGAGAAGAGAGCTTTTCCAAGGGCAAGAAGCTTTGATACTCATCCAAGAGCTTGAGAAGAGGTAAAACTCTTGATTATAACTCTCTTCTTCTCTTTGGAACTCTTTTTGGGCATGTTGGATATCTTCTCAAAAATGAGAGAAACCATGGAAACTCACCCTTTTGAGTTATGATTCAGTTTTATGTTATTTTATCTTGTAAACTCTTGGTATAAAGTTAGTATTTCAAGAAAGGAGAGGGTTTGTGGGTTGAGTCATGAAAACCCCAAAACCCTAAAGAGAAAATGTGGTTAAAATGGAAAATGGGTAAAATGCTAGAGGTAGAAGATGAGTTTACTTCCTAATATCGAAAATATGATAGATATCTCGTATGGTTAAATAATGCAATATAAGTTGTTTATATGATATTTGGAATAAATGACTAACATTGTGTTATATGGTGGGATGAGGAAAGATCCTAAAGTTGAAGGCGGTGTCGGTGGAACTTGAGGAGTTGCCCAGAACCCAAACCCAACACTCACCGAGGTAAGGATAAGTCTTTAACTTATGCACTGTGATAGAAAATGTGTGGATTTTCTGATATGGATAATGAACTGTATAGTAAATCACTTAGTTGCTATAAGCATATATGGGTATGTTTGTAACAACGAGGAGTGGATTTCCCGTTTATGTATTGGTGGAGTGGCAATGGAAATAATACTCGGAATAATGCAATGAAGCGTAAATCACTTAGTTGTTATAAGCATATATGGGTATGTTTGTAACAACGAGGATTGGATTTACCGTTTATGTATTGGTGGAGTGCCAATGGAAATAAATCTCGGAGAAAGGAAATAAATCGTAAATCACTTTGTAGTTATAATCATATATGTATATGTTTGTAATGATGTCGGGTGCATTTACTGTTTTTTTTGTATTGGTGGAGTGCCAATGAAAATAAAACTCGGAAAATGTATTGGTGGAGTGCCAATGGAAATAAAACTCGTTTTTAGCCGACCATGATTGGTTAGCGACTTTGGCTCAAGTAATGTAGCAAGCTTTGGCTCAAGCAATGTAGCAAACTTTGGCTCAAGTAATGTAGCAAGCTCTGGCTCAAGCAATGTAGCAAACTTTGGCTCTAGTAATGTAGCAAGCTTTGGCTCAAGCAATGTAGCAAACTTTGGCTCAAGCAATGTAGCAAACTTTGGCTCAAGTTATGTAGCATGGTTTTCAAAAGTATGAACGTTGAAATTGGCTTTTAAGTAAACTTGATTTTAAACCGTTTATTTAACCTTATTAAATGTGGATTAACTTACATTGATATTTGTTGAGTTAACGACTTACTCCTTTGTGTTTCTTGGTGTATTGTCAATGTTAATCCCATTGCAGGTAGGTGGAAGGAGTATGGGTGTTTTTGATTAGGAGCTTAGAGACTTTTATTTTGATGTCTCTTATCCATTCTTTTGTAACCTCATTGGTTGTACTTGAACTAACTATTTTGTAACTATGAACATGATTATTGTACATGGTATTAATCATGGAAACTAGTAACTCGGAATATATGTAGCTATGGGTGTTTTGGAAACCCATAGCTAATTGTATGCGGTCGTAACTAAGTTACATTAATACGAATTATGTTTTTCTGCTATCTGATTTGGTATGTTACTTTTGGTTTATAGATTGGGTGTGAGGAAGGAAGTGAGATCTTTTAAATAAGTTCATTCACTCGGTAATTATAATTTATCGTTAAATGCATGAAATTGGATTAAATAAGGAAAAAATTTCAAGGGTAGAATTTGGGTCCTTACACATCAAACATCAATCATGATAAACATACATCAATCAACACATATTATCCATTCACCCTATAGTACATATACATCCCATAATATATATGTTCTATAGTGCGCATATTTTATTCATCTCATATTATCCATATTCACCCAATAGTACATCCCATAATATATATGTTCTATAGTGCGCATATTTTATTCATCTCATATTATCCATATTCATCCTATAAGATATATATCCCATAATATATATCATATGACATGCATATGATTTTCATTCAGAAATTACACTTTTCACATCATTCACATTCCATAGTAATTTAATTTACCCTTGATTCTCTTTCAACAATTCTGAACCGTACAAATAATCCTCTACCACATCGGGCAGGTCGAGTAATCCCCATACCTCATCGGGCAGGTCGAGTTCATTCCCCATACCACATCAGGGAGGTCGAGTTCATTCCCCATACCACATCGGGCAGGTCGAGTAATTCTTACACTCACATCCATGTCATACACAATCAACGCAAGACATCTCATTATTTTATCACCATAAATAACACACAACACCTTCATTGTCACAAACATACCCTTATCCATTTTAACACCTTAACAGCTCATCACACAGTCATCGTTACACGCACACCCATATAGGTTTATAACAATCCACGACTCACAACATACTCATTTTGATAAACATACTCATACCCATTTTAACACATTAACAACTCATCACACATTCATTGTTACAACACACTCATACATGTTTATAACAATCAACCACTCACAACATACTCATTTATGTTTATGACAATAAATATCTCACACACCATCATTATCACACAACGCAACCATTATCATAAACAAAACACGCATAATGTAAGGACCCGATTTTCATAACTCGAAAATTATTCATTTATTTTAATTTTGTTGTACATACATTCCACATCTTACTCTAACTTTCTCATACTCAGTTCGTGAAACCACCCGTACAGTACCTGAAGTTAACATACATCTCATATCTGCGGAAAAACATAATTCATGTATAACTTTCATCGGTAATTATCGCATATATTTAACTATGGATTTCCAAAATTTCCCATAGTTACTAATATCCAGCATTACTCAAAAAAAAGTTGATAAGTTAAATGGTTACAATTACAAATCATCCATATAACAATTTCTCAACACCAAAAAGCAAAAACAATAGAATATTCAAGTCTTAAGCTCCTAAAGCCCGAACCAAGCATCATCAACTACCCTGTTTATCTGCAATGGGATTATCAATGGCAAATACACACAACACACAAAGGAGTAAGTCATCGAAACAATAAATACCATTATAAGATAATCCACATTTTAAAGGGGTTAGTAAACCAATTGTTTTGTAAATTTCTTTTTTTTTTGTGCTACATTACTTGAGACAAAGTTTTGCTACATAGCTTGAGCTAAAGCGTTGCTACATAACTTGAGCCAAAGTATTGCTACATAACTTGAGCCAAAGTATTGCTACATAGCTTGAGCCAAAGCGTTGCTACATAACTTGAGCCAAAGTATTGCTACATAACTTGAGCCAAAGTATTGCTACATAACTTGTGCCAAAGTATTGCTACATAACTTGAGCCAAAGTTTTGCTTCATAACTTGAGCCAAAGTATTGCTTCATAACTTGAGCCAAAGTATTGCTACATAACTTGAGCCAAAGTTTTGCTACATAACTTGAGCCAAAGTTTTGCTACATAGCTTGAGCCAAAGCATTGCTACATAACTTGAGCCAAAGTTTGCTAACCAATAATGGTCGGCTAAAATCATATTTTCTTTTCATTAATACAACATAAATCCGTAAACAGTAAATCCACGCATACCATTATCATAGACACACCCATATATGTTTACCATAACTAAGCGTTTCATCACTTTATCGTACTCACACTCAGAAAATACACACATTATCCATTACCATATACCATTTAAAGACTCCTCCTTACCTTGGTGCGTGTTGGGTTGGGTTCTTGGTAACTGCGCTAGTTCCACCGTCACCGCCGCCAACTCTAGGATCTTTCCCATTCCCACCATACAATCACAATGTTAGTCATTTATTCCAAATATCACATAAACAACTTATATTGCATTATTTAACCATACAAGATATTCATCATATTTTCAATGTTGCTAAACTACTTTCATCATAAGTTTACAATATTTAAAACATACATATTCATCTCATATTTCAACATTAGAAAGCTTATTCATCTTCTACCTCTAGCATTTTACTCATTTTCCTCTTTAACCTCATTTTCACTTTAGGGTTTTGGGTTTTTCATGAATCAACCCCAAAACCTTTCCATTCTTGAAATACTAACTCTAAACCAAGAGTTTACAAGATAGAAACAACATAAAACGAACCATAACTCGAAAAGATGAGTTTTCATGGTTTCCCTCATTTTGAGAAGAGATCCAACATACCTCAAAACAAGTTTCAAAGGGAAAAAGAGAGTTAAAAATCAAGAGATCTACCTCTTCTCAAGCTTCTAATGACTCAAAAGCCTCCTTGCTCTTGAAAATAATCTTTCCTCTCACTTCTCTTTTGGTTAACCCTCATAAATGTGTTTGGGGTCCCCTATTTAATGTAACAGCGCCGGGTTCTCGCTTAAGCGAGCCAATTCTCGCTCAAGCAGCCCATTCTCGCTCAAGCGAGAATCTTACAGTAGCAAATTTTTGCTCAACGCATCGATGTAATCGATTACATGGATTATGTAATCGATTACATCATGTAAAATGCACATATCTGATGCTTTTATCATCATGTAATCGATTACATGGATTGTGTAATCGATTACATCATGCACATCTGATGCTTTTATCATCATGTAATCGATTACATGTATTGTGTAATCGATTACATCATGCACATCTGATGCTTTTATCAGCATGTAATCGATTACATGGATTGTGTAATCGATTACATCATGTAAAATGCACATATCTGATGCTTTTATCAGCATGTAATCGATTACATGGATTGTGTAATCGATTACACTGTCCACAATTGCCATTTCTCGCCCAGGCGATACAACTCTCGCTCAAGCGAGAATCCGAGGACTGATACTATAATTTTAAAGACTTAAAATTTGGGGTGTTACAATCCTCCCCCTCTTAAAAGAATTTTCGTCCCCGAAATTCAAACATACCTCAATTCGAACAAATGAGGGTAATCCTCCCTCATTTCTTGCTCAACCTCCCAAGTAGCATCTCCTTCGTCTACTTGGCTCCACAACACCTTTACCAGGGCAATCTCCTTGCCTCTCAATCTCTTGATACTCGTATCCATGATCCTCACGGGCAACGTTGCGAAAGTCAGGTTTTCCTTCAACTCTATCTGGTCCGACTCAACCACATGGGATGGATCCCCAACATATTTTCTCAACTGAGATACATGAAACACATTATGGAGATTTGACAACAACGGAGGTAAAGCAATACGATACGCTACCGGTCCAATTCTCTTCAATATTTGATAAGGCCCAATAAATCGAGTAGTCAGTTTATGGGATTTCAAAACTCTACCAATACCGGTAGTCGGAACAACTATCATGAAAACATGATCTCCCTCGTTAAATTCAAGAGGTTTCCGTCTCTTATCATAATAGCTCTTCTGTCGACTTTGGGCGATTCTCATATGCTCCCGAATTTTCTCGATCGCATCCGTCGTCTCCTGGACCACTTCGGGTCCCAATATCAAGTTTTCTCCAGTTTCAAACCAACTCACTGGAGTTCGACACTTCCTACCATACAACGCCTCATAAGGTGCCATCCCGATACTCGAATGAAAGCTATTGTTGTAGGTGAATTCAATCAAAGGTAACATACCATCCCAACTTCCTGGTTGTTCCAAGACACAAGCCCTTAGAAGATCTTCCAATGATTGTATAGTTCTTTCCGACTGACCATCCGTTTGTGGATGATAAGCTGAACTTAATTTCAACTTAGTTCCCAATGCGGACTGTAAACTAATCCAAAAGTTGGAAGTAAAACGAGGATCTCTATCCGACACAATGCTCGACGATATCCCATGCAACCGAACAATTTCTCGGATATACAGTTCCGCCAATCGTTCTAGGGAGTACCTCATGTTCATCGGCAAGAAATGAGCAGACTTAGTCAATCGATCCACTATTACCCATATCGAGTCGTACCCTTTCCGAGTCTTCGGAAAACCAGACACAAAGTCCATGGAGATACTGTCCCACTTCCAAACGGGAATTTCTAGGGATTGTAACTCTCCTGCTGGCCGCTGATGCTCAATCTTGGCTTTCTGACATACCAAAAAACTCGAGACATATGAAGCCACATCCCTCTTCAATCCTGACCACCAAAACAATTTCTTCAAATCTTGGTACATCTTGGTAGCTCCCGGGTGAAAGCTCATCTTGCCCTTATGAGATTCTTCCAAAATACTCTTCCGTAATTCCTCATCATGAGGCACACAAACCCTCCCGTTATAACGCAACATTCCACTAGGGTCTGATGCGAAATTAGTTTCCTTTCCACTTAGCATTAAATCCCGTTTTGCCATTATCTCAACATCCTCAACTTGCAAAACTCGGATTTTCTCAAACAGTTCATTGGTGACTTTCAACATCCCCAAAATCATACTATGAGGTTTTATCTGAACATCCAAATTCATATCTCTGAACTCTTCAATCAGTTTCCCTTCCCTAATCATCAAAGCCGACATGTGTAAAGATTTCCGACTTAGCGCATCAGCCACTACATTGGCCTTTCCCGGATGGTACTGCAATCCAAAATCATAATCTTTGAGGAATTCTATCCACCGTCTCTGTCTCATATTCAATTCCTTTTGGTCAAATAGGTACTTCAAACTCTTGTGGTCGCTGTACACCTCAAATCTCACACCATAGAGATGGTGTCTCCATATTTTTAAAGCAAAAACCACTGCGGCCAATTCCAAATCATGAGTAGGGTAGTTCTTTTCGTGCGTTCTTAACTGACGAGAAGCATAGGCAACCACTTTCCCTTCTTGCATCAGGACACAACCCAAACCTTGCTTGGAAGCATCACAATAGACACTGAAATCCTTATCGGTACAAGGAAGGACCAAAACTGGCGCCGTAGTTAACCTGCGTTTTAACTCTTGGAAACTTTCTTCACATCGAACTGTCCACACATACGGTTCCCCTTTCCTAGTGAGTTTTGTCAAAGGTAGTGTCAACTTCGAAAACCCTTCAATGAATTTCCGATATTACCCGGCCAAACCCAGAAAGCTCCTGATCTCAGTGACTGACTTGGGCACTGCCCATTCCATAACCGCTTCAACCTTTGAAGGATCTATCGCCACTCCTTCCTTGGATATCACATGTCCAAGAAAATTTACTGACTCCAACCAGAAGTCACATTTTGACAGCTTTGCATACAACCGATGCTTGCTAAGAAGTTCTAGCACAATCCGCAGGTGCTCAGCATGTTCCTCTCGGCTTTTGGAGTAAATCAAAATATCATCAATGAATACCACTACGAAAGTATCCAAATACGGATGAAAAATCCGATTCATGTAGTCGGTAAATATTGCTGGGGCATTCGTTACACCAAAAGGCATGACCAAATACTCGAAATGTCCATACCTTGTACGAAACGCCGTCTTAGGAATATCTTCGGTCTTCACACGAAGTTGGTGGTAACCAGACCGAAGATCAATCTTCGAAAACACTACCGCTCCCCTCAACTGATCCATTAAGTCATCGATCCGAGGCAACGGATACTTGTTCTTAATAGTGACCTTGTTCAACTGCCGATAGTCGGTACACAACCGCATACTACCATCCTTTTTCTTAACCAACAAAACAGGCGCACCCCATGGCGAGACGCTAGGACGAATGAACTTCCTTGCCAACAAGTCCTCAACCTGCTTTTTCAACTCCGCCAATTCTAACGGTGCCATCCTATAAGGAGCTATAGAGATGGGTCCCGTTCCAGGTACCAAATCAATAGAGAATTCAACTTCTCTTACCGGAGGCAATTCCGGAATCTCACCAGGAAATACCTCAGGATACTCACGAACTATCGGAATATCATCAACCTTGAATTTCTCACTCCCCTCCAGGGATGCCAACAACATAAACACGGCTCCCCCCTCTTTACAGGAAGTCCTGACTTCCTTTGCCGACAACGGCTTCATGTTCTTGACCTCCCCAGAAATCTCATCTAGATCCCCGAATATCACGGTCTTATCAGCACAATTTAGCATTACATGATTCGCCGACAACCAGTCCATCCCCAGAATTAGATCCAACTGGGTTAGTGGTAAGCAGATCAAATCCACGGTAAAAGTTCTACCATTTACCACTACCGGACATCGAGACACAACTGTCGATACCACCACAGGCACATCAGTTGGGGTGGATACGACCAATTCGAAAGGCAACGAATCAGTTTGCAATTTCAGTTTATCCACACAGTCATTAGACACAAAGGAGTGTGTCGCTCCCGAATCAAACAACACTAAAAGAGGAATACCTGCCACCGTACAATTACCTTTGATCAGGCCATCCACATTCGATGTCTCTGCACCACTCATGGTGAACACTCTACCAGTGGTTCTAGGTCGTTCAGCCCTCACATCCTTCGCGCCCTGCCATAGCTTAGGACAATATCGTTTGGTGTGCCCCGCTTCCCTGCAGTGGAAGCAGCTAAGTGTCGTTCCCGGGCACCACTCACCAACATGATTCTTGCCACACTTGTTGCAAAAGGACGGAGATTGAACTTGTGATCCTCCTGCCTTAGTATGTGGCCTCGGTCCATGTGAACTACTTCCTCGATTCCCCGCAGTAAAGGAGAATGGTTTGTGCTCCTCTCGGAAAGCCTTACCCTTTCCCTTTCCAAAACTCCTTTGAGGCCCAAAGTGTTTTGGAGGATTGGTTCGAGGAGTCTCCACTTCGTCATCAGTCAAGTCGTCCTCAAACATCCTGCACTTGTTTACCAGAGTGGCAAAATCCGCGATCTCTTGATGCCTGAACATCCGTTTCAGCTTGGGCTTCAGGCCCGATTCAAATTTGGAACATTTGGACCTTCCGTCCATTTCCAACTCAGCGTATGGACAAAACGGGCCAATTCCTCAAACTTGGCTGCGTACTCTCCCACAGACATGTTACCCTGCTCCAACTTCAAAAACTCCATTTCCTTCTTCCTCTTCAGATCAACAGGAAAATATTTCTGAAGGAATTTCTCCTTGAAGGTAATCCATGTAATCACTCGCCCCTCTGTTTCCATCTGCCGCCTAGTAAATTCCCACCAATTTTCAGCCTCCTTCATCAACATATAAGAAGCGTACGTCACCTTCTGAACGTCACTACAACCCAGGGCTCGGAATATGCGTTCCAAGTCTTGAATCCACTCAATCGCCGCATCCGGAGCAAACCCTCCTTGGAAGTGACTAGGATTCTGCTTGCGGAACTCACTCAACCCACGGTACTCGGCCGGTCCCGGTGGAACTAAAGGTTGTGAGCTAGGACTTGACGCGGGGTTCTGATTCAGATTGTGCAAGTTCTCGTTAACCTGTTGTAATGCCGCAACCATCTGTGCCAATAGGTCGTTCGGAACATTCTGACTCGCCCCTCTTCCTCTTCCTCTTCCTGCCATAGGTACCTGTACTCACTCACTTGTCAGTAATTGAATTTGTATAATAATAGTGTACATACCCACTTAACAATCATCACAATTCAAACAAGCTCAACACATAAAGTTTTCAAAGAAGCATGTAAGGTCATATCCTAGGTCGCAGGATTAACTATGCTCTGATACCAATATTGTAAGGACCCGATTTTCATAACTCGAAAAGATGAGTTTTCATGGTTTCCCTCATTTTGAGAAGAGATCCAACATACCTCAAAACAAGTTTCAAAGGGAAAAAGAGAGTTAAAAATCAAGAGATCTACCTCTTCTCAAGCTTCTAATGACTCAAAAGCCTCCTTGCTCTTGAAAATAATCTTTCCTCTCACTTCTCTTTTGGTTAACCCTCATAAATGTGTTTGGGGTCCCCTATTTAATGTAACAGCGCCGGGTTCTCGCTTAAGCGAGAATCTTACAGTAGCAAATTTTCGCTCAACGCATCGATGTAATCGATTACATGGATTATGTAATCGATTACATCATGTAAAATGCACATATCTGATGCTTTTATCATCATGTAATCGATTACATGGATTGTGTAATCGATTACATCATGCACATCTGATGCTTTTATCATCATGTAATCGATTACATGTATTGTGTAATCGATTACATCATGCACATCTGATGCTTTTATCTGCATGTAATCGATTACATGGATTGTGTAATCGATTACATCATGTAAAATGCACATATCTGATGCTTTTATCAGCATGTAATCGATTACATGGATTGTGAATCGATTACACTGTCCACAATTGCCATTTCTCGCCCAAGCGATACAACTCTCGCTCAAGCGAGAATCCGAGGACTGATACTATAATTTTAAAGACTTAAAATTTGGGGTGTTACACATAACATATCCTTCATCATATACACATTAACGTTAGAACCATATTTAATGACGGTGTATTAACATAAATGAGCATATAGCGTTTTACTTAAATAAACGGTTTTCCCTACACATATATCTCCACTTTTATGGCTAATACATCCTCATGTAAAATAAAGACTCTCACATGGACCACAAACTCCCAAGAGAGTTTCTATCCGTTAATATGCTCTGATTCTTGAGGGAAATCGGAGATGATGACTCTAACGAAATACTCTAAGACCACAATGGTCTTCTCCCTCACCTTAGGTTGCGTAAGCTCCATGGATCCGCATAGAGCTCCATCTCCCTCCATCTCCCTCAACCTCCATTGTTGCTTTTTCCTCTCCAAAGCTCTCCAATGTTCCATTAAGAAGCAAGAGGAAGAGGTTTTGATGTGTTTTTGAGGTTTAGTGGAGGAATGAGTCGAAATCTATGGGGAGCCGCCGTTGGGAGTGAAAGGGGAGAAAAGAAAATGAAGATTAGGGTTTGTGAAACCTTTTCTTTTCTTTTATAGTTGGGAACTCTCGCCTGGGCGAGAATATCTCGCTTGGGCGAGAAACCCACGATATTTTAATGTTCCAGACACGGGCTCTCTCGCCTGGGTGAGACTCTCTCGCTCAAGCGAAAATCTCACAGCCTGCCCAGGCTTTCTCTCGCTCAAGCGACCCATTCCTCGCTTGAGCAAGACTCCCAGAATTTCCAATTTCAAAACACTGATCCTCTCGCTTGGGCGAGATCCTCTCGTTGAAGCGAGAATCTGGCAGTATGCCCCATTCTTCAGGACTATTACCTAATTTCAAGGAGGGTAAATTTGAGGTGATACAATCCTTCCCCCCTAAAAGAAATTTCGTCCCCGAAATTTTATTAGGTTACTCTCGGGAAGGTACTATCATCGCCTATACGTTAGGCATAAGATACACTCGACCACACTTAGACTCAACCGTCTAAACCATCAAGATCGCTTAGACGACAAGCAATGGTATATATCACACAACAGTGATACCACAGAGTCCCAATCATGGGCTACTCTTCTAGAGCCCAAATACCCAAGCCAAACATTAGGACAACCAAGAGAAAATTATTACAACCGAACTAAAGATTCCCGAGTATTTCCTCCATCACAATAGACCTCCCTAATCTATTACCACAACAGTCGTTCAAAACGATCAACCTATACGGTTAGATTCGCCACAACACTCTCGAACCCTGTTCGAAGTGAGACTCCATACTCATTGTTTACCAAGATGTACTAGCTCGCACCCAAAAATGCAATAGCTAGATCGACATCCACTCGATGGAAACAACATCATTTCATTGCATATGTGCAAATAACCACGGTTTACTAAAAAATCTCCACTAGCATTTCAATTTATACTTGCTACAATCACAGAAACATGATATTCATCCAAGTAGCATTTAGACAAACAAGATTCTTGGAGTCTTTCACATACCAATCAAAATCACCAAATCAATGTCCAACTCAACAAAACACTCCTACTACAATGAATGTGGTTTAAGAAGATTTGCTAGTTCATAAATTTCAGCTAGACATACAAGGTCGTAGACCCACTCAAATCACATACGTTGATACCATTGATTTTTCCCATTTACGAACATCCAATCCAAAATCATGAGTTTTATATGGATACCCAAAATACAAGGATGGACATGCACTTCGTGCTCAAGTCTACATCATATCCAGAAACGTATGGTAATATTTACATCACACGATTTTTAACAACATCACACTCATCCAAGGTGCTATTGTTAAACATTCGGATTTTCAACATGAAACTTAATCAATGCTTAGCCGGATAGTATACTTCATTCAAAATGATTTTTGAAAATAGATTAGATGTAAGTTTCATGGAAATCATCTTGTGGAGGCAAGATTTTTCATAATCGTTTCAAAATAACTTAAAACTCTTTTCCTTATTCGACACCGAATGTCCAAATCAAAATTTTAAAAAGCTAGTTATTTCTGAAGTTACATTTCATCCAGGACATGAGAGTCCCCACAATACACTTACAGAAACATGCTTATACCATAACATTGCAATTATGCATAACATTGCAATTATGCATATCCAGAAACGTATGGTAATATTTGCATCACACGATTTTTAACAACATCACACTCATCCAAGGTGCAATTTTTAAACATTCGGATTTTCAACATGAAACTTAATCAATGCTTAGCCGGATAGTATACTTCATTCAAAATAATTTTCGAAAATAGATTAGATGTAAGTTTCATGGAAATCATCTTGTGGAGGCAAGATTTTTCATAATCGTTTCAAAATAACTTAAAACTCTTTTCCTTATTCGACATCGAATGTCCAAATCAAAATTTTCAAAAGCTAGTTATTTCTGAAGTTACATTTCATCCACGACATGAGAGTCCCCACAGTACACTTACAGAAACATGCTTATACCATAGCATTACAATTATGCATAACAATTACTGACGCACATGAAATAGAAACAAGTTTTGTAAGCATAATATCGAAGCAGTTAATTTGAGCTCATTACCACTATACCGTGCATTGCAAATATTCAACTACAAAAGGTCAATCATCGCAGACCAAAATTTTCATGCACAAAAGATAACCCACTACCTCTTCGTGTAGGCAATATAACGATAGTCCACTACCACTCCGGGTAGGCAATTCAACAATGGTCCACTACCACTTTGGGTAGGCAATTCAACAATGGTCCACTACCGCTCCGGGTAGGCAACTCAACAATGGTCCACTACCACTCCGGGTAGGCAACTCAACTATGATCCACTACCGCTCTGGGTAGGCAACTCAACAATGACCCACTACCACTCCGGGTAGGCAACTCAACAATGATCCACTACCCCTCCGGGTAGGCAACTCAACATTGATCCACTACCACTCCGGTAGGCAACTCAACAATGATCCACTACCACTCCGGTAGGCAACTCAACAATGATCCACTACCGCTCCGGGTAGGCAACTCAACAATGATCCACTACCACTCCGGGTAGGGAATTCAACAATGGAACAAGGTTAGTAAACCACTTTGAAATTCATTTTATTTTTATTTTTTTTAGCCAAAGTTTGCTACATTGCTTGAGCAAAAACTTGCTACATAACTTGAGCCAAAGTATCGCTACATAGCTTGAGCCAAAGCATCGCTATATAACTTGAGGCAAAGTATCGCTACATAACTTGAGCCAAAGTATCGCTACATAACTTGAGCCAAAGTATCGCTACATAACATGAGCCAAAGTATCGCTACATAACTTGAGCCAAAGTATCGCTACATAAGTTGAGCCAAAGTATCGCTACATAAGTTGAGCCAAAGTATCGCTACATAACTTGAGCCAAAGTATCACTACATAACTTGAGCCAAAGTATTACTTATATACCCAAGCCAGGGTTTCGCTTATATACTCAAGCCAGAGTCGCTAAACATTTATGGTCGGCTAAAAATATATTCATTTTCATTGATTTCACCATAAATCGTTTTCCCGTAAATCTACGCCCACTTTAGTATAAACACACCCATATATGTTTATACTAAATGCGTAATTCACAACTCCATCCTTGCATAACCAGAAAATACACACATTTTCCATTTCCGTAAATCTACGCTCACTTTAGTATAAACACACCCATATATGTTTATACTAAATGAGTAATTCACAATTCAATCATTCATTTTTAATTATCTTAATCATAGTGATAAAAGAAATTTCACATCAAGAGTTGACCAGGGCCCAACTGTAACGACCCGATTTTCTACCTTTGAAAATTTTTCATTTATTTTAATCATCTCTTACATACATCTATCACCTTACTTAAAAACCCTCATGAAACACTCTTTGAAAATACTCTTTACCCCATTGTATTATCATACATAGATATGTTGCGGAAAAACATAATTCATTCAATTAGCAATTATCACATACAACCAGTTGTGGGTTTTCCGGAGTTATAAAGTCCATAACTACAAATCTCCGTATTATCCTAATCAGATTACATTTATCTCAAAATGTCATCAATTCAACTACAATGTCAAGTAGCAACAAAGACGAACAAATTGATAAACACAAAATCTCCCTAAGTGAGCTTCCTCCTCAAAACACAGGGAATAAGTCATTAGTTCGAAACTAACATCACATGATAATCCACATTCAAATACAATCAAGCTTTAATGTAATTCATAAACACACATACGGAATTATAAACATTCAAATCATCTTCCTTTAATTTCCACTTTACTCATATTCATCCTATAGTATATATATCCCATAATATATATTCTATAGTATGCATATTACGTTCATTCGAAACATCATCGGTCTCGTTATTCATATCCACCCTATAACATATATATCCCATAATATATATCCTATAGCATGTATATTACTTTCTTTCTCAACATCTTCCTTTTTATCACTCATATTCACCCTATAGAATATATATCCCATACTATATATCCTATAGCATGCATACGGCATTCATGTGACATTCACATTTCTCGTCATTCATATTCACCCTATAGAATATATATCCCATACTATATACCCTATAGCATGCATATGACTTTCATTTTGAGTCATATTTCCATTGGTACTCCACCAATAATATTACTTTCATTTGAGTCATCTTTCCATTGGTTCTCCCCCAATAATATTACTTTCATTGAGTCATCTTTCCATTGGTTCTCACCCAATAATATTACTTTCATTGAGTCATCTTTCCATTGGTTCTCCCCCAATAATGTTACTTTTATTGAGTCATCTTTCCATTGGTTCTCCCCCCAATAAGATTGAATTCATTATGAGTCATCTTTCCATTGGTTCTCCCCCAATAATATTACTTTCATTGAGTCATCTTTCCATTGGTTCTCCCCCAATAATATTACTTTCATTGAGTCATCTTTCCATTGGTTCTCACCCAATAATATTACTTTCATTGAGTCATCTTTCCATTGGTTCTCCCCCAATAATATTACTTTTATCGAGTCATCTTTCCATTGGTTCTCCCCCAATAATGTTACTTTTATTGAGTCATCTTTCCATTGGTTCTCCCCCAATAATTTTACTTTTATTGAGTCATCTTTCCATTGGTTCTCCCCCAATAATATTACTTTTATTGAGTCATCTTTCCATTGGTTCTCCCCCAATAATATTACTTTTATTGAGTCATCTTTCCATTGGTTCTCCCCCAATAAGATTGAATTCATTATGAGTCATATTTTCTTTGGTACTCCCCCAAATAGATTGAATTCGTTTTTGAGTCATGTTTCCTTCGGTACTCCCCCAAATAGATTGAATTCATTTTTGAGTCATATTTCCTTTGGTACTCCCCCAAATAGATTGAATTCGTTTTGAGTCATATTTCCATTGGTACTCCCCCAATAAATGATTCCGAGTCTTATTTCCATTGGGACTCCCCCAATAAATGTTTCCGAGTCTTATTTCCATTGGGACTCCCCCAATAAATGTTTCCGAGTCTTATTTCCATTGGGACTCCCCGAATAAATGTTTCCGAGTCTTATTTCCATTGGGACTCCCCCAATAAATGTTTCCGAGTCTTATTTCCATTGGGACTCCCCCAATAAATGTTTCCGAGTCTTATTTCCATTGGGACTCCCCCAATAAATGTTTCCTTCTTTTTCCATAACAGTAAAATCACGCATTTTCCAACATAATGCATAAATTACAGACGTATTATTTTAAACCATTACCTCTTTCACATACCTCATTCATATCAGCTAGTATGATTTAGAAAACACTTATCTCTTACCTCAGTGAGCGTTGGAGATCAGTTCCGAGTAACTTTAAAAGTCTCCTCCGCGATTTCCTCCAACCTTAGGATCTTTCCTCATTATCACCAATAACAATGATGTCAGTCATTTATTCAAAATAACACATAAATAACTCGTATTTCATCATCAAATACACAAGGGATTCATGTATTCTCAATATTTCCAAAACTACTTCAATTCAAGTTTCTAAATATCAAAACATACATGTTCATCTCATATAACAACATCAGAAAGCTTATTCATCTTCTACCTCTAGCATTTTACTCATTTTCCTCTTTAACCTCATTTTCACTTTAGGGTTTTGGGGTTTTCATGAATCAACCACCAAACCTTTCCATTTCTTGAAATATTAACTCTAAACCAAGAGTTTACAAGATAGAAACAAAATAAAACGAACCATAACTCGAAAAGATGAGTTTCCATTGTTTCCATTATTTTGAAAATGAATCCAACATACCCAAAACAAGTTAGAGAGGAAGAAGAAGAGTTAGGAACAAGAGGTTTACATCTTCTCAAGCTCTAAGATGAGTCCTAAGGCTCTTTGCTCTTGAAAAGCTCTCTTCTCTCTCTTTTCTTCAAAGTTCTAACCTAAAATGTTTAGTGGGTTTCTATTTTATAGACACAACGATAAGTGTAATCGATTACAAGTATAGTGTAATCGATTACACAGTGTAAATTACAGAGGCATCGTCGCGATGTAATCGATTACCAACATGGTGTAATCGACTACATTAATACGATGTAATCGATTACCAGAAGTGTGTAATCGATTACACAATGTAAATTACAGAGGCATTGTCGTGATGTAATCAATTACCAACATGGTGTAATCGATTACATTGTGTCAGATGTACATATCTGATTCTTTTCATCATGTAATCGATTACCAAGACTGTGTAATCGATTATATTACCCAAAATTGTCAAGTATCCTAACTAGCCCAGGATTTCACCCTCCCAGGTGAACCTTTCTCGCTCAAGCGAGTACCTCTCGCTCAAGCGAGTACCTCTCGCTCAAGCGAGGATCCGAGGACTAATACTATAATTTTAAAGACTTAAAATTTGGGGTGTTACACCAACCAAGGGATCCACCACCAGGAACTCTCAACAAGTAAATTTCACACCAAGAAATCCAATCGGAAAATCACAATCACAAATTCCCCATAAACAATTTCAACAAGATGCTCAAAACCAAAAACTTTCAGCAAGAGTTTTACCAGAGAATCCCCAACAAGGGTCTCACACAATAAATTCAACAACAAGTCCATACCAGGGAATTTAGGAAGAGTTTTACAACAAGAAATCCTCTACGAAATTCACAACAAGGAATTTTCAACAAGCACTTCATCAATAACTCCCCACAAGACATCCAACGATATATTCACAACCAAACACTTACTGAAAGGAATTCAACAATCATCTTTCACATCAGCAGTTACCACATAGTCAACAACAATGCACATAAGTCAAGTAGTTAACTCACACAAATTTCACAAAGAAGCATGTAAGGTCATACCCTAGGCCGCAGAGTTGACATATGCTCTGATACCATATTGTAAGGACCCGATTTTCTTAATCCAAAAATTCTTTTTAAAAGACGTTACTCGAACGATTAGGAAAACCTGATTGAAGATATATATATAAGTTCAATTCCTCTTTCGGGTGCGGAAACAATCAATCGTTCACTTCATTAGAAACATGTCATTTCACTTCATTTTAATTACACAATTTAAATATAATTATCCATTCTCAATAAAACTTCCATTGTTAAATCGTTTAATATCCTAACTATACATTTAGGAGAGAGTCACTCATACATAAATCCCATTTAACATACTCTCCATATTACATGCATTATTCAATTACAACATCGAGAACATAAAGCAACTACTCAAACTTGTACTCTCCTCCGCAAGCATCCGATGCGCTACCGCCACGACCTGAACTCAAATACATAACACATACAAGGAAAGACAGAGGGAGTAAGAACCAACTACGGCGACCGTAGCGTGGATTTACATGGAGTAATAACATTAAAGTATTAAAACCACACACATCTAACATCAATCATGATAAACATACATCAATCAACACATATTATCCATATTCACCCTATAGTACACATATATCCCATACTATATGTGTTCTATAATGTGCATATTTTATTCATCTCATATTATCCATATTCACCCTATAGTACACATACATCCCATAATATATATGTTCTATAGTGCGCATATTTTATTCATATCATATTATCCATATAATCCATATTAACCCTATAAGATATATATCCCATAATATATATCTTATGGCATGCATATGATTTTCATTCTGAATATACACTTTTCACATCATTCACATTCCGTAATAATTTACCCTTGATTCTCTTTCAACAATTCTGCACCGTACAAATAATCCTCTACCACATCGGATAGGTTGAGTAATCCCCAAACCACATCGGGCAGGTCGAGTTCATTCCCCATACCACATCGGATAGGTCGAGTTCATTCCCCATGCCACATCGGGCAGGTCGAGTAATTCCCCATTACACTCACATCCATGTCATACACAATCAACGCAAGGCATCTCATTATTTTATCACCATAAATAGCACACAACACCTTCATTGTCACAAACATACCCTTATCCATTTTAACACCTTAAAAACTCATCACACAATCATCGTTACACGTACACCCATATAGGTTTATAACAATCCACAACTCACAACATACTCATTTTTATAAACATACTCATATCCATTTTAACACATTAACAACTCATCACACATTCATTGTTACAACCCACCCATACATGTTTATAACAATCAACCACTCACAACATACTCATTTATGTTTATGACCAAAAATATCTCACACATCATCATTATCACACAATGAAACCATTATCATAAACAAAACACACATAACATATCCTTCATCATATACACATTAACGTTAGAACCATCTTTAATGACGCTGTATTACCATAAATGAGCATATAGCGTTTTACTTAAATAATCGGTTTTCCCCACACATATATCTCCACTTTTATGGCTAATACATCCTCATGTTAAATAAAGACTCTCACATGGACCACAAACTCCCAGGAGAGTTTCTATCCGTTAATATGCTCCGATTCTTGAGGGAAATCGGAGATGATGACTCTAACGAAATACTCTAAGACTACAATGGTCTTCTCCCTCACCTTAGGTTGCGTAAGCTCCATGGATCCGCAAAGAGCTCCTTCTCCCTCCATCTCCTTCAACCTCCATTTTTGCTTTTTCCTCTCCAAAGCTCTCCACTGATCCATTAAGAAGCAAGAGGAAGAGGTTTTGATGTGTTTTTGAGGTTTAGAGGAGGAATGAGTTGGAATCTATGGGGAGTCGCCGTTGGGAGTGAAAGGGGAGAAAATAAAATGAAAATTAGGGTTTGTTAAACCCTTTCTTTTCTTTTATAGTTGGGCACTCTCGCCCATGCGAGAATATCTCGCTTGGGCGAGAAACTCACAATATTTTAATGTTCCAGACACGAGCTCTCTAGCCTGGACGAGATTCTCTCGCTCAAGCGAGAATCTCACAGCCTACCCAGGCTTTCTCTCGCTCAAGCGACCCATTCCTCGCTTGGGCGAGACTCCCAGAATTTCCAATTTCAAAACACTGATCCTCTCGCTTTGGCGAGATCCTCTCGCTCAAGCGATAATCTGGCAGTATGCCCCATTCTTCAGGACTGTTACCTAATTTCAAGGAGGGTAAATTTGGTGTGTTACAACTACCAATCTTGTACCATTGTACAATCCTTCTGACTAGTCTAATGTGACACCCTAGATTTTAAAATCATTAAAATTATAGTATCAGTCCTAGGAGTCTTGCTTGAGCGAGAAAGTGTCTCCTGGGCGAGAGAGGTTCACCTGGGAGGGTGAGATCCTGGGCTATACTGAAGGATTTACGCCTGAGCGAGAATTGTCTCGCTTGAGCGAGAGTGATCTCGCCTGAGCGACAGTTGTCTCGCCTGGGCGAGAAATGGCATTTTGGAACCTGTCGAGGCTGTGAGATTCTTGCTTGAGCGAGAATCCCTCGCTTGAGCGAGAGGGTCAGATCTGAGTTTTTAAAATCGGCGGAATTTTTTCGCTTGAGCGAGAATAGGCTCGCTTGAGCGAGAATCCGACACTGTTGCATTTATTAGGGACGCCAAACACATTTTTCGGGGATAACCTAGAGAGAAGTGAAGGAAGAGAGACTTTTCAAGAGCAAGGAGTCTTGGGAATCATCTAAGAGCTTGAGAGTAGATCCTAAAGCTCGAGGCGGTATCGGTGGAACTTGCGAAGTTGCCATGAACCAAACCCAGCACTCACCAAGGTAAGGATAAGTCTTTAACTTGTACATTGCAATAGAAAATGTGTGGGTTTTCTGGTTGTGGATAATGATCAAGTTGTGAATCACTTATTTATTATAAAAATATATGGGTATGTTTGTAATAAGGGTTGTGTGGATTTACTATTTATGAATTGATGATGTATCAATGAAAGGAAAACTCGTTTTAGCCGACCATGATTGATTAGCGACTTTGGCTCAAGTGATGTAGCAAACTTTGGCTCAAGTAATGTAGCAAACTTTGGCTCAAGTAATGTACCACACTTTAGCTCAAGTAATGTAGCATAATTTGGTTCAAGTAATGTAGCAAACTTTGGCTCAAGTAATGTAGAAAGCTTTCGCTCAAGCGATGTAGCAAGCTTTGGCTCAAGCGATGTAGCAAGCTTTGGCTCAAGCGATGTAGTACGCTTTGGCTCAAGCGATGTAACAAGCTTTGGCTCAAGCAATGTATCACGCTTTGGCTCAAGCGATGTAGCAAACTTTGGCTCAAGTTATGTAGCATGATTTTCAAAGAGTATAAAAGATGAAAATGGTTTTAAGTATATTTAACTCTAAATTGTTTACTTAACCGTATTAAAATGTGGATTAATGTATATTGGAATTTATGGAGTTAACGACTTACTCCTTTGTATTATCTGTGAATTGTCAATGTTAATCCCATTGCAGGTAGGTGGAAAATATAAGGATGACTTGATTAGGAGCTTAGAGCCTTTTAGTTTTTGAAATCCTTATCTTCATTGTTTTGTACTCTAACTGATGGTATTTTTGAACTGAATATTTGTAATCATGTACACGATATTTGTACATGTTGGTAGTTATGAATATTTGTAACTCTGGATATTTGTAGCTATGGGTATTTTGGAATCCCATAGCTAGTTGTATGCGGTAGTTACCGGGATGCATTAATGAATTATGATTTTCTGTTAAACGAATATGTTTGTCATTTTTGACTATGAAATGAGTATGAATAGGAAAGTGTGATTTAAAATAAGGTTGTTGAAATTGTATTTAAAAAGTAATGGGTAAATGTATGAAAAGGGAATAAAATAAGGAAAAAATTTCAAGTGTAGAATTTGGGTCCTTACAATATGGTATTAGAGCATAGTTTATTCTGCGGCTTAGGGTACGACCTTGCTTGATTCTTTGTAACATGTTTATGATTTAACTAGTTGAAATTATATGAATTGACTGTTTAAAGCATGTAGCCTTGGTGTAGTGACATGTAGTGTGCTATGAGATTATGTGATAACCTGACTTATGTAAGTTAGATTTGTGTGCTGACCGTCAATGAGTGCAGGTTAAGATGTGGCTGGAAGAGGAAGAGGGAGAGGAACGAGTCAGAATGTTCCAAATGATTTGTTGGCTCAAATGGTGGTGTGTAACACGCTAAATTTAAGTCTTTAAAATTATAGTATCAGTCCTGGAAGTCTCGCTTGAGCGAGAGATTCTCGCCTGGGCGAGAAAGGCTCACCTAGGAGGGTGAAATCCTGGGCTATACTGGAGGATTCTCGCCTGGGCGAGAAATGGCATTTTGGGACTGTTGAGACTGTGAGATTCTCGCTTGAGCGAGAATCCCTCGCTTGAGCGAGAGGGTCAGATCTGATTTTTTAAAGTAGGCAGGATTTTCTCGCTTGAGCGAGAAAGGGCTCGCTTAAGCGAGAACCCGACGCTGTTACATTAAATAGGGGACCCCAAACACATTTATGGGGGTTAACCTAGAGAGAAGTGAGAAAACGGAGCATTTTCAAGAGCAAGAAGGCTTGTGAGTCAATTAGAAGCTCAAGAAGAGGTAAATCTCTTGATTCTAACTCTCTTTCTCTTTTTCAAACTCATTGTGGAGTGTAAAGGATCTCTTCTCCAAAGGTGAAAAACCATGGAAACTCGTCATTTGAGTTATGGTTTGTTTTATGTTGTTTGTCTCTTGTAACTCTTGGTTTAGAGTTGGTATTTCAAGAATAGAATGGAATTGTGGGTTGATTCATAAAAACCCCAAAACCCTAAAGTGAAAATGTGGTAAAAGGGGAAAATGAGTAAAATGCTAGAGGTAGAAGATGACTTTACTTTCTAATGTTGAAATAGGAGATGAATATGTATGTTTTAGAGTTTGTAAACTTTTGATGAAAGTAGTTTAGCAACATGGAACATATGTTAAATGTCTCGTGTGGTTAAATAATGCAATATGAGTTGTTTATGTGATATTTGGAATAAATGACTAACATTGTGTTGTATGGTGGGAATGGGAAAGATCCTAGAGTTGGCGGCGGTATCGGTGGAACTAGTGCAGTTACCAAGAATCCAACCCAATACTCACCAAGGTAAGGAGGAGTCTTTAATTAGCATATGGAAATGGATAATATGTGGATTTTTCTGATTGTGTATATAAAGTGATCAATCGCTTAGTTATGGTAAACATATATGGGTATGTTTATGATAATGGAACGCGTGGATTTACTATTTACGGATTGATGATGTATCAATAAAAAGATAATATGTTTTTAGCCGACCATAATTGGTTAGCGAATTTGGCTCAAGTTATGTAGCGATGCTTTGGCTCAAGCTATGAAGCGATACTTTTGGCTCAAGTTATGTAGCGATACTTTGGCTCAAGTTATGTAGCAAAAATTTGGCTCAAGTTATGTAGCAATAATTTGGCTCAAGTTATGTAGCAATACTTTGGCTCAAGTTATGTAGCAAAACTTTGGCTCAATTTATGTAGCAAAACTTTGGCTCAAGTTATGTAGCAAAACTTTGGCTCAAGTTATGTAGCGATGCTTTGGCTCAAGCTATGAAGCGATATTTTGGCTCAAGTTATGTAGATATACTTTGGCTCAAGTTATGTAGCAAAACTTTGGCTCAAGTTATGTAGTAATACTTTGGCTCAAGTTATGTAGCAAAACTTTGGCTCAAGTTATGTAGCAAAACTTTGGCTCAAGTTATGTAGCAATACTTTGGCTCAAGTTATGTAGCAAAACTTTGGCTCAAGTTATGTAGCAATACTTTGGCTCAAGTTATGTAGTAATGATTTGGCTCAAGCTATGTAGCAAAACTTTGGCTCAAGTTATGTAGTGATGTTTTGGCTCAAGCTATGTAGCAAAACTTTGGCTCAAGTTATGTAGCAATACTTTGGCTCAAGTTATGTAGCAATGCTTTGGCTCAATCTATGTAGCAAAAATGAATTAATAAAACAAATGGTTTACTAACCCCTTTGAAATGTGGATTATCTTATAATGGTATTTATTGTTTTGATGACTTACTCCTTGTATGTTGTGTGTATTTGCCATTGATAATCCCATTGCAGGTAAACAGGGTAGTTGAGGATGTTTGGTTCGAGGCTTTAGGAGCTTAGGACTTGGATCTTCTATTTTTTGTTTTTTGTGTTGTAAAATTGCTATTTGGATGATTGTATTCGTAACCATTTAACTTACTAACATTTTTGAGTAATGTTGGATATTAGTAACTATGGGTATTTTGGAAACCCATAGTTAAACATATGCGTTAATTACCGACGAAAGTTATATATGAATTATGTTTTCCGCAATATGAGATATATGTTAAGATCATGTACCGTAAAGGTAGTTTTACGATTTGATTATGGGGGAAAATTTGGGTAAGATGTGGAATGTATATATAAAAGGATTCAAATAAAGGAAAAATTTTCAAGGGTAGAATTTGGGTCCTTACAAATGGTATCAGAGCATAATTAATTCTGCAGCCTAGGGTATGGTCTTACATGCTTCTTTGTGATCTGTATGTGCTTGAATTGCTTAGTTGGCATTGATTGTTGTGTGCTTATATGACCCTTACCTTATTAGAAATGTGTTTACTGACTAGTACTTGAGTACAGGTACCTGTGGCAGGGAGAGGAAGAGGAGCGAGTCAGAATGTTCCGAACGACCTATTGGCACAGATGGTGGCGGCATTACAACAGGTTAACGATAACTTGCACAATCTGAACCAGAACCCCGCGTCAAGTCCTAGCTCACAACCTTTAGTTCCACCGGGGCCGGCCGAGTACCGTGGGTTGAGTGAGTTCCACAAGCTGAATCCTAGCCATTTCCAAGGTGGGTTCGCTCCTGATGCGGCAAACGAGTGGATTCAAGAATTGGAACACATATTCCTAGCCTTGGGTTGTAGTGACGTTCAGAAGGTGACGTATGCTTGTTATATGTTGATGAAGGAGGCTGAAAATTGGTGGGAATTTACTCGGTGGAAGATGGAAACGGAGGGGAGTGATTACATGGAATACCTTAAGGAGAAATTCCTTCAGAAATATTTTCCAGCTGATCTGAAGAGGAAGAAGGAAATGAAGTTTCTGAGATTGGAGCAGGGTAACATGTCTGTGGGAGAGTATGCGGCCAAGTTTGAGGAATTGGCCCGATTTTGTCCATACGCTGAGTTGGAAGTAGACGGAAGGTCCAAATGTTCTAAGTTTGAATCGGGCCTGAAGCCCAAGCTAAAAAGGATGTTCAGGCACCAAGAAATCGCGGATTTGGCCACCCTGGTAAACAAGTGAAGGATGTTTGAGGACGACTTGACTAAAGATGAAGTGGTGACTCCTCGAACCAATCCTCCGAAACACTTTGGGCCTCAAAGGAGTTATCGAAAAGGGAAGGGTAAGGTTTTCCGAGAGGAACAAAAACCATACTTCCTTACTGCTGGGAATCGGGGAAATAGTTCGCATGGGCCGAGGCCACATGTTAAGGCGGGAGGATCACAAGTTCAATCTCCGTCCTTTTGCAAAAAGTGTGGCAAGAATCATATTGGTGAATTGTGCCCTGGGACGACACTTAGCTGCTTCCACTACAAGGAAGTTGGGCACATCAAGCGATATTGTCCTAAGCTACTGCAGGGCGTGAATGATGTGAGGGCTGAACGACCTAGAACCACTAGTAGAGTGTTCACCATGAGTGGTGCAGAGACATCGGGAGCAGATGGCCTGATAAAAGGTAATTGCATGGTGGCAGATATCCCTCTTTTAGTGTTGTTTGATTCGGGAGCGACACACTCCTTTGTATATATTGAGTGCGTGAATAGACTGAAATTGCAAACTGAGTCGTTGCCTTTCGACTTGGTCGTATCCACCCCGACTAACGTGCCTGTGGTGGTGTCGACAATTGTGTCTCGATGTCTGGTAGTGGTAAAAGGTAGGACATTTACCATGGACTTGATCTACTTACCACTGTCTCAGTTAGATCTAATTCTGGGAATAGACTGGTTGTCGGCGAATCATGTGGTGCTTAATTGTGCTGATAAGACCGTTGTATTGGGAGATCCAGTTGAGATTTATGATGAGGTTAGTTATATGAAGCCGTTGTCGGCAAAGGAAGTCAGAACTTCCAGTAAAGAGGGAGGAGCCGTTTTTATGTTGTTGGCGTCCTTGGAGGGTATTGAGAAACACAAGGTTGAGGATGTTCCGATAGTTCGTGAGTTCCCTGAGGTATTTCCTGGTGATATTCCGGAATTGCCTCCAGTGAGAGAAGTTGAATTCTCTATTGACTTGGTACCTGGAACGGGACCCATCTCTATAGCTCCTTATAGGATGGCACCGTTAGAATTGACTGAGTTGAAAAAGCAGGTTGAGGACTTATTGGCCAAGAAGTTTATTCGTCCTAGTGTCTCGCCATGGGGTGCGCTTGTTTTGTTGGTTAAGAAGAAAGATGGTAGTATGCGGTTGTGTACTGACTACAGGCAATTGAACAAGGTTACTATCAAGAATAAGTATCCGTTGCCTAGAATTGATGACTTAATGGATCAGTTGAGAGGAGCGGTCTTGTTTTCAAAGATTGATCTTCGGTCGGGTTACCACCAATTTCGTGTGAAGGCAGAAGACATTCCTAAAACTGCTTTTAGGACAAGGTATGGACATTTTGAATATTTGGTCATGCCTTTTGGCGTAACAAATGCCCCAGCAATATTTACCGACTACATGAATCGGATTTTTCATCTGTATTTGGATTCATTCGTAGTAGTATTTATTGATGACATTCTGGTTTACTCCAAAAGCCGAGAGGAATATGCAGAGCACTTCAGGATTGTTCTAGAACTCTTAAGTAAGAACCAGTTGTATGCTAAATTTTCTAAATGTGATATCTGGTTGGAATCGGTGAACTTTCTTGGACATGTAATATCCAAGGAAGGGGTGGCTATCGATCCTTCAAAGGTTGAAGCGGTTATGGAATGGGAAGTGCCCAAGTCGGTTACTGAAATCCGGAGTTTTCTGGGTTTGGCTGGTTATTATCGGAAATTCATTGAGGGATTTTCGAAGTTGGCACTGCCATTGATTAAGCTCACTAGATAAGGGGAACCGTATGTGTGGACGCTTCGATGTGAAGAAAGTTTTCAAGAGTTGAAACGGAGGTCGACTACGGCGCTAGTTTTGGTTCTTCCTTGTACTGATCGAGATTTCAGTGTTTATTGTGATGCATCCAAGCAATGTTTGGGTTGTGTGTTTATGCAAGAAGGAAAGGTTGTTGTCTATGCTTCTCGACAGTTGAGGACGCACGAGCAAAACTACCCTACCCATGACTTGGAATTAGCTGCAGTGGTCTTTGCCTTAAAAATCTGGAGACACCACCTTTATGGCGTGAGATTTGAGGTATACAGCGACCACAAGAGTTTGAAGTACCTATTTGATCAAAAGGAATTGAATATGAGACAGAGATGGTGGATGAAATTCCTTAAGGATTATGATTTTGGGCTGCAGTATCATCCGGGAAAGGCCAATGTGGTGGCCGATGCTCTAATTCGGAAATCTTTACATATGTCGGCGTTGATGGTTCGAGAAGGGAAACTGATTGAAGAGTTCAGGGATATGAACTTGGATGTTTAGATAAAGCCTCAAAGTATGATTCTAGGGATGCTTAAAGTCACAAATGAATTGTTCGATCAAATCCGGGTAATGCAAGTGGAGGATATTGAGCTAATAGCTAAACGGGATTTGATGCTAAGTGGTAAGGAAACTGATTTCGCATCGGACCCTAGTGGACTATTGCATTACAAAGGGAGAGTTTGTGTACCTCATGATGTGGAGTTGCGAAAGAGTATTTTAGAGGAGTCACACAAAAGTAAAATGAGTTTTCACTCGGGGACTACCAAGATGTACCAATATTTGAAAAAGATATTTTGGTGGTCTGGGTTGAAAAGGGATGTGGCTTTGTATGTCTCGAGTTGTCTTGTCTGTCAGAAAGCCAAGATTGAGCATCAACGGCCAGCGGGAGAACTGCAATCCCTAGAAATTCCTGTTTGGAAGTGGGATAGTATCTCCTTGGATTCTGTATCGGGTTTTCCAAGGACTCAGAATGGCTATGATTCGATATGGGTGATAGTGGATCGGTTAACTAAATCTGCACACTTTCTGCCTATAAACATGAGATACTCTTTGGAGCGATTGGCGGAACTGTATAGCCGAGAAATAGTTCGTTTTCATGGGATACCGTCGAACATTATATCGGACAGGGATCCCCATTTCACTTCCAACTTTTGGACTAGTTTGCAGTCCGCATTGGGAACTAAGTTGAAGTTGAGTTCAGCTTATCATCCACAAACGGATGGTCAATCGGAAAGAACAATACAGTCATTGGAGGATCTTCTGAGGGCTTGCATCTTGGAACAACCAGGGAGATGGGATGGCATGTTACCTCTGATTAAATTTACTTACAACAATAGCTTCCATTAGAGTATTGGAATGGCACCTTATGAGGCATTGTATGGTAGGAAATGCCGAACTCCAATGAGTTGGTTTGAGACTGGGGAGAACTTGATATTGGGGCCCGAGCTGGTCCAAGAGACTACGGATAAGATCAAGAAAATCCGGGAGAACATGAGGATCGTCCAGAGTCGGCAGAAAAACTATTACGATAAGAGGCGGAAAACTCTTGAGTTTAATGAGGGAGATCATGTTTTCATGAGAGTAGTTCCGACTACCGGAATTGGTAGGGTGTTGAAGTCTCGCAAGCTGACTCCGAGATTTATTGGACCGTATCAAGTGTTGAAAAGGATTAGGCCGATAGCATATTGGATTGCTTTGCCTCCGTTGTTGTCGAACCTTCATAATGTGTTTCATGTGTCTCAGTTAAGGAAGTATGTTGGAGATCCATCTCATGTGGTAGAATCTGATCAGATAGAGCTGATGGATAACTTCGACATTGCCCGTGAGGATAATGGATACCAGTATCAAGAGACTAAGAGGTAAGGATATTCCGTTGGTGAAAGTATTGTGGATCCAAGTAGACGAAGGGGATGCTACTTGGGAGATTGAACGTGACATGAGGGAGGATTACCCTCATTTGTTCGAATCGAGGTATGTTTAATTTTCAGGGACGAAAATTCTTATAAGAGGGGGAGGATTGTAACACCCTAAATTTAAGTCTTTAAAATTATAGTATCAGTCTTGGAAGTCTCGCTTGAGCGAGAGATTCTCGCCTGGGCGAGAAAGGCTCACCTGGGAGGGTGAAATCCGGGGCTATACTGGAGGATTCTCGCCTTTGCGAGAGTTGTCTCGCCTGGGCGAGAAATGGCATTTTGGGACTGTTGAGACTGTGAGATTCTCGCTTGAGCGAGAATCCCTCGCTTGAGCGAGAGGGTCAGATCTGAGTTTTTAAAAAAGGCGGGATTTTCTCGCTTGAGCGAGAAAGGGCTCGCTTAAGCGAGAACCCGATGCTGTTACATTAAATAGGGGACCCCAAACACATTTATGGGGGTTAACCTATTGAGAAGTGAGAAAAGGGAGCATTTTCAAGAGCAAGAAGGCTTTTGAGTCATTTAGAAGCTCGAGAAGAGGTAAATCTCTTGATTCTAACTCTCTTTCTCTTTTTCAAACTCATTGTGGAGTGTAAAGGATCTCTTCTGCAAAGGTGAAAAACCATGGAAACTCATCCTTTTGAGTTATGGTTCGTTTTATGTTGTTTCTCTCTTCTAACTCTTGGTTTAGAGTTGGTATTTCAAGAATAGAATGGATTTGTGGGTTGATTCATAAAAACCGCAAAACCCTAAAGTGAAAATGTGGTAAAAGGGGAAAATGAGTAAAATGCTAGAGGTAGAAGATGAGTTTACTTTCTAATGTTGAAATAGGAGATGAATATGTATGTTTTAGAGGTTGTAAACTTTTGATGAAAGTAGTTTAGCAACATGGAACATATGTTAAATGTCTCGTGTGGTTAAATAATGCAATATGAGTTGTTTATGTGATATTTGGAATAAATGACTAACATTGTGTTGTATGGTGGGAATGGTTAAGATCCTAGAGTTGGCGGGAGTATCGGTGGAACTAGTGCAGTTACCAAGAACCCAACCCAATACTCACCAAGGTAAGGAGGAGTCTTTAATTAGCATATGGAAATGGATAATATGTGGATTTTTCTGATTGTGTATAATGATAAAGTGATGAATCGCTTAGTTATGGTAAACATATATGGGTATATTTATGATAATGGAACGCGTGGATTTACTGTTTATGGATTGATGATGTATCAATGAAAAGAAAATATGTTTTTAGCCGACCATAATTGGTTAGCGACTTTGGCTCAAGTTATGTAGCGATGCTTTGGCTCAAGCTTTGAAGCGATACTTTGACTCAAGTTAAGTGTAACACCCCAAATTTTAATCTTTAAAATTATAGTATCAGTCCTGGAAGCCTCGCTTGATCGAGAGATTCTCGCCTGAGCGAGAAAGGATCAACTGGGAGGGTGAAATCCTGGACTATACTAGAGGATTTTCGCCTGAGCGAGAGTTGTCTCGCCTAGGCGAGAAATGGCAATTTTGGGCTGTTGACACAGTGTAATCGATTACACACTACTGGTAATCGATTACATGCTGATAAACTAATCAGACCTGTGCATCTGACACAGTGTAATCGATTACACAGTCCTGGTAATCGATTACATGATGATTAAAAGCATCAGATATGTACATCTGACACAATGTAATCGATTACACCATGTTGGTAATCGATTACATCGCGACGATGCCTTTGTAATTTACACTGTGTAATCGATTACACACTTATGGTAATCGATTACATCGTATTAATGTAATCGATTACACCATGTTGGTAATCGATTACATAGCGACGATGCCTCTATAATTTACACAGTGTAATCGATTACACTATACTTGTAATCGATTACACTTATCGTAGTGTCTATAAAATAGAAACCCAAAACACATTTTTGGGTTAGAACTTCGAAGAGAAGAGAAAAAGGAGAGCTTTTCAAGAGCAACGAGCCTTAGGACTCATCTTGGAGCTTGAGAAGAGGTAAATCTCTTGTTACTAACTCTTCTTCTTCCTCTCTAACTTGTTTTGGGTATGTTAGATTTATTTTCAAAACATGAGAAACCATGAAAACTCATTATTTAGAGTTATGGTTCGTTTTATGTTGTTTTTCTCTTGTAAACTTTTGATTTAGAGTTGATATTGTATGAATGGAAAAGGTTGTGGGTTACACATGAAAACCCCAGAAACCCCTAATATGAGAATATGGGTATAAAGAGAAAAAGATGAAATGTTAGATGTGGATGATGAGTTTGTGCTTGAATGTTGATATATGAGATAAACTTGAATGTTTAGATGTTTGAAAACTTATATTGAAGTAGTTTTGGAAATCTTGAATATATATGAATCCCTTGTGTATTTGATGATGAAATACGAGTTATTTATTTGTTATTTTGAATAAATGACTAACATTGTTGTTATTGGTGAAAATAAGGAAAGATCCTAAGGTTGGAGGAAATCGCGGAGGAGACTTTTAAAGTTACTCGGAACCGATCCCCAACGCTCACCAAGGTAAGGGATAAGTGGCTCTAATTCATACTCACTGATGTGAATGAGGTATGTGAAAGAGGTAATGTGTTGTAAGTTTGATTGTTGTTACCCTACCCGAATAGGTAGTGGTTTATTGTTGTTACCCTACTCGAAGAGGTAGTGGTGGACTGTTATTGTGTCCTACCCAGAGTGGTAGTGAACTGTTTGTTGTGTCCTACCCGGAGTGGTAGTAGACTGTTATTGTGTCCTACCTTAAATGGTAGCGGACTGTTATCTTGTCCTACCCGGAGTGGTAGCGGACTATTGTTGTGTCCTACCCGGAGTGGTAGTGGACTGTTATCGTTATCCTACCGGGAATGGTAGTGAAGAATTGTGAACTAGACCTACCCGATGTGGTATGGATTATAACTAGACCTACCCGATGTGGTATGGAGTATAACACTAGACCTACCCGATGTGGTATGGAGCATAACACTAGACCTACCCGATGTGGTATGGAATATAATACTAGACCTACCCGATGTGGTATGGAGTATAACTAGACCTGCCCGATGTGGTATGGAGTATAACTAGACCTCCCCGATGTGGTATGGAATATAACAGTAGACCTGCCCAATGTGGTATGGATGATGAACTAGACCTGCCCGATGTGGTATGGATGATGAACTAGACCTGCCCGATGTGGTATGGATGATGAACTAGACCTGCCCGATGTGGTATGGATGATGAACTAGACCTGCCCGATGTGGTATGGATGATGAACTAGACCTGCCCGATGTGGTATGGATGATGAACTAGACCTGCCCGATGTGGTATGGATGATGAACTAGACCTGCCCGATGTGGTATGGATGATGAACTAGACCTGCCCGATGTGGTATGGATGGTGAACTAGACCAACCCGATGTGGTATGGAGATGTAATTGGATCTACCCGAGGTGGTAGGAGATTATAGTTGTGAAAGAACTCGGTGAATACGATTAAGGATGAATACGACATATGAGAAACGAGGACGTTAAGAGCGAAAGTCATATGCATGCTATAAGATATATATTATGGGATATATATACTATAGGGTGAATATGAATGTTGGAAATGAAGACGTTAATGATAAAAGTAATATACATGCTATAAGATATATAGTATGGGATATATATATACTATAGTGTGGATATGAATAATGAGATGAACGATGCTTCGAATGAACATAATATGCATGCTATAGAATATATATTATGGGATATGTATTCTATAGGATGAATATGGATAACGTAGAAATGAACGAAAGAAGAGATGAATGTTGCATTTACGTAATTGCGTTTATAATTTATATTAAAGTTTAATCGTATTTGAAATGTGGATTATCATGTGATGTTAGTTTTTAAACTAATGACTTACTCCCTTTTTGTTTTGTGTGTTGTTTATGATAATCCCATTGTAGGTAAATGAAGGATTTTGAGGATGAAGCTCAATTAGGAAGCTTTTGTGTTTAATTACTCGCTTGTCTGTATTGCTAAGTGACGTTGTAGTTGATTTAATAGTATTATGGGATGACTGTAAATCTGTTTAGATCAATACGGATATGTGTAGTTATGGGCTTTATAACCTTGGGAGACCCATAACTGGTTGTATGTGGTAAATGCTATTTGAATGAATTATGTTTTTCCGCAACATAAATTTGTATGATAAGAAAATAGGGTAAAGAGTATTTTCGAAAATGATACATGAGAGTTTTCAATGAAGGTGACGACTGTATGTAAGAAATGATTAAAATAAACGAAAAATTTTCAAGGGTAGAATATCGGGTCGTTACAATATGGTATCGGAGCATAGTTAATTTTGCGGCCTAGGGCATGGCCTTACGTGCTTCTTTGTAACATGTTTATGATTTGATTGGTTGATATTGTGTGAATTGAATGTTTAAAGCATGTAGCTTTGGTATAGTAACATATAATGTACTATGAGACTAGGTGATAACCTGACTTGTGTGAATTAAAATTGTGTACTGACTATACATGAGTGTAGGTCGAAACATGGCTGAAAGAGGAACGAGTCAGAACGTTCCAAATGATTTGTTGGTTCAGATGGTAGCTGCACTACACTAGATGAACGAGAGCTTGCATAATCTGCATCAGAACCCTGCACCGAGTTCGAGTTCGCAACCCCTAATCCCACCCGAACTGGCTGAGTACCGGGGGCTGGATGAGTTTTGCAAGAGGAACCCCAGTCAGTTCCACGGGGGATTTGCTCCTGATGCTTCCCTTGAGTGGATTCAGGGAATGGATCAGATCTTTCGGGCAATGAATTGTTCGGAGGCTCAGAAGTTGGCTTACGCCACGTATATGCTAGTGAAGGAGGCCGAGAACTGGTGGGAGTTTACTCGACGCCAAATGGAGATAGAAGGACAATTGATTTCCTGGGGTACATTCAAGGAGAAGTTTCTTCATAAATACTTCCCAGCTGATCTGAAGCGGAAGAAGGAAATGGAGTTCCTGAAGTTGGAACAGGGAAATATGTCGGTGGGGGAATATGCGGCTAAGTTCGAGGAATTGACACGGTTTTGTCCCTACTCGGAGTTGGAAGTAGATGGACGATCCAAATGCTCTAAATTTGAATCGGGTTTAAGGCCCAAGTTGAAAATAATGTTCGGACATCAGGAGATTGCCGATTTCGCTACCTTGGTCAACAAGTGTAGAATGTACGAGGACAACCTGAACTCGGTTAAGTTGGCTACACCCGAAACAATTACTCCCCGGGACTATGGGCCTCAACGCAACCATATGCGGGAGAGGGGTAAAGAGAGGGTGGAAGATGACCGGAAGCCTTATGCGGCAACTACTATACATCGAGACCGAAATTTCCAAAAGTCTAGACCATTTACCGTTCCTACCGAAGGGGTTTCTACTCCCATGTGCAACAAATGTGGTTGACGCCATCTTGGGAGTACATGCCCGGGGTCAGGAAACGGATGTTTTCACTGCAAGGAGTTCGGACACATTAAAAGGGTTTGTCCCAAGCTAGATCGGAGACCTAATGTCGTTCCATCTGAGAAGACAAAGGACCATAGTCGAAGGTTTACCCCGAGTGGCGCAGAGACATTAGGTGTGGATGATCCGGCGAGAGGTAAATTGCATGGTGACAGGTATCACTTTTAGTGTTGTTTAATTCGGGAGCGACACACTCCCTATATTTGCTGAATGCGTGAACCTACTAAGATTGTACACCAAGTTGTTGTTTTCGACTTAGTTGTACCCACCAACCCCGTGTATCGGTGGTGGATGTCGGTGTGGATGTCTCAGTGTACGGTTGGGGTAAATGGTAAAACCTTTACTATAGTGTTGGTATGCGCAATGACGTCTAGTTGGATTTAATCCTGGAAATGGACTAGCGGTCAGCAAATCGTGTTATGTTTAACTGTGTGTAATTGTTGAGGTGAATATTTGAATTTAGTATGCATTGATATGTATGTGTATGCTAAGGGGGTAAGATTTATACTGATGGTCGAGGAAAGAGGCTAGTCGAGTTACTTACCCCGTCGATGAAATGAATACATTTTATTAGACGTGAAACTTTTGGTCTCGAATGACCGGTTCTTTTGCGGTAGGACATTGGCAACGCATGAAATAGTGGTGGTGATCCGAAATTGTCTGCGTTGAATGTGTACCGGCAAAAGTTGTTGTTGTTTCGTGAACGTCAGTAATTGCGGTGTATGGGTGTGGTGTAACCATAGGAGAGAAGAAGTTTTAGGTTGTGTCGAAATGAGCGTGCGAACCTTGTTTCACGACGTGGTTGCCATGAGTCGTGGATTCAAACCGCTTTCGAAAATCATTTTTGGGAAAAACTTAGCTTGTGCCTAAGTAATGATTTAGTATCATGTTGGAGAATTCCGAAATTTTAGCAACCATATCAGAATAAGTATGAGGTTGTTAAAAGTTTAGTGATATGAGATGCCCATGTATTTCTGGACATAATGCGAGTGGGTTAATAACTCTATCTTTGCTAACGGAATTGAGATGACCAAACCGAACGCAAGTTATAGGTTTGAGTTTTGGTCGACTTGTGCTGGCCGATTGGTAACAGAATATCTAGTTTTGGTGTGAATCAATGGTTTTATGGTTTCAGTGGAGGCTAGAAATTGGTAATTTCTTTAGACGATAAGATTTGATGGTAGAAATATTTGATGTAATTACACAATTACTGGATAGTTTGATTGTGTACAATAGATGAGGCATTAAGAGACTTTTGTGTAGGTATTTTGTTGATCGAGTAAAATGAAATTGTGCTAGATTCTCGAGTGGAGATGAAACTAGTTAGTGTATGACGGATGTTAAAAGATGCATTTAGATAGATATGGGATAAGGGGTTCCCCATTCGCTGAAATTCGAGAGTGTTATCGGGATTCTTGACGTATGTTAGGATTGATAGATGGATATGTGATGGATACCTATGGTTCTTGAAAAATGTTGAAAAGATCTTTAGTCTGAATTACGGTTTAGTTCTCATGGTATTCAATGTTGTTCGAGGCTAGGATCTTAATATTTGGACATTGAGGAGTTAGTTCATGAATTGGTTTGGTGATATCATGGTTTAGTGGTGTATGCCCTTAGTGACTGATTAAGTAATCTTAATGGATTAGAGAATCAAATTGTGATTTTGGTTGAATATTCTTGTGCCTAAGGTCTAGGTGATGATTTTATTTTCCGAGGTATGTTTAATTTTCGGGGACGAAAATTCTTATAAGAGGGGGATGATTGTAACACCCCAAATTTTAATCTTTAAAATTATAGTATCCGTCCTAGAAGCCTCGCTTGATCGAGAGATTCTCGCTTGAGCGAGAAAGGATCACCTGGGAGGGTGAAATCCTGGACTATACTGGAGGATTCTCGCCTGAGCGAGAGTTGTCTCGCCAAGGCGAGAAATGGCAATTTTGGGCTGTTGACACAGTGTAATCGATTACACACTCCTGGTAATCGATTACATGCTGATAAACTAATCAGACCTGTGCATCTGACACAGTGTAATCGATTACACAGTCCTGGTAATCGATTACATGATGATTAAAAGCATCAGATATGTACATCTGACACAATGTAATCGATTACACCATGTTGGTAATCGATTACATCGCGACGATGCCTTTGTAATTTACACTGTGTAATCGATTACACACTTATGGTAATCGATTACATCGTATTAATGTAATCGATTACACCATGTTGGTAATCGATTACATAGCGACGATGCCTCTATAATTTACACAGTGTAATCGATTACACTATACTTGTAATCGATTACACTATACTTGTAATCGATTACACTTATCGCAGTGTCTATAAAATAGAAACCCAAAACACATTTTTGGGTTAGAACTTCGAAGAGAAGAGAGAAAGGAGAGCTTTTCAAGAGCAAGGAGCCTTAGGACTCATCTTGGAGCTTGAGAATAGGTAAACCTCTTGTTACTAACTCTTCTTCTTCCTCTCTAACTTGTTTTGGGTATGTTAGATTTATTTTCAAAACATGAGAAACCATGAAAACTCATCATTTAGAGTTATGGTTGGTTTTATGTTGTTTTTCTCTTGTAAACTTTTGATTTAGAGTTGATATTGTATGAATGGAAAAGGTTGTGGGTTACACATGAAAACCCCAAAAACCCCTAATATGAGAATATGGGTATAAAGAGAAAGAGATGAAATGTTAGATGTGGATGATGAGTTTGTGCTTGAATGTTGATATATGAGATAAACTTGAATGTTTAGATGTTTGAAAACTTATATTGAAGTAGTTTTGGAAATCTTGAATATATATGAATCCCTTGTGTATTTGATGATGAAATACGAGTTATTTATTTGTTATTTAGAATAAATGACTGACATTGTTGTTATTGGTGAAAATGAGGAAAGATCCTAAGGTTGGAGGAAATCGCGGAGGAGACTTTTAAAGTTACTCGGAACCGATCCCCAACGCTCACCAAGGTAAGGGATAAGTGGCTCTATTTCATACTCACTGATGTGAATGAGGTATGTGAAAGAGGTAATGTGTTGTAAGTTTGATTGTTGTTACCCTACCCGAATAGGTAGTGGTTTATTGTTGTTACCCTACTCGAAGAGGTAGTGGTGGACTGTTATTGTGTCCTACCCGGAGTGGTAGTGAACTGTTTGTTGTGTCCTACCCGGAGTGGTAGTAGACTGTTATTGTGTCCTACCTTAAATGGTAGCGGACTGTTATCGTGTCCTACCCGGAGTGGTAGCGGACTATTGTTGTGTCCTACCCGGAGTGGTAGTGGACTGTTATCGTTATCCTACCGGGAATGGTAGTGAAGAATTGTGAACTAGACCTACCCGATGTGGTATGGATTTTAACTAGACCTACCCGATGTGGTATGGAGTATAACACTAGACCTACCCGATGTGGTATGGAGCATAACACTAGACCTACCCGATGTGGTATGGAATATAATACTAGACCTACCCGATGTGGTATGGAGTATAACTTGACCTGCCCGATGTGGTATGGAGTATAACTAGACCTTCCCGATGTGGTATGGAGTATAACTAGACCTACCCGATGTGGTATGGAATATATCAGTAGACCTGCCCGATGTGGTATGGATGATGAACTAGACCTGCCCGATGTGGTATGGATGATGAACTAGACCTGCCCGATGTGGTATGGATGATGAACTAGACCTGCCCGATGTGGTATGGATGATGAACTAGACCTGCCCGATGTGGTATGGATGATGAACTAGACCAGCCTGATGTGGTATGGATGATGAACTAGACCTGCCCGATGTGGTATGGATGGTGAACTAGACCTACCCGATGTGGTATGGAGATGTAATTGGATATACCCGAGGTGGTAGGAGATTATAGTTGTGAAAGAACTCGGTGAATACGATTAAGGATGAATACGACATATGAGAAACGAGGACGTTAAGAGCGAAAGTCATATGCATGCTATAGGATATATATTATGGGATATATATACTATAGGGTGAATATGAATGTTGGAAATGAAGACGTTAAGGATAAAAGTAATATACATGCTATAAGATATATAGTATGGGATATATATATACTATAGTTTGGATATGAATAATGAGATGAACGATGCTTCGAATGAACATAATATGCATGCTATAGAATATATATTATGGGATATGTATTCTATAGGATGAATATGGATAACGTAGAAATGAACGAAAGAAGAGATGAATGTTGCATTTACGTAATTGCGTTTATAATTTATATTAAAGTTTAATCGTATTTGAAATGTGGATTATCATGTGATGTTAGTTTTTAAACTAATGACTTACTCCCTTTTTGTTTTGTGTGTTGTTTATGATAATCCCATTGTAGGTAAATGAAGGATTTTGAGGATGAAGCTCAATTAGGAAGCTTTTGTGTTTAATTACTCGCTTGTCTGTATTGCTAAGTGACGTTGTAGTTGATTTAATAGTATTATGGGATGACTGTAAATCCGTTTAGATCAATACGGATATGTGTAGTTATGGGCTTTATAACCTTGGGAGACCCATAACTGGTTGTATGTGGTAAATGCTATTTGAATGAATTATGTTTTTCCCCAACATAAATTTGTATGATTAGAAAATAGGGTAAAGAGTATTTTCGAAAATGATACTTGAGAGTTTTCAATGAAGGTGACGACTGTATGTAAGAAATGATTAAAATAAACGAAAAATTTTCAAGGATAGAATATCGGGTCGTTACATTATGTAGCGATACTTTGGCTCAAGTTGTGTAGCAAAACTTTGGCTCAAGTTATGTAGCAATACTTTGGCTCAAGTTATGTAGCAAAACTTTGGCTCAAGTTATGTAGCGATGCTTTGGCTCAAGTTATGTAGCAATGCTTTGGCTCAAGCTATGTAGCAAAAATGAATTTATAAAACAAATGGTTTACTAACCCCTTTGAAATGTGGATTATCTTATAATGATATTTATTGTTTTGATGACTTACTCCTTGTATGTTGTGTGTATTTGTCATTTATAATCCCATTGTAGGTAAACAGGGTAGTTGAGGATGCTTGGTTCGAGGCTTTAGGAGCTTAGGACTTGGATCTTCTATTTTTGCTTTTCGTGTTGTAAAATTGCTATTTGGATGATTGTATTCGAAACCATTTAATTTACTAACATTTTTGAGTAATGCTGGATATTAGTAACTATGGGTATTTTGGAAACCCATAGTTAAACATATACGGTAATTACCGATGAAAGTTATATATGAATTATGTTTTCCGCAATATGAGGATGCCTGGTTCGAGGCTTTAGGAGCTTAGGACTTGGATCTTCTATTTTTGCTTTTCGTGTTGTAAAATTGCTATTTGGATGATCGTATTTGAAACCATTTAATTTACTAACATTTTTGAGTAATGCTGGATATTAGTAACTATGGGTATTTTGGAAACCCATAGTTAAACATATACGGTAATTACCGATGAAAGTTATATATGAATTATGTTTTCCGCAATATGAGATATATGTTAACATCATGTACTGTAAAGGTAGTTTTACGAATTGATTATGGGGGAAAATTTGGGTAAGATGTGGAATGTATGTATAAAAGGATTAAAATAAAGGAAAAATTTTCAAGGGTAGAATTTGAGTCCTTACAGGCTGCACTACAACAAGTGAACGAGAACTTGCATAACCTGAATTAGAACCCCGCACCAAGTTCTAGTTCGCAACCTTTAGTTTCACCTGGACCGGCCGAGTACCGAGGGTTGAACGAGTTCTGCAAGCAGAATCCTAGCCATTTCCAAGGTGGGTTCGCTCCGGATACTGCGAACGAGTGGATTCAAGACTTGGAACGAATATTTCGAGCCATGGGTTGTTCCGACATTCAGAAGGTGACAGATGCTTCTTACATGTTGGTGAAGGAAGCTGAAACTTGGTGAGAATTTACTAGGCGACAGATGGAAGCGGAAGGGAGAGTGATTACCTGGATTGCCTTCAGGGAGACATTTCTTCAGAAATATTTTCCTGCTGATCTGAAAAGGAAGAAAGAAATGGAGTTTCTGAAGTTGGAGCAGGGTAATATGTTCGTGCGAGAATATGCGGCCAAGTTTGAGGAATTGTCCCGATTCTGTCCATATGCTGAATTGGAGGTGGACGGAAGGTCCAAATGTTCAATGTTTGAATTGGGTTTGAAGTCCAAGTTGAAAAGTATGTTTGGGCATCGGGAGATTGCCGATTTTGCTACATTGGTAAACAAATGCAGGATGTGTGAGGATGACTTGGCAGCCGATGAGGTGGTAACACCTAAGGTAATTCCTCCCAAGAACTTTGGGCCTCAACATAACTTATCACACGGAAAGGGCAAGTGTAAGGACCCGATTTTTCATATTCCAAAAATTCATTTTAAAACCTTGTTCATGAAAGCGAATTGATTACTTTTAAAAGACATTACTCGAACGATTTGGAAAACCTGATTGAATATATATATAAGTTAAATTCATCTTTCAGGTGCGGAAACAATCAATCGTTCACTTCATTAAAAACATGGCATTGCACTTCCTTTTAATTACACAATTTAGATACAATTATCCATTCTCAATAATACTTCTTTTTTTACATCATCCAATATCCTAACTATACATTTAGGAGAAAGTCACTCATACATATATCCCATTTAACATACTCTTCATATTACATGCATTACTCAATTACAACATTGAGAACTTAAAGCAACTACTCAAACATGTACTCTCCTCCGCAAGCATCCGATGCGCTACCGCCATGACCTGAACTCAAATACATAACACATATAAGGAAAGACAGAGGGAGTAAGAACCAATTACGACGACCGTAGCGTGGATTTACAAGGAGTAATAACATTAAAGTATTAAAACCACACACATCTAACATCAATCATGATAGACATATACCAATCAACACATATTATCCATATTCACCCTATAGTACACATATATCCCATAATATATATGTTCTATAGTGTGCATATTTATTCATCTCATATTATCCATATTCACCCTATAGTACACATATATCCCATAATATATATGTTCTACAATGTGCATATTTATTCATCTCATATTATTCATATTCACCCTATAGTACACATATATCCCATAATATATATGTTCCATAGTGTGAATATTTCTTACATCCAAACATACTCATTTCTCATCATTCATATTCACCATATAAGATATATATCCCATAATATATATCCTATGTCATGCATATGACTTTCATTCCGAATATACACTTTTCACATCATTCACATTCCATAGTAATTTACCCTTGACCTCCTTCAACACATCCACACAGTACAAATAATCCTCCACCACATCGGGTAGCTCTAGTTAATCCCCGTACCACATCGGGTAGGTCTAGTTAATCCCCACACTACATCAGATAGGTCTAGTTAATTCTCCATACCACATCGGGCAGGTCTAATTATTCCCTATACAACATTGGGTAGGTCGAGTTAATTCTCCATACCACATCAGGCAGGTCTAGTTATTTTTCCATACCACATCGGGCAGGTCTAGTCAATCCCCATACCACATCAGGTAGGTCTAGTTAATTCTCCATACCACATCAGACAGGTCTAGTTATTTCTCCATACCACATCGGACAGGTCTAGTTATTCCCCATACCACATCGGGTAGGTCTATATTTCCCATTATTCTCACATCACATGTTCGTCATAGCACAAAATATCACCTCAATGTCATACACCCAATAAACACAAGGCATCACATCGTTCCATCATCATGAAATAACACACAACACCTTCATTGTCACAATCATACCCATACATATTTATAACAATAAAACGACTCACAACATATTCACTTTGATATGCATACTCATCTCATTTTAACACATTAATAACTCATCACGCATTCATTGTTACAAACACACTCATATATGTTTATGACCATAAATAACTCACACACAATCATTATCACACAACATAACCATTTCTACTTTGGTCATTAAACACACATCTCACAATCCTTATTACAAACACACCGATATGTGTTTGTAATAAATCAACCATCCATAACCCACCATTTTCATAAGCAAACCACACACAACATATTCTTCATCATATAACACATTAACGTTAGAACCATCTTTCATGACGGTGTATTACCATAAATGAGCATATTGCGTTTTACTTAAATAAACAGTTTCCCCGCACATATATCTCCACTTTTATGGCTAATACATCCTCATATAAAATAAAGACTCTTATATGGACCTCGAACACCCAAGAGAAGTTCTACCCATTAACGTGCTCCGATTCTTGAGGGAAATCAGAGATGATGACTCTAATGAAATACTCCAAGACCACAATGGTCTTCTCCCTCACCTTAGGTTGCGTAACCTCCATGGATCCGGAAAGAACTCCATCTACCTCCATGTCCTTCAACTTCTATTGTTGCTTTTTCATCTCCAAAGCTCTCCAATGTTCCATTAAGAAGCAAGAGGAATAAATTTTGATTTGTTTTTAAGGTTTAGTGGAGGAAAGAGTCGGAATCCATGGGGAGCCGCCATTGGGAGTGAAAGGGGAGAAAAGAAAATGAAGATTAGGGTTTGCGAAACCCTTTCTTTTCTTTTATAGTTGGGCACTCTCGCTTGGGCGAGAATATCTCACTTGGGCGAGAAGCCCACAATATTTTAAGTTTCAAAACACGGACTCTCTCGCCTGGGCGAGATTCTCTCGCTCAAGCAAGAATCTCACAGCCTGCCCAGGCTTTCTCTCGCTCAAGCGACCCATACCCATTCCTCGCTTGGGCGAGACTCCCAGAATTTCCAAATTCAAAACACTGATCCTCTCACTTGGGCGAGATCCTCTCGCTCAAGCGAGAATCTGGCAGTATGCCCCATTTTTCAGGACTGTTACCTAATTTCAAGGAGGATAAATTTGGGGTGTTACAATCCTTCTCCCCTAAAAGAAATTTCATCCCCGAAATTTTATTAGGTTACTCTCAGGAGGATACTAACCTCGCCTAGACTGTAGGCACAAGATAAGCTCGACCAAGCTTAGGTCCAATCGTCTAAACCATTAAGATTACTTAGATTACAACCAAGGCACATATCACACGATCATGACACCATATAGTCAGATTTTGGACTAAACCTCAAGAGTCCAAATACCAAAGTCCGACATTAGAATACTAAGAGAAAATTTATCGCAATCGGAAATAAAGATTCTCAAGTATCTCGCAATCCCACTAGATCTCCTCGATCTATCACTACAATCATCATTTCAAAACGATTACAAAAGCAATGAGATTTACAACGAAACCTCCCAATTCGAAAGAAAGTGGGACTCCATACCCATCTTTCATCAAGATGCACTAGTTCGCGTCCGAAACGCAAAAACTAGATCGACATCTACTCGATGGAAACAACGCCATTTCATTTTATACTCGCTACAACATAGAAACATGATATTCATTGAAGTAGCATTTAAACAAACAAAATTTTTGGAGTCTTTTCACATACGAAATAAAATCACCTAACCATTACCCAATTCAATCTAACATTTTCTACCATAAAAGAATGCGTTAGGAAAAGATCTACTAGTTCATAGTCTCAACTAAGCATATATGGTCGTAGACCCACTCAAATCACATACTTTGTTACCATTGATTTTTTTTTTTTTTTGCAATTTACGAACATCCAATTCAAAAACATGAGTTTTATATGGATACCCAAAATAAAATGATGAACATGCATTTCGTGCTAAAGTCTACATCATATCTAGAAACACATGGTCATAATTACCTCACAAGGTTTTTAACACATCACATTCATTCAAGATGAGGTTGTTAAAACTTTTGATTTCAACATGAGACTTCATCAATGCTTACCCACATAGTACTCTTCATTCAATTTTCGAAAATAGATTAGATGTAAGTTTCATGGCAATCATCTTGTGGAAGCAAGGGTTTTCATAATCATTTCAAAATAACTTAAAATCCTTTAATGCTCAAATCACAGTTTTCAAAAGGCTTTTTAGTTTTGGAGTGTCAATCCATTCGAGGCATTAGAATCCTCACTGTCCATTAAACAGAACTTACTATGCAATAATACTTCAATTATGCATAGGATCACTGACACCCATGAAACCAAATAAGTTTTCGAGGTTCAACATACAAGCACATGATTGGTGTTCACTAGCATATATATATTTGTTATGGCGAATACTCAACTTTCACAAAAATCAATTATTATACACCAAAAGTTTCACATACCGAAGATAATCCACTACCTCTCCGGGAAGGCAACTCAACAATGTTCCACTACCACTTCGGGTAGGCAACTCAACAATGATCCAGTACCACTCTGGGTAGAAAACTCAACAATGATCCACTACCACTTCGGGTAGGCAACCCAACAATGATCCACTACCGCTCCGGCTAGGCAACTCAACAAAGATCCACTACCACTCCGGGTAGGCAACTCAACAATGGAACAAGGTTAGTAAACCACTTTGAAATTCATTTTTTTTCTTTGCTACATTGCTTGAGCCAAAGCTTGCTACATTGCTTGAGCCAAAGCTTGCTACATTGCTTGAGCCAAAGCTTGCTACATTACTTGAGCCAAAGTTTGCTACATTGCTTGAGCCAAAGCTTGCTAGATTACTTGAGCCAAAGTCTCTAACCAATCATGGTCGGCTAAAAACGAGTTTTATTTCCATTGGCACTCCACCAATACATTTCCCGAATTTTATTTTCATTGGCACTCCACCAATACATTTCCTGAGTTTTATTTCCATTGGCACTCTACAAATACATTTCCCGAGTTTTATTTCCATTGGCACTCCACTAATACATTTCCCGAGTTTTATTTCCATTGACACTCCACCAATACATTTCCCGAGTTTTGTTTTCATTTACCGTAAATCTACGCCCACTTTAGTATAAACACACCCATATATGTTTATACTAAATGCGTAATTCACAACTCAATCATTACATAGCCAGAAAATACACACATTTTTCATTTCCCGTAAATCTACGCCCACTTTAGTATAAACACACCCATATATGTTTGTACGCATTCACAACTCAATCATTACATAGCCAGAAAATACACACATTTTTCATTTCCCGTAAATCTACGCCCACTTTAGTATAAACATACCCATATATGTTTACACTAAATGCGTAATTCACAACAAGGGATTTTCAACAAGCACTTCATCAATAACTCACAACATGACATCTAACGATAATTTCACAACCAAACACTTATCGCAAGGAATTTAACAATCACCTTTCTCATTAGCAGTTACCACATAGTCAACACAATTCACATAAGTCAAGTAGTTAACTCACACAAATGTCACAAAGAAGCATGTAAGGTCCTACCCTAGGCCGTAGAGTTGACATATGCTCTGATACCATGTTGTAAGGACCCGATTTTCGTAATCCAAAAATTCTTTTTAAAACCTTGTTCATGAAAGCGAATTGATTACTTTTAAAAGACATTACTCGAACGATTTGGAAAACCTGATTGAATATATATATAAGTTCAATTCATCTTTCAGGTGCAGAAACAATCAATCATTTACTTCATTAAAAACATGGCATTGCACTTCGTTTTAATTAGAGAGTTTAGATACAATTATCCATTCTCAATAATACTTCCTTTTTTACATCATCCAATATCCTAACTATACATTTAGGAGAAAGTCACTCATACATATATCCCATTTAACATACTCTTCATATTACATGCATTACTCAATTACAACATTGAGAACTTAAAGCAACTACTCAAACATGTACTCTCCTCCGCAAGCATCCGATGCGCTACTGCCACGACCTGAACTCAAATACATAACACATACAAGGAAAGACAGAGGGTGTAAGAACCAACTACGGCGACCGTAGCATGGATTTACAAGGAGTAATAACATTAAAGTATTAAAACCACACACATCTAACATCAATCATGATAGACATATACCAATCAACACATATTATCCTTATTCACCCTATAGTACACATATATCCCATAATATATATGTTCTATAGTGTGCATATTTATTCATCTCATATTATCCATATTCACCCTATAGTACACATATATCCAATAATATATATGTTCTATAGTGTGCATATTTATTCATCTCATATTATTCATATTCACCCTATAGTACACATATATCCCATAAAATATATGTTCTATAGTGTGCATATTTCTTACATCCAAACATACTCATTTCTCATCATTCATATTCACCCTATAAGATATATATCCCATAATATATATCCTATAGCATGCATATGATTTTCATTTCGAATATACACTTTTCTCATCATTCACATTCCATAGTAATTTACCCTTGATCTCTTTCAACACATCTACGCCATACAAATAATCCTCTACCCCGTACCACATCGGGTAGGTCTAGTTAATCCCCATACTACATCGGGTATGTCTAGTTAATTCTCAATACCACACCGGGAAGGTCTAGTTATTCCCCATACAACATCGGGCAGGTCTAGTTAATCCCCATACCACATCGGGTAGGTCGAGTTAATTCTCCATACCAAATCGGGCAGGTCTAGTAATTTCTCCATACCATATCGGGCAGGTCTAGTCAATCCCCATACCACATCGGGTAGGTCTAGTTAATTCTCCATACCACATCTAGTTATTTCTCCATACCACATCGGGCAGGTCTAGTTATTCCCCATACCACATCGGGTAGGTCTATATTTCCCATTATTCTCACATCACATGTTCGTCATATCACAAAATATAACCTCAATGTCATACACCCAATAAACACAAGGCATCACACCGTTCCATCACCATGAAATAACACACAACACCTTCATTGTCACAATCATACCCTTAAATATTTATAACAATAAAACGACTCACAACATATTCACTTTGATATGCATACTCATCTCATTTTAACACATTAATAACTCATCACGCATTCATGGTTACAAACACACTCATATATGTTTATGACCATAAATAACTCACACACAATCATTATCACACAACATAACCATTTCTACTTTGGTCATTAAACACACATCTCACAATCCTTATTACAAACACACCCATATGTGTTTGTAATAAATCAACCATCCATAACCCACCATTTTCATAAGCAAACCACACACAACATATTCTTCATCATATAACACATTAACGTTAGAACCATCTTTCATGACGGTGTATTACCATAAATGAGCATATTGCGTTTTACTTAAAAAACAGTTTTCCCCGCACATATATCTCCGCTTTTATGGCTAATACATCCATATATAAAATAAAGACTCTCATATGGACCACAAACACCCAAGAGAGTTTCTACCCGTTAACGTGCTCCGATTCTTGAGGGAAATCAGAGATGATGACTCTAATGAAATACTCCAAGACCACAATGGTCTTCTCCCTCACCTTAGGTTGCATAAGCTCCATGGATTCGCAAAGAACTTCATCTACCTCCATCTCCTTCAACCTCCATTGCTACTTTTTCATCTCCAAAGCTCTCCAATGTTCCATTAAGAAGAAAGAGGAAGAAATTTTGATTTGTTTTTAAGGTTTAGTGGAGGAAAGAGTCGGAATCCATGGGGAGCCGCCATTGGGAGTGAAAGGGGAGAAAAGAAAATGAAGATTAGGGTTTGTGAAACCCTTTCTTTTCTTTTATAGCTGGGCACTCTCGCTTGGGTGAGAAGCCCACGATATTTTAAGTTTCAAAACACGGACTCTCTCGCCTGGGCAAGATTCTCTCGCTCAAGCGAGAATCTCACAGCCTGCCCTGACTTTCTCTCGCTCAAGCGACCCATTCCTCGCTTGGGCGAGACTCCTAGAATTTCCAAATTCAAAACACTGATCCTCTAGCTTCGGCGAGATCCTCTCGCTCAAGCGAGAATCTGGCAGTATTCCCCATTCTTCAGGACTGTTACCTAATTTCAAGGAGGATAAATTTGGGGTGTTACAGCAAGGGTAACGTGTTTCGGGAGGAACGAAAACCTTACTCCTCACCCACTAGTAGTCTGGGTTATAGTTCACATAGGTCGAGGACTCATGTCAATGCGGGAGGGTCATAGTTGAACTCTCCATCATTATGCAACAAATGCGGCCGACTTCATGTTGGTGATTTGTGCCCCGGGACGAGGCTTAGTTGTTTTCACTGCTAGGAGGTTGGGCATATCAAGAGATATTGTCCTAAGTTATGACAAAGTGTGACTGTTGTGAGGGCTGAACGACCTCGATCCACCGGCCGAGTGTTTACCATGAGTGGTGCTGAGGCATCAGATGTAGATGGCCTGATAAAAGGTAATTGCATGGTAGCAGATATTCCTCTTTTAGTGTTATTTGATTCGGGAGCGACACACTCCTTTGTATCTGTTGAATGTGTGGATAGACTGAAATTGCAAACTGAGTCATTGCCTTTTGACTTGGTCGTATCCACCCCAACTAATGTGCCTGTGGTGGTATCGACAGTTGTGTCTCGATGTCCAGTAGTGGTAAACGGTAGGACTTTTACCGTGAATTTAATCTGCTTACCACTGTCCCACTTAGATCTAATTTTGGGGATGGACTGGTTGTCGGCAAATCATGTGATGCTTAATTGTGCTGATAAGACCGTTGTGTTCAGAGATCTGGAGGAGATTTCTGATGAGACTAATTTTATGAAGCCGTTGTCGGCTAAGGAAGTCAGGACTTCCTTTAAGGAGGGAGGAACCATGTTTTTTTTTTGCATCCATGGAGGGTATCGAGAAACCCAGATTTGAGGATATTCCGATAGTTCGTGAATTTCCTGAGGCCGACTTCATGTTGGTGATATTCCGGAATTGCCTCCAATAAGAGAAGTTGAATTCTCTATTGATCTGGTGCCTGGAACGGGACCCATCTCTATAGCTCCTTATAGGATGGCACCGTTAGAACTGGTTGAATTGAAAAAGCAGGTTGAAGATTGTTGGCGAAGAAATTTATTCGTCCTAGTGTTTCACCATGGGGTGCACCAGTCTTGTTGGTCAAGAAAAAGGATGGGAGTATGAGGTTGTGCACAGATTACAGACAGTTGAACAAGGTAACTATCAAGAATAAGTATTTGTTGCCTAGGATTGATGACTTGATGGATCCGTTGAGGGGAGCAATGGTATTCTCAAAAATTGACCTTCGGTCAGGTTACCACCAATTTCGTGTGAAGTCAGAGGATATTCCTAAAACTGCTTGTAGGATGAGGTATGAGCATTTTGAGTATTTGGTAATGCCTTTTGGTGTAACGAATGCCCCAACAATATTTACCGACTACATGAATCAGATTTTTCATCCGTATTTGGATTCATTCGTTGTGGTATTTATTGATGACATTTTGGTTTACTCCAAAAGCCGAGAGGAACATGCAGAGCACCTGAGAATTGTTCTAGATCTTCTGAGTAATAATCGGTTGTATGTTAAATTGTCCAAATGTGATTTCTAGTTGGAATCGGTAAACTTTCTTGGGCATGTAATATCCAAGGAATGAGTAGCAGTAGATCCTTCTAAGGTCGAAGCAGTTATGGAATGGGCAGTACCCAAGTCGGTTATCGAGATCAAGTGCTTTCTGGGATTGGCCGGTTATTATCGGAAGTTCATAGAGGGATTTTCAAAGTTGGCACTACCTCTGACAAAGCTGACCAGAAAAGGAGAACCATACATGTGGACGATCCGTTCTGAGGAAAGTTTTAAAGAGTTGAAACGAAGGTTGACTACGGCACCGATGTTGGTTCTTCCTTGTACGAATCGTGATTTCAGTGTGTATTGCGATGCTTCTAAGCAAGGTTTGGGTTGTGTGTTGATGCAGGACGGGCAAGTGGTTGCTTATGCTTCGCGAAAGTTGAGAACGCATGAGCAAAACTACCCTACACACGATTTCGAATTAGCTGCAGTGGTCTTTGCCTTAAAAATTTGGAGACTCCATCTATATGGCGTAAGGTTTGAGGTGTACAACGACCACAAGAGTTTGAAGTATCTGTTTGATCAAAAGGAATTGAACATGAGGCAGAGACGGTGGATGGAATTCCTTAAGGACTATGATTTTGGATTGCAATACCATCCGGGAAAAGCCAATGTGGTGGCCGATGCTTTGGATTGCAATACAGTCCGAGAAGGAAAACTGATTGAGGAGTTCAGGGATATGAACTTGGAAGTTCAAATAAGACCTCATAGTATGATGTTAGGAATGCTTAAGATAACAAATGAACTGTTTGATCAAATCTGAGTAATGCAAGTTGAGGATAGTGAGCTAATGGTTAAACGAGATTTGATGCTAAGTGGTAAGGAGACCGATTTCGCCTTAGATTCTAGTGTAATGTTGCGTTACAAAGGGAGAGTGTGTGTGCCTCGTGATGTGGAGTTGCAAAAGAGTATCCTAGAGGAGTCACACAAGAGTAAGATGAGTTTTCACCCTGGTACTACAAAGATGTACTAAGATCTGAAAAGGCTGTTTTGATGGTCTGGGTTGAAAAAGGATGTGGCTTTGTATGTCTCGAGTTGCTTGTCTGTCAGAAAGCCAAGATTGAGCATCAGCAGCCATCGGGAGAATTAATGTCACTAGAGATTCCCGTTTGGAAGTGAGATAGCATCTCCATGAATTTTGTATCAAGTTTTCCGAAGACTCAAAGAGGGTACGACTCGATATGGGTAATAGTGGATGGGTTGACTAAGTCTACTCATTTCTTGCCAATGAACATGAGATACTCCCTGGAACGATTGGTCGAGTTGTATATAAAGGATATTGTTCGGTTGCATGGAATACCGTCGAGCATTGTGTCGGATAGGGATCCCCACTTCACTTGGAACTTTTCGACTAGTTTGCAGTCCGCATTGAGAACTAAGTTGAAATTGAGTTCAACTTATCACCCACAAACGGACGATCAGTCGGAAAGAACTATACAATCATTAGAGGATCTTTTGAGGGCTTGTGTTTTGGAACAAACGAGAAGTTGGGATAGCATGTTGCCTTTGATCGAATTTACCTACAACAATAGCTTCTATTCGAGTATTGGGATGGCACCCTATGAGGCATTGTATGGTTGGAAGTGCCGAACTCCAGTGAGTTGGTTTGAAACTGGGGAGAACTTAGTATTGGGACCTGAGTTGGTCCGAGAAACGACGAAAAAGATCAAGAATATCCGGGAGAATTTGAGAATAGCATAGAGTCGGCAGAAAAGCTATTACGATAAGAGGCGGAAACCTCTTGAGTTTAAGGAGGGAGATCATGTTTTCATGAGAGTAGTCCCGACTAATGGGATTGGTAGAGTGTTGAAGTCACGAAAGCTTACTCCGAGATTTATTGGACCATATCAGATATTGAAGAGGATTGGTCCGGTAGCATATCAGATTGCTTTACCTCCATTATTGTCGAATCTCCACAATGTGTTTCATGTATCTCAGTTGAGGAAATATGTTGGAGATCCATCTCATGTGGTTGAGTCTGATCAGATAGAGTTGAAGGATAACTTGACTTTTTCGACGTTGCCCGTGAGAATCATGGATACTAGTATCAAAAGATTGAGAGGCAAAAAGATTGCCTTGGTGAAGGTACTGTGGAGCCAAGTGGACGAAGGAGACGCTACATGGGAGGTGGGGCGTGATATGAGGGAGGATTACCCTCATTTGTTCGAATCGAGGTATGTTTAATTTTTGGGGACAAAAATTCTTATAAGAGGGGGAGGATTGTGACACCCGAGATTTTAAAATCATTAACATTATAGTATCAGTCCTGGGAGTCTCGCTTGAGCGAGAAAGTGTCGCCTAGGAAAGAGAGGCTCACCTGGGAGGGTGAGATCCTGGGCTATACTGAAGGATTCTCGCCTGAGCGAAAATTGTCTCGCTTGAGCGAGAGGATTAGATCTGAGTTTTTAAAATGGGCGGGATTTTCTCGCTTGAGTGAGAATAGGCTCGCTTGAGGGAGAACCCGACGCTGTAGCATTTATTAGGGACCCCCAAACACATTTTTGGGGGATAACCTAGAGAGAAGTGAAGGAAGAGAGACTTTTCAAGAGCAAGGAGTCTTGGGAATCATCTAAGAGCTTGAGAAGAAATCCTAAAGTTGGAGGCGGTATCGGTGGAACTTGCGAAGTTGCCAAGAACCAAACCCAACACTCACCAAGGTAAGGATAAGTCTTTAACTTGTACATTGCAATAGAAAATGTGTGGCTCAAGCGATGTAGCAAGCTTTGGCTCAAGCGATGTAGCACGCTTTGTCTCAAGCGATGTAGCAAGCTTTGGCTCAAGCAATGTAGCACGCTTTGGCTCAAGCGATGTAGCAAACTTTGGCTCAAGTTATGTAGCATGATTTTCAAAGAGTATAAAAGATGAAAATGGTTTTAAGTATATTTAACTCTAAATTGTTTACTTAACTGTATTAAAATGTGGATTAATGTATATTGACATTTATTAAGTTAACGACTTACTCTTTTGTGTTCTCTATGAATTGTCAATGTTAATCCCATTGCAGGTAGGTGGAAGATATAAGGATGTCTTGATTAGGAGCTTAGAGGCTTTTAGTTTTTGAAGTCCTTATCATCATTGTTTTTTACTCTAACTGATGGTGTTTTTGAACTGAATATTTGTAATCATGTACACGATATTTGTACATGTTGGTAGTTATGAATATTTGTAACTCTAGGTATTTGTAGCTATGGGTATTTTGGAATCCCATAGCTAGTTGTATGCAGTAGTTACCGGGATGCATTAATGAATTATGATTTTCTGTTAAACGAATATGTATGTCGTTTTTTACTATGAAATGAGTATGAATAGGAAAGTGTGATTTAAAATAAGGTTGTTGAAATTGTATTTAAAAAGTTATGGGTAAATGTATGAAAAGGGAATAAAGGAAAAAATTTCAAGTGTAGAATTTGGGTCCTTACATCTAAATTCCTCAATAACATAATTGTTGTTCCAACATTCAACTTGATTTTATGATTGGGGAGACCAAATGTTGAAAGTGTGTTTAGAAATTTTGTAGTTAATATATTGACTGTTTCAATATCATTAACATCAAACATATCAACTGAATCTGAACTTAGGTAATCCTTTTCCTCGCCTATAATGAAACATTAGAACATTTATTAGCATAAATCTATAAATATATTACAGAGAATCACGTAAAATGTTCGGAGAAATGAAGAAAAATTACCTGGAATTATGCTTAGCACATATTCATTGATTTGATCTACAATATCAATTGTTGATGCTAGTATTGCCCTACATTGAAGAAATTGTTCATCATTGTAGTGAAGATGTAAGTCTGGATGTGCTAGACACTATTGCTTCAAATGGGTTATCAAAATGAAGAATTAAAAGTTCCTCTGGAATATCAACTTCAACACAACCATCATTAGGCTCTGATAATTTTCCATCCCCAACCTTTAGTATCCATTCTGAGAATTCTCTTATTTCCACTGCGTTGTTATAATTTTGCAAACGCATATTCTTAGTAAGATTCAAAATTAATTGTTGCATGCACAATATCTGAACGACACCCTCTTGGAATTACTGGCAAGATTTGTCTAAAATCACCACCAAAAACTACAACCTTTCCTCCAAATATAATTGAGTCATTTGTTGTTGTACCCATTATATCTCCTAGACTTTTATCATGTGCCTCAAAGCAAAACTTTTGTGATATAGGAGCTTCATCCCATATAAATAACTTTGTTTGTTTCAGTAACCCAGCAAGTTCTGAACCTTGATGAATGTTCCAAATAGAGTTCTCAAGACTTGGTACAGAAATTTTGAATTTAGAGTGTGTTGTTCTTCCTCCTTGTAACAATAACGAAGCTATACCACTTGAAGCAACTATTAGTACAATTTGCTTTTGAGATCTCAATGCATATGTTAGAGTTCTCCACATATGGGTTTGACTAGTTCCTCCATAACCATATAAGAAAAACATGCATCCTTGTTCTTGATTTATAGCTTGCATGACAGTTTTGAATATTTTACATTGCTCGTCTGAAATATAATATATGAACATATAAACAAAAAATTTAACAGTACAAAATTTAAGGAAAGATACTAATTTAAAACATAGATATACTTGTAAGAGATTAGAAAAGAAGATTGAAATTGTCCTTTAATTCAGTTGTATCATAGTTAAGTTCATCATATATTAGTTTATTGCCCAATTGACTTGTGACATATCCCTTTGGGTATGGCATTGGAGGATTGTCTCTCAAACTTCTTCGATTTTGCTAAAGTAGTTTCTCAATCTCTATAAAAGTTAGATTTTGCAATTCCTCATCACTAAGCACCAACCTTATAAGCCATATAAAAATTTCTATACAATTATATATTTAAAAATAATAGAAATGAATTTAAAATTTTAAATGTAATAAATGAGTACCTTGATTATTAGCTATGTTTCTTTGATTGTAAAGAATATCGTCACATAACCATTTCCATGTTTCTTCACATACATGATCTAGTTTATTCATAGAGGTTGATAAAAGCATTGTAACGAATAATTTCCTTAGGTAGAATCCAGAACCCCAATCATAGGCTTCTTTCAACGCTTCCATGTATTCTCTATCATCTTGAAGCAAGCCCATTGCAAAACATGCATCTCTAAATGTAGAATATTGAATGTCTGAAACAGTTCTAATATCTTCATAACATGTGGCACCCTTGACCATGGTTAACATCATCCTAAGATAATAGAGCTCACCGGTACATGGAGAAATCCAAATTAATCTACCAATTGTATAGCCTGATTTTCTTGGTTTCCAAGTCCTACTCCTTTTGACATAAACAAATTTTGAGACATATTGACCATAACATAAATTTCTACCTTCTGGATATTGCTTATTAGCTTCCATCCATGACGTAAACATGGATTCTGAGACTATAGATCTTGAAAATATGTTGTCAATCTCGTCATTATCATTAAAGTACACAGGTTGTTCTCCTGGAAGGTGAAAATACAATCTTTCAAGTGCAAGTTGTATTCCATGAATTGAAAATCCAAAAATCCTCCAACATACTTCAGAGGGTGAAATATATCTACAATCAAGATATTGTTTTACATCATCAATGTTTCGTTCACTTAAAGACCCACCATCTTCTGTTGATTTTATAATGGCAGTGATTCTATCATACCCTTTGTTGATATACTTGAATAAGTATTTAATTGAAGTACTTTGGTTTCACCACTCCATATTAATGTGTGCTTGATATTTCGTTAGTAATTTTGGATTGTAAGGCACAACATAACGATTGTCAAGAGAAATACCATTTTTTTCAACAATATTTCCAATATCTCTTCTTCTATAAAGCGGATATCCATCTTCATCAACAACTGTAGTTTGAGAGAATTTCTTTGGGAAATATCGAGAGCATTTACCATCTTTCATACACGGAAAATACCTATTAGAAGAACCACATGGACCATGAATCGTACGTGATTTGAAAAAGTTATGCAATTTAGGATTATCAGATTGATTTGGATTTTCTACACAAATAATTCTGTCAATGTCATCAGGAGTTGGGTATTTATAAGACGGATGCAAAAATATAAGCAAGTGTGCATGTGGTAGCCCTCTTTTTTGAAATTCAATTGTGTACATATCTGAAAAATAATAATAACAAACAACAATTATTATGTCAAATTACTTAATTAAAAAGTATGCAATTATAATATGAGTAATTGAAGAGTATTGAAATTTATACTTACATGCAAGTATTTTCCCCAAAACATGTATTTTCTTCAAATCATGTAGTAATTCTTCAAACTTCATTTTGAAAACCCTTAAGATTATATCTGGGCGATCGTGTGGCTTCAACCCCATCAGCTTAAGAATTCTAACAATTTCAGGCCAATTAGGATTGCATGTCATCGTCAAAAACAAATCAGGAAATCCTAATGAACTACAAATGGCCATCCCATCAAAATATAGTTGATCCATGTATCTTCGGCTACCAACAAAAGTTGAAGGCAATATGACTCGTTTTCCTCGATTAGATCCTTGACTCTAATCACTTCCTTGACTTTCGTTTAGATTTTTGTATTTATCCACACTCTGTTTTTTTGTTTCTCTTGATAAAGGACAATCTTTCAGATTCTACCATTGTATAAGCATCAACCAAAAACTGATGGAATAGTCTTCTAGAACACAACAAAGTTTGCGCCTCGTTTTTTCTACTTTGCAATCTAAATGACATCCATTATCTTACTGTTACACGATTCCTTTTTCTACCTTGAGAACTCAGTCTATCCCTATGACATACAACATTTCTATATCCATCCTCTCCATATGGAAACAACAAAGGATATTGGAAAGCCAAATAGCTTGCATGCAATTCGTTAATTCTTTTCAATTGACACTTTGATTTTCCATAATTATATCTCTTTGTGAAGATGAGTCAATGTCTCCAACAATTAAAGCAGCAACTTCAGAAACTATGGGTAAGTTATTTATTCTTCCATCTGAATTTCTTTCAGCAATTAGTTTTAACTTGAGGTTTGGAACACATCATGTCTTAATCTTTCACTTGCCATTCTGAAAGATTTTGCATGCACATTGTTGTCATACAACATCTTTGACAATTTCATAACCACTTGTGAATCAACATTGTTATCCCTAACATAATGAATTAGAAAGAAAAAAATTATTAGAGGGAGTGCATTAAAAATAAGGAATAAAATGTAAAGCATGACTTATTTACTTACCTTATTCCATTCATCCTATTTTCAATTTCATGTTCGGTATCATAAATATATAGTTGGGCAAACTTTGGAAATTGTCCCGACATAGGCAACATGCTACCAATACGTTGACATGGTTGTCCTTGTATCCTGATTGTTGGTGGACCTCCACCATTATTGATAGATCTATCAATCTTGGCTCCTAATGAGGTGAATGCAAACATCATGTTGTATAGACGGATATTATTTTGATAATTCACACTATCATTTGATTTTAAATCAAAGAGAAGATGTTCAAGGATAGGTGGAGGTGCTCTTAGGAATGGTAGTTGAATTCTGCCTTCACCACAACAAAGTTCATACTAGGGACATGTGGTATTACGATGTTTTCTCTTTCGTTCTTAATACCACATACATGCTCCGCAATGTTCACATTCAATAATAGGATCACCGATATCAAAATATCCTAAAAAAATAAAAGAAAGTTATAGTCTATATTTATTATAACGTAATAAAACATACATTAAAATTACAAATTACCTTCTTCAATGCTAGTTAATGATGTGAAAGATGAATTGTCAAATTGTTCTTCATCTTCTGAACTATATTCAATATTTATTCCTTAAAAACATAAAGAATAAATAGTAAGTATGGAATATGAATTTACATTTATTGTATAGTATAAGTATAATTAAATACCTTTCATGGAATATTCATCGTTGTCATCATCTTCATTATTATTGTCATTGGGGAGATTGTTAGTAAAAGTTTGACTTGTGCAAAAGGGGAATAAATTTTCTTTATCTTTTTCAGCATTTGTGTTAAATTCATCTTCGCAAAGGGTATGATATCTACTCATCAGGTTTATGCCCAATGATGTGTGATTGATAGATGTCTTTTTCCTTGTAAACTCATGTATGGTACTTGGTTGAGTATGATAAGAAGAACTTGATGCTCCATTACTCTTCAGCAAACTATATTTTCTATCTCTTTGATTGATACATTTTAAAGAGATTTGAGAAAGAGGTGTTCTTTCGAATAGAGAAGGAGTTGAGTTTAGAATATGAACATCCTTTGATGAAGATTGTTGTATTTTTGATCTTGAGAAACTTATCCCCTTCTCACGTAAAGCACACTTTCTTTTTTTTCGTGCAATTGAAGCAGGATTGTTCAGATTAATATTATCCATATCTGATTGAAAAGAGAAAATGATGTATAAGAAAATCAAAATAAATGTTATTAGAATATCAAGTTATATATTGTTTTCCTGAAAAAGTCAACACTATAGTGAACCAATTATATTGTCTTCCTTTCAATAGGATACTATATACTTAAATTAATCTATATATCTTTTAGTCTACATATTTATAGATTTTCGGTTTTTTTAATTGAAAAAAAATCAAAAGACAACTATACCCTTGAAAATGATGTATAAGAAAATCAAAATAAATGTTATAAAAATATCAAGTTATATATTGTTTTCTTGTCAAAGTGAACCAATTATATTGTCTTCCCTTCAATAGGATACTATATACTTAAATTAATAAATAGTCCTTTATAACATATACGGAAAACAATTGATAACAAAATATTACTTACACAACCATGCTACAAATACATTCTCCTATTTGAACAAAAAAATTATTAATTACATAACCATGCAAAAAAGAGAGGAAATTATAAAAATGAATTAAACCCATTAAAAAATTACAAAAAAGAGAGTATAAATCCTCTTATTGTGAACAAAAAAATGATAAAACGAAAGTGGTCACTAATATTTCAACTCAGGGGAAACACATTGAAAAATGTAAGCTTTAAAATCTTCAAGTTAATAGCATTACATGTATGAAATTCAATTTCAATATTAACATTGTAACAAAGATTGTTTCAACACACATTATAGAAAGTGAGAGAATAAGAAAGAAAACAACATGAAAAAACACAACTCAGAATTTAGAAAGTTTTGTTCTACACATGTTAGTGAAGAAGAAACACATGTTAGTCAAGAATATTTTTTGTTAATATAATCAGTTAGTGTATAATAACAGATGAAGGGATGAATTATTAAAGAAAAACAACTTAACTTATATTTGAAAACAGTTGATAATCATGTGAAAACAATGTTAGTTTGTAATCTTCAAGTTAATAGCAATACCTGTATGAAATCCAACAACAATATCAACAATGTTATGGATAGATTCATTTCTAAACATGTAACAGACAAATGAAGCAAGAAAATTAGCTTTGCATTAAACTGAAACAACTTATGTTAACAATAACTAATGGTATTTCCAACAAATAGAATGAAAAAATGCAAACAGATTTCAGTCACACATTCTAATTGAATGAAATAACTGCAAACAGATTCAATGCATAAATCATCAGAAGTTGTTGCATGATTGTATATCAAATAACCATCAAAATAAGGATTTTGCATGATTGAATATCAAATAATTTGTTTCAATATGATGTGGACTAACAAATGGAAATATCTATTTAACATGATTATCAACTTGAAGCAAGAAAATTAGCTTTCCATTAAACTGAAACAACTTATGTTAACAATATCTAATGGTATGTCCAACAAATAGAAGGAAATAACATGCAAACAGATTTGAGTCACACATTCTAATTGAATGAAATAACTACAAACAGATTTCAAGCATAAATCATCAGAAGTTGTTGCGATTGTATATCAAATAACCATAAAAATAAGGATTTCAAAAATTACATCAATACTCCAAGAACTAAAGCAAATGCCTTTTTTTACTTTCACATTCCTATATACAGAAATAAACTGTAATACATTGAATAAACTGTAATCAATTTCTCCATTTTTTCTTGCATAAATTCTATAAATAATAGATAAACAACTACATCTGTCTGAAAGTAGAAAATAATAAGATGTGTATACAACTATATATGTGAAATTTCCAAGACATTGAACTTAAGCAAATAATTTCAAATACTTCCAAGCCAATGAAAAAGGTAAAGTGATGTTTCAATGTTTGTAAAATAGTATAACCCATAACATTAGAAATAGTATTTGACTTAATTTAGATATATAGATTTGATTTACACAAGGAAATTTTATACTTACAAAGTTGATGATGTTTCATGTTTTCCAATGTCTTGTAACAGACCACCATATCATTTGACCTGCATGTTTAAATGTAAAGAATGTTTTAAGTAAATAAAAATTGATTAAGTAAAAGAGACAATATGTTTTTGCTGGTTAGGAAGAAGGTATGTTTCAATCTATTAGCTTCTTCACTGTAGATAAAAATATATGGCTTTAAAATATTTAGTGATCTAACATGATTAGTAATTTGTTTCAATCTGATGTGGACTAACTAATGGAAATAGCTATTTAACATGATTATCAACTTGAAAAAGTTAAACATACCAAAGATGAAAATAAAAAAAATGGAGCCATAGAAGCCATATGAATGAAAAGCCTTTCTCATAAAAAAGATCCACGGTACACCATCAAAGTATGTGTGAAATTTGTGATTTTTATGACATTAGTGAGTAATAACAAATTTTACCATATCCATGCAAACTATTTCAAAGAAAAAAGTACACAGTACAATATCAAACAAAGTATATGTGAAAGATGTAATTTTTATGACATATTGTAACACCCCGAATTTTAGTCTTTAAAAATTAGAGTATCAGTTCTGGAAGCCTCGCTTGATCCAGAGATTCTCGCTTGAGCGAGAGAGGTGCATCTGGGAGGGTGAAATCTTGGGCTATACTCGAGGATTCTCGCCTGAGCGAGAGTTGTATCACCCGAACGAGAAATGGCAATTTTGGGCAGTGTAATCGATTACACAGTCCATGTAATCGATTACATGCAGATAAAAAGCATCAGATATGTGTATTTTACATGATGTAATCGATTACACAATACATGTAATCGATTACATGCAGATAAAAAGCATCAGATATGTGTATTTTACATGATGTAATCGATTACACAATACATGTAATCGATTACATGCAGATAAAAGCATCAGATATGTGCATTTTACATGATGTAATCGATTACACAATACATGTAATCGATTACATGCAGATAAAAGCATCAGATATGTGCATTTTACATGATGTAATCGATTACACAATATATGTAATCGATTACATGCAGATAAAAGCATCAGATATGTGCATTTTACATGATGTAATCGATTACACAATACATGTAATCGATTACATGCAGATAAAAGCATCAGATATGTGCATTTTACACGATGTAATCGATTACACAATCCATGTAATCGATTACATCTATGCGTTAAGCGAAAATAGAATGGGCTCGCTTGAGCGAGAACCCGACGACTGCTCTTTAAAAATAGAAACCCCAAACACATTTTAGGGTTAGAACTTGAAGAGAAGAGAGAGAATGGAGTTTTTCAAGAGCAAGGAGCCTTAGGACTCATGAGCTTGCGAAGAGGTAAACCTCTTGTTTCTAACTCTTCTTCTTCCTCTCTAACTTGTTTTGGGTATGTTAGATCTATTTTCAAAATATGAGAAACCATGGAAACTCATCCTTTAGAGTTTTGGTTCGTTTTAGGTTGTTTTTCTCTTGTAAACTCTTGGTTTAGAGTTGGTATTTGATGAATGGAAATGTTTTGTGAGTTGTTTATGAAAACCCCAAAATGAGAATATGAGTAAAGAGAGAAATAGATGAATATGCATGTTTAAGATGGTTGAATATTGATGATGAATATTTTGTATGATAAAATGATGCAAAATAAGTTGTTTATGTAATATTTGGAATAAATAACTAACATTGTGTTATGTGGTGGGATGAGAAGAGAGATCCTAAGGTTGGAGGTGGTGTTGGTAGAATTCGAGAAGTTGCCAAGAACCGAACCCCAATACTCACCAAGGTAAGGAGGAGTCTTTAAATGGTATATGGTAATGGATAATGTGTGTATTTTCTGAGTGTGAGTACGATAAAGTGATGAATCGCTTAGTTATGGTAAACATATATGGGTGTGTCTATGATAATGGTATGCGTGGATTTACTGTTTACGGATTTATGTTGTATCAATGAAAAGAAAATATGATTTTAGCCGACCATTATTAGTTAGCAAAACTTTGGCTCAAGTTATGTAGCAAAACTTTGGCTCAAGTTATGTAGCAATACTTTGGCTCAAGTTATGAAGCAATACTTTGGCTCAAGTTATGAAGCAAAACTTTGGCTCAAGTTATGTAGCAATACTTTGGCTCAAGTTATGTAGCAATACTTTGGCTCAAGTTATGTAGCAACACTTTGGCTCAAGTTATGAAGCAATACTTTGGCTCAAGTTACGTAGCAATGCTTTGGCTCAAGCTATGTAGCAACACTTTGGCTCAAGTTATGTAGCAACACTTTGGCTCAAGTTATGAAGCAAAACTTTGGCTCAAGTTATGTAGCAATGCTTTGGCTCAAGCTATGTAGCAACACTTTGGCTCAAGTTATGTAGCAACACTTTGGCTCAAGTTATGTAGCAAAACTTTGGCTCAAGTTATGTAGCAATGCTTTGGCTCAAGCTATGTAGCAAAAATTTGGCTCAAGTTATGTAGCAATACTTTGGCTCAAGTTATGTAGCAACGCTTTGGCTCAAGCTATGTAGCAAAACTTTGGCTCAAGTAATGTAGCACAAAATGAATTTATAAAACAAATGGTTTATTAACTCATTTTTCTAATGTGGATTATCTTATAATGACGTTTATTGAATTAATGACTTACTCCTTTGTGTGTTTTGTACTTTTGTCATTGATAATCCCATTGCAGGTAAATAGACGAATGAAGTATGCCAGGTCGGGAGCTTTAGGAGCTTTAGACTTTGGATTCACTATTTATGTTTTTCGTATTCTAAATGATTACCTGCGGATTTTAATGATTGTAATCATGACTAACCATTATTTGGATATTTGTAACCATGCGTAATGTTATTTTGGAGGATCAGAACCTTTGAGGTCTTAGTACTCATAGGGAATGATATGAATGAATTATGTTTTTCTACAAGATTAGTTGTATGATAATATAATAGGTTATAAGATTAGTTCCAGGAATGATTCATGAGAAGTTCTAGGTAAAATGATTATGCATGTGGTTATTGATTCATGGATTGAGTGTGAGGAGGGGAAACAAGATTTTGAAGTAAGGATATTAAAATGGTAATGTGAGTTATGAGTGATTGAATGTAATAGAATTAAAATGAGAAAAATTTTCAAGGGTAGAAAATCGGGTCGTCACACATATAAACTATTATACACTGAAATAAACTATATGCAGAAATAAACTATTATAAACTGAAGAAGATAAACATACAAAAGTAAAAAAAAACAAAGTTGAACATATGAAACAACAATCTTCCAAAGCAAATACTTTCGGAACATCTTAACCTTGCTATATACAGAAATAAACAATAATACACTGAAAAAGTTAAACATACCAAAGATGAAAATCAAAACAATGGAGCCACATAAACCATATGAATGAAAAGCCTTTCTTAGAAAACAGATCCACGGTACAACATCAAACAATGTGTGAAATTTGTGATTTTTATGACATTAGTGAGTAATAACAAATTTTACCATATGCATGCAAACTATTTCAAAGAAAAAAGTACACGGTACAACATCAAACAAAGTATATGTGAAAGATGTAATTTTTATGACATATAAAGAAAAATATAAGGAAAAGAGAGGAAAATGTTTACCTTAAGAAGATGAAAGATGATGAGAGTGAATCGGTGCAGAGAGAAGATGAAGAAGAAAGAGAGGGAGAGTGAACGGTGCAGAGAGAAATGAAAATGAAAAAGAAAGAAAGGATGAGAGTGAAGCGATGGAAAGAAAGGGGAAGATGAAAAATATAAGGAAAACAAAGGAAAATGTTTACCTTGAAGAAGATGACATAAAAAATGATGAAACCCTTGAACAAAAATGATGAATACTGTAAGGACCCGATTTTCGTAATCCAAAAATTCTCTTTTAAAACCTTGTTCAAGAAAACGAAGTGATTACTTTTAAAAGACATTACTCGAACGATTTGGAAAACCTGATCGAATATATATATATATATATATATATGTTCGATTCCTATTCTGGTGCGGAAACAATCAATCGTTCACTTCATTAGAAACATGTCATTTCACTTCCTTTTAATTACACCATTTAAATACAATTAACCATTCTCAATAAACCTTCCATTGTTACATCGTTTAATATCCTAACTATACATTTAGGAGAGAGTCACTCATACATAAATCCCATTTAACATACTCTCCATATTACATGCATTATTCAATTACAACATTGAGAACATAAAGCAACTACTCAAACATGTACTCTCCTCCGCAAGCATCCAATGTGCGACCGTCACGACCTGAACTCAAATACATAACATATACAAGGAAAGACAGAGGGAGTAAGAACCAACTACGGCGACCGTAGCGTGGATTTACATGGAGTAATAACATTAAAGTATTAAAACCACAAACATCTAACATCAATCATGATAAACATACTTCAATCAACACATATTATCCTTATTCACCCTATAGTACACATATATCCCATACTATATGTGTTCTATAGTGTGCATATTTGATTCATCTCATATTATCCATATTCACCCTATAGTACACATACATCCCATAATATATATGTTCTATAGTGTGCATATTTTATTCATCTTATATTATCCATATTCACCCTATAGTACACTTACATCCCATAATATATATGTTCTATAGTGTGCATATTTTATTCATCTCATATTATCCATATTCCATCCGTGTACACCACACAAATAATCCAATACCACAAAGGGTAAGTCTACATCACAAAAGTGATCCATTGCCACACCCGACAGTTCTACACCTCAAAGGTGATCCATTACCACTACGAGCAACACTTACACCACAAAGGTCATCCATTTTACATTATATCACAACCACATCATTTTACACGCATAATATAGTTGCATCATCTTAAATATAATGAAGATACTTATCCCTTACCCATTTTAACACCTTAACAGCTCATCACACATTCATTGTTACAACACACCCATACATGTTTATAACAATCAACCACTCACAACATACTCATTTATGTTTATGACCATAAATATCTCACACACCATCATTATCACACAACGTAACCCTTATCATAACCAATCCACGCATAACATATCCTTCATCATATACACATTAACGTTAGACACGCACACCCATATTGGTTTATAACAATCCACAACTCACAACATACTCATTTTGATAAACATACTTATATCCATTTTAACACATTAACAACTCATCACACATTCATTGTTACAACATGTAAGGACCCAAATTCTACCATTGAAATTTTTTCATTTATTTAAAAATTTTCCTTAAATACATTAATTATTTTACTAAAAAACATTCATGAATCATTCCTTGACACTAATCTTTTAACCTATTATATTATCATGCAATTCATGTTGCGGAAAAACATAATTCATTCATTTAGTAATTACCACATACAACCAGTATGGGTCTCTAAGAGTTATAACCTCCATAACTACATATCTCAATATTGTCCTAATCAGACTTACATTCATCCCAAAATGTTATCAAATCAACTAAAATGTTAAAGTAGCGATAAAGACAATCAAGTTAATAAACACATAAGCTTCCTAAGTGAGCTTCCTCCTCAAATCCTTCATTTACCTACAATGGGATTATCATAAACAACACACAAAACAAGGGAGTAAGTCATTAGTTCAAAAACTAACATTACATGATAATCCACATTTCAAATACGATTAAGCTTTAATATAATTTATAACCACAAATACGTAAATGTAAGTATTCATATCTTACTCCTTTCACTTCCACGTTATTCATATTCATCCTATAGTATATATATCCCATAATATATATTCTATAGCATGCATATTACATTCTTTCGAAACATCGTACTTATCATTATTCATATCCACCCTATAGAACATATATCCCATAATATATCTCCTATAGCATGTATATTACTTTCATTCTTAACATCTTCCTTTTCATCATTCATATTCACCCTATACTATATATCCCATAATATATATCCTATAGCATGCATATTACTTTTATTCTGACATTCTCATTTCTCATCCTTCATATTCACCCTATAGTATATATATCCCATAATATATATCCTATAACTTGCCTATTACTTTTATTCTGACATTCTCATTTCTCGTCATTCATATTCACCATATAGTATATATATCCCATAATATATATCCTATAGCATGAATATCTCTTTTATCCTTCACATCCTCATTTTCATCCTTCATATTCACCCTTAATCGTATTCATCGATTTCATTTCCCATACCACATCGGGCAGGTCGAGTTTATTCTCATACCACATCGGGCAGGTCGAGTTATCCCCATACCACATCGGGTAGGTCGAATTATCCCCCATACCACATCGGGCAGGTCGAGTTATTATCCATACCACATCGGGCAGGTCGAGTTATCCCCATACCACACCGGGCAGGTCGAGTTATTATCCATACCACATCGGGCATGTCGAGTTATTATCCATACCACATCGGGCAGGTCGAGTTATTATTCATACCACATCAGGTAGAACAACCACAATAATCCACTACCACATCGGGTAGGACAACCACAATAATCCACTACCACATCGGGTAGGACAGCCACAATAATCCACTACCACTCCGGGTAGGATAACCACAATAATCCACTACCACTCCGGGTAGGATAACCACAATAATCCACTACCACTCCGGGTAGGATATCAACACTATTCTTACAAACACATTACCTCTTTCACATACCTCATTCACATAAGCGAGTATGATGTAGATACACTTATCCCTTACTTTGGTGAGTGTTGGGGATCGGTTACGAGTAACTTTAAAAGTCTCCTTCGCGATTTCCTCCAACCTTAGGTTCTTTCCTCATTTCCAACAATAACAACAATGTCAATCATTTATTCAAAATAATACATAAACAACTCGTATTTCATCATCAAACATACAAGGGATTCACATATTTTCAAGATTTCCAAAACTACTTCAACACAAGTTTCCAAACATCTAAACATACATGTTCATCTCATATATCAACATCAAAGCACAAACTCATCATCCACATTTAACATTTCATCCATTTCTCTTTTTACTCATATTCTCATTTTGGGGTTTTTTTGGGGTTTTCATGAATAACCAATAAAACCTTTTCATTCATCAAATACCAACTCTACACCAAGAGTTTACAAGAGAAAAACAACATAAAACGAACCATAACTCTGAAGGATAAGATTCCATGGTTTCTCATATTTTGAAAAGAGATCCAACATACCCAAAACAAGTTAGAGAGGAAGAAGAAGAGTTAGAAACAAGAGGTTGGCCTCTTCTCAAGCTCTAAGATGAGTCCTAAGGCTCTTTGCTCTTGAAAAGCTCTCCTCTCTCTCTTATTTTCAAAGTTCTAACCCTAAAATGTGTTTGGGGTTTCTATTTTAAAGAGGAGTCGTCGGGTTCTTGCACAAGTGAGCCCATTCTCGCTCAGGCGAGAAAATCCCGCCTTTTAAAATTTCAGATCTGACGCTCTCGCTCAAGTGAGAATCTCACAGTCTCAACATCCCCAAAATGCCATTTCTCGCCCAGGCGAGACAACTCTCGCTCAGGCGAGAATCCTCCAGTATAGCCCAGGATTTCACCCTCCCAGGTGAGCCTTTCTCGCTTAGGCGAGAATCTCTCGCTCAAGCGAGACTTCCAGGACTGATACTATAATTTTAAAGACTTAAATTTAAGGTGTTACACAACACACCTATACATGTTTATAACAATCAACCACTCGCAACATACTCATTTATGTTTATGACCATAAATATCTCACACATCATCATTATCACACAACGTAACCATTATCATAAACAAACCACGCATAACATATCCTTCATCATATACACATTAACGTTAGAACCATCTTTAATGACGGTGTATTACCATAAATGAGCATGTAGCGTTTTACTTAAATAGACGGTTTTCCCCACACATATATCTCCACTTTTATGGCTAATATATACTCATGTAAAATAAAGACTCTCACATGGACCTCAAACTCCCAAGAGAGTTTCTATCCGTTAATATGCTCTGATTCTTGAGGGAAATCGGAGATGATGACTCTAATGAAATACTCTAAAACCACAATGGTCTTCTCCCTCACCTTAGGTTGCATAAGCTCCATGGATCCGTCAAGAGCTTCATCTCCCTCCATCTCCTTCAACCTCCATTGTTGCTTTTTCCTCTCCAAAGCTCTCCAATGTTCCATTAAGAAGCAAAAGGAAGGGGTTTTGATGTGTTTTTGAGGTTTAGAGGAGGAATGAGTCCGAATCTATGGGGAGCTGCCGTTGGGAGTGATAGGAGAGAAAAGAAAATGAAGATTAGGGTTTATGATACCGTTTCTTTTCTTTTATAGCTGGGCACTCTCGCCTAGGCGAGAATATCTCGCTTGGGCGAGAAACCCACGATATTTTAATTTTCCAGACACGGACTCTCTCGCCTGGGCGAGATTCTCTTGCTCAAGCGAGGATCTCACAGCCTGCCCAGGCTTTCTCTCGCTCAAGCGACCCATTCCTCGCTTGGGAGAGACTCCCAGAATTTCCAAATTCAAAACACTGATCCTCTCGCTCAAGCGAGAATCTGGTAGTATGCCCCATTCTTCAGGACTGTTACCTAATTTCAAGGAGGAGAAATTTGGGGTGTTACAATCCTTCCCCCCTTAAAGAAATTTCGCCTCGAAATTTTATTATGTTACTCTCGGAAAGGTACTATCATCGCCTATACGTTAGTCATAAGATACACTCGACCACACTTGGACTCAACTGTCTAAACCATTAAGATCACTTACATGACAAGCGAGGGTATATATCACGCAACAATGATACCACAAAGTCCCAATCATGGGCTACTCTTCTAGAGCCCAAACACCCTATTCAAACATTAGGACAACCAAGGGAAAATTATTACAACCGAACTAAAGATTCTCGAGTATTTCCTCCATCACAATAGACCTCCCTGATCTATTACCACAACAATCGTTCAAAATGATCAACCTACACTGTCAGATTCGCCACAATACTCTCGAACCTAGTTCGAAGTGAGACTCCATACTCATCGTTTACCAAGATGTACTAGCTCAGACCCAAAAATGCAATAGCTAGATTGACACCCACTCGATGGAAACAACATCATTTCATTGCATACGTGCAAATAACCACGGTTTACTCAAAAATCTCCACTAGCATTTCAATTTATACTTGCTACAATCACAGAAACATGATATTCATCCAAGTAGCATTTAGATAAACAAGATTCTTGGAGTCTTTCACATACCAATCAAAATCACCAAGTCAATATCCAACTCAACCAAACACTTCTACTACAACGAATGCGGTTTAAGAAGATTTGCTAGTTCATAAATTTCAGCTAGACATACAAGGTTGTAGACCCACTCAAATCACATACTTTGTTACCATTGATTTTTGCAATTTACGAACATCCAATCTAAAAACATGAGTTTTATATGGATACCCAAAATACAATGATGGACATGCATTTCGTTGTCAAGTCTACATCATATCTAGAAACACATGCTCATAATTACCTCACAAGATTTTTAACACATCACATTCATCCAAGATGAGGTTGTTAAAAATTCGGATTTCAACATGAAACTTAATCAATGCTTAGCCGAATAGTACACTTCATTCAAAAATGATTTTCGAAAATAGATTAGATGTAAGTTTCATGGAAATCATCTTGTGGAAGCAAGGGCTTTCATAATCATTTTAAAATAACTTAAAATTTCTCTTCTCATGCGACACTGAACGCTCAAATCACAATTTTCAAAAGGCTATTTAGTTTTGGAGTGTCAATCCATTCGAAGCATTAGAATCCTCACCGTCCATTTAACATAACTTACTATGCAATAATACTTCAATTATGCATAGCAATCACTGACACCCATGAAACTAAATAAGTTTTCGAGGTTCAACATCCAAGCACCTGATTAGTGTTCACTAGCAGTATATATATATTTATTATGGCGAATACTCAACTTTCACAAAAATCAATTATTATAGACCAACAATTTCACATACCGAAGATCATCCACTACCACTCCGGGTAGGCGACTCAACCATGATCCACATTGGAAAAAGGTTAGTAAAACATTTTGAAATTCATTTTCCTTGCTGCATAACTTGAGCCAAAGTCGCTACACCCCTTAAGGTTAGCTAAAAGCAGATTCTCATTTCATTTTAAAAGATAACGCGCTTATATACTCAAGCCAGAGTTTTCGCTTATATACTCAAGCCAGAGTTTTCGCTTATATACTCAAGCCAGAGTGTTCGCTTATATACTCAAGCCAGAGTATTTGCTTATATACTCAAGCCAGAGTTGCTAACCATTCATGGTCGGCTAAAAATGTATTTTCCTTTCTTTGATTTCACCATTTCTTTTGTTTATACTTTTGAAAACATGCTACATAACTTGAGCTAAAGTTTGCAACATTGCTTGAGCCAAAGCTTGCTACATTGCTTGAGCCAAAGCTTGCTACATTGCTTGAGCCAATGCTTGCTACATTGCATGACCCAAAGCTTTCTACATTACTTGAGCCAAAGTTTGCTACATTACTTGAGCCAAAGCTTGCTACATTACTTGAGCCAAAGTTTGCTACATTGTTTGAGCCAAAGCTTGCTACATTACTTGAGCCAAAGTCGCTAACCAATTATGGTCGGCTAAAAACGAGTTTTATTTCCATTGGCATTCCACCAATACATTTCCGAGTTTTATTTCCATTGGCACTCCACCAATACATTTCCGAGTTTTATTTCCATTGGCACTCGACCAATACATTTCCCGAGTTTTGTTTCCATTGGCACTCCACCAATACATAAACGGTAAATACACCCGACATCATTACAAACATATCCATATATGCTTATAACTACAAAGTGATTTACGATTCATTTCATTCGAGTTTTATTTCCATTGGCACTCCACCAATACATAAACGGTAAATACACCCGACATCATTACAAACATATCCATATATGCTTATAACTACAAAGTGATTTACGATTCATTTCATTATTCCGAGTTTTATTTCCATTGGCACTCCACCAATAAATAAACGGTAAATACACCCGACATCATTACAAACATATCCATAAACAATTCCAACAACATGTTCACAACCAGAAACTTTCAGCAAGAGTTTTCAATAGAGAATTCCCAACAAGGGTCTCACACAATAAATTCAACAACAAGTCCATACCATGGAATTCAACAAGAGTTTTACAACAAGAAATCCTATACGAAATTCACAACATGGAATTTTCAACAAACGCTTCATCAATAACTCACAACAAGACATCCAACGATAAGTTCACAACCAGACGCTTACCGCAAGGAATTTAACAATCATCTTTCACATCAGTAGTTATCACATAGTTAACAAACCATCAGCATAAATCAAGCAGTTAACTTGCACAAATTTCACAAAGAAGCACGTAAGGCCATACCCTTGGCCGCATAGTTGACATATGCTCTGATACCATATTGTAAGGACCCGATTTTCATAATCCAAAAATTCTCTTTTAAAACCTTGTTCAAGAAAACGAAGTGATTACTTTTAAAAGACATTACTCGAAGGATTTGGAAAACCTGATTGAATATATATATATATATATATATATAAGTTCAATTCCGATTTCAGGTGCGGAAACAATCAATCGTTCACTTCATTAGAAACATGTCATTTCACGTCCTTTTAATTATACCATTTAAATACAATTATCCATTCTCAATAAAACTTCCATTGTTACATCGTTTAATATCCTAACTATACATTTAGGAGAGAGTCACTCATACATAAATCCCATTTAACATACTCTCCATATTACATGCATTATTCAATTACAACATTGAGAACATAAAGCAACTACTCAAACATGTACTCTCCTCCGCAAGCATCCGATGTGCGACCGCCACGACCTAAACTCAAATACATAACGCATACAAGGAAAGACAGAGGGAGTAAGAACCAACTACGGCGACCGTAGCGTGGATTTACATGGAGTAATAACATTAAAGTATTTAAACCACACACATCTAACATCAATCATGATAAACATACATCAATAAACACATATTATCCATATTCACCCTATAGTACACATATATCCCATACTATATGTGTTCTATAGTGTGCATATTTGATTCATCTCATATTATCAATATTCACCCTATAGTACACATACATCCCATAATATATATGTTCTATGGTGTGCATATTTTATTGATCTTATATTATCCATATTCACCCTATAGTACACATACATCCCATAATATATATGTTCTATATTGTGCATATTTTATTCATCTCATGTTATCCATATTCCATCCGTGTACACCACACAGATAATCCAATACCACAAACGGTAAGTCTACATCACAAAAGTGATCCATTGCCACACCCGGCAGTTCCACACCTCAAAGGTGATCCATTACCACTACGGGCAACACTTACACCACAAAGGTGATCCATTACCACTACGGGCAACACTTATACCACAAAGGTGATCCATTACCACTACGGGCAACACTTACACCACAAAGGTGATCCATTTTACATTATATCACAACCACATCATTTTACACGCATAATATAGTTGCATCATCTTAAATATAATGAAGATACTTATCCCTTACCCATTTTAACACCTTAACAACTCATCACACATTCATTGTTACAACACACCCATACATGTTTATAACAAACCACTCACAACATACTCATTTATGTTTATGACCATAAATATCTCACACACCATCATTATCACACAACGTAACCCTTATCATAACCAATCCATGCATAACATATCCTTCATCATATACAAAGTAACGTTAGACACGCACACCCATATAGGTTTATAACAATCCACAACTCACAACATACTCATTTTGATAAACATACTCATATCCATTTTAACACATTAATAACTCATCACACATTCATTGTTGCAACACACCTATACATGTTTATAACAATCAACCACTCGCAACATACTCATTTATGTTTATGACCATAAATATCTCACACACCATCATTATCACACAACGTAACCATTATCATAAACAAACCACGCATAACATATCCTTCATCATATACACATTAACGTTAAAACCATCTTTAATGACGTTGTATTACCATAAATGAGCATATAGCGTTTTACTTAAATAGACGGTTTTCCCCACACATATATCTCCACTTTTATGGCTAATACATCCTCATGTAAAATAAAGACTCTCACATGAACCACAAACTCCCAAGAGAGTTTCTATCCGTTAATATGCTCTGATTCTTGAGGGAAATCGGAGATGATGACTCTAATGAAATACTCTAAGACCACAATGGTCTTCTCCCTCGCCTTAGGTTGCGTAAGCTCCATGGATCCGTCAAGAGCTCCATCTCCTTCAACCTCCATTGTTGCTTTTTCCTCTCCAAAGCTCTCCAATGTTCCATTAAGAAGCAAGAGGAAGGGGTTTTGATGTGTTTTTGAGGTTTAGAGGAGGAATGAGTCGGAATCTATGGGGAGCCGCCGTTGGGAATGAAAGGAGAGAAAAGAAAATGAAGATTAGGGTTTGTGAAACCGTTTCTTTTTTTTTTATAGCTGGGCACTCTCGCCTGGGCGAGAATATCTCGCTTGGGCGAGAAACCCACGATATTTTAATTTTCCAGACACGGACTCTCTCGCCTGGGCGAGATTCTCTCGCTCAAGCGAGGATCTCACAGCATGCCCAGGCTTTCTCTCGCTCAAGTGACTCATTCCTCGCTTGGGCGAGACTCCTAGAATTTCCAAATTCAAAACACTGATCCTCTCGCTTGGGCGAGATCCTCTCGCTCAAGCGAGAATCTAGTAGTATGCCCCATTCTTCAGAATTGTTACCTAATTTCAAGGAGGATATTTTTGGGGTGTTACAAATACAAAATGGTGAATATAAACAAAAATATAAACAAAAATAATAAAGAAGTTTACCTTGGAGAACGGAAAAGATTGGAAGATGAAAGAAAATGAGACTGAATCGGTCCAGAGAGAAAATGAAGAAAAAAGAGAGGGAGAGTGAATCGGAGCAGAGAGTAAATGAAAAGGAAAAAGAAAGAAATGGGGAGAGTGAAGCGGTGGAAAGATAATGGAAGATGAAAAGAGAGAGTGAGTGAGAGAAAAATGAAAAGGAAGAGAAAGTGGTAAATTACTTAATTAACCCCAATCTTTTAAGGATAACGTAATAAATGAGAAGATTTTGGTAATCTTTTTAGGGACCCAAATTCTACCCTTGAAAATTTTTCCTTTATTTTTATTTATTATAATCCTTTCAAACATACATTCATCATCTTACTTAAATTCCTCATTAATCATTCCGCGAAACCACCCTTTTAACCTATTACATTATCATACGATTCATATTGCAGAAAAGCATAATTCGTTCAATTAACCCTTAGTAACTACCGCATACAACTGGTTATGGGTTCCTAAGAATCATAATGCCCATAACTACACATCTTCAATGTTACCATAATTAGAATTACATTCATCCCAAAATATTATCTAGTCAACTACAATGCCAAAGTAAAGATAAAGAAATCCAAGTTAATAAACACATAAGATTCCTAAGTGGGCTTCCTCCTCAAACCCTTCATATTCACCCTATAGTATATATATCCCATAATATATATTCTATAGCATGCATATTACATTCATTCTAAGCATCCTCATTTCTCATCATTCATATTCACCCTATAGTATATATATCCCATAATATATATTCTATAGCATGCATATTACTTTCATTCCAAAAATCCTCATTTCTCATCTTTCATATTCACCCTATAGTATATATATCCCATAATATATATTCTATAGCATGCATATTACTTTCATTCTAAACATCCTTATTTCTCATCATTCATATTCACCCTATAGTATATATATCCCATAATATATATTTTATAGCATGCATATTACTTTCATTCTAAACATCCTCATTTCTCATCATTCATATTCACCCTATAGTATATATATCCCATAATATATATTCTATAGCATATATATTACTTTCATTTTAACACACTCATTTCCCATTAATCGTGTTCACCCTTAATCGTATTCACCGAGTTCTTTTACAAAGATAATCCTCTACCACGTCGGGTAGGTCTAGTTAATTCTTCATACCACAGCGGGAAGGTCTAGTTTATTCTCCATACCACATCGGGCAGGTCTAGTTCATTCCCCATACCACATCGGGCAGGTCTAGTTAATTATCCATACCACATCGGGCAAGTCTAGTTTATTCTCCATACCACATCGGGCAGGTCGAGTTAATCATCCATACCACATCGGGCAGGTCTAGTTCATTCCCCATACCACATCGGGCAGGTCTAGTTCATTCCCCATACCACATCGGGCAGGTCTAGTTCATTCCCCATACCACATCGGGCAGGTCTAGTTCATTCCCCATACCACATCGGGCAGGTCTAGTTCATTCCCCATACCACATCGGGCAGGTCTAGTTCATTCCCCATACCACATCGGGTAGGTCTAGTTCATTCCCCATACCACATCAGGCAGGTCTAGTTCATTCCCCATACCACATCTGGTAGGTCTAGTTAATTATCCATACCACATCGGGCAGGTCTATACCACAATAATCCACTACCACTCCGGGTACGACAACAACATTAATCCACTACCACTCCGGGTAGGACAACAACAATAATCCACTACCACTACGGGTAGGATAACAACAATAAACCACTACCACTTCGGGTAGGATAACAACAATAAACCACTACCACTTCGGGTAGGGTAATAACAATAAACCACTACCACTTTGGGTAGGGTAACAACAATAAACTACTACCACTTCGGGTAGGGTAACAACAATATTCTTACAAACATATTACCTCCTTCACATACCTCATTCACGTCAGCTCATATAAGTTAGAAACACTCATCCCTTACCTTGGTGAGCATTGGAGTCAGTTTCGAGTAACTTTATGAATTTCCTCCGGGATTTCCTCCAACCTTAGGATCTTTCCTCATTCCCACCAATAACAACAATGTTAGTCATTTATTCAAAATAACACATAAAAGACTCGTATTTCATCGTCAATCATACAAGATATTCACATATTTTCAAGGTTTCCAACACTACTTGAATACGAGTTTCCAAACATCTAAAACATACATATTGATCTCATATATCAACATTTAAGCACAAACTCATCTCCCACATTTAACATTTCACCCATTTCCCTTTTTACTCATATTCACATTTTGGGGGTTTTGGGGTTTTCATGAATAAACCCACAAAACCTTTCCATTCATCAAATACCAACTCTAAACCAAGAGTTTATAAGAGAAAAACAACATAAAACGAACCATAAATCAAAAGGAAGAGTTTCCATGGTTTCTCATACTTTGAGAAGAGATCCATATACCCAAAAACGAGTTTGAAAGGGAGAAAGAGAGTTAGAGTCAAGAGATTTACCTCTTCTCAAGTTTCTAGATGATTTCCACGTGTTCTTGCTCTAAAAACCACCTTCTCCTATCTTCTCTCTCAATTTCTAACCCTAAAATGTGTTTGGGGTTTCTATTTTTAAGTGGAATCGTCGGGTTCTCGCTCAAGCGAGCCCATTCTCACTCAGGCGATGCATCTCTCGCTCAAGTGAGGATCCTCTCGCTTAGGGGAGAATCTCACAGCTTCGACAGGTCCTGAATGCCACTTTTCTCGCCCAGGCGAGACAACTCTTGCTCAGGCGAGACCACTATCGCTCAAGCGAGACCATTCTCGCTCAAGCGATAATCCTTCAGTATAGCCCAGGATTTCACCCTCCCGGTGAGCCTCTCTCGCTCAAGCGACAATTCTCTCGCTCAAGCGAGACTCCCAGGACTGATACTATAATTTAAAGACTTTAAAAATCTAGGGTGTTGCAATCTTCACCCTACAACAATAGATGTGAATAGTAATTGCAATGATTCAAAATTATTAAAAGTACAAAAATAACCACAACTGAATAAAAGGAAGAAATTTAAAGGCAGGGGTCTTTTAGTCTACATATTTATATATTTTCGTTTTTTTTAATTGAAAATAAAAGGAGAAACCTAATTTAGGCTTTTCACCAACCCTTTCAATTAATATAGATATATAGATATAATCCATGTTCATTCATAAATCTATATCAACTCTTTGTCTTTAGATCAATTCATATATAATCTAATGGTTTCAACATTGATGTATTTTAAAAATGTATTATGTTAATTTTATTATATAAAAATTGGTTATTAAGTAATATTGGTTTTTATGAAAATGTGTCACAAAATTACCAAACGTCATGAAAATTACAACACAAATGTGACATGTGTTATTAAGTTTCAGCCCATTCTCACAAGGCAACACGTCACATCTTCATAATGTATCATATTTTATTTGACTTAATTATATTTGTCGTCATTTTTTGTTTAAGAAATTATAGTTATCTCTCTTACATGAGTAATTAGTGTAATATATATATATGATTAGAGGTGGTTTGGGTGGGTTTTAAAAGGGTGTGAGTGATTTGTAAAATTGGATGTCAATGTAATTTATTTAATTAATTATTGTTCTATTGTTTTGAAAAGGATTAGTAAAAGTTGATTGAAAGAGGTCTTTATTTATGCGTAAGTTTATCATATCTCACCAAATTTATAATGAGATATCAAACAATCTTCCCTTTAAAAAAAAATACTTCCTAATTAAGTGGGCGATCTTTAACAACAAATGGGAATATAATAGAAAGCTTCTTTTTTAGTAAAGACATTATATGAAATTTCTATTTATTCTCTTCTAAAATCTTTCAAGTTATTATTATAAGTTTTTTTCTTTAAGTTAAGAAAAATCATCTACTTGTTAATAAGATTACAATAAATTTATCATGGTTACAAATATATGATGATGGTGACACTTGGATTATTCGGAGTTATAATTGGTAGCTTATATGTCTTGCAAGGTTCTATTGTCACAAGTTCAACAGTTGTATCTTATATATCTTGCAAGGTTCTATTGTAACAGGTTCAGCAGTTGTATCTTCTTCAATGCCTGATAATGATGTCACCAAATTATGGCACATGCGTTTGGGCCATATGAGTGAGAAAGGCATGCACCTTCTGAGCAAGCAAGGTCATCTTGGTAAACATGACATTAGTAAGTTGGAATTTTGCAAACATTGTGCTTTCGGGAAACAAAAAATGTTAGTTTCTCTACAGCAACTCACCGTACCAAAGGTATTCTTGATTATATTCATTCTGACCTTTGGGGGCCTTCTAAATTTCCTTTCCATGGAGGATGCCACTATATGATGACTATCATTGATGATTTTTCTAGCAAGGTTTAGGTTTATTTTTTGCGGCATAAAAATAAAACCTTCTCCACTTTCAAGAAGTGGAAAACTCTCGTTGAAACCCATATATTAAAGACTTTAATGAGTTCTGCATCAGTCATGGTATTGCTAGACACAAAACCATTTCAAGGAATCCCTAACAAAATGGTGTTGCAGAACGGATGAACATGACTCTACTTGAGAGGGATCGTTGTATGCTCTCAAATGCTTAGTTATGGCATTAACGTGAACTTTGAGTTGAGGCAATATTTACTGCTTGTTACTTGGTCAACCGTTCTCCACATTCGGCACTTGACTTCAAAGTTCGAGAAGAAATTTGGTCAGGTAATCCTATTGATTATTCTAATTTAAGAATATTTGGATGTTCTGCTTATGCACATGTTAATGATGGGAAATTAGCTCCAAGAGCTATTGAGTGCATATTTATTGGTTATGCATATTAGTCTAAGGGATATCACTTATAGTATTCTGATTCAAACTCACGAAAGTTAATTCTTAGTAGAGATGTGACATTTAACGAGGATACATTATTATCTTCTGGAAAACAACCTATTGTGTCTTCTTCTACTAGTACAAGTAATCTGCAGGGTACTAGTGAGAAGGTGGAGTTGATGGTAAAGTCTGCAGCTCCTAACGTTGATGTTTCATCTTCCTCTACAAATGAATCAAGCATTAATGATCATTATGTTGATTGTGATGACACTACCACTTCTCATATTCATCAACAAGAAGATGATTATTGTATTGCCCGAGACACAGCTAGAAGACTAATTAAAAGGCCAGCTAGGTACACTGATGGTGATAATTTAATTGCTTATACATTGTTAGTGGCACAAGAGGTAAATGATGGCGCTGAACATGTCAACTATAGAGAAGCTGTTTCTTGTGGTGATTCTTAAGAGTGGCTAATGACTATGAATGAAGAAATGGAAAGTCTTCATAAGATTGATACTTGGGCTTTCGAAGAGCTTCCTCGAGACAAACGACCATTGAGATGTAAATGGGTCTATAAGAAGAAAGATGTCATTCCCGGGTTTGAAGAACCAAGATGCAAAACAAGACTAGTTGTTAAAGGCTTCAATCAAAAGGAATGTATTGAATTTAATGAGATATTTTCACCTGTTGTTCGTCATACTTCCATTCGTGTTTTGCTTGTTTTTATTGCTTTATTTGATTTGGAATTGGAGCAACTTGATGTAAAGACAACTTTTCTACATGGAGAGCTAGATGGAGAAATTTACATGGAACAACCCGAGGGGTTTATTGTTTCTAATAAGAAACATATTGTTTGCTGATTGAAGAAATCTTTATATGGCCTTAAACAAGCTCCAAGACAGTGGTACAAGAGGTTTGATTATTTCATGATTGGAAAAGGTTATTACAAGAGTCAATTTGATGATTGTATTTATTTTCAAAAATTTCCAGATGGATCCTTCATATATTTGTTACTTTATGTTGATGATATGTTAATTGCTTCACGTGACAAGTCTTTGATCAGGAAATTGAAAACTCAACTCAATAATGAGTTTGAGATGAAGGAATTAGGTGTAGCCAAGAAAATTCTTGGTATGGAGATTCGCATGGACCATCAAGTTGAGGAGGAGATGGAGCGTATGTCACATGTTCCTTACGCTAGTGTAGTTGATAGTCTTATGTACGCTATGGTGCACACTAGACCAGATTTAGCATATGCTGCTAGCATGGTGGGTCGATATATGCATAATCCTGGCAAGGATCATTGGGATGCTGTAAAATGTATTTTTCGGTATCTAAAAGGTACTTTTGGCATTGGCTTGGTATTTGACAGAAGCAAGGCTACAACCGATGATGTTGTAGGTTATGTTGATTCAGATTATGGTGGTGATATAACACCCTAAATTTAAGTATTTATAATTATAGTATCAGTCCTGGGATTCTTGCTTGAGCGAGGTATTCTCGCCTGGGCGAGAAAGGCTCACCTGGGAGGGTGAAATCCTAGGCTATACTGGAGGATTCTCGCTTGAGCGAGAGTTGGCTCGCTTGAGCGAGAAAGGCTCAACTGGAAGGGTGAAATCCTGAGCTATATTGGAGGATTCTCGCCTGAGCGAGGGTTAGCTCGCCTAGGCGAGAAAAGTGATGTTTTGGACCTGTCGAGGCTGTAAGATTCTCGCTTGAGCGAGAGGATCCTCGCTTGAGAGAGAGGGTCAGATATGAGTTTTTAAAATAGGCGGGATTTTCTCGCTTGAGCGAGAAAGGGCTTGCTTAAGCGAGGACCCGACGCTATTACATTAAATAGGGAACCCCAAACATATTTATGAGGGTTAACCTAGAGAGAAGGGATAGAAGAGGGCTTTTTCAAGAGCAAGAAGGCTTGTGAGTCATTTAGAAGCTTGAGAAGAGGTAAAGCTCTTGATTCTAACTATCTCCTTCCCTTTGAAACTTATTTTGGGTATGTTGGATCTCTTCTCAAAATGAGAGAAACCGTGGAAACTCATCCTTTTGAGTTATGGTTCGTTTTATGTTGTTTCTATCTTGTAATTTCTTGGTTTAGAGTTAGTATTTCAAGAATGGAAAGGGTTTGGGGGTTGATTCATGAAAACCCCAAAACCCTAAAGTGAAAATGGGGTTAAAGAGGAAAAAGAGTAAAATGCTAGAGGTAGAATATGACTAAGCATTCTAATGTTGAAATAGGAGATGAATATGTATGTTTTAGATGTTTGTAAACTTATGATGAAAGTAGTTTATAAACATTGAAAATATGTTAAATATCTTGTATGGTTAAATAATGCAATAGGAGTTATTTATGTGATATTGGAATAAATGACTAACATTGTGCTATATGGTGGGAATGAGGAAAGATCCTAAAGTTGGAGGAGGTGTCAGCGGAACTTGCGAAGTTGCTAAGAACCAAACCCAACCCTCACCAAGGTAAGGATGAGTCTTTAAATAGCATATTGAAATGGATAATATGTGGATTTTCTGATTGTGTATAATGAAAAAGTGATGAATCGCTTAGTTATTGTGAACATATATGGGTAAGTTTATGATAATGGAACGCGTGGATTTACTGTTTACGGATTGATGATGTATCAATGAAAAGAAAATATGTTTTTAGCCGACCATAATTGGTTAGCGACTTTGGCTCAAGTTATGTAGCGATACTTTGGCTCAAGTTATGTAGCAACGCTTTCGCTCAAGCTATGTAGCAAAACTTTGGCTCAAGTAATGTAGCACAAAATGAATTTATAAAACAAATGGTTTACTAACCCCTTTAAAATGTGGATTATCTTATAATGGTATTTATTGTTTTGATGACTTACTCCTTTGGATGTTGTGTGTATTTGCCATTGATAATCCCATTGCAGGTAAACAGGGTAGCTGAGGATGTTTGGTTCGAGGCTGTAGGAGCTTAGGACTTGGATCCTCTATTTTGCTTTTTGTGTCGTAAATTGTTATTTGGATGATTGTATTCGTAACCATTTAACTAACTACATTTTTGTGTAATGCTGGATATTAGTAACTATGGGTGTTTTGGAAACCCATAGTTAAACATATGTGGCAATTACCGATGAAAGTTATATTTGAATTATGTTTTCCGCAACATGGGATGCATGTTAACATAATATTTTATAAATGTAGTGTTATGAAGTGATTATGGGGGAAATAGAGTAAGATGTTAAATGTAGGTATAAAAGGATTAAAATAAAGGAAAAAATTTCAAGGGTAGAATTTGGGTCCTTACAGGTGACAATGACAGAAGGAAATCTCCTTTTGGTTACATCTTTACTCTCTGTAATAATGCTATAGCTGAAAAGCTACTCTTCAGTCCATTGCTGCATTATCTACGACTGAAGCATATTATATTTCAGCAACAGAGGGTCTGAATGAGGCTATTTGGCTGTGAGGTTTGGTAAATGAACTTGGTTTAGCACAAAGTGTTCTTACATTATTTTGTGATAGTCAAAGTGCTATTCATTTGACCAAGAGTAATCGTTATCATGACAAGACCAAACACATTGATGCGAAATGTCACTTCATATGACATATTGTTATTGTTGGTGAAATAATGGTGGAGAAGATTCACACATGAGAGAATCCAGCAGATATGCTTACCAAGCCACTTCCAAATATCAAGTTTCAACACTGCCTAGACTTGATTGGTCTCTATAGCATTTGACCGCCCTTCGGGGCTTTATTTGGCGATGAGCAACTTACCGAATTCGAGCCAAAGTGGAAATTGTTAGATGTGGCTCTATTATATTGCATTGTTACACAAGCTTGACATCAAGCTTTTCTAGCTAGCTTGCTCACCAAGATGATCAAGCTTGGCCTCCAAGTTTACTACTTTATTCTACCCCATTTCACTATGAAAGGGCTTGAGACATTTGCATCAACACATCACAAATTTACCATTCCTATGATATCAATATTACTTGCATTTTTGAGTTTTTGTTTTATTGTGTGAGTGATTTTTTGGTGAGAATTTTTGCTCCATTTGAAAGAGTATCTGTGAGATAAAATAATGTCCTTTGTCATCATTATTATAAGAGGATTTAATGTATTCTCCCTTTTACATAGTGAAACTTTGCTCGTGAGCGCCCGTTGTTTTTTACCTCTCACACAGAAGGGGTTTTTCCACGTTAAATATTATGTTTTATTTTTCTTGCTCCTTTACTTACTTCTATTTTATTCTCAATTGATCTGATCTTGTGTTTCCACATTGCGCTCTATAGCTATCACATATAATGATGGAAGTTCATATTCATGAATTTGGATAAAATTCCTGAATTGACAGCTCCTTGCTTGAGGCATCTACCGGATCCAAATCTCGCCACGTCGGTAAAACGCTTTTATTATGGTTATTTTCAACCTGTAAACTTTCATTCCCAAAATTTAATAAATACAATGTTCATTTCATATACTAATTAAGTAATTAACAATTAAAGCATTTTATTTTGTATAGTAATTTTTTTTTCTATAACTGATAACAGTGCGCAATACATTACGGGATAAAGATTATATCAGTTATAATAAACAAATTTTGTGACATTTTTATAGAAAGATCATGATTGAAGTTGTTTTCAACTTTTTTGGAAATGGAAATAAGGTCTACGACCAACACCATATCTAAACTATTAATTTCATATTAAAAATAATTAAAATTATTATGTCATCGAATTTTAAAAGAATTTTTATAGTAAAGTTATGGTTTGAGTCGTCTCTAACTTCTTTGAAAACGGGAAGAATATCTATGACCAACGCTGTCTCTAAACTATTAATTTCATGTAAAAATAATTAAAATTATTTTATCACCAAAGTTAAATGGAATTTTTATAGTAAAGTCATTGTTCGAGTCACCTCACTAATTTTAATAAGTATTTTAGTGTTTTATCACCTAAAGTAAAAAAATCATACTCATCCAAATCGATATCTTCTAAAGTAACAAATCAGAAATAATTATTCAATTTTCGAACCACAAAAATGTAGTCTTGATTTACCTATTACACTTAAAGGATATGTAGGAGAAAATAAACTTTTGTCAGACACAACCATAAAAAAATAAAATGTTTTTTAATAGTTTGATTTTTAATAAATATGTTTAAGGGTATAAAAGGCCATGTGACTTGTAACGACCCGATTTTCTACCCTTGAAAATTTTTCGTTTATTTTAATCATTTCTTACATACAGTCGTCACCTTCATTGAAAACTCTCAAGTATCATTTTCGAAAATACTCTTTACCCTATTTTCTTATCATACAAATTTATGTTGCGGAAAAACATAATTCATTCAAATAGCATTTACCACATACAACCAGTTATGGGTCTCCCAAGGTTATAAAGCCCATAACTACACATATCCGTATTGATCTAAACGGATTTACAGTCATCCCATAATACTAATAAATCAACTACAACGTCACTTAGCAATACAGACAAGCGAGTAATTAAACACAAAAGCTTCCTAATTGAGCTTCATCCTCAAAATCCTTCATTTACCTACGATGGGATTATCATAAACAACACACAAAACAAAAGGGAGTAAGTCATTAGTTTAAAAACTAACATCACATGATAATCCACATTTCAAATACGATTAAACTTTAATATAGATTATAAACGCAATTACGTAAATGCAAACATTCATCTCTTCTTTCGTTCATTTCTACGTTATCCATATTCATCCTATAGAATACATATCCCATAATATATATTCTATAGCATGCATATTATGTTCATTCGAAGCATCGTTCTTCTCATTATTCATATCCACACTATAGTATATATATATATCTCATACTATATATCTTATAGCATGTATATTACTTTTATCCTTAACGTCTTCATTTCCAACATTCATATTCACCCTATAGTATATATATCCCATAATATATATCCTATAGCATGCATATGACTTTCGCTCTTAACGTCCTCGTTTCTCATATGTCGTATTCATCCTTAATCGTATTCACCGAGTTCTTTCACAACTATAATCTCCTACCACCTCGGGTAGATCCAATTACATCTCCATACCACATCGGGTAGGTCTAGTTCACCATCCATACCACATCGGACAGGTCTAGTTCATCATCCATACCACATCGGGCAGGTCTAGTTCATCATCCATACCACATCGGGCAGGTCTAGTTCATCATCCATACCACATCGGGCAGGTCTAGTTCATCATCCATACCACTTCGGGCAGGTCTACTGTTATATTCCATACCACATCGGGTAGGTCTAGTTATACTCCATACCACATCGGGCAAGTCTAGTTATACTCCATACCACATCGGGCAGGTCTAGTTATACTCCATACCACATCGGGCAGGTCTAGTTATACTCCATACCACATCGGGTAGGTCTAGTATTATATTCCATACCACATCGGGTAGGTCTAGTGTTATGCTCCATACCACATCGGGTAGGTCTAGTTCACAATTCTTCAGTACCATTCCCGGTAGGATAACAATAACAGTCCACTACCACTCCGGGTAGGACACAACAACAGTCCGCTACCACTCCGGGTAGGACACGATAACAGTCCGCTACCATTTAAGGTAGGACACAATAACAGTCTACTACCACTCCGGGTAGGACACAACAAACAGTTCACTACCACTCCGGGTAGGACACAACAAACAGTTCACTACCACTCCGGGTAGGACACAATAACAGTCAACCACTACCTCTTCGAGTAGGGTAACCACAATAAACCACTACCTATTCGGGTAGGGTAACAACAATCAAACTTACAACACATTACCTCTTTCACATACCTCATTCACATCAGTGAGTATGAATTAGAGCCACTTATCCCTTACCTCAGTGAGTTTTGGGAATCGGTTCCGAGTAACTTTAAAAGTCTCCTCCGCGATTTCCTCCAACCTTAGGATCTCTTCTCAAGCTCCACCAATAACAACAATGTTAGTCATTTATTCCAAATATCACATAAACAACTTATTTTGCATCATTTAATCATACAAAATATTCATCATCAATATTCAACCATCTAAAACATGCATAACATCTCATATTTCAATATTTCCAAAACTACTTCAATACAAGTTTCTAAATATCAAAGCATACATGTTCATCTCATATAACAACATTAAAGCACTACTCATTATCCACATCTAACATTTCATCTCTTTCTCTTTATACTCATATTCTCATTTTGGGGGTTTTTGGGGGTTTTTCATGAATAACCCATAAAACTTTCCATTCATCAAATACCAACTCTAAACCAAGAGTTTACAAGATAAAAACAACATAAAACGAACCATAACTCTAAAGGATGAGTTTCCATGGTTTCTCATGTTTTGAAAATGAATCCAACATACCCAAAACAAGTTAGAGAGGAAGAAGAAGAGTTAGTAACAAGAGGTTTACCTCTTCTCAAGCTCCAAGATGAGTCCTAAGGCTCCTTGCTCTTGAAAAGCTCTCATCTCTCTCTTCTCTTCGAAGTTCTAACCCTAAAATGTGTTTTGGGTTTCTATTGTATAGACACTGCGATAAGTGTAATCGATTACAAGTATAGTGTAATCGATTACACTGTGTAAATTATAGAGGCATCGTCGCTATGTAATCGATTACATTAATACGATGTAATCGATTACCATAAGTGTGTAATCGATTACACAGTGTAAATTACAAAGGCATCGTCGCGATGTAATCGATTACCAACATGGTGTAATCGATTACATTGTGTCAGATGTACATATCTGATGCTTTTAATCATCATGTAATCGATTACCAGGACTGTGTAATCGATTATACTATGTCAGATGCACAGGTCTGATTAGTTTATCAGCATGTAATCGATTACCAGGAGTGTGTAATCGATTACACTGTGTCAACAGCCCAAAATTGCCATTTCTCGCCTAGGCGAGACAACTCTCGCTCAGGCGAGAATCCTCCAGTATAGTCCAGGATTTCACCCTCCCAGGTGATCCTTTCTCGCTCAGGCGAGAATCTCTCGATCAAGCGAGGCTTCCAGGACTGATACTATAATTTTAAAGATTAAAATTTGGGGTTTTACATGACTAGTGATGATATTGTTTTAATACTGGTGGACGGGTGCTAATAATTTCACCGATCCATAATCGACTCCCGAGCTCAGAATCTATGTTTAAAGACCATTTTATCCAAATTGGGCATAATAATTGAGAGTCAATTGGGAGATGTAGAAATCGAGTTTATCTCTCCCTAAGTCGTAGGTTCGATCCTCCAACTGAAAATTGGGTCGGGACATTTTTGTTGCAAAACTGTTTATCACATTCATAATATGCAGTATTAGGCCATCCGTTTTGTCATGTGATTAAGAACACGAATATTATATGAGCATTAATATAGTTAAAAATATATATGTTACACGTACATTCACATGGTTAAAAAAATACATGTTCGTTGTGCATTTGTATTGTTAAAAACACACATGTGAACCATGCATTTGCATGTTTTAAAACACACATATTACCTGTGCATTCTCATTGCTAAGAGCACACATGTTACCCGTGCATTCGCTTAGTTAAAACAATGTTGGTTCAATGGTGAATCTGAAACGTTGGTTGATTCAAATTTGTTATAAGTAATAATGTTGTTATACCTAATACCATTATTATTATTATGTTGAGAATAAATATGAACAATGATTTGTTATAAGTATAATTGTATGAATTATTATTAGTCATTCCTTATATCCATAATTGATTTGTTATATAAGTATTTTGGGAATGTTTTGGTATAGTTTCATATATTGTATACAATTTAAATTATATTTATTTCGAGTTATTCTAGAATCAAATTATTCTAAAATTTATCATATTTTAGAATCAGCTAATAATGGATTATAAACTAATATCCATAATGAACATTCTCTAAACAATTGAATACCAAAATTTAATATTGTTGCCTAAAGTCAACCAAATAGCAGAGAAATAGATTTAATGCTAACAAAAATTGGGAGTTTGAAATAGCATGTATTATTTTATGTCAATAATATTGATCGTTACTAAACCAATAATTCTTGTGGTTTGCTTCATATGTTATCAACTGTGATGCAAATTGGCCCCATAGAGTACAACTGAGACTATTGGAACTGTTATATTAGAATTAAACATTAGTAAAGTATACTAACTAAGACAAAATGAAGTTATTAGTGATAATTACAAAATATTTTACACAGTAAAAATGACCTTTGATCCCTCATGCTGAAAAACTTTCGTTGGGTTAGAACCAGACTAAATCATTTCAATGTCAAATATCTCACCAATGACATCTGATGTACAACATTGAAATAAAAACATCACAATACTTATTTGTCAATTAAAGAAATCAATAAACTGAGAATGTCAATGAGAGAAATAACTACCTCCTAGGACATCAGTAGCAACAACAATCCCATTCAAAATATCTTCAAATGTAGTGAAATGGTAAATGTATGGAGGAATTTCCTTACGTTCTTTTGCTTTCATTATGGTTCCTTTTTGAAATATTAATTTGTAAACATGATTACAACCTCTATATTGTCCCTCGTTCAGAACGACATCAAAATTCTGACATATATAAGTACAACCTTCTCGTAGTTCAGATTCCCATTGTGAGATGTGATAATTCTTCACAACAACTTGTATTTTATCCCCCTAATCAATACATTAAAATATTATTATATGTTATACAAAAGAAATAGAGTAAAAGTAATAGAGTAGCTTTTGATCCATAAAAATCATTTCCAACGAAGGAGCAACATAACGTTCAACACGCAACAGACCTGTAAGTCGTACCTTCAGTTTCCAAGTATCCTTTGAAGAATTGATTTCTTTCATGAAATTAGCTCGACGCGTCATGCCGACTTCATAAATATATTATTCACCCATTAATATTTCCTTTGTTAATAATGAAGTACAAATGATATGAAAGAGATTAAGAACTGAATAAACTAACCTTAGTAGAACATAAAACCCTATTCAAACGTCAACAATCACAAGGGCTTGTGATTAAAGACAAACAACCGAAACGAAAAAACACTAACCCATAAAAGAAACAGAAATAACAAACAACATCAAAGCATTCTATAAAAAACAACCAAGAAATAGAAAAAAAAAACAAATAAGAACAAATTCAAAGGTTAGTTTTCTAATATGAAATAATAAACATAAATAAAAAACAAAAACTAACAACTAAAAATCAAACGAAGATATTAAAAAAAACAAATAACAACAACGTGAAACTTTAAATTTTTAGTATCACAAAAATAAAGCCAAAAGTAAAAGTTTACCTTTTTAGAGAGTTGGAATGAAAGGGTGAAATGAAGAGATTTTGAAAGGAAGAGGTGGATAATGAAATCTATTAAAGGAAAATTATAGACGGAAATGAAGAGTTGGGATTGAAAATGAAGAGTTGTTGGAGAATGAAGAGATAATAATAATAATAAAGCATAATTTTTTGGGATAATGAGATATTAAAGGAAAGTTGTAAATGGAAATGAAGAGTTGAAGTTGGAAATGAAGAGTTGTTGAGAATGTAGAAGGGACAATAATAATAATAATATTAAAGGATAATAATTGGGATAATAATAAAGCCTAATTTTTTGGGATAATGGGATATTAAAGGAAAATTGTAAATGAAAATGAAGAGTTTGATGTGTGGTAGGAGAATAGAGAAGAAAATATTGCGTGAGAAGCTGACACGTGGCAGATGAATATGTCAAATAACATCATTTTATATATAGGTAATAGATGAGTACTTTAATTTCAAAGGAGGTATCATGTTTACATTTGAGGTCCCTAATATGTAGTATAAGGGCTTCAATACTTTTTTAAGAGTCAAAGTTTACATTTTTTATAATAGATATTGATGAGAATAAGATTTTTACTACGAAAAGCTAAGGGGCATACCTAATCATTTATGAACTCCTATGATCATGATATAGCCTTTCAAAATTTCGGTTATGATATTTCTTTGATTCAGTTTAGGGTTTTCTGGGTTTTGAAATTGGTTTCATTTTGATTAGTGGGTTGACTTTAAAATGAATTAAATACATGACTAAGACCTCCTCTGATATTCGAAAGTACTGTTAATATTGTTGGAATTTATGTCACCTTTAACAACGCTCATTTATGTAAGTATTGTTGAATACATTCCAATAAACAACGTTTGCTTAGAATAACGTTGTTGAATGTCATATTTAGTAGCACATTTAAGTGATGTTAAATGTGTGACTTTTAACAACGCTCATTGTAATGAGTGTGGTTGATATGTCACCTTTAACAACACTGATGTAAGCAAGTATTGTTGAATATATTCAAATCAGCAATGCTTGTTTAGAATAGCATTGTTGAACATCTTAGGCAAACATACAACAACACTTGCCCTAAAAAGCTTTGTTGAAAGTATATTCGCCTATCGCCTTTAATAAGACTTGCTTTAAAGAGTGTTGTTGATTATCTTCCGTCTTGTATTTAATAGCGTTGTGCTAGGAAACGCTATTGAATGACCATTGTTAAATGTGAATTCTTGCATAGTCTTGATCTTGGAAACATGGCTTTAGAGAAAAGAAAACTTAATGAAAATTATTTATTGAATTGAATTGACTGAATAAACCAAAAGGCTTTACACTATATAAAGGAAACAAGAAAGTTAACTACCCTCACAAACTAACTAAAAAGGGAAAGCAGTTAACTTAACAAATAAATAGAAAAGGTAATTGGGATTACAAGGCAAAAGGCCCAAGAACATATAAACAGAAAAAAGACTCAAAAGGAAGAGTGATCTTCCTCACCTTCCTCACCAAGAAGAAGAGATGGATAAAAGAGGAGAAATTTAACACCCCCTCAAGTTGGACTATGTATGTCATATAGGCCTAACTTGCTAATGAACGTATGGAAAAGCTTAGGTGGCAACGGTTTTGTGAATGCATCAACAAGTTGCTCAATGGTGGAGATTGGAAGAAGATGAACTAAACCACGTTGAATTTTCTCTCTGACTATGTGACAATCAATCTCAATATGTTTTGTGCGTTCATGGAAGACTGGGTTATGAGACAAATGAATTGCAGACTGATTGTCACAGAAAATAGAGGTAGTTGCAAAAGAGGAATGTTCAAGTCTTTGCGTAAATAGTGCAGCCATTGAACATCACAAACAAGACTTCCTAGAGCTCTATATTCTGCTTCTGATGATGATCTGCTTACAGTGTTATGCTTTTTGGTTTTCCAAGAGATGATGGAGGAGCCAATGAAGATGCAAAAACCTGTAATTGATTTTCTTGTATCCAAGCATGAAGCCCAATCAGAATATGAAAAAGCTATTAATTTCAAAGTAGAGTTAGAAGAAAATAAGAGCCCTTTAGCAGGGGAAGTATTGAGATAGTGAAGAACTCTTAAGGTAGCTTGATAGTGAGTATCCATAGGATTGGCCATGTATAGACTTAGCTGTTAGACAACATAGGAAAGATTAGGCCTGGAGATGGTTAAGTAAATAAGTCTGCCTACAAGTCTCCTATAAGAGGATAGGTCATGGTGAGCAGACCCTTGTTGGAGTTGGAGTTTGATAGAAGGGTCAAAGGGTGTAGTGGCTGGTTTAGCAGCCAAGCAACCAGAGTCCTCTAGTAAGGAGAGGCAATATTTTCTTTGATTGAGATGTATGCCAAATGTTGGTCTAGCAATTTCAAAGCCCAAAAAATATCTTAGGGGGCCTAAATCCTTGATTTTGTAACATGTGTGCAAAATTTGTTTGACATGAAGAATTTATGCTTTGTTATTTCCAGTGAGAACCAAGTCATCCACATAAACAAGGATGACAGTGAAGCAAGTGGAAGTGGTCTTTGTAAAAAGAGCTTGGTCAGCTTGAGAATGAATGTAGCCTAAAGATATCAGTTTTGAAGAAAGAGTCTTATGTCATTCTCTACTAGTCTGCTTTAGGCCATAGAGAGATTTATGAAGCCTGCAAACAAGAGAAGGATCAGTTAAGGATAGACCAGGTGGAGGTTTCATATACACAACTTCATGAAAATCCCCATGAAGGAAAGCATTATTTATATCCAATTGTTCCAAGAACTAATTTTTAGAGGCAGCTAAGGCAAGGATAAGTCTGACATTTGTTATTTTAACAACAGGAGAGAAGGTTTCAAAATATTTTATGCCTTCTCTTTGGATGTATCCCTTAGCAACAAGCCTTGCTTTATGTCTCTCTACAATATCATCAACATTATATTTGGTTTTATAAACCCACTTGCAGCCAATGGGAGTAGTCTTGGGAGGTAGAGAGACTAAAGACCAGGTGTCATTTAGATGAAGGGCTTGAAGTTATTGTGACATGGCTTGCTGCCAATAGGGAAATTTAGAAGCTTGGTTGTAAGTGATGGGATCCTTATGAATGGTAACATTGAGACAAAAGTTCTTATAATTGGTAGAGTAGTTGTTGTAGTTAAGGACAAATGAGAGAGGGTAGGAAACAATTGTGATTTTTGGTTGATCACAAGAGGTTAGATAGCAATGATAATCTCTCAAGTGTGAAGGTAGTCTGCTAAGTCTGAGAGAATGTCTCGTGGCTGTAGGATTTTGTGAAATAGCAGTTGAAGGGATATTGGTGGAAGAGGGTGTGATGACGGGGTCTTCCATAGAGCTTGGAATGGAAATAGGTAAGACTTTGCAGATGTTGGTGTGATATGTGTATGTGGAAAGAGAGAAAGGGAAAATGTGTTCATAGAAATAAACATTTCTAGAAATAGAGAGAGTATGAGAATGAAGGTCATATAAGATGTATCCCTTTGTGTGTTTTTTGAAGCCTAAAAACACAACTTTAGTAGCACGAGGTTGGAATTTAGTTCTGTGATGTTGAAGGGTTGTGTGATAAGCTAAGCACCCAAACACTCTAAGATGCTCAAAAGGAGGAGACTTGTGATACAATTATGTGAACAACATGTTGAATGCTGAAATTCCACAATTTGGAAGGAAAATGGGATTGAAAGAAGAGAGATATGACAACATTTAGAATGTGTTGGTGCTTTCTCTCCACAATCACATTTTGTTGAGGAGTCTCAAATATCAGCATGCAAAAGTTCAAAAGGCATATTAGTTTTAGAAGTGCTAAGAGGAAAAGGAGTCCTTTTTTGTTTAGCAAAATGGCAGACATCACAAACAAATAGAGAATCATTAGCATTGCTATGCATAAAAGGAAATTGTTTACTAATTAATGTCAAAACATGTTCATAGGGATGTCCAAGTCTTAAATGCCACAAGGTTTTATTATTAAAAGTGCTAACACAATGGTATGAAACAAAAGAAGTAGAAATAGGAAGCCTAGGCTGTTTGGTGCTTATAACAAACAATTTTGCTTCAAGTCTAGCTGAACCAATCATCTTCTTGGTACGTTTCTACAAAATGAGACATTCTTTATTAGAGAAGATTAAGTGGGAATTTATACCCTTCATTATCTTATGCACATAGATCAAATTAAACTAAAATTGTGGGACATACAATACATTAGTGAAGGTCATATTCTTTCTTAGAATAACAGTTCCACAAATAGATGTGGAAACCTTGACACCATTGGGTAAGGTGATGAATATAGGAGCTATATGTGTTGTGAAGGCAAAGCTGCTTAATGTGAATGATATGTGGTATGTGGCTCCAGTATCTAGGAGCCACTGAGAATAGATGATACCTGGTATTGGTGTGCCTGGATTGATAGCAGAATTGGCAACATGATTCTGCTCACTCTTAGAGTGATTGATAAGATTGAGTAAGTCTTGAACTTGTTCAGGTGTGAACACATTGTCACTGGTTTAAGATGCTGATCCTAAGTGTGAGTCTTGAGTAGAAGCTTTAGTGGAGTCCAAAGGAAAACTTGGTGCGTGGTTGGCCCTTCTGTTGAACTGTCCAACTTGGTACCAAGGTGGATATCCATGTTTAACAAAGCAAGTTTCTACAGTATGGTTTGTTCTTTCACAAAAGGTGCAGTACTTGTTACCTTGGCTTCTGTTGTTGGATCTACCACCTCTTCCTCTATTAAGATAGCCCCCCTTCCTTTAAAATTGGAATTGTTACCAAAAGTAGTTATTTGATTTTCTAGTTTGGTATTAACAGCAAGAACTCTACCTTCTTGATCTTGATTAGAGGAAATAACACTTTCAAATTGTCTTTCTTGTTGCATGAGCATTGAAAATGCCTTAGTGATATTTGGTAGGGGGTAGTGAGCATGATTTGGGATCTAACATGAGCATATTTTTCATTTAGACCCTTGAGAAATTTACGACGTAGTTTCTATCTCTATAACCTTTTACGGACTCAATCATTTCACAATTACATGGAGTTGCGCATCTACAACAATTATAACTTTTGATGGGATTGAAATTCTCTATTTCATCCCACAATGTCTTGAGTTGGGTATAGAAATCAGAAATAGAGAGATTACCCTGTTTTAGATGGTATAATTCTTCTTGAAGTTCTGAAATGTGAAATATGTCTCCTTGGGAAAATCTATCGTGCAAATCTTTCCACACATCTGCTGCTGAATCTATCCAAAGAATAGATTTTACAAAGGAGTTTTCTACTGAATGCTGAATCCAAGAAAGAACCATCGTGTTACATCTTGTCCATTAATCGAAGGTTGGATCTTCAGTGCTTGGAGTTGGTAGAGATCCATCAATGAACTTTACTTTGTTCTTGGAATGAAGTGCTAATTTGAAACCCTTGCCCATGAATCGTAGTTCTTCCCATCCATGATTTGGTTGACGAGAACCAAGGCTGGATTATCGCTTGCATAAAGGAAGTAGGGATTTGCATTGTAATCTGGATTTAAGAGATTGGCCATTTCTCTGGAAAAAGAAAAAGGATTGAGGATAGAAGAAAACAGAGAAAACAAGAGCAAGAAGGAGAAGAGGAAGAGGTTGGTGATCAGAGCTTTAGAAGCTCTGATACCATCTTGATCTTGGAAACATGGCTTTAGAGATAAGAAAACTTAATGAAATTTCTTTATTGAATTGAATTGACTGAATAAGCCAAAAGGCTTTACACTATATAAAGGAAACAAGAAAGTTAACTACCCTAACAAACTAACTAAAAAGGGAAGGTAATTAATTTAACAAATTAATAGAAAAGGTAATTAGGCTTACAAGGCAAAAGGCCCAAGAACAAATAAACAGAAAAGATACTCAAAAGGAAGAGTCATCTTCCTCACCTTCCTCACGAAAAAGACGAGAAGGATAAAAGAGGAGAAGTTTAACACATAGTAAATATTAATATATAAAAATAAAAATTAAATAATGATTTATCATAATGCACGACCGAAATAATTTCATTGTTAGCAATTCAACTTTATCTTTATGCATAGATCATTCAACAACTAAAGTTTAAGGATATTTAGAAAGGTAAAATAGTTTACAGTAATAACTTGTAAAAAATATAAAGTTTAAAAGATTTTTTCATGGACTTCCTTTTTTAGAAGCCCACTAAAATGCTTTTGTTGGGGCAAAACAATTTAAATTTTTTATAAACTAATAAAGAATAGACTAAAATGCTCTTAGTTGGGCAAAACCTCATTAAAATGACCAAAATAAAAGGAAAAAAGCTCTTTATTTTTTTTTTTATATAAACTCATATAAGTGATGGAAATGTCCATGTTTGGACACAATGTCTACTAATTTTATAAACCCATAAAAACAACTAATTTTCCCTTATTTAGAAAAAAATATTTATATATTTATTATAAAAATTCTCTCTTGGTTGGACAAAAATACTATCCTCTTTTTAAATAACTGAAATTCCCTTTTTTTCTTCTAATATATATAAGGGCCAAAAAATTAGTTGTTCATATTAATCAATTTAATACCTTGTTATTAATATTGTACACTCATCAAACCAATCAAAATACTAATATGGTGATATAATAGTTTAACTGATAGCTCACTATGTTGAGAAAATTAATAATAAGCATCTTTTGGTTTCCTAGTAGTTAGTAGTATTTAGGATTGCCAATAATGTTTTTTTACATTGCATTTCCATTTTATTACAATTATGCTTCATAGTTAATAGGTTTTATTTGCACGTTACATAGTGTTTATTGTCATGATGATTTCGGTTATGTATTTGCCTATTTATAGGATGTATTGTTTTATCAATGAATAAATAAGAAAACATATATCCTCTGCTTCCTTCTATTGTTAACAGTGGTATCAGAGCTGAGTTGAGTTCAAAAAGAGAGAAACAAAAGGTGAAACTGATGGCTTCCGAAAGTTTTGTGCAGCCAGCCATTCCACGCTTTGATGGTCACTATGACCATTGGAGCATGCTCATGGAGAACTTCCTGAGGTCCAAAGAATATTGGACGGTTGTTTTTTTTGGAGTAGCAGAACCAGCAACAAGTGATATGCTGACAGATGCACAAAAGACAAAACTTGAAGGGCTGAAGTTAGAGGATCTTAAAGCAAAAAATTATCTCTTCCAATCTATTGATCTCTCAATCTTGGAAACTATTCTTTGCAAAGATACATGCAAGCATATTTGGGATTCCATGAAGAAGAAGTATCAAGGTACAACAAGGTATAAGAGGCAGCAACTTCAAGCACTTCGTTCGGAGTTCGAAATACTTCGAATGAAGTTAGGAGAATCAGTTACAGACTATTTTTCGAGAACGATGACAATCGTTAACAAGATGCGGGTCTATGGCGACAAGACAGAGGATATTCTCATTGTTTAGAAGATTCTTCGATCATTGACACCAAAATTTAATTTTGTTGCTTGTGCTATAGAAGAAGCTAATGATGTTGGTCTATTATCAACTGATGAGTTACAAAGTTCTTTGTTGGTTCATGAGCAAAAAATTAACCAACGGGAAAATGAAGAACAAGCATTGAAGACCTTATCAGAAAATCACTTCACATCAAGCAGATATGATAGAGGACGAGGAAGAGGTAGAGGTCAAAATAGAGGAGTCAGAAACAACAATGGTCGTGGGAACCAACAACGAAATTATCATCAAGATAGTCAGTTTCAAGGAAGAGGTAGAGGACGTGGAGGCCACCACTCAACAACTTATAGATCAAAGTCAGCAGACAAGACAAATGTTGAATGTTTCAGATGTCATAGGTATGGTCATTATAAATCAGAATGTAAAACTGATTTTAATAAACAAAGTGGAGATCAAAGTAACTTTGTAGAAAAGGAAGAAGAATTGTCTCTTTTGATGGTGTGCCACATGAAGGAAGAGGCTCAACAAAATATGTGGTATTTAAACATTGGCTGCAGCAACCACATGTGTGGAGAAAAGAAGGCATTTTCTGACTTGGATGAATCCTTTTGGAGATCTACTAAGTTTGGTGACAACTCCAAAATTTCTGTTATGGGGAAAGGAAAGTGTAACACCCTAAATTTGAGTCTTTAAAATTTTAGTATCAGTCCTAGGATTCTCGCTTGAGCGAGAGATTCTCACCTGGGCGAGGGAGGCTCACTTGGGAGAGTGAAATTCTGGACTATACTAGAGAATTCTCGCCTGGGCGAGAAATGGCATTTTGAGACTGTGAGATTCTCGCTTGAGCGAGAGCGCCAGATCTGAAATTTTAAAATGGCGGGATTTTCTCGCCTAAGCGAGAATGGGCTCGCTTGAGCGAGAACCCGACGACTCATCTTTAAAATAGAAACCCCAAACACATTTTAGGGTTAGAACTTTGAAGAGAAGAGAGAGAGGAGAGCTTTTCAAGAGCAAAGAGCCATAGGACTCATCTTAGAGCTTGGGAAGAGGTAAACCTCTTGTTCCTAACTCTTCTTCTTCCTCTCTAACTTGTTTTGGGTATGTTGGATCTATTTTCAAAACATGAGAAACCATGGAAACTCATCCTTTAGAGTTATGGTTCGTTCTATGTTGTTTTTCTCTTGTAAACTCTTGGTTTAGAGTTGGTATTTGATAAATGGAGAGGTTTTGGGGGTTATTCATGAAAACCCCAAAAAACCCCAAAATGAGAATATGAGTAAAAAGAGAAATAGATGAAATGTTAGATGTGGATGATGAGTTTGTGCTTTGAGGTTGATATATGAGATAAACATGTATGTTTAGATGTTTGGAAACTTGTATTGAAGTAGTTTTGGAAATCTTAAAAATATGTGAATCCCTTGTATGTTTGATGATGAAATACGAGTTGTTTATGTGTTATTTTGGATAAATGACTGACATTGTTGTTATTGGTGGGAATGAGGAAAGATCCTAAGGTTGGAGGAGATCGTGGAGGGAACTGGTAAAGTTACTCAAAAACCAACCCCCAACACTCACCGATGTAAGGATAAGTCTTTAATCTTGCATTTGGAATAAAAAAATTGTATTTTCTGGTTATGCAATGACTGAGTGGTAAATTACGCATTTAGTATAAACATATATGGGTGTGTTTATATTAAAGAAGGCGTAGATTTACGGAAAAGGAAAATGTGGGTATTTTCTGGTTACGAAATGATCGAGTTGTAAATTACGCATTTAGTATAAACATATATGGGTGTGTTTATATTAAAGAAGGCGTAGACTTACGGAAAAAGGAAAATGTGGGTATTTTCTGGTTTTGTAATGATCAAGTCGTAACTTACGCATTTAGTATAAACATATATGGGTGTGTTTATATTAAAGTAGGCGTAGGTTTACGGGAATGGAAAAGGTGTGTATTTCTGATCATGCTATAATCATATGGTGAATTACGTATTTAGAATAAACATATATGGAGTGTTTATACTAAAGATGGCGTGGATTTACGGGAAATGATTGATGGCAAATCGATGAAAGGAAAAATATATTTTTAGCCGACCATGAATGGTTAGCGACTCTGGCTTGAGTATAGAAGCAAACACTCTGGCTTGAGTATAGAAGCAAACACTCTGGCTTGAATATAGAAGCAAACACTCTAGCTTGAGTATAGAAGCAAACACTCTGGCTTGAGTATAGAAGCAAACACTCTGGCTTGAGTATAGAAGCATACACTCTGGCTTGAGTATAAAAGCATACACTCTGGCTTGAGTATATAAGGAAAACTTATTTTTAGCAGACCATGAATAGTTAGCGACTCTGGCTTGAGTATATAAGCAAAACTTATTTCTAGCCGACCATGAATGGTTAGCGACTCTGGCTTGAGTATAGAAGCAAACACTCTGGCTTGAATATAGAAGCAAACACTCTGGCTTGAGTATAGAAGCAAACACTATGGCTTGAGTATAGAAGCATACACTCTGGCTTGAGTATAGAAGCATACACTCTAGCTTGAGTATAGAAGCATACACTCTGGCTTGAGTATAGAAGCATACACTCTGGCTTGAGTATAGAAGCAAACACTCTGGCTTGAGTATAGAAGCATACACTCTGGATTGAGTATATAAGCGTGATTTGTTTTAAGAGAAATGAGAATCTGCTTTTAGCTAGCCCTAAGGGGTGTAGCGACTTTGGCTCAAGTTATGCGGCAAAGTAAAATGAATTTCAAAAATGGTTTACTAACCCTTTTCTAATGTGGATTATCTTATAATGATTTTTAATTGAATTAACGACTTACTCCTTTGTGTGTGTTTGTACTTTTGTCATTGATAATCCCATTGCAGGTAAATAAATGAATGAAGTATGCTAGGTCGGGAGCTTTAGGAGCTTTAGACTTCGGATTTACTATTTATGTTTTTGTATCCTAAATGATTACTTGCTGATTTAAATGATTGTAATCATGGCTAACCATTAGTCAGATATTTGTAACTGGGCGTATGGTTATTTCGGAGAACTATACTTATGGGGTCTTATTACCCATGAGACATTATTAATAGGAATTATGTTTTTCTGTCAAATCAAGCGTAGGTGAATATGGAATTTGAAATAAGGATGTTGAAAGTATGATAGTAAGTGTAGGAAAATGCATGCAAAAGGAATAAATTAAGGAAAAAAATTTCAAGGGTAGAATTTGGGTCCTTAGAGAAAGGTAACGATCCAAACCAAAGGAAATTTCACCCACACTGTTGCTAATGTTCTTTTTGTGCCTGATTTAAAAACCAACTTGCTTAGTGTGGGTCAGTTACAAGAAAAGGGATATGAGATTTTTATCAAAAACGGAGTATGTAAAATTCATGATGCAAATTTGGGTTTAATTTCTCAAGTTAACATGACGGCAAATTGTATGTTCCCACTTTATCTCAACAACACAGCTAATTGCTGCTTCTCGGCAAAATTAGAAGATGAGGCATGGCTATGGCACTTTCGTTATGGGCATCTTAATTTTGGCGGATTGAAAACATTACAGCAAAAAAACATGGTGACGGGGCTTCCTAAAATTACAGTTTCTTCTCAAGTTTGTGAAGAATGTGTTGTTAGCAAACAACATCGTTATCAATTCCCACAAGGAAAATCTTGGAGAGCAAAGAAAGCATTGGAGCTTGTTCATTCCGACATTTGTAGGCCAATTACACCACATTCTAATGGAGGTAAAAGATATGTAATTACCTTTATTGATAATTATAGTCGGAAAACTTGGGTTTATTTTTTGCAAGAAAAATCTGAAGCCTTTGTAGCTTTTAAAAGCTATAAAGCGCTTGTTGAGAAAGAAGTTGGCAACCCAATAAAAGTTCTTCGTACAGATCGTGGTGGAGAATATAACTCACATGAATTTGCAAATTTCTGTGAGAATCATGGAAATAAGAGACATCTTACAGCAACTTATACACCCCAACAAAATGGTGTATGTGAGAGGAAGAATCGCACTATTATGAATATGGTGCAAAGCCTTTTGACAACAAGCGGTGTTCCAAATTTTTTTGGCCTGAAGCAGTTAATTGGAGCACTCATATATTGAACAGAAGTCCTACATTTGTTGTTCAAAATATGACACCGGATGAAGCATGGAGTGGAAGGAAACCTGCTGTAGATTATTTCCGGATTTTTGGGTGTATTGCCCCATATTGCAGATCAAAAGAGGAGAAAGCTAGACAACAAAGGAGAAAAATGTATTTTTCTTGGTGTTAGGGATATGTCAAAAGCTTATAAATTGTACAATCCTAGCACCAAGAAAATTGTCATTAGCCGTGATGTAGTATTTGATGAAAAATGCACTTGGTCATGGAATCAAAATGTTGTTAAAGAAAGTATTCCAATAGATTTTGATGATGAGGAGAAAGGGCAGCAACCTATAGAAAATGAGGAAGAAGATGAAGCCAATCAAAATGTTCCAATTGATTAAAGTCCAATTACAGCTGAATCACAAAGGCCTCAATGTGTTCGAAGAAGACCGGCATGGATGATTGATTATGAGGTAACTAGAGTTGACCAAGGTGATGACCCAATTATACATTTTGCTTTATTTTCAGATTGTGATCCTACCATCTTTGAAGTTGCTGTTAAAGAACCAAAATGGAGAAAGGCTATGGATGCTGAAATTACAGCAATTGAAAGAAATGACACATGGGAGCTATGTGATCTTCCAAAAGGACACAAGACAATTGGTGTAAAGTGGGTTTACAAGACAAAGCTGAATGAAAATGGTGAGGTTGACAAACACAAGGCACATTTGGTAGCTAAGGGCTACAAGCAAGAGTTTGGTGTTGATTATAAAGAAGTATTTGCTCCGGTTGCAAGGCATGATACAATCAAATTGGTGATTGCTATGGCAGCTCAAAAGTCATGGCTTATCTATCAGTTAGACTTGAAATCAGCATTCCTCCATGGAGATTTGCAAGAAGAGGTATTTATTGATCAACCTCCTGGTTATGTAAAGCTTGGCAATGAACATAAAGTGTATAAGTTAAAGAAAGCTCTATATGGATTAAAACAAGCTCCACGAGCTTGGTATAATCATATAGAAACTTATTTTTTGAAGGAAGGATTTCAAAAATGTCCTTATGAACATACACTTTTTATAAAGACTGAAGATGAAGGAAAAATGCTCATTGTTTGCTTATATGTAGATGATTTAATCTACACTAGAAATAATATAGATATGTTTGAAAGTTTTAAGAAATCTATGATGGCTGAATTTGAGATGTCTGATCTTGGCTTGATGCATTACTTTCTTGGCATTGAAGTGGTGCAATCTTCTAGTGGAATTTTTATATCTCAACAGAAGTATGTGCGAGAAATTTTAGACAAGTTTCATATGAAGGATTGTAATCCTGTAAATACTCCATCTGAGTCTGGTATGAAGCTAAACAAAGATGATGGAGGAAAGAAAGTTGATGAAAATATTTACAAACAAATAGTGGGAAGTTTAATGTATTTGAAAGCAACAAGACCTGATATAATGCATGTTGTAAGTGTGATTAGCAGGTACATGGAATGTCCTACAGAGATTCATCTCTTGGCTGCAAAACGAATTTTTCGTTACTTGCAAGGTACTAAGGACAATGGGTTGTTCTACAAGAGTGGAGAAAAGTCAGATATGTTTGGTTTTACAGATAGTGATTATGCAGAAGATTTAAATGATCGAAAAAGTACATATGGTTATGTTTTCATGATGGGAACATCAGCTGTTTCATGGTCATCAAATAAGCAACCTATTGTTACATTATCATCCACTGAAGCTGAATTTGTTGCTGCAACAGCTTGTGCTTGTCAAGCTATCTGGCTACAGAAAATCCTTAAAGAGCTGCATTTTAAGGATGATGGACCTACTCAGATTTATTGTGACAATAGTTCAGCAATAAAGCTTTCAAAAAATCCAATTTTACATGGTCGAAGCAAACATATAGATGTGAAATATCATTTTTTGAGGGATCTCACAAATGATGGAGTCATTAATCTTAGTTACTGCAGAAGTGAAGACTAGATCGCTGATATTCTAACCAAACCTCTCAAGTTTCCTGCATTTCAGAAACTCAGGATGATGCTTGGTGTTTGTACTTCAAATATCTAAATTTGAAGGATGAAGTTTCAAAGTCTTGCTCTTATTAAACTAGATGTGTGCCTAGAACATCAGTTTAAGGGAGAGATTGTTGAGAAAATTAATAATAAGCATCTTTTGGTTTCCTAGTAGTTAGTAGTATTTAGGATTGCCAATAATGTTTTTTTACGTTGCATTTCCGTTTTATTACAATTATGTTTCATAGTTAATAGGTTTTATTTGCACGTTACATAGTGTTTATTGTCATGATGATTCCGGTTATATATTTGCCTATTTATAGGCTGTATTGTTTTATCAATGAATAAGTAATAAAACATATATCATCTGCTTCCTTCTATTGTTAACACACTAATTAAAATATATATTGATAAAGTAAAATATACATATATATTATACTAACAATAATGTTAAAAAATTAATAAAAAGACAATAACTATTTTTATTTATACCATTTGTTAGAACAATACGTGTTACTTGGTCGTAGACCATGCTTTACAAGTATAAACAAAAGTAGTAATTGTATGCATAATCCTCCATACAACATTTTGGTAAAAATTAAATCACTTTCATTAAAAAAATATTAATTGTGTGTTTGACCGGTTTTGGTTGTGTTTGGCTGATTTTGGTTGTGAATGAATGGTTTTGGTTGTTATGATCACATAACATGTATAATTATTATACTTTACAGTATGAGAACCTAGAATCTGTTCAAAAGAGTTATGTAGACAATCAAATAATTTCGTGAATAGGATGGTATACATAATTGGACCTTGGCAATAAATTAAAATGGGTTGTTTTTGTTATTATCTTTCTATATTCTCATTTAATGTGTAAGATTTATATCAGGAAAGCTATATGAAATATCAAATTCATTGAAAGGACAAGTAATACTGTAAATAAAAGAGGACAATGTTACAAAGCAAAGGCAAATTAAGAGAGAAAAATAATAATTTAGTTCCATCTACAACAATCCATCAAAGTCTTTGAAGGAATACATGTTCTTCAATAGTACCATGGAATATGTAAGACTATTCTTTTTACCATCAAAGGTAGCACTTTCTTTCTCTTATAACTAACACCTACATGTTCATTATGAGTTCCTTCTTTTATAGCCACAAAGCCACCATTTCCAACCCACGCTGTGGAGGAGTACTTCCCAGTGAGGCTTTGGCCCACTTCTTTGAAGTTTATAGAATCAGTCTCTACGTATAGGGTTTCAATTTGCACTATCTTTGGAGCTTCACTTGTCATGATATGATTTAATAGGTTATTTTATGCTTCTCGAGATTGGACTTTGTGCAATTTCCCGTGTTTATATGAGTTAGTGGAGAAATGCATGTGGATTGGGGTGTTTTAAATAAGAGAATAATGTATCTCATGGTATAATGAGATAAGTTATCTCCTCCAGCCACTAAAATCGTGACATGTTTACTATTTAATCATATTCTACAAAAATATTTCTAAAACTAAACAAAACAATATACATGTCATTCTTTTATTGGCTGAAAGAGGTAAGTTATCTCTTGGTATGATGAGATACTTTATTCTCTTTAAATAATAATCATCTAAATTAATGGAGATACATGTACTTGATTTTACATGTATTTTCAATGACAAAAGTGTCATTCCATTATATATAAAAGAATAAATATGTCTTAACATGTTATACTTTCATTTATTTTTTTGCAATATTTGTCACTCCATTAATGGAGATGATCTTTACTCAGATGTTTTATATGTGTGATTGGCCGTTGTCGCTACCCCATTTTCATGGGTACGACGGGAAATGTGCAAATAAATGCAATAGAGTCGTCATCAATGTTTTTTAGGGGGGAAACATGAAAAACCAATTTTTTTTAAAAAGAAAACAGATTTGGTCTGCTTACACCGAAAAATTAAGTCCGGGAGTCGATTACGGATGAGGAAGGTGTTAGACACCTCATACCATCCGTTATAAAAACGGTACCTAGATTAATCATGTGGATATTTATTTGAAATATTAATTTTACCCTCGCATTATTAAGTAAAAAAGAAAGAACAAAGAGCACATTTTTTATTTTTGTGCCTGACAGGAAAAACCTGCTCCTACGTATCTCTAGCTACAATAGATATATCAAGGCTACGTGGATCTTTCAGGAAAAAAAGGTTGATTGGTTGATATATAAATTTTTATTATTTTAAAACAAATAACAAGGTCGAGTAACGCGACAGGGCACGAGACCCATAGTCCACTATCTTCTCTTGTCTTTATTAAATTATGTTTAAAAATAATCAAATTGAGATAACACGACAAGAAACGAGTCCCATGGTGCACTATGTCTCCTTGATTTATTTAAGTTTAAAAAATATCAATTTGAGGTAACGTGACAGGGAACGAGTCCCATAGTGCACTATTTCTCCTTGATTTATTGAAGTTTAGAAAAAATATCAATTTGAGATAACGCGACAGAGAACGAGTCCCATAGTGCACTATCTCTCCTTGATTTGTTTAAGTTTTTAAAAAAAAATATCAATTTGAGATAACGCGACAGGGAACGAGTACCACAGTGCATTATCTCTCCTTAATTTATTTAAGTTGTTAGAAAAAATATCAATTTGAGATAACGCGACAGGGAACGAGTCTCATAGTGCACTATCTCTCATTGATTTATTTAAATTTATAAAAAATATCGACTTGAGATAACGCGACACGGAACGAGTCCCATAGTGCACTATTTCTCATTGTTTTATTTAAGTTTAGAAAAAAATATAAATTTGAGATTACGCGACATGGAACGAGTCTCATATTGCACTATTCCTCCTTGATTTATTTAAGTTTAGAAAAAATATCAATTTGAGATAACGCGACAAGGAACGAGTCCCATAGTGCACTATCACTCCTTGATTTGTTTAAGTTTTAAATAAAATATCAATTTGAGATAACGCGACAAGGAACGAGTCCCATAGTGAACTATCTCTCCTTGATTTATTTAAGTTTAGAAAAAATATCAATTTGAGATAATGCGACAGGGAACGAGTCCCGTAGTGCACTATCTCTCCTTGATTTGTTTAAGTTTTTTAAAAAATATCAATTTGAGATAATGCGACAGGGAACGAGTCCCATAGTGCACTATCTCTCCTTGATTTATTTAAAATATTCAATTGCATTTTTTATTTATTTATTATTATTATTGTTTTCATATTAATTTCTATAATACAAATATTAATAATAAAACAAAAAACAAAATAAATAAATAAAAAACAAACAACAAAAATAAAAAAAATAAAAAAACAGAAAAATAATAAAATAAAAAAACAGAATATAATAATAATAAAAAATTAAATAAATAAAAAATGAAAATAAATAAAAAAAGATGGGGAATTGATTTGGGGTTTTAGGGTAAAATTGATTTAGGGGTTTATGGTAAAATTGATTTGGGCCTATGTTAAAATTGATTTGGGGCTTTTTGGGTTAAAAATAATTTAGGAATTTAATGTTAAATTGTTTTAGGGTTAGGTTAAAATTGGTTGAAGGGTTTAGGAAAAAAATTTCAATTTGGGGTTTAGGGCTAGGTTAAAATCAATTTGGGGTTTAGGGTTAGGTTAAAATCAATCTGGGGTTTAGAGTTAGGGTTACCATAGAAGGCAACCCTCCTACTGTTGGAAGGGGGTGGCGGCGCTGTCTGCGGCGGCTCTACGTTGGCTAGCTGGTTGGCCCTACGTTGATTCTTCTGAGAATTCCCATTTCCTCCCCCACTGTTCACAACTTTCTATAATCCGAACTCGGCGCACAAGTGCATGGGTGATACTGGTTTGCCCCTAGTGTGGTAAACTTGCAAGATAAATGACCCATTTATTTATTTATTTATTTTTCACCTTAATTTTTTCTTAGGTCGCCCTTTCAAGTTTTCGACCTAACAGACTATTTTCCATGCCCAATTCTTGCTTAGGCTGCCCTTCCGGGTTTTCAGCCTAATAGGCTACCCCTTTTTTTAGGCTTAAAATCTCTTTACCATATTCGTGTTCACAGGTCTGGCTAAAACATTTCCATCCATGTATTGCAATATTAGAGCCCCTCTTGAGAATGCGCTCTTGACAATGTAAGGAGCCTCATAGTTTGGAGCCCATTTTTCGCGAGTGTCTTCTTGATTTGGAAGGATCTTCTTAAGTACTAGGTCCCCCATCTTGAATTCTCTAGGGTGAACCTTCTTGTCGAAAGCTCTTGCCATCCTTCCCCGATATAATTGACCATGAGAAATGGCAGCCAATCTCTTCTCTTCAATCATATTCAACTGTTTATATCTGATCTTGACCCATTATGACTCTTCCAGCTCGACTTCCATCACGACTCTTAGCGAAGGGATTTCTAATTCAATAGGGGAAACAACTTCCATACCGTATACCAATGAGAACGGGGTCGCCCCAGTACTAGACCGAATGTTGGTGCGATATGCATGCAAAGCATATGGTAACTTTTCGTGCCAATCTTTATTATTTTCTACCAGTTTGGCCACTATCTTTTTTATATTCTTGTTTGCTGCTTCAATTGCACCATTCATCTTGGGTCTATACGAGGTTGAATTGTGATGTTTGATCTTAAATTTGTCGCACAACTTCTTTACCTCACCACCGTTGAGATTAATGCCATTATCCGTGATTATTCTTTTAGGGATCCCATATCGGCAAATGATCTCTTTCCGGAGGAATCTAACGAATACCTTTTGAGTGATACTGTTGTATGATGCAGCTTCCACCCATTTTGTGAAGTAATCAATCGCGACCAGAATGAAGCGATGACCGTTGGAAGCCTTGGGATTGATAGGCCCAATCACGTCAATTCCCCATATTGAGAAGGGCCATGGGGAGGCCATATTATGCAATGGAAAAGGTGGCGCATTAATTTTATCAGCGTACACCTGACACTTCTGACATTTCTTCACATATTCCACACAATCATACTCCATAGTGGTCCAATAATAACCACTTATAAGGATTTTTCTTGCCATCATGTGACCATTGGCATGAGTTCCACAAATCCCATCATGTATTTCCATCATAATTAGCTGAATTTCACTTGTAGCTGGCATTTCTTGTATTGCTTCCACTTTCTTGGGGCCCACCCTTATACCTTCCCTACCGACGACAAAGCCCAACATATTCCACGAGGATGCCCCAAATGTGCACTTTTCGGGATGGTCATTATAAATCAGAATGTAAAACTGATTTTAATAAACAAAGTGGAGATCAAAGTAACTTTGTAGAAAAGGAAGAAGAATTGTCTCTTTTGATGGTGTGCCACATGAAGGAAGAGGCTCAACAAAATATGTGGTATTTAAACATTGGCTGCAGCAACCACATGTGTGGAGAAAAGAAGGCATTTTCTGACTTGGATGAATCCTTTTGGAGATCTGCTAAGTTTGGTGACAACTCCAAAATTTCTGTTATGGGGAAAGGAAAGTGTAACACCCTAAATTTGAGTCTTTAAAATTTTAGTATCAGTCCTAGGATTCTCGCTTGAGCGAGAGATTCTCACCTGGGCGAGGGAGGCTCACTTGGGAGAGTGAAATTCTGGACTATACTAGAGAATTCTCGCCTGGGCGAGAAATGGCATTTTGAGACTGTGAGATTCTCGCTTGAGCGAGAGCGCCAGATCTGAAATTTTAAAATGGCGGGATTTTCTCGCCTAAGCGAGAATGGGCTCGCTTGAGCGAGAACCCGACGACTCATCTTTAAAATAGAAACCCCAAACACATTTTAGGGTTAGAACTTTGAAGAGAAGAGAGAGAGGAGAGCTTTTCAAGAGCAAAGAGCCATAGGACTCATCTTAGAGCTTGGGAAGAGGTAAACCTCTTGTTCCTAACTCTTCTTCTTCCTCTCTAACTTGTTTTGGGTATGTTGGATCTATTTTCAAAACATGAGAAACCATGGAAACTCATCCTTTAGAGTTATGGTTCGTTCTATGTTGTTTTTCTCTTGTAAACTCTTGGTTTAGAGTTGGTATTTGATAAATGGAGAGGTTTTGGGGGTTATTCATGAAAACCCCAAAAAACCCCAAAATGAGAATATGAGTAAAAAGAGAAATAGATGAAATGTTAGATGTGGATGATGAGTTTGTGCTTTGAGGTTGATATATGAGATAAACATGTATGTTTAGATGTTTGGAAACTTGTATTGAAGTAGTTTTGGAAATCTTGAAAATATGTGAATCCCTTGTATGTTTGATGATGAAATACGAGTTGTTTATGTGTTATTTTGGATAAATGACTGACATTGTTGTTATTGGTGGGAATGAGGAAAGATCCTAAGGTTGGAGGAGATCATGGAGGGAACTGGTAAAGTTACTCAAAAACCAACCCCCAACACTCACCGATGTAAGGATAAGTCTTTAATCTTGCATTTGGAATAAAAAAATTGTATTTTCTGGTTATGCAATGACTGAGTGGTAAATTACGCATTTAGTATAAACATATATGGGTGTGTTTATATTAAAGAAGGCGTAGATTTACGGAAAAGGAAAATGTGGGTATTTTCTGGTTACGAAATGATCGAGTTGTAAATTACGCATTTAGTATAAACATATATGGGTGTGTTTATATTAAAGAAGGCGTAGACTTACGGAAAAAGGAAAATGTGGGTATTTTCTGGTTTTGTAATGATCAAGTCGTAACTTACGCATTTAGTATAAACATATATGGGTGTGTTTATATTAAAGTAGGCGTAGGTTTACGGGAATGGAAAAGGTGTGTATTTCTGATCATGCTATAATCATATGGTGAATTACGTATTTAGAATAAACATATATGGAGTGTTTATACTAAAGATGGCGTGGATTTACGGGAAATGATTGATGGCAAATCGATGAAAGGAAAAATATATTTTTAGCCGACCATGAATGGTTAGCGACTCTGGCTTGAGTATAGAAGCAAACACTCTGGCTTGAGTATAGAAGCAAACACTCTGGCTTGAGTATAGAAGCAAACACTCTAGCTTGAGTATAGAAGCAAACACTCTGGCTTGAGTATAGAAGCAAACACTCTGGCTTGAGTATAGAAGCATACACTCTGGCTTGAGTATAAAAGCATACACTCTGGCTTGAGTTATATAGGAAAACTTATTTTTAGCAGACCATGAATAGTTAGCGACTCTGGCTTGAGTATATAAGCAAAACTTATTTCTAGCCGACCATGAATGGTTAGCGACTCTGGCTTGAGTATAGAAGCAAACACTCTGGCTTGAATATAGAAGCAAACACTCTGGCTTGAGTATAGAAGCAAACACTATGGCTTGAGTATAGAAGCATACACTCTGGCTTGAGTATAGAAGCATACACTCTAGCTTGAGTATAGAAGCATACACTCTGGCTTGAGTATAGAAGCATACACTCTGGCTTGAGTATAGAAGCAAACACTCTGGCTTGAGTATAGAAGCATACACTCTGGATTGAGTATATAAGCGTGATTTGTTTTAAGAGAAATGAGAATCTGCTTTTAGCTAGCCCTAAGGGGTGTAGCGACTTTGGCTCAAGTTATGCGGCAAAGTAAAATGAATTTCAAAAATGGTTTACTAACCCTTTTCTAATGTGGATTATCTTATAATGATTTTTAATTGAATTAACGACTTACTCCTTTGTGTGTGTTTGTACTTTTGTCATTGATAATCCCATTGCAGGTAAATAAATGAATGAAGTATGCTAGGTCGGGAGCTTTAGGAGCTTTAGACTTTGGATTTACTATTTATGTTTTTGTATCCTAAATGATTACTTGCTGATTTAAATGATTGTAATCATGGCTAACCATTAGTCAGATATTTGTAACTGGGCGTATGGTTATTTCGGAGAACTATACTTATGGGGTCTTATTACCCATGAGACATTATTAATAGGAATTATGTTTTTCTGTCAAATCAAGCGTAGGTGAATATGGAATTTGAAATAAGGATGTTGAAAGTATGATAGTAAGTGTAGGAAAATGCATGCAAAAGGAATAAATTAAGGAAAAAAATTTCAAGGGTAGAATTTGGGTCCTTAGAGAAAGGTAACCGATCCAAACCAAAGGAAATTTCACCCACACTATTGCTAATGTTCTTTTTGTGCCTGATTTAAAAACCAACTTGCTTAGTGTGGGTCAGTTACAAGAAAAGGGATATGAGATTTTTATCAAAAACGGAGTATGTAAAATTCATGATGCAAATTTGGGTTTAATTTCTCAAGTTAACATGACGGCAAATTGTATGTTCCCACTTTATCTCAACAACACAGCTAATTGCTGCTTCTCGGCAAAATTAGAAGATGAGGCATGGCTATGGCACTTTCGTTATGGGCATCTTAATTTTGGCGGATTGAAAACATTACAGCAAAAAAACATGGTGACGGGGCTTCCTAAAATTACAGTTTCTTCTCAAGTTTGTGAAGAATGTGTTGTTAGCAAACAACATCGTTATCAATTCCCACAAGGAAAATCTTGGAGAGCAAAGAAAGCATTGGAGCTTGTTCATTCCGACATTTGTAGGCCAATTACACCACATTCTAATGGAGGTAAAAGATATGTAATTACCTTTATTGATAATTATAGTCGGAAAACTTGGGTTTATTTTTTGCAAGAAAAATCTGAAGCCTTTGTAGCTTTTAAAAGCTATAAAGCGCTTGTTGAGAAAGAAGTTGGCAACCCAATAAAAGTTCTTCGTACAGATCGTGGTGGAGAATATAACTCACATGAATTTGCAAATTTCTGTGAGAATCATGGAAATAAGAGACATCTTACAGCAACTTATACACCCCAACAAAATGGTGTATGTGAGAGGAAGAATCGCACTATTATGAATATGGTGCAAAGCCTTTTGACAACAAGCGGTGTTCCAAATTTTTTTGGCCTGAAGCAGTTAATTGGAGCACTCATATATTGAACAGAAGTCCTACATTTGTTGTTCAAAATATGACACCGGATGAAGCATGGAGTGGAAGGAAACCTGCTGTAGATTATTTCCGGATTTTTGGGTGTATTGCCCCATATTGCAGATCAAAAGAGGAGAAAGCTAGACAACAAAGGAGAAAAATGTATTTTTCTTGGTGTTAGGGATATGTCAAAAGCTTATAAATTGTACAATCCTAGCACCAAGAAAATTGTCATTAGCCGTGATGTAGTATTTGATGAAAAATGCACTTGGTCATGGAATCAAAATGTTGTTAAAGAAAGTATTCCAATAGATTTTGATGATGAGGAGAAAGGGCAGCAACCTATAGAAAATGAGGAAGAAGATGAAGCCAATCAAAATGTTCCAATTGATTAAAGTCCAATTACAGCTGAATCACAAAGGCCTCAATGTGTTCGAAGAAGACCGGCATGGATGATTGATTATGAGGTAACTAGAGTTGACCAAGGTGATGACCCAATTATACATTTTGCTTTATTTTCAGATTGTGATCCTACCATCTTTGAAGTTGCTGTTAAAGAACCAAAATGGAGAAAGGCTATGGATGCTGAAATTACAGCAATTGAAAGAAATGACACATGGGAGCTATGTGATCTTCCAAAAGGACACAAGACAATTGGTGTAAAGTGGGTTTACAAGACAAAGCTGAATGAAAATGGTGAGGTTGACAAACACAAGGCACATTTGGTAGCTAAGGGCTACAAGCAAGAGTTTGGTGTTGATTATAAAGAAGTATTTGCTCCGGTTGCAAGGCATGATACAATCAAATTGGTGATTGCTATGGCAGCTCAAAAGTCATGGCTTATCTATCAGTTAGACTTGAAATCAGCATTCCTCCATGGAGATTTGCAAGAAGAGGTATTTATTGATCAACCTCCTGGTTATGTAAAGCTTGGCAATGAACATAAAGTGTATAAGTTAAAGAAAGCTCTATATGGATTAAAACAACCTCCTGGTTATGTAAAGCTTGGCAATGAACATAAAGTGTATAAGTTAAAGAAAGCTCTATATGGATTAAAACAAGCTCCACGAGCTTGGTATAATCATATAGAAACTTATTTTTTGAAGGAAGGATTTCAAAAATGTCCTTATGAACATACACTTTTTATAAAGACTGAAGATGAAGGAAAAATGCTCATTGTTTGCTTATATGTAGATGATTTAATCTACACTAGAAATAATATAGATATGTTTGAAAGTTTTAAGAAATCTATGATGGCTGAATTTGAGATGTCTGATCTTGGCTTGATGCATTACTTTCTTGGCATTGAAGTGGTGCAATCTTCTAGTGGAATTTTTATATCTCAACAGAAGTATGTGCGAGAAATTTTAGACAAGTTTCATATGATGGATTGTAATCCTGTAAATACTCCATCTGAGTCTGGTATGAAGCTAAACAAAGATGATGGAGGAAAGAAAGTTGATGAAAATATTTACAAACAAATAGTGGGAAGTTTAATGTATTTGAAAGCAACAAGACCTGATATAATGCATGTTGTAAGTGTGATTAGCAGGTACATGGAATGTCCTACAGAGATTCATCTCTTGGCTGCAAAACGAATTTTTCGTTACTTGCAAGGTACTAAGGACAATGGGTTGTTCTACAAGAGTGGAGAAAAGTCAGATATGTTTGGTTTTACAGATAGTGATTATGCAGAAGATTTAAATGATCGAAAAAGTACATATGGTTATGTTTTCATGATGGGAACATCAGCTGTTTCATGGTCATCAAATAAGCAACCTATTGTTACATTATCATCCACTGAAGCTGAATTTGTTGCTGCAACAGCTTGTGCTTGTCAAGCTATCTGGCTACATAAAATCCTTAAAGAGCTGCATTTTAAGGATGATGGACCTACTCAGATTTATTGTGACAATAGTTCAGCAATAAAGCTTTCAAAAAATCCAATTTTACATGGTCGAAGCAAACATATAGATGTGAAATATCATTTTTTGAGGGATCTCACAAATGATGGAGTCATTAATCTTAGTTACTGCAGAAGTGAAGACTAGATCGCTGATATTCTAACCAAACCTCTCAAGTTTCCTGCATTTCAGAAACTCAGGATGATGCTTGGTGTTTGTACTTCAAATATCTAAATTTGAAGGATGAAGTTTCAAAGTCTTGCTCTTATTAAACTAGATGTGTGCCTAGAACATCAGTTTAAGGGAGAGATTGTTGAGAAAATTAATAATAAGCATCTTTTGGTTTCCTAGTAGTTAGTAGTATTTAGGATTGCCAATAATGTTTTTTTACGTTGCATTTCCGTTTTATTACAATTATGTTTCATAGTTAATAGGTTTTATTTGCACGTTACATAGTGTTTATTGTCATGATGATTCCGGTTATATATTTGCCTATTTATAGGCTGTATTGTTTTATCAATGAATAAGTAATAAAACATATATCATCTGCTTCCTTCTATTGTTAACACACTAATTAAAATATATATTGATAAAGTAAAATATACATATATATTATACTAACAATAATGTTAAAAAATTAATAAAAAGACAATAACTATTTTTATTTATACCATTTGTTAGAACAATACGTGTTACTTGGTCGTAGACCATGCTTTACAAGTATAAACAAAAGTAGTAATTGTATGCATAATCCTCCATACAACATTTTGGTAAAAATTAAATCACTTTCATTAAAAAAATATTAATTGTGTGTTTGACCGGTTTTGGTTGTGTTTGGCTGATTTTGGTTGTGAATGAATGGTTTTGGTTGTTATGATCACATAACATGTATAATTATTATACTTTACAGTATGAGAACCTAGAATCTGTTCAAAAGAGTTATGTAGACAATCAAATAATTTCGTGAATAGGATGGTATACATAATTGGACCTTGGCAATAAATTAAAATGGGTTGTTTTTGTTATTATCTTTCTATATTCTCATTTAATGTGTAAGATTTATATCAGGAAAGCTATATGAAATATCAAATTCATTGAAAGGACAAGTAATACTGTAAATAAAAGAGGACAATGTTACAAAGCAAAGGCAAATTAAGAGAGAAAAATAATAATTTAGTTCCATCTACAACAATCCATCAAAGTCTTTGAAGGAATACATGTTCTTCAATAGTACCATGGAATATGTAAGACTATTCTTTTTACCATCAAAGGTAGCACTTTCTTTCTCTTATAACTAACACCTACATGTTCATTATGAGTTCCTTCTTTTATAGCCACAAAGCCACCATTTCCAACCCACGCTGTGGAGGAGTACTTCCCAGTGAGGCTTTGGCCCACTTCTTTGAAGTTTATAGAATCAGTCTCTACGTATAGGGTTTCAATTTGCACTATCTTTGGAGCTTCACTTGTCATGATATGATTTAATAGGTTATTTTATGCTTCTCGAGATTGGACTTTGTGCAATTTCCCGTGTTTATATGAGTTAGTGGAGAAATGCATGTGGATTGGGGTGTTTTAAATAAGAGAATAATGTATCTCATGGTATAATGAGATAAGTTATCTCCTCCAGCCACTAAAATCGTGACATGTTTACTATTTAATCATATTCTACAAAAATATTTCTAAAACTAAACAAAACAATATACATGTCATTCTTTTATTGGCTGAAAGAGGTAAGTTATCTCTTGGTATGATGAGATACTTTATTCTCTTTAAATAATAATCATCTAAATTAATGGAGATACATGTACTTGATTTTACATGTATTTTCAATGACAAAAGTGTCATTCCATTATATATAAAAGAATAAATATGTCTTAACATGTTATACTTTCATTTATTTTTTTGCAATATTTGTCACTCCATTAATGGAGATGATCTTTACTCAGATGTTTTATATGTGTGATTGGCCGTTGTCGCTACCCCATTTTCATGGGTACGACGGGAAATGTGCAAATAAATGCAATAGAGTCGTCATCAATGTTTTTTAGGGGGGAAACATGAAAAACCAATTTTTTTTAAAAAGAAAACAGATTTGGTCTGCTTACACCGAAAAATTAAGTCCGGGAGTCGATTACGGATGAGGAAGGTGTTAGACACCTCATACCATCCGTTATAAAAACGGTACCTAGATTAATCATGTGGATATTTATTTGAAATATTAATTTTACCCTCGCATTATTAAGTAAAAAAGAAAGAACAAAGAGCACATTTTTTATTTTTGTGCCTGACAGGAAAAACCTGCTCCTACGTATCTCTAGCTACAATAGATATATCAAGGCTACGTGGATCTTTCAGGAAAAAAAGGTTGATTGGTTGATATATAAATTTTTATTATTTTAAAACAAATAACAAGGTCGAGTAACGCGACAGGGCACGAGACCCATAGTGCACTATCTTCCCTTGTCTTTATTAAATTATGTTTAAAAATAATCAAATTGAGATAACACGACAAGAAACGAGTCCCATGGTGCACTATGTCTCCTTGATTTATTTAAGTTTAAAAAATATCAATTTGAGGTAACGTGACAGGGAACGAGTCCCATAGTGCACTATTTCTCCTTGATTTATTGAAGTTTAGAAAAAATATCAATTTGAGATAACGCGACAGAGAACGAGTCCCATAGTGCACTATCTCTCCTTGATTTGTTTAAGTTTTTAAAAAAAAATATCAATTTGAGATAACGCGACAGGGAACGAGTACCACAGTGCATTATCTCTCCTTAATTTATTTAAGTTGTTAGAAAAAATATCAATTTGAGATAACGCGACAGGGAACGAGTCTCATAGTGCACTATCTCTCATTGATTTATTTAAATTTATAAAAAATATCGACTTGAGATAACGCGACACGGAACGAGTCCCATAGTGCACTATTTCTCATTGTTTTATTTAAGTTTAGAAAAAAATATAAATTTGAGATTACGCGACATGGAACGAGTCTCATATTGCACTATTCCTCCTTGATTTATTTAAGTTTAGAAAAAATATCAATTTGAGATAACGCGACAAGGAACGAGTCCCATAGTGCACTATCACTCCTTGATTTGTTTAAGTTTTAAATAAAATATCAATTTGAGATAACGCGACAAGGAACGAGTCCCATAGTGAACTATCTCTCCTTGATTTATTTAAGTTTAGAAAAAATATCAATTTGAGATAATGCGACAGGGAACGAGTCCCGTAGTGCACTATCTCTCCTTGATTTGTTTAAGTTTTTTAAAAAATATCAATTTGAGATAATGCGACAGGGAACGAGTCCCATAGTGCACTATCTCTCCTTGATTTATTTAAAATATTCAATTGCATTTTTTATTTATTTATTATTATTATTGTTTTCATATTAATTTCTATAATACAAATATTAATAATAAAACAAAAAACAAAATAAATAAATAAAAAACAAACAACAAAAATAAAAAAAATAAAAAAACAGAAAAATAATAAAATAAAAAAACAGAATATAATAATAATAAAAAATTAAATAAATAAAAAATGAAAATAAATAAAAAAAGATGGGGAATTGATTTGGGGTTTTAGGGTAAAATTGATTTAGGGGTTTATGGTAAAATTGATTTGGGCCTATGTTAAAATTGATTTGGGGCTTTTTGGGTTAAAAATAATTTAGGAATTTAATGTTAAATTGTTTTAGGGTTAGGTTAAAATTGGTTGAAGGGTTTAGGAAAAAAATTTCAATTTGGGGTTTAGGGCTAGGTTAAAATCAATTTGGGGTTTAGGGTTAGGTTAAAATCAATCTGGGGTTTAGAGTTAGGGTTACCATAGAAGGCAACCCTCCTACTGTTGGAAGGGGGTGGCGGCGCTGTCTGCGGCGGCTCTACGTTGGCTAGCTGGTTGGCCCTACGTTGATTCTTCTGAGAATTCCCCTTTCCTCCCCCACTGTTCACAACTTTCTATAATCCGAACTCGGCGCACAAGTGCATGGGTGATACTGGTTTGCCCCTAGTGTGGTAAACTTGCAAGATAAATGACCCATTTATTTATTTATTTATTTTTCACCTTAATTTTTTCTTAGGTCGCCCTTTCAAGTTTTCGACCTAACAGACTATTTTCCATGCCCAATTCTTGCTTAGGCTGCCCTTCCGGGTTTTCAGCCTAATAGGCTACCCCTTTTTTTAGGCTTAAAATCTCTTTACCATATTCGTGTTCACAGGTCTGGCTAAAACATTTCCATCCATGTATTGCAATATTAGAGCCCCTCTTGAGAATGCGCTCTTGACAATGTAAGGAGCCTCATAGTTTGGAGCCCATTTTTCGCGAGTGTCTTCTTGATTTGGAAGGATCTTCTTAAGTACTAGGTCCCCCATCTTGAATTCTCTAGGGTGAACCTTCTTGTCGAAAGCTCTTGCCATCCTTCCCCGATATAATTGACCATGAGAAATGGCAGCCAATCTCTTCTCTTCAATCATATTCAACTGTTTATATCTGATCTTGACCCATTATGACTCTTCCAGCTCGACTTCCATCACGACTCTTAGCGAAGGGATTTCTAATTCAATAGGGGAAACAACTTCCATACCGTATACCAATGAGAACGGGGTCGCCCCAGTACTGGACCGAACGTTGGTGCGATATGCATGCAAAGCATATGGTAACTTTTCGTGCCAATCTTTATTATTTTCTACCAGTTTGGCCACTATCTTTTTTATATTCTTGTTTACTGCTTCAATTGCACCATTCATCTTGGGTCTATACGAGGTTGAATTGTGATGTTTGATCTTAAATTTGTCGCACAACTTCTTTACCTCACCACCGTTGAGATTAATGCCATTATCCGTGATTATTCTTTTAGGGATCCCATATCGGCAAATGATCTCTTTCCGGAGGAATCTAACGAATACCTTTTGAGTGATACTGTTGTATGATGCAGCTTCCACCCATTTTGTGAAGTAATCAATCGCGACCAGAATGTAGCGATGACCGTTGGAAGCCTTGGGATTGATAGGCCCAATCACGTCAATTCCCCATATTGAGAAGGGCCATGGGGAGGCCATATTATGCAATGGAAAAGGTGGCGCATTAATTTTATCAGCGTACACCTGACACTTCTGACATTTCTTCACATATTCCACACAATCATACTCCATAGTGGTCCAATAATAACCACTTATAAGGATTTTTCTTGCCATCATGTGACCATTGGCATGAGTTCCACAAATCCCATCATGTATTTCCATCATAATTAGCTGAATTTCCCTTGTAGCTGGCATTTCTTGTATTGCTTCCACTTTCTTGGGGCCCACCCTTATACCTTCCCTACCGACGACAAAGCCCAACATATTCCACGAGGATGCCCCAAATGTGCACTTTTCGGGATGGTCATTATAAATCAGAATGTAAAACTGATTTTAATAAACAAAGTGGAGATCAAAGTAACTTTGTAGAAAAGGAAGAAGAATTGTCTCTTTTGATGGTGTGCCACATGAAGGAAGAGGCTCAACAAAATATGTGGTATTTAAACATTGGCTGCAGCAACCACATGTGTGGAGAAAAGAAGGCATTTTCTGACTTGGATGAATCCTTTTGGAGATCTGCTAAGTTTGGTGACAACTCCAAAATTTCTGTTATGGGGAAAGGAAAGTGTAACACCCTAAATTTGAGTCTTTAAAATTTTAGTATCAGTCCTAGGATTCTCGCTTGAGCGAGAGATTCTCACCTGGGCGAGGGAGGCTCACTTGGGAGAGTGAAATTCTGGACTATACTAGAGAATTCTCGCCTGGGCGAGAAATGGCATTTTGAGACTGTGAGATTCTCGCTTGAGCGAGAGCGCCAGATCTGAAATTTTAAAATGGCGGGATTTTCTCGCCTAAGCGAGAATGGGCTCGCTTGAGCGAGAACCCGACGACTCATCTTTAAAATAGAAACCCCAAACACATTTTAGGGTTAGAACTTTGAAGAGAAGAGAGAGAGGAGAGCTTTTCAAGAGCAAAGAGCCATAGGACTCATCTTAGAGCTTGGGAAGAGGTAAACCTCTTGTTCCTAACTCTTCTTCTTCCTCTCTAACTTGTTTTGGGTATGTTGGATCTATTTTCAAAACATGAGAAACCATGGAAACTCATCCTTTAGAGTTATGGTTCGTTCTATGTTGTTTTTCTCTTGTAAACTCTTGGTTTAGAGTTGGTATTTGATAAATGGAGAGGTTTTGGGGGTTATTCATGAAAACCCCAAAAAACCCCAAAATGAGAATATGAGTAAAAAGAGAAATAGATGAAATGTTAGATGTGGATGATGAGTTTGTGCTTTGAGGTTGATATATGAGATAAACATGTATGTTTAGATGTTTGGAAACTTGTATTGAAGTAGTTTTGGAAATCTTGAAAATATGTGAATCCCTTGTATGTTTGATGATGAAATACGAGTTGTTTATGTGTTATTTTGGATAAATGACTGACATTGTTGTTATTGGTGGGAATGAGGAAAGATCCTAAGGTTGGAGGAGATCATGGAGGGAACTGGTAAAGTTACTCAAAAACCAACCCCCAACACTCACCGATGTAAGGATAAGTCTTTAATCTTGCATTTGGAATAAAAAAATTGTATTTTCTGGTTATGCAATGACTGAGTGGTAAATTACGCATTTAGTATAAACATATATGGGTGTGTTTATATTAAAGAAGGCGTAGATTTACGGAAAAGGAAAATGTGGGTATTTTCTGGTTACGAAATGATCGAGTTGTAAATTACGCATTTAGTATAAACATATATGGGTGTGTTTATATTAAAGAAGGCGTAGACTTACGGAAAAAGGAAAATGTGGGTATTTTCTGGTTTTGTAATGATCAAGTCGTAACTTACGCATTTAGTATAAACATATATGGGTGTGTTTATATTAAAGTAGGCGTAGGTTTACGGGAATGGAAAAGGTGTGTATTTCTGATCATGCTATAATCATATGGTGAATTACGTATTTAGAATAAACATATATGGAGTGTTTATACTAAAGATGGCGTGGATTTACGGGAAATGATTGATGGCAAATCGATGAAAGGAAAAATATATTTTTAGCCGACCATGAATGGTTAGCGACTCTGGCTTGAGTATAGAAGCAAACACTCTGGCTTGAGTATAGAAGCAAACACTCTGGCTTGAGTATAGAAGCAAACACTCTAGCTTGAGTATAGAAGCAAACACTCTGGCTTGAGTATAGAAGCAAACACTCTGGCTTGAGTATAGAAGCATACACTCTGGCTTGAGTATAAAAGCATACACTCTGGCTTGAGTATATTAGGAAAACTTATTTTTAGCAGACCATGAATAGTTAGCGACTCTGGCTTGAGTATATAAGCAAAACTTATTTCTAGCCGACCATGAATGGTTAGCGACTCTGGCTTGAGTATAGAAGCAAACACTCTGGCTTGAATATAGAAGCAAACACTCTGGCTTGAGTATAGAAGCAAACACTATGGCTTGAGTATAGAAGCATACACTCTGGCTTGAGTATAGAAGCATACACTCTAGCTTGAGTATAGAAGCATACACTCTGGCTTGAGTATAGAAGCATACACTCTGGCTTGAGTATAGAAGCAAACACTCTGGCTTGAGTATAGAAGCATACACTCTGGATTGAGTATATAAGCGTGATTTGTTTTAAGAGAAATGAGAATCTGCTTTTAGCTAGCCCTAAGGGGTGTAGCGACTTTGGCTCAAGTTATGCGGCAAAGTAAAATGAATTTCAAAAATGGTTTACTAACCCTTTTCTAATGTGGATTATCTTATAATGATTTTTAATTGAATTAACGACTTACTCCTTTGTGTGTGTTTGTACTTTTGTCATTGATAATCCCATTGCAGGTAAATAAATGAATGAAGTATGCTAGGTCGGGAGCTTTAGGAGCTTTAGACTTTGGATTTACTATTTATGTTTTTGTATCCTAAATGATTACTTGCTGATTTAAATGATTGTAATCATGGCTAACCATTAGTCAGATATTTGTAACTGGGCGTATGGTTATTTCGGAGAACTATACTTATGGGGTCTTATTACCCATGAGACATTATTAATAGGAATTATGTTTTTCTGTCAAATCAAGCGTAGGTGAATATGGAATTTGAAATAAGGATGTTGAAAGTATGATAGTAAGTGTAGGAAAATGCATGCAAAAGGAATAAATTAAGGAAAAAAATTTCAAGGGTAGAATTTGGGTCCTTAGAGAAAGGTAACGATCCAAACCAAAGGAAATTTCACCCACACTATTGCTAATGTTCTTTTTGTGCCTGATTTAAAAACCAACTTGCTTAGTGTGGGTCAGTTACAAGAAAAGGGATATGAGATTTTTATCAAAAACGGAGTATGTAAAATTCATGATGCAAATTTGGGTTTAATTTCTCAAGTTAACATGACGGCAAATTGTATGTTCCCACTTTATCTCAACAACACAGCTAATTGCTGCTTCTCGGCAAAATTAGAAGATGAGGCATGGCTATGGCACTTTCGTTATGGGCATCTTAATTTTGGCGGATTGAAAACATTACAGCAAAAAAACATGGTGACGGGGCTTCCTAAAATTACAGTTTCTTCTCAAGTTTGTGAAGAATGTGTTGTTAGCAAACAACATCGTTATCAATTCCCACAAGGAAAATCTTGGAGAGCAAAGAAAGCATTGGAGCTTGTTCATTCCGACATTTGTAGGCCAATTACACCACATTCTAATGGAGGTAAAAGATATGTAATTACCTTTATTGATAATTATAGTCGGAAAACTTGGGTTTATTTTTTGCAAGAAAAATCTGAAGCCTTTGTAGCTTTTAAAAGCTATAAAGCGCTTGTTGAGAAAGAAGTTGGCAACCCAATAAAAGTTCTTCGTACAGATCGTGGTGGAGAATATAACTCACATGAATTTGCAAATTTCTGTGAGAATCATGGAAATAAGAGACATCTTACAGCAACTTATACACCCCAACAAAATGGTGTATGTGAGAGGAAGAATCGCACTATTATGAATATGGTGCAAAGCCTTTTGACAACAAGCGGTGTTCCAAATTTTTTTGGCCTGAAGCAGTTAATTGGAGCACTCATATATTGAACAGAAGTCCTACATTTGTTGTTCAAAATATGACACCGGATGAAGCATGGAGTGGAAGGAAACCTGCTGTAGATTATTTCCGGATTTTTGGGTGTATTGCCCCATATTGCAGATCAAAAGAGGAGAAAGCTAGACAACAAAGGAGAAAAATGTATTTTTCTTGGTGTTAGGGATATGTCAAAAGCTTATAAATTGTACAATCCTAGCACCAAGAAAATTGTCATTAGCCGTGATGTAGTATTTGATGAAAAATGCACTTGGTCATGGAATCAAAATGTTGTTAAAGAAAGTATTCCAATAGATTTTGATGATGAGGAGAAAGGGCAGCAACCTATAGAAAATGAGGAAGAAGATGAAGCCAATCAAAATGTTCCAATTGATTAAAGTCCAATTACAGCTGAATCACAAAGGCCTCAATGTGTTCGAAGAAGACCGGCATGGATGATTGATTATGAGGTAACTAGAGTTGACCAAGGTGATGACCCAATTATACATTTTGCTTTATTTTCAGATTGTGATCCTACCATCTTTGAAGTTGCTGTTAAAGAACCAAAATGGAGAAAGGCTATGGATGCTGAAATTACAGCAATTGAAAGAAATGACACATGGGAGCTATGTGATCTTCCAAAAGGACACAAGACAATTGGTGTAAAGTGGGTTTACAAGACAAAGCTGAATGAAAATGGTGAGGTTGACAAACACAAGGCACATTTGGTAGCTAAGGGCTACAAGCAAGAGTTTGGTGTTGATTATAAAGAAGTATTTGCTCCGGTTGCAAGGCATGATACAATCAAATTGGTGATTGCTATGGCAGCTCAAAAGTCATGGCTTATCTATCAGTTAGACTTGAAATCAGCATTCCTCCATGGAGATTTGCAAGAAGAGGTATTTATTGATCAACCTCCTGGTTATGTAAAGCTTGGCAATGAACATAAAGTGTATAAGTTAAAGAAAGCTCTATATGGATTAAAACAACCTCCTGGTTATGTAAAGCTTGGCAATGAACATAAAGTGTATAAGTTAAAGAAAGCTCTATATGGATTAAAACAAGCTCCACGAGCTTGGTATAATCATATAGAAACTTATTTTTTGAAGGAAGGATTTCAAAAATGTCCTTATGAACATACACTTTTTATAAAGACTGAAGATGAAGGAAAAATGCTCATTGTTTGCTTATATGTAGATGATTTAATCTACACTAGAAATAATATAGATATGTTTGAAAGTTTTAAGAAATCTATGATGGCTGAATTTGAGATGTCTGATCTTGGCTTGATGCATTACTTTCTTGGCATTGAAGTGGTGCAATCTTCTAGTGGAATTTTTATATCTCAACAGAAGTATGTGCGAGAAATTTTAGACAAGTTTCATATGAATGGATTGTAATCCTGTAAATACTCCATCTGAGTCTGGTATGAAGCTAAACAAAGATGATGGAGGAAAGAAAGTTGATGAAAATATTTACAAACAAATAGTGGGAAGTTTAATGTATTTGAAAGCAACAAGACCTGATATAATGCATGTTGTAAGTGTGATTAGCAGGTACATGGAATGTCCTACAGAGATTCATCTCTTGGCTGCAAAACGAATTTTTCGTTACTTGCAAGGTACTAAGGACAATGGGTTGTTCTACAAGAGTGGAGAAAAGTCAGATATGTTTGGTTTTACAGATAGTGATTATGCAGAAGATTTAAATGATCGAAAAAGTACATATGGTTATGTTTTCATGATGGGAACATCAGCTGTTTCATGGTCATCAAATAAGCAACCTATTGTTACATTATCATCCACTGAAGCTGAATTTGTTGCTGCAACAGCTTGTGCTTGTCAAGCTATCTGGCTACAGAAAATCCTTAAAGAGCTGCATTTTAAGGATGATGGACCTACTCAGATTTATTGTGACAATAGTTCAGCAATAAAGCTTTCAAAAAATCCAATTTTACATGGTCGAAGCAAACATATAGATGTGAAATATCATTTTTTGAGGGATCTCACAAATGATGGAGTCATTAATCTTAGTTACTGCAGAAGTGAAGACTAGATCGCTGATATTCTAACCAAACCTCTCAAGTTTCCTGCATTTCAGAAACTCAGGATGATGCTTGGTGTTTGTACTTCAAATATCTAAATTTGAAGGATGAAGTTTCAAAGTCTTGCTCTTATTAAACTAGATGTGTGCCTAGAACATCAGTTTAAGGGAGAGATTGTTGAGAAAATTAATAATAAGCATCTTTTGGTTTCCTAGTAGTTAGTAGTATTTAGGATTGCCAATAATGTTTTTTTACGTTGCATTTCCGTTTTATTACAATTATGTTTCATAGTTAATAGGTTTTATTTGCACGTTACATAGTGTTTATTGTCATGATGATTCCGGTTATATATTTGCCTATTTATAGGCTGTATTGTTTTATCAATGAATAAGTAATAAAACATATATCATCTGCTTTCTTCTATTGTTAACACACTAATTAAAATATATATTGATAAAGTAAAATATACATATATATTATACTAACAATAATGTTAAAAAATTAATAAAAAGACAATAACTATTTTTATTTATACCATTTGTTAGAACAATACGTGTTACTTGGTCGTAGACCATGCTTTACAAGTATAAACAAAAGTAGTAATTGTATGCATAATCCTCCATACAACATTTTGGTAAAAATTAAATCACTTTCATTAAAAAAATATTAATTGTGTGTTTGACCGGTTTTGGTTGTGTTTGGCTGATTTTGGTTGTGAATGAATGGTTTTGGTTGTTATGATCACATAACATGTATAATTATTATACTTTACAGTATGAGAACCTAGAATCTGTTCAAAAGAGTTATGTAGACAATCAAATAATTTCGTGAATAGGATGGTATACATAATTGGACCTTGGCAATAAATTAAAATGGGTTGTTTTTGTTATTATCTTTCTATATTCTCATTTAATGTGTAAGATTTATATCAGGAAAGCTATATGAAATATCAAATTCATTGAAAGGACAAGTAATACTGTAAATAAAAGAGGACAATGTTACAAAGCAAAGGCAAATTAAGAGAGAAAAATAATAATTTAGTTCCATCTACAACAATCCATCAAAGTCTTTGAAGGAATACATGTTCTTCAATAGTACCATGGAATATGTAAGACTATTCTTTTTACCATCAAAGGTAGCACTTTCTTTCTCTTATAACTAACACCTACATGTTCATTATGAGTTCCTTCTTTTATAGCCACAAAGCCACCATTTCCAACCCACGCTGTGGAGGAGTACTTCCCAGTGAGGCTTTGGCCCACTTCTTTGAAGTTTATAGAATCAGTCTCTACGTATAGGGTTTCAATTTGCACTATCTTTGGAGCTTCACTTGTCATGATATGATTTAATAGGTTATTTTATGCTTCTCGAGATTGGACTTTGTGCAATTTCCCGTGTTTATATGAGTTAGTGGAGAAATGCATGTGGATTGGGGTGTTTTAAATAAGAGAATAATGTATCTCATGGTATAATGAGATAAGTTATCTCCTCCAGCCACTAAAATCGTGACATGTTTACTATTTAATCATATTCTACAAAAATATTTCTAAAACTAAACAAAACAATATACATGTCATTCTTTTATTGGCTGAAAGAGGTAAGTTATCTCTTGGTATGATGAGATACTTTATTCTCTTTAAATAATAATCATCTAAATTAATGGAGATACATGTACTTGATTTTACATGTATTTTCAATGACAAAAGTGTCATTCCATTATATATAAAAGAATAAATATGTCTTAACATGTTATACTTTCATTTATTTTTTTGCAATATTTGTCACTCCATTAATGGAGATGATCTTTACTCAGATGTTTTATATGTGTGATTGGCCGTTGTCGCTACCCCATTTTCATGGGTACGACGGGAAATGTGCAAATAAATGCAATAGAGTCGTCATCAATGTTTTTTAGGGGGGAAACATGAAAAACCAATTTTTTTTAAAAAGAAAACAGATTTGGTCTGCTTACACCGAAAAATTAAGTTCGGGAGTCGATTACGGATGAGGAAGGTGTTAGACACCTCATACTATCCGTTATAAAAACGGTACCTAGATTAATCATGTGGATATTTATTTGAAATATTAATTTTACCCTCGCATTATTAAGTAAAAAAGAAAGAACAAAGAGCACATTTTTTATTTTTGTGCCTGACAGGAAAAACCTGCTCCTACGTATCTCTAGCTACAATAGATATATCAAGGCTACGTGGATCTTTCAGGAAAAAAAGGTTGATTGGTTGATATATAAATTTTTATTATTTTAAAACAAATAACAAGGTCGAGTAACGCGACAGGGCACGAGACCCATAGTCCACTATCTTCTCTTGTCTTTATTAAATTATGTTTAAAAATAATCAAATTGAGATAACACGACAAGAAACGAGTCCCATGGTGCACTATGTCTCCTTGATTTATTTAAGTTTAAAAAATATCAATTTGAGGTAACGTGACAGGGAACGAGTCCCATAGTGCACTATTTCTCCTTGATTTATTGAAGTTTAGAAAAAATATCAATTTGAGATAACGCGACAGAGAACGAGTCCCATAGTGCACTATCTCTCCTTGATTTGTTTAAGTTTTTAAAAAAAAATATCAATTTGAGATAACGCGACAGGGAACGAGTACCACAGTGCATTATCTCTCCTTAATTTATTTAAGTTGTTAGAAAAAATATCAATTTGAGATAACGCGACAGGGAACGAGTCTCATAGTGCACTATCTCTCATTGATTTATTTAAATTTATAAAAAATATCGACTTGAGATAACGCGACACGGAACGAGTCCCATAGTGCACTATTTCTCATTGTTTTATTTAAGTTTAGAAAAAAATATAAATTTGAGATTACGCGACACGGAACGAGTCTCATATTGCACTATTCCTCCTTGATTTATTTAAGTTTAGAAAAAATATCAATTTGAGATAACGCGACAAGGAACGAGTCCCATAGTGCACTATCACTCCTTGATTTGTTTAAGTTTTAAATAAAATATCAATTTGAGATAACGCGACAAGGAACGAGTCCCATAGTGAACTATCTCTCCTTGATTTATTTAAGTTTAGAAAAAATATCAATTTGAGATAATGCGACAGGGAACGAGTCCCGTAGTGCACTATCTCTCCTTGATTTGTTTAAGTTTTTTAAAAAATATCAATTTGAGATAATGCGACAGGGAACGAGTCCCACAGTGCACTATCTCTCCTTGATTTATTTAAAATATTCAATTGCATTTTTTATTTATTTATTATTATTATTGTTTTCATATTAATTTCTATAATACAAATATTAATAATAAAACAAAAAACAAAATAAATAAATAAATAACAAACAACAAAAATAAAAAAAATAAAAAAACAGAAAAATAATAAAATAAAAAAACAGAATATAATAATAATAAAAAATTAAATAAATAAAAAATGAAAATAAATAAAAAAAGATGGGGAATTGATTTGGGGTTTTAGGGTAAAATTGATTTAGGGGTTTATGGTAAAATTGATTTGGGCCTATGTTAAAATTGATTTGGGGCTTTTTGGGTTAAAAATAATTTAGGAATTTAATGTTAAATTGTTTTAGGGTTAGGTTAAAATTGGTTGAAGGGTTTAGGAAAAAAATTTCAATTTGGGGTTTAGGGCTAGGTTAAAATCAATTTGGGGTTTAGGGTTAGGTTAAAATCAATCTGGGGTTTAGAGTTAGGGTTACCATAGAAGGCAACCCTCCTACTGTTGGAAGGGGGTGGCGGCGCTGTCTGCGGCGGCTCTACGTTGGCTAGCTGGTTGGCCCTACGTTGTCTTCTGAGAATTCCCCTTTCCTCCCCCACTGTTCACAACTTTCTATAATCCGAACTCGGCGCACAAGTGCATGGGTGATACTGGTTTGCCCCTAGTGTGGTAAACTTGCAAGATAAATGACCCATTTATTTATTTATTTATTTTTCACCTTAATTTTTTCTTAGGTCGCCCTTTCAAGTTTTCGACCTAACAGACTATTTTCCATGCCCAATTCTTGCTTAGGCTGCCCTTCCGGGTTTTCAGCCTAATAGGCTACCCCTTTTTTTAGGCTTAAAATCTCTTTACCATATTCGTGTTCACAGGTCTGGCTAAAACATTTCCATCCATGTATTGCAATATTAGAGCCCCTCTTGAGAATGCGCTCTTGACAATGTAAGGAGCCTCATAGTTTGGAGCCCATTTTTCGCGAGTGTCTTCTTGATTTGGAAGGATCTTCTTAAGTACTAGGTCCCCCATCTTGAATTCTCTAGGGTGAACCTTCTTGTCGAAAGCTCTTGCCATCCTTCCCCGATATAATTGACCATGAGAAATGGCAGCCAATCTCTTCTCTTCAATCATATTCAACTGTTTATATCTGATCTTGACCCATTATGACTCTTCCAGCTCGACTTCCATCACGACTCTTAGCGAAGGGATTTCTAATTCAATAGGGGAAACAACTTCCATACCGTATACCAATGAGAACGGGGTCGCCCCAGTACTGGACCGAACGTTGGTGCGATATGCATGCAAAGCATATGGTAACTTTTCGTGCCAATCTTTATTATTTTCTACCAGTTTGGCCACTATCTTTTTTATATTCTTGTTTGCTGCTTCAATTGCACCATTCATCTTGGGTCTATACGAGGTTGAATTGTGATGTTTGATCTTAAATTTGTCGCACAACTTCTTTACCTCACCACCGTTGAGATTAATGCCATTATCCGTGATTATTCTTTTAGGGATCCCATATCGGCAAATGATCTCTTTCCGGAGGAATCTAACGAATACCTTTTGAGTGATACTGTTGTATGATGCAGCTTCCACCTCACAAAATCAATCGCGACCAGAATGAAGCGATGACCGTTGGAAGCCTTGGGATTGATAGGCCCAATCACGTCAATTCCCCATATTGAGAAGGGCCATGGGGAGGCCATATTATGCAATGGAAAAGGTGGCGCATTAATTTTATCAGCGTACACCTGACACTTCTGACATTTCTTCACATATTCCACACAATCATACTCCATAGTGGTCCAATAATAACCACTTATAAGGATTTTTCTTGCCATCATGTGACCATTGGCATGAGTTCCACAAATCCCATCATGTATTTCCATCATAATTAGCTGAATTTCCCTTGTAGCTGGCATTTCTTGTATTGCTTCCACTTTCTTGGGGCCCACCCTTATACCTTCCCTACCGACGACAAAGCCCAACATATTCCACGAGGATGCCCCAAATGTGCACTTTTCGGGATTCAATTTCATATGATATTTCCTTAGCCTTTCAAACAATTTCCGTAGGATAGCGACATGGTTGTCCCCTTCTTTAGATTTGGCTATTATATCATTGACGTACACCCCCACTTCTTTGTGCATCATATCATGAAACAACGCCACCATTGCACGCTGGTATGTCGCCCCTGCGTTCTTTAGCCCGAATGACATGACCCTATAGCAATAGGTTCCCCAAGGAGTGATAAAAGTGGTTTTCGCCTTGTCTTCAGGGTCCATCAAAATTTGATGGTACCCCGCATATCCGTCCATGAAAGAGAACCGATGATTCATAGCCGCATTGTCGACTAGAACATCAATGTGAGGGATGTGAAAATCATCCTCTAGGCTTGCTTTGTTCAGATTTCTGTAGTCTACACACATCCTCATCTTCCCTCCTTTCTTGGGCACCATCACCACATTAGCCACCTCACTCCAATTGTTTCGCCACCTCTTCCTTTACCTTGAGCGACAAGTTTGGGCGCATCCTTCTCAGTTATTGTTTCTTTGGCTCGGCACCCGGATATAGGGGAATTTTATGGGATGCTATGTTAAGATCCAACCCTGGCATGTCCTTATAAGACCAAGCAAACACATCCTTATATTCTCGGAACAAATTTATCATTTCGACACGTTCCGGATTGTCTACCATTTTAAGCTCTTTTTTATCTTCTTCAATCCCCATATTGATTAACTCCACTTCTTCCGAGTTCACAACATATTCCTTTTCAGCTTGCTCCAACATCTTTGCAAATTCCTCCACATCCTCTTCCTCATCTGAACCAATGGGTTCATCCTTCGGTGTCGTAGACGAATTGATCGATGGATTTTCAATTACCGTATTACTAGGTAAATTTTCTAAGAAATTCATGTGTATTCATTTATTAAGTGTTGGGAGATGAAAAGATAGATAAATTTTGCATATAAGTGTAAAGATAGATAAAATTTGAATTTCCACATAGAAGAAAGCAATGAAGTGAGCAAGTTAATGAAATGGGATGAGTTGACGAAACAAAATGCTGAATAACAATACACATTAGCAAAGATATTGTTCTCAAGTTAAATAAACATAATTCCAAATGATTCAAAAAATTAGAATTACAACATAATCAAAAAGTTTAATTCAATGACACTATCTCATCCAATGATTCAGAATGCCAGTTCCGTAGAGGTGTGTCATTCTCATCAATGTGGATATTGCTTGTTCCGGGTGCATCGACTTCTTCAAGAGAGTTCACGGAAAAATGGATGTATGGCTCGACGAGGTTATCTGGTGAGATCACTTTAACGGGACCGGTGAAGGATTCGTTGATATGAGGTATAGGATTCTCTAATATTCCTCCACATTTCTTCCTTCGAGTCAAACATTTGTTCTTATCTTCTTGTGGAACCTCATAACCCAGCCCGAACCTATCAAACTTTTCTGAGACTGATACGAACGACTGAGTGCCCTGCAGATGCATGCCCAAACCTCTTCCCTCTTCATATCCTTTTGTAACCATGATTTTGCTCACCACCTAGTTCACCTCATGCGTATGACCAATCCCTTCCAGTTGTTGAGTCTCGACCACATCAAAGTTGTGCAAGAAGTCGTCATCATCCTTAATGCTCTCCACATAAGGCACTGATTTCAGTTTTGAAACCAGAACTTCTTCTTCGCCATGCACAGTAATTACCATTCCATCCTTGATGAACTTCACTGCCTGATGCAATGTGTAAAGACCCAAATTCTACCCTTGAAGATTTTTCATTTATTTTAATCCTTTCTTACATACAGTCGTCACCTTCATTAAAAACTCTCAAGTATCTCTCTTTGAAAATACTCTTTACCCTATTATATTATCATACAAATTTATGTTGCGGAAAAACATAATTCATTCAGATAGCCTTTATCACATACGTCCAATTATGAGTTTTCCAGAGTTATAACGTCCATAACTACATGTCACCATATTATCCTAATTAGATTACATTTATCACAAAATACTATCCAATCAACTACAATATCAAATAGCAATAAAGACAATCGAGTAAATAAACACAAAAGCTTCCTAATTGAGCTTCATCCTCAAAATCCTTCATTTACCTACAATGGGATTATCATAAACAACACACAAAACAAAAGGGAGTAAGTCATTAGTTCAAAACTAACATCACACGATAATCCACATTTCAAATACAATTAAGCATTGATATAAATCATAACCACAATTAAATAAATGTAAACGTTCATATATTCTTTCTTTCATTTCCACGTTATTCATATTCGTCCTATAGTATATATATCCCATAATATATATTCTATAGCACGCCTACTACGTTCCTTTGAAACCTCATACTTCTCATCATTCATATCCACCCTATAGAATATATATCCCATACAATATACTCTATAGAATGCATACGACTTTCATTGTGACATTCTCATTTCTCATCCTTCATATTCACCTTATAGAATATATATCCCATACTATATATCCTATAACATGCATATGACTTTCATTGTTCACATCTTCCACTTTATCATCCATATTCACCCTATAGAATATATATCTCATACTATATATCCTATAGCATGCATATTCGTTTATCTCAAATCTTTTTGTCTCATTGCTTATTCTCGCCATCAGGCTTACTCTTTACCACCTCCGGTTCTACCACATCGGGTATGTAATTTCTCAATGATCCACTACCACTTCGGGTAGGCAATTTCCCTTAATGATCCACTACCACTTCGGGTAGGTCATATACAATACCACATAGGGCAAGTCATACACAATACCACATACGGCAAGTCATACACAATACCACATACGGCAAGTCATACACAATACCACATAGGGCAAGTCATACGCAATACCACATAGGGCAAGTCATACACAATACCACATAGGGCAAGTCATACGCAATACCACATAGGGCAAGTCATACCCAATACCACATAGGGCAAGTCATACGCAATACCACATAGGGCAAGTCATACCCAATACCACATAGGGCAAGTCATACACAATACCACATAGGGCAAGTCATACACAATACCACATAGGGCAAGTCATACACAATACCACATAGGGCAAGTCATACACAATACCACATAGGGCAAGTCATACACAATACCACATAGGGCAAGTCATACACAATACCACATAGGGAAAGTCATACGCAATACCACATAGGGCAATTCATACACAATACTTCACTACCATTCCCGGTAGGATAACAATAACAGTCCACTACCACTCCGGGTAGGACATCATAACAGTCCGCTACCACTCCGGGTAGGACACAATAAACAGTTCACTACCACTCCGGGTAGGACACGATAAATAGTTCACTACCACTCCGGGTAGGACACAATGATAAACCACTACCTCCTCGGGTAGGGTAACAACCATAAACTTACCAACACGTTACCTCATTCACATACCTCATTCACATAAGTGAGTATGAATTAGAGCCACTTATCCCTTACCTTGGTGAACGTTGGGGATCGGTTCCGAGTAACTTTAAAAGTCTCCTCCGCGATTTCCTCCAACCTTAGGATCTTTCCTCATTTCCACCAATAACAATAATGTTAGTCATTTATTCCAAATATCACATAAACAACTTACTTTGCATCATTTAATCATACAAAATATTCATCATCAATATTCAACCATCTAAAACATGCATAACATCTCATATTTCAATATTTCCAAAACTACTTCAATACAAGTTTCTAAATATCAAAGCATACATGTTCATCTCATATAACAACATCAAAGCACTACTCATTATCCACATCTAACATTTCATCTCTTTCTCTTTATACTCGTATTCTCATTTTGGGGGGGTTTTTGGGGGTTTTTCATGAATAACCCATAAAACTTTCCATTCATCAAATAACAACTCTAAACCAAGAGTTTACAAGATAAAAACAACATAAAACGAACCATAACTCTAAAGGATGAGTTTCCATGGTTTCTCATGCTTTGAAAATAAATCCAACATACCCAAACAAGTTAGAGAGGAAGAAGAAGAGTTAGTAACAAGAGGTTTACCTCTTCTCAAGCTCCAAGATGAGTCCTAAGGCTCATTGCTCTTGAAAAGCTCTCATTTCTCTCTTCTCTTCGAAGTTCTAACCCAAAAATGTGTTTGGGTTTCTGTTTTAAAGAGGTGTCGTCGGGTTGTAATCGATTACCAACATGGTGTAATCGATTACAACGTGAAAAATGCGCATATCTGATGCTTTCAATACGATGTAATCGATTACCAGAAGTGTGTAATCGATTACCAGGACTGTGTAATCGATTACCAGGAGTGTGTAATCGATTACCATGAGTGTGTAATCGATTACCAGCAATGTGTAATCGATTACCAGAAATATGTAATCGATTACCAGAAATGTGTAATCGATTACCAGCAATGTGTAATCGATTACCAGAAATGTGTAATCGATTACACTGTGTCAGATGCACATATCTGATGCTTTTAATACGATGTAATCGATTACCAGCAGAGTGTAATCGATTACCATCAGTGTGTAATCGATTACCAGCAGAGTGTAATCGATTACACTGTATCAACAGCCCAAAATTGCCATTTAATCCTCCAGTATAGTCCAGGATTTCACCCTCCCAGCTGATCCTTTTTCGCTCAGGCGAGAATCTCTCGATCAAGCGAGGCTTTCAGGACTGATACTATATTTTTAAAGATTAAAATTTGGGGTGTTACAATCCTCCCCCTCTTATAAGAATTTTTGTCCCCGAAAATTAAACATACCTCGGAAAATAAAATCATCACCTAGGCCTTAGGCACAAGAATATTCAACCAAAATCACTATTCGATTCTCTAATCCATTAAGATTACTTAATCAGTCACTAAGGGCATACACCACTAAATCACGATATCACCAAACCAATTCATGAACTAACTCCTCAATGTCCAAATGTTAAGATTTCAGCCTTTAATAACTCGAGTGCCATAGGAACTAATCCATAATTCAGACTAAAGATTTTTCTTATATCCATCAAGAACCATAGATCTCTAACACCTATCCATCTATCAATCCTAACATACGTTAAGAATCCCGATAACACTCTCGAACTTCAGCGAATGGGGAACTCCTGATCCCATATCTATCTAAATGCATCTTTTAACATCCATCATACACTAGCTAGTCTCATCTCCATTCGAGACTCTAGCACAATTTCATTTTACTAGATCCACAAAATACTTACACAATAGAATTCTTAGTGTCTCATCCATTGTACACAATCAAACTATTCAGTAATTGTATAATTACATGAAATATTTCTACCATCAAATCTTATCGTCTAAAGAAATTACCGATTTCTAGCCTCCACTGAAACCATAAAACCATTGATTCACACCAAAACTAGGTATTCTGTTACCAATCGGCAAGCACAAGTCGACAAACACTCAAACCTACAACTTGCGTTTGGTTTGGTCACCCCAATTCCGTTAGTAAATATAAACTTATTAACCCACTCGCATTATGTCCAGAAATACATGAGCGTCTCATATCACTAACCTTTTAACAACCTCATACTTATTCTGATATGGTTGCTAAAATTTCGGAATTCTCCAACATGATACTAAATCATTACTTAGGCACAAGCTAAGTTTTCCCAAAAATGATTTTCGAAAGCGGTTTGAATCCACGACTGATGGCAACCACGTCGTGAAACAAGGTTCACACGCTAATTTCGACACAACCCAAAACTTCTTCTCTCTTATGGTTACACCACACCTATACACCGCAATTACTGACGTTCACGAAACAACAACAACTTTTGCCGGTACACATTCAACGCAGACAATTTCGGATCACCACCACTCTTTCATGCGTTGCCAATGTCCTACCGTAAAAGAACCGGTCATTCGAGACCAAAAGTTTAACGTCTATTCCATTGCATTCATCACATTGGCGGGGTAAGTAACTTAACTAGCCTCTTTTCTCGACTATCATTATAAGTCTTACCCTTTTGCACACATATACATATCAATGCAACTAGATCTTAATTCTTCACCTCAACAAGTACACACAGTTAAACATAACACAATTTGCTGATCGCTAGTCCATTTAAAGGATTAAATCCAACTGGGACATCATCGCGCATATCAACACTATAGTAAAGGTTCTACCATTTACCCCAACCGTACACTGAGACACTCCCGATCCAAAATAAGTTTTTTTTTTTGAGGTTCAACATCCCCGCACATAGCTTGGTGTTCAATACCAATATACATTTGTTACGGCGGGCACTCATCTTTAACAAAAAAATAAATTTCATAGACCAGAAGCTTCATACACAAGAATCTAAAATAACTTTTTCATACTTAATCGATTTTGGGGTACCAACCATAGGTCACCTCAAAATGATAACACATCTGATTAGTCAACATCCATGTAAACACATTAGTCGCAAGGACCTTTAGGTAATTTATCCAACCTCTATTTCATTTTCAATATGAGTTTCACCTCTTAGCGTGCGCATACACACTAAGGCCAACAAAGGGAATTAACCTTTACCAACTCATAAGAGAAAACAAGTATCCCCGACTTAAACATTTTTCTTGTCAGTATACTTATTATAAAAGTCAATCATTCATAGACGAAAGTCCACTTTCCAAGACAAAATAAATAGTTCTTTCAAATCTTAACATCTCGAAATACTAACGAGTTCTTAAATACCCTCTTGTGACATTTACTGAATGAATACCGATCCCTTTTTCGAAGGAGGGTCCTGACTCTCTTAGCCGACACTGGCACCAAACCACTAGCCTGGTCAGAGATCTCGCACAGATCCCTAACTGCCACAACCTTGTCAGCACTATTCAATCACAACATGATTTGCTGACAATTAGTCCATCCCCAAAATTATATCTAACTGGGATAACGACAAGCAAACTGAATCTACGGTAAATATCACACCATTTACCACAATCGGACACTAGAACATAAACGTCGACACCACCAACAGCACATAGATTGGGTGGTCACGACCAAGTCGGAAGTACTGACTCAGTTTGCAATCTCAGCCAGTTTTTCACATTTAACACATATATCAGGGAGTGTGTCGCTCCCGAATTCAACAACACTAAACAAGGAATACCTGTCACCATGCAATTTACCTCTCGCCGGATCATCGACACCTGATGTCCCTGCGCCACTTGGGGTAACCATCCGACCGTGGTCCCTTGCCTCCCCAGCATGCATGACATTAGGTCTCCGATCCAGCTTGGGACAGAGAGCCTGGACCTGGAGCCACGCTCCGATTCAAATTTCGTAAGTTTTCATTCATGCCCTGAAGCACCTCTAACATCTGTGCCAAGAGATCATCGGAAGTATTCTGGCTCGTTTCTCTTCCTCTTTCAGTCATGCGTACCTGCACTCACGTACTTGTCAGTAGACTAATTTTATAACCAGACAAGCATCACATAAACACACAACCGTCAATGCTAACCAAGCAGTTCAAGCACATAAAGATCACAAAGAAGCATGTAAGGCCATATCCTAGGCCGCAGGATTAACTATGCTCTGATACCATATTGTAAAGACCCAAATTCTACCCTTGAAGATTTTTCATTTATTTTAATCCTTTCTTACATACAGTCGTCACCTTCATTAAAAACTCTCAAGTATCTCTCTTTGAAAATACTCTTTACCCTATTATATTATCATACAAATTTATGTTGCGGAAAAACATAATTCATTCAGATAGCCTTTATCACATACGTCCAATTATGGGTTTTCCAGAGTTATAACGTCCATAACTACATGTCACCATATTATCCTAATCAGATTACATTTATCACAAAATACTATCCAATCAACTACAATATCAAATAGCAATAAAGACAATCGAGTAAATAAACACAAAAGCTTCCTAATTGAGCTTCATCCTCAAAATCCTTCATTTACCTACAATGGGATTATCATAAACAACACACAAAACAAAAGGGAGTAAGTCATTAGTTCAAAACTAACATCACACGATAATCCACATTTCAAATACAATTAAGCATTGATATAAATCATAACCACAATTAAATAAATGTAAACGTTCATATATTCTTTCTTTCATTTCCACGTTATTCATATTCGTCCTATAGTATATATATCCCATAATATATATTCTATAGCACGCCTACTACGTTCCTTTGAAACCTCATACTTCTCATCATTCATATCCACCCTATAGAATATATATCCCATACAATATACTCTATAGAATGCATACGACTTTCATTGTGACATTCTCATTTCTCATCCTTCATATTCACCTTATAGAATATATATCCCATACTATATATCCTATAACATGCATATGACTTTCATTGTTCACATCTTCCACTTTATCATCCATATTCACCCTATAGAATATATATCTCATACTATATATCCTATAGCATGCATATTCGTTTATCTCAAATCTTTTTGTCTCATTGCTTATTCTCGCCATCAGGCTTACTCTTTACCACCTCCGGTTCTACCACATCGGGTATGTAATTTCTCAATGATCCACTACCACTTCGGGTAGGCAATTTCCCTTAATGATCCACTACCACTTCGGGTAGGTCATATACAATACCACATAGGGCAAGTCATACACAATACCACATAGGGCAAGTCATACACAATACCACATAGGGCAAGTCATACACAATACCACATAGGGCAAGTCATACGCAATACCACATAGGGCAAGTCATACACAATACCACATAGGGCAAGTCATACGCAATACCACATAGGGCAAGTCATACCCAATACCACATAGGGCAAGTCATACGCAATACCACATAGGGCAAGTCATACCCAATACCACATAGGGCAAGTCATACACAATACCACATAGGGCAAGTCATACACAATACCACATAGGGCAAGTCATACACAATACCACATAGGGCAAGTCATACACAATACCACATAGGGCAAGTCATACACAATACCACATAGGGCAAGTCATACGCAATACGACATAGGGCAAGTCATACGCAATACGACATAGGGCAAGTCATACACAATACTTCACTACCATTCCCGGTAGGATAACAATAACAGTCCACTACCACTACGGGTAGGACATCATAACAGTCCGCTACCACTCCGGGTAGGACACAATAAACAGTTCACTACCACTCCGGGTAGGACACGATAAATAGTTCACTACCACTCCGGGTAGGACACAATGATAAACCACTACCTCCTCGGGTAGGGTAACAACCATAAACTTACCAACACGTTACCTCTTTCACATACCTCATTCACATAAGTGAGTATGAATTAGAGCCACTTATCCCTTACCTTGGTGAACGTTGGGGATCGGTTCCGAGTAACTTTAAAAGTCTCCTCCGCGATTTCCTCCAACCTTAGGATCTTTCCTCATTTCCACCAATAACAATAATGTTAGTCATTTATTCCAAATATCACATACACAACTTACTTTGCATCATTTAATCATACAAAATATTCATCATCAATATTCAACCATCTAAAACATGCATAACATCTCATATTTCAATATTTCCAAAACTACTTCAATACAAGTTTCTAAATATCAAAGCATACATGTTCATCTCATATAACAACATCAAAGCACTACTCATTATCCACATCTAACATTTCATCTCTTTCTCTTTATACTCGTATTCTCATTTTGGGGGGGGGGGGGTTTTGGGGGTTTTTCATGAATAACCCATAAAACTTTCCATTCATCAAATAACAACTCTAAACCAAGAGTTTACAAGATAAAAACAACATAAAACGAACCATAACTCTAAAGGATGAGTTTCCATGGTTTCTCATGCTTTGAAAATAAATCCAACATACCCAAACAAGTTAGAGAGGAAGAAGAAGAGTTAGTAACAAGAGGTTTACCTCTTCTCAAGCTCCAAGATGAGTCCTAAGGCTCATTGCTCTTGAAAAGCTCTCACTTCTCTCTTCTCTTCGAAGTTCTAACCCAAAAATGTGTTTGGGTTTCTGTTTTAAAGAGGTGTCGTCGGGTTGTAATCGATTACCAACATGGTGTAATCGATTACAACGTGAAAAATGCGCATATCTAATGCTTTCAATACGATGTAATCGATTACTAGAAGTGTGTAATCGATTACCAGGACTGTGTAATCGATTACCAGGAGTGTGTAATCGATTACCATGAGTGTGTAATCGATTACCAGCAATGTGTAATCGATTACCAGAAATGTGTAATCGATTACCAGCAATGTGTAATCGATTACCAGAAATGTGTAATCGATTACACTGTGTCAGATGCACATATCTGATGCTTTTAATACGATGTAATCGATTACCAGCAGAGTGTAATCGATTACCATCAGTGTGTAATCGATTACCAGCAGAGTGTAATCGATTACACTGTATCAACAGCCCAAAATTGCCATTTAATCCTCCAGTATAGTCCAGGATTTCACCCTCCCAGCTGATCCTTTTTCGCTCAGGCGAGAATCTCTCGATCAAGCAAGGCTTCCAGGACTGATACTATATTTTTAAAGATTAAAATTTGGGGTGTTACACAATGTGGACGGTACAACCCCAGCTTCATGTATCCAAGGTCTACCCAACAACATTGTATATGAGGAATCCATGTTCATGAATATAAATAGCTGCTAAAAGATGATAGGCCCGATTTCCAAAGGCAATGTTATCTCCCCTAGTATGCTTATTGCCATCAAAAGCGTGTACAATCATCTTTCTTGGAACGATTCTATATCTTTTGATCCCTATAGACATCAGAGTGGACAAAGGCATAATATTCAAAGCTGACCCACCATCTATCAGTATCTTGCCCACAATGTGACCACGACACTTAGCTGTGGTGAGCAATGCACGAGGCACTTTCTCTAGTTGCCTCACCATTTCCTCGTCAAAGAAAGTTATCATGTTGACATATTTTACTGGATCAATCATGTTAACCATCTTGTGGGGCGTGACATCAGGGTTAACGTATGCCTCATTTAGCATCTTCAGTAATGCCTTCCTGTGCAAATCTGAGGACATAACCAAACCCAGTAAAGAGATCTTAGAGTGGGTCTTTCTCAATTGTTCCACTACATCATATTCACTTTGCCTCATAATCTTTAGGAATTCCTCTTCCTCCTTCTCCGTGACTTCCTCAATCGGACCATCCTCACCCCCCATGTTCTTTGCAATCTTCCGGACTTCACCATCCAAAGGTCGATAAAATCTTCCATTCTTCGCAATTCCAACAGCTAGGAATGCATTTGACGCCTGTGTCTTAGAGGTTCTCCTGACGCTTCCACCTTGACCTCATAACTCCACAAGACCGTGTGTGTGCTCTCATAGGCAAAAGATTGAGGCTTTCTCACCCTAAGAGTCACTCTTTCGGGACCTGAATCCTTGAGGAGCAGGACCCTAAGTGTGACCTTTTCCACCATGTTAACTTATTTGTCATTGGATTCACCCTTTTTAACCTCAATGACCCCAAGGTTTAGTAGGACTTGAACCCTTGCCTTATACCCCCAACAATTCTCTATGGAGTGTCCAGCCTGACCATGATGGTAATCAAAGTGAGACTCTAGATCACAGCCGTCCTCATCACTCACGTTCCTGGTTGGCGTCACAATGTCATATCCAGTCATCTTCAAAGTGTCGAAGAGGCATTGCATCGACACTCTCAGATCAAATACTCTTTTCACAAGCGTTTTCCCCACAATAATGACATTTATCCTCTGATTATGGTTCGGGATAGGGTTTTTACTGATATCCGGTCGAACCTCATCCTCAAACTCCAGCTTCCCACAAGCCATTAACTTCCTTACCGCCATCTTAAATTGTTCACATTCCTCAATGGAGTGTCCCGCGACGACCATATGATAACTACAAGTGAGAATCTCATTGTACTAGTGCGGAAAGTTGGATTCAATGGGTCGGACAGGGTATGGTGCCAACAGGTGACGGTCTACCAATTGTTGGAACAATTCGGCATTGGATATAGATAGCTTTGGAAAAGGGGGAAGGTTAGGGAAAAATGTGTTTGGGCGGCGATTGGGTTTGGCTTGTGCATTTGTGGGTGTAGAGCGGTTTTGATTATAGGTTTGGCGGAAGAGTGGCTTGGTATGATTGGAGACGTATGGTCGACGTTTGGCAGTGTGTGGTGGTCGGGTGTAGTTGTAAGGTTGAGGGACATTATTCACTTGGTACGCGGGGATCTGTTTGGGTGAAGTATATTGGGACGTCCATTGTTTTTGTTGGTGCACCTGGTTTACCTCATTTTCCTTCTTCCTCGGTGGCACACTCTTTTAATTACCATTGTTGTCTCCTTCCCCTATCGACAATTTCCCGGCCTTGGTCAACATCTCAATCCTATCACCAACATCTATCACTTCTTGAAAATCTTTGTAAGCGATACCAGCCATTATCCCAATATAAGGGGTCCCCAATGTCCCCATGAAAAACGAGCACATCTCATGCATTGTCATCTTGAGCTACACCTGGACTGCCAAACCCCTCCATCTTATCGCAGACTCCCTAAATGATTCAGTCATCTTCTTATGCATTGCCCTAAGTTGCTCACGAGTCGAGGCCAATTCCACATTAAACTTATACTGATCCATAAAAAGATCAGCCAACTTCATCCACCTAGAGATGCGACTTAAATCCAATTCAAAGTACCACTCCAGCGCTGGTCTAGTTAAATTTTCATGGAAGAAACAAATGATGAAACCGTTCTCTCTTGACCACATGGCCATCTTTGTAGCGTAACTAACTAGATGGAACCGCGGGTTGCCACTCCCATCGTACTTGGAAAAATCGGGTACCTTGAAATCCTTAGGGATCACAACATTGGTGGCATGACATATTTCCTCAATCCGTAGGGACCCATGATCATCTACCCCTCATATTGTCTTCAGTTGCTCCTCAATTTTTTCCATCCAATCCTCATAAGCCTTGTCCCTTTCCCCAGTTGGATTGTTGTTTATGATAGGGCGAGCGCCCATTGTTTGATGAAAGTTGGGCACTCGAGGTTGTTCAAAACGTGGTCCAGTAGAACCTTCTCCCTCTAGGGGGAATCTCCTATAGGACGGTACCCCTCTCCAATCGGAAGAGTGAATCGTACATTGGTACGAAGCTCCTCTTGGATAGGCTCATTTACCTGTTGAGTTCCAACATTCCTTTCTCCCTAGTTTTGAGTAAGTTGAGACAAACTATCCCTAATGGCCTACAACGTGTCCTCCATCCTGTTTTGCGCCTGAGCCAACTCATCCATCTTTCCTTTTACCTCATCGATTTCCATACCAAAATTCCTTCCGATGTTTGCGTTATCAGCATCCATTCTTGCACGTGATCTTGTGTTGTACGAGTAGCTTCGAATAGAGTTGTCCTTTCGAGACCGCGCAATGGTTCTAATTTTAAGTCCCGCATTTTTTTTATATATAAAGAAAAAAACATCCATTAAATCATTGATTCTTATTACCAATTTATTTAAGGTTAGTTCCTTTTACCCAACGATGAAATATTTGCACAACATTCGGCGACCATCCCGCAACCGTTTTCTAAGGTTATAACCCCATTAGATCGTATTGCGGTTAATGACAACCACAAAAGGAGCACAAGGGCTCCATGGTGTGGCTGCATTTCTCAGCTTCGTGCTAGTAATGCTATCTTGAGTCTTGCATTCTGCCCAGAACTTCAAAGTCTACAATCTTTAAAGGGATCATATATAATGAGTGAGAACTACAGGAGTTTGAGGAAAGAAATAAGTAAGATGGACTTCATTACTTTGCTACATATATGTTTTTTTATAAGGGAAAGGAATTACAATATATTCTTTTCTTTTCTTTTTTCTCTTTCCCCTTTTACAAAATTTAATGGACCACTCTAATCATCATCGATTACAATAATATCTTCTTCTTCCGAATCCTCTTCCTCTGAGTTTTCCTCCACGAATGTTGATTCATTTTGAGGCTCGGGGTTCATCCACCCCATATATTCCCCCCAGTTTCAGATCCCTTGAGCTGTGTTCTGATAATTGTTGAAGAATGTTCGGATTTTTGTTGGTAGGCTAGCCCCAACTTTTATACTTTCTTTGTAAACAGACTCAAAATCTTCAAGCCAATCATAACTGATGGTCTCCCAATGTCCCAGTACATATATCGACCTGTGCCTCCACATTTCTTTACATTCCTCAACTTCCTCAGTAGTCTTCCTTGCAGCATCCAGCTCTTTATCCTCCTCTTTCCAGTTGAGTTCGAGACCCATATTATTACATTCAGACTGCAGCTCATATACCTTCCTCTTGTACCACTTCGTCTTCCCTTCAACTCTAGCTAAGGCCTCCTGGTATCCATTCATCCTTCGTTGCACTTCTTCTAAATCCGAGGCCCGTTCAATTACATGATCGACCTGATTTTTCCCTTCAATGGCGTGTTGTTGACTCATCCTAAGGTCCCTTTCTAGTTCTGCGATCCTCTTATCTCTTAGGCAGACGGCTCTTTGGAAGTCCCCCAACTCCTCTTTCAACTCAGTTTTTTGTCGAGTATCAGCAGCCATAGCTTGCCTCCGGGCTTCCAATTGCTCACTCAGCTTATGGATTTGGACAGATGCCTCCGTCTTGGCCCTTTTTAGGATGGCTGGAACATAGGCTCTCCAACTGTCATACTCAGGTGTACTGCGGACTCTTGCAATCCCTCGTTGCTGATCCTCCCTGAGGACTAGCTTATCCCAAGCCTCCTTGACCTTCTTTTAACAAATCATTGTCATCTACATAGAGGCGGATGATACTTTTGGGTTCGTCGGCTTGTCTAATTTGCATTCGCCTAAGTTGTCGCAATACCAATTCAGGAGTGTAGAAGAAACATCCATTAGTGCCAAGTAGGGGCACATTGTTTTATGACCCACACCTGATGATCATACTTTTTTGTTGACACCAATAGCACATCCACCAATAATCACCAGGAATTAAGTTCTCGAGCGTCACCTTCCATTGAGGCACTGAATCCTCTTTAAGCGCAACAAAATTGAAGTCTATCATGATGCGATTATTGAAGGCCTAATATTTGACGGCATGCACATGTGTGGCCATCCATACATACAGCAGGTGGTCAAAACAACAGATCTTTTGAAACCCCTTCTTATGACAATTAGACAGAGTGATGAAGGTGTCCCCCAAGATTGCTGGCACATGATCCACTTTCCACTTATATACCTTTTAGAAGACCCCCATAGCCTCGAGTCCTACCGTGTCAGGGACTGACGGGAACATGACTAATCTGTATATGAGTAAGGCCAAGATAGGTTTGAATGATGTCCACTCCTTTTGATCCACTAATTTCTGTAAGTGTCGTTCCAGAGCGCTTTGTAACCAACCCTGATTTTCTTTCCTTTCGACATGGTCTGCGGGAGTCAGCCCGATGATCTTCCTCATTGCATTGGTCGGAGCATCACCCCCTGGAATATAGATTCCCTGACCCATTCGGAACAAAAGCAACTGTTGGTATTCTTCCATTACCGGGACTGTGTCTAAGTGAGGCATTTCGAAAACCCCTAAATCACTGTTCCAAAATTGAGTAAGCGCATGAAGAGCTGCAACCTTGACGTCAACAAACAACAAATCATACAACCTCCCATATTCTTCCAGGAACTCAATTTGAACCTCAGAGGCAATCTTATTGGCCATTAATCTGATACTACAGAGTCTGGCAATCTTGAAATCTGCCTTCACCCCTTTCTTGACGTTAGCTTTACTAGCACCTGACTGTGTATCCATGGCCTCTGACTGTGTAGAATAGTCATCATTGGTCAAAGATGCTAAAAGAAATGATAATATCAGTCTTTTGCATATGCATAAATTCATGTATCATAGATGAATGTCCCCTTTTTTTTATGCATGACATGATCATGTATGAAATGACAACATGATTAGATATGTAAATATATATTTTTTGTAGCATATGAAATGCATGAATGTTTTTTCTTTTTTCTTTCGAATGCATGAAATGATTATGGATGAAATGAGGACATGATTAGATATGTAGATTTGTTGTTTTTATTTTTTTATTTTAGCATATGAAATGCATGAATTTTTTTCCGAATGCATGAAATGATTATGGATGAAATGAGGACATGATTGAATATCTAAATATGTTGTTTTTTTTTTATATTTTAGCATATGAAATGCATGAATGCCTTTTTTTTTGTATGAATGTGAATGATGATTTTTTTAAAAGCCTTCCATCATGACATAAGGATACCAAAGTGTAGTGGTACCTTGATTCACTCAGGCTCATGTGACACAGAGTCACCATGATTGCAAGATGAAAGTTTTCCTGACTTTGTGCCGAATAACAAAATACAATAATAAATAAAATAAAAATGTATACTTCCGTGTCCTATACAAAGGTGATTTATCCTACAAGGTTCGTTTCAGTCTAAAAGGTCAACTCTAAGGCGAAGTACTATGGTCCATATATGCATGATTTGGTAGTACTAGACTTCCTCTAGGTTCCTGGACTGCTGTCACTAGTGGAAGCTGACTACCCGGATACACGAACATGACACGAAGATGTACGAGACACCATGGGGGTCATGTCCAAAATATCGAGTAACAATCTGAGTGATACATCGACGCAATATCGAAATGTGCACGGGGGCCCAATGACGACAAGTCGATGTATCCCTAAACAGTAGGTAACTAGGCCTGGTAGACGGCCAAAAGAACAATGCATGAGTAGTGAAGTGTGTGAGGTAGCGTACAAACCTCGAAGATATACACATATAAAAAACCATAAACCACCCAACAACCTGGACATACAACAAAACACAAATTCTTTGTACAAGAGTTAAATATATAAATAAGTAGTTAATAAAAAAATGGATAAAATTAAAATAATGAATGAAACATTCACATAATTAATCGTTTAAGGCCTGACTATCAGCTAGTCCCCAGCATAGTCGCCATTCTGTCGCTACCTCATTTTCGTGGGTACGACGGGAAATGTGCAAATAAATGCAATAGAGTCGCCATCAATGTTTTTAGGGAGAAAACATGAAAAACCAATTTTTTTTAAAAAGAAAATGGACTTGGTCTGCTTACACAGAAAAATTAAGTTCGGGAGTGGATTACGAATAAGGAAGGTGTTAGGCACCTCATACCGTTCGTTATAAAAACGGTACCTAGATTAATCATGTGGATATTTATTCGAAATATTGATTTTACCCTCGCATTATTAAGTAATAAAGAAAGAACAAAAAAACATTTTTTATTTTTGTGCTTGACAGGAAAAACCTGCTCCTACGTATCTCTAGCTGCAATAGAGAAATCAAGGCTACATAGTTCAATCAGGAAAAAAAGGTTTATTGGTTGATATATATTTTTTTATTTTTTTAAAACAAATAACAAGGTTGAGTAACGCGACAGGGCTCGAGTCTCATAGTGCACTATCTTCCCTTGCCTTTAATAAATTATGTTTGAAAATAATCAAATTGAGATAACGTGACAGGGAACGAGTCCCATAATGCACTATCTCTCCTTGATTTATTTAAGTTTAAAAAATATCAATTTGAGCTAACGCGAGAGGGAACGAGTCCCATAGTGCACTATCTTTCCTTGATTTATTTAAGTTTAGAAAAAATATCAATTTGAGATAACGCGACAGAGAACGAGTCCCATAGTGCACTATCTCTCCTTGATTTGTTTAGGTTTTAAAAAAATATATCAATTTGAGATAACGCGACAGGGAACGAGTCCCATAGTGCACTATCTCTCATTGATTTATTTAAGTTTAGAAAAAAATATAAATTTGAGATTACGCGACACGAAACGAGTCCCATAGTGCTCTATCTCTCATTGATTTATTTAAGTTTAGCAAAAATATTAATTTGAGATAACGGGACAAGGAACGAGTCTCATAGTGCACTATCACTCCTTGATTTGTTTAAGTTTTAAAAAAATATCAATTTGAGATAACGCGATAGGGAACGAGTCCCAAAGTGCACTATCTCTCCTTGATTTATTTAAGTTTAGCAAAAATATTAATTTGAGATAACGCGATAGGGAACGAGTCTCATAGTGCACTATCTCTCCTTGATTTGTTTAAGTTTAGAAAAAAATATCAAGTTGAGATAACGCAACATGGAACGAGTTTCATAGTACACTATCTCTCCTTGATTTATTTAAGTTTAGAAAAAATATCAATTTGAGATAACGTGACAGGGAACGAGTCCCATAGTGCACTATCTCTCCTTGATTTATTTAAAATATTCAATTGCATTATTTATTTATTTATTATTCTTATTGTTTTCATATTAATTTTTATAATACAAATATTAATAATAAAACAGAAAACAAAATAAATAATTAAAAAAACAAACAACAACAAAAAAACAGAATATAATAATAATAAAAAATTAAATAAATAAAAAAAACGAAAATAATAGAAAAAAGATGGGGAATTGATTTGGGGTTTTAGGGTAAAATTGGTTTAGGGTAAAATTGATTTGAGGTTAGGTTAAAATTGATTTGGGGCTTTTTGGGTTAAAAATAATTTAGGGATTTAATGTAAAATTGTTTTAGGGTTAGGTTAAAATTGGTTTACGGGTTTAGGAAAAAAAATCAATTTGGAGTTTAGGGTCAGGTGAAAATCAATTTGGGGTTTAGGGTTAGGTTAAAATCAATTTGGGGTTTAGAGTTAGGTTTGCCATAGAAGGCAACCCTCCAACTGTTGGAAGGGGGTGGCGATAGTAGCGGCGCCGCCACCCAAAATGTTGTCTGTGGCGGCTCTATGGTGGCCAGCCACGGTGCCGCAGTCGCCTGAGGCGGTGGGCGACGGAAACAGCTATTACGGCGTGGCTGTGACGACTGTAACTACCAAAAACGGTCCCCTCCGCCACCGGACGTGGACACTACACTACCACCACTACCAGTTCAAAAACAAAACGGAAAAAGAAACAGCATAACAGAAAAAGAGGAAGGAGACCTTTGATGCTTTAGGATTGTTGAATGGGAAGATGATGTTCTTCTAGTGTCTCCCTTTTGCTCCTCTTCTTCTCTCCTTTTTCAAAACTAGGATTTCCTCTCTTTAGGTTTGCCTCCTTCCTTTCTTTTTTTGAAATATGATTGCCTCCTTCAGTTTAGGTTAGTTTTTAGGTTTTATAGTAAGGGGGAATTAGGATTAGAGTTAGGGTATTAGGTAAAAGATAATGGGACATCCTGGGCCCAATTGTCATACCCACTAAATCCTACACCCTAAACTTTCTAATTTTTTTACTACTTCTAAAATATAAAATTGCCCCGGTCAAAATTGGGTGTTTACATTCGTCGTCGGAGACTTGTACTAGACTTATATGGATGGATAAGGATCTTCTGTCCCGAACCCCGTCCCCTAGCACATCTCGCACCAATGAAAATGGATTAAAAATTGAAAAAATCATGAATGTTTAATTTTTTTTTAATTAACATGTCATTTTTTGATTGGTGCGGGACAGACTTGGGGACGGGGTTCGGGACAGCAGACCCTTGTCCTATATGGATGGTTATCCTCCTACCATTCCAATAACTGAGAATCCAGTATTAGATAAGGATTGTGACACGTCGGAAAATATATATCTAGGAGAATAATGTATCTCTTGGTATAAGGATATAAATTATCTCCTCCAATCACTAAAATTGTGACATGTGTACCATTTAATCATTTTCTACAAAAACATTTCTAAAAAAAAAAAAATAATACACGTGTCATTCTTTTACTGGCTGAAGGAGGTAAGTTATCTCCTGGTATGAGGAAATACATTATTCTCTATATCTAATAGTTATGATTTTAAACTATTTTTAATAAATAAAAAGTTAAAATTAGAAAAAAAATTTCTCATATTATAGTATTGGACTCTGTATTGGACTCATATAAACATATATTCTCCCTATATCTTATGGTTAGTAACCCAATGTATGTTACATTAGCCACCTTAATTATTTTCCGATCACTCTATCATGCAGTATTCATACACATCCATAAGGCAGAAAAACATAATTCATTAAAATATCTCTCGGTACTTTCAACGTACCAACGGTTATAGGTTTCCAAAATATTAGTACCCAAGATTACAAAATATCCAACTCATCACATAACCAGTTTAATACAACAAATGAAAATAAAAGAATCGCGATTTAAAAGCTCCTAAAACTTCAAATCAAGCATCCTCAAATCTTCCGCTTACCTACAGTGGGATTATCATAAACCAATACACATAGAAAACACAAAGGAGTAAGTAATTAACCCAATAAAATTCACTAATATGATAATCCACATTTTATAAGGTTCGGTAAATAAATCGATTAGTTATAATTAGAGTAAATTCGTACCACCTGTTTCCATTTATATTTCCAGCATAAAAGTTCATCTTACATACACATAAAACCCTTTACCTTTCATTCCACCTTGCAACCGACCCACCCGGTCATACATTTCCATTATCCGACATATATCCTCATACATATATATCTATAACTAAGCAACATAACTTGAGCCGAAGTATCGCTACATAAACTTGAGCCAAAGTATCGCTACATACATTGACGGTTAGCTAAGAATATGTTTTCTTTTTATTGATTCACAATCAATCATAAATAGCACAACCACGCATTTTGTTCAATACGATATGCTAGTTAAAGACTTATCCTTACCTTGGTGAGTGTTGGGTTTGGTCCTTGGTAACTTTGCTAGTTCCTCCTACACCGCCTCCAACCTTAGGATCTTTCCTCATCCCCAACAAACAACAATAAAAGTCAGTAATTTTATTCTCAACAATATATAAATAACTCATAGTTCATCTTTAACCATATAAAAGATTCAAATATTTTCAATGTTTCCAAAAACACTTTCATTAGAAGTTTTCAACATTAAAACATACATATTCATCTTCTATTTTACCTTAGAACACATACTCATCTTCTACATCTACCATTTCACCCATTTTCCTCTTTAACCATATTTTCAATTTGGAGGTTTTGGGGTTTTCATGAATCAACTCACAAAAACCTTTCCATTCATCAAATCAACTCCAAACCAAGAGTTTACAAGAGAGAAATGAAATAAAACGAACCACAAATCCAAAAGAAGAGGTTCCATGGTTTCTCACATTTTTTAGAAGAGATCCCATACACCCAAAACATGTTTGAAAGGGAGAAGATGAGTTAGAATCTAGAGATCTACCTCTTCTCAAGCTTCTAGAAAATTCCCACGAGTCCTTGATCTCAAAATCACCTCCTTTTGTCTTCTCTCTCAAGTTCTAACCCTAAAAGTGTTTGAGGGTTTCTATTTTAAAGTGAAATCGTCGGGTTCTCGCTTAAGCGAGCCCATTCTCGCTCAAGCGAGAATGTCCCACCCATTTTAAAAACTCAACACTGACGCTCTCGCTCAAGCGAGGGATTCTCGCTTGGGCGAGAATCCTCCAGTGTCCACACCTCTATCCCTCGCCCAGGTGAGCCATATCTCGCCCAGGCGAGAATCCTAGGAAATCCTGGCAGCTGATACTGAGCCTCTCGCTTGGGCGAGGCCCTCTCGCTCAAGCGAGAAACACCCAGTATACCCCAGATTCCTCGAATTTTCACCACACTTAGGAAAATAAAATCCGGGTGTTACAATCATCCCCCTCTTATAGGAATTTTCATCCCCGAAAATTTAACATACCTCGATTCAAACAAATGAGGTAATCCTCCCTCATATCACGCTCCACTTCCCAAGTAGCGTCTCCTTCATCTACTTGGCTCCACAATACCTTCACCAAGGCAATCTCTTTGCCTCTCAACTTCTTGTTACTGGTATCCATGATCCTCAAGGCAAGGTCGCATAAGTCAGATTATCCTTCAGTTCTATCTGATCGGACTCAACCACATGAGATGGATCCCCAACATATTTATGTAATTGAGATACATGAAACACATTGTGGTGATTCGACAACAATGGAGGTAAATCAATCTGATATGCTACCGGGCCAACCCTCTTCAATATCTGGAATGGTCCAATAAATCTCGGAGTAAGCTTACAAGACTTCAACACTCTACCAATCCCCGTAGTTGGAACTACTCTTATAAATACATGATCTCCTTCCTTAAACTCAAGAGGTTTCCGTATCCTACCGTAATAGCTTTTCTGCTGACTCTGTGCTATTCTCATATTCTCTAGGATCTTCTTGATCTTCTCCGTCATCTCTCGGACCAACTCGGGTCCCAACACTAAGTTCTCCCCAGTTTCAAACCAACTCACTGGAGTCCTACATTTCTCCCATACAAGGCTTCGTAAGGGGCTATTCCCTTACTAGTATGAAAACTATTGTTGTAGGTGAACTCAATCAACGGCAACATACTATCCCAACTCCCAGGCTGTTCCAAAACACAAGCCCTCAAAATATCCACCAATGACTGTAAGGTCCTTTCTGATTGACCATCCGTTTGTGGATGATAAGCCGAAATCAGTTTCAACTTAGTCCCCAAAGCAGAGTGCAAACTAGTCCAAAAGTTTGAAGTGAAACGGGGATCCCTATCCGACACAATGCTCGATGGTATCCCATGCAACCGAACGATTTCCTTTATATTCAACTCAGCTAATCGTTCCAGGGAATATTTCATGTTCATCGGCAAGAAATGAGCAGACATTGTCGAACGGTCTACTATTACTCATATCGAGTCGTACCCTCTTTGAGTCTTCGGGAAACCCGATACAAAATCCATGGAGATACTATCCCACTTCCAAACGGGAATAGTGACTGTAACTCTCATGCTGGCCTCTGATGTTCAATCTTGGCCTTCTAACAGATGAGACAACTCAAGACATACAAAGCCACATCTCTTTTCAACCCAGACCACCAAAAGAACTTTTTCAGGTCTTGGTACATTTTTGTAGTGCCCGGGTGGAAACTCATTCTACTCTTGTGTGACTCCTCCAGAATACTCTTTCGCAATTCCACATTATGAGGCACACACATCCTTCCCTTGTATCGCCACATCCCACTAGAGTCTGATTCAAAATTAGTCTCCTTTCCACTCGTCATCAAATCTCGTTTGATCTTTAGTTCCCTATCTTCAACTTGCATTATTCGGATTTGGTCGAACAACTCATTTGTCAACTTAAGCATTCCCAAAATCATACTGTGGGGTCTCATTTGAACTGCCAAGTTCATATCCCTGAACTGCTCAATTAGTTTCTCTTCACGAACCATCAAAGCCGACATATGTAGAGACTTATGACTTAAAGCATCGGCTACCACATTGGCTTTTCTCGGATGGTACTACAATCCAAAATCATAGTCCTTAAGAAACTTCATCCACCTTCTTTGTCTCATGTTTAGTTCCTTTTGATCAAACATATACTTCAAACTCTTGTGGTCGCTGTACACTTCAAATCTTACACCATAAAGATGGTGTCTCCAAATTTTCAAGGCAAAAACCACTACAGCTAATTCCAGATCATGTGTAGGGTAGTTTTGCTCATGCGTTCTCAACTGTCGCGAAGCATAAGCAACAACTTTCCTGTCCTGCATCAACACACAACCCAAACCTTGTTTAGAAGCATCATAATATACACTGAAATCACGAAGAGCACAAGGAAGAACCAACACTGGTGCCGTAGTTAACTTCCGCTTCAAATCTTGAAAACTTTCTTCGCAACGAATTGTCCACACATACGGTTCCCCTTTTCTGGTAAGCTTAGTTGGAGGTAATGCCAACTTTGAAAATCCCTCTATAAACTTCCGATAATAACCAGCCAAACCCAAAAAACTCATGATCTCAGTAACTCATTTGGGCGTCACCCATTCCATCACTGCCTCGACATTACAAGGGTCTACTGCCACTCCTTCCCTGGATATCAAATGTCCAAGGAAATTTACAGATTCCAGCCAAAAGGCACATTTGACAACTTCACATACAATTGATTCTTCCTCATAAGATCTAGAACTGAGATTGCAAGTACTGGTCAAATTGCAACATCTGTTTCTTGCTTGTGTTTCGATGAAGACAAAGCCGACCTGAAAAGCTTGAAGACTGGACGCATCAACATCCAACATGACCAAGACTCTGACTATAGGAAGGTTTTATTTTTTCTAGAAGTCTTAAGATGCTTGCTTAGCTTTGAGTCTAGGTTAGGTAACCCAAAATGATGATCGTCTCACGTGCTCTTAAGTTTACCTAAAAATCCGTTTTTGAGAGTCATCATTTTTCATTTTAGTAGGTTGCATCAAAATTATATTTTCTATGAAAATCATGCATCATACTAAGTACCTATCTATTTTGGAGGGCTACCTCTTAACCAATAAAACTTATAGTTTTTCTTATAATTGATGTTAACATAGATATAATCGATTATCTGACTGCACAGACCCGTTAATCGATTAACAGTCATTTTAATCGATTAATTAGAGTTCCAGTAACACTAGTTTTTTATTCTTGGCAGTTATAATCGATTATATTTCATGTTAATCGATTATGTTCAACAGAAATGTGCTAACTTTCAAACCATTAATCGTTTAAGAGGTCATTTAATCGATTAAATCTGTTGAAACTAGGAAACTATAAATGACCAAGTTTCTCTCACAATTTGAAAAACTTACACAATTTTCATAACTTGATTTCGAGCTTACATTTTCGAAATCCCAAGTTCCTTGTGAGATATTCACCTTGGTCTTTAGTGTCAAATCTTTGAGAGAAAAACCTTGCTTTGTGAAAAGCATTCTTGGTTTCTTGTTTAGCAAAAACAAAGCTTTTCATACTTGTGCAAAGTTTGAGTGCACCAATCTGTATTTCAATCCTTTTATTTCTCATACCCCTGTGAGTGAGTGTGAGTCAATCATCTTTTGGGTTGTTTTGGTGGCTTGTGTAAGGACCCAAATTCTACCCTTCAAATTTTTTTCTTATTTTAATTCAATTCCATGAATTTGCTCATAAATCACATTACCAATTTAATAACCTTACTTCAAAATCTCACTTCCCTCCTCACACTCAATCCATGAATCCATAATGACATACATAATCATTTGACAGAAAAACTTAATTCGTATTAATGTAGATTAGTAACTACCGCATACAACTAGCTATGGGTTTCCAAAATACCCACAACTACACATATCCAGAGTTACAACCTCATGTTAACTAATATATATCCGTAGTTACACAATGTTTTGAACTATTAAATATGCACTCATGTACAAAAATAGTGCAACTAAATAAATCCAAAATAGAAAGCTTCTAAGGACCCGATTTTCATAACTCGAAAATTTTCTTTTAAAATCCTTATTCGTGAAAGTGAAGTGATTACTTTTGAAAGACATTACTCGAACAATTTGGAAACTTGAGTGAATACGTTTATAAATTTGCAAGGCGGAAATATTCCAAACACCCTTCATTTCAAAAGCATGTCATTCTGTACAAATACATCCTTTATACAATTACACTTTCTCAAAATTTTACCTTGAATACAAACATTAGATCCACTTCATTATACATTTACAACATGTTCTTCATATTACAAATATTTATCATATAACATATCAATTACATATTATCCACTACTCTATCAAGTACTCTTCTCCGCAAGCGTCCAATGCGCTACCTCCACAACCTGAACCCAAATATACAACACATACAAGGAAAGACAGAGGGAGTAAGAACCAACTACGGCGACCGTAGCGTGGATTTACATGGAGTAATGACATTAAAGTATTAAAACCATACACATCTAACATCAATCATGATATGTATATATCAATCAACCATAATATCCATATTCACCCTATAGTACACATATATCCCATACTATATGTGTTCTATAGTGTGCATACTTATACATCACATATTATCCATATTCACCCTATAGTACACATACATCCCATACTATATGTGTTCTATAGTGTGCATATTTATTTATCACATATTATCCATATTCACCCTATAGTACACATACATCCCATACTATATGTGTTCTATAGTGTGCATATCTTATTCGTCCAAATATACTCATTTCTCATCATTCATATTCACCCTATAGGATATATATCCTATGGCATGCATATGATTTTCATTCCGAGTATACACTTTTCACATCCTTCACATTCCGTAGTAATTTACCCTTGATCTCGTTCCACAATTCTGCACCGCACAAATAATCCCCATACCACATCGGGCAGGTCGAGTAAATCCTCATACCCCATCGGGCAGGTTGAGTTTCCACATTACACTCACATCCATGTCATACACAATCAACACAAGGCATCTCATTATCTTATCACCATAGATAACATACAACATCTTCATTGTCAGAAACATACCTTTATCCATTTTAACACATTCACAGCTCATCACACATTCATTGTTACAACACACCCATACATGTTTATAACAATCAACTACTCACAACATACTCATTTTAATAAACATACTCATTCCATTTTAACACATTCACAACTCATCACACATTCATTGTTACAATACACCCATACATGTTTATAACAATCAACCACTTACAACATACTCATTTATGCTTATGACCATAAATATCTCACACACCATCATTATCATACAACATAACCATTATCATAAACAAACCACGCATAACATATTCTTCATCATACACACATTAACGTTAGAACCATCTTTAATGACGGTGCATTACCATAAATGAGCATATAGAGTTTTATTCAAATAAACGGTTTTCCCCACACATATATCTCCACTTTTATGGCTAATACATCCTCATGTAAGATAAAGACTCTCACATGGATCACAAACTCCCAAGAGAGTTTCTATCCGTTAATATGCTCCGATTCTTGAGGGAAATCGGAGATGACGACTCTAATGAAATAATCTAAGACCACAATGGTTTCTCCCTCACCATAGGTTGCGTAAGCTCCGTTGCTCTGCAAAAGAGTCACATCTCCCTTCATCTCCTCCAACCTCCATTGTTGCTTTTTCACCTCCAAGCTTTTCCAAATGTGTTACCATGAAGCAAGAGGAAGGTTTTAATGAGTTTTGAGGCTTAGTGGAGGAAAAAATGGTCCATTTGGGTGGAGCCACCGTTGGGAGAGAAAGGGGAAGAAAGGAAATGAAGATTAGGGTTTCTAGGTCCCCTTTTTCACTTTTATAGTCACAGTGATGAGTGTAATTGATTACCATATGGTGTAATCGATTACATCAGTTAAAACTTTAAAATACAAACTCAACGACTCGATGTAATCGATTACCAAAAATGTTGTAATTGATTACAATGTGAAAATGCACATATCTGATGCTTTTAATATGTTGTAATCGATTACGAGTATAGTGTAATTGATTACATCATGTAAAATACACAGATCTGATTAGTTTATCAGCATGTCATCGATTACCAGGATTGTGTAATCGATTACATAGTTTCAGAGTGCCCAAAATTCCATTTCTCACCCGGGCGAGACAACTCTCTCTCAGGCGAGACTTCCAGGACTGATACTATAATTTTAAAGATTAAAATTCGGGGTGTTACAAAGCTCCCTAAGCTCCCCAAAAATGAGTCCCCCTCATGTCACCTGTTTATATGCAATGGGATTATCAATGACAAGTGCACAAACACAAAAAGGAGTAAGTCATTAATTCAATAAACTTCATTATAAGATAATCCACATTAGAAAAGGGTTAGTAAACCATTTTTGAAATTCATTTTGCTTTGCTGCATAACTTGAGCCAAAGTCGCTACACCCCTTAGGGTTAGCTAAAAGCAGATTCTCATTTCTCTTAAAAGAAAACTTGCTACATATACTCGAGCCGGAGTTTTGCTTATATACTCAAGCCAGAGTTTCGCTTATATACTCAAGCCAGAGTTTTGCTTATATACTCAAGCCAGAGTTTTGCTTATATACTCAAGCCAGAGTTTTGCTTATATACTCAAGCCAGAGTTTTGCTTATATACTCAAGCTAGAGTCGCTAACCATTCATGGTCGGCTAAAAATATATTTCCTTTTCATTGATTTTACCATAAATCATTTCCCGTAAATCCACGCCTACATTAGTATAAACACACCCATATATGTTTATACTAAATACGTGAATCACAACTCAACCATTTCATAACCAGAAAATACACACATTTTCCATTTCAAATGCACAAACAAAGACTTATCCTTACCTCGGTGAGTGTTGGGTTTGGTTCCTGGTAACTCCACAAGTTCCACCGACACCGCCGCCAACTTTAGGATCTTTCCTCATTCCCACCATATAACACAATGTTTGTCATTTACTCCAATAACATATAAATAACTTATATAACATCATTTAACCACATAAGATATTTATCATATTTTCAAGGTTTCATAACTATTTTCATCATAAGTTTACAACCCTCTAACACATACATATTCATCTAATATTTCATCATTAGAAAGTAAACTCATCTTTTACCTCTAGCATTTTACTCATTTTCCCCTTTTACCACATTTTCACTTTAGGGTTTTGGGGTTTTTATGAATCAACCCACAAACTCTTTCCATTTTCGACATACTAACTCTAAACCAAGAGTTTACAAGAGAAAAACTGTAACAACCCAAATTCTACCCTTGAAAATTTTTCATTTATTTTAATCCTTTCTTACATACAGTCGTCGCCTTCATTAAAAACTGTCAAATATCTCTCTTTGAAAATACTCTTTACCCTATCATATTATCATACAAATTTATGTTGCGGAAAAACATAATTCATTCAGATAGCATTTACCACATACATCCAGTTATGGGTTTTCCAGGGTTATAACGTCCATAAATACATGTCACTATATTATCCTAATCAGATTACATTTATCCCAAAATACTATCAAATCAACTACAATGTCAAATAACAATAAAGACAATCGAGTCAATAAACACAAAAGCTTCCTAATTGAGCTTCATCCTCAAAATCCTTCATTTACCTAGAATGGGATTATCAAAAACAACACACAAAACAAAAGGGAGTAAGTCATTAGTTCAAAACTAACATCACATGATAACCGACATTCAAATACAATTAAGCTTTAATATAATTCGTAAACACACATACGGAATTGTAAACATTCAAATCATCTTCCTTTAATTTCCACTTTACTCATATTCATCCAATAGTATATATATCCCATAATATATATTCTATAGTATGCATATTACGTTCGTTCGAAACATCATCTGTCTCGTTATTCATATCCACCCTATAACATATATATCCCATAATATATATCCTATAGCATGTATATTACTTTCTTTTTCAACATCTTCCTTTTTATCGCTCATATTCACCCTATAGAATATATATCTCATACTATATATCCTATAGCATGCATACAACATTCATGTGATATTCACATCTCTCATCATTCATATTCACCCTATAGAATATATATCTCATACTATATATCCTATAGCATGCATACAACATTCATTACTGCGAGTCATATTTCCATTGGTATTCCCCCAATAATATTGATTTCCTTTGAGTCATATTTCCATTGGTACTCCCCCAATAATATTGATTTCATTTGAGTCATATTTCCATTGGTGCTCCCCCAATAATATTGATTGCATTTGAGTCATATTTCCATTGGTACTCTCCCAATTATATTGATTGCATTTGAGTCATATTTCCATTGGTACTCCCCCAATAATATTGATTTCATTTGAGTCAAATTTCCATTGGTACTCCCCCAATAATATTGATTTCATTTGAGTCAAATTTCCATTAGTACTCCCCCAATAATATTGATTTCATTTGAGTCATATTTCCATTGGTACGCCCCCAATAATATTAATTGCATTTGAGTCATATTTTCATTGGTACTCCCCCAATAATATTGATTTCATTTGAGTCATATTTCCATTGGTACTCCCCCAATAATATTGATTTCATTTGAGTCATATTTCCATTGGTGCTCCCCCAATAATATTGATTGCATTTGAGTCATATTTCCATTGGTACTCCCCCAATTATATTGATTGCATTTGAGTCATATTTCCATTGGCACTCCCCCAATAATATTGATTTCATTTGAGTCAAATTTCCATTAGTACTCCCCCAATAATATTGATTTCATTTGAGTCATATTTCCATTGGTACTCCCCCAATAATATTGATTTCATTTGAGTCATATTTCCATTGGTACTCCCCCAATAATATTGATTTCATTTGAGTCATATTTCCATTGGTACTCCCCCAATAATATTGATTTCATTTGAGTCATATTTCCATTTGTACTCCCCCAATAATATTCATTTCATTTGAGTCATATTTCCAATGGTACTCCCCCAATAATATTGATTTCATTTTCCATAACAGAAAAGTCACGCATTTTCGAACATAATGCATAAATTATGTATGTATCATTTTAAACCATTACCTCTTTCACATACCTCATTCATATCAGCAAGTATGATTTAGAGACACTTATCCCTTACCTCGGTGAGCGTTGGGGATCGGTTCCGAGTAACTTTAAAAGTCTCCTCCACGATTTCACCAATAACAACAATGTCAGTCATTTATTCAAAATAACACATAAATAACTCGTATTTTATCATCAAATACACGAGGAATTCATATATATTCAATATTTCCAAAATTACTTCAATACAAGTTTCTAAATATTAAAACATACATTTTTATCTCATACATCAACATTCAAGTACAAACTCATCATCCACATCTAACATTTCATCTCTTTCTCTTTATACCCATATTCTCATTTTGGGTTTTTTTGGGGTTTTTTTGGGGTTTTCATGAATAACCCACAAAACCTTTCGCTCAAGTGAGTTCCCAACAGGCTTCCTCTCGCTCAAGTGAGTGATTCTCGCTCTGGCGAGAATCTCACAGTGTCAACAGCCCTAGTTTGCCATTTCTCGCCCAGGCGAGGCAACTCTCGCCCAGGCGAGAATCTTCCAGTATAGCCCACGATTTCAACCTCCCAGGTGATCCTTTCTCACTCAGGCGAGAATCTCTCGCTCAGGCGAGACTTCCAAGACTGATACTATAATTTTAAAGACTAAAATTCGGGGTGTTACAAAAAACCACATAAAACGAACCATAACTCAAAAGGATGAGTTTCCATGGTTTCCTTCATTTTGAGAAGAGATCCAACATACCCAAAATAGGTTTTAAAAAGAAAAAGAGAGTTTGAATCAAGAGTTTTACCTCTTGAAACTCTTAGATGAGTATCCAAGCTTCTTGTCCTTGAAAAAACTCTCTTCTCTCCCCCTTCTTCTTTTCTAAACCCTAGGTTGTGTTTGGGGGTTTCTCATTTAATACAACTCGTCGGTTTCTCGCTTAAGCGAGACCTTTCTCACTCAAGCAAGAAAATCCCGCCTATTTTAAAAATTTAGATCTGACCCTCTCGCTCAAGCGAGAATCTCACAGTCTCAACAATCCCAAAATACCATTTCTCGCCCAGGCGAGACAATTCTCGCTCAGGCGAGAATCCTCCAGTATAATCCAGGATTTCAACCTCCCAGATGAACCTTTCTCGCCCAGGCGAGACTCCCTCGCTCAAGCGAGAATCCCTGGACTAATACTATAATTTTAAAGACTCAAATTTAGGGTGTTACAATCCTCCCCCTCTTATAAAAATTTTCGTCCCCGAAAATTAAACATACCTCGATTCAAACAAATGAGGGTAATCCTCCCTCATATCACGTTCCACCTCCCAAGTAGCATCCCCTTCGTCTACTTGGCTCCACAAAACTTTCACCAAAGGAATCTCTTTGCCTCTCAATCTTTTGACACTAGTATCCATGATTTTCACAGGCAACGTCGCAAAAGTCAAGTTATCCTTCAACTCTATCTGGTCCGACTCAACCACATGAGATGGATCCCCAACATATTTCCTCAACTGAGACACATGAAACACACTGTGGAGATTCGACAACAACGGAGGTAAAGCAATACGATACGCTACCGGCCTAATCCTCTTCAGTATTTGATACGGCCCAATAAATCGCGGAGTCAGCTTACGAGACTTCAACACTCTACCTATTCCGGTAGTCGGGACTAATCTCATGAAAACATGATCTCCCTCGTTAAACTCAAGAGGTTTCCGCCTCTTATCGTAATAGCTTTTCTACCGACTCTGGGCGATCCTCATATTCTCCCGGATTTTCTTGATCTTCTCCGTCGTCTCTTGGACTAGCTCGGGTCCCAAAATCAAGTTCTCCCTAGTTTCAAACCAACTCACTAGTGTTCGACACTTCCTACCATACAACACCTCATAAGGTGCCATTCCAATTCTCGAATGGAAGCTATTGTTGTAGGTAAATTCAATCAGAGGCAACATGTCATCCCAACTCCCCGGTTGTTCCAAGACACAAGCCCTTAAGAGATCCTCCAATGACTGTATTGTCTTTCCGATTGACCGTCCGTTTGTGGATGGTAAGCTGAACTCAACTTCAACTTAGTTCCCAGTGCGGACTGTAAACTAGTCCAAAAGTTGGAAGTAAAACGAGGATCCCTATCAGATATAATGCTCGACGGTATCCCATGCAAACGAACTATTTCCCGGATATACAATTCCGCCAATCGCTCCAAAGAGTACTTCATGGTCATAGGCAGAAAGTGTGCATATTTAGTTAACCGATCCACTATCACCCATATCGAATCATAGCCTTTATGAGTCCTTGGAAAACCCGATACAAAATCCATGGAGATACTATCCCACTTTCAAACAGGAATTTCTAGGGATTGCATTTCTCCCGCTGGTCATTGATGCTCAATCTTGGCTTTCTCACAGACAAGACAACTCGAGACATACAAAGCCACATCCCTTTTCAACCCAGACCACCAAAATTACTTTTTCAAATCTTGGTACATCTTTGTAATCCCCAGGTGAAAACTCATTTTACTCTTGTGTGACTCCTCTAAAATACTCTTTCGCAATTCCACATTACGAGGCACACAAACTCTCCCTTTGCAATGCAACAGTCCACTAGGGTCCGATGCGAAATCAGTTTCCTTACCACTTAGCATCAAATCACGTTTATCCATTAGCTCAATATCCTCCACTTGCATTACCCGAATTTGATCGAACAGTTCATTTGTGACTTTAAGCATCCCTAGAATCATACTTTCAGGTTTTATCTGAACTTCCAAGTTCATATCCCTGAAATCTTTAATCAGTTTCCCTTCTCGAACCATCAACGCCGACATATGTAAAGATTTCCGACTTAGAGCATCGCCCACCACATTGGCCCTTCCCGGATGGTACTGCAGCCCAAAATCATAATCCTTAAAGAATTCCATCCACAGTCTCTGTCTCATATTCAATTCCTTTTGATCAAATAGGTACTTCAAACTCTTGTGGTCGTTGTATACCTCAAATCTCACGCCATAAAGGTGGTGTCTCCAGATTTTTAAGGCAAAAGACCACTACATCTAATTCCATGTCATGGGTAGGGTAGTTTTGCTCGTGCGTCCTCAATTTTCGAGAAGCATAGGAAACAACCTTCCCTTCTTGCATCAACACGCAACCCAAACCTTGCTTGGATGCATCACAATAAACACTGAAATCCCGATCAGTACAAGGAAGAACCAAAACTGGCGCCGTAGTCAACCTTCGTTTCAACTCTTGAAAACTTTCTTCACATCGAAGCGTCCACACAAACAGTTCCCCCTTCCTAGTGAGTTTTGTCAATGGTAGAGCCAACTTCGAAAACCCCCCAATGAATTTCCAATAATACCCAGCCAAACCTAGAAAGCTCCTGATCTCAGTGTCTGACTTGGGTACCGCACATTCCATCACCGCTTCAACCTTTGAAGGATCTACTATCACTCCTTCCTTGGATATCACATGTCCAAGAAAGTTTACTGATTCCAACCAGAAATCACATTTTGACAGCTTCGCATACAACCGATTCTTACTAAGAAGTTCTAGCACAACCCTTAAGTGCTCAGCATGCTCCTCTCGGCTTTTGGAGTAAACCAAAATGTCATTAATAAATACCACTACGAATGAATCCAAATACGGATGAAAAATTTGATTCATGTAGTCAGTAAATATTGTTGGGGCATTCGTTACACCAAAAGGCATGACCAAGTATTAAAAATGTCCATACCTTGTCCTAAAAGCAGTTTTAGGAATGTCTTCCAACTTCACATGAAGTTGGTGGTATCCTGACTAAAGATCAATCTTTGAAAACACTACCGCCCCTCTCAACTGATCCATCAAGTCATCAATCCGAGGCAATGGGTACTTGTTCTTAATAGTAACCTTGTTCAACTGCTGGTAGTCAGTACACAACCGCATACTACCATCCTTCTTCTTAACCAACAAAACAGGTGCACCCCACGACGAGACACTAGGACGAATAAAGTTCTTGGCCAATAAGTCCTCAACCTGCTTTTTCTACTCAGTCAATTCTAACGGTGCCATCCTATAAGGAGCTATAGAGATGGGTCCCGTTCAAAGTACTGAATCAATAGAGAATTCCACTTCTCTTACTGGAGGTAACTCTGGAATATCACCAGGAAATACCTCAGGAAACTCACGAACTATCGGAATATCCTCAACCTTAGGTTTCTCAATACCCTCCAAGGATGCCAACAACATAAACACAGCTCCTCCCTCCTTACATGAAGTCCTGACTTCCTTTGCCGATAAAGGTTTCATGTTATTAACCTCATCTAGATTCCCGAATACCATGGCCTTTTCGGCACAATTAAGAATTACATGATTCGCCGACAACCAGTCCATCCCTAGAATTAGATCCAACTAGGATAGTGGTAAGCATATTAAATCCACGGTAAAAGTCCTACCATTTACCACTACTGGACATCGAGACACCATTGTCGACACCACCGCAGGCACATCAGTTAGGGTGGATATGACCAAGTCGAAAGGCAACGACTAAGTTTGCAATTTCAGTCTATCCACGCATTCAATAGATACAAAGGAGTGTGTCGCTCCCGAATCAAACAATAATAAAAGAGGAAAACCTGTCACCATGCAATTACCTTTAATCAAGCCATCTACACCCGACGCTTCTGCCCCACTCATGGTGAATACTCTGCCAGTAGTTCGAGGTCGTTCCGCACTCACAACATTCACACTCTACTGTAGCTTAGGATAATACCTTCTAACATGCCCAACCTCCTTGTAGTTAAAAAAGGTAAGCGTCGTCCCAGGGCATAAGTCACCGATATGAGTTCGGCCTCATTTGCCGCACAAAGATGGAGAGTTCAAACGTGACCCTCCAGCATTAGTATGAGTCTTCGGCCCATGCGAAGTATGACCCAGACTACTCGTTGGAGGAGAGTAAGGCTTCCGTTCCTCTTAAAACACCTTGCCTTTCCCTTTTCCGTGTGAGAAGTTCCGTTGAGGGCCATAGTGTCGTGGAGGGTTCTCTTTTCTAGCAGCAGCGTCCCTCATCCGCACATTATCCTCAGACATCCTACACTTGTTCACTAGTGTAGGAAAATCAGAAATTTCTTCGTGACCAAATGTCACTCTGAGCTCGGGCCTCAACCCCATCTCAAACTTCACACTTTTGGACCTCCCGTCCAACTCTAGTTCAGCATAAGGGCAATATCGGATCAATTCTTCAAATTTGGCCGAGTACTACCCCACCGACATGTTTCCTTGCTCTAATTGCAAGAATTCCATCTCCTTCTTTCTTTTCAGGTCTGCAGGAAAATATTTCTAGAGGAATTTCCTCTTGAAAGCTCCCCATGTGATGATTTGCCCTTCGATCTCCATCTGCCTCTGGGTCATTTCCCACCATTAGTATCCACTAGGTAACATATCCGAAGGGGTAGTGGATTATATTTGTGACTACACTTAGGTAAATAAAATTAGGGTGTTACAGACTCTCCTATATAAGATAAGATTGAGTCCACTTATATATAGTCAATGGAGTAAAAGGTATTAGTGGGGTCCAAATCAAAAGCTTACAACTTGGAATATGGTGAAGTTGATAATGAATTTATGACATTAAAGCTAACACATCATTATCATTATAGATAATAATGACTTTATGAAATAATTTATCAATATGTATATTTTTAGAAATAATTTATTTTTATAATGCATCTAAAATATTAATGTTTAATATTTTATCGGCCAAGTAATTATTCAAACCGCTTTTGTATGGATAAATTTCAATGTTATTAATACCGTATTGGTCATCAAACCGGTAGGAATACTGATACAGTGATATGGTGGTTTAACCGGTGGTTCACTAATTAAACCGCATACCGGTAAAGTTAGATATACTATATAATATATTAACATTAATATTAAAAATTAATAAAAAACAATAATTATTTTTATTTTCATTAAAAAATTAATTTTAAATAAAAATCGATTGGTATGACCGGTATGTTTCAATTGAAAACCGGTCAGTATGACTGTAACACCCCAAATTTTAATCTTTAAAAATATAGTATCAGTCCTGGAAGCCTCGCTTGATCGAGAGATTCTCGCCTGAGCTAAAAAGGATCACCTGGGAGGGTGAAATCCTGGACTATACTGGAGGATTCTCGCCTCGGCGAGAAATGGCAATTTTGGGCTGTTGACACAGTGTAATCGATTACACACTGCTGGTAATCGATTACATGCTGATAAACTAATCAGACACAATGTAATCGATTACACCATGTTGGTAATCGATTACATAGTGTTAATGTAATCGATTACACACTTCTGGTAATCGATTACATCGTATTAATGTAATCGATTACACCATGTTGGTAATCGATTACATAGCGACGATGCCTCTATAATTTACACAGTGTAATCGATTACACTATACTTGTAATCGATTACACTTATCGTAGTGTCTATAAAATAGAAACCCAAAACACATTTTAGGGTTAGAACTTCGAAGAGAAGAGAGAGAGGAGAGCTTTTCAAGAGCAAGGAGCCTTAGGACTCATCTTGGAGCTTGAGAAGAGGTAAACCTCTTGTTACTAACTCTTCTTCTTCCTCTATAACTTGTTTTGGGTATGTTGGATTTATTTTCAAAACATGAGAAACCATGGAAACTCATTCTTTAGAGTTATGGTTCATTTTATGTTGTTTTTATCTTGTAAACTCTTGGTTTAGAGATAGTATCTCAAGAATGGAAAGGGTTGTGGGTTGATTCATGAAAACCCCAAAAACCCCAAAAGTGAAAATGTGGTAAAAGGAGAGAATGAGTAAAATGTTAGAGGTAGAAGATGAGTTTACCCCCAAATATTGAAATATGAGATGTTATGCATGTTTTAGATGGTTGAATATTGATGATGAATATTTTGTATGATTAAATGATGCAATATAAGTTGTTTATGTGATATTTGGAATAAATGACTAACATTGTGTTATGTGGTGGGATGAAGAGAGATCCTAAGGTTGGAGGCGGTGTCGGTGGAACCAAACCCAACACTCATCGAGGTAAGGATAAGTCTTTAATTGAGCATTTGGAATCGAAAATGTGAGTTTTCTGATTATGCAATGATTGATACGTAAAGTACGCATTTGATATAAACATACATGGGTGTGTTTACATTAAAGCAGGCGTAGATTTACGGAAAGGAAAGTATGTGGTACTTTCTGGTTATGCGATGATTGAGTGTAAATCACGTATTTAGTATAAACATATATGGGTGTGTTTATACTAATGTGGGCGTGGATTTACCGGAAATGATTTATGGTGAAACGAATGAAAAAGAAGTACATTTTTAGCCGACCATGAATGGTTAGACGACTCTGGCTTGAGTATAGAAGCATACACTCTGGCTTGAGTATAGAAGCATACACTCTGGCTTGAGTATAGAAGCATACACTCTGGCTTGAGTATAGAAGCATACACTCTGGCTTGAGTATAGAAGCATGAAAATGATTTATGAGGAGATCGATGAAAGGAAAATATGTTTTAGCCGACCATGAATGGTTAGCGACTCTGGCTTGAGTATAGAAGCATACACTCTGGCTTGAGTATAGAAGCATACACTCTGGCTTGAGTATAGAAGCATACACTCTGGCTTAAGTATAGAAGCATACACTCTGGCTTGAGTATAGAAGCATACACTCTGGCTTGAGTATAGAAGCATGAAAATGATTTATGAGGAGATCGATGAAAGGAAAATATGTTTTAGCCGACCATGAATGGTTAGCGACTCTGGCTTGAGTATAGAAGCGTAAACTCTGGCTTGAGTATATAAGCGTGATTTGTTTTAAGAGAAACGAGATTCTGCTTTTAGCTAACCCTGAGGGGTGTAGCGACTTTGGCTCAAGTTATGCAGCAAGACAAAATGAATTTCGAAAATGGTTTACTAACCCTTTTTCTAATGTGGATTATCTTATAATGACGTTTACTGAATTAACGACTTACTCCTTTGTGTGTTTTGTACTTTTGTCATTGATAATCCCATTGCAGGTAAATAGACGAATGGAGTATGCTAGTTCGGGAGCTTTAGGAGCTTTAGACGTTGGATTCACTATTTGCGTTTTTGTACTTTAAATGACTACTTGTGGATTTGAATGATTGTAACCATGGCTGACATTTATTTGGGTATTCGTAACCATGGGTATTGTTATATTTGGAGTATTATAACTTTTGGGCTCTTAGTACCCAATGGGAATAATAATGAATGAATTATGTTTTTCCGCAATTTAAATTATATGATAATATAATAGGTGTAAAGAGTATTTTTAAGGAATGATTCCTGAAGGTTTTAAGTAAGATGATGAATGTATGTAAGAGGGAATTAAAATGAATGAAAAAAATTTCAAGGGTAGAAATCGGGTCGTTACAATGACCGGTTTTTACCGATTTTGACATGTTTTTACCGGTATAATTGCATGATGGTATAATTATTGTATCGTATCGGTATTGAGATCGGTTCACCGATTTACCGGTTCAACCGACCGACACGAAACGATTTTAATAACTATGATAAATTCTGTAGAAAAATATATTATTTTGAAAAACATAGAAACAGAAAGATGTTTATGTCATATGCTTAAATTCCTAATGCCTGCTTAACTATTTTGTTTGGATTATTCAAGCAGAGCATTCCTAGGAAATGTTAAAATTTGACTTTTCCCATCAGAATTAGGGATGGCAATGGGTCTGAACGGGTCCGGGTAGTGTACTACCTGGATTCGTCCCGTTGCTTCATTTTTGGACACAGACTCGCCCCGGACCTGTGCTAATACCTGCTGGGTATACTACCTGCGGGTCCTTGGATACCTAACGGATCCATGGGTACCCATAAATTAAAAAATATTAAAAATAATTACAAGTAATTTATGCAATTGTGTATTTGTTTACTATGATCTTATGTGTTATTTAAACAATCAACAAGAGAAAAAATTATAAAACAAACATTAAAATTTCATTTAGTAAGAACTCTTAAATTAACATAACATTCATCATACATATGAATTAACAACATAATATCCTTCCTTAACAATATAACATTACAATTTAACAACATAACAATCACATTTATAATTATGAATTAATATGATATTACGATATATATTAACATGATATTACAATTATGGATCAATATGATATTACGATATAGATTAACATGATATATATATATAAAGATTTAGGAAGAAATAGCGAATCCGGGTACGCACGAGTATGTATACCTCATTACGCAGACCCAGACCCATCTAACAACCGGTCTTAAATTTGCGGGTCTTAATTACCCACGGCGAGACCCGACCCATTGTGGGTAATATTTGTGGGTACCCGCAAATCCGGGTACCCATTACCATCCCAAATGAGAATCAATCATTTTCTATGCAGAGAAAATAGTACTAAAACATAGTTCTAATTTATTATTATATATCAGTGAGGTTTTATCATATTTACCGAATGTATATAAAGGTTAAAAATAAATAAATTAGTTATACGGGAAAATTGTTTATTTAATGCATGTTTCTATTTTTTTCGTAAAAACTTACGTCATTATATATAAATATAATGAATTATATATCTGTTTGAATCTTCTATATGGAAGTTTCCTTTTTTTTATTTAGCATTTAGTTATTACATTTAGCTTAATTAAAGTTTATTACTAATTAAAAGAATCAGTTTATAGCCCATCAAAAAAACAGAATCTGTTTATGTGTAATTTGAATCATTTTTTTCTAACAAAATATTTTTCAGAAAAATTAAATATATTTGAAAATAAAAATTATAATATATAATAAATAAGATTCTAGAACCTATTTAAATTTCAGAAAAAATATAACAATAAAAAAGGCAAAAAGGAGTTAGAAAATTGGTTGTAATCGTAATCCCTTAAAAAGTGTAACAAAATTTAAAAAATAATAATAATCAGATCCATTTTTTTAGGGAATGAGTTACTTGTGCTTTGTTATAATTATGTGATTAGAGAAACATAAGACATACACAGAGAATACATAAAAGGCACAAATCAGAGAAACTCCGAAAAAAGGGAGGGAAGAGTACAAGGATTAATCCAAAAAAGGTTAGTAATCATGTGCATTTTCTATTCTTTCTGCCTTTTAGTTTATTAGCAGTTCTCATATTTCAGCATTCCAAAGTATTCTTTGTTTTTTTTATTTCAAAGATTTAAAAAGCAACCAAGGATAACATTGAGGTTTTTTCGTTTTGTTCTTCAAAGATAAACGAGCCTCCCGTATATTTTTGGAAGCTTAGGAGTTTTATATTTTTGGATTTCAATTATTAGCATTATTTTGTATATGAGTGTTTATTGAATTACTTGAAATATTTTGTAACTATGGATATATGACTTATACGATTGATTGTAATTCCGCATATACGTAGCTATGGATATTTTGGAAACCCATAGCTAAATGTATGCGGTAGACTTTAGGGTTTAATTTAATGAATTATGTTTTTCCGCAATATAAATTATATGGTAATATCTTATGTTAAAAGTGTTTTAACGAGTGATAATTGAGAAATCAAAGTAGTATGATGACTGTATGCATGAAAGGATTAAAATAAAAGAAAAATTTTCAAGGGTAGAATTTGGGTTCTTACACGTAATTCACAATTCAATCATTGCAAGGATAATGTATATCCTCTCGGCTGATTCCACTTATATAACTAAAATATAATAATAACAAAACTTCAAGGTTCAAGGCTGTTAAATTATTTAACAATTAATGGTCCATGTTTTTTTTTTTTTTGAAATTATTAGTCTGAATGAAAGTGCTTAATACATGGTGAGTGATAATTGATGTATTAAACTAGTCACTTCATGGTAGTTTCCATGAAAGTGGAACAATTATTTTTTCAATAACTCCTTCTAAATCCTTATATAAATAGAGCATTTAAGCATTGGAGAATTCATGTCATTCTTTGCTATGTCATTAGTAGAAAGGCAAGCAAAAAACTGAGTTCCTATCATCAAGGAACACATAAAGGAAAGACGGAGAGGTGAGAAGAAAGGCAAGCAGAAAGTGCAGATACCGAAATGGAACTAGGTATTCTTCAATCTTTTTTTAATCACATTTGAATATTATAATGTCAATGTCCTAATTAAAAGGTTATTATGAACCATTAAAAACTCATAAAAGTACTTTAAACTAACAATTTGTATCAGAGCACTAGGTTAGGGACATCATGACATTCCTTGTGTTTATGAAATTGAATCATATGTTCATTAACATATATGAATGGCATTCTTATAAAAGGTCTTTAAAGTAATAAATTAAGTTTCATACAAGAAAACAAAATGAAAAGTTACTATTCAAAGCAAGTTGCAATATAACTTGGCATTTTGCTAATACTCTAATTAATTATGATGTATATATCACCAAAGGTGGATCAGTGCATGTGATTAAGATTATGATGTCATAAGGATAATTAATTGGATTTGTTCATTAATTATAATGCATATCTTGATAACACAAAGGTTGATTATTGCATGTATTTAATGACATTAAAGTTTTAAGCATACTAGTTTGTACTCGTTTATCCAAAGATAACATGCATGTTTAAATAGTATGATTAATTACCCATTTAAGAATAATATTGGACGTCATTAATAAAATTTATTCTATTTAAATTTTATCCAAAGATAAATTAAGTGCATTAATAAAAGCATTAAATGTTTACATTATCCATAAAGGTTGAATGAAAGCATTAAAGTGTGAGCATGTCTTATTTTATCTTCATTCAATGCATTCGCCTTAGGCAATGAATGTGTCAAGTTCAACAGACTGAATTATGATGATTGGTCCGAACATATCCAGTTCTCATTGGTGTGGTGGAGTTGGAATTGACCATCATTATAGATAATGTGCCAACCATAACTAAGACTAGCTCAGAGGAAAATAAGACTTTATATGAGGCTTGGGAGTAGTCAAACAGATTGATTCTTAGTTTGATGAAAATATCAATCTCTGACAATGATCAAGGGAATCTCATGACAGAGCTGGCGACCAAGAAGTTAGATTGGTCGCATCTCATTCATGATCATGTAACTAGCATGGCAAATATGGCTGCGAAAATGAATGACATGGGAATGGAGGTGACAAAAGTATTCTTAGTATAGTTCATCATTAACTCCCTTCTTGTTGAGTTTTTCCAATTACAAGTGAACTACAACACCATAAAGGAAAAGAAGAATTTTTAGGAAGTAAAGGCCAAGCTCGTTCAAGAAGAAAAGATGTTAAAGAAAATTAAGAACGACTCCATTCATTTGTCCTTTCAGGAGGCAGCTAGCACCATCAGATTCAAGGCAAACAATAAGAAAAAATGAAAGGGGGAGGAAAAGATCCCTATTAAAGAAGGAAAATTCATAAAGAGATGAAGTGCTTTTTCTGTAAGAAGAATGAACACTATAAGAAGGAATGTCCTAAAAGGAAGAAAAAGTTTGAAAAGAAAGGTAAACATTTTGTTCTCGTTATAGATGAATCATTTCTTGTCGAGGTTCCTAATAATACATGGTGACTAGACTCTAGTGCAACAACTCATGTGTAACATATTATGCAGGGGTTCATTTCAATTTGAACCCAGGAAACTGATAAGTTTCTTTACATGGGGACAAAATGAAGGCACAAGTTCATGGAATTGGAACATACAAAATGATCCTAGATAGTGGAAACTATTTAGATCTATAAAAGTGTCTTTATGTTCTTGCATGTGCCATAAACTTGGTTTTTGTTGCTAGACTAGATTGTATAGGATTTAATTTCAAGATTGAGCATTCTACTTTTAATTTGTATAAACATTCGTACTATTCGGTTATGGTACATTAATGAATGGTTAATATTGCTTCAATCTTGATTTTAAATTTAAGAAATCTATATTTAACGTTGAACATGATGTTCGTAGCAAGCTTAAAGATTTTGATAAGAATTCTACTTACTCGTGGCATAAAAGATTATGCCATATATCCAAATAAAAGATTTTACCTCTTTTGGATTTTTGCGATTGAGATATTTGTTTTGATTGCATTAAAGGAAAGAAAACTAAACATCTATCAAAGAACTCAACCACAAGAAGTAGCAAACTTCTTGAATTGATACACACAAATATTTGTGGTCCTTTTGATGTTCCATCTTTGGATGATGAAACATATTTCATAACTTTTATAGATGATTACTCAAGTTGTCGTTATCAATATTTGTTGCATGAAAAATGTAACGACCCAAATTCTACCCTTGAAAATTTTTCATTTATTTTAATCCTTTCTTACATACAGTCGTCACCTTCATTAAAAACTCTCAAGTATCTCTCTTTGAAAATACACTTTACCCTATTATATTATCATACAAATTTATGTTGCGGAAAAACATAATTCATTCAGATAGTCTTTATCACATACGTCCAATTATGGGTTTTCCAGAGTTATAACGTCCATAACTACATGTCACCATATTATCCTAATCAGATTACATTTATCCCAAAATACTATCAAATCAACTACAATATCAAATAGCAATAAAGACAATCGAGTAAATAAACACAAAAGCTTCCAAATTGAGCTTCATCCTCAAAATCCTTCATTTACCTACAATGGGATTATCATAAACAACACACAAAACAAAAGGGAGTAAGTCATTAGTTCAAAACTAACATCACACGATAATCCACATTTCGAATACAATTAAGCATTGATACAAATCATAACCACAAATAAATAAATGTAAACGTTCATATATTCTTTCTTTCATTTCAACGTTATTCATATTCGTCCTATAGTATATATATATCCCATAATATATATTCTATAGCACGCCTACTACGTTCCTTCGAAACCTCATACTTCTCATCATTCATATCCACCCTATAGAATATATATCCCATACAATATACTCTATAGAATGCATACGACTTTCATTGTGACATTCTCAGTTCTCATCCTTCATATTCACCTTATAGAATATATATCTCATACTATATATCCTATAACATGCATATGACTTTCATTGTTCACATCTTCCACTTTATCATCCATATTCACCCTATAGAATATATATCTCATACTATATATCCTATAGCATGCATATTCGTTTATCTCAAATCTTTTTGTCTCATTGCTTATTCTCGCCATCAGGCTTACTCTTTACCACATCTGGTTCTACCACATCGGGTAGGTAATTTCTCAATGATCCACTACCATTTCGGGTAGGCAATTTCCCTTAATGATCCACTACCACTTCGGGTAGGCAATTTCCCTTAATGATCCACTACCACTTCGGGTAGGTCATATACAATACCACATAGGGCAAGTCATACACAATACCACATAGGGCAAGTCAGACACAATACCACATAGGGCAAGTCATACACAATACCACATAGGGCAAGTCATACGCAATACTACATAGGGCAAGTCATACACAATACCACATAGGGCAAGTCATACGCAATACCACATAGGGCAAGTCATACACAATACCACATAGGGCAAGTCATACGCAATACCACATAGGGCAAGTCATACGCAATACCACATAGGGCAAGTCATACGCAATACCACATAGGGCAAGTCATACACAATACCACATAGGGCAAGTCATACGCAATACCACATAGGGCAAGTCATACGCAATACCACATAGGGCAAGTCATACACAATACCACATAGGGCAAGTCATACACAATACTTCACTACCATTCCCGGTAGGATAACAATAACAGTCCACTACCACTCCGGGTAGGACACCATAACAGTCCGCTACCACTCCGGGTAGGACACAATAAACAGTTCACTACCACTCCGGGTAGGACACGATAAATAGTTCACTACCACTCCGGGTAGGACACAATGATAAACCACTACCTCCTCGGGTAGGGTAACAACCATAAACTTACCAACACGTTACCTCTTTCACATACCTCATTCACATTAGTGAGTATGAATTAGAGCCACTTATCCCTTACCTTGGTGAGCGTTGGGGATCGGTTCCGAGTAACTTTAAAAGTCTCCTCCGCGATTTCCTCCAACCTTAGGATCTTTCCTCATTTCCACCAATAACAACAATGTTAGTCATTTATTCCAAATATCACATAAACAACTTACTTTGCATCATTTAATCATACAAAATATTCATCATCAATATTCAACCATCTAAACCATGCATAACATCTCATATTTCAATATTTCCAAAACTACTTCAATACAAGTTTCTAAATATCAAAGCATACATGTTCATCTCATATAACAACATCAAAGCACTACTCATTATCCACATCTAACATTTCATCTCTTTCTCTTTATACTCGTATTCTCATTTTGGGGGGTTTTTGGGGGTTTTTCATGAATAACCCATAAAACTTTCCATTCATCAAATAACAACTCTAAACCAAGAGTTTACAAGATAAAAACAACATAAAACGAACCATAACTCTAAAGGATGAGTTTCCATGGTTTCTCATGTTTTGAAAATAAATCCAACATACCCAAAACAAGTTAGAGAGGAAGAAGAAGAGTTAGTAACAAGAGGTTTACCTCTTCTCAAGCTCCAAGATGAGTCCTAAGGCTCCTTGCTCTTGAAAATCTCTCATTTCTCTCTTCTCTTCGAAGTTCTAACCCAAAAATGTGTTTTGGGTTTCTATTTTATAGACACTGCGATAAGTGTAATCGATTACAAGTATAGTGTAATCGATTACACTGTGTAAATTATAGGGCATCGTCGCTATGTAATCGATTACCAACATGGTGTAATCCATTACATTAATACGATGTAATCGATTACCATAAGTGTGTAATCGATTACACATTGTAAAATCGTCGCGATGTAATCGATTACCAACATGGTGTAATCGATTACCAACATGGTGTAATTGATTACATTGTGTCAAATGTACATATCTGATGCTTTTAATACGATGTAATCGATTACCAGGAGTGTGTAATCGATTACCAGGAGTGTGTAATCGATTACCAGGAGTGTGTAATCGATTACCAGGAGTGTGTAATCGATTACAATGTGTCAGATGCACAGGTCTGATTAGTTTATCAGCATGTAATCGATTACCAGCAGTGTGTAATCGATTACACTGTGTCAACAGCCCAAAATTGTCATTTCTCGCCCAGGCGAGACAACTCTCGCTCAGGCGAGAATCCTCCAGTATAGTCCAGGATTTCACCCACCCAGGTGATCCTTTCTCACTCAGGCAAGAATCTCTCGATCAAGCGAGGCTTCCAGGACTGATACTATAATTTTAAAGATTAAAATTTAGGGTGTTACAATCCTCCCCCTCTTATAAGAATTTTCGTCCCCGAAAATTAAACATACCTCAGATAATAAAATCATCACCTAGACCTTAGGCACAAGAATATTCAACCAAAATCACAATTCGATTCTCTAATCCATTAAGATTACTTAATCAGTCACTAAGGGCATACACCACTAAACCATGATATCACCAAACCAATTCATGAACTAACTCTTCAATGTCCAAATGTTAAGATCTCAGCCTTTAATAACTCGAGTGCCATGGGAACTAATCCATAATTCAGACTAAAGATTTTTCCTATATCCATCAAGAACCATAGATCTCTAGCACCTATCCATCTATCAATCCTAACATACGTTAAGAATCCCGATAACACTCTCGAACTTCAGCGAATGTGGAATTCCTGATCTCATATCTATCTAAATGCATCTTTTAACATTCATCATACACTAGCTAGTTTCATCTCCACTCGAGACTCTAGCACAATTTCATTTTACTGGATCCACAAAATACTTACACAATAGAATTCTTAGTGTCTCATCCATTGTACACAATCAAACTATCCAGTAATTGTCTAATTACATAAAATATTTCTACTATCAAATCTTATCGTCTAAAGAAATTACCGATTTCTAGCCTCCACTGAAACCATAAAACCATTGATTCACACCAAAACTAGGTATTCTGTTACCAATCGGCAAGCACAAGTCGACCAACATTCAAACCTACAACTTGCGTTTGGTTTGGTCACCCCAATTCCGTTAGTAAATATAAACTTATTATCCCACTCGCATTATGTCCAGAAATACATGGGCGTCTTATATCACTAAACTTTTAATAACCTCATACTCATGCTATGTTTCACCCAAAACATTATTTAGCCACATGCTATGTTTCACCCAAAACTGATTTTCTCCAATATGACACTAAATCATTATTTAGCCACATGCTATGTTTCACCCAAAACTGATTTTCGAAAACGGTTTGAATCCACGACTCATGGCAACCACGTCGTGAAACAAGGTTCGCACGCTCATTTCGACACAACCCAAAACTTCTTCTCTCATATGGTTATACCACACCCATACACCGCAATTACTGACGTTCACGAAACAACAACAACTTTTGCCGGTACACATTCAACGCAGACAATTTCGGATCACCACCACTATTTCATGCGTTGCCAATGTCCTACCGCAAAAGAACCGGTCATTCGAGACCAAAAGTTTCACGTCTATTCCATTGCATTCATCACATTGGCGGGGTAAGTAACTTAACTAGCCTCTTTTCTCGACAATCATTATAAGTCTTACCCTTTTGCACCCATATACATATCAATGCAACTAGATCTTAATTCTTCACCTCAACAAGTACACACAGTTAAACATAACACAATTTGCTGATCGCTAGTCCATTTCCAGGATTAAATCCAACTGGGACATCATCGCGCATATCAACACTATAGTAAATGTTCTACCATTTACCCCAACCGTACACTGAGACACTCCCGATCCAAAATAAGTTTTTTTTTTTTGAGGTTCAACATCCCCGCACATAGCTTGGTGTTCAATACCAATATACATTTGTTACGGCGGGTACTCATCTTTAACAAAAAAATAAATTTCATAGACCAGAAGCTTCATACACAAGAATCAAAAATAACTTTTTCATACTTAATCGATTTTGGGGTACCAACCATAGGTCACCTCAAAATGATAATACATCTGATTAGTCAACATCCATGTAAACACATTAGTCGCAAAGACCTTTAGGTAATTTATCCAACCTCTATTTCATTTTCGAAATATGAGTTTCACCTCTTAGCGTGCACATACACACTAAGGCCAACAAAGGGAATTAACCTTTAACAACTCATAAGAGAAAACAAGTATCCCCGACTTAAACATTTTTCTTGTCAGTATACTTATTATAAAAGTCAATCATTAATAGACGAAAGTCCACTTTCCAAGACAAAATAAATAGTTCTTTCAAATCTTAACATCTCGAAATACTAACGAGTTCTTAAATACCCTCTTGTGACATTTACTGAATGAATACCGATCCCTTTTTCGAAGGAGGGTCCTGACTCTCTTAGCCGACACTAGCACCAAACCACTAGCTTGGTCAGAGATCTCGCACAGATCCCTAACCGCCACAACCTTGTCAGCACTATTCAATCACAAACATGATTTGCTGATAATTAGTCCATCCCCAAAATTATATCTAACTGGGATAACGACAAGCAGACTGAATCTACGGTAAATATCACACCATTTACCACAATCGGACACTAGAACATAAACGTCGACACCACCACCAGCACAAAGATTGGGGTCGACGCGACCAAGTCGGAAGTAATGACTCAGTTTACAATTTCAGCCGATTTTCACATTTATCATATATAAGGGAGTGTGTCGCTCTCGAATCAACAACACTAAACAAGGAATACCTGTCACCATGCGTTTAACTCTCGCCGGATCATCAACACCCGATGTCCCTGCGCCACTTGGGGTAACCATCCGACCGTGGTCCCTTGCCTCCCCAGCATGCATGACATTAGGTCTCCGATCCAGCTTGGGACAGAGAGGCTGGACCTGGAGCCACGCTCCGATTCAAATTTCGTAAGTTTTCATTCATGCCCTGAAGCACCTCTAACATCTGTGCCAAGAGATCATCGTACCTTTCAGCCATGCGTACCTGCACTCACGTACTTGTCAGTAGACTAATTTTATAACCAGACAAGCATCACATAAACACACAACCGTCAATGCTAACCAAGCAGTTCAAGCACATAAAGATCACAAAGAAGCATGTAAGGCCATATCCTAGGCCGCAGGATTAACTATGCTCTGATACCATATTGTAACGACCCAAATTCTACCCATGAAATTTTTTCATTTATTTTAATCCTTTCTTACATATAGTCGTCACCTTCATTAAAAACTCTCAAGTATCTCTCTTTGAAAATACTCTTTACCCTATTATATTATCATACAAATTTATGTTGCAGAAAAACATAATTCATTCAGATAGCCTTTATCACATACGTCCAGTTATGGGTTTTCCAGAGTTATAACGTCCATAACTACATGTCACCATATTATCCTAATCAGATTACATTTATCCCAAAATACTATCAAATCAACTACAATATCAAATAGCAATAAAGACAATCGAGTAAATAAACACAAAAGCTTCCTAATTGAGCTTCATCCTCAAAATCCTTCATTTACGTACAATGGGATTATCATAAACAACACACAAAACAAAAGGGAGTAAGTCATTAGTTCAAAACTAACATCACACGATAATCCACATTTCAAATACAATTAAGCATTGATATAAATCATAACCACAAATAAATAAATGTAAACGTTCATATATTCTTTCATTCATTTCCACGTTATTCATATTCGTCCTATAGTATATATATATCCCATAATATATATTCTATAACACGCCTACTACGTTCCTTCGAAACCTCATACTTCTCATCATTCATATCCACCCTATAGAATATATATCCCATACAATATACTATATAGAATGCATACGACTTTCATTGTGACATTCTCAGTTCTCATCCTTCATATTCACCTTATAGAATATATATCCCATACTATATATCCTATAACATGCATATGACTTTCATTGTTCACATCTTCCACTTTATCATCCATATTCACCCTATAGAATATATATCTCATACTATATATCCTATAGCATGCATATTCGTTTATCTCAAATCTTTTTGTCTCATTGCTTATTCTCGCCATCAGGCTTACTCTTTACCACTTCCGGTTCTACCACATCGGGTAGGTAATTTCTCAATGATCCACTACCACTTCGGGTAGGCAATTTCCCTTAATGATCCACTACCACTTCGGGTAGGCAATTTCCCTTAATGATCCACTACCACTTCGGGTAGGTCATATACAATACCACATAGGGCAAGTCATACACAATACCACATAGGGCAAGTCAGACACAATACCACATAGGGCAAGTCATACACAATACCACATAGGGCAAGTCATACGCAATACCACATAGGGCAAGTCATACACAATACCACATAGGGCAAGTCATACACAATACCACATAGGGCAAGTCATACGCAATACCACATAGGGCAAGTCATACACAATACCACATAGGGCAAGTCATACGCAATACCACATAGGGCAAGTCATACGCAATACCACATAGGGCAAGTCATACACAATACCACATAGGGCAAGTCATACACAATACCACATAGGGCAAGTCATACACAATACCACATAGGGCAAGTCATACACAATACCACATAGGGCAAGTCATACACAATACCACATAGGGCAAGTCATACGCAATACCACATAGGGCAAGTCATACACAATACCACATAGGGAAAGTCATACACAATACCACATAGGGCAAGTCATACACAATACTTCACTACCATTCCCGGTAGGATAACAATAATAGTCCACTACCACTCCAGGTAGGACACCATAACAATCCGCTACCACTCCGGGTAGGACACAATAAACAGTTCACTACCACTCCGGGTAGGACACGATAAATAGTTCACTACCACTCCGGGTAGGACACAATGATAAACCACTACCTCCTCGGGTAGGGTAACAACCATAAACTTACAAACACGTTACCTCATTCACATACCTCATTCACATTAGTGAGTATGAATTAGAGCCACTTATCCCTTACCTTGGTGAGCGTTGGGGATCGGTTCCGAGTAACTTTTAAAGTCTCCTCCGCGATTTCCTCCAACCTTAGGATCTTTCCTCATTTCCACCAATAACAACAATGATAGTCATTTATTCCAAATATCACATAAACAACTTACTTTGCATCATTTAATCATACAAAATATTCATCATCAATATTCAACCATCTAAAACATGCATAACATCTCATATTTCAATATTTCCAAAACTACTTCAATACAAGTTTCTAAATATCAAAGCATACATGTTCATCTCATATAACAACATCAAAGCACTACTCATTATCCACATCTAACATTTCATCTCTTTCTCTTTATACTCGTATTCTCATTTTGGGGGGTTTTTGGGGGTTTTTCATGAATAACCCATAAAACTTTCCATTCATCAAATAACAACTCTAAACCAAGAGTTTACAAGATAAAAACAACATAAAACGAACCATAACTCTAAAGGATGAGTTTCCATGGTTTCTCATGTTTTGAAAATAAATCCAACATACCCAAAACAAGTTAGAGAGGAAGAAGAAGAGTTAGTAACAAGAGGTTTACCTCTTCTCAAGCTCCAAGATGAGTCCTAAGTCTCCTTGCTCTTGAAAAGCTCTCATTTCTCTGTTCTCTTCGAAGTTCTAACCCAAAAATGTGTTTTGGGTTTCTATTTTATAGACACTGCGATAAGTGTAATCGATTACAAGTATAGTGTAATCGATTACACTGTGTAAATTATAGGGCATCGTCGCTATGTAATCGATTACCAACATGGTGTAATCGATTACATTAATACGATGTAATCGATTACCATAAGTGTGTAATCGATTACACATTGTAAAATCGTCGCGATGTAATCGATTACCAACATGGTGTAATCGATTACATTGTGTCAAATGTACATATCTGATGCTTTTAATACGATGTAATCGATTACCAGGAGTGTGTAATCGATTACAATGTGTCAGATGCACAGGTCTGATTAGTTTATCAGCATGTAATCGATTACAATGTGTCAGATGCACATTTCTCGCCCAGGCGAGACAACTCTCGCTCAGGCGAGAATCCTCCAGTATAGTCCAGGATTTCACCCACCCAAGTGATCCTTTCTCACTCAGGCAAGAATCTCTCGATCAAGCGAGGCTTCCAGGACTGATACTATAATTTTAAAGATTAAAATTTGGGGTGTTACAAAAAATCTCAATCATTGGATGTCCTAAATGTATTCATTGACAAGGTTGAAAGGCAATTGGAAAAGAATATTAAGGTTGTGAGCTCTGATAGAGGTGGTGAATATTATGGAAAATATAATGAGAATGGACAATGTCCAAGACCATTTCCAAAGTTTCTCAAAAGTCGAGGCATATGTGCTTAGTACACTATGACTTACACGGTGCAAGAAAATGGTGTGGCTGTAAGGTGGAATCGTACTTTAATGTAAATGATTAGATCAATGTTGAATCATTATGATGTACCTTTATTGTTATGGATGTATGCATTAAGGACAGCTTCATATTTGATGAATAGGGTTCCCAATAAGTCAGTTCCTAAAACTCCCTATGAATAATGGACTATTAGGAAAACCAATTTGAGACATCTTCATGTTTTGGGTTTTCTAGCAGAAGAAAATGTGTACAACCCACATGGGGTTGTCCAGCCATTAGGAAGACATACCCACATGTAGATTTTCTTGAGGCCACACATCCTACATAGTCTGAATCCGATTAACCGATCACCTCAAGGTGATCTGATCTTTCATACGTGATCATGTGATCCTTTGTGCCTTGCAAACAACTTAGAACTTTCTTTGCGGCCTTCTAGTGGTCCATTCTGGGGTTACTTTGATATCGACCTATTCCAACTCCAAAATTGATATCCGATCGAGTGCATGTATGAGCATACATTAAACTCTCACCCACTTATGCATAGGGAATAGATTCTATTTCCTTACGAATTAGACTATGCAGGATGCGTGGGCTAAATAAAATCTACATTTAGGTATGTCTTCCTAATGGCTGGACAACGCCATGTGGGTTGTACACCTTTACTTATGTTGGACAACCCCAAATATGGAGATGTCTTAGACTAGGTTTCCTACCAGTCCATAACTCATGGAGTTTTAGGATCTGCCTTACTGGGAGCCCTATTCAATAGATACGCAACGGTCCTTAATGCGTACATCGACAACGATAAAGGTACATCACAATGACTTGACATTGATCTAACCATTTCTATTAAAGTACAATTCCGCCTTTCAACCACACCATTTTGTTGTGGTGTGTAAGGCATAGTGTATTGAGCACATATGCCTCGAATTTCGAGAAACTTTACAAATGGTCCTGAATATTTTCCATTCTCATTTTGCTTTCCATAATATTCACCACCTCTATTAGACCTCACAACATTAACGTTCTTCTCAGGTTGTCTTTCAACCTCGTCAATGAATACCTTTAGGACATCGATTGATTGAGATTTTCCCCGCAACAAATATATTTAACAATAACGTGAGTAATCATCTGTAAAAGTGATAAAATACTTTTCAGCACCCCATGATGGAACATCAAAAGGACCACAGTTATCTGTGTGTATCAATTCAAGAAGTTTGCTACTTCTTGTGGTTGGGTTTTTTGATAGGTGTTAGTTTGATTTCTTTAAGTGCAATCTAAACAAACATTCCAATCGCCAAAATCCAAAAGAGGTAAAATATCACTTTTCGTTAACCTCGTTATTATTTCTTTGGATATATGGCCTAATCTTTTATGTCACAAGTAAGCAGAATTATTATCAAAATCTTTAAGATTGCTATCAAAAATCTTGTTCAAAATTAAATAAGGATTCCTTAAATTTAAAATCAAGACTGAAGCAATATAAACCATTCATTAATGTACCAGAACCGAAATAGTACGAATGTTTATAAAAATTAAAACTAGAATGCCCAATCTTAAAATTGAATCCTATACAATCTAACCTAGCAACAAAAACTAAGTTCGTGGCACATTCAGGAACATAACGACACTTTTCTTGATCTAAATATTTTTCACTATCTAGGATCAATCTACATGTTCCAATTCCATAAACTTGTGCCTTCATTTTGTTCCCCATGTAAAGAAACTTTTCAGTTTCCTGGATTCGGATTGAAAGCAATCCCGCACAATATGTGACACATGAGTTGTTGCACTAGAGTCTAACCATCAAATATTATTAGGAACCTCAATAAGAAATGATTCGTCTATAACGGAAACAAAATGTTTACCTTTCTATTTGAACCATTTCTTCCTTTTAGGACAATCCTTCTTATAGTTCCAATTCTTCTTATAGAAGAAACACATCATCTCTTTATGGATTTCCCTTATTTAATGGGGATATTTTCCTCCCCCTTTCCTTTGTTCCTATTGCTTGTCTTGAATCCACTAGTGCTAACTGGCTCCTGAATGGACAAGTGAATGAAGTCATTCTTAATTTTCTTTAACCTCTCCTCCTCCTAAACGAGTATGGCTTTTACTTCCTGAAAATTCCATTTATCCTTTATGGTGTTGTAATTCACCTAAAATTGGCCAAACTCAACAGGAAGGGAGTTAACGATGAACTGTACCAAGAATGATATGCTAGTTACATGATCATGAATGGGCTGCGACCAATCAAACTTCTTGGTTGTCAGGTCTGCCATGAGATTCCCCACCAAAGACTTATCAGTAATGTTTGAATGAGCGTACTCCTTGATCATTCTCATAAATTCACTTGCATTAATCGTCTTAGTCATAGACGGCTTGACATTGTCAGAGATTGATATTTTCATCAAGCTACGACTCAACCTGTTTGACCGCTTTCAAACCTCATATAGAGTCTTGTCCCTTGAACTTGACACATCCATTGCCTAAGGCGAATGCATTGAATGAAGCTAAAATAAGACATGCTAACACTATAATACTTTGAATAAACGTTTATGGAATCAAACTAAACTTTTAAATGATGCCAAATATTATTCCTTAGTGAGTAATTAATCATAATATTTGAACATGCATGCTATCTTTGGATAAACAAGCACAAATAAGTATGCTTAAAACATTAATGTCATTAAATACATGCAATAATCCGCCATTGGATGATCAAAACATGCATTATAATTAATAAACAAACCCAATTAATTATTCATATGGCATCATAACCTTAATTACATGAAACGGTCCACCTTTGGGTGATCATGATATGCATCATAAATAATTAGAGTATTATAGCAAAAGGTCAAGTTATATTACAAACTGCTTTGAACAGTAACTCTTTATGTTTTCTTGTACGATAACACTAAACTCAATTGGTTGCCTTTCTTTTTACCTCTCTGCATTCCCTTTATTCGTTCCTTGATGATTATGAACTCATTTTCCTTTCTGTACTTCCCTTAATCAGTAACTGATGCTTCTTTAAGTCTCACTTTGTGTTTCTACTCATGAGAAAACAAAGAATGACATGGATTCTCCAATGCATAAGTGCTCTATTTATAGAAAGATTTAGAAGGAGTTATTGGAGAAAATAACTCATCCACTTTCATGGAAACTACCCATGAAGTGAGTCTATTAGTTTGATCCATAAATTTCCAACCACCATTACATTAGGCACCTTCATTCAAACTAGTAACTTCCAAGAACATGGACCACTCATTGTTGAATTAATCTAACACTATGCTCCACAACACCTTTTGACGACACTTCCAAACTGTCGGCATCACCCCTGGACGCGACATGCTACTTTCCACACCTCGAATAGTCTCTCACAACCTCACCAGAAGCGGGCTCCGCATTCGAAGGAAGGTAAAGGATTGTTGTCGTTGCCTCCCAACGACCATTACATTAGACACCTTCATTCAAACTAATAGCTTCCAAGAACATGGACCACTCATTGTTGAATTAATATAACACTGTGCTCTGCAACACCTTTTGACGAAACTTCCAAACTGTCGGCATCACCCCTGGACGTGACATGCTACTTTCCACACCTCGAATGGTCTCTCACAAGATTACTAGAAGCGGGCTCTGCGTGCGAAGGAAGGTAAAGGATCGTTGTTGTTGCCTCCCAACGACCATTACATTAGGCACCTTCATTCAAACTAGTAACTTCCAAGAACATGGACCACTCATTGTTGAATTAATCTAACAATGTGCTCCACAACACCTTTTGACGACACTTCCAAACTGTCGGCATCACCCCTAGACGCGACATGCTACTTTCCACACCTCGAATGGTCTCTCACAACCTCATCAAAAGCGGGCTCCGCGTGCGAAGGAAGGTAAAGGATCGTTGTCGTTGCCTCCCAACGACCATTAAATTAGGCACCTTCATTCAAACTAGTAACTTCCAAGAACATGGACCACTCATTGTTGAATTAATCTAACAATGTGCTCCACAACACCTTTTGACGACATTTCCAAACTGTCGGCATCACCCCTGGACGCGACATGCTACTTTCCACACCTGGAATGGTCTCTCACAACCTCATCAGAAGCGGGCTCCACGTGCGAAGGAAGGTGAAGGATCGTTGTCGTTTGTGACACCCTAGATTTTAAAGTCATTAAATTATAGTATCAGTCCTGGGATTCTCGCTTGAGCGAGAAAATCGTCGCCTGGGCGAGAGAGGCTCACCTGGGAGCGTGAAATCCTGGCTATACTGAAGGATTCTCGCTTGAGCGAGAGTGGTCTCGCCAGAGCGAGGGTTGTCTTGCCTGGGCGAGAAATGGCATTTTGGAACCTGGCGAGGCTGTGAGATTCACGCTTGGGCGAGAATCCCTCTCTTGAGCGAGAGGGTCAGATTTGAGTTTTTAAAATAGGCGGGATTTCCTCGCTTAAGCGAGAACCCAATGAGTGTGTATTAAATGAGAAACCCCAAACACATTTTAGGGTTAGAAATTAAAGAGAGGTGAGAGAAGAGAGTTTTTCCAAGAGCAAAGAACCTTGACACTCATCTAGAAGCTTGAGAAGAGGTTAAACTAGGGATGGCAGTATGGGCTTGGCCCGTCGGGCCAGCCCATTTTGATCGACATTTTTGGCTGGCCGGGCTAGAGATTTTAGCCCAAAAGCCCATATTAAACCCGATTTGGAAGCCCGTTTTTTAGACGGGCCAACATTAATATTGATTTATCATTTTAAGGTTACATGTGATTCCAATAATGTAGTCAATTTAATATTGTTTTCCAACCGAACATTTTACACATACCTTGTGCAACCAATTTATTATTCATATATAACACATTTATGAGTAAATTACTTATCAATGTAATTTAAATCACATACAATACAAAACATTTACATATTAGTGTTTAATTTATATCATATATAATATTTTGTTTAAGATAATTACATTTATCACTTTTTTGTTTAAAAAATTACTCCTCTCATACATGGTCGATCAATGTAATGTATGTTTATAAATTTAGGGTTTTTTGTAAGCGTAGAAAATGGAAGGATAGCTTGTGTAATTTCCCTAAAATGCATGGAATATCAGTGTAATTTAAATGTGTTTTTGAAAAGAAAAATAAAAACGGGTCAGCCTACTGGCGTGCCAGCCCGTCCAAATATGGGTCGGGCTGGCATTTTGAGCCCTTTTAGGAATAGGGTCGGGCCAACCCAGCCCATATTTTGACGGGCCAAAGGCGGGCCGGATAGGGTCGGGTCGGGCTGGCCCGTTTTGCCACCTAGGTAAAACTCTTGATTCTAACTCTCTTCTTCCCTTTGAAACTTGTTTTGGGTATGTTGGATCCTCCAGGCTTGCTTTGTTCATATTTCTATAGTCTACACACATCCTCATCTTCCCTCCTTTCTTGGGCACCATCACCACATTAACCACCTCACTCCAATTGTTTCGCCACCTCTTCCTTTACCTTGAGCGACAAGTCTGGGCGCATCCTTCTCAGTTATTGTTTCTTTGGCTCGGCCCTGGCATGTCCTTATAAGACCAAGCGAACACATCCTAATATTCTCGGAACAAATTTATCATTTCGACACGTTCCGGATTGTCTACCATTTTAAGCTCTTTTTTATCTTCTTCAGTCCCCATATTGATTAACTCCACTTCTTCCGAGTTCACAACATATTCCCTTTCAGCATGCTCCAACATCTTTGCAAATTCCTCCACATCCTCTTCCTCATCTGAACCAATGGGTTCATCCTTCGGTGTCGTAGACGAATTGATCGATGGATTTTCAATTACCGTATTACTAGGTAAATTTTCTACGAAATTCATGTGTATTCATTTATTAAGTGTTGGGAGATGAAAAGATAGATAAATTTTGCAAATAAGTGTAAAGATAGATAAAATTTGCATTTCCACATAGAAGAAAGCAATGAAGTGAGCAAGTTAATGAAATGGGATGAGTTGACGAAACAAAATGCTGAATAGCAATAAACATTAGCAAAGATATTGTTCTCAAGTTAAATAAACATAATTCCAAATGATTCAAAAAATTTACTTCAATGACACTATCTTATCCAATGATTCAGAATGCTAGTTCCGTAGAGGCGTGTCATTCTCATCAATGTGGATATTGCTTGTTCCGGGTGCATCGACTTCTTCAAGAGAGTTCGCGGAAAAATGGATGTATGGCTCGACGAGGTTATCTGGTGAGATCACTCCAACGGGACCGGTGAAGGATTCGTTGATATGAGGTATAGGATTCTCTAATATTCCTCCACATTTCTTCCTTCGAGTCAAATATTTGTTCTTATCTTCTTGTGGAACCTCATAACCTTGCCCGAACCTATCAAACTTTTCTAAGACTGATACGAATGACTGAGTGCCCTGCAGATGCATGCCCAAACCTCTTCCCTCTTCATATCCTTTTGTAACCATGATTTTGCTCACCACCTAGTTAACCTCATGCATATGACCAATCCCTTCCAGTTGTTGAGTCTCGACCACTTCAAAGTTGTGCAAGAAGTCGTCATCATCCTTACTGCTCTCCACATAAGGCACTAATATCAGTTTTGAAACCAAAACTTATTCTTCGCCATGCACAGTAATTACCATTCCATCCTTGACGAACTTCACTGCCTGATGCAATGTGGACGGTACAACCTCAGCTTCATGTATCCAAGGTCTACCCAGCAACATTGTATATGAGTAATCCATGTCCATTAATATAAATAGCTCCTGAAAGATGATAGGCCCGATTTCCAAAGGCAATGTTATCTCCCCTAGTATGCTTATTGCCATCAAAAGCGTATACAATCATCTTTCTTGGAACGATCCCATACCTTTTGATCTCTATAGACATCAGAGTGGACAAAGGCATAATATTCAAAGCTGACCCACCATCTATCAGTATCTTGCCCACAATGTGACCACGACACTTAGCTGTGGTGAGCAATGCACGAGGCACTTTCTCTAGTTGCCTCACCATTTCCTCGTCAAAGAATGTTATCATGTTGACATGTTTTACTGGATCAATCATGTTAACCATCTTGTGGGGCGTGACATCAGGGTTAACGTATGCCTCATTTAGCATCTTCAGTAATGCCTTCCTGTGCAAATCTGAGGACATAACCAAACCCAATAAAGAGATCTTAGAGTGGGTCTTTCTCAATTGTTCCACTACATCATATTCACTTTGTCTCATAATCTTTAGGAATTCATCTTCCTCCTTCTCCGTGACTTCCTCCATCAGACCATCCTCACCCCCCATGTTCTTCGCAATCTTCCGGACTTCACCATCCAAAGGTCGATAAAATCTTCCATTCTTCGCAATTCCACCAACTATGTGTTTGGGCGGCGATTAGGTTGGGCTTGTGCGTTTGTGGGTGTAGAGCGGTTTTGATTATAGGTTTGGCGGAAGAGTAGGTTGGTATGATTGGAGACGTAAGGTCAACGTTGGGGCAATGTGTGGTTGTCGGGTGTAGTTGTAAGGTTGAGGGACATTATTCACTTGGTATGCGGGGATCTGTGTGGGTGAAGTATATTGGGACGTCCATTGTTGTTGGTGGTGCACCTGATTTACCTCATTTTCCTTCTTCCTCGGTGGCACACTCTTTTTATTACCATTGTTGTCTCCTTCCCCTATCGACAATTTCCCAGCCTTGGTCAACATCTCAATCCTATCACCAACATCCATCACTTCTCGAAAATCTTTGTAAGCGATACCAGCCATTCTCCCAATATAAAGGGTCCCCAATGTCCCCATGAAAAACGAGCACATCTCATGCATTGTCATCTTGGGCTGCACCTGGACTGCCAAACCCCTCCATCTTATCGTAGACTCCCTAAATGATTCAGTAATCTTCTTATGCATTGCCCTAATTTGCTCACGAGTCGGGGCCAATTCCACATTAAACTTATACTGATCCATAAACAGATCAACCAACTTCGTCCACCTAGAGATGCGACTTAAATCCAATTCAAAGTACCACTCCAGCGCTGGTCTAGTTAAACTTTCATGGAAGAAACAAATGAGGAAACCGTTCTCTCTTGACCACATGGCCATCTTTGTAGCGTAACTAACTAGATGGAACCGTTCTCTCTTGCCACTCATCCATCTTTCCTTTTACCTCATCGATTTCCATACCAAAATTCCTTCCGATGTTTGCGTTATTAGCATCCATTCTTGCACGTGATCTTGTGTTGTACGAGTAGCTTCGAATAGAGTTGTCCTTTTGAGACCGCACAATGGTTCTAAATTTAAGTCCCGCATTTTTTTTATATATAAAGAAAAAAACATCCATTAAATCATTGATTGTTATTACCAATTTATTTAAGGTTAGTTCCTTTTACCCAACGATGAAATATTTGCACAGCATTTGGCGACCATCCCGCAACCGTTTTCTAAGGTTATAACCCCATTAGATCGTATTGCGGTTAATGACAACCACAGAAGGAGCACAAGGGCTCCATGGTGTGGCTGCATTTCTTAGCTTTGTGCTAGTAATGCTATCTTGAGTCTTGCATTCTGCCCAGAACTTCAAAGTCTACAATCTTTAAAGGGTTCATATATAATGAGTGAGAACTACAGGAGTTTGAGGAAAGAAATAAGTAAGATGGACTTCATTACTTTGCTACATATATGTTTTTTTCTAAGGGAAAAGAATTACAATATATTCTTTTCTTTTCTTTTTTCTCTTTCCCCTTTTACAAAATTTAATGGTCCACTCTAATCATCATCTATTACAATAATATCTTCTTCTTCCGAATCCTCTTCCTCTGAGTTTTCCTCCATGAATGTTGATTCATTTTGAGGCTCGAGGTTCATCCACCCCATAGATTCCCTCTAGTTTCAGATCCCTTGAGCTGTGTTCTGATAATTGTTGAAGAATGTTCGGATTTTTGTTGGTAGGCTAGCCTCGGCTTTTATACTTTCTTGGTAAACAGACTCAAAATCTTCAAGCCAATCATAACTGATGGTCTCCCAATGTCCCAATACAGATATCGACCTGTGCCTCCACATTTCTTTACATTCCTCAACTTCCTCTGTAGTCTTCCTTGCAGCTTCCAGCTCTTTATCCTCCTCTTTCTAGTTGAGTTCGAGACCCATATTATTACATTCAGACTGCAGCTCATATACCTTCCTTTTGTACCACTTCGTCTTCCCTTTAGCTCTAGCTAAGGCCTCCTGGTATCCATTCATCCTTCGTTGCACTACTTCTAAATCCGAGGCCCGTTCAATTACATGATCGACCTGATTTTGCCCTTCAATGGCGTGTTGTTGACTCATCCCGAGGTCCCTTTCTAGTTCTGCGATCCTCTTATCTCTTAGGCGGACAGCTCTTTGGAAGTCCCCCAACTGCTCTTTCAACTCAGTGTTTTGTCGAGTATCAGCAGCCATAGCTTGCCTCCGAGCTTCCAATTGCTCACTCAGCTTATGGATTTGGACAGATGCCTCCGTCTTGGCCCTTTTTAGGATGGCTGGAACATAGGCTCTCCAACTATCATACTCAGGTGTACTTCGGACTCTTGCAGTCCTCCTTGACCTTTTTTTAACAAATCATTGTCATCTACATAGAGGCAGATGATACTTTTGGGTTCATCGGCTTGTCTAATTTGCATTCGCCCAAGTTGTCGCAATACCAATTCAGGAGTGTAGAAGAAACATCCATTAGTGCCAAGTAGGGGCACATTGTTCTATGACCCACACTTGATGATCATACTTTCCTGTGGACACCAATAGCACATCAACCGATAATCACCAGGAATTAGGTTCTCGAGCGTCACCTTCCATTGAGGCACTGAATCCTCTTTAAGTGCAACAAAATTGAAGTCTATCATGATGCGATTATTGAAGGCCTAATATTTAACGGCTTGCACATGTGTGGCCATCCGTACATACAGCAGGTGGGCAAAACAACGGATCTTTTGAAACCCCTTCTTATGACAATTAGACAGAGTGATGAAGGTGTCCCCCAAGATTGCTGGCACATGATCCACTTTCCACTTATATACCTTTTAGAAGACCCCCATAGCCTCGAGTCCTACCGTGTCAGGGACTGACGGGAACATGACTAATCTGTATATGAGTAAGGCCAAGATAGGTTTGAATGATGTCCACACCTTTTGATCCACTAATTTCTGTAAGTGTCGTTCCAGAGTGCTTTGTAACCAACCCTGATTGTCTTTCCTTTCGACATGGTCTGCGGGAGTCAGCCCGATGATCTTCCTCATTGCATTGGTCAGAGCATCACCCCCTGGAATATAGATTCCCTGACCCTTTCGGAACAAAAGCAACTGTTGGTATTCTTCCATTACCAGGACTGTGTCTAAGCGAGGCATTTCGAAAACCCATAAATCACTGTTCCAGAATTGTGTAAGCGCATGAAGAGCTGCAACCTTGATGTCAACAAACAACAGATCATACAACCTCCCATATTCTTCCAGGAACTCAATTTGAACCTCAAAGGCAATCTTCTCGGCCATTAATCTGATACTACCGAGTCTGGCAATCTTGAAATATGCCTTCACCCCTTTCTTGACGTTAGCATTACTAGCACCTGACTGTGTATCCATGGCCTCTGACTGTGTAGAATAGTCATCGTTGGTCAAAGATGCTAAAAGAAATGATAATATCAATCTTTTGCATACGCATAAATTCATGTATCATAGATGAATGATGCATGAATGTCCCCCTTTTTTATGCATGACATGATCATGAATGAAATGACAACATGATTAGATATGTAAATATATATTTTTTGTAGCATATGAAATGCATGAATGTTTTTTCTTTTTTCTTTCGAATGCATGAAATGATTATGGATGAAATGAGGACATGATTAGATATGTAGATATGTTGTTTTTATTTTTTTATTTTAGCATATGAAATGCATGAATTTTTTTCCGAATGCATGAAATGATTATGGATGAAATGAGAACATGATTGAATATTTAAATATGTTTTTTTTTATATTTTAGCATATGAAATGCATGAATGCCTTTTTTTTTTGTATGAATGTGAATGATGATTTTTTTAAAAGCCTTCCATCATGACATAAGGATACCAAAGTGTAGTGGTACCTTAATTCACTCAGGCTCATGTGACACAGAGTCACCATGATTGCAAGATGAAAGTTTTCCTGACTTTGTGCCGAATAACAAAATACAATAATAAATAAAATAAAAATGTATACTTCCGTGCCCTATACAAAGGTGGTTTCAGTCTAAAAGGTCAACTCTAAGGCGAAGTACTATGGTCCATATATGCAAGATTTGGTAGTACTAGACTTCCTCTAGGTTCCTGGACTGCTGTCACTAGTGGAAGCTGACGACCCGGATACAGGAACATGACACGAAGATGTACGAGACACCATGGGGGTCATATCGAAAATATCGAGTAACAATCCGAGTGATACATCGGCGCAATATCGAAATGTGCACGGGGGCCCAATGACGACAAGCCGATGTATCCCTAAACAGTAGGTAACTAGGCCCGGTAGATGGCCGAAAGAACAATGCATGAGTAGTGAAGTGTGTGAGGTAGCGTACAAACCTTGAAGATATACACATAGAAAAAACCATAAACCACCCAACAACCTGGACATACATCAAAACACAAATTCTTTGTACAAGAGTTAAATATATAAATAAGTAGTTAATAATAAAAAACAAAAAATGGATAAAATTAAAATAATGAATGAAACATTCACATAATTAATCGTTTAAGTCCTGACTATTAGCTAGTCCCCAGCAAAGTCGCCATTCTGTCGCTACCTCATTTTCGTGGGTACGACAGGAAATGTGCAAATAAATGCAATAGACTCACCATCAATGTTTTTAGGGAGAAAACATGAAAAACCAATTTTTTTAAAAAAGAAAATGGACTTGGTCTGCTTACACAGAAAAATTAAGTTCGAGAGTGGATTACGAATAAGAAAGGTGTTAGGAACCTCATACCGTTCGTTATAATAACGGTATATAGATTAATCATGTGGATATTTATTCGAAATATTAATTTTACCCTCGCATTAATAAGTAAAAAAGAAAGAACAAAAAAACATTTTTGACTTTTGTGCCTGACAGGAAAAACCTGCTCTTACGTATCTCTAGCTGCAATAGAGAAATCAAGGCTACATAGTTCAATCAGGAAAAAAAGGTTTATTGGTTGATATATTTTTTTTAAAACAAATAATAAGGTTGAGTAACGCAACAGGGCTCGAGTCTCATAGTGCACTATATTCCCTTGCCTTTATTAAATTATGTTTGAAAATAATCAAATTGAGATAACGCGATAGGGAACGAGTCCCATAATGCACTATCTCTCTTTGATTTATTTAAGTTTAAAAAATATCAATTTGAGGTAACGCTAGAGGGAACGAGTACCATAGTGCACTATCTCTCCTTGATTTATTTAAGTTTAGAAAAAATATCAATTTGAGATAACGCGACAGAGAACGAGTCTCATAGTGCACTATCTCTCCTTGATTTGTTTAAGTTTTTAAAAAAATATCAATTTGAGATAACGCGACAGGGAACGAGTCCCATAGTGCATTATCTCTCCTTACTTTATATAAGTTGTTAGAAAAAATATCAATTTGAGATAACGCGACAGGGAACGTGTCTCATAGTGCACTACCTCTCATTGATTTATTTAAGTTTAGAAAAAATATTGACTTGAGATAACGCGACACAGAACGAGTCCCATAGTGCACTATCTCTCATTGATTTATTTAAGTTTAGAAAAAAATATAAATTTGAGATTACGCGACACGGAACGAGTCCCATAGTGCACTATCTCTCCTTGATTTATTTAAGTTTAGAAAAAATATTAATTTGAGATAACGAGACAAGGAACGAGTCCCATAGTGCACTATCACTCCTTGATTTTTTTAAGTTTTAAAAAAAATATCAATTTGAGATAACGCGATAGGGAACGTGTCCCAAAGTGCACTATCTCTTCTTGATTTATTTAAGTTTAGCAAAAATATTAATTTGAGATAACGCGACAGGGAACGAGTCTCATAGTGCACTATCTCTCCTTGATTTGTTTAAGTTTTGAAAAAAATATCAAGTTGAGATAACGCAACAGGGAACGAGTCTCATAGTACACTATCTCTCCTTGATTTATTTAAGTTTAGAAAAAATATCAATTTGAGATAGCGTGACAGGTAACGAGTCCCATAGTGCACTATCTCTCCTTGATTTATTTAAAATATTCAATTGCATTATTTATTTATTATTATTCTTATTGTTTTCATATTAATTTTTATAATACAAATATTAATAATAAAATAGAAAACAAAATAAATAATTAAAAAAAAAAACAGTAAAAAAAAAACAGAATATAATAATAATAAAAAATTAAATAAATAAAAAAACGAAAATAATAAAAAAAAGATGGGGAATTGATTTGGGGTTTTGGGGTAAAATTAGTTTAGGGGTTTAGGGTAAAATTAATTTGAGGTTAGGTTAAAATTGGTTTGGGGCTTTTTGGGTTAAAAATAATTTAGGATTTAATGTAAAATTGTTTTAGGGTTAGGTTAAAATTGGTTTACGCGGGTTTAGGAAAAAAAATCAATTTGGAGTTTAGGGTCAGGTTAAAATCAATTTGGGGTTTAGGGTTCGGTTAAAATCAATTTGGGGTTTAGAGTTAGGGTTGCCATAGAAGGCAACCCTCCTACTGTTGGAAGGGGGTGGCGACAGCAGCGGCACTGCCACCCAAAATGCTGTCTGTGGCGGCTCTATGGTGGCCAGCCACGGTGCCACAGCCGCCTGAGGCGGTGGGCGACGGAAACAGCTATTGCGGCGTCGCTGTGACTGTTGTAACTACCAAAAACTGTCCCCTCCGCCACCGGACGTGGACACTACACCACCACCACTACCGGTTCAAAAACAGAACGGAAAAAGAAACAGCATAACAAAAAAAGAGGAATGAGACCTTTGATGCTTTAGGATTGTTGAATGGGAAGATGATGTTCTTATAGTGTCTCCCTTTTGCTCCTCTTCTTCTCTCCTTTTTCAAAACTAGGATTTCCTCTCTTTAGGTTTGCCTCCTTCCTTTCTTTTTTTGAAATCTGATTGCCTCCTTCAGTTTAGGTTAGTTTTTAGGTTTTATAGTAAAGGGGAATTAGGATTAGGGTTAGGGTATTAGGTAAAAGATAATGGGCCATCCTGGGCCCAGTTGTCATACCCACTAAATCCTACACCCTAAACTTTCTAATTTTTTTACTACTTCTAAAAAATAAAATTGCCCCGGTCAAAATTGGGTGTTTACAGTCGTCGTCGAAGACTTGTACTAGATTTATATGGATGGATAAGGATCTTTTGTCCCGAACCCCGTCCCCAAGCACATCTCGCACCAATGAAAATGGATTAAAAATTGAAAAAATCATGAATGTTTAATTTTTTTTAATTAACATGTCATTTTTTGATTGGTGCGGGACATGCTAGGGGACGGGATTCGGGACAGCAAACCCTTGTCCTATATGGATGGCTATCCTCCTACCATTCCAATAACAGAGAATCCAGTATTAGATAAGGATTGTGACACGTTAGAAAATATATATTTAGGAGAATAATGTATCTCTTGGTATAAGGAGATAAGTTATCTCCTCTAATCACTAAAATTGTGACATGTGTACCATTTACTACAAAAATATTTCTAAAAAAAAACAAAACAATACACATGTCATTCTTTTACTGGCTGAAGGAGGTAAGTTATCTCCTGGTATGAGGAAATACGTTATTCTCTATATCTAATAAAAAATTCTCATATTATAGTATTGGACTCTGTAAGGACCCAAATTCTACCATTGAAATGTTTTCTTATTTTAACTCATATAAACATATATTCTCCCTATATCTTATGGTTAGTAACCCAATGTATGTTACATTAGCCACCTTAATTATTTTCCGATCACTCTATCATGCAGTATTCATACACATCCATAAGGCAGAAAAACATAATTCATTAAAATATCTCTCGGTACTTTTAACGTACCAACGGTTATAGGTTTCCAAAATATTAGTATCCAAGATTACAAAATATCCAACTCATCACATAGCCAGTTTAATACAACAAATGAAAATAAAAGAATCCTCAAATCTTCGGTAAATAAATCGATTAGTTATAATTAGAGTAAATTCATACCACCTGTTTCCATTTATAATTCGAGCATTAAAATTCATCTTACATACACATAAACCCCTTTACCTTTCATTCCACCTTGCAACCGACCCACCCGGTCATACATTTCCATTATCCGACATATATCCTCATACATATATATCTATAACTAAGCAACATAACTTGAGCCAAAGTATAGCTACATAACATGAGCCAAAGTATCGCTACGTAACTTGAGCCAAAGTATCGCTACATAAACTTGAGCCAAAGTATCGCTACATACATTGACGGTTAGCTAAAAATATGTTTTCTTTTTATTGATTCACAATCAATCATAAATAGCACAACCACGCATTTTGTTCAATACGATATGCTAGTTAAAGACTTATCCTTACCTTATTGAGTGTTGGGTTTGGTCCTTGGTAACTTTGCTAGTTCCTCCTACACCGCCTCCAACCTTAGGATCTTTCCTCATCCCCACCAAACAACAATAAAAGTCAGAAATTTTATTCTCAACAATATATAAATAACTCATAGTTCATCTTTAACCATATAAAAGATTCACATATTTTCAATGTTTCCAAAAACACTTCATTAGAAGTTTTCAACATTAAAACATACATATTCATCTTCTATTTTACCTTAGAACACATACTCATCTTCTACATCTACCATTTCAACCATTTTCCTCTTTAACCATATTTTCAATTTGGAGGTTTTGGGGTTTTCATGAATCAACTCACAAAAACCTTTCCATTCATCAAATGAACTCTAAACCAAGAGTTTACAAGAGAGAAATGAAATAAAACGAACCACAAATCAAAAGGAAGAGTTTCCATGGTTTCTCACATTTTTTAGAAGAGATCCCATACACCCAAAACATGTTTGAAAGGGAGAAGATGAGTTAGAATCTAGAGATTTACCTCTTCTCAAACTTCTAGATGATTCCCACGAGTCCTTGATCTCAAAATCACCTCCTTTTGTCTTCTCTCTCAAGTTATAACCCTAAAAGTGTTTGAGGGTTTCTATTTTAAAGTGAAATCGTCGGGTTCTCGCTCAAGCGAGAATATCCCACCCATTTTAAAAACTCAACACTGACGCTCTCGCTCAAGCGAGGGATTCTCGCTTGGGCGAGAATCCTCCAGTGTCCACACCTCTTTCCCTCGCCCAAGTGAGCCATATCTCGCCCAGGCGAGAATCCTAGGAAATCCTGGCAGCTGATACTGAGCCTCTCGCTTGGGCGAGGCCCTCTCGCTCAAGCGAGAAACACCTAGTATACCCCAGATTCCTCGAATTTTCACCACACTTAGGAAAATAAAATTCGGGTGTTACAATCCTCCCCCTCTTATAGGAATTTTCGTCCCCGAGAATTTAACATACCTCGATTCAAACAAATGAGGTAATCCTCCCTTATATCACGCTCCACTTCCCAAGTAGCGTCTCCTTCATCTACTTGGCTCCACAATACCTTCACCAAGGAAATCTCTTTGCCTCTCAATTTCTTGATACTGGTATCCATGATCCTCACAGGCAAGGTCGCATAAGTCAGATTATCCTTCAGTTCTATCTGATCAGACTCAACCACATGAGATGGATCCCCAACATATTTCTGTAATTGAGATACATGAAACACATTGTGGTGATTCGACAACAATGGAGGTAAATCAATCTGATATGCTACCGGGCTAACCCTCTTCAATATCTGGTATGGTCCAACAAATCTCGGAGTAAGCTTACGAGACTTCAACACTCTACCAATCCCCGTAGTTGGAACTACTCTTATAAATACATGATCTCCTTCCTTAAACTCAAGAGGTTTCCGTATCCTACCGTAATAGCTTTTCTGCTGACTTTGTGCTATTCTCATATTCTCTAGGATCTTCTTGATCTTCTCCGTCATCTCTCGGACCAATTCGGGTCCCAACACTAAGTTCTCCCCAGTTTCAAACCAACTCACTGGAGTCCTACATTTCTCCCATACAAGGCTTCGTAAGGGGCTATTCCGTTACTAGTATGGAAACTATTGTTGTAGGTGAACTCAATCAATGGCAACATACTATCCCAACTCCCAGGCTGTTCCAAAACACAAGCCCTCAAAAGATCCACCAATGACTGTAAGGTCCTTTCTGATTGACCATCCGTTTGTGGATGATAAGCCGAAATCAGTTTCAACTTAGTCCCTAAAGCGGAGTGCAAACTAGTCCAAAAGTTTGAAGTGAAACGGGGATCCCTATCTGACACAATGCTCGATGGTATCCCATTCAACCGAACGATTTCCTTGATATTCAACTCAGATAATCGTTCCAGGGAATATTTCATGTTCATCGGCAAGAAATGAGCATACTTTGACGAACGGTCTACTATTACTCATATCGAGTCGTACCCTCTTTGAGTCTTCGGGAAACCCGATACAAAATCCATGGAGATACTATCCCACTTCCAAACGGGAATCTCTAGTAACTGTAACTCTCCTGCTGGCCTCTGATGTTCAATCTTGGCCTTCTAACAGATGAGACAACTCAAGACATACAAAGCCACATCCATTTTCAACCCAGACCACCAAAACAACTTTTTCAGGTCTTGGTACATTTTTGTAGTGCCCGGGTGGAAACTCATTCTACTCTTGTGTGACTCCTCCAGAATACTCTTTCGCAATTCCACATTATGAGTCACACACATCCTTCCCTTGTATCGCAACATCCCACTAGAGTCCGATTCAAAATTAGTCTCCTTTCCACTCGTCATCAAATCTCGTTTGATCTTTAGTTCCCTATCTTCAACTTGCATTATTCGGATTTGGTCGAACAACTCATTTGTCAACTTAAGCATTCCCAAAATCATTCTGTGGGGTCTCATTTGAACTGCCAAGTTCATATCCCTGAACTGCTCAATTAGTTTCTTTTCACGAACCATCAAAGCCGACATATGTAGAGACTTCTGACTTAAAGCATCGGCTACCACATTGGTTTTTCCCGGATGGTACTACAATCCAAAATCATAGTCCTTAAGAAACTTCATCCACCTTCTCTGTCTCATGTTTAGTTCCTTTTGATCAAACATATACTTCAAACTCTTGTGGTCGCTGTACACTTCAAATCTTACACCATAAAGATGGTGTCTCCAATTTTTCAAGGCAAAAACCACTGCAGCTTATTCCAGATCATGTGTAGGGTAGTTTTGCTCATGCGTTCTCAACTGTCGCGAAGCATAAGCAACAACTTTCCTGTCCTGCATCAACACACAACCCAAACCTTGTTTAGAAGCATCACAATATACACTGAAATCACGACGAGCACAAGGAAGAACCAACACTAGTGCCGTAGTCAACTTCCGCTTCAACTCTTGAAAACTTTCTTCGTAACGAATTGTCCACACATACGGTTCCCCTTTTCTGGTAAGCTTAGTTGGAGGTAATGCCAACTTTGAAAATCCCTCTATAAACTTCCGATAATAACCGGCCAAACCCAAAAAAATCATGATCTCAGTAACTCATTTGGGTGCCACCCATTCCATCACTGCCTCGACATTAGAAGGGTCTACTACCACTCCTTCCCTGGATATCAAATGTCCAAGGAAATTTACAGATTCCAGCCAAAAGGCACATTTCGACAACTTCACATACAACTGATTCTTCCTCATAAGATCTAGAACTAAGATTGCAAGTACTAGTCAAATTGCAACATCTGTTTCTTGCTTGTGTTTCAATGAAGACAAAGCCGACCTGAAAAGCTTGAAGACTGGACGCATCAACATCCAACATGACCAAGACTCTGACTATAGGAAGGTTTTATTTTTTCTAGAAGTCTTAAGATGCTTGCTTAGCTTTGAGTCTAGGTTAGGTAACCCAAAATGATGATCGTCTCACGTGCTCTTAAGTTTACCAAAAAATCCGTTTTTGAGAGTCATCATTCTTCATTTTAGTAGGTTGCATCAAAATTATATTTTCTATGAAAATCATGCATCATACTAAGTACCTATCTATTTTGGAGGGCTACCTCTTAACCAAGAAAACTTATAGTTTTTCTTATAATTGATGTTAACATAGATATAATCGATTATCTGACTGCACAAACCCGTTAATCGATTAAGAGTCATTTTAATCGATTAATTAGAGTTCCAGTAACACTAGTTTTTTATTATTGGAGTTATAATCGATTATATTTCATGTTAATCGATTATGTTCAACAGAAATGTGCTAACTTTCAAACCATTAATCGTTTAAGAGGTCATTTAATCGATTAAATCTGTTGAAACCAGGAAACTATAAATGACCAAGTTTCTCTCACAATTTGAAAAACTTACACAATTTTCATAACTTGATTTCGAGCTTACATTTTCGAAATCCCAAGTTCCTTGTGAGATATTCACCTTGGTCTTTAGTGTCAAATCTTTGAGAGAAAAACCTTGCATTGTGAAAAGCATTCTTGGTTTATTGTTTAGCAAAAACAAAGCTTTTCATACTTGTGCAAAGTTTGATTGCACCAATCTGTATTTCAATCCTTTGATTTCTCATACCCCTGTGAGTGAGTGTGAGTCAATCATCTTTTGGGTTGTTAGTGGCTTGTGTAAGGACCCAAATTCTACCCTTGAAATTTTTTTCTTATTTTAATTCAATTCCATGAATTTACTAATAAATCACATTAACAATTTAATAACCTTACTTCAAAATCTCACTTCCCTCTTCACACTCAATCCATGAATCCATAATGACATACATAATCATTTTGACAGAAAAACATAATTCGTATTAATGTAGATTAGTAACTACCGCATACAACTAGCTATGGGTTTCCAAAATACCCATAGCTACACATATCCAGAGTTACAACCTCATGTTAACTAATATATATCCGTAGTTACACAATGTTTTGAACTATCAAATATGCACTCATGTACAAAAATAGTGCAACTAAATAAATCCAAAATAGAAAGCTCCCCAAGCTCCTCAAAAATGAGTCCCCCTCATGTCACCTGTTTATCTGCAATGGGATTATCAATGACAAGTGCACAAACACACAAAGGAGTAAGTCGTTAATTCAATAAACGTCATTATAAGATAATCCACATTAGAAAAGGGTTAGTAAACCATTTTTGAAATTCATTTTGCTTTGCTGCATAACTTGAGCCAAAGTCGCTACACCCCTTAGGGTTAGCTAAAAGCAGATTCTCATTTCTCTTAAAAGAAAACTTGCTACATATACTCAAGCCGAAGTTTTGCTTATATACTCAAGCCAGAGTTTCGCTTATATACTCAAGCCAGAGTTTTGCTTATATACTCAAGCCAGAGTTTCGCTTATATACTCAAGCCAGAGTATCGCTTATATACTCAAGCCAGAGTTTTGCTTATATACTCAAGCCAGAGTTTTGCTTATATACTCAAGCCAGAGTTTTGCTTATATACTCAAGCCAGAGTCGCTAACCATTCATGATCGGCTAAATATATATTTCCTTTTCATTGATTTTACCATAAATCATTTCCCGTAAATCCACGCCTACATTAGTATAAACACACCCATATATGTTTATACTAAATACGTGAATCACAAGTCAACCATTTCATAACCAGAAAATACACACATTTTCCATTTCAAATGCACAAACAAAGACTTATCCTTACCTCGGTGAGTGTTGGGTTTGGTTCCTAGTATCTCCACAAGTTCCACCGACACCGCCGCCAACTTTAGGATCTTTCCTCATTCCCACCATATAACACAATGTTTGTCATTTACTCCAATAACATATAAATAACTTATATAACATCATTTAACCACATAAGATATTCATCATATTTTCAAGGTTTCATAACTACTTTCATCATAAGTTTACAACCCTCTAACACATACATATTCATCTAATATTTCATCATTAGAAAGTAAACTCATCTTTTACCTCTAGCATTTTACTCATTTTCCCCTTTTACCACATTTTCACTTTAGGGTTTTGGGGTTTTTATGAATCAACCCACAAACTCTTTCCATTTTCGACATACTAACTCTAAACCAAGAGTTTACAAGATAAAAACCACATAAAACGAACCATAACTCAAAAGGATGAGTTTCCAAGGTTTCCTTCATTTTGAGAAGAGATCCAACATACCCAAAATAGGTTTTAATGAGAAGAAGAGAGTTAGAATCAAGAGTTTTACCTCTTCTCAAGCTCTTAGATGAGTATCCAAGCTTCTTGTCCTTGGAAAAGCTCTCTTCTCTCCCCCTTCTTCTTTTCTAAACCCTAGGTTGTGTTTGGGGGTTTCTCATTTAATACAACTTGTCGGGTTCTCGCTTAAGCGAGTCGATTCTCGCTCAAGCAAGAAAATCCCGCCTATTTTAAAAATTTAGATCTGACCCTCTCTCTCAAGCGAGAATCTCACAGTCTCAACAATCCCGAAATACCATTTCTAGCCCAGGCGAGACAATTCTCGCTCATGCGAGAATCCTCTAGTATAATCCAGGATTTCACCCTCCCAGGTGAACCTTTCTCGCCCAGGCGAGACTCCATCGCTCAAGCGAGAATCCCTGGACTAATACTATAATTTTAAAGACTCAAATTTAGGGTGTTACAATCCTCCCCCTCTTATAAAAATTTTCGTCCCGAAAATTAAACATACCTCGATTCAAACAAATGAGGGTAATCCTCCCTCATATCACGTTCCACCTCCCAAGTAGCATCCCCTTCGTCTACTTGGCTCCACAACACTTTCACCAAAGGAATCTCTTTGCCTCTCAATCTTTTGACACTAGTATCCATGATTTTCGCAGGCAACGTCGGAAAAGTCAAGTTATCCTTCAACTCTATCTGGTCCGACTCAACCACATGAGATGGATCCCCAACATATTTCCTCAACTAAGTTACATGAAATACATTGTGGAGATTCGACAACAACGGAGGTAAAGCAATACGATACGCTACCGGCCCAATCCTCTTCAGTATTTGATACGGCCCAATAAATCGCGGAGTCAGCTTACGAGACTTCAACACTCTACCTATTCCGGTAGTCGGGACTACTCTCATGAAAACATGATCTCCCTCGTTAAACTCAAGAGGTTTCCGCCTCTTATCGTAATAGCTTTTCTGCCGACCCTGGGCGATCCTCATATTCTCCCGGATTTTCTTGATCTTCTCCGTCGTCTCTTGAACCAGCTCGGGTCCTAAAATCAAGTTCTCCCCAGTTTCAAACCAACTCACTGGTGTTCGACACTTCCTACCATACAACGCCTCATAAGGTGCCATTCCAATTCTCGAATGGAAGCTATTGTTGTAGGTAAATTCAATCAGGGGCAACATGTCATCCCAACTCCCCGGTTGTTCCAAGACACAAGCCCTTAAGAGATCCTCCAATGACTATATTGTCTTTCCAATTGACCGTCCGTTTGTGGATGGTAAGCTGAACTCAACTTCAACTTAGTTCCCAATGCGGACTGCAAACTAGTCCAAAAGTTGGAAGTAAAACGAGGATCCCTATCAGATATAATGCTCGACGGTATCCCATGCAAACGAACTATTTCCCGGTTATACAATTCCGCCAATCGCTCCAAAGAGTACTTCATGTTCATAGGCAGAAAGTGTGCATATTTAGTTAACCGATCCACTATCACCCATATCGAATCATAGCCTTTCTGAGTCCTTGGAAAACCCGATACAAAATCCATGGAGATACTCTCCCACTTTCAAACAGGAATTTTTAGGGATTGCACTTCTCCCGCTGGCCGTTGATGCTCAATCTTGGCTTTCTGACAGACAAGACAACTCGAGACATACAAAGCCACATCCCTTTTCAACCCAGACCACCAAAACAGCTTTTTCAAATCTTGGTACATCTTTGTAATCCCCGGGTGAAAACTCATTTTACTCTTCTGTGACTCCTCTAAAATTCTCTTTCGCAATTCCACATTAAGAGGCACACAAACTCTCCCTTTTCAATGCAATAGTCCACTAGGGTCCGATGCGAAATCAGTTTCCTTACCACTTAGCATCAAATCACGTTTAGCCATTAGCTCAATATCCTCCACTTGCATTACCCGGATTTGATCGAACAGTTCATTTGTGACTTTAAGCATCCCTAGAATCATACTTTGAGGCTTTATCTGAACTTCCAAGTTCATATCCCTGAACTCTTTAATCAGTTTCCCTTCTCGAACCATCAACGCCGACATATGTAAAGATTTCCGACTTAGAGCATCGGCCACCACATTGGCCCTTCCCGGATGGTACTGCAGCCCAAAATCATAATCCTTAAGGAATTACATCCACCGTCTCTGTCTCATATTCAATTCCTTTTGATCAAATAGGTACTTCAAACTCTTGTGGTCGTTGTATACCTCAAATCTCACGCCATAAGGTGGTGTCTCCAGATTTTTAAGGCAAAAGACCACTGCAGCTAATTCCAAGTCATGGGTAGGGTAGTTTTGCTCGTGCGTCCTCAACTGTCGAGAAGCATAGGCAACAACCTTCCCTTCTTGCATCAACACGCAACCCAAACCTTGCTTGGATGCATCACAATAAACACTGAAATCCCGATCAGTACAAGGAAGAACCAAAACTGGCGCCGTAGTCAACCTTCGTTTCAACTCTTGAAAACTTTCTTCACATCGAAGCATCCACACAAACAGTTCCCCCTTCCTAGTGAGTTTTGTCAATGGTAGAGCCAACTTCGAAAATCCCTCAATGAATTTCCAATAATACCCAGCCAAACCCAGAAAGCTCCTGATCTCAGTGACTGACTTGGGTACCGCCCATTCCATCACCGCTTGAACCTTTGAAGGATCTACTATCACTCCTTCCTTGGATATCACATGTCCAAGAAAGTTTACCGATTCCAACCCAAAATCACATTTTGACAGCTTCGCATACAACCGATTCTTACTAAGAAGTTCTAGCACAACCCTCAAGTGCTCAGCATGCTCCTCTCGGCTTTTGGAGTAAACCAAAATGTCATCAATAAATACCACTACGAATGAATCCAAATACGGATGAAAAATCCGATTCATGTAGTTGGTAAATATTGTTGGGGCATTCGTTACACCAAAAGGCATGACCAAGTATTAAAAATGTCCATACCTTGTCCTAAAAGCAGTTTTAGGAATGTCTTCCGACTTCACACGAAGTTGGTGGTATCCTGACCGAAGATCAATCTTTGAAAATACTAACGCCCCTATCAAATGATCCATCAAGTCATCAATCCGAGGCAATGGGTACTTGTTCTTAATAGTAACCTTGTTCAACTCCTGGTAGTCAGTACACAACCGCATACTACCATCCTTCTTCTTAACCAACAAAACAGGCGCACCCCACGACGAGACACTATGACGAATAAAGTTCTTGGCCAATAAGTCCTTAACCTGCTTTTTCAACTCAGTCAATTCTATCGGTGCCATCCTATAAGGAGCTATAGAGATGGGTCCCGTTCCAAGTACCAAATCAATAGAGAATTCCACTTCTCTTACTGGAGGTAACTCCGGAATATCACCAGGAAATACCTCAGGAAACTCACGAACTATCGGAATATCCTCAACCTTAGGTTTTTCAATACCCTCCAAGGATGCCAACAACATAAACACGGCTCCTCCCTCCTTACAGGAAGTCCTGACTTCCTTTGCCGATAAAGGTTTCATGTTATTAACCTCATCAGAAACCTCATCTAGATTCCCGAATACCACGGCCTTTTCGGCACAATTAAGCATTACATGATTCGCCGACAACCAGTCCATCCCTAGAATTAGATCCAACTAGGATAGTGATAAGCATATTAAATCCACGGTAAAAGTCCTACCATTTACCACTACTGGACATCGAGACACCACTGTCGACACCACCGCAGGCACATCAGTTAGGGTGGATACGACTAAGTCGAAAGGCAACGACTCAGTTTGCAATTTCAGTCTATCCACGCATTCAATAGATACAAAGGAGTGTGTCGCTCCCGAATCAAACAACACTAACAAAGGAATACCTGTCACCATGCAATTACCTTTAATCAGGCCATCTACACCCGACGCCTCTGTCCCACTCATGGTGAATACTCTGCCAGTAGTTCGAGGTCGTTCCGCACTCACAACATTCACACTCTGCTATAGCTTAGGACAATACCTTCTAACATGCCCAACCTCCTTGTAGTTAAAACAGGAAAGCGTCGTCCCAGGGCATAAGTCACCGATATGAGTTCGGCCACATTTGCCGCACAAAGATGGAGAGTTCAACCGTGACCCTCCAGCATTAGTATGAGTCTTCGGCCCATGCGAAGTATGACCCAGACTACTCGTTGGAGGAGAGTAAGGCTTCCGTTCCTCTTGAAACACCTCGCCCTTCCCTTTTTCGTGTGAGAAGTTCCGTTGAGGGCCATAGTGTCGTGGAGGGTTCTCTTTTCTAGCAGCAGCGTCCCTCATCCGCACATTATCCTCAGACATCCTACACTTTTTCACTAGTGTAGGAAAATCAAAAATTTCTTCGTGACCAAATGTCACTCTGAGCTCGGGCCTCAACCCCATCTCAAACTTCACACATTTGGACCTCCCGTCAAACTCTAGTTAAGCATAAGGGCAATATCGGATCAATTCTTGAAATTTGGCCGAGTACTCCCCCACCGACATGTTTCCTTGCTCTAATTGCAAGAATTCCATCTTCTTTTTTCTTTTCAGGTCTGCAGGAAAATATTTCTAGAGGAATTTCCTCTTGAAAGCTCCCCACGTGATGATTTTCCCTTCGATCTCCATCTGCCTCTAGGTCATTTCCCACCAGTTCTCAGCCTCTTTCACTAGCATGTAGGTGGCATAGGCCACTCTCTGAGCATCAGAACAACTCATGGCCCTGAAGATTCTTTCCACTCCTTGGACCCATTCAATGGCTGCATCAGGAGCGAATCCACCTTGGAACTGATTAGGGTTCCTCCTGCAGAATTCATCTTCCTCTTCTAGACATCTCCGTAACGGGTACCTGTTTATCTCTTACATTTGTCAGTCAACCATGTTTAACCAGAAAAATTAGCACATAACCACACAACAGTTTACTTAAAACCACATAGTCAAATCAATTAGAAGTTACAAAGAAGCAAGTAAGGCCATATCCTAGGCCGCATGACTAACTATGCTCTAATACCATATTGTAAGGACCCAAATTTTACCCTTGAAATTTTTTTCTTATTTTAATTCAATTCCATGAATTTACTCATAAATCACATTACCAATTTAATAACCTTACTTCAAAATCTCACTTCCCTCCTCACACTCAATCCATGAATCCATAATGACATACATAATCATTTGACAGAAAAACATAATTCGTATTAATGTATATTAGTAACTACCACATACAACTAGCTATGGGTTTCCAAAATACCCATAGCTACACATATCCAGAGTTACAACCTCATGTTAACTAATATATATCCGTAGTTACACAATGTTTTGAACTATCAAATATGCACTCATGTACAAAAATAGTTCAACTAAATAAATCCAAAATATAAAGCTCCCTAAGCTCCCCAAAAACGAGTCCCCCTCATGTCCCCTGTTTATCTACAATGGGATTATCAATGACAAGTGCACAGACACACAAAGGAGTAAGTCGTTAATTCAATAAACGTCATTATAAGATAATCCAAAATAGAAAAGGGTTAGTAAACCATTTTTGAAATTCATTTTGCTTTGCTGCATAACATGAGCCAAAGTCGCTTCCCCTTAGGGTTAGCTAAAAGCAGATTCTCATTTCTCTTAAAAGAAAACTTGCTACATATACTCGAGCCAGAGTTTTACTTATATACTCAAGCCAGAGTTTCACTTATATACTCAAGCCAGAGTTTTGCTTATATACCCAAGCCAGAGTTTCGCTTATATACTCAAGCTAGAGTTTCGCTTATATACTCAAGCCAGAGTTTTGCTTATATACTCAAGCCAGAGTTTTGCTTATATACTCAAGCCAGAGTTTTGCTTATATACTCAAGCCAGAGTTTTGTTTATATACTCAAGCCAGATTTTTGCTTATATACTGAAACCAGAGTCGCTAACCATTCATGGTCGGCTAAAAATATATTTCCTTTTCATTGATTTTACCATAAATCATTTCCCGTAAATCCACGCCTACATTAGTATAAACACACCCATATATGTTTATACTAAATACGTGAATCACAACTCAACCATTTCATAACCAGAAAATACACACATTTTCCATTTCAAATGCACAAACAAAGACTTATCCTTACCTCGGTGAGTGTTGGATTTGGTTCCTGGTAACTCCACAAGTTCCACCGACACCGCCGCCAACTTTAGGATCTTTCCTCATTCCCACCATATAACACAATGTTTGTCATTTACTCCAATAACATATAAATAACTTATATAACATCATTTAACCACATAAGATATTTATCATATTTTCAAGGTTTCATAACTATTTTCATCATAAGTTTACAACCCTCTAACACATACATATTCATCTAATATTTCATCATTAGAAAGTAAACTCATCTTTTACCTGTAGCATTTTAGTCATTTTCCCCTTTTATCACATTTTCACTTTAGGGTTTTGGGGTTTTTATGAATCAACCCAAAAACTCTTTCCATTTTCGACATACTAACTCTAAACCAAGAGTTTACAAGAGAAAAACCACATAAGACGAACCATAACTCAAAATGATGAGTTTCCATGGTTTCCTTCATTTTGAGAAGAGATCCAACATATCCAAAATAGGTTTTAAAGAGAAGAAGAGAGTTAAAATCGAGAGTTTTACCTCTTCTCAAGCTCTTAGATGAGTATCCAAGCTTATTGTCCTTGAAAAAGCTCTATTCTCTCCCCCTTCTTCTTTTCTAAACCCTAGGTTGTGTTTGGGGGTTTCTCATTTAAAACAACTCGTCGGGTTCTCGCTTAAGCGAGCCCTTTCTCGCTCAAGCGAGAAAATCCCGCCTATTTTAAAAATTTAGATCTGACCCTCTCGCTCAAGCGAGGGATTCTCGCTCAAGCGAGAATCTCACAGTCTCAAAAGTCCCAAAATGCCATTTCTCGCCCAGGCGAGACAATTCTCGCTCAGGCTAGAATCCTCCAGTATAGTCCAGGATTTCACCCTCCCAGGTGAACCTTTCTCGCCCACGCGAGACTCCCTTGCTCAAGCGAGAATACCAGGACTGATACTATAATTTTAAAGACTCAAATTTAGGGTGTTACAGGCTTGTGTAAGCCAAAGAACTCTTATTTAAGAGTTTCTTTCAAAAAGCATGTTTCTGTAAATTTGGTTGTAAGAATATAATGTAAGGACCCGATTTTCGTAATCCAAAAATTCTTTTTAAAACCTTGTTCAAGAAAACGAAGTGATTACTTTTAAAAGACATTACTTGACCGATTTGGAAAACCTGATTGAATATATATATATAAGTTCAATTCCTCTTTCAGGTGCGGAAACAATCAATCGTTCACTTCATTAGAAACATGTCATTTCATTTCCTTTTAATTACACAATTTAAATACAATTATCCATTCTCAATAAAACTTCCATTGTTACATCGTTTAATATCCTAACTACACATTTAGGAGAGAGTCACTCATACATAAATCTCATTTAACATACTCTCCATATTACATGCATTATTCAATTGCAACATTGAGAACATAAAACAACTACTCAAACATGTACTCTCCTCCGCAAGCATCCGATGTGCTACCGCCACGACCTGAACTCAAATACATAACACATACAAGGAAAGACAGAGGGAGTAAAAACCAACTACGGCGACCGTAGCGTGGATTTACATGGAGTAATAACATTAAAGTATTAAAACCACACACATCTAACATCAATCATGATAAGCATACATCAATCAACACATATTATCCATATTCACCCTATAGTACACATATATCCCATACTATATGTGTTCTATAGTCTGCATATTTTATTCATCTCATATTATCCATATTCACCCTATAGTAGACATACATCCCATAATATATATGTTCTGTAGTGTGCATATTTTAATCATCTCATATTATCCATATTCACCCTATAGTACACATACATCCCATAATATATGTGCTATAGTGTGCATATTTTATTCATCCAAACATACACATTTCTCATCATTCATATTCACCCTATAAGATATATATCCCATAGTATATATCTTATGGCATGCATATGATTTTCATTCCGAATATACACTTTTCACATCATTCACATTCCGTAGTAATTTACCTTTGATTCTCTTTCAACAATTCTGCACCGTACAAATAATCCTCTACTACATCGTGCAGGTCGAGTAATCCTCATACCACATCGGGCAGGTCGAGTTCATTCTCCATACCACATCGGGCAGGTCGATTTCATTCCCCATACCACATCGGGTAGGTCGAGTTCATTCCCCATACCACATTGGGTAGGTCGAGTTCATTCCCCATACCACATCGGGCAGGTCGAGTTTATTCCACATTATATTCACATCCATGTCATACACAATCAATACAAGGCATCTCATTATTTTATCACCATAAAATAACACACAACACCTTCATTGTCACAATCATACCCTTATTCATTTTAACACCTCAACAACTCATCACACAGTCATCGTTACAAGCACACCCATATAGGTTTATAACAATCAACCACTCACAACATACTCATTTAGATAAACATACTCATGCCCATTTTAACACATTAACAGCTCATCACATATTCATTGTTACAAACACACCCATTCATGTTTATAACAATCAACCACTCACAACATACTCATTTATGTTTATGATCATAAATATCTCACATACCATCATTATCACACAACGTAACCATTATCATAAACAAACCACGCATAACATATCCTTCATCATATACACATTAACGTTAGAACCATCTTTAATGACGGTGTATTACCATAAATGAGCATATAGCGTTTTACTTAAATAAATGGTTTTCCCCACACATATATCTCTACTTTTATGGCTAATACATCCTCTTGTAAAATAAAGACTCTCACATGGACCACAAACTCCCAAGAGAGTTTCTATCTGTTAATATGCTCTGATTCTTGAGGGAAATCGGAGATGATGACTCTAATGAAATACCCTAAGACCACAATGGTCTTCTCCCTCACCTTAGGTTGCGTAAGCTTTATGGATCCGCAAAGAGATCCATCTCCCTCCATCTCCTTCAACATCTATTGTTGCTTTTTCCTCTCCAAAGCTCTCCAATGTTCCATTAAGAAGCAAGAGGAAGAGGTTTTGATGTGTTTTTGAGGTTTAGAGGAGGAATGAGTCGAACTCTATGGGGAGCCGCTGTTGGGAGTGAAAGGGGAGAAAAGAAAATGAGATTAGGGTTTGTGAAACCCTTTCTTTTCTTTTATAGATGGGCACTCTCTCCCGGTCAAGAATATCTCGCTTGGGCGAGAAACCCACGATATTTTAATGTTCCAGACACGGGCTCTCTCGCCTGGGCGAGATTCTCTCACTCAAGCAATAATCTCACAGCCTGCCCAGGCTTTCTCTCGCTCAAGCGACCCATTCCTCGCTTGGGCGAGACTCCCAAAATTTCCAATTTCAAAACAGTGATCCTCTCGCTTGGGCGAGATCCTCTCGCTCAAGCGAGAATCTTGCAGTATGCCCCATTCTTCAGGACTATTACCTAATTTCAAGGAGGGTAAATTTGGGGTGTTACAATCCTTCCCCCCCCCCCCCCCCCCCCCCTAAAAGAAATTTCGTCCCCGAAATTTTATTAGGTTACTCTCGGGAAGGTACTATCATCGCCTATATGTTAGGCATAAGATACACTCGACCGCACTTAGACTCAACTGTCTAAACCATCAATATTGCTTAGACGACAAGCAAGGGTATATATCACGCAACAGTGATACCACAGGGTCCCAATCATGGGCTACTCTTCTAGAGCCCAAATACCCAAGCCAAACATTAGGACAACCAAGAGAAAATTATTACAACCGAACTAAAGATTCCCGAGTATTTCCTCCATCACAATAGACCTCCCTAATCTATTACCACAACAATCGTTCAAAACGATCAACCTATACGGTCAGATTCGCCACAACACTCTCGAACCCAGTTCGAAGTGAGACTCCATACTCATCGTTTACCAAGATGTACTAGCTCGCACCCAAAATGCAATAGCTAGATCTACATCCACTCGATGGAAACAACATCATTTCATTGTATACGTACAAACAACCACGGTTTACTCAAAAATCTCCACTAGCATTTCAATTTATACTTGCTACAATCACAAAAACATGATATTCATCCAAGTAGCATTTACACAAACAAGATTCTTGGAGTCTTTCACATACCAATCAAAATCACCAAGTCAATATCCAACTCAACCAAACACTCCTACTACAACGAATGCGGTTTAAGAAGATTTGCTAGTTCATAAATTTCAGCTAGGCATACAAGGTCGTAGACCCACTCAAATCGCATACGTTGATACCATTGATTTTTGCCATTTACGAACATCCAAACCAAAAACATGAGTTTTATATGGATACCCAAAATACAATGATGGACATGCACTTCGTGCCCAAGGTGCGGTTGTTAAACATTCGGATTTTCAACATGAAACTTAATCAATGCTTAGCCGTATAGTATACTTCATTCAAAATGATTTTCGAAAATAGATTAGATGTATGTTTCATGGAAATCATCTTGTGGAGGCAAGATTTTTCATAATCGTTTCAAAATAACTTAAAACTCTTTTCCTTATTCGACACCGAATGTCCAAATAAAAATTTTTAAAAGCTAGTTATTTCTGAAGTTACATTTCATCCAGGACATCAGAGTCCCCATAGTACACTTACAGAAATATGCTTATACCATAACATTGCAATTATGCATAACAATTTGAGCTCATTACCACTATATCATGCATTGCAAATATTCAACTACAAAAGGTCAATCATCACAGACCAAAAGTTTCATGCACAAAAGATAATCCAATACCTCTTCGTGTAGGCAATATAACGATAGTCCACTACCACTCTGGGTATGCAATTCAACAAGGGTCCACTACCACTCCGGGTAGGCAACTCAACAATGATCTACATTGGAACAAGGTTAGTAAATCATTTTGAAAATTTATTTTTCTTTGCTACATAACTTGAACCAAAGCTTGCTACATTGCTTGAGCCAAAGCTTGCTACATTGCTTGAGCCAAAGCTTGCTACATAACTTGAGCCAAAGTATCACTACATAACTTGAGCCAAAGTATCGCTACATAACTTGAGCCAAAGTATCGCTACAAAACTTGAGCCAAAGTATCGCTACATAACTTGAGCCAAAGTATCGCTACATAACTTGAGCCAAAGTATCGCTACATAACTTGAGCCAAAGTATCGCTACATAACTACTCTCCTCCGCAATGCATGATACTTTGGCTCAAGTTATGTAGCGATACTTTGGCTCAAGTTATGTAGCGATACTTTGGCTCAAGTTATGTAGCGATACTTTGGCTCAAGTTATGTAGCGATACTTTAGCTCAAGTTATGTAGCGATACTTTGGCTCAAGTTTTGTAGCGATACTTTGGCTCAAGTTATGTAGCGATACTTTGGCTCAAGTTATGTAGTGATACTTTGGCTCAAGTTATGTAGCAAGCTTTGGCTCAAGCAATGTAGCAAGCTTTGGCTCAAGCAATGTAGCAAGCTTTGGCTCAAGTTATGTAGCAAAGAAAAATAAATTTTCAAAATGATTTACTAACCTTGTTCCAATGTAGATCATTGTTGAGTTGCCTACCCGGAGTGGTAGTGGACCCTTGTTGAATTGCATACCCAGAGTGGTAGTGGACTATCGTTATATTGCCTACACGAAGAGGTATTAGATTATCTTTTGTGCATGAAACTTTTGGTCTGTGATGATTGACCTTATGTAGTTGAATATTTGCAATGCATGATATAGTGGTAATGAGCTCAAATTAACTGCTTAGATATTGTGCATACATCAATCAACACATATTATCCATATTCACCCTATAGTACACATATATCCCATACTATATGTGTTCTATAGTGTACATATTTTATTCATCTCATATTATCCATATTCACCCTATAGTACACATACATCCCATAATATATATGTTCTGTAGTGTGCATATTTTAATCATCTCATATTATCCATATTCACCCTATAGTACACATACATCCCATAATATATATGTGCTATAGTGTGCATATTTTATTCATCAAACATACGCATTTCTCATCATTCATATTCAACCTATAAGATATATATCCCATAGTATATATCTTATGGCATGCATATGATTTTCATTCCGAATATACACTTTTCACATCATTCACATTCCGTAGTAATTTACCCTTGATTCTCTTTCAACAATTCTGAACCGTACAAATAATCCTCTGCCACATCGGGAAGGTCGAGTAATCCTCATACCACATCGGGCAGGTCGAGTTCATTCCCCATACCACATCGGGTAGGTCAAGTTCATTCCCCATACCACATCGGGGAGGTCGAGTTCATTCCCCATACCACATCGGGCAGGTCGAGTTTATTCCACATTATATTAACATCCATGTCATACACAATCAACCCAAGGCATCTCATTATTTTATCACCATAAAATAACACACAACACCTTCATTGTCACAATCATACCCTTATCCATTTTAACACCTCAACAGATCATCACACAATCATCGTTACAAGCACACCCATATAGGTTTATAACAATCAACCACTCACAACATACTCATTTAGATAAACATACTCATGCCCATTTTAACACATTAACAGCTCATCACACATTCATTGTTACAAACACACCCATTCATGTTTCTAACAATCAACCACTCACAACATACTCATTTATGTTTATGACCATAAATATCTTACATACCATCATTATCACACAACGTAACCATTATCATAAACAAACCACACATAACATATCCTTCATCATATACACATTAACGTTAGAACCATCTTTAATGACGGTGTATTACCATAAATGAGCATATAGCGTTTTACTTAAATAAACGGTTTCCCCCACACATATATCTCCACTTTTATGGCTAATACATCCTCATGTAAAATAAAGACTCTCACATGGACCACAAACTCCCAAGAGAGTTTCTATCCGTTAATATGCTCCGATTCTTGAGGGAAATTGGAGATGATGACTCTAATGAAATACCCTAAGACCACAATGGTCTTCTCCCTCACCTTAGGTTGCGTAAGCTCCATGGATCCGCAAAGAGCTCCATCTCCTGCAACCTCCATTGTTGTTTTTTCATCTCCAAAGCTCTCCAATGTTCCATTAAGAAGCAAGAGGAAGAGGTTTTGATGTGTTTTTGAGGTTTAGAGGATGAATGAGTCGGAATCTATATGGAGCCGCCGTTGGGAGTGAAAGGGGAGAAAAAAAATAAAGATTAGAGTTTGTGAAACCCTTTCTTTTCTTTTATAGCTGGGCACTCTCGCTCGGGCGAGAATATCTCGCATGGGCAAGAAACCCACATTATTTTAATGTTCCAGACACGGGCTCTCTCGCCTGGGCGATATTCTCTCGCTCAAGCGAGAATCTCACAGCCTGCCCATGCTTTCTCTCCCTCAAGCGACCCATTCCTCGCTTGGGCGATACTCCCATAATTTCCAATTTCAAAACACTGATCCTCTCACTCAAGCGAGAATCTAGTAGTATGCCCCATTCTTCAGGATTGTTACCTAATTTCAAGGAGGGTAAATTTGGGGTGTTACATCTAAGGTTTAGAGAAAGTTGAAATATCGGCTAGCTGCGGTTGGTTGGATATAGGCTTCACTTTGTATCTTGTTTGGCATATCAAGTAGCAATTTTGGCAACCATTTGCAAACTGAGGGAAATCAAGGCTTGGCGAAATAGGGTTCGCATAGCAAGTAGGGAAGGCTCAATTTGGAAGTTTGTTTGTGTAAAGAACATATTTTCAAATATAGTGAAGCAAATATCCCAAGATCAGAAGGGGATGTCTGGATGTAGTTTGCTAGTGGACAGGCGAACGAACCAGGATAAAATTTCTTGATCTTCTTTCTCTTTCCCTTATCTTTTACTATTTCGAGCATATTAAGTATCTTGCATTCTTTAACTTGAAAGATTGAATCTTTGTTAGTAAAGATTGAGTCTTTGATATCTGTATAATTGTTGAGTGTTGTTTGTGATATCCTAGTGAGAAGTTGCTTGCTTCTTGGATAGCTTGTTTACCGTGAAACCATATTTTACATAGCTGATGTTTCTGGTTTTTCTGCTCCAGATAATCGATTATTTCAATTCTTTAATCGATTAAATCTGTTTCAATTAATCGATTATATTTTCTGTTAATCAAATATTACTGAATACTTCTATGATTCTTGATTCTCTACGCATAAATTTGAAAAGCGGACATATTGACCGCTCACACCTATTCACTCCCCTATAGGTGTTATACTCTGATTGACCAGTACCCTAACAAGAACAACTTTCAGGTGCTTCGCATGTTCCTCTCGCCTTTTAGAGTATACAAGAATGTCATCAACAAATATCACTACGAATGAATCCAAGTACGGTTGAAAAATCCGATTCATGTAGTCGGTAAATATTGATGGGGCATTCGTCACACCAAAGGGCATCACCAAATACTCAAAATGCTCGTACCTCGTCCTAAAAGCAGTTTTAGGAATATCCTCTGACTTAACTCGAAGTTGGTGATAACCCGACCGAAGGTCAATCTTTGAAAACACAACCGCTCCTCTCAACTGATCCATCATGTCATCAATTCTAGGAAACGGATACTTGTTCTTGATAGTGACCTTGTTCAACTATCTGTAATCGGTGCATAGCCTCATACTCCCGTCTTTCTTTTTAACCAGTAAAACTGGTGCACCCCACGGTGAGACACTAGGACGGATGAATTTCTTTGCCAATAAATCCTCAACCTACTTTTTAAACTCAGCTAGTTCTAACGGTGCCATTCTATAAGGAGCTATAGAGATGGGTCTCGTTCCAAGTACCAAGTCAACGGAGAATTCAACTTCTCTGACTGGAGGCAATTTCGGAATATCACCAGGAAATACCTCAGGGAACTCACGAACTATCGGAATATAATTAATGTGGGGTTTCTCAACACCTTCAAGTGATGCTAACAGCACAAACACTGACACCCCTTCCCTAAGGGAAGTTCTGACTCCCGTAGCCGACACTGGCTCCATACAACTAGCCTGGTCAGAATTATCACATAGATCTCCAAACACCACAGTCTTATCAGCACAATTAAGCATAACATGATTTGCTGACAACCAATTTATTCCAGAATTAAATCTAACTAGAACAGTGGTAAGCAAATTAAATCCATGGTAAACGTTCTACCAATCACCACCACCGGACATTGAGTCACAACCGTCGACACTACCACCGGCCTACTAGTTGGGGTGGATACGACCAAGTCGAAAGGCAACTACTCAGTTCGCAATTTCAGTCGGTCAACACATTCAATAGATACAAAGCAGTGTGTCGCTCCTGAATCAAACAACACTAAAAGAGAAATACCTGCCACCATGCAATTACCTTGGATGAGGCCATCCACACCTGATGCCTCTGCACCACTCATGGTAAACACTCTGCCAGTAGATCTAGCTCATTCAGCCCTCACAGCATTCATACTCTGTCGTAACTTAGGATAATACCTCTTGATATGCCAGATCTCCTTGCAGTGAAAGCAGCTAAGTGTTGTCCCGTGACACTAGTCATCGGCATGAGTTCTGCCGCATTTGTTGCAAAAGGACGGAGAACAAGACTGTGATCCTCATATTTGGTGTGAGGCCTTACCCCATGCGAACTACTTCCCCGATTTCCAGTAGGTGGGATGGGGAGTACGATATTCGTTCCTCTTGAAGGACCTTACTCTTCCCCTTCCATGCCCATAACTCCTTTGAGGCCCAAAGTGCCTCAGCGGATTAGTTCGAGGAGTCACCAACTCATCTTCTGTCAGGTCATCCTCATACATCCTACACTTGTTCACTAAGGTAGGAAAATCAGCAATCTCTTGGTGCCCAAACATACTTTTCAACTTGGGCTTCAAACCCCATTCAAACTTAGAACATTTGGATCGTCTGTCCACCTCCAATTCAGCGTATGGACAAATCGGGCCAATTCCTCGAACATGGCCGCATATTCTCCCATTGACATGTTACCCTGCTCCAACCTCATAAACTCCATTTCTTTCTTCCTCTTCAGATCAGTAGGAAAATATTTCTGAAGAAATTTCTCCTTGAATGCAACTCAGGTAATCACTCGTCCCTGAGTTTCCTTTACTAGCATGTACGAAGCATAAGTCACCTACTGAGCATCGTTACAACCCATGGCTCGGAATATCCATTCCAAGCCTTGAATCCACTCATTTGAAGCATCAAGAGCGAATCCACCTTCGAACTGATTAGGATTCCGCTTACAGAACTCATCCAATCCTCTGTAATCGGCGGGTCCGAGTGGAAGTAGGGGCTGCGAACTCAGACTCGACACTCCGTTTTGATTCATATTCTGCAAATTCTCGTTCATATGTTGCAGTGCAGCTACCATTTGAGACAAAAGATCGTTTGGAACATTCTGACTCGTTCCTCTTCCTCTCCTAGCCAAGTGTACCTATACTCATTCACTTGCCAGTAACCAAATTTTAACTAGACAAGGATCACATAATCACATAGGAATTTGTACAAACCAAACAATTCAAGCACATAAATGTCACAAAGAAGCATGTAAGTCCATACCCAAGGCCGTAGGATTAACTATGCTCTGATACTATATTCTACGGACCCAAATTCTACCCTTGAAATTTTTTCTTATTTTAACTCATATAAACATATATTCTCCCTATATCTTATGGTTAGTAACCCAAGGTATGTTACATTAGCCACCTTAATTATTTTCCGATCACTCTATCATGCAGTATTCATACACATTCAAAAGGCAGAAAAACATAATTCATTAAAATATATCCCGGTACTTTCAACGTACCAACAGTTATAGGTATCCAAAATATTTGTACCCAAGATTACAAAATATCCAACTCATCACATAGCCAGTTTAATACAACAAAATGAAAGTAAAAGAATCCCGATTTAAAAGCTCCTAAAACTTCAAATCAGGAATCCTCAAATCTTCCACTTACCTACAATGGGATTATCATAAACCAATACATAGATAAAACACAAAGGAGTAAGTAATTAACCCAATAAAATTCACAAATATGATAATCCACATTTTATAAGGTTCGGTAAATAAATCGATTAGTTATAATTAGAGTAAATTCATACCACATGTTTCCATTTCTAATTCCAACATTAAAATTCATCTTACTTACACATAAACCCCTTTACCTTTCATTCCACCTTGCAACCGACCCACCCGGTCATACATTTCCATTATCTGACATATATCCTCATACATATATATCTATAAATAAGCTACATAACTTGAGCCAAAGTATCGCTACATAACTTGAGCCAAAGTATCGCTACATAACTTGACGGTTAGCTAAAAATATGTTTTCTTTTCATTGATTCACAATCAATCATAAACAACACAACCACGCATTTTGTTCAATACGATACGCTAGTTAAAGACTTATCCTTACCTTGGTGAGTGTTGGGTTTGGTCCTTGGTAACTTTGCTAGTTCATCCGACACCGCCTCCAACCTTAGGATCTTTCCTCATCCCCACCAAACAACAATAAAAGTCAGTAATTTTATTCTCAACAACATATAAATAACTCAAAGTTCATCTTATACCATATAAAATATTCACATATTTTCAATGTTTCCAAAAACACTTTCATTAGAAGTTTTCAACATTAGAACATACATATTCATCTTCTATTTTACCTTAGAACACATACTCATCTTCTACATCTACCATTTCACCCATTTTCCTCTTTAACCATATTTTCATTTTGGAGGTTTTGGGGTTTTCATGAATCAAACCACAAAACATTTCCATTCATCAAATACCAACTCTAAACCAAGAGTTTACAAGAGAGAAATGAAATAAAACGAAGCACAAATCAAAAGGAAGAGTTTCCATGGTTTCTCACATTTTTTAGAAGAGATCCCATACACCCAAAACATGTTTGAAAGGGAGAAGATGAGTTAGAATCTAGAGATTTACCTCTTCTCAAGCTTCTAGATGATTCCCACGAGTCCTTGATCTCAAAATCACCTCCTTTTGTCTTCTCTCTCAAGTTATAACCCTAAAAGTGTTTGAGGGTTTCTATTTTAAAGTGAAATCGTCGGGTTCTCGCTCAAGCGAGAATATCCCACCCATTTTAAAAACTCAACACTGACGCTCTCACTCATGCGAGGGATTCTCGCTTGGGCGAGAATCCTCCAGTGTCCACACCTCTTTCCCTCGCCCAGATGAGCCATATCTCGCCCAGGCGAGAATCCTAGGAAATCCTGGCAGCTGATACTGAGCCTCTCGCTTGGGCGAGGCCCTCTCGCTCAAGCGAGAAACACCCAGTATACCCTAGATTCCTAGAATTTTCACCACACTTAGGAAAATAAAATTCGGGTGTTACAATCCTCCCCCTCTTACAGGAATTTTCGTCCCCGAGAATTTAACATACCTCGATTCAAACAAATGAGGTAATCCTCCCTCATATCACGCTCCACTTCCTAAGTAGCGTCTCCTTCATCTACTTGGCTCCACAATACCTTCACCAAGGAAATCTCTTTGCCTCTCAACTTCTTGATACTGGAATCCATGATCCTCACAGGCAAGGTCGCATAAGTCTGATTATCCATCAGTTCTATCTGATCAGACTCAACCACATGAGATGGATCCCCAACATATTTCTGTAATTGAGATACATGAAACACATTGTGGTGATTCGACAACAATGGAGGTAAATCAATCTGATATGCTACCGGGCTAACCCTCTTCAATATCTAGTATGGACCAATAAATCTCGAAGTAAGCTTACAAGACTTCAACACTCTGCCAATCCCCGTAGTTGGAACTACTCTTATAAATACATGATCTCCTTCCTTAAACTCAAGAGGTTTCCGTATCCTACCGTAATAGCTTTTCTGCTGACTTTGTGCTATTCTCATATTCTCTAGGATCTTCTTGATCTTCTCCGTCATCTCTCGGACCAATTCGGGTCCTAACACTAAGTTCTCCCCAGTTTCAAACAAACTCACTGGAGTCCTAAATTTCTCCCATACAAGGCTTCGTAAGGGGCTATTTCGTTACTAGTGTGGAAACTATTGTTGTAGGTGAACTCAATCAACGGCAACATACTATCACAACTCCCAGGCTGCTCCAAAACACAAGCCCTCAAAATTATTTTCCGATCAGTCTATCATGCAGTATTCATACACATCCATAAGGCAGAAAAACATAATTCATTAAAATATCTCTCGGTACTTTTAATGTACCAACGGTTATAGGTTTCCAAAATATTAGTATCCAAGATAACAAAATATCCAACTCATCACATAGCCAGTTTAATACAACAAATGAAAATAAAAAAATCCCGATTTAAAAGCTCCTAAAACTTCAAATCAAGCATCCTCAAATCTTCCGCTTACCTACAGTGGGATTATCATAAACCAATACATATAGAAAACAAAAAAGAGTAAGTAATTAACCCAATAAAATTCACTAATATGATAATCCACATTTTATAAGGTTCGGCAAATAAATCGATTAATTATAATTAGAGTAAATTCATACCACCTGTTTCCATTTATAATTCCAGCATTAAAATTCATCTTACATACACATAAACCCCTTTACCTTTCATTCCACCTTGCAACCGACCCACCCGGTCATACATTTCCATTATCCGACATATATCCTCATACATATATATCTATAACTAAGCAACATAATTTGAGCCAAAGTATCGCTACAGAACTTGAGCCAAAGTATCGCTACATAACTTGAGCCAAAGTATCGCTACATAACTTGAGCCAAAGTATCGCTACGTAACTTGAGCCAAAGTATCGCAACATAAACTTGAGCCAAAGTATCGCTACATACATTGACGGTTAGCTAAAAATATGTTTTCTTTTTATTGATTCACAATCAATCATAAATAGCACAACCACGCATTTTGTTCAATACGATATGCTAGTTAAAGACTTATCCTTACCTTAGTGAGTGTTGGGTTTGGTCCTTGGTAACTTTGCTAGTTCCTCCAACACCGCCTCCAACCTAAGGATCTTTCCTCATCCCCACCAAACAACAATAAAAGTCTGTAATTTTATTCTCAACAATATATAAATAACTCATAGTTCATCTTTAACCATATAAAAGATTAACATATTTTCAATGTTTCCAAAAACACTTTCATTAGAAGTTTTCAACATTAAAACATACATATTCATCTTCTATTTTACCTTAGAACACATACTCATCTTCTACATCTAACATTTCACCCATTTTCCTCTTTAACCATATTTTCAATTTGGAGGTTTTGGGGTTTTCATGAATCAACTCACAAAAACCTTTCCATTAATCAAATCAACTCTAAACCAAGAGTTTACAAGAGAGAAATGTAATAAAACGAACCACAAATCAAAAGGAAGAGTTTCCATGCTTTCTCACATTTTAGAGAAGAGATTTCGTACACCCAAAACAAGTTTGAAAGGGAGAAGATGAGTTAGAATCAAGAGATTTACCTCTTCTCAAGCTTCTAGATGATTCCCACGAATCCTTGATCTCAAAATCACCTCTTTCTCTCTTCTCTCTCAAGTTCTAACCCTAAAAGTGTTTGAGGGTTTCTATTTTAAAGTGAAATCGTCGGTTTCTCGCTCAAGCGAGCCCATTCTCGCTCAAGCGAGAATGTCCCTCCCATTTTAAAAACTCAACACTGATGCTCTCGCTCAAGCGAGGGATTCTCGCCCAAGCGAGAATCCTGCAGTGTCCACACCTCTATCCCTCGCCCAAGCGAGCCATATCTCGCCTAAGCGAGAATCCTAGGAAATCCTGGGAGCTGATACTGAGCCTCTCGTTTGGGCGAGGCCCTCTCGCTTAAGCGAGAAACACCCAGTATACCCCAGATTCCTAGAATTTTCATTACACTTAGGAAAATAAAATTATGGTGCTACAATCCTCCCACTCTTATAGGAATTTTCGTCCCCGAGAATTTAACATACCTCGATTCAAACAAATGAGGTAATCCTCCCTCATATCACGCTACACTTCCCAAGTAGCGTCTCCTTTATCTACTCTGCTCCACAATACCTTCACCAAGGCAATCTCTTTGCCTCTCAACTTCTTGATACTGGTATCCATGATCCTCACAGGCAAGGTCGCAAAAGTCAGATTATCCTTCAGTTCTATCTGATCGGACTCAACCACATGAGATGGATCCCCATCATATTTCCGCAATTGAGATACATGAAACACATTGTGGAGATTCGATAACAATTGAGTTAAATCAATCTGATATGCTCTTGGGCAAACCCTCTTCAATATCTGGTATGGTCCAATAAATCTCGGAGTAAGCTTACGAGACTTCAACACTCTACCAATCCCCGTAGTTGGAACTACTCTCATAAATACATGATCTCCTTCCTTAAACTCAAGAGGTTTCCGTCTCCTATCGTAATAGCTTTTCTGCCGACTCTGTGCTATTCTCATATTCTCTCGGATCTTCTTGATCTTCTCCGTCGTCTCTCCCTTTTCAACACAGACCACAAAAACAACTTTTTTAGGTCTTGGTACATTTTTGTAGTGCCCGGGTGGAAACCCATTCTACTCTTGTGTGACTCCTCCATAATACTCTTTCGCAATTCCACATTATGAGGCACACACACCCTTCCCTTGTATCGCAACATCCCACTAGAGTCCGATTCAAAATTAGACTCCTTTCCACTTGTCATCAAATCTCGTTTGATCCTTAGTTCCATATCTTCAACTTGCATTATTCGGATTTGGTCGAACAACTCATTTGTCAACTTAAGCATTCCCAAAGTCATACTGTGGGGTGTCATTTGAACTATCAAGTTCATATCCCTGAACTCCTCAATTAGTTTCTCTTCATGAACCATAAAAACCGACATATGTAGAGACTTCCGATTTAAAGCTTCGGCTACCACATTGGCTTTTCCCGGATGGTACTGCAATCCAAAATCATAGTCCTTAAGAAACTCCATCCACCTTCTCTGTCTCATGTTCAGTTCCTTTTGATCAAACAGATACTTCAAACTCTTGTTGTCGTTGTACACTTCAAATCTTACACCATAAAGATGGTGCCTCCAGATTTTCAAGGCAAAAACCACTGCAGCTATCTTGGATATAGTCTTCACTGAGTATCTTGTTTGGCGTATCAAGTAGTAAGATTGGCAACCGTTTGCGAATGGAGGGAAGTCAAGGCTTGGTGAAATAGGGTTCGCATAGCAAATAGGGAAGGCTCAATTTGGAAGTGTGTGTGTAAAGAACATATTTTCAAATATAGTGAAGCAAATCTCCCAAGATCAGAAGGGGAGGCCTGAATGTAGTTTGCCAGTGGACAGGCGAACGAACCAGGATAAAATTTCTTGATCTTCTTTCTCTTTCCCTTATCTTTTACTATTTCTAGCATATAAAGAATCTTGTATTCTTTAACTTGAAATATTGAATCTTTGTTAGTAAAGATTGAGTCTTTGATATTTGTATAATTGATGTGTGCTGGTTGTGATATCCTAGTGAGAAGTTGCTTGATTCTTGGATAGCTTGTTTACCGTGAAACCATATTTTACATAGCTGTTGTTTCTGGTTTTTCTACTCCAGATAATCGATTATTTCAATTCTTTAATCGATTAAATCTGTTTCAATTAATCGATTGTATTTTTTGTTAATCGATTATTACTAAATATTTTTGTGATTCTTGATTCTCTGCGCATAAATTCGAAAAGCAGACATATTGATCGCTCACACCTATTCACCCCCCCTCTAGGTGTTATACTCTGATTGACTAGTACCCTAACAAGAACAACTCTCAGGTGATCTGCATGTTCCTCTCGGCTTTTAGAGTATACTAGAAAGTCATAAATTAATACCACTAAAAATGAACCCAAGTACGTATGAAAAATCTGATTCATGTAGTTGGTAAATGTTGATGGGGCATTCGTCACACCAAAGGGCATCACCAAATACTCAGAATAGTTGTACCTCGTCCTAAAAGCAATTTTAGGAATATCCTCCGACTTAACTCGAAGTTGGTGATAACCCGACTGAAGGTCAATCTTTGAAAACACAACTGCTCCTCTCAACTGATCCATCATGTCATCAATTCTAGGCAACGGATACTTGTTCTTGATAGTGACCTTATTTAACTGCCTGTAATCAGTGCATAGCCTCATACTCACATCTATCTTTTTTAACCAATAAAATCGGTGCACCCCACGGTGAGACACTAGGGCGGATGAATTTCTTTGCCAATAAATCCCCAAACTGCTTTTTCAACTCAGCTAGTTCTAACGGTGCCATTCTATAAGGAGCTATAAATATGGGTCCCGTTCCAAGTACCAAGTCAATGGAGAATTCAACTTCTCTGACTGGAGGCAATTCCGGAATATCACCAGGAAATACCTCAGGGAACTCACGAACTATCAGAATATCATCAATTCGGGGTTTCTCATCACCTTCCAGTGATGCTAACAACACAAACACTGACCCCCTTCCCTAAGGGAAGTTCTGACTCCCTTAGCCGACACTGGCTCCATACAACTAGCCTGGTCAGAAATCTCACACAGATCTCCAAACACCACAGTCTTATCAGCACAATTAAGCATAACGTGATTTGCTGACAACTAGTCCATTCCCAAAATTAAATCTAAGTGGAACAGTGGTAAGCAAATTAAATCCACGGTAAAAGTTCTACCATTCACCACCACCGGACATTGAGACACAACCGTCGACACCACCATCGGCCTACTAGTTAGGGTGGATACGACCAAGTCGAAAGGCAACGACTCAGTTCGCAATTTCAGTCGGTCCACACATTCAATAGATACAAAGGAGTGTGTCGCTCCTGAATCAAACAACAATAAAAGAGAAATACCTGCCACCATGCAATTACCTTGGATGAGGCCATCCACACCTTATGCCTCTGCACCACTCATGGTAAACACTCTACCAGTAGATCGAGGTCGTTCAACCCTCACAACATTCATACTCTGCCGTAACTTAGGACAATACCTCTTGATATGCCCAATATCCTTGAAGTGAAAGAAGCTAAGTGTTGTCCCGTGGCACAAGTCACCAGCATGAGTTCTCCCGCATTTGTTGCAAAAGGACGGAGAACAAAACTGTGATCCTCCTACGTTGGCGTGAGGCCTTACCCCATGCGAACTACTTCCCCGATTTCCAGCAGGTGTGGTCGGGAGTACGGTTTTCGTTCCTCTTGAAGGACCTTACTCTTCCCCTTTCCATGCCCATAACTCCTTTGAGGCCCAAAGTGCCTCAGAGGATTAGATCGAGGAGTCACCACCTCATCTACTGCCAGGTCATCCCCATACATCCTACACTTGTTCACTAAGGTAGGAAAATCTGCAATCTCTTAGTGCCCAAACATACTTTTAAACTTGGGCTTCAAACCCGATTCAAACTTAGAACATTTGGATCGTCCGTCCACCTCCAATTCAGCGTAAGGACAAAATTGTGCTAATTCCTGGAACTTGGCCGCATATTCTCCCACTGACATGTTACCCTGCTCCAACCTCAGAAACTCCATTTCTTTCTTCCTCTTCAGATCGGCAGGAAAATATTTCTGAAGAAATTTCTCCTTGAATGCAACCAAGGTAATCAATCGTCCCTGAGTTTCCATCTGACGCCGAGTAAACTCCCACCATGTTTCAGCTTCCTTTACTAGCATGTAGGAAGCATAAATCACCTTCTGAGCATCGTTACAACCCATGGCTCGGAATATCCGTTCCAAGCCTTGAATCCACTCATTTGAAGCATCAGGAGCGAATCCACCTTCGAACTGACTAGGATTCCGCTTACAGGACTCATCCAATCCTCTGTACTTGGCCGGTCCGGGTGGTACTAGGGGCTGCGAACTAGGACTCGACACTGCGTTCTGATTCAGATTCTGCAAATTCTCGTTCATATGTTGTAGTGCAGCTACCATCTGAGCCAAATGATCGTTTAGAACATTCTGGCTCGTTCCTCTTCCTCTCCCAACCATGTGTACCTGTTGTAAGGACCCAAATTCTACCATTGAAATTTTTTTGAAACTTTATTCATGAAAGTGAAGTGATTACTTTTAAAAGACATTACTCAAACGATTTAGAAAACCTGATTGAATATATACATAAGTTCAATTCATCTTTTAGGTGCGGAAATAATCAATCGTTCACTTCATTAAAAACATGTCATTTCACTTCCTTTCAATTACAGAGTTTATACAATTATCCTTTCTCAAATAATACTTTTATTACAATCATTACTCCCATCTCATCACACCATTTAGAAGAGTTCAATTTCACAATAGAGTCACTACCACATGGTTCTCATATTACATACATAAATCAATTATCACCTTGAATACATAAAGTAAATCCTCAATCTTGTACATTTCTCAGTGCTCATCCAATGCGCTACAGCCACAACCTAAACTCAATTATATAACACTTACAAGCAGAAACAAAAGGGAGTAAGAACCAACTACAGCGACCGCAGCGTGGAATTACATGGAGCAATAACATTAAAGTATTACAACCTATACAACATCAAACTTCAATCATATTAAACATATATCAATTATACACCAATCAATACCTTAAACCACATAATGTTCACATATTCAATCGATATAATCATCATATTTCACTTAGACAAATCAACCAATCAGTACAACATACCATAGCATATTTACTTCTTCCGTTAACATCCTTTACAATTTACTTACACGATTCATCCAATACCATCTTGACCAAGATTCCTATTACCATATTTACTCACAAATACCCAACAACAATCCCATACCCAAAGGCGATACACTAAATTTTCAAAGCAATACAACACTTCTAAAACAATACAGTACTTGTACAACGATCCAATACCACATAGGGAAAGTCAGTCATTGCCATAAAGGCCAATACCACAAAGGGCAAGTCAGTCATTGCTACGAATAACCAATACCACGAAGGGCAAGCCAGTCATTGCTCAAAGGGCCAATACCATGAAGAGCAAGTCATTCACAATACCACGTAGGGCAAGTCATTCACAATAGCACGTAGGGCAAGTCATTCACAATACCACGTAGGGCAAGTCATTCATTGCTCAACCTCTTAAGGGAGCTAAAATAGATTTTTTTCCCATTGTTTTACAATCATATACAACCAGAAGATCCACGCATTTTATAACATCATATATCATTTAAATACTTCCCTTACATCACATTTCACCATAATACCCACAACTACAACCATGTCAAAATAATCATACTCATCCCATTCTTTACTATGTATAAATAGCCCACATTACAATCATTATCATACAACATAATCATGTCTGTTTATTGCCACTAAACAGCTCAAAACACAATCATTATTACAAACATACCCATATATGCTTATAACAAATAAGCGACTCACAACCTAGTCATTATCATAAATATACTCATATCTTATATCACAATAAATAACTCGTAACATATTTATCATCATACAACATATTAACGATAGAACCATTTCTCATGACGGTGTATTACCATAAATGAGCATATTGAATTTTAATCTAAAAAAACGGTTTTTACCACTCATACATCTCTACATTTATGGCTAATACGTCTTCATGGAAAATAAAGACTCTAATATGGACCACAAACTTCCAAGAGAGTTTCTATCCGTTAATATTCTCCGATTCTTGAGGGAAATTGAAGAAGATGACTCTAATAAAATACTCTATGACCACAATGGTCTTCTCCCTCACCTTAGGTTATGTAAGCTTCGTTGCTCCGCAAAAGAGCCACATCTCCCTTCATCTTCTCCAACCTCCATTGTTACTTTTTCACCTTTAAGATTTCCGAAATGTGCCACCAAGAAGTAATAGGAAGAGGTTTTGTTGAGTTTTGATGTTTAGTGGAGGGGAGAATGGTCCATTTGGGTGGAGTCGCCGTTGGGGAGAAAGGGGAAGAGAAAATGAAGATTAGGGTTTTTAGATCCTCTTTTTCACTTTTATAACTGCGTAGCCTCGCCCGGGCGAGAATGGCTCGCTTTGGCAAGAATTTTGCCGCTTTTCAACTTTTCAACTCTGACGCTCTCGCCCGGGCGCGGATTTCTCGCTCGGGCGAGAATCAGGCAGTATGTTAAGGCTCCTCTCTAGCCTCGGCGAAAATTCTAGCTCAAGCTAGAATTTGACAGCTTTTCCCGATTTCACTCTTACTCAAGCGACCACTTCCTCGCTTAAGCGAGGTCTCTGGAAAACTCATATTAGAACACTGAGCCTCTCACTTGGGCGAGGTCCCTCGCTTAAACAAGAATTGTCCAATATAAACTCCAACACTCTAAGTGTTCTAGTCATTCCGAAAACGAAAATTGTTGTGTTACACTTGTACTCATTCACTTGTCAGTAACCAAATTTTAACTAGACAAGGATCACATAGAAATTTGTACAAAATCAACAATTCAACCACATAAAGGTCACAAAGAAGCATATAAGGCCATACTGTGACACCCTAAATTCGAGGTTATTAAATTATAGTATCAGTCCTGGAAGTCTCGCTTAAGATAGAAAGGTGTCGCCTCGGTGAGAGTGACTCACCTGGGTGAGTGGAATACTGGGCTATACTGAAGGATCCTCGCCTGAGCGAGAATTGTCTCGCTTAAGCGACAGTTGCCTCGCCTGAGAGAGAGTTGTCTCGCCTGGGCGAGAAGTGGCACATTGAAGGTGTAGAGGCTGTAAGATCCTCGCTTGAGCGAGAGGGTCAGATCTAAGTTTTTAAAATGGGCGGGATTTTCTCGCTTGAGCGAGAATGGGCTATCTTGAGAGAGAACCTGACGCTGTTACATTAAATATGGAACCCCAAACACATTTTAGGGTTAGAACTTGAAGAGATGTGAGATAAGAGAGCATTTTCAAGAGCAAGGAGTCTTTAGGCTAATCTAGAAGCGTGAGAAGAGGTAAATCTCTTGATTCTAACTCTCCTTCTCCCTTTCAAACTCGTTTTGGGTGTATGGGATCTCTTCTCAAAATGAGAGAAACCATGGAAACTCATCCTTTAGAGTTATGGTTCGTTTTATGTTGTTTCTCTCTTGTAAACTCTTGGTTTAGAGTTGGTATTTTAAGAATGGAAAGAGTTTGTGGGTTGATTCATGAAAACCCCAAAACCCCCCAAAATGAGAATATGAGTAAAAGGGGAAAATGGGTGAAATGTTAGATGTAGAAGATGAGTTTAAGTTCTAATGTTGAATATGAGATGAATATGTATGTTTTAGATGTTTGGAAACTCTTAATGAATGTGGTTTTGGAAACATTGAAAATGTATAAATCTCTTGTATGGTTAAAGACGAAATATGAGTTGTTTATGTGTTATTTTGAATAAATGACTAACATTGTTGTTATGTGGTGGGAATGAGGAAAGATCCTAAGATTGGCTGCGGTGTCGGTGGAACTTGCAAAGTCACCAAGAACCAAACCCAACACTCACCAAGGTAAGGGATACGTGTCTCCATTATTTTTGAGATGATTTGAACATGGTATATGTATGAATCATTATGTTTGTGAGAATTGTAATGTTGACCACCTTTATGGTGTGGACCTACCCGAAGTGGTAGTGGATTATCGTGTGTGGTGGACCTACCCGAAGTGGTAGTGGATTATCGTGTGTCGTGGACCTACCTGAAGTGGTCGTGGATTATCGTGTGTCGTGGACCTACCCGAAGCGGTAGTGGATTATCGTGTGTTGTGGACCTACCCGAAGTGGTAGTGGATTATCTTTATAATGTGGACCTACCCGAAGGGGTAGTGGATTATATTTGTGTTGTGGACCTACCCGAAGCAGTAGTGGATTATCCTGTGTTGTGGACCTACCCGAAGTGGTAGTGGATTATCTTTGAGGTGTAAACGGGGCGGATGTGGTCAAGAGTAAAATTGATGCTAAGTGTAATTGATGAAATAAAAGTGCCTTGGAATGAATGAATATGCATGCTATAGAATATATATTATGGGATATATATACTATAGGGTGAATATGGATTAAATAAAAATAAATAAAAATAGAAAAAAAAAGAGATACGAATGTTTATATTCATGTACTTAAGAAATGTGTTTTGCTCCAATGCTTATGTAAATTTAAAATGTGGATTTTCATATGCAGTTATTATTGACTAATGATTTACTCCCTTGTGTTTCGTGTGTTGCTATGATAATTCCATTGTAGGTAAACGGATGAATTGAGACTGCTTGACTTGGAGTCTTATGAGCTTTTAAATCTGGATTTCCTTCTTTTGTATTTTGTATCATGACTGACTAAATACCATTTTTGGATAATTGTAATTTTGGGTATTGTAACACTGGATATGTGCAGCTATGAGTATTTGGAGAACCCATAGCTAGTTGTATGCGATAGTTACTGGGAAGTATTAATATGAATTATGTTTTTCTGCAGTTACGGGTAACATGGTATGAAACTGATTTAGTATGATTTAAAGTTATGAGATAATTAAAGAAATGGATGATTTAAGAGGTTAAAAGAAATGTATACATGATGTAACTTGAAGTTCAAGTATAAAGGGTTAATATAGGAGAAAAACTTTCAAGTGTGGAAATTGGGTCGTTACACATAACCTAGGCCGCAAGATTAACTATGCTCTGATACCATATTGTAAGGACCCAAATTCTACCATTGAAATTTTTTCCTATTTTAACTTATAAACATATATTCTCCCTATATCTTATGGTTAGTAACCCAAGGTATGTAACATTATCCAGCTTAATTATTTTGCGATCACTCTATCATGCAGTATTCTTACACATCCATAAGGCAGAAAAACATAATTCATTAAAATATATCCCAGTACTTTCAACGTACCAACAGTTATTGGTTTCCAAAATATTAGTACCCAAGATTACAAAATATCCAACTCATCACATAGCTAGTTTAATACAACAAAATGAAAATAAAAGAATCCCGATTTAAAAGCTCCTAAGACTACAAATCAAGCATTCTCAAATCTTCCGCTTACCTACAATGGGATTACCATAAACCAATACATAGAGAAAACACAAAGGAGTAAGTAATTAACCCAATAAAATTCACTAATATGATAATCCATATTTTATAAGGTTCGGTAAATAAATAGATTAGTTATAATTAGAGTAAATACCACCTGTTTCCATTTATAATTCCAGCATTAAAATTCATCTTACTTACACATAAACCCCTTTACCTTTCATTCCACCTTGCAACCGACCCACTCGGTCAAATATTTCCATTATCCGACATATATCCTCATACATATATATCTATAACTAAGCTACATAACTTGAGCCAAAGTATCGCTACATACATTGACGGTTAGCTAAAAAAGTGTTTTCTTTTCATTGATTCACAATCAATCATAAACAGCACAACCACACATTTTGTTCAATACGATATGCTAGTTAAAGACTTATCCTTACCTTGGTGAGTGTTGGTTTTGGTCCTTGGTAACTTTGCTAGTTCCTCTGACACCGCCTCCAACCTTAGGATCTTTCCTCATCCCCACAAAACAACAATAAAAGTCAGTAATTTTATTCTCAACAACATATAAATAACTCATAGTTCATCTTTAACCATATAAAAGATTCATATATTTTCAATCTTTCCAAAAACACTGTATTAGAAGTTTTCAACATTAAAACATACATATTTATCTTCTATTTTACCTTAGAACACATACTCATCTTCTACATCTACCATTTCACCCATTTTCCTCTTTAACCATATTTTCATTTTGGAGGTTTTGGGGTTTTGGGGTTTTCATGAATCAACCCACAAAACTTTTCCATTCATCAAATACCAACTCTAACCCAAGAGTTTACAAGAGAGAAATGAAATAAAACGAACCACAACTCAAAAGGAAGAGTTTCCGTGGTTTCTCACATTTTTTAGAAGAGATCTCATACACCCAAAACAAGTTTGAAAGGGAGAAGATGAGTTAGAATCAAGAGATTTACCTCTTCTCAAGCTTCTAGATGATTCTCGCGAGTCCTTGCTCTCAAAATCACCTCCTTCTCTCTTCTCTCTCAAATTCTAACCCTAAAAGTGTTTGAGGGTTTCTATTTTAAAGTGAAATCGTTGGGTTCTCGCTGAAGCGAGAATGTCCCGCCCATTTTAAAAACTCAAAACTGACGCTCTCGCTCAAGCGAGGGATTCTCGCCCAAGCGAGAATCGTCCAATATCCACACCTCTTTCCCTCGCCCAGGCGAGAATCCCAGGAAATCCTAGGAGCTGATATTGAGCCTCTCGCTTGGGCGAAGCCCTCTCGCTCAAGCGAGAAACACCCAGTATACCCTAGATTTCTAGAATTTTTACTACACTTAGGTAAATAAAATTAGGGTGTTACAGACTCTCCTATATAAGATAACATTGAGTCCACTTATATATAGTCAATGGAGTAAAAGGTATTATTGGGGTCCAAGTCAAAAGCTTACAACTTGGAATATGGTGAAGTTGATAATGAATTTATGACATTAAAGCGAACACATCATTATCATTATAGATAATAATGATTTTATGAAATAATTTATCAATATGTATATTTTTAAAAATAATTTATTTTTATAATGCATCTAAAATATTAATGTTTAATATTTTATCGGCCTAGTAATTATTCAAACCGCTTTTGTATGGATAAATTTCAGTGTTATTAATATCGTATTGGTCATCAAACCGGTAGGGATACTGATACAGTGATATGGTGGATTAATCGGTGGTTCACTAATTAAACCGCATACCGGAAAAGTTAGATATACTATATAATATATTAACATTAATATTAAAAATTAATAAAAAAAATAATTATTTTTATTTTCATTAAAAAATTAATTTTAAATAAAAATCAATTGGTATGACCGGTATGTTTCAATTGAAAACCGGTCAGTATGACCGGTTTTTACCGATTTTGACATGTTTTTACCGGTATAATTGCATGAATGGTATAATTATTGTATCGTATCGGTATTGAGATCGGTTCACCGATTTACCGGTTCAACCGACCGACACGAAACAGTTTTAATAACTATGATAAATTCTGTAGAAAAATATATTATTTTGAAAAACTTAGAAACAAAAAGATGTTTATGTCAAATGCTTAAATTCCTAATGCCTACTTAATTATTTTGTTTGGATTATTCAAGCAGAGCATTCTCAGGAAATGTTAAAATTTGACTTTCCCCATCAGAATTAGGGATGGCAATGGGTCTGAACAGGTTCGGGTAGTGTACTACCTGGATTCGTCTCGTTGCTTCATTTTTGGACACAGACTCGCCCTAGACCTGTGCTAATACCTGCTGGGTATACTATGTAACACCCCGAATTTTAATCTTTAAAATTATAGTATAAGTCCTGGAAGTCTCGCCTGAGAGAGAGTTGTCTCGCCTGGGCGAGAAATGGCAATTTTGGGCATTCTGAAACAATGTAATCGATTACACAATACTGGTAATCGATTACATGCTGATAAACTAATCAGATCTGTGTATTTTACAATGTGTAATCGATTACACTATACTCGTAATCGATTACAACATATTAAAAGCATCAGATATGTGCATTTTTCACATTATAATCGATTACAACATGTGTGGTAATCGATTACATCGAGTCGTTGGGTTTGTATTTTAAATTTTTAACTTATGTAATCGATTACACCATATGGTAATCGATTACACTCATCACTGTGACTATAAAAGTGAAAAAGGGGACATAGAAACCCTAATCTTCATTTTCTTTCTTCCCCTTTCTCTCCCAACGGTGGCTCCACCCAAATGGACCATTTTTCCCTCCACTAAGCCTCAAAACTCATCAAAACCTTCCTCTTGCTTCATGGTGACACATTTGGAAAAGCTTGGAGGTGAAAAAGCAACAATGGAGGTTGGAGGAGATGAAGGGAGATGTGGCTCTTTTGCAGAGCAACGGAGCTTACGCAACCTAAGGTGAGGGAGAAGACCATTGTGGTCTTAGAGTATTTCATTAGAGTCATCTTCTCCGATTTCCCTCAAGAATCGGAGCATATTAACGGATAGGAACTCTCTTGGGAGTTTGTGATCCATGTGAGAGTCCTTATCTTACATGAGGATGTATTAGCCATAAAAGTGGAGATATATGTGTGGGGAAAACCGTTTATTTGAATAAAACTCTATATGCTCCTTTATGGTAATGCACCGTCATTAAAGATGGTTCTAACGTTAATGTGTATACGATGAAGAATATGTTATGCGTGGTTTGTTTATGATAATGGTTATGTTGTGTGATAATGATGGTGTGTGAGATGTTTATGGTCATAAGCATAAATGAGTGTGTTGTAAGTGGTTGATTGATATAAACATGTATGGGTGTGTTGTAACAATGAATGTGTGATGAGTTATGAATGTGTTAAAATGGAATGAATATGTTTATCAAAATGAGTATGTTGTGAGTAGTTGATTGTTATAAACATGTATGGGTGTGTTGTAACAATGAATGTGTGACGAGACGAAAAGAGACCGTACAATTTGAAGGATATATTGCAGCTACAGGCTTTACTTCCTGCATGGGGTCTTACTGCCAATGTACGGTCTTGCATCAAGGGAGGGCGAGTTATTAGACCATGGAATGGTAAACTCTATTTAAATTGTGAAGGACGTCTTCAATGGGCCCTTTGACCTAGGAATCCTAGAAAATATATCTATTGAAACCCACCATAAGTATCTGGGGAGACAGCAGCGGATACAGATTTACCATAAGCAAAAGCGGCTACTGAGGCGAAGGCTTTAGCGAACGAGCAATCGAAGATTCCTGCTAATCACTCGTACTCCTCCTAGCTCATGATTCAGTATGTGGTCATGGAAGGTATGTTTGTGACAATGAAGATGTTGTATGTTATCTATGGTAATAAGATAATGAGATGCCCTGTGTTGATTGTGTATGACATGGATGTGAGTGTAATATGGAAACTCGACCTGCCCGATGGGGTATGGGGATTTACTCGACCTGCCCGATGAGGTATGGGGATTATTTGTACGATGCAAAATTGTTGAATGAGATCAAGGGTAAGTTATTACGGAATGTGAAGATGTGAAAAGTGTATACTCAGAATGAAAATCATATGCATGCCATAGGATATATATTATGGGATGTATATCTTATAGGGTGAATATGAATGATGAGAAAGGAGTATATTTGGATGAATAAAATATGCACACTATAGAACACATATAGTATGGGATATATGTGTACTATAGGATGAATATGGATAAAATGTGATGAATAAATATGCACACTATAGAACACATATAGTATGGGATATATGTGTACTATAGGGTGAATATGGATAAAATGTGTTGAATAAGTATGCACACGATAGAACACATATAGTATGAGATATATGTGTACTATAAGGTGAATATGGATAAAATGTGTTGAATAAGTATGCACACTATAAAACACATATAGTATGGGATATATGTGTACTATAGGGTGAATATGGATATTATGTGTTGATTGATATAAGCTTATCATGATTGATGTTAGATGTGTGTGGTTTTTAATACTTTAATGTTATTACTCCATGTAAATCCACGCTACGGTCGCCGTAGTTGGTTCTTACTCCCTCTGTCTTTCCTCGTATGTGTTGTATATTTGGGTTCAGGTTATGGAGGTAGCGCATTGGATGCTTGTGGAGAAGAGTATATAATAGAGTAGTGGATAATATGTAATTGATATGTTATATGATAAATATTTGTAATATGAAGAACATGTTAAAGTGAATTCATGTATAAACAACTTTCTTGTAAGTGTATATTGAAGTGGATCTAATGTTTGTATTCAAGGTAATTTTGAGAAAGTGTAATTGTATAAATGATGTATTTGAACGGAAGTGTAATGACATGCTTTTGAAATGAAAGGTGTTTGGAATATTTCCGCCTTGTAAATTTATAAATGTATTCACTCAAGTTTCTAAACTGTTCGAGTAATGTCTTTCAAAAGTAATCACTTCACTTTCACGAATAAGGATTTTTTTTTTAAAGAGAATTTTCGAGTTATGAAAATCGGGTCCTTACATACTACTTGCGGGTCATTGGATACCTAGCGGATCCATGGGTACCCATAAATTAAAAAATATTAAAAATAATTACAAGTAATTTATGCACTTGTGTATTTGTTTACTATGATCTTATGTGTTATTTAAACAATCAACAAGAGAAAAAATTATAAAACAAACATTAAAATTTCATTTAGTAAGAACTCTTAAATTAACGTAACATTACATCATACATATGAATTAACAACATAATATCCTTCCTTAACAATATAACATTACAATTTAACAACATAACAATCACATTTATAATTATGAATTAATATGATATTACGATATATATTAACATGATATTACAATTATGGATCAATATGATATTACGATATAGATTAACATGATATTACGATATAGATTAACATGATATATATATATATAGATTTAGGAAGAAATAGCGAATCCGGGTACGCACGAGTATGTATACCTCATTACGCGGACCCAGACCCATCTAACAAACGGTCTTAAATTTGCGGGTCTTAATTACCCACGGGTCCAAAACATAGACCCAGACCCGACTCATTGTGGGTAATATTTGTGCGTATCCGCAAATCTGGGTACCCATTGCCATCCCAAATGAAAATCAATCATTTCTATGCAGAGAAAATAGTACTAAAACATAGTTCTAATTTATTATTATATATCAGTGAGGTTTTATCATATTTACCGAATGTATATAAAGGTTAAAAATAAATAAATTAGTTATACGGGAAAATTGTTTATTTAATGCATGTTTCTATTTTTTTCGTAAAAACTTACGTCATTATATATAAATATAATGAATTATATATCTGTTTGAATCTTCCATATGGAAGTTTCCTTTTTTTTATTTAGCATTTTGTTATTACATTTAGCTTAATTAAAGTTTATTACTAATTAAAAGAATCAGTTTATAGCCCATCAAAAAAACAGAATTGTTTATGTTGAGAGTTATAAGGTGGTTTGAAAATTAAGAATAAGAGTTTAAGAGATAGAGTAAATGAGCTTATAAGTTCGAGTATCATATATAACAAATTTAAAAAATAGAAATGAACTTATAAGGTGGTTTGACAATAAAAAAGAAGGAGTAAAGTGAAGGATGTTGAGAGTTCGAATCTCATCCACAACAAATACTTGCTGATCTAAAAAAGTGTGATTTGGAATTTCTTAATATCAAACAAAATGTTATTAATGTATCTCTGTTTTTAAAAACATTTTTTAACAACATTGCTTACGAATTATATTTTGCTTCCAATACCTTTTATTTAGGTATATAAAATATTGCTATTTTCTAATATATTGTGAATACACATTTTTATCTGCCTCATAAAAAAATTCAAAAATCATTTTTTTCTAACAAAATATTTTTCAGAAAAATTAAATATATTTGAAAATAAAAATTATAATATATAATAAATAAGATTCTAGAACCTATTTAAATTTCAGAAAAAATATAACAATAAAAAAGGCAAAAAGGAGTTAGAAAATTGGTTGTAATTGTAATCCCTTAAAAAGTGTAACAAAATTTAAAAAATAATAATAATCAGATCCATTTTTTTAGGGAATGAGTTACTTGTGCTTTGTTATAATTATGTGATTAGAGAAACATAAGACATACACAGAGAATACATAAAAGGCACAAATCAGAGAAACTCCGAAAATTTTTTATCTAGAAAAGAAGAAAGTATATCAGTAAAAAAGGGAGGGAAGAGTACAAGGATTAATCCAAAAAAGGTTAGTAATCATGTGCATTTTCTATTCTTTCTGCCTTTTAGTTTATTAGCAGTTCTCATATTTCAGCATTCCAAAGTATTCTTCGTTTTTTTTATTTCAAAGATTTAAAAAGCAACCAAGGATAACATTGAGGTTTTTTGGTTTTGTTCTTCAAAGATAAACGAGCCTCCGCTATCAAAAGCAAGGATAATGTATATCCTCTCGGCTGATTCCACTTAGATAACTAAAATATAATAATAACAAAACTTCAAGGGTCAAGGCTGTTAAATTATTTAACAATTAATGGTCCATGTTTTTTTTTTTTTTGAAATTATTAGTCTGAATGAAAGTGCTTAATACATGGTGAGTGATAATTGATGTATTAAACTAGTCACTTCATGGTAGTTTCCATGAAAGTGGAAGAATTATTTTTTCAATAACTCCTTCTAAATCCTTATATAAATAGAGCATTTAAACATTGGAGAATTCATGTCATTCTTTGCTATGTCATTAGTAGAAAGGCAAGCAAAAAACTGAGTTCCTATCATCAAGGAACACATAAAGGAAAGACGGAGAGGTGAGAAGAAAGGCAAGCAGAAAGTGCAGATACCGAAATGGAACTAGGTATTCTTCAATCTTTTTTTTAATCACATGTGAATGTTATAATGTCAATGTCCTAATTAAAAGGTTATTATGAACCATTAAAAACTCATAAAAATACTTTAAACTAACAATTTGTATCAGAGCACTAGGTTAGGGACATCATGACATTCCTTGTGTTTATGAAATTGAATCATATGTTCATTAACATATATGAATGACATTTTTATAAAAGGTCTTTAAAGTAATAAATTAAGTTTCATACAAGAAAAGAAAATGAAAAGTTACTATTCAAAGCAAGTTGCAATATAACTTAGCATTTTGCTAATACTCTAATTAATTATGATGTATATATCACCAAAGGTGGATCAGTGCATGTGATTAAGATTATGATGTCATAAGGATAATTAATTGGATTTGTTCATTAATTATAATGCATATCTTGATAACACAAAGGTTGATTATTGCATGTATTTAATGACATTAAAGTTTTAAGCATACTAGTTTGTACTCGTTTATCCAAAGATAACATGCATGTTTAAATAGTATGATTTATTACCCATTAAAGAATAATATTGGGTGTCATTAATAAAATTTATTCCATTTAAATTTTATCCAAAGATAAATTAAGTGCATTAATAAAAGCATTAAATGTTTACATTATCCATAAAGGTTTAATGAAAGCATTAAAGTGTGAGCATGTCTTATTTTATCTTCATTCAATGCATTCGCCTTAGGCAATGAATGTGTGAAGTTCAACAGACTGAATTATGAGGATTGGTCCGAACAGATCCAGTTCTCACTGGTGTGGTGGAGTTGGAATTGACCATCATTATAGATAATGTGCCAACCATAACTAAGACTAGCTCAGAGGAAAATAAGACTTTATATGAGGCTTGGGAGTAGTCAAACAGATTGATTCTTAGTTTGATGAAAATATCAATCTCTGACAATGATCAAGGAAATCTCATGACAGAGCTGGCGACCAAGAAGTTAGATTGGTCGCATCTCATTCATGATCATGTAACTAGCATGGCAAATATGGCTGCGAAAATGAATGACATGGGAATGGAGGTGACAAAAGCATTCTTAGTATAGTTTATCATTAACTCCCTTCTTGTTGAGTTTTGCCAATTACAAGTGAACTACAACACCATAAAGGAAAAGTAGAATTTTTAGGAAGTAAAGGCCATGCTCGTTCAAGAAGAAAAGATGTTAAAGAAAATTAAGAACGACTTCATTCATTTGTCCTTTCAGGAGGCAGCTAGCACCATCAGATTCAAGGCAAACAATAAGAAAAAATGAAAGGGGGAGGAAAAGATCCCTATTAAAGAAGGAAAATTCATAAAGAGATGAAGTGATTTTTCTGTAAGAAGAATGAACACTATAAGAAGGAATGTCCTAAAAGGAAGAAATAGTTTGAAAAGAAAGGTAAACATTTTGTTCTCGTTATAGATGAATCATTTCTTGTCGAGGTTCCTAATAATACATGGTGATTAGACTCTAGTGCAACAACTCATGTGTAACATATTATGCAGGGGTTCATTTCAATTTGAACCCAGGAAACTGATAAGTTTCTTTACATGGGGACAAAATGAAGGCACAAGTTCATGGAATTGGAACATACAAAATGATCCTAGATAGTGGAAACTATTTAGATCTATAAAAGTGTCTTTATGTTCTTGCATGTGCCATAAACTTGGTTTTTGTTGCTAGACTAGATTGTATAGGATTTAATTTCAAGATTGAGCATTCTACTTTTAATTTGTATAAACATTCGTACTATTCGGTTATGGTACATTAATGAATGGTTAATATTGCTTCAATCTTGATTTTAAATTTAAGAAATCTATATTTAACGTTGAACATGATGTTCGTAGCAAACTTAAAGATTTTGATAAGAATTCTACTTACTCGTGGCATAAAAGATTATGCCATATATCCAAATAAAGGATAATGAGGTTAACGAAAAGTGAGATTTTACCTCTTTCGGATTTTTGCGATTGAGATATTTGTTTTGATTGCATTAAAGGAAAGAAAACTAAACATCTATCAAAGAACTCAACCACAAGAAGTAGCAAACTTCTTGAATTGATACACACAAATATTTGTGGTCCTTTTGATGTTCCATCTTTGGATGATGAAACATATTTCATAACTTTTATAGATGATTACTCAAGTTGTTGTTATCAATATTTGTTGTATGAAAAATCTCAATCATTGGATGTCCTAAATGTATTCATTGACAAGGTTGAAAGGCAATTGGAAAAGAATATTAAGGTTGTGAGCTCTGATAGAGGTGGTGAATATTATGGAAAATATAATGAGAATGGACAATGTCCAAGACCATTTCCGAAGTTTCTCAAAAGTTGAGGCATATGTGCTTAGTACACTATGACTTACACAGTGCAAGAAAATGGTGTGGCTGTAAGGTGGAATCGTACTTTAATGTAAATGATTAGATCAATGTTGAATCATTATGATGTACCTTTATTGTTATGGATGTTTGCATTAAGGACAGCTGCATATTTGATGAATAGGGTTCCCAATAAGTCAGTTCCTAAAACTCCCTATGAATTATGGACTAGTAGGAAAACCAGTTTGAGACATCTTCATGTTTTGGGTTTTCTAGCAGAAGAAAATGTGTACAACCCACATGGGGTTGTCCAACCATTAGGAAGACATACCCAAATGTAGATTTTCTTGAGGCCACACATCCTACATAGTCTGAATCCGATTAACCGATCACCTCAAGGTGATCTGACCTTTCATATGTGATCATGTGATCCTTTGTGCCTTGCAAACAACTTAGAACTTTCTTTGCGGCCTTCTAGTGGTCCATTCTGGGGTTACTTTGATATCGACCTATTCCAACTCCAAAATTGATATCCGATCGAGTGCATGTATGAGCATACATTAAACTCTCACCCACTTATGCATAGGGAATAGATTCTATTTCCTTACGAATTAGACTATGCAGGATGCGTGGGCTAAATAAAATCTACATTTAGGTATGTCTTCCTAATGGTTGGACAACGCCATGTGGGTTGTACACCTTTACTTATGTTGGACAACCCCAAATATGGAGATGTCTTAGACTAGGTTTCCTACCAGTCCATAACTCATGGAGTTTTAGGATCTGCCTTACTGGGAGCCTTATTCAATAGATACGCAACGGTCCTTAATGCGTACATCGACAACGATAAAGGTACATCACAATGACTTGACATTGATCTAACCATTTCTATTAAAGTACGATTCCGCCTTTCAACCACACCATTTTGTTGCGGTGTGTAAGGCATAGTGTATTGAGCACATATGCCTCGAATTTCGAGAAACTTTGCAAATGGTCCTGAATATTTTCCATTCTCATTTTGCTTTCCATAATATTCACCACCTCTATCAGACCTCACAACATTAACCTTCTTCTCAGGTTGTCTTTCAACCTCGTCAATGAATACCTTTAGGACATCGATTGATTGAGATTTTCCCCGCAACAAATATATTTAACAATAACGTGAGTAATCATCTGTAAAAGTGATAAAATACTTTTCAGCACCCCATGATGGAACATCAAAAGGACCACAGTTATCTGTGTGTATTAATTCAAGAAGTTTGCTACTTCTTGTGGTTGGGTTTTTTGATAGGTGTTAGTTTGATTTCCTTAAGTGCAATCTAAACAAACATTCCAATCGCCAAAATCCAAAAGAGGTAAAATATCACTTTTCGTTAACCTCGTTATTATTTCTTTGGATATATGGCCTAATCTTTTATGTCACAAGTAAGCATAATTCTTATCAAAATCTTTAAGATTGCTATCAAAAATCTTGTTCAACATTAAATAAGGATTCCTAAATTTAAAATCAAGACTGAAGCAATATAAACCATTCATTAATGTACCAGAACCGAAATAGTACGAATGTTTATAAAAATTAAAACTAGAATGCCCAATCTTAAAATTGAATCCTATACAATCTAACCTAGCAACAAAAACTAAGTTCGTGTCACATTCAGGAACATAACGACACTTTTCTTGATCTAAATATTTTTCACTATCTAGGATCAATCTACATGTTCCAATTCCATAAACTTGTGCCTTCATTTTGTTCCCCATGTAAAGAAACTTCTCAGTTTCCTGGATTCGGATTGAAAGCAATCCCGCACAATATGTGACACATGAGTTGTTGCACTAGAGTCTAACCATCAAATATTATTAGGAACCTCAATAAGAAATGATTCGTCTATAACGGAAACAAAATGTTTACCTTTCTATTTGAACTATTTCTTCCTTTTAGGACAATCCTTCTTATAGTTCCAATTCTTCTTATAGAAGAAACACATCATCTCTTTATGGATTTCCATTATTTAATGGGGATATTTTCCTCCCCCTTTCCTTTGTTCCTATTGCTTGTCTTGAATCCACTAGTGCTAACTGGCTCCTGAATGGACAAGTGAATGAAGTCATTCTTAATTTTCTTTAACCTCTCCTCCTCCTAAACGAGCATGGCTTTTACTTCCTGAAAATTCCATTTATCCTTTATGGTGTTGTAATTCACCTAAAATTGGCCAAACTCAACAGGAAGGGAGTTAACGATGAACTGTACCAAGAATGATATGCTAGTTACATGATCATGAATGGGCTGCGACCAATCAAACTTCTTGGTTGTCAGGTCTGCCATGAGATTCCCCACCAAAGACTTATCAGTAATGTTTGAATGAGCGTACTCCTTGATCATTCTCATAAATTCACTTGCATTAATCGTCTTAGTCATAGACGGCTTGACATTGTCAGAGATTGACATTTTCATCAAGCTACGACTCAACCTGTTTGACCGCTCTCAAACCTCATATAGAGTCTTGTCTGCCTCCGAGCTGGTCTAATTTATTGTTGGTACGTTATCCATAATGATGGCCCAGTCCATCTCCATCACACCCAATGAGAACTGGATCAGTTCGGACCAATCAACATAATTCAGTCCGTTGAACTTGACACATCCATTGCCTAAGGCGAATGCATTGAATGAAGCTAAAATAAGACATGCTAACACTATAATACTTTGAATAAACGTTTATGGAATCAAACTAAACTTTTAAATGATGCCAAATATTATTCCTTAGTGAGTAATTAATCATAATATTTGAACATGCATGCTATCTTTGGATAAACAAGCACAAATAAGTATGCTTAAAACATTAATGTCATTAAATACATGCAATAATCCACCATTGGATGATCAAAACATGCATTATAATTAATAAACAAACCCAATTAATTATTCATATGGCATCATAACCTTAATTACATGCAACGGTCCACCTTTGGGTGATCATGATATGCATCATAAATAATTAGAGTATTATAGGAAAAGGTCAAGTTATATTACAAACTGCTTTGAACAGTAACTCTTTATGTTTTCTTGTATGATAACACTAAACTCAATTGGTTGCCTTTCTTTTTACCTCTCTGCATTCCCTTTATTCGTTCCTTGATGATTATGAACTCATTTTCCTTTCTGTACTTCCCTTAATCAGTAACTGATGCTTCTTTAAGTCTCACTTTGTGTTTCTACTCATGAGAAAACAAAGAATGACATGGATTCTCCAACGCATAAGTGCTCTATTTATAGAAGGATTTAGAAGGAGTTATTGGAGAAAATAACTCATCCACTTTCATGGAAACTACCCATGAAGTGAGCCCATTAGTTTGATCCATAAATTTCCAACCGCCATTACATTAGGCACTTTCATTCAAACTAGTAACTTCCAAGAACATGGACCACTCATTGTTGATTTAATCTAACATTGTGCTCCACAACACCTTTTGACGACACTTCCAAACTGTCGGCATCACCCTTGGACGCGACATGCTACTTTCCACACCTCGAATAGTCTCTCACAACCTCACCAGAAGCGGGCTCCGCGTTCGAAGGAAGGTAAAGGATTGTTGTTGTTGCCTCCCAACGACCATTAAATTAGACATCTTCATTCAAACTAGTAACTTCCAAGAACATGGACCACTCATTGTTGAATTAATATAACACTGTGCTCCGCAACACCTTTTGACGACACTTCCAAACTGTCGGCATCACCCCTGGACGTGACATGCTACTTTCCACACCTCGAATGGTCTCTCACAAGATTACCAGAAGCGGGCTCCGCATGCGAAGGAAGGTAAAGGATCGTTGTCGTTGCCTCCCAACGACCATTACATTAGGCACCTTCATTCAAACTAGTAACTTCCAAGAACATGGACCACTCATTGTTGAATTAATCTAACAATGTGCTCCACAACACCTTTTGACGACACTTCCAAACTGTCGGCATCACCCTTGGACGCGACATGCTACTTTCCACACCTCGAATGGTCTCTCACAACCTTATCAGAAGCGGGCTCCGCGTGCGAAGGAAGGTAAAAGATCGTCGTCGTTGCCTCCCAACGACCATTACATTAGGCACCTTCATTCAAACTAGTAACTTCCAAGAACATGGACCACTCATTGTTGAATTAATCTAACAATGTGCTCCACAACACTTTTTGACGACACTTCCAAACTGTCGGCATCACCCTGGACGCGACATGCTACTTTCCACACCTCGAATGGTCTCTCACAACCTCATCAAAAGCGGGCTCCGCGTGCGAAGGAAGGTAAAGGATCGTTGTCGTTACCTCCCAACGACCATTACATTAGACACCTTCATTCAAACTAGTAACTTCCAAGAACATGGACCACTCATTGTTGAATTAATCTAACAATGTGCTCCACAACACCTTTTGACGACACTTCCAAACTGTCGGCATCACCCCTGGACACGACATGCTACTTTTCACACCTGGAATGGTCTCTCACAACCTCATCAGAAGCGGGCTCCGCGTGCGAAGGAAGGTAAAGGATCATTGTCGTTTGTGACACCCTAGATTTTAAAGTCATTAAATTATAGTATCAGTCCTGGGAGTCTCGCTTGAGCGAGAAAATCGTCGCCTGGGCGAGAGAGGCTCACCTGGGAGGATGATATTCTGGCTATACTGAAGGATTCTCGCTTGAGCGAGAGTGGTCTCGCCTGAGCGAGGGTTGTCTTGCCTGGGCGAGAAATGGCATTTTGGAACCTGGCGAGGCTGTGAGATTCTCGCTTGGGCGAGAATCCCTCGCTTGAGCGAGAGGGTCAGATTTGAGTTTTTAAAATAGGCGGGATTTCCTCGCTTGAGCGAGAATGGGCTCGCTTAAGCGAGAACCCGACGAGTGTGTATTAAATGAGAAACCCAAACACATTTTAGGGTTAGAAATTAAAGAGAGGTGAGAGAATAGAGTTTTTCCAAGAGCAAGGAACCTTGACACTCATCTAGAAGCTTGAGAAGAGGTTAAACTAGGGATGGCAGTATGGGCTTGGCCCGTCGGGCCAGCCCATTTTGATCGACATTTTTGGCGGGCCGGGCTAGAGATTTTAGCCCAAAAGCCCATATTCAACCCGATTTGGAAGCCCGTTTTTTAGACGGGCCAACATTAATATTGATTTATCATTTTAAGGTTACATGTGATTCCAATAATGTAGTCAATTTAATATTGTTTTCCAACCAAACATTTTACACATACCTTGTGCAACCAATTTATTATTCATATATAGCACATTTATGAGTAAATTACTTATCAATGTAATTCAAATCACATACAATACAAAACATTTACATATTAGTGTTTAATTTATATCATATATAATATTTTGTTTAAGATAATTACATTTATCACTTTTTTGTTTAAAAAATTACACCTCTCAAACATGGTCGATCAATGTAATGTATGTTTATAAATTAAGGGTTTTTTGTAAGCGTAGAAAATGGAAGGATAGCTTGTGTAATTTCCCTAAAACGCATGGAATATCAGTGTAATTTAAATGTGTTTTAGAAAAGAAAAAGAAAAACGGGCCAGCCTACTGGCGTGCCAGCCAGGCCAAATATGGGTCGGGCTGGCATTTTGAGCCCTTTTAGCAATAAGGGTCGGGCCAACCCAGCCCATATTTTGACGGGCCAAAGGCGGGCCGGATAGGGTTGGGTCGGGCTGGCCCGTTTTGCCACCTAGGTAAAACTCTTGATTCTAACTCTCTTCTTCCCTTTGAAACTTGTTTTGGGTATGTTGGATCCTCCAGGCTTGCTTTGTTCAGATTTCTGTAGTCTACACACATCCTCATCTTCCCTCCTTTCTTGGGCACCATCACCACATTAGCCACCTCACTCCAATTGTTTCGCAACCTCTTCCTTTACCTTGAGCGACAAGTCTGGGCGCATCCTTCTCAGTTATTGTTTCTTTGGCTCGGCACCCGAATATAGAGGAATTTTATGGGATGCTATGTTAAGATCCAACTCTGGCATGTCCTTATAAGACCAAGCGAACACATCCTTATATTCTCGGAACAAATTTATCATTTCGACACGTTCCGGATTGTCTACCATTTTAAGCTCTTTTTTATCTTCTTCAGTCCCCATATTGATTAACTCCACTTCTTCCGAGTTCACAACATATTCCCTTTCAGCATGCTCCAACATCTTTGCAAATTCCTCCACATCCTCTTCCTCATCTGAACCAATGGGTTCATCCTTCGGTGTCGTAGACGAATTGATCGATGGATTTTCAATTACTGTATTAATAGGTAAATTTTCTACGAAATTCATGTGTATTCATTTATTAAGTGTTGGGAGATGAAAAGATAGATAAATTTTGCAAATAAGTGTAAAGATAGATAAAATTTGCATTTCCACATAGAAGAAAGCAATGAAGTGAGCAAGTTAATGAAATGGGATAAGTTGACGAAACAAAATGCTGAATAGCAATAAACAAAAAGTTTACTTCAATGACACTATCTCATCCAATGATTCAGAATGCCAGTTCCGTAGAGGCGTGTCATTCTCATCAATGTGGATATTGCTTGTTCCGGGTGCATCGACTTCTTCAAGAGAGTTCGCGGAAAAAACGGATGTATGGCTCGACGAGGTTATCTGGTGAGATCACTCCAACGGGACCGGTGAAGGATTCGTTGATATGAGGTATAGGATTCTCTAATATTCCTCCACATTTCTTCCTTCGAGTCATACATTTGTTCTAATCTTCTTGTGCAACCTCATAACCTAGCCCGAACCTATCAAACTTTTCTAAGACTGATACGAATGACTGAGTGCCCTGCAGATGCATGCCCAAACCTCTTCCCTCTTCATATCCTTTTGTAACCATGATTTTGCTCACCACCTAGTTCACCTCATGCATCTGACCAATCCCTTCCAGTTGTTGAGTCTCGACCACTTCAAAGTTGTGCAAGAAGTCGTCATCATCCTTACTGCTCTCCACATAAGGCACTGATATCAGTTTTGAAACCAAAACTTCTTCTTCGCCATGCACAATAATTACCATTCCATCCTTGACGAACTTCACTGCCTGATGCAATGTGGACGGTACAACCTCAGCTTCATGTATCCAAGGTCTACCCAGCAACATTGTATATGAGGAATCCATGTCCATGAATATAAATAGCTCCTGAAAGATGATAGGCCCGATTTCCAAAGGCAATGTTATCTCCCCTAGTATGCTTATTGCCATCAAAAGCGTATACAATCATCTTTCTTGGAACGATCCCATACCTTTTGATCGCTATAGACATCAGAGTGGACAAAGGCATAATATTCAAAGCTGACCCACCATCTATCAGTATCTTGCCCACAATGTGACCACGACACTTAGCTGTGGTGAGAAATGCACGAGGCACTTTCTCTAGTTGCCTCACCATTTCCTCGTCAAAGAAAGTTATCATGTTGACATGTTTTACTGGATCAATCATGTTAACCATCTTGTGGGGCGTGACATCAGGTTTACGTATGCCTCATTTAGCATCTTCAGTAATGCCTTCCTGTGCAAATCTGAGGACATAACCAAACCCAGTAAAGAGATCTTAGAGTGGGTCTTTCTCAATTGTTCCACTACATCATATTCACTTTGCCTCATAATCTTTAGGAATTCCTCTTCCTCCTTCTCTGTGACTTCCTCAATCGGACCATCCTCACCCCCCATGTTCTTCGCAATCTTCTGGACTTCACCATCCAAAGGACGATAAAATCTTCCATTCTTCGCAATTCCACCAGCTATGAATGCATTTGACGCCTGTGTCTTAGAGGTTTCTCCTGCCGCTTCCACCTTGACCTCATAACTCCACAAGACCGTGTGTGTGCTCTCATAGGCAAAATATTGAGGCTTTCTCACCCTAAGAGTCACTCTTTCGGTATCTGAATCCTTGATGAGTAGGACCCTAAGTGTGACCTTTTCCACCATGTCAACTTATTTGTCATTGGATTCACCCTTTTTAACCTCGATGACCCCAAGGTTTAGTAGGACTTGAACCCTTGCCTTATACCCCCAACAATTCTCTATGGAGTGTCCAGCCTGACCATGATGGTAATCAAAGTGAGACTCTAGATCAGCGCCATCCTCATCACTCACGTTCCTGGTTGGCGCCACATTGTCATATCCAGTCATCTTCAAAGTGTCAAAAAGGCATTGCATCGACACTCTCAAATCAGATACTCTTTTCACAAGCGTTTTCCCCACAATAATGACATTTATCCTCTGATTATGGTTCGGGATAGGGTTTTTACTGATATCCGGTCGAACCTCATCCTCAAACTCCAGCTTGCCACAAGCCATTAACTTCCTTACCGCCATCTTAAATTGTTCACATTCCTCAATGGAGTGTCCCGCGACGACCATATGATAACTGCAAGTGAGAATCTCATTGTATCAGTGCGGAAAGTTGGATTCAATGGGTCGGACAGGGTATGGTGCCAACAGGTGACGGTCTACTAATTGTTGGAACAATTCGGCATTGGATATAGATAGCTTTGGAAAAGGGGGAAGGTTAGGGAAAAATGTGTTTGGGCGGCGATTGGGTTGGGCTTGTGCGTTTGTGGGTGTAGAGCGGTTTTGATTATAGGTTTGGCGGAAGAGTGGGTTGGTATGATTGGAGACGTAAGGTCGACGTTGGGCAGTGTGTGGTGGTCGGGTGTAGTTGTAAGGTTGAGGGACATTATTCACTTGGTACGCGGGGATCTTTTTGGGTGAAGTATATTGGGACGTCCATTGTTGTTGTTGGTGCACATGGTTTACCTCATTTTCCTTCTTCCTCGGTGGCACACTCTTTTCATTACCATTGTTGTCTCCTTCCCCAATCGACAATTTCCCGGCCTTGGTCAACATCTCAATCCTATCACCAACATCCATCACTTCTTGAAAATCTTTGTAAGCGATACCAGCCATTCTCCCAATATAAGGGGTCCCCAATGTCCTCATGAAAAACGAGCACATCTCATGCATTGTCATCTTGGGCTGCACCTGGACTGTCAAACCCCTCCATCTTATCGTAGACTCCCTAAATGATTCAGTCATCTTCTTATGCATTGCCCTAATTTGCTCACGAGTCGGGCCAATTCCACATTAAACTTATACTGATCCATAAACAAATCAGCCAACTTCGTCCACCTAGAGATGCGATTTAAATCCAATTCAAAGTACCACTCCAGCGCTGGTCTAGTTAAACTTTCATGGAAGAAACAAATGAGGAAACCGTTCTCTCTTGACCACATGGCCATCTTTGTAGCGTAACTAACTAGATGGAATCGCGGGTTGCCACTCCCATCGTACTTGGAAAAATCGGGTACCTTGAAATCCTTAGGGATCACAACATTGGTGGCATGACATATCTCCTCAATCCGTAGGGACCCATGATCATCTGCCCCTCGGATTGTCTTTAGTTGCTCCTCAATTTTTTCCATCCAATCCTCATAAGCCTTGTCCCTTTCCCTAGTTGGATTGTTGTTTATGATAGGGCGAGCGCCCATTGTTTGATGAAAGTTGGGCACTCGAGGTTGTTCAAAACGTGGTCCAGTAGAACCTTCTCCCTCTAGGGGGAATCTCCTATAGGACGGTACCCCTCTCCAATCGGAAGAGTGAATCGTACATTGGTACGAAGCTCCTCTTGGATAGGCTCATTTACCTATTGAGTTCCAACATTCCTTTCTCCCTGGTTTTGAGTAAGTTGAGACAAACTATCCCTGATGGCCTACAACGTGTCCTACATCCTGTTTTGCGCCTGAGCCAACTCATCCATCTTTCCTTTTACCTCATCGATTTCCATACCAAAATTCCTTCCGATGTTTGCGTTATCAGCATCCATTCTTGCACGTGATCTTGTGTTGTACGAGTAGCTTCGAATAGAGTTGTCCTTTCGAGACCACGCAATGGTTCTAAATTTAAGTCCCGCATTTTTTTTATATATAAAGAAAAAAACATCCATTAAATCATTGATTGTTATTACCAATTTATTTAAGGTTAGTTCCTTTTACCCAACGATGAAATATTTGCACAGCATTTGGCGACCATCCCGCAACCGTTTTCTAAGGTTATAACCCCATTAGATCGTATTGCGGTTAATGACAACCACAGAAGGAGCACAAGGGCTCCATGGTGTGGCTGCATTTCTCAGCTTTGTGCTAGTAATGCTATCTTGAGTCTTGCATTCTGCCCAGAACTTCAAAGTCTACAATCTTTAAAGGGATCATATATAATGAGTGAGAACTACAGGAGTTTGAGGAAAGAAATAAGTAAGATGGACTTCATTACTTTGCTACATATATGTTTTTTTCTAAGGGAAAGGAATTACAATATATTATTTTCTTTTCTTTTTTCTCTTTCCCCTTTTACAAAATTTAATGGTCCACTCTAATCATCATCTATTACAATAATATCTTCTTCTTCCGAATCCTCTTCCTCTGAGTTTTCCTCCATGAATGTTGATTCATTTTGAGGCTCGGGGTTCATCCACCCCATAGATTCCCTCTAGTTTCAGATCCCTTGAGCTGTGTTCTGATAATTGTTGAAGAATGTTCGGATTTTTGTTAGTAGGCTAGCCTCGGCTTTTATACTTTCTTGGTAAACAGACTCAAAATCTTCAAGCCAATCATAACTGATGGTCTCCCAATGTCCTAGTACAGATATCGACCTGTGCCTCCACATTTCTTTACATTCCTCAACTTCCTCTGTAGTCTTCCTTGCAGCTTCCAGCTCTTTATCCTCCTCTTTCCAGTTGAGTTCGAGACCCATATTATTACATTCAGACTGCAGCTCATATACCTTCCTCTTGTACCACTTCGTCTTCCCTTTAGCTCTAGCTAAGGCCTCCTGGTATCCATTCATCCTTCGTTACACTACTTCTAAATCCGAGGCCCGTTCTATTACATGATCGACCTGATTTTGCCCTTCAATGGCGTGTTATTGACTCATCCCGAGGTCCCTTTCTAGTTCTGCGATCCTCCTATCTCTCAGGCGGACGACTCTTTGGAAGTCCCCCAACTGCTCTTACAACTCAGTTTTTTGTCGAGTATCAGCAGCCATAGCTTGCCTCCGGGCTTCCAATTGCTCACTCAGATTATGGATTTGGACAAATGCATCCATCTTGGCCCTTTTTAGGATGGCTGGAACATAGGCTCTCCAACTGTCATACTCAGGTGTACTGCGGACTCTTGCAATCCCTCGTTGCTGATCCTCCCTGAGGACTAGCTTATCCTAAGCCTCCTTGACCTTTTTTAAACAAATCATTGTCATCTACATAGAGGCAGATGATACTTTTGGGTTCGTCGGCTTGTCTAATTTGCATTCGCCCAAGTTGTCGCAATACCAGATCAGGAGTGTAGAAGAAACATCCATTAGTGCCAAGTAGGGGCACATTGTTCTATGACCCACACCTGATGATCATACTTTTCTGTGGATACCAATAGCACATCAACCGATAATCACCAGGAATTAGGTTCTCGAGCGTCACCTTCCATTGAGGCACTGAATCCTCTTTAAGTGCAACAAAATTGAAGTCTATCATGATGCGATTATTGAAGGCCTAATATTTGACGGCATGCACATGTGTGGCCATCCGTACATACAACAGGTGGGCAAAACAACGGATCTTTTGGAACCCCTTCTTATTATAATTAGACAGAGTGATGAAGGTGTCCCCCAAGATTGCTAGCACATGATCCTCTTTCCACTTATATACCTTTTAGAAGACCCCCATAGCCTCAAGTCCTACCGTGTCAGGGACTGACGGGTACATGACTAATCCGTATATGAGTAAGGCCAAGATAGGTTTGACTGATGTCCACTCCTTTTGATCCACTAATTTCTGTAAGTGTCGTTCTAGAGTGCTTTGTAACCAACCCTGATTGTCTTTCCTTTCGACATGGTCTGCGGGAGTCAGCCCGATGATCTTCCTCATTGCATTGGTCAGAGCATCACCCCCTAGAATATAGATTCCCTGACCCCTTCGGAACAAAAGCAACTGTTGGTATTCTTCCATTACCAGGATTGTGTCTAAGCGAGGCATTTCGAAAACCCCTAAATCACTGTTCCAGAATTGTGTAAGCGCATGAAGAGATGCAACCTTGATGTCAACAAACAACAGATCATACAACCTCCCATATTCTTCCAGGAACTCAATTTGAACCTCAGAGGCAATCTTCTCGACCATTAATCTGATACTACCGAGTCTGGCAATCTTGAAATCTGCCTTCACCCCTTTCTTGACGTTAGCATTACTAGCACATGGCTGTGTATCCATCGCCTCTGACTGTGTAGAATAGTCATTGTTGGTCAAAGATGCTAAAAGAAATGATAATATCAGTCTTTTGCATACGCATAAATTCATGTATCATAGATGAATGATGCATGAATGTCCCCCTTTTTTATGCATGACATGATCATGAATGAAATGACAACATGATTAGATATGTAAATATATATTTTTTATAGCATATGAAATGCATGAATGTTTTTTCTTTTTTCTTTCGAATGCATGAAATGATTATGGATGAAATGAGGACATGATTAGATATGTAGATATGTTGTTTTTATTTTTTTTATTTTAGCATATGAAATGCATGAATTTTTTTCCGAATGCATGAAATGATTATGGATGAAATGAGAACATGATTGAATATGTAAATATGTTTTTTTTTTTTATATTTTAGCATATGAAATGCATGAATGCCTTTTTTTTGTATGAATGTGAATGATGATTTTTTTAAAAGCCTTACATCATGACATAAGGATACCAAAGTGTAGTGGTACCTTAATTCACTCAGGCTCATGTGACACAGAGTCACCATGATTGCAAGATGAAAGTTTTCATGACTTTGTGCCGAATAACAAAATACAAAGGTATAAAAATGTATACTTCCGTGCCCTATACAAAGGTGATTTATCCTACAAGGTTCGTTTCAGTCTAAAAGGTCAACTCTAAGGCGAAGTACTATGGTCCATATATTCAAGATTTGGTAGTACTAGACTTCCTCTAGGTTCCTGGACTGCTGTCACTGGTGGAAGCTGACGACCCGAATACACGAACATGACACGAAGATGTACGAGACACCATGGGGGTCATATCGAAAATATCGAGTAACAATCCGAGTGATACATCGACGCAATATCGAAATGTGCACGGGGGCCCAATGACGACAAGCCGATGTATCCCTAAACAGTAGGTAACTAGGCCCGGTAGATGGCCGAAAGAACAATGCATGAGTAGTGAAGTGTGTGAGGTAGCGTACAAACCTCGAAGATATACACATAGAAAAAACCATAAACCACCCAACAACCTGGACATACAACAAAACACAAATTCTCTGTACAAAAGTTAAATATATAAATAAGTAGTTAATATAAAAAACAAAAAAATGGATAAAATTAAAATAATGAATGAAACATTCACATAATTAATCGTTTAAGGCCTGACTATCAGCTAGTCCCCAGCAAAGTCGCCATTCTGTCGCTACATCATTTTCGTGGGTACGACAGGAAATGTGCAAATAAATGCAATAGAGTCACCATCAATGTTTTTAGGGAGAAAACATGAAAAACCAATTTTTCTTAAAAAGAAAATGGACTTGGTCTCTTACACAGAAAAATTAAGTTCAGGAGTGGATTACGAATAAGGAAGGTGTTAGGCACCTCATACCGTTCGTTATAAAAATGGTACATAGATTAATCATGTGGATATTTACTCGAAATATTAATTTTACCCTCGCATTATTAAGTAAAAAAGAAAGAACAAAAAAACATTTTTGATTTTTGTGCCTGACAGGAAAAACCTGCTCCTACGTATCTCTAGCTGCAATAGAGAAATCAAGGCTACATAGTTCAATCAGGAAAAAAAGGTTTATTGGTTGATATATATATATTTTTTTAAAACAAATAATAAGGTTGAGTAACGCGACAGGGCTCGAGTCTCATAGTGCACTATCTTCCCTTGCCTTTATTAAATTATGTTTGAAAATAATCAAACTGAGATAACGCGACAGGGAACGAGTCCCATAATGCACTATCTCTCCTTAATTTATTTAAATTTAAAAAATATCAATTTGAGGTAACGCGAGAGGGAACGAGTCCCATAGTGCACTATCTCTCCTTGATTTATTTAAGTTTAGAAAAAATATCAATTTGAGATAACGCGACAGAGAACGAGTCTCATAGTGCACTATCTCTCCTTGATTTGTTTAAGTTTTAAAAAAAATATCAATTTGAGATAACCCGACAGGGAACGAGTCCCATAGTGCATTATCTCTCCTTACTTTATTTAAGTTGTTAGAAAAAATATCAATTTGAGATAACGCGGCAGGGAACAAGTCTCATAGTGCACTATCTCTCCTTGATTTGTTTAAGTTTTAAAAAAAATATCAATTTGAGATAACCCGACAGGGAACGAGTCCCATAGTGCATTATCTCTCCTTACTTTATTTAAGTTGTTAGAAAAATATCAATTTGAGATAACGCGGCAGGGAACGAGTCTCATAGTGCACTACCTCTCATTGATTTATTTAAGTTTAGAAAAAATATCGACTTGAGATAACGTGACACGGAACGAGTCCCATAATGCACTATCTCTCATTGATTTATTTAAGTTTAGAAAAAAATATAAATTTGAGATTACGCGACACGGAACGAGTCCCATAGTGCACTATCTCTCCTTGATTTATTTAAATTTAGCAAAAATTTTAATTTGAGATAACGAGACAAGGAACGAGTCCCATAGTGCACTATCACTCCTTGATTTTTTTAAGTTTTAAAAAAAATATCAATTTGAGATAACGCGATAGGGAACGAGTCCCAAAGTGCATTATCTCTCCTTGATTTATTTAAGTTTAGCAAAAATATTAATTTGAGATAACGCGACAGGGAACGAGTCTCAAAGTGCACTATCTCTCCTTGATTTGTTTAAGTTTAGAAAAAAATATCAAGTTGAGATAACGCAACAGGGAACGAGTCTCATAGTACACTATCTCTCCTTGATTTATTTAAGTTTAGCAAAAATATCAATTTGAGATAGCGTGATAGGGAACGAGTCCCATAGTGCACTATCTCTCCTTGATTTATTTAAAATATTCAATTGCATTATTTATTTATTTATTATTCTTATTGTTTTCAAATTAATTTTTATAATAAAAATATTAATAATAAAATAGAAAACAAAATAAATAATTAAAAAAACAAACAGCAAAAAAAAAACAAAATATAATAATAATAATAAAAAATTAAATAAATAAAAAAATGAAAATAATAAAAAAAAGATGGGGAATTGATTTGGGGTTTTAGGGTAAAATTGGTTTAGGGGTTTAGGGTAAAATTGATTCGAGGTTAGGTTAAAATTGGTTTGGAGCTTTTTGGGTTAAAAATAATTTAGGGATTTAATGTAAAATTGTTTTAGGGTTAGGTTAAAATTGGTTTACGAGTTTAGGAAAAAAAATCAATTTGGAGTTTAGGGTCAGGTTAAAATCAATTTGGGGTTTAGGGTTAGGTTAAAATCAATTTGGGGTTTAGAGTTAGGGTTGCCATAGAAGGCAACCCTCCTACTGTTGGAAGGGGGTGGCGACAGCAGCGGTGCTGCCACCCAAAATGCTGTCTGTGGCGGCTCTACGGTGGCCAGCCACGGTGCCGCAGCCGCCTGAGGCGGTGGGCGACGGAAACAGTTATTGCGGCGTGGCTGTGACGGCTGTAACTACCAAAAACGGTCCCCTCCGCCACCGGACGTGGACACTACACCACCACCACTACCGGTTCAAAAACATAACGGAAAAAGAAACAGCATAACAGAAAAAGAGGAAGGAGACCTTTGATGCTTTAGGATTGTTAAATGGGAAGATGATGTTCTTCTAGTGTCTCCCTTTTGCTCCTCTTCTTCTCTCCTTTTTCAAAACTAGGATTTCCTCTCTTTAGGTTTGCCTCCTTCCTTTCTTTTTTTGAAATCTGATTGCCTCCTTCAGTTTAGGTTAGTTTTTAGGTTTTATAGTAAGGGGGAATTAGGATTAGGGTTAGGGTATTAGGTAAAAGATAATGGGCCATCCTGAGCCCAGTTGTCATACCCACTAAATCCTACACCCTAAACTTTCTAATTTTTTTACTACTTCTAAAATATAAAATTGCCCTGATCAAAATTGGGTGTTTACAGTTGTCGTCGGAGACTTGTACTAGACTTATATGGATGGATAAGGATCTTCTGTCCCGAACCCCGTCCCCTAGCACATCTCGCACCAATGAAAATGGAAAAAAAATTGAAAAAATCATGAATGTTTAATTTTTTTTAATTAACATGTCATTTTTTGATTGGTGCGGGACAGACTTGAGGACGGGGTTCGGGACAGCAGACCCTTGTCCTATATGGATGGCTATCCTCCTACCATTCCAATAACAGAGAATCCAATATTAGATAAGGATTGTGACACGTCGGAAAATATATATCTAGGAGAATAATGTATCTCTTGGTATAAGGAGATAAGTTATCTCCTCCAATCACTAAAATTGTGACATGTGTACCATTTAATCATTTTCTACAAAAACATTTCGAAAAAAAAAACAAAACAATACACATGTCATTCTTTTACTGGCTGAAGGAGGTAAGTTATCTCCTGGTATGAGGAAATATATTATTCTCTATATCTAATAGTTATGATTTTTAACTATTTTCAATAAATAAAAAGTTAAAATTAGAAAAAAAAATTTCTCATATTATAGTATTGGACTCTGTAAGGACCCAAATTCTACCATTGAAATTTTTTCTTATTTTAACTCATATAAACATATATTCTCCCTATATCTTATGGTTAGTAACCCAATGTATGTTACATTAGCCACCTTAATTATTTTCCGATCACTCTATCATGCAGTATTCATACACATCCATAAGGCAGAAAAACATAATTCATTAAAATATCTCTCGGTACTTTTAACGTACCAACGGTTATAGGTTTCCAAAATATTAGTATCCAAGATTACAAAATATCCAACTCATCACATAGCCAGTTTAATACAACAAATGAAAATAAAAGAATTCCGATTTAAAAGCTCATAAAACTTCAAATCAAGCATCCTCAAATCTTCCGCTTACCTACAGTGAGATTATCATAAACCAATACATATAGAAAACACAAAGGAGTAAGTAATTAACCCAATAAAATTCACTAATATGATAATCCACATTTTATAAGGTTCGGTAAATAAATCGATTAGTTATAATTAGAGTAAATTCATACCACCTGTTTCCATTTATAATTCCAGCATTAAAATTCATCTTACATACACATAAACCCCTTTACCTTTCATTCCACCTTGCAACCGACCCACCCGGTCATACATTTCCATTATCCGACATATATCCTCATACATATATATCTATAACTAAGCAACATAACTTGAGCCAAAGTATCGCTACATAACTTTAGCCAAAGTATCGCTACATTACTTGAGCCAAAGTATCACTACGTAACTTGAGCCAAAGTATCGCTACATAAACTTGAGCCAAAGTATCGCTACATACATTGATGGTTAGCTAAAAATATGTTTTCTTTTTATTGATTCACAGTCAATCATAAATAGCACAACCACGCATTTTGTTCAATACGATATGCTAGTTAAAGACTTATCCTTACCTTAGTGAGTGTTGGGTTTGGTCCTTGGTAACTTTGCTAGTTCCTCCTACACCGCCTCCAACCTTAGGATCTTTCCTCATCCCCACCAAACAACAATAAAAGTCAGTAATTTTATTCTCAACAATATATAAATAACTCATAGTTCATCTTTAACCATATAAAAGATTCACATATTTTCAATGTTTCCAAAAACACTTTCATTAGAAGTTTTCAACATTAAAACATACATATTCATCTTCTATTTTACCTTAGAACACATACTCATCTTCTACATCTACCATTTCACCCATTTTCCTCTTTAACCATATTTTCAATTTGGAGGTTTTGGGGTTTTCATGAATCAACTCACAAAAACCTTTCCATTCATCAAATCAACTCTAAACCAAGAGTTTACAAGAGAGAAATGAAATAAAACGAACCACAAATCAAAAGGAAGAGTTTCCATGGTTTCTCACATTTTTTAGAAGAGATCCCATACACCCAAAACATGTTTGAAAGGGAGAAGATGAGTTAGAATCTATAGATTTACCTCTTCTCAAGCTTCTAGATGATTCCCACGAGTACTGGATCTCAAAATCACCTCCTTTTGTCTTCTCTGTCAACTTATAACCCTAAAAGTGTTTGAGAGTTTCTATTTTAAAGTGAAATCGTCGGGTTTTCGCTCAAGCGAGAATATCCCACCCATTTTAAAAACTCAACACTGAAACTCTCGCTCAAGCGAGGGATTCTCGCTTGGGCGAGAATCCTCCAATGTCCACACCTCTTTCCCTCGCCCAGGTGAGCCATATCTCGCCCAGGCGAGAATCCTAGGAAATCCTGGTAGCTGATACTGAGCCTCTCGCTTGGGCGAGGCCCTCTCGCTCAAGCGAGAAACACCCAGTATACCCCAGATTCCTAGAATTTTCACCACACTTAGGAAAATAAAATTCGGGTGTTACAATCCTCCCCCTCTTATAGGAATTTTCGTCCCCGAGAATTTAACAAACCTCGATTCAAACAAATGAGGTAATCCTCCCTCATATCACGCTCCACTTCCCAAGTAGCGTCTCCTTCATCTACTTGGCTCCACAATACCTTCACCAAGGACATCTCTTTGCTTCTCAACTTCTTGATACTGGTATCCATGATCCTCACAAGCAAGGTCGCATAAGTCAGATTATCCTTCAGTTCTATCTGATCAGACTCAACCACATGAGATGGATCCCCAACATATTTCTGTAATTGAGATACATGAAACACATTGTGGTGATTCGACAACAATGGAGGTAAATCAATCTGATATTCTACCGGGCTAACCCTCTTCAATATCTGGTATGGTCCAATAAATCTCGGAGTAAGCTTACGAAACTTCAACACTCTACCAATCCCCGTAGTTGGAACTACTCTTATAAATACATGATCTCCTTCCTTAAACTCAAGAGGTTTCCGTATCCTACCGTAATAGCTTTTCTGCTGACTTTGTGTTATTCTCATATTCTCTAGGATCTTCTTGATCTTCTCCGTCATCTCTCGGACCAATTCGGGTCCCAACACTAAGTTCTCCCCAGTTTCAAACCAACTCACTGGAGTCCTACATTTCTCTCATACAAGGCTTCGTAAGGGGCTATTCCGTTACTAGTATGGAAACTATTGTTGTAGGTGAACTCAATCAACGGCAACATACTATCCCAACTCTCAGGTTGTTCCAAAACACAACCCTCAAAAGATCCACCAATGACTGTAAGGTCCTTTCTGATTGACCATCCGTTTGTGGATGATAAGCCGAAATCAGTTTCAACTTAGTCCCTAAAGCGGAGTGCAAACTAGTCCAAAAGTTTGAAGTGAAACGGGGATCCCTATCTGACAGACTGCTCGATGGTATCCCATGCAACCGAACGATTTCCTTGATATTCAACTCAGATAATCGTTCCAGGGAATATTTCATGTTCATCGGCAAGAAATGAGCAGACTTTGTCGAACGGTCTACTATTACTCATATCGAGTCGTACCCTCTTTGAGTCTTCTGGAAACCCGATACAAAATCCATGGAGATACTATCCCACTTCCAAACGGGAATCTCTAGTGACTGTAACTCTCCTGCTGGCCTCTGATGTTCAATCTTGGCCTTCTAACAGATGAGACAACTCAAGACATACAAAGCCACATCCATTTTCAACCCAGACCACCAAAACAACTTTTTCAGGTCTTGGTACATTTTTGTAGTGCCCGGGTGGAAACTCATTCTACTCTTGTGTGACTCCTCCAGAATACTCTTTCGCAATTCCACATTATGAGTCACACACATCCTTCCCTTGTATCGCAACATCCCACTAGAGTCCGATTCAAAATTAGTCTTCTTTCCACTCGTCATCAAATCTCGTTTGATCTTTAGTTCCCTATCTTCAACTTGCATTATTCGGATTTGGTCGAACAACTCATTTGTCAACTTAAGCATTCCCAAAATCATACTGTGGGGTCTCATTTGAACTGCCATGTTCATATCCCTGAACTGCTCAATTAGTTTCTCTTCACGAACCATCAAAGCCGACATATGTAGAGACTTCCGACTTAAAGCATCGGCTACCACATTGGTTTTTCCCGGATGGTACTACAATCCAAAATCATAGTCCTTAAGAAACTTCATCCACCTTCTCTGTCTCATGTTTAGTTCCTTTTGATCAAACAGATACTTCAAACTCTTGTGGTCGCTGTACACTTCAAATCTTACACCATAAAGATTGTGTCTCCAAATTTTCAAGGCAAAAACCACTGCAGCTAATTCCAGATCATGTGTAGGGTAGTTTTGCTCATGCGTTCTCAACTGTCGCGAAGCATAAGCAACAAATTTCCTGTCCTGCATCAACACACAACCCAAACCTTGTTTAGAAGCATCACAATATACACTGAAATCACGACGAGCACAAGGAAGAACCAACACTAGTGCCGTAGTCAACTTCCGCTTAAACTCTTGAAAACTTTCTTCGCAACGAATTCTCCACACATACGGTTCCCCTTTTCTGGTAAGCTTAGTTGGAGGTAATGCCAACTTTGAAAATCTCTCTATAAACTTCCGATAATAACCGGCCAAACCCAAAAAAAATCATGATCTCAGTAACTCATTTGGGCGCCACCCATTCCATCACTGCCTCGACATTAGAAAGGTCTACTACCACTCCTTCCCTGGATAACAAATGTCCAAGGAAATTTACAGATTCCAGCCAAAAGGCACATTTCGACAACTTCACATACAGCTGATTCTTCCTCATAAGATCTAGAACTGAGATTGCAAGTACTGGTCAAATTGCAACATCTGTTTCTTGTTTGTGTTTCGATGAAGACAAAGCCGACCTGAAAAGCTTGAAGACTGGACGCATCAACATCCAACATGACCAAGACTCTGACTATAGGAAGGTTTTATTTTTTCTAGAAGTCTTAAGATGCTTGCTTAGCTTTGAGTTTAGGTTAGGTAACCCAAAATGATGATCGTCTCACGTGCTCTTAAGTTTACCTAAAAATCCGTTTTTGAGAGTCATCATTCTTCATTTTAGTAGGTTGCATCAAAATTATATTTTCTATGAAAATCATGCATCATACTAAGTACCTATCTATTTTGGAGGGCTACCTCTTAACCAAGAAAACTTATAGTTTTTCTTATAATTGATGTTAACATAGATATAATCGATTATCTGACTGCACAAACCCGTTAATCGATTAAGAGTCATTTTAATCGATTAATTAGAGTTCCAGTAACACTAGTTTTTTATTCTTGGCAGTTATAATCGATTATATTTCATGTTAATCGATTATGTTCAACAGAAATGTGCTAACTTTCAAACCATTAATCGTTTAAGAGGTCATTTAATCGATTAAATCTGTTGAAACCAGGAAACTATAAATGACCAAGTTTCTCTCACAATTTGAAAAACTTACACAATTTTCATAACTTGATTTCGAGCTTACATTTTCGAAATCCCAAGTTCCTTGTGAGATATTCACCTTGGTCTTTAGTGTCAAATCTTTGAGAGAAAAACCTTGCTTTGTGAAAAGCATTCTTGGTTTCTTGTTTAGCAAAAACAAAGCTTTTCATACTTGTGCAAAGTTTGAGTGCACCAATCTGTATTTCAATCCTTTGATTTCTCATACCCCTGTGAGTGAGTGTGAGTCAATAATCTTTTGGGTTGTTAGTGGCTTGTGTAAGGACCCAAATTCTACCCTTGAATTTTTTTTCTTATTTTAATTCAATTCCATGAATTTACTAATGACATACATAATCATTTTGACAGAAAAACATAATTCGTATTAATGTAGATTAGTAACTACCGCATACAACTAGCTATGAGTTTCCAAAATACCCATAGCTACACATATCCAGAGTTACAACCTCATGTTAACAAATATATATCCGTAGTTACACAATGTTTTGAACTATCAAATATGCGCTAATGTACAAAAATAGTGCAACTAAATAAATCCAAAATAGAAAGCTCCCCAAAAATGAGTCCCCCTCATGTCACCTGTTTATCTGCAATGGGATTATCAATGACAAGTGCACAAACACACAAAGGAGTAAGTCGTTAATTCAATAAACGTCATTATAAGATAATCCACATTAGAAAAGGGTTAGTAAACCATTTTTGAAATTCATTTTGCTTTGCTGCATAACTTGAGCCAAAGTCGCTACACCCCTTAGGGTTAGCTAAGAGCAGATTCTCATTTCTCTTAAAAGAAAACTTGCTACATATACTCGAGCCGGAGTTTTGCTTATATACTCAAGCCAGAGTTTCGCTTATATACTCAAGCCAGAGTTTTGCTTATATACTCATGCCAAAGTTTCGCTTATATACTCAAGCCAGAGTTTCGCTTATATACTCAAGCCAGAGTTTCGCTTATATACTCAAGCCAGAGTTTCGCTTATATACTCAAGCCAGAGTTTTGCTTATATACTCAAGCCAGAGTTTTGCTTATATACTCAAGCCAGAGTCGCTAACCATTCATGGTCGGCTAAAAATATATTTCCTTTTCATTAATTTTACCATAAATCATTTCCCGTAAATCCACGCCTACATTAGTATAAACACACCCATATATGATTATACTAAATACGTGAATCCCAACTTAACCATTTCATAACCAGAAAATACACACATTTTTCATTTCAAATGCACAAATAAAGACTTATCCTTACCTCGGTGAGTGTTGGGTTTGGTTCCTGGTAACTCCACAAGTTCCACCGACACCTCCGCCAACTTTAGGATCTTTCCTCATTCCCACCATATAACCACAATGTTAGTCATTTATTCAAAATAACACTTAAACAACTCATATTTCATCTTTAACCATACAAGAGATTCACACATTTTCAATGTTTCCAAACTACTTTCAATGTCCTTGAAAAAGCTCTATTCTCTCCCCCTTCTTCTTTTCTAAACCCTAGGTTGTGTTTGGGGGTTTCTCATTTAATACAACTCGTCGGGTTCTCGCTTAAGCGAGCCCTTTCTCGCTCAAGCCAGAAAATCCCGCCTATTTTAAAAATTTAGATCTGACCCTCTCTCTCAAGCGAGAATCTCACAATCTCAACAATCCCAAAATACCATTTCTCGCCCAGGCGAGACAATTCTCGCTCAGGCGAGAATCCTCCAGTATAATCCTGGATTTCACCCTCCCAGGTGAACCTTTCTCGCCCAGGCGAGACTCCCTCGCTCAAGCGAGAATCCCTGGACTAATACTATAATTTTAAAGACTCAAATTTAGGGTATTACAATCCTCCCCCTCTTATAAAAATTTCCATCCCCGAAAATTAAACATACCTCGATTCAAACAAATGTGGGTAATCCTCCCTCATATCACGTTCCACCTCCCAAGTAGCATCCCCTTCGTCTACTTGGCTCCACAACACTTTCACCAAAGGAATCTCTTTGCCTCTCAATCTTTTGACACTAGTATCCATGATTTTCGTAGGCAACGTCGGAAAAGTCAAGTTATCCTTCAACTCTATCTGGTCCGACTCAACCACATGAGATGGATTCCCAACATATTTCCTCAACTGAGACACATGAAACACATTGTGGAGATTCGACAACAACGGAGATAAAGCAATACGATACGCTACCGGCCTAATCCTCTTCAGTATTTGATACGGCCCAATAAATCGCGGAGTCAGCTTACGAGACTTCAACACTCTACCTATTCCGGTAGTCGGGACTACTCTCATGAAAACATGATCTCCCTCGTTAAACTCAAGAGGTTTCCGCCTCTTATCGTAATAGCTTTTCTGCCGACTCTTGGCGATCCTCATATTCTCCTGGATTTTTTTGATCTTCTCCGTCGTCTCTTGAACCAGCTCAGGTCCCAAAATCAAGTTCTCCCCAGTTTCAAACCAACTCACTGGTGTTCGACACTTCCTACCATACAACGCCTCATAAGGTGCCATTCCAATTCTTGAATGGAAGCTATTGTTGTAGGTAAATTCAATCAGAGGAAACATGTCATCCCAACTCCCCGGTTGTTCCAAGACACAAGCCCTTAAGAGATCCTCCAATGACTGTATTGTCTTTCCAATTGACCGTCCGTTTGTGGATGGTAAGCTGAACTCAACTTCAACTTAGTTCCCAATGCGGACTGCAAACTAGTCCAAAAGTTGGAAGTAAAACGAGGATCCCTATCAGATATAATGCTCGACGGTATCCCATGCAAACGAACTATTTCCCGGTTATACAATTCCGCCAATCGCTCCAAAGAGTACTTCATGTTCATAGGCAGAAAGTGTGCATATTTAGTTAACCGATCCACTATCACCCATATCGAATCATAGCCTTTCTGAGTCCATGGAAACCCCGATACAAAATCCATGGAGATACTCTCCCACTTTCAAACATGAATTTCTAGGGATTGCACTTCTCCCGCTGGCCGTTGATGCTCAATCTTGGCTTTCTGACAGACAAGACAACTCGAGACAAAGCCACATCCCTTTTCAACCCAGACCACCAAAACATCTTTTTCAAATCTTGGTACATCTTTGTAATCCCCGGGTGAAAACTCATTTTACTCTTGTGTGACTCCTCTAAAATACTCTTTCGCAATTCCACATTACGAGGCACACAAACTCTCTCTTTTCAATGCAACAGTCCACTAGGGTCCGATGCGAAATCAGTTTCCTTACCACTTAGCATCAAATCACGTTTAGCCATTAGCTCAATATCCTCCACTTGCATTACCCGGATTTGATCGAACAGTTCATTTGTGACTTTAAGCATCCCTAGAATCATACTTTGAGGCTTTATCTGAACTTCCAAGTTCATATCCCTAAACTCTTTAATCAGTTTCCCTTCTCGAACCATCAACGCCGACATATGTAAAGATTTCCGACTTAGAGCATCGGCCACCACATTGGCCCTTCCCGGATGGTACTGCAGCCCAAAATCATAATCCTTAAGGAATTCCATCCACCGTCTTTGTCTCATATTCAATTCCTTTTGATCAAATAGGTACTTCAAACTCTTGTGGTCGTTGTATACCTCAAATCTCACGCCATAAAGGTGGTGTCTCCAGATTTTTAAGGCAAAAGACCACTGCAGCTAATTCCAAGTCATGGGTAGGGTAGTTTTGCTCGTGCGTCCTCAACTGTCGAGAAGCATAGGCAACAACCTTCCCTTCTTGCATCAACACGCAACCCAAACCTTGCTTGGATGCATCACAATAAACACTGAAATCCTGATCAATACAAGGAAGAACCAAAACTGGCGCCATAATCAACCTTCGTTTCAACTCTTGAAAACATTCTTCACATCGAAGCGTCCACACAAACGGTTCCCCCTTCCTAGTGAGTTTTGTCAATGGTAGAGCTAACTTCGAAAATCCCTCAATGAATTTCCAATAATACCCAGCCAAACCAAGAAAGCTCCTGATCTCAGTGACTGACTTGGGTACCGCCCATTCCGTCACCGCTTCAACCTTTGAAGGATCTACTATCACTCCTTCCTTGGATATCACATGTCCAAGAAAGTTTACCGATTCCAACCCGAAATCACATTTTGACAGCTTCACATACAACCGATTCTTAATAAGAAGTTCTAGCACAACCCTCAAGTGCTCAGCATGCTCCTCTCGGCTTTTGGAGTAAACCAAAATGTCATCAATAAATACCACTACGAATGAATCCAAATACGGATGAAAAATCCGATTCATGTAGTCGGTAAATATTGTTGGGGCATTCGTTACACCAAAAGGCATGACCAAGTATTAAAAATGTCCATACCTTGTCCTAAAAGCAGTTTTAGGAATGTCTTCCGACTTCACACGAAGTTGGTGGTATCCTGACCGAAGATCAATCTTTGAAAACACTAACGCCCCTCTCAAATGATCCATCAAGTCATCAATCCGAGGCAATGGGTACTTGTTCTTAATAGTAACCTTGTTCAACTACTGGTAGTCAGTACACAACCGCATACTACCATCCTTCTTCTTAACCAACAAAACAGGCGCACCCCACGACGAGACACTATGACGAATAAAGTTCTTGGCCAATAAGTCCTCAACCTGCTTTTTCAACTCAGTCAATTCTATCGGTGCCATCCTATAAGGAGCTATAGAGATGGGTCCCGTTCCAAGTACCAAATCAATAGAGAATTCCACTTCTCTTACTGGAGGTAACTCCGGAATATCACCAGGAAATACCTCAGGAAACTCATGAAATATCGGAATATCCTCAACCTTAGGTTTCTCAATACCCTCCAAGGATGCCAACAACATAAACACGACTCCTCCCTCCTTACAGGAAGTCCTGACTTCCTTTGCCGAAAACGGCTTCATGTTAATAACCTCATCAGAAACCTCATCTAGATTCCCGAATACCATGGCCTTTTCGGCACAATTAAGCATTACATGATTCGCCGACAACCAGTCCATCCCTAGAATTAGATCCAACTAGGATAGTGGTAAGCATATTAAATCCACGGTAAAAGTCCTACCGTTTACCACTACTGGACATCGAGACACCACTGTCGACACCACCGCAGGCACATTAGTTAGGGTGGATACGACCAAGTCGAAAGGCAACGACTCAGTTTGCAATTTTAGTCTATCCACGCATTCAATAGATACAAAGGAGTGTGTCGCTCCCAAATCAAACAACACTAAAAGAGGAATACCTGTCACCATGCAATTACCTTTAATCAGGCCATCTACACCCGACGCCTCTGCCCCACTCATGGTGAATACTCTGCCAGTAGTTCGAGGTCGTTCCGCACTCACATCATTCACACTCTGCTATAGCTTAGGATAATACCTTCTAACATGCCCAACCTCCTTGTAGTTAAAACAAGTAAGCGTCGTCCCAGGGCATAAGTCATCGATATGAGTTCGGCCACATTTGCCGCACAAAGATGGAGAGTTCAACCGTGACCCTCCAGCATTAGTATGAGTCTTCGGCCCATGCGAAGTATGACCCAGACTACTCGTTGGAGGAGAGTAAGGCTTCCGTTCCTCTTGAAACAGGTAAGCGTCGTCCCAGGGCATAAGTCACCGATATGAGTTCGGCCACATTTGCCGCACAAAGATTGAGAGTTCAACCGTGACCCTCCAGCATTAGTATGAGTCTTCGGCCCATGCGAAGTATGACCCAGACTACTCGTTGGAGGAGAGTAAGGCTTCCGTTCCTCTTGAAACACCTTGCCCTTCCCTTTTCCGTGTGAGAAGTTCCGTTGAGGGCCATAGTGAAAAGCAGCAGCGTCCCTCATCCGCACATTATCCTCAGACATCCTACACTTGTTCACTAGTGTAGGAAAATCAGAAATTTCTTCGTGACCAAATGTCACTCTAAGCTCGGGCCTCAACCCCATCTCAAACTTCACACATTTGCTTATATACTCAAGCCAGAGTTTCGCTTATATACTCAAGCCAGAGTTTCGCTTATATACTCAAGCCAGAGTTTTGCTTATATACTCAAGCCAAAGTTTTGCTTATATACTCAAGCCAGAGTTTTGCTTATATACTCAAGCCAGAGTTTTGCTTATATACTCAACCCAGAGTTTTGTTTATATACTCAAGCCAGATTTTTGCTTATATACTCAAACCAGAGTCGCTAACCATTCATGGTCGGCTAAAAATATATTTCCTTTTCATTGATTTTACCATAAATCATTTCCCGTAAATCCACGCCTACATTAGTATAAACACACCCATATATGTTTATATTAAATACGTTAATCACAACTCAACCATTGCATAACCAGAAAATACACACATTTTCCATTTCAAATGCACAAACAAAGACTTATCCTTACCAAGGTGAGTGTTGGGTTTTGTTCCTGGTAACTCCACAAGTTCCACCGACACCACCGCCAACTTTAGGATCTTTCCTCATTCCCACCATATACCACAATGTTAGTCATTTACTCCAATAACATATAAATAACTTATATAACATCATTTAACCACATAAGATATTCATCATATTTTCAAGGTTTCATAACTACTTTCATCATAAGTTTACGACCCTCTAACACATACATATTCATCTAATATTTCATCATTAGAAAGTAAACTCATCTTTTACCTATAGCATTTTAGTCATTTTCCCCTTTTACCACATTTTCACTTTAGGGTTTTGGGGTTTTTATGAATCAACCCACAAACTCTTTCCATTTTCGACATACTAACTCTAAACCAAGAGTTTACAAGAGAAAAACCACATAAGACGAACCATAACTCAAAAGGATGAGTTTCCATGGTTTCCTTCATTTTGAGAAGAGATCCCACATATCCAAAATAGGTTTTAAAGAGAAGAAGAGAGTTAGAATCAAGAGTTTTACCTCTTCTCAAGCTCTTAGATGAGTATCCAAGCTTATTGTCCTTGAAAAAGTTCTATTCTCTCCCCCTTCTTCTTTTCTAAACCCTAGGTTGTGTTTGGGGGTTTCTCATTTAAAACAACTCGTCGGGTTCTCGCTTAAGCGAGCCCTTTCTCGCTCATGCGAGAAAATCCCGCCTATTTTAAAAATTTAGATCTGACCCTCTCGCTCAAGCGAGAATCTCACAGTCTCAACAGTCCCAAAATGCCATTTCTCGCCCAGGCGAGACTCCAGTATAGTCCAGGATTTCACCCTCCCAGGTGAACCTTTCTCGCCCAGGCGAGACTCCCTTGCTCAAGCGAGAATCCCAGGACTGATACTATAATTTTAAAGACTCAAATTTAGGGTGTTACAGGCTTGTGTAAGCCAAAGAACTCTTATTTAAATTTGGTTGTATGAGTCTAATGTAAGGACCCGATTTTCGTAATCCAAAAATTCTTTTTAAAACCTTGTTCAAGAAAACGAAGTGATTACTTTTAAAAGACGTTACTCGAACGATTTGGAAAACCTGATTGAATATATATATAAGTTCAATTCCTCTTTCAGGTGCGGAAACAATCAATCGTTCACTTCATTAGAAACATGTCATTTCATTTCCTTTTAATTACACAATTTAAATACAATTATCCATTCTCAATAAAACTTCCATTGTTACATCGTTTAATATCCTAACTACACATTTAGGAGAGAGTCACTCATACGTAAATCTCATTTAACATACTCTCCATATTACATGCATTATTCAATTACAACATTGAGAACATAAAACAACTACTCAAACATGTACTCTCCTCCGCAAGCATCCGATGCGCTACCGCCACGACCTGAACTCAAATACATAACACATACAAGGAAAGACTGAGGGAGTAAAAACCAACTACGGCGACTGTAGCATGGATGTACATGGAGTAATAACATTAAAGTATTAAAACCACACACATCTAACATCAATCATGATAAGCATACATCAATCAACACATATTATCCATATTCACCCTATAGTACACATATATCCCATACTATATGTGTTCTATAGTCTGCATATTTTATTCATCTCATATTATCCATATTCACCCTATAGTACACATACATCTCATAATATATATGTTCTGTAGTGTGCATATTTTAATCATCTCATATTATCCATATTCACCCTATAGTACACATACATCCCATAATATATATGTGCTATAGTGTGCATATTTTATTCATCCAAACATACACATTTTTCATCATTCATATTCACCCTATAAGATATATATCGCATAGTATATATCTTATGACATGCATATGATTTTCATTCCGAATATACACTTTTCACATCATTCACATTCCGTAGTAATTTACCTTTGATTCTCTTTCAACAATTCTGCACCGTACAAATAATCCTCTACTACATCGTGCAGGTCGAGTAATCCTCATACCACATCGGGCAGGTCGAGTTCATTCTCCATACCACATCGGGCAGGTCGATTTCATTCCCCATAACACATCGGGTAGGTCGAGTTCATTCCCCATACCACATTGGGTAGGTCGAGTTCATTCCCCATACCACATCGGGCAGGTCGAGTTTATTCCACATTATATTCACATCCATGTCATACACAATCAATACAAGGCATCTCATTATTTTATCACCATAAAATAACACACAACACCTTAATTGTCACAATCATACCCTTATCCATTTTAACACCTCAACAACTCATCACACAGTCATCGTTACAAGCACACCCATATAGGTTTATAATAATCAACCACTCATAACATACTCATTTAGATAAACATACTCATGCCCATTTTAACACATTAACAGCTCATCACATATTCATTGTTACAAACACACCTATTCATGTTTATAACAATCAACCACTCACAACATACTCATTTATGTTTATGATCATAAATATCTCACATACCATCATTATCACACAACGTAACCATTATCATATACACATTAACGTTAGAACCATCTTTAATGATGGTGTATTACCATAAATGAGCATATAGCGTTTTACTTAAATAAACGGTTTTCCCCACACATATATCTCTACTTTTATGGTTAATACATCCTCTTGTAAAATAAAGACTCTCACATGGACCACAAACTCCCAAAAGAGTTTCTATCTGTTAATATGCTTTGATTCTTGAGGGAAATCGGAGATGATGACTCTAATGAAATACCCTAAGACCACAATGGTCTTCTCCCTCACCTTAGGTTGCGTAAGCTCCATGGATCCGCAAAGAGCTCCATCTCCCTCCATCTCCTTCAACCTCTATTGTTGTTTTTTCCTCTCCAAAGCTCTCCAATGTTCCATTAAGAAGCAAGAGGAAGAGGTTTTGATGTGTTTTTGAGGTTTAGAGGAGGAATGAGTCGAACTCTATGGGGAGCCGCTGTTGGGAGTGAAAGGGGAGAAAAGAAAATGAGATTAGGGTTTGTGATATCCTTTCTTTTCTTTTATAGATGGGCACTCTCTCCCGGGCAAGAATATCTCGCTTGGGCGAGAAACCCACGATATTTTAATGTTCCAAACACGGGCTCTCTCGCCTAGGCGAGATTCTCTCGCTCAAGCGAGAATCTCACAACCTGCCTAGGATTTCTCTCGCTGAAGCGACCCATTCCTCGCTTGTGCGAGACTCCCAGAATTTCCAATTTCAAAACAGTGATCCTCTCGCTTGGGCGAGATCCTCTCGCTCAAGCGAGAATCTTGCAGTATGCCCCATTCTTCTGGACTGTTACCTAATTTCAAGGAGGGTAAATTTGGGGTGTTACAATCCTTCCCCCCTTAAAAGAAATTTCGTCCCCGAAATTTTATTAGGTTACTCTCGGGAAGGTACTATCATCGCCTATATGTTAGGCATAAGATACACTCGACCACACTTAGACTCAACCGTCTAAACCATCAAGATCGCTTAGACGACAAGCAAGGGTATATATCACGCAACAGTGATACCACAGGGTCCCAATCATGGGCTACTCTTCTAGAGCCCAAATACCCAAGCCAAACATTAGGACAACCAAGAGAAAATTATTACAACCGAACTAAAGATTCACGAGTATTTCCTCCATCACAATAGACCTCCCTGATTTATTACCACAACAATCGTTCAAAACGATCAACCTATATGGTCAGATTCGCCACAACACTCTCGAACCTAGTTCGAAGTTAGACTCCATACTCATCGTTTACCAAGATGTACTAGCTCGCACCCAAAATGCAATAGCTAGATCTACATCCACTCGATGGAAACAACATCATTTCATTGTATACGTACAAATAACCACGGTTTACTCAAAAATCTCCACTAGCATTTCAATTTATACTTGCTACAATCACAAAAACATGATATTCATCCAAGTAGCATTTAGACAAACAAGATTCTTGGAGTCTTTCACATACCAATCAAAATCACCAAGTCAATATCCAACTCAACCAAACACTCCTACTACAACGAATGCGGTTTAAGAAGATTTGCTAGTTCATAAATTTCAGCTAGGCATACAAGGTCGTAGACCCACTCAAATCGCATACGTTGATACCATTGATTTTTGCCATTTACGAACATCCAAACCAAAAACATGAGTTTTATATGGATACCCAAAATACAATGATGGACATGCACTTCGTGCCCAAGGTGCGGTTGTTAAACATTCGGATTTTCAACATGAAACTTAATCAATGCTTAGCCGGATAGTATACTTCATTCAAAATGATTTTCGAAAATAGATTAGATGTAAGTTTCATGGAAATCATTTTGTGGAGGCAAGATTTTTCATAATCGTTTCAAAATAACTTAAAACTCTTTTCCTTATTCGACACCGAATGTCCAAATCAAAAAATTTAAAAGCTAGTTATTTCTGAAGTTACATTTCATCCAGGACATCAGAGTCCCCATAGTACACTCACAGAAATATGCTTATACGATAACATTGCAATTATGCATAACAATTACTGACACACATGAAATAGAAACAAGTTTTGTAAGCACAATATCGAAGCAGTTAATTTGAGCTCATTACCACTATATCATCCATTGCAAATATTCAACTACAAAAGGTCAATCATCACAGACCAAAAGTTTCATGCACAAAAGATATTCCACTACCTCTTCGTGTAGGCAATATAACGATAGTCCACTACCACTCCGGGTAGGCAACTCAACAAGGGTCCACTACCACTCCGGGTAGGCAACTCAACAATGATCTACATTGGAACAAGGTTAGTAAATCATTTTGAAAATTTATTTTTCTTTGCTGCATAACTCGAGCCAAAGTTTGCTACATTGCTTGAGCCAAAGCTTGCTACATTGCTTGAGCCAAAGCTTGCTACATAACTTGAGCCAAAGTATCACTACATAACTTGAGCCAAAGTATTGCTACATAACTTGAGCCAAAGTATCGCTACATAACTTGAGCCAAAGTATCACTACATAACTTGAGCCAAAGTATCGCTACATAACTTGAGCCAAAGTATCGCTACATAACTTGAGCCAAAGTATCGCTTATATACCCAAGCCAGGGTTTCGCTTATATACTCAAGCATGAGTCGCTAACCATTTATGGTCGGCTAAAAATATATTCCTTTTCATTGATTTCACCATAAATCATTTTCCCGTAAATCTACGCCCACTTTAGTATAAACACACCCATATTTGTTTATACTAAATGCGTAATTCACAACTCCATCCTTGCATAACCAGAAAATACACACATTTTCCATTTCCGTAAATCTACGCTCACTTTAGTATAAACACACCCATATATGTTTATACTAAATGCGTAATTCACAACTCCATCCTTGCATAATCAGAAAATACACACATTTTCCATTTCCATAAATCTAAGCTCACTGTAGTATAAACACACCCATATATGTTTATACTAAATGCGTAATTCACAACTCCATCCTTGCATAATCAGAAAATACACACATTTTCCATTTCCATAAATCTACGCTCACTTTAGTATAAACACACCCATATATATTTATACTAAATGCGTAATTCACAATTCAATCATTCATTTTCAATTATCTTAATCTTAGTGATAAAAGAAATTTCACATCAAGAGTTGACCAGGGTCCAACCAAGGGATCCACCACCAGGAACTCTCAACAAGTAAATTTCACACCAGGAAATCCAATCGGAAAATCACAATCACAAATTCCCCATAAACAATTTCAACAAGATGCTCAAAACCAAAAAATTTCAGCAAGAGTTTCACCAGAGAATCCCCAACAAGGGTCTCACACAATAAATTCATCAACAAGTCCATACCAGGGAATTCAACAAGAGTTCTACAACAAGAAATCCTCTACGAAATTCACAACAAGGAATTTTCAACAAGAACTTCATCAATAACTCACCACAAGACATCCAAAGATAAATTCACAACCAAACACTTACTGCAAGGAATTCAACAATCATCTTTCACATCAGCAGTTACCATATAGTCAACAACAAAGCATATAAGCAAAGTAGTTAACTCACACAAATTTCACAAAGAAGCATGTTAGGTCATACCCTAGGCCGCAGAGTTGACATAATCCAAAAATTGTAAGGACCCAATTTTCGTAATCCAAAAATTCTTTTTAAAACCTTGTTCAAGAAAATGAAGTGATTACTTTTAAAAGACATTACTCGAACGATTTGGAAAACCTGATTGAATATATATAAGTTCAATTCCTCTTTCAGGTGCGGAAACAATCAATCGTTCACTTCATTAGAAACATGTCATTTCATTTCCTTTTAATTACACAATTTAAATACAATTATCCATTCTCAATAAAACTTCCATTGCTACATCGTTTAATCTCCTAACTATACATTTAGGAGAGACTCACTCATACATAAATCCCATTTAACATACTCTCCATATTACATGCATTATTCAATTACAACATTGAGAACATAAAGCAACTACTCAAACATGTACTCTCCTCCACAAGCATCCGATGGGCTACTGCCACGACCTGAACTCAAATACATAACACATACAAGGAAAGACAGAGGGAGTAAGAACCAACTACGGCGACCGTAGCGTGGATTTACATAGATTAATAACATTAAATTATTAAAACCACACACATCTAACATCAATCATGATAAACATTCATCAATCAACACATATTATCCATATTCACCCTATAGTACACATATATCCCATACTATATGTGTTCTATAGTGTGCATATTTTATTCATCTCGTACACATACATCCCATAATATATATGTTCTATAGTGTGCATATTTTAATCATCTCATATTATCCATATTCACCCTATAGTACACATACATCCCATAATATATATGTGCTATAGTGTGCACATTTTATTCATCCAAACATACGCATTTCTCATCATTCAAATAATCCTCTGCCACATCGGGCAGGTCGAGTAATCCTCATACCACATCGGGCAGGTCGAGTTCATTCCCCATACCACATCGGGTAGGTCGAGTTCATTCCCCATACCACATCGGGTAGGTCGAGTTCATTCCTCATACCACATCGGGTAGGTCGAGTTCATTCCCCATACCACATCGGGCAGGTCGAGTTTATTCCACATTATATTCACATCCATGTCATACACAATCAACACAAGGCATCTCATTATTTTATCACCATAAAATAACACACAACACCTTCATTGTCACAATCATACCCTTATCCATTTTAACACCTCAACAGCTCATCACACAATCATCGTTACAAGCACACCCATATAGGTTTATAACAATCAACCACTCACAACATACTCATTTAGATAAACATACTCATGCCCATTTTAACACATTAACAGCTCATCACACATTCATTGTTACAAACACACTCATTCATGTTTCTAACAATCAACCACTCAAAACATACTCATTTATGTTTATGACCATAAATATCTTACATACCATCATTATCACACAACGTAACCATTATCATAAACAAACCACACATAACTTATCCTTCATCATATACACATTAACGTTAGAACCATCTTTAATGATGGTGTATTACCATAAATGAGCATATAGCGTTTTACTTAAATAAACGGTTTCCCCCACACATATATCTCCACTTTTATGGCTAATACATCCTCATGTAAAATAAAGACTCTCACATGGACCACAAACTCCCAAGAGAGTTTCTATCCGTTAATATGCTCCGATTCTTGAGGGAAATTGGAGATGATGACTCTAATGAAATACCCTAAGACCACAATGGTCTTCTCCCTCACCTTAGGTTGCGTAAGCTCCATGGATCCGCAAAGAGCTCCATCTCCCTCCATCTCCTGCAACCTCCATTGTTGCTTTTTCATCTCCAAAGCTCTCCAATGTTCCATTAAGAAGCAAGAGGAAGAGGTTTTGATGTGTTTTTGAGGTTTAGAGGAGGAATGAGTCGGAATCTATATGGAGCCGCCGTTAGGAGTGAAAGGGGAGAAAAAAAATAAAGATTAGGGTTTGTGAGATGTTTATGGTCATAAGCATAAATGAGTATGTTGTAAGTGGTTGATTGATATAAACATGTATGGGTGTGTTGTTACAATGAATGTGTGATGAGTTATGAATGTGTTAAAATGGAATGAATATGTTTATCAAAATGAGTATGTTGTGAGTAGTTGATTGTTATAAACATGTATGGGTGTGTTGTAACAATGAATGTGTGACGAGATGTGAATGTGTTAAAATGGATAAAAGTATGTTTGTGACAATGAAGATGTTGTATGTTATCTATGGTGATAAGATAATGAGATGCCCTGTGTTGATTGTGTATGACATGGATGTGAGTGTAATGTGGAAACTCGACCTGCCCGATGGGGTATGGGGATTTACTCGACCTGCCCGATGAGGTATGGGGATTATTTGTACGATGCAAAATTGTTGAATGAGATCAAGGGTAAGTTATTACGGAATGTGAAGATGTGAAAAGTGTATACTCAGAATGAAAATCATATGCATGCCATAGGATATATATTATGGGATGTATATCTTATAGGGTGAATATGAATGATGAGAAATGAGTATATTTGGATGAATAAAATATGCACACTATAGAACACATATAGTATGGGATATATGTGTACTATAGGGTGAATATGGATAAAATGTGATGAATAAATATGCACACTATAGAACACATATAGTATAGGATATATGTGTACTATAGGGTGAATATGGATAAAATGTGTTGAATAAGTATGCACACGATAGAACACATATAGTATGAAATATATGTGTACTATAGGGTGAATATGGATAAAATGTGTTGAATAAGTATGCCCACTATAGAACACATATAGTATGGGATATATGTGTACTATAGGGTCAATATGGATATTATGTGTTGATTGATATAAGCTTATCATGATTGATGTTAGATGTGTGTGGTTTTTAATACTTTAATGTTATTACTCCATGTAAATCCACGCTACGGTCGCCGTAGTTGGTTCTTACTCCCTCTGTCTTTCCTCGTATGTGTTGTATATTTGGGTTCAGGTTGTGGAGGTAGCGCATTGGACGCTTGCGGAGAAGAGTACATGATAGAGTAGTGGATAATATGTAATTGATATGTTATATGATAAATATTTGTAATATGAAAAACATGTTAAAGTGAATTCATGTATAAACAACTTTCTTGTAAGTGTATATTGAAGTGGATCTAATGTTTGTATTCAAGGTAATTTTGAGAAAGTGTAATTGTATAAAGGATGTATTTGAACGGAAGTGTAATGACATGCTTTTAAAATGAAAGGTGTTTGGAATATTTCCGCCTTGTAAATTTATAAACGTATTCACTCAAGTTTCCAAACTGTTCGAGTAATGTCTTTCAAAAGTAATCACTTCACTTTCACGAATAAGGATTTTTTTTTAAAGAGAATTTTCGAGTTATGAAAATCGGGTCCTTACATACTACCTGCGGGTCCTTGGATACCTAGCGGATCCATGGGTAACCATAAATTAAAAAATATTAAAAATAATTACAAGTAATTTATGCACTTGTGTATTTGTTTACTATGATCTTATGTGTTATTTAAACAATCAACAAGAGAAAAAATTATAAAACAAACATTAAAATTTCATTTAGTAAGAACTCTTAAATTAACATAACATTACATCATACATATGAATTAACAACATAATATCCTTCCTTAACAATATAACATTACAATTTAACAACATAACAATCACATTTATAATTATGAATTAATATGATATTACGATATATATTAACATGATATTACAATTATGGATCAATATGATATTACGATATAGATTAACATGATATATATAGATTTAGGAAGAAATAGCGAATCCGGGTACGCACGAGTATGTATACCTCATTACGCGGAGTCTAACCATCAAATATTATTAGGAACCTCAATAAGAAATGATTCGTCTATAACGGAAACAAAATGTTTACCTTTCTATTTGAACCATTTCTTCCTTTTAGGACAATCCTTCTTATAGTTCCAATTCTTCTTATAGAAGAAACACATCATCTCTTTATGGATTTCCCTTATTTAATGGGGATATTTTCCTCCCCCTTTCCTTTGTTCCTATTGCTTGTCTTGAATCCACTAGTGCTAACTGGCTCCTGAATGGACAAGTGAATGAAGTCATTCTTAATTTTCTTTAACCTCTCCTCCTCCTAAACGAGCATGGCTTTTACTTCCTGAAAATTCCATTTATCCTTTATGGTGTTGTAATTCACCTAAAATTGGCCAAACTCAACAGGAAGGGAGTTAACGATGAACTGTACCAAGAATGATATGCTAGTTACATGATCATGAATGGGTTGCGACCAATCAAACTTCTTGGTTGTCAGGTCTACCATGAGATTCCCCACCAAAGACTTATCAATAATGTTTGAATGAGCGTACTCCTTAATCATTCTCATAAATTCACTTGCATTAATCATCTTAGTCATAGACGGCTTGACATTGTCAGAGATTGACATTTTCATCAAGCTCCGACTCAACCTTTTTGACCGCTCTCAAACCTCATATAGAGTCTTGTCTGCCTCCGAGCTGGTCTAATTTATTGTTGGTACGTTATCCATAATGATGGCCAAGTCCATCTCCATCACACCCAATGAGAACTGGATCAGTTCGGACCAATCAACATAATTCAGTCCGTTGAACTTGACACATCCATTGCCTAAGGCGAATGCATTGAATGAAGCTAAAATAAGACATGCTAACACTATAATACTTTGAATAAACATTTATGGAATCAAACTAAACTTTTAAATGATGCCAAATATTATTCCTTAGTGAGTAATTAATCATAATATTTGAACATGCATGCTATCTTTGGATAAACAAGCACAAATAAGTATGCTTAAAACATTAATGTCATTAAATACATGCAATAATCCACCATTGGATGATCAAAACATGCATTATAATTAATAAACAAACCCAATTAATTATTCATATGGCATCATAACCTTAATTACATGCAACGGTCCACCTTTGGGTGATCATGATATGCATCATAAATAATTAGAGTATTATAGCAAAAGGTCAAGTTATATTACAAACTGCTTTGAACAGTAACTCTTTATGTTTTCTTGTATGATAACACTAAACTCAATTGGTTGCCTTTCTTTTTACCTCTCCGCATTCCCTTTATTCGTTCCTTGATGATTAAGAACTCATTTTCCTTTCTGTACTTCCCTTAATCAGTAACTGATGCTTCTTTAAGTCTCACTTTGTGTTTCTACTCATGAGAAAACAAAGAATGACATGGATTCTCCAACGCATAAGTGCTCTATTTATAGAAGGATTTAGAAGGAGTTATTGGAGAAAATAACTCATCCACTTTCATGGAAACTACCCATGAAGTGAGCCCATTAGTTTGATCCATAAATTTCTAACCACCATTACATTAGGCACCTTCATTCAAACTAGTAACTTCCAAGAACATGGACCACTCATTGTTGAATTAAGCTAACACTGTGCTCCACAACACCTTTTGACGACACTTCCGAACTGTCGGCATCACCCTGGACGCGACATGCTACTTTCCACACTTCAAATAGTCTCCCACAACCTCACCAGAAGCGGGCTCCGCGTACGAAGGAAGGTAAAGGATTGTTATCGTTGCCTCCCAACGACCATTACATTAGACACCTTCATTCAAACTAGTAACTTCAAAGAACATGGACCACTCATTGTTGAATTAATATAACACTGTGCTCCGCAACACCTTTTGACGACACTTCGAAACAGTCGGCATCACCCCTGGACGTGACATGCTACTTTCCACACCTCGAATGGTCTCTCACAAGATTACCAGAAGCGGGCTCCGCGTGCGAAGGAAGGTAAAGGATCGTTGTCGTTGCCTCCCAACGACCATTACATTAGGCACCTTCATTCAAACTAGTAACTTCCAAGAACATGGACCACTCATTGTTGAATTAATCTAACAATGTGCTCCACAACACCTTTTGACGACACTTCCAAACTGTCGGCATCACCCCTAGACGCGACATGCTACTTTCCACACCTCGAATGGTCTCTCACAACCTCATCAGAAGCGGGCTCCGCGTGCGAAGGAAGGTAAAGGATCGTTGTCGTTGCCTCCCAACGACCATTACATTAGGCACCTTCATTCAAACTAGTAACTTCCAAGAACATGGACCACTCATTGTTGAATTAATCTAACAATGTGCTCCACAACACCTTTTGACCACACTTCCAAACTGCCGGCATCACCCCTGGACGCGACATGCTACTTTCCACACCTCGAATGGTCTCTCACAACCTCATCAGAAGCGGGCTCCGCGTGCGAAGGAAGGTAAAAGATCGTTGTCGTTGCCTCCCAACGACCATTACATTAGGCACCTTCAATCAAACTAGTAACTTCCAAGAACATGGACCACTCATTGTTGAATTAATCTAACAATGTGCTCCACAACACCTTTTGACGACACTTCCAAACTGTCGGCGTCACCCCTAGACGCGACATGCTACTTTCCACACCTGGAATGGTCTCTCACAACCTCATCAGAAGCGTGCTCCGCGTGCGAAGGAAGGTAAAGGATCGTTGTCGTTTGTGACACCCAAGATTTTAAAGTCATTAAATTATAGTATCAGTCTTGGGAGTCTCGCTTGAGCGAGAAAATCGTCGCCTGGGCGAGAGAGGCTCACCTGGGAGGGTGAAATCCTGGCTATACTGAAGGATTCTCGCTTGAGCGAGAGTGGTCTCGCCTGAGCGAGGGTTGTCTCGCCTGGGCGAGAAATGGCATTTTGGAACCTAACGAGGCTGTGAGATTCTCGCTTGGGCGAGAATCCCTCGCTTGAGCGAGAGGGTCAGATTTGAGTTTTTAAAATAGGCGGGATTTCCTCGCTTGAGCGAGAATGGGCTCGCTTAAGCGAGAACCCGACGAGTGTGTATTAAATGAGAAACCCCAAACACATTTTAGGGTTAGAAATTAAAGAGAGGTGAGAGAAGAGAGCTTTTCCAAGAGCAAGGAACCTTGATACTCATCTAGAAGCTTGAGAAGAGGTTAAACTAGGGATGGCAGTATGGGTTTGGCCCGTCAGGCCAGCCCATTTTGATCGACATTTTTGGCGGGCCGGGCTAGAGATTTTAGCCCAAAGGCCCATATTCAACCCGATTTGGAAGCCCGTTTTTTAGACGGGCCAACATTAATATTGATTTATCATTTTAAGGTTACATGTGATTCCAATAATGTAGTCAATTTAATATTGTTTTCCAACCGAACATTTTACACATACCTTGTGCAACCAATTTATTATTCATATATAACACATTTATGAGTAAATTACTTATCAATGTAATTTATATCACATACAATACAAAACATTTACATATTAGTGTTTAATTTATATCATATATCATATTTTTTTTAAGATAATTACATTTATCACTTTTTTGTTTAAAAAATTACACCTCTCATACATGGTCGATCAATGTAATGTATGTTTATAAATTAAGGGTTTTTTGTAAGCGTAGAAACTGGAAGGATAGCTTGTGTAATTTCCCTAAAACACATGGAATATCAGTGTAATTTAAATGTGTTTTTGAAAAGAAAAAGAAAAACGGGCCAGCCTGCTGGCCTGCCAGCCCGACCAAATATGGATCGGGCTGGCATTTTAAACCCTTTTAGCAATAAGGGTCGGGCCAACCCAGCCCATATTTTGACGGGCCAAAGGCGGGCCGGATAGGGTCGGGTCGGGCTGGCCTGTTTTGCCACCTAGGTAAAACTCTTGATTCTAACTCTCTTCTTCCCTTTGAAATTTGTTTTAGGTATGTTGGATCTCTTCTCAAAATGTGAGAAACCATGGAAACTCACCCTTTTGAGTTGTGGTTCGTTTTATGTGGTTTTTCTCTTGTAAACTCTTGGTTTAGAGTTGGTATTTCAAGAATGGAAAGGGTTTGTGGGTTGATTGATGAAAACCCCAAAACCCTAAAGTGAAAATGTGGTTAAAGAGGGAAATGGGTAAAATGCTAGAGGTAGAAGATGAGTATGCCCTTTAATGTTGAAATAGGAGATGAATATGTATGTTTTAGATGTTTGTAAACTTATGATGAAAGTAGTTTAGAAACATTGAAAATATGTTAAATATCTTGTATGGTTAAATAATGCAATAAGTTGTTTATGTGATATTTGGAATAAATGACTAACATTATGTTATATGGTGGGGATGAGGAAATATCCTAAAGTTGGAGGCGGTGTCGGTGGAACTTGCGAAGTTACCAAGAACCAAACCCAACATTCACCAACGTAAGGATAAGTCTTTAACTTGTGCATTGTAATAGAAAATGTGTGGATTTTCTGATTGTGGTTAATGATCAACTTGTGAACCACTTAGTTATTATAAACATATTTGGGTATGTTTGTAATAACGGTTGCGTGGAGTTACTGTTTATGAATTGATGGTGTATCAATGAAAAGAAAACTTGTTTTAGCCGACCATAATTGGTTAGCAACTTTGGCTCAAGTAATGTAGCAAGCTTTGACTCAAGCGATGTAGCAAACTTTGGCTAAAGCGATGTAGCAAGCTTTTGCTCAAGCGATGTAGCAAGCTTTGGCTCAAGCGATGTAGCAAGCTTTGGCTCAAGCGATGTAGCAAGCTTTGGCTCAAGCGATGTAGCAAGCTTTGGCTCAAGCGATGTAGCAAGCTTTGGCTCAAGCGATGTAGCAAGCTTTGGCTCAAGCGATGTAGCAAGTTTTTGGCTCAAGTGATGTAGCAAGCTTTGACTCAAGAGATGTAGCAAACTTTGGCTCACGTTATGTAGCATGGTTTTCAAAAAGTATAAATGATGAAAATGGTTTTAAGTATATTTAACTCTAAATTGTTTACTTAACCGTATTAAAATGTGGATTAATATATATTGGCATTTATTGAGTTAACGACTTACTCCTTTGTGTTTTCTGTGAATTGTCAATATTAATCCCATTGCAGGTAGGCGGAAGATTTAAGGATGTCTTGATTAGGAGCTTAGAGGCCCTTAGTTTTTGAAGTCCTTATCTTCATTGTTTTGTACTCTAATTGATGGTGTTTTTGAACTGAATATTTGTAATCATGTACACAATATTTGTACATGTTGGTAGTTATGAATATTTGTAACTTTGGATATTTGTAGCTATGGGTATTTTGGAATCTCAGAGCTAGTTGTATGCGGTAGTTACTGAGCTGCATTAATATGAATATGTTTTTCTGTCAATCGAACATGTATATCGATGTTGGTTCATAAATTGAATGTGAATAGAGAAGTGAGATTTTAAGATAAGGTTATTAAATTTGTAAATGTATGTAATAGGAAAATTCATGAAAATGGGTTAAAATAAGGAAAAAAATTCAATGGTAGAATTTGAGTCCTTACATCGTTGCCTCCCAACGACCATTACATTAGGCGCCTTCATTCAAACTAGTAACTTCCACGAACATGGACCACTCATTGTTGAATTAATCTAACACTGTGCTCCACAACACCTTTTGACGACACTTCCAAACTGTCGGCATCACCCCTGGACGCGACATGCTACTTTCCACACCTCGAATGGTCTCTCACAACCTCACCAGAAGCGGGCTCCGCGTGCAAAGGAAGGTAAAGGATCGTTGTCGTTGCCTCCCAAAGACCATTACATTAGGCACCTTCATTCAAACTAGTAACTTCCAAGAACATGGACCACTCATTGTTGAATTAATCTAACACTGTGCTCCACAACACCTTTTGACGACACTTCCAAACTGTCGGCATCACCCCTAGACGCGACATGCTACTTTCCACACCTCGAATGATCTCTCACAAGATCACCAGAAGCGGGCTCCGCATGCGAAGGAAGGTAAAGGATCGTTGTCATTGCCTCTCAATGACCGGACTGCCAAGCCAAGGTCCATCACATGTGGAGCAGTAAACCTGACATTTCCTCATGTGCTCCTCGACCACTGAAACTCGGTTCTCTGGTGTTTCCTTTGCCGCTCTGTACATGGAGGCGGCGCCTCCCTCGGCCATATCTCGTCTAGATACGGGTAGAATTTCTGCAGATCCAGTAATCTCGGAAGTGGGGTTTGCATACGACCTTATCTCATTAATAAGGAAATAAACTGAGGTGCTTATTTCCTTTCATTCCAACCATCAATTTTCAAACAATTAATGTCATTGATTTAACTGTATAGAAAGTATATTTGCTAGTTTTTGTTCTTGTGCATAGCAATGATGTTTACCTGCATTTTTTCTAAGAAGCAATTTTCTGAAGAGAAAATGGAAGAAGGCCATGACAATGGCTCTTCAAGATCATCATCATCCAAAAGTCTCATAATTCATGTTCTTAATCCCACACTTATTTCCAACTTACTTAGCTTTTAGAAATTCTCTTTCCATTATGATGAATATAAATACAAACAAAACCAACCTTAGATGGTTGGAGGACACAATATTTATATAAACATATATCATATATGCTTCATTTTGCATGTGTTTTGTGTATATTTTTCTTTTTCTTTAACCCACTATAAAGTTTTTTGGTTATATTTGTTACTGGTCAACACCTAAGTAGATACAAAATATATGTAAATAAAGGCATGTGGAGATTGTTAATTATGTTTTCATAATACAAACATGATTAAGAGGTTAAGAGTTTAATATGTATATACTGATAAGAGTTTTTGTTTTGGATATACAGATGAAAGACCTTGCACTTAAGGTCTCAAACTCATTAGATATAAAATTTTGTACAATTATTGAAGGAATAAATAATGCCTCTATGTTCATATAAAATGTAAGCCCATAGAGACATTGTTAATCCCTTCGATCACTGTATAAGATTTGATATGGAAAGAGTTTGAAACATTAAGCGCATTGTCTTCCATCTCTGTGTGTATATATATATGTGTAAAACTGGAACTCATGTAGTTATATATATTAAACTCAATTTTTAATCATGTTTGTATTATAAAAAAAATTAACAAACCCAACATGCTTATTTGTTTATAAATATAATATAGTATCTACTTCGGTTTTCACCAATAACAAGTATAACTTAATCTATCTAGTGGGGGAAGAAAAAGAATACAAAAGATATAGAGCACATGCAAGCAAAATGAAACCTATGATATATGTTTATATAAATATTGTGTGTACTCCAACCATACAAGGTTGGTTTGGTTTGTATTCATCATTATGGAAAAAGAGAATTTGAAAAAGCTAAGTAAAGATGGAAATATATTAAGAACCTAGTCTGTGAGACTTTTGGATGATGATCATGAAGAGTCATTGTCATGTCCTTCTTCCTTTTTCTCTTCACAAAATTGCTTCTTTGAAGAAATGTAGGTGAACATCTTTGCTCTGCACAACAATAAAAACTAGCAAATATACTTATTATATGGTTAAATCAGTAAGCACCAGAAAATGTTAACAGTTTGAAAATTTAGGGTAGGAATGAAAGAGAATAAACCACATCAAAGTTCCTTTCATTATCAATGGCGTATAGAAGAAAATATTTTTTATTTTACCTTTCAATACCAATATTATATATATTTGGAAGTGCTGTGAAAAGTATATATTATGTGGTAAATAAAAACATACATTATTTCATTTCTAAAACCTTCCACTTATTGTATGGATTGTTTTATGGATAATCAATTTTAGTCAAAGTATTTAAAAATCACAAATATTTTTACACAAATCTTCCCATAATAAGTTAATATCTTGTAGTTATGTTGAAATATGATAATGTTAAAATATTACAATTTGATGGACATCTTCATTTTTAAGATTTGATAATATTATTAGTGATGAAACATACCTGAACAAACAATGAGGTTTCATCTTTTCTATCTAGTTAGTGAGAGACTACAATGAAATAAAGAAGTATATCATTTACCAAAAGACAAATTCACTTAAAGTGTAACATTGCTTGTTTGTATCAAAAACACTAATAAAATATAAATTTAAAATGACATATAAGCAATCAAAATACTATCATATACAAATACAATAAAAATTTTAAAAATAAGATTATATACTATATTTATTTGGAGAATTAAAAAATGCAAAAGATGCAATTGATAACTTTGAACAATTGAAAGATTTATATTTGGATTCAATGATATAAAATAGAAATTATTTAAAATGTAAATAAGGTGAGGGGAGTGAGATTTACGGAGGATAAAATACAAAACAATTGATGAAAGTGACAACATTTGAGGTTGTATTTATATCCAAAGGTTAGGGTTGGGGTGAAGTGTGTGGGGCTAATGACACCAAAACTTAAGTTTTAAGATTGACAAAAGAAGTTTCAATAAAACCCTTAGGAGTTATCGGGTGGGGTGAGGTTGACAGCTTGAAACTTAGGGGTTAAGATTATGGAAGAAGTTTCAAGAAAACCATAGGAGATATTATGTGTGTGGTGGGGCTGACAACGTTAAACTTAAACGTTAACATTGATAGAAGAACTTTTATGAAAAATAATAGGAATTATCAAGTTGGGTGGGGATGACAACATGAAACTAAACTGTTAAAACTGAAAAAAATAATTTTGGATTAAAACAATAAGAGATACCCACTCAATTTTCATAAAATCCACAAATATTTGTAATATCAATTATTTATTATTAAAATTTTCTTTTAGTTGATATTTCATTTTTCTGTTAATAACATTGTTGGGTTTATTCAAGTGTGAAGTCTCACATTGGATATGCGGAGAGTAGTAAAATAGTTTATAGGTAGAAAAGGCTCATGGAACTAATGTCTTAAGGTTTTGGTTCAAGACGTGGTGCATCACTTGCGATTCAGCATTCTTCCCATACCCCGGTAACAATGGAACTCCACGGTGGTTGGAAGGTTCCCCGGTCACAGTCTTATCCAACATTTGTAATATCAATTATTTATTGTGATCAAATAAAGCAACATCCATTAAACTGGAAACAAAGTGTGAAAGGTGATCATGCATGTGAGCAAGAATAAATTTACATTAATTAGGATATTTGTGATATTTGGAGATTGTAATTTTTCTCTGCATTTGATATATGGTTATGTGATCAAGCATAAATACACATAAACAACTGTAAAACTAATTTATAAAACTAATGTGATATTTGTGAAAAGAAATTAATGGATAAATATTGACTAAAAAACTTTATTGGAAAATTTCGGCTTAGTGTGCATGCAGAATTGCATTTGCGCGTTGTAACACACTGCTTTTGCAACTAAAAACTTATTACTTTATTATTGAAAGTATGGTGTCAACGTAAATAAAGTTAAACTAAATATGTTAGAAAATTAGAGTATATTTAAATTCCTTAGACATATAGGTTTAAAGTACGGAAACATTCAATAGCATCTCAACTTCAAAAATGAGATATTGCTTTCAATCTCAAAACTCAACCATGATCAATCTAACTATCCCTTTTTAATTATGCATCTTCAAAAAATCATTAATATAATCTTATCAGCATAACTATAAAATAAATCATAAGTGCAAAAAGAATGTTTCATGGATATTTTTTATAATGTGAATCATACAAAAATTAGTTCAAAAAGATGAGAGAGTTTTTCTTAAACCATAACCAATAATCCCAACATAAAAAAGGATACATAACTATACACCAACTAAGTAATTTTTGTTCACATTTCCATCGATGGATATCCCAAATACAATTTGTAACGCCCAATTTCTACCATTGAAATTTTTTCTTTATTTTATTCCTTTTGGATGCATTTTTCTACACTTACTATCATATTTTCAACATACTTATTCCATGCCCCCATATTCACATACATACGATTTAACAGGAAAACAGAATTCATATAAATATAGTTCGGTAACTACTGCATACATCCAGCTATGGGTTTCCAAAATACCCATAGCCACAAATATTCAGAGTTACAATGAACCATGTAAGTTATTACATCCATAGTTACAGAATACTTTAGACTATCAAATATGCACTCATGGTACAAAATAGTGCAAATAAATGAATCCAAAATATAAAGCTCCTAACGCTTCCAAAAATGAGTCCCCCTCACATCACCTGTTTATCTGCAATGGGTTATCAATGACAAAAGTACAAAACACACAAATGAGTAAGTCATTAATTCCATAATTGTCATTATAAGATAATCCACATTAGAAAAAGGTTAGTAAACCATTTTGAAATTCATTTTCTTTGCTGCATAACTTGAGCCAAAGTTGCTACACCCCTTAAGGTTAGCTAAAAGCAGATTCTCATTTCTTTTAAAAGAAAATGTGCTACATATACTCGAGCCGGAGTTTTGCTTATATACTCAAGTCAGAGTTTCGCTTATATACTCAAGCCAGAGTTTCGCTTATATACTCAAGCCAGAGTTTCGCTTATATACTCAAGCCAGAGTTTCGCTTATATACTCAAGCCAGAGTTTCGCTTATATACTCAAGCCAGAGTTTCGCTTATATACTCAAGCCAGAGTTTCGCTTATATCCTCAAGCCAGAGTCGCTAACCATTAATGGTCGGCTAAAAATATATTTTCCTTTCCTTGATTTCACCATTTCTCATTTCCCGTAAATCTACGCCCACTTTAGTATAAACACACCCATATATGTTTATACTAAATGCGTAATGTAACACCCTAAATTTTAAGTCTTTAAAATTATAGTATAAGTTCTGAGATCCTCGCTTGAGCGAGAGATTCTCGCCTGGGCGAGAGAGGCTCACCTGGGAGGGTGAAATCCTGGAGTATACTGGAAGATTCTCGCCTGAGCGAGAGTTGTCTCACCTGGGCGAGAAATATCATTTTGGGGCTGTTGGCACTGTGAGATTCTCGCTTGAGCGAGAGAGTCAGATCTGAATTTTTAAAATATGCGGGATTTTCTCGCTTGAGCGAGAAAGGGCTCGTTTAAGCGAGAACCCGACGCTATTGCATTAAATAGGGGACCCCAAACACATTTATGAGGGTTAACCTAAAGAGAAGTGAGAAAAGGGAGCATTTTAAAGAGCAAGAAGGCTTGTGAGTCATTTAGAAGCTTGAGAAGAGGTAGATCTCTTGATTCTAACTCTCTTATTCCCTTTGAAACTTGTTTTGGGGGATGTTGGATCTCTTCTCAACATGAGGGAAACCATGGAAACTCACCCTTTTGAGTTATGGTTCGTTTTATGTGATTTTATCTTGTAAACTATTGGTATAGAGTTAGTATTTCGAGAAATGAGAAGGTTTGTGGGTTGATCCATGAAAACCCCAAAACCCTAAAAATGAAAATGGGTAAAATGCTAGAGGTAGGAGATGAGTTTACTTTCTAATAATGAAATATGAGATGAATATGTATGTTTTAGAGGTTGTAAACTTATGATGAAAGTAGTTTAGCAACATTGAAAATATGATAAATATCTTTTATGGTTAAATGATGCAATATAAGTTGTTTATGAAATATTTTGAATAAATGACTAACATTGTGTTGTATGGTGGGAATGAGGAAAGATCCTAGAGTTGGCGGCGGTGTCGGTAGAACTAGTGCAGTTACCAAGAACCCAACCCAACACTCACCAAGGTAAGGATAAGTCTTTAATTTGCGCATTTAAAATGGAAAATGTGTGTATTTTCTGGTTGTGCAAGGATTAATTGGTGAATCACATAATTATTATAAACATATATCGATATGTTTGTAATAAGGATTGCGTGGATTCACTGGGTATGATTGATAGCGAAATCAATGAAAAAGAAACGTATTTTTAGCCGACCATAAATGCTTAGCGACTTCGGCCCGAGTTTATGTGGCAACACTTCGGCTTGCATTTATGTAGCAACACTTCAGCCCGAGTTTATGTGGCAACACTTCGGCTCGAGTTTATGTAGCAACACTTCGGCCCGAGTTTATGTGGCAACACTTCGGCTCGAGTTTATGTAGCAACACTTCGGTCTGAGTTTATGTGGCAACACTTCAGCTCGAGTTTATGTAGCAACACTTCGGCCCGGGTTTATGTGGCAACACTTCGTCTCGAGTTTATGTAGCAACACTTCGGCCCGAGTTTATGCGGCATGTTTTCTTATAAAAGGGATAAGAAATTGTTTTTAGCTAACCCTAAGGAGCGTAGCGACTTCGGCTCGAGTTTATGTAGCAACACTTCGGCCCGAGTTTATGCGGCATGCTTTCTAATAAAAGAGATGAGAAATCGCTTTTAGCTAACCCTAATGGGTGTAGTGACTTTGGCTCAAGTGACGTAGCACGAAAAATGAATTTCAAGTGATTTACTAACTTTTTCTAAATGTGGATTATCTTATAATGACGTTTATTGAATTAATGACTTACTCCTTTATGTGTTTGTGTTTCGTCATTGATAATCCCATTGCAGATGAACAGGTGACCTGAGGTGGTCTTATTTTTGGAAGCTTAGGAGTTTTATATTTTTGGATTTCAATTATTAGCATTATTTTGTATATGAGTGCTTATTGAATTACTTGGAATATTTGGTAACTATGGATATATGACTTATACGATTGATTGTAATTCCGCATATACGTAGCTATGGGTATTTTGGAAACCCATAGCTAGATGTATGCGGTAGACTTTAGGGTTTAATTTAATGAATTATGTTTTTCCGCAAAATAAATTGTATGGTAATATCTTATGTTAAAAGTGTTTTAAGGAGTGATAATTGAGAAATCAAAGTAGTATGATGACTGTATGCATGAAAGGATTAAAATAAAAGAAAAATTTTCAAGGGTAGAATTTGGGTTCTTACACGTAATTCACAATTCAATCATTGCATAACCAGAAAATACACACATTTTCCATTTCCCGTAAATCTACGCCTACTTTATTGCATAACCGTAAATCTACGCCTACTTTATCCTAAATGCGTAATTCACAACTCAGTCATTGCATAACCAGATAACAAAATGTTAGTCATTTATTCCAAATATCATATAAACAACTTATATTGCATTATTTAACCATACAAGATATTTGACACATTTTCAATGTTTCTAAACTACTTCCATCATAAGTTTACAACATCTAAAACATACATATTCATCTCATATTTCAACATTAGAATGCTTAATCATCTTCTACCTCCAGCATTTTACTCATTTTCCTCTTTAACCACATTTTCACTTTAGGGTTTTGGGGTTCTCATGAATCAACCCACAAACTCTTTCCATTCTTGAAATATTAACTCTAAACCAACAGTTTACAAGATGAAAACAACATAAAACGAACCATAACTCAAAAAGATGAGTTTCCATGGTTTCTCACATTTTGAGAAGAGATCCAAAATACACAAAATGAGTTTCGAAGAGAAGAAGAGAGTTAGAATCAAGAGTTTTACCTCTTCTCAAGCTCTTGGATGAGTATCAACGCTCCTTGCCCTTGAAAAAACTCTCTTCTCTCACCTCTCTTCAATTCTTAACCCTAAAATGTGTTTGGGATTTCTCATTTAATGTTGTCTCGTCGGGCTCTCGCTTAAGCGAGCTCATTCTCGCTTAAGCGAGAAAATCACGCCCATTTTAAAAACTCAGGTCTAACCCTCTCGCCCAGGCGAGGCATCTCTCGCTCAAGCGAGGATCCTCTCGCTCAAGCGAGGATCTTACAGCCTCGACAGGTCCAAAATGTCACTTTTCTCGCCCAGGCGAGCCAACCCTCGCTCAGGCGAGACCACCCTCGCTCAAGCGAGCCAACTCTCGCTAAGGCGAGAATCTTTCCGTATAGCCCAGGATTTCACCCTTCCAGTTGAGCATTTCTCGCCCAGGCGAGTCAACTCTCGCTCAGGCGAGACACTCTCGCTCAAGCGAGACAACCCTCACTCAAGCGAGAATCCTTCAGTATAGCCCATGATTTCACCCTCCCAAGTGAGCCTTTCTCGCCCAGGCGAGAATCTCTCGCTCAAGCGAGAATCCCAGGACTGATACTATTATATTAAAGACTTAAATCTAGGGTGTTACACAATTCCAACAAACCTGTTAATATACATAATATAAACAAAAGAAAAGGGAGTAAGAAATAACTATGGTGACCGCACCGTGAAATTATATAGAGAACAAGATTAAAGTGAGATCAGACATCCTATAACACAAATATAGTCAAATACATGCAACTAATGCATGAAGATAGTGTCTTATACGACAGAATATTCAAATCTCAATTAATATATCTTTCATTTAATGCAAATGCATGTTAACCAATCAATCTCTATCAAAATGACAATAGAATATTATTCCTTATACATTTCTTTTAACTCTAAATCATATTCCTTATACATTTCTTTGTTCATTAGTTAATGACAGTAGAATATTAATTTTAAGGGGCAAGTATAGAAAACAATTGATTTACGCACTATGTAAAGACCCAAATTCTACACTTGAATTTTTTTTTTTATTTTAATCCTTATGCTTGATTCCCATGTTACATCATACATATATTTCCTTTAACCGTTTAAATCATCCAATAACTCTAATCATACAATTTCAATTTCATGCCATGACTACCCTCAACTGCAGAAAACATAGTTCATATTAATATCTCCCGGTAACCACCGCATACAATTAGCTATGAGTTTCGAAAATACCCATAGCTACAAATATCCAGAGTTACAAATATCCATAATTACAATTATCCAACATAGCATTTAGTCAGTCATGATACAAAAAGGGCAAAATAAAGGAATCCAGGTTTTAAGCTCCTAAGGCATCAAACCAAACATCATCAACTAACCTGTTTACCTACAATGGGATTATCAACGACAAGTACACACAACATACAAAGGAGTAAGTCATTACTCCAAAAAATACCATTATAAGATAATCCACATTTTAAAGGGGTTAGTAAACCATTTTAAATTCATTTTCGCTACATAACTTGAGCCAAAGCTTGCTACATCGCTTGAGCCAAAGCTTGCTACATAACGAGCCAAAGTTTCGCTACATAACTTGAGCCAAAGTATCGCTACATAACTTGAGCAAAAGTATCGCTACATCGCTTGAGCCAAAGCTTGCTACATAACTTGAGCCAAAGTTTCGCTACATTGCTTGAGCCAAAGCTTGCTACATAACTTGAGCCAAAGTTTCGCTACATTGCTTGAGCCAAAGCTTGCTACTTAACTTGAACCAAAGTCGCTAACCAATCATGGTCGGCTAAAAATATGTTTTCTTTTCATTGATACACTATTAATTCATAAACAGCAATTCCACACATTTTCTCAATACGACATGCTAATTAAAGACTTATCCTTACCTTGGTGAGTGTTGGGTTTGGTCCTTGGTAACTTTTAAAGTTCCGACGCACCGCCTCCAACCTTAGGATCTTTCCTCATTCCCACCATATAACCACAATGTTAGTCATTTATTCAAAATAATACATAACCAACTCATATTGCATCTTTAACCATAGAAGAGATTCATACATTTTCAATGTTTCGAAACTACTTTCATTAAGAGTTTCCAAACATCTAACACATACATATTCATCTCATATTTCAACCTTAGAGCACATACTCATCTTCTACATCTAACATTTTACCCATTTTCCTCTTTAACCACATTTTCATTTTAGGGTTTTGGGTTTTTCATGAATCAACCCACAAACCCTCTCCATTATTTGAATACCAACTCTAAACCAAGAGTTTACAAGAGAGAAACTAAATAAAACGAATCACAACTCAAAAGGAAGAGTTTCAATGGTTTCTCACATTTTGAGAAGAGATCCAACATACCCAAAACAAGTTTCAAAGGGAGAAGGAGAGTTAGAATCAAGAGATGTTTCTCTTCTCAAGCTTCTAGATGATTCTCAAGACTCATTGCTCTTGAAAATGTTCTCTTCTCTCACTTCTCTCCAAGTTCTAACCCTAAAATGTGTTTGGGGTTCTTTATTTAATGTAACAGCGTCGGGTTCTCGCTCAAGCGAACCCATTCTCGCTCAAGCGAGCCCATTCTCGCTCAAGCGAGAAAATCCCGCCCATTTTAAAAACTCAGATCTGATCCTCTCGCTCAAGCGAGGATAATCTCGCTCAAACGAGGATCTTACAGCCTCTACGGCTTCAGAGTGCCACTTCTTGCCAAGGCGAGACAACTCTGGCTCAAGCGAGCCAACTCTCGCTCAAGCGAGCCAACTCTCGCTCAAGCGAGCCAACTCTCGCTCAAGTGAGACAATCCTCTTATAAGAGATTCCTTCAGTATAGCCCAGTATTCCACTCACCCAAGCGACCCCTTTCTCGCTCAAGCGAGATTTCCTGAACTGATACTATCATTTAATAACTTTAAATTCAGGGTGTCACAATCCTCTTATAAGAATTTTCGTCCCCGAAAATTAAACATACCTTGATTCAAACAGATGAGGGTAATCCTCCCTCATATCTCGTTCCACTTCCCAAGTAGCGTCTCCTTCATCTACTTGGCTCCATAATAGTTTCAGCAAAGAAATTTTGTTTCCTCTCAATTTCTTGATGCTAGTATCCAAGATTCTAACGGGTAAAGTCGCGAATGTCAAATTATCCTTCAACTCTATCTGAAACACATTGTGAAGATTCCTCAACTAAGACACATGAAACACATTGTGAAGATTCGACAACAATGGAGGTAACTCAATCCGATATGCTACTGGTCCAATCCTCTTCAATATGTGATATGGCCCAATGAATCTCGGAGTAAGTTTACGGGATTTCAACACTCTACCTATCCCAGTAGTCAGAACTACTCTCATAAACACATGATCCCCCTCCTTAAACTCAAGAGGTTTCCGCCTTTTATCATAATTGCTTTTCTGTCTACTTTGCGCTATTCTCATATTCTCCTGGATTTTCTTGATCTTTTCCGTCGTTTCTCGGACCAATCTCGGTCCCAATAACAAGTTCTCTCCGGTTTCAAACCAACTCACTAGAGTTCGGCACTTCCTACCATAAAATGCTTCATAGGTGTCATCCCAATACTTGTATGGAAACTATTATTATAGGTGAACTCGATCAAAGGCAGCATGCTATCCCAACTTCCCGATTGTTCCAAAACACAAGCCCTCAAAAGATCCTCCAATGACTATATGGTCCTTTCCGATTGCCCATCCGTTTGTGGATGATAAGCTGAACTCAATTTCAGCTTAGTCCCCAACGCGGACTGCAAACTAGTCCAAAATTTTGAAGTGAAATGGGGACCCCTATCCGACACAATGCTCGACGGTATCCCATGCAACCGAACAATTTCCTTGATATACAGTTATGCCAATCGCTCGAAAGAATATCTCATGTTCATAGGTAAAAAGTGTGCAGACTTAGTCAACCGATCTACTATTACCCATATCGAATCATATCCTTTCCGAGTCTTTGGAAACCCCGATACAAAATTCATGGAGATACTATCTCACTTCCAAACGGGAATCTCTAGTGACTGTAACTCTCCCGCTGGCCGTTGATGCTCAATCTTGGCTTTCTGACAGACCAGACAACTCGAGGCATACAATGCCACATCCTCTTTCAACCCAGACCACCAAAACAGCTTTCTCAGATCTTGGCACATCTTTGTAGTTCCCGGGTGAAAACTCATTTTGCTCTTGTGTGACTCCTCTAGAATACTCTTTCGCAATTCCGCATCATGAGGCACACAAACCCTTCCCTTATATCGCAACAATCCACTAGAATCTGACTCAAAATTAGTCCCTTTTCCACTTGTCATCAAATCTCGTTTGATCTTCAGTTCCTTATCCTCAACTTCCATTATTCGGATTTGGTCGAACAACTCATTTGTCACCTTAAGCATTCCCAAACTCATACTATGGGGTCTCAATTGAACAACCAAGTTCATATCCCTGAACTCCTTAATTAGTTTCTCTTCACGAACCATCAAAGACGACATATGTAACGACTTCCGACTTAAAGCATCGGCAACCACATTGACTTTTCCCCGATGGTATTGCAATCCAAAATCATAGTCCTTAAGAAACTTCATCCACCTTCTGTGCCTCATGTTCAGTTCCTTTTGATCAAACAGATACTTCAAACTCTTGTGGTCGTTGTACACCTCGAATCTAACGCCAAAAATATGGTGTCTCCAAATTTTCAAGGCAAAGACCATGCTTAGACGCATGTGTAGGTAGTTCCAGATCATGTGTAGGGTAGTTTTGCTCATGCGTCCTCAACTCTCGCGAAGCATAAGCAACAACATTCCCGTCCTGCATCAACACACAACCCAAACCTTGCTTAGACGCATCGCAATACACAATGAAATCACGATCAGTACAAGGAAGAACCAACACTCGTGTCGTAGTCAACTCTTGAAAAATCTCTTCACAACGGATTGTCCACACATACAGTTCTCCTTTTCTGGTAAGTTTAGTCAGAGGTAATGCCAACTTGGAAAATCCTTCAATGAACTTCCGGTAATAACCTGTCAAACCCAAAAACTCCTGATCTTAGTAACTGACTTGGGCACCGCCCATTCCATCATTGCCTTGACCTTAGAGGGGTCCACAACCACTCCTTCCTAGGATATCACATGCCCAAGGAAGTTCACTGATTCCAACCAGAAATCACATTTTGACAACTTCGTATACAATCGATTCTTAATCAGAAGATCTAGAACAATTCTCAGGTGCTCCACATGTTTCTCTAGGCTCTTGGACTAAATCAGAATGTCATCAATAAATACCACTACGAATGAATCCAAATACGGATGAAAAATCTGATTCATATAGTCGGTAAATATTGATGGGGCATTCGTTACACCAAAGGGCATCACCAAATACTCAAAATGCCCATACCTCATCCTAAAAGCAGTTTTAGGAATATCCTCCGACTTCACTCGAAGTTGGTGGTAACCTGACCGAAGGTCAATCTTTGAAAAAACTGCCGCTCCTATCAACTGATCCATCAAGTCATCAATCCTAGGCAATGGATACTTCTTCTTGATGGTAACCTTGTTCAACTGTCTATAATCGGCGCACAACCTCATACTCCCATCTTTCTTCTTAACCAACAAAACAGGTGCACCCCACGGTGAGACACTAGGACGAATAAATTTATTTGCCAACAAGTCCTCAACCTGATTTTTCAACTAAGCCAACTCTAAAGGTGACATCCTATAAGGAGTTATAGAGATGGGTCTCGTTCCCGGCACTAAGTCAATGGGGAATTCAACTTCTCTGATTGGAGGTAATTCCAGAATATCACTAGGAAATACCTTAGGAAACTCACAAACTATCGGAATTTCCTCAACTCTGGGTTTCTCAATACCCTCCAAGGATGCCAACAAAACAAACATGGATCCTCCCTCCTTAAAGGAAGTTTTGACTCCCTTAGCCGATAATGGCTTCATACAAGTAGCCTCATCCGAAATCCTACCCAGATCTCCCCACACAACGGTCTTATCCGCATAATTAAGCATCACTTGATTTGCTAACAACCAGTCCATCCCCAGAATTAAATCTAACTGGGACAGTGGTAAGCAGATTAGATCCATGGTAAATGTCCTACCGTTTACCATCACCGGACATCGAGACACAACTGTCGACACCACCACAGGCACACTAGTTGGGGTGGATACGACCAAGTCGAAAGACAACGAATCAATTTGCAATTTCAGTCTATCCACGAATTCAACAGATACAAAGGAGTGTATCGCTCCCAAATCAAATAACAATAAAAGAGGAATACATGCCACCATGGAATTACCTTTGATCAGGCCATCCACATTCGATGCCTCCACACCACTCATGGTAAACACTCGGCCTGTAGATCGAGGTCGTTCAGCCCTCACAGCGTTCATACTCTACTACAACTTCGGACAATACCTCTAATATGTCATGTCTCCTTGCAGTGGAAGCAGCTAAGTGTCGTACCTCGGCACAAGTCGCCGACATGAATTCTTCCGCACTTGTTACATACAGACGGAGGATGAGATGTTGATTCCCTAGCCTTGGCGTGAGGCCTTGGCCCATGTGAACTACCTCCCCGATTTCCAACAGGTGGGGAGTATGGTTCCCATTCCTCTTGAAAGACCTTGCTCTTCCTCTTCCCATGTCTATAACTCCTTTGAGGCCCAAAGTGCCTCTGGGGATTTGTGCGGGGAGTCACCACCTCATCTACTGCCAAGTCGTCCTCACACATTCTGCACTTGTTTACCGAGTTAGATAAATCAGCAATCTCTTGATGCTCGAACATCCTTTTCAGCTTGGGCTTTAAGCCCGATTCAAATTTAGAGCACTTGGACCGTCCGTCCACTTCCAACTCAGAGTAGGGACAAAATCGGGCCAATTCGTCGAACTTGGCCACATATTCTCCCACCGACATGTCACCCTGTTCCAACCTCAGAAATTCCATATCTTTCTTCCTCTTCAGATCAGCAGGAAGATATTTCTGAAGGAACTTCTCCTTGAAGGTACCCCAGACAATCACTTGGCCCTCCATTTCCATTTGGCACCATGTAAACTCCCACGAAGTTTCAGCTTCTTTCACCAGCATGTAAGAAGCATAAGCCACCTTCTGAACATCATTACAACCCATGGCTCGGAATATTCGTTCCAAGTCTTGAATCCACTCGTGCGAAGCATGAGGATTGAATTTACCTTGGAACTGGCTAGGATTCCGCTTACAGAACTCGTTCAATCCTCTGTACTCAGTCGGCCCGGGTGGAACTAAAGGTTGTGAGCTAGGACTTGGTGTGGTGTTCTGGTTCAGGCTATGCAAGTTTTCATTAACTTGTTGCAGTGCAGCCACCATCTGAGCCAACAAGTCATTCAGAACATTTTGGCTCGTTCCTCTCCCTCTTCCAGCCATTCCTTAACCTGCACTCATTGGTGGTTAGCACACAATTCTAAATCACATAACTCAGGTTATCACATAGTCTCATAGTACATTACATGTCACTACATCAAGGCTACATGATTTAAATAGTCAATTCACATAATTTCAACTAATTAAATCACAAATTCTATGCTCTGATAGCATATTATAAAAACCCAAATTCTACATTTGATTTTTTTTTTTGTTTATTTTAATCTGTATGCTTGATTCCCATGTTAAATCATACATCTATTTCCTTTAACCATTTAAATCATCCAATAACTCTAATCATAAAATTTCAATTTCATGCCATGACTACCCTCAACTGTAGAAAACATAATTCATATTAATATATCTCGGTAACCACCGTGTAAGAACCCAAATTCTACCCTTGAAAATTTTTCCTTATTTAATCCAATTTCATGCATTTAACGATAAATCATAATTACCGAGTAAATAAACTTATTTAAAAGATCTCACTTCTTCCTCACACCCGATCCATGAACCAAAAGTAACATACCAATTCGGATAGAAGAAAAATATAATTCGTATTTAATGTAACTTAGTAACGTCCGCATACAATTAGTTATGGGTTTACAAAACACCCATAGCTACATATATCCCGAGTTACTAGTTTCCATGATTAATACCATGTACAACAATTATGTTCATAGTTACAAAATAGTTAGTCAAGTACAACCAATGAGGTTACAAAAGAATAGATAAGAGACATCAAAATAAAAGTCTCTAAGCTCCTAATCAAAAACACCCATACTCTTTCCACCTACCTGCAATGGGATTTACATTGACAAATACACCAAGAAACACAAAGGAGTAAGTCATTAACTCAACAAATATCAATGTAAGTTAATCCACATTTAATAAGGTTAAATAACGGTTTAAAATCAAGTTTACTTAAAATCCAATTTCAACGTTCATACTTTTGAAAACCATGCTACACAACTTGAGCCAAAGTTTGCTACATTGCTTGAGCCAAAGCTTGCTACATTACTTGAGCCAAAGTTTGCTACATTGCTTGAGCCAAAGCTTGCTACATTGCTTGAGCCAAAGCTTGCTACATTACTTGAGCCAAAGTCGCTAACCAATCATGGTCGGCTAAAAATGAGTTTTATTTCCATTGGCACTCCACCAATACATTTTTCCGAGTTTTATTTTCATTGGTACTCCACCAATACAAAAACAGTAAATGCACCCGACATCATTACAAACATATACATATATGATTATAACTACAAAGTGATTTACGAATCTTTTCTTTACTCCGAGTTTTATTTTCATTGGCACTCCACCAATACATAAATGGTAAATTCACTCCTCGTTGTTACAAACATACCCATATATGTTTATAACAACTAAGTGATTTACGCTTCATTGCATTATTCCGAGTATTATTTCCATTGGAACTCCACCAATACATAAACGGTAAATCCACTCCTCGTTGTTACAAACAGACCCATATATGTTTATAACAACTAAGTGATTTACGCTTCATTTCGTCATCCATATCAGAAAATCCACACATTTTCTATCATAGTGCATAAGTTAAAGACTTATCCTTACCTCGGTGAGTGTTGGGTTAAGTTTCTTGGCAACTCCTCAAGTTCCACCGACACCGCCTCCAACTTTAGGATCTTTCCTTATCCCACCATATAACACAAGGTTAGTCATTTATACCAAATATCACATAAACAACTCATATTGCATTATTTAACCATACAAAATATTCATCATATTTTCAACATTAGAAAGTAAATTCATCTTCTAGTTCTAACATTTTACCCATTTTCCATCTTAACCCCATTTTCACTTTAGGGTTTTGGGGTTTTCATGAACCAACCCACAAACTCTTTCCATTTTCGACATACTAACTCTAAACCAAGAGTTTTCTAGAGAAAAATCACAAAAAACGAACCATAACTCAAAAGGGTGAGTTTCCATGGTTTCCTTCATTTTTTAGAAGAGATCCATAATACCAAAAATGGGTTTTCAAGAGAAAAAGAGAGTTAGAATAGAGAGTTTTACCTCTTCTCAAGCTCTTGAACAAGAATCAAAGCTCCTAGACCTTGGGAATGCTCTCTTCTCTCACCTCTCTTCAATTCTTAACCTAAAAATGTATTTGGGGTTTCCCTCATTTAATGCTCTCGTCGGGTTCTCGCTTAAGCGAGCTTATTCTCGCTCAAGCGAGAAAATCCCGCCCATTTTAAAAAACTCAGATCTGACCCTCTCGCTCAAGCGAGGGATTCTCGCTCAAGCGAGGGATTCTCGCTCAAGCGAGAATCTCATAGTCTCAACAGTCCCAAAATGCCATTTCTCGCCCAGGCGAGACAACTCTCGCTCAGGCGAGAATCCTCTAGTATAGCCCAGGATTTCACCCTCCCAGGTGAACCTCTCTCGCCCAAGCGAGAATCTCTCGCTCAAGTGAGGATCCCAGGACTGATACTATAATTTTAAAGACTTCAAATTTAGGGTGTTACAATCCTCCCCCTCTTATAAGAATTTTTGTCCCCGAAAATTAAACATACCTCGATTCAAACAAATGAGGGTAATCCTCCCTCATTTCTTGCTCAACTTCCCAAGTAGCGTCTCCTTCGTCCACTTGACTCCACAACACCTTCACCAAGGCAATATCCTTGCCTCTCAATCTCTAGACACTGGTATCCATGATCTTCACGGGCAACGTCGAAAAAGTCAAATTATCCTTCAACTCTATCTGATTCGACTCAACCTCATAAGATGGATCCCCAACATATTTCCTTAATTGAGACACATGGAATACATTATGGAGGTTGGACAATAGTGGAGGTAATGCAATCTAATATGCCACCGGCCCAAATTCTCTTTAATATCTGATACGACCCAATAAATCGAGGAGTCAACTTACGAGACTTTAACACTCTACCGATGTCGGTAGTTGGAACAACTCTCATGAAAACATGATCTCCCTCGTCAAACTCAAGGGGTTTCCTCCTCTTATCCTAATAGCTTTTCTGCCGACTCTGGGCGACCTTCATGTTCTCCCGGATTTTCTAGATCTTATTTGTTGTCTCTTGGACCAGCTCGGGCCCCGATATCATGTTCTCCCCAGTCTCAAACCAACTCACTGGCGTTCGGCACTTCCTACCATACAAAGCCTCATAGGGTGCCATCCCAATACTTGAATGGAAGCTATTGTTGTAGGTAAATTAAATCAAGGGCAACATGCAGTCCCAATTCCCTGGTTGTTCCAAGACACAAGCTCTCAAAAGGTCCTTCAATGACTGTATTGTCCTCGTTGATTGACCGTCCGTCTGTGGATGGTAAGCTGAACTCAGTCTCAACTTAGTTCCCAAAGCGGATTGCAAACTGGTCCAAAAGTTTGAAGTGAAACTAGGATCCCTATCCGACACAATGCTCGACGGTATCCCATGCAAACGAACCACCTCTCGGATATACAGTCCCGCCAATCGTTCCAGGGAGTACTTCATATTCATCGGCAAGAAATGAGCAGACTTAGTCAACCGATCCACTATTATCCATATCGAGTCGTATCCTTTCTGAGTCTTCGGAAAACTAGACACAAAATCCATGGAGATACTATCCCACTTCCAAACGGGAATTTCTAGGGGGGTTGTAATGCTCCCGCTGGTCGCTGAGGCTCAACCTTGGCTTTCTGACATACCAAGCAACTCAAGACATACGAAGCCACATCTCTCTTCAATCTCGACCACCAAAATAACTTCTTCAAGTCCTGGTACATTTTCGTTGTCCCCAGGTGAAAACTCATCTTACTCTAATGGGACTCCTCCAAAATACTCTTCTGTAATTCCTCATCATGAGGTACACATACTCTCCACTTGTAACGCAACAATCCACTAAGGTCCGATGCGAAATCAGTTCCTTACCACTTAGCATCAAATCCCGTGTAGCCATTAGCTCAATATCCTCCACTTGCATTACCCGGATTTGATCGAACAGTTCATTTGTGACCTTAAGCATCCCTAGAATCATACTTTGGGGCTTTATCTGAACTTCCAAGTTCATATCCCTGAATTCTTCAATCAGTTTTCCCTTCTCTGATCATCAACACTGACATATGCAAGGATTTTCGACTTAGAGCATCGGCCACCACATTGGCCTTTCCCGGATGGTACTACAGCCCAAAATCAAAATCCTTAAGGAATTCCAACCACCGTCTCTGTCTCATATTCAATTCCTTTTGATCAAATAGGTACTTCAAACTCTTGTGGTCGCTGAATGCCTCAAACCTCACGCCATAGAGATGGTTTCTCCAGATTTTTAAAGCAAAGACCACTGCAGCCAATTCTAAATCATGTGTAGGGTAGTTTTGTTCGTGCATTCTTAACTGACGAGAAGCATAGGCAACAACTTTCCCTTTTTGCATCAGGACACAACCCAAACCTTGCTTGGAAGCATCACAATAAACACTGAAATTCTTATCGGTACAAGGAAGAACCAACACTGGTGCCATAGTTAGCCTTCATTTCCTTTTGATCAAATAGGTACTTCAAACTCTTATGGTCGTTGTATACCTCAAATCTCACGCCATAAAGGTGGTGTCTCCAGATTTTTAAGGCAAAAGACCACTACATCTAATTCCATGTCATGGGTAGGGTAGTTTTGCTCGTGCGTCCTCAGCTGTCGAGAAGCATAGGAAACAACCTTCCCTTCTTGCATCAACACGCAACCCAAACCTTGCTTGGATGCATCACAATAAACACTGAAATCCCGATCAGTACAAGGAAGAACCAAAACTGGCGCCGTAGTCAACCTTCGTTTCAACTCTTGAAAACTTTCTTCACATCGAAGCGTCCACACAAACGGTTCCCCCTTCCTAGTGAGTTTTGTCAATGGTAGAGCCAACTTCGAAAATCCCTCAATGAATTTCTGAAAATACCCAGCCAAACCCAGAAAGCTCCGGATCTCAGTGACTGACTTGGCACTGCCCATTCCATAACCGCTTCAACCTTTGAAGGATCTACTGCCACTCCTTCCTTGGATATCACATGTCCAAGAAAGTTTACCGATTCCAACCAGAAATCACATTTTGACAGCATTGCATACAACCGATTCTTACTAATGAGTTCTAGCATCACCCTTAAGTGCTCAGCATGCTCCTCTCGGCTTTTGGAGTAAACCAAAATTTCATCAATAAATACCACTACGAATGAATCCAAATACGAATGAAAAATCCGGTTCATGTAGTCGGTAAATATTGCTGGGGCATTTGTTACACCAAAAGGCATGACCAAATATTCAAAATGTCCATACCTTGTCCTAAAAGTAGTTTTAGGAATGTCTTCCGTCTTCACACGAAGTTGGTGGTAACCCGACTGAAGGTCAATTTTTGAAAACATCACCGCTCCCCTCAATTGATCCATCAAGTCATCAAATCGAGGTAACGAATATTTATTCTTGATAGTAACCTTGTTCAACTGCCTGTAGTCGGTACACAACCGCATACTACCATCTTTCTTCTTAACCAACAAAACAGGCGCACCCCACGGCGAGACACTAGGACGAATAAACCGCTTGGCCAATAAGTCCTCGACCTGCTTCTTCAACTCGGCCAATTCTAACGGTGCCATCCTATAAGGAGGTATAGAGATAGGTCCCGTTCCAGGTACCAAATCGATAGAGAATTCAACTTCTCTCACTGGGGGCAACTCCGGAATATCACCAGGAAATATCTCAAGAAATTCACGAACTATCGGAATGTCCTCAATCTTGGGTTTCTCAATACCCTCCAGGGATGCCAACAACATAAACACGACCCCTCCCTCCTTACAGGAAGTCCTGACTTCCTTTGCCGAAAACGGCTTCATGTTAATAACCTCATCAGAAATCTCATATAGATCCCCGAATACCACGGTCTTATCAGCACAATTAAGCACCACACGATTTGCCGACAACCAGTCCATCCCCATAATTATATCTAACTAGGATAGTGGTAAGCAGATTAAATTCACGGTAAACGTCCTACCATTCACCACCACCGGACATCGAGACACAACTGTCGACACCACCACATGTACATCAGTTGGGGTGGATACGACCAAGTCGAAAGGCAACGACTCAGTTTGCAAATTCAGTCTATCCACGCATTCAATAGATACAAAGGAGTGTGTCGCTCCCGAATCAAACAACACTAAAAGGGGAATATCTGCCACCATGCAATTACCTTTTATCAGGCCATCTGCACCCGATACCTCTGCACCACTCATGGTGAACACTCTGCCAGCGGATCGAGGACGTTCATCCCTCACTGCATTCACACTCTGCAGTAAATTAGGACAGTGTCTTCGAACATGCCCAACCTCCTTGCAATGAAAACAGGTTAGTGCCTTTCCGGGGCACGAGTCACCAACATGAGCTCGACCACATTTACTGCACATAGAAGGAGAGTTCAATCGTGATCCTCCGGCATTGGCATGAGTCCTCGGCCCATGCGAAGAGTAACCTCGACTACCCGTTGGATGAGAGTAAGGTTTTTGTGCCTCTTGGAACACCTTGCTCTTCCCTTTCTCATGCGAGAAATTTCTTTGAGGTCCAGAGTGTTTGGGGGGAAGGGGTTTTGGCGTCAGCACTTCATCCGCCTTCAGGTCATCCTCCACCATTCTGCACTTGTTGACCAAGACAGCAAAGTCGGAGATCTCTTGATACCTAAGCATCGTCTTCAGTTTAGGCTTCAAACCCGATTCAAATTTTGAGCACTTGGACCTTCCGTCCACCTGCAACTCTGAGTAAGGGAAAAACCGGGCCAATTCTTCAAATTTGGCCGCATATGCTCCCACCGAAAGGTCACCCTGCTCCAATCTTAGAAACTCCATCTCTTTCTGCCTCCTCAAATCAGCAGGAAAATATTTATGGAGGAATTTCACCTTAAATGTATCCTAGGAAATCAATTGTCCCTCCGCCTCCATTTGGCGTCCAGTGAACTCCCACCAATTCTCAGCCTCTTTCACTAACATGTAGGTGGCATAAGCCAACATCTGAGCCTCCGTACAGTTCATGGCTCTGAAGATCCGCTCCACCCCTTGGATCCACTCGATGGCAGCTTCAGGAGCAAATCCCCCAGGGAACTGACAGGGATTCCTCCTGCAGAACTCATCCAGCCCTCGGTATTCTGATGGCCCAGGTGGAACTAGTGGGTGTGAACTCGGACTTGGCGTCGGGTTCTGGTTCAGATTGTGCAAGTTCTCATTGACTTGTTGCAATGCCACCACCATTTGCGCCAATAAATCACACGGGACATTCTAACTTGTCCCTCTTCCTCTTCCACTTCCTCTTCCAGCCATGGGTACCTGTACTCACTCACTGGTTATTAATCGAATTTGTATAATAATCGTGCACGTAACCACTTAACAATTTGCACAATTCCACAATCTCAACACATAAAGTTTTCAAAGAAGCATGTAAGACCATACCCTAGGTCGTAGGATTAACTATGCTCTGATACCATATTGTAAGGACCCAAATTCTACCCTTGACAATTTTTCCTTATTTAATCCAATTTCATGCATTTAACGATAAATCATAATTACCGAGTGAATAAACTTATTTAAAAGATCTCACTTCTTCCTCACACCCGATCTATGAACCAAAAGTAACATACCAATTCGGATAGCAGAAAAATATAATTCGTATTTAATGTAACTTAGTAACGTCCGCATACAATTAGCTATGGGTTTACAAAACACCCATAGCTACATATATCTCGAGTTACTAGTTTCCATGATTAATACCATGTACAACAATTATGTTCATAGTTACAAAATAGTTAGTCAAGTACAACCAATGAGGTTACAAAAGAATAGATTAGAGACATCAAAATAAAAGTCTCTAAGCTCCTAATCAAAAACACCCATACTCCTTCCACCTACCTGCAATGGGATTTACATTGACAAATACACCAAGAAACACAAAGGAGTAAATCATTAACTCAACAAATATCAATGTAAGTTAATCCACATTTAATAAGGTTAAATAACGGTTTAAAATCAAGTTTACTTAAAAGCCAATTTCAACGTTCATACCATTGAAAACCATGCTACACAACTTGAGCCAAAGTTTGCTACATTGCTTGAGCCAAAGCTTGCTACATTACTTGAGCCAAAGTTTGCTACATTTCTTGAGCCAAAGCTTGCTACATTGCTTGAGCCAAAGCTTGCTACATTACTTGAGCCAAAGTCGCTAACCAATCATGGTCGGCTAAAAACGAGTTTTATTTCCATTGGCACTCCACCAATACATTTTTCCGAGTTTTATTTTCATTGGCACTCCACCAATACAAAAATAGTAAATGCACCCAACATCATTACAAACATATACATATATGCTTATAACTACAAAGTGATTTACGAATCTTTTCTTTACTCCGAGTTTTATTTTAATTGCACTCCACCAATACATAAACGGTAAATCCGCTCCTCGTTGTTACAAACATACCCATATATGTTTATAACATCTAAGTAATTTACGCTTCATTTCGTCATACATATCATAAATCCACACATTTTCTATCACAATGCATAAGTTAAAGACTAATCCTTACCTCGGTGAGTGTTGGGTTAGGGTTCTTGGCAACTCCTCAAGTTCCACCGACACCGCCTCCAACTTTAGGATCTTTCCTCATCCCACCATATAACACAAGGTTAGTCATTTATACCAAATATCACATAAACAACTCATATTGCATTATATAACCATATAAGATATTCATCATATTTTCAACATTAGAAAGTAAACACATCTTCTACTTCTAACATTTTACCCATTTTCCATCTTAACCCCATTTTCACTTTAGGGTTTTGAGGTTTTCATGAATCAACCCACAAACTCTTTCCATTTTCGACATACTAACTCTAAACCAAGAGTTTTCAAGAGAAAAATCACAAAAAACGAACCATAACTCAAAAGGGTGAGTTTCCATGGTTTCCTTCATTTTTTAGAAGAGATCCATAATACCAAAAATGGGTTTTCAAGAGAAAAAGAGAGTTAGAATAGAGAGTTTTACCTCTTCTCAAGCTCTTGAACAAGAATCAAAGCTCCTAGACCTTGGGAATGCTCTCTTCTCTCACCGCTCTTCAATTCTTAACCTAAAAATGTATTTGGGGTTTCCCTCATTTAATGCTCTCGTCGGATTCTCGCTTAAGCGAGAAAATCCCATCCATTTTAAAAAACTCAAATCTGACCCTCTCGCTCAAGCGAGGGATTCTCGCTCAAGCGAGAATCTCATAGTCTCAACAGTCCAAAAATGTCATTTCTTGCCCAGGCGAGACAACTCTCGCTCAGGCGAGAATCCTCCAGTATAGCCCAGGATTTCACCCTCCCAGGTGAACCTCTCTCGCCCAAGCGAGAATCTCTCGCTCAAGCGAGGATCCCATGACTGATACTATAATTTTAAAGACTTAAAATTTAGGGTGTTACACACCGCATACAATTAGCTTTGGGTTTCCAAAATATCCATAGCTACAAATATCAAGAGTTACAAATATCCATAATTACAATTATCCAAAATAGCATTTAGTTAGTCATGATACAAAAAGGGCAAAATAAAAGAATCCAGGTTTTAAGCTCCTAAGGCATCAAACCAAGTATCCTCAACTAACTTGTTTACCTGCAATGGGATTATCAACGACAAGTACACACAACATACAAAGGAGTAAGTCATTAATCCAATAAATACCATTATAAGATAATCCACATTTTAAAGGGGTTAGTAAACCATTTTAAATTCATTTTCGCTAGATAACTTGAGCCAAAGTTTGCTACATCGCTTGAGCCAAAGTTTGCTATATAACTTGAGCCAAAGTTCCCCTACATAACTTGAGCCAAAGTATCGCTACATAACTTGTGCCAAAGTATCGCTACATAACTTGAGCCAAAGTATTGCTACATCGCTTAAGCCAAAGCTTGCTACATAACTTGAGCCAAAGTTTCGCTACATTGCTTGACCCAAAGCTTGCTACATAACTTCAGCCAAAGTTTCGCTACATTGCTTGAGCCAAAGCTTGCTACCTGACTTGAGCCAAAGTCGCTAACCAATCATGGTTGGCTAAAAATATATTTTCTTTTCATTGATACACCATCAATTCATAAACAATAATTCCACACATTTTCTCAATACGACATGCTAATTAAAGACTTATTCTTACCTTGGTGAATGTTGGGTTTGGTCATTGGTAACTTTGCAAGTTCCGCCGACACCGCCTCCAACCTTAGGATCTTTCCTCATTCCCACCATATAACCACAATGTTAGTCATTTATTCAAAATAACACTTAAACAACTCATATTTCATCTTTAACCATACAAGAGATTCACACATTTTCAATGTTTCCAAACTACTTTCAATAAGAGTTTCCAAACATCTAACACATACATATTCATCTCATATTTTAACCTTAGAGCACATACTCATCTTTTACATCTAACATTGTATCCATTTTCCTCTTTAACCACATTTTCATTTTAGGGTTTTGGGTTTTTCATGAATCAACCCACAAACTCTCTCCATTCTTTGAGTACCAAACTCTAAACCAAAAGTTTACAAGAGAGAAACTAAATAAAACGAATCACAACTCAAAAGGAAGAGTTTCCATGGTTCCTCACATTTTGAGAAGAGATCCAACATACCCAAAACAAGTTTCAAAGAGAGAAGGAGAGTTAGAATCAAGAGATTTACCTCTTCTCAAGCTTCTAGATGATTCTCAAGACTCCTTGCTCTTGAAAATGCTTTCTTCTCTCACTTCTCTCCAAGTTCTAACCCTAAAATGTGTTTGGGGTTCTTTATTTAATGTAACAACGTCGGGTTCTCGCTCAAGCGAGCCCATTCTCGCTCAAGGGAGAAAATTCTGCCCATTTTAAAAACTCAAATTTGATCCTCTCGCTCAAGCGATGATACTCTCGCTCAAGCGATGATACTCTCGCTCAAGCGATGATCTTACAGCCTCTATGGCTTCAGAGTGCCACTTCTCGCCCAGGCGAGACAACTCTCGCTCAGGCGAGCCAACTCTCGCTCAAGCGAGACAATTCTCGCTCAGGCGAGAATCCTTCAGTATAGCCCAGTATTCCACTCACACAAGTGAGCCACTCTCGCCCAGGCGACCCCTTTCTCGCTCAAGTGAGATTTCCAGAACTGATACTGTAATTTAATAACTTTAAATTTAGGGTGTCACACGCTACAACATTTTTAACCTATGACAACGCCTTAATTCTCTACGGTTTTAAAACCGTTGTCTTAAAGTACTTTTGGCCACGGTTTTTAATTGTGTTGTCTTATTTATTAACTTTTATATTTATGTACCACAGTTTTAAAACCATGGTCTTAGGGGACATTAGAAAACAATTATTTTACAACTTATTTTATATACATTTTATCACTGTGTTTTTTTATAAAAAAAAACCTACAGGAGATACATGAACCCAAACCGTTCTCAAATAGTCATAGGTACACTTTTCCCCAAATATGGAATTGACTATTACACAACCTGATGATTGTCATCTTCATCTCCTATTTCTCACTCTCTTTATTCCTTTCATCCATTCATTCTCTACCACATATTCTCCTTTCATCCCCAAATTGTAAGAGCTATTTCTTACTAACACTCCATAACCTAAGAATCGCTGAAACCCTAGAGAGAGGAAATATGTCGATCGATCATGGTTATCGGTGTCGTTCACAAAGGTATTGGCGTCGACTCAAGTTTGATTGGTTATCTGTATTGTGAAACATCACCAATCGCGCCATTGGTGTCGACGTTAACAAGCATGTATTCTTATCACTTCTTCTCTACTCTATTAACCAAAACATTTCCAACTCTATTGAATCGTTGAATCGTAGAGTTTCGTCTCACATCTCGTAAAGTTGATCTTCCACCGGTGCTAGGTTAGGGTCTCACAACAAGAAGGTATTCTTATTGTGCTTCTGCAGGTGTACTTGTGTATCCTCTGCTTTAGGTTATTTCATCTCTTTATTTCATTAATTCGTTTATTAATTGGGTTTAGGGTATTGTGAATAGGTCTTTGGTTTTGCGAATTCGTTGATTTCATATATTTATTCATAAGTTTATAGGTGAAAGAGGATGCCATAAGTTTATAGGTGAAAGAGGATGCCATAAGTTTATAAATATTTGCACACCAAAAATTGTTTGTAGTTGATACTTATGGTACAAATTACTCCTATTGACAAAAAACAACTAACAAGGACTAATGATTGTGAACTGATGGCCTGCAAGTTAATTAATGGATAAATAGAAATAGCTAGGACTAGTGGATAGTAACAAAGGAATAGTTGATGGTGTGAGAAGTGAGAAGTGGAGGAGGATGATTTGAATAAAATGTTACAAGTAAAGGAGGTGGTGAACGTGAATAGTAAGAAGAGTTAGGGGGACCCATATACAGAAAAATAATAACATAAACACACGAGTTGATACTTTCATTTAATTTCATGCAAGGGAATCTGAAGCAAGGATCCTAAGTTGTGCCTTTCATGAACTTAATTCAACTTTGTTGGATCAATTTTGGTTACTTTAAGCATTATAAATTATTCTGTACTTTAAGCATTATAATTTGTTTAAGTGTAGCTTTCTTTTGCCAAAAGTCAAAAAAACTTTTCTAAAGAAAAGGCAATGGCTCAGACTACCACAGTTGAAAAACCATTGCCTATGACAAAGACAACGATTTTTTTTACTTTTGGCAACGGTTTTTAGCCGTTGTCGTAGGTCAAAAATGTTGTAATGACGTTGGACTAAGCTTTGGTTAACCCGTTTCTTTTAAAAACAACTTGTTTCTGAAACTTTATCATCTAAGATACCAGATATATTAATAGTTTTTTTCTATTTGATTTGCGTTGGAGATGAACGGTGAGTTTGAAATTGTTGAAGAACTAAAGTGCTGAATATAACGACCCAATTTTCTACCCTTGAAATTTTTTCATTCATTTTAATCATTTCTTACATACAGTCGTCACCTTCATTGAAAACTCTCAAGTATCATTTTTGAAAACATTCTTTACCCCATTATATTATCATACAAAGTTATGTTGCGGAAAAACATAATTCATTCAAATAGCATTTAACACATACAACCATTTATGGGTCTCCCCAAGTTATAAAGCCCATAACTACACATATCCATATTAATCTCAACGGATTTACAATCATCCCATATTGTTATCAAATCAACTACCATATCAAATAACAATAAAGACAATCGAGTAAATGAACACAAAAGCTTCCTAATCAATCGTCATCCTCAAAATCCTTCATTTACCTACAATGGGGTTATCATAAACAACACACAAAACAAAAGGGAGTAAGTCATTAGTTCAAAACTATCATCACGTGATAACCCACATTCAAATACAATTAAGCTTTAATATAATTCATAAACACACATACGGAATTGAAAACATTCAAACTATCTTCCTTTAATTTCCAATTTACTCATATTCATCCTATAGTATATATATCCCATAATATATATTCTATAGTATGCATATTACGTTCGTTTGGAACATCTTCTGTCCCGTTATTCATATCCACCCTATAATATATATATATCCCATAATATTATATCCTATAGCATGTATATTACTTTCTTTCTCCACATCTTCTTTTTTTATCGCTCATATTCACCCTATAGAACATATATCCCATACTATATATTCTATATCATGCATATGACTTTCATTGCAACCTTCTCATTTCTCATCATTCATATTCCAATTGCACGTTTACCTTCTCATTACCACTTGGGGCAAGTCATATACAATACTACATAGGGCAAGTCGTACACAATACCACATAGGGCAAGTCATCCGCAATACCACATAGGGCAAGTCATGCGCAATACCACATAGGGCAAGTCATGCGCAATACCGCATAGGGCAAGTCATGCGCAATACCACATAGGGCAAGTCATGCGCAATACCACATAGGGCAAGTCACACGCAATACCACATAGGGCAAGTCACACGCAATACCACATAGGGCAAGTCACACGCAATACCACATAGGGCAAGTCATACGCAATACCACATAGGGCAAGTCATACGCAATACCACATAGGGCAAGTCATACGCAATACCACATAGGGCAAGTCATACGCAATACCACATAGGGCAAGTCATACGCAATACCACATAGGGCAAGTCATACGCAATACCACATAGGGCAAGTCATACACAATACCACATAGGGCAAGTCATACACAATACCACATAGGGCAAGTCATACACAATACCACATAGGGCAAGTCATACACAATACCACATAGGGCAAGTCATACGCAATACCACATAGGGCAAGTCAATGCCACGAAGGCTATCCAATACTACATATCAGATGATAACCAGTTTACTCTATTATCATAACAATAATGCCAATACATTTACCTTTTCCATCAAATCATTAACTATGGAAACACGTCTCCCTTACAAACCTTTTACCTCTTTCACATACCTCATTCATATCAGTGAGTATGAATTAGAGCTACTTATCCCTTACCTCGGTGAGCGTTGGAGATCGGTTCCGAGTAACTTTAAAAGTCTCATCCGCGATTTCCTCCAACCTTAGGATCTTTCCTCATTATCACCAATAACAACGATGTCAGTCATTTATTCAAAATAACACATAAATAACTCGTATTTCATCATCAAATACACAAGGGATTCATGTATTCTCAATATTTCCAAAACTACTTCAATTCAAGTTTCCAAATATCAAAACATACATGTTTATCTAATATATCAACATCAAAACACAAACTCATCATCCACATCTAACATTTCATCTCTTTCTCTTTATACCCATATCTTCATTTTGGGGGTTTTTGGGGTTTTTCATTAATAACCCACAAAACTTTTCCATTCATCAAATACAACTCCAACTCAAGAGTTTACAAGAGAAAAACAACATAAAACGAACCATAACTCTAAAGAATGAGTTTCCATGGTTTCTCATGTTTTGAAAATAAATCCAACATACCCAAAACAAGTTAGAGAGGAAGAAGAAGAGTTAGGAACAAGAGGTTTACCTCTTCTCAAGCTCTAAGATGAGTCCTAAGGCTCTTTGCTCTTGAAAAGCTCTCTTCTCTCTCTTCTCTTCAAAGTTCTAACCCTAAAATGTGTTTTGGGTTTCTATTTTATAGACACTGCGATAAATGTAATCGATTACAAGTATAGTGTAATCGATTACACTGTGTAAATTACAAAGGCATCGTCGCGATGTAATCGGTTACCAACATGGTGTAATCGATTACATTAATACGATGTAATCGATTACCAAAAGTGTGTAATCGATTACACAATGTAAATTACAGAGGCATCGTCGCTATGTAATCGATTACCAACATGGTGTAATCGATTACATTGTGTCAGATGTACATATCTGATGCTTTTAATCATCATGTAATCGATTACCAGGACTGTGTAATCGATTACATTACCCAAAATTGTCAAGTATAGCCCAGGATTTCACCCTCCCAGGTGAACCTTTTTCGCTCAAGCGAGTACCTCTCGCTCAAGCGAGGATCCGAGGACTGATACTATAATTTTAAAGACTTAAAATTTGGGGTGTTACACTGAAGAATTGAAATGTGAGGGGTCGTGTAATTTCAGGGTTGAAGAAAACTCTTTTCCCTAAACGACGTCGTTTAGGGGATGAATTTAAAAAAACATATATGTATAAATCGGCCGGTTTTCACCGGTTTTGTTGCTTATGCGGTATAACATTTATGATGTACCGGTTAGAGGTCTGGTTCATCGGTTTTCCGGTTGAACCGGCTGATACGGTACAATTTTATAACCATCATGACAAGTAAAAATATCAAATGTTTTCAATTACCCCTTTTAGAGTTATTTACATGGTAAGCCTACTCTATTTCAGGAATCCTCTCTGCCAATCATAAAATGTACAAGGAGGTGTAAGAGACCGTTTAGTTTGTATGTAGGACTATACTGGTCATATGAGTTATAGGATTGGACCCTCACTAGACCATCCTACCTAAGCAATCCCTCAATTCGAATTGACGAATCATCGTCATTGCCGCCCATATCCAAATCCACAATGATATTTCTATCATCTTATCTTTCCATTTTCTCCACCTCCAACTACAAGTTGATATGGCATCAATTTAGAATAAGATAAAGAGATAGTAATATTATGATAAGTATTATGTAATCTAAGATAAGAGGACAATAATTTAGATAAAAAAACAAGTTCATAATATGATTATCTTAAATAACCAACAAATAAATTTCTAGTTAATTATATCAAAAATAAAAATAGATTATATATTCTTAGAAGAAAGATAGTGACCTAGATTTACCATACAAAACATATGATATATTTAAATAATATATATTAATAGGTAGACATTATAACTAGCTATATATTATAAAGGATGATAATAATGCAATTCAAGGTGAAATGATAAAATAATAGAGAGATAAAAAGATTGAAAATGTTAAAAGGTAAGGTAAATATTTTAGAGTTAGACATTAGGAGTAGATGATAAATAGTAATATATTATTAATATAAAGGGATAGAGATACAAAATCATATAATCATTATAATTGGTACTAAAACCGTCAAAATAAATATAACCAATTTAATCAAAAGTTAAGAGGAAGCAATGTTATTAAAACCGTACCGATTATCAAACTGGTTAGGGTACTGGTATAGTGGTACAGTGGTTCAACCAATGGTTTAGTAATTAAACCGCATGCCGGTTAAACCGGACATACTTGCTTTTATATATATATATATATATATATATATATATATATATATATATATATATATATATATAAACCTATAACAAAAAATTTCAAATAAGTAGATATTCATATTTATAATCCATATTCATAATTTACTTCAAATTCACACAAACAAACAACATTAAGTCTTTAATAAAATCAAAGTCTAAAGTACAAAACATATATTTATCCAAAATTATCACTTAACAAATGCAAAATACAAATAAATGACCAAAGTATCAATCATTGAAGTTGAAGAATTGGTGAAGAATTGAAAATTTGAAATTTAAAAAAAAAATTAATGTACAAACCGACCGGTTTAAACCGGTTTACCGGTTTAAACCGGTTTTGAACGGTTTTCAACCGGTTTTGACCGGTTCTATTGCATATGCGGTATAACATACGTACCGTACCTGTTAGGGGTCCGGTTCACCGGTTTTCCGGTTGAACCGGCCGGTACGACACGGTTTTTAAAACATTGAGAGGAAGATAATGTTATAATATAAAGAATACAGGGGATATTACTTGGTATATTATTATAAAAAAGATAAATACTCATTAAACATATATATCCACTCAACTATAAGGTAATCAATAAAATAATTTCTTTTTAAATAAAAACAAAATTCTAAACTTATTTCAAGTAAACCAAAAAACCTACATATTGATAATTGTTCACAAATTTACTACCCATCTAAAAATCATATTAATAATAGAAAATTGCAGGTATTATATTTGTGTACTTCAAGTTTGACAAAATAGGATAATATAATGATAGAAATATCATTACATAATTAAATTGGAGCAACACCGATAATGATTTAACAAGAAGTCTATGTGTTATTTCATTACCCCTTATGTTGAGAATAATGCAAAGTAAGCTATATGTGACATTCACCTAAACATTTCAAATTAAATGTCCAACAATATAATTGTTAATATGGCAATTCCAAACCTCAACACAAAACTTCACTGACAAAAACAATGTTTTCATAACATTTTTTAGGAATGAGAAAAATCTTTAAATGTGTATATATAAACCAAGGCAATGCAAACATTATTAATTCTTGACATTTCAGCAACTATATATATATTATCAACATTTGGAATTGAAGCAAAGGTAACGTTTTTACACAGTTTCATAAAACTACATTATTTCATCCAAAAGCTGATTGGCTTCTCTATTGTCTATAACTCTTTGAAATCACAAGAAGGTTTAGTAACTAGCATTATCTATTCTAATTGGACAATGTAATTTTTAACAACCATCATGTTGGGAATAAGCGAACAATTAAATAGTAAATAAGAGGAGAATAAAATAACACAAGGAATTTGGTAACGAGGTTCGGCCAAATGTGACTACATCCCCGGGAGCGTTGAGAGCCTACGATTATGTATTAGAAAATAATGATTTGTGTTTAGCTATTATTCTCCTTGTTACATTAGGTTTACATAACATAAATATATATAACCCTCTACCCAAACCCTTTACATCAACCTAAACCCACAACTTGTATTGCTATTATGATGAGAAGAGGTTTGATCCATTGAATATGAGTCATTGCACAACACATCCATATATCGTGATGTTTCATCACTTTTAGAGGTTTGGGTACAAGAGCATAAGTAACCCATCATCTAAAAGTCTCATAGTTCATGTTCTTAATCCCACACTTATTTCCAACTTACTTAGCTTTTACAAATTCTCTTTCCATTATGATTAATATAAATACAAACAAAACAAACCTTATATAGTTGGAGGACACAATATTTATATAAACATATATAGTATGTTTCATTTTGCAAGTGTTTTGTGTATATTTTTCTTTTTCTTTAACCCATTATAAAGTTTTAGTTATATTTGCTATTGGTAACACCGAAGTAGGTACAAAATATATGTAAATAAAGGCATGTGGAGAAATACTGATTAAAAGTTTAAGAGTTTAATATATATATATATATATATATACTAACAGTTTTTGTTTTGCATATACGGATGAAATACATTGCACTTATGTCTCTATTCTCATATAAAATGTATGTCCATAGAGGCATTGTTAATTCCTTCAATCATTGTATAAGATTTGATATGGAAAGAGTTTGAGACATTAAGAGCAATGTCGTCCATCTATATATATATATATATATATAAAATAGAAACTCATAGTTATATACATTAATCTCTTATAATTTTAATGTATTATAAAAACATAATTAACAAACCCAACATGCTTATTCGTTTATAAATATTATATAGTATCTACTTCGGTTTTCACCAATAACAAGTATAACTTAATCTATCTAGTGGGGGGGAAAAGAATACAAAAGATATAGAGCACATTCAAGAAACACGAAATCTATGATATATGTTTATATAAATATTGTGTGTACTCCAACCATATAAGGTTGGTTTGGTTTGTATTCATCATTATGGAAAAAGAGAATTTGAAAAAGCTAAGTAAAGATGGAAATATATTAAGAACCTAGTCATTGTCATGTCCTTCTTCCCTTTTCTCTTCATAAAATTGTTTCTTCGAAGAAATGCAGGTGAACATCTTTCCTCTGCACAACAATAAAAACTAGCAAACATACTTATTATATGGTTAAATCATTGAGCACCAGAAAATGTGAATAATTTGAAAATTTAGGGTAGGAATGAAAGAGAATAAATACATCAAAGTTCCTTTCATTATAAATGGCATATAGAAGAAAATACTTTTTATTTTACCTTTCAATACCAATATTCTATATATTTGGAAGTGCTGTGAAAAGTATATATTATGTGGTAAATAAAAACAAACATTATTTCATTTCTAAAACCTTCCACTTATTGTATGGGTTGTTTTATGGATAATAAATTTTAGTCAAAGTATTTAAAAATCACAAATATTTCTACACAAATCTTCCCATAATACCTTAATATCTTGTAGTTATGTTGAAATATGATAATGTTAAAATATTACAATTTGATGGACATCTTCATTTTTAAGATTTGATAATATTATTAGTGATGTAACATACCTGAACAAACAAAGAGGTTTCATCTTTTCTATCTAGTTAGTAGGAGACTACAATGAAATAAAGAAGTATATCACTTACCAAAGATAAATTCACTTAAATATAACATTGCTTGTTTTTATAAAAAAAAACACTAATAAAAGATAAATTTAAAATGACATATAAGCAATCAAAAAACTATCATATACAAATACAATAAATTGTTCCATAAAAATAAGATTATATACTATATTTATTTGGAGAATTAAAAAAATGCAAAAGATGCAATTGAGAACTTTTAACAATTCAAAGATTTATATTTGGATTTCAATAATTTATAGAATGTAAATTAGTAAAAATGTAAATAAGGAGAGGGAAGAAAGATTTACAGAGGATAAAAATACTAAACGATTGATGAAGGTGACAAATTTGAGGTTGTATTTATATCCAAAGGTTAGAGTTGGGGTGAGGTGTGTGGGGCTAATGACACCAAAACTTAAGTGTTAAGATTGACAAAAGAAGTTTCAATAAAAACCATATAAGTTATCAGTGGTGAGGTTGACAGCTTGAAACTTAAGGGTTAAGATAATGGATGAAGTTTCGAGAAAACCATAGGAGATATCATGTGTGTGGTGGGGCTTACAACATTAAACTTAAATATTAAGATTGATAGAAGAACTTTTGATAAAAATAATAGGAAATATCGAGTTGGGTGGGGATGACAAACATGAAACTGAACGGTTAAAACTGAAAAAAGAATTTTGGATAAAAACAATCAGAGATACCCACTCAATTTTCATAAAATCCACTAATATTTGTAAAATCAATTATTTATTATTACATTTTTTTAGTTGATATTTCAATATAAAGAAAAGCTTCCCATTAAATTTCTATTTAGAATTTAAGAAAACTCTTTAACGACAAGGTAAGCGTTAAGTCTAATGGAAATTGGATACTTCGAAGTAGTACTCCGTTAAATCAGCTTACTCATCTATCACTACTATTTCTACGGAACCTAACTTCTCTTCTTATCCTTATCAGCTGCTTTGGAAATTTAAGGCTCCTTTGAAAGTAATTTCCTTCGCTTGGAGACTATTTCAGGATAGAATCCCTAAAAAGGATGCTTTCTTAAGGAGAGGTGTGTCTTTGCTTAATGGTGGAGGCGCTACATGTTCCCTTTGTAATGATCAATTTGAATTTTCTCAACATCTTTTCTCTTTATGTACTATGTCTTATTCTGTTTGGTAGCTCCTATGCAAATGGTTGAACATCTCCATCGCTTTGTCTCTTGTTCCAATTAATCATTTCTTAAATCATTGTGGCATGGTAAAAGATCGGAAATGTCGAAAAGCGGGGAGTATTATTTGGTTAGCCACTATTTGGGCAATTTGGCGTTTGAGGAACGATTCTATCTTCAACAATGTTAGGCACTCTCTACATCAAATTTTGGATACTGCTAGGGTAAACGCGTGGCTTTGGATTAAGAACATCTTGGGGATGAACTCTTTTGATTTTTCTGAATGGATTTCTAACCCTCTAATTTGTTTGAACATTAATTTGTAATTTTCTCTCATCTTTTCCCCCTTTTACATTCAAATCCTCTTAATAAAATCTTCTTTTGTTCATAAAAAAAAGTCTAAGGTAGGGTTTAATTTTTTTTATCCTACAGTAGAGATATAACTTCTCTAGTTTGTCTTTCCCATCTCCATGAAGTGTTTAGCAGCAAAAAGTGCAAAAATAGGAAATAATACGTTGTAAAATATAAAATATAAAATATAAAAGAAATAGGAAATAATATGTTTCTATGATCAAATAAAACAACATCCATTAAACTAGAAACAAAGTGTGAAAGGTGTTCATGCATGTGATCAAGAATACATTCACCTGAACTAGGATATTTGTGATATTTGGGATTGTGATTAAGAATAAATTCACATGAACTGAACTAGGATATTTGTGAAATCTGGGGATTGTGATTTTTCTCTGCATTTGATATATAGTTATGTGATCAAGCATAAATACACATCAACAACTGTAAAAGTACTTTAAAAAACTAACTTATGTGATATTTGTGTAAATAAATTAATAGAGAAATATTGAGTAAAAAAGTATGGGAAAACTTCTACTAGTGTGCATGCATAATTGCATTCGTTGTAACACAATAACTTTGCAATTAAAAACTTAGTACTTTATTATTTATAATATGATGTCAACGTAAATAAAGTTAAACTAAATATGTTAGAAAATTAGAATAAATTTAAATTACTTAGACAGTTAGGTTCAGAACACGGAAACATTCAATAATATCTAAACTTCAAAAATGAGATATTGCATTCAACCTCAAAACTCATCCATGATCTATCTATATATCCCTTTTTAGTTAGGGGAGAGATCCACTTACTCCAAGAGTAAGTGAAAAAGTTCTACTTCACATCTTAGCCATCTAATTTTGGGAAATCCAATGGTTTAGATGTACTCACCAATTGAAACCATTGGATTTCCCAAGAATGAATGATCAAGATGTGGAGTAGGTTTTTTCTACTTACTCTTGGAGTAAGTGGATCCCTCCCCTTTTGAACTATGCATCTTTAAAAAAACATTAATTTAATCTTATCAACATAATTATAAAAGAAGTCATATGTGCAAAAAGAATCTTTCATGGATATTTTTCATAAAATGTAAATCATACATAAATTAGTTCAAAAAGATCATAACGTTTTTTCTTATCCAAACATAGACAAGATAAATAACTATTCACCAAATAAGCTATTTTTTTCTACATTTCCATCAATGGATATCCCAAGTAAAATTGCAAAAAACCTGTTAATATACATAATATAGACAAAAGAAAGACACAGGAGTAAGAACTAACTATGGTAACCGTGACATGGAATTATATAGAGAACAACATTAAAGTGAGACATCCTATAATCAAACAAAGTCAAATATATGCCGCTGATACATGCAGATAGTGTCTTATACGACAAGATATTCAAATCCCAATTAATATATATTTCATGTAATGCAAATGCATGTTAACCAACCAATTTCATCAAAATGTCTCAAGGCCAAGATCCTAGTGAAAAAGCAACTGAGAGTAACGATATCCTTAACAATGACAAGTAACAAAATAAAATGTTTTCAATTACCCCTATTAGAGTTGCTTACATGGTAAACCTACTCTATTTCAGGAATCCTCTCTATCGATCATGAAATGCACAAGGAGGTGTAAGAGATCGCTTAGTTTGTATGTAGGACTATCTTGACCATACAAATTATAAGATTGGACCCTCACTAAACCATCCTACTTAAGCAATCCCTCAATTCTTGACAAATCACCATCATTGCCGCTCATATCCAAATCCACAATGATATTTCTATCACCTTATCTTTCAATTTTCTCAACCTCCAACTATAAGAATGCAATGCATGCACACTAACTTAAGTTAGCCAATTAAGTTTTTTAATCAAGATTATCAAATTTTATTTCAACAAGTATCACCTAAGTTTTTCGTCTCGGCTCCAAAGCATTTTTATCATGCCAAGTTCAATGGACGAACCCAAGACGCTAACTTAGTGATCAAATATTATTGGAAAAAGTCTCAAATCTCACTACACTTTCATGTGTGTGAATAGCCATAGGATACACACAAACCCAATAACATATTTTCTTCTTTTCTCTAATCACTCCACTCTTGTTTTTACTCCTCACATACTAGTAACTAATTTTCCTAATTCTACAAATTAATTGATTTTTTATTCTCACATTTAATATTTATTTTTAATTCTCATATAGTTTCTCATGCCCTCTCAACTAACTTATGAGTTTCTCAAGTTCACTCGAACCCCATTTTTAAACTTATGTATTTTCCATATCAATATAATAATCAATTAGACATCAAGAATAGATGATAAATAGTAATATATTATAAATATAAAGGGATATAGATATAAAAGGATCATATTGTCAAGTTACTAAAAACGTCACAATAACTTAAACTATTTTAATAAAAAGTCAAAAGGAAGATAATGTTATAATATAAATAATATAGGAGATATTACTTGATAAATTATTGCAAAAAAAAATATACTCATAAAAGATATAGATTCACTAGCTATAAGGTAATAAATAAACGTACACATTATTTATGAGTATTGTAAAAAAGATAAATACTCATAAAACAAAATTCTAAACTTATTTTAAGTAAACCAAAAAACCTAAACATATTGGATAATCGTTCACGTATTTATGACTCATTTAAAAATCATATTTATTTTTAGATAAAACTACAAAGTAAATTATGATTTTTCACTCACATATTAATAATAGAAAATGATAGGTGTTATATTTGTATACTTGAAGTTTAAGAAAATAGGATAATATAGTAACATAAATATCATTGTAGATTTAAATCGGGGTAATAACGATACTAATTTTACAAGAAATCTTGAAGGATTGTTAATTGGGATAATCAATTTTGGGTCTTATTTCATTACCCGTATGATAAGAATAATCACATACAAACTAAGCTTTGTGACATTCACCTAGACATTTCAAATTAAATGTTCAATAATATAATTGTTAATATGGCAAATCCAAACCTCAACACAGAACTGCACTCACAAAATTGTTCCAAACATTAGCCAATGATTTCATAACATTTTTTAGGCATTAAAAAAATATTTAAATGTGTATATATATATCAAGGCAATGCAAACATTAATAATGCTTGATATTTCAGCAACTATATAGATTATCAACATTTGGAATTGAAGCAAAGGTAACTTTTTTACACAGTTTCTTTATTTCATCCGAAAGCTGATTGGCATCTCAATTGTCTATAACTATTTGGAACCCGAAGAAGGTTTAGTAAGTAGCATTTTTTACACAGTTTCTTTATTTCATCCGAAAGCTGATTGGCATCTCAATTGTCTATAACTATTTGGAACCCGAAGAAGGTTTAGTAAGTAGCATTATTTGTTCTAATTGGACAATGTAATTCTTAATAACCATCCTGTTGGGAATAAGTAAGTAATCAAATAGTAAAAGAGAAGAGAAGAAAATAAAATAAGGAATTTGGTAACGAGGTTTGACCATGTGCCTATTCCGAAAGCATTGAGAGACTAACACTATTATTAGAGAATAAAAATTTCCGTTTAGCTATTATTCTTCTTGTTACATTAGGTTTATATGACATAAATATATAGTACTCTACCCCAACCCATTACATCAGCCCAAACACATAACTTGTATTGTTGTTATGATGAGAAGAGGTCCGGTCCATTGAATATGAGCAATTGCACATCATATCCATATATGGTGATGTTTGATCGCTTTTAGAGGTTTGGGTACAAGAGCATAAGTAACATTATCAGAAGCATTCTCAACACTTTCAGCAACACTTGCACCAAGATGCACGACATCAAAACTTAAGTTCAGGTGAAGTAGGAATAGGAATAGCAACTAATTTTCTTCCCTTAATACGGCGAGAAGAGTAACGTCGAGGGACCAAAGAACAAGAAGTAGAAGAAGTCATTTTACTTTTCTCTGCACAACAACAAAATCTAGCAAATATACTTAGTATATGATTGAATCAGTGAAGATCAGAAAATGTTAACAGTTTGAAAATTGAGGGTTTAAATGAAAAAAAATAACCACGACAAAGTTCCTTTCATTATCAATGGGAAATAGAAAAAAGTACTTTTTATTTTATGTTTCGATAGAAATATTCTATATATTTGGAAGTGTTGTGTGACAAGTATTATATGAAAAACATTTATTATTTGGACTCTAAAACCATTTGCATATTATATGGATTGGTTTATGAATAATCAATTATAATCGAAGTATTTAAAAATCACACATATTTGTACACAACTCTTTCTAGAATATCGTAATATTGTTGAAATCAGATAGTGTTAAGATATTTAAAATCACTAATCAAACATACCTGAACCAAACATAGTGGTGTGGCTTCTAAAGGGTAGAGTACTACCGAGTTCTTCAAAAAAATTTTGGGCTTGAGTTGAACTTGAGTATGGACCTCCAATAAAGGGATATGTGACCACTTTTGATACAAAGACTAAACGACTCATTAGGATGATAACATTTAATTTGAGTATGTATTTATATCCAAAGGGTGAGGGTGGAGTGTGGGGCTGATGACATCAAACTTAGGTGTTAAGTTTGATAAAAGATCTTTCTAGAAAACTATAGGGATTATTGGGCGGGGTGGGGTTGACAGTTTAAAACTTTGACACCCTAAATTTAGAGTCATTAAATTATAGTATCAGTCCTAGGAATCTCGCTTGAGCGAGAAAGGTGTCGCCTGGGCGAGAGTGACTCACCTGGGTGAGTGAGATACTGGGCTATACAGAAGGATTCTCGCTTGAGAGAGAGGATCCTCGCTTGAGCGAGAGTGTTCTCGCCTGAGCAAGAGTTGTCTCGCCTGGGCGAGAAATGACACTCTGAAGCTGTAGAGGCTGTGAGCTTCCCGCTTGAGCGAGAGCGTCAGATTTGATATTTTTAAAAAGACGGGATTTTCTCGCTTGCGCAAGAATAGGCTCGCTTGAGGGAGAACCCAACGAGTTTACTTTAAAATAGAAACCCTCAAACACTTTTAGGGTTAGAAATTGAGAGAGAAGAGAGAAGAAGGTGATTTAGAGAGCACGAACTCATGGGAATCATCTAGAAGCTTGAGAAGAGGTAAATCTCTTGATTCTAACTCTTTTTCTCCCTTGCAAACTCGTTTTTGAGTGTATGAGATCTTTTCTCAAAACGTGAGAAACCATGGAGACTCATCCTTTAGAGTTATAGTTCGTTTTATGTTGTTTTTCTCTTGTAAACTCTTGGTTTAGAGTTGGTATTTGATGAATGGAAAGGTTTTGTGGGTTGATTCATGAAAACCCCAAAACCCAAAAAATGAGAATATGAGTAAAAAGGGAAATAGGTGAAATGTTAGATGTAGAAGATGAATATATGTTCTAATGTTGGATATAAGATGAATATGTATGTTTTACATGTTTGGAAACTATTAATGAAGGTGGTTTTGGAAACATTGGAAATATGTAAATCTCTTGTATGTTTAAAGATGAAATATGAGTTGTTTATGTATTATTTCGAATAAATGACTGACAATGATGTTATGTGGTGCGGATGAGGAAAGATCCTAAGGTTGGAGGCGGTGTCGGTGGAACTTGCAAAGTCACCAAGGACCAAACCCAACACTCACCAAGGTAAGGGTAAGTCTTTTAATTAGCACATCGTATTGAGAAAATGCGTGGAATGGTTGTTTATGAATTGATGATGTATCAATTGGAAAGAAAACATATTTTTAGCCGACCATGATTGGTTAGCGACTTTGGCTCAAGTTATGTAACGAAACTTTGGCTCAAGTTATGTAGCGATACTTTGGCTCAAGTTATGTAGCGATACTTTGGCTCAAGTTATGTAGCGATATTTTGGCTCAAGTTATTTAGCAAGCTTTGGATCAAGCGATGTAACAAACTTTGGCCCAAGTTATGTAGCAAGCTTTGGCTCATGCGATGTAGCAAACTTTGGCTCAAGTGATGTTGCAAAAATGAATTTAAAAATGGTTTACTAACCCCTTTAAAATGTGGATTATCTTATAATGGAATTTATTGAATTAATGACTTACTCCTTTGTATGTTGTGTGTATTTGCCGTTGATAATCCCATTGTAGGTAAACAGGATAGTTGATGATGCTTGGTTTGATGCTTTAGGAGCTTAATGTAAGGATCCAAATTCTACCCTTGAAATTTTTTCCTTATTTAATCCAATTTCATGCATTTAACGATAATTATAATTACCAAGTAAATGAACTTATTTAAAAGATCTCACTTCCCTCCTCAAACTCAATCTATAAACCAAAAGTAGCATACCAAATCAGATAGCAGAAAAACATAATTCGTATTAATTAACTTAGTAACGGCCCATACAATTAGCTATGGGTTTCCAAAACACCCATAGCTACATATATCTCGAGTTACTAGTTTCCATGATTAATGCCATGTACAATAATCAGGTTTATAATTACAAAATAATTAGTTCAAGTACAACCAATGAGGTTACAAAAAAATGAATAAGAGACATCAAAATAAAAGTCTCTAAGCTCCTAATCAAAACACCCATACTCCTTCCACCTACCTGCAATGGGATTAACATTGACAATACACCAAGAAAACACAAATGAATAAGTCGTCAACTCAACAATTATCTATGTAAGTAAATCCACATTTAATAGGGTTAAATAAACGGTTTAAATTCAAGTTTACTTAAAACCAATTTCATCGTTCATACTTTTGAAAAACCATGTTACATAACTTGAGCCAAAGTTTGCTACATTGCTTGAGCCAAAGCTTGCTACATTACTTGAGCCAAAGTTTGCTACATTGCTTGAGCCAAAGCTTGCTATGTAACACCCCAAATTTTAAGTCTTTAAAATTATAGTATCAGTCCTCGGATCCTCGCTTGAGCGAGAAATTCTCGCTTGGGCGAGAGAGGTTCACCTGGGAGGGAGAAATCCTGGGCTATACTGGAGGATTCTCGCCTGAGCGAGAGTTGTCTCGCCTGGGTGAGAAATTTCATTTTGGGGCTGTTGCCACTGTGAGATTCTCGCTTGAGCGAGAGGGTCAGATTTGAGTTTTTAAAATGGGCGGGATTTTCTCGCTTGAGCGAGAATCCCTCGCTTAAGCGAGAACCCGACGAGACAATATTTAATGAGAAACCCCTAAACACAATCTAGGGTTTAGAAAAGAAGAAGAGTGAGAGAAGAGAGCTTTTCAAGGGAAAAAAGCTTGGATACTCATCTAAGATCTTGAGAAGAGATCCTAAGATTGGAGGCGGTGTCGGTGGAACTTGAGAAGTTGCCAAGAACCTAACCCAACACTCACCGAGGTAAGGATAAGTCTTTAATTGTACATTTGAACTCAAAAATGTGTATTCTCTGATTATGCAATGATTTGAGTTGTAAAGTACGCATTTAGTATAAACATATATGGGTGTGTTTATATTAAAGTAGGCGTAGGTTTACGGAAAGGAAAGTATGTGTACTTCTGGTTTTGTGATTGATTGAGTTGTGAATCACGTAATTAGTATAAACATATATGAGTGTGTTTATACTAATGTGGGCGGGGATTTACCGGAAATTTTTTATGGTGAAATTAATGAAAAGGAAATGTATTTTTAGCCAACCATGAATGGTTAGCAACTCTGGCTTGAGTATATAAGCAAAACTCTGGCTTGAGTATATAAGCAAAACTCTGGCTTGGGTATATAAGCAAAACTCTGGCTTGAGTATATAAGCAAAACTCTGGCTTGAGTATATAAGAAAAACTCTGGCTTGAGTATATAAGCAAAAATCTAGCTTGAGTATATAAGCAAAACTCTGGCTTGAGTATATAAGCACGATTTGTTTTAATAAAAATGAGAATATGCATTTAGCTAACCTTAAGGGGTGTAGCGACTTTGGCTCAAGTTATGCAGCAAAACAAAATGAATTTCAAAGATGGTTTACTAACCCCTTTTACAATGTGGATTATCTTATATGATGTTTATTGAATTAATGACTTACTCCTTTGTGTGTTCTGTGTTTTTGTCATTGATAATCCCATTGCAGATAAACAGGTGATATGAGGGAGACTCATTTTTGGAAGATTTAGGAGATTTATATTTTGGATTCATTTATTTGCACTATTTTGTACATGAGTGCATATTTGATAGTTTAAACATTATGTAACTACGAATATATATTAATTTACATGGTGTTGTAACTCTAGATATGTATAGCTATAGGTATTTTGGAAACCCATAGCTAGTTATATGCGGTGGTTACCAGGTTTAATTAATGAGAATTATGTTTTTCTGTCGAACGATTGTGTATGTTAATAATGAGTAGATTGCGAAGAGGGAAATAAGAATTTTAAGTAAGGATATTAAATTGATAGTGTGAGATATGAGAGATTGCATGTAATTGAACTAAATTGAGAAAAAAGAAAAAAAAATTTAAGGGTAGAATTTTGGTTCTTACGATATGGTATCAGAGCATAGTTAATCCTGCGGCCTATGATATGGCCTTGCATGCTTCTTTGTATCCTTTATGGGTTGAAGTTGTTTGAATAATGCTAAATGTTAAGTGTTGTATGCAATGAGTTCATACAAATTCACTTACTAACAATTGAGTGAGTACATGTACTCATGGCTGGAAGAGGAAGAGGAAGAGGAACAAGTCAGAATGTTCCGAATGCTTTACTGGCGCAAATGGTGGCGGCGTTGCAGCAGGTCAATGAGAACTTGCACAATCTGAACCAGAACCCGACTTCAAGTCCGAGTTCCCACCCACTAGTTCCACCTGGGCCGACGGGATACCGAGTCTGGACGAATTCTTCCGGAGAAAACCTAGTCAGTTCCAAGGCGGATTCGCTCCGGATGCGGCCATTGAATGGGTTCAAGGATTGGAAAGAATATTCAGGGCCATGAGCTGTTCTGATGCTCAGAGAGTGGCCTATGCTACCTACATGCTGGTGAAGGAGGTAGAGAATTGGTGGGAGATGACCCAGAGACAAATGGAGATCGAGGGGCAAATCATTACGTGGGAAGCCTTCAAGAGTAAATTCCTCCAGAAGTACTTTCCTGCAGACCTGAAAAGGGAGAAGGAGAGGGAATTCCTGCAATTAGAGCAGGGAAACATGACGATGGGGGAATATTCGATATTGCCCTTATACTGAACTAGAGTTGGACGGGAGGTCCAAATGTGTGAAGTTTGAGATGGGGTTGAGACCCGAGCTCCGAGTGACATTTGGTCACGAAGAAATTTCTGATTTCCCTACACTAGTGAACAAGTGTAGGATGTATGAGAATAATGTGCGGAGGAGGGACGCTGCTGCTAGAAAAGATAACCCTCCAAAACACTATGGCCCTCAACGAAACTTCTCACACGGCAAAGGAAAAGGGAAGATGTTTCAAGAGGAACGGAAGCCTTACTCCCCTCCGACGGGTAGTCGAGGGAATACTTCACCTGGGCTGACGACTCATGGTAACGCCGGAGGGTCACGGTTGAACTCTCCACCCGGGTGCGGCAAGTGTGGCCGAACTCATATGGGTGACTCATGCCCCGGAACGATGCTTACCTGTTACTACTGCAAGGAGGTTGGGCACACCAGAAGATATTGTCCTAAGCTAACACAGAGTGTTAATGCTGTGAGAGCTGAGCGACCTCGAGCTGCTTGCAGAGTATTCACCATGAGTGGTGCAGAGACATCCGATGTTGATGGTCTGATTAAAGGTAATTGCACGGTGGCAGCTATTCCTCTTTTAGTGTTGTTTGATTCGGGAGCGACACACTCCTTTGTATCTAATGACTGCGTGGATAGACTGAAATTACAAACTGAGTCGTTGCCTTTCGACTTGGTCGTGTCCACCACAACTGATGTGCCTGTGGTGGTATCGACAGTTGTGTCTCGATGTCCAGTAGTGGTAAACGGTAGAACTTTTACCGTTGATTTGATCTGCTTACCACTAACCCAGTTGGATCTAATTTTGGGGATGGACTGGTTGTCGACTAATCATGTGATGTTAAATTGTGCTGATAAGACCGTGGTATTCGGGAATCTTGATGCGGTTTCTGATGAAGTCAATGACATGAAGCCATTGTCAGCAAAGGAAGTCAAGACTTCTTGTAAAGAGGGAGGAGCCGTGTTTATGTTGTTGGCATCCCTGGAGGGTAGTGAAAAACCCAAAGTTGAGGACATTCCGATAGTTCATGAGTTTCCTGAGGTATTTCCTGGCGAAATTCCGGAATTACCTCCAGTAAGAGAAGTCGAATTGTCTATTGATTTGGTACTAGGAACGGGACCCATCTCTATAGGTCCTTATAGGATGGCACCGTTAGAATTGGCGGAGTTGAAAAAGCAGGTTGAGGACTTGTTGGCCAAGAAGTTCATTCGTCCTAGCGTCTCGCCTTGGGGTGCGCCTGTTTTGTTGGTTAAGAAAAAGGATGGTAGTATGTGGTTGTGTACCGACTACCGGCAATTGAATAAGGTCACTGTTAAGAACAAGTATTTGTTGCCTCGGATAGATGACTTGATGGATCAGTTGAGAGGAATGGTAGTGTTCTCCAAAATTGACCTTCGGTCTGGCTACCACCAACTTCGTGTGAAGTTGGAAGATATTCCTAAGACGGCGTTTAGGACCAGGTACGGACATTTTGAATATTTGGTCATGCCTTTTGGGGTAACGAATGCTCCAGCAATATTTACCGACTACATGAATCAGATCTTTTATCCGTATTTAGATACTTTCGTAGTGGTATTCATTGACGACATTTTGATTTACTCCAAAATCCGAGAGGAACATGCTGAGCACTTGCGGATTGTACTAGAACTTCTTATCAAGAATCGGTTATATGCGAAGCTGTCAAAATGCGACTTCTGGTTGGAGTCAGTAAATTTTCTTGGACATGTGATATCCAAGGAAGGAGTGGCGGTAGACCCTTCAAAGGTTGAAGCCGTTATGGAATGGGCAGTGCCCAAGTCAGTCACTGAGATCAAGAGCTTCCTGGGTTTGGCTGGGTATTATCGGAAATTCATAGAGGGTTTTTCGAAGTTGGCTCTACCTTTGACAAAACTCACTAGGAAAAGGGAACCATATGTATGGACATTTCGATGTGAAGAAAGTTTCCAAGAGTTAAAACACAGGTTGACTACGGCGCCAGTTTTGGTCCTTCCTTGTACTGATCGGGACTTCAGCGTTTATTGCGATGCATCCAAGCAAGGTTTGGGTTGTGTGTTGATGCAATAAGGGAAGGTTGTGGCCTATGCTTCTCGACAGTTAAGGACGCACGAACAGAACTATCCTACCCACGATCTTGAGTTGGCCGCAGTGGTTTTTGCCTTAAAAATCTGGAGACACCATCTCTATGGTGTGAGATTTGAAGTGTACAGTGACCACAAGAGCTTGAAGTACTTATTTGATCAAAAGGAATTGAACATGAGACAAAGGAGATGGATGGAATTCCTTAAGGATTACGATTTTGGGTTGCAGTACCACCCGGGAAAGGCCAATGAAGTAGCGGATGCACTAAGTTGAAAGTCGTTGCACATGTCGGCTTTGATGGTTAGAGAAGGGAAACTGATTGAAGAGTTCAGGGATATGAACTTGGAGGTTCAGATGAAGCCTCATAGTATGATTTTGGGAATGCTGAAAGTCACAAATGAGTTGTTTGATCAAATCCGGATAATGCAAGTTGAGGATAGTGAGCTAATTGATAAACGAGATCTGATGCTAAGTGGTAAGGATACCAATTTCACAACGGACCCTAGTGGAATGAGGTGGAAAAAAGGAAGGATACCAACATGAAAATTAACCGTTATATATAATGGAAAAAAGAAATTTTGATAAAAACAATATGAGATAGCAACTCAATTTTCATAAAATCTAATTTGGTAATATTTGTATGTTCAATAATCTTTTAGATATACTCTTAATATTATCAATATAAAAAACTATTTATTATTAGATTTTTCATTTAGGCATAAATTAGTTCACATTCCGCCCAACAACAATAATGTCATCGATTTCAGCCCATAAGTCCACCAAATTTTTGGGCATAAATTATTTTCCGGTCCTCCTGAAATATAGTCATTTTAGTTTTAGTCCTTGTAAAAGAATTTGGTTGATGTCTAAGGAAAATTGATTAAATATGTATTTTATAGTCAGCATAAATCGTTTTCAAATTTTATCCACAATCTAAAGTAGTCGATATTTTTGTCATTGAATCTATCTCTTAGAATTTGAAGGCATGTTAACGTTTCTACTCACCTTGAGCCCTTGTTGTAATGGTAACAGTGACAAATGGGTGAATTTTGTGTATTTCGATTGATCTTAATAAATGAGTGGAAAGTTACCCACTCATTTAATCTATTTTAATTGATTGTGTGATATCGAATCATCTTAATGGATTTAATGAATATCCAAAGGGTGAGGGTGGAGTGTGGGGCTGATGACATCTGTAACGACCCGATTTTCTACCCTTGAAAATTTTTCATTTATTTTAATCCTTTCTTACATACAGTCGTCACCTTCATTGAAAACTCTCAAGTATCACTCTTTGAAAATACTCTTTACCCTATTATCTTATCATACAAATTTATGTTGCGGAAGAACATAATTCATTCAAATAGCATTTACCACATACAACCAGTTACGGGTCTCCCAAAGTTATAAAGCTCATAACTACACATATCCGTATTAATCTAAACGGATTTACAGTCATCCCATAATACTATTAAATCAACTACAACGTCAATTAGCAATAAAGACATGCGAGTAATTAAACACAAAAGCTTCCTAATTGAGCTTCATCCTCGAAATCCTTCATTTACCTACAATTGGGATTATCATAAACAACACATGAAACAAAAGGGAGTAAGTTATTAGTTCAAAACTAACTTCACATGATAATCCACATTCAAATACAATCAAGCTTTGATGTAATTCATAAACACACATACAGAATTATAAACATTCAAATCATCTTCCTTTAATTTTCACTTTACTCATATTCATCCTATAGTATATATATCCCATAATATATATTCTATAGTATGCATATTACGTTCGTTCGAAACATCATCGGTCTCGTTCTTCATATCCACCTTATAACATATATATCCCATAATATATATCCTATAGCATGTATATTACTTTCTTTCTCAACATCTTCCTTTTTATCGCTCATATTCACCCTATAGAATATATATCCCATACTATATATCCTATAACATGCATACGACATTCATGTGACATTCACATTTCTCGTCATTCATATTCACACTATAGAATATATATCCCATACTATATACCCTATAGTATGCATATGACTTTCATGTGACATTCACATTTCTCATCATTCATATTCACCCTATAGAATATATATCCCATACTATATATCCTATAGCATGCATATGACTTTCATTTTGAGTCTTATTTCCATTGGTACTCCCCCAATAATATTACTTTCATTTGAGTCATCTTTCCATTGGTTCTCCCCCATAATATTACTTTCGTTGAGTCATCTTTCCATTGGTAATCCCCCAATAATGTTACTTTTATTGAGTCATCTTTCCTTTGGTACTCCCCCAAATAGTTTGAATTCGTTATGAGTCATATTTCCTTTGGTACTCCCCCAAATAGATTGAATTCGTTATGAGTCATATTTCATTTGGTACTCCCCCAAATAGATTGAATTCGTTATGAGTCATATTTCCTTTGGTACTCCCCCAAATAGATTGAATTCGTTATGAGTCATATTTCCTTTGGTACTCCCCCAAATAGATTGAATTCGTTATGAGTCATATTTCCTTTGGTACTCCCCCAAATAGATTGAATTCGTTATGAGTCATATTTCCTTTGGTACTCCCCCAAATAGATTGAATTCGTTATGAGTCATATTTCCTTTGGTACTCCCCCAAATAGATTGAATTCACTTGAGTCATATTTCCATTGGTACTCCCCCAATAATATTAATCTCATTTGAGTCATATTTCCATTGGTACTCCCCCAATAATATTAATTTCATTTGAGTCATATTTCCATTGGTACTCCCCCAATAATATTAATTTCATTTGAGTCATATTTCCATTGGTACTCCCCCAATAATATTAATTTCATTTGAGTCATATTTCCATTGGTACTCCCCCAATGATATTAATTTCATTTGAGTCATATTTCCATTGGTACTCCCCCAATAATATTAATTTCATTTCTATAACAGAAAAGTCACGCATTTTCCAACATAATGCATAAATTACAGACACATCATATTAAACCATTACCTCTTTCACATACCTCATTCATATCAGCAAGTATGATTTAGAGACACTTATCCCTTACCTCAGTGAGTGTTGGGGATCGGTTCCGAGTAACTTTAAAAGTCTCCTCCGCGATTTCCTCCAACCTTAGGATCTCTCTTCATTTTCACCAATAACAACCATGTCAATCATTTATTCAAAATAACACATGAATAACTCGTCTTTCATCATCAAACACACAAGGGACTCACATATTTTCAATATTTCCAAAACTACTTTAATACAAGTTTCTAAATATCAAAACGTACATGTTCATCTCATATAACAATATCAAAGCACAACTCATTATCCACATCTAACATTTCATCTCTTTCTCTTTATACCCATATTCTCATTTTGGGGGTTTTTCATGAATAACCCATAAAAACTTTCCATTCATCAAATACCAACTCTAAACCAAGAGTTTACAAGATAAAAACAACATAAAACGAACCATAACTCTAAAGGATGAGTTTCCATGGTTTCTCATGTTTTGAAAATAGATCCAAAATACCCAACACAAGTTAGAGGGGAAGAAGAAGAGTTAGAAACAAGAGGTTTACCTCTTCTCAAGCTCTAAGATGAGTCCTAAGGCTCCTTACTCTTGAAAAGCTCCCTTCTCTCTCTTCTCTTTAAGTTCTAACCCTAAAATGTGTTTGGGGTTTCTATTTTTAAAGAGTAGTCGTCGGGTTCCCGCTCAAGCGAGAATCTCACAGTGAGCAATTTTCGCTCAGCGCATAAATGTAATCGATTACATGGATAGTGTAATCGATTACATCGTGTAAAATGCACATATCTGATGCTTTTATCAGCATGTAATCGATTACATGGATTGTGTAATCGATTACATCATGTAAAATGCACATATTTGATGCTTTTATCAGCATGTAATCGATTACATGGATTGTGTAATCGATTACACTACCCAAAATTGCCATTTCTCGCCTAGGCGATACAACTCTCGCTCAGGCGAGAATCCTCCAATATAGCCCAAGATTTCACCCTCTCAGATGCACCTCTCTCGCTCAAGCGAGAATCTCTCGATCAAGTGAGGCTTCCTGGACTGATACTCTAATTTTTAAAGACTAAAATTCGGGGTGTTACAACATCAAACTTAGGTGTTAAGTTTGATAAAAGACGTTTCAAGAAAACTATAGGGCTTATTGGGCGGGGTGGGGTTGATAGTTCGGAACTTAGTGATTAAGATTGACTGAAGAAGTGTCGAGAACAACAATATGAGATATTAGGCGGTGGGATAACAACATCAAACTTAGGCGTTACTATTGGTGGAAGATGTTTTGAAAAAAATAATAGGAAATATTGATGGGGTCAGATTGACATTTAGCAACATGAAATTTAAGCGTTATAATGGAAAAATAAATTTTGATAAAAACAATATGAGATACCAACTCAATTTTCATAAAATTTGATCTGGTAATATTTGTATGTTCAATAATCTTTAAGATATACTCTTAATATTCTAAATATAAAAAACTATTTATTATTAGATTTTTCATTTAGGCATAAATTAGTTCACTTACCGCCCAACAACAATAATATCTTCGATTTCAGCCATAAATCAACAAAATGTTTAGCCATAAATTATTTTCTGGTCCTCATGAAATATAGGCATTTTAGTTTTAGTCCTTCTAAAAGAAATTGGTTGATGTCCACGGAAAATTGTTTAAATATGTATTTTATAGTCAACATAAATCGTTTTCAAATTTTATCCACAATCATAAGTAGTCGATATTTTTGACATTGAATCTGTCTCTTAACATTTGAAGGCAAGTTAATGTTTCTACTCATCTTGAGCCCTTATAGTAATGGTAAGAGTGGCAAATGGATTAATTTTGTGTATTTCGATTAGGATCTTAATAAATGAGTGGAAAGTTACCCACTGGTCTATATTAGATTCATTAAATCATACTTTGAATTATCCAATACAATCCATAGTTAATCTATTTTAATGGATTGTGTGATATTGAATCCTTTTAATGGATTTAATGAATATCAAATCTGTTTTTATAGATTGGATGTAATGGATGACATCCAATCTATTTTTATAAAAAAAACCTCATTTTAAAAAATCATCCATTTCAACAAAAAAATTGCACACTACGCTAGATACGTTGAGCAATAACGCTTTATATAAATCATCATTCGTAGTTACTGGTCTGCTCTCATGCGACAGTGATATCCCAAAAAAAAGATCATCTTCAGCATCAATATCTTCTTGATCATCTATATTATTGATGATGATTTTGTTGGTCAATAGAACAATGAATCATTTCTTATTTGTTGGGTCACTAACATAGAATACTTATTGAGCCTGAGATGCTAGAATAAATGGTTCATCTTTATATCCTGACCTATTAAGATCCACCTACATGAACCCTAATTCATTAACTCAAAAGCCATTATTGTTATCAACCCACACACAACAAAAAATCGGCACCCGAAACATTGTGTAATCCAACTACCATATTTGTTTAATGACCCCAAAGTATGACATGTTTGCATATATTGTGTTTCTATCTTTGGCACTTGACATATGTAGAGTTCGAGCAACAACAGTCACACCACTATTTTGAATTTTGCTTTGATTATCTTGTTTTTCAGTATAAAATGTGAACCCATTAATTAGGTAACCAATGTAGGATAAGACATGAATACTTGGACCATTGGCTAACCATTTCAATCTTTCGGAAACAGAATCCACATTTATATTCAATTCTTCATCAATGTGATGTTTTAGCCACTTTATGAAACACCAATTATGCTTTTTGGAAATCCAATTTTCATTCTTACTTGGGTTAGACTTCTTAAACATCTCCACGTGTCTTTCAACATATGGCTTGTAACGAACCGATTTTCGTAATCCAAAAATTCTTTTTAAAACCTTGTTCATGAAAGTGAAGTGATTACTTTTGAAAGACATTACTTGAACGTTTTGGAAACTTGAGTGAATACAAATATTAGTTCCATTTATAAATCACGAGGCGAAAATATTCCAAACACAACTCACTTCATAAGCATGTCATTACACTTCCTTTCAATACATAATCTAAACAATTATCCGTTCTTAAGGAACACTATTAATACAAACATTAAATCATCTTCATTATACATTTAGGAGCAAGTAACCTATACATAAATTCACTTTAAAATGTTCTTCATATTACAAATATTTATCATATAACGTATCGATCACATAAAGCCCTACTCTACCATGTACTCTTTTCCACAATCGTCCGATGCGCTACATCCACGACCTGAACTCAAATACACAACACATACAAGGAAAGACAGAGGGAGTAAGAACCAACTACGATGACCGTAGCGTGGATTTACATGGAGTAATAACATTAAAGTATTAAAACCATACACATCTAACATCAATCATGATATACATATACCAATCAATACCTTATGCCACATATTATTCATATACCAATTATACGACAATCCACATTCAAAACAATATTAAACATTCGGATCTTCTTTATTCCACTTCCATATTATCCATATTCACCCTATAGTATATATATCCCATAATATATATTCTATAGCATGCATATTTACTTCATTTCAAACATACTCATTTCTCATCATTCATTTTCACCCTATAGTATATATATCCCATAATATATATTCTATAGCATGCATATTCATTCATTCCAAATCACTTTCCTTTTCATTACGTAACTCCTTTGTACTCCCATCTACAACGATTAACGTTTATGTTTTCAATATCACGTCGGGTAAGTCTACACCACGAAGGTGATTCAATACCACATCGGGTAAGTCTACACCATGAAGGTGATTTCAATACCACATCGGGTAAGTCTACACCGCGAAGGTGATTTCAATACCACATCGGGTAAGTCTACACCATGAAGGTGATTCAATACCTCATCGGGTAAGTCTACATCGTGAAGGTGATTTCAATACCACATCCGGCAAGTCTACACCGCGAAGGTGATTTCAATACCACATCGGATAAGTCTACACCGTGAAGGTGATTTCAATACCACATCGGGTAAGTCTACACCGTGAAGGTGATTTCAATACCACATCGGGTAAGTCTACACCGCGAAGGTGATTTCAATACCACATATCCTTTATTACAAACATACCCATCTCCATTTTAACACATTAACAACTCATCACACATTCATTGTTACAAACATGTAACACCCTAAATTTAAGTCTTTAAAATTATAGTATCAGTCCTGGAAGTCTCGCTTGAGCGAGAGATTCTCGCCTGAGCGAGAAAGGCTCACCTGGGAGGGTAAAATCCTGGGCTATACTGGAGGATTCTCGCCTGAGCGAGAGTTGTCTCGCATGGGCGAGAAATGGCATTTTGTGACTGTGACATTCTCGCTTGAGCGAGAGCGTCAGATCTGAAATTTTAAAAAGCCGGGATTTTCTCGCCTGAGCGAGAATGGGCTCGCCTGAGCGAGAATGGACTCGTTTGAGCGAGAACCCGACGACTACTCTTTAAAATAGAAAACCCAAACACATTTAAGGGTTAGAACTTTGAAGAGAGGAGAGAGAAGAGAGCTTTTCAAGAGCAAAGAGCCTTAAGACTCATCTTAGAGCTTGAGAAGAGGTAAACCTCCTGTTCCTAACTTTTCTTCTACCTCTCTAACTTGTTTTGGGTGTGTTAGATCTCTTTTCAAAACCATGGAAACTCATCCTTTAGAGTTATGGTTCATTTTATGTGGTTTTTCTCTTGTAAACTCTTGGTTTAGAGTTGGTATTTGATAAATGGAAAGGTTTTGTGGGTTATTCATGAAAACCCCAAAAACCCCCAAAACGAGAATATGAGTAAAAAGAGAAATGGATGAAATTTTAAATGTGGATGATGAGTTTGTGCTTTGATGTTGATGTATGAGATGAACATGTATGTTTAGATGTTTGGAAACTTGTATTTAAGTAGTTTTGGAGATCTTGAAAATATGTGAATCCCTTGTATGTTTGATGATGAAATACGAGTTGTTTATGTGTTATTTTGAATAAATGACTGACATTGTTGTTATTGGTGGAAATGAGGAAAGATCCTAAGGTTGGAGGAAATCGCGGAGGAGACTTTTAAAGTTACTCGGAACCGATCCCCAACACTCACCATGGTAAGGGATAAGTGACTCTAAATAATACTCGTTGATGTGAATGAGGTATGTGAAAGAGGTAAGGTGTTTATATGAATACTGTTGATACCCTACCCGTAGAGGTAGTGGTTTATTGTGGATACCCTACCCGAAGAGGTAGTGGGTTAATGTTGATATCCTACCCGGAGTGGTAGTGAATCGTTATGGTTATCCTACCCGGAGTGGTAGTGGATTATTGTGGTTATCCTATCCGGAGTGGTAGTGGATTATTGTGGCTGTCCTGCCCGATGTGGTATGGATAATAACTCGACCTGCCCGATGTGGTATGGGGTAATGACTCGACCTTCCCGATGTGGTATGGGGTAATAACTCGACCTGCCCGATGTGGTATGGGGTACTAACTCGACCTTCCCGATGTTGTATGGGGTAATAACTCGACCTGCCCGATGTGGTATGGAGGATAACTCGACCTGCCCGATGTGGTATTGGGTAATAACTCAACCTGCCCAATGTGGTATGGGGTAATAACTCGACCTGCCCGATGTGGTATGGGGTAATAACTCAACCTGCCCGATGTGGTATGGGGTAATAACTCGACCTGCCTGATGTGGTATGAGGTAATAACTCGACCTGCCCGATGTGCTATGGAGGATAATTCGACCTGCCCGATGTGGTATGGAAAATGAAATCGATGAATACGATTAAGTGTGAATAAGAATGATGAGAAGTGAGGATGTCATAGTGAAAGTAATATGCATGCTATCGAATATATATTATGGGATATATATTCTATAGGGTGAATATGAATGATGAGAAATGAGGATGTCACAATGAAAGTCATATGAATGCTATAGGATATATATTATGGGATATATATACTATAGGGTGAATATGAATGATGAAAAGGAAGATGTTAAGAATGAAAGTAATATACATGCTATAGGGTATATATTATGGGATATATGTCCTATCTGGTGGATATGAATAATGAGAATTACGATGTTTCGAAAGAACGTAATATGCGTGCTATACAATATGTATTATCGGATATATATTCTATAGGATGAATATGAATAACGTGGAAGTGAAAGGAGTAAGATATGAATACTTACATTTACGTATTGGTGTTTATAAATTACATTAAAGCTTAACCATATTTGAAATGTGGATTATCATGTGAAGTTAGTTTTTGAACTAATGACTTACTCCCTTGTTTTGTGTGTTGTTTATGATAATCCCATTGTAGGTAAATGAAGAATTTGAGGAGGAAGCTCACTTAGGAAGCTTATGTGTTTATTAATTTGATTGCCTTTATCGCTACTTGACATTGTAGTTGATTTGATAACAGTTTGGGATGAATGTAAATCTGATTAGGATAATATGGAGAGTTGTAGTTATGGACGTTATAACTCTGGGAAACTCATAATGGGTTGTATGTGGTAATTTGCTAATTGAATGAATTATGTTTTTCCGCAACATAAATTTGTATGACAATATAATAGGTGTAAAGATTATTTTTAAAGGATGAGTCATGAGGGTTTTAAGTAAGATGATGGATGTATGTAAGGGAGAATTAAAGTAAATGAAAAATTTTCAAGGGTAGAATTTGGGTCCTTACAATATGGTATCAGAGCATAGTTAATCCTGCGGCCTAGGATATGGCCTTGCATGCTTCTTTGTAATCTTGATGTGCTGAAATTGTTTGATATGTACTAATTGTTAAGTGGTTATGTGAATTTTGTTTAGACAAAATTTAATTACTGACAAGTGAGTGAGTACAGGTACCTATGGCAGGAAGAGGAAGAGGCACAAGTCAGAATGTTCCGAGCGACCTGTTGGCCCAGATGGTGGCGACACTACAACCGATGAACGAGAATTTGCGTAGTCTGAATCATTACCCTGCACCAAATCCGAGTTCGCAAAACCTAGTCCCACCCGGACCGGCAGAGTACCAAGGTCTGGATGAGTTTTGCAAAAGGAAACCCAGTCAGTTCCACAGGGGATTTGCTCCTGATGCTGCCCTGGAGTGGATTCAGGGAATGGAGCGGATCTTCCGGGCCATGAACTGTTCGGAGACTCAGAAGTTGGCCTATGCCACTTATATGCTAGTGACGGAGGCCGAGAACTGGTGGGAGTTTACTAGATGCCAAATGGAGGTGGAAGGGCAATTGATTTCCTAGAGTACTTTCAAGGCGAAATTCCTTCACAAATACTTCCCTGCTGATCTGAAAAGGAAGAAAGAAATGGAGTTCTTGAGGTTGGAACAAGGAAATATGTCGGTAGGGGAATATGCGGCTAAATTCGAGGAATTGCCCCGATTTTGTCCCTACTCTGAGTTGGAAGTGGACGGACGATCCAAATGCTCTAAATTTGAATCGGGCTTAAGGCCCAAGTTGAAAATAATGTTCGAACATCAGGAGATTGCTGATTTCGCTACCTTGGTCAACAAGTGTATAATGTACGAGGATAATCTGAAGGCGGATGAATTGGAGACGCCCGAAATAGATGTTCCCCGAGACTATGAACCCCAACGCAACCATAGGCAAGGAAGGGGTAAGGAGAGAGTGGAAGAAGACCGGAAACCTTATGCGACAACTACTAGACATCGTGACCGAAGTTTCCAAAGGTCTAGCCCACTTACCGTTCCTACCGAAGAGGTTTCTACTCCCATGTGCATCAAGTGCGGTAGACTTCATTATGGAAGTACGTGCCCGGGAAAAGGGAATGGATGTTTCCATTGCAAGGAGTTTGGGCATATTAAAAGGTTTTGTCCCAAGATGGATCGGAGACTTAATGTCATTCATGCTGAGGAGGCACGGGATCACGGTCGAAAGGTTACCCCGAGTGGCGCAGGGACATCAGGTGTTGATGATCCGACGATAGGTAAATTGCATGGTGGCAGGTATCCCCTTTAGTGTTGTTTAATTCGGGAGCGACACACTCCCTATATTTGCTGAATGTGTGAACCAACTGAGATTATACACAAGTTGTTGTTTTCGACTTAGTTGTATCCACCCCACCCAGTGTACCGATGGTGGGTGTTGATGTGGGTGTCTCAGGGTACGGTTGGGGTAAATGGTAGAACCTTTACCATAGTGTTGATACGCGCAATGATGTCCTAGCTGGATTTAATCTTGGAAATGGACTAGCGGTCAGCAAATCGTGTATGCTTAACTGTGTGATGGTTGTTGAGGTGAAGAATTAATATCTAGTTGCATTGATATGTATATGTATGCTAAGGGGTAAGACTTATACTGATAGTCGAGGAAAGAGGCTAGTTAAGTTTCTTACCCCGTCAATGTGATGAATGCATTTGAATAGACGTGAAACTTTTGGTCTCGAATGATCGGTTCTTTTGCAGTAGTACATTGGCAAGGCACGATATAGTGGTGGTGTACCTCAATTATCTGCTTTGAATGTTGTGCCGGCAAAAGTTGTTTCTGTTTCGCGAACGTCAGTAATTGCTGTGTATGATTGTGGTGTAACCATATGAGAGAAATAGTTTTGGGTTATGTTGAAATGATTACACAAACTTTGCTTCACGATGTGGTTGCCATGAGTCGTGGGTTCAAACCGTTTTCGAAAATCATTTTTGGGTGAAACATAGTTTGTGACTAAATATTGATTTAGTATCATGTTGGAGAATCCCAAAATTTTAGCAACCATATCTGGATAAATATGAGGTTGTTAAAAATTTGGCGATACAAAGATGCCCATGTATTTCTGGACGTAGTGTAAGTGGGGTAATAAATTTATAATTGTTAGCGAAATTGGAGTGACCAAACCTAACGCATGTTGTAGGTTTGAGTGTTTGTCGACTTGCACTTGTCGATTGGTAACAGGGTACCTAGTTTGGGTGTGAATCAATGGTTTATGGGTTCAATTGAGGCTAGGAATCGGTAATTCCTTTCTACGATAAGATTGATGACAGAAATATCTGATGTAATTGGGTAATTACTGGATAGTTTGATTGTGTACAATGGAGGAGACGCTAAGAGTCTTATTGTATAAATATTTTGTAGAAGGAGTGAGATGAAATTGTGCTAAATTATGGAATGGAGGTGAAACTAGCTAGTATAAGATGGATGTTAAACGAGGCATTGGAGTGGATGAGGGATAAGGAGTTCCCCATTCGCTGAACTTCGGGAATGTTATAGGGATTCTTAACGTATGTGAGGATTGTTAGCTAGATAAGTCCTAGAGACCTATGGTTCTTGACAAATGTAGGAAAAATATTTAGTTTGAATTACGGCTCAGTTCTCATGATATTCGAGTTATTCAAGGATGGGATCTTAACTTTTGGACATTGATGAGTTGGTTCATGATTCGGTTTTGTGATATCACGGTTTAGTGCTGTATGCCCTTAGTGGCCGTTTAAGTAATCTTAATGGATTAGAAGATCAATTATGATTTTGGTTGAGTATTTCTTATGCCTAAGGTCTAGGTAATGATATTATTTTCCGAGATATGTTTAATTTTCGGGGACGAAAATTCTTATAAGAGGGGGAGGATTTAACACCCTAAATTTAAGTCTTTAAAATTATAGTATCAGTCTTGGAAGTCTCGCTTGAGTGAGAGATTCTCGCCTGATCGAGAAAGGCTCACCTGGGAGGGTGAAATCCTGGGCTATACTGGAGGATTCTCGCCTGAGCGAGAGTTGTCTCGCCTGGGCGAGAAATGGCATTTTGTGACTGTGAGATTCTCGCTTGAGCGAGAGCGTCAGATATGAAATTTTAAAAAGGAGGGATTTTCTCGCCTGAGCGAGAATGGTCTCGCTTGAGCGAGAACCCGACAACTCCTCTTTAAAATAGAAACCCAAACACATTTTAGGGTTAGAACTTTGAAGAGAAGAGAGAGAGGAGAGTTTTTCAAGAGCAAAGAGCCTTAGGACTCATCTTAGAGCTTGAGAAGAGGTAAACCTCTTGTTCCTAACTCTGTTTCTTCCTCTCTAACTTGTTTTGGGTGTGTTAGATCTCTTTTCAAAACCATGGAAACTCATCCTTTAGAGTTATGGTTCGTTTTATGTGGTTTTTATCTTGTAAACTCTTGGTTTAGAGTTGGTATTTGATAAATGGAAAGGTTTTGTGGGTTATTCATGAAAACCCCAAAAACCCCCAAAACGAGAATATGAGTAAAAAGAGAAATGGGTGAAATGTTAAATGTGGATGACGAGTTTGTGCTTTGATGTTGATGTATGAGATGAACATGTATGTTTAGATGTTTGGAAACTTGTATTGAAGTAGTTTTGGAGATCTTGAAAATATATGAATCCCTTGTATGTTTGATGATGAAATACGAGTTGTTTATGTGTTATTTTAAATAAATGACTGGCATTGTTGTTATTCGTGGAAGTGAGGAAATATCCTAAGGTTGGAGGAAATCACGGAGGAGACTTTTAAAGTTACTCTGAACCGATCCCCAACACTCACAAAGGTAAGGGATAAGTGACTCTAAATCATACTCGTTGATGTGAATGAGGTATGTGAAAGAGGAAAGGTGTTTATATGAATACTGTTGATACCCTACCCGAAGAGGTAGTGGTTTATTGTGGATACCCTACCCGAAGAGGTAGTGGGTTATTGTTGATATCCTACCCGGAGTGGTAGTGGATCGTTATGGTTATCCTACCCGAAGTGGTAGTGGATTATTGTGGTTATCCTATCCGGAGTGGTAGTGGATTATTGTGGCTGTCCTGCCCGATGTGGTATGGATAATAACTCGACCTGCCCGATGTGGTATGGGGTAATGACTCGACCTGCCCGATATGGTATGGGGTAATGACTCGACCTGCCCGATGTGGTATGGGGTAATAACTCGACCTGCCCGATGTGGTATGGGGTAATAACTCGACCTGCCCGATGTGGTATGGCGCAATAACTCGACCTGCCCAATGTGGTATGGAGGAGAACTCGACCTGCCCGATGTGGTATGGGGTAATAACTCAACCTGCCAGATGTGGTATGGGGTAATAACTCGACCTGCCCGATGTGGTATGGGGTAATAACTCGACCTGCCCGATGTGGTATGGGGTAATAACTCGACCTGCCCGATGTGGTATGGGGTAATAACTCGACCTGCCCGATATGGTATGGAGGATAACTCGACCTGCCCGATGTGGTAAGGAAAATGAAATCGATGAATACGATTAAGTGTGAATAAGAATGATGAGAAGTGAGGATGTCACAGTGAAAGTAATATGCATGCTATCGAATATATATTATGGGATATATATTCTATAAGGTGAATATGAATGATGAGAAATGAGGATGTCACAATGAAAGTCATATTCATGCTATAGGATATATATTATGGGATATATATACTATAGGGTGAATATGAATGATGAGAAGGAAGATGTTAAGAATGAAAGTAATATACATGCTTTAGGGTATATATTATGGGAAATGTGTCCTATAGGGTGGATATGAATAATGAGAATTACGATGTTTCGAAAGAACGTAATATGCGTGCTAGAGAATATGTATTATGGGATATATATAATATAGGACGAATATGAATAACGTGGAAGTGAAAGGAGTAAGATACGAATACTTACATTTACATATTGGTGTTTATAAATTATATTAAAGCTTAACCGTATTTGAAATGTGGATTATCATGTGAAGTTAGTTTTTGAACTAATGACTTACTCCCTTGTTTTGTGTGTTGTTTATGATAATCCCATTGTAGGTAAATGAAGAATTTGAGGACGAAGCTCACTTAGGAAGCTTATGTGTTTATTAATTTGATTGTCTTTATCGCTACTTGACATTGTAGTTGATTTGATAACATTTTGGGATTGATGTAAATCTGATTAGAATAATATGGAGAGTTGTAGTTATTGACGTTATAACTCTGGGAAACTCATAATGGGTTGTATGTGGTAATTTGCTAATTGAATGAATTATGTTTTTCCGCAACATAAATTTGTATGACAATATAATAGGTGTAAAGATTATTTTTAAAGGATGATTCATGAGGGTTTTAAGTAAGATGATGGATGTATGTAAGGGAGAATTAAAATAAATGAAAAATTTTCAAGGGTAGAATTTGGGTCCTTACAAAACACATCCATATATGTTTATAACAATCAACAACTCACCCACAATCATTATCACAAAACATAACCATGTCTACTTTTACCATTAAACAACACATATTACCATCTTCATTATAAACATACCACAACATATTCTTCATCATATAACACATTAACGTTAGAACCATCTTTCATGACGGTGTATTACCATAAATGAGCATATTGTGTTTTACTTAAATAAATGGTTTTCTCCACACATATATCTCCACTTTTTTGGCTAATACATCCTCATGTAAAATAAAGACTTTCACATGGACCACAAACACCCAAGAGAGTTTTTATCCATTAAAATGCTCCGATTCTTGAGGGAAATTGGAGATGACGACTCTAATGAAATACTCTAAGACCACAATGGTATTCTCCCTCACCTTAGGTTGCGTAAGCTCCATGGATCCGCGAAGAGCTCCATCTCCCTCCTTCTCCTTCAACCTCCATTGTTGCTTTTTCATCTCCAAAGCTCTCTAATGTTCCATTAAGAAGCAAAAGGAAGAGGTTTTGATGTGTTTTTGAGGTTTAGTGGAGGAAAGAGTCGAAATCCATGGGGAGCCGCCATTGGGAGTGAAAGGGGAGAAAAGAAAATGAAGATTAGGGTTTGTGAAACCCTCTCTTTACTTTTATAGCTGGGTCTTCTCTCTTGGGCGAGAAACCCACGATATTTTAATTTTCCAGACACGGGCTCTCTCGCTTGGGCGAGATTCTCTCGCTCAGGCGAGGATCCTCTCGCTCAAGCGAGGATCTTACAGCCTCGACATGTCCTGAATGCCACTCTTCTCGCCTAGGAGCGACAGTTCTCGCTCAGGCGAGACCTCTCTCGCTCAAGCGACGACTTTCTCGCTCGGGCGAGATTCCCAGAATTTCCAAAACTAAAACACTGGGTCTCTCGCTTGGGCGAGGCCCTCTCGCTCAAGCGAGAATCTGGCAGTATGCCCCCTTCTTCAGGATTGTTACCTCATTTCAAAGAGGGTAAATTTTAGGTGTTACATGGCTCAACCTCGTCGGCATTATGTAAAACATACAAGTGTGCTTGCTCCAATTCGTTTCTTGATATACTCAATATTTATTTCCCAGTAATGCCTTCACCAGATGTTCCTTTTGCATACCGAGGCTTTGGAATGCCCATGAAATCACCATCTTCAAGGTATCCGATACAAAAATCAAGAGCTTCTTCAACAATATATCGCTCAGCAATACAACCCTCTGGTCTTGATCAATTCTTCACATACCCTTTTAATATCTTCATATAACGTTCAAAAGGGTACATCCATCTGATGTAGGAAGGACCACATAGTTGTATCTCTCGAACAAAATTAATGCTTAGATGGACCATTATGTCAAAAAAGAAGGTAGGAAATACATCTCAAGCTCACACAATGTCAAAATAATTTGTCTTTGCAATGTAGGTAATTTCATAGGGTCAATCACTTTGCTACAAATTGCCTTGAAGAAAAAGCATAACTTAGTTATGGTTCCTCGCAATTTTTTAAGTAGAATAGACCTTATGCCAATAGGCAAGAAATGTTCCATGAGTAGATCACAATCATGAGACTTAAGACCTATTAACTTGAGGTCTTTCATTGATACGAGATTTCTAATGTTTGAAGAGTACCCCTCTGAAACTTTGACACCATTAATAAATTTACAAAATTCTAATTTCTCATTCCTCGACAAAGTATAAGCTGCTGGAGGTAGAAATGTATGTTTTCCCTTCATTATTGGCCCCAATGCCTTTCTTATTCCCATACTGACCATGTCCAATCTTGCATTCAAGTCATCTTTAGACTTACCAGGGATATTGAGTGAAGTACCAAGGAGACTTTCAAATAATTTTTTTTAGTATGCATAACATCGAGAAAATGTCTTACATATAATAAGCTCCAATACGGCAATTCAAAGAAGATTGATCTTTTCTTCCACCCACCAATTGTGACCATTTTTGCAGCAAAAGGTTTACCGAAGTTATTATTCAAATCCATTTGCTTTTGAAATAATTGGTCACCCATCAATGACAAAGGAGCAAGACTTTCTTCATTATTCCCATCGAATGCTTTTCTCCATCGACGATATTGATGATCTGCATGCAAAAATCTACAATGACCAAGGTAGACATTCTTCGTATAGTGTGGCAACCTCGTTGAATGAGTATTGTCTTCACATACAGGACATGCAAGATTCCCTTTTGTAGTATATCCTGAAAGATTACCATACGCAGGGAAATCACTGATTGTGCCGAACAACAAAGCCCTCAAGTTGAACCTTTCTTCCCTATACACATCATATACATCTATACCGGTCTCCCAAATTTGCTTCAAGACTTCAATTAATGGAGCCAAATATATGTCTATATCATTTCCTGATTGTTTAGGTCCATAAATTAACATAGATAACATCACATATTTGTGTTTCATGCACAGGGAAGGAGAGAAGTTGTATATCACCAACATCACTTGCCATGTATTGTGGGAGCTACTTTGAACACTATGTGAGTTAATTCCATCAATTGACGATGTAAGGCGTAGATTTCTTGATTCTTGACCAAAACTACGGTAGTCATAATCAATTTTTCTCCATTGAGGAGAATCTGCAACATGTCGAAGCTTGCCATATTTAATCCTTTCATCAGCATGCCATGTCAAATTCTTTGCATCTTTAGCGTTGCTGAACATACGCTTAAATCTTGATTTGATAGGAAAATACCATAAAACCTTATTGGCAATTGAGTCTTCCTTCTTATAACATGGTACATTACATTTAGGACAATACTTCAACGAAGCATACTCATTAAGAAATAAGATGCCGTCATTTTCACAAGCATGTATCCTATTGTAATCCATGCCAATGGAGCATAACATCTGTTTAGCTTCATAGGTTCTAGAAGGAAGCACATTATCCTTGGGCAATATTTCCTTCAGAAGTTCTAGCAGGCCTATGAAATTCTTATCAGTTCATCCATTAACATATTTCAACTTGTACAACCTTGACACACCTGACAATCTTGTGAATTTAGTACAACCATCATATAATGGTTTCTCAGCATCACTTATCTACCGCTGAAACATCTGAGGACGATCCTGAATATCCTCTTCGACAACATTTGCCATTTCATTGAAACGATCTCCTTCATATGCGTTAGTGTTGTTTTCTTTCATATGCATTTCATCAAGGCTTTTCTCACCATGCCTTGTCCAACATGTGTAACTCTGATCGATACCGTGACAAATTAAATGAACTTTTAACTCAATCGTGTAACACCCTAAATTTTAAGCCTTTAAAATTATAGTATCAGTCCTGAGACTCTCGCTTGAGCGAGAGATTCTCGCTTGAGCGAGAGATTCTCGCTTGAGCAAGAGAGAGACTCACCTAGGAGGGTGAAATACTGGGCTATACTGGAGGATCCTCCCTTGAGCGAGAGATTCTCGCCTGAGCGAGAAAGGTTCACTTGGGAGGGTGAAATCCTGGAGTATACTAGAAGATTCTCGCCTGAGCGAGAGTTGTCTCGCCTGGGCGAGAAATATCATTTTGGGGCTGTTGGCACTGAAAGATTCTTGCTTGGGCGAGAAATATCATTTTTGGGGCTGTTGGCTCAAGTTATGTAGCAAAGTAAAATGAATTTCAAAAATGGTATACTAACCCAATTTCTAATGTGGATTATCTTATGATGATGTTTATTTGAATTAACGACTTACTCCTTTGTATGTTTTTCTACTTGTCATTGATAATCGTATTGCAGATAAACAGGTGACATGAGGGGGACTCATTTTTGGGGAGTCTTAGGGAGCTTTAAATTTTGGATTTATTCACTGGCACTATTATGTACAAGAGTGCATAGTTGATATTTTGAAATATGATGTAACTAACGATATAGATAAAATTGTAAACTTGAGACTGTAACTCTGGATATGTGTAGCTATGGGTATTTTGGAAACCCATAGTTAGTTATATGCGGTGGTTACAAAGTTTAATTAATGCGAATTATGTTTTTCTGTCGAATGAACTTGTATGTTAATAATGTGATAGATTGCGAAGCGGGAAATAAGAATAGAAGTAAAGACATTTAATTGGTAGTGTGAGATAGGAGAGATTGCATGTAATTGAACTAATTTGCGAAAAAATTTCAAGGGTAGAATTTCGGTCCTTACAAATCGCAGTAATTCGGTTGGAGTAACAACATTTCAATTAAGGACATACAATTTGATTAGATTTTTCAGCATTCTCATATGCAAACTTAACAAATGATTTCATTCCATCCTCATACTCCTTTTTCAATCGATTGAAACTCATCCATTTTCGATTAATTCTTTCATCCATTTTCTAGATAGAATTTTTTATAAAATATTGAGTTAATAATTGAAATTTATTCGGGATCATAAATCCCTAAATGATTAAGTCGCCGCTAACTTTACAAGCTAACTTTTTTAAAACAAGCTAAATGAGGAACCTTAACTAAATACAATCTAAATTGTTTGATTGAAATTTGATTTTCGGGAAACATAAATATCTAAAACATTGATTTAACTTCACTAAACAAGCAAATACATTATTAGGAAAAATCCTAACTCATGTAATACAAGCTAAATGAGGAACCCTAACTAAATAAAATCTAAATGAATTCGGGCATATAATAACTCATGTTATAAAAATGAAATCTAATTCAATATAAGCATGTATTTACTTGATGTTGAATTGAAAACTCACTTTCAATTCGGTGCAGAATTAGTGAACTTTCGGTGTTGAATGAGAGAAAGAAATTTTGATATTGAATGCGTGAATGATTTTGGGTTGAATGAATTTGAGGTTCAATGCATGAATGATTTTCGATGTTGAATGTGTGAATGATTTTGATGGTGAATGATCGAATGGGTGGATGATTTTGAGGTTTTTCAGTTTCGCTAGCTACTGCTGAGAAAAATAGTTAGTGTAAAAGAGGTTTTCGAATGTGAGATAATTTTAAATTTTATTTTGATAAGCCTTCAACAACGAAATCTTTAATTTGCGCTGTGATAGATATAAATTCCACAGCGAGAGTAAAACACTTCACTGTTGAAGATATCAGGAGCTTCAATTGTTGTTACTTGTTAGGATCTTCTCTTCCACACCGAAAGTATATAACTACACTGTGGAAGCACTACGCCAAATACGTTGAGCGACATCACATATTTTGGCTATAGGACAACGCTTTCCGCCGCTGTCTTGACCGAAGTCGTAGACGATAGTCATTAACTGCGCTTTATAAAAACGTTGTTGAATACCACATGTTACAATAACGAATACTGAACATGCGCTATCAAGGAGCATACAAATATTACACCGCAACTCATACGTAGCACTACATTAAATAATATCGTACAACAACGGACAATATACGTTGCGCTGTTGTAAATTTTGTATAACACAACACAATGTCGTGGCGCTGTTGTAGGTTAAATACTGCATTGTATTATAATTTACGTATGACATCACACTATATAAGTAGCGCTATCGTAAAGTTTGTATACCATTGCACCACTAAGATACAGCGCTGTCTTATGTTTTACGTATGAGAACAGTTTAGGTAGCGCTGTCTAATTGTTTACGTATGACAGCACAACGTAAATACTGTGTTGTCTTATAATTTATGTATGACAACACGTAGTATAAGTCGCACTGTCTTAGTCTTTACGTATGACAACACATAGTATATGTCGCGCAGTCTTATTGTTTACGTATGACAGCATAACATAAATATTGCGTTGTCTTATGTTGTAAGTATGACATCACACAGAATAAGTCGCTCTGTCTTTAACACACTTAATTTCACTCCTTAAAATTATAGCATCAGTCCTGGAATTCTCGCTTGAGCGAGGGATTCTCGCATGGGCGAGAAAGGCTCACTTGGGAGGGTGAAATCCTGGGCTATACTGATGGATTCTCGCCTGAGCGAGAGTTAGCTCGCTTGAGCGAGAGTGGTCTCACCTGGGCGAGAGTTGGCTCGCCTGGGCGAGAAAAGTGACATTTTGGACCTGTCGAGGCTGTAAGATTCTCGCCTGAGCGAGAGTATCCTCGCTTGAGCGAGAGATGCCTCGCTTGGGCGAGAGTTCCCTCGTCTGGGCGAGAGGGTCAGATCTGAGTTTTCAAAATGTGCGGGATTTTCTCGCTTGAGCGAGAATGGGCTCGCTTGAGCGAGAACCCGACGAGTGCATTAAATGAGAAAAACTCCAAACACATTTTAGGGTTAAGTTTTGAAGAGAGGTGAGAGAAGAGAGCATTTTCAAGGTCCAGGAGCTTTGATTCTCGTCCAAGAGCTTGAGAAGAGGTAAAACTCTTGATTCTAACTCTCTTCTTCTCTTTGAAACCCATTTTTGGTTTGTTGGATCTCTTCTCAAAATATGAGAAACCATGGAAAATCACCCTTTTGAGTTATGGTTCGTTTTATGTTGTTTTTCTCTCCTAAACTCTTGGTTTAGAGTTAGTATTTCGAGAATGGAAAGAGTTTGTGGGTTGATTCATGAAAACCTCAAAAACCTTAAGTGAAAATGTGGTTAAGGTGGAAAATGGGTAAAATGATAGAGGTAGAAGATGAGGTTACATTCTAATGTTGAAATATGAGATGAATATGTATGTTTAAGATGGTTGTAAGCTCATGATGAAAGTAGTTTAGAAACATTGAAAATATGATGAATATCTTGTATGGTTAAATAATGCAATATAAGTTGTTTATGTGATATTTGGAATAAATGACTAACATTGTGTTATATGGTGTGAATGAGGAAAGATCCTAAAGTTGGAGGCGGTATCGGTGGGACTTGCGAAGTTACCAAGAACCAAACCCAACACTCACCGAGGTAAGGATAAGTCTTAACTTATGCATTGTGATAGAAAATGCGTGGATTTTCTGGTTGTGGATAATGAATTGAGCTGTGAACCACTAAATTATTATAAGCATATATGGGTATGTTTGTAATAACGAGGGTGAGGATTTCCTATTTATTAATTGATGGAGTGTCAATGAAAAGAAAACTCGTTTTTAGCCGACCATGATTGGTTAGCGACTTTGGCTCAAGTAATGTAGCAAGCTTTGGCTCAAGCGATGTAGCAAGCTTTGGCTCAAGCGATGTAGCTAGCTTTGGCTCAAGCGATGTAGCAAGCTTTGGCTCAAGCGATTTAGCAAGCTTTGGCTCAAGCGATGTAGCAAGCTTTGGCTCAAGCGATGTAGCAAACTTTGGCTCAAGTTATGTAGCACGTTTTCAAAAGAAAAGAGAAAATGGTTTTTAGCTAACCTTAAGGGGTGTAGTGGCTTTGGCTGAAGCAATGTAGCAAACTTTGGCTCAAGTTATGTAGCATGAATTTCAAAAGTATAAACAATGGAAATGGTTTTAAGCGTAATTAACTTTAAATTGATTACTTAACTTTATTAAAATGTGGATTGATATACATTGACAATTATTACGTTAACGACTTACTCCTTTGTGTTTTCTGTGTACGGTCATTGTCAATCCCATTGCAGCTAGGAGGGAGCAGTATAGATGTTTTGAGTAGGAACTTAGAGGCTGTTGTTTTTGAAGCCATCTTGTCCATTCTTTTTGTAATCTAATTGATTGTATTCTAAGACTGATCATTTGTAACTATGGGAATGACTTTTGTACATGGATAATTGTAACTCGTGATATTTGTAGCTATGGGTGTTTTGGAAACCCATAGCTAGTTGTATGCGGTAGTTACCGAGCGCCATTAATATGAATTATGTTTTTCTGTCAGATGAATGTGCATGTTGTTAATTGGTTTAGGGTTTGAATACGAAGGAAAAGTGGGATTTTTAAAGTAAGGTTATTTTATTGGCAAATGAAAGTTTATATAAAAGTGTATGAAAGTAGATTAAAACAAGGAAAAATTTTCAAGGGTAGAATTTGGGTCCTTACACTTTCTTATTGTTTACGTATGACAGCGAATTATTACAAGCAACAGCGTTGTTCATCTCCGTATAATACTTTTACAACAACGTTGTATAGATATCCTTTTATAATGCACTGTTTATTAAAATGCAACAGCCACTGTTTTTGCAGTGCATAGAAGCACCTTATTAACAACAACAGCTTAAAGATTTACTCTTAGAATACGTTGTTAATTTATCTCAACCACAACACATAGCCACACACTCAACCACCTCTCAACAAACTTCATAATAGTAATGAAACAAACTTACTAATTATAAAATTATGGTAAATAAAGAATACCTGCTTATTTTTGTCAATTTTATTGTGATGTTTTTCTGCATTGGAAAGCACAACAATGATACAGACTCAACAATGAAAAAAACTTACTATATCTTAACTTATAATAAAGGAATTATAAAATTATGTGTGATGTTTTTCTGCATTGGAAAGCACAACAATGATACAAACTCAACAATAAAACAAACTTACTATATCTGAACTTATAATAAAGGAATTATAAAATTATGGTAAATAAAGAATACTTGCTTATTTGTCAATTTCATTGTGATGTTTTTCTGCATTGGAAAGCATAACAATGATAGAAACTCAACAATGAAACAAACTTACTATATGTGAACTTATAATAAATGAATTATAAAATTATGGTAAATAAAGAATACTTGCTTATTTGTTAATTTCATTGTGATGTTTTTCTGCATTGGAAAGCACAACAATGATACAAACTCAACTATGAAATAAACTTACTATATCTGAACTTATAATAAAGGAATTATAAAATTATGGTAAATAAAGAATACCTGTTTATTTGTCAATTTCATTGGAAAGCACACATCAAGACAATATTCCTATAGAAATGGTAAGCAAAAACATTGTTAAAAAAAATTAAAAAATGATGCTTACCCGATGTTAAAACAAATTAGTTTAATAAATTACCTTTGGAATGTGAATATGGTTTCTTGGATGCGTGAAACTATCTTGCACGCAAGTAGAAGCTTCAGGCCCCTCAACAAATTTACCAGATTCCATCCGCTTTTCCATTGCTTGGAATTTACCAGAGAGTGAATAGTCTTGTTCTTGCAAGACAACTGCATCCGCTTTTGTCATACGCTTTGTAGAAGGGGTCAAGAACTATTTGCTAGCCCCAAATCCAACTCCGCGGATACGGTCAGGATACTGAGGCAGCCCTAATGCCTTTTTAAGTATAACCTGACTATCCGCGGTCCGAAAACTTTCGTTTTCTTTTAGGGTATCCAGAGACATCAAGAAAACACATAAATAACCACATTGATAAAGAAAGTATGTGGAAATCAACACGGTTTAATAAAATGATAAGCACTTACAACACGATCCACCACTTCTTTAACTTTTTCATTATTGACAACACCTTGTTTGTTCTTCCGAGCATTCACCCACAGAACATCGAGGTCTACGGTAGCACTCGAAGTCAAAGGTGTCTCGCTTTGTTCGAGCTGCAAATACACAACCAATAGTAATATAATTAAATATGAATACAACACTTAATCAACTAATAGTTAATGTACTAAAATACATACGAATTAACAATACTTACAATTTTTTCTTCAACTCCTCTATAGCCCATTTGAGAAGCTATATATGGATAAATCGTGTTAGATGCTCTCTTACAATTTTGTTCACTTATTTTCTGCATAAACAAACAACATTAACATTATATATTACACAAAAGTGCATAAGAATTCAAAGTCAACATTAACATTATATATATTACACAGAAGCACATAAGAATTCAAAGTCAACATCAACATTATATATTACCAAGAATTTTTCGTCTTGTGTGCAATAAGTGACGAATTATTTCCAATACGCTTCATCAATTAGATTTGCATATTTGGCTGGAGGCTTGAGGTTGACATTCCCTTCAGCATCTCTGAAACATTTCACGCAATTGGTTCTAAATTCTCGGAGAGCCTTTCCAACAGTTTTCATGATGTAGTCTTTGTGTTCCTCACCAACATTAAAAGATGCCTAAATATACATAATAGTTTCATAAAAAATTTGCATGGAATACAAATATACTATTACATAAACACAAAATAATATCCTTCCAAATAAAACACAAAGAATACAGATTGCATGGAAACTTACTGTAAGGACCCAAATTCTACCCTTGAAAATTCTTCCTTATTTAATCCAATTTCATGCATTTAACGATAAATTATAATTACCGAGTGAATGAACTTATGTAAAATATCACACTTCCTTCCTCACACCCAATCTATAAACCAAAAGTAACATACTAAATCAGATAGCAGAAAAACATAATTCGTATTAATGTAACTTAGTAACGACCGCATACTATTAGCTATGGGTTTCCAAAACACCCATAGCTACATATATCCCGAGTTACTAGTTTCCATGATTAAAACCATGTACAACAATCATGTTCATAGTTACAAAATAGTTAGTTCAAGTACAACCAATGAGGTTACAAAAGAATGGATAAGAGACATCAAAATAAAAGTCTCTAAGCTCCTAATCAAAAACACCCATACTCCTTCCACCTACCTGCAATGGGATTAACATTGACAATACACCAAGAAACACAAAGGAGTAAGTCGTTAACTCAACAAATATCAATGTAAGTTAATCCACATTTAATAAGGTTAAATAAACGATTTAAAATCAAGTTTACTTAAAAGCCAATTTCAACGTTCATACTTTTGAAAACCATGCTACATAACTTGAGCCAAAGTTTGCTACATTGCTTGAGCCAAAGCTTGCTACATTACTTGAGCCAAAGTTTGCTACATTGCTTGAGCCAAAGCTTGCTACATTACTTGAGCCAAAGTTTGCTACATTGCTTGAGGCAAAGCTTGCTACTTTACTTGAGTCAGCAAGAAATGAGCAAACTTAGTCAACCGATCTACTATCCCTCTTCCACACAGGAAACTCTAGGGATTGTAACTCCCCCGCCGGTCGCTGATGCTCAATTTTGGCTTTCTGACATATTAAACAACTCGAGACATACGAAGCCACATCCCTCTTCAACCCTGACCACCAGAACAATTTCTTCAAATCTTGGTACATCTTGGTAGTTCCGGGGTGAAAACTCATCTTGCTCTTATGAGACTCTTCTAAAATACTCTTCCATAATTCCTCATCACGAGGCACACACACTCTCCCTTTATAACGCAGCATTCCACTAGTTTCCGATGCAAAACCAGTTTCCCTGCCACTTAGCATCAAATCCCGTTTGGTTATTATCTCGATATCCTCAACTTGCAATACTCAGATTTGATCAAACAGTTCGTTGGTGCCCTTCAGCATTCCCAAAATCATACCACGAGGCTTTATCTGAACATCCAAGTTCATATCTCTGAACTCTTCAATCAGTTTCCCTTCCCTAACCATCAAAGCCGACATGTGTAAAGATTTCTGACTTAACGCATCGGCCACTACATTGGCCTTTCCCGGATGGTACTGCAGCCCAAAATCATAATCCTTAAGGAATTCCATCCACCGTCTCTGTCTCATATTCAATTCCTTTTGATCAAATAGGTACTTCAAACTCTTGTGGTCGCTGTATACCTCAAATCTCACGCCATAAAGGTGGTGTCTCCAGATTTTTAAGGCAAAGACCACTACAGCTAATTCCAAGTCATGGGTAGGATAGTTTTGCTCGTGCGTCCTCAACTGTCGAGAAGCATAGGCAACAACCTTCCCATCTTGCATCAGCACACAACCCAAACCTTGCTTGGATGCATCATAATAAACACTGAAGTCCCGATTAGTACAAGGAAGAACCAAAACTAGCGCCGTAGTCAACCTTCGTTTCAACTCTTGAAAACTTTCTTCACATCAAAGTGTCCACACATACGGTTCTCCTTTCCGTGTGAGCTTAGTCAACGGTAGTGCCAATTTCGAAAACCCTTCAATGAATTTCCGATAATAGCTAGCTAAACCCAGAAAACTCCAGATTTCAGTAACCGACTTGGGCACTGCCCATTCCATAACTGCTTCAACCTTTGAAGGATCGACAACTACCCCTTCCTTGGATATTACATGTCCGAGAAAGTTAACCGGTTCCAACCAGAAATAACATTTAGACAATTTAGCATACAACTGGTTCTTACTCAAGAGTTCTAGAACAATCCGCAGGTGTTCAGCATGTTCCTCTCGGCTTTTGGAGTAAACTAAAATGTCATCAATAAATACCACTACGAATGAATCCAAATAAGGATGGAAAATCCGATTGATGTAGTCGGTATATATTGCTGGGGCAATAGTTACACCAAAAGGCATGACCAAATACTCAAAATGCCCATACCTTGTCCTAAAAGCAGTTTTGGGAATATCCTCTGACTTCTCCCGAAGTTGGTGGTAACCCGACCGAAGGTCAATCTTTGAAAACAACACCGCTCCTCTCAACTGATCCATTAAGTCATCAACTCTAGGCAACGGATAATTATTATTGATAGTAACCTTGTTCAATTGCCTATAGTCAGTACACAACCGCATACTACCATCTTTCTTCTTAACCAACAAAACAGGTGCACCCCATGGCGAGACACTAGGACGAATAAACTTCTTTGCCAATAAGTCCTCCACCTGCTTTTTCAACTCAGCCAATTCTAACGGTGCCATCCTATAAGGAGCTATAGAGATGGGTCCCGTTCCAGGCACTAAGTCGATAGAGAATTCAACTTCTCTCACTAGAGGCAATTCCGGAATATCACCAGGAAATACCTCAGGAAACTCACGAACTATCGGAATGTCCTCAATCTTGGGTTTCTCAATACCCTCCAGGGATGCCAACAACATAAACACGGCCCCTCCCTCCTTACAGGAAGTCCTAACTTCCTTTGCCGATAACGGCCTCATGTTAATAATCTCATCAGAAATCTCATCTAGATTCCCGAATACCACGGTCTTATCAGCACAATTAAGCACCACACGATTTGCCGACAACCAGTCCATTCCCAGAATTATATCTAACTGGGATAGTGGTAAGTAGATTAAATCCACTGTAAAAGTCCTACCATTCACCACCACCGGACATCGAGACACAACTGTCGACACCACCATAGGTACATCAGTTGGGGTGGATACGACCAAGTCGAAAGGCAACGACTCAGTTTGCAATTTCAGTCTATCCACGCATTCAATAGATATAAAGGAGTGTGTCGCTCCTGAATCAAACAACACTAAAAGGGGAATACCTGCCACCATGCAATTACCTTTTATCAGGCCATCTGCACCCGATACCTCTGCATCACTCATGGTGAACACTCTGCTAGTGGATCGAGGACGTCAATCCCTCGCCGCATTCACACTTTGCGGTAGCTTAGGACAGTGTCTTCGGACATGCCCAACCTCCTTGCAATGAAAACAGGTTAGTGCCATTCCGGGGCACGAGTCACCAACATGAGCTCGACCACATTTACTGCACATAGGAGGAGAGTTCAACCGTGACCCTCCGACATTGGCATGAGTCCTCGGCCCATGCGAAGAGTAACCTCGACTACCCGTCGGACGAGAGTAAGGTTTTCGATCATCTTGAAACACCTTGCCCTTCCCTTTCTCATGCGAGAAATTCCTTTGAGGTCCAGAGTGTTTGGAAGGAAGTGGTTTTGGCATCATCACTTCATCCGCCTTTATGTCATCTTCAACCATTCTGCACTTGTTGACCAGGGTAGCAAAGTCAGAGATCTCTTGATGCCTAAGCATCGTCTTCAGTTTGGGCTTCAAACCCGATTCAAATTTCGAGCACTTGGACCTTCCGTCCACCTCCAACTCCGAGTAAGGGCAAAATCGGGCCAATTCTTCAAATTTGGCCGCATATGCTCCCACCGATAGGTCACCCTGCTCCAGTCTTAGAAACTCCATCTCTTTCTGCAATAAGCAGGAAAATATTTATGGAGGAATTTCACCTTAAATATATCCCAGGAAATCAGCTGTCCCTCCGCCTCCATTTGGCGTCGAGTGAACTCCCACCAATTCTCGGCCTCTGTCACTAACATGTAAGTGGCATAAGCCAACTTCTGAGCCTCCGTACAGTTCATGGCTTTGAAGATCCGCTCCACCCCTTGGATCCACTCGATGGCAGCTTCAGGAGAAAATCCCCCATGGAACTGACTGGGATTCCTCCTGTAGAACTCATCCAGCCCTCGGTATTCTGCTGGCCCATATGGAACTAGTGGGTGTGAACTCGGACTTGGCGCCGGATTCTGGTTCAGATTGTGCAAGTTCTCATTGACTTGCTGCAATGCCGCCACCATTTGCGCCAATAAATTATTCGGGACATTCTGACTTGTCCCTCTTCCTCTTCCTCTTCCTGCCATGGGTACCTGTACTCACTCACTTGTCAGTAATCGAATTTGTATAATAACAATGCACATAACCACTTCAAAATTAGCACAATTCAAACAATCTCAACACATAAGGTTTTCAAAGAAGCATGTAAGACCATACCCTAGGTCGCAAGATTAAAAACGCTCTGATACCATATTGTAAGGACCCAAATTCTACCCTGGAAAATTCTTCCTTATTTAATCCAATTTCATGCATTTAACGATAAATTATAATTACCGAGTGAATGAACTTATGTAAAAGATCTCACTTCCTTCCTCACACCCAATCTATAAACCAAAAGTAACATACCAAATCAGATAGCAGAAAAATATAATTTGTAATAATGCAACTTAGTAAAGACCGCATACAATTAGCTATGGGTTTCCAAAACACCCATAGCTACATATATCCCGAGTTACTAATTTCCATGATTAAAACCATGTACAACAATCATGTTCATAGTTACAAATAGTTAGTTCAAGTACAACCAATGAGGTTACAAAAGAATGGATAAGAGACATCAAAATAAAAGTCTCTAAGCTCCTAATCAAAAACACCCATACACCTTCCACCTACCTGCAATGAGATTAACATTGACAATACACCAAGAAACACAAAGGAGTAAGTCGTTAACTCAACAAATATCAATGTAAGTTAATCCACATTTAATAAGGTTAAATAAACGGTTTAAAATCAAGTTTACTTAAAGGCCAATTTCAACGTTCATACTTTTGAAAACCAAACTACATAACTTGAACCAAAGTTTCCTACATTGCTTGAGCCAAAGCTTGCTACATTACTTGAGCCAAAGTTTGCTACATTGCTTGAGCCAAAGCTTGCTACATTACTTGAGCCAAAGTCGCTAACCCATCATGGTTGGCTAAAAACGAGTTTTATTTCCATTGGCACTGCACCAATACATTTTCCGAGTTTTATTTTCATTGGCACTCACCAATACAAAAAAAACAGTAAATGCACCCGACATCATTACAAATATATACATATATGCTTATAACTACAAAGTGATTTACGATTTATTTCATTTCTCCGAGTTTTATTTCCATTGGCACTCCACCAATACATAACGGTAAATCCACTCCTCGTTGTTACAAACATACCCATATATGCTTATAACAACTAAGTGATTTACGCTTCATTGCATTATTCCGAGTATTATTTCCATTGGCACTCCACCAATACATAAACGATAAATCCACTCCTCGTTGTTACAAACATACCCATATATGCTTATAACAACTAAGTGATTTACGCTTCATTGCATTATTCCGAGTATTATTTCCATTGGCACTCCACCAATACATAAACGGTAAATCCACTCCTCGTTGTTACAAACATACCCATATATGCTTATAAAAACTAAGTGATTTACTATACAGTTCATTATCCACATCTGAAAATCCACACATTTTCTGTCACAGTGCATAAGTTAAAGACTTATCCTTACCTCAGTGAGTGTTGGGTTTGGGTTCTAGGCAACTCCTCAAGTTCCACCGACACCGCCTCCAACTTTAGGATCTTTCCTCATCCCACCATATAACACAATGTTAGTCATTTATTCCAAATATCATATAAACAACTTATATTGCATTATTTAACCGTATGAGATATCTATCATATTTTCGATATTAGAAAGTAAACTCATCTTCTACCTCTAGCATTTTACCCATTTTCCATTTTAACCACATTTTCTCTTTAGGGTTTTGGGGTTTTCATGACTCAACCTACAAACCCTCTCATTTCTTGAAATACTAACTCTATACCGAGAGTTTACAAGATAAATAACATAAAAATGAACCATAACTCAAAAGGGTGAGTTTCCATGGTTTCGCTCATTTTTTGGAAGAGATCCAACATACCCAAAAAGAGTTCCAAAGAGAGGAAGAGAGTTAGAATCAAGAGTTTTACCTCTTCTCAAGCTTTTGGATGAGTATCAAAGCTTCTTTCCCTTGGAAAAGCTCTCTTCTCTCACCTCTCTTCTTTTCTTAACCCTAAAATATGTTTGGGGTTTCTCATTTAATGCAACTCGTCGGGTTCTCGCTTAAGCGAGCTCATTCTCGCTCAAGCGAGAAAATCCTGCCCATTTTAAAAACTCAGATCTGATCCTCTCGCTCAAGCGAGGGATTCTCGCTCAAGCAAGAATCTCACAGTCTCAACAGCCCCAAAATGCAATTTCTCGCCCAGGCGAGCCAACTCTCGCTCAGGCGAGAATCCTCCAATATAGCCCAGGATTTCACCCTCCGAGGTGAGTCTTTCTCGCCCAGGCAAGAATCTCTCGCTCAAGCGAGGATCCCATGACTGATACTATAATTTTAAGGACTCAAATTTAGGGTGTTACACTTACGGTTATATCCTTCCAAATAATATCCTTCAATGCATTCAGCCTATCATCAGACCAATGTTTGAACTTTATGGATATAGTTCGTCTTACCAAAACTCCAATGTAGCTTGCCAATGTGTTTCCACCTTTATTGTTCAATGGTTGGCCCTTTGCCTTCCATTCAACCATAGTCTTTGAGATTGCAAGTACTAGTCAAATTGCAACATCTGTTTCTTGCCTATGTTTCGATGAAGACAAAGCCTACCTGAAAAGCTTGAAGATCGGATGCATCAACATCCAACATGACCAAGACTCTGACTCTAGGAAGGTTTTATTTTTCCTAGAAGTCCTAAGATGCTTGCTTAGCTTTAAGTCTAGGTTAGGTAACCAAAAATGATGATCGTCTCACGCGCTCGTAAGATTGCCTAAAAATCATTTTTTGAGAGTCATCATTTTCCTTTTAGTAGGTTGCATCAAAATTATATTTTCTATGAAAATCATGCATCATACTAAGTACCTATCTATTTTGGAGGGTTACCTCTTAACCAAGAAAACTTTTAGTTTTTCCAATAATTGATCCTAACAGTTATATAATCGATTATTTGACTGCACAGACCCTTTAATTGATTAAGAGTTATTTTAATCGATTAATTAGAGTTCCAGTAACTTTGGTTCTTGAATCTTGGCAGTTATAATCAATTATGTATTTTGTTAATCGATTATGTCCAACAAAAATGTGTTAATTTTCAATCCGTTAATCGATTAAGAGGTCATTTAATCGATTAAACCTTTTGAAACCAGAAAACTATAAATGACCAGGTTTTACTCATTTTGATCAGAACTTTGATAATTTTGATTTCACATTTTCTGAGCTTACATTTTAGAAATCCCAAATTCTCTGTGAGAAATTCATTCTATTCTTAAGTGTCAAATTCTTTGAGAGAAAAACCTTTTGCTTGTGAAAGTGTTCTTGGTTTCATACTTTGCAAAAATAAGATCTTTTTTATACTTGTGCCAATTTGAGTGCACAAATCTGTTTTTCAATCCTTTGATTCCTCATATCCCTGTAAGTGAGTGTGAGTCAATCATCTTTTGGGTTGTTAGTTGCTTGTGTAAGCCAAAGAACTCTTCTTTGAGAGATTCTTTCAAAAAGCTTGTTTCCTGTAATTTTGGTTGTAAATATCTAAGGTTTAGAGAGAAGGTTGTAATATCAGCTAGCTGAGGTTAGCGTGATATAGTCTTCACTAAGTAGCAAGATTGGCAACCGTTTGCGAACGGAGGGAAGTCAAGGCTTGGCGAAATAGGATTCGCATAGCAAGTAGGAAAGGCTCAATTTGGAAGTGTGTGTGTAAAGAACATTTTCAAACATAGTGAAGAAAATCTCCCAAGATCATAAGGGGAGGCCTGGATGTAGTTTGCCAGTGGACAGGCAAATGAACCAGGATAAAAATTTTTGATCTTCTTTCTCTTTCCCTTATCTTTTACTTTTCAAGCATTTAGCGTTTCTTGCATTCTTTAACTTGAAAGGTTGAGTCTTTATTGTTAAAGATTGAATCTTTGATATCTGTATAATTGCTGTGTGCTGTTTGTGATATCTTGCTTAAAGGTTGCTTGATTCTTGCATTGCTTACGTGCCAAGAAACCATTTTACATAGCTGTTGTTTCTGGTTTTTCTACACCAAATAATCGATTATTTCAATTCTTTAATCGATTAAATCTGTTTCAATTAATCGATTGAATTTTCTGTTAATCGATTATTGTGGAATATTTCTGTGATTTTTTATTCTCTGTGCATAAATTCGAAAAGTGGACATATTGACTGGTCACACCTATTCACCCCCCCCCCCCCCTCTCTAGGTGTTATACTCTGATTGACCGGTACCCTAACAAGTGGTATCAGAGCTAGTACGTGAGTGCTAGCTTAACCGCTTCGATCGTTGATCTTCGAGAAATAAAACGATGGGCTCTACTAATCCTTTTGGCGGTGATGGTGCATCCATTAACCGTCCACCGATTTTCAGTGGCGAAGGGTATGCCTACTAGAAAGAGAGGATGAGAATCTTCATAGAAGCCATTGATATGGACATTTGAGATTCCGTTATGAATGGTCCTCAAACACCACTGTACTTAGTGGAAGGTGAGACGAAAGACAAACCTAAGAGCATGAAACGAAAAGTGCAACACAATTTGAAAGCTGAAAACATCATCACGTCCGCACTATCTTACGATGAGTTCTTTCGGGTCTCATAGTGTAAGGACCCGATTTTTATAACCCAATTTCTTTTTTTTAAAACTTTATTGATGAAGCCAACTGATTACTTTGAAAGATATTACTTAAACGATTTTGAAAACCTGTGAGCATACAAATATCACTTATATTCTTGATTCATATGTGGAAATAATCAAAACTATCCATTCATTAAAAACATACCATTACACTTCTTTTATTATACATAATATATACAATTATCCTTTCTCAATTAATACTTCCATTTAACCTCATCAAAATAACCTCATTATACATATAGGAGAAAGTCACTCATACATAAATTCACTTTAACATATCCTTCATATTACATGCCTTATTCAATTACAATGCCGAGTACATAAAGTAAATACTCTCGTCGGTACATTTCTGCGCGAGCATCCAATGCACTATAGCCGCCACCTGAATTCCAATACATAACACATACAAGCAGATACAAAAGGGAGTAAGAACCAACTACGTTGACCGTAGCGTGGAATTACATGGAGTAATAACATTAAAGTATTACACCCTACATAACATCTAAAATCAAGCATATTAGACATATATCAATCAATACAATAAACCACATAATGTTCATACATCCACTTAGCATAGGCATCATGTCTAACCTAGCCCATTAAATCAATCGATACCACATACCATTTAGTCCAACTCAATCTTCATCAAGATCATCACACATTAGTCTCCTTTTCAAGTCCAATGGACGAACCCAAGACGCTAACTTAGTGATCAAATATTATTGGAAAAAGTCTCAAATCTCACTACACTTTCATGTGTGTGAATAGCCATAGGATACACACAAACCCAATAACATATTTTCTTCTTTTCTCTAATCACTCCGCTCTTGTTTTTACTCCTCACATACTAGTAACTAATTTTCCTAATTCTACAAATTAATTGATTTTTATTCTCACATTTAATATTTATTTTTAATTCTCATATAAAGTTTCTCATACCCTCTCAACTAACTTATGAGTTTCTCAAGTTCACTCGAACCCCATTTTTAAACTTATATATTTTCCATATCAATATAATAATCAATGGCATAACTATTACAATTGAGATATTTTCCTCCAATTGATGGCTAAGATGTGGAACAAGTTTTTTAAACTTATAGTAAGTGATCTCCTCTTATATTATAAAGGATAATAATAGTGCAATTCAAGGTGAAGAGTTCAGAGATATGAACTTGGAGGTTTAGATGAAGCCTCATAGTATGATTTTGGGAATGCTGAAAGTCACAAATGAGTTGTTTGATCAAATCCGGATAATGCAAGTTGAGGATAGTGAGCTAATTGATAAACGGGATCTGATGCTAAGTGGTAAGGATACCAATTTCACAACGGACCCTAGTGGAATGTTGCGTTACAAAGGAAGGGTGTGTGTGCCTCGTGATGAGAAACTATTTTAGAGGAGTCCCATAAGAGCAAACTGAGTTTTTACCCGGGAACCACAAAGATGTATCAAGATTTGAAAATATTGTTTTGGTGGTCTGTGTTGAAAAGGGATGTGGCCTTGTATGTCTCGAGATGTCTGGTATGTAAGAAGGTTAAGATTGAGCATCAGCGACCAACAGGAGAATTACAATCCCTAGAAATTCCTGTTTGGAAGTGGGATAGTATCTCCATGGATTTTGTGTCTGGTTTTCCGAAGACTCAGAGAGGGTATGATTCGATATGGGTGATCGTGGATCGGTTAACTAAATCTGCTCACTTTCTTCCTATGAACATGAGGTACTCTTTGGAGAGATTGGAAAAACTGTATATCTGGGAAATTGTTCGCTTGCATGGAATACCGTCAAGCATTGTGTCGGATAGGGACCCCCGTTTCACTTCAAACTTTTGGACTAGTTTGCAAACCGCTTTGGGAACTAAGTTGAAGCTGAGTTCAACTTATCATCAACAAACGGACAGTCAATCAGAAAGGACAATACAGTCGTTGGAGGACCTTTTGAGGGCCTGTGTCTTAGAACAACCAAGGAGTTGGGATTACATGTTGTCGTTGATCGAATTTACCTACAACAATAGCCTCCACTCGAGTATTGGGATGGTACCTTATGAGGGGTTGTATGGTAGGAAGTGCCGAACTCCAGTGAGTTGTTTCGAAACTAGGGAGAACTTGATATTGGGGCACGAATTGGTTCAGGAGACGACGGATAAGATCAAGAAAATCCGGGAGAATATGAGGGTCGCCCAGAGTCGGCAGAAAAGCTACTATGATAAGAGGCGGAAACCTCTTGAATTCAAGGAAGGGGATCATGTTTTCATGAGAGTAGTCCTGACTACCGGAATTGGTAGAGTGTTGAAATCTCGTAAGCTGACTCCGTGATTTATTGGGCCTTATCAAATACTGAAGAGGATTGGGCCAGTAGCGTATAGAGTTGCCTTACCACCGTTGTTGTCGAATATCCACAATGTGTTTCATGTATCTCAGTTGAGAAAATATGTTGGAGATCCATCTCATGTGGTTGAGTCGGACCAGATAGAGTTGAAGGATAACCTGACTTTTGCGACATTGCCTGTGTGAATCATGGATACCAGTATCAAAAGGTTAAGAGGCAAAGAGATTCCTTTGGTAAAGGTGTTGTGGAGTCAAGTGGACGAAGGAGACGCTACTTGGCAAGTTGAGCAAGAAATAAGGGAGGATTACCCTCATTTGTTTGAATCGAGGTATGTATAATTTTCGGGGACGAAAATTCTTTTAGGAGGGGGAGGATTGTAACACCCCAAATTTTAAGTCTATAAAATTATAGTATCAGTCCTCGGATCCTCGCTTGAGCGGGAGATTCTCGCTTGGGCGAGAGAGGTTCACCTGGGAGGGTGAAATCCTGGGCTATATTGGAGGATTCTCGCCTGAGCGAGAGTTGGCTCGCCTGGGCGAGAAATGTCATTTTGGGGCTGTTGCCACTGTGAGATTCTCGCTTGAGCGAGAATCCCTCGCTTGAGCAAGAGGGTCAAATTTGAGAAATGGGCGGGATTTTCTCGCTTGAGCGAGAATCCCTCGCTTAAGCGAGAACCCGACGCAATGATTTGAGAAGAGATCCTAAGATTGGAGGCGGTGTCGGTGGAACTTGAGAAGTTGCCAAGAACCAAACCCAACACTCACAGAGGTAAGGATAAGTCTTTAATTGTACATTTGAACTCGAAAATGTGTATTCTCTGATTATGCAATGATTTGAGTTGTAAAGTACGCATTTAGTATAAACATATATGGGTGTGTTTATATTAAAGTAGGCGTAGGTTTACGGAAAGGAAAGTATGTGTACTTCTGTTTATGTGATTGATTGAGTTGTGAATCACGTAATTAGTATAAACATATATGGGTGTGTTTATACTAATGTGGGCGGGGATTTACCGGAAATGTTTTATGGTGAAATTAATGAAAAGGAAATGTATTTTTAGCCGACCATGAATGATTAGCGACTCTGGCTTGAGTATATAAGCAAAACTCTGGCTTGAGTATATAAGCAAAACTCTGGCTTGAGTATATAAGCAAAACTCTGGCTTGAGTATATGAGCAAAACTCTGGCTTGAATATATAATCAAAACTCTGGCTTGAGTATATAAGCAAAACTCTGGCTTGAGTATATAAGCACGATTTGTTTTAAGAAAAATGAGAATCTGCTTTTAGCTAACCTTAAGGGGTGTAGCGACTTTGGCTCAAGTTATGCAGCAAAACAAAATGAATTTCGAAGATGGTTTACTAACCCCTTTTACAATGTAGATTATCTTATATGATATTTATTGAGTTAATGACTTACTCCTTTGCGTGTTCTGTGTTTTTGTCATTGATAATCCCATTGCAGATAAACAGGTGATATGAGGGAGACTCATTTTTGGAAGATTTAGGAGCTTTATATTTTGGATTCATTTATTTGCACTATTTTGTACATGAGTGCATATTTGATAGTTTAAACATTATGTAACTACGAACATATATTAATTTACATGGTGTTGTAACTCTGGATATGTATAGCTATGGGTAATTTGGAAACTCATAGCTAGTTATATGTGGTGGTTACCAGGTTTAATTAATGAGAATTATGTTTTTCTGTCGAACGATTGTGTATGTTAACAATGAGTAGATTGCGAAAAGGGAAATAAGAATTTTAAGTAAGGATATTAAATTGATAGTGTGAGATATGAGAGATTGCATGTAATTGAACTAAATTGAGAAAAAAGAAAAAAAAATTAAGGGTAGAATTTCGGTTCTTACATGCTACATTACTTGAGCCAAAGTTTGCTTCATTGCTTGAGCCAAAACTTGCTACATTACTTGAGCCAAAGTCGCTAACCAATCATGGTCGGCTAAAAACAAGTTTTATTTCCATAGGCACTCCACCAATACATTTTTCCGAGTTTTATTTTCATTGGCACTCCACCAATACAAAAACAATAAATGCACCAGACATCATTACAAACAGATACATATATGCTTATAACTACAAAGTGATTTACGATTCATTTCATTACTCCGAGTTTTATTTCCATTGGCACTCCACCAATACATAAACGGTAAATCCACTCCTCGTTACAAACATACCCATATATGTTTATAACAACTAAGTGATTTACGCTTCATTGCAATTATTCCGAGTATTATTTCCATTGGTACTCCACCAATACATAAACGGTAAATCCACTCCTCGTTGTTATAAACATACCCTTATATGTTTATAACAACTAAGTGATTTACGCTTCACTTTGTTATCCATATCAGAAAATCCACACATTTTCTATCACAGTGCATAAGTTAAAGACTTATCCTTACCTCGGTGAGTGTTGGGTTTGGGTTCTTGGCAACTCCTCAAGTTCCACCGACACCGCCTCCAACTTTAGGATCTTTCCTCATCTCACCATATAACACAAGGTTAGTCATTTATAGCAAATATCACATAAACAACTTATATTGCATTATTTAACCATACAAGATATTCATCATATTTTCAACATTAGAAAGTAAACTCATCTTCTACCTATAGCATTTTAATCATTTCCCCTTTTAACCACATTTTTTCTTTAGGGTTTTGGGGTTTTCATGACTAACCCCACACACCCTCTCCTTTCTTGAAATACTAACCTTATTCCAAGAGTTTACAAGATAAAATCACATAAAATGAACCATAACTCAAAGGGGTGAGTTTCCATGGTTTCTCTCACTTTGAGAAGAGATCCATAATACCAAAAATGGGTTTTCAAGAGAAGAAGAGAGTTAAAATAGAGAGTTTTACCTCTTCTCAAGCTCTTGAACGAGAATCAAAGCTCCTAGACCTTGGGAATGCTCTCTTCTCTCACCTCTCTTCAATTCTTAACCTAAAAATGTATTTGGGGTTTCTCTCATTTAATGCACTCGTCGGGTTCTCGCTTAAGCGAGCTTATTCTCGCTCAAGCGAGAAAATCCCGCCCATTTTAAAAACTCAGATCTGACCCTCTCGCTCAAGCGAGAATCTCACAGTCTCAACAGTCTCAAAATGCCATTTCTCGCACAGGCGAGACAACTCTCACTCAGGCGAGGATCCTCCAGTATAGCCCAGGATTTCACCCTCCCTGGTGAACCTCTCTCGCCCAAGCGAGAATCTCTCGCTCAAGCGAGGATCCCAGGACTGATACTATAATTTTAAAGACTTCAAATTTACGGTATTACACTTAAAACCTGGATTCCATTATTTTGCTATTTTGTACTATGACTAATTAAATGCTACATAGATAATTGTAATTCTGGATATTTGCAACTTCGGATATTTGCCGTTGATAATCCCATTGCAGGTAAACAGGATAGTTGAGGATGCTTGGTTTGATGCTTTAGGAGCTTAAAACCTGGATTCCATTATTTTGCTATTTTTTACTATGACTAATTAAATGCTACTTGGATAATTGTAATTATGGATGTTTGTAACTTCGGATATTTGTAGCTATGGGTATTTTGAAACCCATAGGTAGTTGCATGCGGTAGTTACCGGGAGGCATTAATATGAATTATGTTTTTCTGCAATTAAAGGTAGCATGGTATGAAACCAAAATTGTATGATTAGAGTAATTAGATAATTAATGGAATGAATGACTTAAAGGGTAAAAAAGGAATGTATGTATGAGGAAACATGAGTAATTAAGCTTAAAGGAGTAAAATAAATGAAAAAATTTCAAGGGTAGAATTTGGGTCCTTACAAAAACTGTGATTAAGATTGACTGAAGAAGTCTCGAGAACAACAATAGGAGATATTAGGCCGGTGGGACTGACGACATCAAACTTAGACCTTACTTTTGATAGAAGATGTTTTGAAAAAATGTATTAGGAAATATTGGCAAGGTGAGAATAACACCTGCCAACATGAAAATTAACCGTTATATATAATGGAAAAAAGAAATTTTGATAAAAACAATATGAGATAGCAACTCAATTTTCATAAAATCTAATTTGGTAATATTTGTATGTTCAATAATCTTTTAGATATACTCTTAATATTATCAATATAAAAAACTATTTATTATTAGATTTTTCATTTAGGCATAAATTAGTTCACATTCCGCCCAACAACAATAATGTCATCGATTTCAGCCCATAAGTCCACCAAATTTTTGGGCATAAATTATTTTCCGGTCCTCCTGAAATATAGTCATTTTAGTTTTAGTCCTTGTAAAAAAATTTGGTTGATGTCTAAGGAAAATTGATTAAATATATATTTTATAGTCAGCATAAATCGTTTTCAAATTTTATCCACAATCTAAAGTAGTCGATATTTTTGTCATTGAATCTGTCTCTTAGAATTTGAAGGCAAGTTAACGTTTCTACTCACCTTGAGCCCTTGTTGTAATGGTAACAGTGACAAATGGGTGAATTTTGTGTATTTCGATTGATCTTAATAAATGAGTGGAAAGTTACCCACTCATTTAATCAATTTTAATTGATTGTGTGATATCGAACCATCTTAATGGATTTAATGAATTTCCAAAGGGTGAGGGTGGAGTGTGGGGCTGATGACATCAAACTTAGGTGTTAAGTTTGATAAAAGACGTTTCAAGAAAACTATAGGACTTGTTGGGCGGGGTGGGGTTGATAGTTCGGAACTTAGTGATTAAGATTGACTGAAGAAGTGTCGAGAACAACAATATGAGATATTAGGCGGTGGGACTAACAACATCAAACTTAGGCGTTACTATTGCTGGAAGATGTTTTGAAAAAAATAATAGGAAATATTGATGGGGTCAGATTGACATTTGGCAACATGAAATTTAAGCGTTATAATGGAAAAAGAAATTTTGATAAAAACAATATGAGATACCAACTCAATTTTCATAAAATTTGATCTGGTAATATTTGTATGTTCAATAATCTTTGAGATATACTCTTAATATTCTAAATATAAAAAACTATTTATTATTAGATTTTTCTTGTAGGCATAAATTAGTTCACTTACCGCCCAACAACAATAATATCTTCGATTTCAGCCATAAATCAACAAAATGTTTAGCCATAAATTATTTTCTGGTCCTTATGAAATATAGGCATTTTAGTTTTAGTCCTTCTAAAAGAAATTGGTTGATGTCCACGGAAAATTGTTTAAATATGTATTTTATAGTCAACATAAATCGTTTTCAAATTTTATCCACAATCATAGGTAGTCGATATTTTTGACATTGAATCTGTCTCTTAACATTTGAAGGCAAGTTAATATTTCTACTCATCTTGAGCCCTTATAGTAATGATAAGAGTGGCAAATGGATGAATTTTGTGTATTTCGATTAGGATCTTAATAAATGAATGGAAAGTTACCCACTGGTCTATATTAGATTCATTAAATCATACTTTGAATTATCCAATACAATCCATAGTTAATCTATTTTAATGGATTGTGTGATATCGAATCCTTTTAATGGATTTAATGAATATCAAATCTGTTTTTATAGATTGGATGTAATGGATGACATCCAATCTATTTTTATAAAAAAAAAACCTCATTTTCAAAAATCATCCATTTCAGAAAGAATTTATTAAAACAAGTTTTTCTTCAACAAAAAAATTGCACACTACGCCAGATACGTTGAGCAACAATGCTTTATATAAATCATCATTCGTAGTTACTGGTCCGCTCTCATGCGACAGTGATATCCCAAAAAAAAGATCATCTTCAGCATCAATATCTTCTTGATCATCTATATTATTGATGATGATTTTGTTGGTCAATAGAACAATGAATCATTTCTTATTTGTTGGGTCACTAACATAGAATACTTGTTGAGCCTGAGATGCTAGAATAAATGGTTCATCTTTATATCCTGGCCTATTAAGATCCACCTGCTTGAACCCTAATTCATCAACTCAAAAGCCATTATTGTTATCAACCCACACACAATAAAAAATCGGCACCCGAAACATTGTGTAATCCAACTCCCATATTTGTTTAATGACCCCAAAGTATGACATGTTTGCATATATTGTGTTTCTATCTTTGGCACTTGACATATGTAGAGTTCGAGCAACAACAATCACACCACTATTTTGAATTTAGCTTTGATTATCTTGTTTTTCAGTATAAAATGTGAACCCATTAATTAGGTAACCAATGTAGGATAAGACATGAATACTTGGACCATTGGCTAACCATTTCAATCTTTCGGAAACAGAATCCACATTTATATTCAACTCTTCATCAATGTGATGTTTTAGCCACTTTATGAAACACCAATTATGCTCTTTGGAAATCCAATTTTCATTCTTACTTGGGTTAGACTTCTTAAACATCTCCACGTGTCTTTCAACATATGGCTTGTAACGACCCGATTTTCGTAATCCAAAAATTCTTTTTAAAACCTTGTTCATGAAAGTGAAGTGATTACTTTTGAAAGACATTACTTGAACGTTTTGGAAAATTGAGTGAATACAAATATTAGTTCCATTTATAAATCACGAGGCGGAAGTATTCCAAACACAACTCACTTCATAAGCATGTCATTACACTTCCTTTCAATACATAATCTAAACAATTATCCGTTCTTAAGGAACACTATTAATACAAACATTAAATCATCTTCATTATACATTTAGGAGAAAGTAACCTATACATAAATTCACTTTAAAATGTTCTTCATATTACAAATATTTATCATATAACGTATCGATCACATAAAGCCCTACTCTACCATGTACTCTTTTCCACAATCGTCCGATGCGCTACAGCCACGACCTGAACTCAAATACACAACACATACAAGGAAAGACAGAGGGAGTAAGAACCAACTACGACGACCGTAGCGTGGATTTACATGGAGTAATAACATTAAAGTATTAAAACCATACACATCTAACATCAATCATGATAAACATTTACCAATCAATACCTTATGCCACATATTATTCATATACCAATTATACGACAATCCACATTCAAAAAAATATTAAACATTCGGATCTTCTTTATTCCACTTCCATATTATCCATATTCACCCTATAGTATATATATCCCATAATATATATTCTATAGCATGCATATTTACTTCATTTCAAACATACTCATTTCTCATCATTCATTTTCACCCTATAGTATATATATCCCATAATATATATTCTATAGCATGCATATTCATTCATTCCAAATCACTTTCCATTTCATTACGTAACTCCTTTGTACTCCCATCTACTACGATTAACGTTTATGTTTTCAATACCACGTCGGGTAAGTCTACACCACGAAGGTGATTCAATACCACATCGGGTAAGTCTACACCGTGAATGTGATTTCAATACCACATCGGGTAAGTCTACACCGCGAAGGTGATTTCAATACCACATCGGGTAAGTCTACACCGTGAAGGTGATTCAATACCTCATCGGGTAAGTCTACATCGTGAAGGTGATTTCAATACCACATCGGGCAAGTCTACACCGCGAAGGTGATTTCAATACCACATCGGATAAGTCTACACCGTGAAGGTGATTTCAATACCACATCGGGTAAGTCTACACCGCGAAGGTGATTTCAATACCACCTCGGGTAAGTCTACACCGCGAAGGTGATTTCAATACCACATCGGGTAAGTCTACACCGTGAAGGTGATTTCAATACCACATTGGGTAAGTCTACACCGCGAAGGTGATTTCAATACCACATATCCTTTATTACAAACATACCCATCTCCATTTTAACACATTAACAACTCATCACACATTCATTGTTACAAACATGTAAAACCCTAAATTTAAGTCTTTAAAATTATAGTATCAGTCCTGGAAGTCTCGCTTGAGCGAGAGATTCTCGCCTGAGCGAGAAAGGCTCACCTGGGAGGGTGAAATCCTGGGCTATACTGGAGGATTCTCGCCTGAGCGAGAGTTGTCTCGCATGGGCGAGAAATGGCATTTTGTGACTATGAGATTCTCGCTTGAGCGAGAGCGTCAGATTTGAAATTTTAAAAAGGCGGGATTTTCTCGCCTGAGCGAGAATGGGCTCGCTTGAGCGAGAACCCGACGGCTCCTCTTTAAAATAGAAACCCCAAACACATTTAAGGGTTAGAACTTTGAAGAGAGGAGAGAGAAGAGAGCTTTTCAAGAGCAAAGAGCCTTAAGACTCATCATAGAGCTTGAGAAGAGGTAAACCTCTTGTTCCTAACTTTTCTTCTTACTCTCTAACTTGTTTTGGGTGTGTTAGATCTCTTTTCAAAACCATGGAAACTCATCCTTTAGAGTTATGGTTCGTTTTATGTGGTTTTTCTCTTGTAAACTCTTGGTTTAGAGTTGGTATTTGATAAATGGAAAGGTTTTGTGGGTTATTCATGAAAACCCGAAAAACCCCCAAAACGAGAATATGAGTAAAAAGAGAAATGGATGAAATGTTAATTGTGGATGATGAGTTTGTGCTTTGATGTTGATGTATGAGATGAACATGTATGTTTAGATGTTTGGAAACTTGTATTTAAGTAGTTTTGGAGATCTTGAAAATATGTGAATCCCTTGTATGTTTGATGATGAAATACGAGTTGTTTATGTGTTATTTTGAATAAATGACTGACATTGTTGTTATTGGTGGAAATGAGGAAATCGCGGAGGAGACTTTTAAAGTTACTCGAAACCGATCCCCAACACTCACCAAGGTAAGGGATAAGTGACTCTAAATCATACTCGTTGATGTGAATGAGGTATGTGAAAGAGGTAAGGTGTTTATATGAATACTATTTATTCCCTACCCGAAGAGGTAGTGGTTTATTGTGGATACCCTACCCGAAGAGGTAGTGGGTTAATGTTGATATCCTACCCGAAGTGGTAGTGGATCGTTATGGTTATCCTACCCGGAGTGGTAGTGGATTATTGTGGTTATCCTACCCGGAGTGGTAGTGGATTATTGTGGCTGTCCTGCCCGATTTGGTATGAATAATAACTCGACCTGCCCGATGTGGTATGGGGTAATGACTCGACCTTCCCAATGTGGTATGGGGTAATAACTCGACCTGCCCGATGTGGTATGGGGTAATAACTCGACCTTCCCGATGTGGTATGGGGTAATAACTCGACCTGCCCGATGTGGTATGGAGGATAACTCGACCTGCCCGATGTGGTATTGGGTAATAACTCAACCTGCCCAATGTGGTATGGGGTAATAACTCGACCTGCCCGATGTGGTATGGGGTAATAACTCGACCTGCCCGATGTGGTATGGGGTAATAACTCGACCTGCCCGATGTGGTATGGGGTAATAACTCAACCTGCCCGATGTGGTATGGGATAATAACTCGACCTGCCCGATGTGGTATGAGGTAATAACTCGACCTGCTCGATGTGCTATGGAGGAAAATTCGACCTGCCCGATGTGGTATGGAAAATGAAATCGATGAATACGATTAAGTGTGAATAAGAATGATGAGAAGTGAGGATGTCACAGTGAAAGTAATATGCATGCTATCGAATATATATTATGGGATATATATTCTATAGGGTGAATATGAATGATGAGAAATGAGGATGTCACAATGAAAGTCATATGCATGCTATAGGATATATATTATGGGATATATATACTATAGGGTGAATATGAATGGAGAAGGAAGATGTTAAGAATGAAAGTAATATACATGCTATAGGGTATATATTATGGGAAATGTGTCCTATAGGGTGGATATGAATAATGAGAATTACGATGTTTCGAAAGAACGTAATATGCGTGCTATAGAATATGTATTATGGGATATATATAATATAGGACGAATATGAATAACGTGGAAGTGAAAGGAGTAAGATATGAATACTTACATTTACGTATTGGTGTTTATAAATTATATTAAAGCTTAACCGTATTTGAAATGTGGATTATCATGTGAAGTTAGTTTTTGAACTAATGACTTACTCCCTTGTTTTGTGTTTTGTTTATGATAATCCCATTGTAGGTAAATGAAGAATTTGAGGAGGAAGCTCACTTAGGAAGCTTATGTGTTTATTAATTTGATTGCCTTAATCGCTACTTGACATTGTAGTTGATTTGATAACATTTTGGGATGAATGTAAATCTGATTAGGATAATATGGAGAGTTCTAGTTATGGACGTTATAACTCTGGGAAACTCATAATGGCTTGTATGTGGTAATTTGCTAATTGAATGAATTATGTTTTTCCGCAACATAAATTTGTATGACAATATAATAGGTGTAAAGATTATTTTTAAAGGATGATTCATGAGGGTTTTAAGTAAGATGATGGATGTATGTAAGGGAGAATTAAAATAAATGAAAAATTTTCAAGGGTAGAATTTGGGTCCTTACAAAACACATCAATATATGTTTATAACAATCTACAACTCACCCACAATCATTATCACAAAACATAACCATGTCTACTTTTACCATTAAACAACACATATTACCATCTTCATTATAAAATGTTCCGATTCTTGAGGGAAATTGGAGATGACGACTCTAATGAAATACTCTAAGACCACAATGGTCTTCTCCCTCACCTTATTTTGCGTAAGCTCCATGGATCCGCGAAGAGCTCCATCTCCCTCCATCTCCTTCAACCTCCATTGTAGCTTTTTCATCTCCAAAGCTCTCCAATGTTCCATTAAGAAGCAAAAGGAAAAGGTTTTGATTTTTTTTTGAGGTTTAGTGGAGGAAAGAGTCGAAATCCATGGGGAGCTGCCATTGGGAGTGAAAGGGGAGAAAATAAAATGAAGATTAGGGTTTGTGAAACCCTCTCTTTACTTTTATAGCTGGGTCTTCTCGCTTGGGCGAGAAACCCACGATATTTTAATTTTCCAAACACGGGCTCTCTCCCTTGGGCGAGATTCTCTCGGTCAGGCGAGGATCCTCTCGCTCAAGCGAGGATCTTACAGCCTCGACATGTCCTGAATGCCACTCTTCTCGCCCAGGAGAGACAGTTCTTGCTCAGGCGAGACCTCTCTCGCTCAAGCAACGACTTTCTCGCTCGGGCGAGATTCCCAGAATTTCCAAAACTAAAACACTGGGTCTCTCGCTTGGGCGAGGCCCTCTCGCTCAAGCGAGAATCTGGCAGTATGCCCCCTTCTTCAGGATTGTTACCTCATTTCAAAGAGGGTAAATTTTGGGTCTTACATGGCTCAACCTCGTCGGCATTATGTAAAACATACAAGTGTGCTTGCTCCAAATCGTTTCTTGATATACTCAATATTTCTTTCCCAGTAATGCCTTCACCAGATGTTCCTTTTGCATACCGAGGCTTTGGAATGCCCATGAAATCACCAACTTCAAGGTATCCGATACAAAAATCAAGAGCTTCTTCAACAATATATCGCTCAACAATACAACCCTCTGGTCTTGATCAATTCTTCACATACCCTTTTAATATCTTGATATAACGTTCAAAAGGGTACATCTATCTGATGTAGGAAGGACCACATAGTTGTATCTCTCGAACAAGATTAATGCTTAGATGGACCATTATGTCAAAAAAAGAAGGTAGGAAATACATCTCAAGCTCACACAATGTCAAAATAATTTGTCTTTGCAATGTAGGTAATTTCACAGGGTCAATCACTTTGCCTCAAATTGCCTTGAAGAAAAAGCATAACTTAGTTATGGTTCCTCGCAATTTTTTAGGTAGAATAGACCTTATGCCAATAGGCAAGAAATGCTCCATGAGTAGATCACAATCATGAGACTTAAGACCTATTAACTTGAGGTCTTTCATTGATACGAGATTTCTAATGTTTGAAGAGTACCCCTCTGAAACTTTGACACCATCAATAAATTTACAAAATTCTAATTTCTCCTTCCTCGACAAAGTATAAGCTGCTGGAGGTAGAAATGTATGTTTTCCCTTCATTAATTGCCCCAATTCCTTTCTTATTCCCATACTGACCATGTCCAATCTTGCATTCAAGCCATCTTTAGACTTACCAGGGATATTGAGTGAAGTACCAAGGAGACTTTCAAATAATTTTTTTTTAGTATGCATAACATCGAGAAAATGTCTTACATATAATAAGCTCCAATACGACAATTCAAAGAAGATTGATCTTTTCTTCCACTCACCAATTGTGACCATTTTTGCAGCAAAAGGTTTACCAAAGTTATTATTCAAATCCATTTGCTTTTGAAATAATTGGTCACCCATCAACGACAAAGGAGCACGACTTTCTTCATTATTCCCATCGAATGCTTTTCTCCATCGACGATATTGATGATCTGCATGCAAAAATCTACAGTGACCATGGTAGACATTCTTCTTATAGTGTGGCAACCTCGTTGAATGAGTATTGTCTTCACATACAAGACATGCAAGATTCCCTTTTGTAGTATATCCTGAAAGATTACCATACGCAGGGAAATCACTGATTGGGCCGAACAACAAAACCCTCAAGTTGAACCTTTCTTCCCTATACACATCATATACATCTATACCGGTCTCCCACATTTGCTTCAAGTCTTCAATTAATGGAGCCAAATATATTTCTATATCATTTCCTGATTGTTTAGGTCTAGAAATTAACATAGATAACATCACATATTTGTGTTTCATGCACAGGGAAGGAGAGAAGTTGTATATCACCAACATCACTTGCCATGTATTGTGGGAGCTACTTTGAACACTATGTGAGTTAATTCCATCAATTGACGATGTAAGGCGTAGATTTTTTATTCTTGACCAAAACTACGGTAGTCATAATCAATTTTTCTCCATTGAGGAGAATCTGCAAGATGTCGAAGCTTGCCATATTTAATCCTTTAATCAGCATGCCATGTCAAATTCTTTGCATCTTTAGCATTGCTGAACATACGCTTAAATCTTGATTTGATAGGAAAATACCATAAAACCTTATTGGCAATTGAGTCTTCCTTCTTATAACATGGTGCATTACATTTAGGACAATACTTCAACGAAGCATACTCATTAAGAAATAAGATGCCGTCATTTTCACAAGCATGTATCCTATTGTAATCCATGCCAATGGAGCATAACATCTGTTTAGCTTCATAGGTTCGAGAAGGAAGCACATTATCCTTGGGCAATATTTCCTTCAGAAGTGCTAGTAGGCCTATGAAACTCTTATCAGTTCATCCATTAACATATTTCAACTTGTACAACCTTGACACACCTGACAATCTTGTGAATTTAGTACAACCATTATATAATGGTTTCTTAGCATCACTTATCTACCGCTGAAACATCTGAGGACGATCCTGAAGATCCTCTTCGACAACGTTTGCCATTTCATTGAAACGATCTCCTTCATATGCGTTAGTGTTGTTTTCTTCCATATGCATTTCATCAAGGCTTTTCTCACCATGCCTTGTCCAACATGTATAACTCTAATCGATACCGTGACAAATTAAATGAACTTTTAACTCAATCGTGTAACACCCTAAATTTTAAGCCTTTAAAATTATAGTATCAGTCCTGAGACTCTCGCTTGAGCGAGAGAGAAACTCACCTAGGAGGGTGAAATACTGGGCTATACTAGAGGATCCTCGCTTGAGCGAGATATTCTCGCCTGAGCGAGAAAGGTTCACTTGGGAGGGTGAAATCCTGGAGTATATTGGAAGATTCTCGCCTGAGCGAGAGTTGTCTCGCTTGGGCGAGAAATATCATTTTGGGGCTGTTGGCACTGAAAGATTCTTGCCTGAGCGAGAAAGGTTCACTTGGGAGGGTGAAATCCTGGAGTATACTGGAAGATTCTCGCCTGAGCGAGAGTTGTCTCGCCTGGGCGAGAAATATCATTTCGCGGCTGTTGGCAGTGAGAGATTCTCGCTTGAGCGAGAGGGTCAGATTTGAGTTTTTAAAATGGGCGGGATTTTCTCGCTTGAGCGAGAATCTCTCGCTTAAGCGAGAACCCGGCGAGACAACATTTAATGAGAAACTCCTAAACACAATCTAGGGTTATTGAAAAGAAGAAGAGTGAGAGAATAGAGCTTTTCAAGGACAAAAAGCTTGTATACTCATCTAAGAGCTTGAGAAAAGGTTAAACTCTAGATTCTAACTCTCTTCTTCTCTTTAAAACCTATTTTGGGTATGTTGGATCTCTTCTCAAAAATGAAGGAAACCATGGAAACTCATCCTTTTGAGTGATGATTCATTTTATGTCATTCTTACTTGTAAACTCTTGGTTTAGAGATAGTATCTCAAGAACGGAAAGGGTTGTGGGTTGATTCATGAAAACCCCAAAAACCCTAAAAGTGAAAATGTGGTAAAAGGGGAGAATGAGTAAAATGCTTGAGGTAGAAGATGAGTTTACCTCCAAATATTGGGATATGAGATGATTATGCATGTTTTAGATGGTTGAATACTTATGATGAATATTTTATATGATTAAATGATGCAATATAAGTTGTTTATGCAATATTTAGAATAAATGACTAACATTGTGTTATGTGGTGGGATGATGAAAGATCCTAAGGTTGGAGGCGGTGTCGGTGGAACTTGAGAAGTTGCCAAGAACCAAACCCAACACTCACCGAGGTAAGGATAAGTCTTTGATTGTGCATTTGGAATCGAAAAGGTGTATTTTCTGATTATGCAATGATTGAGTTGTAAAGTACGCATTTAGTATAAACATATATGGGTGTGTTTATATTAAAGTAGGCGTAGATTTACGAAAATGAAAGTATGTTGTACTTCTGGTTATGTGATGATTGAGTTGTGAATCACGTATTTAGTATAAACATATATGGGTGTCTTTATACTAATAGGGGCGTGGATTTACCGGAAATGTTTTATGGTGAAATTAATGAAAAGGAAATATATTTTAGCCGACCATGAATGGTTAGCGACTCTGGTTAGAGTATATAAGCAAAACTCTGGCTTGAGTATATAAGCAAAACTCTGGCTTGAGTATATAAGCAAAACTCTGGCTTGAGTATATAAGCAAAACTATGGCTTGAGTATACAAGCAAAACTCTGGCTTGAGTATACAAGCAAAACTCTGGCTTGAGTATATAAGCAAAACTCTGGCTTGAGTATATAAGCAAAACTCTGGCTTGAGTATATAAGCAAAACTCTGGATTGAGTATATAATCGCGTTTTATTTAAAATGAGAATCTGCTTTTAGCTAACCTCGAGGGGTGTAGCGACTTTGGCTCAAGTTATGTAGCAAAGTAAAATGAATTTCAAAAATGGTTTACTAACCCAATTTCTAATGTGGATTATCTTATGATGATGTTTATTTGAATTAACGACTTACTCCTTTGTATGTTTTTGTACTTGTCATCGATTATCCTATTGTAGATAAACAGGTGACATGAGGGGGACTCATTTTTGGGGAGTCTTAGGGAGCTTTAAATTTTGGATTTATTCACTGGCACTATTATGTACAAGAGTGCATAGTTGATATTTTGAAATATGATGTAACTAACGATATAGATAAAATTGTAAACTTGAGACAGTAACTCTGGATATGTGTCGCTATGGGTATTTTGGAAACCCATAGTTAGTTATATGCGGTGGTTACAAAGTTTAATTAATGCGAATTATGTTTTTCTGTCGAACGAACTTGTATGTTAATAATGTGATAGATTGCGAAGCGGGAAATAAGAATAGAAGTAAAGACATTTAATTGGTAGTGTGAGATAGGAGAGATTGCATGTAATTGAACTAATTTGCGAAAAAAATTCAATGGTAGAATTTCGGTCCTTACAAATCGCAGTAATTCGGTTGGAGTAACAACATTTCAATTAAGGACATACAATTTGATTAGAGTTTTCAGCATTCTCATATGCAAACTTAACAAATGATTTCATTCCATCCTCATACTCCTTTGTCAATCGATTGAAACTCATCCATTTTCGATTAATTCTTTCATCCATTTTCTAGATAGAATTTTTTATAAAATATTGAGTTAATAATTGAAATTTATTCGGGATCATAAATCCCTAAATGATTAAGTCGCCGCTAACTTTACAAGCTAAATGAGGAACCCTAACTAAATACAATCTAAATGAATTCGGGCATATAATAACTCATGTTATAAAAATGAAATCTAATTCAATATAAGCATGTATTTACTTGATGCTGAATTGAAAACTCACTTTCAATTCGGTGCAGAATTAGTGAACTTTCGGTGTTGAATGAGAGAAAGAAATTTTGATGTTGAATGCGTGAATGATTTTGGGTTGAATGAATTTGAGGTTCAATGCTTGAATGATTTTCGATGTTGAATGTGTGAATGATTTTGATGGTGAATGATCGAATGGGTGGATGATTTTGAGGTTTTTCAGTTTCGCTAGCTACTGCTGAGAAAAATAGTTAGTGTAAAAGAGGTTTTCGAATGTGAGATAATTTTAAATTTTATTTTGATAAGCCTTCAACAACGAAATCTTTAATTTGCGCTGTGACAGATATAAATTCCACAACGAGAGTAAAACACTTCACCGTTGAAGATATCAGGAGCTTCAATTGTTGTTACTTGTTAGGATCTTCTCTTCCACAGCGAAAGTATATAACTACGCTGTGGAAGCACTACGCCAAATACGTTGAGCGACATCACATTTTTTGGCTATAGGACAACGCTTTCCGCCGCTGTCTTGACCGAAGTCGTAGACGGTAGTCATTAACTGCGCTTTATAAAAACGTTGTTGAATACCACATGTTACAATAGCGAATACTGAACATGCGCTATTAAGGAGCATACAAATATAACAGCGCAACTCATACGTAGCACTACATTAAATAATATCGTACAATATACGTTGCGCTGTTGTAAATTTTGTATAACACAACACAATGTCGTGGCACTGTTGTAGGTTAAATACTGCACTGTATTATAATTTACGTATGACATCACACTGTATAAGTAGCGCTATCGTAAAGTTTGTATACCACAACACCACTAAGATACAGCTTTGTCTTATGTTTTACGTATGACAGCAGTTTAGGTAGCGCTGTCTAATTGTTTACGTATGACAGCACAACGTAAATATTGCGTTGTCTTATAATTTATGTATGACAACACGTAGTATAAGTCGCACTGTCTTATTCTTTACGTATGACAACACATAGTATATGTCGCGCAGTCTTATTGTTTACGTATGACAGCATAACATAAATATTGCGTTGTCTTATGTTGTAAGTATGACATCACACAGAATAAGTCGCTCTGTCTTTAACACCCTTAATTTCACTCCTTAAAATTATAGCATCAGTCCTGGAATTCTCGCTTGAGCGAGGGATTCTCGCATGGGCGAGAAAGGCTCACTTGGGAGGGTGAAATCCTGGGCTATACTGATGGATTCTCGCCTGAGCGAGAATTAGCTCGCTTGAGCGAGAATTAGCTCGCTTGAGCGAGAGTGGTCTCACCTGGGCGAGAGTTGGCTCGCCTGGGCGAGAAAAGTGACATTTTGGACCTATCGAGGCAGTAAGATTTTCGCCTGAGCGAGAGTATCCTCGCTTGAGCGAGAGATGCCTCGCTTGGGCGAGAGTTCCCTCGCCTGGGCGAGAGGGTCAGATCTGAGTTTTTAAAATGGGTGGGATTTTCTCGCTTGAGCGAGAATAGGCTCGCTTGAGCGAGAACCCAACGAGTGCATTAAATGAGAAAAACTCCAAACACAGTTTAGGGTTAAGTTTTGAAGAGAGGTGAGAGAAGAGAGCATTTCCAAGGTCCATGAGCTTTGATTCTCGTCCAAGAGCTTGAGAAGAGGTAAAACTCTTGATTCTAACTCTCTTCTTCTCTTTGAAACCCATTTTTGGTTTGTTGGATCTCTTCTAAAAATATGAGAAACCATGGAAAATCACCCTTTTGAGTCATGGTTCGTTTTATGTTGTTTTTCTCTCCTAAACTCTTGGTTTAGAGTTAGTATTTCGAGAATGGAAAGAGTTTGTGGGTTGATTCATGAAAACCTCAAAAACCTTAAGTGAAATGTGGTTAAGGTGGAAAATGGGTAAAATGATAGAGGTAGAAGATGAGGTTACATTCTAATGTTGAAATATGAGATGAATATGTATGTTTAAGATGGTTGTAAGCTCATGATGAAAGTAGTTTAGAAACATTGAAAATATGATGAATATCTTGTATGGTTAAATAATGCAATATAAGTTGTTTATGTGATATTTGGAATAAATGACTAACATTGTGTTATATGGTGTGAATGAGGAAAGATCCTAAAGTTGGAGGCGGTATCGGTGGGACTTGCGAAGTTGTTTATAAGTTGTTTATGTGATATTTGGAATAAATGACCAACTCTCGCTCAGGCGAGCCAACTCTCGCTCAGGCGAGCCAACTCTCGCTCAGGCGAGCCAACTCTCGCTCAAGCGAGACAATTCTCGCTCAGACGAGAATCCTTCAGTATAGCCCAGTATTCCACTCACCCAGGTGAGCCACTCTCGCCCAGGCGACCCCTTTCTCGCTCAAGTGAGATTTCCAGAACTAATACTATAATTTAATAACTTTAAATTTAAGGTGTCACAATCCTCCCCCTCTTATAAGAATTTTCGTCCCCGAAAATTAAACATACCTCGATTCAAACAAATGAGGGTAATCCTCCCTTATATCATGCTCCACATCTCAAGTAGCATCTCCTTCATCTACTTGGCTCCATAATACCTTCACCAAGGAAATCTCTTTGCCCCTCAATCTTTTGATACTGGTATCCATGATTCTCACGGGCAACGTCGTAAAAGTTAAGTTATCCTTCAACTCTATCTGATCAGATTCGACCACATGAGATGGATCCCCAACATATTTCCTCAATTGAGACACATGAAACACATTATTAAGATTCGACAACAATGGAGGTAAAGCAATCCGATATGCTACCGGCCCAATTCTTTTCAATATCTGATATGGCCCAATGAATCTCGGAGTAAGTTTACGGGATTTCAACACTCTACCTATCCCAGTAGTTGAAACTACTCTCATAAACACATGATCTCCCTCCTTAAACTCAAGAGGTTTTCGTCTCTTATCGTAATAGCTTTTCTGTCGACTCTGTGCTATTCTCATATTCTCCCGGATTTTCTTAATCTTTTCTGTCGTTTCTCGGACCAACTCGGGTCCCAATACTAAGTGCTCCCCAGTTTCAAACCAACTCACTGGAGTCCTACATTTTCCCACATACAAGGCTTCATAAGGGGCCATCTCGATGATAGTGTGGAAACTATTGTTGTAGGTGAACTCAATCAACGGAAACATACTATCCCAACTCCCAGGCTGTTCCAAAACACAAGCCCTCAAAAGATCCTCCAATGGCTGTATGGTTCTTTCTGATTGACCATCCGTTTGGGGATGATAAGCTGAACTTAGTTTCAACTTAGCTCCCAAAGCGAACTGCAAACTGATCTAGAAGTTCGAAGTGAAACGAGGATCCCTATCCGACACAATGCTCGACGGTATCCCATGCAACAGAACAATCTCCTTGATATACAACTCAGCTAAACGTTCTAGGGAATACTTCATGTTCATCGGCAAGAAATGAGCAGTCTTAGTCAAACGATCAACTATTACCCAGATGGAATCATACCCTTTCTGAGTCTATGGAAAACCCGACACAAAGTCCATCGAAATGCTATCCCACTTCCACACAGGAATCCCTAGTGACTGTAACTCTCCTGTTGGCCGCATCTTGGCTTTCTGACAGACGAGACAACTCGAGACATACAAAGCCACATCCTTTTTCAACCCAGACCACCAAAACAACTTTTTCTGATCTTGGTACATCTTTGTAGTTCCCGGGTGAAAACTCATTTTACTCTTGTGTGACTCCTCCAGAATACTCTTTCGCAATTCCGCATCATGAGGCACAAACACCCTTCCCTTATATCGCAACAATCCACTAGAATACGACTCAAAATCAGTCTCCTTCCCACTAGCCATCAAATCGCGTTTCACTTTCAACTCACGATTCTCAACTTGCATTGTTCGGATCCTGTCAAACAATTCATTGGCGACTTTAAGCATAGCCAAAATCATGGTATGGGGTCTCACTTGAATTGCCAAGTTCAAATCCCTGAACTCCTCAATTAGTTTCTCTTCATGAACCATCAAAGCCGACATATGTAAGGACTTCCGACTTAAAGCATCGGCCACCACATTGGCCTTTCCCGGATGGTACTGCAATCCAAAATCATAGTCCTTAAGGAACTCCATCCACCTTCTCTGTCTCATGTTCAATTCCTTTTGATCAAACATATACTTCAAACTCTTGTGGTCATTGTACACCTCAAATCTTACACCATAAAGATGGTGCCTCCATATTTTCAAGGCAACTCAAACCTTGCTTAGAAGCATCACAATACACACTTAAATCATTATCAGTACAAGGAAGAACCAACATTGGTGCCGTAGTCAACCTCCGCTTCAACTCTTGAAAACTTTCTTCACAACGGATTGTCCACACATACGGCTCTCCTTTTTTGGTAAGCTTAGTTAGAGGTAATGCCAACTTGGAAAATCCCTATATGAACTTTCTGTTGTAACCAGCCAAACCCAGAATACTCCTGATCTCAGTAACTAACTTGGGCACCGCCCATTCCATCACTGCCTCGACCTTAGAAGGGTCAACGGCCACTCCTTCCTAGGATATCACATGTCAAAGGAAGTTCACTGATTCCAACCAGAAATCACATTTTTTACAACTTCGCATACAACCGATTCTTACTCAGAAGATCTGGAACAATTCTTAGGTGCTCCACATGTTTCTCTCGGTTCTTGGAGTAAACCATAATGTCATCAATAACTACCACTACGAATGAATCCAAATACAGATGAAAAATCCGATTCATGTAGTCGGTAAATATTGTTGGGGCATTCGTTACACCAAAGGGCAACACCAAATACTCAAAATGCCCAAACCTCGTCCTAAAAGAAGTCTTAGGAATATCCTCCGACTTAACTCGAAGTTGATGATAACCTGACCGTTGGTCAATCTTTGAGAATGTAAGGACCCAAATTCTACACTTGAAATTTTTTCCTTATTTTTAATCCGTTCCCACATGCATTCGATTTTATAACATACAATTTTAATTCCCCAAAGACTTAACTTTGGTCACCCCATAATAATCCCGCTATTGATTTAACATGCTATATTACCACACATATGCAAAATGCAGAAAAACATAATTCATATCACTATCTCCCGATAACTATCGCATACAACTAGCTATGGGTTTCCAAAATACCCATAGCTACAAATATCCGAAGTTACACACATCCAGAATTACATATTATCCAAGTAGCATTAAATTAGTCAGTACAAAATAGAAAAATAAGAGAATCCAGTTATAAGCTCCTAAAGCATCAACCAAGCATCCTCAACTATCATGTTTACCTGCAATGGGATTATCAACGGCAATACACACAACATACAGAGGAGTAAGTCATTAATTTAATAAATACCATTATAAGATAATCCATATATTAAAAGGGTTAGTAAACCGTTTTTAAATTCATTTTCGCTACATCACTTGAGCCAAAGTTTACTACATCGCTTGAGCCAAAGCTTGCTACATAACTTGAGCCAAAGTTTCGCTACATAACTTGAGCCAAAGTATCACTACATAACTTGAGCCAAAGTATCGCTACATAACTTGAGCCAAAGTAATGCTACATCACCTTAGCCAAAGTATCGCTACATAATTTGAGCCAAAGTATCGCTACATAACTTGAGCCAAAGTTTCGCTACATCACTTGAGCCAAAGATTGCTTCATAACTTGAGCCAAAGTCGCTAACCAATCATGGTCGGCTAAAAATATGTTTTCTTTCCAATTGATACACCATCAATTCATAAACAGGAATTCCACGCATTTTCTCAATACAATATGCTAATTAAAAACTTATCCTTACCTTGGTGAGTGTTGGGTTTGGTCCTTGGTTACTTTGCAAGTTCCACCGACACCGCCTCCAACTTTAGGATCTTTCCTCATTCCCACCACATAACAACAATGTTAGTCATTTATTCAAAAAAACAAATAAACAACTCATATTTCCTCTTTAACCATACCATAGATTCACACATTTTCAATGTTTTCCAGACTACCTTCATTAAGAGTTTCCAAACATCTAAATCATACATATTCATCTTATATTCAACATTAGAGCATATACTCATCTTCTATATCTAACATTTCACCCATTTCCCTCTTTACTCATATTCTCATTTTGGGGGTTTTGGGGTTTTCATGAATCAACCCACAAACCCTTTCCATTCTTTAAATACCAACTCTAAACCAAGAGTTTACAAGAGAGAAACTAAATAAAACGAACCACAACTCAAAAGGATGAGTTTCCATGGTTTCTCACGTTTTGAGAAGAGATCCCATACACTCAAAAACGAGTTTGCAAGGGAGAAAGAGAGTTAGAATCAAGAGATTTACCTCTTTTCAAGCTTCTAGATCATTCCCATGAGTTCTTTTCTAATCCTAAAAGTGTTTGAGGGTTTCTATTTTAAAGTAAACTCGTCGAGTTCTCGCTCAAGCGAGCCCATTCTCGCTCAAGCGAGAAAATCCCGCCTTTCTAAAATTTCAGATCTGACGCTCTCGCTCAAGCGAGAGTTCTCTCGCTCAAGCGAGAGTTCTCTCGCTCAAGCGAGAATCTCACAGCCTCTACAGCTTCAGAGTGCCATTTCTCGCCCAGGTGAGACAACTCTCGCTCAGGCGAGAAAACCCTCGCTCAATCGAGGATCCTCTCGCATCAAGCGAGAATCCTTCAGTATAGTCCAGTATTTCACTGACCCAGGTGAGCCACTCTCGCCCAGGCGACACCTTTCTCGCTCAAGCGAGATTCCCAAGACTGATACTATAATTTAATGACTTTAAAATTAGCGTGTCACAGAAAACACCACCGCTCCCCTCAATTGATCCATAAAGTCATAAATTCTAGGCAACAAATACTTGTTCTTGATAGTGACCTTGTTCAACTGCCTGTAGTCGGTGCACAACTTCATACTCTCATCTTTCTTCTTGACCAACAAGACCGGTGCACCCCACGGCGAAACACTAGGGCGAATAAACTTCTTCTCCAACAAGTCTTTACCCTGCTTTTTCAATTTAGCCAACTCTAACGGTGTCATTCTATAAGGAGCTATAGAGATGGGTCCCGTCCTAAGTACCAAGTCAATAGAGAATTCAACCTCTCTGACTGGAGGCAATTCTGGAATATCACTAGCAAATACCTCAGGAAACTCACGAACTGTCAGAATATCCTCAACTCTGGGTTTCTCAATACCCTCTAGGGATGCCAACAAAATAAACATGGCCCCTCATCAGAAATCTCACCCAGATCTCTAAACACAACGGTCTTATCAGCACAATTAAGCATCACATGATTTGCTGATAACCAGTCCATCCCCAAAATTAGATCTAACTAGGACAGTGGTAAGCAGATTAAATCCACGGTAAATGTCCTACCGTTTACCACTACCAGACATCGAGACATAACCGTCGACACCACCACAAGCACACTAGTTGGGGTGGATACGACCAAGTCGTAAGGCAACGACTCCGTGTGCAATTTCAGGCGATTCACACATTCAATAAATACAAAGGAGTGTGTCGCTTCCGAATCAAACAACACTAAAAGAGGAATACCTGCCACCATGCAATTACATTGGATCAGGCCATCCACATCTGATGCCTCTGCACCACTCATGGTAAACACTCTGCCGGTGGATCGAGTTCGTTCAGACCTCACAACATTCACACTCTGCCGTAACTTAGGACAATACCTCCTGATATGCCCAGCCTCCTTGCAGTGGAAGCAGCTAAGTGTCATTCTGGGGCACAAATCACCGACATGAGTTTTGCCGCTCTAGTTGAAAAAGGACGGAGACTGAGAATGTGATCCTCCTGCCCTCGCATGAGGCCTTGGCCCATGCGAACTACTTCCCCGATTTACAGTAGGTGGGAGTACGGTTTCCGTTCCTCTTGAAAGACCTTACTCTTCCCCTTTCCATGCCCATAACTCCTTCATACATCCTTCACTTGTTTACTAATGTAGCAAAATCTGCAATCTCTTGATGCCCAAACATCCTTTTCAACTTGGGCTTCAAACCCGATTCAAACTTAGAACATTTGGACCATCCGTCCATCTCCAATTCAACGTATGGACAACTCTCGCTCAGGCGAGAATCTCACAGTATACTCCAGGATTTCACCCTCCCAGGTGAGCCTCTCTCGCCCAGGCGAGAATCTCTCGCTCAAGGGAGAATCCTTCAGTATCTCAGGACTGATACTATAATTTTAAAGACTTAAAATTTGGGGTGTTACAATCCTCCCCCTCTTAATCCTCCACCTCAGGACTGATACTTAACCCTCGATATTCTGCTGGCCCGGGTGGAACTAGTGGATGCGAACTCGAACTTGACGTCGGGTTCTGGTACAGATTGTGCAAGTTCTCATTGAATTGTTGCAATGCCGCCACCATTTGTGCCAACAAATCGTTCGGGACATTCTGACTCGTCCCTCTTCCTCTACCTCTTCCTCTTCCAGCCATGGGTACTTGTACTCACTCACTGGTCAGAAATAAATTTTTGCGTAATAACCATGCACATAACCACTTAACAATTAGCACAATTCAAACAACCTCACACATAAGAATTTCAAAGAAGCATGTAAGGCCATATCCTAGGTTGCAGGATTAACTATGCTCTGATACCATATTGTAACGACCCAAATTCTACCCTTGAAAATGTTTCATTATTTAATTCAAATTCCATGCATTTAACGATAAATCATAAATTCTAAAGGTATACGCTTATTTAAAAGATCCCACTTCTTCCTCACACCCGTTTTGTAAACCAAAAGTAACATTCGACATCCAATAGCAGAAAATCATAATTCATATTTATATCATCTAGTAACTGCCGCATACAATTAGCTACGAGTTTCCAAAACACCCATAGCTACGTATATCCCGAGTTACTAGTTCCTATGATTAATACCATGTACGAAATCAGGTATATAATTACAAAATAATTAATATCAAGTACAACCCATAAGGATACAAAAGAATTGCTAAGAGACATCAAAATAAAGTCTCTAATGCTCCTAAATCAAAAACACCCATGCTCCTTCCACCTACCTGCAATGGGATTAACATTGACAATATACCAAGAAAACACAAAGGAATAAGTCGTTAACTCATTAATCATCAATGTAAGTTAATCCACATTTAATAAAATTAAATAAACGGTTTAAAAGTCGAGTTTTCTGAAAAGCCAATATCAACGTTCATACTTTTGAAAAAAACCATGCTACATAACTTGAGCCAAAGTTTGCTACATTGCTTGAGCCAAAGCTTGCTACATTACTTGAGCCATAGTTTGCTACATCGCTTGAGCCAAAGCTTGCTACATTACTTGAGCCAAAGTTTGCTACATTACTTGAGCCAAAGTTGCTAACCAAATCATGGTCGGCCCAAAACGAGTTTTATTTCCATTGGCACTCCACCAATACACTTTTACGAGTTTTATTTTCATTGGCACCCCACCAATACAAAAACAGTAAATGCACCCGATCATTACAAACATATACCTATATGCTTATAACTACAAGGTGATTTACAAATCATTTTATCGTTCCGAGTTTTATTTCCATTGGCACTCCACCAATACATATACGGTAAATCCACTCCTAGTTGTTACAAACATACCCATATATGTTTATAACAACCAAGTGATTTACGCTTCACTGCATTATTCTGAGTGTTATTTCCATTGGTACTCTACCAATATATAAACCGTAAATCAACTCCTCGTTATTACAAACATACCCATATATGTTATTTCCATTGAGAATCTCTCGCTCAAGCGAGACTTCCTGGACTGATACTATAATTTTAAAGACTCAAAATTTAGGGTGTTACATGCTACCCTTAATTGCATAAAAACATAATTCATATTACTATCTCACGGTAACTACCGCATACAACTAGCTATGGGTTTCCAAAATACCCATAGCTACAAATATCCAGAGCTACAATTATCCAGAATTACAATTATCCAAAATAGCATTTAGTCGGTCATAATACAAAAATGGCAAAAACAAAGGAATCCAGGTTTTAAGCTCCAAAGGCATCAAACCATGCATCCTCAACAAACCTGTTTACCTGCAATGGGATTATCAACGACAAATACGCAACATACAAAGGAGTAAGTCATTAATTCAATAAATATCATTATAAGATAATCCACATTTTCAACGGGGTTAGTAAACCATTTTAAAAATTCATTTTCGCTACATCGCTTGAGCCAAAGCTTGCTACATAACTTGAGACAAAGTTTCGCTACATAACTGGAGCCAAAGTATCGCTACATAACTTGAGACAAAGTATCGCTACATAACTTGAGCCAAAGTTTCGCTACATAAATTGAGCCAAAGTTTCGCTACATTTCTTGAGCCAAAGCTTGCTACATAACTTGAGCCAAAGTTTGCTACATTGCTTGAGCCAAAGCTTGCTACATGACTTGAGCCAAAGTTTGCTACGTAACTTGAGCCAAAGTTGCTAACGAATCATGGTCGGCTAAAAATATGTTTTCTTTTCATTGATACACCATCAATTCATAAACATCAATTCCACGCATTTTCTCAATACGACAGGCTAATTAAAGACTTATCCTTACCTTGGTGAGTGTTGGGTTTGGTCCTTAGTAACTTTTCAAGTTCCACCGACACCGCCTCCAACTTTAGGATCTTTCCTCATTCCCACCACATAACAACAATGTTAGTCATTTATTCAAAATAACACATAAACAACTCATATTTCATCTTTAACCATACAAGAGATTGACACCTTTTCAATGTTTTCCAAACTACCTTCATTAAGAGTTTCCAAACATCTAAAACATACATATTCATCTTATATTCAACATTAGAGCATATACTCATCTTCTACATCTAACATTTCACCCATTTCCCTCTTTTCTCATATTCTCCTTTTGGGGTTTTTGGGGTTTTCATGAATCAACCCACAAACCTTTTCCATTCTTTAAATACCAACTCTAAACCAAGAGTTTACAAGAGAAAAACTACATAAAACGGACCACAACTCCAAATAGAGAGTTTCCATGGTTTCTCACCTTTCAGAAGAGATCCAACATACCCAAAACAAGTTTCAAAGGGAGAAGGAGAGTTAGAATAAAGAGATTTACCTCTTCTCAAGCTTCTAGATGATTCTCAAGACTCTTTGCTCTTGAAAATGCACTTTTCTCTCACTTCTCTCCAAGTTTTTTAACCCTAAAATGTGTTTGGGGTTTCTTATTTAATGTAACAGCATCGGGTTCTCGCTCAAGCGAGCCCATTCTCGCTCAAGCGAGCCATTTCTCGCTCAAGTGAGAAAATCCCGCCCATTTTAAAAACTCAGATATGATCCTCTCGCTCAAGCGAGGATACTCTCGCTCAAGCGAGGATCTTACAGCCTCTACAACTTCAGAGTGCCACTTCTCGCCCAGACGAGACAACTCTCGCTCAGGCGACCAACTCTCGCTCAAGCGAGACAATTCTCGCTCAAGCGAGAATCCTTCATTATTGCCCAGTATTCCACACACCCAGGTGAGCTACTCTCGCCCAGGAGACCCATTTCTCGCTCAAGCGAGATTTCCAGAACTAATACTATAATTTAATAACTTTAAATTTAGGGTGTCACAACTCCTTTAGTGTTCAATGAAGTGTTTAGCATCAATATAATGAAGAAATGGGAAATAATACTTTATAAAGTATAAAGGAAAAAGACATGATGTTTCTACTATCAAATAAAACTACTCAAAAACAACATCCATTAAACTAGAAATAAAGTGTGAAAGGTAAACATGCATGTTGTCAAGCTTGGAGGAAAGGTAGTTGGGGATTGTGATTTTTGATATAAGGTTATGTGCTCATTAATTTCCTCAGATTTATTATTCTGCAGATTTTAGCCAAAATGATGTTTTTGTTAGTATATATTGTTTATTTGGTTAATTTTAATATATGTTATATAAGCACTAGCATGTTGTTATATAGTATTTTGTTATATAGTATTTTGAGGCTAAGATTTTCCACATATTAAAAAATGTTTAGTGAGAATTAGATCTTTTCTTTGTAAAAATGTATTGAGCGAAGACAACAAACCTAAATGATATTTTTGGAAATATGGAATTTAATGATAGTCTAGAAATTTTCACGGACTTGAAAGTGTTGTGAGATTTGAGGCTTTTCTAGTTGGTAGTGGATCAGTAAATTAGCATCTTCAGCTCACCCATTATATTTGAGATTATAAAATTACTTGGGGGTTAACACAACTAACTTATGTGATATTTGTTGAAATAAATTTAGACATCTTGACTTAGTGTGCATGCATAATTGCATTTGTGTAGTTGGTGTTGAAAAAATATAAAGATTCAATGATTGAAATATCATTATGGATTTGGATAACGATAACAACAACAATGATTTGATAGGAAACCTTGAGTAATTCTTAGTAGGGATAGTCGAATGAGGGTCTTAATTTATTACACGTATTTCGAGAATAGTTTCCCTTGCGAATTAAATGGTCATTTATATGATTTTTAATATTGCAATTCCAAACATCAAAACAAAAGGCATTAATAGATTAATCAGATGAAAAATCTGTACACATTAGAACAATCTTTATATATATATATATATATATATATATATATATATATATATATATATATATATATATATATATATATATATATATATCATGCCAATGCAAACATTAATGCTTGATATTTCAGCAACTATATATAGATTACCAACATTTTGAAGGAAAGTAACGTTTCTACACAGTTTCATAACACAAGTTTATTTCCTCCAAAAGTTGGTTTGCTTCTCAATTTGCTATAACTATGTTAAACCAGATATAATCATTTTTAGTAAATATCATTATTTGTTGTTAATTGGACAATGTAATTTTTAACAACCATCTTCTTAAATTGATACTCTGTTCCATACCCATATATTTCTTTTCCCTTTTTTAAGGCCCCAATTTCTGTCATTGATGAGATTGATAAAATTTAAAGAAGATTTTTGTGGGATTGATGGGAGGGGAGAAAAAGTATTTATTGAGTGAGTTGAAAAAATGTGTATAGTTCTAAAGAGAATGGTCGTCTTGGGACAAAAAATCTCTTTTTGTTCAATCTAGCTCTTTTTTGTAAATGGTAAGGGACGATGTTCAAAGAGAGAGATTCCCTTTGGGTTTAAGAGAGAATGCTGATGAGTGTTTTAGGAGGAGTTCGTCTTGGTGGAAGGATCTATTTAACTTAGTAACCAAGAATGGGTGCTTGGTTGATGGCTTTCCTAGATGTTTAGGCTATGGAAGAGATGTAAGATTTTGGACAGATTTATGGGTGAGGGTTAATTGTGGGCTTGCTTAAAAACTTATTTCCTAGATTGTTTCAAGCAACTCTTGATAAAGATGCCTCAATTAGTGATTTGGGATAATGGAACAACGAAGTATGGTCTTGGAAGCTTATATGCATGCGAAGATTATTCCTTTGGGAGCAAGAGGAGAATGAGGAACTCATAAAACTACTTGGGAATTCGAAACAAGATCAAAATGCCACAGATGGATGAAGTTGTGTAACACCCTATTTTTCTAACTAAGAAATTAAAACTTTATTCTAGAAAATATAGGGAATGTATATTAAAAGATAAACTTAACATGTTAGAAAATAAGAGTAAGTTCAAAACCTTTCGTCTCTAAAGTTCAAAATGCCAAAATATTTTATATTATCTAAATCTAAAAAACGAGGCATTACCATCAACCTAAAAACCCACACATAATCTATATAATTATCGTTCTGAATTATATAACATTATAAAACTATTAATCTAATCTTATCAACATAAATATAAAAGACATCATATGTGAAAAAAGAATCATTCTTAAATATTTTTCATAAAACATTACTTATACAAAATCAGTTCAAAAAGACCAAGGGTATTCCTAAATCAGAGCCAATAATCTCAACATAGACAAGATACTTAACTAATACACAAACCAAGTTCTTCTAGTCTACACTTCCATCAATGGATATCCAAAGTGCAACACCAACAAACTTGAGTATACAGGTAGTATAGACAAAACAAAAGGACAAAGAAGAGAGTAAGAACCAACTACAGCGACCACAATGTGGAATTACATAGAAAAATAACATTAAAGTCAGACACCCTATAACACAAATAAAATCAAATAATGTAAAATATATGCAAATGATGGATGAAGTTAGTGTCTTATACAAAAGGATATTTACATCCCCAATTGATATATCTTTCATGCTATTCTTATGCAATTCAATCAACCAATCTCCACCAAATTATAATACACGGAGGCCAAGTTCATTGTGGAAAAGCAACCAGGAGTACATATATCCTTCACAATGGCAATCAACAATATCAATTGTTGTCAACTACCTAAAAACAATAAGTATATTTGCTAGTTTTTGTTGTTTTGCATAGCAATGATGTTCACATGCATTTCTTCAAAGAAGCAATTTTTTGAAGAGGAAATGGAAGAATGCCATGAAAATGGATCTTCAAGATCATCATCATCCAAATGTCTCACACCCATGTTCTTAATCCCACCCTTATTTCAAACTTACTTAGCTTTTTCAATTTTTCTTTTCCATTATGATGAATATAAATATAAACAAAACCAACCTTATATACTTCTCTATTTTTTTTTGCATGTATTTTGTATTTTTTTTTCTTTTTCTTCCCCACTTTATAGTTTTAATTATACTTGTTATTGGTCAAAAACCGATGTAACTAAAGGCATTTGGAGTTTGACAATTATGTTTTTATAATACAAACACCATTAAAAGTTTAAGAGTTTGATATATATGCATTAAAAGTTTAAAAGTTTAAACTCTTAAAGTTTTAGTGAATTATAAACATAATTAACAAACCACACATGCCTATAGTTTACATATATTTTATATCTACTTAGGTTATCACCAATAACAAGTGTAATTTAAACTACCTAGTCTGGGAGAAAAACAAGATATAAAACACATGCAAAATGAAACTTATGATAATGGTTTGGTTTGTATTCATCATAATGGAAAAGAGAATTTGCAAAAGCTAAGCAAGTTGGTGAAATTAAGAACCTGTGTTGTGAGACTTTTAGAAGATAATGATATTGAAGATCCATTGTCATGGCCTTCCTCCATTTCATCTTCAAAAAATTGTTTCTTTGATGAAATGCAGGTGAATATCATTGCTCTGCAAAATAACAAATACTAGCAAATATACTTAGTATATGGTTAAATCAATGAGATCAGGAAATGTTAACATATTGAAAAATGAGGGTTTGGAATGAAAGAAAATAACCACATGAAAGTTTCTTTCATTATCAATGGGAAATAAAAGAAAATTCTTTCTTTTTACTTTTCAATAAAAATATTCTATATATTTGGAAGTGTTGCGACAAAAGCATACACTATTTGGATTCTCAAACCTTCTGTTTGGATTGCTTTATCAATAATCAATTTAAATATTTAAAAATAACAAATATTTTTAGAGAAATATTTGTAGAGTACCTTTATATTTTGTAGTTATGTTGAAATTGGATAGTGTTAAAAAAGTTAAAATTTGATGGAGTTCTTCTTTTGCAAGATTTGTGAATATCATCACTAATCAAACATACCTGAAGCAAATGTAGAATCTTGCCTTCTAAAATATGCCACAAGGGTGATTGGGAAAGTCTCATGCTCGGAATAATTGATTATTTGTTCTTAAGGTTACGAGTTCGAGTTGCTACAGCCGACAAACTCCCCTTTGTGGGGAATAAAATATTGCAGTGATATTTAAGCTGTTGGATAACACGCTTACTATATTCATAGACATGTGGTCGCATGTCAGGATCGAGGTATTACACCATCACCTCCAAGAAAGTAACCCCTTCTAATATGAAGGGAAAGTAACCCTCTTTCTATCTACTTATTTGAAAGACTATAATGAAATAGAGAAGTATATCACTTACAAAAACAATTCACTTAAAATATAACATTACATGATTTTTTATCAAAAACACTAACAAAAGATAAATCTAAACATAACATATAAGCAATCAAAATATTATCATATACAAATACTATAAATTGTTTCAGTAGTAATAAGATTTATTTCCAGATCAGAATTAAAAAATGCAAAGAGATACAATTAAAAACTATGAACAATTCAAAGGTTCAAATTCAGATTTCAAAATGCATAGATTTGAAAAATATTTAAAATGTTACACATAAAACAATAAGAGGTGAGATAAATTTCAGAGGAAACAAACAATAAAGGATAGATGAAGGTGATAACATTTGAGGTTGTATTTATAAGCAAAGCTTGTGGTGAGGTGAGTGGGGTTAAGGACACCAAAACTTAAGTATTAAGATTGTCAAAAGAAGTTTGAAAAAAATCATAGGAGTTATCGGATGGGGTGGGGTTGACAGCTTGAAACTTATGAATTAAGATTGGTGAAAGAAGTTTCGAGAAAAACCATGGGAGATATCACGTGGAGAGGAGTAATTTGCAAGGCGGTAATATTGGTGAGAGAATTTTTTAGAAAAATAATAGGAAATATCTAGTGGGGTGGTGCTAATAACACAAAAACTTAAGTTTTAAGATTGACAAAAGAAGTTTCAAAAAAATCATAGGAGTTATCAGATATGGTGGAATTAACACCTTCAAACTTAGGGGTTAAGATTGATGAAAGAAGTTTCGAGAAAAACCATAGGAGATTTGTAAGGACCCAAATTCTACCCTTGAAATTTTTTCCTTATTTTAATCAAGTTTCAATCATTTTTCCTATAAATCACCTTTTCCAATTACATATCTTTATTCTAAAATCACAATCTCCTCTTTACACTCACACCATAACCCAATAATGACATACCCATTGGTTTGACAGAAAAACATAATTCATAGTAATGCAGCTCAGTAACTACTACATACAACTAGCTATGGGTTTTCAAAACACCCATAGCTACAAATATCCAGAGTTACCATCATGTACAAAAATCATACTCATAGTTACAAATATTCAATTTCAAAATACAATCAATAGATTATAAAAAGAATAGGCAATAAGACTTCAAAAAGGCAAAAGCCTCTATGCTCCTAACCAAACCATCTTTACATCTTCCACCGACCTGCAATGGGATTAACATTGACCATACACAGAAAACACAAAAGAATAAGTCGTTAACTCAATAAAAGTCAATATCCGTTAACCCACATTTTAATAAAGTTAAGTGAACAATTTAAAATCAAATGTACTTAAACCCATTTTCATCATTTATAATTTTGAAAACCATGCTACATAACTTGAGCCAAAATTTGCTACATCGCTTGAGGAAAAGCCGCTACACCACTTAAGGTTAGCTAAAACATATTTCCCTTTTCCTTTGAAAACGTGCTACATAACTTGAGCCAAAGTTTGCTACATCGCTTGAGCCAAAGCTTGCTACATTACTTGAGCCAAAGTATGCTACATCGCTTGAGCCAAAGCTTGCTACATCGCTTGAGCCAAAGCTTGCTACATCGCTTGAGCCAAAGCTTGCTACATTACTTGAGCCAAAGTCACTAACCAATCATGGTCGGCTAAAAACGAGTTTTCTTTTCATTGACACTCCATCAATTCATAAACAGAAAATCCACGCCGTCATTATTACAAACATACCCACATATGTTTATAATAAATAAGTGGTTCACAACTCAATTCATTATCATCAACCAGAAAATCCGCGCATTTTCTAACCCAATGCATAAGTTAAAGACTTATCCTTACCTTGGTGAGCGTTGGGTTTGGTTCTTGGCAACTTCGCATGTTCCACCGACACTGCCGCCAACTTTAGGATCTTTCCTCATTCCCACCATATAACACAATGTTAGTCATTTATTCCAAATATCACATAAACAACTTATATTGCATTATTTAACCATACAAGATCCATCATGTTTTCAATGTTTCTAAACTACTTTCATCATAAGTTTACAACCATCTAAAACATACATATTCATCTCATATTTCAACATTAGAAAGTAAACTCATCTTCTACCTCTAGCATTTTACCCATTTTCCACTCTAACCACATTTTCTCTTTAGGGTTTTTGGGGTTTTCTTGAATCAACCCACAAACCCTATCCATTCTCGAAATACTAACTCTAAACCAAGATTTTACAAGAGAAAAACACATAAAACGAACCATAACTCAAAAGGGTGAGTTTCCATGGTTTCTCCTATTTTGAGAAGAGATCCAACATACAAAAAATGGGTTTCAAAGAGAAGAAGAGAGTTAGAATCAAGAGTTTTACCTCTTCTCAAGCTCTTGGACGAGAATCGAAGCTCCTAGACCTTGGAAATGCTCTCTTCTCTCACCTCTCTTCAAATCTTAACCTAAAAATGTATTTGGGGTTTTTCTCATTTAATGCACTCGTCGGGTTCTCGCTTAAGCGAGTCCATTCTCGCTCAAGCGAGAATATCCCGCCTATTTTAAAAACTCAGATCTGACCCTCTCGCCCAGGCGAGGGAACTCTCGCCCAGGCGAGGCATCTCTCGCTCAGGCGAGGATCCTCTCGCTCAAGCGATGATCTTACAGTCTCGACAGGTCCAAAATATCACTTTTCTCACCCAGGCGAGCCAACTCTCGCTCAGGCGAGACCACCCTCGCTCAAGCGAGCCAAATCTCGCTCAGGCGAGAATCCAGTATAGCCCAGGATTTCACCCTCCCAAGTGAGTCATTCTCGCCCAAGCGAGAATCCCAGGACTGATACTATAATTTTGAAGACTTAAATTTAGGGTGTTACAGATATCATGTGGGTGGAGTAATTGGCAACTTCAAACTTAGGCGTTAATAAAGATGAAAGATTTTTTTAGAAAAATAATAAAAAATATCTAGTGGGGTAGGGTTGATAACATGAAACTTAAGCGTTAAAACTGACAAAAACAACTTTCTATAAAAATAATACGAGTTATCCACTCAATTTTCATAAAACTCACTAATACAAAAATTTGTATGTTCAATACTTTTTTTTTAGAGATTGTCATATTTTGAATATAACAAGACTATTTATTATTAGACTTTTATAATAATTTGGATTTGAAGAAAACCTTCCATTTCAATTTGTATTTAGAATTTAGAAATATATTTTTTACATTCTACCCATCAACCTTAATGTCATACCTTTAAATCCATAGTATTTTTAGGCACAAATGTATTTCTAGTCCTCTTGAAATTGATGCATTTTAGTTTTAGTCCATATAAAATAATTGATTCAAGTCATTATAAATTATTTTAATTATATATTTTTTAGTCATCATAAATCTTATGGTATTCTATTTAGCATCATAAATATACAATATTTATGTCATTGAATTTGTCTGTGACCATTTTGAAGCTAAGTTGACATTTTTACTCACCTTAAGCACTTGCAGCAATGGTAAGGATGATATTAAGGATCCTAATAGATGTGTGAAAAGTTAACTATCATTATATAATATTTATTATATCTTACTTTGAATTATTCAATCCATCCATAATCAAATCTAATGGATAATTTAAATTCATCCAATTAATCTATTTTAAAGTAGTGATGGATATTGTATCCTTTTAATGAATTTAATGAATTTCAAATCCATTTTAATAGATTGGATGAATGTCGAATCCAATTTAAAACTAGATGTATTGAATGGATATCTAGTCAATCTATTTTTTGTTTTACTTTTAAATTGAAACTTAAATTATTTTTAAAAAGATGCCCTTAAAAAATTTATAAAAATAAATGTTTAAGAAAATACTTTAAAAAAATCTTTTTAAATTAAACTTAAATAACTTTTGAAAAACTTAAATTGAAGTTTAAACTATTTGTTTTAGTTTTTTTAGGGATTTGGTTGACATGAAACTTTAGCATTGACCAAAAAAATGTTTTGAAAAACAATAAGAGATTACACACTCAATTTTCATAAAACCCACTAACATTTGAATAATCAATAATGTTCTTTGAGAGATAGTCTCAATATGCTCAATATAACAAAACTATTTATTATTAGATTTTTTTTCCATTTCTTAGATTTCAAAATGTATTAGAATAAAGAAAATTATTTTGCACATTCTACCCACCAATATTAATGTAGTACTTGGACATGCATTTTCACACCATAAAGTCCCTGTTTCAAATACAGCTTATTTGTTAAAGACTTGAACATGAACCGCTTATCTAATGTCTCTCATATCTCTGTTGGTGACGTCAAATCCATAACATGGTACATCACCTCATCTGATAGACAGAGCCCGTATTCCTGCAATCTTCTCCTTCAACTCTTCCCAATGTAGTTGGTCCATACCATTTGGTTTATTCTCACGCAGCGCTTTTGATAGACCTTGTAAGGACCCAAATTCTATCCTTGAAATTTTTTCCATATTTTACTCCTTTTACATGCATTTTTCCTATAACATATCTTTACAAATCCAACAACCTTAGTTAAAATCTCACTTTCCCATTCAAACTCATTTTATAAATCAATATCAACATACGCATTCGTGTAGTAGAAAGACATAATTCATGTTAATGCATCCTAGTAACTACCGCATACAACTAGCTATGGGATTCCAAAAAACCCATAGCTACAAATATCCAGAGTTACAAATATTCATGACTACCAACATGTACAAATATCGTGCACATGATTACAAATATTCAGTTCAAGACATCATCATTTAGATTAAAAAACAATGAAGATAAGGACTTCAAAAAAAAACTAAGAGTAGCTAAGCCCCTACCCATGACATCCTTAAATCTTCCACCTACCTGCAATGGGATTAACATTGACAATTCACAGAAAACACAAAGGAGTAAGTCGTTAACTCAATAAATGCCAATATACTTTAATCCACATTTTAATAAGCTTAAGTAAACAATTTAGAGTTAAATATACTTAAAACAATTTTCATCGCTTATACTTTTGAATATCATGCTACATAACTTGAGTCAAAGTTCGTTACATCGCTTGAGCCAAAAGCGTGCTACATCTCTTGAGCCAAAGCTTGCTACATCGCTTGAGCCAAAGCTTGCTACATTGTTTGAGCCAAAGCTTGCTACATTACTTGAGCCAAAGTTAGCTACATAACTTGAGCCAAAGTCGCTAACCAATCGTGGTCGGCTAAAAACGAGTTTTCTTTTCATTGATACACCATCATTTCATAAATAGTAAATCCACGCAATCATTATTACAAACATACCCATATGTTTATAATAAATAAGCGATCCACAACCAGACAATGCACATATTCTCCATTACAATGCGCAAGTTAAAGACTTATCCTTACATTGGTGAGTGTTGTGTTTGGTCCTTGGTAACTTTGCAAGTTCCACCGACACCTCCTCCAACTTTAGGATCTTTCCTCATTCCCACCATATAACACAATATTAGTCATTTATTCAAAATAACACATAAACAACTCATTTTGCATCTTTAACCATACAAGAGATTTAACACATTTTCAATGTTTCTAAACTACTTTCATTATAAGTTTACAAACATCCAAAATATACATATTCGTCTTATATTTCAACATTAGAGTGCATACTCATCTTCTACATCTAACATTTTACCCATTTCTCTCTTTAACCACATTTTCACTTTAGGGTTTTGGGGTTTACATGAATCAACCCACAAACCCTTTCCATTATTGAAATACCAACTCTAAACCAAGAGTTTACAAGAGAAAAACAACATAAAACGAACCATAACTCAAAAGGATGAGTTTCCACGGTTTCTCACATTTTGAGAAGAGATCCAACATATCCAAAACAAGTTTCAAAGGGAAGAAGAGTGTTAAATCAAGAGTTTTACCTCTTCTCAAGCTCCTTGATGATTCACAAGACTCCTTGCTCTTGAAAATGCTCTCTTCTCTCACTTCTTTCTAGGTTTTCCCCCAAAAATGTGTTTGGGGTTCCCTTTTTAATGTAACAGCGTCAGGTTCTCGCTCAAGCGAGAAAATCCCGCCCATTTTAAAATTCTGATTTGACCCTCTCGCTCAAGCGAGACAACTCTCGCTCAGGCGAGAACACTCTCGCTCAAGCGAGAATCCTTGAGTATAGCCCAGGATTTCACTCCCCCATGTGAGCCTCTCTCGCCCAGGCGACACCTTTCTCGCTCAAGCGAGACTCCTAGGACTGATACTATAATTTAACGACTTCAAAATTTAGGGTGTCACATTCCTCCTCCTCTTACAAGAATTTTCGTCCCCGAAAATTAAACATACCTTGATTCGAACAAATGAGGGTAATCCTCCCTCATATCACGCTCCACAATACCTTCACCAAGGCAATCTCTTTTCCTGTCAATCTTTTGATACTGGTATCCATGATTCTCACGGGAAACATCGTAAACTTCAAGTTATCCTTCAACTCTATCTGATCAGAGTCAACCACATGAGATGGATCCCCAACATATTTTCTCAACTGAGACACATGAAACACATTGTGGAGATTCGATAATAATGGAGGTAAAGCAATCCGATATGCTACCGGCCCAACCCTTTGCAGTATCTGGTACGGTCCAATGAACCTCGGCGTAAGCTTACGGGATTTCAACACTCTTCCAATCCCAGTAGTCAGGACTACTCTCATGAATACATGATCTCCCTCCTTAAACTCAAGAGGTTTCCGCCTCTTATCGTAGTAGCATTTATACCGACTTTGTGCTATTCTCATATTCTCCCGGATCTTCTTAATCTTTTCCATCGTTTCCCGATCCAACTCGGGTCCCAATACCAAGTTCTCCCCAGTTTCAAACCAACTCACTGGAGTTCTACACTTCCTACCATACAAGGCTTCATAGGGTGCCATCCCAATACTCGAATGGAAGCTATTGTTGTAGGTAAATTCAATCAAAGGCAACATGCTATCCCAACTCCCCGGTTGTTCCAAAACACAAGCCCTCAAAAGATCTTCCAACGACTGTATGGTCCTTTCCGATTGACCATCCGTTTGTGGGTGATAAGCCGAACTCAGTTTCAACTTAGTTCCCAAAGCAGACTGCAAACTCGTCCAAAAGTTTGAAGTGAAACAGGGGTCTCTATCCGACACAATACTCGATGGTATCCCATGTAACCGAACAATCTCCCGGATATATAACTCAACTAACCGTTCCAGGGAGTATTTCATGTTCATCAACAAGAAATGAGTTGAATTAGTCAACCGATCCACTATTACCCATATCGAATCATACCCTTTCTGAGTTTTCGGAAAACCCGACAGAAAATCCATGGAGATATTATCCCACTTCCAAACGGGAATCTCTAGTAGCTGTAACTCTCCCGCTGGCCGCTGATGCTCAATCTTGGCTTTCTGACAGACAAGACAACTCGAGACATACAAAGCCACATCCTTTTTCAACCCAGACCACCAAAACAACTTTTTTAAATCTTGGTACATCTTTGTAGTTCCCGGGTAAAAACTCATTCTACTCTTGTGTGACTCATCTAGAATACTCTTTCGCAATTCCCCATCCCGATGCACACACACTCTCCCTTTGTAACGCAACATTCCACTAGGGTCAAATGCGAAATCGGTTTCCTTCCTACTAGCCATCAAGTCGCGTTTCACCTTCAACCCCAAATCCTCGACTTGCATTACTCGGATTTGGTCAAACAGTTCATTCGTGACCTTAAGCATTCCTAACATCATACTGTGGGGTCTCATTTGAACTTCCAAGTTAATATCTCGGAACTCTTCAATTAGTTTTCCTTCGCGAACCATTAAGGCCGACATGTGTAAAGACTTCCGACTTAAAGCATCGGCCACCACATTGGCCATTCCCGGATGGTACTGCAATCCAAAATCATAGTCCTTAAGGAACTCCATCCACCTTCTCTGTCTCATGTTTAGTTCCTTTTGATCAAATAGATACTTCAAACTCTTATGGTCGCTGTACACTTCAAATCTCACACCATAAAGATGGTGTCTCCAGATTTTCAATGCAAAGACAACCGCGGCTAGTTCCAAATCATGTGTAGGGTAGTTTTGCTCGTGCATTCTCAATTGCCGAGAAGCATAAGCAACAACCTTCCCTTCCTGCATCAAAACACAACCCAAATCTTGCTTGGAAGCATCACAATACACACTGAAATCACGATCCGTACAAGGAAGAACTAACACCGGTGCCGTAGTGAACCTCCGCTTCAACTCTTGAAAACTCTCTTCACAACGGATGGTTCACACATACGGTTCCCCTTTTCTGGTGAGTTTAGTTAGAGGTAATGCCAACCTGGAAAACCCCTCTATGAACTTTCTGCAGCAACCAGCCTACTAATCTCAGTAACTGACTACTGCCCATTCCATAACCGCCTCGACCTTAGAAGGGTCTACTACTACCCCTTCCTTGGATATTACATGCCCAAGAAAGTTTACTGGTTCCAACCAGAAATCTCATTTGGACAACTTAGCATACAACCGATTCTTACTCAAAAGATCTAGAACAATTCTCACGTGCTCCGCATGTTCCTCTCGGCTCTTGGAGTAAACCAAAATTTCATCAATAAATACCACTACGAATGAATCCTGATACGGATGAAAAATCTAATTTGTGTAGTCGGTAAATATTGCTAGGGGATTCGTTACACCAAAAGGCATCACCAAATATTCAAAATACCCATACCTCGTCCTAAAAGCAGTTTTAGGAATATCCTCCGATTTTACTCGAAGTTGGTGATAACCTGACCGAAGGTCAATCTTTGAAAACACCAACGCTCCTCTCAACTAATCCATCAAGTCATCAATTCTAGGCAATGGATACTTGTTCTTGATGGTGTCCTTGTTCAACTGTCTATAATCGGTGCACAACCTCAAACTCCCATATTTCTTCTTAACCAACAACACAGGTGCACCCCAAGGTGAGACACTAGGACGAATAAATATCTTTGCCAACAAGTCCTCAATCTGCTTTTTCAACTCAGCCAACTCCAACGGCGCCATTCTATAAGGAGCTATAGAGATGGGTCCCGTTCCAAGTACCAAGTCAATAGAGAATTCAACTTCTCTGACTGGAGGCAATTTCGGTATATCGCTAGGAAATACTTCAGGAAACTCACAAACTATGGGGATATCATCAACTCTGGGTTTCTAAATACCCTCCAGGTATGCCAACAAAACAAACACGGCTCGTCCCTCCTTAAAGGAAGTTTTGACTCCCTTAGTAGACAACGGCTTCATCAAACAAGCCTCATAAGAAATCTATTCGGATCAACAAACACAACGGTTTTATCAGCACAATTAAGCATTATATGATTTGTTGATAACCAGTCCTTCCCCAGAATTAGATCTAGCTGGGGCAGTAGTAAGCAGATTAAATCCACGGTAAATGTTCTACCGTTTACCACTACAGGACATCGAGACTCAACCGTCGACACCACCACAGGCACACTAGTTGGGGTGGATACAACCAAGTCATAAGGCAACGACTCCGTGTGCAATTTCAGTCGGTTCACACATTCAATAGATACAAAGGAGTGTGTCGATCCCGAATTAAACAACACTAAAAGAGGAATACCTGCCACCATGCAATCACCTTTTATCATGCCATCCACATCCGATGCCTCTGCACCACTCATAGTAAACACTCGGCCGGTGGATCGAGGTCGTTCAGCCCTCACAACATTCACACACTGCCGCAACTTCGGACAATACCTCTTGATATGCCCAACCTCCTTGCAGTGAAAGCAGCTAAGTGCCGTCCCGGGGCACACATCACCAACATGAAGTCGGCCACATTTGTTGCATAAAGATGGAGAGTTCAATTGTGACCCTCCCGCATTTACCTGAGTCCTCGGCCCATGAGAAGTATACCCCCGGCTACTAGTTGGTGGAGAGTAAGGTTTTCGTTCCTCTTGGAACACCTTGCCATTCCCTTTTCCGTGCAAAAATTTCCGTTGAGGCCCAAAGTTCTTGGGAGGAATTACTTTATGTGCCACCACCTCATCGGCCGCCAAGTCATCCTCATACATCCTACACTTGTTCACCAAGGTAGGAAAATCAACAATCTCTTGGTGCCCAAACATGCTTTTCAACTTGGGCTTCAAACTAGATTCAAACTTAGAGCACTTGGACCTCCTGTCCACCTCCAATTCGGAATATGGACATAACCAGGCCAATTCATCAAACTTGGCCGCATAATCTCCCATCGACATGTTTCCCTGCTCCAACTTCAAAAACTCCATTTCCTTCTTCCTCTTTAGATCCGCAGGAAAGTACTTATGAAGGAATTTCTCCTTGAATATACCCAGGAGATCATTTGTCCTTCTGCTTCCATTTGGCGCTGAGTAAATTCCCACTAGTTTTCGGCCTCCTTCACCAATATATAAGTGGCATATGCCAACTTCTGAGCCTCCGAACAACTCATGGCTATGAAGATCCGCTCCACTCCTCGGATCCACTCAATGGCAACATCAGGAGCAAATCCCCCGTTGAACTGACTGGGTTTCCTCCTGCAAAATTCATCTAAACCTCGGCACTCTCCCGGTCCTGGTGGAACTAGTGGTTGTGAACTCGGCCTTAGTGCCGGATTCTGGTTCATGTTATGCAAGTTCTCATTGACTTGTTGCAATGCTGCCACCATCTGAGCCAACAGATCGTTCGTTACATTCTGACTCGCTCCTCTCCCTCTTCCTCTTCCTGCCATGGGTACCTGTACTCATTCACTTGTCAGTAATCGAATTTTGGTTAAACAAGGATCACATAACCACTTTGTAATTAGTACAAATCAAACAATTCAAACACATAGAGGTCACAAAGAAGCATGCAAGGTCATATCGTAGGCTACAGGATTAACTATGCTCTGATACCATATTGTAAGAACCCAAATTCTACCCTTGAAATTTTTTCCTTATTTTATTCCTTTTTCATGCATTTCCTTATAACTTTTAAATACAACTCTCAACAACCTTATTTTAAATCCCATTTTTCTATCCGTACTCATTTCATAAATCAAAAACGACATACACATTCGTTTAACGGAAAATCATAATTCATTAATGCATCCAGATAACTACCGCATACAACTAGCTATGGGATTCCAAAATACCCATAGCTACAAATAATCAGAGTTACAAATATTCATGACAATCAACATGTACAAATATCGTGCACATTGTGACACCCTAAATTGAAAGTCATTAAATTATAGTGTCAGTCCTGGGAGTCTCGCTAGAGCGAGAAAAGTGTCGCCTGGGCGAGAGAGGCTCACCTGGGTGAGAGAAATACTGGGCTATACTAAAGGATTCTCGCTTGAGAGAGAAGTGGCATTCTGGGTCTGTCGAGGCTGTTAGATTCTCGCTTGAGTGAGAATCCCTCGCTTGAGCGAGAGGGTCAGATCTGAAATTTTAAAATGACGGGATTTTCTCGCCTGAGCAAGAATGGGCTCGCTTGAGCGAGAACCCGACGAGTTTAATTTATAATAGAAACCCCAAACACATTTTAGGGTTAAAAGTTGAGGAGATAAGAGAGAAGAAGGTGATTTTGAGAGCAAGAACTCGTGGAAATCATCTAGAAGCTTGAGAAGAGGTAAATCTCTTTATTCTAACTCTCTTTCTCCCTTTCAAACTCGTTTAGGGTGTATGGGATCTCTTCTTAAAATGTGGGAAACCATGGAAACTCATCCTTTATAGTTATGGTTCATTTTGTGTTGTCTTTCTCTTGAAAACTCTTGGTTTAGAGTTGGTATGGATAAATGGAAAGGTTTGGTGGGTTGGTTTATGAATACCCCAAAACCCCCAAAAGGTGAATGTGGTAAAAGAGGGAAATGGGTGAAATGTTAGATATAGGAGATGAATATGTATGTTTTAATGTTGAAAACTTCTAATGAGAGTAGTTTTGGAAACATTGAAAATGTATGAACCTTTTGTATGGTTAAAGATGAACTATTAGTTGTTTATATGTTATTGTGAATAAATTACTAACTTGGTTGTTCTTTGGTGGGGATGAGGAAAGATCCTAAGGTTGGAGGAGGTAGCGAAGGAACTAGCAAAGTTACCCAAAACCAACCCCGACATGCACCAGGGTAAGGATAAGTGGTTAATTGTATATTATGATAGAAAATGTGTGGATTTTATGATAATGTATATGATTTGAGAATGACTTTCCCCACGTGGCATTGCGAATGACATGCCCTACGTGGTATTGCGAATGACTTGCCTTACGTGGTATTGTGAATGACTTGCCCTATGTGGTGTTGCGAATGACTTGCCCTACGTGGTAATGAGAATGACTTGCTCTACGTGGTAATGAGAATGACTTTCCCTACGCGGTATTGCGAATGACTTGCCCGACGCGGTATTGTGAATGACTTGCCGTACGTGGTATAGAATTGAATGTCTTTCCCATGTGGTAATGTAAAGGTAAATATATACGTGAAATGAAAGTGTATGATGCGATAATGATGAGTAAAGTGACAAGGTTTGATAAGGATGACTGGATAAACAAAAGTGACGAAGGAGGTGGTATGAGTTGGGAATATGATATATTGATTTTATATTCGAGTGTCTAAACGTTTATTTAACTCTCTTTAAAATGTGGATTATCGCTTAATGATATTTAATAAATTAACGACTTACTCCTTTGTATGTTTTGTGCATTTGTCTTTGATAATCCCATCGCAGGTAAACAAGTAAATTGAGGAAGCTTGGTTTGATGCCTTAGGAGCTGAAATATTGGATTCCTTTATTTGCACCTTTTTGCATCATGATTGAATATTTGCGGATTTAAGTATTTGTAACTATGATCACTATAATTTTTGGATAATTGTAACTCTGGATATTTGTAGCTATGGGTATTTTGGAAACCCATAGCTAGTTGTATGAGGTAGTTACCCGGATACATTAATATGAATTATGATTTTCTGTTAAATGAATATGTATGTGGATATTGTGGTAAGGAACGAATATGAATGGGGAAGTGGGTTTGAAATGAGGTTGATTGTACTTGTGAATCTAAGTTATAGGAAAAATGTATGTAAAAAGAATAAAATAAGGAAAAAAAAATTTCAAGGGTAGAATTTGGGTCCTTACAATATGGTATCATCAGAGCATAGTTAATTTTGCGGCCTATGGTATGGCCTTACTTGCTTCTTTGTAACATGTTTGTGATTTAACTAGTTGAAATTATATGAATTGACTGTTTAAAGCATGTAGCCTTGGTGTAGTGACATGTAATGTGCTATGAGAGTATGTGATAATCCGATTTATGTGAATTAGATTTGTGTGTTGACCATCAATTAGTGCAGATTAAGTAATGGCTGGAAGAGGAAGAGGGAGAGGAACGAGTCAGAATGTTCCAAACGATCTGTTGGCTCAGATGGTGGCTGCCCTACAACAAGTGAATGAGAACTTGCATAATCTGAACCAGAACCCAGCACCAAGTCCGAGTTCACAACCCCTAGTCCCACCCGGACTGGCTGAGTACCGAGGTCTGGATGAATGCTGCAGGAGGAACCCCAGTCAGTTCCAAGGCGGATTCGCTCCTGATGCCGCCATTGAATGGGTCCAAGGGTTTGAAAGAATCTTCAGGGCCATGAGTTGTTCTGATGCTCAGAAAGTGGCATACGCCACCTACATGCTAGTGAGGGAGGCTGAGAACTGGTGAGAAATGGTCCGGAGACAGATGGAGACCGAAGGGCAAATCATCACTCGGGGAGCATTCAAGGGTAAATTCCTTCAGAAGTATTTCCCTGCAGACTTGAAGAGGAAGAAAGAGATGGAATTCTTGAAATTGGAGCAAGGGAACATGTCGGTGGGGGAGTACGCAACCAAGTTCGAGGAATTGATCTGATATTGCCCTTATGTTGAACTAGAGTTGGACGGGAGGTCCAAATGTGTTAAGTTTGAAATGGGGTTGAAACTAGAGCTGAGGGTGATGTTTGGTCATGAGGAGATTCCTGACTTTCCTACACTAGTGAACAAGTGTAGGATGTATGAGGATAATGTGTGGGTGAGGGACACTGTTGGTGGTAAAGTGAACCCTCCATGGAACTATGGACCCCAACGCAACTTTGTGCAAGGGAGGGGTAAGGAAAAGATGAGTAATGATCGACGACCTTATGCTCCACCCCACCACCATCGCAACCAGGGTTCTTAAGGACCAACCGCCCCTACTTCTACCAGAGGGTCATCTCAGAACTCTTACCCTTTGTGCAATAAGTGTAGTCGAAGACACTATGGCAACATTTGTCCTGGATCGGGAAATGGGTGCTTTGACTGCGGAGAGAAAGGGCACGTGAAGAGGTTTTGTCCTAAACTTGACCAGCGGACATATAGTGGGAGTGCAGGAAGGCCTAGAAACACTGGTAGGTTGTTTACCATGAGTGCTGCAGAGGCATCAGATGTTGATGGTCTGATTCAAGGTAATTGCATGGTGGTAGGTATTTCGCTTTTAGTGTTGTTTGGTTCGGGAGCGACACACTCCTTTGTATCTGTTGAATGTGTGGATAGACTGAAATTGCAAACTGAGTCGTTGCCTTTCGACTTGGTCGTATCCACCCCAACTAGTGTGCCTGTGGTGGTGTCGACGGTTGTGTCTCGATGTCCAGTAGTGGTAAAGGTTAGGACATTTACCATGGATTTAATCTGCTTACCACTGTCCCAGTTAGATCTAATTCAGGGAATGGACTGGTTATCAGCAAATCATGTGATGCTTAATTGTGCCGATAAGACCGTCGTGTTTGGAGATCTGGGTGAGAATTCTGACGAGGCTTGTAACATGAAGCCGTTGTTGGCTAAAGGAGTCAAAACTTCCTTTAAGGAGGGAGGAGCCGTGTTTGTTTTGATGGCATCCCTGGAGGGTGTTGAGAAATCCAAAGTTGAGGATATTCCGATAGTTCGAAAGTTTCCTAAGGTGTTCCCTAGTGATATTCCGGAACTACCCCTAGTTAGAGAAGTTGAATTCTCCATTGACTTAGTGTCGGGAACGGGACCCATCTCTATAGCTCCTTATAGAATGGCACCGTTAGAGTTGGCTGAGTTGAAAAAGAAGGTTGAGGACTTGTTGGCAAAGAAGTTTATTCGTCCTAGTGTCTCACCGTGGGGTGCACCTGTTTTGTTGGTTAAGAAGAAGGATGGGAGTATGAGGTTATGCACTGATTATAGACAATTGAACAAGGTCACCATTAAGAACAAGTATCCATTGCCTAGGATTGATGATTTGATGGATCAGTTGAGAAGAGCGGTGTTGTTTTCAAAGATTGATCTCTGGTCAGGTTACCACCAACTTCGAGTGAAGTATGAGGATATTCCTAAAACTGCTTTTAGGACGAGGTATAAGCATTTTGAGTATTTGGTGATGCCCTTTGGTGTAACGAATTCCCCAGCAATATTTACCGACTACATGAATCAGATTTTTCATCCGTATTTGGATTCATTCGTAGTGGTATTTATTGATGACATTCTGGTTTACTCCAAAAGTCGAGAGGAACATGCGGAGCACCTGAGAATTGTTCTAGATCTTCTGAGTAAGAATCGATTGTATGCTAAATTGTCCAAATGTGATTTCTGGTTGGAATCGGTAAAGTTTCTTGGACATGTAATATCCAAGGAAGGGGTAGCAGTAGACCCTTCTAAGGTAAAGGTGGTTATGGAATGGGCAGTACCCAAGTCAGTTACTGAGATCAGGAGTTTTATGGGTTTAGCAGGTTACTATAGAAAGTTCATAGAGGGGTTTTCCAAGTTGGAATTACCTCTAACTAAGCTTACCAGAAAAGGGGAACCGTATGTATGGACAATTCGTTGTGAAGAAATTTTTCAAGAGTTGAAGCGGAGGTTGACTACGCCACCAGTGTTGGTTCTTCCTTGTACTGATCGAGATTTCAGTGTTTATTGTGATGCTTCCAAGCAAGGTTTGGGTTGTGTTTTGATGCAGGAAGGGAAGGTGGTTGCCTATGCTTCCCGGAATTTGAGGACGCACGAGCAAAACGACCCTACTCATGACTTGGAACTAGCCGCAGTGGTCTTTGCATTAAAAATCTGGAGACACCATCTCTATGGTGTAAGATTTGAGGTGTACAGCGACCACAAGAGTTTGAAGTATCTGTTTGATCAAAAGGAATTGAACATGAGATAGAGAAGGTGGATGGAGTTCCTTAAGGACTATGATTTTGGATTGCAGTACCATCTGGGAAAAGCCAATGTAGTAGCCAATGCTTTAAGTCGGAAGTCCTTACATATGTCAGCTTTGATGGTCCGAGAAGAGAAACTAATTGAAGAATTCAGGGATATGAACTTGGCAGTTCAAGTGAAACCACATAGCATGATTTTGGGTATGCTTAAGGTCACCAATGAACTGTTTGACCAAATCCGAGTAATGCAAGTTGAGGATAGTGAGCTAATGGTTGAACGAGATTTGATGATGAGCGGGAAGGAGACCGATTTCACATCGGACCCTAGTGGAATGTTGCATTACAAAGGAAGAGTTTGTGTGCCTCGTGATGTGGATCGGTTGACTAAGTCTGCACACTTTCTACCTATGAACATGAGATATTCTTTGGAGTGATTGGCGGAACTGTATATCCGAGAAATAGTTCGTTTGCATGGAATACCGTCGAGTGTTGTATCGGATAGGGATCCCCGCTTCACTTCAAAATTTTGGACTAGTTTGCAATCCGCTTTGGGGACTAAGCTGAAACTGAGTTCGACTTATCACCCACAAACGGATGGCCATTCGGAAAGGACCGTACAGTCATTGGAAGATCTTTTGAGGGCTTGTGTTTTGGAACAGCCTCGGAGTTGGGATAGTATGTTGCCGTTGATTGAGTTCACCTACAACAACAGTTACCATACTAGTATCGGGATGGCTCCTTATGAAGCTTTGTATGGGAGAAAATGTAGGACTCTAGTGAGTTGATTTGAAACTGGGGAGAACTTAGTGTTGGGACCCGACTTGGTTCGAGAAACGATGGAAAATATCAAGAAGATTCGGGAGAATATGAGAATAACGCAGAGTCGACAGAAAAGCTATTATCATAAGAGACGGAAACCTCTTGAGTTTAAGGAGGGATATCATGTGTTTATGAGAGTAGTTCCGACTACGGGGATTTGTAGAGTGTTGAAGTCCCGTAAGCTTACTCCGAGATTTATTGGACCATATCAAATATTGAAGAGGATTAGGCCGGTAGCATATTAGATTGCTTTACCTCCATTGTTGTCGAATCTTCACAATGTGTTTCATGTGTCTCAATTGCGGAAATATGTGGGGGACCCTTCTCATGTGGTTGAGTCGAATCAAATAGAGTTGAAAGATAACTTAACCTTCACGACCCTACCTGTGAGAATCTTGGACACTAGTATCAAGAGGTTGAGAGGCAATGAGATTGCCTTGGTGAAGGTACTATGGAGTCAAGTAGATGAAGGGGATGCTACTTGGGAAGTGGAAAGAGATATGAGGGAGGATTACCCTCGTTCGAATCGAGGTATGATTAATTTTCGGGGACGAAAATTCTTATAAGAGGGGGAGGATTGTGACATCCTAAATTTAAAGTCATTAAATTATAGTTTTAGTCTTGGGAGTCTCGCTTGAGCGAGAAAAGTGTGGCTTGGGCGAGAGAGGCTCACCTGGGTGAGTGAAATACTGGGCTATACTAAAGGATTCTCGCTTGAGCGAGAGGATCCTCGCTTAAGCTTAAGCTGTCTCGCCTAAGCGAGAGTTTTCTCGCCTAGGCGAGAAGTGGCATTCTGGGCCTGTCGAGGCTGTGAGATTCTCGCTTGAGCGAGATAGTCATATCTGAAATTTTAAAAAGGCTGGATTTTCTCGCTTGAGCGACAATGGGCTCGCTTGAGCGAGAACCCGATGAGTTTACTTTATAATAGAAACCCCAAACACATTTTTGGGTTAAAAATTGAGAGAGAAGAGAGAATAAGGTGATTTTTAGAGCAAGAACTCGTGGAAATCATCTAGAAGCTTCAGAAGAGGTAAATCTCTTGATTCTAACTCTCTTTCTCCCTTTCAAACTCGTTTTGGGTGTATGGGATCTCTTCTCAAAATATGGGAAACCATGGAAACTCATCCTTTAGAGTTATGGCTCATTTTGTGTTGTCTTTCTCTTGTAAACTCTTGGTTTAGAGTTGGTATTGGATAAATGGAAAGGTTTGGTGGGTTGGTTTATGAAAACCCCAAAACCCCCAAAAGGTGAATGTGGTAAAAGAGGGAAATGGGTGAAATGTTAGATATAGGAGATGAATATGTATGTTTTAATGTTGAAAACTTCTAATGAGAGTAGTTTTGGAAACATTGAAAATGTAAGAACCTTTTGTATGGTTAAAGATGAACTATGAGTTGTTTATATATTATTGTGAATAAATTACTGACTTGGTTGTTGTTTGGTGGGGATGAGGAAAGATCCTAAGGTTGGAGGAGGTAGCGAAGGAACTGGCAAAGTTTCCCAAAACCAACCCCGACGCACTAAGGTAAGGATAAGTGGTTAATTGTATATGATGATAGAAAATGTGTGGATTTTCTGATTATGTATATGATTTGAGAATGACTTTCCCCACGTGGTATTGCGAATGACTTGCCCTACGTGGTATTGTGAATGACTTGCCCTACATGGTATTGTGAATGACTTGCCCTATGTAGTGTTGCGAATGACTTGCCCTACGTGATAATGAGAATGACTTGCCCTACGTGGTAATGAGAATGACTTGCCCTACGTGGTATTGTGAATGACTTGCCCGACGTGGTATTGTGAATGACTTGCCCTACGTGGTATAGAATTTAATGTCTTGCCCATGTGGTAATGTAAAGGTATATATAAGTGAAATGAAAGTGTATGATGTGGTAATGATGAGTAAAGGGACAAGGTATTTTGGAAACCCATAGCTAGTTGTATGCGGTAGTTACCCGAATACATTAATATGAATTATGATTTTCTGTTAAATGAATATGTATGTGGATACTGTGGTAAGGAACGAATATGAATGAGGAAGTGAGTTTGAAATGAGGATGATTGTACTTGTGAATCTAAGTTATAGGAAAAATGTATGTAAAAAGAATAAAATATGGAAGAAAAAAATTCATGGGTAGAATTTGGGTCCTTTCACATGATTACAAATATTCAGTTCAAGACATCACCATTTAGATTACAAAACAATGAAGATAAGGACTTCAAAAAAAACTAAGAGTCTCTAAGCTCCTAATCAAGACATCCTTAACTATTCCACCTACCTGCAATGGGATTCACATTGACAATTCACGGAAAACACAAAGGAGTAAGTCGTTAACTCAATAAATGTCAATATACATTCATCCACATTTTAATAAGGTTAAGTAAAGAATTTAGAGTTAAATATACTTAAAACCATTTTCATCGCTTATACTTTTGAAAATCATGCTACATCGCTTGAGCCAAAGCTTGCTACATCGCTTGAGCCAAAGCTTGCTACATCGCTTGAGCCAAAGCTTGCTACATCGCTTGAGCCAAAGCTTGCTACATTACTTGATCCAAAGCTTGCTACATTACTTGAGCCAAAGCTTGCTACTTCGCTTGAGCCAAAGTCGCTACCAATCGTGGTCGGCTAAAAACGAGTTTTCTTTTCATTGATACTTCGTCAATTGATAAATAGTAAATCCACGCAATCATTATTACAAACATACCCATATATGTTTATAAGAAATAAGAGATCCACAACTTGATCATTATCCACAACCAGACAATCCACACATTTTCCATTACAATGCGCAAGTTAAAGACTTATCCTTACCTTGGTGAGTGTTGGGTTTGGTCCTTGGTAACTTTGCAAGTTCCACCGACACCGCCTCCAACTTTAGGAACTTTCCTCATTCCCACCATATAACACAATGTTAGTCATTTATTTCAAATAACACATAAATAAATCATTTTGCATCTTTAACCATACAAGAGATTTAACACATTTTCAATGTTTATAAACTACTTTCATTATAAGATTAAAAACATCAAAATATACATATTCGTCTTATATTTCAACATTAGAGTGCATACTCATCTTCTACATCAAACATTTTACCCATTTCCCTCTTTAACCACATTTTCACTTTAGGGTTTTGGGGTTTTCATGAATCAACCCACAAACCCTTTCCATTCTTGAAATACCAACTCTAAACCAAGAGTTTACAAGAGAAAAACAACATAAAACGAACCATAACTCAAAAGGATGAGTTTCCATGGTTTCTCACATTTTGAGAAGAGATCCAACATACCCAAAACAAGTTTCAAAGGGAAGAAGAGAGTTAGAATCAAGAGTTTTACCTCTTCTCAAGCTCCTTGATGATTCACAAGACTCCTTGCTCTTGAAAATGTTCTCTTCTCTCACTTCTCTCTAGGTTTTCCCCCAAAAATATGTTTGGGGTTCCCTTTTTAATTTAACAGCTTCGGGTTCTCGCTCAAGCGAGCCCATTCTCGCTCAAGCGAGAAAATCCCGCCCATTTTAAAACTCATATTTGACCCTCTCCCTCAAGCGAGGGATTCTCGCTCAAGCGAGAATCTCATAGCCTCGACAAGCCCAGAATGCCATTTCTCACCCAGACGAGACAACTCTCACTCAGGCGAGAACACTCTCGCTCAAGCGAGGATCCACTCGCTCAAGCGAGAATCCTTCAGTATAGCCCAGGGTTTCACTCCCCCATGTGAGCCTCTCTCGCCCAAGCGACACCTTTCTCGCTCAAGCGAGACTCTCAACACTGATACTATAATTTAATGACTTCAAAATTTAGGGTGTCACAGACCTTGTTGATCTAACACATCCTTAACCCTCCTTTGCCACAATCTGAAATTATCAGTTCCATCGAACTTCCCCACCTCGAATTTGGCACCTAGGTTAAGAGCCATCTGATACCAATTGTTGGTGCAGTGGGAGCGATCATTGCGCAACGTTGGTCACAAGCAATCAAATAATGCATAGAATAAATAGAAGAGAAGAAACAAATAATTTGGTAACGGGGTTCGGCCAACTATATCTACATCCCCGGGAGCGCTGAGTGGCTACCAAGATATTATTAGAGAATAAGGATTACAAACCCTAACACACCCATGGGCCCAACTGCCCGTGGGGTGTTTCTGTTTGATGCTTATATCTAGTGCACATTACAACAAGGGACCTGAGTCCAATATATAACATTGGTTACTCTACTCTATTTTAATACTAGGCAATGTGGGACTTCATAAAATAACATATTTCAAACAACCCAAACAATATTTATGCAATGGTGTAAATAATGATAAACATTATCATCCACTATTCACATATATTATTTTTATTTAAAAGTTAATAATGATAAAATATTAACGATTAATAATGTAGTGAAAATGTAAAAAAACTCTTACATTATCAATATATACATTTTTTTCACTAAATTTATTTCTAGTCCTTGTGAAATATAGCTATTTTAGTTTTAGTCCTTGTAAAAAAAATTGGATGAAGTCTTTATAATATTGTTTGAATATGTATTTTGTAATCAACATACATTATTTTCTTAATCTATCCACCATCATTAATAGTTGATATTTCTGTCATTTAATATCTTTGTTAGTATTTTGAAGCTAGCACTTAGAGTAATGATAAGGGTAGCAAATGGATGAGTTGAATATATTTTAATTAGGATTCTAATAAACATGTGGAATCTTATTCACCGATCCATATAAAATTCATTAAATCATATTTTGGATTATCATCAAATTTAATAAATATATTTTAATTTATCCATTATCACATTTTAATGATTTGAGTGGATTTCAAAATCCTTTTATTGAATTTAATCAATATTAAATTCATTTTAATAGATTAGATGTGTTGTATGGACAAGCAACACATCTATTTTTGTTGTTTTCTGTTTTAAATACCCTTTTCAAAAATCATGTTGAAAGACTTTATTTAAAACAACTTTTTTTAAAGAAGTCATTGCTATTATGATGAGAAGAGATCTGATTCATTGAATATAAATCATTGTATAGCACATCCATATATGGTGATGTTTCATCACTTTTAGAGGATTGGGTACAAGAGCATATGTAACATTATCATAAGCATTCTCAACACTTTCAGCAACACTTGCACCAGCATGCACGACATCAACACTTAAGTTCAGGCGAAGTAGGAATAGGAATAGCAACCGATGATATTCTTGTCTTAATACGGCGAGAAGAGTAATTCCGAGGGATCAAAGAACAAGAAGTAGAAGAAGTCCTTTTCCTTTTTTGAAGTGAAGTAGTAGTATGAGTTGCTGCTTCTTTTCCTTTCTTAGAAGAACTATCAGAAGGAAATGCTCTGGCTTTAGCTGAATCATGCATTTGTTTCTTCAACAAGATATGGGAATAATCGGTGCCTTCTTTTCTTTGAATCTTCGATAATATTCAGAATATATGTATTCATCATATGTAAATGGGGCTGTGAAATTGTCATGGCCTTCTTCCATTTCGTCTTAAAAAAATTGCTTCTTTCAAGAAATGGATATGTACATATTTTCTCTGCACAACAACAAAAACTAGCAAATTTAGTGTATGATTGAATCAGTGAAGATCAGAAAATGTTAACAGTTTGAAAATTGAAGGTTGAAATGAAACAAATTAACCACGTCAAAGTTCCTTTCATTATCAATGGGAAATAGAAAAAAGTACTTTTTATTTTATGTTTCAATAAAAATATTCTATACATTTGGAAGTGTTGTGTGACAAGTATTATATGAAAAACATTTATTATTTGGACTCTAAAACCATATGCATATTATATGGATTGGTTTATGAATAATCAATTTTAGTCAAAGTATTTAAAAATCACGCATATTTGTACACAACTCTTTCTAGAATATCTTAATATTGTTGAAATCAGATACTGTTAAAATATTTATAATCACTAATCAAACATACCTGAACCAAACATAGTGGTGTGGCTGGTAGAGTACTACCGAGTTCATCAAAAAATTCTTGGGCTTGAGTTGAACTTGAGCATAGACCTCCAATAAAGGGATATGTGACCACTTTAGATACAAAGACTAAACGACTCATTAGGATGACAATATTTAATTTGAGTATGTATTTATATCCAAAGGGAGAGAGTGGAGTGTGGGGATGATGACATCAAACTTAGGTGTTAAGTTTGATAAAAGAAGTTTCTAGAAAACTATAGGGATTATTTGGCGGGGTGGGGTTGACAGGTTAAAACTTTGTGATTAAGATTGACTGAAGAAGTGTCGAGAACAACAATAGGAGATATTAGGCCGGTGGGACTAACGACATCAAACTAAAGCGTAACTTTTGATAGAAGATGTTTTGAAAAAATGTAATAGGAAATATTGGCGGAGTGAGATTAACACCTGCCAACATGAAATTTAATATGAGATATCAACTCAATTTTCATAAAATTTAATTTGGTAATATTTGTATGTTCAATAATCTTTCAGATATACTCTTAATATTATCAATATAAAAAAACTATTTATTATTAGATTTTTCATTTAGGCATAAATTAGTTCACATTCCGCCCAACAACAATAATGTCATCGATTTCAGCCCATAAGTCCACCAAATTTTTAGGCATAAATTATTTTCCAGTCCTCATGAAATATAGGCATTTTAGTTTTAGTCCTTGTAAAAGAAATTGGTTGATGTCTAAGGAAAATTGTTTAAATATGTACTTTATAGTCAACATAAATCGTTTTCGAATTTTATCCACAATCATAAGTAGTTGATATTTTTGATATTGAATCTGTCTCTTGGCATTTGAAGGAAAGTTAATGTTTCTACTCACTTTGAGCCCTTGTAGTAATGATAAGAGTGGAAAATGCATGAATTTTGTGTATTTCGATTAGGATCTTAATAAATGAGTGGAAAGTTACCCACTAATCTATTTTAAATTCATTAAATTATACTTTGAATTATCCAATACAATCCATAGTTAATCTATTTTAATGGATTGTGTGATATCGAAATTTTTTAAAGGATTTAATGAATATCCAAAGGGTGAGGGTGGAGTGTGGGGCTGATGACATCAAACTTAGGTGTTAAGTTTGATAAAAGACGTTTCAAGAAAACTATAGGGCTTATTGGGCGGGGTGGGGTTGACAGTTCAAAACTTAGTGATTAAGATTGACTGAAAAAGTGTCGAGAACAACAATATGAGATATTAGGCGGTGGGGCTGACAACATCAAACTTAGGCATGACTATTGATGGAAGATGTTTTGAAAAAAAAATAATAGGAAATATTGATGGGGTGAGATTTACACTTGCCAACATGAAATTTAAGCGTTATAATGGAAAAGAAGAAATTTTGATAAAAACAATATGAGATACCAACTCAATTTTCATAAAATTTGATCTGGTAATATTTGTATGTTCAATAATCTTTCAGATATACTCTTAATATTTTCAATATAAAAAAAACTATTTATTATTAGATTTTTCATTTAGGCATAAATTAGTTCACATACCGCCCAACAACAATAACGTCTTCGATTTCAGCCATAAGTCAACAAAAATTTTAGGCATAAATTAATTTTTGGTCCTCATGAAATAGAGGCGTTTTAGTTTAAGTCCTTGTAAAATAAATTGGTTGATGTCTACGGAAAATTGTTTAAATATGTATTTTATTGTCAACATAAATCGTTTTTGAATTTTATCCACAATCATATGTAGTCGATATTTTTGTCATTGAATCTGTCTCTTAGCATTTGAAGGCAAGTTAACTCATCTTGAGCCCTTGTAGTAATGGTAAGAGTAGTAAATGGATGAATTTTGTGTATTTCGATTAGGATCTTAATGAATGAGTGGAAAGTTACCCACTTGTCTATATTAGATTCATTAAATCATACTTTGAATTATCCAATACAATCCATAGTTAATCTATTTTAATGGATTGTATGTGTGATATCGAATCCTTTTAATGAATTTAATGAATATCAAATCTGTTTTTATAGATTGGACGTAATGGATGACATCCAATCTATTTTTTTTTCAAAAAAAAACCTCCTTTTCAAAAATCATCCATTTTAGAAAGAATTTATTAAAACAAGTTTTTCTTCAACAAAAAAATTGTAGACTACGTCAGATATGTTGAGCAACAACGTTATTTTTTCTTTAGGATAACGTGTCTCGCCGCTGTCTGTTTGACCGAAGTCATAGATGGTAGTCATTAACCGCACTTTCTTAATTCACTGTTGAATATCACATGTTACAACTGCGCAGTCTAAGTCATGCACTGTTAAAGAACTGGCAAATATAACAGTGTGGGCTACAACTAGCGCTGTGTTATGATAAATATATAATATCACAACTCACACGTAGCGCTGTATAACACAATATCGTACAATAGCAGATGATATACGTTGCACTTTTGTAATGTTTGTATACCACAACACATTATTTTAGTAAGTAGTTGCGAAGTCCTAATGTTTGTATACCATATCACAACTTAAATACTACGCTATCTTATGTGTTACGTATGACAACACACAATATATGTCGCGCTTTCTAATTATTTACGTAAGACATCGAATTATTAAACAGCCACAATTTATTCAATGCTTTCACATGCCTTGTTACAACAGCGATGTATAGATTTCCTCTTAGAATGCGCTGTTTATTAAATGCAACAGCCACTGTTTTTGCAGGGCTCACATTACCAGCGCCTTATTACAACATCGGCTTAAAGATTTCCTCTTAGAATGCGCTGTTGATTATTCTCACTATCCAGTATCCACATTCCATAGCATACACTCAACCACCAAACTCTCAACAAACTTATTATAACTACAATGAAACAAACTTACAATGCAAACAAACTTTATTCACAAACTCAACCATCACTCTAGCAAACTGTCAACAAACTTACAATGCAAACCAATAATATTATTCCAAACAAACAAACAAAATTATAAACACAATGCTATATAAGTAAATTACAAACAAATAAAATTATGTTATATTTATACAAAGATGTGCATCTAATATTTCCTCTTCTTTGATAGTTTATGGACTGTAATATTATTGTCTTCTCCAGTAAGAATTTCATTCACCCAAAGGCCCTCATCATGATCACCTCTTATATATAAGTCATCATTCGTAGTTACTGGTCCGCACTCATGCGACAGTGATATCCCAAAAAAAGATCATCTTCAGCATCAATATCTTCTTCATCATCTATATTCTTGATGATGATTTTGTTTAGGGTTTACAGTCACACCACTATTTTGATTATCTTATTTTTCAATATAAAATGTGCACCCATTAATTAGGTAACCACTATAGGATAAGACATGAATACTTGGACCATTGGCTAACCATTTCAATCTTTCGGAAATGGAATCCACATTTATATTTAACTCTTCATCAATGTGATGTTTTAGCCACTTTATGAAACACCAATTATGCTCTTTGGAAATCCAATTTTCATTCTTACTTGGGTTAGACTTCTTAAGATCTCCATGTGTCTTTCAACATATGGCTCAATCTCGTCGGCATTATGTAAAACATACAAGTGTTCTTGCTCCAATTCGTTTCTTGAACATTCGTTCCTTTTGCATACCGAGGCTTTGGAATGCCTATGAAATCACCATCTTCACGGTATCCGGTACAAAAATCAAGAGCTTCTTCAACAATACATCGCTCATCAATACAACCCTCTGGTCTTGATCGATTCTTCACATACCCTTTTAATATCTTCATATAATGTTCAAAAGGGTACATCCATCTCATTTAGGAAGGGCCACATAGTTGTATCTCTCGAACAAGATTAATGCTTAGATGGACCATTATGTCAAAAAAAGAAGGTAGGAAATACATCTCAAGCTCTCACAATATCAAAATAATTTATCTTTGCAATGCAGGTAATTTCACAGGGTCAATCACTTTGCTACAAATTGCCTTGAAGAAGAAGCATAACTTAGTTATGGTTCCTCGCAATTTTTTAGGTAGAATAGACCTTATGCCAATAGGTAAGAAATGCTCCATGAGTACATGACAATCATGAGACTTAAGACCTATTAACTTGAGGTCTTTCATTGATACGAGATTTCGAATGTTGGAAGAGTACCCCTCTAAAACTTTGACAACATCAATAAATTTACGAAATTCTAATTTCTCCTTCCTTGACAAATTATAAGCTGTTGGAGATAGAAATGTATGTTTTCCCTTCATTATTGGCCCCAATTCATTTCTTATTCCCATACTGACCATGTACAGTCTTGCATTCAAGCCATCTTTAGACTTACTAGGGATATTAAGTAAAGTACCAAGGAGACTTTCAAATACTTTTTTTTTCAATATGCATAACATCGAGAAAATGTCTTACATATAATGAGCTCCAATACGACAATTCAAAGAAGATTGACATTTTCTTCCACCCACCAATTGTGACCATTTTTGCTGCAAAAGTATTACCAAAGTTATTATTCAAACCCATTAGCTTTTCAAATAATTGGTCACCCGTCAACGGCAAAGGAGCACGACTTTCATCATTATTCCCATCGAATGCTTTTCTCCATCGACGATATTAATGATCTGCATGCAAAAATCTACAGTGACCAAGGTAGGCATTCTTCTTATAGTGTGGCAACCTCGTTGAATGAGTATTGTCTTCACATACAGGACATGCAAGATTCCCTTTTGTAGTATATCCTGAAAGATTACCATACGCAGGGAAATCACTGATTGTGCTGAACAAAAAAGCCCTCTAGTTGAACATTTCTTCCCTATACACATCATATACATCTATACCGGTCTCCCACATTTGCGTCAAGTCTTTAATTAATGGAGCCAAATATATGTCTATGTCATTTCCTGGTTGTTTAGGTCCAGAAATTAACATAGATAACATCACATATTTGTGTTTCATGCACAGGGAAGGAGAGAAGTTGTATATCACCAACATCACTTGCCATGTACTATGGGAGCTACTTTGAACACTATGTGGGTTAATTCCATCAATTGACAATGTAAGGCGTAGATTTCTTGATTCTTGACCAAAACTAGGGTAGTCATGATCAATTTTTCTCCATTGAGGAGAATCTGCAGGATGCCGAAGCTTGCCATCTTTAATCCTTTCATCAACATGCCATGTCAAATTCTTTGCATCTTTAGTGTTGCTGAACATACGCTTAAATCTTGATTTGATAGGAAAATAACATACAACCTTATTGACAATTGAGTCTTCCTTCTTATAACATGGTGCATTACATTTAGGACAATACTTCAACGAAGTATACTCATTAAGAAATAAGATGCCGTCATTTTCACAAGCATGTATCCTATTGTAAGCCATGCCAATGGAGCATAACATATGTTTAGCTTCATAGGTTCGAGAAGGAAGCACATTATCCTCGGGCAATATTTACTTCAGAAGTGCTAGTAGGTCTGTGAAACTCTTATCAGTCCATCCATTAACATATTTCAACTTGTATAACCTTGACACACCTGACAATCTTGTGAATTTAGTACAACCATCATATAATGGTTTCTCAGCATCACTTATCAACCGCTGAAACATCTGAGGACAATCCTGAAGATCCTTTTCGACAACGTTTGCCATTTCATTGAAACGATCTCCTTCATATGAGTTAGTGTTGTTTTCTATCATATGCATTTCATTAAGGCTTTTCTCACCATGCCTTGTCCAACATGTGTAACTCTGATCGATATCGTGACAGATTAAATGAACTTTTAACTCAACCGCGGTAATTCGGTTGGAGTAACAACATTTCAAACAAGGACATACAATTCGATCAGAGTTTTCAGCATTCTCATATGCAAACTTAACAAATGATTTCACTCCATCCTCATACTCCTTCATCAATCGATTGACACTCATCCATTTTCGATTAATTATTTCTTCCATTTTCTACATAGAATTTGTCATAAAATATTGAGTTAATAATTGAAATTTATTCGGGATCATAAATCCCTAAATGATTAAGTTGCCGCTCACCTTACAAGATAACTATTGTAAAACAAGCTAAAGGAGGAACCCTAACTAAATACAATCTAAATTTTATGATTGAAATTTGGTTTTGGGGAAACATAAATATCTAAAACATTGATTTAATTTCACATAACAAGCAAATACATTACTGGGAAAAATCCTAACTCATGTAATACAAGCTAAATGAGGAACCCTAACTAAATACAATCTAAATGAATTTGGGCATATAATAACTCATGTAATATAATAACTCATGTTGTAAAGATGAAATCTAGCTCAATATAAGCAAGTATTTACTTGATGTTGAATAGAAAACTCACTTTCAATTCGGTGCAGAATTAGTGAACTTTCAGTGTTGAATAAGAGAAAGAAATTTTGATGTTTAATGCGTGAATGATTTTGGGTTGAATGAATTTGAGGTTCAATGCGTGAATGATTTTCGATCTTGAATGTGTGAATGATTTTCATGGTGAATGATCGAATGGGTGAATAATTTTGAGGTTTTTCAGTTTCACTAGTTGCTGCTGAGAAAAATAGTTAGTGTAAAAGAGGTTGTCAAATGTGGGATAATTTTAAGTTTTATTTTGATAAGTCTTCAACAACGAAATCTTTAATTTGCGTTGTGGCAGATATAAATTCCATAGCGAGAGTAAATCACTTCACTGTAGAAGATATCAGGAGCTTCAATTGTTGTTACTTGTTAGGATCTTCTCTTCCACAACGAAAGTTTATAACTACGATGTGGAAGCACTACGCCAGATACGTTGAGCGACAACACATTTTTTGCCTATAGGACGGCGCTTTCCGCCGCTGTCTGTTTGACCGAAGTCATAGATGGAAGTCATTAACTGCGCTTTATAAAAACACTATTGAATACCACATGTTACAACAGCAAATACTGAACATACGTTGTTAACGAGCGGACAAATATAACAGCGCAACTCATATGTGGCGATGTATTAAATAATATCGTACAACAGCGGATGATATACGTTGCGCTGTTGTAAATTTTGGATAACACAACACTCTCTCGTTGCGCTGTTGTAGGTTAAATAATGCGCTGTATTATAATTTACGTATGACAACACACTATATAAGTAGAACTGTCGTAAAGTTTGTATACCACAACACCACTAAGATACAGCGTTGTCTTATGTTTTACGTATGACAACAATTTAGGTAGCGTTGTCTGATTGTTTACGTATGATAGCACAATGTAAATATTGTGTTGTCTTATAATTTATGTATGACAACTCGTAGTATAAGTCGCGCTGTCTTATTCTTTACGTATGACAACACATAGTATATGTCGCGCTGTCTTATTGTTTACGTATGATAGCATAACATAAATATTGCGATGTCTTATGTTGTAAGTATGACAACACACAGAATAAGTCATGTTGTCTTATTGTTTACGTATGACAGCGAATTATTACATGCAACAACGTTGTTCATCGCCGTATAATACTTTTACAAAAACGCTGTATAGATTTCCTCTTATAATGCGCTGTTTATTAAAAAGCAACATCCACTGTTTTTGTAGTGCTTAGCAGCGCCTTATTAATAACAGCGTCTTAAAGATTTACTCTTAGAATGCGCTATTTATTTATCTCAACCACAATACACAACCACACACTCAACCACCCTCTCAACAAACTTCTATAACATCAATGAAACAAACTTACTAATTATAAAATTATGGTAAATAAAGAATACATGCTTATTTTTGTCAATTTCATTGTGATGTTTTTCTGCATTGGAAAGGACAACAATAATACAAACTCAACAATGAAATAAACTTACTATATCTTAACTCGTAAGAAAGGAATTATAAAATTATGGTAGATAAAGAATATCTGTTTATTTGTCAATTTCATTGTGATGTTTTTCTGCATTGGAAAGCACAACAATGATACAAGCTCAACAATGAAACAAACTTACTATACCTGAACTTATAATAAGTGAATTATAAAATTATGGTAAATAAAGAATACCTGCTTATTTATCAATTTCATTGTAATATTTTACTACATTGGAAAGCACAACAATGATACAAACTCAACAATGAAACAAACTTACTATATCTGAACTTATAATAAAGGAATTATTAAATTATGGTAAATAAAGAATACCAGCTTATTTGTCAATTTCATTGTGATGTTTTTCTGCATTGGGAAGCACAACAATGATACAAACTCAACAATGAAACAAACTTACTATATATGAACTTATAATAAAGGAATTATAAAATTATGGTAAATAAAGAATACCTGTTTATTTGTCAATTTCATTGGAAAGCACACATCAAGACAATATTCCTATAGAAATGGTAAGCAAAAGCATTGTTAAAAACAATTAAAAAATGATGTTTACCCGATGTTAAAAAAAAAATAGTTTATTAAATTACCTCTGGAATGGGAATATGGTTTCTTGGATGCGTGAAACTTTCTTGCACGGAAGTAGAAGCTTCAGGCCCTCAACAAATTTACCAGATTCCATCCGCTTTTCCATTGCTTGGAATGTACCAGAGAGTGAATAGTATTGTTCCTGCAAGACAGTTGCATCTGCTTTTGTCATACGCTTTGTAGAAGGGGTTAGGAACTGTTTGCTAGCCCCAAATCCAACACTGCGGATACGACCAGGATACTGAGGCAGCCCTAATGCCTTTTCAAGTATAACTTGACTATCCGCGGTCCGAAAACTTTCATTTTCTTTTAGGGTATCCTAAGACATCAAGAAAACACATAAATAACCACATTGATAAAGAAAGTATGTGGAAATTAACACGGTTTAATAAAATGATAAGCACTTACAACACGATCCACCATTTCTTTAACTTTTTCATTATCGACAACACCTTGTTTCTTCTTTCGAGCATTCACCCACAGAACATCGAGGTCTAAGGCAACACTCGAAGGCAAAGGTGTATCGCTTTGTTCTAGCTACAAATACACAACCAATAGTTATGTAATTAAATATGAATAAAAAACTTAATCAACTAATAGTTAATGTACTAAAATACATACGAATTAACAATACTTACAATTTTTTCTTCAACTCCTCTATATCCCATTCGAGAAGCTTTATATGGATAAATCGGGTTAGATGCTCTCTTACGATTTTTTTCACTTATTTTCTGCAAAAATAAACAACATTAACATTATATATTACACAAAAGTGCATAAGAATTCAAAGTCAACATTAACATTATATATATTACACAGAAGTGCAAAAGAATTCAAAATCAACATCAACATTATATATTACCAAGAAATTTTCGTCTTGTGTGCAATAAATGACAAATTCTTTCCAATCCGCCTCATCAATTAGATTTGTATATTTGGCTGGAGGCTTGAGGTTGACATTGCCTTCAGCATATCTGAGACATTTCCGCAATTGGTTCTAAATTCTCGGAGAGCCTTTCCAGCAGTTTTCATGATGTAGTCTTTGTGTTCCTCACCAACATCAAAAGATGCCTAAATATACAGAATAGTATCACAAACAGTTTGCATGGAATAAAATACACAGTTACATAAACACAAAATAATATCCTTCCAAATAAAACACAAAGAATACATATTGCATGGAAAGTTACGGTTATATCCTTCCAAATAATATCCTTCAATGCATTCAGCCTATCATCAAACCAATGTTTGAACTTTACGGATATAGTTCATCTTACCAAAACTCTAATGTAGCTTACCAATGTGTTTCCACCTTTTTTGTTCAATGGTTGGCCCTTTGCGTTCCATTCAACCGTAATCTTGATATTATTCCTTCTTGAACGAACAACACTCCTCATGGAAGCGATACCACGTGGTTTACGTTTTTGTGTTTGTGGTGTTACTCGAGTTTGTGGTGTTACTGGAGTGTGAGTGTCAACCATTGTTCCTTCTTCGTTTACTTCATTTTGAGAAGACATTGTTTGAGAGTTTGAGTTTTAAAGAGTTTCTTGGTTTGAGAGTGTTGAAGGGTTCCTTGGTTTGAGAGTGTTGAAGGGTTTCCTTTTCGGTGTATTAGAAGTTTGAGAAGTACGTAACCAACGTTTGGGGTATCAACTTATTTGATATTTTAATTTCCATATACAATAGAGCAGTGCAACACCCTAAATTTACGTCGTTAAAATTATAGTATCAGCCCTAGGATTCTCGCTTGAGCGAGGGATTCTCGCCTGGGCGAGAAAGGCTCACCTGGGAGGGGGAAATTCTGGGCTATACTGAAGGATTCTCGCCTGAGCGAGGGTTGACTCGCTTGAGCGAGAGTGGTCTCGCCTGAGCAAGAGTTGGCTCGCTTGGGCGAGGAAGGCTCAACTAGGAGGGTGAAATCCTAGGCTATACGGAAGGATTCTCGCCTGAGCGAGAATTGGCTCGCTTGAGCGAGAGTGGTCTCGCCTGATCCAGAAATTGGCTCATCTAGGCGAGGAAATGTGATATTTTGGAGTTGTCGAGGCTTTAAGATCCTCGCTTGAGCGAGAGGATCCTCACTTGAGCGAGAGATGCCTCACCTGGGCGAGAGGGTCAGATCTGAGTTTTTAAAATGGGCGGGATTTTTTCGCTTGAGCGAGAATGAGCTCGCTTAAGCGAGAATCCGACGCAGTTACATTAAATAGGGGACCCCAAACACATTTATGATGGTTAACCTAGAGAGAAGTGAGAGAAGAGAGCATTTTCAAGAGCAAGAAGGCTTGTGAGTCATTTAGAAGCTTGAGAAGAGGTAAAGCTCTTGATTCTAACTCTCTTCTTCCCTTTGAAACTTGTTTTGGGTATGTTGGATCTCTTTTCAAAATGAGAGAAACCATGGAAACTCAAACTTTTGAGTTATGGTTCGTTTTATGTTGTTTTATCTTGTAAACTCTTGGTTTAGAGTTAGTATTTCAAGAATGGAAAGGGTTTGCAGGTTGATTCATAAAAACCCCAAAACCCTAAAGTGAAAATGTGGATTAACGTGTATTGACATTATTTTACGTTAACGACTTACTCCTTTGTGTTTCTATGTATGGTCAATGTTAATCCCATTGCAGGTAGGTGGAAGATGTAGGGACATTTTGATTAGGAGCATAGAGGCTTTTAATTCTTTTTTGGAAGTCCTTATATTCATTCTTTTGTAATATGACTAACTGTATTTTGAACATGAATATTTGTAACTCTGGATATTCGTAGCTATGGGTATTTTGGAATCCCATAGCTAATTGTATGCGGTAGTTACCGGGATATTTGAATGAATTATGATTTTCTGCTATACGAACATGTGTGTTATTTTGAGGTTATGAAATTGATAAGAGTAGGGAAATGAGACTTAAGTTGAGTTGTTGGTATTTTTATTTAAAAGTCGTAGGAAAAGGTATGAAGGATGAATAAAATAAGGAAAAAAATTTCAAGGGTAGAATTTGGGTCCTTACACGCAGCGTCATATATTCGCTGTCTAAAGTTACGCATCCACAGCATAGCGATAAACTTCGCTGTCGTAATTTAAACATTAACAGCGAAGTATAATGCATCGTTGTTGAATATGTATCGGTTAACAACAAAATATAAAGCGACGCTGTTGAAGAGGTTACATGAAACAATGCCATCCTCAAATTCTATCATGACTATTGATATATACAACATCGCAACATCATATGTTTGCTGTCTAAAGTTACGAATCCACAGAATAGCGATAAACTTCACTGTCTTAATTTAAACATTAACAGCGAAGTATAATGCATCACTATTAAAGAGGTTACATAATTTAATCATGACTTCTGAAAAAGAGCCTGATAGACTTACGGCACATATCCAATCAATTAATTAAACTTACCATTCAAATTCATTTTTTTCAATTATTTAAAAAAGTCCGACCATTTCCACGGCGAAGTGATATAATTTCGCTGTTGATTATTCATTTTGAGTTAAATTTTCACTGATCGATTAAACTAATTACAATTTTTCTCAAAAAGAGACTCAAAGACTTAACGACACATATCCTTAATTAAATTTAATAATCAAATTCATTTATTTCAATTATAATTTTGCTGTTGATTATTCATTAAAAGGTTTTTTTATGTGATATTCTTTCGTTGTTGATTATTACTTTGCTGTTGATGATTCACATTTTCATTCTTTTAAAACTCGTCAGTTATAAGTTGAAGTGTTGAAAAAAATGAAATGGAATGTTATATATATTGAAATTGAAATTGTACAAAAAGCAAAATAAACTGAAATTGAAATTGAATGTTATATATATTGAAAACTGAAATGAATGTTACATGGAAAAATAATAAATGTTACATTTTTGTTCAATATTGAAGATCTAGGCCTTTTGCAGCCTGTGAACATTGGATAGATGCTCTTTTGCGCTTCTCTTTTGAAAGAGGAAACAAACCAGGGAAAGATTTAACACCAGACACATTATTGCTCTGTTGCGGTTCTCGTTATATTGCTCTATTCCTTGAAAAGTGAATGATCCAATTCTCTTGTTAATCCATGCTATTGTAAGCAAGGGAATGAAAACCAAAGCAAGTGAAGGAACCAACGGCTGAACCTCAAGAGCAAGAAGAGTTGAACCTCACAATTTGTTTTTTCTAGTGAGAATTGTGAACCAAAGCAAGAAGAATATCATTTCGAATGACATTATCAAGAAGTTCAGCTGCATGAAAAATAGTTTGAAGATCTCCATGAAAAATAGTTTGAAGATCCATATCTCTGATGAACTTCATTTTGTTTCAATGAAATCCTTCTTCATTTTGTTTCAATATATAAACTAAAAGATTTATGGGAAACTAATATCTTTAATGCTTCAACCACTCTCTGAGAAACCCATATAACGAAGCAAAACCATTTAAGAAAAAGTCGTTACACATACTCTAGTTAGATATTTTCTCAATTCAACAGTGATGCATTTTACTTCGCTGTCATTAAGTTCATTATTATCGATACTCACTGTGTTGCGTTTTATTTCGCTGTCATTAATTTCATTATATTATATATTCAACAGCGACTCGTTTTACTTTGTTGTCATTAAGTTGAATAATTCCCTGAAAATAAAATTCATAAGATTCATAAAATTATTGAACAAGATTACAAATTCAATAATTGGCTTGTAAGTAATATTTTTAGAAAATGCATATAACTCATCATTTGCCACCACATCAAATTTTTCAAGAATATAGTTACAATCTTCCTTAATATGATGGATCAACGAAAAATAAATAAATAACTAACTTAAAACACAAGGATCTTTAAATATTTCCATCACATGAAAAATATTTCTGATATCTTTATTGTTTCGTGTGAGAATTATGGGGGTTCGAAAATACACATATATAATACACAGTGCAAATTAAAGATAACGCTATATAAGATATAAAATCCATAGCGAAAGCAAAAACGGCGCTGCTAAACATATTCATATTAACAACGATGTGCAATGGTGGCGCTGTTAAACATATTCATATTAACAGCGATGTGCAATGGTGGCGCTGTTGAAGATTACGAATTAAAAAAAGCTCATATTCAACCGCAAATATTATCTGTTGCACTGTTAACATTTTATCCGCTAATGCATTCGAACAGCGAATGCTTAAAGTTGTGATGTATAAGTTTCTTCCGCCTTTTGGTTTACAGCATTTTTCTAGGTTGCGTGGTCGAAGACGCGCCTTTAAAGACATATTATGGCGTAGTGAAGTTATAAATTCCACAACGAAAGTATATCACTATGTTGTGGAAGTTATAATTATACAGCGAAATTATAACACTACGGTGTGGAAGATATTAGGGGGCTATTATAATTGGTTCTATTCCACAGCGAATGAATAACTTTCGCTGTTGAATTGCATGATTCCTAAATTGGGTTAGATGCTTTCTTACGGTTTTGTTCACTTATTTTCAGCAAAAACAAACAACATTAACATTATATATTACACAAAAGCTTATAAGAATTTAAAGTCAATACACAAAAATATTATATTACCAAGAATTTTTCGTTTGTGTGCGATAAGTGACAAATTCAATCCAATTCGCCTCATCAATGAGATTTGCATATTTGGCTGGAGGCTTGAGGTTGACATTGCCTTTAGCATCTCTGAGACATTTCCCGCAATTGGTTCTAAATTCTCGGAGAGCCTTGCTAGCACTTTTCATGATGTAATCATTGTGTTGCCCATCAACATCAAAAGTTGCCTAAACAGAAAAATACATCTAAAGTTGCCTAAACAGATTGCATGGAAACACATTCTAATTACAGAATAGTTTCATAAACATTTTCATGCATAACCATACAAATATACAGATTATCGTGTTCTTGAAATACAAATAGTTTCATAAACAGTTTGCATGGAATACAAATATGTTGTTACATAAACACAAAATATATTGTTACATAAACACAAAATATATGGTTACATAAACACAAGAAAACACAAGGAATACAAATATACATATTGTATGGAAACTTACGATTATATCATTCCAAATAATATCATTCGCTGCATTCAGCCTCTCATCAGACCAATGTTTGAACTTTATGGATATATTTTGCCTTACCAGAACTCCTATGTAGCTTACTGATTTGTTTCCACCTTTGTTGTTACATGGTTGGCCCTTTGCGTTCCATTCAATTGTCAACTTGTTATTATTGCTTCTTGTACGAACAATACTCTTCATGGAAGTGACTCCACGTGGTTTACATTTCTGCGTTTGTGTTACTGGAGTTTATGTTTTTGGAGATTGTGTTACTGGAGTTTGAGTGTTAACCATTGTTCCTTGTTCGTTTTCTTCATTTTCTTCATTTTGAGAAGACATTGTTGAAGGTTTGAGAGTGTTGAAGGGTTTGAGAGTTTTGAAGGGTTTGAGAGTTTTCCTTTTCTGTTTATCAACTTTTAGAAGTTTGAGAAGTATGTGTGAGTACCAAATTTTGTCCGGCCCAACATACATTTCCCAAATATAATTAAAAAAAACACAAATATCAAAATGTTTTGCTAAAGAGACTTAGCGGATTGAATGTCCCAATTACATGATTTTTTTTTGTTGGATTTGTTACAATCTTAGCCGCATGCTGGAATTAAGAGTAGTATCTGTTGTGGCAGTAACTCAAGCCTTGGAATGATTTCAAATAGTAAACATTAACACTAAGCAATAATTGAGGCCAACGGCCACATGTTTAAATCGGTCGATAATTAGGCATTCTAATTCAAACCAATGCAATAATAAACATTATTCTTAATTCAAGCATCGATTGAGGATTTGAGTTAAACACTGCAATAATGCAAATCAATATAAATTAATGCAGTGATTACACTGCAATAATGCAAATCAATCCATTAATTCACACAAAATACAATATGCCTCATTCAAGCATAAAATCGCTAGATGCAACAATCATGCATCTTTTGGCCTAGAAAAAGACCAGATTCGGTCATAAAAGAGAGTAAGAAAAACCTAATCTCCCCCTTAACTTCAGCCAACACTTTAATGGGAAGATCCTCTCAATATTGTGCAGGTGCCCTCCATTTCTTGCCATAAGTATGGGCTGAATTCAGTCACATGGAAGAAAAATCAATTAAGAATAATCCTGCGAATTAAAGAAATATATGAAAAAGTGTTTGAGAAAGAGTCACACAACCACATACACAAACAACGAAGAGAAATACCACAAATAGCAGAATCTATCCATATACACAAAAACCAACCAAAAAAACACAGATAAAAAGCAAAGGAAGAGCAGAATCAGGAAGAGGGGAGAGTTACAGGCCTCCCAAAAAGAACATCAACAATAAGCAAGGCACCAGGTCAGTAAATAATATCATATTCATGAAAATCACAAGTTGCTTATGTCACTAATAACTCTTGTAATTTGCATACATATAGTTAAATAATTCCATTCATGTGTCTTATATCATAACTCATGCTATTTTCTTTTGAGTAATGTAAATTACATGAACCAAATTGTTCTGAGCAATAACATAAATATCCCTCTGCATCAAGGATGGTGCTCTTTCCTCATCCCATCATTTTAAATCCATTACATTTTATACTCCCTGCATATAAAAGACAACAAGCATTCCATATTTATCTTCTTCATTTGAACTTATATTTTCTTAACTTTCAAGAGGAATCCATAAACTCTAATTCTCAAACTAATGTGACAAATTCAACAAGCAAATCTAATCCACAAACTTCTATTTCTCAAACTTATTTTACAACTACACTATGCAAACTTTTCTTATAAACAAGAAAAAGGAAGAAAACTTGGTTCTCATAATACTCCCAACTGTGCCTCACCTTCATCAACCATCAGACTGGTTGTGTGCTCAGAGGAAAGAAGATGATAACCGGCTCAGCTCAAAGATCCCGCCTTCCGTCGGCGTCCCTCTACATCACCAACGATTCGCCACCGAATAGAACATGGTAACCCAACATTGTGCTGCGTCTCAGTAGCTAAAACGTGGCTCCATCGCAGCGCCTATTGTAATCACCCAAATTCTACCCTTGAAATTTTTTTCTTATTTTAATTCAATTCCATGCAATCACTCATAACTCACATTACCAATTTAACATCCTTACTTCAAAATCTTACTTCCCTCCTCACACTCAATCCATGAATCAATAATGACATACATAATCATTCGACAGAAAAACATAATTCTTATTAAATGCAGATTAGTAACCTACCGCATACAACTAGCTATGGGTTTCCAAAATACACATAGCTACACATATCCAGAGTTACACCCTCATGTTAGCTAATATATATATATCCGTAGTTACATAATATTTCAAACTATCAATTATGCACTCATGTACAAAATAGTGCAAATAAATAATTCCAAAATATAAAGCTCCCTAAGCTCCCCAAAAATGAGTCCACCTTATGTCCCCTGTTTATGTACAATGGGATTATCAATGACAAATACACAAACACACAAAGGAGTAAGTCGTTAATTCATTAAACATCATTATAAGATAATCCACATTAGAAAAGGGTTAGTAAACCATTTTTGAAATTCATTTTGCTTTGCTGCATAACTTGAGCCAAAGTCGCTACACCCCTCAGGGTTAGCTAAAAGCAGATTCTCATTTCTTTTAGAAGAAAACATGCTACATATACTCGAGCAGGAGTTTTGCTTATATACTCAAGTCAGAGTTTCGCTTATATGCTCAAGCCAGAGTTTCGCTTGTATACTCAAGCCAGAGTTTCGCTTCTATACTCAAGCCAGAGTTTCGCTTCTATACTCAAGCCAGAGTTTCGCTTATATACTCAAGCCAGAGTTTCGCTTATATACTCAAGCCAGAGTTTCGCTTATATACTCAAGCCATGGTTTCGCTTATATACTCAAGCCATGGTTTCGCTTATATACTCAAGCCAGAGTTTCGCTTATATACTCAAGCCAGAGTTTCGCTTATATACTCAAGCCAGAGTCGCTAAACATTCATGGTCGGCTAAAAATATATTTTATTTTCATCGAATTCACCATCAATAATTTCCCGTAAACCCACGCCATCTTTAGTATAAACACACCCATATATGTTTATACTAAATACGTAATTCACAATATAATTATTCCATAAATCTACGCCTACTTTAATATAAACACACCTATAAATGTTTATACTAAATGCGTAATTAACAACTCAATCATTGCATAACCAGAAAATACACACATTTTCTATTCCAAATGCACAATTAAAGACTTATCCTTACCTTGGTGAGTGTTGGGTTTGGTTCTTGGCAACTTCACAAGTTCCACCAACACCGCCGCCAACTCTAGGATCTTTCCTCATTCCCACCATATAACACAATGTTAGTCATTTATTCCAAATATCACATAAACAACTTATATTGCATTATTTAACCATACAAGATATTTCATCAAATTTTCAATGTTGCTAAACTACTTTTATCATAAGTTTACAACCATTCAAAACATACATAATCATCTCATATTTCATCATTAGAAAGTAAACTCATCTTCTACCTCTAGCATTTTACCCATTTTAACCACATTTTCTCTTTAGGTTTTTGGGGTTTTCATGAATCAACCCACAACCCTTTCCATTCTTGAAATACTAACTCCAATTCAAGAGTTGCATGAAACAACATAAAATGAACCATAACTCAAAAGGATGAGTTTCCATGGTTTCCTTCATTTTGAGAAGAGATCCAACATACCCCAAAATAGGTTTTAAAGAGAAGAAGAGAGTTAGAATCAAGAGTTTTACCTCTTCTCAAGCTCTTAGATGAGTATCCAAGGTTCTTGTCCTTGAAAAAGCTCTCTTCTCTCACCCTTCTTCTTTTCTAAACCCTTGGTTGTGTTTGGGGGTTTCTCATTTAATATAACTCGTCGGGTTCTCGCTTAAGCGAGTCATTTCTCGCTCAAGCGAGAAAATCCCGCCTATTTTAAAAATTCAGATCTGACCATCTCGCTCAAGTGAGGGATTCTTGCTCAAGCGAGAATCTGACAATATCAACAGTTCCAAAATGTCATTTCTCGCCCAGGCGAGACAACTCCCGCTCAGGCGAGAATCCTTCAGTATAGCCCAAGATTTCACCCTCCCAGGTGAGCCTTTCTCGCGCAGGCGAGAATCTCTCGCTCAAGCGAGGATCCCAGGACTGATACTATAATTTTAAAAACTCAAATTTAGGGTGTTACACCTATGGCCGGATTGGCCGGAACACGTTCGATCAAGGTTAAAAGAACCCCGTACACCTCCACCACCCCTTCGGTTGCGGCAGGGTGAAGTATTTTAGGGATTCCATCAATCCCTTTTGCCCTTTTTTCTTTTATTTTGGTTTGCTGGAGGGGGTAACACGGCTACCCCCATTTTAATTACCTTTTGTTATATTTTTTATTTTACTTTATTTTATTTTATTAGTTTTATGTTTTATTTGTTTTCTTCTAATTTATTTTATAACATTATGTGATTGTGGGCTACTAGTCTCTTTAAGTGGAGGCCCATCAAACTATTCCCAATTATTAATTTTTGAGTTATTATCAAGGAATGTTTCAATATAATTTTAAATGTCATATAGGTCAAGTAGAAAATAAATAAATATTTGAATTAGAATATGATAGTGAAATTACGACTCATGTCATATCTTACCTTTTACTTCGAACCGAGAACCGGTCGCGCTCACTTGTACTGCTTCTACTATTTATCGAAGCAAAAAGAGGGTAAGAAATCAATGTTGACTCGTCATATTAGCAATCAATGTTGACTCGTCGTCTATTAGCAATCAATGTTAAGCTCAATGTTTTTCATTTCCAAAACAAAAACTCTTAGTATATATATATATTAAACATTTAGAATTTTTAAATATTTCTGTTTCATCTCAAAACTAATTGGTTATGAGAGGAATATCCCAACATGTATTTAAATCATTACCGAGATAATGAGATAGGCAATGTGAGACTAAATTTCAAACATGCCCCCTCCACGTAAGCCTGTCGGACCTAGCGAATGGTTACCTTTGACCCATAACTAGGGGGCATCTTTTGGCCCATGACAAATGGAAAAAAGTTGGGATTTCACTCTGATGTCATGTTAAAGTTTCATCTCAAAACCAATTGGCTATGAAAGGAGTAGCTCAACATATATTTAAATCATTCATGAGACAACGAGGTAGGCGATATGAGACTTAATTCCCAACAATTTATATTATAAAAACATAACTAACAAACCCCATATATACATATATAGTGTTTACTTGGGCTATGACCAATAACAAGAATAATTTAAACTATCTAATGAGGGAAGAAAAATAATACATAAGATATATATTTATATAAATATAGTACGCTCCAACCCTATATGGTTGGTTTGGTTTGTATTAAGTACCTGCGCTGTGAGACTTTGGGATGATGAAGATCTTGAAGAGACATTATTTTATGTCCTCCTTCCTTTTTTCTCTTCATAAAATAGCTTCTTTGCAGAAATGTAGGTAAACATCTACAACAACAAAAACTAGCAAATATACTTATTATATGATTAATTGAGTGAGGACCAGAAAATGTTAAGAATTTGAAAATTGAGGGTTGGAACTTCATTATTAATGGGATATAGAAGAAAATACTTTTTATTTTACTTTTTAATACAAATATTCTATGTATTTGGAAGTGCTTTGAAAAGCATTAAAAGGAAAACAAAAACATACATTATTTCAATTCTAAAACCTTCAACTTATTGTATGGATTGTTATATGGATAATCAATTTCAGTCAAAGAATTTAAAAGTCACAAATAGTTATACAGAAATCTTCCCACAATACCTTAATACCGTGCATTATGTTGAAATATGATAGTGTTAAATATTATAATTTGATGAAGTTCTTCATTTGCAAGATTTGATAATATCATTACTAATTAATGAAACATAAAGGGGTATGTACCAATGTTTTAAAATCGTATCGGTTATCAAACCGATCAGGGTACTGGTATAGTGGTACATTGGTTCAACCAGTGGTTCAGTAATTAAATCGCATGCCGGTTAAACTGTACATACTTTCTTATATATATATATATGTAAACCTATAACAAAAAATTTCAAATAAGTAGGTATTCAGATTTATAATCCAGATTTATAATCCATATTCATAATCTACTCCAAATTCACACAAACAAACAACATTAAGTCTTTAACAAAATCAAAGTCTAAAGTGCAAAACATATATTAATTCAAAAATTATCACTTAACAAATGCAAAATACAAATAAATGACACAAGTATTAATCATTGAAGTTGAAGAATTGGTGAAGAATTGAAAATTTGAAATTTAAAAAAAAAATTAATGTACAAACTGGCCGATTTAAACTGGTTCACCGATTTTGACCGGTTTTCACCGGTTCTATTGCATATGCGGTATAACATACATACCATACCGGTTAGGGGTCCGGTTCACCGGTTTTCCGGTTGAACCGGCCGGTACGGTATCTTGTCAAAATTCTACTTAGTGAGAAATTATATTGAAATAGAGAAGTATATCTCTTACAAAAGATAAATTCACTTAAAATAAAACATTACTTGTTTTTATCTAAAAACACAAAAAAAAAATATAAATTTAAAAATGACAGATAATCAATCAAAATACTATCATATATAAACAAAATAAATTGCTACACAAAAATTAGATTATACTCTATATTTATTTGTAGAATTAAGAAAATGCAAAAAGATGAAATTGAGAAGTTGGAATAATTCAAAGATTTATATTTGGATTTCAATAATGTATAGAATAAAAACCATTAAAATGTAAATAAGGAGAGTGACAAGAGGTTTATTTATATCCAATGGGTGGGGGTGGGGGTGGGGGTGGGGGTGGGGTGAGGTGAGTGAGGCTAATGACACATATGAAAGAAATTTTGGGTCACACATGTAATGTTTAAATATGTTTATGGTCATTATTATACGTAGTCAAATTAAAGTGATCTATTTCAAGTAAGGTTTATGGCTATAGACATAATTATCATGAAAATTATTGTGTAGATACCTAAAGTATTATTTCTATTTTATGATGGACAAAATGGAAATATGAAAATGAAGTAGCATGTCCTTTTACGGAAGGGTATGCACTTCTTATAAATAGAGGTTATGTTCCCCAATTGTGACCACTACAATACAACAACAAAATCACTATTCTCTTCATCCAATTAGAGGAGAAATTAAGGCTAAAGGTGGTCTACAATTGGAAGACCAACAAACCTACATGATCCACTATGAACATGCATTTGCATACAATACAAAGGACATGGAGAAATGGATACACTAGGAATGACGATATAAAGTTTATTCTCCATATTCTATATGAATATATTAAGGTACGATTTCGCTCAAATTCTAGTTTTGTATTTCTTCTCGATGATTTGACATGAAAGATCTTGACTATATATGATGATAGTATTGTTCATCATCTTTAGTTATTATGTATCTTTAGTATATAGAAAACTCTCCACATTTTAAAGTCTATATTAAAGATAATTTTTTTTCCAACAAGTGGTGGTATCAGAGCCACTTTCATGTCATGTCATTAGGAAATAAGATTATCATATAATCATATGGTTGAATTGTCTTTCTAGAAATTATTTTTTTATAAAGATGTCATTTTAAGATTAAACATGTTGTAGTTGCTTGTTAGAATCTTTATTTTTTGTCCTGAAAACATGTTCTATTTGTTTAATTTAGTATTGTTTTCATGAGAGTATGAATTTTGGTTTTAATTCAAGTTGACACAAAAGGTTATTGATGACTATTTATTGTAATGTATATGTAAAGCCTGCAGCAACCAATTTAAGTCTATAATAGGATTTTACTACACTAATTATATACTATAATGTTCTGAAGAGGTTGTTTAAACAAATGGGAGTCACATTTGTTTTGTTTTCTCTATGTGAAGAGTGAATGGTTAATATTGATTCAGAATTTAATGTTTATAAATGATTAAGCATGGTTAAAGTTGTCAAATTAGTATAACTGGTCTCCATTTGTTGCACTCATTCGTGATGTTACTGTTAATTTTTGAAACAATTCCTCCTTCACGTTAGATTTTGTTAACAAACAATATAAAGTTTTTTTTATTAATATAAATGAGTATATTAAGCTGACGTAAATGGAAAGGTTGAATTTGGAGGAGTGAAAATTGATAAGTGGTTGCAAAGGTTAAGTTGAAATATTTCATGGGTTTTGTGTGTTCTACACCAATATTTGCAAATTTTTAATACTACATTGTGTCTCATTTGAGTTAAATATAGGCGCCTTCTAATATGCGAACTCATGTTTAGTTCGCATGCATGCGAACTATTGTTGTTGCCGTTGGATTAAAAAATTCAGATCTCCACCGTTGATGAGGTTACCGGTTGAGGGTTAGATAGGAAGTCGGTTTGGGCCTGCTATACGTTTAAACTGTATGGGCCATTTCCTCATAGAAGTCGGGTTACACGAGTGTAACATATGGGTCTTCAGAAGTCGGTAATGGGCCGACCGACTTCTGTGTAGTATTGATTTTTTTTTTGTTTTTTTGTGTATGGGCCGAGTTTTTGTGTAGTTTAGTGGGCCTAGTGATTTTTTTTGTTGATGTATGTTATTTGTTAAAAAACTGTATTAAATGTGAAATTCAAAATGTAATATAAGATATTTATAAATAAATGATATTAAAAAATGTATTAAATAATTATTTAGAAATAAATGATTTTTTTTTACAAATTCCCTAAATGACCACCCGTTCCACACCTAGGAGGTTGCCTAGGACGTCTTGACCTCCCTCTATGTTCAATCGTTTGAGGGTCTTCAGTCGTATTTGTCTGCCCCGTTGGGAAAATATTATCATTAACCATGAAAGAGCTTGGTCCAGCACCATCTTGATTGAAGTTGAAGTCGATATGATTAAGATGCATGTTTGCCGACTCAGGTGTACCGAGTAAAGTAGTGAAGAAGTCATTATGGTCGGTAGAAAATGAGTGGCATTGAGGCATCAAATCATCAACTCGATCGCGATGGTGTTGCGATGGTTCATAATGAAAAGACATTCTCCCTGGCTGAATATTGTAAGATGAAGACGATGGTTGAGACATTGGAAGTTGTGACGTCATAGGTTGGTTCATCATAGGTTGGTTCATCATAGGTTGGTTCATCATAGGTTGGTACATTTGTGTTTGAGTTGTGGGAGTTTGTAAATTTATTTGGCGTGGGTCTCGGAGTTGTGTTTCGGAAGATAAGAATAGTTTAGAATTTATTCTATACCAAATATTATATTCTTGTGTGTGGATAGGATATTGGATTTCAGGTCCTCGTAGGACTTGATCCCTACGTTGACTCCAATATTCAATCCAGTGTGCATGTTTGGTAGCCCAATTTGCATCTTGATTACCCCTTTTGTCAACTCTATGTATGGCATCAAGATTCTTTGGTTCTTGTGGTATATCTTGGACTAATCCAAATTGCAGTCTTACTCGATCTGTTTGATGCCATTCTACAATGGAGAAACAAATCAAAGCTGTGCATGCACTCCACACCCTCTTATCTTGTTGGACTTGACGTGGGAGATTGTTGATATAAGTCTGATAAGGGAGTCATTTAAACTGCAAATTTGAGAATAAATATTGTTAGGAAATTGATTTTTGTGTTAATTGTTATTGATAAAGAGTTTAAGATGATTTACATCGCTGGCTTCCATATGATCCAAGCGTGACCTATAACCCGTCAAGTCTCCACGTGGAACTCCTTGAAAGATTAATTGTGTTTGACCCCACCTTCAAATAAAGAATTATTGATTATATAGTTAAAAGTAAGAAATATTTTAAGTAATTGTTAATGATAATTAAGAATTTATATTACCTTTTAGCAAATGGATAAGTTGGTAGGCCATTAAATCTGGGTGCTAGAAAAGGCAGTCGATACCATGCCCAAGATTGTAGCAGCATCAAACACCCACCCATGGCCTTTGCATTTGATTTTGTTGCCCGACACAACTCCCTATACAAGTTTGCCAAACAAGCTGAACCCCAACTATATCGGTTAACTCTTGATAGGTCTCGAAGTAAATGTAAGTACATTAGATGTACTCTACTGTTGGATTTGTCGGGCAACAATTCACCTCCTAAAATATATAGGATACGTGCCCTACAATACTGTTGTAATTGTATTTGTGTAGGGTTAGGGGGGAGTTGACTAAAGTTATCAACTAGCCAAGCTAACTTTAACTCACACCCCCTCATATCTTCTTCAACTATTGGGACTTTTCCCAATAGTTCTCCACACATTTCATCCCAATCAAAATATGTAGGTCCTGTTATCGGCCGACCGTTAACATTCAGTCCTAGTTGTAGTGAAACATCTTCTAGTGTGATTGTACATTCACCACATGGAAGATGAAATGTGTGTGTCTATGGCCTCCATCTTTCAACTAGAGCAGTTATTAAAGATGGGTCTATGTTGAAACATCGGAGGCTAGACAAGTTAGAAAACCCAGCAAGTTGCATTAATTCATCTAGTAATGGTTCTTCTTCGAACAAATTTGCATGTCTCATTCTAAGAACATCTTTCCAAGGTTCCTGTGAAAAAAAAATATTAAGTAGTTATCAATTATTAACTTAAAAATACATGGGCCAGAATTTTTTTGGCCCAAAATCCAGGACCAGAAGTTTTGTTTAGGCCAGAAGTTTTTTTTGCCCAAACCGACATCCCAAGAGGACCAGAAATTTTGTTTAATATATGCGCCAGAAGTTAATCTGGCCCAAACCGACATCCTACAACGTGCTATTTTTCACCTAATGGGCCAGAAGTTAATCTGGCCCAAACCGACATCCTACAATGATTTTCACCTGATGGGCCAGATTAAAATATATACTACAACAATTTGACATATTTTAAAAAAAGATTTATTACAACATTTATAAAAAACATATATTTTATATTTTTCTTTTAGAAGTCGGTGTTTTTAAGTGCTACACATATATGGGCCAGAAGTTAAACTGGCCCATCACGACTTCCGTGAGTTTTTTTTTCCTTAGTGCTGCACCTGATGGGCCAGAAGTTAATCTGGCCCAAACCGACATCCTATCTCAAATCCAAAAAAAAAATATACTACAACAATTTGACATATTTTAAAAAAAGATATATTACAACATTTATAAAAAACATATATTTTATATTTTGCTTTGAGAAGTCGGTGTTTTTAAGTGCTACACATATATGGGCCAGAAGTTAAACTGGCCCATCACGACTTCAGTGAGTTTTTTACTTGAATGCTGCACCTGATGGGCCAGAAGTTAATCTGGCCCAAACCGACATCCTATCTCATATCCAAAAAAAAAAAATATACTACAACAATTTGACATATTTTAAAAAAGATATATTATAATATTAATATTATATTTTAAATCCAAAATTAAAATATACTACAACAATTATAAAAACGAAAAACATAAATTTTGCAGTTATAAAAAAAAAATATTACAACTAGTAACATTCATATTTGAAATTGATATATTATAATATTAATATTATATTTTACATTTACATTCATATAATAATATTAACATTATATATTAATATACCAGTAAGATTAATATTAATATTCACATATTTTATATATATTAACATTCATCCATATAACATTACAAATATAATGAATTAAATGAACTAAAAAATAACCGAATAATGTAGGAATGATGATCTATGTTGATCTTCTAGCCTAAGCAATTGTTGTGAATCAGCCATTAGAATGAATTTTTTTCCGAGTATAGAGAGATGTGGAATGTAGTGAGTAATGATAATGAGAGATTTGTGTCTAGTGTAGTTGTAGTTCTAAACTTCTCAATTTAAAGTGTAGGACTACCTACTCCACCTCTCCAATAGCCAATCAGAAAAACAAAAAGAAGAAATTATTGGGCTGTCAGTAGCAGGCTTGCGTGGGCAGTGAAATAGGCTTGGGCAGTGAGATGCAGGTTTTGCAGGGATATTTATTTGATTTTCTAGTTGGGAAGTCGGTCTGGGTAGGAAATACTTCCTAATGGGCCTGAAGTTGTTGCGGCCCAAACCGACTTATGTGTGAAGTAGGGTATATTTTTTTATACTTTTTTAAAAATTATGTGTAGAAGTCGGTCCAGCTTAGGAATTCATTGTAGGCTATATTTATTTATATTTTCAGGTTTCAGCTTTTCAGATTTCAGCTTTTTAGGTTTGCAGGTTTTTAGGTTTGCAGCTTTACAGATTTTCAGGTTCTCCTTGGGAAGTCGGTCTGGGTAGGAATTACCTCTCAATGGGCCTGACGTGAATACGGCCCATACCGACTTCCTTTGCAAAGTCGTTCTTGGAAGGAAATACAACCTAACGGGCCTAATGTGGAAGTCGGTTTTGAAATAAATTACATTAATATGGGCCTAATGTTGTTGAGGCCCAAGCCGACTTCACTAAGCTATTTTAAAGCTCCGTTATAAAATTACACGTTTCAGTAATTTTACAACCTAGCGGGCCAGACGTTGATGAAGCCCACACCGACTTCCTAGCTTTACAATTTTGCCCCTCTTAGGAAGTCGGTTTTGAAGTCAATTACATTAATATGGGCCTAAGGTTGTTGAGGCCCAAACCGACTTTACTACACTCACTATTTTAAAACTCCGTTATAGAATTACACGTTTCAGTAATAACTCCACTCCTTGTCCGTAATAACTCCACTCCTTAATAAATCCTTCTCCGTAATAACTCCACTCCTGAATAAACTGTGCCATTCCTTAATTATTCACATGGATTTTAATGCTGAAGAACACACGGTAAGAACTATTGTTTATTTATTACTCATTTGCTAATAACATTTGCTAATTAGTGAAACTTCATTATATTTGCTAATTATGCAGGTCTACTCCAATAATATTATTACGGATAAAAGTGAAACTTCATTGGTTGAGGTACTGATTGTAAACTATATATATAAATGTTACTGGTTATATAAATATTTTACTCATTGTAAACATATATATGTTACTCGTTATATATATATTTTACTCATTCTAAACATATATATAAATGATACTGATTATATATATGTGAAGTTGAATGTCACTGATTATATATATATATATGAATGTTATTGATATATATGTACATATATACATTTTACTCATTGTAAACATATATATAAATGTTACTCGTTATATAAATATTTTACTCATTCTAAACATATATATAAATGATACTGATTATATATATGTGAATTTGAATGTCACTGATTATATATATATATGTACATATATACATTTTACTCATTGTAAACATATATATAAATTTTACTGGTTATATATATATGAATGTTATTTATAGTTAACATATTTATTGTGATGTATGTTATATAATGCATATAAATAAAGTATGCATGTTAATATGTATATGAATGTTAATATATAAACATGCATGCATTAATGTTATTTACTTATTATATAAATATTTAATGCTGTTAACATATTTACTTATTATATGTATATGAATGTTAATATATAAACATGCATGCATTAATGTTATTTACTTATTATATAAATATTTAATGCTGTTAACATATTTACTTATTATATGTATATGAATGTTAATATATAAACATGCATGCATTAATGTTATTTATATAATATAATGTTAACATATTTTATTGTTAATATACAGCTGTTGATTGAACGTGTGGAATTGTTGGAGGAAGATGTTAGAAAACTAAAAGTACAAGTAAATGATCTTACAACTGGACGACAACAACTTAAAAATATGAATTTAACACCCGCTTCCAATATCGTCACTATATCCGATGATGAGGATAATATCGATAAAAGAATTACTATTACTTCAAGAAGTCCATATCAAAGGAGTGAGAAGATAATATTTATTTGTAAAATTTAAAACAAATTATAAGTTAATAATTATATGATAATTAATTATTCATTCATGTAGGGTAAATCTGTCATCAACGAGGGTAATGAATTAGTGAAGTCAGGAAAAAGATTATTTAATACACCACCGTCGGCCCAAAAACCAATTAAAAAGAGTAAAGCATCCAGTTCTGTTTCCCCTACCGTGAAAAAATACTGTAAAAAAATTATGACTCAGGCATCCAAGCCTAGAGGTCATACTATCCCAAAGGTATTTATTATTTCCCATTCACCATTGAAATTTAAGTCAACTTTTTTAAAATTTCTAATTTTATTACTTCTTTCATAGGAAGTGAAATCTTGTTTTAGACCTTCTCCTGTTATGGATCTGACATGGGAGGAATCCCGACTATCTGCCTATATCTTCAATGACCAACTTGACCTAAAGTAAGACATTATATAATTTATTTTAATTTGATGTTTTTTTTTATTAACTAACATTTTATTTTTTGTTATTTGTCTAGTGAGAATTTATTCATGATTGGTGACGAAACTGGTACTCGACGTGAATTTCTTTCTCTTGCTACCGGGAGAGATATCAATGATAAAGTCATTTTCATACACTTTATAATTAACTTAGGATTTATAAACTTATAAACTTATTAATTTTATACTATAATAGATTTTCATATTGCTCGCCAAACTACGAACACATATACAAAGACATGCTGATTCTACAATAACAACTTGGTATTTACCTCCAACATTTTCGGTAAGTAATTTTGAACAAATAATATATGAATTTGTGGAACAACTAAATTTATTTAAATAACTATATTGATTAATACATTTGTTTAGATTGAAGTCCTTCTTGGAAAATGTGAAGAAGATATCATTACATCTTACATGAATTTGTGGATGCCCCCGTCTCATGATCTGAAATATGTAATAATTTAATATTCTCGTTTTACTAAATTATATGTGATTAACTATAAAACCTATAATTTTAACATTTTTTTATTTTTCTAAAAGATTTACGTGCCCATAGTTGAAGACAACATGCATTGGTATCTAATGGTAGTGGATATTGATGAGTATGCAATTTATAAAATGGACACGTGGGATATGAAAACTTTCAGGCACAGACGTCACTCTGATATAACAAAACTGGTTTGTATTATTTTAAATTGTGTTATAATTTAATCATTATATTTTAATTGTATAGTAATAAGCATTTAATATGTACAATTTCCTCAAATTTTAGGCTTCCATCTTCGATAAGGTTCTTGATCAACCACAATATGAAATGGAAATGAAATATTTCCCTAAAAATTTGTCTTCGTGGGAAATAAAAAATGGAGATGGTATTCCAAATTTATGGAACAGGTAATGAATTTTACAAATTAATAATTTTATTTATCTATATTTATATTACAATATGACATTTTGTAATTTATCATAGTCGGAATTCTGCCACGTGGGTTATCCAATGGCTCGAGATGGAGGATTCGTTTATGTCAACGGTTATTGGGGAGGTATAAATAAATGAATAATTTTAATGTAATTGTATTATTAATAACCTCGAACTAATGATTTATTTAATTGAAGTTACACGATGAAACGATACGCATGAAGACTGCTGTAAAATTGGTCATGCACGACATGAACAAGATGAAGAAAGAAGTAAAGACCCAAACTACGTTGATGTGGTCAAAACTACCCTTCATCTAAAGACAACATCCATTATTTTTGGTTTTTTTGAAACTGAAGTTATGTTATTAACTTTTTGAAAATTATGTTTTATTATGTAAGCTTGATATGGCCGTGTAAGTGTTTCTTAATTATTTGAATAGGACTTACACTTTTGCATGAATTAGCTATTTTTTCCTACTCCGAATTTCTTCAATGTTTGCAACAGTTATATTTGAATAGGACTTACACTTTTGCATGACAGCTAAAACTATTGGAGATTTTAATGGAATAATTACTCTAATATAATTCATTAGTTACAATGTTATCCATTATATTATTATCAACATCATGTTTTGTTTATTACTCATCATTATTCATCGAAATTATACATTCAAATTATACTCAAAATTATGTATTTAATATAAACCATGACACAAAAAAGAGAAAAAATATTACATAAAATTATACGTTAAAAAGTAATGCAATCATTCTTCATCGAAATCATTATCAAAAGTACGACTACAACTACCAACAACATTTGGACAACTTGCCCTATTGTGGCCAATTTCTCGACATATACCACAATGATTACCTCGCTTGGGCCTTGAGGTAATCCCCGGTACTCTTCCTTTAGCACGTACTCGAACTGGGTCTCTTACTTGATCTCCAGTGGCATTGTCAACATTTTCCATCGCACTAGAGTGTTGTTTTGATCGGAGTCTACTACATTCGTTATAAACTTTTTCCAGCATCTCAGTAAAGTCTTCCTCCGTTTTGCAAGCAAGAATACATAACACCCTACAACCATCACTCAAAGCTCCATATCTACTACTTTCAACTGATTCTTTACTTAGGTCACATTGCTGAAAATTGAGACGTTGAATATCCTTTGCTTTCTTTGTCCATCTATCAAGAACCAAACAAGATGGCAATTGTGATATGTCCAAAATTAGTAAGACAAAAACACTATGACTACATGGCATCCCAAAAGATTCCATTCTTTTACACGAGCATTTAATGTCCACGATACTTCCATTGTCATAATGTGATACATGCCATTTCTTGTTCGGACTGTAATGCTTCCCAATCTTGTATATTACATGAGTCGATGTTTGTTGGGTAGAAATAATCCTTAATTTTGCAGCTTCCAATAAAACTGCACGAAATTCTTTGAAAACAACCCTAGTATATATCGAAGCAGCATGACCCTCTAAATTATGATAAGGAGTTTGTAACAACTCATCACCATATGAAGATTTAAAATCTTCCATCACCTCATTGTTCCTCATGTGACTTAGACATCGTTGAAAGTGATGTAGAAATTTAGTAACGTTATACCCAGATTCTATATACCTTCCCATTTGTGAGTGTAATCCCTCACAACGTGATGTAGTATGCAAACCAGCATAGAACTTTCCCCGAATGTAAGACCTCGCCCACATACTTCTGCAATCAAAAATCTGAGCGGCCCATGCATTGTTATGAAGTCCATGCTTAGCAATAAGTTCTTCCCACATCATATTAAAATCATCAATATCAACATCAGCATACATAACTTTTTGGAAATCCTTATGAAAGTTATTTTTCTTTATATTTTTCCCAGCATTGTTACATATATGCCAAGCACATAGTCTATGGTGTGCTTCGGGAAAAACTCTTTTGATTGCATTCTTCATCGACAAGTCACCATCAGTGATAACACACTTGGGTTGTTTCCCAATCATTGCCTCCAAAAATTTCTCCAAAAGCCAAATGTATGTTTCCTCTGTCTCATTTGACACAACAGCGGCGCCAAACACAGTCGTTTGCTTGTGATGATTCACACCAGAAAAAATTACAACTGGGAACTTGTATTTGTTTCGACCATAAGTTGCATCAAAAGCAAGAACATCTCCAAAAATTGAGTAGTCGAAAATGCTGCATCCATCAACCCAAAATAATTGTTGTAACTTACCTTCTTCATCTACAGTATGTCTCCAATACATTGCACAATCTGATTTTGATTGGTCCTTTAAGTATTGTAATGCTGATTCTGCGTCACCATTTCCTATTATTCTTTGCTTCTGAATTTGATTATACATGTCCTTCTTGGAGAACCCAATATACTGATATCCACCACTTTGACCGGCAAACGAACCAAATATTTTTCCTGTCCCAATCCCCACTTCTCTCATTGTGTTCATCTGAGCCACGTCTGTCTCTGTCATTTTTCGGTTAGAGGCTATCATTGCACCGTAATGTTCACCCACCAATTCATGATTATGTTCATCAACAAAATAACTAACATACCAATCTCCTTTTTCATTGTCAATGTGGATTTTCATTCTTGCTAAACAACCACATCTAGTCTCTTTTCTCGGCGCCCTCTTCCGAACCAATTCATTTTTTTATCTCTAAATCCTTCCCTATCACAAAAAAATGATTGCCATATAATTTCACCATCCTTGTTTCGCCGAGTATGATATTTTCTAATGCCAAATCCTTTCTTCATACCATACATCTTATAAAATTTGTAAGCGATATCATTGTTTAAAAACCTATATTTCTTCACATCATCTTCATTTAATAATTGAAAATTTATCTCTTCAAAATTTAACTCCTCTACTTCATTCACATTTTCATCTTCACTACCATTAAATTCATGTAAACCCTAAAATCATAATAAACAAAAATATAAATTCAATATCAAAAATAATAATGAACATTAGTAATAAATAAGAAGCATATACAAAATTTCATACCTCTGCCTGACAGTGAGTTTCATTATTCGTGTTCATTTCTTCTTCCATCTAACAAAACAAAATGTAGAACCTATAAATTTAACATCACTAATATATAACATTAAATAAATATAAACAAAATTTTTAAATTCAAACTCACCTCAAAAATCTGTTTCTAGAAAAAAATTAGAAAGTTTACACTGTGTCTCTGTAAATTTTTTTCGCAATGAACCAATACTGTCAAAAGTTTATTTATAATACATGTCCTATTGGAAGTTATAGTGCAACACACCGACTTCTATAAGGCACTAAACCAAATAAACTTTATTTACTTAAGAAGATTTACTGAACCACACCGACTTCTACAAGGAAGTGGTATGGTAAATGGTTTTCTCTTCACAGAAGTCGGTATTCCTTGTACTAACTTTATCTCTTACTGAAGTTGTCACCAGCCAGACCGACTTCTGTATGCTTACTGAAGTTGTCACCAGCCAGACCGACTTCTGTATGCAGTATGGGGAGTCCTTCACAGAAGTCGGTATTCCGTGTACCAACTTTTTCTCTTACTGAAGTTGTCACCAGCCAGACCGACTTCTGTATGCAGTATGGGGAGTCCTTCACAGAAGTCGGTATTCCGTGTACCAACTTCTTCTCTTACCGAATTTATCACCTGCCAGACCGACTTCTGATATATTTTCACTTCCCGGTTGTTGGTAAAACACATTTTAAATCCAACGATTATCATTCAGTTCGCATCCATACGAACCAACTTAAGGTTCGTATGTTAGATTTGGCCTTAAATATAAGTAGTATGTGTTGAAAAAGATTATAATTTTTCAAAGATTGGTATTGATTTGGGATGCTTGTTCAAATTTGTTTTGCATAAAGGTATAGTTTGCAAAGCTTTGTGGTAGTTTTTAGTTGTCAAAAGTTACCAGCAAGTGGTAGTGTTTCATAACACTGTGGTAGTTTGTGGTAGTTTTTAGTGTTCTACACTGAAGAGTTGAATTGTTCTGGAATTTAGCGTTCGAAAGTTTTTTTAAAGTATAATTAAAGTTGCTGATGTATGTATCAGTTGGCCATTAATTGTACTGGTTTGTGTTATTCATGTTAAAACTCTGAAACCATTCGATTCTGTGTTTGATTCCTGCCTAGGACAAAATAAAGTTTATTTTTATTTTTTATATATTAAAAAAATGGATTCGAACCTTGGAGTTCTATGTTAAATAACTACAACGTTATCGCTAGGCTGCAACGTCATTGTTGTAAACTTATCTCCAGAGAATCTGATGGCGAAACATAATTCAAGTAATGGAATGTCACTTGGATTATAAATTGTTTAACATTTTAAGTGAACCAATTAAAGTTCTCTTATGTAGATTGTTCATAATAAATGTTCAATGTTAGTGTGTATATGTATTCATGTGAATATTAATCGGTCCAAATGAGGATTAATATTTGGCCGAATTATATGCACACATGTGATAGTAAACATGTGATAATTACAAGGTTTCATATGGGAATGATAAATCAATCCAAAGAAGGGTTTATTATTTGACATGCATTATTATCAATGTTTGATTATTACAACAAGACAACTATTAATTGGCAATTGAAATAGAATATCAAGCCAATTGAATGTTTGTATTTTATGCGAATAGTAATTGGCCCAAAGGAAAATTACTATTTGGCCAAAATTACAAACATACTTGTGTAATAAATATGTGATAATCATATGGTTTTCTATGTGAATAGTAAGTCGCTCCAAAGAAAGGCTTATTGTTTGACAAGACTGATTATCAATATTTAATTACTATATTTGTGAAGAAAATCTTGCTCCTGACCTTGGCACGGTTTTGATGAAGACACCAACATCACAAAAAGAAGAAAGGAAGAAGACCTACAAAGACTATCGAAGACAAAACTTCAAAGAATTAGAGTCTAAGTCTTAGGTACTTCTATCCTTACAACTCATTTATTTACTTAGTTAATAATGCTCAAAATTGTTTTCAAGAAAATCAAAAAATCTAAGTGTGAATAAAAATAGTTTTCAAAAACAATATGTAACGGGTTACCATACTTGAGTAACAAGTTACATGAGTGAGAATAGAGTTTTCAAACCTCTAACAGCTATAAGTAATCCATTACTGACTTTGGAGTAATAGATTACCGTTTTTAGAAAACAGGGTAATCGATTTCTCAAAGGGCTGTAATCGACTACACTAAGGCAATTTCACAAAGCTGTCAAACAATATCTTTGAGTAATCGATTACTCAAATCCAGTAATCGATTACACTGTGTGAAATTTCAAAAAGTTGTTAACGGTATGTTTGGGTAATCGATTATCGACTTGTTGTAATCGATTACTGAGAGCTGTTGCACCAGTTTTCAGATTTTAAGTGAAAAGGTTTCACTCCAAACTGATTGCTTTTCATTCCAAACGAAACCTACTCATACCTAGAGGTATTATGGTTGATTGGAAGCCTATATAAAGGCATTGAAACACTCTCATAACAACAACACATTACACACAACTCAGATTACAAACTCTTATTTGAAACTCTCAAAAAGCTCTCACACTTTCTGTTTTTTCCTACACTTTTCAAGCAACCTACTCTCAAACTTTCAAAGTTATTTTCGAAGTTGATTCTAAGTGTATTTCATTCTTTCAAAGAGCATTATTATCTTAAGTATAAGAGTTGTTGTTGGATTGCAAGTTCTAGAAATTATGATATACACTTGTAAGGAAATCCAAGCCATATTGTATATTCTTCACTTTTGCAAAGTTCACTTTCTTTCACAAGGGTGTGAAGAGAAAGGGGTTGAGTGACTTGGTATAGTGTTTACCAAGAGTGTTACTTGGAATAGGTTTTTTTCGAGGGATTAGATATAAGTGAGTGTGTAAGGTACAAGGAGATCTCGGGGTGATATAATTGTAATTGCAACTCATTATATTTAATAAAGGAATCTCTTGTGAGTCAAGAGTACTGGAAGTAGCCTTCAGTGGACAAGAAGGTGAACCACTATAAAACACTTGTGTACTCTCTTCTCCTTATCTTTATTTCATTTCTATCCTTCCAAGTCAATATTTTTCTGCATATTTTTTTTCGCTGCACTTTAACTTTGATATTGCAGAAAAATTGGCCATTTAGTTGCAATAACTAATTCACCACCCTCTTAGTTGCAATCTCATTCTTACACTTGACACCTGAGCTATTTTTGAGAAAGTTACTCTCAAAATCTAATCCTACTACAAGATGGCCTCAAGATCATTCTTAGGAGAAGGCTCCAACATAAATATACCTCCAAGTTTTGTTGGAGAGTGCTACGACTTCTGGAAAATCAGAATGAGGATTTTCTTAGAGTCGCAAGACTTTGATATATTGAATGCAATCGAAGAAGGAACATATGAACCCTTCACCATAGTCAACAGCACAAGGAAAGTAAAGTCAAAATCTTTATGGAATGATGAAGATAAGAAGAAGGTGCAATACGATCTAAAGGCGAAAAACATCCTCATTTCAGCACTTGGAAATGATGAACTTTTCAGAGTATCAAATTGCAGATCGGCCAAAGAAATATTGGATGCTTTAGAGATTATGCATGAAGGAATGGAGAAAGATAAAAGGTCAATGCTCAACAATACTTGTTCTACATCTGAACCAGAAAATGACGAACAAGTTCATCTCTTGCTATTGGTATCTCATCATTCTGATGATGAAGAGATAAGTGAAACTAAACCTTTTTCTTCTTATGAATTACAATTAGCATTTAATGAATTGCATGATGAATATGTCAAACTTAGAAAATTAATTCTAAAACAGAAAAATGAATTAGAAATATTTAGAAATAAATCATCATCATCCTCTTCATGTCAAAAATGCATTACTCTTGAAAATAAAGTTTCAACATTAAGTTTTGAACTTAATGATTCAAACAAGAGAAGCAAACATCTAGAAAATATAATAAAGGATCATAGACATATTAAAGTCTGAAGAGGTCTAGGCTATTCTAAAAGCCAAACTTCTAAGAAGCAAAATGTCTCAACGGAAATAATCTTTCAAAAACAGTGTATCCATGCATTTGATCGTAGTAATAATAAGACTAGGATACATAAACATCAATCCATATGCTCTTATTGTAAAAACCATGGACATACACGAAATAGTTGTTTAATTAGAAAATATGGTGTTCCCCGAGGACATTATAGATGGGTTGAGAAAGGGACTAACCATGAAGGACCCAACAAAAATTGGGTACCTAATATAACTTAACCTGTTTTACAGGTAGATTTGAGCGCCCCCCGCAATTTATGGTACTTGGATAGCGGTTGCTCAAAGCATATGACGAACGATAAAAGTAAGTTCTTTGTCCTCACTCCAAGGGACAAAGGCTATGTCACATATGGTGACAGCAACAAAGGAATAATTCTTGGAGTCGGTAGAATCGGCAAGCCACCTTCAACAACCATAGAAGGAGTGCAATATGTGGAAGGACTTAAGCACAATCTTCTAAGCATAAGTCAACTTTGCGACAAGGGCTTCCATGTATCATTTACCCAGATAAGTGCATCATTGAAAGTAAGGAATTTCTAAACTCTAAACTTGTTGTAAGAGAATTAATAACATTTACATGATAGATATAGATTCATCTCTTCCTATAACATGTTTAGTTGTAAATGACATTCATGATGCATGGCTTTGGCATAGGAGAATTGCTCACATTCATATGGACCATTTGAATAAGCTAATCAAGAAAGATTTGGTTGTTGGTTTACCCAAGATGAAGTTTGTTAAAGACAAACTATGTGGTGCATGTCAAATGGGTAAACAAACAAAAACCTCTTTCAAGCCAAAGCATATGGTTTCTTCTGACAGACCATTGCAATTGCTTCACGTGGACTTATTTGGCCCGTCAAGGACAAAAAGTTTTGGTGGCAACTACTATGCTCTTGTTATAGTAGATGATTTTTCACGTTACACTTGGACTCTATTCTTAGTACATAAGAATGAGGCATTCAAAGCTTTTAGCACTTATGCTAAAAGAGTCCAAAATTAAAAGTCACTTAAAATCGATGCTATAAGAAGTGATCATGGGGGTGAGGAATTTTGTGATGATCTCGGGATTAATCCCAACTTCTCTGCTCCTAGAACACCACAACAAAATGGTGTTGTAGAGAGAAAGAATCGGTCTTTAGAAGAACTCGCTCGGACAATGCTAAATGAAACTAACCTCCCAAAGTACTTTTGGGCTGATGCAGTTAGCACTGCGTGTTATGTTTCAAATAGAGTTCTCATAAGACCTATTCTAAAGAAAACCCTCTATGAACTCTTCAAAGGAAGAAAACCAAACATTTCACACTTGCATGTATTTGGTTGTAAATGTTTCGTCTTAAATAATGGCAAAGAAAACATAGGAAAGTTTGATGCCAAGGTCGATGAATGAATCTTCATAGGTTACTCTCTCACGAGTAAAGCTTATAGAGTCTTTAACAAAAGAACTCTAACCATGGAAGAATACGTTCACGTCTCCTTTGATGAAACCAATCTTTTAATCAAGGAAATGTTAACTGTTGATGAAGAAGATTTGCCAAATCCCACTTTTAATGAAAATGTCATTATTGAAACTACACCTAATGCAGAGCATGTGGAAGTGGATGATAATTCATCCTTTCAAGAAGAGCATATTCACTATGATTTACCTAAATAGTGGAGAACTCATCGAGATCACCCAATAGACAACATCATCGGCGACATAAGTAAGGGTATCACTACCCACTTAATGTTGGAAGATGCAAGTCTACACATGGCCTTCGTCTCTATGATAGAACCCTCGAAGATTGGTGAAGCAATCGAGGATGAACACTGGATTCTTTTTATGCAAGAATAACTTAACCAGTTTGAGAGAAACGAAGTTTGGGAACTTGTTCCTAGACCTAATTATAGGCATGTAATAGGAACTCGTTGGGTGTTCCAAAATAAATCAGATGAAAATGGCATCATCATTAGAAACAAGGCTAGGGTAGTAGCCCAAGGATACAACCAAGAGGAAGGTATAGACTTTGATGAAACCTTTGCTCCAGTTGCTAAACTTGAAACTATTAGATTACTGCGTGCATATGCATGTTCTTTGAACTTTCAGCTTTACCAAATGGACGTAAAGAGTGCGTTCCTTAACGGGTATATACAAGAGGAAGTATTTGTAGAACAACCTCCTGGTGTTGAGGACTACAAACATCCCTCCCATGTATACAAGTTGAAGAAAGCCCTCTATGGCTTAAAGCAAGCTCCACGTGCCTGATATAATCGTCTAACTAACTTTTTAATAGAAAAAGTATTTTCTAAAGGCAAGGTCGACATTACACTTTTTATTAAGAAAATAAATCATCATACTTTACTTGTTCAAATCTATGTAGTAGTTGATATTATTTTCGGTTCTACTAACGAAAGTTTGTGTAGTGAATTTGGCAATATGATGCAAGGAGAATTTGAGATGTCTATGATGGGAAAGTTAAACTACTTTATTGGACTCCAAATTAAGCAACTTAGCGATGGAATCTTTGTAAGTCAATCCAAATATTGCAAAGACTTGTTAAAAAGATTTGAGATGGATGACTGCAAGTCGATCGCTACTCCTATGGGATCAAGTACCTATATCGATGCCGATGACGCTGGAAAATGTACTGATATATCTAAGTATCGAGGTATGATTGATTCCCTTCTTTATCTTACTTCCAGTAGATCGGATATTATGTTTAGTGTATGTCTTTGTGCGCGATATCAATCTAAAACCAAAGAGTCACATCTAGTTGCCGTTAAGAGAATCATGAAGTATCTCAAAGGCACAACCGATGTTGGACTATGGTATCCAAAGGGAAGCATATGCGAATTGGTTGGCTTCTCGGATTCAGACTTTGCGGGATGCAAGTCCGAGATAAAAAATACATGTGGTACTTGCCACATTCTAGGGAATGCTTTAGTTTCTTGGTCTTGCAAGAAACAAGCTTGTGTTGCCATAAGCACCGCTGAAGCGGAATATATAGTAGCCGGTAGTTGTTGTGCACAAGTGTTGTGGTTAAACAACAATTACAGGATTATGACTTAAACTTAGGCTGCACACCCTTAAAATGTGATAATACTAGTACTATTAATCTCACTAAGAATCCAATTATGCATTCAAGAACCAAGCATATCGATATAAGGCATCACTTCCTTAGGGACCATGTCCAAAAGAAGGATGTGTTGGTAGAGTTCATTGATACTCATAACCAACTAGCGGACATATTCACTAAACCGTTAGCAAAAGAACCTTTTTACAAAATTAGACGAGAATTAGGCATTCTTGATGAAGCTTACTTGACTTAACATGTTTATATGATAATATGTATACTTCATTGTGTATATCCAATGCCTACTTGATCTTAAACTATGTTTGTTATGCTTTAAATTTCAAGTTTTTAGAGTCAAAAAATCATTTTTAGCATCAGTGGGGAGACAAAAGGTTACAATAATCGATTACTGGAAACCAAGTAATCGATTACTCAGTGCTATTGTTTTAAAATTTTGAAATTTTGAAAGTGAGTAATCGATTACTCATTTGGTGTAATCGATTACTCTGTGTAGTTTATATATGAACTGCTACATTTTTTCAGAAAACAATCCACTTTATCTCTCCTGTAACTCGTGCTCTCTCACTCTACTCTCTCTCAATCTCTAAAAATTCATTTTTCTCCATTTTGATTGATTTTTGTTACAAATCACATCACATTCTTGATTTTAAACACTTCTACATCTTCATTTTCGTGATTTGTAGCCTCAATAAAAAATCCCCAAATTTCCAAAACAAGAATTATGTATTTATTTTGGATATTTCTGTCTGAACATCTAGTTTATTACGTTTTTATTCAAATGATTATTGTGTTTGTCTCATACATGATTTTACATTATTCTGCTTATATTATTTGAAATTTCATATACTATGAAAATATTGTATGATATGCTCTACAAATGTCTATTGTGCTAGACTCTTGGTTTTTCTTCTTTTTGATGAAGTCAAAAGGGGGAGAAAAGTTGGGAGTAGTGTATTTTCTGTAATATTCTTTTAGGCACATAACTCCAAAAGAAAGGGGGAGCATACATATAGGGGGAGCATACTTAAGACAAGTCATGATATATCATCTAGTATGCTGCTATCAGAAAACTACACATTCAAGAAGATATTGGTTTGTCATCATCGAAAAGGGGGAGATTATTAAGAAGATCTTGCTCCCGACCTTTGCATGGTTTTGATAAAGACACCAACATCACAAAAAGAAGAAAGGAAGAAGACCTACAAAGAATATCGAAGACAAAGCTTCAAAGAATTAGAGTCTCAGTCTTAGGTACTTCTATTGTGACACCCTGAATTTAAGGTTATAAATTCAGGATGTAAGAGGATGACCTAACAGCCGATGAGGTAGCAACCCCAAAGTAATTCCTCCCAAGAACTTTGGGCCTCAACGAAATTTTTCGCACGGAAAGGGCAAGGGCAAGGTGTTTCAGGATAAACGAAAGCCTTACTTCTCACCCACTTGTAGTCGGGGATATACTTCGCATGGGCCGAGGACTCATGTCAATGCAGGAGGGTCACAGTAAAACTCTCCATCTTTGTGCAACAAATGTGGCCGAACTCATGTCTGTGACTTATGCCCCGGAACAACACTTAGTTGTTTTCACTGCAAGGAGGCTAGACATATCAGGAGGTATTGTCCTAAGTTACGGTAGGGTGTGAATGTTGTGAGGGATGAAAGACGTCGATCCACCAACATAGTGTTTACCATGAGCGGTGCTAAGGCAGCTAATGCAGATGGCCTGATCCAAGGAAATTGCTTGGTGGCAGGTATTCCTCTTTTAGTGTTGTTTGATTCGGGAGCGACACACTCCTTTGTATCTGTTGAATATGTGGACAGACTGAAATTACAAACAGATTTGTTGCCTTTCGACTTAGTCGTATCCACCCCAACTAGTGTGCCTATGGTGGTGTCGACGTTTGTGTCTCGATGTCCGGTAGTGATAAACTGTAGGACCTTTACCGTGGATTTAATCTGCTTACCACTGTCCCAGTTAGATCTAATTCTAGGGATGGACTGGCTATTAGCAAATCATGTGATGCTTAATTGTGCAGATAAGATAGTTGTATTTGGAGGTCTGGGTGAGATTTCTGAGGAGACTAGTTATATGAAGCCGTTGTTGTCTAAGGGAGTCAGAACTTCCTTTAAGGAGGGAGGAGCCGTGTTTGTTTGGATGGCATCCCTGGAGGGTATTGAAAAACCAGAGTTGAGGATATTCCAATAGTTCCTGAGTTTCCTGAGGTGTTTCTTGGTGATATTCCGGAATTACCTCTAGTTAGAGAAGTTGAATTCTCCATTGACCTAGTGTTGGGAACGGGACCTATCTCTATAGCTCCTTATAGGATGGCACCGTTAGAGCTGGCTGAGTTGAAAAAGCAGGTTGAAGACTTGTTGGCGAAGAAGTTTATTCGCCCTAGTGTTTCATGTGGGGTGCACCAGTCTTGTTGGTCAAGAAGAAGGATGGGAGTATGAGGTTGTGCACCGATTACAGAAAGTTGAACAAGGTGACTATCAAGAACAAGTATCATTTTCCTAGGACTGATGACTTGATGGATTAGTTGAGAGGAGCAGTTGTATTTTCAATGATTGACCTTCGGTCGGGTTATCATCAACTTCGAGTGAAATCAGAGGATATTCCTAAAACTGCTTTTAGGACGAGGTATGGGCATTTTGAGTATTTGGTGATGCCCTTTGGTGTAACGAATGCCCCAACAATATTTACCGACTACATGAATCGGATTTTTCATCCGTATTTGGATTCATTCGTAGTGGTATTTATTGATGACATTCTCGTTTACTCCAAGAGCCGAGAGCAACATGCGGAACACCTAAGAATTGTTCTAGATATTCTGAGTAAGAATCAGTTGTATGCGAAGTTGTTAAAGTGTGATTTCTGGTTGGAATCAGTGAACTTCCTTGGGCATGTTGTATCCCAGGAAGGAGTAGTTGTGGATCCTTCTAAGGTCGATGCAGTGATGGAATGGGCGGTGCCCAAGTCATATACTACGATCAGGAGTTTTCTGGGTTTAGCTGGTTACTACAGAAAGTTCATAGAGGGGTTTTCCCAGTTGGCATTACCTCTAATGTGTGATTTCTGTGTTCTGATGCAAGATGGGAAGGTTGTTGCCTATGCTTCCCGACAGTTGAGAACGCATGAGACAAACTACCCTACGCCTGATTTGGAACTAGCCGTCGTGGTCTTTGCATTGAAAATCTGGAGACACCATTTGTATGACGTAAGGTTCGAGGTGTATAGTGACCACAAGAGTTTGAAGTATCTGTTCAATTAGAAGGAAGTGAACATGAGGCAAAGAAGGTGGATAGAGTTCCTCAAGGACTATGATTTTGGACTGTAGTATCACCTTGGGAAAGCCAATGTGGTGGCAGATGCTTTAAGTTGGAAGTCCTTACCCATGTCAGCTTTGATGGTTCTTGAAGGGAAACTGGTTGTGGAGTTTAGGTATATGAACTTGGAAGTTCAAGTAAGACCCCATAGTATGATGTTGGGAATGCTTAGAGTTACAAATGAACTGTTCGACCAAATTCGAATGATGCAAGTTGAGGATCGTGAGCTAATGGTCAAACGATATTTGATGGCTAGTGGAAAGGAGACCGATTTTGAGTCCGACCCTAGTGGAATGTTGCAATACAAGGGGAGGGTGTGTGTACCTTGTGATGTGGATTTGCGAAAGAGTATCCTTGAGGAGTCACATAAGAGTAAAATGAGTTTTCACCCGGGTACTAAAAAAATGTATCAAGACTTGAAGAAGTTGTTTTGGTGGTCTGGTTTGAAGAAGGATGTGGCCTTGTATGTTTCGAGTTGTCTGATCTGTCAGAAAGCAAAAATTGAACATCAGAGACCAGCAGGAGAACTTCAGTCTCTGGACATACCGGTGTGGAAGTGGGAGAGTATCTCTATGGATTTTGTGTCGGGTTTTCCTAAGACTCAGAAAGGGTATGATTCGATATGGGTGATAGTGGATCGGTTGACTAAGTCTGCACACTTTCTACCTATGAACATGAGATATTCTTTGGAGGGATTGGCGGAACTGTATATCTGGGAAATAGTTCATTTGCATGGGATACCGTCGAGCATTGTATCGGATAGGGATCCTCGTTGTGCCGAACTCCAGTGAGTTGGTTTGAGACTGGTGAGAACTTGGTATTTTGACCTGAGTTGGTCCGAGAAACGACGGAAAAGATTAAGAAAATCCGAGATAATATGAGAATAGCACAGAGTCGACAGAAAAGCTATTACGGTAAGAGGCGAAAACCTCTTGAGTTTAAGGAAGGAGATCATGTATTCATGAGAGTAGTCCTGACTACCGGAATTGGTAGGGTGTTGAAGTCTCGCAAGCTGACTCCGAGATTTATTGGACCATATCAAGTATTGAAGAGGATTGGGCCTGTAGCATATCGGATTGCTTTGCCTCCGTTGTTATCGAATCTCCACAATGTGTTTCATGTGTCACAGTTAAGGAAGTATGTTGGAGACCCATCTCATGTGGTTGAGTTTGATCGGATAGAGTTAAAGGATAACTTGACTTTTTTGACGTTACCCGTGAGGATCATGGATACTAGTATCAAGAGGCTAAGAGGCAAAGAGATTCCATTGGTGAAAGTACTGTGGAGTCAAGTAGACGAAGAAGATGCTACTTGGGAGGTGGAATGTGATATGAGGGAGGATTACCTTCACTTGTTCGGATCGAGGTATGTTTAATTTTCGGGGACGAAAATTATTATAAGAGGGAGAGGATTGTAAAACCCTAAAATTAAGTCTTTAAAAATTATAGTATTAGTCCTGGAATTCTCGCTTGAGCGAAGGATTCTCGCCTGGGCGAGAAAGGCTCACCTGGGAGAGTGAAGTCCTGGACTATACTGAAGGATTCTCGCCTGAGCGAGGGTTGGCTCGCTTGAGCGAGAGTGGTCTCGCCTGAGCGAGAGTTGTCTCGCCTAGGCGAGAAAAGTGATGTTTTGGACCTGTCGAGGCTGTAAGATTCTCGCTTGTGCGAGAGGATCCTCGCTTGAGCGAGAGGGTCAGATCTGAGTTTTTAAAATGGGCGGGATTTTTCTCGCTTGGGTGAGAATTAGCTCGCTTAAGCGAGGACCCGATGTTGTTACATTAAATAGGGGACCCCAAACACATTTATGAGGGTTAACCTAGAGAGAAGTGAGAGAAGGGAGCATTTTCAAGAGCAAAAAGGCTTGTGAGTCATTTAGAAGCTTGAGAAGAGGTAAATCTCTTGATTCTAACTCTCTTCTTCCCTTTGAAACTTGTTTTGGGTAGGTTGGATCTCTTCTCAAAATGAGAGAAACCATGGAAACTCACCCTTTTGAGTTATGGTTCGTTTTATGTTATTTTATCTTGTAAACTCTTGGTATATAGTTAGTATTTCAAGAAAGGAGAGGGTTTGTGGGTTGATTCATGAAAACCCCAAAACCCTAAAGTGAAAATGTGGTTAAAGAAGAAAATGGGTAAAGTGCTAGAGGTAGAAGATGAATAAGCTTTCTAATGTTGAAATATGAGATGAATATGTATGTTTTAGATGTTGTAAACTTTTGATGAAAGTAATTTAGCAACATGGAAAATGTGTTAAATATCTTGTGTGGTTAAATAATGCAATATGAGTTGTTTATGTGATATTTGGAATAAATTACTAACATTGTGTGGTATGGTGGGAATGGGAAAGATCCTAGAGTTGGCGGCGGTGTCGGTGGAACTAGTGCAGTTACCAAGAACCCAACCCAACACTCACCAAGGTAAGGAGAAGTCTTTAATTTGTACTCTGAATGGAAAATGTGTGTATTTTCTGGTTGTGCAATGATTAATTGGTGAATCACGAATTTATTATAAACATATATGGGTGTGTTTATAATAAGGATTTCATGGATTCACCGGGTATGATTGATAGTGAAATCAATGAAAAAGAAATGTATTTTTAGTCGACCATAAATGGTTAGCGACTGCGGCTCGAGTTTATGTAGCAACACTTCGGCCCGAGTGTATGTGGCAATACTTCGGCTCGAGTTTATGTAGCAACACTTCGGCCCGATTTTATGTGGCAACACTTCGGCCCGAGTTTATGTGGCAACACTTCGGCCCGAGTTTATGTGGCAACACTTCGGCCCAAGTTTATGTGGCAACACTTCGGCCCGAGTTTATGTGGCATGTTTTCTTTGTAAAGAGATGAGAAATTGCTTTTAGCTAACCCTAAGGGGTGTAGCGACTTTGGCTCAAGTAATGTAGCACGAGAAATGAATTTCAAAGTGATTTACTAACCTTTTCTAATGTGGATTATCTTAAATGACGTTTATTGAATTAATTACTTACTCTTTTATGTGTTTGTGCTTTTGTTATTGATAATCCCATTGCAGATAAATAGGTGACATGAGGTGGTCTCATTTTTGGAAGCTTCAGGAGCTTTGTGTTTTGGTTTCACTTATTTGCACTATTTTGTACATGAGTGCTTATTGGATTAGTTGAAATATTTTGTAACTATGGATATATAACTTATGTAACGACCCAAATTCTACCCTTGAAATTTTTTTCATTTATTTTAATCTTTTCTTACATACAGTCGTCACCTTCAATAAAACTCACAATTATCACTCTTCGAAAATACTCTTTACCCTATTATATTATCATACAAATTTATGTTGCGGAAAAACATAATTCATCCAAATAACATTTATCACATACAACCAGTTGTGGGTCTCCTAGAGTTATAAGTCCATAACTACACATATCCGTATTAATCTAAACGGATTTACAGTCATCCCATAACATTATCAAATTAACTATAACGTCAAGTAGCAATTAAAGATAAATAGGTTAATAAACACAAAAGCTTCCTAAGTGAGCTTCCTTATCAAAATCCTTAATTTACCTACAATGGGATTATCTTAAACAACATACAAAACAAAAAGGGAGTAAGTCATTAGTTCAAAACTAACATCACATGATAACCCACATTCCAATACAATTAAGCTTTAATATAATTCGTAAACACACATTGTAACGACCCGAAATTCTACCCTTGAAATTTTTTCCTTATTTAATCCAATTCCATACATTTAACAATCAATCATAATTACCGATGATTAAATTTACTTTAAAAGTATCGCTTCACACTCACACCCTATCTTTAAACCATAAGTAACATACAACATTCGATAGCAGAAAAGCAGAATTCATTAATGTAACCTAGTAACCCCCGCATACAATTAGCTATTGGTTTCCAAAACACCCATGACTACATATATCCCGAGTTACTAGTACCAATGATCAATATCATGGACAAAAATAATATTCATAGTACCATTAGTTACTCCAATTACAATCAATTAAAGTTACAAAATAATGGATAAAGAGACATCAAAACAAAAGTCTCTAATCCCCTACTTAAAATCATCCTTCTCCGTCCACCTACCTGCAATGGGATTAACATTTACCATGCACAAACAACACAAAGGAATAAGTCATTGATTCAATAAAACTCAATGTCAGTTAATCCACATTTAATATGTTTCAACAATAATATGATTTAAAAACTCTTAAAAACCTTTTTCGTCATCTATACTTTTGAAAACCCATGCTACATAACTCGAGCTAGAGTCGCTAACCCATTCTGGTCGGCTAAAACGAGTTTTATTTTCATTGGCACTCCACCAATACATAAATCATAAATACACCCATCATCACTACAAACATACCCATATATATTTGTAGTGACTAAGTGATTTACCATTTATGTCATTATATTTCGAGTCTTATTTCCAATGGTACTCCCCCAATAAGTTTCGAGTCTTATTTCCATTGGTACTCCCCCAATACGTTTATTTCGTTTGAGTCATATTTCCATTTGTACTCCCCCAATAATATTTATTTCGTTTGAGTCATATTTCCATTGGTACTCCCCAATAATATTTATTTCGTTTCGAGTCTTATTTCCATTGGTACTCCCCCAATAATATTTATTTCATTTCGAGTCTTATTTCCATTGGTACTCCCCCAATAATATTTATTTCATTTCGAGTCTTATTTCCTTTGGTACTCCCCCAATAATATTTATTTCATTTCGAGTCTTATTTCCATTGGTACTCCCCCAATAATATTTATTTCATTTAGAGTCTTATTTCCATTGGTACTCCCCCAATAGTATTTATTTCATTTCGAGTCTTATTTCCATTGGTACTCCCCCAATAATATTTATTTCATTTCGAGTCTTATTTTCATTGGTACTCCCCCAATAAGTTTATTTCGTTTGAGTCATATTTCCATTGGTACTCCCCCAATAATATTTATTTCGTTTGAGTCATATTTCCATTGGTACTCCCCCAATAATAGTAAACCTTAAACTCACTTCTAACCATTATCAACATACCCATATATGTTCATAATGATTAAGTGATTCACATTTTATCGATCATCCATAACAGAAAGTCCACACATTTTCCACATAATGCATAAATTAAAGACTTATCCTTACCTCGGTGAGTGTTGGGTTTGGTTTTTGGTGACTTCGCAAGTTCCACCGGCACCACCTCCAAACTTAGGATCTTTCCTCATTCCCACCACATAACACAATGTCAGTCATTCATTTCAAATAACAAATAAATAACTTATATTGCATCATTTAAACATACAGGATCTGTAAGGACCCAAATTCTATCCTTGAATTTTTTTTTCATTTTAATTCAATTCCATTCAATCACTCATAACTCACCTTACCATTTTAATATCCTTACTTCAAAATCTTATTTCCCCTCCTCACACTCAATCCATGAATCAATAACCACATACATAATCATTTTACCTAGAAGTTCTCATAAATCATTCCTGGAACTAATCTTATAACCTATTATATTATCATACAATTAATCTTGCAGAAAAACATAATTCATCATATCATTCCCTATGAGTACTAAGACCTCAAAGGTTCTGATCCTCCAAAATAACATTACGCATGGTTACAAATATCCAAATAATGGTTAGCCATGATTACAATCATTTAAATCCGCAAGTAATCATTTTGAATACGAAAAACATAAATAGTGAATCCAAAGTCTAAAGCTCCCGACCTGGCATACTTCATTCGTCTATTTACCTGCAATGGGATTATTAATGACAAAAGTACAAAACACACAAAGGAGTAAGTCATTAATTCAATAAACATCATTATAAGATAATCCACATTAGAAAAAGGGGTTAGTAAACCATTTTGAAATTCATTTTGTCTTGATGCATAACTTGAGCCAAAGTTTTACACCCCATAGGGTTAGCTAAAAGCAGATTCTCCTTTCTTTTAAAACAAATACGCTTCTATACTCAAGCCAGAGTTTACGCTTCTATACTCAAGCCAGAGTGTATGCTTATATACTCAAGCCAGAGTTTACGCATCTATACTCAAGCCAGAGTGTATGCTTCTATACTCAAGCCAGAGTGTATGCTTCTATACTCAAGCCAGAGTGTACGCTTCTATACTCAAGCCAGAGTGTACGCTTCTATACTCAAGCCAGAGTGTATGCTTCTATACTCAAGCCAGAGTGTATGCTTCTATACTCAAGCCAGAGTCGCTAACCATTCATGGTCGGCTAAAACATATTTTCTCTCATCAATCTCCTCATAAATCAATTTCATGCTTCTATACTCAAGCCAGAGTGTATGCTTCTATACTCAAGCCAGAGTCGCTAACCATTCATGGTCGGCTAAAAAATATTTCCTTTCATCAATCTCCTCATAAATCATTTTCTTGCTTCTATACTCAAGCCAGAGTGTATGCTTCTATACTCAAGCCAGAGTGTACGCTTCTATACTCAAGCCAGTGTGTATGCTTCTATACTCAAGCCAGAGTGTATGCTTCTATACTCAAGCCAGAGTCGCTAACCATTCATGGTCGGCTAAAACATATTTTCTTTCATCAATCTCCTCATAAATCATTTTCATGGTTCTATACTCAAGCCAGAGTGTATGCTTCTATACTCAAGCCAGAGTCGCTAACCATTCATGGTCGGCTAAAACATATTTCCTTTCATCAATCTCCTCATAAATCATTTTCATGCTTCTATACTCAAGCCATAGTGTATGCTTCTATACTCAAGCTAGAGTCGCTAACCATTCATGGTCGGCTAAAACATATTTCCTTTCAACAATCTCCTCATAAATCATTTTCATGCTTCTATACTCAAGCCAGAGTCGCTAACCATTCATGGTTGGCTAAAACATATTTTCCTTTCATCGATTTCCTCATAAATCATTTCCGTAAATCCACGCCAACATTAGTATAAACACAATCATATATGTTTATACTAAACTACGTGATTCACCACTTAATTATGGCACAACAAGAAAATACACATATTTTCCTTTTCCGTATATCTACGCCTACTTTAATATAAACACACCCATATATGTTTATACTAAATGTGTAATTTACAACTCAATCATTGCATCTTTAGAAAATACACCTTTTCCATTTCAAATGCACAATTAAAGACTTATCCTTACCTCGGTGAGTGTTGGGTTTGTTTCTTGGCAACTTCTCAAGTTCCACCGACATCGCCTCCAACTTTAGGATCTTTCCTCATCCCACCATATAACACAATGTTAGTCATTTATTCCAAATATCACATAAACAACTTATATCGCATTATTTAATCATACAAGATATTCATCACATGTTCGATGTTTCTAAACTACTTTCATCATAAGTATTCAACCATCTAAAACATGCATATTCATCTCATATTTCAACATTTGGAGGTAAACTCATCTTTTACCTCTAGCATTTTACTCACTCTCTCTTTTTACCCCATTTTTACTTTAGGGTTTTGGGGTTTTCATGACTCAACCCACAACCCTTTCCATTCTTGAAATATTAACTCTAAACCAAGAGTTTACAAGGTAAAAATGACATAAAACGAACCATAACTCCAAAGGATGAGTTTCCATGGTTTCTCACATTTGGAGAAGAGATCCAACATACCCAAAATGAGTTTAAGAGAGAAGAAGAGAGTTAGAATCAAGAGTTTTACCTCTTCTCAAGCTCTTGGGTGAGTATCAAAACTCCATGCCCTTGGAGAAGCTCTCTTCTCTCACCTCCCTTCAAAGTTTTTAACCCTAAAATGTGTTTGGGTTTCTGTTTTAAAGAGGTGTCGTCGGGTTGTAATCGATTACCAACATGGTGTAATCGATTACAACATGAAAAATGCGTATATCTGATGCTTTTAATACGATGTAATCGATTACACTGTGTCAGATGCACATATCTGATGCTTTTAATACTATGTAATCGATTACCAGGAGTGTGTAATGATTACACTGTGTCAGATGCACATATCTGATGCTTTTAATATGATGTAATCGATTACCAGGAGTGTGTAATCGATTACACTGTGTTAACAGCCCAAAATTTGCCATTTCTCGCCCAGGCGAGACAACTCTCGCTCAAGCGAGGCTTCCAGGACTGTTACTATAATCTTGAAGACTCAAATTTAGGGTGTTACAAGATATTTATCATTTTCTCAATGGTTCTATACTACTTTCATTAAGAGTTTTCAACCATCTAAAACATACATATCATCTCATATTTTAACATAGTAAAGCAACTCATCTTCTAGCTCTAGCATTTTACCTATCTTTCCTCTCTAACCTCATTTTCTCTCTCTAGGGTTTTGGGTTTCCATGAGTCAACCCACAAACCCCTTTCCAATCTTGGAACATTAACTCAATATTAAGAGTTTACAAGGTACGAACGACATAAAATGAACCATAACTCGAAAGAGAGAGTTTCCATGGTTTTACACATTTTGAGAAGAGATCCAACATACCCCAAAGGGAGTATAAAAGAGAAATAGAGAGTTAGAATCTAGAGTTTTACCTTTTCTCAAGCTCTTAGATGAATATCCAAGCTTTTTGCCCTTGAAAAGCTCTCTTCTCTCACTCTTCTCCTTTTCTAAACCCTAGATTGTGTTTAGGGGTTTCTCATTAAATGTTGTCTCATCGGGTTCTCGCTTAAGCGAGGGGTTCTCGCTCAAGCGAGAAAATCCCAACTATTTTAAAAACTCAAATCTGACCCTCTCGCTCAAGCGAGGGATTCTCTCTCAAGTGAGAATCTCACAGTGTCAACCAGTCCCAAATGCCATTTCTCGCCCAGGCGAGACATCTCTCGCTCAGGCGAGAATCCTCCAGTATAGCCCAGGATTTCTCCCTCCCAGGTGAACCTCTCTCGCTCAGGCGATAATCTCTCGCTCAAGCGAGTATCCGAGGACTGATACTATAATTTTAAAGACTTAAAATTTGGGGTGTTACAATCCTCCCCCTCTTAAAATAATTTTCGTCCCCGAAAATCAAACATACCTCGATTCGAACAAATGAGGGTAATCCTCCCTCATCTCTTGCTCAACTTCCCAAGTAGCGTCTCCTTCGTCCACTTGGCTCCACAACACCTTTACCAGGGCAATCTCCTTGCCTCTCAATCTATTTATACTTGTATCCATGATTCTCACGGGCAACGTCGCAAAAGTCAAATTATCCTTCAATTCTATCTGATCAGACTCAACCACATGAGATGGATCTCCAACATATTTTCTCAACTGAGACACATGAAATACATTATGGAGATTGGACAACAACGGAGGTAATGCAATACGATACGCTACCGGCCCAATTCTCTTCAATATCTGATAAGGACCAATAAATTGAGGATTCTACTTACGGGATTTCAAAACTCTACCGATACCGGTAGTCGGAACAACCCTCATGAAAACAAGATCTCCCTCATTAAATTCAAGAGGTTTCCGTCTCTTGTCATAATAGCTCTTCTGTCGACTTTGGGCAATTCTTATATGCTCCCGAATTTTCTTGATCGCATTCGTCGTCTCCTGGACCACTTCGGGTCCCAATATCAAGTTCTCCCCAGTTTCAAACCAACTCACTGAAGTTCGGCACTTCCTACCATACAATGCCTCATAAGGTGCCATCCCGATACTCGAATGAAAGCTATTGTTGTAGGTAAATTCGATCAAAGGCAACATGCTATCCTAACTCCCTGGTTGTTCTAAGACACAGGCTCTTAAAAGATCTTCCAATGACTGTATCGTCCTTTCCGATTTACCGTCCGTTTGTGGATGATAAGCTGAACTCAACTTCAACTTAGTCCCCAAAGCGGTTTGCAAACTAGTCAAAAAGTTCGAAGTGAAACGGGGGTCCCTATCCGACACAATGCTTGACGGTATTCCATGCAAGCGAACAATTTCCCGGATATACAATTTTGCCAACCTCTCCAAAGAGTACCTCATGTTCATAGGAAGAAAGTGAGCAGATTTAGTTAACCGATCCACGATCACCCATATCGAATCATAACTCTTCCGGTCTTCGGAAAACCAGACACAAAATCCATGGAGATACTATCCCACTTCCAAACGGGAATTTCTAGAGATTGTAATTCTCCAGTTGGTCGCTGATGCTAAATCTTGGCCTTCTGACATACTAGACAACTAGCGACATATGACGCCACGTCTCTCTTCAATCCAGACCACCAAAACAATTTCTTCAAGTCTTGGTACATTTTCGTTGTTCCTGGATGAAAGCTCATCATACTCTTATGGGACTCCTCCAAAATACTATTCTGTAGCCCTTCATCACGAGACACACACACTCTCCCCTTGTAACGCATCATCCCACCGGAGTCCGTTACAAAGTCGGTCTCCTTTCCACTCATCATCAAATCCCGTTTGTCCATCAACTCAATATCTCCAACTTGCAGTACTCGGATCTGATCAAAGAGTTCATTTGTGACCGTCAACATACCCAATATCATACTGTGGGGTCTCATCTAGACGTCTAGGTTCATATCCCTGAACTCTTCTATCAGCTTCCCTTCCTTAATTATCAAAGCTGACATGTGCAGAGATTTCCGACTGAGTGCATCGGCTACTATATTAGCCTTCCCTGGGTGGTACTGCAATCCAAAATCGTAGTCCTTTAAAAATTCCAACCATCTCCTCTGTCTTATATTCAGCTCTTTTTGATCGAACAAATATTTCAAACTCTTTTTGATCGAACAGATGGTGTATCCAAATTTTCAAAGCGAAGACCACCGCTGCCAATTCTAAATCATGCGTAGGGTAGTTCTGCTCGTGTGTTCTCAACTGACGAGAAGCATAGGCAACCAAATTTCCCTCTTGCATCAGGACACTACCCAAACCTTGCTTGGAAGCATCACAATACACACTAAAATCCTTATTCGTAAACGGAAGAACCAACACGGGCGCCGTAGTCAACCTTCGTTTCAACTCGTGAAAGCTTTCTTCGCTACGAAGTGTCCACACAAACGGTTCTCCTTTCCTAGTGAGCTTAGTCAATGGTAGTGCCAACTTCGAAAATCCCTATATGAATTTCCGATAATAGCCTCCCAAACCCAGGAAGCTACGGATTTCAGTAACCGATTTGGGCACGGCCCATTTCGTAACCGCTTCCACCTTTGAAGGATCCACAGCTACCCCTTCCTTGGTTATCACGTGCCCAATAAAATTCACTGACTCCAACCAGAAATCACACTTAGACAATTTCGCATACAGCTGGTTCTTACTCAGGAGTTCTAGAACAATCCTCAGGTGCTCTGCATGTTCCTCTCAGCTTTTGGAGTAAACCAAAATGTTATCAATAAATACCATTACAAATGAATCCAAATACGGATGGAAAATCCAATGCATGTAGTCGGTAAATATTGATGGTGCATTTGTTACGCCAAAAGGCATGACCAAATACTCGAAATGTCCATACCTTGTCCTAAAAGCAGTCTTTGGAATGTCATCGGTTTTCACCCGAAGTTGATGGTAGCCCGATCGAAAATCAATCTTAGAAAACACTACCGCCCCTCTCAACTGATCCATCAAGTCATCAATCTGAGCCAATGGATATTTGTTCCTAATCGTAACCTTGTTCAACTGCCTGTAGTCGGTACACAATCGCATACTACCGTCCTTTTTCTGAACTAGCAAAACAGGTGCGCCCCACGACGAGACACTTGGGCAAATAAATTTCTTAGCCAACAATTCCTCAACCTGCTTTTTCAGCTCAGTTAACTCTAACGGAGCCATTCTATAAGGAGCTATAGAGATGGGTCCCGTTCTCGACACTAAATCAATGGATAATTCAACTTCTCTCACGGGAGGTAATTCGGGAATATCACCAGGAAAGACTTTCGGAAACTCACGAACTATGGGAATGTCCTTAACCTTGGACTTCTCAATACTTTCCATGGACGCCAACAACATGAACACGGTCCCTCCCTCCTTACAGGAAGTCCTGACTTCTTTTGCCGACATCGGCTCCATACAACTGACTCCCTCCGAAATCCCATATGGATTTCCAAACGTCACGGTCTTATCAGCACAATTAAGCACCACATGATTTTCTGACAACCAGTCCATCCCCATAATCAAATCTAATTGGGATAATGGTAAGCAGATTAAATCCACGGTAAAATCCCTACCGTTTACCACCACCGGACACCGAGATACAACTGTCGACACCACCACAGGCACATCAGTTGGGGTGGATACGACCAAGTCGTAAGGCAACGACTCAGTTTGTAAATTCAGTCGGTCCACGCAGTCAATGGATACAAAGGAGTGTGTCGCTCCCGAATCAAACAACACTAAAAGAGGAATACCTGACACCATGCAATTACCTTTAATCAGGCCATCAACGCCCGATGTCTCTGCCCCACTCATGGTGAACACTCTGCCTGTGGATCGAGGTCGTTCAACCCTCACAGTATTCACGCTCTGTGGTAGCTTAGGACAATTTCTTCGGACATGTCCCACTTCCTTGCAATCAAAACAAGTGAGCGCCATTCTGGGGCACGAGTCGCCGACATGCACTCGACCACATTTGTTGCACAGAGAGGGAGCATTCAACCGGGACCCTCCAGCAGTGACATGAGTCCTCGACCCATGCGAATGATAACTCCGATTACTCGTCGGAGGCAAATAAGGCTTCCTCTCCTCATGAAACGCCTTCCCCTTCCCTTTTCCGTGAGGGAAGTTTCGTTGAGGTCCAAAGTGTTTGGGAGGAACCACCTTAGATGTCGCCGCTTCATCAGCTGCCAAATCATCTTCGTACACCCTACACTTGTTCACCAGGGTAAGGAAATCAGCAATCTCTTGGTGCCCAAACATACTTTTCAACTTGGGCCTCAAACCCGATTCGAACTTTGCGCATTTGGACCTTCCGTCCATTTCCAACTCGGCGTAGGGGCAAAACTGGGCCAACTCTTCAAACTTGGCCACATAGTCTCCTACTGACATTTTCCCCTGTTCCAGTTTCAGAAATTCCATCTCCTTCTTCCTTTTTAAATCAGCGGGAAAGTACTTGTGTAGGAACTTCTCCTTGAAGGTACCCCAGGAGATCAGTCGACCTTCGGCTTCCATCTGTCGCCGAGTATACTCCCACCAATTCTTAGCTTCGGTCACCAGCATGTAAGTAGCATAGGTGATTTTCTAAGCCTCAGTGCAGTTCATGGCTCTGAAGATCCGCTCTAACTGTTGGATCCACTCGATGGCAGCTTCAGGAGCAAATCCCCCTTGGAACTGAGTGGGGTTCCTCCTGTAGAACTCATCCAAGACCCGATATTCCGCCGGTCCTGGTGGAACTAGTGGATGTGAACTCGGACTTGGTGTCGGGTTCTGGTTTAGATTGTGCAAGTTCGCATTGACCTGCTGTAGCGCCGCCACCATTTGAGCTAACAAATCATTCGGGACGTTCTGACTCGCCCCTCTTCCTCTTCCTGCCATGATCACCTGTACTCACTCAATTGTTAGTAAGCGAATTGTATAAATATAGTGCACACAACACTTAACATTTAGCATCATTCAAACAACTACAACTCATAAGGATACAAAGAAGCATGCAAGGCCATACCCTAGGTCGCAGGATTAACTATGCTTTGATACCATATTGTAACGACCCGAAATTCTACCCTTGAAATTTTTTCCTTATTTAATCCAATTCCATACATTTAACAATCAATCATAATTACCGATGATTAAATTTACTTTAAAAGTCTCGCTTCACACTCACACCCTATCTTTAAACCATAAGTAACATACAACATTCGATAGCAGAAAAGTAGAATTAATTAATGTAACCTAGTAACCCCCGCATACAATTAGCTATGGGTTTCCAAAACACCCATAGCTACATATATCTCGAGTTACTAGTACCCATGATCAATATCATGTACAAAAATAATATTCATAGTACCATTAGTTACTCCAATTACAATCAATTAAAGTTACAAAAGAAAGGATAAAGAGACATCAAAACAAAAGTCTCTAATCCCCTACTAAAAATCATCCTTCTCCGTCCACCTACCTGCAATTGGATTAACATTTACCATGCACAAACAACACAAAGGAATAAGTCATTAATTTATTAAAACTCAATGTCAATTAATCCACATTTAATAGGTTTCAACAGTAATATGATTTAAAAACTCTTAAAAACCTTTTTCGTCATCTATACTTTTGAAAAACCATGCTACATAACTCGAGCTAGAGTCGCTAACCCATTCTGGTCGGCTAAAACGAGTTTTATTTTCATTGGCACTCCACCAATACATAAATCATAAATACACCCATCGTCACTACAAACATACCCATATATATTTGTAGTGACTAAGTGATTTACCATTTATGTCATTATATTTAGAGTCTTATTTCCATTGGTACTCCCCCAATAAGTTTCGAGTCTTATTTCCATTGGTACTCCCCCAATAAGTTTATTTCGTTTGAGTCATATTTCCATTGGTACTCCCCCAATAATATTTATTTCGTTTGGGTCATATTTCCATTGGTACACCCCCAATAATATTTATTTCATTTCGAGTCTTATTTCCATTGGTACTCCCCCAATAATATTTATTTCATTTCGAGTCTTATTTCTATTGGTACTCCCCCAATAATATTTATTTAATTTCGAGTCTTATTTCCTTTGGTACTCCCCCAATAATTTTATTTCGTTTGAGTCATATTTCCATTGGTACTCCCCCATTAATATTTATTTCGTTTGAGTCATATTTCCATTGGTACCCCCCCAATAATTGTAAACCTTAAACTCACTTCTAACCATTATCAACATACCCATATATGTTCATAATGATTAAGTGATTCACATTTTATCGATCATCCATAACAGAAAGTCCACACATTTTCCACATAATGCATAAATTAAAGACTTATCCTTACCTCGGTGAGTGTTGGGTTTGGTTTTTGGTGACTTCGCAAGTTCCACCGGCACCACCTCCAAACTTAGGATCTTTCCTCATTCCCACCACATAGCACAATGTCAGTCATTCATTTCAAATAACAAATAAATAACTTATATTGCATCATTTAAACATACAAGATATTTATCATTTTCTCAATGGTTCTATACTACTTTCATTAAGAGTTTTCAACCATCTAAAACATACATATCATCTCATAGGTTTAACATAGTGAAGCAACTCATCTTCTACCTCTAGCATTTTACCTATCTTTCCTCTCTAACCTCATTTTCTCTCTCTAGGGTTTTGGGTTTCCATGAGTCAACCCACAAACCCCTTTCCATTCTTGGAACATTAACTCAAAATTAAGAGTTTACAAGGTACGAACGACATAAAATGAACCATAACTCGAAAGAGAGAGTTTCCATGGTTTTACACATTTTGAGAAGAGATCCAACATACCCCAAAGGGAGTATAAAAGAGAAAAAGAGAGTTAGAATCTAGAGTTTTACCTCTTCTCAAGCTCTTAGATGAAAATCCAAGCTTTTCGCCCTTGAAAAGCTCTATTCTCTCACTCTTCTCCTTTTTTAAACCCTAGATTGTGTTTAGGGGTTTCTCATTAAATGTTATCTCGTCGGGTTCTCGCTTAAGCGAGGTGTTCTCGCTCAAGCGAGAAAATCCCGCCTATTTTAAAAACTCAAATCTGACCCTCTCGCTCAAGCGAGGGATTCTCGCTCAAGCGAGAATCTCACATTGTCAACCAGTCCCAAATGCCATTTCTCGCCCAGGCGAGAATCCTCCAGTATAGCCCAGGAGTTCACCCTCCCAAGTGAACCTCTCTCGCTCAAGCGAGAATCTCTCGCTCAAGCGAGGATCCGAGGACTGATACTATAATTTTAAAGACTTAAAATTTGGGGTGTTACACACGTACGGAACTGTAAACATTCAAATACTCTTCCTTTAATTTCCACTTTACTCATATTCATCCTATAGTATATATATCCCATAATATATATTCTATAGTATGCATATTACGTTCGTTCAAAACATCATCTGTCTCGTTATTCATATCCACCCTATAACATATATATCCCATAATATATATCCTATAGCATGTATATTACTTTCTTTCTCAACATCTTCCTTTTTATTGCTCATATTCACCCTATAGAATATATATCACATACTATATATCCTATAGCATGCATATTGCATTCATGTGACATTCACATTTCTCATCATTCATATTCACCCTATAGAATATATATCACATACTATATATCCTATAGCATGCATACGACATTCATGTGACATTCACATTTCTCATCATTCATATTCACCCTATAGAATATATATCCCATAATATATATCCTTTAGCATGCATACGACATTCATTACTCCGAGTCATATTTCCATTGGTACTCCCCCAATAATATTGATTTCCTTTGAGTCATATTTCCATTGGTACTCCCCCAATAATATTGATTTCATTTGAGTCATATTTCCATTGGTACTCCCCCAATAATATTGATTTCATTTGAGTCATATTTCCATTGGTACTCCCCCAATAATATTGATTTCATTTGAGTCATATTTCCATTGGTACTCCCCCAATAATATTGATTTCATTTTAAACCATTACCTCTTTCACATACCTCATTCATATCAGCAAGTATGAATTAGAGACACTTATCCCTTACATCGGTGAGCGTTGGGGATCGGTTCCGAGTAACTTTAAAATTCTCCTCCGTGATTTCCTCCAACCTTAGGATCTCTTCTCATTTTCACCAATAACAACAATGTCAGTCATTTATTCAAAATAACACATAAATAACTCGTATTTCATCATCAAATACACAAGGGATTCATATATATTCAATATTTCCAAAACTACTTCAATACAAGTTTCTAAATATTAAAACATACATGTTTATCTCATACATCAACATTCAAGCACAAACTCATCATCCACATCTAACATTTCATCTCTTTCTCTTTATACCCATATTCTCATTTTGGGGGTTTATGGGGTATTCATGAATAACCCACAAAACCTTTCCATTTATAAACTATCAACTCTAAATCAAGAGTTCACAAGAGAAAAAAATCATAAAACAAACCATAACTCTAAAGGGTGAGTTTCCATGGTTTCTCATGTTTTGAAAATAGATCCGACATACCCAAAACAAGTTAGAGAGGAAGAAGAAGAGTTACAAACAAGAGGTTTACCTCTTCTCAAGCTCTAAGATGAGTCCTAAGGCTCCTTGCTCTTGAAAAGCTCTCTTCTCTCTCTTCTCTTCAAGTTCTAACCCTAAAATGTGTTTGGGGTTTCTATTTTAAAGAGAAGTCGTCGAGTTCTCGCTCAAGCGAGCCTTTTCTCGCTCAGGCGAGAAAATCCCGCCTATTTTAAAACCTCATATCTGACCCTCTCGCTCAAGCGAGGGATTCTCGCTCAAGCGAGAATCTCACAGTCCCAACAGGCTTCCTCTCGCTCAAGCGAGGGATTCTCGCTCAGGCGAGAATCTCACAGTGTCAAAAGCCCCAGTTTGCCATTTCTCGCCCAGGCGAGCCAACTCTCGCTCAGGCGAGAATCTTCCAGTATAGCCCAGGATTTCACCCTCCCAGGTGATCCTTTCTCGCTCAGGCGAGAATCTCTCACTCAAGCGAGACTTCCAAGACTGATACTATATTTTTAAAGACTAAAATTCGGGGTGTTACAATCCTTCCCCTCTTATAAGAATTTTCGTCCCCGAAAATTAAACATACCTCGGAAATTAAAATCATCACCTAGACCTTAGGCACAAGGATACTCCACCAAAATCATAATCGATTCTCTAATCCATTAAGATTACTTAGTCGATCACTAAAGGCGTGCACCACTAAACCGTGATATCACTCAACCAATTCATGAACTAACTCATCACTGTCCAACTATTAAGATTTCGGCCCCTAATAAATCAAATGCCATGAGAACTACACCGTAATCTAGACTAAAGATCTTTCCTATATTCGTCAAGAACCATAGGCATCTAGCACCTATCCATCTATCAATCCTAACATACGTTAAGAATCCCGATAACACTCTCGAACTTCAGCGAATGGGGAGCTCCTTATCCCATATCTATTTAAATGCACCTTTTAACATCCATCATACACTAGCTAGTTTCATCTCCACTCGAGAATCTAGCACAATTTCATTTTACTCGATCCACAAAATACTTACACAATAGGACTCTTAGTGTCTCATCCATTGTACACAATCAACTATCCAGTAATTGTCTAATTACATCAAATATTTCTACCATCAAATCTTATCGTCTAAAAAAATTACCAATTTCTAGCCTCCATTGAAACCATTAAACGATTGATTCACACCAAAACTAGATATTCTGTTACCAATCGGCAAGCACAAGTCGACCAACACTCAAACCTACAACTTGCGTTCGGTTTGGTCACCCCAATTCCGTTAGCATGTGTAAACTTATTAACCCACTCGCATTATGTCCAAAAATACATGGACGTCTTATATCACTAAATTTTTAACAACCTCATACTTACTCCGATACGATTGCTAAAATTTCGGAATTCTCTAACATAAGACTAAATCATTATTTAGCCACAAACTATGTTTCACCCAAAAATGACTTTTGAAAACGGTTTGAATCCACGACTTATGAAATAAAGTTTTCATAACCATTTCAACACAACCCAAAACTCCTTCTCTCCTATGGTTACACTACCCCCATACACCACAATCACTTGACGCTCACGAAATAGCAACAACTTTTGCTAGTACAACATTCAACGCAGACAATTTTGGTACACCACCACTATTTCATGCATTGCAAATGTCCTACCGCAAAAGAACCGGTCATTCGAGACCAAAAGTTTTACGTCTAATAAAATGTATTCATCACATCGACGGGGTAAGCAACTTAACTAGTCTCTTCCCTCGACTATCAGTATAAGTCTTACCCCTTAGCATACACATACGTATTACTACAACAAGATTTTAAATCTTCACTTCAACAATTACATACAGTTAAGCATAACACGATTGCTGACCGCTAGTTCATTTCCCAGGATTAAATCCAACCAGGACGTCATTGCGAATATCAACAGTAAGGCCTACAAAGGGAATTAACCTTTAACAACTCAGAGAAGGAAATAAGGAACCCCGACTTAGACCCTTTCCTTTTCAGTATAATTATTCTAAAAGTTAATCATTCATAGAATAAAATTTCACTTTCCAAAAATACATAGTCCTTTCAAATCGTATTCTCTTGAAGTACTAACGAATTCTTAAATACCCTCTCGTGACGTTTTACAGAATAAACATCGATCCCTTTTTCGAAGGGGATTCCTGACTCTCTTAGCCGACACTGGCCCCATACCACTAGCCTGGTCAGAGATCTCGCACAGATCCCCAACTGCCACAACCTTGTCAGCACTATTCAATCATAACATGATTTGTCGACAATCAGTCAATCCCCATAATTTTATCTAGCTGGGATAACGACAAGTAGACTGAATCTACGGTAAATATCACACCATTTACCACAACCGGACACTAGAACATAAACGTCGACACCACCACCAGCACACAGATTAGGGTGGACACGACCAAGTCGGAAGTAATGACTCAGTTTGTAATTTCAGCCGGTTTTCATATTTAACCCATATAAGGGAGTGTGTCGCTCCTGAATCATCAACACTAAACAAGGAATACCTGTCACCATGCGTTTACCACAAATCAAACCGTCAACATCGGACGTATCTGTACCACTAACGGTGCTCATTTGGCCCGTTGTACTAGGCCTCCCAACCTCCACAACCTTTACCCTTTGAGTCAACCTCGGACAAAACCTTTTTATATGCCCTTTTTCCTTACAGTGGAAGCAACCATTTCCCGAACCAGGACAAATGGTTCCCACATGCTTCCGCCCACATTTGCTGCACATAGGAAATACGTCAGGTTGAAATCCTCCAACGGTAGATTTCGACCCTTGATCACCATGGTTACGATGGACAGCAGTTAGAGCATATGACCGTTGGCTTTCATTCACCTTCCCCTCATACATCCTACATCGGGTCAGACCATCCGCTTCTGATGCATCTGCACCACACATGATAACCACTCTGCCGATAGATTGAGGTCGTCCAGTCCCCATAGCATTCATACTCTGTCGTGACATAGGACAATGCCTCTTTATATGTCCAGTCCCTTTGCAACAAAAACAGTGATTTGTCGTTCCATGACACAATCCTCCGTCATGTTTACGGTTACACTTGCTGCACCAAGGTGGAGAGTTTAATCGTGACCCTCCGGCATTTGCATGGGTCTTCGGTCCATGCGAAGTGCAACTCCGAGTGCCAACAGGTGGAAAATAAGGCTTCCGCTCTTCGCGATACATCTTATCCTTTCCTCTTTCGGGCATGAAATTTCGTTGAGATCCGAAGTCATTGGGAGGAATGGATTCGGAGGTCGCCACTCCATCCGCCTTCATGTTAGTACACCCCATTCCTTGGACCCACTCAATAGCAGCATTCAGAGCAAATCCGCTTTAGAACGGACTAGGGTTCCTTCTACAGGATTTATCTAACCCCCGGTACTCAGTCGATCCTTGTTGAACTAGGGTGTGCGAGCTTGGACCTGGTGCCACGCTCCGATTCAAATTTTGTAAATTTTCACTCATTTGTTGTAGTGCCGCCAACATCTGGGCCAAGAGGTCATTCAGAACATTCTGACTCGCTCCTCTTTCTCTTCCAGCCATGAGTAGTTGCACTCACGTACTTGTCAGTAGACTAATTTTATAACCAGACAAGCATCACATAAACACACAACCGTCAATGCTAACCAAGCAGTTCAAGCACACAAAGATCACAAAGAATCATGTAAGGCCATATCCTAGGCCGCAGGGTTAACTATGCTCTGATACCATATTGTAATGACCCAAATTCTACCCTTGAAAAATTTTCATTTATTTTAATCCTTTCTTACATACAGTCGTCACCTTCAATAAAACTCTCAATTATCACTCTTCGAAAATACTCTTTACCTTATTATATTATCATACAAATTTATGTTGTGGAAAAACATAATTCATCCAAATAACATTTATCACATACAACCAGTTACGGGTCTCCCAGAGTTATAAGTCCATAACTATACATATCCGTATTAATCTAAACGGATTTACAGTCATCCCATAACATTATCAAATTAACTATAACATCAAGTAGCAAATAAAGATAAATAGGTTAATAAACAAAAAAGCTTCCTAAGTGAGCTTTCTTCACAAAATCCTTCATTTACCTACAATGGGATTATCATAAATAGCATACAAAACAAAAAGGGAGTAAGTCATTAGTTCAAAACTAACATCACATGATAACCCACATTCCAATACAATTAATCTTTAATATAATTCGTTAACACACATACAGAATTGTGAACATTCAAATCATCTTCCATTAATTTCCACTTTACTCATATTCATCCTATAGTATATATATTGCATAATATATTCTATAGTATGCATATTACGTTCATTCGAAACATCATCTGTCTCGTTATTCATATCCACCCTATAACATATATATCCCATAATATATATCCTATAGCATGTATATTACTTTCTTTCTCAACATCTTCCTTTTTATCGCTCATATTCACCCTATAGAATATATATCACATACTATATATCCTATAGCATGTATACGACATTCATGTGACATTCACATTTCACATCATTCATACTCACCCTATAGAATATATATCACATACTATATATCCTATAGCATGCATATTGCATTCATGTGACATTCACATTTCTCATCATTCATATTCACCCTATAGAATATATATCACATACTATATATCCTATAGCATGCATACGACATTCATGTGACATTCACATTTCTCATCATTCATATTCACCCTATAGAATATATATCCCATACTATATATCCTATAGCATGCATACGACATTCATGTGACATTCACATTTCTCATCATTCATATTAATCCTATAGAATATATATCCCATACTATATATCCTATAGCATGCATACGACATTCATGTGACATTCACATTTCTCATCATTCATATTCACCCTATAGAATATATATCCCATACTATATATTCTATAGCATGCATACGACTTTCATTACTCCGAGTCATATTTCCATTGGTACTCCCCCAATAATATTGATTTCCTTTGAGTCATATTTCCATTGGTACTCCCCCAATAATATTGATTTCCTTTGAGTCATATTTCCATTGGTACTCCCCCAATAATATTGATTTCATTTGAGTCATATTTCCATTGGTACTCCCCCAATAATATTGATTTCATTTGAGTCATATTTCCATTGGTACTCCCCCAATAATATTAATTTCATTTGAGTCATATTTCCATTGGTACTCCCCAATAATATTGATTTCATTTGAGTCATATTTCCATTGGTACTCCCCCAATAATATTGATTTCATTTGAGTCATATTTCCATTGGTACTCCCCCAATAATATTGATTTCATTTGAGTCATATTTCCATTGGTACTCCCCCAATAATATTGATTTCATTTGAGTTATATTTCCATTGGTACTCCGCCAATAATATTTATTTCATTTTAAACCATTACCTCTTTCACATACCTCATTCATATCAGCAAGTATGAATTAGAGACACTTATCCCTTACCTCGGTGAGCGTTGGGGATCGGTTCCGAATAACTTTAAAAGTCTCCTTCGCGATTTCCTCCAACCTTAGGATCTCTTCTCATTTTCACCAATAACAACAATGTCAGTCATTTATTCAAAATAACACATAAATAACTCGTATTTCATCATCAAATACACAAGGGATTCATATATATTCAATATTTCCAAAACTACTTCAATACAAGTTTCTAAATATTAAAACATACATGTTTATCTCATACATCAACATTCAAGCACAAACTCATCTTCCACATCTAACATTTCATCTCTTTCTCTTTATACCCATATTCTCATTTTGGGGTTTTTTGGGGTATTCATGAATAACCCACAAAACCTTTCCATTCATAAACTATCAACTCTAAATCAAGAGTTCACAAGAGAAAAACATCATAAAACGAACCATAACTCTAAAGGGTGAGTTTCCATGGTTTCTCATATTTTGAAAATAGATCCGACATACCCAAAACAAGTTAGAGAGGAAGAAGAAGAGTTAGAAACAAGAGGTTTACCTCTTCTCAAGCTCTAAGATGAGTCGTAAGGCTCCTTGCTCTTGAAAAGCTCTCTTCTATCTCTTCTCTTCAAGTTCTAACCCTAAAATGTGTTTGGGGTTTCTATTTTAAAGAGCAGTCGTCGGGTTCTCGCTCAAGCAAGCCCTTTCTCGCTCAGGCGAGAAAATCCCGCCTATTTTAAAAACTCAGATCTGACCCTCTCGCTCAAGCGAGAATCTCACCGTCCCAACAGGCTTCCTCTCGCTCAAGCGAGGTATTCTCGCTCAGGCGAGAATCTCACAGTGTCAACAGCCCCAGTTTGCCATTTCTTGCCCAGGCGATGCAACTCTCGCTCAGGCGACAATCTTCTAGTATAGCCCAGGTTTTCACCCTCCCATGTGATCCTTTCTCGCTCAGGCGAGAATCTCTCGCTCAAGCGAGACTTCCAGGACTGATACTATAATTTTAAAGAAAAAAATTCGGGGTGTTACAACTTACACGATTTATTGTAACTCTGGATATTCGTAGCTATGGGTACTTTGGAAACCCATAGCTAGTTGTATGCGGTTGTTGCATGACATATTGAAATGAATTATGATTTTCTGTCGAATAAGTATGTATGTCATTTGAATTATGAAATGAGTAAGAATGGGAAAGTGAGAGTTAAATATGGTTGTTGGAAATTGTCGGTAAAATTTATGAGGAAATGAATGCATAATGAATAAAATAAGAAGAAAATTTTCAAGGGTATAATTTCGGTCCCTACAATTGTTGTGTTTATGTAAGAAGCCTTGATGATGGTTCTTTTATTTTTCTGCTACTTTATGTTGATTGCTGCTACGAAGATTCTTGGGATGGAGATTCATAGGGATGGGAGAGCTAAGAAACTATGGCTCTCTCAGCAAAGCTATGTTGAAAAGATCTTACAGAGATTTGATATGAGTAATGCTAAAGTAGTGAGTACTCCATTGGCAAATCACTTCAAACTTTCCCTAGATCAGTGTCCAAAGACAGATGAAGAAAAGAAGTACATGTCAAAGGTTCCATATGCCAGTGCAGTGGGTTGCTTGATGTATGATATGGTTTGTACTAGACCAGACTTGGCACATGTAGTTAGTCAAGTATGCAAGTACATGTCGAAACCAGGGAAGCAACATTGGGAAGCAGTCAAATGGATTTTCAGATATTTGAAGGGGACTACAAGTCTCGGTATCATGTTTGGCAGCCAACAGAGTAAGCCTTCAGTGGTTGGTTATGTTGATTCGGACTATGCAGGAGACTTTGATGATAAGAGGTCCACAATGTAAGGACCCAAATTCTACCCTTGAAATTTTTTTGTTTATTTAAACTCTTTCCTTACATACATTCATTATTTCACTGAAAAACCTTCATGAATAATTCATTGACACTAATCTTTTAACCTATTACGTTATCATGCAATTCATGTTGCGGAAAAACATAATTCATGCATTTAGTAATTACCACATACGACTAGTATGGGTTTCTAAGAGTTATAATCTCCATAACTACATAACTCAGTATTGTCCTATTCAGATTTACATTCATCCCAAAATGTTATCAAATCAACTACAATGCCAAGCAGCAATAAAGACAATCAAGATAATAAACACATAAGCTTCCTAAGCGAGCTTCCTCTTCAAATCCTTCATTTACCTACAATGGGATTTATCATAAACAACACACAAAACAAGGGAGTAAGTCATTAGTTCAAAAACTAACATTACATGATAATCCACATTTCCAATACGATTAAGCTTTAATATAATTCGTAAACACACATGCGTAATTGTAAACATTCATATCATCTTCCTTTAATTTCCACTTTACTCATATTCATCCTATAGTATATATATCCCATAATATATATTCTATAGTATGCATATTACGTTCTTTCGAAACATCGTCCTTCTCATTATTCATATCCACCCAATAGTATATATATCCCATAATATATATCCTATAGCATGTATATTACTTTCATTCTCAACATCTTCCATTTTCATCCTTCATATTCACCCTATAGTATATATATCCCATAATATATATCCTATGGCATGAATATTACTTTTATCATTCACATACTCATTGTCATCCTTCATATTTACCCTATAGTATATATATATCCCATAATATATATTCTATAGCATAAATATTACTTTTATCATTCACATCCTCATTGCCATCCTTCATATTTACCCTATAGTATATATATCCCATAATATATATTCTATAGCATAAATATTACTTTTATCATTCACATCCTCATTTTCATCCTTCATATTTCCCTTAATCGTATTCATCAATTTCATTTCCCATACCACATCGGGCAGGTCGAGTTATTCCCCATACCACATCGGGCAGGTCGAGTTATTATCCATACCACATCGGGCAGGTCGAGTTATTATCCATACCACATCGGGCAGGTCGAGTTATTATCCATACCACATCGGGCAGGTCGAGTTATTATCCTTACCACATCGGGCAGGTCGAGTTATTATCCATACCACATGGGGCAGGTCGAGTTATTATCCATACCACATCGGGCAGGTCGAGTTATTATCCATACCACATCGGGCAGGTCGAGTTATTCCCCATACCACATCGGGCAGGCCAAGTTATTCCCCATACCACATCGGGCAGGTCGGGTTCACAATAATCCACTACCACTCCAGGTAGGACAGCCACAGTAATCCACTAACAATCCGGGTAGGATAACCACAATACTCCACTACCACTCCAGGTAGGATAACCACAATAATCCACTACCACTCCGGGTAGGATAACAACAATAATCCGCTACCACTTCGGGTAGGATATCAACCGTAAACCACTACCTCTTCGGGTAGGGTATCAATAATAAACCACTACCTCTTCGGGTAGGGTATCAATAATAAACTACTACCTCTTCGGGTAGGGTATCAATAATAAATCACTACCTCTTCGGGTAGGGTATCAATAGTATTCTTACAAACACATTACCTCTTTCACATACCTCATTCACATCAGCGAGTATGATTTAGAGACACTTATCCCTTACCTTGGTGAGTGTTGAGGATCGGTTCCGAGTAACTTTAAAAGTCCCCTCCGCGATTTCCTCCGACCTTAGGATCTTTCCTCATTTCCACCAATAACAACAATGTCAGTCATTTATTCAAAATAACACATAAACAACTCGTATTTCATTATCAAACACACAAGGGATTCACATATTTTCAAGATTTCCAAAACTACTTTAACACAAGTTTCCAAACATCCAAACATACATGTTCATCTCATATATCAACATCAAAGCACAAACTCATCATCCACATTTAACATTTGATCCATTTCTCTTTTTACTCATATTTTCATTTTGGGGGTTTTTGGGGTTTTCATGAATAACCCACAAAACCTTTCCATTCATCAAATACCAACTCTAAACCAAGAGTTTACAAGAGAAAAAAAACATAACACGAACCATAACTCTAAAGGATGAGTTTCCATGGTTTCTCATGTTTTGAAAAGAGATTCAACATACCCAAAACAAGTTAGAGAGGAAGAAGAAGAGTTAGAAACAAGGGGTTTACCTCTTCTCAAGCTCTAAGATGAGTCCTAAGGCTCTTTGCTCTTGAAAAGCTCTACTTTCTCTCTTCTCTTCAAAGTTCTAACCCTAAAATGTGTTTGGGGTTTCTATTTTAAAGAGGAGTCGTCGGGTTCTCGCTCAAGCGAGCCCATTCTCGCTCAGGCGAGAAAATCCCGCCTTTTTAAATTTTAAGATCTGATGCTCTCGCTCAAGCGAGGGATTCTCGCTCAAGCGAGAATCTCACAGTCCCAACAGGCTTCCTCTCGCTCAAGCGACCCATTCCTTGCTTGGGCGAGACTCCCAGAATTTCTAATTTCAAAACACTGATCCTCTCGCTTGGGCGAGGTCCTCTCGCTCAAGCGAGAATCTGGCAGTATGCCCCATTCCTTAGGACTGTTACGTAATTTCAAGGAGGATAAATTTGGGGTGTTACACACAACAGGGTTTGTCTTCACCCTTGTAGGTGGACCAATTATGTGGAGATCATCAGTTCAGTCTGTTGTTGCTATGTCCACATCTGAAGCAGAGTACATGGCAGCTGGTGAAGCTTCTAAGGAAGCCCTATGGCTTATGGGGCTGGTAAATGAATTAGGCATTGAGCAAGGTGGAGTTCCGCTGCATTGTGATAGTCAGAGTGCTATCTTCTTGGCAAAGAACCAGGTGTATCATGCTAGGACCAAACATATTGATGTGAGATTTCACAAGATCAGAGAGTTGGTAGCTTGTGGGAAGATACTATTGCAGAAGGTTCACACTTCAGAAAATGCAGCTGATATGTTAACCAAGTCTGGCTTGAGTATATAAGCGAAACTCCGGCTGGAGTATATGTAGCATGTTTTCTTCTAAAAGAAATGAGAATCTGCTTTTAGCTAACCCTGAGGGGTGTAACAACTTTGGCTCAAGTTATGCAGCAAAACAAAATGAATTTCAAAAAAATGGTTTACTAACCCTTTTATAATGTGGATTATCCTATAATGATGTTTATTGAATTAACGACTTACTCCTTTGTGTGTTTTGTACTTTTGTCATTGATAATCCGATTGCAGGTAAATAGATGAATGAAGTATGCTAGGTCGGGAGCTTTAGGAGCTTTAGACTTTGGATTCACTATTTATGTTTTGTATTCTAAATGACTACTTGCAGATTTAAATGATTGTAATCATGGCTAACCATTAGTTGGATATTTGTAACCATGTGTAATGTTATTTTGGAGGATCAGAACATTTGAGGTCTTAGTACTCATGGGGAATGATATGAACGAATTATGTTTTTCTGTCATATAAGGAGGGTCATAGAAGGACATCTTAAAAGAGTTTTAAGTGATGATTAATGAGAGATAAAAGGGATGATGATGAATGTATGTATAAACGTGTTAAAATAAGGAAAAAATTTCAAGGGTAGAATTTGGGTCTTTACAACATCAAACTTAGGTATTAAGTTTGATAAAAGACGTTTCAAGAAAACTATAGGGCTATTGGGCGGGGTGGAGTTGACAATTTGAAACTTAATGATTAAGATTGACTGAAGAAGCGTCGAGAACAACAATAGGATATATTAGGCGGGTGAGGCTTACAACATCAAACTTAGGCGTTACTATTGATGGAAGATGTTTTGAAAAAAAATAGGAAATATTGATGGAGTGAGATTGACACTTGCCAACATGAAATTTAAGCGTTATAATGGAAAAAATAAATTTTGATAAAAACAATATGAGATACCAAATCAATTTTCATAAAATCTGATCTAGTAATATTTGTATGTTCAATAATCTTTCAGATATACTCTAAATATTATCAATATAAAAAACTATTTATGATTAGATTTTTTCATTTAGGCATAAATTAGTTCACATACCGTCCAACAACAATAATGTCATCGATTTCAGCCCATGAGTCCACAAAATTTTTAGGCATAAATTATTTTTCGACCCTCATGAAATATCGGCATTTTAGTTTTAGTCATTGTAAAAGAAATTGGTTGATGTCTAAGGAAAATTGTTTAAATATGTATTTTATAGTCAACATAAATCGTTTTCGAATTTTATCCACAATCATAAGTAGTCGATATTTTTGTCATTGAATCTGTCTCTTAGCATTTGAAGGAAAGTTAACGTTTCTACTCACCTTGAGCCCTTGTAGTAATGGTAAGAGTGGAAAATGCATGAATTTTGTGTATTTCGATTAGGATCTTAATAAATGAGTGGAAAGTTACCCACTAATCTATTTTAAATTCATTAAATTATACTTTGAATTATCCAATTCAATCCTTAGTTAATCTATTTTAATGGATTGTGTGATATCGAATTTTTTTAATGGATTTAATGAATATGGAAACCATTTTAGTAGATTTGATGCATTGGATGATATCCAATCTATTATTTTTTCAAAAAAACCTCATTTTCAAAAAATCATCATTTATTAAAACAAGTTTTTCTTCACAAAAAAAATTGCACTTCTTTAAAGGCATGGGAAGCAATAAGTCTTACATGAGGTTTTATTTTTCTATGTATCAGTTTGACTCTCACTATTAAAAGTACGGTGCATTTTGATCAATAACTATTCTAGTTTGTTTTCCCATCTCTCAAATGCAAAAAGATAATGGAGCCATAACTCCTTTAGTGTTCAATGAAGTGTTTAGCATCAATAAATCAAAGAAATGGGAAATAATACTTTATAAAGTATAAAGGAAAAAGACGTGATGTTTCTACGATCAAATAAAACTACTCAAAAACAACATCCATTAAACTAGAAATAAAGTGTGAAAGGTAAACATGCATGTTGTCAAGCGTGGAGGAAAAGTAGTTGGGGATTGTGATTTTTGATATAAGGTTATGTGCTCATTAATTTCCTTAAATTTATTATTCTCAGATTTTAGGAAAAATGATATTGTTGTTAGTATACATTGTATATTTGGTTAATTTTAATATATGTTGCATAAGGACTAGCATGTTGTTATATAGTATTTTGAGCCTAAGATTTTCCATATATTCGAAAAAGTTTAGTGAGAATTAGATCTTTTCTTCATAAAAATGTATTGGAATTAAGACAACAAACCTAAATGATATTTTTGGAAATATGGAATTTAATGAGAGTCTAGAAATTTTCACACACTTGAAAATGTAGTATAATTTGAGGCTTTGTATCTAGAGTTTTATTATATTTGTTGTATTCTGTGAAAGTTTATGTAGAAAATTTTATATGCAATGCATTTGAGACCTTAAGGGCCATGTCTAGAATCCAAATTTCAACACTATCAAATTATAACTTTTTTAACATGAATATGAATAGACAGGACTGAGGTATGTTGGAATGTTTTTTGTATAAATATTTGTTATTTAATTATTAAATAGTTTGACTAAAATTAATTATTTATAAAGCAATCCAAACAATATGTAGAAGGTTTTAGAATCCAAATAATATCTGTTTTTTTGTTTTCCATAGAATACTTTTCATAGCAATTCCAAATATATAGAATATTTGCATTTTTTTTATCAACAACATATTTCAAATAAATAAAAAGAGAGGTTAGGAGAACAAGTGGTACTCCTATCCACATATATATTAAACAACAAATCTAAGAAAAACAACTAGAGGGATGAAGCACCCACTCCATATAGGAATAATTGAAATCAGAGTATCGAGCACAGAGAATGTTCCAAGAATGAAGATAAATTAAATTCATTACCTCATCTAACTGAAAGCTCGAATTCTCGAAAATGATATTGTTTCTAACCAACCACAGAGACCAAATAGTAACGAACCAAAGGGACATCCACTGTTGTTTAATCTTTTTCTCCATCCGTAACATGTTCATATGAGAGTGAAAGTTGAACTTAATATCATTATGGATGATGGAAGAAAGACCAAATCATGAGTAAAGTTTTTGCAAACATAGTAAGAATTAATGCATGAGAAGAACAAATGGTTAATGGATTCTTCCTCTACTCCACAAAAAGCACACCGTGATAGAACGTGAACATCCAAGACTTCACGACGAAGAAGATTCAATCTTGTTGGAACACCATCAAAGGACATTTTCCACACAAAGCATCTCATCTTAGTTGAACATTACATCTCCATAGCCTTTTAAAGAATTCATTATCACCATTGTTTTTCGCCTTTATGAGTACCTGATAAGCATTGCGAACTGAGTAGTGTCCTTCCTTGTCATGAATCCAAAGCCACCCATCATTATGTTCTTGCCTAAGCCTTGCATCTCCAAGAATTTTTAAAAGAGCTTCGACTTCTCCTTGTTCCCTAATAAACAAACTCCTTCGCCATTGTAGGTTCCAACACCAAACTCCATTTCTCCATTCACCCAATGAGCTAATATTTACATCTTTGTCCTAAGCCACCTGAAATAATCTTCCAAAACGATTTTTTAAACAATCCCCCCCCCCCCCACACACACACAAGTTTGACCAGAACTTAATGGACTGTCCAGATCCTACTCTCCTACGAAAGAAACTTAAAGAAAGAAACTTTGATGTCCTTATTTCCTTTCATTCCAATAATCAATTTTCAAACTGATAACATTTTCTAAACGTCACTAATTTAACTATATATAATAAGTATATTTGCTAGTTTTTGTTGTTTTGCAGATGTTCACCTGCATTTCTTCAAAGAAGCAATTTTTTGAAGAGGAAATGGAAGAATGCCATGAAAATGGATCTTCAAGATCATCATCATCCAAAAGTAGTCTCACACCACAAGTTCTTAATTCCACCCTTATTTCCAACTTACTTAGCTTTTGCAAATTCTTTTTTTTCCATTATGATGAATGTAAATATAAACAAAACCACCCTTATATACTTCTCTATTTTTTTTGCATGTATTTTGAATTGTTTTGCTTTTTCTTCTCCAATTGATAGTTTTAATTATACTTGTTACTGGTCAAAACCAATGTAACTAAAACACTTTTGGGGTTTGTTAATTATGTTTTTATAATACAAACATGATTAAAAGTTTAAGAGTTTTATAAATATGCATTAAGAGTTTAAAAGTTTAAACTCTTAAATTTTTAGTCAATTATAAACATAATTAACAAACCACACATGCCTATAGTTTACATATATTTTATATATACTTAGGTTATCACCAATAACAAGTGTAATTTAAACTACCTAGACTGTGAGAAAAAGAAGATATAAAACACATGCAAAATCAAACATATGATAATGGTTTGGTTTGTATTCATGTTAATGGAAAAAGAGAATTTGCAATAGCTAAGTAAGTTGGTGAAATTCAGAACATGCCATGTGAGACTTTTAGAAGATGATGATATTGAAGATCCATTGTCATGGCCTTCCTCCATTTCATCTTCAAAAAATTGCTTCTTTAATGAAATGCAGGTAAACATCATTGTTCTGCAAAACAAAAAAAACTAGAAATTATACTTAGTATATTGTTAAATTAGTGAGGTCCAGAAAATGTTAACATATTGAAAAGTGAGAATTGGAATGAAAGAAAATAACCACATCAAAGTTCCTTTCATTATCAATGGGATATAAAAGAAAATACTTTTTTTTTAATTTTCAATAAAAATATTCTATGTATTTGGAAGTGTTGTGACAAATATTATATGGAAAACAAAAACATACATTATTTGGATTCTAAAACCTTTTGTAAGGATTGGTTTATCAATAATTAATTTTAGTCAAAATATTTAAAAATCACAAATATTTTTAGACAAATATATGTAGAGTACCTTCATATTGTGTAGTTATGTTGAAATTGAATAGTGCTAAAAAGTTATAATTTGATGGAGTTCTTCTTTTCCAAGATTTGTGAATATTATCACTAATCAAACATACCTGAAGCAAATGCAGAATCTTGCCTTCTAAAATATGTCACAAGGGTGATTGGGAAAGTCTCATGCTTGACTTGAATAATTACTATTTGTCACTAAGGTCATCAGAATAATGACTATTTGTTTTTGAGGTCATGGGTTCGAATCACGATAACTGACAGACTCCCTTTTGTGGGGAATAAAACATTGTAGGGGTATTTAAGCTGGTGGATAATACACTCAGTGTATTTATGAACCTGAAAGTCATATCGCATGTCAGGACTGGGGTGTTATCCACCTCTGATGATGGGCAAGTAACCCCTTATGAAGGGAAAGTAACCCTATTTCTATCTACTTATTGAAAGACTACAATGAAATAGAGAAGTATATCACTTATAAAAACAATTCACTTAAAATATAACATTACATCAAGTTTTTTTTTTATCAAAAACACTAACAAAAGATAAATCTAAACATAACATATAAGCAATCAAAATATTATCATACAAATACTATAAATTGTTTCGGTAGAAATAAGATTTATTTCCAGATCAGAATTAAAAAATGCAAAGAGATACAATTAAAAATTATGAACAAAGATTCAAATTCATATTTCAAAAATGCGTAGATTTGAAAATATTTAAAATGTTACACATAGAATAATAAGAGGTGAGAGAAATTTCAGACGATACAAACAATAAAGAATAGATGAAAGTGACAACATTTGAGGTTGTATTTATATGCAAAGCTTGTGGTGAGTTGAGTGGGGATAAGGACACCAAAACTTAAGTATTAAAATTGTCAAAAGAAGTTTCGGATGGGTGGGGTTGACAGCTTGAAACTTATGGGCTAAGATTGGTGAAAGAAGTTTCGAGAAAAACCATGGGAGATATAACGTGGAGAGGAGTAATTGGCAAGACATTAATATTGGTGAGAGATTTTTTTAGAAAAATAATAGGAAATATCTAGTGGGGTGGGGCTAACAATACAAAAACTTAAGTATTAAGATTGACAAAAGAAGTTTCAAAAAAATCATAGGAGTTATCGGATATGGTGAGGTTAACAACTTGAAACTTAGGGGTTAAGATTGATTAAAAAAGTTTCGAGAAAAACCGTATGAGATATCACGTGGGGTAGAGTAATTAACAACTTCAAACTTAAGCGTTAATATTGATGAAAGAATTTTTTAGAAAAATAATAAAAAATATCTAGTGGGGTGGGGTTGATAACATTAAACTTAAGCGTTAAAACTGAGAAAAATAATTTCTATAAATCCTTTTTTTTTAGAGATAGTCATATTTTGGATATAACAACCCTATTTATTATTAGACTTTTTCAATTCTTTGGATTTGAAGAAAACCTTCCATTTCAATTTGTATTTAGAATTTAGAAATATATTTTCTACATTCTACCCACCAACGTTAATGCCATACCTTTAAATCCACAGTATTTTTTAGGCACAAATGTATTTCTAGTCCTCTTGAAATTGATGCATTTTAGTTTTAGTCCATATAAAATAATTGATTCATGTCATTATAATTTATTTAATTATATATGTTTTAGTCATCATAAATCTTCTAGTATTCTATTTACCATCATAAATATACAATATTTATGTCATTGAATTTGTCTGTGACCATTTTGAATCTAAGTTAACATTTTTACTCACCTTCAGCACTTGCAGCAATGGTAAGAATGAGTGAATGACAATTAGAATCCTAATAGATGTGTGGAAAGTTATCTATTATTTGTTAAATCTTATTTTGAATTATTCAATCCATTCATGATCAAACTAAATGGATAATTTAAATTCATCCCATTAATCTATTTTAAAGTTGTGATGGATGTTGCTTCCTTTTAATAAATTTAATGAATTTCAAATTCATTTTAATAGATTGGATGCATGTCGAATCCAATTTAAAATTGGATGTATTGAAAGAATATCTAGTCTATCTATTTTTTTTTTTGTATACTTTTGAATGGATGTATCAAAACATTTTTAAAAAGATGTCCTTAAGAAAGTTATAAAAACAACTGTTTAACAAAACACTTTTAAAAAAACTTTTAAAATTAAACTGAAATCACTTTTAAAAGAGCTTAAATCATTTTTTGTGTTTTTCTTTTAAAATGAAACTTAAAACACTTTTAAAAAACCTCCTTATCAAAAATCATCATTTTTAAGAAGGTACTAAAAACTATAATAACTATTTTGCTAGGGGTGGGGTTAACAACATGAAACTTTAGCATTAAAACCAACCAAAGAAGTTTTAAAAAACAATAAGAGATTACACTCGGTTTAATAGAGAACCATTTTCTAATAAGATGATAAGCGGTATATTCAGTATTTTTGTTTTAATCGCTGTGTTTTATTTCTTACTGCTTGGTGGTTTACTATTCATACAATGAAAGTTTTGTTTTGTCATCACATCCTTCCATTTTAGAATGTCACAAATTCATATACACTTTATTGTGTTAATCAAATTATACAATTAATAACCTTCAATTACACTTTAAATGTTTATATCCAATTAAATTGTATTTAAGTATGCAGAGAAACATATATTTGATAATGTGCTTTGCATTTATCTATTCTTACACTGTAAATTTTCTAACTTATAGATTACATAATGATATCTCAAGAAAATGTTAGTTGGCTAGTAGAAATTATTAGAGATTCACTACGTCAGAAATCGTATTTATCAACAGTCTTTCAACAGTGCTTCCTAGAACTATGCTGTTAAATACGAGACGGGGGACATAAACAACGCTTGATTAAGCGAGAGCTGTTAATATTAATAAGCGGATAAAAAATAAACAGTGAATCCGTGAATGTGCGTTGTTGAATAAGCATTGGCTTGAATTAGTTCTCTTTAATAACACTCCTTTTTTACTACGCTGTTAATTGAAATCTATTCAACAACGTATTTTGTTGTGTACGTTGTTGATGAGGTATCTTCTACAGTGTTTTCTTCAATGAGGGTTGTTGATGTGATATCTTATACTGTGTTTTCTTAAATGTGTGTTGTTGATTTGAAAGGATGTTAAAAATTTACAATTTCTAAACAACATTCTCTCATGTATTAAAGTGTGTTTGTTCCCCAAAATTATTTTGCTTTGTGATGTGGGTTTCGCACACCTGCCAAAGATTTTATTAATGATATCATTTCGCCAGAATTCTTTGAGTCTATATATTTAGTCATGGAATAGTCTATTGAATGAATGAATTTCAATAAAGATATTAGTATATTTTCTAAGAATACATCATGGAAGCTTAAATTAAAATTTTCAACTCTTTTGCGGGTTGAAATATGTGAAGATCTTTCCCTATTGATGATTTTCATTGATCCGGAGGTACTTTAGTTACTTATTTTCTTTTTTCATAATATGATTTTCATTTGATCGATCATATCATATGTTTATGTAAGAGGACAATAAAATTGAGGTTGTTATGAAAGAGATTTATATTTCACAATTGCAAATTAAACTTAAAGAATATTTTAACTATATTGTTGAAAACTTTAATGTTGTGTGCTCAATGATTGAGAATATCGATTTTATAACCATCATTACAAGCTAATATTTCGAGATGAAACAATATCGATGAGGTGATTCATTTTTTTCTGTTTCATTATTCATATTATATTATTCATTCTTAGCCAATATTCATTAAATCTTATGAATATTCTTACAGAGAATTATTCACGACTACATGGGATGCTGACCCAGACTATGTGGAATATTTTAATTGTCTTTTTTGCTTTTAATTTCTATTTTGGATGATTTCTATTGTGCAATGAACATTCTATTTGACAATGAACATTATCTATTTGGCAATGAACATTATCTATTTGGCAATGAATATTGTGACACCCTGGATATTAAAGTCTTTAAATTATATTATCAGTCCTGGGAGTCTCGCTTGAGCGAGAGAATTGTCGCTTGAGCGAGAGAGGCTCACTTGGGAGGGTGAAATCCTGGACTATACTGAAGGATTCTCGCTTGAGCGAGAATGGTCTTGCTTGAACGAGAGTGGTCTCGCTTGAGCGAGAGTGGTCTCGCCTGAGCGAGAGTGGTCTCGCCTGAGCGAGAGTGGTCTCGCCTGAGCGAGAGTTGTCTCGCCTGGGCGAGAAATATGGCATTCAGGACCTGTCGAGGCTGTAGGATTCTCGCCTGAGCGAGAGGATCCTCGCTTGAGCGAGAGATGCCTCGCCTAAGCGAGAAATCCCTCGCTTGAGCGAGAGCGTCAGATCTGAAATTTTAAAAAGGCGGGATTTTCTCGCCTGAGCGAGAATGGGCTCGCTTGAGCGAGAACCCGACGATTCCACTTTAAAATAGAAACCCCAAACACATTTTAGGGTTAGAAAGTGAGAGAGAAGAGAGGAGAAGGTTATTTTGAGAGCAAGAACTCGTGGGAATCATCTAGGAGCTTGAGAAGAGGTAAATCTCTTGATTCTAACTCTCTTTCTCCCTTTCAAACTCGTTTTTGGGTGTATGGATCTCTTCTCAAAGTATGAGAAACCATGGAAACTCTTGCTTTAGAGTTATGGTTCATTTTAGGGTGTTTTTCTCTTGTAAACTCTTGGTTTAGAGTTGGTATTTGAGGAATGGAAAGGTTTTGTGGGTTTAATCATGAAAACCCCAAAACCCCCAAAATGAGAATATGAGTAAAAAGTGAAATGGGTGAAATATTAAATGTAGAAGATGAGTTGTGCTTTAATGTTGATATATGAGATGAAAATGTATGCTTTGGATGTTTGGAAACTCTTATTGAAGTAATTTTGGAAACCTTGAAAATATGTGAATGTCTTGTGTGTTTGATGATGAAATGTGAGTCGTTTATGTGTTATTTTGAATAAATGACTAACATTGTTGTTATTGGTGGGAATGAGGAAAGATCCTAAGGTTGGAGGAAATCGCGGAGGAGGTTTTTAAAGTTACTCAGAACCGATCCCAACGCTCAGTAAGGTAAGGGATAAGTGTTTCTAACTCATACGAGCTGATGTGAATGAGGTATGTGAAATAGGTAATATGTTTGTAAGAATATTGTTGTTACCCTACCGAAGTAGTAGTGGTTTACTATTGTTACCCTACCCGAATTGGTAGTGGTTTATTGTTGTTATCCTACCCGGAGCGGTAGCGGATTATTGTTGTTATCCAACCCGTAGGGGTAGTGAATTATTGTTGTTGTCCAACCCGTAGTGGTAGTGGATTATTGTCGTTGTCCTACCCGGAGTGGTAGTGGATTAATGTTGTTGTCTTACCCGGAGTGGTAGTGGATTATTGTGGTATAGACCTGCCCGATGTGGTATAGGGAATGAACTAGACCTGCCAGATGTGGTATGAGGAATTAACTAGACCTGCCTGATGTGGTATGGGGAATTAACTAGACCTTCCTGATGTGGTATGGGGAATGAACTAGACCTCCCGATGTGGTATGGGGAATTAACTAGACCTGCCCGATATTGTAACACCCCAAATTTTAAGTCTTGAAAATCATAGTATCAGCCCTCAGACTCTCGCTTGAGCGAGAGATTCTCGCTTGAGCGAGAGAGGTTCATTTGGGAGGGTGAAATCCTGGGCTATACTGGAGGATTCTCGCCTGAGCGAGAGTTGTCTCGCCTAGGCGAGAAATGTCATTTTGGGGCTGTTGCCACTGTGAGATTCTCGCTTGAGCGAGAATCCTTCGCTTGAGCGAGAATCGCTCGCTTGAGCGAGAATCCCTCGCTTGAGCGAGAGGGTCAGATTTGAGTTTTTAAAATGGGCGGGATTTTCTCGCTTGAGCGAGAACCCGATGAGACAGCATTTAATGAGAAACCCCTAAACACAATCTAGGGTTTAGAAAAGAAGAAGAGTGAGAGAAGATAGCTTTTCAAGGGCAAAAAGCTTGGATACTCATCTAAGAGCTTGAGAAGAGGTAAAACTCTAGATTCTAACTCTCTTTTACTCTCTTAAACTCACTTTGGGTATGTTGGATCTCTTCTCAAAAATGAAGAAAAACCATGGAAACTCATCCTTTTGAGTGGTGGTTCATTTTATGTCATTATTACCTTGTAAACTCTTGGTTTAGAGATAATATCTAAATAATGGAAAGGGTTGTGAGTCGATTCATGAAAACCCCAAAAACCCTAAAAGTGAAAACGTGGTAAAAGGAGAGAATGAGTAAAATGCTAGAGGTAGAAGATGAGTTTACCTCCAAATATTGGAATATGAGATGTTATGCATGTTTTAGATGGTTGAATATTTATGATGAATATTTTGTATGACTAAATGGTGCAATATAAGTTGTTTATGTGATATTTGGAATAAATGACTAACATTGTGTTATGTGGTGGGATGAGGAAAGATCTTAAGGTTGGAGGCGGTGTCGGTGGAACTTGAGAAGTTGCCAAGAACCAAACCCAACACTCACAGAGGTAAGGATAAGTCTTTAATTGTACATTTGAACTCGAAAATGTGTATTCTCTGATTATGCAAAGATTGAGTTGTAAAGTACGCATTTAGTATGAACATATATGGGTGTGTTTATATTAAAGTAGGCGTAGGTTTACGAAAAAGCAAGTATGTGAACTTCTGGTTATGTGATTGATTGAGTTGTGAATCACGTAATTAGTATAAACATATATGGGTGTGTTTATACTAATGTGAGCATGGATTTACCGGAAATGTTTTATGGTGAAATTATGAAAGGGAAATGTATTTTTAGCCGACCAAGAATGGTTAGCGACTCTGGCTTGAGTATATAAGCAAAACTCTAGCTTGAGTATATAAGCAAAACTCTGGCTTGAGTATATAAGCAAACTCTGGCTTGAGTATATAAGCAAAACTCTGGCTTGAGTATATAAGCAAAACTCTGGCTTGATTATATAAGCGAAACTCTGGCTTGAGTATATAAGCAAAACTCTAGCTTGAGTATATAAAGCACGTTTTGTTTTAAGAAAAATGAGAATCTGCTTTTAGCTAACCCTAAGGGGTATAGTGACTTTGGCTCAAGTTATGCAGCAAAACAAAAAAATGAATTTCAAAGATGGTTACTAACCCTTTTATTTATGTGGATTATCTTAAAATGATGTTTATTGAATTAATGACTTACTCCTTTGCGTGTTCTGTGTTTTGTCATTGATAATCCCATTGCAGATAAACAGGTGATATGAGGAATACTCATTTTTGGGAGATTTAGGAGCGCTATATTTTGGATTCATTTATTTGCACTATTTTTGTACATGAGTGCATATTTGATAGTTCATACATTATGTAACTACGAACATATACTAACTTACATGGCGTGTAACTCTGGATATGTATAGCTATGAGTATTTTGGAAACCCATAGCTAATTATATGCGGTCGTTATAAAGTTTAATTAATGCGAATTATGTTTTTCTGTCGAATGATTTTGTATGTTATATTGAGATAGATTGCGAAGAGGGAAATAATATTTGAAGTAAAGATATTAAATTGGTAATGTGAGTTAGGAGAAAATGCATGTAATTGAACTAAATCGAGAAAAAATTTCAAGGGCATAATTTCGGTCCTTACAATATGGTATCATAGCATAGTTAATCCTGCGACTTAGGGTATGGTCTTGCATGCTTCTTTGTATCCTTATGTGTTGCAATTGTTTGAATGAGGCTAAATGTTAAGTGTTGTGTGCACTATATTTATATAATTCGATTACTAACAATTGAGTGAGTACAGGTACTCATGGCTGGAAGAGGAAGAGGAAGATGAGCAAGTCAGAATGTTCCGAATGATTTACTAGCGCAAATGCTGGCGGCGTTGCAGCAGGTCAATGAGAACTTGCACAATCTGAACTAGAACCCGGCGTCAAGTCCGAGTTCCCACCCACTAGTTCCACCTGGGCCGACGGAATACCGAGGTCTGGACGAATTCTGCCGGAGACAACCCAGTCAGTTCCAAGGTGGATTCGCTCCGGATGCGGCCATTGAATGGGTTCAAGGCATGGAAAGAATATTCAGGGCCATGAGCTGTTCTGATGCTCAGAGAGTGGCCTATGCTACCTACATGCTGGTGAAGGAGGCAGAGAATTGTTGGGAGATGACCCGGAGACAAATGGAGATCGAGGGGAAAATCATTACGTGGGAAGCCTTTAAGAGTAAATTCCTCCAGAAGTACTTCCCTGCAGACCTGAAGATGGAGAAGGAGAGGGAATTTCTGCAGCTAGAGCAGGGAAACATGACTGTGGGGGAATATTCGGCCAAATTTGAAGAGTTAATTCGGTACTGCCCCTATGCTGAACTAGAGTTGGACGGGAGGTCTAAGTGTGTGAAGTTTGAGATGGGGTTGAGGCCCGAGCTCCGAGTGACATTTGGTCACGAAGAAATTTCTGATTTTCCTACACTAGTGAACAAGTGTAGGATGTATGAGAATAATGTGCGGAGGAGGGACATTGCTGCGAAGAAAGATAACCCTCCAAAATACTATGGCCCTCAACGGAACTTCTCCCACGGCAAAGGAAAAGGGAAGATATTTCAAGAGGAACGAAAGCCTTACTCTCCTCCGACGGGTAGTCGAGGGAATATTTCACCTGGGCTGAAGACTCATGGTAACGCCGGAGGGTCACGGTTGAACTCTCCACCCGGATGCGGCAAGTGTGGCCGTACACATATGGGTGACTCATGCCCCGGAACAATGCTTACCTGTTACTACTGCAAGGAGGTTGGGCACACCAAAAGATATTGTCCTAAGCTAACACAGAGTGTAAATGATGTGAGAGCTGATCGACCTCGGGCTGCTGGCAGAGTATTCACCATGAGTGGTGCAGAGACATCCGATGTTGATGGTCTGATCAAAGGTAATTGCATGGTGGCAGGTATTCCTTTTTTAGTGTTGTTTGATTCGGGAGCGACACACTCCTTTGTATCTAATGACTGCGTGGATAGACTGAAATTACAAACTGAGTCGTTGCCTTTCGACTTGGTCGTGTCCACCCCAACTGATGTGCCTGTGGTATCGACAGTTGTGTCTCGATGTCCAGTAGTAGTAAACGGTAGAACTTTTACCGTTGATTTGATCTGTTTACCACTAACCTAGTTGGATCTAATTTTGGGGATGGACTGGTTGTCGACTAGTCATGTGGTGTTAAATTGTGCAGATAAGACCGTGGTATTCGGGAATCTTTATGAGGTTTCTGATGAAGGCAATGACATGAAGCCATTGTTGGCAAAAGAAGTCAAGACTTTTTGTAAAGAAGGAGGGGTCGTGTTTATGTTGTTGGCATCCCTGGAGGGTAGTGAAAAACCCAAAGTTGAGGACATTCCGATAGTTCGTGAATTTCCTGAAGTATTCCTGGCGAAATTCCGGAATTACCTCCAGTAAGAGAAGTCGAATTCTCTATTGATTTGGTACCGGGAACGGGACCCATCTCTATCGCTCCATATAGGATGGCACCATTAGAATTGGCGGAGTTGAAAAAGCAGGTTGAGGACTTGTTGGCAAAGAAGTTCATTCGTCCTAGCGTCTCACCTTGGGGTGTGCCTGTTTTGTTGGTTAAGAAAAAGGATGGTAGTATGCGGTTGTGTATGTAAGGACCAAAATTCTACCCTTTAAAATTCTTCTCATTTTAATATAGATATTTCCTATCGTCTCTATTTCTATTCAATTAAACAACATTCAATACTCTAAAGTCAGTTATCACAATAAACTAGAACCCTTCTTCCCATGGAGCAGAAAAACATAATTCATATATTCCCTTCTTGGTAAATACCGCATATGACTAGCTCTGGGATTCCAAAATACCCATAGCTATTAATATCCAGATTTACAAAAATGTAGTACTAATCCAGTTAGGATTTACAATTATCCAATTAACAGTTTACATCAATCAAACAAAAAGAATAAGACTTCGAGTTCTAAGCTCCTCATGCCTCGAACCGGGTATCCTCAATTTCCTCGTTTACCTGCAATGGGATTATCATAACATATATACACAACAACAACAAAGGAGTAAGTTATCAATTTAATAAATATCAGTAAACGATAATCCACATTTTAAGTTTTACAATACAAGAAGTCATAAACTGATAAAATCTCCATCTCCTGTTTATCCCTCTTCATTTATTACATCCACCCTTTTGAATTCACCCATTCATCTCTGCCATACCTTGTCACCTCCTTCATCAATACCATTTCAAATCATTATTTTCCAATCGCACGTTTACCTTTTCATCATCACTCAGGTCAGGTCATATACAATACCACATAGGGCAAGTCATACACAATACCACATAGGGCAAGTCATACACAATACCACATAGGGCAAGTCATACACAATACCACATAGGGCAAGTCATACACAATACCACATAGGGCAAGTCATACACAATACCACATAGGGCAAGTCATACACAATACCACATAGGGCAAGTCATACACAATACCACATAGGGCAAGTCATACACAATACCACATAGGGCAAGTCATACACAATACCACATAGGGCAAGTCATACACAATACCACATAGGGCAAGTCATTCACCGATCGTATACATAATCAAAAGATTCACACATTTTCTATTATCATATACCATTAATAACTTCTCCTTACCTTGGTGAGTGATGGGTTGGGTTCTTGGTAACTGCACTAGTTCCACCGACACCGCCGCCAACTCTAGGATCTTTCCTCATTCCCACCATACAACACAATGTTAGTCATTTATCCCAAATATTTCATAAACAATTTAGATTGCATTATTTAACCATACAAAATATTCCTCATATTTTCAATGTTGCTAAACTACTTTCATCATAAGTTTACAACATTTAAAACATACATATTCATCTCATATTTCATCATTAGAAAGTAAACTCATCTTCTACCTCTAGCATTTTACCCATTTTTATTTCTAGGGTTTTGGGGTTTTCATGTATGAACCCACAAACCCTCTCCTTTCTTGGAATACTAACTTTATATCAAGAGTTTACAAGATAAAATCATATAAAACAAACCATAACTCAAAAGGGTGAGTTTCCATGGTTTCTCTCATGTTGAGAAGAGATCCAACATACCTCAAAACAAGTTTCAAAGGGAAAAAAAGAGTTAGAATCAAGAGATCTACCTCTTCCCAAGCTTCTAATGACTCAAAAGCCTCATTGCTCCTGAAAATACTCTCTCCTCTCACTTCTCTTTAGGTTAACCCTAATAAATGTGTTTGGGGTCCCCTATTTAATGTAACAGCGTCGGGTTCTCGCTTAAGCGAGGGATTCTCGCTCAGGCGAGAAAATCCCGCCTATTTTAAAAACTCAGATCTGACCCTCTCGCTCAAGCGAGGGATTCTCGCTCAGGCGAGAATCTCACAGTCCCAACAGGCTTCCTCTCGCTCAAGCGAGGGATTCTTGCTCAGGCGAGGATCTCACAATGTCAACAGCCCCAGTTTGCCATTTCTCGCCCAGGCGAGGCAACTCTCGCTCAGGCGAGAATCTTCCAGTATAGCCCAGGATTCACCCTCCCTGGTGATCCTTTCTCGCTCAAACGAGAATCTCTCGCTCAAGCGAGGATCCGAGGACTGATACTATAATTTTAAAGACTTAAAATTTGGGGTGTTACAGTGTACCGACTACCGGCAGTTGAATAAGGTCACTGTTAAGAACAAATATCTGTTGCCTCGGATCGATGACTTGATGGATCAGTTGAGAGGAGCGGTGGTGTTCTCAAAAATTGATCTTCGGTCGGGCTATCACCAACTTCATGTGAAGTCGGAAGATATTCCTAAGACGACGTTTAGGACCAGGTACGGACATTTTGAATATTTGGTCATGCCTTTTGGAGTAACGAATGCTCCAACAATATTTACCGACTACATGAATCGGATTTTTCATCCGTATTTAGATACTTTCGTAGTGGTATTCATTGATGACATTTTGATTTACTCCAAAAGTCGAGAGGAACATGCTGAGCACCTGCGGATTGTGCTAGAACTTCTTAGCAAGAATCGGTTGTATGCGAAGCTGTCAAAATACGACTTCTGGTTGGAGTCAGTAAATTTTCTTGGACATGTGATATCCAAGGAAGGAGTGGCGGTAGACCCTTCAAAGGTTGAAGCGGTTATGGAATGGGCAGTGCCCAAGTCAGTCACTGAGATCAGGAGCTTTCTGGGTTTGGCTGGGTATTATCGGAAATTCATAGAAGGGTTTTCGAAGTTGGCTCTACCTTTGACAAAACTCACTAGGAAAGGGGAACCATATGTGTGGACAGTTCGATGTGAAGAAAGTTTCCAAGAGTTAAAACGCAAGTTGACTACGGCGCCAGTTTTGGTCCTTCCTTGTACTGATCGGGATTTCAGCGTTTATTGCGATGCATCCAAGCAAGGTTTGGGTTGTGTGTTGATGCAAGAAGGGAAGGTTGTGGCATATGCTTCTCGACAGTTGAGGACGCACAAACAGAACTATCCTACCCACGATCTTGAGATGGCCGTAGTAGTTTTTGCCTTAAAAATCTGGAGACACCATCTTTATGGCGTGAGATTTGAAGTGTACAGCGACCACAAGAGTTTGAAGTACCTATTTGATCAAAAGGAATTGAAAATGAGGCAGAGGAGATGGATGGAATTCCTTAAGGATTACGATTTTGGGTTGCAGTACCACCTTGGAAAGGCCAATGTAGTGGCGGATGCACTAAGTCGAAAATCATTGCACATGTCGGCTTTGATGGTTAGGGAGGAGAAACTGATTGAAGAGTTCAGAGATATGAACTTGGAGGTTCAGGTAAGGCCTCATAGTATGATTTTGGGAATGCTTAAAGTCACGAATGAGTTGTTTGAACAAATTCAGACAATGCAAAGTGAGGATAGTGAGTTGATGGATAAACGGGATCTGATGCTATGTGGTAAAGATACCAATTTCACATTGGACCTTAGTGGAATGTTGCATTACAAAGGGAGAGTGTGTGTACCTCGTAATGATAAATTACGGAGGGAGATTTTAGAGGAGTCCCATAAGAGTAAAATGAGTTTTCACCCGGGGACCACAAAAATGTATCAAGATTTGAAAACACTGTTTTGGTGGTCTGGGTTGAAAAGGGATGTGGCTCTGTATGTCTCGAGTTGTTTGGTATGTCAGAAGGCCAAGATTGAACATCAGCGACCAGCTAGAGAATTACAATCCCTAGAAATTCCCGTTTGGAAGTGGGATAGTATCTCCATGGATTTTGTATCTGGTTTTCCAAAGACTCAGAAAGGTTATGATTCGATATGGGTGATCGTTGATCGGTTAACTAAATCTGCTCACTTTCTGCCTTTGAACATGAGATACTCGTTGGAGAGATTGGCAGAACTGTATATCCGAGAAATTGTTCGCTTGCATTGAATACCGTCAAGCATTGTGTCGGATAGGGATCCCCGTTTCACTTCAAACTTTTGGACTAGTTTGCAAACCGCTCTGGGAACTAAGTTGAAGCTGAGTTCAGCTTACCATCCACAAACAGACGGTCAATCAGAAAGGACAATACAGTCGTTGGAGGACCTTTTGAGAGCTTGTGTCTTAGAACAACCAGGGAGTTGGGATGACATGTTGCCGTTGATCGAAATTACCTACAACAATAGCTTCCATTCGAGTATTGGGATGGCACCTTATGAGGCGTTGTATGGTAGGAAGTGCCGAACTCCAGTGAGTAGGTTCGAAACTGGGGAGCACTTGATATTGGGGCCTGAATTGTTCAAGAGACGACAGATAAGATCAAGAAAATCCGGGAGAATATGAGGGTCGCCCAGAGTCGGCAGAAAAGCTGCTATGACAAGAGGGGAAAACCTCTTGAATTCAAGGAAGGGGATCATGTCTTCATGAGAGTAGTCCCGACTACCGGAATTGGTAGAGTGTTGAAATCTCGTAAGCTGACTCCACGATTTATTGGGCCTTATCAAATACTGAAGAGGATTGGGCCAGTAGCGTAACGAGTTGCCTTACCACCTTTGTTGTCGAATCTCCACAATGTGTTTCATGTATCTTAGTTGAGAAAATATGTTGGAGATCCATCTCATGTGGTTGAGTCGGACCAGATAGAGTTGAAGGATAACCTGACTTTTGCGACGTTGCCTGTGAGAATCATGGATACCAGTATCAAAAGGTTGAGAGGCAAAGAGATTCCTTTGGTAAAGGTGCTGTGGAGTCAAGTGGACGAAGGAGACGCTACTTGGGAAGTTGAGCAAGAGATGCGGGAGGATTACCCTCATTTGTTTGCATCGAGTTATGTTTAATTTTCGAGGACAAAAATTCTTGTAAGAGGGGGAGGATTGTAACACCCCAAATTTTAAGTCTTGAAAATCATAGTATCAGCCCTCGGACTCTCGCTTGAGCGAGAGAGGTTCATCTAGGAGGGTGAAATCCTGGGCTATACTGGAGGATTCCCGCCTAAGCGAGAGTTGTCTCGCCTGGGCGAGAAATGTCATTTTGGTGCTGTTGCCACTGTGAGATTCTCACTTGAGCGAGAATCCCTCGCTTGAGCGAGAGGGTCAGATTTGAGTTTTTAAAATGGGCGGGATTTTCTCGCTTGAGCGAGAATCCCTCGCTTAAACGAGAACCCGATGAGACAGCATTTAATGAGAAACCCCTAAACACAATCTAGGGTTTAGAAAAGAAGAAGAGTGAGAGAAGAGAGCTTTTCAAGGGCAAAAAGCTTGGATACTCATCTAAGAGCTTGAGAAGAGGTAAAACTCTAGATTCTAACTCTCTTTTTCTCTCTTAAACTCACTTTGGGTATGTTGGATCTCTTATCAAAAATGAAGAAAAACCATGGAAACTCATCCTTTTAAGTGGTGGTTCATATTATGTCATTATTACCTTGTAAACTCTTGGTTTAGAGATAGTATCTAAAGAATGGAAAGGGTTGTGGGTTGATTCATGAAAACCCCAAAAACCTAAAAGTGAAAACGTGGTAAAAGGAGAGAATGAGTAAAATGCTAGAGGTAGAAGATGAGTTTACCTCCAAATATTGGAATATGAGATGTTATGCATGTTTTAGATGGTTGAATATTTTGTATGACTAAATGATGCAATATAAGTTGTTTATGTGATATTTGGAATAAATGACTAACATTGTGTTATGTGGTGGGATGAGGAAAGATCCTAAGGTTGGAGGCGGTGTCGGTGGAACTTGAGAAGTTGCCAAGAACCAAACCCAACACTCACCGAGGTAAAGATAAGTCTTTAATTGTACATTTGAACTCGAAAATGTGTATTATCTGATTATGCAAAGATTGAGTTGTAAAGTACGCATTTAGTATGAACATATATGGGTGTGTTTATATTAAAGTAGGCATAGGTTTACGGAAAAGCATGTATGTGTACTTCTGGTTATGTAATTGATTGAGTTGTGAATCACGTAATTAGTATAAACATATATGGGTGTGTTTATATTAATGTGGGCGTGGATTTACCGGAAATGTTTTATGGTGAAATTATGAAAGGGAAATGTATTTTTAGCCGACTAAGAATGGTTAGCGACTTTGGCTTGAGTATATAAGCAAAACTCTGGCTTGAGTATATAAGCAAAACTCTGGCTTGAGTATATAAGCAAAACTCTGGCTTGAGTATATAAGCAAAACTCTGGCTTGAGTATTTAAGTAAAACTCTGGCTTGAGTATATAAGCGAAACTCTGGCTTGAGTATATAAGCAAAACTCTGACTTGAGTATATAAGCACGTTCTGTTTTAAGAAAAATGAGAATCTGCTTTTAGCTAACCCTAAGGGGTATAGTGACTTTGGCTCAAGTTATGCAGCAAAACAAAAAAATGAATTTCAAAGATGGTTACTAACCCTTTTATTTATGTGGATTATCTTAAAATGATGTTTATTGAATTAATGACTTAGTCCTTTGCGTGTTCTGTGTTTTGTCATTGATAATCCCATTGCAGATAAATAGGTGATATGAGGGAGACTCATTTTTGGGAGATTTAGGAGCGCTATATTTTGGATTCATTTATTTGCATTTTTTTTGTACATGAGTGCATATTTGATAGTTCATACATTATGTAACTACGAACATATACTAACTTACATGGCATGTAACTCTGGATATGTATAGCTATGGGTATTTTGGAAACCCATAGCTAATTATATGCGGTCGTTACAAAGTTTAATTAATGCGAATTATGTTTTTCTGTCGAATGATTTTGTATGTTATATTGAGATAGATTGCGAAGAGGGAAATAAGATTTGAAGTAAAGATATTAAATTGGTAATGTGAGTTAGGAGAAAATGCATGTAATTGAACTAAATCGAGAAAAACTTTCAAGGGCATTATTTCGGTCCTTATAGATGTGGTATGAGGAATTAACTAGTCCTGCCCGATGTGGTATGGGGAATGAACTAGACCTACCCGATGTGGTATGGATAATTAACTAGACCTGCCCGATGTGGTATGGGGAATTAACTAGACCTGCCCGAGGTGGTATGGATAATTAACTAGACTTGCCTGATGTGGTATGGGGAATTAACTAGACTTGCCCGAGGTGGTATGGATAATTAACTAGGCCTGCCCGATGTGGTATGGGGAATTAACTAGACCTTCCCGAGGTGATATGGATAATTAACTAGACCTGCCTGATGTGGTATGGGGAAAGAACAAGACCTGCCCGATGTGGTATGGGGAAAGAACAAGACCTGCCCGTTGTGGTATGGAGAATAAACTAGACCTGCCCGATGTCGTATGGAGAATTAACTAGACCTACCCGATGTGGTAGAGGATTATCTTTGTGGAAGAATTCAGTGAACACGATTAAGGGTGAACACGATTAATGGGAAATGAATGTGTTAGAATGAAAGTTATATGCATGCTATAGAATATATATTATGGGATTTATATACTATAGGGTGAATATGAATGATGAAAAATGAGGATGTTTAGAATGAAAGTAATATGCATGCTATAGAATATATATTATGGGATATATATATACTATAGGGTGAATATGAATAATGAGAAATAATGATGTTTAGAATGAAAGTAATATGCATGCTATAGAATATATATTATGGGATATATATACTATAGGGTGAATATGAAAGATGAGAAATGAGGATTTTTGGAATGAAAGTAATATGCATGCTACAAAATATATATTATGGGATAATATATACTATAGAATGAATATGAATAATATGGAAGTGAAAGAAAGAAGATATGAATGTTTACATTTACGTGTTTGTGGTTATAATTTATCTCAATGCTTAATCGTATTTAAAATGTGGATTATCATGTAATTTTAGTCTTGAACTAATGACTTACTCCCTTGTTTTTGTGTGTTGTTTATGATAATCCCATTGTAGGTAAATGAAGGATTTGAGGAGGAAGCTCACTTAGGAATCTTATGTGTTTATTAACTTGGATTTCTTTATCTTTACTTTGGCATTGTAGTCGACTAGATAATATTTTGGGATGAATGTAATTCTAATTAAGGTAACACTAGAGATGTGTAATTATGGGCATTATGATTCTTAGGAACCCATAACCAGTGGTATGCGGGAATTACTAAGGGTTAATTGAATGAATTAGGCTTTTCTGCAATATGAGTCGTATGATAATGTAATAGGTTAAAAGGGTGGTTTCACGGAATGATTAATGAGGAATTTAAGTAAGATGACGAATGTATGCATGAAAGGATTAAAATAAATGAAAAAATTTCAAGGTAGAAATTGGGTCCTTACAAATATTATATGCAGGTAATCGTTCAGAAATGTATATATTATAACACATGTATAGATTTTAATTAGCTCTTTTTAATGTAATTATAATATTCAATGTAACATATATAAAATGTATTGTTCATTTAATTTTCAATATATACAACGGTATAATTTTCAATTAACATTTAGCTTTTTTGCTCAATGTTCAATATATACGTATTCTTTTGTTTAAGTGATTGGATGTGTCGTAAGTCCAAGAGTAGCCATGAATGCAATTGGCGGGTGTAACAGTGTGTGTTTGACAATGCGCTGTTATATGTTCAACAACGCTTCTATTATGGTGCAATGTCGAATATGGAAACACATGTATATGCAACAGTGCACAATTAAAGGAGCAATGTTGAAGATGGAAACACATGAATATACAACAACACATTGTTAAAGGTGCGCTGTTGAAGATGGAAACACATGAATATTCAACAGCGCACAATTAAAGGAGCGTTGTTGAAGATAGAAACACATGAATATGCAACAACGCACTGTTAAAAGAGCATTGTTGAAGATGTTGCTCTTTTCTTATTTTAATATAATAAAGTGAAAAGTAGTTTTATATCTGAGTTATTATGTTTAAGTAATTTTATTTCTAAGTTATTATGTTTAGTTAATTTTATATCTAAGTGATCAGGTTTATGTAATTTTATATCTAAGTTATTATGTTTAAATAATTTTTAATCTAAGTAATTATGTTTTTGAAATTTTAAAATATCTATGTTTTATATTATTTTATATCTATGTTTATGTGATTGGAAGTGTCGTAAGTCTAAAAGTAGTCATGATGGCAATTGACAGGTGTAACTGTTCACATTTTTAACTTATACATATTTAACATCACTTGTTTGAAGATGCACTGTTAACTTATACATATTCAACAATGCATCATTGAAGGTGCACTGTTAACTTATACCTATTCAAGAGCGCCTCTTTGAAGATGTGTTGTTGAATATGACATTTAACAACGCATTATTAAAGGAACACTGTTGAATATTGGAACGCATATATATTCAACAGCACACTCTTAAAAGCGCATTGTTGATTTGTTATGAAGTTTCAATTTTTAAAATATCAAAAGTCGATACACAGACGTTTTGTTACGTATCTTCACAAAACCTCCAACACTCTCAAACCTTATACCTTCTGAAACACTCTCAAACATTCAACAATGACTTCCCAAAATGAAGAAAATGAACTTGTTTCTCAAACCCCAGTCTCTCAGAAACGTACTCCACGTGGAGTCACATCCATGAAGAATATTATTTGTGCAAGGAGTAAGAATGTCAAGTTACACGTTCAATGGAACACGAAGGGACAACCATTAAACAATAAAGGTGGAAACACCTTAGTTAGCTACATTAGAGTATTGGTTAGGCAAAATGTGTCGATAACATTCCGTTTTTGGACTGATGTTAGACCAAACTAAGTGAAGGATCATATTTGGAATGATATAACAGTAAGTTTCTATGCAATGTAACAGTATCTTTATGCTTATGTGATTTATTTAAATATATATGTGTTTTCGTGCAATGTATATGTATATGTTTATATGTATTTTGGTGCAAAAAAAGAAGTGTTTTCATGCAACTTATATGTGTTTTCATGCAATGTGTATAAAGCAAACTGCATGTGATGTTAAATCTTTTATTTATCTGTTTTCATGCAATGTATGTTATAGTTTTAATTTATTTATCTATTTTAGGTGTGAAGAAGATCTTGCTCCTGACCTTGGCACGGTTTTGATGAAGACACCAATATCACAAAAAGAAGAAAGGAAGAAGACCGATAAAGACTATCAAAGATAAAGCTTCAAGATTTAGAGCCTAAGTCTTTAGGTACTTCTATCCTTACAACTCCTTTATTTACTTAGTTAATAATGCTCAAAATTGTTTTCAAGAAAATCAGGAAAAACTAATTGTGAATAAAAATGATTTTCAAAAACAACATGTAACAGGTTACCATACTTGAGTAACAAGTTACATGAGTGAGAAAAGAGTTTTCAAACCTCACACAGCTATGAGTAATCCATTACAGACTTCGGAGTAACAGATTACCATTTTAAGAAAACAGGGTAATCGATTACTCAAAGTAGTGTAATCGATTACACTAAGGCAAATTCACAAAGTTGTCAAACAGTGTTGTTGAGTAATCGATTACTCAAATCCAGTAATCGATTACACTGTGTGAATTTCCAAAAAGCTGTTAACATGATTGTTGGGTAATCGATTACCCACTTGAAGTAATCGATTACTGAGAGCTGTTACATCAGTTTTTCAGATTTCAAGTGAAAGGGTTTCACTCCAAACTGATTGCTTTTCATTCCAAACGAAACCTACTTATGCCTAAGGGTATTGTGGTTGATTGGAAGCCTATATAAAGGCATTGAAACACTCTCACAACATACAACAATATATACAACTCAGATTTAAAACTCTCTTTCAAAAAGCTCTCACACTTTCTGATTTTACTTACACTTTTCACGCAACCTACTCTTAAACTTTCAAAGTTATTTTGAAGTTGCTTCTAAGTGTTTTTCATATTGTTAAAAGGCATTATTATCTCAAGTATACGAGTTGTTATTGGATTTCAAGTTCTAGAAATTGACATATACACTTGTAAGGCAATCCAAACCAAATTGTACATTCTTCACTTTTGCAAAGTTTACTTTCTTTCACAAGGGTGTGAAGAGAAAGGGTGAGTGACTTGGTATAGTGTTTACCAAGGGTGTAACTTGGTATAGTGTTTACCAAGGGTGTTACTTGGAATAGAGTTATCCAAGGGGATTAGATATAAGTGAGTGTGTAAGGTACAAGGAGATCTCGGGGTGAGATAATTGTAATTGCAACTCATTATATTTAATAATGGAATCTCTTGCGAGTCAAGAGTACTGGACGTATCCTTCGGTGGACAAGAAGGTGAACCAGTATAAAACACTTGCGTACTCTCTTTCCCTTCTCTTTGTTATTTACTTATCCTTCCTAAGTCAATATTTTTCTGCATATTATTTCCGCTGCACGTTAACTTTGATATTGTAGAAAAATTGGCCATACTTATTGCAACAACTAATTCACCCACCCCCCCCCCCCCCCCCCCCCCCCCCCCCCCCCCGCCCCCCTCTTTGTTGGAGAGTGTTACGACTTCTGGAAAATCAGAATGAGGATTTTCATAGAGTCGCAAGACTTGGATATCTTCATGGAATGATGAAGATAAGAAGAAGGTGCAATATGATTTGAAAGAAAAGAACATCCTCACTTCGGCACTTGGAATAGATGAGTTCTTTAGAGTGTCCAATTGCAAATTCGCTAAGGATATGTGGAACACTTTGGAGACAACTCACGAAGGAACCGAAGAGGTAAAGAGATCGAGGCTCAACACTTTATCCCAGGAATATGAAATGTTTCTTATGAGACCTGGAGAGAAGATCTTGGATCTTCAAAAGAGATTCACTCATCTCACCAACCATCTTATTGCACTTGGCAAAGTGCTGTCAAATAGTGACTTGAACTTAAAAGTTCTAAGGTCACTAACAAGAACATGGCAACCAAAGTAACGGCTATTTCCGGAAAGAGAAGTCTTTCGAAAATGTCATTGGCTGCTTTGTTTGGTAAGTTGCAGGAACACAAAATCGAATTGAGTCACCTTGATCAACATGAAGAACTAGAGAAGAAGAAGAATATTTATCTCAAGGCAAAAGCTGAGAAATATGATTCATCGGAGGATGAAGACGACAAGGAAGAGACTAACGACATGAGCCTCTTCGTCAAAAAGTTCAGCAAGTTCCTAAGAAGGAAAAAAGGTGGAAGAACCGGGCAAATAAAGAAGTTCTCCAAATGCAATGAGGCCTCCATTTCAAACCTGAATTTTACATGCTTTGAGTGTTGCAAACCAGACCACATGAAGATGGACTGTCCAAACATCAAGAAGAGTTCTTTCAAAGGAAAGAATGAATTAAAGAATGGACGAAGAGCCTACATCGCTTGCGAAGACAACGACACAAGTTCAGCCTCTGAACCAGAAAGCGAAGAGCAGGCGCATCTCTCTCTTATGGCGTCTCATCATTCAGACGATGAAGAGGTAAATGAATCTATCCATTTTTCTTCTTCCGAATTACAAACTGCATTTAATGATCTACATGATGAATACATAAAATTGTCTAAAATGTTTCTAAAACAAAAATCTGAACTAGATTCTCTTAGAAACATACATTCATCATCCTCATGTTTAAATTGCATTACTCTTGACAACAAAGTTTCTACATTTAGTTTTGAACTCAATAAAATGAACAAGAGTAGCAAGAGCTTGAGTAAGATCATTAATGATCAAAGACACTCTACGGACCGAAGAGGTCTTGGCTGTGGAAAAAGCCTTGCTCTTAAGAAACAAAGTAAGTCTATCATAACAGACTTTCAGAAAACATGTATCCATGCATCTACACATAGCAAACATAAATCTAGGATACATATGCATCAACCTATTTGCTCTTATTGTAAAAATCATGGGCACACACCAAATACTTGTTATATTATAAAATTTGGTGTTCCCCTAAGATATTTTAAATGGGTTGAGAAAGGATCTAACCATGTACGACCGAAAACAAGTTGGGTACCTAATATAACTTAATTTGTTTTGCAGGTTGATTTGAGCGCCGCCCGCAATTTATGGTACTTGGATAGCGGTTGCTCAAAACATATGACAGACAATAAAAGTAAGTTCTCTGTCCTTACTCCAAGGGACAAAGGCTATGTCACATATGGTGACAACAACAAAGGAAGAATTCTTGTAGTCGGTAGAATCGGCAAGCCTCCTTCAACAACAATAGAAGGATTGCTATATGTGGAAGGACTTAAGCACAATCTTCTAAGCATAAGTCAACTTTGCGACAAGGGCTTCCATGTATCATTCTACCCAAATAAGTGCATCATTGAAAGTAAGGAATTTATAAACTCTAAACTTGTTGGTAAGAGAATTAATAACATTTACATGATAGATATATATTCATCTCTTCCTATAACATGTTTAGTTGTAAATGATATTCATGATGCATGGCTTTGGCATAGGAGAATTGCTCACATACATATGGACCATTTGAATAAGCTAATCAAGAAAGATTTGGTTGTTGGTTTACCAAAGATGAAGTTTGTTAAAGACAAACTATGTGGTGCATGTCAAATGGGTAAACAAACAAAAACCTCTTTCATGCCAAAGCATATGGTTTCTTCGGATAGACCATTGCAGTTACTACACATGGACTTATTTGGTCCTTCAAGGACAAAGAGTCTTGGTGGTAACTACTATGCTCTTGTTATAGTAGATGATTTTTCACGCTACACTTGGACTCTATTCTTAGTACATAAGAATGAGGCATTCAAAGCTTTTAGCACTTATGCTAAAAGAGTCCAAAACGAAAAGTCACTTAAAATCGCTGCTATAAGAAGTGATCATGAGGGAGAGTTTCAAAATGCTTCTTTTGAGGAATTTTGTGATGATCTTGGGATTAATCACAACTTTTCTGCTCCTAGAACACCACAACAAAATGGTATTGTAGAGAGAAAGAATCGGTCTTTGTAAGAACTCGCTAGAACAATGTTAAATGAAACTAACCTCCCAAAGTACTTTTGGGCTGATGCGGTAAGCACCACTTGTTATGTTTCAAGTAGAGTTCTAATAAGACCTATTCTAAAGAAAACCCCCTATGAACTCTTCAAAGGAAGAAAACCAAACATTTCACACCTGCATGTATTCAGTTGTAAATGTTTCATCTTGAATAATGGCAATGAAAATTTAGGCAAGTTTGATGCGAAGGCGGATGAAGGAATCTTCCTAGGCTATTCTCTCACGAGTAAAGCTTATAGAGTCTTTAACAAAACAACTCTAGCCATGGAAGAATCTATCCATGTCTCCTTTGATGAAACCAATCCTCTAATCAAGGAAAGGTTGACCATTGATGAAGAAGATTTTCCTAACTCTACTATTAATGAAAATGCTATTATTGAAACTACACCTAATTTAGAGCATGTGGAAGTGGATGATAATCCTTCCATAAAATAAGAGCATATTCACTCTGATTTACCCAAAGAGTTGAGAACTCATCGAGATCATCCTATAGACAACATCATTAGCGATATTAACAAAGGTGTTACCACTCGCTTAATGCTAGAAAATGCTTGTTTAAACATGGCTTTTGTTTCTCAAATAGAACCATATAAGATTGATGAAGCAATCGATGATGAACACTGGATTCTTGCTATGCAAGAAGAACTTAACCAGTTTGAGAGAAACGAAGTTTGGGAACTTGTTCCTAGACCTAATAATAGACATGTAATAGGAACTAACTGGGTATTTCGCAATAAATCAGATGAAAATGGTATAATCATTAGAAACAAGGCGAGACTAGTAGCCCAAGGATACAACCAAGAGGAAGGTATAGACTTTGATGAAACCCTTGCTCCAGTTGCTAGACTTGAAGCAATTAGACTACTACTTGCATATGCATGATCTTTGAACTTTCAGCTTTACCAAATGGATGTAAAGAGTGCATTCCTTAACGGGTATATACAAGAGGAAGTATTTGTAGAACAACCTCCTATTTTTGAGGACTACAAACATCCCTCTCACGTATACAAGTTAAAGAAAGCCCTCTATGACTTAAAGCAAGCTCCACGTGCTTGGTATGACCGTCTAACCAACTTTCTAACAGAAAAAGGTTTTACAAAAGGCAAGGTTGATACAACAATATTTATTAAGAAGATAAATCATCATACTTTACTTGTTCAAATCTATGTTCATGATATTATTTTCGGTTCTACTAACGAAAGTTTGTGTAGTGAATTTGGCAATATGATGCAAGGAGAATTTGAGATGTCTATGATGGGAAAGTTAAATTACTTTCTTGGACTCCGAATTAAGCAACTTAGTAATGGAATCTTTGTAAGTCAGTCCAAGTATTGCAAAGGCTTGTTGAAAAGATTTGAGATGGATGACTGCAAGCTGATTGCTACTCCTATGGGATCAAGTACACACTTTGATATTGATGACGCTGGGAAATGTATTGAAATATCTAAGTATCGAGGTATGATCGGATCTCTTTTATATCTTACTGCTAGTAGACCTGATATTATGTTTAGTGTATGTCTATGTGCGCGATATCAATCTAAACCCAAAGAGTCACATCTAGTTGTTGTTAAGAGAATCATGAAGTATCTCAAAGGCACAACCGATGTTGGACTGTGGTATCCCAAAGGAAGCGTATGCGAATTGGTTGGCTTCTCGGATTCAGACTTTGCGGGATGCAAGTCTGAGAGAAAAAGTACAAGTGGTACTTGCCACATTCTAGGGAATGCTTTAGTTTCTTGGTCGTGTAAGAAACAAGCTTGTTATGCCTTAAGCACCGCTGAAGCGGAATATATTGCTGCCGGTAGTTGTTGTGCACAAGTGTTGTGGCTCAAACAACAATTACGGGATTTTGGCTTAAACTTAGGCTGCACACCCTTGAAATATGACAAGACTAGTGCTATTAATCTCACCAAAAATCCGATTATGCACTCAAGAACCAAACACATTGATATAAGGCATCATTTCCTTAGGGACCATGTCCAAAAGAAGGATGTGTTGGTAGAATTCATTGATACTCATAACCAACTAGCAGACATATTTACTAAACCGTTAGCAAAAGAACCTTTTTATAAGATTAGACGAGAATTAGGCATTCTCGATGAAGCTTACTTGTCCTAACATGTTTAAATGTTTATATGTATGCTTCATTGTTTATATTCAATGTCTACTTGATCTTAAATTGTGTGTTTTATGCTTTAATTTTCAAGTTTGTAGAGCCAAAAATCAATTTTAGCATCAGTGGGAAAACAATATGTTATAGTAATCGATTAGTGCAATGGTGTAATCGATTGCAGAGAGACACTGTTTGAAAAATTTTGAATATTGAAAGTGAGTAATCGATTACTCACTCAGTTTAATCGATTACTCTGTGTAGTTATATATATGAACTGCTGCATTTTTCAGAAATTCTCCATTCTTTCTCTCTCCTGTAACTCGTGTTCTTCCCTCTCTAAACCCTCTCAATGTCTAAAAACCTCATTTCTACTCCATTTTGATTGATGTTTGTTGCAAATCACATCATATTTTCAATTCTAAACACTTCTACACCTTCTATTTTGTGATTTGTGGCCTCAATCAAAAATCCCCAATTTCCAAAATAGTATGAATTATGTATTTTTTTTGGATAATTTTGTGTATGAACATCTTTATTTTCGTTGTTATGCAATGTGTTTATGTTTCATACATGGTGTTATATTATGTTTATGTTACTTGAACTTTCATATACTATGAAAAAATGTATGCTATGCTATACAAATGTCTTTCAATATTCTTTCAGGCACATAATTCCAAAAGAAAGGGGGATCATACATGCATACATATAGGGGGAGCATACTCAAGACAAGTCAAGATATATCATCAAGTATGTTGCTCTCAGAAAATTACACTTTCAAGAAGACATTGGTTTGTCATCATCAAAAAGGGGGAGATTGTGAAGAAGATCTTGCTCCTGACCTTGACACGGTTTTGTTGAAGACACCAATATCACAAAAATAAGAAATGAAGAAGAACGACAAAGACTATCGAAGATAAAGCTTCAAGATTTAGAGTCTAAGTCTTTAGGTACTTCTATCCTTACAACTCCTTTATTTACTTAGTTAATAATGCTCAAAATTGTTTTCAAGAAAATCAGGAAAAACTAAGTGTGAATAAAAATGATTTTCAAAAACAACATGTAACGGGTTACCATACTTGAGTAACAAGTTACATGAATGAGAAAAGAGTTTTCAAACCTCTAACATCTATGAGTAATCCATTACAGACTTTGGAGTAACAGATTACCATTTTTAGAAAACAGGGTTATCGATTACTCAAAGCTGTCAAACAGTATTGTTGAGTAATCGATTACTCAAATCCAGTAATCGATTACACTGTGTGAATTTTCAAAAAGCTGTTAACAGGATTGTTGGGTAATCGATTACCCACTTGAAGTAATCGATTACTGAGAGTTGTTACATCAGTTTTTCAGATTTCAAGTGAAAGAGTTTCACTCCAAACTGATTGCTTTTCATTTCAAACAAAACCTACTCATGCCTATGGGTATTGTGGTTGATTGGAAGCCTATATAAAGGCATTGAAATACTCTCACAACATACAACAACATATACAACTTAGATTTAAAACTCTCTTTCAAAAGGCTCTAACACTTTCTGATTTTACTTACAATTTTCAAGCAACCTACTCCTAAACTTTCAAAGTTATTTTGAAGTTGCTTCTAAGTGTTTTTCATATTGTTAAAGAGAATTATTATCTCAAGTATATGAGTTGTTATTGGATTGCAAGTTCTAGAAATTGTCATATACACTTGTAAGGCAATCCAAGCCAAATTGTACATTCTTCACTTTTGCAAAGTTTGCTTTCTTTCACAAGGGTGTGAAGAGAAAGGGTGAGTGACTTGGTATAGTGTTTACCAAGGGTGTAACTTGGTATAGTGTTTACCAAGGGTGTTACTTGGAATAGAGTTTTCCAAGGGGATTAGATATAAGTGAGTGTGTAAGGTACAAGGAGATCTCGGGGTGAGATAATTGTAATTGGAACTCATTATATTTAATAATGGAATCTCTTGCGAGTCAAGAGTACTGGACGTAGCCTTCGGTGGACAAGAAGGTGAACCAATAAAAAACACTTGCATACTCTCTTTCCCTTCTCTTTGTTATTTACTTATCCTTCCTAAGTCAATATTTTTCTGCATATTATTTCCGCTGCACGTTAACTTTGATATTGCAGAAAAATTGGCCATACTTATTGCAACAACTAATTCACCCCCCCCCCCTCTTAGTTGCAATCTCAGTCTTACATTAGGCAACATTTGATATTGGTGAGGAGCACAAGCATTACATCCTCAAATCTACCAGCAAGGCTCTTCGACAATTCTGAACCGATGCCGACAAATGTCTTAGAGATGCTAATGGCAATGTCAACCTCAAGCCTCCAACAAAATATGAAAATCCCATTGATGAGGCAAATTGGACGAAATTTGTCACTTTTCGCACACAAGATGACACTTTCTTGATAAAATAATATTCTTTGTACTAACTTTATTCTTATGTTTTCTGTATATATATCATTGTTGATGTTAATGTTTTTTGTTGTTGCAAAAAGTAAGTAATAAAAACCGCAAGAGAACATCTAAACCATTGTATCCATATAAATCTTCTCGAATGGGATATAGAGGAGTCGAGGAAAAAATATAAGTATTGTTAATTTGTATGCAATTAGGAACATTATTAATTGGTTAGGTTTTGTATCCATATCTAATAATTACATTATTATTAGTTATGTATTGGCAGCTCGAGCAAAGCGACAAAACTTCTAGTGCAGTGGACCTCGATGTTCTCTGGGTGGATGCTCATAAGAACAAGGAATGTGTTATCGATAACAAATAAGTTCAAGAAGTAACAAATCATGTTGTAAGTGCTTATCATTTAATTAAACTTGATTTCCATACTTTCTTTATCAATGTGATTAATTAATAATATGTATTTTCTTGATGTGTCAGGTTATCCCATTTACGCGAGTAGTGGGTGTTGGTACGGTGCACAACACTCCGGATGCCATGCTGCATAATGCATCTATCCCACCCAATCATGTGAGGGTCGCAATTGATATTGCAATTGAAGATGATACATTGTTGCCAATTCATCTTGATGAGGATATCATCACATTGGGAGGGCTATAGGCACTTTTGTGCCTTGACCAGTACATCTTGTAGATGTAGTTCCTACTAAGGTATGATTTTCACCTTATGCTCATTCATATTATATATTATTTTCATTTGTAATTGATATGCAATGTATTGAATATTTCTGGGAAAAGCGATAGTTGAACATAATGCAACATCCCCTCCCTAAGTAGAAACTACATCCAAAAAGACCAAAGTGATGAAGTCCAAGCTTAAAGAAAATAATTCACGATCTAAGTCATCAAATAAAGAATCGTCAGAATAGGTGGTCTCCAAGAAGACAAACTACTATGCATAGCTGATGAAGCATATTCAGAAATTATCTGTCGATTCTATTATTATAATATCATTTCTCATTCCCATCTTCAGGTTTTGCATCGACGAATATATTGGTATCAATGAAGTGAAGGATGTATGTAACACCCCGAATTTTAGTCTTTAAAATTTATAGTATAGTCCTGGAAGTCTCACTTGAGCGAGAGATTCTCGCCTGAGCGAGAAAGGGTCATATGGGAGGGTAAAATCCTGGGCTATACTGGAAGATTCTCGCTTGAGCGAGAATTGCCTCGCCTGGGCGAGAAATGGCAAACTAGGGCTGTTGACACTGTGAGATTCTCGCCTGAGCGAGAGGAAGCCTGTTGGGACTGTGAGATTCTCGCTTGAGCGAGAATCCCTCGCCTGAGCGAGAGGGTCAGATCTGAGTTTTTAAAATAGGTGGGATTTTCTCGCCTGAGCGAGAATGGGCTCGCTTGAGCGAGAACCCGATGACTGCTCTTTAAAATAGAAACCCCAAACACATTTTAGGGTTAGAACTTTGAAGAGAAGAGAGAGAAGAGAGATTTTCAAGAGCCAGGAGCCTTAGGACTCATCTTAGAGCTTGAGAAGAGGTAAACCTCTTGCTTCTAACTCTTCTTCTTCCTCTCTAACTTGTTTTGGGTATGTTGGATCTATTTTCAAAACATGAGAAACCATGGAAACTCACCCTTTAGAGTTATGGTTCATTTTATGATGTTTTTCTCTTGTAAACTCTTGCTTTAGAGTTGATATTTGATGAATGGAAAGGTTTTGTGGGATATTCATGAAAACCCCAAAAACCCCCAAAATGAGAATGAGTATAAAGAGAAAGAGATGAAATGTTAGATGTGGATGATGAGTTTGTGCTTTGATGTTGATATATGAGATGAACATGTATGTTTAGATGTTTGAAAACTTATATTGATGTAGTTTTGGAAATCTTGATTATATGTAAATCCCTTGTATGTTTGATGATGAAATACGAGTTGTTTGTGTGTTGTGTTAAAGACATGACTAACATTGTTGTTATTGGTGATAATGAGGAGAGATCCTAAGGTTGGAGGAAATCGCGGAGGAGACTTTTAAGTTACTCGGAACCGATCCCCAACGCTCACCAAGGTAAAGGATAAGCGCCTCTAAAATCATACTCGCTGTTATGAATGAGGTATGTGAAAGAGGTAAAATGTTTGTAAGGATAAGTCTTTAACTTATGCCCTGTGATAGAAAATGTGGATTTTCTGATGTGAACAATGAAATGAATCGTAAGTCACATAGTTGTTATAAACATATATGGGTATGTTCGTAACAACGAGGACTGGATTTACCTTTTATGTATTGGTAGAGTACCAATGGGAATAATACCCAGAATAATGAAATGAATCGTAAGTCACTTAGTTGTTATAAACATATATGGGTATGTTTGTAACAACGGGGAGTGGATTTATCGTTTATGGATTGGTGGGGGTGCCAATGGAAATAAAACATATTTTTAGCCGACCATGAATGGTTAGCGGCTTTGGCTCAAGTTATGCAGCAAAGTAAAATGAAATTGCGACAAAGGATTCATTAAGGGAAATTGCCTACCCGAAGTGGTAGTGGATCATTAAGGGAAATTGCCTACCCGAAGTGGTAGTGGATCATTAAGGGAAATTGCCTACCCGAAGTAGTAGTGGATCATTAAGGGAAATTGCCTACCCGAAGTGGTAGTGGATCATTAAGGGAAATTTCCTACCCGAAGTGGTAGTGGATCATGAAGGGAAATTGCCTACCCGAAGTGGTAGTGGATCATCAAGGGAAATTGCCTACCCGAAGTGATAGTGGATCATTAAGGGAAATTGCCTACCCGAAGTGGTAGTGGATCAGTAAGGGAAATTGCCTACCCGAAGTGGTAGTGGATCACTAAGGGAAATTGCCTACCCGAAGTGGTAGTGGATCATTAAAGGAAATTACCTACCCGAAGTGGTAGTGGATCATGGAGGAATTACCTACCCGATGTGGTAGTGGATTATCAGATGTAGTGTGAACGACCGGATGTGGTAAAGAGTAAGCTGGATGGCGAGAATAAGCAATGGGACAAAAGTATTCGAGATAAACGAATATGCATGCTATAGGATATATAGTATGAGATATATATTCTATAGGGTGAATATGAATGATAAAGTGGAAGATGTGAACAATGAAAGTCATATGCATGTTATAGGGTATATAGTATGGGATATATATTCTATAAGATGAATATGAAGGATGAGAACTGAGAATGTCACAATGAAAGTCGTATACATGCTATAGAATATATAGTATGGGATATATATTCTATAGGGTGGATACGAATGGTGAGAAGTATGAGGTTTCGAAAGAACGTAGTAGGCGTGCTATAAAATATGTATTATGGAATATATATACTATAGGACGAATATGAATAACTTGGAAACGAAAGAAAGAGTATATGAACATTTACATTTACTTATTTGTGGTTATGATTTATACCCATGCTTAATTGTACTTGAATGTGGATTATCATGTGATGTTAGTTTTTGGACTAATGACTTACTCCCTGTGTTTTGTGTGTTGTTTATGATAATCCCATTGTAGGTAAATGAAGGATTTTGAGGAGGAAGCTCACTTAGGGAGATTTTGTGTTATCCGTTTGATTGTCTTTTTTGCTACTTGACTTTGTAGTTGAATTGATGACATTTTGGGATAAATGTAATCTGATTAGGATAATACGGAGATTTGTAATTATGGACTTTATAACTCCGGGAAACCCATAACTGGTTGTATGTGGTAATTGCTAATTGAATGAATTATGTTTTTCCGCAACATAACTTTGTATGACAATACAATAGGGTAAAGAGTATTTTCAAACAGTGTTTCATGAGGGTCTTTAAGTAAGGTGATAGATGTATGTAAGAGAGGATTAAAATAAATGAAAAATTTTCGGTTTATGAAAATCGGGTCCTTACAATGTATACTATCGATTGGATCGGTGCATATGCTATATGTGTATATATGAGGTAAAATATATTTTATTAACTTCTCATTTTCGCACTTAATCATTGGTGTGTTAAAATTAACTAAAATTTGTGTTATATGTTAGGTAATTGTATGACAACCTTATTTCCAAAAGGAAGAATGAGCAGCCAGAACATGTTGCATAAATTCTGATAAGGCATAAAGAAGATGGTAATTTATTCATTGCACCTTTAAAGGTGAACATCATTTTTTAATTGTCTTTTTAGTATTTTTTTGCTTAACATTTCCTAACTGTATGCATATGTTTTCTTAGGTAACATTGGGTTTTGGTTGTCATTAATCAGATCAATCAACAATTGCATTATCATAATTCATTGAAACATGGCGATCCGAACAAGTACCCTGCTGTACTCATTTATACTTTCTGATTTTTGGTGTACTTTCACTTTCCTAGTTGTTTTGTAATCATGTATATTTTCTATTGTTTAGGGCACTGAATATATATATAAAGCCCATAATATTCGTACTAAATCTACATCAAATATCACATGGACTTATGTAAAGGTATTGGCACTAATCATCTCATCAAACAATTATATGTATTCATAATTCAATTATGCATGATTATACTTAAATGATTACCTCCTGATTTTATTTGTAGACCCTCTATCAAACCAATGACAAAGATTATAGCTATTATGTGGTGAACTTCATGAAGGAGATCATTAAGCAATGGTCAGCTCAAGTCCAGGTTAATGTAGATTCATATACAAAAGATCAAATCAACCAAATTAGGGATGATTGGTCAAAATATGCACTTTCTGTTAAAATTGTGGAGCTGTTAAACAGTTCTTTTTCTTTTTGGTAGATTAGGAAAGATTATGTACTTACTGTTAAAATGTGTAGTTGTTATATGTATATATATATATAGATGTTTTGGAATGTGTCAATTTGTACCTATTTTGTTCAATGCATTTTGTGTTCTCGTGTTGATGTATTTTTGTTGTTGTTCAATGCATTTTGTATTTTGATGTTTTGATGTATGCTTGTGTTGCGTGTGTGCTAAACTGTTTATATTTAGGAAACATGACATTCAAGCATGCGCTGTTGAATTGAACATATACAACCCACATGCAGTATTGTATATGTTCCATTCAACATCGCTTGTGGAAATGTGCGTTGTTGAATTGAACATATACAACGGCGCACCTTTTAACATGCGTTGTGGAATAAAATAGTTTTTCCACTATATGTTTATGGGGTATGTTTTACAGCGCCCATTTCCAATGCGTTGTTGTATATGTTCCACTCAATAGCGCATGTGGAAAGGTGCGCGATTGAATTGAATGTATACAACAATGCACCTTTTAACATGCACTGTGGAATAGAAGTTATACAACAACACACCTTTTAACATGCGATGCGAGATAGAAAAGCTTTTCCACTATATGTTTATGGCATATGTTTAACAACACCCCATTTCAATTGTGTTGTTGTATATGTTCCATTAACAACGCATGTGGTAAGGTGCGCTTTTGAATTGGATATCGTCAACAGCACCTTCTCAATAGAGCGTTGTTGAATGCTTATCATAAAAAACTTAAAACCTCCCCGCATTCGAAAACTTCTTTCACTCTAAAACTCTTTTACTCAGCAGCAACGAAACTTGTTCACTCTAAATCTCAAAATATTTCACTCATTCAATCTCAAAATCATTTATACATTCAACATCAAAATCATTCACGTATTCAACCTCGAAAATCATTCAACCTCGAAAATCATTCAACATCAGAATCACTCACACATTCAACTTCAAAATCTTTTTCTCAATCAACACCGAAAGTTCACTCATTCTGCACCGAATTGAAAGTGAGTTTTCCTTATAAATATTTGCTTGTATTGAGTTAGACTTCATCTTATTACATGAGTTTTCCTTAATGCCCGAATTTAAAGTTCAATCATACACTCATTTAGCTTGTATTTAGTTAGGGTTCCTCATTTAGCTTGTATTACATGAGTTAGGATTTTTCCTATTTGCTTGTTTTGTGAACTTAACTCAACCTTTTAGGATTTATGTTCCCCGAATTGAAAATTCAATCATACACTCATTTAGCTTGTATTGAGTTAAGGTTCCTCATTTAGCTTGTATTAAATGAGTTAGGATTTTCACTAATAATATATTTGCTTGTAAGGTGAGCACTGACTCAATCTTTTAGGGATTTTCACTCATTTGTTTGATAAGTGATGTTGATAAACCATTATATGATGGTTGTACTAAATTCACAAGATTGAAAGCTGTGTCAAGGTTGTACAAGTTGAAATCTATTAATTGACGGAGTGAAAAGAGTTTCATAGACGTACTTGCACTTCTGAATGATATATTTTCCGAGGATAATGTGCTTACTTCTTGAACCTATGAAACTAAACAAATGTTATGCTCCATTGGCATGGACTACAATAGGATGCATGCTTGTAAAAATGATTGCATCTTATTTCTTAATCAGTATGTTTCGTTGAAATATTATCCTAAATGTAATACACCGCGTTGTAAGAAATAGGAAATAATACATAACGTTTCTATGATCAAATAAAACTACACAAAAACAACATCCATCAAACCAAAATTTCAAGATAGGTTTTTCTCATTTGGAACCAGAGGGTTGTTCAATGTGAATGAAAAACTAAAAAGACAAGTGAAAATTCAATAGAATGACCTATTGTGCATTACTTTGGTTCTCTCCAAAGGACAGTAATATAAAGAGAAATGGTTAAAGGATCCATTTTTATCCAAAAACTACCAAGCCAATAAGCTGAAAGCATTAAATGAAATACACTCATAGAAGCCTAGAAAAACATGAGATACCCTACATTTTAGAAGTATATTATTGAATAATTGGAAACTCTGATCTACTAATTATCACTTCAAGTCTCAACATTATCAGAAAGAGTTGCAGGATCTGCAATGGGTTTACCAGCTTCAGCCACACTTGTTTCATCAACCCCTCTTCTAGAATCATCCTCTAATACATCATCCATCATGTCATCTTCTCCAACGTTTATATCTTCGACATCGTCGTCATCTTCATTGTTGCTTTCGTCGGGTATTTTCCTTTTCTTGGGACCATGCTCCAACCTATGTGTATCCAATTCTTTGTCCGTAGTTTCCTGTAAATCATGTTCATTGTTTCCTTTCCTTGCTTTTCTTGCATTCTGCCATCTCTCCATATCTTTCTCGACATTGGCTAGGTACTGCTCCCCAATCTGTTTTTGATACTCAGAAAATTCCCCTCTCCTTGCATTCTTCCATTCCAGAAATGCCTACAAAAGTGACAATAAATAGTTGGTATTATATAAAACCACATGAAAAATAATTTTTACATATTAAAAATAATAAAATCACCAAATTATAAGGCAAGTATGGGCAATCATCAAATTAAAGACTCAACAAGCTTGGAAAGCTTTGTTCAACTTTAAGTTCAGTATACTGAGCTCGAATATCATATCAGGCTGCATTGTATTTGTTGTATCGGTAGCCCACAACAATGACACGAGATAATCTTTACTGGCTGAGTCACGACCAGGTCGCTCTCTTTAAGACGTTTCATGGTACTGCCTCAATGTGCAAGCAGACTATCAACCACGCCGTCCTCAGGATAAAATAGTCCAGCTCTCTATTATACGATTTCTTACTGCACTGTAAGAATCGTTCTCAAATACACCCAAAATACGGCTTCTAGTGCCAATTCCGAAATACCCACAATATTGACTTCCCGTGCCAATTCTATTCCCACAAACTGACTACCAGTGTCAGTATTCTGAATTTCCCACAATATGGTTGCCTATGCCAATTCTAGTGTTACGAAAAGAAATGGAGAGAAAGAGAAGAGCAAGTATAATCGTACTTGCTCTTGGTGCGAGTTATAATGAGAAGGGGAGGCCTCTATTTATAGCTTGAGGCCTCCAACCGCCCCTCCATCCGACGGCACCAAAAAAATATCATTTGATCTCATCTACGGCCTGGAGGAGTCAGGCGTGGATCCACCTCCCAAAAAAACCGGGTCATGCAGCGTGGCTTCATGTGTAAGGACCGAAATTTCTACCCTTGAAAAAATAATGTTTGGGCACCAGGAGATTGCTGACTTCCAAGTCATCCTCATACACCCTACACTTGTTTATTAAGGTAGGGAAGTCAGCAATCTCCTGGTGCCCAAACATGCTTTTCAACTTGGGCTTCAAACCCGATTCGAACTTGAAGCACTTGGACCTTCCGTCCACCTCCAATTCGGAGTAAGGACAAAATAGGGCCAATTCTTCAAACTTGGCCGCATACTCTCCCACTGACATGGTTCCCTGTTCCAACTTCAAAAACTCCATTTCATTCTTCCTCTTCAGATCAACAGGGAAGTATTTATGAAGGAATTTCGCCTTGAATGTACCCCAGGAAATCAATTGTCCCTCCGCCTCCATTTGGCGTCGAGTGAACTCCCACCAGTTCTCGGCCTCCGTTGTAACATCCTAATTTTTAGTCCTTAAAATTATAGTATTAGTCCTGGAAGTCTCGCTGGAGCGAGAGATTCTCGCCTAGGCGAGAAATGACAATTTTGGGCTGTCGACACAGTGTAATCGATTACATGGTCCTGGTAATCGATTACATGCTGATATCTGATCAGACATGTGTAATTTTTCATGATGTAATCGATTACATGGTCCTGGTAATCGATTACATGCTGATATCTGATCAGACATGTGTAATTTTTCATGATGTAATCGATTACATGTTCCTGGTAATCGATTACATGATGACATCTGATCAGACATGTGTAATTTTCATGATGTAATCGATTACACTATACTCGTAATCGATTACATCATATTAAAAACATCAGATATGTGCATTTTTCACACTGTAATCGATTACACCATTATGGTAATCGATTACACTTAACACGGTGAGATTCTCTGAAAACATAAATAGACGTCCCAAGTGAGGATAAGGATTATTTTCCGAAAAACAAAGAGGAGAGGAACGGTTTGAGGAGTTGAGCACCCTTAGAGTCGAGAAAGAGGCCGAAGAAGAGACCCTAAGGTTGGAGGAGACGGCGGAGAACGCAACTAAGCTTTAGTGCAACCATTAGCGGCTACTCAGGTGGAGCTAAGGAATAAGATATTGCCGAGCCTTAGGGTGATTGCGTTGCTTTGGATTTAGTGTGCTTTTGAATTACTCTAGGAGTCTATAATGGTTGATATTGGACCCTTTCATGGGAATTTTCATTGATGTATTTGATGTTCAGTTTACTAGACTAAAAAGTGTAGAACCTAGTATTGTGGAATCACTGTGTTGTTTTCCTTTTTATGGTTTACCTTACTATTAGAGTATTCTTAATTGAAAGAAAATTTTAAATGGTATGAAATTTTATTATGTTAGAAAAAGAATTGAATTTTTCCGTTTTCTGTGTTAGTAACTTGAGGCGTTACAATTATGGTATCAGAGCATATGTCAACTCTGCGGCCTAGGGTATGACCTTACATGCTTCTTTGTGAAATTTGTATGAGTTAACTAATTGATTTACTCTAATTGTTTGTTAACTATGTGATAATTGTTGTTATGAAAGATTCTTGTTGAATTTCTTGTGGTAAGTTTCTGGTTGTGACTTGTATTGGAATATCTCGCTGAGATTAATTGCTTAAGTGTTTGTTGAGGAATTCTTGTTGAAGTTCTTATTGAGAATTTCTTGAAGAGTGTTTGGTTGTAAATGAAAGTGTGCATGTCAAGAGGAACACTTTGGAAATTGAAAGTGTGCATGTCAAGAGGAACACTTTGGAAAGCTCTCCTTATATGACTTGGTTTTGATGAGGACAACTTGTGCTAACATGAGCTTGAAGATCATCAACAAATCAACATGCTTAAGCCTTCCGATTGGTATCTTGCTTAGACTAGATTAGTTTAGGTTGAGTCCAAGGCTTAAGTCACCTAATACATATCTCAATTGCATAAATATTTTAAATCTTTTTCATCTTGAGATATGTCATTCATAAATATGTTCATGCATCATATAAATACATGTACATGTGCATTCTAGGCATAATCTAAGTATTAAACATGTATGAATTTAAGTGCATAACATATTTGAAGTTTTTTACACATGAAACAGTGCTGTTAATCGATTACCACTTGGCTTAATCGATTAATCTAACTGTTTGCACAGTGTAATCGATTACAACAAATGTCAATCGATTAATCTAACATTTTTGTGAAGCTTAATCGATTAAAGCTGTCGTTAATCGATTAACTGGGCTTTTATTTCAATTCTTTATAAACTGCTTTTTCAGAATTGATCTCATAAGTTGCATGTTAAATTTTTAGAGAGTTAGAGCATATTTTCGTGTTAATTGTTGCATCTAGTTGTAAATGCATTTGTGAGCTTAGAAAAGAGAGAATTCTATGCTTTAGGATTGAGTGCTTTTCATGATACATTTCTCATCTTTTCTTGTCACATGTTCTTGCATTTTTACATGATTCTTGATTAGATGTTTACACATTATGCATTCTGTTTTTCACTAATACATTTTTCATACTGCATGAGCTTGTATTAGGTGATTAGAGTAAAGCCTTATCTTGTTAGATATAAGTCTTGTTATAGCTTAAATTTACTCTGTATTGTTTTGTTTGAAAAAGTGTTGTAATTGTGGGAATCTCAAGGTGTCATATCACCAAGAGATTGAGTGTGTCTTCACTGAGTGTTAGACTTAGGGATAAGTAAAGAACAAGGTTCTTGGCTGGGGCTACGCCGAAAGAAAGGTTTTCTTTGTCGGTAGGAAGGGAGTCAAACCATAGAATAGGTTTCTTTTTATCTTGTAAGTGTCTAATTGTTGTAATTGGATAGTGTGTATGTAATTAACATTCATTCAATTATAGTGGAGAAAAATCTCCCAAATCAGCCGGGAGGCCTGGATGTAGTTTGCGGTGGACAAGCAAACGAACCAGGATAAAATTCTTGTTGCAGGACTTTTTCTATCTCTATCTCTTTATTGCATTTGATCGATTATTTTGTCAAGTAGTTTTAATTGATAATTAGTGTCTATACTGTTTTACTTGTACTCTGATAATATTCTGTAAGCCTGGTATAATCGTTTCATTATCAATTAATTGTCGAGCAAGAAACTGTACTTGCATTTGCTTTCTGTCTTGGTTTAATCGATTAAGTGTGGTGTGTTAATCGATTACTTTAATCTGTTAATCGATTAAGTGGACTGTGTTGAAAGTGTTAATCGATTACCCTGTTCTGTTAATCGATTAATCAAGGTGTTTTTCAGCATTAAGTGTTGGTTTCGAAAAGCGGACATTCTAACCGCTACACCTATTCAACCCCCCCCCCCCTTCTAGGTGTATTGTAATCACTGATACCTAACAGTAAAACTCTTGTTGAATTCCCTGGTATGAACTTGTGGCTGAATTTATTGTGTGAGACCCTTATTGGGAATTCTCTGGTGAAACTCTTGCTGAAAATTTCTGGTTGTGAACCTCTTGATTAAATTTCTTATGGTGAGTTATAGTTGTGATTTTATTGTTGAATTTCGTGATGTGAAATTGACTTGCTGAGAGTTCCTCGTGGTGAATCTCTCGTTATGAGTTTCTTGTCAACCTCTTGATGTGAACCTTCTTTTATCACTAAGATTAATATAATTGAAGAGGAACGATTAGCTTAGCTTTCTTGGATGTTTGCTTATATGCCTATGTGGTTATAGTTGAATGAAATTAAGGTATTAATTGTTCGCTATGATATCTACATGAGAATTAAGAACCTTGTTGGCATTTTGAGAGGATAATAATTTGAAAGAACTATATATTTGTCTTGAAACTTGGATTTTTATTCTACGGATGACTTTTGATAATGAAAGGAATGTTTGTCCTTGTTAAAAGTAGAATAATCTATAATATGAAAATTTGTATGTCATTCTAGGTGGTTTCCTATATGTTCCTATTTGAGATATGTTCTTAGTTAACTTGTCATTTCTCAGGATCAAAACAAATATGCATGGTATAACGATTGACCGGTTATTAGACTCGGTGGCTAAACATCCACATTTTATTATATGACATGTAACCATGCAATTTTACTTTGTAAAAGTTTGCTCGCATGTATTCGCCTATCTTGACTAGAAATAAATATGTACATTTTGACTTACTCCTGCATATGTGTTTGCTTGCAATGCATCAAGGTTTAGAAAGTTGAATGAAATGATGAATTTGTGTGTAACATGTTTTATATGACGACGGTGAAATATCTTTTGAAGTTAATTGTTAATGCCTGATAAATTTTTCCTTGATGCGTGAATTCTAGAAACCGTATGTTAACTACCTTGGTAATGACTTGAAGAATAATGTAAAGGATTCATATGAACATGTAAATGAATATGTTTTATGGAATGTGTTGATCATGAAGTATTGTTTTTAGATAGTATTGTGCTAACAAGGAAAAACGTAAAGAAATGTATCCTATGTATTTTGAAAAGACTAAGTTGAATATCTTTGTTTTCATGAGTTGCTAAAAGTCAATCTTACAATGCTTGCATAGGTTTTGGATTATTTTTGCTTAAAAGTAAACTCTTTGTTCAAAGTAATAATTTAAGTGAGTGAAGTATCTAAATGTCATTGTGATGATTGTGTTTGCATAATGGCGGAATTTTCTTATGTGTTTATACATGAGGTGATTCCCTAAATTTTTGGAAACTAAAAGCGAATCGGTATGAAAAACAAAATGGGCATAATAAAGTTAAGGTAACAAACTTTCATTATGCCAGTGATTTCTTATATGTGCATAAATATGAACTTTGATAATGAATGTTGATGTTGTGTTGTTTCAGTTTTAGCGAGTCATCGCTAAACAAAACTTGTTTTCACCCTATTCGTAGGCAATGGTAATGTAAATGGAAAAGTTATTTTTCATTCTTGTACATAAAATTTCTGGTCTATGATGGTTGACTTGTCGTAGTTGAATAATTAAATGCACGATATAGTGATGATGTGCACCAACTTTTCTACTTTGATATTGTACTTACAGAACTTGTTTATGTTTCATGTGCGTCAGTAATTGCTATGCATAATTGCGGTGTTATTGCATAAGTGTGTTTTCGTAAATGAAATATGAGGACTCTACTTTCTTGAATGAAATGTAATTTCAGAGATAACTAGTCTGTAGAAAATTGTGACTTGGACTTTCGGTGTCGCATGAGAGAAATGGTTTTTGATTTAGGAGGAGATGATTATGAAAACCTTGTTTTCACGAAATGATTGTCATGCATCGTATATATAATCTATTTTTGAAAATCATTTTGGGTGAAGTGTATAATTTGGCTAAGCATTGACTTAGTTCCTTGTTGAATATCCAAACTGTTAGCAACTCCATCTTGTACGAATGCGATGTTGTTAAAAACTTTGTGAGGTAATTCTGATTATGTGTTTCTAGACACGATGTAGAATCAAGTTCGAAAGGTATGCATACCATGATAGTTTGAGTATCCATGTAATGCACATGTTATTGGATTGAATGTTTATAAATTGCAATAATCATTGGTAACGAAACATGTGATTTGAGTTGACCTACGGTCTTGTACGCCGAGTTGAGGCTAAAATTGGCAAATATTCTTCTACCGCATCCGTGTTTGATTAGATTGGATAGTTACTCAGTGATTTTGTTTGATGCTCTGAAAACTCTGGAAATCTTGTTTGTCTAAATGCTACTCGTTGAATAAATGACTTGTTTATGTGTTATAGCAAGTACAAGTTTGAAAATGCTAGTGAGAATTTTTGAGTTAATTGTGGCTATTTTCATGTATGGAATGAAATGACGCTGTTTCAATCGAGTGGATGTCGATCTAGCTATTGCATTTTGGATGTAATCTGGTGCATCTTGGTAGATGATGGGTATTGAGTCCCACTTTCTTTTGAATTCGAATGTGTTATTGTGAATTTCACTGTATGTGTTGATCATTTTGAACGATTTTTATCTTGATAGATTGGGAAGATCTATTGTTCTTGATGAATACATGAGAATTTTTATTCCGGTGGTAATAATTTCCTCTTAATTGTCCTAGTTGTCCATATATTTGCCTTTAGTATGTGGACTCGGAAAAGTTAGTCCATGAATTGTCATTGTGGTATCACTGTTACGTGGTATGTGTCCTTGTCTGTCGACTAAGCGATCTTAATTGTTTAGATGGTCGGACCTAAGTTTGGTCATGTATATTTATGCCTAGTGTCGGAGTGATGATAGTATCTTCCTGAGAATCACCTGATAAAATTTCGGGGACGAAATTTCTTTTAGGGGGGAAGGATTGTAACATCCTAATTTTTAGTCCTTAAAATTATAGTATCAGTCCTGGAAGTCTCGCTGGAGCGAGAGATTCTCGCCTAGGCGAGAAATGACAATTTTGGGCTGTCAACACAGTGTAATCGATTACATGGTCCTAGTAATCGATTACATGCTAATATCTGATCAGACATGTGTAATTTTTCATGATGTAATCGATTACATGGTCCTGGTAATCGATTACATGCTGATATCTGATCAGACATGTGTAATTTTTCATGATGTAATCGATTACATGTTCCTGGTAATCGATTACATGATGACATCTAATCAGACATGTGTAATTTTCATGATTTAATCGATTACACTATACTCGTAATCGATTACATCATATTAAAAACATCAGATATGTGCATTTTTCACACTGTAATCGATTACACCATTATGGTAATCGATTACACTTAACACGGTGAGATTCTCTGAAAACATAAATAGACGTCCCAAGTGAGGATAAGGATTATTTTTCGAAAAACAAAGAGGAGAGGAACGGTTTGAGGAGTTGAGCACCCTTAGAGTCGAGAAAGAGGCCGGAGAAGAGACCCTAAGGTTGGAGGAGACGGCGGAGAACGCAACTAAGCTTTAGTGCAACCATTAGTGGCTACTCAGGTGGAGCTAAGGAATAAGATATTGCCGAGCCTTAGGGTGATTGCATTGCTTTGGATTTAGTGTGCTTTTGAATTACTCTAGGAATCTGTAATGGTTGATATTGGACCCTTTCATGGGAATTTTCATTGATGTATTTGATGTTCAGTTTACTAGACTAAAAAGTATAGAACCTAGTATTGTGGAATCACTGTGTTGTTTTCCTTTTTATGGTTTACCTTACTATTAGAGTATTCTTAATTTAAAGAAAATTTTAAATGGTATGAAATTTTATTATGTTAGAAAAAGAATTGAATTTTTCCGTTTTCTGTGTCACTAGCATATAAGTGGCATAGGCCAACTTATGAGTCTCCGAACAGTTCTTGGACCTGAAGATCCGCTCCATTCCTTGAATCCACTCAATGGCAGCATCAGGAGCAAATCCCCCGTGGAACTGATTGGGGTTCCTTCTGCAGAACTCATCTAAACCCCGATACTCTTCCGGTCCAGGTGGAACTAATGGTTGTGAACTCGGACTTGGTGTCGGATTCTGGTTCAGGTTATTAAAGATCTCATTGACTTGTTGCAATGCTGCCACTATCTGAGCCAGCAAATCGTTCGGGGCATTCTGACTTGACCCTCTTCCTCTTCTATAACACCCTAAATTTGAAGTCTTTAAAATTATAGTATCAGTCCTGGGATCCTCGCCTGGGCGAGAAAGGCTCACCTGGGAGGGTGAAATCCTAGGCTATACTGGAGGATTCTCGCCTGAGCGAGAGTTGTCTCGCCTGGGCGAGAAATGGCATTTTGGGACTGTTGAGACTGTGAGATTCTCTCTTGAGCGAGAGGATCAGATCTGAGTTTTTAAAATGGGCTGGATTTTCTCGCTTGAGCGAGAATGAGCTCGCTTAAGCGAGAACCCGACGAGTTGCATTAAATAAGAAACCCCCAAACACATTTTAGGGTTAAGAAAAGAAGAGAGGTGAGGGAATAGAGCTTTTCCAAGGGCAAGAAGCTTTGATACTCATCCAAGAGCTTAAGAAGAGGTAAAACTCTTGATTCTAACTTTCTTCTTCTCTTTGGAACTCTTTTTGGGTATGTTGGATCTCTTCTCAAAAATGAGAGAAACCATGGAAACTCACACTTTTGAGTTATGGTTCATTTTATGTTATTTTATCGTGTGAACTCTTTGTATAGAGTTAGTATTTCAAGAAAGGAGAGGGTTTGTGGGTTGAGTCATGAAAACCCCAAAACCCTAAAGAGAAAATGTGGTTAAAATGGAAAATGAGTAAAAATGCTAGAGGTAGAAGATGAGTTTAATTTCTAATATTGAAAATATGATGAATATCTTGTATGGTTAAATAATGCAATATAAGTTGTTTATATGATATTTGGAATAAATGACTAACATTGTGTTATATGGTGGGATGAGAAAAGATCCTAAAGTTGGAGGCGGTGTCGGTGGAACTTGAGGAGTTGCTCATAACCCAAACCCAACACTCACCGAGGTAAGGATAAGTCTTTAACTTATGCATTGTGATAGAAAATGTGTGGATTTTCTGATGTGGATAATGAACTGTATCGTAAATCACTTAGTTGTTATAAGCATATATGGGTATGTTTGGAACAACAAGGAGTGAATTTACTGTTTATGTATTGGTGGAGTGCCAATGGAAATAATACTCGGAATAATGCAATGAAGTGTAAATCACTTAGTGGTTATATGCATATATGGGTATGTTTGTAACAACGAGGAGTGGATTTACCGTTTATGTATTGGTGGAGTGCCAATGGAAATAAAACTCGGAGTAATGAAATTAATTGTAAATCACTTTGTAGTTATAAGCATACATGGATATGTTTGTAATGATGTCGGGTGCATTTACTGTTTTTTTGTATTGGTGGATTGCCAATGGAAATTAAACTTGGAAAATGTATTGGTGGAGTGCCAATGGAAATAAAACTCGTTTTTAGCCGACCATGAATGTAGCAAACTTTGGCTCAAGGAATGTAGCAAGCTTTGGCTCAAGCAATGTAGCAAACTTTGGGTCAAGTTGTGTAGCATGGTTTTCAAAAGTATGAACGATAAAAATGATTTTGAGTATAGTTGATTTTAATACCGTTATTTAATCTTATTAAATGTGGATTAACTTACATTGATAATTATTGAGTTAACGACTTACTCCTTTGTGTTTCTTGGTGTATTGTCAATGTTAATCCCATTGCAGGTAGGTGGAAGGAGTATGGGTGTTTTTTATTAGGAGCTTAGAGACTTTTATTTTGATGTCTCTTATCCATTTTTTGTAACTTCATCGGTTGTACATGAACTAACTAATTGTAACTATGAACATGTTTGTGTACATGGAATTAACTATGGAAACTAGTAACTCGTGATATATCTCTATGGGTGTTTTGGAAACCCATAGCTAATTGTATGCGGTAGTTACTAAGTTACATTAATACGAATTATGTTTTTCTGTCACCTGATGGTATGTCACATTTTGGTATATAGATTTGGGCGTGATGAGGAAAGTGAGATCTTTTAAATGAGTTCGTTCAACCGACAAATATAATTTATAATTAAATGCATGAAATTAGATTAAAATAAGGAAAAAATTTCAAGGGGAGAATTTGGGTCCTTACAATATGGTATCAGAGCATAGTTAATCCTGCGACCTAGGGTATGGCCTTACATGCTTCTTTGAAAACTTTATGTGTTGAGATTGTTTGAATTGTGCTAATTGTTAAGTGGTTATGTGCACTGTTATTATACAAATTCGATTACTGACAAGTGAGTGAGTACGGGTACCCATGGCAGGAAGAGGAAGAGGAAGAGGGATAAGTCAGAATGTCCCGAATGATTTATTGGCGCAAATCGTGGCGGCATTGCAGCAAGACAATGAGAACTTGCACAATCTGAACCAGAATTCGGCGCCAAGTCCGAGTTCAGATCCACTAGTTCCACCTGGGCCAGCAGAATACTGAGGGCTGGATGAGTTCTGTAGGAGGAATCCAAGTCAGTTCCATGGGGGATTTGCTCCTGAAGCTGCCATCGAGTGGATCCAAGGGGTGGAGCGGATCTTCTGACCCATGAACTATACAGAGGCTCAGAAGTTGGCTTATGCCACTTACATGTTAGTGACAGAGGCCGAGAATTGGTGGGAGTTCACTCGATGCCAAATGGAGGCGGAGGGACAGCTGATTTCCTATGATACATTTAAGGTGAAATTCCTCCATAAATATTTTCCTGCTGATTTGAGGAGGCAGAAAGAGATGGAGTTTCTAGGATTGGAGCAGGGTGACCTGTCGGTGGGAGCATATGTAGCCAAATTTGAAGAATTGGCCCGATTTTGCCCTTACTCGGAGTTGGAGGTGGATGGAAGGTCCAAGTGCTCGAAATTTGAATCGGGTTTGAAGCCCAAACTGAAGACGATGCTTAGGCATCAAGAGATCTCCGACTTTGCTACCCTGGTCAACAAGTGCAGAATGGTTGAGGATGACATGAAGGCGGATGAAGTGATGACGCCAAAACCACTTCCTCCCAAACACTCTGGACCTCAAAGGAATTTCTCGCATGAGAAAGGGAAGGGCAAGGTGTTTCAAGAGGAACGAAAACCTTACTCTCGTCCGACGGGTAGTCGAGGTTACACTTCCCATGGGCTGAGGACTCATGCAAATGCCGGAGGATCACGGTTGAACTCTCCTCCTATGTGTAGTAAATGTGGTCGAACTCATGATGGTGACTCGTGCCCCACAATGGCACTAACCTGTTTTCATTGCAAGGAGGTTAGGCATATCCGAAGACACTGTCCTAAGCTACCGCAGAGTGTGAATGCAGTGAGGGTTGAACGTCCTCGATCCACTAGAAGAGTGTTCACCATGAGTGGTGCAGAGGTATCGGGTGTAGATGGCCTGATAAAAGGTAATTGCATGGTGGCAGGTATTCCCCTTTTACTGTTGTTTGATTCAGGAGCGACACACTCCTTTGTATCTATGAGTGGTGCAGAGGTATCGGGTGTAGATGGCCTGATAAAAGGTAATTGCATGGTGGCAGGTATTCCCCTTTTACTGTTGTTTGATCCACTAGTAGAGTGTTCACCATGAGTGGTGCAGAGGTATCGGGTGTAGATGGCCTGATAAAAGGTAATTGCATGGTGGCAGGTATTCCCCTTTTACTGTTGTTTGATTCAGGAGCGACACACTCCTTTGTATCTATTGAATGCGTGGATAGACTGAAATTGCAAACCGAGTTGTTGCCTTTCAACTTGGTCGTATCCACCCCAACTGATGTACCTGTGGTGGTGTCGACAGTTGTGTCTCGATGTCCGGTGGTGGTGAATGGTAGGACTTTTACCGTGGATTTAATCTGCTTACCACTATCCCAGTTAGATATAATTCTTGGGATGGACTGGTTGTCGGCAAATCGTGTGGTGCTTAATTGTGCTGATAAGACCGTGGTATTCGGGAATCTAGATGAGATATCTGATGAGGTTATTAACATGAAGCCGTTATCGGCAAAGGAAGTCAGGACTTCCTGTAAGGAGGGAGGGGCCATGTTCATGTTGTTGGCATCCCTGGAAGGTATTTAGAAACCCAAGATTGAGGACATTCCGATAGTTCGTGAGTTTCCTGAGGTATTTCCTAGTGATATTCCAGAATTGCCTCTAGTGAGAGAAGTTGAATTCTCTATCGATTTGGTGCTTGGAACGGGACCCATCTCTATAGCTCCTTATAGGATGGCACCGTTAGAATTGGCTGAGTTGAAAAAGTAGGTTGAGGAATTATTGGCAAAGAAGTTTATTCGTCCTAGTGTCTCGACGTGAGGTGCGCCTGTTTTGTTGGTTAAGAAGAAAGATGGTAGTATGCGGTTGTGTACTGACAACAGGCAATTGAACAAGGTTACTATCAAGAATAAGTATCTGTTGCCTAGAATTGATGACTTAATGGATCAGTTGAGAGGGGCGGTGTTGTTTTCAAAGATTGACCTTCGGTAGGGTTACCACCAACTTCGGGTGAAGTCAGAGGATATTCCTAAAACTACTTTTAGGACAAGGTATGGGCATTTTGAGTATTTGGTCATGCCTTTTGGTGTAACTAATGCCCCAGCAATATTTACCGACTACATGAATCGGATTTTCCATCCGTATTCAGATTCATTCGTAGTGGTATTTATTGATGACATTTTAGTTTACTCCAAAAGCCGAGAGGAACATGCTGAACACCTGTGGATTGTTCTAGAACTCTTGAGTAAGAACCAGTTGTATGCTAAATTGTCTAAATGTGATTTCTGGTTGGAATCGGTTAACTTTCTCAGACATGTAATATCCAAGGAAGGGGTAGCTGTCGATCCTTTAAAGGTTGAAGCGATTATGGAATGGGCAGTGCCCAAGTCGGTTACTGAAATCCGGAGTTTTCTGGGTTTGGCTGGCTATTATCGGAAATTCATTGAAGGATTTTCGAAATTGGCACTACCGTTGACTAAGCTCACTCGGAAAGGAGAACCGTATGTGTGGACACTTCGTTGTGAGGAAAGCTTTCAGGAGTTGAAACGAAGGTTGACTACGTCACCAGTGTTGGTTCTTCCTTGTACCGATAAGGATTTCAGTGTTTATTGTGATGCTTCCAAGTAAGGTTTGGGATGTGTTTTGATGCAGGATAGGAAAGTTGTTGCCTACGCTTCTCGTTAGTTAAGAATGCACGAGCAAAACTACCCTACTCATGATTTAGAATTGGCTGCAGTGGTCTATGCTTTAAAAATCTGGAGACACCATCTCTATGGCATAAGGTTTGTGGTGTACAGTGACCACAAGAGTTTGAAATATCTGTTTGATGAAAAGGAGTTGAATATGAGGCAGAGGAGATGGATGGAGTTCCTAAAAGATTACGATTTTGGACTACAGTACCATCCGGGAAGGGCCAATGTAGTGGTCTATGCTCTAAGTCGGAAATCTTTACACATGTCGGCTTTGATGGTTAGGGAAGGGAAACTGATTGAAGAGTTCAGAGATATGAACTTGGATGTTCAGATAAAGCCTCATAGTATGATTTTGGGAATGCTGAAGGTCACCAATGAACTGTTTGATCAAATCCGAGTATTGCAAGTGGAGGATATCGAGATAATAGCAAAACGGGATTTGATGCTAAGTGGCAAGGAAACTAATTTCGCATCGGACCCTAGTGGAATGCTGCATTATAAAGGGAGAGTGTGTGTGCCTCATGATGAGGAATTACGAAAAAGTATTTTAGAAGAGTCTCATAAGAGCAAGATGAGTTTTCACCCGGGAACTACCAAGATGTACCAATATTGGAAGAAGTTGTTTTGGTGGTCAGGGTTGAAGAGGGATGTGGCTTCGTATGTCTCGAGTTGTTTAGTGTGTCAGAAAGCCAAAATTGAGCATCAGCGACCTGCGGGAGAGTTACAATCCCTAGAAATTCCTGTGTGGAAGTGGGATAGTATCTCCATGGATTTTGTATCGGGTTTCCCTAAAACTCAGAAAGGATATGATTCGATATGGGTGATAGTGGATCGGTTAACGAAATCTGCACACTTTCTGCCTATGAACATGAGATATTCTTTGGAGCGATTGGCGGAACTGTATATCCGGGAAATAGTTCGTTTGCATGGGAAACCGTCGAGCATTATATCGGATAGGGATCCCCGTTTTACTTCCAACTTTTGGACTAGTTTGTAGTCCGCATTGGGAACTAAGTTGAAGTTAAGTTCAGCTTATCATCCACAAACGGATGGTCAATCGGAAAGAACTATACAGTCATTGGAAGATCTTCTGTGGGCTTGTGTCTTGGAACAACCGGGGAGTTGGGATGGCATGTTGCCTCTGATTGAATTTACTTACAACAATAGCTTCCATTCGAGTATTGGAATGGCACCTTATGAGGCGTTGTATGGTAGGGAGTGCCGAACTCCAGTGAGTTGGTTTGAGACTGGGGAGAACTTGATATTGGGGCCTGAGCTGGTCCAAGAGACTACTGATAAGATCAAGAAAATCCGAGAGAACATGAGGATCGCCCAAAGTCGACAGAAAAGCTATTACGATAAGAGGCGGAAACCTCTTGAGTTTAATGAGGGAGATCATGTTTTCATGAGAGTAGTCCCGACTACCGGAATTGGTAGGGTGTTGAAGTCTCGCAAGCTGACTCCGAGATTTATTGGACCGTATCAAGTATTGAAAAGGATTGGGCCGGTAGCATATCGGATTGCTTTGCCTCCGTTGTTGCCGAACCTTCATAATGTGTTTCATGTCTCTCAGTTAAGGAAGTATGTTGGAGATCCATCTCATGTGGTAGAATCTGATCAGATAGAGTTGAAAGATAACTTGACCTTTTCGACGTTGCCCATGAGGATCATGGATACTAGTATCAAGAGACTAAGAGGCAAGGAGATTCCTTTGGTGAAAGTACTACGGAGCCAACGAAGGGGATGCTACTTGGGAGGTGGAGCGTGACATGAAAATTCTTATAAGAGGGGGAGGATTATAACACCCTAAATTTTAAGTCTTTAAAATTAAAGTATCAGTCCTGGGATCCTTGCTTGAGCGAGAGATTCTCGCCTGGGCGAGAAAGGCTCACCTGGAACGGTGAAATCCTGGGCTATATTGGAGGATTCTCGCTTGAGTGAGAGTTGTCTCGCCTGGGCGAGAAATGGCATTTTGGGACTGTTGAGACAGTGAGATTCTCGCTTGAGCGAGAATCCCTCGCTTGAGCGAGAGGATCAGATTTGAGTTTCTAAAATGGGCGGGATGTTCTCGCTTGAGCTCGCTTAAGCGAGAACCCGACGAGTTGCATTAAATGAGAAACCCCCAAACACATTTTAGGGTTAAGAAAAGAAAAGAGGTGGGAGAAGAGAGCTTTTCCAAGGGCAAGAAGCTTTGATACTCATCCAAGAGCTTGAGAAGAGGTAAAACTCTTGATTCTAACTCTCTTCTTCTCTTTGGAACTCTTTTTGGGTATGTTGGATCTCTTCTCAAAAATGAGAGAAACCATGGAAACTCACCATTTTGAGTTATTGTTCATTTTATGTTATTTTATCGTGTAAACTCTTGGTATAGAGTCAGTATTTCAAGAAAGGAGAGGGTTTGTTGGTTGAGTCATGAAAACCCCAAAACCCTAAAGAGAAAATGTGGTTAAAATGGAAAATGTGTAAAATGCTAGAGGTAGAAGATGAGTTTACTTTCTAATATTGAAAATATGATGAATATCTTGTATGGTTAAATAATGCAATATAAGTTGTTTATATGATATTTGGAATAAATGACTAACATTGTGTTATATGGTGGGATGATGAAAGATCCTAAAGTTGGAGGCGGTGTCGGTGGAACTTGAGGAGTTGCCCAGAAACCAAACCCAACACTCACCGAGGTAAGGATAAGTCTTTAACTTATGCACTGTGATAGAAAATGTGTGGATTTTCTGATGTGGATAATGAACTGTATCGTAAATCACTTAGTTGTTATAAGCATATATGGGTATGTTTGTAACATCGAGGAGTGGATTTACCGTTTATGTATTGGTGGAGTGCCAATGGAAATAATAATCGGAATAATGCAATGAAGTGTAAATCACTTAGTGGTTATAAGCATATATGGGTATGTTTGTAACAACGAGGAGTGGATATACCGTTTATGTATTGGTGGAGTGCCAATGGAAATAAAACTCGGAGTAATGAAATGAATCGTAAATCACTTTGTAGTTATAAGCATACATGGATATGTTTGTAATGATGTCGGGTGCATTTACTGTTTTTTTGTATTGGTGGAGTGCCAATGGAAATAAAACTCGGAAAATGTATTGGTGGAGTGCCAATCGAAATAAAATTCGTTTTTAGCCGACCATGATGGGTTAGCGACTTTGGCTCAAGTAATGTAGCAAGCTTTGGCTCAAGCGATGTAGTAAACTTTGGCTCAAGCGATGTAGTAAACTTTGGCTCAAGCAATGTAGCAAACTTTGGCTCAAGTTGTGTAGCATGGTTTTCAAAAGTATGAACGATAAAAATGGTTTTGAGTATAGTTGATTTTAATACCGTTATTTAATCTTATTAAATGTGGATTAACTTACATTGATAATTATTGAGTTAACGAATTACTCCTTTGTATTTCTTGGTGTATTGTCAATGTTAATCCCATTGCAGGTAGGTGGAAGGAGTATGGGTGTTTTTTATTAGGAGCTTAGAGACTTTTATTTTGATGTCTCTTATCCATTTTTTTGTAACTTCATCGGTTGTACATGAACTAACTAATTGTAACTATGAACATGTTTGTGTACATGGAATTAACCATAGAAACTAGTAACTCGGGATATATGTAGCTATGAGTGTTTTGGAAACCCAAAGCTAATTGTATGCTGTAGTTACTAAGTTACATTAATACGAATTATGTTTTTCTGTCACCTGATGGTATGTCACATTTTGGTATATAGATATTGGCGTGATGAGGAAAGTGAGATCTTTTAAATGAGTTCATTCAACCGGTATAATTTATAATTAAATGCTTGAAATTGGATGAAAATAAGGAAAAAATTTCAAGGGGAGAATTTGGGTCCTTACATCTTCCTCTTCCTCTTTCTGTCATAGGTACATGTACTCACTCACTTGTCAGTAATTGAATTTTGTCTATACAAAGTTCACATAACCACTTAACAATTAGCACAAATCAAACAATTTCAGAACATAAAGATTACAAAGAAGCATGCAAGGGCATATCCTAGGCCGCAGGATTAACTATGCTCTGATACCATATTGTAAGGACCCAAATTCTACCCTTGAAACTTTTTCCTTATTTTAATCCACTTTCATGCATTTTCTATAAATTACATTTACCAAGAAAATAACCTTACTTTAAAATCTCACTTTCCCTTTCACACTCGATCCCTAAACCAATAACCACATGCACATTCATTGGACAAAAAAACATAATTTATATTAATTCCACTAAGTAACTACCGCATACAACTAGCTATGGGTTTCCAAAACACCTATAGCTACAAATATCCAGAGTTACTATTATCCATGGTTCCTAACATATACAAAAATCAGGCCCACGATTACAAATAGTTAGTTCAGAAGTACAATCAAATAAGTTACAAAAGAATGGGAGCAAAGACTCAAAATAAAAGCCTCTAAGCTCCAAAATCAAAACACCCTTACGTCTAACACCTACCTGCAATGGGATTAACATTGACCATACACAGAAAACACAAAGGAGTAAGTCATTAACGTAATAAATGTCAATGTACGTTAATCCACATTTTAATAAGATGAAGTAAACAATTTAAAGTTAAATACACTTAAAACCATTTCCATCGTTTATACTTTTGAAAATCATGCTACATAACATGAGCCAAAGTTTGCTACATCGTTTGAGCCAAAGCCGCCACACCACTTAAGGTTAGCTAAAATAGATTTCCCTTTTCTTTTGAAAACGTGCTACATAACTTGAGCCAAAGCTTGCTACATCGCTTGAGCCAAAGCTTGCTACATCGCTTGAGCCAAAGCTTGCTACATCGCTTGAGCCAAAGCTTGCTACATCGCTTGAGCCAAAGCTTGCTACATCGCTTGAGCCAAAGCTTGCTACATCGCTTGAGCCAAAACTTGCTACATCGCTAGAGCCAAATCTTGCTACATCGATTTAGCCAAAGCTTGCTACATTACTTGAGCCAAAGTCGCTAACCAATCATGGTCTGCTAAAAACGAGTTTTCTTTTCATTGACACTCCATCAATTCATAAACAGTAAATCCACACCATCATTATTACAAACGTACCCATATATGCTTATAATAATTAAGTGGTTCACAACTCAATTCATTATCCACAACCAGAAAGTCCACGCATTTTCTATCACAATGCATAAGTTAAGACTTATCCTTACCTCGGTAAGTGTTGGGTTTGGTTCTTGGCAACTTCACAAGTTCCACCGACACCGCCTCCAACTTTAGGATCTTTCCTCATTCCCACCATATAACACAATGTTAGTCATTCATTCCAAATATCACATAAACAACTTATATTGCATTATTTAACCATACAAGATATTCAACATATTTTCAATGTTTCTAAACTACCCTCATCATAAGTTTACAACCATCTAAAACATACATATTCATCTCATATTTCAACATTAGAATGCATACTCATCTTCTACCTCTAGCATTTTATCCATTTTTCAATTTAACCACATTTTCACTTTAGGGTTTTGGGGTTTTCATGAATCAACTCACAAACCCTTTCCATTCTTGAAATACTAACTCTAAACCAAGAGTTTACAAGATAAAAACAACATAAAAAGAACCATAACTCGAAAGAGTGAGTTTCCATGGTTTCCCACATTTGAGAAGAGATCCAACATTCCCAAAATGAGTTTCAAAGGGAAGAAGAGAGTTAGAATCAAGAGTTTTACCTCTTCTCAAGCTCTTGGACGAGAATCAAAGCTCCTTGCCCTTGGAAAAGCTCTCTTCTCTCACCTCTCTTCAAATCTTAACCCTAAAATGTGTTTTGGGGTTTTTCTCATTTAATTCACTCGTCGGGTTCTCGCTTAAGCAAGCTCATTCTCGCTCAAGCTAGAAAATCCGGCCCATTTTAAAAACTCAGATGTGACCCTTTCGCTCAGGCGAGGCATCTCTCGCTCAAGCGAGCCAACTCTCGCTCAGGCGAGAATCCTTCAGTATAGCCCAGGATTTAACCCTCCCAGGTGAGTCTTTCTCGCCCAGGCGAGAATCCCTCGCTCAAGTGAGAATCCCAGGACTGATATTATAATTTTAAAGACTTAAATTTCGGGTGTTACAAGAAGACCAAAAAAGACTATCGAAGATAAAGCTTCAAGATTTAGAGTCTAAGTCTTAGGTACTTCTATCCTTACAACTCATTTATTTACTTAGTTAATAATGCTCAAAATTGTTTTCATGAAAATCAGAATAATGTAAGTGTGATTAAAAATAATTTTCAAACACAACATGTAACAGGTTACCATACTTGAGTAACAAGTTATATGAGTGAGAAAAGAGTTTTTCAAACCTCTAACAGCTATGAGTAATCCATTACAGACTTTGGAGTAACAGATTACCATTTTTAGAAAACAGGGTAATCGATTACTCAAAGTAGTGTAATCGATAACACTAAGGCAAATTCACAAAGTTGTCAAATAATGTTGTTGAGTAATCGATTACTCAAATTCAGTAATCGATTACAGTATGTGAATTTTCAAAAAGCTGTTAACAAGATTGTTGGGTAATCGATTACCCATTTGCAGTAATCGATTAATGAGAGTTGTTGCATCAGTTTTCAGATTTCAAGTGAAGAGGTTTCACTCCAAACTGATTGCTTTTCACTCCAAACGAAACCTACTCATGCCTAAGGGTATTATGGTTGATTGGAACCCTATATAAAGGCATTGAAATATTCTCACAACAACACACATACAACTCACAACTCAGATTTCAAACTCTCTTTAAAAGCCCTCACACTTTCTGATTTTACTTACACTTTTCAAGCAACCTACTCTTAAACTTTCAAAGTTATTTTGAAGTTGCTTCTAAGTGTTTTCCATATTGTTAAAGAGCATTATTATCTCAAGTATAAGAGTTGTTATTGGATTGCAAGTTCTAGAAATTGTCATATACACTTGTAAGGCAATCCAAGCCAAATTGTACATTCTTCACTTTTGCAAAGTTTACTTTTTTTCACAAGGGTGTGAAGAGAAATGGTGAGTGACTTGGTATAGTGTTTACAAAGGGTGTAACTTGGTATAGTATTTACCAAGGGTGTTACTTGGAATAGAGTTTTCCAAGGGGATTAGATATAAGTGAGTGTGTAAGGTACAAGGAGATCTCGGGGTGAGATAATTGTAATTGCAACTCATTATATTTAATAAAGGAATCTCTTGCGCGTCAAGAGTATTGGACGTAGCCTTCGGTGGACAAGAAGGTGAACCAGTATAAAAACACCCGTGTACTATCTTTCCCTTCTCTTTGTTGTTTTTCTATCCTTCCTAGTCAATATTTTTCTACATAATTTTTCCGCTGCACATTAACTTTGATAATGTAGAAAAATTGGTCATACTTATTGCAACAAATAATTCACCCTCCCCCCCACCCCTTAGTTGCAATCTCAGTCTTACAAGAGATGCATATGATGTGTGATTAATGTTATTCTACAATATTTTTTATTCTACTTATTTCATTATCATTTTAAATGGTGATCAATGTTATTGACACTCCAAATTATCTACCCACAATCATTATTAACCAATTATTATAGGTTTAGGTTTTATAAATTTATAATTTGTTAATAGGAATGGTGAATAAACAATTAAGAGCATCAATAATAAACTCATTCATGATCAACAATAAGTAGTATTTTGTGTGAGTGCACAAAATAAATAATTAATTTTATTTTACTTTAATAGAGTGAAATTATTGTTGGTCACAATACTTAGTCATTTGCTCATAAATAGTAAGTTTTTAAATAAGATTATGACAAAATCATTCTACACTTCAAATAGATAGCATAACACAGTTTTAGTGTACAACATTTATTAATTTTAAAATTTTATATTAAACTTTGAGAAAAATTAGTCACTACATCATTTAAAAAGTTGGTGATTACCTTCCAAAAATATCTATATAGGAACACACATAACATTATTGTCATTAAAATCAATAGATTTAGCATTACACAGTTAACATAATAAATGTTATATTCTAGAGTTTGGTAAGCCGGAGGAAAACAAAATAGAGTATAATATTTATGCATTGTTAGTGTTGTGAAGATTTATAAACAATTACTACATCATTCATTATTCATTTGAATTATCTTTTTTAAGAGTTAATAAAGATTAGATCTGAATGATAGATGATGTATTGACATTGTATAAAACTTATACATTATTAGGGATGGCAACGGGCACGGGTATTGCATACTCGCGCTATTTGCGAGTATCCGCGGGTACCCAACGGATTTCCAATTTAAATTATATTTTTACAATAATTAATCTATAAAAATAATTTTTACTTAAATAATATGATATGTATATGATAATTTTATGATTATAGTCTCATTATTAAATTTTATTATGAAGTAATAATAAAATAAACAAATATAATGTTAAATTAATAAAAACTAAGTATAAAATATTTAATTAAAATATGTATGTGGGTACCCACGGAATAGATATCATGATAGCCATACCTATCCATGAGCTATTTTTGTGGGTATCCGTTATGGGTATTTTGATAAGTACCTGCGGGTTCGGGTATTTTTGCTATTCCTATACATTATTAGAATATACATTTTATTCTCAACAAAAGAAAGTAATATATAAATGTCACTATCAAGGGTACAAAAGATTGAAATAGGGGATAGAAGACTACCATACTATCACTGTTATTTTATTGGGAAATACATAACTTGAAATTGAAACTGTCCCGTTAAGGACACATGACTTTCCAAACCAAAAATTTAGCCAAATATAAAGTCAGTTTCATCTCTCTTCACACAAATATATTATATATATATATTCTTAAAGAACATGGAAATATGCTGAGATCTGAAAAGCATATATTGTAATAGCTATAACTGGTATAGTTTCTTTATTATTACGAGAGATATAACATCAAACTCTAAATTTAAAGTACATGTACTAAATCTTGACATCTATATTTTTAACATTCATCAAGGGTCTGAACTTGTAGACTTATTGAAGCAAACAAAGTTATTAATTATATGATATGAAGCTCCAATGACACATAAGTTTTGCTTTGAGGCATATGATAAATGTCTTGGAGACATAATTGGTACAACAATAAATAACTCAATTTTATTCGGAGGAAATGTGGTAGTTTTTGGAGGTGATTTCACACAAATCTTACGAGTGGTTCCAAGAGGTCGTCGTTCACATATTATACTTGCAAAAATCATTACATGAAATTTATATAATTGTCATTTTAAAATGTTGTGGGTTACTTTCATTTAATTTTGTATTAATCGTAATGTATAAACTATTAGTTACGGTCCATTTAATTTTGTATTAATAATCTCGGAAGTAATTTTTAATATTCACAAATTATCGTGTTATTCTTTAATTAAATTCGTGCAATACCCATTAATACCCTGCATAGGCACGAGTAACCTACTAGTTGATTATGAAAAAAGAATACAATGATGATATTTATACATCAAAAGAAGTAAGGCTAAGGCTTAATATGGAAAAACAGAAAACTAAAAAAACTAATTCTCATCAAATTATCTGATACACTTGCAATATGAAGTGACTAGCAAACATGAGAAGATTCCTGCCCCATAAGTTAACATTATTATTATTTTTTTTAACGGACAAACCTTATAAAGTTGCTTAATTTTTTATGATGCTCACTCCACTGAAGAAACAGCAACTCCAATTTCTTTTCTTCAGTCTTAGCAGCCACACGTGCCCTAAGTGTCTGATGGGAATTCAGGAAATAGGGGAACAAACAGAAAACCAGAAATGTTAAGTAGGATAATATGGAATTTTGTTGTCAATTATGAAGAGCACAGAATTGTTGTTATTGGAAAGCCAACCAGGTCTCTCCTCCGCTTTTCAGCAATCTGCTCACGCTCTTCTATCCTCAACCTTTCACTTTCTTCACGTGCTCTTTGCTCAGCCTACAAAAACATCAGTATTTGAGATAATTATGAAGTGTATAATGTTACACAGAGAGAGAGGTGGCAAGAGAGTTGGTTTTTGGCAAGGAGATTCTCTCATACAAATAAAACTCATTGAGGTCTAACTGCATTTTTCCATTTTATAAGGAGGAGCAGTGTTATAAATTACGGGCCGCATCACATGATGCGGACGCAATATTGCAGTTGCGGCACCACAACCGTATCACACTATAATTGCGGTGTGATTCCAAATCACAATAACGTGGTTGCATCGGGCTGCAACGTAACCGCATTGGACCGCATTTGGACCGCATCAGACCGCATTGAACCACATCGGGCTGCATCGGATTCAAAAGTATTGTTTTAATCACAAACTAATTCACACCGCAACTACGGCAATCCGCATCGCAACGGCCGCAATGACCACAATCGTAGTAACCGCAACCGTTACCGCAATCGCGACCGCAACCACAATTTAAAACACTGAGGAGCAGCATAACCGCAATAACTAGAAGTGCAGACAGATAGGTATTAGAGTCACAGTTAATAAACTAGTTGAAGTGGACAAAGAAGGAATCAAGTGGGAGAGAATGTAAAAGTGATGAGAATAAAGAAGGAACCAATTAGTATTTACTATTTACTGTTTAACTAAGGTGGGCTATGAAAGATGAAAAAGGCTGTTATTGGATAGAATAAATATGGAGTTAGAGAGGATGATTCAGATCAATGAAGAACTTGTAAAGGTTTAGGGTTGGGGCAATTGGACAGAGACTGCACTTGCATCTCTATTTTCTTCTTTCTTATTCTAGCATTACTTTTGCCTCTATACTTTCTACCACTGTAATTGGAGCTTGCCTCCTCTGTTTTCCTATTGTTTTCTACTAATAATATCACTTCCTATCATTCGGCTAAAGAAAATTTGAATGTGCTCTATACCCCTACAATTGACTAACAATGAAAGAATATTATCTAATTTTAAATATATACCCATTGCATATAAAACCCAGCTATAAGAACTTATCAAATGGTTATTTGTGAAAAAATATGAACATTCCCAAATAATACATTCATAAAAATGCTTCAGTGGGTCTCTAAAAAGGATTTCATATATAAAATAATTATAAAAATAGTGGGTCTCGTAAGAATTTATCAAGAATAGTATATTCCATTCACTGAATAACCTTAGCACAAGAATGTATATATTTTTTATAGGCAGTCTTTTTTAAGGGGGGGATAGAGCACACTCCCCGTAGTTTGAACCTGGGCATTCTCATTTCAAGTCGTGCAACTCTACTAGGTGAGGTGACTCGTGGGGACAGCACAAGAATGTATTATATTTAGGACACAGGTACTACAAGACTACAATTATTGCATATCACAAACCACTTCTTAGTTGGAAGAAGCTTCATACCATAATAGGCAACTTACTCTTTGCAACGAATTGGGTCTCCGCACATATGCCTTTGTTCCGGAGAGTTGCCTTTCTCTTAAAAAGAAGGTATCCATTAACAAAGATTAAAGCTTCAATTTCACACTTGCACAAAAGGCATTGGAATATTGAAAGCAAGAATTAAAGAACTTCAATGGAAGCTATTTTATTCAACTGTGTGTAATCTCAACCAAATACAACAACACTTTGATAATCTTTTTCTTACTTTACACAGAAAACCCAATCCTGTTTAAAAGGAAGATAAAACTAACTAACTTTCCAAAAATGGAAAAACAGAAAATGATAGAAAACTACCCAACCCAAAAATAGTGACTGAACACTAATTCTCCATTGATTAAGCCCATAATGATGGCCTATCAATGCACTTCTACAGAGGCCCACACATTAGTAGCTTTGCCTCTGATGTCGTTGAAGTTGAGTGACTTGCCAACAATCGTGACTCTCTTGCTTAAGTCTGATCGAGGCACCAAGCTGGTCATAGAAGGATCTGATCGAGACTTGTTGCCACTGATGCTGAAAAGTTTGGTGCTGTTGATGCTGGAATCCATTGGCCAATTGATGTTGTTGATGCTGGAATCCTTTTGCTAACTGATGTTGCTGCTGTAGGCTCAAGGTCTTGCAATATGACCTACAGCAAATAGAAATAAAGTGCTTAGGAGAATCCATCAATTTTGACACCCCCCACAAGCTGGAATGTGTATATTGCACATTCCAAGCTTGTAAACATTGCTAGAGAAAACACCAGGGGGTTGTGCCTTTGTAAAGATGTCAGCAACTTGCATATTACTAGCAATTGGCATAAGGTGAACAACCCCATTTAACACTTTTTTTCTTATAGAGTGACAATTCATTTCAATATGTTTTGTCCTCTCATGAAAGACGGGATTGGCAGCAATATGCAAAGCTGATAGATTGTCACAATATAGGAGAACAGGGTTAATGTGCTTCAAATGCAAGTAATCAAGAAGATATAGAAGCCATTGGGCTTCACAACCAGCTAGAGCCAAAACTCTATATTCTACCTCTGCAGATGACCTGGAGATTGTGACACCCTGAATTTAAAGTTCTTAAATTATAGTATCAGTTCTGGAAATCTCGCTTGAGCGAGAAAGGGCTCGCTTGGGAGAGAGTGGCTCAACTGGGTGAGTGGGATACTGGGTTATACTGAAGGATTCTCGCCTAAGCGAGATTTGCCTCGCTTGAGAGAGAGTTGTCTCGCCTGGGCGAGAAGTGGCACTCTGAAGCCTGAGAGGCTGTAAAATTCTCGCTTGAGAGAGAGGATCCTCGCTTGAGCGAGAAGATCCTCGCTTGAGCGAGAAGATCAGATCTGAGTTTTAAAATGGGCTGAATTTTCTCACTTGAGCGAGAATGGGCACGCTTGAGCGAGAACCCGACGCTACTACATTAAATGAGGAACCCCAAACACATTTTAGGGTTAGAACTTGAAGAGAAGTGAGAGAAGAGAGCATTTTCAAGAGCAAGGAGTCTTGAGGCTAATCTAGAAGCTTGAGAAGAGGTAAATCTCTTGATTCTAACTCTCCTTCCCCCTTTCAAACTCGTTTTGGGTGTATAGGATCTCTTCTCAAAGTGTGAGAAACCATGGAAACTCTTCCTTTTGAGTTGTGGTTTGTTTTAGTTAGTTTCTCTCTTGTAAACTCTTGGTTTAGAGTTGGTATTTAAAGAATGGAAAGGGTTTGTGGGTAGAATCATGAAAACCCCAAAACCCCAAAATGAGAATATGAGTAAAAAGGGAAATGAGTGAAATGTTAGATGTAGAAGATGAATATATGTTCTAATGTTGAATATAAGATGAATATGTATGTTTTAGATGTTTGAAAACTATTAATGAAGGTAGTTTTGGAAACATTGGAAATGTGTGAATCTCTTGTATTGTTAAAGATGAAATATGATTTGTTTATGTGTTATTTTGAATAAATGACTAACATTGTTGTTATGTGGTGGAAATGAGGAAAGATCCTAAGGTTGGAGGCGGTGTCGGAGGAACTTGCCAATTTACCAAGGACCAAACCCAACACTCACCAAGGTAAGGATAAGTCTTTCATTAGCATATCGTATAAAGAGAATGCGTGGGATTGCTGTTTATGAATTGATGGTGTATCAATGAAAAGAAAACATATTTTTAGCCGATCATGATTGGTTAGCGACTTTGGCTCAAGTTATGTAGCAAAATTTGACTCAAGTTATGTAGCAAGCTTTGGCTCAAGCAATGTAGCGAAACTTTGGCTCAAGTTATGTAGCAAGCTTTGGCTCAAGCAATGTAGCGAAACTTTGGCTCAAGTTATATAGCAAACTTGGGCTCAAGTTATGTAGAAAGTTTTGGCTCAAGCAATGTAGCGAAACTTTGGCTCAAGTTATGTAGCAAACTTTGGCTCAAGTTATGTAGCTTTGGCTCAAGCAATGTAGCGAAACTTTGGCTCAATTTATGTAGCAAGCTTTGGCTCAAGCGATGTAGCAAACTTTGGCTCAAGTTATATAGTGAAACTTTGGCTCAAGTTATGTAGCAAACTTTGACTCAAGCGATGTAGCGAAACTTTGGCTCAAGTTATGTAGCGAAAATGAATTTTAAAATGGTTTACTAACCCCGTTGAAAATGTGGATTATCCTATAATGATATTTATTAAATTAATGACTTACTCCTTTGTATGTTGTGCATTTGTCGTTGATAATCCCATTGCAGGTAAACAGATTTGTTGAGGATGATTGGTTTGATGCCTTAGAAGCTTAAAACCTAGATTACTTTATTTTGCTATCTTTGTATTTTGATTGACTAAATGCTACTTGGATAATTGTAACTCTGGATATTTGTAGTTATGGGTATTTTGGAAACCCATAGCTAGTTGTATGCGATAGTTACTGGGAGATAGGCAATTAAGGGTAGCATGTATGGAACTGAAATTGTATGATTAGAGTTATTAGATAATTAAAGAAAGGGATGATTTAAAATATTAAATGAAATGTATGTATGATGTAATATAGGAAATCAAGTATAAAGGATTAAAATAAAAGAAAAATTTTCAAGTTTAGAAATTGGGTCCTTACAATACGGTATCAGAGCATAGTTAATTCTACGGCCTAGGGTATGGCCTTACTTGCTTCTTTGTAACATGTTTGTGATTTAACTAGTTGCAATTATGTGAATTGATTGTTTAAATCATATGGCCTTGGTGTAGTGACATGTAATGTACTATGAGACTATGTGATAATCTGAAATATGTGAGTTAGAATTGTGTATAACCACCAATGACTGCAGGTTAAGAAATAACTGGAAGAGGGAGAGGAACGAGTCATAATGTTCCGAATGATCTGTTGGCTCAGATGGTGGCTGCACTGCAACAAGTGAATGAGAACTTGCATAGCCTGAACCAGAACACAGCACCAAGTCCTAGCTCGCAACCTTTAGCCCCACCCGAGCCAGCCGAGTACCGAGGATTGAATGAGTTCGTAAGCGGAATCCTAGCCAGTTCCAAGGTGGATTCGCTCTTGATGCTTCAAACGAGTGGATTCAAGACTTGGAACGAATATTCTGAGCCATGGGTTGTAATGATGTTCAGAAGGTGGCTTATGCTTCTTACATACTGGTAAAAGAAGCTGAAACTTGGTGAGAGTTTACTCGGCGTCATATGGAAAATGAGGGGCGAGTGATTACCTGGGTTGCATTCAAGGAGAAATTTCTTCAAAAATATTTTCCTGCGGATCTGAAGAGGAAGAAAGAAATGGAGTTTCTGAGGTTGGAGCAGGGTAACATGTCAGTGGGAGAATATGCGGCCAAGTTCGAGGAATTGGCCCGATTTTGTCCCTACGCTGAATTGGAGGTGGACGGACGGTCCAAATGTTCTAAGTTTGAATCAGGTTTGAAGCCAAGATGAAAAGGATGTTCGGGCATCAAGAGATTGCTGATTTTGCTACATTGGTAAACAAGTGCAAGATGTATGAAGATGACCTGACGGTAGATGAGCTAGTGGCTCCCCGCACAAATCCCCCGAGGCAATTTGGGCCTCAAAGGAGTTATGGGCATGGAAAGGGGAAGAGTATGGTCTTTCAAGAGGAACGTAAACCATACTCCCCACCTATTGGAAATCGGGGAAGTGGGTCGCATGGGCCAAGGCTTCATGCGAAAACAGGAGGATCACAATCCCATTCTCCGTCCTTATGCAACAAGTGCAGTAGAACTCATGTCAATGATTCGTGCCCCGGGACGACACTTTGCTTCTTTCACTGCAAGGAGGCGGGGCATATCAGGAGGTATTATCCTAAGTTACGGCATAGTGTGAATGTTGTGAGGGCTGAACGATCTCGATCCACTGACAGAGTGTTTACCATGAGTGGTACAGAGGCATCAGATATGGATGGCCTGATCAAAGGTAATGGTATGGTGGCAGGTATTCCTCTTTTAGTGTTGTTTGATTCGGGAGCAACACACTCCTTTGTATCTATTGAATGTGTGAACCGCCTGAAATTGCACAGGGAGTCGTTGCCTTATGACTTGGTCGTATCCACCCCAACTAGTGTGCCTGTGGTAGTGTCGACGTTTGTATCTCGATGTCCGGTAGTGGTAAAGGGTAGGACATGTACCGTGGATTTAATCTGCTTACCACTGTCCTATTTAGATCTAATTATGGGAATGGACTGGTTATCAACAAATCATGTGATGTTTAATTGTGATGATAAGACCATTGTGTATGGAGATCTAGGTGAGATTTCTGATGAGGCTTGTTATATGAGGCCATTCTCGACTCAGAGAGTCAAAACTTCCTTTAAGGAGGGAGGAGTCGTGTTTGTTTTGATGGCATCCCTGGAGGGTATTGAGAAGCCCAAAGTTGAGGATATTCCGATAGTTCGCGAGTTTCCTGAGGTGTTTCCTAGTGATATTCCGGAATTACCTCCAGTCAGAGAAGTTGAATTCTCCATTGACTTAGTGTCGGGAATGGGACCCATCTCTATAGCTCCTTATAGGATGGCACCATTTGAGTTGGCTGAGTTGAAAAAGCAGGTTGAAGACTTGTTGGCGAATAAGTTTATTCACCCTAGTGTTTCGCCGAGGGGTGCACCGATCTTGTTGGTCAAGAAGAAAGATGGGAGTATGAGGTTGTGCACCGACTAAAGGCAATTGAACAAGGTCACTATCAAGAACAAGTATCCGTTGCCTAGAATTGATGACTTGATGGATCAATTGAGGGGAGCGGTGGTGTTCTCAAAGATTGACCTTCGGTCAGGTTATCATCAACTTCGAGTTAAGTCGGAGGATATTCCTAGGATTGCTTTTAGTACGAGGTATGAGCATTTTGATTATTTGGTGATGCCCTTTGGTGTGACGAATGCCCCAACAATATTTACCGACTACATGAATCAGATTTTTCACCCGTACTTAGATTCATTTGTTGTGATATTTATTGATGACATTCTGGTTTACTCCAAGAGCAGGGAGGAACATGTGGAACATCTGAGGGTTGTGTTAGATCTTCTGAAAAGGAATAAGTTGTATGCGAAGTTGTCGAAATGTGATTTTTGGCTGGAATCTGTAAATTTCCTTGGACATGTGATATCCCGGGAAGGAGTGGCAGTGGACCCTTCTAAGTTTGAGGCAGTGATGGAATGGGCGGTGCCCAAGTCAGTTACTAAGATCAGGATTTTTCTGGGTTTGGTTGGTTATTGCCGAAAGATTAAAATTAAAGAAAAAATTTCAAGTTTAGAGATTGGGTACTTACAAAGATAGTCTTTTGTCTATTGCTTTTCCAAGAGATCAGAGATTCTCTAAGGAAAAAACAAAACCTTGTGATAGATCTCCTTGTGTCTTGGCAAACAGCCCAATCAGAGTCAGTGAAACCTTTTAAAGTTATAGTGCTTTTAGAAGGGAACATTAAGCCTTTTCCTGGAGCAGACTTTATATATTTCAATACTCTTAGGGCTGCTTTATAGTGATCTATGGTAGGGTTAGCAAGAAATTGGCTTAAATGCCCAACATAGTAAGACATATCGGGTCTAGTATGTGTAAGGTATACTAGTTTCCCAACAAGCCTTCTATATTAGGTAGCATCTGAACATATGGAACCAGATCCGTTGTGAAGCTTGATATTACTATCCATGGGATTGTTACTGGTTTTTGCAGCCAGGAGCCCAACATCTTAAAGAAGATAAAGTGCATATTTTCGTTGGCATACACTGATGCCTTCTTTGTTTCTAACCACTTCTATACCCAAAAAATACTTGAGAATCCCTAAGTCCTTGATGCTGAATTTCTCATTAAGCAGATCCTTGATAGCTTGTATCTCATTGATATCATCCCCTGCAATAACAAGATCATCTACATATACAAGTATAATAGTGTAACTGTTAGGAATGATCTTGGTGAACATAGAATAATCAGCCTTGGATTGTATGTATCCAAAATTAACCAAAACATCAGTGAGTTTGACATTCCATTGCCTACTGGCTTGCTTCAATTCATATAGGGATTTTTCTAACTTACAAACAAGAGACTTATTAGGAATCTTGACACCAAGAGGAGGTTTCATGTACACCTCCTCAATGAGATCACAATGCAAGAATGCAGTGTTAATATCAAGTTGGTGTAGGTGCCAACCCTTTATGGAAGCTAAGGCTAATATGGTTCTAATGGTGGTGACTTTGACAACTGGGCTAAAAGTATCAAGGTAATCTATCCCTACAGTTTGGGTATACCCTTTTGCCACTTGCCTAGCTTTGTATCTCTCAATACTGCCATCAGCATGGTTTTTTATTTTGAATATACATTTGCATCCTATAGCCCTTTTGTCCTTAGGAAGCTCTGTTATGTTCTAGGTGTTATTATTTCTTAGAGCATCTAATTCAATATTAATGGCATCTATCCATTGTTGATGGTTAATGGCTTCTTGGTAAGTCTGGTTCATAATCAGAACTAATAGTTAGGGTGAAGGCTTTTTGTTGTTGAGAAAGTTTTTCATAGGATAAAACATGAGAAAAGGGGTATTTAACAATGTTCTCATGCTTATTAGGAACAGATGCTCCCAAGGAGCAGTGGTAGTCTCTCAAATAACCAGGGGGTTTTCTATCTTTAGAGGATCTCCTAAGATTCATATCATCAGGCTCTTGAGTGCTGCAAGGCTGGATACCTTCATTAGGACTTTCATTATTATGAACATCAGTATGCAAAATTTGATCATTATTTTGAGCATCAGGAATATTGATGTCTTGATCTAGGTTAATGTGATCAAGGTAATGATCCTTTATATTAAAAGAAGATGTAGGCAGGAAATCATCACTACTTTGCAAATTATTTTCATTATGAGCAAAAGGAAAAGTTCACATTTCTAGATAAGAAAATTTCTTTATTGATTCAATCAAACATTATGTAACATTTTGTTCCAGATTTAAAACCCAAAAATACACATTTTCTAGCTCTAGGATCAAGCTTTTATCTGTTGTTACTAATAGTAGAAGCAAAACATAAGCCTCCAAATACTTTGAGGTTCAAAAGATTAGGTTCATGATTGTACAATTTCTTCTATGAGGACATATTATTGAGATGTTTGGAGGGTTGTCTATTTATCAGGAAGACAGAGTGAGCCACACCAAAATTCCAAAAACACTTAGGCAAACAAGATTGATATATGTTGGTGTTTCCTCTCAACAATTCCATTTTGTTGAGGGGTTTCAACACAACTGGTTTGATGTATGATGCCCTTAGAGCTATAGAATTATTTCATTTTGAATCCAGGTCCATTATCAGACCTAATGGTTTTAATTTTTGAGTCAAATTGGGTTTCAGCAATGGTACTGAAAGCTTGCAGAAGGGATGAGGCTTCTGATTTGGCTTTCGTGAAGTAAAGCCATGTATGCCTTGATTTGTCATCCACCACAGTTAGAAAATATTTATGTCCTAATATAGAGGGAATGGATATAGGATCCCATATATCCACATGGATGAGGTCAAATGAATGCAAAGAATCATTATTGCTAATTTTAAAGGGTAGCTTCTTTTGCTTGGCATAGTGACATATATCACAAGGATCATTAGCATTTCTGGGATGAATGAAAGAAAAGGACTTATTCATTATGGCAAATTTATAATTCGAGGGGTGGCCCATCCTCATATGCCATACATCATCAGAGTTATGTCTATCATTCCTAATATTGTTGATATTGTTACTGAAATTGTTGTGCAAGTTTCCAGATTTTATGATGTATAACCCTCTTATGACTTCTGCTGCACCAATCATCCTCAATATGGACTCCTCCTGCATCACACATTTGGTGTTGGTGAAGATCAGCTTCCAATTTAATGCAGAAGTCAGTTTTGAAACAGATATGAGGTTAAAATTAAAGTTGGGTATATACAACACATTATTAAGGCAGAGATGATTGGAAAAATTAACAGTTCCAACAATGCTACTCATGACTTCATTACCATTAGGTAACCTAATTTGTATGGGATCAATCCTTCTAAAGGATTGTAATTTAGACAGGGAGAAACAGACATGGTCTGTTGCCCCTATATCAAGAATCCAAGCTTTTGGTTCTACAATGTTAGCCAAGGTTATAGGATTACCTGGATTGGCAGATTCAGTGTTAGTGTTAGTGATCTGATTAGTCACTTGATGATTTACAGCTTCCTTTACCATAGCAAGGATAGCCCTGTGTTGATCTGGTGTGAACATTCTTAGGTTGTCTTTGAAGTATTGATCTTCATCTTCACTGCTTATAGTGTTGATGTTGCTATTTTTCTTGTAATTGGGTGGAAAGCCATGCTTCTTGTAGCATCTGTCCACTATATGCCCAAGTTTATTACAGAAAGAGCAAACCTTTGATCCTGATCCTCTTCCTCTGCCACCATAGCTAGATTCTCTTCCTACTCCATTATTATTGAAAGACCCAGAACCATTTGAATTGTAGCTTCTGCCTTTGAATCTTCCTTTATCAGAAGTAGCAACAACATTTGAAGTATTAACCAAGATTTTGGCATCATCTATATCCAAAGGCAAGTTCAATTGCCTTTCTTGTCGAGTCAATAGTGAGAAAGTTTTGTTTATAGATGGAAGGGGGTCCATGAGCATAATCTGTGATCTCACAGCTGAATACTACTCGTTGAGGCCTTTCAAGAACCTTGTGACATAATCATCGTCTCTATATGATCTCATAGTGATGGCAAGAGGGGAATCACAATGACTTGGGCAAGGGCTTGAAATTATAGGTCTAAAATTATCAAGTTCTTGCCATAAACCCTTAACATGAGTATAATAGGAATCAATGGACTTACTTCCCTGTTTTGCACTGTAAATCTATTCTTGAAGGTCACAGATTCTGTACACATCCCCTTGGTAATACCTCTATTTAAAATCTTGCCACACTTCAAGGGCAGTGTTCATCCAAAGGGTGATTTGAAGAATGGATTTGTCAATGGAGTGGTTAATCCATGAGAGGACAAGAGTGTTATACCTATCCCAGGGTCCATATGTTGGGTCATTGACATCTGGTTTATGAAGGGTACCCCATTCACAAATTGAAGTTTATTTTTGTACTTCAACGCCATCAACATTTCTCTGCACCAGGAGTGATAATTGAATCCTATCAATAGTGGTGTAACCAATATTGTTCCTGGATTGTCAGTTGGGTGCATGTAGTATATGTTGGAGGGATCTTGAGTGGGGTTAATGGTTGTGATAGTGGTGGCCATGCTGAACAAGAAAAGAAAAATGAGCAAGATTTGAAGAAAATGGTAGCAGGAAACAATGTTTCTGTTTAAGAAGCAAATGAAGAAAAAGGGAGAGAGTGGAGAGCAGCAGAGCATCAAAAGATGCTCTGATACCGTCTTAAAAAGAAGGTATCCATTAACAAAGATTAAAGCTTCAATTTCACACTTGCACAAAAGGCACTGGAATATTGAAAGCAAGAATTAAAGAACTTCAATGGAAGCTATTTTATTCAAATGTGTGTAATCTCCACCAAATACAACAACACCTTGATAATCTTTTTCTTACTTTACACAGAAAACCCAATCCTATTTAAAAGGAAGATAAAACTAACTAACTTTCCAAAAATGAAAAAACAGAAAATAACAGAAAACTACCCAACCCAAAAATAGTAACTCAACAATAATTCTCCATTGATTAAGCCCATAATGATGGCCCATCAATGCACTTCTACAGAGGCCCATGCATGAGTAGGTTTGCCTCAGATGTCGTTGAAGTTGAGTGACTTGCCCACAATCATGACTCTCTTGCTTAAGTCTGACCGAGGCACCAAGCTGGTCATAGAAGGATCTGATCGAGACTTGTTGCCACTGATGCTGAAAAGTCTGGTGCTGTTGATGCTGGAATCCATTGGCCAATTGATGTTGTTGATGCTGGAATCCTTTTGCAAACTGATGCTGCTGCAGCAGGCTCAAGGTCTTGCAATATGACCAGCAGCAAAAAGAAAAAAAGTGCTTAGGAGAATCCATCAATTATCAATTTTGACACTGTCTTCCTTTCGAAATTTCTGGAGCAGTATAAAGAAAATGTATAAATTAGACCTATATATGTGCATTAATAGCAATGATAACAATGATAAAATCAGAATCTGCTCATATAGAGGAGCAGTTATAAACTACTGAATTGAACTCATTCCACAGTACTAAAAATGTGTACCTCCAAAGTTCCTAGAAGCTGACCCAGCATTCTTTTGTTCCTATTAACCAAGCGTGGATCCTCATCCTTTGGCAATACCCTGGGTACGTGTTCTGCAGTAGCAATGTCGAAATCCTTACAAGAAATGACAGTTAAAGAAACAGCATTAGATTATATATACAAAATCCTAATCAACACAATCATGAAGGAAAATAAATACACTAGTATTTACCATCCTGGAAGTTCTTTGGTTTTGATGATTAAATGGCTTGCTATCACTGTGGGGGGCTGTGGCAGTCCCATTAGTCTTCACTGCAACAGCATCTTCTTCAGGCAACTCTCCGTCCTCAACCTTCATTCATTTCGAAATAGATATCAAGTTTCTATCTATAATTCCTCTAAGAGTAAATCAAATTTGGTCCTTAAATGATAAACAGCAATCATAAGTCCCTGAATGATAAATATTACTCAGGAGACCCCAGGTGTGCATTTCGTCATTCAAATTGGTCTCTATCATTTAACATAAAGACACTTGAGACTAAATCAAATGACAGTATACACACTCAAATGAGGTTGTGTTTGGATATATCAATGATGGGTGGAATGGAGTGGAGAGGATGGAACAAAACAAAGTTACCATACTATTTTTTTGGATACGCTATGATGGAATGGAGTGAAATAAAAGCTAGTTCAATCCCATTTCATATTTTCATTCATCTCATAACTCAAATTGGGAGGGAAGAAAAATAGACATATTGGATGTAACGGAATTCATTCCACTCAGTTTCTATTCCATCGTATTTTAAACAATTCAAATTATGGAGTATAGTATCATTTCATTTCATTCCACTCCATTCTATGTATCTCGAACAATCCAAACATAGCCTGACAAGAATGTGAAGAGTAATTTCCACCATTTAGAGACTAAGAGGGTGTTTGGTTTTGAATAATTTCGAGGAAAAACAGTTGTTACTTCCCCAAAACAATGTTGATAAGAGACCTAAGTAATGTTGAACCTAAGCCAAGTAACCCACACTAAACAGCAACTCAAGCAAGTTGCAGAACCAGAAGCTATGGCTTCTGTTATCAGCGCAAGAAAGTCGAGAGAGAGAAAAAAATAGAGAGAGAGAGTTATATCAAGAAGCTTATGTGCAAGAAGAAGAAGATGTAAAATGTAATACCTCATAATATTGAATGAAATCAGTAAATTCTATTTATAGAATACAATCAACTAACTAAGTTTCTAACAGAAACTAAACCAACAAAACTAACCAAACTGAATTAACTTCTAACACTCCTCCTTAATTCAGTTTCCATCAAGCATTTGTTACACTCAACTTCAACATCAAATACTCAAACCTTTCTTTCTTCAAAAGTTTAGTAAAAACATCAGCCAATTGGTTAGTTGAAGAGTAAAATTTCAGCTTCACTTTCCCCTTGCTTACTTGATCTCTAATGTAGTGGAATCTGGTTTCTATGTGCTTGCTCCTCCCATGTGCCACTGGATTTAATGCTAGATTAATTGCAGACTTGTTATCCACCATTAACATAATACCACCTTCTGTTTTTAGCTTCAATTCTTCTAATAACACCTTCATCCAAACAGGTTGACATGTGCACAAACAAGCTGCTATATACTCACCTTCACATGATGACAAAGCTACAACATCTTGCTTTTTAGAGCACCAACTTATTGGAGCATTGCCAAGGTTTAATAGATAACCAGAAGTACTCTTCCTATCTGCCTTATCACCACACCAGTCAGCATCAGAAAACCCAATCAACTCCATGCTTGCTTTTCTGTTTTTGGCTTGTTGGAAAAGTATTTCCATAACCAATTGAGCCTTTTAGATACCTCAGTAGCTTTTTCACTGCATTCAGGTGAGCTTGTTGAGGTGCTTCCATGTGTCTACTCACTAAGCCAACTCCATATGTAATATCAGGTCTTGTGTTACATATGTATCTTAGTGACCCAACCATTTGTCTAAACATGGTTTTTTCCACTTCTTGTTCTGCTTCAAGTGGATCTGTTATATTGCCAGCTTCAGCAGGAGTGGATGTTGCATTGCAATCCATCATTTGAAACTTTTTCAACACATCAGTTGTATATTTATGTTGATGCATGAAGACTCCTCTTTCTGTCTTCTTGAATTCAATGCCTAAGAAGTAAGTCAATTCACCTAAATCAGACATCTCAAATTCTGATTGCATTTTTTGTTTGAAGGTTGAGATGCAGCTTGGATTTGCACTTGTTATCAATAGATCATCCACATAGAGGCAAACATTGAGAAGATCTGAAATGTCATTGCCCTTTACATAGACACCATGCTATGTTGTACACTTCACTAAGCAAAGCTGCATTAGGAATGCATCAATTCTCTTGTTCCAAGCCCTTGGAGCTTGCTTAAGCCCATAAAGAGCCTTATGCAACTTATATACCACCTGCTCTTTTCTAGCTACTTCAAAGCTTGGTGGTTGTGACACAAACACTTACTTCTCTAGGGGTCCATTCAAGAATGCAGACTTCACATCCATTTGATGGATTTCTCAGCTGTTGTAACTTGCTATGGCTATATTGTGAAGAAGATCTTGCTCCTAACCTTGGCATGGTTTTGATGAAGACACCAATATCACAAAAAGAAGAAAGGAAGAAGACCTACAAAGACTATCGAAGTCAAAACTTCAAGATTTAGAGTCTAAGTCTTTAGGTACTTCTATCCTTACAACTCATTTACTTACTTAGTTAATAATACTCAAAATTGTTTTCAAGAAAATAAGAAAAATCTAAGTGTGAATAAAAATGATTTTAAAAAACAACATGTAATGGGTTACCATACTTGAGTAACAAGTTACATGAGTGAGAAAAGAGTTTTCAAACCTCTAACAGCTATGAGTAATCCCTTACAGACTTTGGAGTAACAGATTACCATTTTTAGAAAACAGGGTAATCGATTACTCAAAGCAGTGTAATCGATTACATTAAGGCAAATTCACAAAGCTGTCAAACAGTGTTGTTGAGTAATCGATTACTCAAATCCAGTAATCGATTACACTGTGTGAATTTTCAAAAAGTTGTTAACAGGATTGTTGGGTAATCGATTACCCATTTGCAGTAATCGATTACTGAGAGCTGTTGCTTCAGTTTTTCAGATTTCAAGTGAAAGGGTTTCACTCCAAAGTGATTGCTTTTCATTCCAAACGAAACCTACTCATGCCTAAGGGTATTGTGGTTGATTGGAAGCCTATATAAAGGCATGGAAACACTCTCACAACTACAACAACATATACAACTCATATTTCATACTCTTTTTCAAAAAGCTCTCACACTTTCTGATTTTACTTACACTTTTGAAGCAACCTACTCTTAAACTTTCAAAGTTATTTTGAAGTTGCTTCTAAGTGTTTTTCATATTGTTAAAGAGCATTATTATCTTAAGTATACGAGTTGTTATTGGATTGAAAGTTATAGAATTTGTCATATACACTTGTAAGGCAATCCATGCCAAATTGTACATTCTTCACTTTTGCAAAGTTTACTTTCTTTCATAAGGGTTTGAAGAGAAAGGGTGAGTGACTTGGTATAGTGTTTACCAAGGGAGTAACTTGGTATAGTGTTTACCAAGGGTGTGACTTGGAATAGAGTTTTCCAAGGGATTAGATATAAGTGAGTGTGTAAGGTACAAGGAGATTTCGGGGTGAGATATTTGTAATTGCAACTCATTATATTTAATAAAGGAATCTCTTGCGCGTCAAGAGTACTGGACGTAGCCTTCGGTGGACAAGAAGGTGAACCAGTATAAAACACATGCGTACTCTCTTTCCCTTCTCTTTGTTATTTATTTATCCTTCCTAAGTCAATATTTTTCTGCACAATATTTTCGCTACACGTTAACTTTGATATTGCAGAAAAATTGTCCATACTTATTGCAACAACTAATTCACCCCCCCCCCCCCCCCCCCCCCCTCTTAGTTGCAATATCAGTCTTACATATAACTAGTCTCACTGTTTCTAACCTAGCCACAAGTGCAAACACTTCATCATAATCAAGACCTTGCTTCTGAAGAAATCCATTTGCCACAATCTTAGCTTTATGTTTTGATATTTCACCATTGGGATTCAACTTAGTCTTGTAAACCCATTTAATAGTGATGGCTTTCTTTCTTTGTGGCAGTTGCACTAGACTCCATGTGTTGTTCCTCTCAATGGATCTCAACTCTTCTTCCATTCCTTCAATCCATTGTGGTTGTTGAAATGCTTCTTCTAATCTTACTGGTTCCATATCAGCAAGTAGTGCCATGTGCACAAAGTCACCTTCTGCTATTATGTTTGAATCAGAGAACACCTCATAGTCACTCAACCTTTGAGGTGGTTGTCTGTGCCTATGAGATGTTATAGAGTTCTGATTGTTCACCATAGCAGGACCACTCATCATATCAGGGCTATTTTGAAGTAGTAGGTTCATCACAAGCACCTTCTTCAACCTCTTCTAGCTGCAACAGAGTCTCATTGCCTTTTCTGTTACTGCCCAAGTTCCAACTCCAGCTTTGGCTCTCATCAAACTTCAGATCTCTGCTCACCATGATCTTGTTCTTGATTGGATCAAATACTCTGTATACACCAGTTGAATGATAACCCAAAAAGATCAGCTTCTGACCCTTATCAAATAGTTTTCTCCTCCTTGCTTCAGTCACATGTTTGTAGCAAATACTACCAAATATCTTGAAGTGGTTCAGACTAGGCTTGAGACATGTCCAAGCTTATTTAGGAGTCTTATCATTCAATCTCTTTGTAGGACTTCTATTGAGTATGTATACTGCAGGAGAGGCAGCTTAACCCCAAAACATCTTAGGCAAACTCTTTGTTTTTAGCATACACCTAACCATGTTGAGTATTGTTCTGTTTTCCCTCTCTACTGCACCATTGTGTTGTGGTGTGTATGGTGCTGTTATTTCATGGGTGATGCCTTCTTTGATGCAGAAATTATCAAACTCAGCTGACACATATTCTCCACCTCCATCTGATTTCAACTGTTTCAGCTTATTTTCACTTTGTTTTTCTACTTGAGCCTTAAATCTTTTGAAGATTTCTAACACTTCACTCTTATGTTTCATTAGATAGATCCATACTTTTCTAGTATGATCATCAATGAATGTCACAAAGTATCTATTCCCTCCAATTGAATTCTCCTCAAATGGACCACATACATCACTATACACTACTTCTAGTGCCTTCAGTGATCTTGTTGGAATGTGTTGAACAAATGAGTTCCTTGCCTGTTTGCTTGATATGCATTCTTCACACAACTGTTCTGGTACCTTGATGTGTGGAATTCCAGTCACCATGTTCTCTTTACTTAGCAAATCTAAACTCCTAAAGTTTAGATGTCCATACCTTTCATGCCATAGCCAAGTTTCTTTATCAACTGTTGACTGAAAGCATCTTTGCTCACCAGCTTGTATGCCAACCTTGAAGGTTCTGTTTGCAGAAAATGGAGCCTTCAAGATGTTGTGTTTGTTCTTGTCAAAAACCTTCAACATACCATCCTTCATCTCCATGGTGTAGCCTTTTTCAAGCAATTGTCCAAGGCTGAGCAGATTACTCTTCATTTTTGGAACATATAGAACATTTTATATGAATGCCTTCTTACCATCCTTCCTTCGAATCATTAACTTTCCAATTCCTTCAGCTGAGACAACACTGTGATCTGCAAATTTAACCTTGCTTTTGGTTGTTTCATCAAGGGTTGTGAACCAATCTTTCTTTCTAGTCATGTGATTGGAACAGCCAGTGTCCAAGTACCAGAAATCCACGTTCTCTTCACTGTTTTTGAGAGTTGCTATTAGCAAATAGTGATCTTCATCATCATCTGAGTTTCCACCTTGTGCCATCCTAGCTTCTCCAAACTTTCCCAAGCCTCCTTAGTTGTCTTGGCACAAGCTATCCTTTCAAAGTTTGGTCCATCAACACATTGATGGATTAAGAACAAAGCCTTACAATCCTTCTTCTTAGATTCTTTGTAAACTGTTCTTTGAGCATCACTGGCATTTTCTCCAATCTCTTGATATCCATTCTGCACAACCTCATACACTTCTTGAAATCCAAAGATGGTCTTCATCTAAATTCTCCATCTATCATAGTTCTTGGATTCAAGAATTGGTAGTGTCATAGCAAACCCATTGCCATTTGACATCTTGCTTCCTCACTGTTTGCAGAGTTCTTCCTTGTTGGCTTTAATGGAGTTTTGATCTCCAAACTTCCTTCACAACCCAAGACCATGCAGGAACTGGTTGAACCTTGCTCGTGATACCACTGTTGAACTAAGCCAAGTAACCCACACTAAACAACAACTCAAGCAAGTTGCAAAACCAAAAGCTATGGCTTCTGTTATCAGAGCAAGAAAGTCGAGAGAGAGAAAAGAATAGAGAGAGAGAGAATTATATCCAGAAGTTTATGTGCAAGAAGAAGATGTAAAATGAAATACCTCATATTATTGAATGAAATCAGTAAGTTCTATTTATAGAATACAATCAACTAACTAAGTTTCTAAAAACATAAACTAAACCAACAAAACCAACTAAACTGAATTAACTTCTAACAAGTAAATGGACAAAGGTAACCTTGACTTAACTAAAATTGAGTTAATCTATACTAAGCTTTGGGAATCTAAGAAATTGTGAGTGAAGATATTAACTTCATTGAAATAAGTTTTTACATATAGTAAATGATTAAAGGATTGAAAAATTAGTTTATTAATAAAAAATTATAATTTGAAAATATGTCGTTACTACATCCTAAAGTTTATTGTTAAATTGGTAGATATGATCAACAAAACTTATACTAAAGTCAAAACTCATATTTAGGGACAAAGATCGCATGTCTCATACGATGTCTCACTCCATGTTTCTGACCAATCATAATATTGCTACATCAATAAAAGAAAAAATTTAAAAATGAAAAGTAACAAATTAAAAGATAACATTTTGATTGGTCCGAGTGAGGAAGTGAGACACACTATGAGACATGTAATCTATGTTCCATATTTAGAAGTAAAACACGTTTGGTTGATGCAACAAAGTCCACACAATAACATTGTTAGTATATTATCAAACAATTATAGGGAAATTTGATGAACACAACATAATTATAATGGTGATTATTTCAACCATAATTTAAAACATTATGAACATTATTAATTTATTAGATACTTATAGCAATGCATATGTCCTTGAGAAAGACACCATAAGCAAACCACATTATGGCACTAAGTGTGAGAAAAAAGATAACCAAAATGGCATAAACTCCGCTCTTTGTTCGAATAACCCATGCCTGAAGAACAAGTGTTAAAATATTGATGCACATTTCTAGAAGCTTCAACACTTGTGTAGAAACAAGTAGTGGTGTTCTATCCTAATAGCTAGAATTCTCCTAAGATTCTAGTAGATTCTATTATAGGATTTTAGAAAATTAATTATAGAAGTTTCTAGAAGTCTAAAGACTTATCTACAATTCTCTATAAACATCTTGAAGAATAAGAATGTGCATCTCTAGAATATTCTACAAAGTTATAGTAAATACTACAAGACAATAGATTTAGAATAAAGTATATAGTTCTAGAATTATCTAGAAACATTGAGATAGTACTAAGGATGTAACACCCTGAATTTACATTTCTTAAGATGTGGTAACAGTCCTGAGGAATATGACACACTTCCATATTCTTGCTTGAGCGAGAGGATCTCGCTTGGGCGAGAGGTGGCTCACTTGGAGAGTGGAAAACTAGGATATACTGAAGGATTCTCGCCTGAGCGAGATTAGTCGTGCCTGGGCGAGGGAAAGGGTGTGGAGACTGGAAGATCCTCGCTTGAGTGAGAATCCCTCGCTTGAGCGAGAATCCCTTCCTTCAGCGAGAGTGCCAAATCTGAATTTTTTAAAATGGGCGGGATTTTCTCGCTTGAGCGAGAAAAGGCTCCCTTGAGGGAAAACCCGACGCTGGAACTTTAAAATAGAAACCCTCAAACACTTTTAGGGTTAGAACTTGAGAGAGAAGAGAGAAGGAAGTGATTTTGAGAGCAAGGATTCATTGGAATCATCTAGAAGCTTGAGAAGAAGTAAATCTCTTGATTCTAACTCTCTTCCTCCCTTTCAAACTTGTTTTGGGTGTATGGGATCTCTTCTCAAAATGTAAGAAACCATGGAAACTATTCCTTTAGAGTTGTGGTTCGTTTTATTTAGTTTCTCTCTTGTAAACTCTTGGTTTAGAGTTGGTATTCGAAGAATGGATTGTTAGGTATCAGTGATTACAATACACCTAGAAGGGGGGGGGGGGGGTTGAATAGGTGTAGCGGTTAGAGTGTCCGCTTTTCGAAAACAACACTTAATGCTGAAAAACACCTTGATTAATCGATTAACAGAACAGGATAATCGATTAACACTTTCAACACAGTCCACTTAATCGATTAACAGATTAAAGTAATCGATTAACACACCACACTTAATCGATTAAACCAAGACAGAAAGCAAATGCAAGTACAGTTTCTTGCTCGACAATTAATTGATAATGAAACGATTATACCAGGCTTACAGAATATTATCAGAGTACAAGTAAAACAGTATAGACACTAATTATCAATTAAATCTACTTGACAAAATAATCGATCAAATGCAATAAAGAGATAGAGATAGAAAAAGTCCTGCAACAAGAATTTTATCCTGGTTCGTTTGCTTGTCCACCGCAAACTACATCCAGGCCTCCCGGCTGATTTGGGAGATTTTTCTTCAATATAATTGAATGAATGTTAATTACATACACACTATCCAATTACAACAATTAGACACTTACAAGATAAAAAGAAACCTATTCTATGGTTTGACTCCCTTCCTACCGACAAAGAAAACCTTTCTTTCGGCGTAGCCCCAGCCAAGAACCTTGTTCTTTACTTATCCCTAAGTCTAACACTCAGTGAAGACACACTCAATCTCTTGGTGATATGACACCTTGAGATTCCCACAATTACAACACTTTTTCAAACAAAACAATACAGAGTAAATTTAAGCTATAACAAAACTTATATCTAACAAGATAAGGCTTTACTCTAATCACCTAATACAAGCTCATGCAGTATGAAAAATGTATTAGTGAAAAACAGAATGCATAATGTGTAAACATCTAATCAAGAATCATGTAAAAATGCAAGAACATGTGACAAGAAAAGATGAGAAATGTATCATGAAAAGCACTCAATCCTAAAGCATAGAATTCTCTCTTTTCTAAGCTCACAAATGCATTTACAACTAGATGCAACAATTAACACGAAAATATGCTCTAACTCTCTAAAAATTTAACATGCAACTTATGAGATCAATTCTGAAAATGCAGTTTATAAAGAATTGAAATAAAAGCCCAGTTAATCGATTAACGACAGCTTTAATCGATTAAGCTTCACAAAAATGTTAGATTAATCGATTGACATTTGTTGTAATCGATTACACTGTGCAAACAGTTAGATTAATCGATTAAGCCAAGTGGTAATCGATTAACAGCACTGTTTCATGTGTAAAACCTTCAAATATGTTATGCACTTAAATTCATACATGTTTAATACTTAGATTATGCCTAGAATGCACATATACATGTATTTATATGATGCATGAACATATTATGAATGACATATCTCAAGATGAAAAAGATTTAAAAGATTTATGCAATTGAGATATGTATTAGGTGACTTAAGCCTTGGACTCAACCTGAACTAATCTAGTCTAAGCAAGATACCAATCGGAAGGCTTAAGCATGTTGATTTGTTGATGATCTTCAAGCTCATGTTAGCACAAGTTGTCCTCATCAAAACCAAGTAATATAAGGAGAGCTTTCCAAAGTGTTCCTCTTGACATGCACACTTTCAATCTCCCCCTTTTTGATGATGACAAACTCCACATCAAATGTAAATAGCTTGAAGATTGTGTTGGCAAGGTTGATATGATGCGCAAATATCAGAAGCTGTTATTTCGATCAACCTGCACAATCAGAAAACAACAAAACAACCTTTCTCCCCCTTTTGACATTATCTAAAAGATAACCCAGGTCAAAATAGAGGCAGAGATATGAGTAATGCATAAAACACAGTTAATGAGTTAATATTGGGATATAACAATCAACCTGTTTTACATTAAAGAGGATTAAACAAGTGCGCAAGTTTATACAACAGAAATAGCCAAACAAGTAAAGTGAACAGCATACGAGATGAACCATATCAAGGCAGAAAATCTCATACGATCAAGAACCATACACATAAACATAGTAGGCTATTCGACATAATTATAAAAATAGCATAAAGAGTAACAATGTTTAGCATCCAGATAAACCAGAAAATGTCAATTAACAACATAAAGAGGCACGCAACAGAAATACTCGAATCCATAACAGTATCTAGATTTAGTATCTCAAAGCAGAAAGGAGAAAGAGAGAAAACCAGAGAAAAAAAAAGTGTGAAACCGAGCTACTGTTTGCCTTTATAAAACTGGTTTTAATCGATTAACGGGCAGGGTTAATCGATTAATCAGTGTGAAATTTCGAATTTTTGAAAGAACTGATGCCCAGGTAATCGATTAAGTGAAAATGTAATCGATTACTTATAGTATAATTTCGAATTTTCAAGCAACTGATGCCCAGGTAATCGATTGATTAAATATTTAATCGATTAATGCATAGAAAAAAAATTTTTTTAGGCAGTAAAATGGTTTCAACTTCTTAAGGCTTTGGCATGCAATGTGACAGATTTATTTAAACATCCAGAATCACAAAAAAATTAATAATCAAGAGACACAAAAATCGAACAGCTAAAGAAACAAAGACATAGAGAAACTAGACGATAATGTAAACACCTAAACAATTTTAATCAAGATATTGTTCATCAAGAATTCCAAGTTCTCTCCTTAGAACAAAGAAAGTATCCCTGGGAAGGGGCTTGGTGAAAATATCAGCTAATTGTTTAGAAGTTTCAACAAATTCAAGAACGCAATCACCTTTTTGTACATGATCACGCAGAAAATGATGTCTAATTTCTATATGCTTAGTTCTAGAATGCAAGACGGGATTCTTGGAAAGGTTTATAGCACTTGTGTTATCGCATTTAATAGGGATCTTTTCAATATTAAGACCATAGTCCTTGAGTTGCTGCTTCATCCAGAGGATTTGAGCGCAACACACACCAGCGGCAATGTATTCCGCTTCGGCGGTGGACAGAGCAACACAAGCTTGCTTTTTGCTGTGCCATGCTACTAATGAACTCCCCAACAAGTGACAAGTACCACTAGTGCTTTTCCGATCCAATTTACATCCGGCGAAATCGGAATCGGAATAACCTACCAAGGATAATGAGGCATCCCGAGGATACCATAATCCCATGTTAGTTGTTCCTTTTAAGTATCTCATGATTCTTTTAACAGTTGTAAGATGTGATTCTTTAGGAGATGACTGAAATCTAGCACACATGCATACACTAAACATGATATCAGGCCTACTTGCAGTTAAGTAAAGTAAAGACCCAATAATTCCTCGATACTTTGTTACCTCTATAGTTTTTCCTTTTTCGTCCTTATCTAGGTAGCAAGCAGATGCCATAGGAGTGGAAGCTTCCTTACAATTATTCATCTCAAATTTCTTGAGCAGCTCTTTGCAATACTTTGTCTGATGGATGAAAATACCACTTTCTAGTTGCTTTATCTGAAGTCCTAGAAAGAACGTAAGTTCTCCCATCATAGACATTTCGAACTCCCCCTGCATCATCTCAGAAAAATCCTTACACAAAATATCATTAGTAGATCCAAAAATTATGTCATCTACATATATTTGCACAAGTAATACAGAGTTTTCTGATTTACGAATAAAAAGCGTTGTGTCAACCAAGCCTCTTTCGAACCCTTTTTCTAAAAGAAAGGTACTAAGTCTATCATACCAAGCTCTAGGAGCTTGTTTGAGACCATAGAGTGCCTTTTTAAGTTTATAAACATGGTTCGGATATTTAAAATTTTCAAAACTAGGCGGTTGGTTAACATAAACTTCTTCTTGAATATAGCCATTCAAGAAGGCGCTTTTTACGTCCATCTGAAATAATTTGAAGTTCATAATTGATGCAAAGGAAAGTAGCATCCTGATGGCCTTTAATCTGGCTACAGGAGCATAGGTTTCGTCATAATCGATACCTTCCTCCTGGTTGTAGCCTTGGGCCACCAAGCGTGCTTTATTTCGAATGATCAAGCCTGATTCATCAAGCTTGTTTCTGAAGACCCATCGAGTACCAATCACAGGATGATCTTTAGGTTTAGGGACCAAGTCCCAAACATTATTACGTTCGAACTGGTTTAGCTCTTCTTGCATAGCTATACCCCAGTGTACATCCTCAATGGCCTCATCAATGGTCTTAGGCTCAATTTGAGAAAAAAAAGTTACGAAATTACAGAAGTTTCGTAAGGAACTACGGGTTACCACTCCCGTAGATATGTCACCTATTACTTTATCGATTGGGTGAGCTTTCTTGGTTTTCCACACAATTGGCATATCTGAATGCTCCTGAGATTTGTTTTGACGTTCTTCATCGGTTGCTTCTACATTATCCATGTTCTTTGAGTATGCTTCTTCCAAAGCACCTGTAACATCATCAGAAACAGCCTTTCTCTTCTCTTTTGGAGAAGATTCATCAAACTGTACATGGATAGACTCTTCAACTTGCATAGAATACTTATTAAAGATTCTGAACGCTTTGCTATGAATCGAGTATCCCAAAAATATTCCCTCATCGGCTTTTGAATCAAATTTTCCTAAAGCCCGCTTTCCATTATTTAAAATAAAACATTTGCAACCGAAAGCGTGAAGATGGGATATGTTTGGTTTACGGCCTTTTAATAGTTCATAAGGAGTTTTATTCAAATTAGGCCTTAACAATACTCGATTTATAACATAGCATGCAGTATGAACTGCATCTGCCCAGAAATATTTAGGGGTATTACTTTCATTAAGCATGGTTCTCGCTAATTCTTCTAGAACACGATTTTTCCTTTCAACAACTCCATTTTGTTGTGGAGTGCGAGGAGCAGAGAACTGATGCATAATGCCGTGCTTATCACAGAATTTGTCGAACTGAAAGTTCTCAAATTCTCCCCCGTGATCACTTCGTATATATACTATTTTCAGGTTAAGTTGGTTTTGGATTTGCTTGGCAAGATTTTTAAAAGAGTTGAAAGCGTCGCTTTTAGCAGATAAAAATAATGTCCATGTAAAACGAGAGAAATCATCAACAATAACTAAAGCATAGTAGCTACCACCAAAACTCATGATTTGTGATGGTCCAAACAAGTCCATATGGAGTAACTCCAAAGGTCTTGAAGTGGATATCACATTTTTGTTTTTAAAAGAGTTTTTGGTTTGTTTACACTTTTGACAAGTGTCACAAATCTCTTTAGTTTTGAAATTTAGTTTTGGTAGCCCTTCAACTAGTTGGTTTGATGACAATTTATCTAGATGTTTTATATGGATGTGTGCAACGCGTCTGTGCCAGAGCCAGATGTCATCTTCTTTAGAAATGAAACATTTTGAAAATAATGTGGTGACATCATCCAAGTTAACCATGTAAATATTATTTATACGATGACCAACAAATTTAACATTATTAGATAAAATGTCACGAATGATGCAACAGTCAGAATCAAAAGATACTCGATTACCTTTGTCACAGAGTTGACTTATACTTAGAAGATTATGTTCTAGTCCTTCAACATACAGAACATTTTCAATTTGAGTATGAGATGAGTTACCAACTGTTCCGGTACCAAGTATCTTTCCCTTATTGTTGTCTCCGTACGTGACGTATCCTTTTCCTTTAAGTGATAGATCCAGGAAATTTGATCTGTCACCTGTCATATGTCTCGAACATCCACTGTCTAAGTACCATTTTTGTCCTTGTGTTCGAAGACATACCTGCAAAATAGATCACCTGCTTTTCTCAGGTACCCAGATTATGTTGGGTCCTTTTCTGTTAGTGATTAGGGAATTATCTCCCTTCTTTATCCATACATAAGCCCCGCTAGGTATACCATATTTTCTAATGTAACAAGAGTAAGAAGTATGACCATACGTATTACAATAAAAGCAAGTAGGAGAGCGCCTACGATTTTTATCCTTAGCATTAACTACAGGTTTTCTATATGGTCTCTTGTTTTTAGCAGAGCGAGTATAACCTAGACCAGTACGATCACCAACATTTCTTGTTTGACTGAGCAGAGTGTCTAATTGCTGTTTACTGTTTGTGAGACGTTCGAGTTTTTCTTTTAGTTTAAGATTGTCTTCTTGCAAAATCTCGCAAGTCTCACATACAGGCTTTTGACATAAATTATCAGCAGAGCAGTCACATGTGTTACAAGAATAGATGAGATCTAAAGTTTCATTTTCTAATTTTAATTCATCTAATTCTTTTTGTAATTGGCTTAGTTTCTTTTCACTTCTAAGGATTTCCCTTTTCTGATCAACATTAACTCTAGCCAATTTTTTTAATTCCTCATGTAGCTCAACATAAGCATTATATAAAACTTCATAAGAGGGTAAGTCATCCGAAGTGGATGAGGTGTCGGAATATACCTCATCATTATCCTCGTGTGAGTCTGAGTTGCCATTGTTGTCAGATCTGACCATCAGACACAGCTTCGCTGACTCCTCCTCACTAGAAGTGCTTGATGTTGTTTCCTCCTCAGGTACATCCCATACAATGTAAGCTTTCTTGGATTTGAATTCCTTGGGAGTGCTCTTCTCTGAATCAACCTTTTTCAGATAGGTAGGACATTGAAATCTCATATGTCCGGCTTTTCCACACTCATGGCAAGTGAAGCGATCTTTGTTGTTCTTGCCTTTGTTGGTTGACTCTTTCGCTTCTTTCTTCTGAAACTTCTTGAATCCTCCTTTTCTTTTGATGAATTTGCTAAATTTGCGAACAAGGAGATTCATAGTTTCATCATCTAGATCGGAGTCAGATTCATCATCATCTTTATCTTCTTTTGATTTGGAGGTCGTGGCCTTTAATGTGATGTTTTTCTTTTTCCGATCTGAATCTTCGTGCATAGTCAAGCGCCCCAATTCCATTTCGTGCTCTTGAAGTTTTCCAAATAAAGTAGCTAGAGGCATAGAGTCCAAATCTTTGGATTCAACAATTGCAGTTACTTTTGGTTGCCATTTCCTGTCAAGACAACGCAAAACTTTATTAGTTAGTTCACCTCTGGAAAAAGATTTATCTAGAGCAACTAAATGATTAACAATATGAGTAAATCGCTTTTGCATATCACAAATTGATTCACTAGGTAACATGCGAAATAACTCATACTCATGGGTAAGCGCATTTAATCTAGCGCGCTTGACTTCGCTAGTGCCTTCATGAGTCACTTGTAAAGTGTCCCACATTTCTTTTGCATTTTGGCACTGCGAAACTCTAAAGAACTCATCATAGGATAGGGCCGATGTGATGATATTTTTGGCGCGTAGATTATGCTGCACCTTTTTGCGCTCATCATCGGTCCATAGACTTTTAGGCTTGTCTTTAGGTTCATTGTCCACAAGATGTTGTGGAACAAAAGGGCCGTTGACTACGGATTCCCAAATATCCGAGTCTATGGCTTCAATAAAAATTTGCATGCGGACTTTCCAGTAGGCATACCCTTCACCGCTGAATATAGGTGGTCGATTAATGGATGAACCATCACCACCAAATGGGTTTGACGAACCCATTCGTTTTTCCCTAAGGATCACGAATACGCGGTTGAGCTAGCACTTCGCACTAGCTCTGATACCACTTGTTAGGTATCAGTGATTACAATACACCTAGAAGGGGGGGGGGGGGTTGAATAGGTGTAGCGGTTAGAGTGTCCGCTTTTCGAAAACAACACTTAATGCTGAAAAACACCTTGATTAATCGATTAACAGAACAGGATAATCGATTAACACTTTCAACACAGTCCACTTAATCGATTAACAGATTAAAGTAATCGATTAACACACCACACTTAATCGATTAAACCAAGACAGAAAGCAAATGCAAGTACAGTTTCTTGCTCGACAATTAATTGATAATGAAACGATTATACCAGGCTTACAGAATATTATCAGAGTACAAGTAAAACAGTATAGACACTAATTATCAATTAAATCTACTTGACAAAATAATCGATCAAATGCAATAAAGAGATAAAGATAGAAAAAGTCCTGCAACAAGAATTTTATCCTGGTTCGTTTGCTTGTCCACCGCAAACTACATCCAGGCCTCCCGGCTGATTTGGGAGATTTTTCTTCACTATAATTGAATGAATGTTAATTACATACACACTATCCAATTACAACAATTAGACACTTACAAGATAAAAAGAAACCTATTCTATGGTTTGACTCCCTTCCTACCGACAAAGAAAACCTTTCTTTCGGCGTAGCCCCAGCCAAGAACCTTGTTCTTTACTTATCCCTAAGTCTAACACTCAGTGAAGACACACTCAATCTCTTGGTGATATGACACCTTGAGATTCCCACAATTACAACACTTTTTCAAACAAAACAATACAGAGTAAATTTAAGCTATAACAAAACTTATATCTAACAAGATAAGGCTTTACTCTAATCACCTAATACAAGCTCATGCAGTATGAAAAATGTATTAGTGAAAAACAGAATGCATAATGTGTAAACATCTAATCAAGAATCATGTAAAAATGCAAGAACATGTGACAAGAAAAGATGAGAAATGTATCATGAAAAGCACTCAATCCTAAAGCATAGAATTCTCTCTTTTCTAAGCTCACAAATGCATTTACAACTAGATGCAACAATTAACACGAAAATATGCTCTAACTCTCTAAAAATTTAACATGCAACTTATGAGATCAATTCTGAAAATGCAGTTTATAAAGAATTGAAATAAAAGCCCAGTTAATCGATTAACGACAGCTTTAATCGATTAAGCTTCACAAAAATGTTAGATTAATCGATTGACATTTGTTGTAATCGATTACACTGTGCAAACAGTTAGATTAATCGATTAAGCCAAGTGGTAATCGATTAACAGCACTGTTTCATGTGTAAAACCTTCAAATATGTTATGCACTTAAATTCATACATGTTTAATACTTAGATTATGCCTAGAATGCACATATACATGTATTTATATGATGCATGAACATATTATGAATGACATATCTCAAGATGAAAAAGATTTAAAAGATTTATGCAATTGAGATATGTATTAGGTGACTTAAGCCTTGGACTCAACCTGAACTAATCTAGTCTAAGCAAGGTACCAATCGGAAGGCTTAAGCATGTTGATTTGTTGATGATCTTCAAGCTCATGTTAGCACAAGTTGTCCTCATCAAAACCAAGTCATATAAGGAGAGCTTTCCAAAGTGTTCCTCTTGACATGCACACTTTCATGGATAGGGTTTGTGGGTTGATTCATGAAAACCCCAAAACCCCCAAATTGAAAATGTGGTAAAAGAGGAAAATGGGTGAAATGGTAGATGAAGAAGATGAGTATGTATTCTAATGTAAAATAGAAGATGAATATGTATGTTTTAATGTTTTGAAACTGTTAGGAATAGATGGCCACCTAAGAGGGGGGGGGGGGGGGTGAATTAGGTGTAGAGACTTAAATTCAATATTTCTACTTTTATTTTAAAACTTTGCAAGTTTAAAGAGAGTTTTTCTATCAGCGGAAGTAATAAACAAAATAGTTGAGTAAAAGTAGAAGATAGTGCAAAATGTAAAAAGTTAAGGGAAGAGAAGATCACACCAAGATTTATACTGGTTCACCTTCAATTTGAAGGCTACGTCCAGTCCTTCTTGTTACCAAGAATATTTTTCCACTATTGCAAGAACCAATGATACACCTTCTTCGTCTTCTTCCAAGACTACTCACCTATTCCACTAGGCACTAGGCTAACACCGTTCTTCACAATATACTGCACTTCACCACACTTGGTGAAATGTTTACAAGACACTAACTTGTATTCTTAAGATGGTTTTTTACAAGGCTTTTGAATGAGTGACTCTCTAATAGTAATTGAAAGTTTACGGATTGAATCACTCACTAAATGATCACTTAATTTAGAATCAAATAACTTGGATAAAGGCTTTTGTTTGTGCTTAAGACTTTGAATAATTTCCAGAATTGGAAAGATATGAAAATTGATATCAAAGTCTTAACACTTATGAATGAATGACAAAAATTATGAGAACTTTGTGACTTTGTGATTATGAAAGTTGTATTCAGAATTCTGTTGAAAAGCAAGTCATAGAACACCTATTTATAGTGTTTAATTCGTGCACATGCACTAGTATGAGTTTGTGAAAAGTTAAGAGCTACATCAGTTCATTCAAAACAGAACCAATATACTGTTCTGGTATGTGTAATCGATTACCATATGGTGTAATCGATTACACCAGTTAAAAATTTCAAAAACAAACTCAACGGATTGATGTAATCGATTACCAAACATTGTGTAATCGATTACAATGTGAAAAAATACACGTATCTGATGCTTTTAATATGTTGTAATCGATTACGAGTATAGTGTAATCGATTACATCATGTAAAAATTTAAAATACAAAACTCAACGGATTTATGTAATCGATTACCAAACATGGTGTAATCGATTACAATGTGTAAAACGTACATATCTGGTACTTTTAATATGTTGTAATCGATTACGAATATTGTGTAATCGATTACATCATACAAAATGCACAGGTCTGATGAGTTTATCAACCTGTAATCGATTACCAGAGTAGTGTAATCGATTACATCATGGAAAATGTACAAGACTGATGAGTTTATCAATATGTAATCGATTACCAGAGTAGTGTAATCGATTACACTGTTTAAAAACAGAACACCTATGCTTTAGTGCAAATGATCTTGGTTTTATGCATGAGTTTTTCAGAATTTAGCCTTTATCGTATAGTTAAGAGATTTTAAGATTAAGTATCGTTTTACCTAGAAGACTTAGACTACACATATGAGCTTCTTTGACTTTTGATTTGCTAGTCTTCTTTTTGCATCTGATGACATAGTGAGCATCATCAAAACCTTAGCCATAGGTTGGGAAAGATCACCATCTTCACAATCTCCCCCTTTTTGATGATGGCAAACTATGTCTTGACAGTTGATTCATGTTTAGCGGTTCTCCCCCTGTCTTTTGATCTTATTGCATATCTTTGTGAAAATATTCTATGCCTGAAATAAATTTGAACAAACTAAACATACCCTTTTCTCCCCCTTTTGACATTATCAAAAAGGAGACTAGGAATAGCAGATTAAGCATAATAATGAAAGGATAATATGCAGAAAATCATTCATAATTTAACTTAATTCTTTTTCAGCCAAAATACCAAGCTCTTTCCTAATTTTGAAGAAGGGTTCTTTTCCTAAAGGCTTTGTGAAAATGTCAGCCATTTGTGCATGTGTGTCAACAAACTTAAGTTCAACATCCTGCTTAAGAACATGGTCTCTTAGAAAGTGATGTCTAATGTCTATATGTTTTGTTCTAGAGTGCATTATAGGATTCTTAGAGATATTAATGGCACTTGTATTGTCACACAAAATGGGAATGCAGCCTATGTCAATACCATAGTCACACAGTTGTTGTTTTAGCCACAAAACTTGGGCACAACAACTACCGGCAGCAATGTATTCTGCCTCAGCGGTACTTAAGGCTACACTAGCTTGTTTCTTACAGGACCAAGCAATTAATGCATTGCCAAAAATGTGACAAGTACCACTAGTACTTTTTCTTTCGGTTTTGCAACCGGCAAAGTCAGAATCAGTATATCCAATTAAATTACATAGACTTCCTTTTGGATACCATAAACCAGCATCCAAAGTTCCTTTTAAGTATTTTAAGATTCTTTTTACGGCAGTCAAATGCGACTCTTTTGGACAGGATTGATATCTAGCGCATAGACACACACTAAACATAATATCAGGCCTACTAATAGTAAGATACAGCAAAGAGCCAATCATGCCTCGATATTTTGTTATATCTATGGGGTTACCTGATAAATCCTGATCTAGATATGTGTTAGTACCCATAGGTGTGGCTATCTCTTTACAACTGTCCATTTCATATTTCTTTAAAAGCTCTTTGCAATATTTAGTTTGACTGATAAAGATTCCACTACTCGTTTGTTTAATTTGCAAACCAAGGAAGAAGTTTAATTTGCCCATCATGGACATTTCAAACTCTCCCTGCATCATGTTTGCAAATTCACTACATAAAGATTCATTTGTGGAACCAAAAATGATATCGTCAACATAAATTTGCACAAGCCGAGTATGATCATCAAGTCTTTTGATAAAAAGAGTGGTATCGACTTTTCCTTTTGAAAAGCCTTTGTTACACAAAAAAGTGCTTAAACGATCATACCATGCTCTTGGGGCTTGTTTTAGCCCATAAAGAGCCTTTTTCAACTTATAAACATGAGTGGGATGATGATGGTCTTCAAAACTAGGGGGTTGACTGACATACACTTCTTCTTCTATATATCCATTTAAGAAGGCACTCTTAACATCCATTTGGTAAAGTTGGAAGTCTAATGAACATGCATAGGCTAAGAGCAATCTAATGGCTTCTAGTCTAGCCACAGGAGCAAAGGTTTCTTCATAATCTATTCCTTCTTCTTGATTATAACCTTGTGCTACCAACCTAGCTTTGTTTCTAACTATTATGCCATTTTCATCTAATTTATTTCTAAAGATCCATTTGGTTCCTATGATTTGCTTGTTACTAGGTCTAGGGACTAGTTCCCATACTTGGTTTCTTTTAAATTGATTTAACTCTTCATGCATAGCAATCATCCAATGTTCATCATCAATAGCATCATTTATCTTAGAAGGTTCTATTTGAGAAACAAAAGCCATGTTAAGACATGCATCTCTAAGACTAAGTCGAGTAGTTACCCCTTTATTGATGTCACCAATGATGTTGTCAATTGGATGATCTCGGTGTGTTCTCCATTCTTGAGGAAGGCCATCATGTTCTCGAGTAGAGATATGAGGTAGTTTTTCTTCTTTCATCATTTGCTCTAGGTTGAGTTGTTCCATTGACTTTGTGACTTCATTTTGAGAGGTGCTTGGTAAATCACTGTCATGATCATCACAAACAACTTTTTCTTCCATAGAAGGGTTAGATTCATCAAAAGAAACATATAGATTCTTCGATGGTTAAAGTTCTTTTATTAAAAATTCTATAGGCTTTGCTTGTGAGTGAATAACCAAGGAAGATTCCTTCGTCAGCTTTAGCATCAAATTTACCAAGTTTACTCTTTCCATTGTTAAGAACAAAACATTTACACCCAAAAATATGCAAATGAGAGATATTTGGCTTTCTACCTTTATATAGTTCATAAGGGGTCCTTTTCAAAAGAGGTCTTATTAGCACTCTATTGGACACATAGCAAGCAGTATTAATAGCATCAGCCCAAAAGTATTTGGGCAGATTGGTTTCATTTATCATGCTTCTTGCTAGTTCTAATAAAAGCTTATTTTTGTGTTCCGCAACACCATTTTGTTGTGGAGTCCTTGGTGCATAAAAATTGTGTGAAATTCCATGTTCATCACAATATTCTTCAAATAAAGCATTTTGAAATTCCCCACCATGATCACTCCTTATAGAAGTAATTTTCATGGATTTTTCATTTTGAACACGACTGGCATACTTTCTAAAAACATGAAAAGTTTCATTTTTATGAACTAACAAGAATGTCCAAGTATATCTAGAAAAGTCATCAACTAGAACAAAACCATAGTAATTTCCTCCAAAGCTTTGATGCTAGAGGGGCCAAATAGATCCATATGAATTAATTCTAATGGCCTATTAGTAGAAACTATATGCTTAGGTTTAAAAGAAGTTTTCTTTAATTTACTCTTTTGGCATGCAACACATAATTTATTACTAGCATATTTCTTTTTAGGCAAGCCAATGACTAAATCATGTTTTACTAATTTGTTTAAATGATTCATGTGAATGTGAGCAAATCTCCTATGCCATAACCATGCATCATCATTATTGACAGATAAACACTTGATTTTTAATGATTGGTCACATAAGGAAATCATAAATATGTTATTTGTTCTTTTTCCCAAAAGTTTAGTCTTATGAGTCTTGCTATCTTCTATAGTACATAAGTCTTTCTTAAAGATGACATTTAAGCCTTTATCACATAGTTGACTTATGCTAAGAAGATTATGTTTTAAGCCATCAACATATAAGACATTTTCTATAGTAACATGTGGAGGTTTACCAATCCTTCCAATTCCTAAAATTTTACCTCTATTGTTATCGCCATATGTGACAAATCCATCTTTTGGTAGAATAAAGCTGAACTTTGATTTGTCACCAGTCATATGCCTTGAGCAGCCACTGTCTAGGTACCATAGATCGTTTTCTGCTCCAAAGCATACCTACAAAATAAATTTATATTTTAGATTTAGGTACCCAAAGTGATTTGGGTCCTTTTATGTTAGTGCCTTTCTCAACCCATACAAATTTACCTTTTGGTACTCCATAATTTTTAACATAACAGTTGTTAGGAGTATGACCATGATGATTACAATAATTACATGTATACTTATAGGTCAATTTATTACTTTTGAAATTATTGGGGGAAGTGTAGAAATCTGAGTTCTTAAATTTTAGTACAGCCCTTTCATTGACATAAGGAAGTTTACTAACACTTTCTTTTATAAAGACTGTTTTGTTTTGGCCACTATTATTATTAGGAGAATAACCAATCCCTCTTTTGTTATTTGAAGGGCGTTGATTCAACAAGATTTTGTCCAAGTTTTTAGTGCTCCTATTTAAAGTGTTTATTTCATTTGTTAATACATGTATTTTGGATTCTTTTTCTATACATTTATTACAACTAGTGAGTTTGTTTTGAGAGTTGACTTTACTTTCTAATTCTACAATGGTTTTCTTTTGTTTAGAACATATTTTAGAAAGCTTTAGAAATTCATCATGCAATTCATTAAAAGCTTCTTGTAACTCATCATAACTATGTAATTCAAAAGAGATACTGACCTCATCAAGTTCATCTTCTGATTGGTGTGAAGCCATTAGTGCTATTTGAGCATTCTCTTCATTGTCGGAGTCACATGATGAGCTTATATCATTGTCATCCCAAACTATATAAGCCTTCTTTGTTTTATTGTTGTAATTGTTGACTCTGTTGTTGTTGATGTTCTTGCTATAGTTGTCCTTCTTTTTAAGAGTAGGACAATCTGTTTTTATGTGGCCACTTTTGCCGCATTCAAAGCAAGTGATGTTTTGAGAGGAGGAATTTTCATTTTTTCTTGAAAGTTTGTTATTCTTGAAGTTTTTGCTTTTCTTCAAGAATTTATTAAATCTTTTGGCTAGAAGAATCATGTCCTCATCGTCATCAATATCACTATTTCTATCTTTAGTGACAGTATTTAGAGCAATTGATTTGTGTTTCTTTTCTATTTCTTCATTTTGCTCTAATCTCCCTAATTCTAATTCATGTTCTTGCAATTTACCAAAGAGGGTTGCAAGAGACATTTTAGACAGACTCTTCTTTTCTGATATGGCAGTAACTTTGGGTTGCCAATTTCTATTTAGGGACCTAAGAACTTTTAAGTTTAAGTCATTAGTAGATAGGACTTTTCCTAAGGCAATGAGATGGTTAGTAAGGTGGGTAAATCTTTTCTGCAAGTCTTGTATTTTCTCACCAGGAAGCATTCTAAAGAGTTCATACTCTTGTGACAGAGTATTGAGTCTTGAACGCTTAACTTCATCTGTTCCTTCGTGGGTGGTCTCTAAGGTTTCCCACATCTCTTTTGCAGTTTTGCAATTTGAGATTCTAAAGAATTCATCCATTCCCAAAGCCGAAGTTATAATGTTCTTGGCTTTTAGATCATATTGAACTTTTCTTTTATCTTCATTATCCCAAGCACTTCTTTGTTTTGTTTCTACTATACCACAACTAAGATGACTTGGAATAAAGGGACCGTTTTCAATGGCGTCCCAAATTTCTAAGTCTTGAGACTCAATGAAGATTCTCATCCTAATTTTCCAGAAATCGTAATGTTCACCATTAAAGTTAGGTGGACGATTTATATTGGATCCCTCTCCTAGATATTGTTTTGAGGCCATAGTTAGGATCTTAGGAGAAAATTACCTAAACTTAAGCTCTGATGCCAATTGTTAGGAATAGATGGCCACCTAAGAGGGGGGGGGGGGGGGGTGAATTAGGTGTAGAGACTTAAATTCAATATTTCTACTTTTATTTTAAAACTTTGCAAGTTTAAAGAGAGTTTTTCTATCAGCGGAAGTAATAAACAAAATAGTTGAGTAAAAGTAGAAGATAGTGCAAAATGTAAAAAGTTAAGGGAAGAGAAGATCACACCAAGATTTATACTGGTTCACCTTCAATTTGAAGGCTACGTCCAGTCCTTCTTGTTACCAAGAAGATTTTTCCACTATTGCAAGAACCAATGATACACCTTTTTCGTCTTCTTCCAAGACTACTCACCTATTCCACTAGGCACTAGGCTAACACCGTTCTTCACAATATACTGCACTTCACCACACTTGGTGAAATGTTTACAAGACACTAACTTGTATTCTTAAGATGGTTTTTTACAAGGCTTTTGAATGATTGACTCTCTAATAGTAATTGAAAGTTTACGGATTGAATCACTCACTAAATGATCACTTAATTTAGAATCAAATAACTTGGATAAAGGCTTTTGTTTGTGCTTAAGACTTTGAATAATTTCCAGAATTGGAAAGATATGAAAATTGATATCAAAGTCTTAACACTTATGAATGAATGACAAAAATTATGAGAACTTTGTGACTTTGTGATTATGAAAGTTGTATTCAGAATTCTGTTGAAAAGCAAGTCATAGAACACCTATTTATAGTGTTTAATTCGTGCACATGAACCAGTATGAGTTTGTGAAAAGTTAAGAGCTACATCAGTTCATTCAAAACAAAACCAATATACTATTCTGGTATGTGTAATCGATTACCATATGGTGTAATCGATTACACCAGTTAAAAATTTCAAAAACAAACTCAACGGATTGATGTAATCGATTACCAAACATTGTGTAATCGATTACAATGTGAAAAAATACACGTATCTGATGCTTTTAATATGTTGTAATCGATTACGAGTATAGTGTAATCGATTACATCATGTAAAAATTTAAAATACAAAACTCAACGGATTTATGTAATCGATTACCAAACATGGTGTAATCGATTACAATGTGTAAAACGTACATATCTGGTACTTTTAATATGTTGTAATTGATTACGAATATTGTGTAATCGATTACATCATACAAAATGCACAGGTCTGATGAGTTTATCAACCTGTAATCGATTACCAGAGTAGTGTAATCGATTACATCATGGAAAATGTACAAGACTGATGAGTTTATCAATATGTAATCGATTACCAGAGTAGTGTAATCGATTACACTGTTTAAAAACAGAACACCTATGCTTTAGTGCAAATGATCTTGGTTTTATGCATGAGTTTTTCAGAATTTAGCCTTTATCGTATAGTTAAGAGATTTTAAGATTAAGTATCGTTTTACCTAGAAGACTTAGACTACACATATGAGCTTCTTTGACTTTTGATTTGCTAGTCTTCTTTTTGCATTTGATGACATAGTGAGCATCATCAAAACCTTAGCCATAGGTTGGGAAAGATCACCATCTTCACAGAAACTTATAATGAAAGTAGTTTTGGAAACATGAGAAATATGTGAATATCATATATGTTTTTGCAAATGTATTATGAGTTGTGAGTATATTATTGTGAATCAATTACTGACTTTTGTGGTTTTTTAGTGGGGATGAGGAAAGATTGTTGGAGGAGGTAGAGAAGGAACATGCAAAGTTATCCAAAACCGACCCCAACACTCACCAAGGTAAGGAGAAGTGTTTAATTGTATACGATGATAGAAAATGCATGGATTTTCTGAACATATATGGATTGTGAAGTAATGGGAAGAAAACTTAATTTTTTGCTCCCTTAAGAGGTTGAGCAATGACTGACTTGCCCTTTGTGGTATTGGCTATTTGTAGCAATGATTGACTTTCCCTTCGTGGTATAGGCTATTCGTAGCAATGACTGACTTGACCTTCGTGGTATTGGCTATTCGTAGCAATGACTGACTTGCCCTTCATGGTATTGGCTATTCGTAGCAATGTCTGACTTGCCCTTCGTGGTATTGCCTATTCGTAGAAATGACTGACTTGCCCTTCGTGGTATTGGCTATTTGTAGCAAATGTCTGACTTGCCCTATGTGGTAAGATAAATGAACTAAGATAAACATAAATGAGATAAATGATTCTGAAAGGAGAGAATGGAATTACGTATGGGTATGATAAATGGGATAACGATGAGTTCGAGTAAAATGCGGAATGAGGAAGATAACAAAGTGAATACGTGTGGAAGTATTATTTATAAGTTACAATATAATTGTTTATCTAATTTTATTGAATGTGGATTATCATATGATTATGTTGAGTTTGTAACTTACTCCTTTGTGTTTCTATGTATTGGTTTATGATAATCCCATTGCAGGTAAATTGATGAATTAGGGATGCTTGGTTTGGAGCTTTGGGGAGCTTCTAAATCTGTATTCTTTTGTTTACACTTTTTGTGTCATAACTAACTATATGCGGATTTGAATACTTGTAATCATGATTATTATATTTTTGGATAATTGTAACCATGGGTATTATGATTTTGGGAACCCATAACTATTTGTATGTCCTAAGTATTGGAGGACATTAATATGAATTATGTTTTCGGCATAGTGATTGTGTGTACGAATACTGCTTGTTAGAAAGATCAGGAAATAGAAAGTAGGACTAATGAAAAGTCATTGGGTTATAATTATAAGTCATAAGGAAAAACATATGTGTGAATGAACTAAAATAACGAAAAAATTTCAAGGGGTAGAATTTGGGTCCTTACAAAGGAGGTGGATGCATGCTATAAATAGGCACTCACCCCTCATTTGTGATGCAATGCATGTATTGTAGCCAAAGCCTCCAAGCTATTCTTAATACAATATCTATTGTGTATTTCTATTCCAATCTAATTCTAAAACCTTGTTTCTATCACTATATCTACTATCTTTCCACTAATGCTATCAGAGTAAAGACCTAAATTCTAACCTTGAAATTTTTTTCTCATTTTAGTTCAATTCCATGCAATCTCTCCTAACTCACATTACCAATTTAATATCTTTACTTCAAATCTTATTTCCCTCTTCGCACTCTCTCTCAATAATAACGTACAAAATCATTCAACAGAAAAACATAATTCGTATTAATTAAAATTAGTAACCACCGCATATAACTAGCTATGGGTTTCCAAAATACCCATAGCTACACATATCCAGAGTTACACCCTCATGTTAGCAATTATATCTACATCCTTAGTTACATCATATTTCAAAATATCAACTATGCACTCATGTACAAAATAGTGCAAGTGAATAAATCCAAAATGTAAAGCTCCCTAAGACTCCCCAAAAATGAGTCCCCCTCATGTCGCCTGTTTATCTGCAATGGGATTATCAATGACAAGTACACAAACATACAAAGGAGTAAGTCGTTAATTCAAATAAACATCATCATAAGATAATCCACATTAGAAATTGGGTTAGTAAACCATTTTTGAAATTCATTTTACTTGCTGCATAACTTGAGCCAAAGTTGCTACACCACTCAGGGTTAGCTAAAAGCAGATTTTCATTTCCTTTTTAAATAAAACATGCTTATATACTCAAGCCAGAGTTTTGCTTATATACTCAAGCCAGAGTTTTGCTTATATACTCAAGCCAGAGTTGCTAACCATTCATGGTCGGCTAAAAATATATTTTTCCCTTCATAAACTCGCCATTAATAATCTCCCGTGAATTCACGCCATCTTTAGTATAAACACTCCATATATGTTTATACTAAATACGTAGTTCACAATATAATTATGGCATGACAAGAAATACGCACATTTTCCATTTCCGTAAACTTACGCCTACTTTAATATAAACACACCCATATATGTTTATACTAAATGCGTAATTTACAACTCAAGCATTTCATAACCAGGAAATACAACCTACTTTCCTTTCCCGTAAATCTACGCCTACTTTAATATAAACACACCCATATATGTTTATACTAAATGCGTAATTTACAACTCAATCATTTCATAACCAGAAAATACACATTTTCGATTCCAAATGCACAATTAAAGACTTATCCTTACCTTGGTGAGTGTTGGGTTTGGTTCTTGGCAACTTCACAAGTTCCACAAACACCGCCGCCAACTCTAGGATCTTTCCTCATCCCACCACATAACACAACGTTAGTCATTTATTCCAAATATCACAAAAACAACTCATATTGCATTATTTAACCATACAAGATATTCATCACATTTTAGATGTTTCTAAACTACTTTCATCGTAAGTATACAACCATCTAAAACATGCTTATTAATTTCATATTTCAACATTAGAAAGTAGACTCATCTTCTACCTCTAGCATTTTACTCATTTTCACTTTAGGGTTTTGGGGTTTTTATGACTCAACCCACCAACTCTTTCCATTTTCAAAATACTAACTCTAAACCAAGAGTTGTAAGAGAGAAACAACATAAAACGAACCATAACTCAAAAGGATGAGTTTCCATGGTTTCCTTCATTTTTGAGAAGAGATCCAACATACCCAAAATAGGTTTTAAAGAGAAGAAGAGAGTTAGAATCTAGAGTTTTACCTCTTCTCAAGCTCTTAGATGAGTATCCAAGCTTTTTGTCCTTGAAAAAGCTCTCTTCTCTCACCCTTCTTCTTTTCTAAACCCTAGATTGTGTTTAGGGGTTTCTCATTAAATGTTGTCTCGTCGAGTTCTCGCTTAAGCGAGCTTATTCTCGCTCAAGCGAGAAAATCCCGCCCATTTTAAAAACTCAGATCTAACCCTCTCGCTCAAGCGAGAATCTCACAGTGTTAACAGCCCCAAAATGCCATTTCTCGCCCAGGCGAGACAACTCTCACTCAGGAGAGAATCCTCCAGCATAGCCCAGGATTTCACCCTCCCAGGTGAACCTCTCTCGTCCAAGCGAGAATCTCTCACTCAAGCGAGGATCCCAGGACTGATACTATAATTTTAAAGACTTAAAATTTAGGGTGTTACAATCCTCCCCCTCTTATAAGAATTTTCGTCCCCGAAAATTAAACATACCTCGATTCAAATAAATAAGGGTAATCCTCCCTCATTTCTTGCTCAACTTCCCAAGTAGCGTCTCCTTCGTCCACTTGACTCCACAACACCTTCACCAAGGCAATATCATTGCCTGTCAATCTCTTGACACTGGTATCCATGATCCTCACGGGCAACGTCGAAAAAGTCAAATTATCCTTCAACTCTATCTGATCCGACTCAACCACATGAGATGGATCCCCAACATATTTCCTTAATTGAGACACATGAAATACATTATGGAGGTTCGACAATAGTGGAGGTAATGCAATCCGATATGCCACCGGCCCAATTCTCTTCAATATTTCATACGGCCCAATAAATCGAGGAGTCAGCTTACGAGACTTCAACACCCTACCGATGCCGGTAGTCGGAACAACTCTCATGAAAACATGATCTCCCTCGTTAAACTCAAGAGGTTTCCGCCTCTTATCATAATAGCTTTTCTGCCGACTCTGGGCGATCTTCATGTTCTCCCAGATTTTCTTGATCTTATCTGTAGTCTCTTGAACCAGTTCGGGCCCCAATATCAAGTTCTCCCCTGTTTCAAACCAACTCACTGGAGTTCGGCACTTCCTACCATACAACGCCTCATAAGGTGCCATTCCAATACTCGAATGGAAGCTATTGTTGTATGTAAATTCGATCAACGGCAACATGCCATCCCAACTTCCTGGTTGTTTTAAGACACAAGCCCTCAAAATATCCTCCAATGACTGTATTGTCCTTTCCGATTGACCGTCCGTTTGTGGATGATAAGCTGAACTCAGCTTCAACTTAGTTCCCAAAGCGGTTTGCAAACTAGTCCAAAAGTTCGAAGTGAAATGGGGATCCCTATCCGACACAATGCTTGACGGTATCCCATGCAAACGAACAATTTCCCGGATATACAGTTCTGCCAATCTCTCCAAGAGTACCTCATGTTCATAGGCAGAAAGTGAGCAGATTTAGTTAACCGATCCACAATCACCCATATGGAATCATATCCTTTCTGAGTCTTCGGAAAACCAGACACAAAATCCATGGAGATACTATCCCACTTCCAAACGGGAATTTCTAGGGATTGTAATTCTCTCGCTGGTCGCTGATGCTCAATCTTGGCCTTCTGACATACCAAACAACTCGAGACATACAAGGTCACATCCCTTTTCAATCCAGACCACCAAAACAATGTTTTCAAATCTTGATACATCTTCGTGGTTCCCGGGTGAAAACTCAGTTTGCTCTTATTGGACTCCTCTTAAATATCCCTCCATAACTTCTCATTACGAGGCACACACACCCTCCCTTTGTAACGCAACATTCCACTAGGGTCCGTTGTGAAATTGGCATCCTTACCACTTAGCATCAGATCCCGTTTATCCATTAGCTCACTATCCTCAACTTGCATTATCCGGATTTGATCAAACAACTCATTTGTGACTTTAAGCTTCCCAAAATCATACTATGAGGCTTTATCTAAACTTCCTAGTTCATATCTCTGAACTCTTCAATCAGTTTCCCTTCTCTAACCATCAAAGCCCACATGTGCAACGACTTTCAACTCAGAGCATCCGCCACTACATTGGCCTTTCCCGGGTGGTACTGCAACCCAAAATTGTAATCCTTAAGGAACTCCATCCATCTCCTCTGTCTCATGTTCAATTCCTTTTGATCAAATAAGTACTTCAAACTCTTGTGGTCGCTGTACACTTCAAATCTCACGCCATAGAGATGGTGTCTCCAGATTTTTAAGGCAAAGACCACTGCAGCCAACTCAAGATCGTGGGTAGGATAGTTTTGCTCATGCGTTCTCAATTGTCGAGAAGCATAGGCAACAACCTTCCCTTCTTGCATCAACACACAACCCAAACCTTGCTTGGATGCATCACAATAAACACTGAAGTCCCGATCAGTACAAGGAAGAACCAAAATTGGCGTCGTAGTCAACCTTCGTTTCAACTCTTGAAAACTTTCTTCACATCGAAGTGTCCACACATACGGTTCTCCTTTCCGGGTGAGCTTAGTCAATGGTAGTGCCAACTTTGAAAATCCTTCAATTAATTTTCGATAATACCCAGCCAAACCCAGAAAGCTCCTGAACTCAGTGACTGACTTGGGCACCGCCCATTCCATAACCGCTTCAACCTTTGAAGGATCTACTGCCACTCCTTCCTTGGATATCACATGTCCAAGGAAGTTTACCGATTCCAACCAGAAATCACATTTTGACAGCTTTGCATACAACCGATTCTTACTAAGAAGTTCTAGCACTACCCTCAAGTGCTCAGCATGCTCCTCTCGGCTTTTGGAGTAAACCAAAATGTCATCAATAAATACCACTACGAATGAATCCAAATACGGATGAAAAATCCGATTCATGTAGTCGGTAAATATTACTGGGGCATTTGTTACACCAAAAGGCATGACCAAATATTCAAAAATGTCCATACCTTGTCCTAAAAGCAGTTTTAGGAATGTCTTTCGTCTTCACACGAAGTTGGTGGTAACCCGAACGAAGGTCAATTTTTGAAAACACCACCGCTCCCCTCAATTGATCCATCAAGTCATCAATTCGAGGTAACAAATATTTATTCTTGATAGTAACCTTGTTCAACTGTCTGTAGTCGGTACACAACCACATACTACCATCTTTCTTCTTAACCAACAAAACAGGCGCGCCCCACGGCGAGACACTAGGACGAATAAACTTCTTTGCCAGTAGGTCCTAAACCTGCTTTTTCAACTCCGACAATTCTAACGGTGCCATCCTATAAGGAGCTATAGAGATGGGTCCTGTTCCAGGCACCAAGTCAATAGAGAATTCTACTTCTCTCACTAGAGGCAATTCCGGAATATCACCAAGAATTACCTCAGGAAACTCACGAACTATCGGAATATCCCCTACCTTGGGTTTCTCAATACCCTCCAGGGATGCCATCAACATAAACACGGCCCCTCCATCCTTACAGGAAGTTCTAACTTCCTTTGTCAACATCGGCTTCATACAACCGACCTCCTTAGAAATCCCATATGGATTCCCAAACTTCACGGTCTTATCAGCACAATTAAGCACCACATGATTTGCAGACAACTAGTCCATTCCCAGAATCAAATCTAACTGGGATAGTGGTAAGCAGATTAAATCCACGGTAAAATCCCTACCGTTTACCACTACCGGACATCGAGACACAACTATCGACACCACCACAGGCACATCAATTGGGGTGGATACGACCAAGTCGAATGGTAACGACTCAGTTTGCAATTCCAGTTTATCCACGCAGTCAATAGATACAGAGGAGTGTGTCGCTCCCGAATCAAACAACACTAAAAGAGGAATACCTGCCACCATGCAATTACCTTTAATCAGGCCATCTACACCCGATGCCTCAGCACCACTCATGGTGAATACTCTGCCAGTAGATCGAGGTCGTTCAGGTCTCACAACATTTACACTCTGTGTTAGCTTAGGACAATATCTCCTGGTGTGCCCAACCTCCTTGCAGTAGAAACAAGTAAGCATCGTTCCAGGGCATGAGTCACCTACATGAGTTCGGCCACATTTGCCGCACCAAGATGGAGAGTTCAACCGTGACCCTCCGGCATTACCATGAGTCTTCAGCCCATGTGAAGTATTTGCCCGACTACCCGTTGGAGGAGAGTAAGGCTTCCGTTCCTCTTGAAACATTTTCCCTTTCCCTTTGCCGTGTGAGAAGTTCCGTTGAGGGCCATAGTGTTTTGGAGGGTTATCTTTTCTAGCAGCAGTGTCCCTCCTCCGCACATTATCCTCATACATCCTACACTTGTTCACTAGTGTAGGGAAATCAGAAATTTCTTCGTGACCAAATTTCACCCGAAGCTTAGGCCTCAACCCCATCTAAAACTTCACACCTTTGGACCTCCCGTCCAACTCTAGTTCAGCATAAGGGCAATACCGGATCAATTCTTCAAATTTGGCCGAATATTCCCCCACCGACATGTTCCCCTGCTCTAATTGCAGGAATTCCCTCTCCTTCTCCCTTTTCAGGTCTGCAGGAAAATATTTCTGGAGGAATTTACTCTTGAAAGCTTCCCATGTGATGATTTGCCCTTCGATCTCCATTTGTCTCCAGGTCATTTCCCACCAATTCTCTGCCTCTTTCACCAACATGTAGGTGGCATAGGCCACTCTCTGAGCATCAGAATAGCTCATGGCCCTGAAGATTCTTTCCAATCCTTGGACCCATTCAATGGCCGCATCCGGAGCGAATCCGCCTTGGAACTGACTGGGTTTTCTCCTGCAGAATTCATCCAAACCTCGGTATTCAACCGGCCCAGGTGGAACCAATGGTTGCGATCTCGGACTTGGGGTCGCGTTCTGGTTCAGGTGCTGTAAGTTCTCGTTCATGTTTGTCAGCACTGCAGCAATCTGAGCCAATAAGTCATTCTGACCCGATCCTCTTCCTCTTCCAGACATCTCTGTAATGGGTACCTGTTTATCTCGATTCTCCTTTGTCTGTAAACCAGGTTTAACCAAACAAATCAACAAATCACCACACAACAGTTCACTTAAACCACATAGTCCAATCATTTTGAAGTTACAAAGAAGCAAGTAAGGCCATACCCTAGGCCGCAGGACTAACTATGCTCTAATACCATATTGTAAAGACCCAAATTCTACCCTTGAAATTTTTTTCTCATTTTAGTTCAATTCCATGCAGTCTCTCCTAACTCACATTACCAATTTAATATCTTTACTTCAAATCTTATTTCCCTCTTCGCACTCTATCTCAATAATAACGTACAAAATCATTCAATAGAAAAACATAATTCGTATTAATTAAAATTAGTAACCACCGCATATAACTAGCTATGGGTTTCCAAAATACCCATAGCTACACAAATCCAGAGTTACACCCTCATGTTAGCAATTATATCTACATCCTTAGTTACATCATATTTCAAAATATCAACAATGCACTCATGTACAAAATAGTGCAAGTGAATAAATCCAAAATGTAAAGCTCCCTAAGACTCCCCAAAAATGAGTCCCCCTCATGTCTCCTGTTTATCTGCAATTGGATTATCAATGACAAGTACAGAAACATACAAAGGAGTAAGTCGTTAATTCAAATAAACATCATCATAAGATAATCCACATTAGAAATTGGGTTAGTAAACCATTTTTGAAATTCATTTTACTTGCTGCATAACTTGAACCAAAGTTGCTACACCACTCAGGGTTAGCTAAAAGTAGATTCTCATTTCCTTTTTATATAAAAGATGCTTATATACTCAAGCCAGAGTTTTGCTTATATACTCAAGCCAGAGTTTTGCTTATATACTCAAGCTAGAGTTTTGCTTATATACTCAAGCCAGAGTTTTGCTTATATACTCAAGCCAGAGTTTTGCTTATATCCTGAAGCCAGGGTTTTGCTTATATATTCAAGCCAGAGTTTTGCTTATATACTCCAACCAGAGTTTTGCTTATATACTCAAGCCAGAGTTTTGCTTATATACTCAAGCCAGAGTTTTGCTTATATACTCAAACTAGAGTTTTGCTTATATACTCAAGCCAGAGTTTTGCTTATATACTCAAGCCAGAGTTTTGCTTATATACTCAAGCCAGAGTTGCTAACCATTCATGGTTGGCTAAAAATATATTTTTCCCTTCATCAACTCGCCATTAATTATCTCCCGTGAATTCACGCCATCTTTAGTATAAACACTCCATATATGTTTAACTAAATACGTAGTTCACAAATAATTATGGCATGACCAGAAATACGCACATTTTCCATTTCCGTAAACTTATGCCTACTTTAATATAAACACACCCATATATGTTTATACTAAATGCGTAATTTACAACTCAAGCATTTCATAACCAGGAAATACAACATACTTTCCTTTCCCGTAAATCTACGCCTACTTTAATATAAACACACTCATATATGTTTATACTAAATGCGTAATTTACAACTCAATCATTGCATAACCAGAAAATACACATTTTCGATTCCAAATGCACAATTAAAGACTTATCCTTACCTTGGTGAGTGTTGGGTTTGGTTCTTGGCAACTTCACAAGTTCCACCGACACCGCCACCAACTCTAGGATCTTTCCTCATCCCACCACATAACACGTTAGTCATTTATTCCAAATATCACAAAAACAACTCATATTGCATTATTTAACCATACAAGATATTCATCACATTTTAGATGTTTCTAAACTACTTTCATCGTAAGTATACAACCATCTAAAACATGCTTATTCATTTCATATTTCAACATTAGAAGGTAGACTCATCTTCTACCTCTAGCATTTTACTCATTTTCACTTTAGGGTTTTGGGGTTTTTATGACTCAACCCACCAACTCTTTCCATTTTCAAAATACTAACTCTAAACCAAGAGTTGTAAGAGAGAAACAACATAAAACGAACCATAACTCAAAAGGATGCGTTTCCATGGTTTCCTTCATTTTTGAGAAGAGATCCAACATACCCAAAATAGGTTTTAAAGAGAAGAAGAGAGTTAGAATCTAGAGTTTTACCTCTTCTCAAGCTCTTAGATGAGTATCCAAGCCTTTTGTCCTTGAAAAAGCTCTCTTCTCTCACCCTTCTGCTTTTCTAAACCCTAGATTGTGTTTAGGGGTTTCTCATTAAATGCTGTCTCGTCGGGTTCTCTCTTAAGCGAGCTTATTCTCGCTCAAGCAAGAAAATCCCGCCCATTTTAAAAACTCAAATTTGACCCTCTCGCTCAAGCGAGGGATTCTCGCTCAAGCGAGAATCTCATAGTGTCAACAGCCCCAAAATGCCATTTCTCGCTCAGGCGAGACAACTCTCGCTCAGGCGAGAATCCTCCAGTGTATCCCAGGATTTCACCCTCCCAGGTGAACCTTTCTCGCCCAAGCGAGAATCTCTCGCTCAAGCGAGGATCCCAGGATTGATACTATAATTTTAAAGACTTAAAATTTAGGGTGTTACAATCAGTGGCATCAGAGCTTTGTTTGGTCATACACTGGGTGTAGAATATCACTCTATCCATTTTTTCAACTACCTCTAAAAACATTCTATCCATCCTAAACCATCTTTATACCTATTGAGCCATGGCTAGCACTATTCAACCATCATCCATTTCTATCCCAATTTTCTCTAGAGAAAACTATGATTTTTGGAGCACAAAAATGACTACTTTCTTCTGGTCCCAATATTTATGGGACATTGTAGAAGAAGGATTCAATGCTCTAGAGAATACTTTAACTCTTACTACGGCTCAGAAAAAGGAGTTGAAGGAGAATGTGCAAGAAGATGCAAAGGCATTATTTATTCTACAACAGGCCTTGGCAGAGACTATCTTTCCACGAATAATGGGAGCTACAAGTGCCAAAGAAGCATGGGATACACTAAAGGAGGAGTTTCATGATAGTGATAAGGTATGCACCATTAAACTTCAAACTCTTAGATGTGAGTTTTAATTACTTAAAATGAGAGAGTCTGAGACCATAAAAGACTATTATTCTAAAATAAAAGAAATAGTCAATCAAATGAATGCCTATGGGGAAGATATTCTTGACAAAAGAATTGTTGAGAAAATTCTAATTTCTATTCCCCAAAAATATGACTCAATAGTTACTAAAATTGAGCAAACCAAAGATATGTCTACTTTATCAATGACAGAGCTGATGGGCTCTCTAGAAGCTTATAAGCAAAGATTGAGTATGCATGATGAAGATTCACTAGAAAATGCATTTCAATCAAAGTTCAGGCTAAGGTCTCAGAATAAAGAATATGAAAGAAGAAATAGTAATATTGTAGAACATTCTAGAAACAAAGAAATTTCTAAAGATTTCTTTAGAATCAAGGAGATTTCTAAAGATTTCTCTAGAAACAATCAACACAAATATTCTCCATGCAAAATTTGCAAGAGATCAGGCCATTCAGAAAAATATTGTTGCCATCGTGGAAAGCGATAATGCGATATTGTAAAAGATTCGGTCACTCAGAGCAAAATTGTCGCAACAAAAATAATCATCAGGCCAATTTCACTAAAGAGTGTGAACATGACCAACAACTATTCTATGTCAACCAAGTCTCTGGTCATCATAAAGAATAAAATTGGTATCTGGATAGTGGTTAAAGTAACCACATGGCTAAGGACGGGATCATTTTCAGAGATAATTACGAGTCTATCAAAGTACAAATTCGATTGGGTAATGGCACCATGGTGGAGTCCAAAGGCAAAGGCACTGTCATGGTGGAGACACAGTCAGGTACGCGACTAATTAAAGATGTCTTATTAGTTCCCAATCTTAAAGAGAATCTGTTGAGTATTGGCCAAATGATGGAGAAAGTCTACTCTCTCCACTTTGAGGGAGATACATGCAATATATATGACAATAATAGAAAACTTGAAATAGCCCAAGTTAAAATGGAGAAAAGAAATAGAAGTTTTCCAATAACTTGGAAATATGCTACTAACATTGCCATGAAGGTGCAAGTTGATGAATCATGGTTATGGCATCGAAGATTTAGTCATCTAAACAATCAAGCCTTAAAGCTATTATATCAGAAAAGAATGTTGAGAGATCTTCCATACATCCAAGATAATGAAGGTGTGACACCCTGAATATATATTTCCTAAATTATAGTATCATTTCTGGAAATCTCGCTTGAGCGAGAAAGGGCTCGCTTGGGCGAGAGTGGCTCACATGGGTGAATGGAATACTGGGCTATACTGAAGGATTCTCGCCTGAGCGAGAAATGGCTCGCTTGAGCGAGAGTTGTCTTGCCTGGGCGAGAAGTGGCACTCTAAAGCTGTAGAAGCTGTAAGATCCTCGCTTGAGCGAGAGGGTCAGATCTGAGTTTTTAAATAGGCGGGATTTTCTCGCCTAGGCGAGAAATGGCTAGCTTGAGCGAGAACCCGACGATTGCACATTAAAATAGAAACCCCAAACACTTTTAGGGTTAGAGCTTTGGAGAGAAGAAAGAGAAGGGAACATTTTCAAGATCTAGGATTTGTGAGAATCATCTAGAAGCTTGAGAAGAGGTAAATCTCTTGATTCTAACTCTCCTTCTCCTTTTGAAACTCTTTTTGGGTGTATGGGATCTCTTCTCAAAGTGTGAGAAACCATGGAAACTCTCCCTTTTGAGTTGTGGTTCATTTTATTTATTTTCTATCTTGTAAACTCTTGGTTTAGAGTTAGTATTCAAAGAATGGAAAGGGTTTGTGGGTTGATTCATGAAAACACCAAAACCCCAAAATGAGAATGTGGTAAAAGAGGAGATGGGTGAAATGTTAGATTTAGAATGTGGTGTATGTATGTTTTGATGTTGGAAACTTGTAACGAAAGTGGTTTTGGAAACATTGGAAACATGTGAATATCATATATGTTTGTGAATGTAATATGAGTTGTGTGTATATTGTTGTGAATAAAGTACCGACTTTTGTTGTTGTGGGTGAGGATGAGGAAAGATTCTAAGGTTGGAGGAAATCGCGGGGGAAACTTGTAAAGTTACCCGAAATCGACCCCAACACTCACCAAGGTAAGGATAAGTCTTTAACTTGAGCATTGGAATGGAAAATGTGTGGATTTTCTGGTTGTGAAAAACGATTAAGTTGCGAGTCGCTTATTTATTATAAATATATATCGTTATGTTTGTAATAATGATTGCGTGGATTTACTGTTTATGAATTGATGGTGTATCAATGAAAAGGAAACACGTTTTAGCCGACCATGATTGGTTAGCGGCTTTGGCTCAAGCGATGTAGCAAGCTTTGGCTCAAGCGATGTAGAAAACTTTGGCTCAAGTTATGTAGCAAGATTTGGCTCAAGTGGTGTAGCAAACTTTGACTCAAGTTATGTAGCATGTTTTCAAAAGGAAAAGGAAATCTGTTTTAGCTACCCTTTAGTGGTGTAATGTACTTTGGCTCAAGTGATGTAGCAAACTTTGGCTCAAGTTGTGTAGCACATTTTTCAAAGATATAAACGGTTATATTGGTTTTAAGTATTTATGACTTTTAAATTTCTTTTTTAACCTTATTAAAATGTGGATTAACTTATATTGACATTTATTGAGTTAACGACTTACTCCTTTGTGTTTTCTTTGTGTATTGTCAATGTTAATCCCATGGAAGGTACAAGGATGATTAGAGATGCTTGATTTGGAGTTTTAGAGACTTTGATGATTAGACTCTATGATTCTATTTATTCTTGCACTACCTTAATATTTGATGACTTTGATTGTAAATAAGGATACATTAAATTTTGTAAACACTCGACTCGACATATGATGACTCCATTATGGTATACATGCGAATTATGTTTTTCTGCAAATGGGAGTAGTCACTGTATGAACTGAAATTGAATGTTTAGGGTTATGAGATGATTAGTGTAATGGGTGTTTTAAAGATTAAAGAACTTCATGTATGAGGAAATGCTGGAAAATCAAGTAGAAATGATTAAAATAAATGGAAAATTTTCAAGGGTAGAAATTTGGGTCCTTACAGAAGGAGCACGCGAAGGATGTCTACTTGGGAAGCAACACAGACTACCATTTTCAAGTGGGAAATCTTGGAGAGCTAAACGCTTGTTGGAGCTTATCCACACTGACATATGTGGAACAATGAGGATGCCATCACTCACTAACAACAGGTACTTCATCCTTTTCATTGATGATTTCTCTAGAATGACATGAGTCTACTTTATGAAAGAAAAATCAGAGTTGACGCTCTATGCCTTCATCCTCACAAAATTTATCAAACTCAGACGCCATCACTCAATAACAAGAGGTACTTCATCCTTTTCATTGATGATTTCTCTAGAATGACATGGGTCTACTTTATGAAAGAAAAATCAGAAGTGTTTGGAATATTCAAGAAGTTCAAGGACTTCGTTGAAAAGCAAAGCGGGAAGCATATAAAAGTACTCAGAAGTGATCGTGGCAAAGAGTACAACTCCCGTAAGTTTGATAAATTTTGTGAGGATGAAGGCATAGAGCGTCAACTCACAATCGCATACACTCCACAACAAAATGGAGTGTCTGAAAGGAAAAACCGCACAATCATGGAGATGGCTAGATCGATGCTCATGGAGAAAGGTTTGCCAAACACTTTTTTGGGCTGAAGCAATTTACACAGCTGTCTACATAATGAACAGATGTCCAACAAAGGCAGTCGAAGGTAAGACTCCTATAGAAGCTTGGAGCGGTAGAAATCCATCACCTAAACATCTAAGAGTCTCTGGATCTATATGTTACATACATGTCCCAAAAGAAAAGAGACACAAACTAGAATGCAAGACGAAAAGAGGCATCTTCTTGGGATATAGCACATAGTCAAAAGGCTATCGGATATACAATATAGAAACGAAGAAACTCATCATCAGTCGAGATGTTCAAGTAGATGAAAGTACAGCATGGAACTGAAATGAAGGAAAGATTGAGCAACACAACATCTCCATACCAACACAACAACCACAAGTAACAAGAGAAGTAGAAGAAGCGACAGAAGATCCATGTATGCCGACTACACTCCCATATGAACTATCTTCACTAGAATCTTCTCCGAGACGAGTAAAATATTTGGTAGATATATATGAGACATGCAACTTGGCCTTAGTTAAGCATGAAATCTTTTAAGAAGCATCAAGGCAAGAAGTATGGGTCAAGGCAATGGAAGAAGAGATAAAAATGATAGAGAAAAAAAAACACGTGGGAACTAGTAGATTGTCCAAAAGATAAAGACATCATTAGAGTAAAATGGGTCTATAAAATAAAGCTCAATCCTGATAGCAGGACTAGTAGCTAAGGGCTACACTCAACAACCAGGAATTGACTATAATGAGACATTTGCACCAGTTGCTCATCTAGACACTATAAGAGCTTTAATAGCTCTTACAATAGAAAGAGGATGGAGCATTTACTAGCTAGATGTTAAGTCCGCATTCCTCAATGGAGTACTTCAAGAAGAGATCTATATGGAGCAAGCACAAGGGTTCATGAGCAAGGGCAACGAGAACAAAGTGTTACAATTGAAGAAGGCTCTATACGGCTTGAAGCATGCTGCTCGAGCATGGTACAGTAGAATTGATCAGTACTTCATCGATAAAGGTTTCAGGAGCAATAAGAGTGAGCCTACATTGTACATTAAAACCTTAGGTCAATATGATACTCTAATAGTTTCCTTATACGTAGATGATCTTATATACACTGAAAACAAATATAAATATGATAATAGAGTTCAAAGAAGACATTGTGAAGACATTTGAGATGACAGAACTAGGCTTAATGCACTATTTCCTCGGAATTAGGTAAATCAATGAAAAGAAGGCATATTCATCTTACAGAAGAAATACACATAAGAACTGCTGAAGGAGTTCAAGATGTCTGACTGAAAACCAGTTGCTACTCCGCTTGTGACTAATGAGAAGCTACAAAAGGACAGTGGATCTCCACAGGCAAATGCATCTCTCTACAGAAGTTTGATTGGGAGTCTTCTATATCTCACTGCCACTCAACCTGATATCATGTATGATACAAGTCTGCTATCAATATTCATGCAAAGCCCAAGTCAAATCCACTTTAGAGTTGGAAAAAGAATTCTCAGATACTTGCAAGGAACAAAAGAGTTTGGTATATGGTATAAATCCAATCTGGTATAAATCCAACACCACTCAACATTGCACGGCTACACTAATAGCGATTGGGCAGGTTCGATGGATGACATGAAAAGCACATCAGGTTATGCCTTTTCACTTGGATCGGGAATATTCTCTTGGGCATCTAAGAAGAAAGCAATCATTGCACAATCAACAGCATAAGCTGAGTATGTAGCAGCTGCAGAGATGACCAACCAAGCTATATGGCTTAGACGAATACTCAATGATATGCGATTGCGGACATAGGAGTCAGAGCCTACGACAATCTATTGTGACAACTAATCGGGGATAGCGATTGCAAAGAATCCAGTCCATCACAACAGGACAAAACATATCGCAATTAAATATCATGTTGTCAGAGAAGCAATTGAGAACAAAGAAATAAGGCTCGAGTATTGCAAGACCGAAGATCAAATTGCGGAAATATTTACTAAGGCATTACCAAGGCCGAAGTTCGAGCAAGTACGATCGCTGCTAGGAGTTACAAAAATGTGCATCAAGGAGGAGTGTTAAAATATTGATGCAGATTTCTAGAAACTTATACACTTGTGTAGAAACAAGTAGTGGTGTTCTATCCTAATATCTAGAATTCTCATAAGCTTCTAGTAGATTCTATTATAGGAGTTTAGCAAAATAATTATTGAAGTTTCTAGAAGTCTAAAGACTTATCTACAATTCTCTATAAACATCTTGAAGAATAAGAATGTGCATTTCTAGAATATTCTACAAAGTTATAGTAAATACTACAAGGCAATAGATTTAGAATAAAGTAGTATAGTTCTAGAATTATCTAGAAACTTTGAGATAGTACTAAGGAGGTGGATGCATGCTATAAATAGGCACTCACACTTCATTTATGATGCAATGCATGTATTGTAGCCAAAGGCTCCAAGTTATTCTAAATACAATATCTATTCTGTATTCCTATTCCAATCTAATTAAGTTTGACAATTCCTATCTAAATCAATTCTAAAACCTTGTTTCTATCACTATATCTACTATCTTTTCACAAATACTATCAACAAGAAATAAATTAATAGATTGTAGAATTAACACATGATTTATTAGAATGTGAGCTTTAACCAAATGTACTATTGATCAATAATTGTAACATTAATTCACTCACCACAATGCTTAGAGGTGCTGGAAAGACACTCACTGAAACAGATACACAAACCCATCCCACAACTTTAACACGAAAGGAACTAGGTATAGGAAAATGAGTGATGAGGAGGATCAAGGTGAAGGAACCCAAATAAATAAAGATAAGTAGTTTAATGGTTAAACTCTACAATTAAAAAATCATAATCAGATTGGTACTCAACTTAGTTAAGATATGGTTATACAAATATATTATGTAATATTTATAGAGGAGGAATCCATTTACTACAAGGTAAACTTTCTGACGATAAATCTCTAGGCAAGGTTGAAGAAAAGGTAATATATATATTACTACAATTATATTATCTAGAAGAAGGTTGAAGAAAATTTTGAGGTCAAGGCAGAAGAGACTACTCCCCAAGTCTCTAGGCACCTTGCTCAATAAGGTGCTAATTTTTTTTTCTTGTTGAAATTAGACTTTCTTAATAATTACAATAATAGATTAAAGAACAATGTCTCAATGACGAAGAATATTACTAAAATGGATACTTGAACATACATAAAATCATAATAAATATTTGTAGAACAACTAAAGAGATGCTCTTTATACCATAGATATATGTTGGGAAATAAGTCTCACACTGTCTACCTCATTATCTCGGGAATGGTTTAAATATTGTCGAACTACTCCTCTCATAGCCAATTGGTTTTGAGACGGAACCTTAACATGGTATCAGAACTAGAACTCAACTTCTTTCCAGTTATCATGGGTCAAAAATGCCTTTTGGTTATAGGTCAAAGGTAACATTTCATTTGGTCTGACAGTCTTATGTAGAGGGGGTATGTTGGGAAGTAAGAATCACACCGCCTATCTCGTTGTCTCGGGAATGGTTTAAATACCTGTTGGTAGGGATGGCAATATGGGTCTGGCCCGACGGGCCATCCCGTTTTGATCGACATTTTTGGCAGGTCGGGCTGGAGATTTTAGCCTAAAAGTTCATATTTAACCCAGTTTGGAAGTCCATTTTTTAGACGGACCATGGCAGGTCGGGTCGGGCTAGCCCGGTGGGCCAACATTAATATTGCTTTATCATTTTAAGGTTATATGTGATTCCAATAATTAGTCAATTTAATATTGTTTTCCAACCGGACATTTTACACATACCGTGTGCAACCAATTTATTATTCATATATAACACATTTATGAGTAAATTATTTATCAATGTAATTTATATCATATACAATATAAGATATTTACATATCAGTGTTTAAATTATATCATATATCACATTTTGTTTAACTTAATTACATTTATCACTTTTTTGTTTAAAAAATTATATCTCTCATAGAGGGTTGATCAATGTAATGTATGTTTATAAATTAAGGGTTTTTTGTAAGTGTATAAAATGGAAGGATAGTTTGTGTAATTTCACTAAAACTCATGGAATATCAGTGTAATTTAAATGTGTTTTTGAAATGAAAAAGAAAAACAGGTCAGCCCCCTGGCCTACTAGCCCTGCCAAATATGGCTCGGGCTGGCATTTTGAGCCCTTTTAGCTATAAGGGTCGGGCCAACCCAGCCAATATTTTGGCTGGCCAAAGGCGGGCTGAACAGGGCCGGGTCGGGTTGGCTCGTTTTGCCACCCCTACCTGTTGGGCTACGCCTCTCATAGCCAATTGGTTTTGAGATGGAAATTTATGACAATGTATATTAATATGAATATTGAAATATCTCAATTACAATAATATATCATATATAAATAAGAGTTTAACAATCATATGGATGTCAATTCTAGTTGTACAAATAAAATAAGTTTTATATATATAACTCCATTTATTGTTGATAATAAAACAATCTTACACATACAGTCTCAATTTTTTAATCAAAATAAGTAAAGTGCAAAAACAATGCAGATATCTTAAAGTACACATGTTTTAATGTTTGCATATAGCATTACTAATATTCAATAACAAATTGTTCATAAACCCTGAAATTTTTATTGGACTTTGTCAAATTTAATGCCTGAAAACTTTGAAATTCTCATAAAAATGTTAATATTCTACTGTTATCAGAATGTAGAGGAAGCGCAGAAGAAAGAGAAAGTGAAGGTTATTGAGGTTAAGGCTGAACCCCAGAAAAGAGAGGAAGTGCTTATACATTCTATCAGTTAGATCTATAAAGAAACCGATTTTGTGGATCACATCCATATCAACTTTGATATCACGAGCATTGAGAGTGATTTTAGATTCACCAGTCGTTGAGACACCAAAATGCTCGAGTATGTTTGAGATGATGATTGCATAAGGCAAAGGATTGTTAGTCTCTTGCACAGACCACATGTGTCTCATTACAATCAAAGCCCAATTGATTTCAAGATTATGCTTAAGAGCATACATCAATTGTAATTACATGTCATTGATTTGAGAATGGTTTTAAAATTTAAGAATTATGACATAGCTAAGAAAGTAATGAAGTAGGCGATCTTCGAGATTGAGATTTCCTACAACAAGGATATCTCTATTCTTAATAATTTCCCCTAAAGTCATTTGCTTACGCAAGTCAATTTCCACTTTAGAGAATCTACACATAGAATAGTATAACTCTTTTCTGTCATAATTATCCCAATCACATGCAAGATTTTATGCTTCCATGATGAGGTATATTGTAGCAAATTGAACTGAAGTTTTCATTTCTAAAATGATTTATTTTCCTTTCACCGAGGATGTTAAATGATTTTTCCTCAAGTTTAAGTTGCAGTAAAATACTCTAACAAGTTCAGGATAATTGGCATTTGATTACTCATAGAATGCAAATAAATTTTGTTGTCTTAACAGAGTACGAAAATGAAAATCATCAAGCTCAAAGTTACTTACATTGTCATACTTAGAAGCAAAAATTGGTCTTCCAAGGAAATGTTCGGTGAAAACTTGGCGTTGTTCATCATTAGCAAGAAGTCGAGCCAAGTCCAAAGGATTAGCCTCAGAAGATGAAGTTCCTTGCTTCTTGTGAGCCACACTAGTACGTTGCTTCTTTGCTCTTGATAATGAAACCATGGTTGAATGTTTTTAAAAGTTAGGTTTTGGGAAATTTGGAATTTGGAGTTTTTTGATTAAGGCCACTAAACACAAAAGTAATCGGATAGAAATGTTTAGAATAGAAAATGTAATATGAAATGACTCAAAAATCACTTATAACGGGTGAGAAATGAGATTTTTAGAGTGAGAGGAGTGATTTTTCGAGTTTGAGAGTGAGGAAGAAGATGAAGTGTTTGAAAAATAGAGGAGAAACCTTTAAATACTGGTCAGAGTAATCGATTACCTTAAGTGGATCGGTTACTCAACATGCAAAATCTCCAGATTTCAAACAACAACCTTTGGTAATCGATTACACATATAAGTAATCGATTACTTTGACTTCATGTCTCTTACAATAATCGGTTATTCTCCAGAGTAATCGATTGTTATCCTCAGAAATTTGAATTTTTAGGCCTACTGATGCTTGGTAATCGATTATTTACCCTAATTAATTGATTACATAGATCAAAATTTGAAATTTAAAGCAAATCTAAGTAGTTTTAAGTACAAGTAGGCATAAGATAAACATAATGAAGCAAACATATAATCATTTATGAGAAATTTAAGATAAGTAAGCTTCATCAAGTATGCATAATTCTCGTCTAATTTATAGAAAGATTCTTTTACCAAGGGTTTAGTGCATATATCTTCTAGTTGGTCATGAGTATCAACAAATTCTAAAGCCACATCATTCTTTTGGACATGGTCTCTAAGGAAGTGATGTCTTATATCTTTGTGTTTGGTTCTAGAATGCATTAATGGATTCTTTGTGAGATTTATAGCACCGGTATTGTCACATTTTAGGGGTATGCAGCCTAAGTCTAAGCCATATTTTCGTACTTGTTGTTTAAGCCACAACACTTGTGCACAACAGCTACATGCCGCTATGTACTCTGCTTCAGCAGCACTTAAGGCAACACATGCTTGTTTCTTACATGACCAAGAGACTAGTGCATTTCCTAATATATGACAAGTATCACTAGTACTTTTTCTCTTAGTTTTGCATCCAACAAAATCTGAATCTAAATATCGTACCAAATCACATATACTTCCCTTAGGATACCAGAGTCCAACGTCAGTTGTGCCTTTTAGATATTTCATGATTCTTTTGACAGCAACTAGATGTGATTCTTTTGGTTTTGATTGATAACGTGTACACAAGCATACACTAAACATTATATCAGGTCTACTAGCAGTTAGATAAAGTAGGGAACCAATCATACCTCGATACTTTGATATGTCGTTGCATTTTCCAGCGTCATCTGTATCAATGTATGTACCAGAACCCATAGGAGTGACAATGGGCTTGTAATCATCCATTTCAAATCTTTTCAGCAATTCCTTGCAATATTTGGATTGACTTACAAATATACCATCCTTGAGTTGTCTGATTTGTAATCCAAGAAAGTAATTTAACTTCCCCATCATTGACATTTCAAATTCCCCTTGCATCATTTTTCCAAAGTCACAACATAACATTTCATTAGTAGAACCAAAAATAATATAATTTACATATATTTCTACAAGAAGTGTAAGGACCCGATTTTCGTAATCCAAAAATTCTTTTTAAAACCTTATTCATGAAAGTGAAGTGATTACTTTTGAAAGACATTACTTGAACGGTTTGGAAACTTGAGTGAATACAAATATTAGTTCCATTTATAAATCACAAGGTGAAAATATTCCAAATACATCTCACTTCAAAAGCATGTCATTACACTTCCCTTCAAATACAAAATTTGAACAATTATCCTTTCTTAAGGAACACTTTAAATACAAACATTAAATCATCTTCATTAGACACTTAGGGGAAAGATACTTATACATAAATTCACTTTAACACGTTCTTCATATTACAAACATTTATCATATAACGTATCAATTACATAAAACCCTACTCTACCATGTACTCTTCTCCGCAAACGTCCAATGCACTACCGCCACAACTTGAACTCAAATACACAACACATACAAGGAAAGGCAGAGGAAGTAAGAACCAACTACGGCGACCGTAGCGTGGATTTACATGGAGTAATGACATTAAAGTATTCAACCTATACACGTCTATCATCAATCATATTAAACATATACAAATCAATACATATTTTCCATATTCACCCTATAGTATACATTTATCCCATAATATATATGTTCTATAGTGTGCATATTTATTCATCACATATTATCTATATTCACCCTATAGTACACATATATCCCATAATATATATGTTCTATAGTGTGCATATTTATTCATCACATATTATCCATATTCACCCTATAGGACACATTTATCCCATAATATATATGTTCTATAGTGTGCATATTTATTCATCACATATTATCCATATTCACCCTATAGTACAATTATATCCCATAATATATATGTTCTATAGTGTGCATATTTATTCATCACATATTATCCATATTCACCCTATAGTACAATTATATCCCATAATATATATGTTCTATAGTGTGCATATTTATTCATCACATATTATCTATATTCACCCAATAGAACACATATATCCCATAATATATATGTTCTATAGTGTGCATGTTTATTCATCACATATTATCTATATTCACCCTATAGTACACATATATCCCATAATATATATGTTCTATAGTGTGCATATTTAGTCATTCCAAATCACTTTCCTTTTCATTACGTAACTCCTTTATACTCCCATCTACTACGATTAACATTTATTTATCCAATGCCACCTCGGGCAAGACTACACCACGAAGGTGATTTCAATACCACGTTGGGTAAGGCTACACCATGAAGGTAATTTCATCACCACGTCGGGTAAGTCTACACCACGAAGGTGATTCATTACCACGTTGGATAAGTCTACACCATGAAGGTGATTTCAATACCACATCGGGTAAGTCTACACCATGAAGGTGATTCTATACCACATTGGGTAAGTCTACACCGTGAAGGTGATTCCAATACCACATCGGGTAAGTCTACATCGCGAAGGTGATTTCAATACCAATCGGGTAAGTCTACATCATGAAGGTGATTTCAATACCACATTGGGTATGTCTACACCACGAAGGTGATTCATTACCACGCATCCTTTATTACAAACATACCCATCTCCATTTTATCACATTAACAACTCATCACACATTCATTGTTACAAACACCCCCATATATGTTTATAACAATCAACAACTCACAACATACTCATTTTGATAAACATACTCATAAATGTTTATGACCATAAATAACTAACACAGAATCATTATCACACAACATTACCAATTCTACTTTTGTCATTAAACACACATCTCACAATCCTTATTACAAACACACCCATATATGTTTGTAATAAATCAACCATCCATAATAGACCATTATCATAAACAAACCACACATAACCTATCCTTCATCATATACACATTAACGTTAGAACCATCTTTAACGATGATGTATTACCATAAATGAGCATATTGCGTTTTACTTTCATAAACGGTTTTCTCCGCACACATATCTCCACTTTTATGGCTAATACATCCTCATGTAAAATAAAGACTCTCACATGGACCACAAACTCCCAAGAGAGTTTCTATCCGTTAATATGCTCTGATTCTTGAGGGAAATCGGAGATGATGACTCTAATGAAATACTCTAAGACCACAATGGTCTTCTCCCTCACCTTAGGTTGTGTAAGCTCCATGGATCCGCAAAGAGCTCCATCTTCCTCCATATCCTTCAACCTCCATTGATGCTTTTTCATCTCCAAAGCTCTCCAATGTTCCATTAAGAAGCAAGAGGAAGAGGTTTTGATGTGTTTTTTAGGTTTAGTGGAGGAAAGAGTCGAAATCCATGGGGAGTAAGCATGTTTTAGATGGTTGTATACTTATGATGAAAGTAGTTTAGAAACATCTAAAATGTGATGAATATATTGTATGGTTAAATAATACAATATGAGTTGTTTATGTGATATTTGGAATAAATGACTAACGTTGTGTTATGTGGTGGGATGAGGAAAGATCCTAGAGTTGGCGGCGGTGTCGGTGGAACTTGTGAAGTTGACAAGAACCAAACCCAACACTCACCAAGGTAAGGATAAGTCTTTAATTGTGCATTTGGAATCGAAAATGTGTATTTTCTGGTTATGCAATGATTGAGTTGTAAATTACGCATTTAGTATGAACATATATGGGTGTGTTTATATTAAAGTAGGCGTAGATTTATGGGAAAGGAAAGTATGTTGTATTTCCTGGTTATGTAATGCTTGAGTTGTAAATTACGCATTTAGTATAAACATATATGGGTGTGTTTATATTAAAGTAGGCGTAAGTTTACGGAAATGGAAAATGTGCGTATTTCTGGTCATGCCATAATTATATTGTGAACTACGTATTTAGTATAAACATATATGGAGTGTTTTTACTAAAGATGGCGTGAATTCATGGGAGAAATATATTTTTAGCCGACAATGAATGGTTAGCAACTCTGGCTTGAGTATATAAGCAAAACTCTGGCTTGTGTATATAAGCAAAACTCTGGTTTGAGTATATAAGCAAAACTCTGGCTTGAGTATATAAGCAAAACTCTGGCTTGAGTATATAAGCAAAACTCTGGCTTGAGTATATAAGCAAAACTCTGGCTTGAGTATATAAGCAAAACTCTGGCTTGAGTATATAAGCAAAACTCTGGCTTGAGTATATAAGCAAAACTTTGGCTTGAGTATATAAGCAAAACTCTGGCTTGAGTATATAAGCATGTTTTATTTAAAAAGGAAATGAGAATCTTCTTTTAGCTAACCCCGAGGTGTGTAGCGACTTTGGCTCAAGTTATGCAGCAACGTAAAATGAATTTCAAAAAATGGTTTACTAACCCAATTTCTAATGTGGATTATCTTATGATGATGTTTATTTGAAATAACGACTTACTCCTTTGTATGTTTGTGTACTTGTCATTGATAATCCCATTGTAGATAAACAAGCGACATGAGGGGTCTCATTTTTGGGGAGTCTTAGAGAGCTTTACATTTTGGATTTATTCACTTGCACTATATTGTACATGAGTGCATAGTTGATATTTTGGAATATGATGTAACTAAGGATGTAAATATAATTGCTAACATGAGGGTGTAACTCTGGATATGTGTAGCTATGGTTATTTTGGAAACCCATAGCTATTTATATGCGGTGGTTACTAATTTTAATTAATACGAATTTTGTTTTTCTGTCGAATGATTTTGTACGTTATTATTGAGATAGAGTGTGAAGAGGGAAATAAGATTTGAAGTAAAGATATTAAATTGGTAATGTGAGCTAGGAGAGATTGCATGGAATTGAACTAAAATGAGAAAAAAAATTTAAGGGTAGAATTTGGGTCTTTACAATATGGTATCAGAGCATAGTTAGTCCTGCGGCCTAGGGTATGGCCTTACTTTCTTCTTTGTAACTTCAAAATGATTGGACTATGTGGTTTAAGTGAACTGTTGTGTGGTGATTTGTTGATTTTTTTGGTTAAACCTGGTTTACTGACAAATGAGAATCGAGATAAACAGATACCCATTACAGAGATGTTTGGAAGAGGAAGAGGAAGAGGATCGGGTCAGAATGACTTATTGGCTCAGATTACTGCAGTGCTGACAAACATGAACGAGAACTTACAGCACCTGAACCAGAACGCGACCCCAAGTCCGAGTCCGCAACCATCAAGTGGGAATTGGTGGGAAATGACCTAGAGACAAATGGAGATCGAAGGGCAAATCATCAAGTGGGAAGGTTTCAAGAGTAAATTCCTCCAAAAATATTTTCCTGCAGACCTGAAAAGGGAGAAGGAGAGGGAATTCCTGCAATTAGAGTAGGGGAACATGTCTGTGGGGGAGTATTCGGCCAAATTTGAAGAATTGATCCGGTATTGCCCTTATGCTGAACTAGAGTTGGACGGGAGGTCCAAATGTGTGAAGTTTGAGATGGGGTTGAGGCCCGAGCTCCGGGTGACATTTGGTCACGAATAGATTTCTGATTTCCCTACCCTACTGAAAAAGTGTAGGATGTATGAGGACAATGTGCGGAGGAGGGACGCTGCTGCTAGAAAAGACAACCCTCCAAAACACTATGGTCCTCAACGAAACTTCTCACACGGCAAGGGTAAGGGCAAAATGTTTCAAGAGGAACGGAAGCCTTACTCTCCTCCAACGGGTAGTCAGGGAAATACTTCACATGGGCTGAAGACTCATGGTAATGCCGGAGGGTCACGGTTGAACTCTCCATCTTGGTGTGGCAAATGTGGCCGAACTCATGTAGGTGACTCATGCCCTGGAATGATGCTTACCTATTTCTACTGCAAGGAGGTTGGGCACACAAGGAGATATTGTCCTAAGCTAACACAGAGTGTAAATGCTGTGAGAGCTGAGCGACCTCGATCTACTGGCAGAGTATTCACCATGAGTGGTGCTGAGGCATCAGGTGTAGATGGCCTGATTAAAGGTAATTGCATGGTGGCAGGTATTCCTCTTTCAGTGTTGTTTGATTCGGGAGCGACACACTCCTTTGTATCTATTGACTGCGTGGATAAACTGGAATTGCAAACTGAGTCGTTACCATTCGACTTGGTCGTATCCACCCCAACTGATGTGCCTGTGGTGGTGTCGATAGTTGTGTCTCGATGTCCGGTAGTGGTAAACGGTAGAACTTTTACCGTGGATTTGATCTGCTTACCACTAACCCAGTTGGATCTAATTCTGGGGATGGACTGGTTGTCGGCGAATAATGTGATGCTAAATTGTGCTGATAAGACCGTGGTATTCGGGAATCTTGATGAGGTTTCCGATGAGGTCAATGACATGAAGCCGTTGTCGGCAAAGGAAGTCAGGACTTCTTGTAAAGAGGGAGGAGTCGTGTTTATGTTGATGGCATCCCTGGAGGGTCTTGAGAAATCCAAGGTTGGGGATATTCCGATAGTTCGTGAGTTTCCTAAGGTATTTCCTAGTGATATTCCGGAATTGCCTCTAGTGAGAGAAGTTGAATTCTCTATTGACTTGGTGCCTGGAATGGGACCCATCTCTATAGCTCCTTATAGGATGACACCGTTAGAATTGGCGGAGTTGAAAAAGCAGGTTGAGGACCTACTGGCAAAGAAGTTTATTCGTCCTAGTGTCTCACCGTGGGGTGCACCTGTTTTGTTGGTTAAGAAGAAAGATGGTAGTATGCGGTTGTGTACCGACTACAGACAGTTGAACAAGGTTACTATCAAGAATAAATCTCCGTTACCCCGAATTGATGACTTGATGGATCAATGGAGGGGAGCGGTGTTGTTTTCAAAAATTGACCTTCGGTCGGGTTACCACCAACTTCGTGTGAAGACGGAAGACATTCCTAAAACTTCTTTTAGGACAAGGTATGGACATTTTGAATATTTGGTCATGCCTTTTGGTGTAACAAATGCCCCAACAATATTTACCGACTACATGAATCGAATTTTTCATCCATATTTGGATTCATTCGTAGTGTTATTCATTGTTGACATTTTGGTTTACTCCAAAAGCCGAGAGGAGCATGCTGAGCAAAACTAAAACACTGGGTCTCTAGCTTGGGCGAGACCCTCTCGCTCAAGCGAGAATCTGGCAGTATGCCTCATTCTTCAGGACTGTTACCTCATTTCAAAGAGGGTAAATTTTGGGTGTTACACGAAGAGTATGATGATTTATTTTCATAATAAAGAGAGTAGTGTCGACCTTTCCTTTGGTAAAACCCTTTTCAAGTAGAAAATTTCTTAGACGATCATATCAGGCACGTGGAGCTTGCTTCAAACCGTAGAGGACCTTCTTAAGTTTATATAGATGGGAAGGATGTTTGTAGTCTTCAAACCCAGGAGGTTGTTCTACATATACTTCTTCTTGTATATACCCATTAAGGAATGCACTCTTTACAACTATTTGATATAACTGAAAGTTTAAAGAGCAAGAATACGCAAGTAATAGCAGAAGAGCTTCAAGTCTAGCAACAAGAGATAAGGTCTCATCAAAGTCTATACCTTTTTCCTGATTGTATCCTTGTGTTACCTGAGTAGCTTTATTTCTAATAATAATTTCATTTTCATCTGATTTATTACAAAATACTCAACAAGTTCCTATAAAATGGCTATCATTTGGTCTAGGAACAAGTTCCCAAACTTCATTTCTCTCAAACTAGTTTAACTCTACTTGCATTGCAAGAATCCAGTGTTCGTCCTCGATTGCATCATCAATCTTGGAGGTTTCTATTTGAGAGACGAATGCCATGTTTAAACAGACATCATTTAGTTTTAAGTGGGTGGTTACACCTTTACTTATATCACCAATGATGTTGTCAATAGGATGGTCTCTACGAGTTTTCCATTCTTGTGGTAAATCAGAATGAATATGCTCTTCTTGAGTGGATAGAGTATCATTCATTTTCAAGTGCCTCAGTATTGGTTGTTGTACTGGTAGAGGACTCTTCTATTGAAGGGGAACTAGGAAAGTCCACTTCATCGAGTTAACCCATCCTTTATAATAGGATTGGTTTCATCAAAAGATACATGAATAGATTCTTCCATGGCTAGAGTTGTTTTATTAAAGATTCTATAAGCTTTAATCATGCATACATTAATTTTTGTTACTTCACCATTTTTGAAGTGGATAAGATTTTTAAGTTTTTTTTTAAATCTCTTTAAGAGGATATGTAGTGAGGACTTTAGTTTTTGTTGTTTCACCCTTCTTAATATAGATAAATATAATTCCACCATTTTTTATAAATCAATAAACATTATCTTTTAAATGAAACCTAGAACAATGTAGCCTTGATTCACTAAAGTATTTAGGGATATGTATGTAAGGACCCGATTTTCATAACTCGAAAATTCTCTTTTAAAATCCTTATTCATGAAAGTGAAGTGATTACTTTTGAAAGACATTACTCGAACAGTTTGGAAACTTGAGAGAATACGTTTATAAATTTGCAAGGCGGAAATATTCCAAACCTCTTTCATTTCAAAAGCATGTCATTACACTTCCGTTCAAACACATCCTTTATACAATTACACTTTCTCAAAATTACCTTGAATACAAGTATTAGATCCACTTCATTATACACTTACAAGAAAGTTGTTTATACATGGATTCACTTTAACATGTTCTTCATATTACAAATATTTATCATATAACATATCAATTACATATTATCCACTACTCTATCATGTACTCTTCTCCGCAAGCGTCCAATGCGCTACCTCCACAACCTGAACCCAAATATACAACACATACAAGGAAAGACAGAGGGAGTAAGAACCAACTACGGCGACCGTAGCGTGGATTTACATGGAGTAATAACATTAAAGTATTAAAAACCACACACATCTAACATCAATCTTATTAAGCTTATATAAATCAACACATAATATCCATATTCACCCTATAGCACACATACATCCCATACTATATGTGTTCTATAGTGTGCATATTTATTTATCACATATTATCCATATTCACCCTATAGTACACATACATCCCATACTATATGTGTTCTATAGTGTGCATATTTTATTCGTCCAAATATACTCATTTCTCATCGTTCATATTCACCCTATAGGATATATATCCCATACTATATATCCTATAGCATACATATGACTTTCATTACGACATTCTCATTACTCATAGTTCGTATTCACACTCAATCGTATTCATCGATTTCATTTTCCATACCACATCGGGCAGGCCGAGTTACCATCCATACCACATCGGGCAGGTCGAGTTACCATCCATACCACATAGGGAAGGTCGAGTTATTATCCATACCACTTAGGGCAGGTCAAGTTATTATCCATACCACATCGGGCAGGTTGAGTTACCATCCATACCACATAGGGCAGGTTGAGTTATCATCCATACCACATCGGGCAGGTCGAGTTACCATCCATACCACATAGGGCAGGTCGAGTTACCATCCATACCACATCGGGCAGGTCGAGTTACCATCCATATCACGTAGGGCAGGTCGAGTTACCATCCATACCACGTAGGGCAGGTCGAGTTACCATCCATACCACATAGGGCAGGTCGAGTTACCATCCATACCACATCGGGTAGGTCGAGTTACCATCCATACCACATAGGGCAGGTCGAGTTACCATCCATACCACATAGGGCAGGTCGAGTTACCATCCATACCACAAAGGGCAGGTCGAGTTATTATCCATACCACATCGGGCAAGTCGAGTTACCATCCATACCACATAGGGCAGGTCGAGTTACCATCCATAACATATCGGGCAGGTCGAGTTACCATCCATACCACGTAGGGCAGGTCGAGTTACCATCCATACCACATCGGGCAGGTCGAGTTACCATCCATTCCACATAGGGCAGGTCGAGTTACCATTCATACCACATCGGGCAGGTCGAGTTACCATACATACCACGTAGGGCAGGTCGAGTTACCATCCATACCACATAGGGCAGGTCGAGTTACCATCCATACCACATCGGGCAGGTCGAGTTACCATCCATACCACATAGGGCAGGTCGAGTTACCATCCATACCACATAGGGCAGGTCGAGTTACCATCCATACCATAAAGGGCAGGTCGAGTTATTATCCATACCACATCGGGCAGGTCGAGTTACCATCCATACCACATAGGGCAGGTCGAGTTACCATCCATACCACATCGGGCAGGTCGAGTTACCATCCATACCACATCGGGCAGGTCGAGTTACCATCCATACCACATCGGGCAGGTCGAATTACCATCCATACCACATCGGGTAGGTCGAGTTACCATCCATACCACATCGGGAAGGTCTAGTTACCATCCATACCACGTAGGGCAGGTCGAGTTACCATCCATACCACATCGGGCAGGTCGAGTTACCATCCATACCTCATAGGGCAGGTCGAGTTATTATCTATACCACATCGGGCAGGTCGAGTTACCATCTATACCACATCGGGCAGGTCGAGTTACCATCCGTACCACATCGGGCAGGTCGAGTTTCCACATTACATTCACATCCATGTCGTACACAATCAACACAAGGCATCTCATTATCTTATCACTATAGATATCATACAACATCTTCATTGTCACAAACATACCTTTATCTATTTTAACACATTCACAGCTCATCACACATTCATTGTTACAACACACCCATACATGTTTATAACAATCAACCACTCACAACATACTCATTTTGATAAACTTACTCATATCCATTATAACACATTCACAACTCATCACACATTCACAACTCTTCACACATTAATTGTTACAAACACACCCATGTATGTTTATAACAATCAACAATCCACAACATACTCATTTATGCTTATGACTATTAACATCTCACACACCATCACTATCACACAACATAACCATTATCATAAACAAACCACGCATAACATATTCTTCATCATATACACATTAACGTTAGAACCATCTTTAATGACGGTGTATTACCATAAAGGAGCATATAGAGTTTTATTCAAATAAACGGTTTTCCCCACACATATATCTCCACTTTTATGGCTAATACATCCTCATGTAAGATAAAGACTCTCACATGGATCACAAACTCCCAAGAGAGTTTCTATCCATTAATGTGCTCCGATTCTTGAGGGAAATCGAAGATAATGTCTCTAATGAAATACTCTAAGACCACAATGGTCTTCTCCCTCACCTTAGGTTGCGTAAGCTCCGTTGCTCCGCAAAAGAGCTACATCTCCCTTCATCTCCTCCAACCTCCATTGTTGCTTTTTCACCTCCAAGTTTTTCCAAATGTGTCACCATGAAGCAAGAGGAAGGTTTTGATGAGTTTTGAGGCTTAGTGGAGGTAAAAATGGTCCATTTGGGTGGAGCCACCGTTGGGAGAGAAATGGGGAGAAAGAAAATGAAGATTAGGGTTTCTAGGTCACTTTTTATTCACTTTTATAGACACAGCGATAACTGTAATCGATTACAAGTATAGCATAATCGATTACACAGTGTAAATTACAGAGGCATCGTCGCGATGTAATCGATTACCAACATGGTGTAATCGATTACATTAATACGATGTAATCGATTACCAGAAGTGTGTAATCGATTACATAGTGTAAATTACAGAGGCATTGTCGTGATGTAATCGATTACCAACATGGTGTAATCGATTACATTGTGTCAGATGTACATATCTGATGCTTTTCATCATGTAATTGATTACGAGGACTGTGTAATCGATTATATTACCCAAAATTGCCAAGTATAGCCCAGGATTTTACCCTCTCAGGTGAACCTTTCTCGCTCAAGCGAGTACCTCTCGCTCAAGCGAGGATCCGAGGACTGATACTATAATTTTAAATTTTAAAGACTTAAAATTTGGGGTGTTACAATGTAGGTGCAAGATTAGTTATTGTTAGACACAATATAAGAAATAAATATTTTGGCTTAACAATTTAATTTTAATAAATCAAGGGTATTTAATTCATGCAATTAGCTAAGGTAGCGTTTTATTATGGGCGGACGAGGTGCTAATACATTCCCCGATCTGTAATCGACTCCCGAACTCAATACTCTAATTTGAAAGACCATTTAATCTAAATTGGGCTTAAATTGAGTTTTCCACGTTTTAACTACAAATGATGTGGTGGTTGTAAGTATCAGAGTGCAACTAAGAGGGGGGTGAATTAGTTGTTTTAAAATAATGGCCACTTTTTCTGCAAAACGAAAGATTAAAGTGCAGCGGAAAATATATGCAGAAAATAATAATGAAAGAGGTAAGGGAGGAGAGAATACACAGTGATTTTTATACTGGTTCACCTTCTTGTCCACTGAAGGTTACGTCCAGTACTCTTGCCACACAAGAGATTTTTCCACTAAGAATTATGAGTTGTAATTACAATATCTCACCCCGAGATTTCTATGTACCTTACACACTCCCTAATTCTTATTCACTCTTGGAAAACACATTTCCAAGTGATTCTATTCCCTTTTCGTTTCACACCCCGTGAAAGAAAGTATTCTTGCATAAATGAAGAATGTATAACAATGGCATATTGCCTTTACAAGTATGAAATTTGTATAACTTGCAATCCAATCAACTCTGAATATATATACCAAGATAATAATGCTCTTTATATGAAAACCTTTGAAACACTTGAACTAAAGCAACTTTGAAAAAGTACTTTGAAAGTTTAAGAACTAGTTGCCAAAAGTTCAAAGAAATATTTTCAGAATAAGTGTAAGAGCTTTTTCAGAGTTGTGACAAAATTGTATGAAAATTGTTATGTGAATTGTGTATTTTGTGTGTGTGAGTTTAGAGCCTTTATATAGACTTCCAAAACACCCTAGGTATCTTTCTGAAAGTGTATGAGTTGTTTGGAGTGAAGGGATTTCTTTTGGAGTGTGTAACACCCCAAATTTTAATCTTTAAAATTATAGTATCAGTCTTGGAACCCTCGCTTGATCGAGAGATTCTTGCCTGAGTGAGAAAGGATCACCTGGGTGGGTGAAATCCTGGACTATACTGGAGGATTCTCGCCTGAGCGAGAGTTGTCTCGCCTGGGCGAGAAATGGCAATTTTGGGCTGTTGACACAGTGTAATCGATTACACACTACTGGTAATCGATTACATGCTGATAAACTAATCAGACCTGTGCATCTGACATAGTGTAATCGATTACACACTCCTGGTAATCGATTACAAACTCCTAGTAATCGATTACATCGTATTAAAAGCATCAGATATGTACATCTAACACAATGTAATCGATTACACCATGTTGGTAATCGATTACACCATGTTGGTAATCGATTACACGATGTTGGTAATCGATTACATCGCGACGATTTTACAATGTGTAATCGATTACACACTTATGGTAATCGATTACATCGTATTAATATAATCGATTACACCATGTTGGTAATCGATTACATAGCGACGATGCCTCTATTATTTACACAGTGTAATCGATTACACTATACTTGTAATCGATTACACTTATCGCAGTGTCTATAAAATAGAAACCCAAAACACATTTTTGGGTTAGAACTTCGAAGAGAAGAGAGAAATGAGAGCTTTTCAAGAGCAAGGAGCCTTAGGACTCATCTTGGAGCTTGAGAAGAGGTAAACCTCTTGTTACTAACTCTTCTTCTTCCTCTCTAACTTGTTTTGGGTATGTTGGATTTATTTTCAAAACATGAGAAACCATGGAAACTCATCCTTTAGAGTTGTTATTTGATGAATGGAAAGTTTTATGGGTTATTCATGAAAAACCCCCAAAAACCCCCCAAAATGAGAATACGAGTAAAAAGAGAAAGAGATGAAATGTTAGAAGTGGATAATGAGTAGTGCTTTGATGTTTTTATATGAGATGAACATGTATGCTTTGATATTTAGAAACTTGTATTGAAGTAGTTTTGGAAATATTGAAATATGAGATGTTATGCATGTTTTAGATGGTTGAATATTGATGATGAATATTTTGTATGATTAAATGATGCAAAGTAAGTTGTTTATGTGATATTTGGAATAAATGACTAACATTGTTGTTATTGGTGGAAATGAGGAAAGATCCTAAGGTTGGAGGAAATCGCGGAGGAGACTTTTAAAGTTACTCGGAACCGATCCCCAATGCTCACCAAGGTAAGGGATAAGTGGCTCTAATTCATACTCACTTATGTGAATGAGGTATGTGAAAGAGATAACGTGTTGGTAAGTTTATGGTTGTTACCCTACCCGAGGAGGTAGTGGTTTATCATTGTGTCCTACCCGGAGTGGTAGTGAACTATTTATCATGTCCTACCCGGAGTGGTAGTGAACTGTTTATTGTGTCCTACCCGAAGTGGTAGCGGACTGTTATGGTGTCCTACCCGGAGTGGTAGTGGACTGTTATTGTTATCCTACCGGGAATGGTAGTGAAGTATTGTATATGACTTGCCCTATGTGGTATTGCGTATGACTTGCCCTATGTGGTATTGTGTATGACTTGCCCTATGTGGTATTGTGTATGACTTGCCCTATGTGGTATTGCGTATGACTTGCCCTATGTGGTATTGTGTATGACCTGCCTATGTGGTATTGTGTATGACTTGCCCTATGTGGTATTGCGTATGACTTGCCCTATGTGGTATTGTGTATGACTTGCCCTATGTGGTATTGTGTATGTCTTGCCCTATGTGGTATTGTGTATGACTTGCCCTATGTGGTATTGTGTATGACTTGCCCTATGTGGTATTGCGTATGACTTGCCCTATGTGGTATTGCGTATGACTTGCCCTATGTGGTATTGTGTATGACTTGCCCTATGTGGTATTGTGTATGACTTGCCCTATGTGGTATTGTGTATGACTTGCCCTATGTGGTATTGTGTATGACTTGCCCTATGTGGTATTGTGTATGACTTGCCCTATGTGGTATTGCGTATGACTTGCCCTATGTGGTATTGTGTATGACTTGCCCTATGTGGTATTGTGTATGACTTGCCCTATGTGGTATTGTGTATGACTTGCCCTATGTGGTATTGTATATGACCTACCCGAAGTGGTGGTGGATCATTAAGGGAAATTGCCTACCCGAAGTGGTAGTGGATCATTAAGGGAAATTGCCTACCCGAAGTGGTAGTGGATCATTGAGAAATTACCTACCCGATGTGGTAGAACCGGATGTGGTAAAGAGTAAGCCTGATGGCGAGAATAAGCAATGAGACAAAAAGATTTGAGATAAACGAATATGCATGCTATAGGATATATAGTATGAGATATATATTCTATAGGGTGAATATGGATGATAAAGTGGAAGATGTGAACAATGAAAGTCATATGCATGTTATAGGATATATAGTATGGGATATATATTCTATAAGGTGAATATAAGGATGAGAACTCAGAATGTCACAATGAAAGTCGTATGCATTCTATAGAGTATATTATATGGGATATATATTCTATAGGGTGGATATGAATGATGAGAAGTATGAGGTTTCGAATGAACGTAGTAGGCGTGCTATAGAATATATATTATGGGATATATATATACTATAGGACGAATATGAATAACGTGGAAATGAAAGAAAGAATATATGAACGTTTACATTTATTTATTTGTGGTTATGATTTATATCAATGCTTAATTGTATTTGAAATGTGGATTATCGTGTGATGTTAGTTTTGAACTAATGACTTACTCCCTTTTGTTTTGTGTGTTGTTTATGATAATCCCATTGTAGGTAAATGAAGGATTTTGAGGATGAAGCTCAATTAGGAAGCTTTTGTGTTTATTTACTCGATTGTCTTTATTGCTATTTGATATTGTAGTTGATTTGATAGTATTTTGGGATAAATGTAATCTGAATAGGATAATATGGTGACATGTAGTTATGGACGTTATAACTCTGGAAAACCCATAACTGGACGTATGTGATAAAGGCTATCTGAATGAATTATGTTTTTCCGCAACATAAATTTGTATGATAATATAATAGGGTAAAGAGTATTTTCAAAGAGAGATACTTGAGAGTTTTTAATGAAGGTGACGACTGTATGTAAGAAAGGATTAAAATAAATGAAAAATTTTCAAGGGTAGAATTTGGGTCGTTACAATATGGTATCAGAGCATAGTTAATCCTGCGGCCTAGGATATGGCCTTACATGCTTCTTTGTGATCTTTATGTGCTTGAACTGCTTGGTTAGCATTGACGGTTGTGTGTTTATGTGATGCTTGTCTGGTTATAAAATTAGTCTACTGACAAGTACGTGATTGCAGGTACGCATGGCTGAAAGAGGAAGAGAAACGAGCCGGAATACTTCCGATGATCTCTTGGCACAGATGTTAGAGGTGCTTCAGGGCATGAATGAAAACTTACGAAATTTGAATCGGAGCGTGGCTCCAGGTCCAGGCTCTCTGTCCCAAGCTGGATCGGAGACCTAATGTCATGCATGCTGGGGAGGCAAGGGACCACGGTCGGATGGTTACCCCAAGTGGCGCAGGGACATCGTGTGTTGATGATCCGGCGAGAGGTAAACGCATGGTGACAGGTATTCCTTGTTTAGTGTTGTTGATTCGAGAGCGACACACTCCCTTATATATGATAAATGTGAAAATCGGCTGAAATTGTAAACTGAGTCATTACTTCCGACTTGGTCGCGTCGACCCCAATCTTTGTGCTGGTGGTGGTGTCGACGTTTATGTTCTAGTGTCCGATTGTGGTAAATGGTGTGATATTTACCGTAGATTCAGTCAGCTTGTCGTTATCCCAGTTAGATATAATTTTGGGGATGGACTAATTGTCAGCAAATCATGTTGTGATTGAATAGTGCTGACAAGGTTGTGGCGGTTAGGGATCTTGCGAGATCTCTGACCAAGCTAGTGATTTGGTGTCAGTGTCGGCTAAGAGGGTCAGGACCCTCCTTCGAAAAAGGGATCGGTATTCATTCAGTAAATGTCACAAGAGGGTATTTAAGAACTCGTTAGTATTTCGAGATGTTAAGATTTGAAAGAACTATTTATTTTGTCTTGGAAAGTGGACTTTCGTCTATGAATGATTGACTTTTATAATAAGTATAATGACAAGAAAAATGTTTAAGTCGGGGATACTTTTTTTCTCTTATGAGTTGTTAAAGGTTAATTCCTTTGTTGGCCTTAGTGTGTATGCGCACGCTAAGAGGTGAAACTCATATTTCGAAAATGAAATAGAGGTTGGATAAATTACCTAAAGGTCCTTGCGACTAATGTGTTTACATGGATGTTGACTAATCAGATGTATTATCATTTTGAGGTGACCTATGGTTGGTACCCCAAAATCGATTAAGTATGAAAAAGTTATTTTTGATTCTTGTGTATGAAGCTTCTAGTCTATGAAATTTATTTTTTTGTTAAAGATGAGTACCCGCCGTAACAAATGTATATTGGTATTGAACACCAAGCTATGTGCGGGGATGTTGAACCTCAAAAAAAAAAAAACTTATTTTGGATCGGGAGTGTCTCAGTGTACGGTTGGGGTAAATGGTAGAACATTTACTATAGTGTTGATATGCGCGATGATGTCCCAGTTGGATTTAATCCTGGAAATGGACTAGCGATCAGCAAATTGTGTTATGTTTAACTGTGTGTACTTGTTGAGGTGAAGAATTAAGATCTAATTGCATTGATATGTATATGGGTGCAAAAGGGTAAGACTTATAATGATAGTCGAGAAAAGAGGCTAGTTAAGTTACTTACCCCGCCAATGTGATGAATGCAATGGAATAGACGTGAAACTTTTGGTCTCGAATGACCGGTTCTTTTGCGGTAGGACATTGGCAACGCATGAAATAGTGGTGGTGATCCGAAATTGTCTGCGTTGAATGTGTACCGGCAAAAGTTGTTGTTGTTTCGTGAACGTCAGTAATTGCGGTGTATGGGTGTGGTGTAACCATAGGAGAGAAGAAGTTTTGGGTTGTGTCGAAATGAGCGTGCGAACCTTGTTTCACGACGTGGTTGCCATGAGTCGTGGATTCAAACCGTTTTCGAAAATCAGTTTTGGGTGAAACATAGCATGTGGCTAAATAATGATTTAGTGTCATATTGGAGAAAATCACTTTTGGGTGAAACATAGCATGTGGCTAAATAATGTTTTGGGTGAAACATAGCATGAGTATGAGGTTATTAAAAGTTTAGTGATATAAGACGCCCATGTATTTCTGGACATAATGCGAGTGGGATAATAAGTTTATATTTACTAACGGAATTGAGGTGACCAAACCAAACGCAAGTTGTAGGTTTGAATGTTGGTCGACTTGTGCTTGCCGATTGGTAACAGAATACCTAGTTTTGGTGTGAATCAATGGTTTTATGGTTTCAGTGGAGGCTAGAAATCGGTAATTTCTTTAGACGATAAGATTTGATGGTAGAAATATTTTATGTAATTAGACAATTACTGGATAGTTTGATTGTGTACAATGGATGAGACACTAAGAATTCTATTGTGTAAGTATTTTGTGGATCTAGTAAAATGAAATTGTGCTAGAGTCTCGAGTGGAGATGAAACTAGCTAGTGTATGATGAATGTTAAAAGATGCATTTAGATAGATATGAGATCAGGAATTCCACATTCGCTGAAGTTCGAGAGTGTTATCGGGATTCTTAACGTATGTTAGGATTGATAGATGGATAGGTGCTAGAGATCTATGGTTCTTGATGGATATAGGAAAAATCTTTAGTCTGAATTATGGATTAGTTCCCATGGCACTCGAGTTATTAAAGGCTGAGATCTTAACATTTGGACATTGAAGAGTTAGTTCATGAATTGGTTTGGTGATATCATGATTTAGTGGTGTATGCCCTTAGTGACTGATTAAGTAATCTTAATGGATTAGAGAATCGAATTGTGATTTTGGTTGAATATTCTTGTGCCTAAGGTCTAGGTGATGATTTTATTATCCGAGGTATGTTTAATTTTCGGGGACGAAAATTCTTATAAGAGGGGGAGGATTGTAACACCCCAAATTTTAATCTTTAAAATTATAGTATCAGTCCTGGAAGCCTCGCTTGATCGAGAGATTCTTGCCTGAGTGAGAAAGGATCACCTGGGTGGGTGAAATCCTGGACTATACTGGAGGATTCTCGCCTGAGCGAGAGTTGTCTCGCCTGGGCGAGAAATGGCAATTTTGGGCTGTTGACACAGTGTAATCGATTACACACTGCTGGTAATCGATTACATGCTGATAACCTAATCAGACCTGTGCATCTTACACAGTGTAATCGATTACACACTCCTGGTAATCGATTACACACTCCTGGTAATCGATTACATCGTATTAAAAGCATCAGATATGTACATCTGACACAATGTAATCGATTACACCATGTTGGTAATCGATTACACCATGTTGGTAATCGATTACATGATGTTGGTAATCGATTACATCGCGACGATTTTACAATGTGTAATCGATTACACACTTATGGTAATCGATTACATCGTATTAATGTAATCGATTACACCATGTTGGTAATCGATTACATAGCGACGATGCCTCTATTATTTACACAGTGTAATCGATTACACTATACTTGTAATCGATTACACTTATCGCAGTGTCTATAAAATAGAAACCCAAAACACATTTTTGGGTTAGAACTTCGAAGAGAATAGAGAAATGAGAGCTTTTCAAGAGCAAGGAGCCTTAGGACTCATCTTGGAACTTGAGAAGAGGTAAACTTCTTGTTACTAACTCTTCTTCTTCCTCTCTAACTTGTTTTGGGTATATTGGATTTATTTTCAAAACATGAGAAACCATGGAAACTCATCCTTTAGAGTTATGGTTCGTTTTATGTTGTTTTTATCTTGTAAACTCTTGGTTTAGAGTTGTTATTTGATGAATGGAAAGTTTTATGGGTTATTCATGAAAAAACCCCAAAATCCCCCTAAAATGAGAATACGAGTATAAAGAGAAAGAGATGAAATGTTAGATGTGGATAATGAGTAGTGCTTTGATGTTGTTATATGAGATGAACATGTATGCTTTGATATTTAGAAACTTGTATTGAATTAGTTTTGGAAATATTGAAATATGAGATGTTATGCATGTTCTAGATGGTTGAATATTGATGATGAATATTTTGTATGATTAAATGATGCAAAGTAAGTTGTTTATGTGATATTTGGAATAAATGACTAACATTGTTGTTATTGGTGGAAATGAGGAAAGATCCTAAGGTTGGAGGAAATAGCGGAGGAGACTTTTACTCGGAACCGATCCCCAATGCTCACCAAGGTAAGGGATAAGTGGCTCTAATTCATACTCACTTATGTGAATGAGGTATGTGAAAGAGATAACGTGTTGGTAAGTTTATGGTTGTTACCCTACCCGAGGAGGTAGTGGTTTATCATTGTGTCCTACCCGGAGTGGTAGTGAACTATTTATCGTGTCCTACCCGGAGTGGTAGTGAACTGTTTATTGTGTCCTACCCGGAGTGGTAGCGGACTGTTATGGTGTCCTACCCGGAGTGGTAGTGGACTGTTATTGTTATCCTACCGGGAATGGTAGTGAAGTATTGTATATGACTTGCCCTATGTGGTATTGTGTATGACTTGCCCTATGTGGTATTGTGTATGACTTGCCCTATGTGGTATTGTGTATGACTTGCCCTATGTGGTATTGCGTATGACTTGCCCTATGTGGTATTGTGTATGACTTGCCCTATGTGGTATTGTGTATGACTTGCCCTATGTGGTATTGCGTATGACTTGCCCTATGTGGTATTGTGTATGACTTGCCCTATGTGGTATTGTGTATGACTTGCCCTATGTGGTATTGGGTATGTCTTGCCCTATGTGGTATTGTGTATGACTTGCCCTATGTGGTATTGCGTATGTATGACTTGCCCTATGTGGTATTGTGTATGACTTGCCCTATGTGGTATTGCGTATGACTTGCCCTATGTGGTATTGTGTATGACTTGCCCTATGTGGTATTGTGTATTACTTGCCCTATGTGGTATTGTATATGACCTACCCGAAGTGGTAGTGGATCATTAAGGGAAATTGCCTACCCGAAGTGGTAGTGGATCATTAAGGGAAATTGCCTACCCGAAGTGGTAGTGGATCATTGAGAAATTACCTACCCGATGTGGTAGAACCGGATGTGGTAAAGAGTAAGCCTGATGGCGAGAATAAGCAATGAGACAAAAAGATTTGAGATAAACGAATATGCATGCTATAGGATATATAGTATGAGATATATATTCTATAGGGTGAATATGGATGATAAAGTGGAAGATGTGAACAATGAAAGTCATATGCATGTTATAGGATATATAGTATGGGATATATTTTCTATAAGGTGAATATGAAGGATGAGAACTGAGAATGTCACAATGAAAGTCGTATGCATTCTATAGAGTATATTGTATGGGATATATATTCTATAGGGTGGATATGAATGATGAGAAGTATGAGGTTTCGAAGGAACGTAGTAGGCGTGCTATAGAATATATATTATGGGATATATATATACTATAGGACGAATATGAATAACGTGGAAATGAAAGAAAGAATATATGAATGTTTACATTTATTTATTTGTGGTTATGATTTATATCAATGCTTAATTGTATTTGAAATGTGGATTATCGTGTGATGTTAGTTTTGAACTAATGACTTATTCCCTTTTGTTTTGTGTTTTGTTTATGATAATCCCATTGTAGGTAAATGAAGGATTTTGAGGATGAAGCTCAATTAGGAAGCTTTTGTGTTTATTTACTCGATTGTCTTTATTGCTATTTGATATTGTAGTTGATTTGATAGTATTTTGGGATAAATGTAATCTGATTAGGATAATATGGTGACATGTAGTTATGGACGTTATAACTTTGGAAAACCCATAACTGGACGTATGTGTTAAAGGCTATCTGAATGAATTATGTTTTTCCGCAACATAAATTTGTATGATAATATAATAGGGTAAAGAGTATTTTCAAAGAGAGATACTTGAGAGTTTTTAATGAAGGTGACGACTGTATGTAAGAAAGGATTAAAATAAATGAAAAATTTTCAAGGGTAGAATTTGGGTCGTTACAGAGTGAAACCTTTTCACTTTCAAATCTGAAAACTCTTCCAACAGCTCTCAGTAATCGATTACTGACTTTGGTAATCGATTACTGACTTTGGTAATCGATTACCCAAACTCTCTTTTTGCATCTATTTGAAAAAATTACACAGTGTAATCGATTATTGGATTTGAGTAATCGATTACTCAAACTCCCTGTTAACAGCTATTTGAAAATTTACACTGTGTAATCGATTACTGGATTTGAGTAATCGATTACTCAACAACACTGTTTGACAGTTTTGTTATTTTTCTTCGTGTAATCGATTACACTACTTTGGTAATCGATTACTCATAGATGTTAGAGGTTTGAAGACTCTTTTCTTACACATGTAACCTGTTACTTAAAAGAAGTAACCTGTTACACACTATTTTTTAAAATTGTTTTAACAAATTCTAAAGTGTTTCAACTTTTCTTAAAAATGGTTTGAGCATTATAACTTTGTATATACTAAGAGTTTTAGGATAGAAGTACCTATAAAGACTTAGTCTATTGTCTTGAAGCATTGATCTTCTTTGTCTTCATAAGTAGTCTTCCTTTTCTTCTTTTTGGTGATGTTGGTGTCTTCATCAAAACCGTGCCAAGGTCAGAAGCAGAGATCTTCTTCACAATCTCCCCCTTTTTGATGATGACAAACCAATATCTTCTTGACAGTGTATTTTTCTGAATTTCTTTGAGAGCAGCATACTTTCTGATATATCTTGACTTGTTTTGAGTATGCTCCCCCTATCTTGTATGCTCCCCCTTTCATTTGGAGTTAAGTGCCTGGAAAATATTTTGACAAAAGAAAATACACTCCCCAACTTTTCTCCCCCTTTTGACTTCATCAAAAAGTAGAAAAGCCAAGGGTCCAGCACATATATATATCATACATGATTTATATCATAACAGATATGGCAATTATAGCACAATGAATATAGCAGTTATAATAGTGCATAACGAAACATGTTTAAACATAAGCAAATCATAGCAGTTTTAGATGGTCAAACATAGTACTAGTAAACATAAAAACAAATGTTCAGAAAATTTCAAATATAAAACCAGACAATAAAATAAATCCTAGATATTCTAAGACTCAGGCTCAGAACTATCTTCATCGACGTCCACACTGCTCAGTTTGGAGGAAAGACAGTGAAGTTCATATAGGATTTGTTGATTTTGTGTATCGAGAGCATCCATCCGGTTAGTGACGTAGCCTCGAAGCAAAACCAATTCGTCCATAATCATCTGATTAGTAGGCATAACAACAGATGATGAAGATTGAGCATGGAACTCAGAGGGTTGTGGTGCAGCAGGATTAGGTTCTGGTTGGTGAGAGGGTTGTGGTTTTCTATCAGATTTGTGCAAGTAGGTACGACCACTTCGATCTCGAGGATCAGCAGAGAAACCCATTTTGTGGACAACATCCACATCAATCTTGCTTTCACGAAGATTTAGGGGTACCTTGGTCTCATCTTTTGTGGACACACCGAAATGTTTGAGAAAGTTTGTTATGAAGATGGCGTAAGGCAAAGGACTTTGGGTGTCTCGAACGTTCCACATTTGTCGCATTATCATCTCAGCCCAATTTATTTTGATGTTGAATTTTATAGCATACATCAATTGGAGTTCTATGTCACTTATTTGAGAATGATTTCAAAATTTTGGTAAGATGACATAGCTTAGCATATAATGTAACAAACGATCTTCGAGTTTGAGATGTCCAGCAGAGAGGATATCTCGGTTTTTAACAGTTTCATCCAAGCTTTGCTTCTTACGCAATTCTATTTCTTCCCTAGAAATTCTACACATAGAATAGTAGAATTCCTTACGATCATAGTTATCCCATTCACATTGAAGACCGAAACCAACAATGCCACCCTTAGAGGGTATGTTACAGCATAATGAACCAAAGGTTTTTGAATCTAATACAATCTCTTTTCCTTTCACATAGGAAGTGATACGGTTTTTCCTTAAGTTCATATTGCAGTAAAATAATCTAACGAGTTCGGGATAAATGTCGTTAGTTTCACAACAAAAATCAAAAAGGTTTTGTTGCCGTAATAGATAGGGAAATAGAAAATCTTCAAATTCAAAATTCGAAATATTACCAAATTTCGGAGTAAAAATGGTGCGACAATGGAAGTGCTCCTCAAAAATCTTGCGTTGTTCGTCATTTGCAAGAAGCTTTGTCAAATCCAGAGGGTTGGATTTCATTGAAGTTGTTCCTTGACTTCTTTGAGAAAAGTTAGTGCGTTGTTTCTTTGAGGAAGAAGCCATGGATTTTGAAGTGAAGTTTTAGGTTTTTGGGTTTTGGGAGATTTGGGGGTTTTGGATTTTGGCCACTAAACACGAAAAGGAGTGGGTAGAAGTGTTTAGAAACGAAAATGTGATATGTAAGGACACAAAAATCACTCAAAACGGTTTAGAAATAGAGTTTCTAGAGAGAGTAGGATTTTGCTTGAGTGAGAGAGAGTAGGAGGAAGAAGATGAGTTCTGAAAAATGCAATTTTATAAATACTGCACAGAGTAATCGGTTACTCACTTGAGTAATCGGTTACTGAAACTCTCTGTTTCACCCTGTAATCGATTACACTCCAGAGTAATCGGTTACTGACTCTAGAAAAATCAATTTTTATGCAATTTAAAGCTTATGAAAATGATTTTAACCCAAAATTTAAAACATATAAACATAAATAAACACATTTAAGTTCAAGTAGGCATGAGATCACATGGTGAAGCATACATATAATCATATATAAGTATTTAGGACAAGTAAGCTTCATCAAGAATGCCTAGTTCACGTCTAATTTGGTAAAAAGGTTCTTTTGCTAACGGTTTAGTAAATATGTCCGCTAGTTGGTTATGAGTATCAATGAATTCTACCAACATATCCTTCTTTTGGACATGGTCCCTAAGGAAATGATGCCTTATATCAATGTGTTTGGTTCTTGAGTGCATAATCGGATTTTTGGTGAGATTAATAGCACTAGTATTGTCACACTTTAAGGGAGTGCAGCCTAAGTTTAAGCCATAATCTCGTAATTGTTGTTTGAGCCACAACACTTGTGCACAACAACTACCAGCAGCAATATATTCTGCTTCAGCTGTGCTTAAGGCAACACAAGCTTGTTTCTTACAGGACCAAGAAACTAAAGCATTCCCTAGAATGTGGCAAGTACCGCTTGTACTTTTTCCCTCAGACTTGCATCCCGCAAAGTCTGAATCCGAGAAGCCAACCAATTCGCATACACTTCCCTTTGGATACCACAGTCCAACATCGGTTGTGCCTTTGAGATACTTCATGATTCTCTTAACGGCAACTAGATGTGACTCTTTGGGTTTAGATTGATATCGCACACATAGACATACACTAAACATGATATCAAGTCTACTAGCAGTAAGATATAAAAGAGATCCGATCATACCTCGGTATTTAGATATTTCAATGCATTTACCAGGTTCATCTGCGTCAATGTATGTTCCAGATCCCATAGGAGTAGCTATTGGCTTGCAGTTATCCATATCTAATCTTTTTAACAGATCTTTGCAGTATTTGGATTGACTCACGAAGATGCCATTATCAAGTTGTTTTATTTAAAGTCCAAGAAAGTAATTCAACTTTCCCAACATGGACATTTCAAATTCTCCTTGCATCATTTTGCCAAAGTCACTATACAAATTTTCATTAGTAGAACCGAAAATAATATCATCTACATAGATTTGAACTAATAAAGTATGATGATTTATTTTCTTAATAAATAAAGTAGTGTCGACCTTCCCTTTTGTAAAACCTTTTTCTGTCAGAAAATTCGTTAGACGATCATACCACGCTCGTGGTGCTTGCTTTAGGCCATAGAGGGCTTTCTTTAACTTGTAGACATGAGAAGGATGTTTGTAATCTTCAAAGCCAGGAGGTTGCTCTACAAACACTTCTTCTTGAATGTAGCCGTTGAGAAATGCGCTCTTGACGTCCATTTGATATAGCTGAAAATTAAGAGAACAAGCATATGCAAGTAATAGCCTAATAGCTTCAAGTCTAGCAACCGGAGCGAAGGTTTCATCAAAATCAATACCTTCTTCCTGGTTGTATCCTTGGGCTACTAGTCTAGCTTTATTTCTAATAATAACACCATTTTCATCAGATTTATTTCTAAATACCCAACGAGTTCCTATTACATGTCTATTCTTTGGTCTAGGAACAAGTTCCCAAACTTCATTTCTCTCAAACTGGTTTAATTCTTCTTGCATAGCAAGAATCCAGTGTTCATCATCGATTGCATCATCAATCTTGGAGGGTTCTATTTGAGAGACAAATGCCATGTTTAGACAAGCATCAAGCATTCTACGAGTAGTTATACCTTTGCTTATATCACTGATGATGTTGTCAATAGGATGATTTCGATGGGTCCTCCATTCTTTTGGTAAGTCAGAGTGGATATGCTCTTCTTGAGAAAATAGATCATCATCCATTCTCAATTCCTCAGTATTAGTTGTAATGTCTTTGATAGAATTACCTTTAGCAGGGGAACTTGGCAAGTCATCGTCATCGCAAGAAATCACATCCTTTACCGTAGGATTAGTTTCATCAAAAGATACATGAATGGATTCTTCCATGGCTAGAGTTCTTTTATTAAAGACTTTGTAAGCTTTACTCGTGAGAGAATAGCCAAGGAAAATTCCTTCATCCGCTTTTGCATCAAACTTGCCCAAGTTGTCCTTACCATTGTTTAGAATAAAACATTTACAACCGAATACATGAAGATGAGAGATGTTTGGTTTTCTACCTTTGAAGAGTTCATAAGGGGTTTTCTTAAGAATTGGCCTTATAAGAACTCGATTTGAAACATAACAAGCAGTGCTAACTGCATCAGCCCAGAAATATTTTGGGAGGTTAGTTTCGTTTAACATTGTTCGAGCCAGTTCTTCTAAGGACCGATTCTTTCTCTCTACAACACCATTTTGTTGTGGTGTTCTTGGAGCAGAAAAATTGTGATTGATCCCGAGATCATCACAGAATTCTTCAAAAGAAGAGTTTTGAAATTCTCCCCCATGATCACTTCTTATAGCAGAGATTTTTAGATATTTTTTATTTTGGACTCTTTTAGCATAAATGCTAAAGGCTTTGAATGCCTCATTCTTATGAACTAATAAGAAAGTCCAAGTGTATCTAGAAAAATCATCTACTATAACAAGAGCATAATAATTACCACCAAAACTTTTTGTCCTTGAGGGACCAAATAAATCCATATGAAGTAATTGCAATGGTCTATCAGAAGAAACTATATGCTTTGGTTTGAAAGAAGTTTTTGTTTGTTTACCCATTTGACAAGCACTACATAGTTTGTCTTTAACAAACTTCATTTTGGGTAAACCCACAACCAAATCTTTCTTAATAAGTTTATTCAAATGTTCCATGTGAATATGCGCTATTCTTCTATGCCAAAGCCATGCATCATGATTATCATTAGCTACTAAACATGTTGTAGGTAAAGCAGAATCTATGTCAATCATATATATATTATTTATTCTCTTACCAACAAGTTTAGAGTTATTGGAATCCTTACTTTTGATGATGCATTTATCAGGGTAGAATGCCACTTGAAATCCTTTGTCGCATAATTGACTTATGCTTAGAAGGTTGTGCTTGAGTCCTTCAACATATAATACACCTTCTATAGTAGTTGAGGGTGGCTTGCCAATTCTACCAACTCCAAGTATTTTTCCTTTGTTGTTATCACCATATGTGACGTATCCTTTGTCCCTTGGAGTCAGGACAGAGAATTTACTTTTATCGCCCGTCATGTGTTTTGAGCAGCCGCTATCCAAGTACCATAAGTTGCTGGCGGCTCTCAAATTTTCCTGCAAAACAGGTTAAGTAATATTAGGTACCCAATTTTTCTTGGGTCCTTCATGGTTAGTCCCTTTCTCAACCCATCTATAATGTCCTAGGGGAACACCATATTTTCTAATAGAACAAGTATTTGGTGTGTGCCCATAGTTTTTACAATAAGAACATATGAGTTGATGCTTATGTATCCTAGTTTTATTTTTACTATGAGTGGATGCATGGATACATGATTTTTGAAAGATTATTTCCATTGACACATTTTGCTTCTTAGAAGCTTGGCTTTTAGAATAGCCTAGACCTCTTCGGTCTTTAATATGTCTCTGATCCTTTATTATCTTTTCCAAATGTTTGCTACTCTTGTTTGAATCATTAAGTTCAAAACTTAATGTTGAAACTTTATTTTGAAAAGTAATGCATTTTTGACATGAAGAGGATGATAATGATTTATTTCTAAACATTTCTAATTCAGTTTTCTGTTTTAGAAATAATTTTCTAAGTTTGACATATTCATCATGCAATTCATTAAATCCTAATTGTAATTCAGAAGAAGAAAAAGGTTTAGATTTACTTATCTCTTCATCATCAGAATGATGAGATACCAATAGCGAGAGATGAACTTGTTCGTCATTTTCTGGTTCAGATGTAGAACAAGTATTGTTGAGCATTGACCTTTTATCTTCCTCCGTTCCTTCATGCATAGTGTCTAGAGCATCCCATATTTCTTTGGCCGATTTGCAATTTGATATTTTGAAAAGTTCATCATTGCCAAGTGATGAAATGAGGATGTTTTTCGCTTTAAGATCATATTGCACTTTCTTTTTATCTTCATCACTCCATGAAGATTTGGGCTTAATTTCTCTTACTCCATTGATGACAGTGAAGGGTTCATAAGGTCCTTCTTCTATAGCATTCCAGATATCCAAATCTTGTGATTCAATGAAGATTCTCATTCTGATCTTCCAGAAGTCGTAGTACTCTCCAACAAAGCTTGGAGGGCGGTTGATGTTAAAACCTTCTCCTAGGAAAGATCTTCCGGCCATCTTGGTTAGGATCAAACTTTGAGAGTAAATTACCCAAGTATAGCTTTGGTGCCAATTGTAAGTATCAGAGTGCAACTAAGAGGGGGGTGAATTAGTTGTTTTAAAATAATGGCCACTTTTTCTGCAAAACGAAAGATTAAAGTGCAGCGGAAAATATATGTAGAAAATAATAATGAAAGAGGTATGGGAGGAGAGAATACACAGTGATTTTTATACTGGTTCACCTTCTTGTCCACCGAAGGTTACGTCCAGTACTCTTGCCACACAAGAGATTTTTCCACTAAGAATTATGAGTTGTAATTACAATATCTCACCCCGAGATTTCTATGTACCTTACACACTCCCTAATTCTTATTCACTCTTGGAAAACACTTTTCCAAGTGATTCTATTCCCCTTTCGTTTCACACCCCGTGAAAGAAAGTATTCTTGCACAAATGAAGAAGGTATAACAATGGCAGATTGCCTTTACAAGTATGAAATTTGTATAACTTGCAATCCAATCAACTCTGAATATATATACCAAGATAATAATGCTCTTTATATGAAAACCTTTGAAACACTTGAACTAAAGCAACTTTGAAAAAGTACTTTGAAAGTTTAAGAACTAGTTGCCAAAAGTTCAAAGAAATATTTTCAGAATAAGTGTAAGAGCTTTTTCAGAGTTATGACAAAATTGTATGAAAATTGTAATGTGAATTGTGTATTTTGTGTGTGTGAGTTTAGAGCCTTATATAGACTTCCAAAACACCCTAGGTGTCTTTCTGAAAGTGTATGAGTTGTTTGGAGTGAAGGGATTTCGTTTGGAGTGAAACCTTTTCACTTTCAAATCTGAAAACTATTCCAACAGCTCTCAATAATCGATTACTGACTTGGGTAATCGATTACCCAAACTCTCTTTTTGCATCTATTTGAAAAAATTACACAGTGTAATCGATTACTGGATTTGAGTAATCGATTACTCAAACTCCCTGTTAACAACTATTTGAAAATTTACACTGTGTAATCGATTACTCAACAACACTGTTTGACAGTTTTGTTATTTTTCTTCGTGTAATCGATTACACTACTTTGGTAATCGATTACTCATAGTTGTTAGAGGTTTGAAGACTCTTTTCTTACACATGTAACCTGTTACTTAAAAGAAGTAACTTGTTACACACTATTTTTGAAAATTGTTTTAACAAATTCTAAAGTGTTTCAACTTTTCTTAAAAATGGTTTGAGCATTATAAGTACCTATGAAGTACCTATGAAGACTTAGTCTATTGTCTTAAAGCTTTGATCTTCTTTGTCTTCATAAGTAGTCTTCCTTTTCTTCTTTTTGGTGATGTTGGTGTCTTCATCAAAACCGTGCCAAGGTCAGAAGTAGAGATCTTCTTCACCGTGCGCGGCATATATGATACATTGAGAGCAAAATAATATGATATTGAATTAAATTACTATTGGAACTTGCTTTTGTGTAGCCATTAGTGGAGACTTTTGAGTGTGAAATAAAAAAACTCACAAGTCCCACATAGGAGAAACTTTTTAAATCAACTCACAAGTCCCAAGTTTCTTCATAATTTCTTGGAAAAAAACTAAGGCTATAAATAGAAGCAAAGGAGGAAATTGGAAAAAAAAAGTAAGGCTATAAATAGAAGCCTCTTGCCTTCATATTTTCTTGTCCCAAGTTTAGTGCATTCCCCGACTTCTTCTTTCTCCCTCCATTTTATCCACTAAAGAATTTCCTTCCAACTTCTATCTCTTTCTTTCTACGGTACTAGAATTGGCACAAACAAGTAAATTGTGAGAGTTTCGAGAACTAACACTGGTAGTTAGACTGTGGGAAAATAGAATTGTCACGGGAAGCTATATTTTTTGCCTTTCAAGAATTGGCACTTGTAGCCATATTAGGGCATGTGTATTTGAGATCAGTTCTAACAATTTAGTAAGAATTCAAAAATTTAGAACTCGAGTGTTTTATTCTGTGGATGATGTGGTTGATAGTCCACTTGAACATTTGGGCAGTGCCACAAAACGCCTTAAAGAGAGTGACCTGGTTATGACTCAGCCCGTAAGCATTCTTTCGTGCCATTTAGAGTGGTTGTGAGCTACAAAATCAACAATTTAAAGACGTTTCATGTTGCAATGACATTCATAGAGAATATTACTGGGTCGAACAACGTTGAGAAATCTGAAACTATGGCTACCAAGACGGAATTCTTTCTCACATGAGAAAATTTTCCCACGTTCTAAATACTGATGTCCGAGTGGTGCCAGAAAAAGCTAAAAAAGAGGATAATGATAAATTAGCTATTGATATAAATGTCTAGAACGAAAATGATTACCTTTGCAAGAATTTCATTCAAAATGGGTTGTCTGATGATCTCTATGATTATTACAGCCCATACAAGTCTGCTAAATTAATTTGCTATGCAATTTGTGAAGAAGATCTTCCTCCTAACCTTGACACGGTTTTGATGAAGACACCAACATCACCAAAAAGAAGAAAGGAAAAATACTTATCAAGACTAAAGAAGATAAAGCTTCAAGAAATAGAGTCTAAGTCTTATAGGTACTTCTATCCTAATACTCTTTAAATACCTTAGTTAATAATGCTCAAAAATATTTTCTAGAAAATTGAAATATTCTAAGTGTAAATAAAAATAATTTTCAAAAATGATATGTAACGGGTTACTGTACTTGAGTAACAAGTTAAATGTGTGAGAAAAGAATTATCCAACATCCAACTGCTCAGAGTAATCCATTACTGTCTTTCAGTAATAGATTACCAGTGATAGAACACTTGGGTAATCGATTACTCAAATTGTGTAATCGATTACATTGTGTTAATTTCGAAAATGTTGTTGGACAGGATGTTTGGTTAATCGATTACTCACTGTCTGCAAACGATTACTGAGAGTTGTTACACCAGTTTTCAGATTTTAAAGTGAAACGTTTTCACCCCAAACGAAAGTGTTTCATTCCAAACGAAACCTACACTTCCTAGAGGTGCTATGGCTGATTGAAAAGCCTATATAAGGGCATTGGAACACATAACTCACACAACATCTCAAATTACAACTTTCACACAAGTTTTCCAAAAGCTCTTACACATTTTTTGAATATTTTTTTGCACTTTTTAGCAACACACTCTTAAACTTTCTAAGTTATTTTCAGAGTTGCTTCAAAGTGTTTTCTAAACTTTTCAAAGTACAAGAGCATTATTATCTACTGTATTAAGTGTTGTATGGATTGCAAGTTAGAAATTGTCATATCTACTTGTAAAGGCAATCCTGCCATATTGTATATTCTTCCTTTTGCTAAGATTACTTTCTTTCAGAAGGGTGTGAAGAGAAAGGGGATTGAGTGACTTGGAATAGTGTTTTCCAAGGGTGTTACTTGGAATAGTCTTTTCCAAGGGTGTTACTTGGAATAATGTTTTCCAAGGGGTTTTAAATATTAGTGAGTGTGTAAGGTACATAGAGATCTCGGAGTGAGATATTGTAATTGCAACTCACAATATTTAATAAAGGAATCTCTTGCACTGCAAGAGTACTGGACGTAGCCTTCGGTGGACAAGAAGGTGAACCAGTATAAAAACACCCGTGTACTCTCTTTCCCTTCTCTTTGTTGTTTTTCTATCCTTTCTACTTTCAAAGTCATTATTTTTCTGCATACTTTTCCCCTGCACTTAAACTTCTGATTTTGCAGAAAAAGTGGCCATACTTTTAGAACAACTAATTCACCCCCTCTTAGTTGCATTCTCATTCTTACAATTGGCACCAGAGCTATTTTTGAGTAAGATATTCTCAAAATATGATCCTACAACAAAATGGTCTCAAGATCATTCCTAGGAGAAGGCTCCAACATAAACAGACCTCCATGTTTTGTTGGAGAATGCTCTGACTTCTGGAAAATCAGAATGAGGATTTTCATAGAGTCACAAGACTTGGACATATGGAATGCAATCGAGGAAGGGCCATATGTGCCATTCACGGTAGTAAATAGCACGAGGGAAATAAAGCCTAAATCTTCATGGAACGATGAAGATAAGAAGAAAGTGCAATACGATCTCAAGGCAAAGAACATCCTCAATTCAGCACTTGGCAATGATGAACTTTTCAGAGTATCAAATTGCAAATCAGCCAAAGAAATGTGGGATACTCTAGAGATTATGCATGAAGAAACGGAGGAATATAAAATGTCAATGCTCAACAATACTTGTTTTACATCTGAACCAAAAAATGAAGAACAAGCCCATATCTCGTTATTGGTATCTCATCATTCTGATGATGAAGAGATAAGTGAAACTAAACCTTTTTCTTCTTTTGAATTACAAATGGCATTTAATGAATTGCATGATGAGTATGTCAAACTCACAAAAGTATTTGTAAAACAAAAAACTGAATTAGACATATTTAGAAATAAATCATTCTCATCATCTTCATGTCAAAGTTGCATCACTCTTGAAAAGAAAAATTCATCATTAAGTTTTGAACTTAATGAATCAAACAAGAGTAGCAAAAATCTAGATAAGATAATAAAAGATCAGAGACATGTTAAAGATCGAAGAGGTCTAGGCTATTCTAAAAGCAAAGCTTCTAAGAAGCAAAATGTATCAACGGAAATAATCTTTCGAAAACAGTGTATCCATGCATCCAATCATAGTAATAATAAGACTAGGATACATAAACATCAACCCACATGTTCATATTGTAAAAACCATAGGCATACACCAAATACTTGCTTAATCAGAAAATATGGTGTTCCCCTAGGACATCATAAATGGGTTGAGAAAGGAACTAACCTTGTAGGACCCAAGAAAAGTTGGGTACCTAATATAACTTAACATGTTTTGTAGGAAAAATTGAGAGTCACTTGCAACTTATGGTATTTGGATAGCGGCTGCTCAAAACACATGACAGACGATGAAAGTAAGTTCTTTATCCATACTCCAAGGGACAAAGGCTATATCACATATGGTGACAACAACAAGGGAAGAATACTTGGAGTTGGTAGAATCGGCAAACAACCCTCAACAAGCATAGAAGGTGTGCTATATGTGGAAGGACTCAAGCACAACCTTCTAAGCATAAGTCAACTATGTGACAAGGGCTTCCATGTATCATTCTACCCAGATAAATGCATCATTGAAAGTAAGGAATCTCAAAACTCTAAACTCATTGGTAAGAGAATTAATAATATATATATATATATGATAGACATAGATTCATCTCTTCCAATAACTTGTTTAGTTGTAAATGATAATCATGATGCATGGCTTTGGCATAGAAGAATTTCTCATATTCATATGGATCATTTGAATAAGCTAATTAAGAAAGATTTAGGTTTTGGTTAAAGTTTATTAAAGACAAACTATGTAGTGTTTGTCAAATGGGTAAACAAACAAAAGCTTCTTTTAAACCAAAGCATATAGTTTCTTCTGATAGACCATTGCAGTTACTACACATGGACTTGTTTGGCCATTCAAGGACAAAAAGTTATGGTGGTAACTACTATGCTCTTGTTATAGTAGATGATTTTTCAAGATATACTTGGACTCTATTCTTAGTTCATAAGAATGAGGCATTCAAAGCTTTTAGCACTTATGCAAAAAGAGTCCAAAATGAAAAATCATTAAAAATCGCTGCTATAAGAAGTGATCACTGGGGAGAATTTCAAAATGCTTCTTTTGAGGAATTTTGTGATGATCTTGGAATTAATCACAACTTTTCTGCTCCTAGAACAGCACAACAAAATGGTGTTGTAGAGAGAAAGAATCGGTCTTTAGAAGAACTTGCTCGAACGATGTTAAATGAAACTAACCTCCAAAGTACTTTTGGGCCGATGCGGTGAGTACTGCATGTTATGTTTCAAATCGAGTTCTTATAAGACCAATTCTATAAAAAAAACCCTATGAACTCTTCAAAGGTAGAAAACCAAACATTTCTCATTTGCATGTATTTGGTTGTAAATGTTTTGTTTTGAATAATGGCAAAGATAACTTAGGAAAGTTTGATGCAAAAGTCGATGAAGGCATCTTCCTAGGCTACTCTCTCACAAGTAAAGCTTATAGAGTCTTTAACAAAAGAACTCTAGTCATGGAAGAATCTGTTCACGTTTCTTTTTATGAAACTAATCCCTTAATCAAGGAAAGGTTAACTCTTGATGAAGAGGACTTGCCAAGTTCCACTTTAAATGAAAAAGCCATTATTGATTCTACAACTAATATTGAGCATGTAGAAATGGATGATAATCTATCCTTACAAGAAGATCATATTCACTCTGATTTACCAAAAGAGTGGAGAACTCATCGAGACCATCCTACCGACAACATCATTGGCGACATAAGTAAGGGTATCACTACCCGCTTAATGCTAGAAGATACATGTCTAAACATGGCCTTTGTCTCTCAGTTAGAACCCTCCAAGATTGATGATGCAATCGAGGATGAGCAATGGATTCTTGCAATGCAAGAAGAACTGAACCAGTTTCAGAGAAACGAAGTTTGGGAACTTGTTCCTAGACCTAAGAATAGGCATGTTATAAGGACCCAAATTCTACCCTTGAAATTTTTTCCTTATTTAATCCATTTATTCCTACATTCTTCACTATACCTTAACTACTCAATATTCATTACTTAAAATTCGGTTATCAAACCATTTTACAACACTTCCTTATAAGACAGAAAAACATAATTCATATATTTCTTTTCCCAGTAATTACCGCATACGACTTGCTATGGGTTTCCAAAATACCCATAGCTATGAATATCCAGTATTACAAAAAATGTAGAAAGTCAATTAGTTAGGATTACAATCATCCAAGTAGCAATTTACATCACAAAAAGCAAAATAAGGATTCCAAGTTCTAAGCTCCTAAGGCCTCGAACCAAGCATCCTCAACTATCCTGTTTACCTACAATGGGATTATCAACTGCAAATACACACAACATACAAAGGAGTAAGTCATTAAGACAATAAATACCATGATAAGATAATCCACATTTTAAAGGGGTTAGTAAACCATTTTTAAATTCATTTTTGCTACATCACTTGAGCCAAAGTTTCGCTACATAACTTGAGCCAACGTATCGCTACATAACTTGAGCCAAAGTATCGCTACATAACTTGAGCCAAAACATCGCTACATAACTTGAGCCAAAGCATCGCTACATAACTTGAGCCAAAGCATCGCTACATAACTTGAGCCAAAGCATCGCTACATAACTTGAGCCAAAGCATCGCTACATAACTTGAGCCAAAGCATCGCTACATAACTTGAGCCAAAGTATCGCTACATAACTTGAGCCAAAGTCGCTAACCAATCATGGTCGGCTAAAAACGTATTTTATTTTCATTGATACACCATCAATTCATAAACAGTAAATCGACGCATTCTTTATTACAAACATACCCATATATGTTTACAATAACTAAGAGATTCATAACTTTATCATTATCCACAACCAGAAAATCCACACATTTTTCATTTCAATATGTTATTTAAAGACTTCTCCTTAGCTTGGTGAGTGTTGGGTTTGGATCTTGGTAACTTCGCAAGTTCCACCGACACCGCCTCCAACTTTAGGATCTTTCCTCATTCCCATCATATAACACAATGTTAATCATTTATTCCCAATATCTCATAAACAACTTATATTGCATTATTTAACCATACAAGATATTTATCAGATTTTCAATGTTTCTAAACTACTTTCATCATTAGTTTACAAACATCTAAAAAATACATATTCATCTCATATTTCAACATTAGAGTGCATACTCATCTTCTACCTCTAGCATTTAACCCATTTTCCTCTTTAACCACATTTTCATTTTAGGGTTTTGGGGTTTCCTTGAATCAGCCCACAAACCCTTTCCATTCTTGAAATACTAACTCTAAATCAAGAGTTTACAAGAGGAAAACAACATAAAACGAACCATAACTCAAGGGTGAGTTTCCATGGTTTCTCACATTTTGAGAAGAGATCCACCGTACCCAAAACAAGTTTCAAAGGGAAGAAGAGAGTTAGAATCAAGAGTTTTACCTCTTCTCAAGCTTCTAAATGAGTATCAAGGCTCCTTGCTCTTGAAAATGCTCTCTTCTCTCACCTCTATTCAATTTCTAACCCTAAAATGTATTTAGGGTTTCTCATTTAATGAAAACTCGTCGGGTTCTAACTTCAGCGAGCCCATTCTCGCTCAAGCGAGAAAATCCCGCCCATTTTAAAAACTCAGATCTTACCCTCTCGCTCAAACGAGAATCCTTTAGTATAGCCCAGGATTTCACCCTCTCAGGTTAGCCTTTCTCGCCCAGGCGACAATCCCTCGCACAAGCGAGAATCCCAGGACTGATACTATAATTTTAAAGACTAAAATTAAGGGTGTCACAATCCTCCCCCTCTTATAAGAATTTTTGTCCCTGAAAATGAAACATACCTCGATTCGAATAAGTGAGGGTAATCCTCCCTCATATCTCTCTCCACTTCCCAAGTAGTATCTCCTTCATCTACCTGACTCCATAGTATTTTCACCAAGGCAATCTCCTTGCCTCTCAACCTCGTGACACTAGTGTCCAAGATCCTTACCGGTAGGGTCGCGAAGGTTAAGTTATCTTTCAACTCTATTTGGTCCGACTCAACCACATGTGAAGGGTCCCCCACATACTTCCGCAATTGAGACACATGAAACACATTGTGAAGATTCGACAATAATGGAGGTAAATCAATCTGATATGCTACCGGCCCAATCCTCTTCAATATTTGATATGGTCCAATAAATCTCGGAGTAAGCTTACGGAACTTCAAAACTCTACCAATTCCAGTAGTCAGAACTACTCTCATGAATACATGATCCCCCTCCTTAAACTCAAGAGGTTTCTGTCTCTTATCGTAATAGCTTTTTTGTCGACTCTATGCTATTCTCATATTCTCCCGGATCTTCTTGATCTTTTCCGTCGTCTCTTGGACCAGCTCGGGTCCCAATATCAAGTTCTCCCCAATTTCAAACCAACTCACTGGAGTTCGGCGCTTCCTACCATACAATGCTTCATAGGGTGCCATTCCAATACTCGAATGGAAGCTATTATTATAGGTAAATTCAATCAAAGGAAACATGTTATCCCAACTCCTCGGTTGTTTCAAGACACAAGCCCTCAAAAGATCCTCCAATGACTGTCCAGTTCTTTCCGATTGACCGTCCATTTGTGGATGATAAGTTGAACTCAATTTCAACTTAGTTCCCAATGCGGACTGCAAACTAGTCCAAAATTTTGAAGTAACACGGGGATCCCTATCTGATACAATGCTCGATGGTATACCATGCAAACGAACTATTTCCCGGATATACAGCTCCAAAGAATACCTCATATTAATAGGCAGGAAGTGTGCAGATTTAGTCAACCGATCCACTATCACCCAGATAGAATCGTATCCTTTTTGAGTCCTTGGAAAGCCTGATACAAAATCCATGGAGATACTATCCCACTTCCAAACAGGAATCTCTAGGGACTGTAATTCTCCCGCTGGCCGCTGATGCTCAATCTTGGCTTTCTGACAGACACGACAACTCGAGACATACAAGGCCACATCCTTTTTCAACCCCGACCACCAAAACAGCTTTTTCAAATCTTGGTACATCTTTGTAGTTCCCGGGTGAAAACTCAATTTACTCTAGTGTGACTCCTCTAAAATACTTTTTCGCAATTCTACATCACGATGCACACACACTCTCCCTTTGTACCGCAACATTCCACTAGGGTCCGATGTGAAATCGATTTCCTTCCCATTCATCATCAGATCTAGTTTAACAATTAGCTCACTATCCTCAACTTGCATTACCCGAATTTGATCAACAATTCATTTGTGACCTTAAGCATTCCTAACATTATACTATGAGGTCTTATTTGAACTTCCAAGTTCATATCCCTGAACTCCTCGATCAGTTTTCCTTCTCTAACCATCAAAGCCGACATGAGTAAAGACTTCCGACTTAAAGCATCGGCCACTACATTGGCCTTTCCCAGATGGTACTGCAATCCAAAATCATAATCCTTAAGGAACTCCATCCACCTTCTCTGTCTCATATTCAGTTCCTTTTGATCAAACAAATATTTTAGGCTCTTATGGTCGCTGTACACCTCAAACCTTACGCCATAAAGATGGTGTCTCCAGATTTTTAAGGCAAAGACCACTACAGCTAATTCTAAATCATGTGTAGGATAGTTTTGCTCATGTGTCCTCAACTGTCACGAAGCATAAGCAACCACCTTTCTGTCCTGCATCAACACACAACCCAAACCTTTCTTAGAAGCATCGCAATACACATTGAAATCACGATCCGTACAAGGAAGAACCAACACTGGTGTCGTAGTCAACCTCCGCTTCAACTCTTGAAAACTCTCCTCACAACGGATTGTCCACATGTACGGTTCTCCTTTTCTAGTAAGCTTAGTCAGAGGTAGTGCTGTAAGGACCCAAATAATACCCTTGAAATTTTTTTGTTTATTTAAAATCTTTCCTTACATACATTCATTATTTTACTGAAAAACCTTCATGAATAATTCATTGACACTAATCTTTTAACCTATTACGTTATCATGCAATTCATGTTGCGGAAAAACATAATTCATGCATTTTGTAATTACCACATACGACCAGTATGGGTTTCTAAGAGTTATAATCTCCATAACTACATAACTCAGTATTGTCCTATTCAGATTTACATTCATCCCAAAATGTTATCAAATCAACTACAATGTCAGGCAGCGATAAAGACAATCAAGATAATAAACACATAAGCTTCCTAAGTGAGCTTCCTCCTCAAATCCTTCATTTACCTACAATGGAATTATCAAAAACAACACACAAAACAAGGGAGTAAGTCATTAGTTCAAAAACTAACATTACATGATAATCCACATTTCAAATACGATTTAAGCTTTAATATAATTTATAACCACACATACGTAATTGTAAACATTCATATCTTCTTCCTTTAATTTCCACGTTACTCATATTCATCCTATAGTATATATATCCCATAATATATATTTTATAGCATGCATATTACGTTATTTCGAAGCATCGTCCTTCTCATTATTCATATCCACCCTATAGAACATAGATCCCATAATATATATCCTATAGCATGTATATTACTTTCATTCTCAACATCTTCCATTTTCATCCTTCATATTCACCCTATAGTGTATATATCCCATAATATATATCCTATAGCATGCATATTACTTTCATTCTGACATTCTCATATCTCATCATTCATATTCACCCTATATTATATATATCCCATAATATATATCCTATGGCATGAATATTACTTTGATCATCCACATCCTCATTGTCATCCATCATATTTCCTTTAATCGTATTCATCGATTTCATTTCCCATACCACATCGGGCAGGTCGACTTTATTTCCATACCACATCGGGCAGGTCGAGTTATCCCCATACCACATCGGGCAGGTCGAGTTATCCCCATACCATATCGGGCAGGTCGAGTTATTAACCATACCACATCGGGCAGGTCGAGTTATTATCCATACCACATCGGGCAGGTCGAGTTATTATCCATACCACATTGGGCAGGTCGAGTTATCCCCATACCACATCGGGCAGGTCGAGTTATTATCCATACCACATCGGACAGGTCGAGTTATTATCCATACCACATCGGGCAGGTCGAGTTATTATCCATACCACATCGGGCAGGTCGAGTTATTCTCCATACCACATCGGGCAGGTCGAGTTATCCCCATACCACATCGGGCAGGTCGAGTTATTCTCCATACCACATCGGGCAGGTCGAGTTATTATCCATACCACATCGGGCATGTCGAGTTATCCTCCATACCACATCGGGCAGGTCGAGTTATTATCCATACCACATCGGGCAGGTCGAGTTCAAAATAATCCACTACCACTCCGGGTAGGACAGCCACAACAATCCACTACCACTCCGGGTAGGATAACCACAATACTCCACTACCACTCCGGGTAGGATAACTACAATAATCCGCTACCACTTCGGGTAGGGTATCAACTATAAACCACTACCTCTTCGGGTAGGGTATCAATAATAAACCACTACCTCTTTGGGTAGGGTATCAACAGTAATCTTACAAACACATTAACTCTTTCTCATACCTCATTCACATCAGCGAGTATGAATTAGAGACACTTATCCCTTACCTTGGTGAGTGTTGGGGATCGGTTCCGAGTAACTTTAAAAGTCTCCTTCGCGATTTCCTCCAACCTTAGGATCGTTCCTCATTTCCACCAATAACAACAATGTCAGTCATTTATTCAAAATAACACATAAACAACTCGTATTTCATCATCAAACATACAAGGGATTCACATATTTTCAAGATTTCCAAAACTACTTCAATACAGTTTCCAAACATCTAAACATACATGTTCATCTCATATATCAACATCAAATCACAAACTCATCATCCACATTTAACATTTCATCCATTTCTCTTTTCACTCATATTCTCATTTTGGGGGTTTTTGGGGTTTTCATGAATAACCCACAAAACCTTTCCATTCATCAAATACCAACTCTAAACCAAGAGTTTACAAGAGAAAAACAACATAAAACGAACCATAACTCTAAAGGATGAGTTTCTATGGTTTCTCATGTTTTGAAAAGAGATCCAACATACCCAAAACAAGTTAAAGAGGAAGAAGAAGAGTTAGAAACAAGAGGTTTACCTCATCTCAAACTCTAAGATGAGTCCTAAGGCTATTTTCTCTTGAAAAGCTCTCCTCTCTCTCTTATCTTCAAAGTTCTAACCCTAAAATGTGTTTGGGGTTTCTTTTTTAAAGAGGAGTCATCGGGTTCTCGCTCAAGCGAGCCCATTCTCGCTCAGGCGAGAAAATCCCGCCTTTTTAAAATTTCAGATCTGACACTCTCGCTCAAGTGAGGGATTCTCGCTCAAGCGAGAATCTCACAGTCTCAACATCCCCAAAATGCCATTACTCGCCCAAGCGAGACAACTCTCGCTCAGGCGAGAATCCTCTAGTATAGCCTAGGATTTCACCCTCCCAGGAGAGCCTTTTTCGGTCAAGCGAGAATCTCTTACTCAGGCGAGACTTCCAGGACTGATACTATAATTTTAAAGACCTAAATTTAGGGTGTTACAAGTGCCAATTTCGAAAATCCTTCTATGAACTTCCGATAATAACCGGCCAATCCCAGAAAGCTCCTGATCTCGGTATCTGACTTGGGTACTGCTCATTCCATAACCGCCTCAACCTTATAAGGATCTACTGCTACTCCTTCCTTGGATATTACATGCCCAAGAAAGTTTACGGATTCCAACCAGAAATCGCATTTGGACAATTTAGCAAACAACCGATTCTTACTCAGAAAATCTAGAACAATTCTCAGGTGTTCCGCTTGTTCCTCTCGGCTTTTGGAGTAAACCAGAATGTCATCAATAAATACCACTACAAGTGAATCCAAATACGGATGAAAAATATGACTCATGTAGTCGGTAAATATTGTTGGGGCATTCGTTACACCAAAAGGCATTAACAAATACTCAAAATGTCCATACCTCGTCCTAAAAGCAATTTTAGGTATATCCTCCGACTTCATGCGAAGTTGGTGGTAACCTGACCAAAGGTCAATTTTTTAGAACACCACCGCTCCCCTCAACTAATCCATCAAGTCATCAATCCTAGGTAATGGATACTTGTTCTTGATAGTGACCTTGTTCAACTGTCTATAATCAGTGCACAACCTCATACTCCCATCTTTCTTCTTAACCAACAAAACAGGTGCACCCCACGGTGAGACACTAGGACGAATAAACTTCTTCGCCAACAAGTCTTCAACCTGTTTTTTCAATTCCACCAATTCTAACGGTGCCATCCTATAAGGAGCTATAGAGATGGGTCCCGTTCCAGGTACCAAATCAATAGAGAATTCAACTTCTCTCACCGTAGGCAATTTTGGAATATCACTAGGAAATATCTCAGGAAATTCACGAACTATCAGAATATCCTCAACCTTGGGTTTCTCAATACCCTCCACGGATGCCAATAACACAAAAACGGCACCTCCCTCCTTACAGGAAGTCCTGACTTCCTTAGCCGACAACGACTTCATATAACTAGCCTCATCAGAAATCTCACCCAGATTTCCGAACACCACTGTCTTATCAGCACAATTAAGCACCACATGATTTGCCGAAAACCAGTCCATTCCCAGAATTAGATCTAACTGTGATAGTGGTAAGCAGATTAAATTCACGGTAAATGTCCTACCGTTTACCACTACCGGACATCGAGACACAACCGTCGACACCACCACAGGCTCATTAGTTGGGGTGGATACGACCAAGTCGAAAGGCAACGACTCAGTTTGCAATTTCAGTCTATCCACGCATTCAATAGATACAAAGGAATGTGTCGCTCCCGAATCAAATAACACTAAAAGAGGAATATCTGCCACCATGCAATTACCTTTTATCAGGCCATCTACACCCGATGCCTCTGCACCACTCATGGTGAACACTCGGCCAGTAGATCGAGATCATTCATCCCTCACAGCATTCACACTCTGCTGTAACTTAGGACAATATCTTTTGAGGCCTCTGCCCATGCAAACTATTTCCCTGATTTCCAATAGGTGGGGAGTAGGTGGGGAGTATGGTTTTCGTTCCTCTCGGAAAACCTTACTCTTTCCCTTTCCATGTTCATAACTCATTTGAGGCCCAAAGTGCCTCGGAGGATTGGTTCGAGGGGTCACCACCTCATTTGTTGTCATGTCATCCTCATACATCCTGCACTTGTTTACTAGTGTAGCAAAATCCGCAATTTCTTGATGCCCGAACATCCTTTTTAACTTGGGCTTCAAGCCCGATTCAAACTTAGAACATTTGGACCTTCCGTCCACTTCCAATTCAGCGTTTGGACAAAATCGGGCCAATTCCTCAAACTTGGCCGCGTACTCTCCCACTGACATATTACCCTACTCCAACTTCAGAAACTCCATTTCTTTCTTCCTCTTCGGATGAGTAGGAAAATATTTCTGAAGAAATTTCTCCTTGAAGGCAATACAGGTAATCACTCGCCCCTCCGTTTCCATCTTTCACCGAGTAAATTCCCACCAAGTTTTAGCTTCCTTCACCAACATATAAGAAGCATACGTCACTTTCTGAACGTCATTACAACCCATGGCTCGGAATATTCGTTCCAAGTCTTGAATCCACTCGTTCGCATTATCAGGAGCGAACCCCCCTTGGAACTGGCTAGGATTCTGCTTGCAGAACTCATTCAACCCACGGTACTCGGTCGGCCCTGATGGAACTAATGGTTGCGAGCTAGGACTTGGTGTGGGGTTCTGATTCAGATTATGCAAGTTCTCGTTCATTTGTTGCAGTGCAGCCACCATCTGAGCCAACAAATCATTTGGAAAATTCTGACTCGTTCTTCTCCCTCTTCCTCTTCCAGCCATTTCTTAACCTGCACTAATTGATGGTCATCACACAAGTCTAACTCACATAAGTCAGGTTATCACATAGTCTCATAGCACATTACATGTCACTACACCAAGGCTACATGCTTTAAACATTCAATTCATATAATTTAATCATAAACATGTTACAAAGAAGCAAGTAAGGCCAAACCCTAGGCCGCAGAATTAACTATGCTCTGATATCATATTATAAGGACCCAAATTCTACCCTTGTAATTTTTTCCTTATTTAATCCATTTATTCCTACATTCTTCACTATACCTTAACTACTCAATATTCTTTACTTAAAATTCGGTTATCATACCATATTACATAGGATTCATAACCTGACTTATGTGAGCATACTATATGATTCAAGTCCAAAACATTTTAGGAACACTAGTGAAGGTGTAAGACAAATTGAATATGCAAGCATCATTGGCCGCCTTCGGTTTGTGAGGGGTTGCACTAGACCCGATATTGCCTATGTTGTGAGATTATTATGCAAGTTTACTAATCGATCTAGTATAGAGCATTGGCATGCTATAGAAAGAGTAATTATGTACCTTAAGAAAACAATAAACCTTGGATTACACTACTGAAGGTTTTCATCTATCTTAGAAGGATTCAACGATGGGGATATTTCTTCGAAGTCAAAGAAACAAAATATTTTGGCTCAATCCAGTGTATAATCTGAGATGATAACACAAGTAACAGCTAGTGAATAAGCAAGTTGGCTGAGAAGCTTGCTTATAGATATTACCCTATAGGAAAAATCGATACTAATTGTCTTGATCCAACGTGACAATATTGTGACTATTTCAAAGATTTAGAATCGATTTTATAACGGTAAGAAACAACAAATACGTCGTAAACACAACAATGTTAGGGAGTTACTCTCTAGAGGAGTTGTTAGAGTGGATCATGTCCGCATTGAGAATAAATTAGCAGATCCTTTGGCGAAAGGATTGGCTAGAGATAAAGTCCATAATACTTCTAAGAGTATGGGATTGTTTCCCTTAGAATGAAGATCACTCATGATGGTAACCCAATCTAAATGATTGGAGATCCCAAGAAACAGTTTCAATGAGTAATTACAAGTTTGTAAGACTGAGATTACAACTAAGAGGAGGTGAATTAGTTGTTGCAATAAGTTTGACCAATTTTTCAGCAATATCAAAGTTAATGTGCAGTGGAAATATTATGCAAAAAAATATTGACTTAAAGAGAGTACACAGGTGTTTTATACTGGTTCACCTTCTTGTCCACCGAAGGTTACGTCCAGTACTCTTGACGCGCAAGAGATTCCTTTATTAAATATAATGAGTTGCAATTACAATTATCTCACCCTGAGATCTCCTTGTACCTTACACACTCAATTATATCTAATCCCCTTGGAAAACTCTATTCCAAGTCACACCCTTGGTAAACACTATACCAAGTCACTCACCCTTTCTCTTCACACCCTTGTGAAAAAAAGTAAACTTTGCAAAAGTGAAGAATGTACAATTTGGCTTGGATTGCCTTACAAGTGTATATGACAATTTCTAGAACTTGCAATCCAACAACAACTCTTTATACTTGAGATAATAATCCTCTTTAACAATATGAAAAACACTTAGAAGCAACTTCAAAATAACTTTGAAAGTTTAAGAGTAGGTTGCTTGAAAAGTGTAAGTAAAATCAGAAAAGTGTAAGAGCTTTGTGTGATTTTGTTATGAAAGTTGTTGTATTGTATATGTGTGTTGTGAGAGTGTTTCAATGCCCTTATATAGGCTTCCAATCAACCATAATACCCCTAGGTATGAGTAGGTTTCGTTTGGAATGAAAATCAATCAGTTTGGAGTGAAAAATCTTCACTTGAAATCTGAAAACTGATGCAACAGCTCTCAGTAATCGAATACTGCAAGTGGGTAATCGATTACCCAACAATCCTGTTAACAGCTTTTTGAAAATTCACACAGTGTAATCGATTACTGGATTTGAGTAATCGATTACTCAACAACACTATTTAACATCTTTGTGAATTTGCCTTAGTGTAATCGATTACACTACTTTGAGTAATCGATTACCCTGTTTTCTAAAAATGGTAATCTGTTACTCCATAGTCTATAATGGATTACTCGTATCTGTTAGAGGTTTGATAACTCTTTTCTCACTCATGTAACTTGTTACTCAAGTATGGTAACCTGTTACATGTTGTTTTTGAAAATTATTTTTATTCACACTTAGTTTTTCTTGATTTTCTTGAAAACAATTTTGAGCATTATTAAAAAAGTAAATAGATGAGTTGTAAGGATAGAAGTACCTAAAGACTTAGACTTTAAATCTTGAAGCTTTGTCTTCGATAGTCTTTGTAGGTTTTCTTCCTTTCTTTTTTTTGTGATATTGGTGTCTTCATCAAAACCATGCCAAAGTCAGGAGCAAGATCTTCTTCACAATCTCCCCCTTTTTGATGATGACAAATCAATGTCTTCTTGAAAGTGTAGTTTTCTGAGAGCAACATACTTGATGATATATCTTGACTTGTTTTGAGTATGCTCCCCCTATATGTATGCATGTATGCTCCCCATTTCTTTTGGAGTTATGTGCCTGAAAGAATATTACAGAAAATACACTACTTCCAACTTTTCTCCCCCTTTTGACTTCATCAAAAAGAAGAAAAGCCAAGAGTCTAGCACAATAGACATTTCATAATATATGAAAGTTCAAGTAACAATATAAGCATATATATAAGACAATAACACCATGTACGAAACATAAATCAAACGCATTACATAATAACCAAAATAAAGATGTTCATACACGAAATCCAAAATAGTAGAAAATAACAAAAAACAACCCAGACAATGTTTAAACATCCACATGGAAAATACACAGCCATAGTCATTACAAAAGTAGAAACCTAGACAAAGTATCTAAGACACGGGCTCAGAACTATCTTCATCAACATCCATGTTGCTTAGCCTCGATGAAAGACGATGAAGTTCGTAATGGATTTGTTGGCTTTGGGTATCGAAAGCATCCATCCTTGTGGTGATGTAGCCTCGGAGAGAAAACAATTCATCCATAATCATCTAATTAGTGGGCATTGCAGCAGATGAAGAAGATGGAGCATGAGACTCAGGCTGGTTTGGCGGTCGGTACGATGCTTGTAGGTTCGACGAGTGACAGGATCTATAACGAACCCCGTCTTGTGGACAACCTCAATATCAACCTTGCTTTCACGAAGATTGAGGGCCAATTTGGTCTCACCATCTAAGGATACGCCGAAATGCTCAAGGATTTTGGTAATGAAGATGGCGTAGGGCAACGGACTTTGGGAGCCGCGAACATGCCACATTTGTGGCATTATCATCTTAGTCCAATTAATCTTGATGTTAAACTTGATAGCATACATCAATTGGAGCTCTATGTCACTTATTTATGAATGATTTGAAAATTACGGCAAAATGACATAGGTAAGAAAATAATGTATCAAACGATCTTCCAGCGTGAGATATCCAGAAGATAGGATATCCCTGTTCTTAACAGTCTCACCAAGGCTTTGTTGCTTTTGCCTTTCTATTTCCTCTTTAGAAATTCTACAAATAGAAAGATAGAATTTCTTGTGATCGTAATCTACCATTCACATACCAGGCCGAACCCAATGATGTCGCCTATCATCGGTATATCACAGAAAATAGAACTAAAGGTTTTCATATCCAAAACTATGTCCTTTCCCTTAACATGGGAAGTCATAAGATTTTTCCTAAAGTTCATGTTGCAATAAAATACACGAACAAGCTCAGGGTAGATATCGTTCGCTTCACAGCAAAAGTCAAAAAGTTTTTGTTGCCGCAAAAGATAAGGAAATAAAAAATCTTTAAACTCAAAGTTTCTTATGTTACCGTATTTAGGAGTGAAGATGGCGCGTCCATGGAAGTTCTTCAAAGACCTTCCTTTGAGCTGAAAGTGTGCATGTCAAGAGGAACACTTTGGAAAGCTCTCTTTATGTGTCATGGTTTTGATGAGGACAACTTGTGCTAATAAGAGCTTGAAGATCATCAACAAATCAACGTGCTTAAGTCTTCTGATTGGTACTTAGCTTAGACTAGATTAGTTGAGGTTGAGTCTAAGGCTTAAGTCACCTAATACATATCTCATTTGCATAAATCTTTTAAATCTTTTTCATCTTGAGATATGTCATTCATAATATGTTCATGCATCATATAAATACATGTACATGTGCATTCTAGGCATAATCTAAGTGTTAAACATGTATGAATTAAAGTGCATAACATATTTGAGCTTTTACACATGAAAAAATGTTGTTAATCGATTACAGCATAGGTTAATCAATTAATCTAAATGTTTGCACAGTGTAATCGATTACAACAAAGGTTAATCGATTAATCTAACAATTTTGTACAGTTTAATCGATTAAAGCTGTCGTTAATCGATTAACTGGGCTATAAAATCAATTCTTTATAAACTGCGTTTTTCAGAATTGATCTCATAAGTTGCATGTTAAATTTTTAGAGAGTTAGAGCATTTTTTTCGTGTTAATTGTTGCATCTAGATGTAAATGCATTTGTGAGTTTAGAAAAGAGAGAATTCTATGCTTTAGGATTGAGTGCATTACATGATACATTTCTCATCTTTTCATATCACATGTTCTTGCATTTTATTGATGATTCTTGATTAGATGTTTACATACTATGCATTCTGTTTTTCAAACTAATACATTTTCATACTGCATGAGTTTGTATTAGGTGATTAGAGTAAAGTCTTATCTTGTTAGATATAAGTCTTGTAATAGCTTAAGTTTACTCTTTTTTGTTTTGATTGAAAAAGTGTTGTAATTTTGGGAATCTCAAGGTGTCGTATCGCCAAGAGATTGAGGGTATCTTCACTGAGTGTTAGACTTAGGGATAAGTAAAGAACAGAGGTTCTTGGCTGGGGCTACGCCGAAAGAAAGGTTTTCTTTGTCGGTAGGAAGGGAGTCAAACCATAGAATAGGATCTTTATTATATTGTAAGTGTCTAAGTGTTGTAATTGGATAGTGTGTATGTAATAAACATTGATTCAATTATTGTGAAGAAAAATCTCCCAAATCAGCCGGGAGGCCTGGATGTAGTTTGCGGTGGACAAGCAAACGAACCAGGATAAAATTCGTGTTGCAGGATTTTTCTATCCCTTTCTCTCTTTATTGCATTTGATCGATTAATTTGTATAGTAGATTTAATTGATAATCTGTTTCGGTACTATACTGATTACACTCTGATAATTCTGTAAGCTCTGTATATTCGCTTCGTTATCAATTAATTGTCGTGCAAGAAATTGTATCTGCATTAGCTTACTGTCACGGTTTAATCGATTAAGTGTAGTGTGTTAATCGATTACATTAGTTCTGTTAATCGATTAAGTGGACTGTGTTGAATGTGTTAATCGATTACCCTGTTTCGTTAATCGATTAATTAGGTGTATTTCAGCATTAAGTGTTGTTTTTCGAAAAGCGGATATTCTAACCGCTACACCTATTCAACCCTCCCCCCTTCTAGGTGTATTGTAACCACTGATACCTAACAAGTGGTATCAGAGCTAGTGCGAAGTGCTAGCTCAACCGCGTATTCGTGATCCTTAGGGGAAAAGGAATGGGTTCGTCAAACCCATTTGGTGGTGATGGTTCATCCATTAATCGACCACCTATATTCAGTGGTGAAGGGTATGCCTACTGGAAAGTTCGCATGCAAATTTTTATTGAAGCCATAGACTCGGATATTTGGGAATCTGTAGTCAACGGCCCTTTCGTTCCACAGCATCTTGTGGACGATGAACCTAAAGACAAGCCTAAAAGTCTATGGACCGATGATGAGCGCAAAAAGGTCCAGCATAACCTACGTGCCAAAAATATCATCACATCGGCCCTATCCTATGATGAGTTCTTTAGAGTCTCGCAGTGCCAAAATGCAAAAGAAATGTGTGACACTTTACAAGTGACTCACGAAGGCACTAGCGAAGTCAAGCGCGCTAGATTAAATGCGCTGACCCACGAATATGAGTTATTTCGCATGTTACCTAGTGAATCAGTCTGTGATATGCAAAAGCGATTTACTCATATTGTTAATCATTTAGTTGCTCTAGATAAATCATTTGCCAGAGGTGAACTAACTAATAAAGTTTTGCGTTGTCTTGATAGGAAATGGCAACCAAAGGTAACTGCAATTGTTGAATCCAAAGACTTGGATTCTATGCCACTAGCTACATTATTTGGAAAGCTTCAAGGCACGAAATGGAATTGGGGCGCTTGACTATGCACGAAGATTCAGATCGGAAGAAGAAAAACATCACATTGAAGGCCACGACCTCCAAATCAAAAGAAGAAAAAGATGATGATGAATCTGACTCCGATCTAGATGATGAAACTATGAATCTCCTTGTTCGAAAATTTAGTAAATTCATCAAAAGAAAAGGCGGATTCAAAAAGTTTCAAAAGAAAGAAGCAAAAGAGTCAACCAACAAAGGCAAGAACAACAAAGATCGCTTCACTTGCCATGAGTGTGGAAAAGCCGGACATATGAGATTTCAATGTCCTACCTATCTGAAAAAGGTTTATTCAGAGAAGAGCACTCCCAGGGAATTCAAATCCAAGAAAGCTTATATTATATGGGATGTACCTGAGGAGGAAACAACATCAAGCACTTCTAGTGAGGAGGAGTCAGCGAAGCTGTGTCTGATGGTCAAATCTGACAACGATGGCAACTCAGACTCACACGAGGATAATAATGAGGTATATTCTGACACCTGATCCACTTCGGATGACTTACCCTCTTATGATGTTTTATATAATGCTTATGTTGAGTTACATGAGGAACTAAAGAAATTGGCAAGAATAAACATTGATAAGAAAAGGGAAATCCTTAGAAATGAAAAGAAATTAAGCCAATTACAAAAAGAATTAGATGATTTAAAATTAGAAAATGAAACTTTAGATCTCATCTATTCTTGTAACACATGTAACTGCTCTGCTAATAATTTATGTCAAAAGCCTGTATGTGAGACTTGCGAGATTTTGCAAGAAGACAATTTTAAACTAAAAGAAAAACTCAAACGTCTCACAAACAGTAAACATCAATTAGACACTCTGCTCAGTCCAACAAGAAACGTTGGTGATCGTACTGGTCTAGGTTATACCCGCTCTGCTAAGAACAAGAGACCATATAGAAAACCTGTAGCTCATACTAAGAATAAAAATCATAAGCATTCACCTACATGTTTTTATTGTAATACGTATGGTCATACTTCTTACTCATGTTACATTAGAAAATATGGTATACCTAGCGGAGTTTATGTATGGATAAAGAAGGGAGATAATTCCCTAATCACTAACAGAAAAGGACCCAACATAATTTGGGTACCTGAGAAAAGCAGGTGATCTGTTTTGCAGGTATGTCTTCGAACACAAGGACAAAAATGGTATTTAGACAGTGGATGTTCGAGACATATGACAGGTGACAGATCAAATTTCCTAGATCTATCACTTAAAGGAAAAGGATACGTCACGTACGGAGACAACAACAAGGGAAAGATACTTGGCACTGGAACAGTTGGTAACTCATCTCATACTCAAATTGAAAATGTTCTGTATGTTGAAGGACTGGAACATAATCTTCTGAGTATAAGCCAACTCTGTGACAAAGTTAATCGTGTATCTTTCGATTCTGACTGTTGCATCATTCGTGACATTTTATCTAATAATCTTAAATTTGTTGGTCATCGTATAAATAATATTTACATGGTTAACTTGGATGATGTCACCACATTATTTTCAAAATGTTTTATTTCTAAAGAAGATGACATCTGGCTCTGGCATAGACGCGTTGCACACATCCATATAAAACATCTAGATAAATTGTCATCAAACGAACTAGTTGAGGGGCTACCAAAACTAAATTTTAAAACTAAAGAGATTTGTGACACTTGTCAAAAGTGTAAACAAACCAAAAACTCTTTCAAAAACAAAAATGTGAAATCTACTTCAAGACCTTTGGAGTTACTCCATATGGACTTGTTTGGACCATCACAAATCATGAGTTTTGGTGGTAGCTACTATGCTCTAGTTATTGTTGATGATTTCTCTCGATTTACATGGACATTATTTTTATCTGCTAAAAGCGACGCCTTCAAGTCTTTTAAAAATCTTGCCAAGAAAAATTCAAAACCAACTTAACCTGAAAATAGTATATATACGAAGTGATCACGGGGGAGAATTTGAGAACTTTCAGTTCGACAAATTCTGTGATAAGCATGGCATCATGCATCAGTTCTCTGCTCCTCACACTCCACAACAAAATGGAGTTGTTGAGAGGAAAAATCGTGTGCTAGAAGAATTAGCGAGAACCATGCTCAATGAAAGTAATACCCCCAAATATTTCTGGGCAGATGTAGTTCATACTGCATGTTATGTTATAAATCGAGTACTTTTAAGGCCTAATTTGAATAAAACTCCTTATGAACTATTAAAAGGCCGTAAACCAAACATATCCCATCTTCACGCTTTCGGTTGCAAATGTTTTATATTAAATAATGGAAAGCGGGCTTTAGGAAAATTTGATTCAAAAGCCGACGAGGGAATATTTTTAGGATACTCGATTCATAGCAAAGCGTTCAGAATTTTTAATAAATATTCAATGCAAGTTGAAGAGTCTATCCATGTACAATTTGATGAATCTTCTCCAAAAGAGAAGAGAAAGGTCGTATCTGATGATGTTGCAGGTGCTTTGGAAGAAGCATACTCAAAGAACATGGATAATGAAGAAGCAACCAATGAAGAATGTCAAAACAAATCTCAGGAGCATCCAGATATGCCAGTTGTGTGGAAAACCAAGAAAGCTCACCCGATCGACAAAGTAATAGGTGACATATCTACGGGAGTGGTAACCCGTAGTTCCTTACGAAACTTTTGTAACTTTGTAGCTTTTGTATCTCAAATCGAGCCTAAGACCATTGATGAGGCCATTGAGGATGTGCACTGGGGTATAGCTATGCAAGAAGAGCTAAACCAGTTCGAACGTAATAATGTTTGGGACTTGGTCCCTAAACCTAAAGATCATCTTGTGATTGGTACTCGATGGGTCTTCAGAAATAAGCTTGATGAATCAGGCTTAATCATTCGAAATAAGGCACGCTTGGTGGCCAAAGGCTACAACCAGGAGGAAGGTATCGATTATGACGAAACCTATGCCCCTGTAGCCAGATTAGAGGCCATCAGGATGCTACTTTCCTTTGCATCGATTATGAACTTCAAACTATTTCAAATGGACGTAAAAAGCGCCTTCCTGAATGGCTATATTCAAGAAGAAGTTTATGTTAACCAACCGTCTGGTTTTGAAAATTTTAAATATCCGAACCATGTTTATAAACTTAAAAAGGCACTCTATGGTCTCAAACAAGCTCCTAAAGCTTGGTATGATAGACTTAGTACCTTTCTTTTAGAAAAAGGGTTTGAAAGAGGCTTGGTTGACACAACGCTTTTTATTCGTAAATCAGAAAACTCTGTATTACTTGTACAAATCTATGTGGATGACATAATTTTTGGATCTACTAATGATATATTGTGTAAAGATTTTTCTGAGATGATGTAGGGGGAGTTCGAAATGTCTATGATGGGAGAACTCACATTCTTTCTAGGACTTCAGATAAAGCAACTAGAAAGTGGGATTTTCATCCATCAGGCAAAATATTGCAAAGAGCTGCTCAAGAAATTTGAGATGAACAATTGTAAGGAAGCTTCCACTCCTATGGCATCTGCTTGCTAGCTAGATAAGGACGAAAAAGGAAAAGCAATAGAGGTAACAAAGTATCGAGGAATTATTGGGTCTTTACTTTACTTAACTGCAAGTCGACCTGATATCATGTTTAGCGTATGCATGTGTGCGAGATTTCAATCATCACCTAGAGAATCACATCTTAAAACTGTTAAAAGAATCATGAGATACTTAAAAGGAACAACTAACATGGGATTATGGTATCCTCGGGATGCCTCACTATCCTTGGTAGGTTATTCCGATTCCGATTTCGCCGGATGTAAATTGGATCGGAAAAGCACTAGTGGTACCTGTCACTTGTTGGGCAGTTCATTAGTAGCATGGCACAGCAAAAAGCAAGCCTGTGTTGCTTTGTCCACCGCCGAAGCGGAATACATTGCCGCTGGTGTGTGTTGCGCTCAAATCCTTTGGATGAAGCAGCAACTCAAGGACTATGGTCTTAAACTTGAAAAGATCCCTATTAAATGCGATAATACAAGTGCCATAAACCTTTCCAAGAATCCCGTTTTGCATTCTAGAACTAAGCATATAGAAATTAGACATCATTTTCTGCGTGATCATGTACAAAAAGGTGACTGCGTTCTTGAATTTGTTGAAACTTCTAAACAATTAGCCGATATTTTCACCAAGCCCCTTCCCAAGGATACTTTCTTTGTTCTAAGGAGAGAACTTGGAATTCTTGATGAACAATATCTCGATTGAAATTGTTTAGTTGTTTACATTATCGTCTAGCCTCTCTATGTCTATGTATCTTTAGCTTAAATGATATTTGTTACAATGCAAAAATATGTCTCTTGATTAATTCTCTCTGTGATTCTGAATGTCTCGATAAATTTGTCACAATGCATGCAAAAGCCTTAAAAAGTTGAAAACATTCTACTGCCTGAAAATCCATTTTTCACTATGTGTAATCGATTACACTTGCTATTAATCGATTACCTGGACATCAGTTGTTTGAAAATTCGAAATGTTACTATGAGTAATCGATTACACTTTCTGTTAATCGATTACCTGGGCATCAGTCCTTTGAATATTCGAAATTTTTACACTGGTTTAATCGATTAAACCTGCCCGTTAATCGATTAAAACCAGCTTTTTAAAGGAAGACAGTAACTCGGTTTCACACTTTCTTTGGCATTTTCACATTCTCTTTTATACTTTGAGTTTCTAAATCAGTAACAAAACTAATCCAAGTGCACTAAAGTAGAAACACCTCATCCTAACCCTCTCAAACCATCAAGGAATCATACTTCTTCATCCTCATTACACCCCTTTTCCAAGGTTCCACCAAGCATAACCTAGGTTAGGTTTGCCTACACCCTTCTAGGTGTATTGCACCCTTCTCTGATTATTCACTGTTATTTCGGGTTCTGCTAAATAATGGAGCAAGGTCGCACTAAAAGGGTCAAGACCTCAGCCACTCGTGTACGAAGACGGGAGGTCGGTTCACCTTCTACTCGGGACCGCAGTGACCCCTACTATTCACTCATCTTGCAAGAAACCCGTATGGCGAAATTTCAAGGTCGCAAACCCACGTACATACGGTATGTTGATTTAACCTGGTTGGCGGAACAAAATTTTAGTTTCCCGCATGATATGGAAGCTCAAGGAACCATTCAGTTTATGGAATTAAAGGGACAAGTTTACCATGCTCTAGTTAGGGAATTTTATGCTAATTTTAGATATAAGGATGGAAAGTACTGGTCTATGATTTCTGGCAATCAGTTTGAACTTAATGATGATATTTTTATGAATGTCGGTGGTTTATCATCTTCTGGTTATAGTATAGGAGATTGTTCCTGGGTTAAGGAAAACTTTGATCCTACTGAGGTTTATAAGTCATTTCTAAGAGGCCCTCACTTATACATTCAGGGTCAACTGACCAAAGTTGGGTCATTATCTGTTGAGAACAGACTGTTGCATTACATTATTGCTTACATTTTAGTGCATAGGAACACAAATCACACACAGCCTACTGTAAATGATTTACGTTTCATGTATGCAGTAAAGAATAATGTAATGATTAACTGGCCTGAGGAGATCTTGAAAATTATGAACAGTGTGTCTTTGTCTCAGTCGAAGCTGCTTCCCTACAATATCTTCATCTCACGCATTGTTGATTATCTGCGCATTGACGTTTCCGATGCCATCATCGTTGAATACACTGATAAGGATCATCTGGTTGGTGAAAGCCTCATTCATAAAATGGGTATATACAAGTATGGTACTACTTGGCAATACCAAGAGGACTACACCACTATTGGTGTGGATTTATCTGATGATGATAATCAGGATGACAGGGGTAATCAGCACGCTACAACTCAAGGGGAGCCTTCTGGATCAGCACCTCAGAACTCTGCTTTTGGCTTAGATCAGTTGGAAGCTATGGAGCAACGGCTTAACAACCGTATGGATCTTCACTTCCAAGGATTGAAAGACTCATACTTTGCTGGTATGGAACAGTATGAGGAGCGACAAACTGCGTACTCAGACAACCAATTTCGGGAGTTGAGGAATCTGATTCAATCTACTGCTGAAGCTCAGAATGCCTTGTTTTGTTCAGAATTTCAAAAGTTATCTGTGCTTATCAGGGGAGATCAGAACATTGTCATTCCTGCTGGTCACACTGACGATCCTCATCCTCCACCTCAACCTTAGTTTAGAAGACTTTAGACCTAGGATATCTTACCATTAGGTTTATTTCTTCTTTATGGCACTTTCTAGATTTAGCTGTTGTTATGGATTCTAGTTTCTCTTTTGTGTGCCTCTTTCATGTTCTTAATTAACATTTCCTGGTTTGTATGGTTGCTAAACATTGTTACTCTTTATGCTACTTTTTATAATTATGTCGAATAGCCTACTCTGTTTACGTGTATGGTTCTTGATCGTATGAGATTCTCTACTTTGATATGGTCAATCTTGTATGCCGTTCACTTTACCTGTTTGGCTATTTCTGTTGTATAAACTAGCGCATTTGTTTAATTTTCTTTAAAAATAAAACAGGTTAATTGTTAAATCCCAAATTAACTCACTGACCTTGTTTTATGCATTACTCATATCTCTGCTTTTTCTTTTACCTGCGTTATCTTTATGATAATGTCAAAAGGGGGAGAAAGGTTGTTTTGTTGTTTTCTGATTGTGCAGGTTGATCGTAATAACAGCTTCCGAAATTTGCGCATCATATCAACCACGCCAACACAATCTTCAAGCTATTTCATCACAGTTGATATATTTGATGTGGAGTTTGTCATCATCAAAAAAAGGGAGATTGAAAGTGTGCATGTCAAGAGGAACACTTTGGAAAGCTCTCTTTATGTGTCATGGTTTTGATGAGGACAACTTGTGCTAATAAGAGCTTGAAGATCATCAACAAATCAACGTGCTTAAGTCTTCTGATTGGTACTTAGCTTAGACTAGATTAGTTTAGGTTGAGTCTAAGGCTTAAGTCACCTAATACATATCTCATTTGCATAAATCTTTTAAATCATTTTCATCTTGAGATATGTCATTCATAATATGTTCATGCATCATATAAATACATGTACATGTGCATTCTAGGCATAATCTAAGTGTTAAACATGTATGAATTAAAGTGCATAACATATTTGAGCTTTTACACATGAAAAAATGCTGTTAATCGATTACAGCATAGGTTAATCAATTAATCTAAATGTTTGCACAGTGTAATCGATTACAACAAAGGTTAATCGATTAATCTAACAATTTTGTACAGTTTAATCGATTAAAGCTGTCGTTAATCGATTAACTGGGCTATAAAATCAATTCTTTATAAACTGCGTTTTTCAGAATTGATCTCATAAGTTGCATGTTAAATTTTTAGAGAGTTAGAGCATTTTTTTCGTGTTAATTGTTGCATCTAGATGTAAATGCATTTGTGAGTTTAGAAAAGAGAGAATTCTATGCTTTAGGATTGAGTGCATTACATGATACATTTCTCATCTTTTCATATCACATGTTCTTGCATTTTATTGATGATTCTTGATTAGATGTTTACATACTATGCATTCTGTTTTTCAAACTAATACATTTTCATACTGCATGAGTTTGTATTAGGTGATTAGAGTAAAGTCTTATCTTGTTAGATATAAGTCTTGTAATAGCTTAAGTTTACTCTTTTTTGTTTTGATTGAAAAAGTGTTGTAATTTTGGGAATCTCAAGGTGTCGTATCGCCAAGAGATTGAGGGTATCTTCACTGAGTGTTAGACTTAGGGATAAGTAAAGAACAGAGGTTCTTGGCTGGGGCTACGCCGAAAGAAAGGTTTTCTTTGTCGGTAGGAAGGGAGTCAAACCATAGAATAGGATCTTTATTATATTGTAAGTGTCTAAGTGTTGTAATTGGATAGTGTGTATGTAATAAACATTGATTCAATTATTGTGAAGAAAAATCTCCCAAATCAGCCGGGAGGCCTGGATGTAGTTTGCGGTGGACAAGCAAACGAACCAGGATAAAATTCGTGTTGCAGGATTTTTCTATCCCTTTCTCTCTTTATTGCATTTGATCGATTAATTTGTATAGTAGATTTAATTGATAATCTGTTTCGGTACTATACTGATTACACTCTGATAATTCTGTAAGCTCTGTATATTCGCTTCGTTATCAATTAATTGTCGTGCAAGAAATTGTATCTGCATTAGCTTACTGTCACGGTTTAATCGATTAAGTGTAGTGTGTTAATCGATTACATTAGTTCTGTTAATCGATTAAGTGGACTGTGTTGAATGTGTTAATCGATTACCCTGTTTCGTTAATCGATTAATTAGGTGTATTTCAGCATTAAGTGTTGTTTTTCGAAAAGCGGATATTCTAACCGCTACACCTATTCAACCCTCCCCCCTTCTAGGTGTATTGTAACCACTGATACCTAACATGAGCATCATTTGCAAGAAGCCTCGTCAAGTTCAACGGGTTGGACTTGGAAGTTGATTCTCCTTGCTTAGACTTTGAAGAACGTGGTCTCTTTGAAGAATAAGCCATTTTTGGTTTTTGAAGGATTAGGGTTTTTGAATTTTGGGGTTTTTTGATTGAAGCCACAAATCACGAAATAGAAGGTGTAGAAGTGTTTAGAATAAAAAATGGGATGTGATTTACAACAAAAATCAATCAAAACGGTGTAGAAATGAAGTTTTTAGAGATTGAGAGGCTTAGAGATAGGAAGTTTCGAGTTACAAGAGAGAGAAAATCGAGGATTTTCTGAAAAAGTGCAGCAGTTGATATAAATAACTGCACAGAGTAATCGATTACACTAAGTGAGTAATCGATTACTCACTTTCAAAAATTCAAAATTTTCAAACAGTAGCACTGAGTAATCGATTACTTGGTTTCCAGTAATCGATTATTTTAACCATTTTTCTCCCCACTGATGCTAAAAGTGATTTTTGGCTCTAAAAACTTGAAATTTAAAGCATAAAACACACAATTTAAGATCAAGTAGGCATTGGATATAATCAATGAAGCATGCACATAAACATTTAAACATATTAGGACAAATAAGCTTCATCGAGAATGTCTAATTCTCGTCTAATTCTATAGAAAGGTTCTTTTTCTAACGGATTAGTGAATATGTCCGCTAGTTGGTTATGAGTATAAATGAATTCTACCAACACATCCTTCTTTTGGACATGGTCCCTAAGGAAATGATGTCTTATATCAATGTGTTTGGTTCTTGAGTGCATAATCGGATTTTTGGTGAGATTTATAGCACTTGTATTGTCACATTTCAAGGGTGTGCAGCCTAAGTTTAAGCCATAATCCCGTAATTGTTGTTTAAGCCACAACACTTGTGCACAACAACTACCGGCAGCAATATATTCCGCTTCAGCGGTGCTTAAGGCAACACAAGCTAGTTTCTTGCAAGACGAAGAAACTAAAGCATTCCCTAGAATGTGGCAAGTACCACTTGTACTCTTTCTCTCAGACTTGCATCCCGCACAGTCTGAATCCGAGAAGCCAACCAATTCGCATACGCTTAGTTGTGCCTTTGAGATACTTCATGATTCTCTTAGCGGCAACTAGATGTGACTCTTTGGGTTTAGATTGATATCGCGCACATAGACATACACTAAACATAATATCAGGTCTACTAGCAGTAAGATATAAAAGGGAACCGATCATACCTCGATAATTAAATATTTCAATACATTTTCCAACGTCATCAGGATCGATATAGGTACTTGATCCCATAGGAGTAGCGATTGGCTTGCAGTCATCCATCTCAAATCTTTTCAATAAGTCTTTGCAATATTTGGACTGACTTACAAAGATTCCATCGCTAAGTTGCTTAATTTGGAGTCCAAGAAAGTAGTTTAACTTTCCCATCATAGACATCTCAAATTCTTTGCAACATATTGCCAAATTCACTACACAAACTTTCGTTAGTAGAACCGAAAATAATATCATCATCATAGATTTGAACAAGTAAAGTATGATGATTTATTTTCTTAAAAAATAGTGTAGTATCGACCTTGCCTTTTGTAAAACATTTTTCTGTTAGAAAGTTAGTTAGACGGTCATACCAAGCACGTGGAGCTTGCTTTAAGCCATAGAGGGCTTTCTTTAACTTGTATACGTGAGAGGGATGTTTGTAGTCCTCAAAACCAGGAGGTTGTTCTACAAATACTTCCTCTTGTATATACCCGTTAAGGAATGCACTCTTTACATCCATTTGGTAAAGCTGAAAATTTAAGGAACATGCATATGCAAGCAGTAATCTAATAGCTTCAAGTCTAGCAACCGGAGCGAAGGTTTCATCAAAGTCTATACCTTCCTCTTCGTTGTATCTTTGGGCTACTAGTCTAGCCTTGTTTATAATGATTATACCATTTTCATCTGATTTGTTACGGAATACCCAGCGAGTTCCTATGACATGCCTATTCTTAGGTCTAGGAACAAGTTCCGAAACTTCGTTTATCTCAAACTAGTTAAGTTCTTCTTGCATAGCAAGAATCCAATGTTCATCCTCGATAGCTTCATGAATCTTAGATGGTTCTATTTGAGAGACGAAGGCCATGTTTAGACATGCATTTTCTAGCATTAAGCGGGTGGTAACACTTTTGCTAATATCGCTAATAATGTTGTCTATAGGATGATCTCGATGAGTTCTCCACTCTTTAGGTAAATCAGAGTGAATATGCTCTTCTTGAATGGAAGGATTATCATTCACTTCCACATGCTCTATATTTGGTGTAGCTTCAATAATAGCATTTTCATTAAAAGTAGGATTAGGCAAATCTTCTTCATCAATGGTCAACCTTTCCTTGATTAGAGGATTGGTTTCTTCAAAGGAGGCATGGACAAATTTCCATGGCTAGAGTTCTTTTGTTAAAGACTCTATAAGCTTTACTCGTGAGAGAAAAGCCTAGGAAGATTCCTTCATCTGCCTTTGCATCAAACTTGCCTAAGTTTTCTTTGCCATTATTCAAGATGAAACATTTACAACCAAATACATGCAAGTGTGAAATGTTTGGTTTTCTTCCTTTGAAGAGTTCATAGGGGGGTTTCTTTAGAATGAGTCTTATTAGAACTCTATTTGAAACATAACAAGCGGTGCTTACCGCATCAGCCCAAAACTACTTTGGGAGGTTAGTTTCATTCAACATTGTTCTAGCGAGTTCTTTTAATAACTGATTCTTTCTCTCTACAACACCATTTTGTTGTGGTGTTCTAGGAGCAGAAAAGTTGTGATTAATCTCAAGATCATCACAAAATTCCTCAAAAGAAGCATTTTGAAACTCCCCCCCATGATCACTCCTTATAGTAGCGATTTTAAGTGACTTTTCATTTTGGACTCTTTTAACATAAGTGCTAAAGGCTTTGAATGCCTCATTCTTATGTACTAAGAATAGAGTCCAAGTGTATCGTGAAAAATCGTCTACTATGACAAGAGCATAGTAGTTACCACCAAGACTTTTTGTCCTTGAGGGGCCAAATAAGTCCATGTGTAGTAACTGCAATGGTCTATCCGAAGAAACCATATGCTTTGGCTTGAAAGAGGTTTTTGTTTGTTTACCCATTTGACATGCACCACATAGTTTGTCTTTAACAAACTTCATCTTGGGTAAACCAACAACCAAATCTTTCTTGGTTAGCTTATTCAAATGGTCCATATGTATGTGAGCAATTCTCCTATGACAAAGCCATGCATCATGAATATCATTTACAACTAAACATGTTATAGGAAGAGATGAATCTATATCTATAATGTAAATGTTATTAATTCTCTTACCAACAAGTTTAGAGTTTAGAAATTCCTTACTTTCAATGATGCACTTATCTGGGTAGAATGATACATGGAAGCCCTTGTCGCAAAGTTGACTTATGCTTAGAAGATTGTGCTTAAGTCCTTCCACATATAGCATTCCTTATATGGTTGTTGAAGGTGGCTTGCCGATTCTACCGACTCCAAGAATTCTTCCTTTGTTGTTGTCACCATATGTGACATAGCCTTTGTCCCTTGGAGTGAGGACAGAGAACTTACTTTTATCGCCCGTCACATGCTTTGAGCAACCGCTATCTAAGTACCATAAATTGCGGGCGGCTCTCAAATCTAACTGCAAAAAAGGTTAAGTTATATTAGGTACCCAACTTGTCTTGGGTCCTACATTCTTAGATCATTTCTCAACCCATATAAAATATCCTAATGGGACACCATATTTTCTAATATGACAAGTATTTGGTGTGTGCACACAGTTTTTACAATAAGAGCAAATAGGTTGATGCATATGTATCCTAGATTTATGTTTGCTACGTGTAGATGCATGGATACATGTTTTCCGAAAGTCTGTTATGATAGACTTACTTTGTTTCTTAAGAGCATGGCCTTTTTCATAGCCAAGACCTCTTCGGTCCGTAGAGTGTCTTTGATCATTAATGATCTTTTTCAAGCTCTTGCTACTCTTGTCCATTTTGTTGAATTCAAGACTCAATGTAGAAACTTTGTTGCCAAGAGTGATGCAATTTAAACATGCGGGCGATGAATGTAAGTTTCTAAGAGACTCTAGTTCAGATTTTTGTTTTAGAAACATTTTTGACAATTTCATGTATTCATCACGTAGATCATTAAGAGCAGTTTGCAATTTGGAAGAAGAAAAAGGGATAGATTCATTTACCTCTTCATCGTCTGAATGATGAGACGCCATTAGGGAGAGATGCGACTGCTCTTCGCTTTTTGGTTCAAAGGCTGAACTTGTGTCGTTGTACTCATTGCTTTTGGAGAACTTCTTTATTTGCCCGGTTCTTCCGCCTTTGTTCCTTCTTAGGAACTTGCTGGAATTTTTAACGAAGAGGCTCATGTCATCGTTCTCTTCCTTGTCGTCCTCATCTTCCGATGAATCATATTTCTCAGCTTTTGCCTTGAGAGAAATATTCTTCTTCTTCTTCTCTAGTTCCTCGTGTTGATCAAGTTGACTCAATTCGAGTTCATGTTCCTGCAACTTTCCAAACAAAGCAGCCAAGGACATTTTCGAAAGAATTTTCTTTTCGGAAATAGTTGTTACCTTTGGTTGCCATGTTCTTGTTAGTGACCTTAGAACTTTTAAGTTCAAGTCACTATTTGACAGCACTTTGCCAAGTGCAATAAGATGGTTGGTGAGATGAGTGAATCTCTTTTGAGGATCCAAGATCTTCTCTCCAGGTCTCATACGAAACATCTCGTATTCCTGGGATAGAGTGTTGAGTCTCGATCTCTTTACCTCTTCGGTACCTTTGTGAGTTGTCTCCAAAGTGTCCCACATTCCTTAGGGTATTTGCAGTTGGACACTCTAAAGAACTCATCTATTCCAAGTTTCGATGTGAGGATGTTCTTTGCTTTCAAGTCATATTGCACTTTCTTCTTATCTTCATCGTTCCATGAAGATTTTGGCTTCGTCTCTCTCATGCTATTGACAACGGTAAATGGCACGTTTGGTCCTTCCTCGATGGCATTCCAGATATCCAAGTCTTGTGACTCTATGAAAATCTTCATTCTGATTTTCCAGAAGTCGTAACACTCTCCAACAAAGCTTGGAGGTCTGTTTATGTTGATCCTTCTCCTAGGAATGATCTTGAGGCCATGTTGTAGTAGGATCAGATTTTCAGAATAACTATCTCAAAAATAGCTCTAGTGCCAATTGTAAGATTGAGATTGCAACTAAGAGGGGGTGAATTAGTTGTTGCAATAAGTATGGCCAATTTTTCTGCAATATCAAAGATAATGTGCAGCGGAAATATTATGCATAAAAATATTGACTTAGGAAGGATAGAAAATTAACAATGAGAAGGGAAAGAGAGTACACAGGTGTTTAATACTGGTTCACCTTCTTGTCCACCGAAGGCTACGTCTAGTACTCTAGACGCGCAAGAGATTCCTTTATTAAATATAATGAGTTGCAATTACAATTATCTCACCCCGAGATCTCTTTGTACCTTACACACTTACTTATATCTAATCCCCTTAGAAAACTCTATTCCAAGTCACACCCTTGGTAAACACTATACCAAGTCACTCACCCTTTCTCTTCACACCCTTGTGAAAGAAAGTAAACTTTGCAAAAGTGAAGAATGTAAAATTTGGCTTGGATTGCCTTACAAGTATATATGAAAATTTCTAGAACTTGCAATCCAACAACAACTCTTTATACTTGAGATAATAATGCTCTTTAACAATATGAAAAACACTTAGAAAAGTGTAAGTAAAATCAGAAAAGTGTAAGAGCTTTGTGTGATTTTGTTATGAAAGTTGTTGTATTGTATATGTGTGTTGTGAGAGTGTTTCAATGCCCTTATATAGGCTTCCAATCAACCATAATACCCTTAGGTATGAGTAGGTTTCGTTTGGAATGAAAAGCAATCAGTTTGGAGTGAAAACTCTTCACTTGAAATCTGAAAACTGATGCAACAGCTCTCAGTAATCGATTACTGCAAGTGGGTAATCGATTACCCAACAATCCTGTTAACAACTTTTTGAAAATTCACACAGTGTAATCGATTACTGGATTTGAGTAATCGATTACTCAATAACATTGTTTGACAGCTTTGTGAATTTGCCTTAGTGTAATCGATTACACTACTTTGAGTAATCGATTACCCTGTTTTCTAAAAATGATAATCTGTTACTCCAAAGTCTGTAATGGATTACTCATAGCTGTTAGAGGTTTGAAAACTCTTTTCTCACTCATGTAACTTGTTACTCAAGTATGGTAACCCGTTACATGTTGTTTTTGAAAATTATTTTTATTCACACTTAGTTTTTCTTGATTTTCTTGAAAACAATTTTGAGCATTATTAACTAAGTAAATAGATGAGTTGTAAGGATAGAAGTACCTAAAGACTTAGACTCTAAATCTTGAAGCTTTGTCTTCGATAGTCTTTGTAGGTCTTCTTCCTTTCTTCTTTTTGTCATATTGTTGTCTTCGTCAAAACCGTGCCAAGGTCAGGAGCAAGATCTTTTTCACATTGAAGTTGTATGAAAATGAACATGATCTAAAATTATGAGGAGCATGATTCTTGTAGTAGATGTTAGGATGAGTTAATCTCTTAATAAGAACTACACTCTTATTGGAGCGGATTACCTAGACTACAAAAGTACTCTAGATAGACTTACATGTAAAATTTACCTAGACTACAAAGTGGGGGTCGCTTCCTATGAAATTTAGGGGCATAAATTTCTAGAGCGATCACTATACTAGGATAGACGTGTATGACCTTTAATTTCTAAAGCGTTTATTATACTATGGTTTGATGTTAGAGACAGATTTCAAGACTACGAGTCACTCTAGTAAAATTTGGATCATATTTATTATGCAAAGGTTCAAGTCGCATGACACATTTATTTATGCACAATCTTATTGAGACCACATAAATTCTCGGAAATCGTTTTCTAATTTCAAGTGGGGAATTGTTGGAACTTCTTTTTTGTAGCCATTAATGGAGACTTTTAGGTGTGAAATGAAAAAACTCACAAATCACATAGGAGGAATTTTTAAAAACAACTCTAAAGTCCCACATAGGATAGAGAAGGAACTTGGAAAAAACTCAGGCTATAAATAGAAGTCTCCTCCCTGTGAAGAGGATTGCTCCTAACTTTGGCATGATTTTTATGAAGACAACAAGATCACACAAGAAAGAAGATTTTGAAGACATAGCGGATCAAGCTTCAAGATAAAATTGAGTTTAAGTCTTCATTAGGTACTTCTCTTACGCTCTAAATTCTATCACTAGCAATGCTCAAGAAATGGAAAAACAATTCTAAAAACAATTGAAAAACTCTTACTCAATTTAAAACAATTTTCAAAATGCTAAGTTGTTCAGAACAAAAGGGTAGTTGTTGTAAATAGAGAGAAAAACTTTCATTTGAAAAAAGAGAGTTTTTGAGAATATTTGAAAGAGTTTATTTTCATACCTTGAGAGTTTTCAAAGATTTCCTTTTATGAAGGTTAATCATTCATTTTCATCTTTGTGTGTGAGATTCATCAAAAGGGTAGTTGTTCTTAATTAATTAGTGTATGTTTAGCACATTGAAGGTGCAATAGAACTTTGTACACATAATGGTCGGTTTGTAAATTTGTCTCTTTGAGGGTTTGAGGTATCACCTATGAGGAAGAGAGAAATTTAGGAGAAATCTTAGGTTGCGGTCAAGGTCCTAGAAGATGTCTCGTTGAGTATACCTAGTTAGAAGTGGTGATGAGCCATTAGAAGTTAGGTCCAAGAGAACTCTTGGTGAAGAAATATTTTGTACAAACATTTGATTTTTTTTAGTGAAGCAAATCTCCCAAGATTAGAAGGGGAGATCTGGATGTAGACTGTATGTGGATTAGCAATCGAACCAGGATAAATTGATTGTGTCATCTTCTCTCTTACCCTACTCTTTTACTTAATTACTTGCAATTATCGCATTTTCACATTATTTGATAGCATGCATTTAGTGATTACTGCATAAGTGAATATGGCCCGTTAATCACTTTTTGTAATCAATTTAAAAGCGTAGTTTTTGATATTATCTTTTGAATTTTGAATCGAATTTAATTGTATTTTGAACCACCTATTCACCCCCTTTAGGTGAAGTTAGAGCCTTTGTTAACCAACAACATCTATGTGGTTTTACTTTGTAGCTATTCAATATTGTGGTAAACCGTGGTTAATTAAATATTGAGTTTACATCTTGGGAGGGTGTCACCAATCCTGTCAAAAAGACTCTCAATCTAGGTTCAATTCTTTCTAAATAAAATTGTTCACCTTGGAAAAATTAGTCTATAATAGTTTTTAAACTCTTCATCTTAAGTTGTACGGGAAACCCTTAAAGTTCTGAAACTTTCTCAAACTCTCAAAAGCAAGATCTTTTAAGCTCAAGCACATATGATGCTACCAAGATGAACATTTCCGTGGAATACCACATTGACTTCACAACATTGAAGAAGCACGAAGTTTATGTGAGACCCTACATCACCGGCATGATGAGAGTTCTAGAATAACCCTCATGTCTCTTAAACTAATGTAGTTGGAGAGGTGTGGGAAAGATAAAGGAAGTTTATTAGAGGACGATGGGAGACACTATTTTAAAGATGAAGTTAGGGTTTTTCATCACATTCTGAACAAGTCAGTTCTATACACAGTTGGCACCAAAGGACAATATATATAACTTGCACAAGTTTTGTTTGTGTAACTTGTTGATGGAGACCAAGCTGAATCTCCCGCACATTATCTTCACTAAGTTTCAAGAATTTCTGCTTTATAGAGAGAAGCCCTCAATCATTCCCTTCATCCACCATCTCTATAGGGCGATAAAGGATCAAGAGATATTTGAGTTGCTGGAGAGCATGTCTGTTGAAGATAGGGCTCAAACCCTTCCAAAGAAAGGACTTGTTAAGAACTCAAGTGTTTGAAATACATTCTAAGTGTTAAACCTCTATTAAGTAATATTATATTGAATTATGTGGACGTTCTAATCTTCTACTTTAAGTATGTATATAATCAAACTGATATTATAGCATATTCGAAATGAAAAATATTGATATCAAAAATCGTCTATGTTTAAGACTTGTATGTCTTCAAAGACCCATCTATGTTCAAAACCCTTTTGCATTCAAGACATTTTTAAAGCTAGTTAACATCTCTAAGTAAGAATGCTCATTCAAAAAGATACACTAATCCAAGCTGTCAATTAGAGACTAATGAAGTATTATTAAATCGAGATAGAATAAAAAAACATATTTAAAAACATGATTTGAAAATAAAATAATAGAAAGAATTATTAATGGACAAAACTCATTTGATCCATCTCCTTTTGTAGAAAGGTACTTTAGTAGTACAAAGGGAAATTTTTTAATACCAGATAAAAAGAAGTCCGTTGGTGACAACTTTTTGACACTACCACACTCTCTCTTCAATAAGAAAACTTCAATAATAATGAAGCATTACATGCTCATTATGAGGCTCCTTCATCTAAAAAGCTAGAATACTCGCTAAGGACAGAATAAAATAGAAAAACATCACAAAACCGGTTGGTCTCAATTCATCCACCAACATTTTCATTTTTAAGAATGAGATGAATTTAGAATAGTGTTCACCCATATGTTGTATAAAATTGAATTTATTTATTATTTAATTATTTGAAGAACAAACAAAAAATAAAATAATAAGCTCGGTTCATAGATTTAATGCTTTGGAAATGAGATAGGTGAGTTTGACACAACAATAAAATTGTTACTGAATGATCATGAAGTCAAGTTCAAATTGGAAAAGTATTTTCGTTTACGAGGATAAGATTGCATACATCTACCCCTTCTTAGGCCCTACTAAGTGAGAATCTCATGCAGTAGACCATTCTCTATAATCTAGTAGGAAAAGTTCAGAATAGAAAACACAGATATTACGTGAATTTAACAATTTTTGCATTTTGGTCACGTTTCTGCAAATGAATATTCAGCATATCTCAAGTACACAGCCAAAACACATATAGGTGCAGAAACATACACAAATCCTATGAATAGAATACAAAACAACTCAGTATTAGTGTAACACACAACATTTGTCAAAATCTGTGAAACAAATACACAAGCTAGTTCAAAATGCCTCCTTAGTTAGAGGGATTTAACATCGATTACACATACCTCCTTAGTTGGAAGGCTTACCAATTCTTGCACACTATTTAAAAGATGCAAATGAGGATTCTTTCGGAAAAATAAATAGTAAAGGACAAGAAAATATAAGAGTTTGAAAGTATGGGGATTCAGAAGTGAGAGAAAACGGGGGGGAAAGGAAAAAAAAATCCCAATGAATGTTCTAGCTTAAATTAACCAAGCACAATAGCATTACCAAAACGATATCCTAATTACGCGTGTCTTTGTAGCGATCATTGGCAAAGCTTCTCAACTGCTGTCACAATCTGAGCAGGTTGAACCACTGTCCATTCCTCCAATGTTCCAGCATATGGGGTTGGCACATCCTGAGAGGATAAACATACAATTGGAGCATCCAAATAGTCATGAAAGTTTTCGTTAATGGAAGCTGTAAGACTAGCACCAATTCCACCTGTCCGCATGCACTCTTCCACGATTAGCACACGATGTGTTTTCTTCACGGAATTCCCAATCGTATAGAGATCAAATGGTTTCAAAGACCTGATATCAATTACTTCAGGATCATATCCCTTGTTCACCAAGGTCTTCGCAGCTTGCATAACATGATACCTCATCCTAGAATAGGTTAATATTGTGACATGTTCTCCGGGCCTAACCATCTCAGCTTCTTCAAGTGACAATACATACTCTTCATCTGGAATTCTCTCCTTGAGGTTATAAAGCAAAACATGCTCAAAAAGTATCACAGGGTTATCGCTTCGGATTGCAGCTTTCATTAAGCCCTTGGCGTTGTAAGGGGTTGAGCAAGCCACCATCTGGATTCCAGGGATTGACTGAAAATAAGACTCGAGCCGTTGTGAGTGCTCTGCTCCAAGTTGCCGTCCAACTCCACCAGGTCCGCGAATAACAATTGGTATTTTAAACTGGCCTCCAGATGTGTAATGGAGCATGCCACAATTGTTAGAGATCTGGTTAAATGCCAGAAGTAAGAATCCCATGTTCATGCCCTCAACAATTGGCCTCAGACCAGTCATGGCGGCTCCAATGCCCATGCCTGTGAAGGAGTTCTCAGCAATAGGGGTGTCCAGAACTCTAAGATCCCCAAACTTTGTCGCCAAGCCTTTAGTCACCTTGTAAGATCCTCCGTAGTGACCAACATCTTCACCCACGACACATACAGTAGGATCCCTGTCCATTTCTTCTTCCAAACCTTCACGTAGGGCTTCAAAAAGAAGAAGTTCATGCCTGAGAATAAAATGCATACCCCGTCAATTCTACTGTTAATGTCATAACTCTGCAACAACCAAATAAGACTTAAACAACATGCCAAAGCATGCTTTTAGAAAGTACAACCAATCATTTATAGACTGTTGTTCTAAGATAATAAGTATCCATGAATGTCCCAAAGGTATTCAACCATCATCGTGGACCCTACCCTATATTGTTGTATTCCATCAGACCCAAAGGAAACAGGACATACTAAAACAATGTTATTTTACATTAAAATCAACTAGGATCAACCGCTTTTTGTGGCTTCCAGAACCCTTTTAAGTGCTTCAAGATCGACTAAAAACCGGATAACAATACCACAAGATTAACTCATGGTGATTGTTCATCATTTGTTGTTTGAGTGTATGAAAAGGTTGAGAACTTTTATGATGATTGTACATATTCACAGAGTGCAAGAGAATAGAACATCCTAGAGTATGAGCAGATAAGGGCAGCCACATATGGGTGCATCAATTTCAAGTTTCATTGAAAAATATTTTTTTTAAAAAATTCAGACACGGAAGGAAGGAACATTAAGCTGTGCATTTTTACTTGTGACCATCTAAGTTTAACTCATTTCAATGGTTCAGGGGTAATCGATTTTAAAGCTATGCAAGTGTAGTCCAAAAGGCCCAAAGCTACCTCTTCATTGCTATGGTAATAACCCTTCACTCAGGCACTGCCCTTAGTCCCTGGGTGAGGCCCATGTGGTGCGAAAAGCACTAAGTTGAGGATCTTCTGGCCTTCAACCCCTTTGTTCCAGAAGGCACCAAGTCCCACTGTTTCTTATTTTTTTTCCTTTCAAAGCTCTAACTTTCATCTATACCAAACACACGATCCAAAGCTATGCCTAGTTGGATTATATGAAGAAAAAAACTGGAACAGAGACATTGATTACAAAATATATATAGGCAAGGTATAAAAAGAGAAAGTAATTGTTGAAAAGACATACCCAGGTTTCGAAGACGTAGAAGCAGCAGAACTGTTTTCCTTGGTCTAAAAACAAACCAACAAACACAGTTAACAAACGTGATGGCACCATATAAACCCAGTATTTAAATTGCGATTGCAGTCGCGATTGCGGTAATGGTTGCGGCTATTGCGATTGCGGTCATTGAGATGCGGATTGCGGCCGTTGCGGTGTGAATTATTTTGTCATTAAAACAATATTTTTCAATCCGAGGCGGCCTGATGCGGTCCAAATGCAGTATGATGAGGTTGCATTGTGGGCCGATGCGGCCCATCATTGTGATTCGTAGTCATACCGCAATTATAGTGTGATGCGGTTGCGGCGGTCACCGCAACCGCAATATTGCGGCCGCATTAGGTGATGTGGTCCGCAATTTAAATCAATGTATAAAACTTATCCCGTTAATCCTAAATCAAACAGCAAAGACAAAAATCAAATAGAATGACAATAAGATAACTTACAGAAACTGCATTAGTAATCAACAATTCATTTTTACGAGCTCCCGTGCTCCGAGCTTGGCTCACCCTTGCATCAGATCTGACCACAAAAATGCCAGCTTTCCTCTCTGAATCAACCAGACATTGCACATAAAATGAAACAAACAGCACTTAAAACTAACCATGTAAAACGAAAGTAATTATTCATCACCTTCAACAGAAAAAAAATAACAGAACTGAAATCGAATTCCCAAATCGCCAAATATTCAGGTTTGAGAGAAAATTTCCCAATACAGAAGAACCCAATTCATTAATTTACATGAACAACCAGTTAATGATTCAAAAAATAGTAATAAAAAAAGAAACTCACCTCAACAGTGACAAATTACACAATATAATGAAACAAAATGAAATACCCATTATTTAAGTGCAGAAGAAAACTATACCATAATTAGAGAGAGAAGTGAAGAAGAAAACCTGAGAGGGATCTACGATACGGGAGAAGAAAGCCATTGGAGTTGGAGACAGAGAAAGGGGTGACATGGAAAATGGTGGCCATTATTTGGATCACAAAGAAGAGTGAGAGAAAATAGAAAAAAGATTACGAATTTATTTATATAGTGGGAAATGGGCGGAGAAATAAAGGAAGGTAAATTGATTTATTATAGCTATGATGAGTTTGTGTCTCTGGTTTTATGTGTAACAAATCACATAAGGCGCTGGCTAAGATGATTATTTTCAAAGAATGAGTTTGTCGTTCTTAATCACAAAGTTTTAAATCCGATATAGTTGGGAGTTGTGGAAATACTGTATCACAATTGTAATTATGGTTGAACCGATTGTATCCACTTGCTATGGTCCAAAATGTTAAGATGGATTTATGACTTATATTTAAAATGTTGTTTATCCTTTTTGTGACACTTTTGGGATGGGATAATAAGTGGAAAATTAGGTTTTCCATTATATATATGAACAACTAATCGATTACTCACTTAATATCATCAGTTACTTAAGTGTTTTGTCTAGAATTTTTAACAGTCTCAAATAATCAGTTATTCTCCCGGAGTGATAGATTACCCAACCTCACTAGAATTGATTCTAGTAATAAGTAATCGGTTAGTTATTAGAAGTAATAGGTTAGCCATATTCTATGGCCGAATATGAATAGGGCCAAGTAATCAGTTGCCCATTTAAGGAAAGTGATTACTCATCTTTTTTTGTGACACTTGATGAGCATCAAGTTACCCTTCTTGTATAATCAATTACTCAACTATTTTTAATCCAAAAAACAAAATTAACATATTTAAACAAATATATGAGCACTTAATCAATCGCTACTAAAACATAGAAGATGAATGCTTATTTTACTTCATTTTCATATAGTATGTCCAATTCTCTTCTAATCTTATAAACGAATTCTCATGGTACGATTTTGTGAATATATCTGCAAGTTGAACATGTGTATCAACAAATTCTAATTCTACTTCTCTTTTGAGCAGATGATCCATTAAGAAATGATGTTTTAAATTTTTGTGTTTGGTTATGGATTGCATTAATGGATTGTTAATGAACTTAATAGCACTAATATTGTCACATCTAATGGTAGTGCAATCAAGATTTAGTCCATAGCCACATAATTATTTTTTGAGCCACAAAAAATGTGCACAACAACTTCGTGCTCTAATATATTTCCTAATGTGTGACATATACCACTAGTATTTTCCATTATGTTTTAAATCCAACAAAACTGAATCATAATACAAAACCAAATCACTTATATTTCCTATGCATTAAGCAATAAACCTCAAGAGTGTGATACATTATCAAAGGAATTTAGTCCAAGGTCTAGCCTTCAATGGAGGAAGAAGCCAAACCGAAAATGCAAGAGGAAGAAGGGGAAAACCGAAAACTCTAAGAAAGCCCCAAAAGGGGAAAACGAATTTGTAGTGTTAAATGGAGAATAAAACCGAAATGGGTCATAAACAATGGGCCCAAAACCCAAAATGAAATTAAAAATCCTAAATCATATATAATATTCACTTTAACATATATCCTCCACTTGTAATGCCCAAAATGTCATTGGTACCAAATGTGACCTGAAAATAGAATTATATTTAATTAGGCTAAATAATCCTAAATTAACTCATTTTAGGAATAATAGTCAAATAAAGCCTAAAACACTAAATCATGCCCAACAAAGTCAATTAGACACCAAGAATCATTAACAATAGTTAAATAAGATTATGAATAGTGTGTAATATATGACTCATCAAGCGCATCCTTGAAAAAATTGTTTCCTCATCTTGGAAGGAGTGGTCCCTTCAGTTGGAAGATGCTCTCGGAGCATATCGAACAACTTTCGAAACACCCACTAGGTTTACCCCTTTTCAACTTGTTTATGGGAAATCTTGTCATTTTCCCATAGAGTTGTATCATAAGGCTTATTGGGCACTGAATTTCTTGAACTTCGATGATAGCTTAGCTTGTGAGAAAAGAGTAACTCAAATGCATCAATTAGAGGAATTCAGGCTTCGAGTCTATGATACATTTGTGTTCAACAAAGAGCGTGTCAAGAAACATCAAGACAACAAACTTCTCAAGAGAGAATTCCACGTATGCATGCAAGACCTACTTTTCAACTCTAGGTTGAGATTTCTCCCAAGGAAATTAAAGTATAAGTGGTCTAGTCCCTTTGTGATCAAAGAGATTATGCCCCATAGGGCTATTGAGTTGTTGGACCCGACCATAAAAAAAATACTTGGGACCAAAGAGGTTATGCCCAATGGGGCTATTGAGTTGTTGGACCCGACCATATATGGGTGATGATACCCAAAAGCTCTTCACTATTACTCACTTGAGTGAGCTGTGGGTAATCACACATCAAGCTATTGACGTTAAATGAGCGCTTCCGGGGAAGCAACCTAGTTTATTTTATTATTTTGCTTTTGTTTCTATTTTTGTATATTTTTTTGTGCTTTAATTTGTGTTGTTCTTGTTGGGTATACCACAAAACAAATAACACCTAGAGAGGGTGAATAGGTGTGCGTGGAAGCAATTAACACTTTTTGCGGTAAATGAGAAATTCTAACATAAGCCCAGTTTAATCGATTAAAGATTCACTTAATCGATTAAATCGATCTGCTATTAATCGATTAAAGACATGTTTAATCAATTAACCTGATTCATGCGTTCTTTGAAAATCAGTTTTCTTGCAAGAAACGTTACAACAATTTTAATCAAGAACAGATGCAATCTACTCAAATAATTAATGTCAATGTATAAACAGAATCAAGAACATGCACTAAATTCAAAAAGCAAATCAATTAAACATATAAAGCACAAAATGATTGAAAAGTAAAGAGATAAGGGATCAAGAAAACTTGAGACGACAATTTTATTCTGGTTCGTTTGCGGATCCACTTGCAAACTACATTCAAGCCTCCCCTTCTGATCTTGGGATATTTTCTTCACTATTTGAATAATGTTTTACAAACAATCGTTCAAATAAACTTTACAAATGCTCCCTTCTTGGTCCTAGAGTCCCTCTCTTCGGTTTGACCTTCAACCCGCCTCTTTCGGATAATCCTCACCTACTCGCGGTATAGCCCCAGCCGAACATTCACTCCCTACCAACACCCTTGTAAAGGTGAAGATCACCACCTAACCTCAGCTAGGATTTTCTCAGAAGATTACAACCTAACCGTAGCTAGGATTTCTCACAAAAATTGTCAAATAGCTCAAGTTACAAAAGCACCTAAGATGTGCGAATATGAAACAGTAAAACCACTAAGAACCCAGCCAATAAATCTCACAAAGACTCAAAGAATTATGTGTGATTAATTCTTGGCTTTTCATGAATAAGAATATGAAAGATTAAGCCCTAAAAGAATGATTCTTGACTATCCCATCTCTATTACGCAATGCAAGAAAACTTAAAGAATCTTTTTCACACAACAAGAATCTCTCTCTAATGATATGAAAGATAAGCTCAGAGAATTCTACAAACTTTTGAATTTTCAAAATGGAAAAAGTTATGAACATTTGGGAAAAAGTAAGCTTTTATAGAAAATCGTTCTTACTGCAGTTAATCGATTAAAGTGTCACTTAATCGATTAACGACAGTTAGAAATCCAAGATTTCAGCTTCTGCAACTCCATTTAATGGATTAAATCCATACTTAATTCATTAATTGGTTCCCAAGTTCATTTAATCGATTAACACAAGTTTTAATCGATTAACTACGTTAAAAAATGTTTTCTTGATGCATGATGAACCTTCTACATGATGTGTATATGCATGATACATGATTTTGAAAATACATGGGATATATTCAATTTTGATGCACTTAAAATCATGTTATCATATATAAATGCATGAGCATGTGAATCATGTATGAATGTATGCAAGTCTCATTTTAGTTAGATTAGTTATATTCAATTTTAGACTTTGTGAGACTTCCATTCTAGGTTCACCTAACCTAGACTCTACCCAATCAAACACAGACTCTAGAAATATAAAACTATAAGCCGAGTCTACTTGAGTGATGTTGAGTCTTGACCTTGTTGTTTGTTGAGTTGCATATGTCTTCAAACTTGCTTTGTCTTATCCTTGTCCTTTCTTTGACTTCTCATTGTCTTTACTTTGTCTTCACTTTGTCTTCATCAAAACAATCATAGTGATGCATGCTACATTTTCATCTCCCCAATGTAATGATGCAGGCTTGCAATCTCAATCTCCCCCGTTTTGATGATGACAAACCATTATAGTTCATAAGACAAACCATTGTGATCCTGGATAAGCACTTGTGTTTATCTTTGTTTGACGGCTTGATGACAATCAACTTAGTTTTGTGATTGCTATAAACATTAATGCGCTGCCCCCCCTGACTCTATTCTCCCCCTCAATCCTTGCATGAGGTGGTGTATAAGATTCTCCATTTTTCTTCCATTAGTTAGGTGGGAAGCATATATATGCAATCTGCAAAACTCAAACAATAACTTTCTCCCCCTTTTGGCATGATCAAAAAGCAATGATATAAAATGAAGTATACAGCCAAAATAAAGAAAAAATAGCACATACATCAGCTTTCGTATGTGACTTAATTGATTAAGTCTGTGTTTTAATCATTAAGTGCAGTTTCAAACAACAACAAAAATGCATATTTCATGCGATCTTATGCAAGCTTATCAGAGCAAGTTAAGCAGACATTCAGCAAACATATCAATGCAAGATATTTATCAATAGTTTAGCATTCATTGATCACAATAACATAACTTGTACGATATGCAAGTGCACAATTTCAAAAGAAGCAATGATAATCATTAGGCATGTGAAACTATTACACTTTAAAGTCCAAAGTAGAAAAATACAAAACAAACATCCAAAATACATAGACCAAACACACCTAAGTCTAGAACCTAACTACGAGAACGTATCCTAAGCTAGAATACACATCAGGAGGTGGTTGCGAAAAGTCGCCCATGTTTCTCAGCATAGTATTGAGCTACTCATATTGATTTTGGTTACTAATTTTTGTCTTCCAAACTCCCAAATTCTAGGTTTAATGGGCTTTGACTCAAATTTATGCTTTGGAGGTCAATGCAAGGAAAGGGGTTTGAGGTGAAAGTTTGGTATTAGGTTTCAAAACAAAAAGACGGGATCAATTTGAGGGAAGAATACAAAGCATACGAGGTTAGATGTTTGATACATGACTACACCTTAAATTGCACTTGAATCTGTTCTATGACTCTGTTTAATCGATTACGCTCTGAGTTAATCGATTAACGGGTTTGAAAATATGCCCAGATTATGTCACGTTTCCCACTTAATCGATTAACAGTTTGGTTAATCGATTAACGGCCTGGCCGTGGTAGCCTCTGGAACTCAAAAATTGTCCAGTTAATTGATGAAAGCCTTAGTTAATCGATTATTTTTGAAAATTTTAGCCCATGTAATCGATTAAGGGAATGCATAATCGATTAATTCCATTTGAAAATCATCAGGTAATCGAATGAAACACAGAACAATAGATTAAAAAGTCACTAAGACAGATTTTAACACAATTTAGAGTAGTCTAAGAGTTTGCTAAGATGCAACTAGAAGGAGCTTATCCTAAACACTTAAAAAGAAATAGACCAGAGCCAAAATCACACAAAAGCATGTATAATCAAGAAAGCATGCATTTATTTTGGCTATTGTTATAGTTTAGGATTACATAGGCATCTAGCATACATGCAAACATTTAACACTTATTTCGAATAGAATATACAATATAGAAATACCTCTTTAGATTTACCATTTCCCATCATTATCAAGATATTAGAAGCTTGCCATATGTTACGTCTTCTTTTGCCTTTCTTCAAGTTCTTGAATTTTGCCTTTCTTCAAGTTCTTGAATTTTGCCTTTCTCATCTTTGATAGCAATACACGTACAAAAAGATACAAATACCTTTCCTCTCCTTTCTTGGGGATGGCTTAGCAAATTTAAACAATGAAAGGGCTTTTCTAAAATATTGGTCATTTGGTCTTAACATAAGATTTGATATGTTTGAACTTTTTCATGAATAGCATATCCTAGATATATGATTTTGGCCTCATAAAAGATTTTGGGAATATTGCATTATAAAGCGCAGGCCTTACAAGGATTTCAAATGTATAGCATTTTCTAGAACTTATAATATCACTTTGTCACTTAAACACATGTGGTACTTAAAGTTAGAAACAATACCTTATTCCCTTTGAAACACAAGATTCCTAACCTCAAGCATTTTGCTTTAGCAATTTCGTACATTAGTGACTTTTTCTTTTCCTTAGGTGATAAGTCAATGAAGCTTGATCTTTTCACCTCTCATGTGCCTAGAACATCTTCTTTGCAAGTATACTTTGATGTTCATATGTCCATAGGCACGCCTACAAAACAAACTTACTTGCATGTCTTGGGTACCCAAGTTATATTGGGTCCCTTCTTGTTAGTAACCAAGAGAACTGTCCATTTTGAATCCACATATATTGTCCACTAGGAATACCATGCATTCTAACATTGCAAGAAATAGAAGTATGTCCATGTAAGCCACAATAAAAGCAAGTAGGCAATTTTTGATGCGACATTTTAGCATAAACTGTAAGGACCCAATTTCTACCCTTGAAATTTTTTCCATATTTTAATCCAATTTCATACATTTAACTATAATTTATATTTACCGATTGAATGTACTTATTTAAAAAGCCTCACTTCCCTCATCACCCTCAATCTATACTCCAAAAGTGACGTACAAGATCATATGACAGAAAAACATAATTCGTATTAATGTAACTTAGTAACTACTTTATACAATTAGCTATGGGTTTCCAGAATGCCCATAGCTACATATATCCCGAGTTACTAATTTCCATGGACAACACCATGTGCAAAATCATATTCATCGTTACAAATAGTTAGTTCAAGTACAACCAATTAGGTTACAAAAGAATGAGCAAAGAGACGTCAAAATAAAGGTCTCTAATCTCCTAATAAAAACACCCATACTCCTTCCACCTACCTGCAATGGGATTAACATTGACCATATACGGAAACACAAAGGAGTAAGTCATTAGCTCAATAAACATCAATGTAAGTTAATCCACATTTAATAATAAATAACCATCTAAATCAAATATACTTAAAACCATTTTCATCGCTGATACTTTTGAAAATCCATGCTACATAACTTGAACTAAAGTCGTTAACCCATTCTGGTCGGCTAAAACGAGTTTTATTTCCATTGGCACTCCACCAATACATAAACGATAAATGCACCCGACATCATTACAAACATATCCATATATGCTTATAACTACAAAGTGATTTACAATTCATTGCTTTATTCCGAGTTTTATTTCCATTGGCACTCCACCAATACATAAACGGTAAATGCACCCGACATCATTACAAACATATCCATATATGCTTATAACTACAAAGTGATTTACAATTCATTGCTTTATTCCGAGTTTTATTTCCATTGGCACTCCACCAATACATAAACGGTAAATGCACTTGACATCATTACAAACATATACATATATGCTTCTAACTACAAACAGATTTACAATTCGTTGCTTTATTCCGAGTTTTATTTCCATTGGCACTCCACCAATACATAAACGGTAAATGCACCCGACATCATTACAAACATATCCATATATGCTTATAACTACAAAGTCATTTACAATTCATTTCATTATTCCGAGTTTTATTTCCATTGGCACTCCACCAATACATAAACGGTAAATGCGCTCGACATCATTACAAACATATCCATATATGCTTATAACTACAAAGTGATTTACAATTTATTTGCTTTATTCCGAGTTTTATTTCCATTGGCACTCCACCAATACATAAATGGTAAATCCACTCCTCGTCATTATAAACATACCCATATATACTTATAACAACTAAGCGATTCACGATACATTTCATTATCCACATCAGAAAATCCACGCATTTTCTATCACAGTGCATAAGTTAAAGACTTATCCTTACCTCGGTGAGTGTTGGGTTTGGTTTTTGGCGACTTCATAAGTTCCACCGACACCACCTCCAACTTTAGGATCTTTCCTCATCCCACCATATAACACAATGTTAGTCATTTATTCCAAACATCATATAAACAACTTATATTGCATTATTTAACCATACAAGATATTTAACACATTTTCAATGTTTCTAAACTACTTTTGCAATAAGTTTATAACATCTAAAACATACACATTCATCTCATATTTCAACATTAGAAAGCTTAATCATCTCCTACCTCTAGCATTTTGCTCTCTAACCACATTTTCACTTTAGGGTTTTGGGGTTTTCATGAATCAACCCACAAACTTGTTCCATTCTTGCAATACCAACGCTAAACAAAGAGTTTACCAGATTGAAACAACATGAAACGAACCATAACTCAAGGGGTGAGTTTCCATGGTTTCTCTCGTTTTGAGAAGAGATCCAACATACCCAAAAAGAGTTCCAAAGAGAAGAAGAGAGTTAGAATCAAGAGTTTTTACCTCTGCTCAAGCTCTTGGATGAGTATTGAAGCTTCTTGCCCTTGGAAAAGCTCTCTTCTCTCACCTCTCTTCTTTTCTTAACCCTAAAATGTGTTTGGGGGTTTCTCATTTAATGCAACTCATCGGGTTCTCGCTCAAGCGAGAAAATCCCGCCCATTTTAAAAAATCAGATCTGACCCTCTCGCCCAAGCGAAGGAACTCTCGCCCAGGCGAACCATCTCTCGCTCAAGCGAGGATTCTCTCACTCAGGCGAGAATCTTACAGCCTCGACAGGTCCAAATTGTCACTTTTCTCGCTCAAGCGAGCTAACTCTCGCTCAGGCGAGAATCCATCAGTATAGCCCAGGATTTCACCCTCCCAGGTGAACCTCTCTCGCCTAGGCGAGAATCACTCACTCAAGCGAGAATCCCAGGACTGATACTATAATTTTAAAGACTCAAATTTAGGGTGTTACAATCCTCCCCATCTTATATGAATTTTCGACCCCGAAAATTAAACATACCTCGATTCAAACAGATGAGGGTAATCCTCCCTTATCTCTCGGTCCACTTCCCAAGTAGCATCTCCTTCGTCTACTTGGCTCCACAGTACCTTCACCAAAGAAATTTCCTTGCCCCTTAACCTTTTGACACTAGTATCCATGATCCTCACGGGCAACGTCTCAAATGTCAAGTTGTCCTTCAACTCTATCTGATCCGACTCAACCACATGAGACGGATCTCCAACATATTTTCTCAATTGAGACACATGAAACACATTGTGAAGATTCGATAACAATGGGGGTAACGCAATCCGATATGCCACCGGCCCAATCCTCTTCAATATTTGATACTACCCAATAAATCGCGGAGTCAGCTTACGAGACTTCAACACCCTACCAATGCCGGTAGTCGGAACAACTCTCATGAAAACATGATCTCCCTCGTTAAACTCAAGAGGTTTCTGCCTCTTATCATAATTGCTTTTCTGTCGACTTTGGGCGATTCTCATATTCTCCCGGATTTTGTTGATCTTGTCCGTCGTCTCTTGAACCAGCTCGGGTCCCAATATCAAGTTCTCCCCGGTTTCAAACCAACTCACCGGAGTTCGGCATTTCCTACCATACAAAGCCTCATACGGTGTCATCCCAATACTTTAATGGAAGCTATTGTTGTAGGTAAATTCAATCAAAGGCAACATGCCATCCCAACTCCCTGGTTGTTCCAGGACACAAGCCCTCAAAAGGTCCTCCAATGACTGTATTGTCCTTTCCGATTGACCGTCCATTTGTGGATGATATTCTTAACTCAACTTCAGCTTGGTTCCCAAAGCGGACTGCAAACTAGTCCAAAAGTTTGAAGTGAAACGGGGATCCCTATCCGACACAATGCTCGACGGTATCCCATGCAAACGAACAATTTCTCGGATATACAACTCCGCCAATCGTTCTAGGGAGTGCCTCATGTTCATCGGCAAGAAATGAGCAGACTTAGTCAACTGATCCACTATTACCCATATCGAGTCGTATCCCTTCTGAGTTTTCGGAAAACCAAATAAAAAATCCATGGAGATACTATCCCACTTCCAAACGGGAATTTCTAGGGATTGTAACTCTCCTGATGGTCACTGATGCTCAATCTTGGCTTTCTGGCATATCAGACAACTCGAGAGATACGAAGCCACATCTCTCTTCAATCCAGACCACCAAAACAACTTCTTCAAGTCTTGATACATTTTCGTTATCCCCGGGTGAAAACTCATCTTACTCTTTTGGGACTCCTCCAAAATACTCTTCCGTAATCCCTCATCATGAGGTATACACCCTCCCTTTGTAATGCAACATCCCACTAGAGTCCGATACGAAGTCGATATCCTTCCCGATCATCATCAAATCTCGTTTGACCATTAGCTCACTATCCTTCCCGCTCATCATCAAATCTCCACATTTAATAATAAATAACCATCTAAATCAAATATACTTAAAACCATTTTCATCGTTGATACTTTTGAAAAACCATGCTACATAACTTGAGCTAAAGTCGCTAACCCATTCTGGTCGGCTAAAACGAGTTTTATTTCCATTGGCACTCCACCAATACATAAAAGGTAAATGCACCCGACATCATTACAAACATATCCATATATGCTTATAACTACAAAGTGATTTACAATTCATTTCTTTATTCCGAGTTTTATTTCCATTGGCACTCCACCAATACATAAACGGTAAATGCACCCGACATCATTACAAACATATCCATATATGCTTATAACTACAAACTGATTTACAATTAATTGCTTTATTCCGAGTTTTATTTCCATTGGCACTCCACCAATACATAAACGGTAAATGCACCCGACATCATTACAAACATATCCATATATGCTTATAACTACAAAGTCATTTACAATTCATTTCTTTATTCCGAATTTTATTTCCATTGACACTCCACCAATACATAAATGGTAAATGCACCTGACATCATTAGAAACATATCCATATATGCTTATAACTACAAAGTGATTTACAATTTATTTGCTTTATTCCGAGTTTTATTTCCATTGGCACTCCACCAATACATAAATGGTAAATCCACTCCTCGTCATTATAAACATACCCATATATACTTATAACAACTAAGCGATTCACGATACATTTCATTATCCACATCAGAAAATCCACGCATTTTCTATCACAGTGCATAAGTTAAAGACTTATCCTTACCTCGGTGAGTGTTGGGTTTGGTTTTTGGCGACTTCGTAAGTTCCACCGACACCGCCTCCAACTTTAGGATCTTTCCTCATCCCACCATATAACACAATGTTAGTCATTTATTCCAAACATCATATAAACAACTTATATTGCATTATTTAACTGTACATGATATTTAACACATTTTCAATGTTTCTGTACTACTTTTGTAATAAGTTTATAACATCTAAGACATACACATTCATCTCAGATTTCAACATTAGAAAGCTTAATCATCTCCTACCTCTAGCATTTTGCTCTCTAACCACATTTTCACTTTAGGGTTTTGGGGTTTTCATGAATCAACCCACAAACCCGTTACATTCTTACAATACCAACTCTAAACAAAGAGTTTACCAGATAGAAACAACATGAAACGAACCATAACTCAAGGGGTGAGTTTCCATGGTTTCTCTCGTTTTGAGAAGAGATCCAACATACCCAAAAAGAGTTCCAAAGAGAAGAAGAGAGTTAGAATCAAGAGTTTTTACCTCTTCTCAAGCTCTTGGATGAGTATTGAAGCTTCTTGCCCTTGGAAAAGCTCTCTTCTCTCACCTATCTTCTTTTCTTAACCCTAAAATGTGTTTGGGGTTTCTCATTTAATGCAACTCGTTGAGTTCTCGCTTAAGCGAGCTCATTCTCGCTCAAGCAAGAAAATCCCGCCCATTTTAAAAACTCAGATCTGACCCTCTCACCCAGGCGAAGGAACTCTCGCCCAGGCGAGGCATCTCTCGCTCAAGCGAGGATTCTCTCACTCAGGCGAGAATCTTACAGCCTCGACGGGTCCAAATTGTCACTTTTCTCGCTCAAGCGAGCTAACTCTCGCTCAGGCGAGAATCCATTAGTATAGCCCAGGATTTCACCCTCCTAGGTGAACCTCTCTCGCCCATGCGAGAATCCCTCACTCAAGCGAGAATCCCAGGACTGATACTATAATTTTAAAGACTCAAATTTAGGGTGTTACATAAACTACTTGATTCATATTTAACTTCGGTTTCTTAGCATGCATGTAGCCTAGAAAAGATCGTTTACCTACATTTCTAGATGCAGCAAGTAGATTGTTTAAGTTGTGACTACTATATGTGAACTTTGCAATTTTGTTCTTCAAAACATAATTTTCAGCATTTAAAACATCGCAATTTTCACATGTAGGAGTCTCATTTAAGTTAGTAGTACAATTACATGAAGAGTTAGCATATATAAGATCTAAGGTTTCGTTCTCAAGATTCAACTCATCAATCAAAGATTGCAATTCAGAAATTTTCTTTTCATGCTCAAGAATCTGCCTTTTCTTATCCATATACTTTTTAGCTATCTTTTTAAGTTCTTCATGCATTTTAACATATACACCATAAATTATATCATACGAGGGAGAATTATCGGAATTAGAACTAGAATTGGAAGAGTTTACCTCACTAGACTCATCTTGCTCACTTTCTTGGCAAGAATTCAGATTTTGAACCATTAAGCACATTTTGCTCGATTCTTGATCTTCTGAGCTGCTTGTTGAAGTAGTGTCCTCTTCGGGTTCATCCCAAATGATATATGCCTGTTGATGTCCCGAGAGTCTTTCTTATTTATATGCTCAATCCTCTTGAGATAAGTAGGACATGTATACTTCATGTGGCCTACTTTCCCACACTCATGGCAAGATGTGTTGCCATTGGGATTCTTGCTCTTCTTGATTGATTCTTTGACATGTTCCTTGTGAAACTTTCCGAATCCACCCTTCTTTCAAAAGAACTTTATGAATTTGTTGTCAAGGTGGGAAACAGTTTCATTATCGATGTCGGAATCGAACTCTTCATGATAACTTCTCACTTCTTGACTTCTTGAATGTGACTTTGTAGCTTTGAAGGATATTTTCTTTACGTTCTCATCCATTTGTTCATGGAGTGTCAAACGTTGTAGCTCCATCTCGTGTTCTTGAAGTTTTTCAAAAAGTGTTGCTAGTGACATAGAATCCATATCTTTTGATTCCATTATTGCCGTCACTTTTGGTTGCCATTTTCTACTAAGACATCTCAAAACTTTGTTATTCAACTCATCAATAGCAAACACTTTGTATAATGCAACAAGACAGTTAACAATGTGAGTAAATCGCTTTTGCACATCACAAATAGATTCATGTGGAAACATGCGAAATAATTCTTACTCATGTGATAAAGCATTTAATCTAGCACGCTTGACCTCACTAGTGCTTTCATGGGTTACTTGTAAAGTATCCCACATTTCCTTGGCACTCAAGCATTGAGAAACCCTAAAGAACTCATTTTATGAAATTGCAGAAGTAATAATATTTTTAGCTTTGAAATCAAGCTGCATTTTCCTCTTTTCCTCAACGGTAAAGAGACTTCTTGGTTTCTCTTTGGTTTCTCCTTCCACAAGTATAGTGGAATATGAGGTCCATATTGTACGGCATCCCAAATGCCCGTATCAATGGCTTCTATGAATATTCTCATTCTAATCTTCCAGAAGGCGTACCCCTCGTCACTGAAAATTGGAGGGCGGTTGATGGATGCGCCATCAACGCCATCAACGCCAAAAGGGTTACTGGAGCCCATGTCAATATTTGCCTAGGATCAACGATTTAAGCGGTTAAGCTAGCACTCACGTAGTAGCTTTGATACCACTTGTTGGGTATACCACAGAAAAAATAATACATAGAGGGGGTGAATAGGTGTGTGCAGAAGCAATTAACACTTTTTGCGGTAAATGAGAAATTCTAAAATAAGCTCAGTTTAATCGATTAATGATTCACTTAATCGATTAAATCGATCTTCTATTAATCGATTAAAGACAGGTTTAATCGATTAACCTGATTCTTGCGTTCTTTGAAAATAAGTTTTCTTGCAAGAAACGTTACAACAATTTCAATCAAGAACAGATGCAATCTACTCAAAGAATTAATGCCAATGTTTAAACAAAATCAAGAACATGCACTAAATTCAATAAGCAAATCAATTAAACATATGAAGCACAAAATGATTGAAAAGTAAAGAGATAAGGGATCAAGAAAACTTGAGATGGCGATTTTATCATGATTCGTTTGCGGGTCCACTTGCAAACTACATCTAGGACTCCCCTTCTGATCTTGGGAGATTTTCTTCACTATTTGAATAATGTTTTACAAACAATCGTTCAAATAAACTTTACAAATGTTCCCTTATTGGTCCTAGAGTCCCTCTCTTCGGTTTGACCTTCAACCCGCCTCTTTCGGATAATCCTCACCTACTCGCGGTATAGCCCCAGCCGAACATTCACTCCCTACCAAGACCTTGTAAAGGTGAAGATCTCTACCTAACCTCAGCTAGGATTTTCTCAGAAGATTACAACCTAACCACAACTAGGATTTTCTCACAAAAATCGTCAAATAGCTCAAGTTACAAAAGCACCTAAGATGTGCGAATATGAAACCGTAAAACCACTAAGAACCCAACCAAGAAATCTGACAAAGACTCAAAGAACTATGTGTGATTAATGTTTGGCTTCTCTTGAAAAGAATATGAAAGATTAAGCCCTAAAAGAATGATTCTTGTCTATCCTATCTCTTATGTAATGCAAGAAAACTTAAAGAATCTTTTTCACACTGCAAGAACTTCTCTCTAATGATATGAAAGATAAGCTCAGAGAAATCTACTAACTTTTGAATTTTCAAAATGGAAAAAGTTATGAACATTTGGGAAAAAGTAAGCTTTTATAGAAAACTGTTTTTACTGCAGTTAATCGATTAAATTATCACTTAATCGACTAACGACAGTTAGAAATCCAAGATTTCAGCTTCTGCAACTCCATTTAATGGATTAAATCCAGACTTAATCCATTAACTGGTTCCCAAGTTCATTTAATTAATTAACACAAGTTTAAATCGATTAACTGTGTTAAAAAGTGTTTTATTGATGCATGATGAACCTTCTATATGATGTGTATATGCATGATACATGATTTTGAAAATACATGGGATATATTCATTTTTGATGCACTTAAAATCATGTTATCATATGTAAATGCATGAGTATGTGAATCATGTATGAATGTATGCAAGTCTCATTTTAGTTAGAATAGTTATATTCAATTTTAGATTTGTGAGATTTCCATTCTAGGTTCACCTAGCCTAGACTCTACCCAATCAAACATAGACTCTAGAAATATAAAACTCTAAGCCCGAGTCTGCTTGAGTGATGTTGAGTCTTGAACTTGTTGTTTGTTGAGTTGCATATGTCTTAAAGCTTGCTTTGTCTTATCCTTGTCCTTTCTTTGACTTCTCATTGTCTTTACTTTCTCTTCACTTTGTCTTCCTCAAAACAATTATAGTGATGCATGTTGTATTTCCATCTCCCCAATGTAATGATGCAGGCTTGCAATCTCAGATCTGTAGATGGGAGCTTACTCACACTGGACTAGGGACAGTCCAAACTCCACGGAGGGGGTGAATTTGAGCCACCTTAGATACTAGCTTCAATCTATATAGTATTCCTTTCATTTTAAGTGATGTTGATAATAATGCTTGGGTTTTTTTTACTCTAAAATATTTTGGCTTCTAAATGTGATTGGTTGCATGCTTAGAATTGTGTATCGCATAAAGAGTAAAGTGCTTAAGAATAATATGTTTATTGAAAATATATTTGTACTCTAATTGTAATAGTCATACTTAGTCACTATAGTTATGTAAACTTTAACAATAGAACATGAAGTTGTCTTAAATCAAGATGTTGTATGAGTGAGTGAGTAGTGTGAGTAATTGAGCTTAATACACTATGCATGGAATATTTTTGAAAAGTTGTAATGACTTGCACTATTTATTTTGATTCAATCTCTAATTAGTCTAAGTTGGTAGAAAAGTATGGAATGATCAAGGCATTGTTTGAATGGACCTACTTGGCCTAAACACTTACCCACTGACATTATTATCCATTGCTAGCCCCTTTGAATTGTAATCGTTTTATTGATTGAAATCTTAAGCTAGAGATGAAAAATTATATCTAGTCCTACGTTGAGTAGGATAAGAGAGCTAATTGTTAAAATTATAAGCAAGTTGGGGAGAAGGTAAACAATGTAGGGAAAAAAGTGGAAAAAGAAGTGGTTTGATCCGCCATTCATCTTCTAATCAAAAAGAAAAACTCTACAAAAGATTAAAATAAAAAGATGAATGGTGCAAGTAGAAGTGATACCAAATGTTTGAATTTGCTCTCTTAGCCTATTAGAATTTTTTTGTATTAAAAAACCATATCTTTCATAGCCTACCCATATTACAATCTACGAACGACTTTAGTGGTCCATATTCTATATCATTCTTGACTAATCATGAGATAATACCAAAATTAACTTTATTGCTTGTTTATTGCACGCTTGTGAGAGACATACACTATTAAACACTTTGAGAGTGTATACTTCCTAATTTATTGGCATATCAATTGTTTAAATGGTGAAGTCTTATATTGATCATATAGCTCCGAATGACTTGCATAAATTGGATATCATACTTTGATTTGTGTTTGAAATTCCTTAGAGGACTTGTCTTATTGTGTGAATATCAACTCTTTGAATGTATGGCATGATATTGATGTGTAAGTCCTACTTGAAAAAAAACCAAAACATGTTTTTGAAAAACTTCAGCTTGGACTCTTGTTTGAGGACAAACAAAGTTCTAAGCTGGGGAGAGTTTGTTAAGTGTCAAATTGATCATAAAATGTACACTCATTTTGTGGCACTTTAACTACTTAATCATCTAAAATGAATGAAATTATACTCATACATGATAAAAACTTGTTTAAATATCATAACTGAAGTGTTGTGCAAGCTTAGCGCAAGGTTCACGCTGAGCATATGTTGAAACACACACTAAGCGGAGGAAGACCCACACTCAGTGCAATCTCTACGTTAAGCGTATGCAATCTCTGTAAAGTTTTTCTAAGTGATCAATGCAAGTGTTATGCCCAACGCAGGCTAGTGCGGTGAAAGATCACGTCAGGCAAGATTAAGAGTTGCGCTCAGGGCACAAGCGGTGCACTTAGCATAGGATCTAGCATGCAGACACTATTTAAAGAGTTCCAGCTCAAGCCAAAGAACACATATTGGATACTACCATATTGTAATATTAATTCCTGCGTTTTTAGAGATTTTAGCACACTTAAATCGTGGGAACTAAATGTAAGCACTATAGAAGTTAATCTATGGTCATTTATGAGTGATTTTACCACCCCATGAGTTGTGTTATATCCCTATTTTTCTTACATTGTATGAACATGATTAACTAAGTACTCTCTTATTGGGATTAAATGTAATACAAGCTTGATGTATACACATTGATTCATTTATATTAAATTCATGAATTTTGATTATTTTGAGTTTTTGCATGTACTTAATGATTGCTTTAAGTTTGATCGTTGTATTGCATGAATCTTGAATAGAATGCTTAGTATCATACTTGCATAATTCTGAACTTGCATAACTCAACAATTGATATATTTTATAGACATAGACTTGTATCGACTTGCCATCTCATGCATGTCATTTTATTGGTACCTAGACATAGAGGTATGTTTAACGGTTCATATAAATTAATATTATTAATCTAGTTGATAGACATAGAACTATTTTAATAAGGTATTAGTATAGGCCAAGACATTAACGACTAATACAATTGATAATACCCATATAATTGATGAACTAAAAACAATTAAGCAACTTGCTTACAATACGCAATATATTCAAGGGATTTTCTTAGTGACTTTCTTTCTAGGTCATTGATAATTAACATAATTGAGGAAATGATTTCCTTGACTCTTCATCTCGGTTTCCTCTTGAAATAACATACTATGCAATCCATGCATAATTTATTTATCTCTCATGGTGTTATAGTTCACTTGGAAATGACCATATACACATGGTAATGAATTTAATATAAATCACACAAGGAAGTTCTCATCCACATCCATTTCCAATGTCTTAAGTCTTGCTACAGTATTTGTCATTTCAAACACATGTTCATGCATAGTACGAGAACCATCAAATTTTATGGTGGTCAATATATTCATTAGTATCCAAGCAAGAAACTTCTACTATACCGTCCAATCCCAAACCTCTCAATCGTTCTAAAGCAAAAATCTCTCAACTTCCACATAACATAAAATGGCTTCCTCCCTCGTCGGTTTCCTTCACTCTACTTTCAAAGTCCCAACGTCGTTGTCCAATCCCTCCGTCCAGTTCGACGACATCCAGTGTCGTCCAGTATCAGACTACCATCCTTCCATTGTGTGACAACACCCAAATCCGGATATATGAATATTAATAGGATGCTCCTAAATCTCTCAAGTCTCAGCGCCACTTATGATTTAAGAGGGTGATAAAGGGTTGATGAAACTTGTCTTGAAGGAAAATATGGCTTTGTTAGACATATAGATGATGCTTCAACACTTTTGGTACAATTAGGATCACCACCAAATGCTATTTGAGATAGAGTTATTGATTTCATCTGGTGTAGTGTAGCCACAAGTTTGACCAACAAGTTTTGTGGTCTTTTATTTAAAACAATAAATTTTTCTCTTATTTTCTTTGTATCTACAATATTAGCCATTTACTATATTTTGTGTGTTTTGAGATATTAATTTGTATGTGATGATATAATGGTTTTTAAGAGATGTTTGTGTTGTTTGATTACATATAGTGCGAAGCAATATCTGGAATTTCTCTCTTGTGATGGTTGTTGGTAATGGTTCTGGTTCTGGTAAGGTGGTGGCAGATAGTTAGAAGAAGTTCATTGATCTTTGTTCCAATGCGTATGGTAGTGGATTATCGTATGTTGTGGAGCTACCCGAAGTGGTAGTGGATTATCGTATGTTGTGTGCCTACCCGAAGTGGTAGTGGATTATTGAGTGTTGTGCCTACCCGAAGTGGTAGTGGATTATTGTGTGTTGTGGACCTACCCGAAGTGGTAGTAGATTATTGTGTGTTGTGGATTATTTTATGAATACCTGATAACAAATCAACTTTATGTATAATAGGTTTTATCAATAACATTCGTTGGGTAATAAAATAGGGTAAAACCTATTAAATGAAAAATGATGATAGTTAGAAATTGAATTTAAATAACATAATTAAAGATAATTTGACGAATATCTCGTAAGAAAGCAACTTATGTAGATTTTTTATCCGTAACAGTCGTTAGGTAATCACATATTGTAAAACCTATTGTATGAAATAAGATGATGGTTAGAAATAGAATTTAAATAACATAATTAAATAAAAATTTATGAATACCTGTTAAAGATTTTGAAATACTTCTTTATAAACCACATTAGTTGTTGACTTTAGTGGGTTACCATCCTTATCATGAATCAAAATCTTCAATCCTTCCTTGCTTTTAACTCTTGAAATAGCAACATATAATTGATCATGACTGAATATTGGTTTTGGTAGATATAACCTCACCCTCTCTAGTGATTGACCTTGAGATTTATTGATTATCATAGCATATGAAACAATTATAGGGAATTGTCTTCTAATAAGCTTGAAAGGCCATGGAGATTGGGAGGGGGACATTGACATCCGAGGAATATATATTATATGTCCAACATTCTTACCTAACATGATCTTTGCTTCAAGTACATGGTTTGCCATTTTAGTCACTACCATTGCATAATCCTTCTGACTGGTCTAAATTCCTCAATAACATAATTGAAGTTCCAACCTTCAACTTGAATTTATGATTAGGGAGACCAGATGTTGAAAGTGTGTTTATAAATTTTGTAGTTAATATGTTGACTGTTTCAATATCATTAACATCAGACATATCAATTGAATCTGAACTTAGGTAATCCTTTTCCTCGCCTATAATTAAACATTAGAATATTTATTAGCATAAATCTATAAATATATTGTAGAGAATCACGTAAAATGTTCGGAGAAATGAAGAAAAATTACCTGAAATTATGCTTAGCACATATTCATTGATTTGATCTATAATATCAATTGTTGATGCTAGTATTGCCTACATTGAAGAAATTGTTCATCATTGTAGTGAAGATGTAAGTTTGGATAAGTGCTAGACACTATTGCTTCAACTGGGTTATCAAAATGAAGAATCAAAAGTTCCTCTGGAATATCAACTTTAACGCAACCATCATTAGGCTCTGATAATTTTCCATCCCCAACCTTTAGTATCCATTCTGAGAATTCCCTTATTTCTACTTTGTTGTCATCATTTTGCAAACGCATATTCTTAGTAAGATTCAAAATTCTACAATGATGCCAAAGATAGGATGAATTAATTGTTGCATGCACAATATCTTAACGACACCCTCTTGGAAATACTAGCAAGATTTGTCTAAAATCACCACCAAAAACTACAACCTTTCCTCCAAATATAATTAAGTCATTTGTTGTTGTACCCATTATATCTCCTAGACTTTTATCAAGTTCCTCAAAGCAAAACTTATGTGACATAGGAGCTTCATCCCATATAATTAACTTTGTTTGTTTCAGTAACCCAGCAAGTTCTGAACCTTGATGAATGTTGCAAATAGAGTTCTCAAGACTTCATCCCATAAGCTATACCACTTGAACCAACTGTTAGTACAATTTGCTTTTGAGATCTCAATGCATATGTTAGAGTTCTCCACATATGGGTTTTACTAGTTCCTCCATAACCATATAATAAAAACATGCATCATTGTTCTTGATTTACAGCTTGCATGACAGTTTTAAATATTTTACATTGCTAGTCTGAAATATAATATATGAACATATAAACAAAAAATTTAACACTTCAAAATTTAAGGAAAAATACTAACTTAAATCATAGATATACCCGTAAGAGATTGTAAAAAAAGATTGAAATTGTCCTTTAATTCAGTTGTATCATAATTAAGTTCATCATATATTAGCCTATTGCCCAAAAGACTTGTGACATATCCCTTTGGGTATGGCATTGGGGGATAGTCTCTCAAACTTCTTCGATTTTGCTGAAGTAGTTTCTCAATCTCTAACAAAGTTAGATTTTGTAATTCCTCATCACTAAGCACCAACCCTATAAGCCATATAAAAATTTCTATACAATTATATATATTTACAAATAATAGAAATGAATTTAAAATTTTAAATGTAATAAATGAGTACCTTGATTATTAGCTATGTTTCTTTGATTGTAAAGAATACTGTCACATGACCATTTCCAAGTTTCTTCCCATACATGATCTGGTTTATTCGTAGAGGTTGATAAAAGCATTGTAACGAATAATTTCCTTAGGTAGAATCCAGAAACCCAATCATAGGATTCTGTCAACGCTTCAATGTATTCTCTATCATCTTGAAGCAAGCCCATTGCAAAACATGCATCTCTAAATGTAGAATATTGAATGTCTGAAACAGTTCTAATATCTTCATAACATGTTGCACCCTTTACCACGGTTAACATCATCCTAAGATAGTAGAGCTCACCAGTACATGGAGAAACCCAGATTAATCTACCAATTGCAGCCTGATTTTCTTGGTTTCCAAGTCCTACTCCTTTTGACATAAACAAATTTTGAGACATATTGATCATAACATAAATTTCTACCTTCTGGATATTGCTTATTAGCTTCCATCCATGACGTAAACATGGATTCTGAGACTATAGGTCTTGAAAGTATGTTGTCAATCTCGTCATTATCATTAAAGTACACAGATTGTTCTCTTGGAAGGTGAAAATGCAATCTTTTAACTGCAGGTTGTCTTCCATGAATTGGAAATCCAAAAATCCTCCAACATGCTTCAGAGGGTGAAATATATACACAATCAAGATACTGTTTTACTTCATCAATGTTTCGTTCACTTAAAGACCCACTATCTTCTGTTGATTCTATAACAATAGTGATTCTATCATACCCTTTGTTGATATACTTGAATAAGTATTTAATTGAAGTACTTTGGTTACACCACTCCATATTAATGTGCGCTTGATATTTCGTTAGTAATTTTAGATTGTAAGGCACAACATAACGATTGTCAAGAGAAATACCATTTTTTTCAACAATGTTTCCATTATCTCTTCTTCTATAAAGCGGATATCCATCTTCATCAACAACTGTAGTTTAGGAGAATTTCTTTGGGAAATATCGAAGGCATTTACCATCTTTCATACACGAAGAAGACATATTAGAAGAACCACATGGACCATGAGTCATATGTGATTTGACCAAGTTATGCAATTTAGGATTATCAGATTGATTTGGAATTTCTGCACAAATAATTTTGTCAATGTCATCAGGAGTTGGGTATTTATAAGACGAATGCAAAAATATAAGCAAGTGTGCATGTGGTAGCCCTCTTTTTTGAAATTCAATTGTGTACATATCTGAAAAATAATAATAACAAACAACAATTATTATGTCAAATTACTTAATTAAAAAGTATGCAATTATAATATGAGTAATTGAAGAGTATTGAAATTTATACTTACATGCAAGTATTTTCCCCAAAACATGTCTTCTCTTCAAATCATGTAGTAATTCTTCAAACTTCATTTTGAAAACCCTTGAGATTATATATGGGCGATCGTGTGGCTTCAACCCCATCAGTTTAAGAATTCTAACAATTTCAGACCAATTAGGATTGCATGACTCGTTTTTCTCGATTAGATCCTTGACTCTGATCACTTCCTTGACTTTCATTTAGATTTTTGTATTTATCCACCCTTAGTTTTTTTTTCTCTTGATAAAGGACAATCTTTCAGATTCTACCATTGTATAAGCATCAACCAAAAACTGATGGAATAGTCTTCTAGAACACAACAAAGTTTGCGCCTCGTTTTTTCTACTTTGCAATCTAAATGACATCCATTCTCTTACCGTTACACGATTCCTTTTTCTACCTTGAGAACTCATTCTATCCCTATGACATACATCATTTCTATATCCATCCTCTCCATATGGAAGCAAAAAAGGATATTGGAAAGCCAAATAGCTTGCATGCAATTCGTTAATTCTTTTCAATTGACCACTTTGAGTTTCCATAATTATATCTCTTTGTGAAGATGAGTCAATGTCTCTAACAATTAAAGCAGCAACTTCAGAAACTCTGGGTATGTTATTTATTCTTCCATCTGAATTTCTTTCAGCAATTAGTTTTAACTTGAGGTTTGGAACACCGCCATGTCTTAATCTTTCACTTGCCATTCTGAAAGATTTTGCATGCACATTATTGTCATACAACATCTTTAACAATTTCATAACCACTTGTGAATCAACATTGTTATCCCTAACATAATGAATTAGCAAGAAAAAATTATTAGAGGGAGTGCATTAAAGATTAGGAATAAAATGTAAAGCATGACTTATTTACTTACCTTATTCCATTCATCCTATTTTCAATTTCATGTTCGGTATCATAAATATATAGTTGGGCAAACTTTGGAAATTGTCCCGACATAGGCAACATGTTACCAATACGATGATATGGTTGTCCTTGTATCCTGATAGTTGGCGGACCTCCACCATGATTGATAGATCTATCAATCTTGGCTCCTAATGAGGTGAATGCAAACATCATGTTGTACAAACGAATATTATTTTGGTAATTCACACTATCATTTGATTTTAAATCAAAGAGAAGATGTTGAAGGATAGGTGGAGGTGCTCTTAGTAATGGTGTAAGGACCCAAATTCTACCCTTGAAATTTTTTCTCATTTTAATTCAATTCCATGCAATCACTCATAACTCACATTACCAATTTAATATCCTTACTCCAAAATCTTATTTCTCTCCTCACACTCAATCCATGAATCAATAATGACATACATAATCATTTTAATTAGAAGTCCTCATGAATCATTCCTTGAACAAATCTTTTAACCTATTATATTATCATCCAATTCATATTGCAGAAAAACATAATTCATTCATATCATTCCCTATGAGTACTAAGACCTCAAAGGTTCTGATCCTCCAAAATAACATTACGCATGGTTACAAATATTCAACTAATAGTTAGCCATGATTACAAACATTTAAATCCACAAGTAGTCATTTAGAATACGAAACATAAATAGTGAATCCGAAGTCTAAAGCTCCTAAAGCTCCCGACCTAGCATACTTCATTCATCTATTTACCTGCAATGGGATTATCAATAACAAAAACACACAACACACAAGGGAGTAAGTCATCGAAGCAATAGATACTATTATAAGATAATCCACATTTTAGAGGGGTTAGTAAACCATTTGTTTTATAAATTTATTTTATGCTACATTACTTGAGCCAAAGTTTTGCTACATAGCTTGAGCCAAAGCGTTGCTACATAACTTGAGCCAAAGTTTTGCTACATAGCTTGAGCCAAAGCGTTACTACATAGAGCCAAAGTATTGCTACATAGCTTGAGCCAAAGCATTGCTACATAACTTGAGCCAAAGTTTTGCTACATAGCTTGAGCCAAAGCATTGCTACATAACTTGAGCCAAAGTTTTGCTTCATAACTTGAGCCAAAGTGTTGCTACATAACTTGAGCCAAAGTATTGCTACATAGCTTGAGCCAAAGCATTGCTACATAACTTGAGCCAAAGTTTTGCTACATAACTTGAGCCAAAGTGTTGCTACATAACTTGAGCCAAAGTATTGCTACATAGCTTGAGCCAAAGCATTGCTACATAACTTGAGCCAAAGTGTTGCTACATAACTTGAGCCACAGTATTGCTACATAACTTGAGCCAAAGTATTGCTACATAGCTTGAGCCAAAGCATTAATACATAACTTGAGCCAAAGTCGCTAACCATTCATGGTCGGCTAAAAATATATTTTCTTTCCATCGAATTCACCATCAATCATTTCCTGTAAATCCACGCCATCTTTAGTATAAACACACCCATATATGTTTATGCTAAACATGTGATTTACAATATAATTATGGCATAACCCGTAAACACACGCATTTTCCTTTTCCGTAAATCTACGCCTTCTTTAATATAAACACACCCATATATGTTTATATTAAATGCGTAATGTACAACTTAGTCTTTGCATAACCAGAAAATACACATTTTCTATTTCAAATGCAAAATTAAAGACTTATCCTTACTAACACTTTGCCTCTTTCACATACCTCACTCATATCGGCAAATATGATTTAGAGACACTTATCCCTTACCTTGGTGAGTGTTGGGTTTCGGTTCCAAGTAACTTTAAAAGTCTCATCCGCGATTTCCTCCAACCTTAGATCTTTCCTCATTTCCACCAATAACAACAATGTCAGTCATTTATTCAAAATAACACATAAACAACTTATATTGCATCATTTAATCATACAAAATATTCATCATCAATATTTAACCATCTAAAACATGTATAACATCTCATATTTCAATATTTGGGGGTAAACTCATCTTCTACCTCTAGCATTTTACTCATTCTCTCCTTTTACCACATTTTCACTTTTAGGGTTTTTGGGGTTTTCATGAGTCAACCCAAAACCCTTTCCATTCTTGAGATACTATCTCTAAACCAAGAGTTTACAAGATAAAAACAACATAAAACGAACCATAACTCTAAAGGATGAGTTTCCATGGTTTCTCATGTTTTGAAAATAAATCCAACATACCCAAAACAAGTTAGAGAGGAAGAAGAAGAGTTAGAAGCAAGAGGTTTACCTCTTCTCAAGCTCTAAGATGAGTCCTAAGGCTCCTTGCTCTTGAAAAGCTCTCTTCTCTCTCTTCTCTTCAAAGTTCTAACCCTAGAATGTGTTTGGGGTTTCTATTTTAAAGAGCATCGTCGTAAGTGTAATCGATTATCATATGGTGTAATCGATTACATCAGTTAAAAATGCACATATCTGATGCTTTTAATATGTTGTAATCGATTACGAGAATAGTGTAATCGATTACATCATGTAAAATACACAGGTCTGATTAGTTTATCAGCATGTAATCGATTACCAGGATTGTGTAATCGATTATACTGTTAAAAATGCACATATCTGATGCTTTTAATATGTTGTAATCGATTACTAGTATAGTGTAATCGATTACATCATGTAAAATACACAGGTCTGATTAGTTTATCAGCATGTAATCGATTACCAGAATTGTGTAATCGATTACACTGTTAAAAAAAACAGAATCTCATAGTGTCAACAGCCCAAAATTGCCATTTCTCGCCCAGGCGAGACAACTCTCGCTCAGGCGAGAATCCTCCAGTATAGTCCAGGATTTCACCCTCCCATGTGATCCTTTCTCGCTCAGGCGAGAATCTCTCGATCAAGCGAGGCTTCCAGGACTGATACTATAATTTTAAAGATTAAAATTTGGGGTGTTACAAATGGTATTTGAATTCTGCCTTCACCACAACAAAGTTCATACTTGGGACATGGGGTATTACGATGTTTTCTCTTTCGTTCTTGATACCACGTACATGCTCGCAATGTTCACATTCAGGATCACCGATATCAAAATATCCTAAAAAAATAAAAGAAAGTTATAGTTTATATTTATTATAATGTAATAAAACATACATTAAAATTACAAATTACCTTCTTCAATGCCAGTTAATGATGTGAAATATGAATTGTCAAATTGTTCTTCATCTTCTGAACTATATTCAATATATATTCCTTAAAAACATAAAGAATAAATAGTGTAAGTATGGAATAAAGAATTTATATTTATTGTATAGTATAAGTATAATAAAATACATTTCATGGAATATCCATCGTTGTCATTATCTTCATTGTTATTGTCATTAGGGAGATTGTCAATAAAAGTTTGACTTGTGCAAAAGGGGAATAAATTTTCTTTATCTTTTTCAGCATTTGTGTTAAATTATCTTCGCAGAGGGTATGATATCTACTCATGAGGTTTATGCCCAATGATGTGTGATTGATAAATGTCTTTTTCCTTGTAAACACATGTATGGTACTTGGTTGAGTATGAGAAGAAGAACTTGATGCTCCATTACTCTTGAGCAAACTATATTTTCTATCTCCTTGATTGATACAGTTTAAAGAGATTTGAGAAAGAAGTGTTCTTTCGATTACAGAAGGTGTTGAGTTTAGAATATGAACATCCTTTGATGAAGGTTGTTGTATTTTTGATCTTGAAAAACTTATCCCCTTCTCACGTAAAGCACACTTTCTTTCTTTTTTCGTGCAATTGAAGCAGAATTGTTAAGATTAATATTATCCATATCTGATTGAAAAGAGAAAATGATGTATAAGAAAATAAAAAATAAATGTTATAATAATATCAAGTTATATATTGTTTTCCTGTCAAAGTCAACACTATAGTGAACCAATTATATTGTCTTCCTTTCAATAGGATACTATATACTTAAATTAATCTATATATCTTTTAGACAACATATTTATAGATTTTCGATTTTTTAATTGGAAAAAAAATCAAAAGACAATTATACCCTTGAAAGTGATGTATAAGAAAATCAAAATAAATGTTAATATCAAGTTATATATTGTTTTCCTGTCAAAGTGAATCAATTATATTGTCTTCCTTTCAATATACTTAAATTAATAAGTAGTCCTTTATAACATATACGGGTAACAATTGATAACAAAATATTACTTACATAATCATCCTACAAATACATTCTCCTATTTGAACAAAAAAATTATTAGTTACATAACCATGCTAAGAACAAAAAAGAGAGGAAATTATAAAAATGAATTAAACCCATTAAAAATTACAAAAAAGAGAGTATAAATCCTCTGATTGAGAAAAAAAATGATAAAACGAAAAATCTTCATAATAGTGGTCACTAATGTTTCAACTCAAGGGAAACACAATAAAAAATGTAAGCTTTAAAATCTTCAAGTTAATAGCATTACCTGTATGAAATTTGTGACACCCTAAATTTAAAGTCATTAAATTATAGTGTCAGTCCTGGGAGTCTCGCTTGAGCGAGAAAAGTGTCGTCTGTGCGAGAGAGGCTCACTTGGGTGAGTGAAATACTGGGCTATACTGAAGGATTCTCGCTTGAGCGAGAGGATCCTCGCTTGAGCGAGAGCTGTCTCGCTTGAGCAAGAATTTTCTCGCCTGAGCGAGAGTTTTCTCGCCTGGGCGAGAAGTGGCATTTTGGGTCTGTCGAGGCTGTGAGATTCTTGCATGAGTGAGAGGGTCAGATTTGAGTTTTTAAAATGGGCGGGATTTTCTCGCTTGAGCTAGAATGGGCTCGCTTGAGTGAGAACCCGACTCTGTTACATTAAATAAGGAACCCCAAACACATTTTAGGGTTAGAAATTGAAGAGAAGTGAGAGAAGAGAGCATTTTCAATAGCAAGGAGCCTTGATACTCATCTAGAAGCTTGAGAAGAGGTAAAACTCTTGATTCTAACTTTCTTCTTCCCTTTGAAACTTGTTTTGGGCATGATGGGTCTCTTCTCAAAACGCGTTAAACCATGGAAACTCATCCTTTAGAGTTATGGTTCGTTTTATGTTGTTTTTCTCTTGTAAACTCTTGGTTTAGAGTTGGTATGGAAAGGTTTTGTGGGTTGATTCATGAAAACCCCAAAACCCCCAAAACGAGAATATGAGTAAAAGGGAAAATGGGTGAAATGTTAGATGTAGAAGATGAGTATAAGTTCTAATGTGGAATATGAGATGAATATGTATGTTTTAGATGTTTGGAAACATTGGAAATGTATGAATCTCTTGTATGGTTAAAAATGAAATATGAGTTGTTTATGTGTTATTTTGAATAAATGACTAACATTGTTGTTGTGTGGTGGGAATGAGGAAAGATCCTAAGGTTGGAGGCGGTGTCGGTGGAACTTGCAAAGTCACCAAGAACCAAACCCAACACTCACCAAGGTAAGGGATAAGTGTCTCTATTATTTATGAGATGATGTGAACATGGTATGAGTATGAGCCATTGTGTTCGTAATAGTTGTGATGTGGACCACCTTTATGGTGTGGGCCTACCCAAAGTGGTAGTGGATTATCTTATGTTGTGTGCCTACCCGAAGTGGTAGTGGATTATTGAGTGTTGTGCCTACCCGAAGTGGTAGTGGATTATTGTGTTTGTGGACCTACCCGAATTGGTAGTGGATTATCGTATGTTGTGGACCTACCCGACGTGGTAGTGGATTATCGTGTGTTGTGAACCTACTTGGAGTGGTAGTGAATTATCTTTATGTGGTGGACCTACCCGAAGTGGTAGTGGATTATCTTTGAGGTGTAAACGGACCGGATGTGGTCAAGAGTAAATTTGATGCAAAGTGTAAATGATGAACTGAAAGTGCCTTGGAATAAATGAATATGAATGCTATAGAATATATATTATGGGATATATATACTATAGGGTGAATATGGGTTAAAGGAGAATAGAGGAAAAGAGATACTAACGTTTATATTCATGTATTTAAGTAATGTATTTCATTTCAATGCTTATGTATACTTTAAATGTGGATTTTCATATGCAGTTATTATTGAATTAACGACTTACTCCCTTGTGTTTCGTGTGTTGCTATGATAATCTCATTGTAGGTAAACGGATGAATTGAAGATGTTGGATTTGGAGTCTTATGAGTTTTTAAATCTGAATTTCTTTCTTTTGTATTTTGTATCATGACTGACTAAGTGCCATTTTTGGGATAATTATAATTCTGATCATTGTAACTTTGGATAATTGTAGCTATGGGTTTTTGGAAACTCATAGCTAGTTGTATGCGGTAGTTGGAGGTATTAATATGAATTATGTTCTTCTACAGTTAAGGGTAATCTAGTTTGAAACCGATTTAGTATGATTTAAAGTTATGAGCTAATTAAAGAAATGGATAATTTAATAGGTTAAAAGAAATGTATGCATGATGTAACATGGGGAATTAAGCTTAAAGGTTTATAATAAAAACAAAATTTTCAATGGTAGAATTTGGGTCCTTACAAAATTCAATTCCATTATTAACATTGTAACAAAGATTGTTTCAACACACATTATATAATGTAGGAGAATAAGAAAGAAAACAACATGAAAAACACAGCTCAGAATTAAGAAAGTTTTGTTCAATACCTTGGGAGATGACAAATAGAGGTGAAGAAAAGAGAGATGTTAGTGAATAAAAAACACATGTTAGTCAAGAAAATTATTTGTTAATATAATCAGTTACTGTATAATAACAGATGAAGGGATGAATTATTAAAGAAAAACAACTTACCTTATATTTGAAAATAGTTGATAATCATGTGAAAACAATGTTAGTTTGTTATCTTCAAGTTTATAGCAATATTTGTATGAAATTCAACAACAATATTAACAATGTTATGGACAGATTCACTGTTAAACATGTAACAGAAAAATGAAGATGAAAATGTACAAATGGAAATATCTATTTAACATGATTATCAACTTGAAGCAAGAAAATTAGATTTCCATTAAACTGAAACAGCTTATGTTAACAATAACTAATGGTATTTCCAACAAATAGAATGAAAAAATGCAAACAGATTTCAGTCACACATTCTAATTGAATGAAATAACTGTAAACAGATTCAATGCATAAATCATCAGAAGTTGTTGCATGATAGTATATCAAATAACCATCAAAATAAGGATTTTGCATTATTGAATATCAAATAATTTGTTTCAATCTGATGTGGACTAACAAATGGAAATATTTATTTAACATGATTATCAACTTGAAGCAAGAAAATTAGCTTTGCATTAAACTGAAAAAGCTTATGTTAACAATACCTAATGGTATGTCCAACAAATAGAATGAAATAACATGCAAACATATTTCAGTCACGCATTCTAATTGAATGAAATAACTGCAAACAGATTTCATGCATAAATCATCAGAAGTTGTTGCATGATCGTATATCAAATAACCATCAAAATAAAGATTTTGCATTATTGAATATCAAATAATTTGTTTCAATCTGATGTGGACTAACAAATGGAAATATCTATTTAACATGATTATCAACTTGAAGCAAGAAAATTAGCTTTGCATTAAACTGAAAAAGCTTATGTTAACAATACCTAATGGTATGTCCAACAAATAGAATGAAATAACATGCAAACAGATTTCAGTCACACATTCTAATTGAATGAAATAACTGCAAACAGATTTCAAGCATAAATCATCAGAAGTTGTTGCATGATTGTATATCAAATAACCATCAAAATAAGGATTTTGAATGATTGAATATCAAATAATTTGTTTCAATCTAATGTGGACTAACAAATGGAAATATCTATTTAACATGATTATCAACTTGAAGCAAGAAAATTAGCTTTGCATTAAACTGAAACAGCTTATGTTAACAATACCTAATGGTATGTCCAACAAATAGAATGAAATAACATGCAAACAAATTTCAGTCACACATTCTAATTGAATGAAATAACTGCAAATAGATTTAAAGCGTAAATCATCTAAAGTTGTTGCATGATTGTATATCAAATAACCATAAAAATAAGGATTTCAAAAATTACATCAATACTCCAAGAACTAAAGAAAATGCCTTTTTTTACTTTCACATTCCTATATACATAAATAAACTGTAATACATTGAATAAAGTGTAATCATTTTCTCCATTTTTTCATGCATATATTCTATAAATAATAGACAAACAACTACATCTGTCTGAAAGTAGAAAATAATAAGATGTGTATACAACTAAATATGTGAAATTTCCAAGACATTGAACTTAAGCAAATACTTTCAAATACTTCCAAGACAATGAAAAAGGTAAAGTGATGTTTCAATGTTTGTAAAATAGTATAGGAAATAGTATTTGACTTAATTTAGATATATATAGTTTATACTTACAAAGCAAAGATACCAAAGATGAAAATGAAAACAATGGAGCTGATGATATACATAATATATACTTACAAAGCTGATAATATTTCATGTTTACCAATGTCAAGTGTAAAAGACCACCATATCATCTGACATGCATGTTTAAATGTAAAGAATGTGTTAAATAAATAAAAATTGATTATGTAAAATAGACAATATGTTTTTGCTGGTTAGGAAAAAGGTATGTTTCAATCTATTAGCTTCTTCACAGTAGATAAAAATATATGGCCTTAAAATATTTAGTGATCTAACATGATTAATAATTTGTTTCAATCTGATGTGGACTAACTAATGGAAATAACTATTTAACATGATTATCAACTTGAAAAAGTTAAACATACCAAAGATGAAAATCAAAACAATGGAGCCACATAAACCATGTGAATGAAAAGTCTTTCTCATAAAAAAGATTCACGGTACACCATCAAAGTATGTGTGAATATTTTTTGTTTTTATGACATTAGTGAGTAATAACAAATTTTACCATATGCATGCAAACCATTTCAAAGAAAAAAGTACACGGTACAGCATCAAACAAAGTATATGAGAAAGATGTAATATTTATGACATATAAACTATTATACACTGAAATAAACTATATACAGAAATAAACTATTATACACCGAAGAAGATAAACATAACAAAATATATAAATAAAAAGTTGAACATATGAAACAACAATCTTCCAAAGCAAATGCCTTAAGAACATCTTAACCTTGCTATATACAGAAATAAACAATAATACACTGAAAAAGTTAAACATACCAAAGATGAAAATCAAAACAATGGAGCAACAGAAACCATATGAATGAAAAGCCTTTCTCAGAAAAAAGATCCACGGTACACCATCAAAGTATGTGTGAAATTTGTGATTTTTATGACATTAGTGAGTAATAACAAATTTTACCATATGCATGTAAACTATTTCAAAGAAAAAAGTACACGGTACAACATCAAATAAAGTATAAGTGAAAGATGTAATTTTTATGACATATAAAGAAAAATATAAGCAAAATAGAGGAAAATGTTTACCTTGAGAAGATGAAAGATGATGAGAGTGAATCGGTGCAGAGAGAAGATGAAGAAGAAAGAGAGGGAGAGTGAATCGGTAAAGAGAGAAAATGAAAATGAAAAAAAAAGAAAGGAAAATGTTTACCTTGAAGAAGATAACATAAAAAATGATGAAACCCTTGAACAAAAATGATGAATACAAAATGGTGAATATAAACAAAAATATAAACAAAAACAATAAAGAAGTTTACCTTGGAGAACAGAAAATATGAGAAGATGAAAGAAAATGAGAGTGAATCGGTAAAGAAAGAAGATGAAGAAAAAAGAGAGGGAGAGTGAATCGGTGCAGAGAGAAAATGAAAAGGAAAAAGAAAGAAATGGTGAGAGTGAAGTAGTGTGAAAAAGAAGAGAGAGTGGAAAATTACTTAATTAACCCCAAGCTTTTAAGAAAAACGTAATAAATGAGACCGGGTTTTTGGTAATCTTCACCCTGCAACAATAAATGTTAACAGTAATTGCAATGATTCAAAATTACGTAAAGTACAAAAATAACCCCAACTGAATAAAAGGAAGAAATTTAACGGCAATGATCTTTTAGTCTACATATTTATACATTTTCGGTTTTTTAATTGAAAAAAAAAATCAAAAGACAACTATACCTTTCAAAATGGACAACTGTCAAGCTTAGGAGAAACATAATTTAGGCTTTTCATCAGCCCCTTCAATTAATATAGATATATAGAAGAAACATGGAAGAATTAGGAGAGATACGTATATTTTTATTAAATAGACAATTTTACCACTTATAGATAGTACGAGCATCTGATAAAGATAAGGGTATTATATTAAATGCAAGTATTTTTTCAACTCTTGACTTTCTTCTCACTTTAGAGAAGAAATAAAAAGTTGGTGGGTCCCACCACTTTTATTTTCTTTCTCATCGTACTCTTTTCTCCCATATGAAAGAAATAAGTCTATTATCCTTAAACTCTCTCTTCCCATTTTCTTTCTCCTCTCTTTCTACTCTACCAAAGACACCCTAACAAAACGTCTTCTCTTTCCACTTACTAATATTATAAAGAAATTCTCACTTGAACTGGACCAAGACAGAGGTAAAACTCATGCTTTTGCTATAAATTAACAGAATTTGTTTTACAGGCAAACATGTATCAGATTTATTTAACCAAATCCCAGCACCCAGGGCAATGAAATGAGGGTCCAGGTAGAAACTTATTCCATAAAGTGAATAAAGTAGCAGATATGTTTGGACACCTCATTGTAAAAACAAAGGTTTTTAATTGAAACATCAAATAAAAACAAGTTACTCTAAGATTCCTATTATTCTCAAGGTCTTGATGCTGGGAATCTTGTGTGTCACATTTCATAACCTGGGAGCAATTCTAGGGTGGTCCCACTCGGTCACAACATGGTCGCGAGTTATCTCCTTGAGCGAACGACAACCACTTAGTGCCATAGTTAATTCAAACTCGTCGCGAAGCATCTGAAGTGCTTTTCTTACACCAGCCTCACCATCAGCAGCCAAAGAAAAGACCACAGGTCTTCCAATCTGATGTTCAAGATGAAAGGTGAATGTATAAATAGAAGGAATATGGGAGTAGCTAGTTATTAAAACATATGCTTATAATGTAAACTACACCACTGATTCTATCATATAGCATTTTCTGAAACCTCTGATCTTTGCATCAAATTGTCAAAGCAGGTTTTCAGCCAAGGTTCCTTTGGTTCAGAAAGTTAAAAAACATCATATTCCATAAGTTTCCTTGGTATTTGTGGTAGGTTCATATCATTAGGAAATTTTTGTTTCTATTATCAGGATCATATGCTTCTCTGTTTTACTTAGAGTCTGTTTGCGACTTAAATTTTGGAGAGGAAGGAAATGAAAGGAAAGGTTTGGGATCCATGAAATACACTTATGAGATGACTGTAAAGCCTTACTTTTCCCCTCCAAAATCTGACTTGCAAACAGACCCTTTAGGAAGTACTCTTATGATGTTGACATGCTTCCCTAAGGTGATAAGTCATATGTATCAATAATATACTTACAAATATGCCGGATGCTCCAAGTGCCAGTGCTTTAAAAACATCTGTCCCTCGGCGAACTCCGCCATCCAGAAAAACAGGAAGTCTTCCCTGTGCACCTTTGACAACCTATTCAAGACAAGGAACCAAAACCTTACTAAAGAATAATTAAAAAGGAATATCCCTGCAATGTTGAGGTATTAAAAAAATGACAAGAAACATAACTGACTCCAAGAGATATACAGGTGGAAAAATAGTAACAATATTTCCAAGTTCCAACAATTTAATAAATTGAAACAGGGCATTATTCAATAGGACCCTAAGATGAAAGGGAAAAAAGGTTATGAAAATAACTTTGGAATTGCTGAAACTAAATAGTTGAGATATGGAAGGAGAAAAATGAATGATAAAATGGTGAATTGTATTGATAATATTGTGATGATATTATGATACAAATGCATATTAGAGAATAAGAGCCTTTACATTCAGTTTAAGTTGAATTCAAGATAGGTTTCAGATTAGCTACTTTAGGCTCTAAGTCTTCAACTGTTTGTAACTGTTTTTCTGTTACAAATTAGTTAGTTTGTTAGGAAAGAAACTAAGCACATGCAAGTTTCTTGACAGTTTTTACTTCTCTCTTGTAACTGTTTTCCCTCCTATATAAAGGATAAGCTTTCTGCTGTAATTTCAACAATTATCAATCAATAAAGCAATTGCATATTCAGTTCAATCTCTCTAGTTTTAGTTTCTGTTTTCATTACTTTTATATGGTATCAATCGCCCTTATGGCTTCAGCCACAGATCCTAGCCACACACCTTCTTCCCCACCTCCATCTACTCCACTGCATACAGTCTCTCCTACCTTCTCTTTGCCTATTCCCACCACCAAACTCACTGAAAAGAACTACCTCACATGGAGTCAGTTCATGGTGGCAGCCTTAAGATCAAACAGAGCACTCAGATTTGTTCATCCCAATGATTCTCCTCCTATGTTCCTTTCTGACTATGACAAAACTCACCACAACATCAACCCTGTTTTTCTCAACTGGGATGAACAGGATCAGACTGTTTTCTCCTGGATCCTCAACTCAATTTCTGAATCCATCCAACCAAGAGTTTTTGGCTGCACCTCCTCCTTCCAGCTATGGGAAGAACTCAAAGCCTTCTGCAATGCTCATACTAAGGAAAGAAGTAGACAGCTTAGAGCACAGATTCGTACACTCTCACAAGGCTCTGATTCTATCTCCACCTTCTTCTCTAAAGTCAAGGTCATCACTGACTCCCTTGCTTCCATTGGCAACCCTATTTCCACTGCTGAACATGTGGACTGCATCTTGGATGGTCTTAGTGAGGAATTTCAGACTGTTATCACAGCAATAAAAAGCCAATTGGAGCCTCCTTCAATCAATGACTTGGAGCAATTCTTGCTTACCTTTGAATCAAGGTTAGCCAAGAATAGGAACAAGGCCATTTCAGATGCCTTGTCAGCCAATATTGCCTCTGTTCCCTCTCCCAACGAATCTCCTGCCTCTGTTACAAATCAGGGATCTTATCCACCCAAGTCCACTCAAACCAGGTCACCCCCTCCTAGGTATGACTCATATCCTCATAACTTGGCTGGAAATACAAGAGAAGGTCGTTTTGGCAGAAGAGGTGGCAGATTTTTCAGAGGAGGCAGATCTCAAGGTCGTTTTGGGAGCAGCTACTTCTGCTCATATTGTAACCGTCCACGTCATGATCTTGATTGGTGCTACTTTTCCCAACAAGATCCCACTTTTCCACACTATCCTTCATATCAACCACTTAATCAAGCATCTTCCTATCCTCACTTCTCCAAGGGACCTGGGCCAGAATTCAACTATCCTCATCACTTTCCTAGACCCTCTCATCAACAATTCCCCACCTACAACTCCTCTCATCACAACAACACACCTACCTATCATGCTTCCACTCACAATCAGTCATCCTACTACAATGCCAAACCCACTTATCATCCACATCAGTCTTATGCTATGCAAGTAAGCTCAGGCCCATCAGATCCAAAGCAATCAATGTGGTATCCAGACTCTGGAGCAACTAACCACATCACTCCAGATCCAGCTTTGGTGCATGAATCTGCAGAACAATTTGGGCCTGAACACCTCTACATGGGTAATGGATCCACAGCCTCTATTTCCTACAGTGGCAAGACAATTTTTCCTTCTCCTTATAATCCTAATATCTCCTTATTACTTAACAATTTATTGCTTGTTCCCACCATTACCAAAAATCTTTTAAGTGTATCACAATTTGCAAAAGATAACAATTGTTTCTTTGAATTTCACCCTAATGAATGCTTGGTGAAATCACAGGGTTCTAAAGCTATCCTCCTCAAAGGGTATCTCACCTCAGAGGGTCTATATGCCTTTCCAAGTCTCTCACCTAAGAAGTTCACTCATTGTGCTTCTGTCTCAACTTCAGAAGTCAAACTTCCATTTACTGCTTTACATAGTTCTAGTCCTATTTCTACTTACAGCTTATGGCATAGTAGATTAGGGCATGCCCATGCCACTGTTGTAAACAAAATTCTATCTCAATGTAATATCCCTACATTCAATAAAACATCTTTTGATTTTTGCAATGCTTGCTGTCTTGGAAAGTCACATAGGATTCATGCACCTAAGTCAACCATTGTCTACAATAATCCATTTGATTTAGTTTATCTTGATGTATGGGGACCTGCACCTATCTCATCAGATAAAGGCTTTAGGTATTACTTATCTATGGTAGATGCTAAAACAAAGTACACATGGATGTATCTTTTAAAACAAAAATCTGATTCTTTCACTATGTTCAAACATTTTGTTCAATTGGTGCAAACACAATTCAACACAGTAATTAAGGCTATTCAAACAGACTCAGGAGGAGAATTCAGATCTTTCACCACTTTCCTCAACAGCCTAGGCATAAACCATAGACTCTCATGTCCTCACACTCATCATCAACAGGGAACTTTTGAAAGGAAACATAGACACATAGTAGAAACAGGGCTCACTCTACTGCACATGCTCATTTACCCATGCACCTTTGGGATCATGCTTTCACTACAGCAGTGTTCTTGATTAACAGACTACCCTCTCCTACATTGTCATTCAAGTCACCATTTCTTCTGCTATACAACAAATTACATGATTACATCATTCTAAGGGTGTTTGGGTGTGTCTGTTTTCCTCTACTCAGACCCTACAACACTCATAAGCTTCAATTCAGATCCATTGAGTGTACTTTTGTAGGATATTCTCCAAGTCACAAAGGGTTCAAATGTTTATCTACAGAAGGAAGGTTATATATCTCCAAGCATGTAAAGTTCAATGAGGCTAAGTTTCCCTACAAATCACTCACCAACACAAACCCTACTTCTACTACAAGTTCATCTCACTCACCTATGTTTCATTCATTCCCATACAGACACAGTACACCCTCACAACAACTACATGACTCACAACAATTGTCTTCCCCAACTCCTACTCAGTCTACAGATCCTGATAATGACACTTTTACTAATCTCTTACCTCTCAATAATGATACTTCAGCTCCTACTCACACCTCTCCTTCCAATAGTCAAAACAGTGATAGAAACTACTCTGGGTCCACAAGCTCATTCACTCAATGCTCTCTTCCTGTTCCAACATCATCTCATCCTATGACTACAAGATCTAAGTCAGGTATCACTAAGTCTATTATTCCTAACTTGGCCAGCCTTTTTTTGCACAACATGAGCCTTCCACCACTAAGGAAGCTCTCTCAAGTCCTGTGTGAAAGGCTGCTATGCAAGAGGAATATGATGCACTCATGCAGCTAAAAACTTGGTCCCTAGTTCATCTTCCACCTCATAAAAGAGCCATAGGTTGTAAATGGGTTTTCAGAGTAAAAGAAAATCCAGATGGCTCAGTTAATAGGTACAAAGCAAGGCTGATTGCCAAAGGCTTTCACCAACAAGAGGGTGTGGACTACAATGAAACTTTCTCACCTATAGTAAAGCTAGTTACAATTAGAATCCTACTTACACTTGCAATCACATATGGTTGGGTTCTTGAACAGTTAGACATAAATAATGCCTTTTTAAATGGTGTTATACATGAAGAAGTCTATATGACCCAACCTACTGGATTTCACAATGGAGACAAGACAATGGTATGCAAACTTCACAAAGCTCTATATGGACTCAAGCAAGCTCTAAGGCAATGGTTTGAGAAACTCAAGGATACTCTCATTCAACTAGGATTCCAAAACAGTAAGTGTGATAACTCCCTTTTCATAAGGGTCACTGCCTCTTGCAACATATTTGTCCTAGTGTATGTTGATGATATTATCATCACTGGGTCATCTAAAACAGAGGTTTCTCAAATCATTAACAAACTTAGTTCAGCCTTTGCTCTCAAACAGTTGGGAAAACTGGATTACTTCCTTGGTATTGAAGTTAATCATCTCTTAAATGGGCCAATTTTTCTGTCTCAAACCAAATACATCAAGGATTTGCTCATCAAGGCTAAGATGGACAATGCCAAACCTAGTGTCACACCTATGGCCAGCACTTGCAAGCTAACTAAAGAGGGGTCTGCACCTTTTGAAAATCCATCTCTGTTTAGGTCAATTGTTGGAGCACTTCAATATGCTACCATAACAAGACCTGATGTTGCCTTTAGTGTTAACAAAGTCTGCCAATTCATGAGCAATCCTCTTGATCAACACTGGGTGGCTGTAAAAAGGATACTTAGGTATCTAAAAGGTACAACTACCTATGGTATTCACCTCAAGACAACAACAGACTCTCCCTCTCTGCCTATTAGCCTCACTGCATTCTGTGATGCAGACTGGGCCACTGACCCTGATGACAGAAAGTCTGTCTCAGGAGCAACACTGTTTGTTGGACCTAACATTATTACATGGTGGTCAAAGAAGCAGCAAACCATATCCAGGTCCAGCACTAAAGCTGAATACAGAAGCCTTGCTCTAGCAGCTCAAGAAATGGTTTGGGTGGAATCCCTTCTTGCTGAACTAAGTATCCCTCATCAAACTCCTCTAATTCTCTGTGACAACTTAAGCACAGTAGCTATGGCTCATAATCCTGTTCTCACAACAGGACTAAACACATAGAGTTAGACCTATTCTTTGTAAGAGACAAGATTCAAGACAAGACTCTTTTGGTCAAACATATACCTTTTGAATTTCAAACAGCAGATGTCCTTACAAAGCCTCTACCTACTGCCAGATTTTTAATCCTGCAGTTAGTTAGTTTGTTAGGAAAGAAACTATGCACATGCAAGTTTCTTGACAGCTTTTACTTCTCTCTTGTAACTGCTTTCCCTCCTATATAAGGGATAAGCTTTCTGCTGTAATTTCAACAATTATCAATCAATAAAGCAATTGCATATTCAGTTCAATCTCTCTAGTTTTAGTTTCTGTTTTCATTACTTTTATAATGCATAATATTAACTCCTGTGTAAACTATTACTGACTTAGAAAATAAATTATGAAAGATAAATTAAAGTTATCTCAATCCTAAGATATTTTCTAAGATAATCTAAACAAATCTAAGATATAATCATCATAATATGAGATATGCTCTCTATATCTAAGCATTATCTAGATATTCTTTATAGTATAATTTAATATATTCTAAGATATTTCCATATATTCTAATACTATTCCTCAAATTAAACTCACTATGCTTTAAGCATATTACAAATAACCTCTTCAAAAAAATAATCAAAATGTGCTCCACTAAACATGGCTTCAAGGTGTTACAAATGTTGGCAAAATCTGAAATGAAGATGGTGAAATGATAGCCACGATGAATGTAGTCTAAGGTAGATGAATCAAAAGCTCTAAACAATTACTAACAACTGCAATCTTCAAATGCCATAAGGCAACAATGCTTAATCATTCATTGCAGAAGTTATCTCAAAGCCTAACCATAATGGACAAAAGCAAACAATGCTTAACCATCCATGACAGAAGCTATCTCAAAGGTTAACTGCCATGGAAAGAATCAAGCAATGCTTAACCATCCATGGCATAAGCTATTTCCAAGCTTAACCATCATGCACGGAAGAAAACTAACAGCAAGGATGGACACATAACAGGCAACACCTAACAACAAAGACCAAATTTGAGGATTGATCTTCAATAAGAAAGAATTAGATGTGTTAAAGAAGGAGGTTAGACGGACGATAAAACAATGGAAACGACAAGGCTTGAAAGTAGGATGACAACAATGACTAAAACAAGCAGGAAAGAAGGTGACAACTGGAAAACCCAGTGGAAAAAGGATCAGAAGCCTAAGCTTCCCTCAAGACTGATACCATATTGAAACTACAGGATTTAGATATGGGATCCACCAAACATGGCTAAGCAGAATTAAATGAAGAATAGGCAAATATTTCTAGTCCACAACTAAATAATGATAAAAGGAGTCCTAAGTCAGACTTGCAAGATTCAAGAAGTGGTTCATTCCTATTTCAATTAATATGCAAATTTTCCAGAAATGATTAGGACACAGTACCTCTTCCAAAGCCATAATAGTTGATGGGACATAGTCAAGTTGGCGAGCTCCATGATTGGAAACAATGATTCCAGCTGCTCCAACTTCTGCAGCTATTCTTGCTACATTATTGGCATAAGATATGGGATTACATTCAAGATTGAGAAAACAATCCTAAAAAATATCCAATTGACGAAGAATCATCAAGGTGCATCTGTTTGATATGCTTACCATCTTCAGCAGTAAGTACACCCTTCACTAGAATTGGCAATGAGGTAATTGTTTGAAGCCATTTCACATCCTGTAACAAAGTTTATCATAGTATTACTAACACATTCAATGTCAAGATTAGGAAGTAATATGTTTGAAAAAATCGATTTTACCTTCCAGCTGAGAGACCGATCAACTTGACCAGCAACATAAGAGGCAAGACCAGAGTCACTAGTCTGCAAAGTGATACCAAAACAGTAAATGGAACAACAATAAGAAGAGCATTAACGGATAAACCCATCCAGTTCAAAATTTCATACTAAGCACTCACCTTATCCAGCTTTCCAAGATCTAATCCTTCAAAATTCTTCAGTGTCAGGTGTCCTGGCAATGTAAATCTGTGGAATAAAAAACCCATCAAACAAGCATGTAGTATAATATCTTTAAAGTAAAACATTTATCAATTCAACCACCATGAATGGTGTAAATTTCTGTAACATAATGTATGCATCGGAATTTCTAATTGCCTGCAAACCTGTTTTTGATATCAGCCTCCCTACGACCAAGAAGTGGAGTATCCACAGTAAGCGCAATTGCCTTGAAACCAGCTCTCTCAGCTCTTCTCACAAGCTGTGTAACCACATTTCTGTCTTTGTAAACCTAAGGACAAAACATAACTGGATTAGGTTATAACAAGATAGATGAGAATCTTACACAGTCATATTAACGCATATGTATATGTAGCAAAGAGAACAATAATTTGTTTTTCGAAGGAAATATTAGTGAAATTATTTCATAAGAGCCATAGGCTACTTAGTGGAAGAAAAAGAAACTCCTAGAATGATATTTTCCGGGAAGGGGCATTCAAAAGAAAGTGAAAGTAATAAATTACTGTGACACAATATGCCGGAATCAAGCCCTTATTTCCCCAACACATTATACATTACTAAAAATGCAACATAGAAAAAATATGTGGCGGTTCATATATCAAAAGAGAATTCCTGTTTCATGCTAATTGCTTGGAAACTTTTTCTGGAAAAGGAAATGCTCTAGTGTTCAAGAAGGAGACTTGTGACACACATCACAGAAAAGAGAACCATTAAAAGAAGGAACAAGGGAAATATACCCACATAGAGTTGGAAAAAACGAATGCCAGGTCCTGTTGAAGCAACCTCCTCAACACTCGAAGTAGCCCATGAGGACAGTGTCTGTGATAAAATAATGAAAATTAATCTGCCGGGAAGTAAATAAGTACAATAAAGCATGCAAGTGAATAGGCCTATACCGTTCCATATTAGAGTCAAATATACAAGAAAACTACAAGGAAAACAAATGTAGTTTTGTTTCGGAATAAAACTAAAGAACAAGTGTAGCGGAAACAATACCATGATAGTGCCAGCATCTGATGCTGCTCTAGCAACAGCATATTCTCCTGCACAAAAGTTGCATAATTTGGTTTAATTTAGAATTTTTTTCTGAATTGCAGTAATAAGTAAACTTCAAAATAAAATAAAAAAATAAGAAACAAGGTCTTTTGCATTAACAAAAACTGTTAACTGGTGCTTAATTCCTGATAAATTTAATAACATGAAGCATATACTTGAATAACAACCACATCAGTCTATTGATGTGAAGATTGAAACATTCAGCTGTTTGAAATAAATAAAACAAAATTTCCAGAAAATACCCAGATCCTTTCTCTTTTATTTTAAAAACTAATCTCTTTAAGACCACCATGATGAGGCTTATATCAATTACGTAGTTACTGAGAATTTTAGTGGAACTAGACAATATGGAAAGTGCATGATAAAACACCAGAGTCAAAATGAATCCTTTTATTGATAAACACATAAATTACACACTGTCTAGCAATATACTTGTTGTTCTAGATACCAAAGTCGCTTACTATGCGCACAATACAACAATGGCTTGCTGTCCCACAGACAAATGTGTCCTATAAAGAATATTTTTTGTCGCTAAACTCACAAATAACAACACACATAAAATGTTTCACAGCCTACTGTCCATATATTCCTTAAGACATAACTGCTACTGAAAAATTCTATAATAAATACATAACTGCCAAAAACTAATCTGCCTAATAAATAGTAATTATTGCTGACAGATTATTACATGCGTAACTATTTAATAACTTCTATTAAGAAATCATGGGCCAACGGTTTATCTCAGACCCAGTGATTTAAATTGCGGACCGCATCACCTAATGTGGCCGCAATATTGCGGTTGCGGTGATTGCGGTGTTATTCCGAATCACAATGATGCGGCCGCAACGCAATAGCATTTGGATCGCATCAGGCCGTATCAGTCCGCATCGGATTCAAAAATGTTGTTTTAATAACAAAATAATTGACACCTCAAAGACCGCAATCCGCATCGCAATGACCACAATTGCAGTAATCACAACCGTTACCGTCATGACTGCAACCGCAATTTAAAACACTGCCCAGACCCATTCTCTTATTGGTTTTCATCATTGCACTCTGATGTTACTTGAGAATAGTTCAGGAAGTTACAGAGATACAGAATTGAAGTATTGAGAGAAAGTAATTAAAGAATGGTCCATAGGAGGAGGAGAAGCCGGGAGAGAGGTATTTAAGTTCAACTCAGATTCTTCCCACTTTTACACCTCCTCATCATGACCTCTTAATCCCTCTTCAATAAATAAGTTGCATCTCTTGATATGAGATGGCTCATCACATAAAAGTTGATTGATCGGCCAACTCACCTGCTATGTTATTGTCAACAAGCCCATTACAGTAATCTAAAATTCATTGCAATTATTTTAGATAGAAATTTAGACTTAGTCTTAACTGCCTGGAATTTTCTCCCTGGAATGCTTATATAAACTAAATGGGATTTTTCTCATAAATTATGTTTCTTCAAATGGACTGTAATCCTATTTAATAAAGGATGCTGCAGTTTTTCTTGAGAATGGAAACTTTTATTCTATGCCTTTGCAGTTAACTAAAACACCTTTTAAACCTTTCTTTATGCACTAGTCCTTACAGTACAGTGATTGCAGTCGAGCTAGACTGATTAAAATCTAAAGCCTCCACCCCAACAGAAGAATTTTCTTGTTCAACTACTGATGCAATTTTTTTCGTATTATCGTTGTTATTATGCTGTATGTTTTTTCCTGCGTACATTAAGATGAAGTATGTAGAACCTTTACTAGTTTCAATATATACGTACTCCTTAAGCTTTCTAATGAAGGAGACAAGATACCATCTTATTCAGTAAAATGAAAGGTAGGTTCATACTATGGCATTCTATACCTCTTCCTATAATAATTCCACTTTAAGGTCTAATGCATAACTCAGTGCTTTGACTTTATGAGAATATTTTTTTATATATAACAAAATACCGGATGCAATGACAATATCTCAATGTAACAAAGACCAATGAGATTAATCACATACCTTCTGGGTGAGCCATCTTTAACATGGCTGTAGGAGCAATCATGATAGGCATTGATAACTTGAAGCCCAGTACAGTGGTTGTCAAGTCTATATTGCTTACATCAATAAGTATACGTGGTCGGAACCTGTTTTAATTAAATCGAGTAAATTGTAAGAGCAAGGCTTTAGCCATAATACAAGGTTGCGGGGATAAAATAAGTGAAGCCTGTGTAGCAATCTCTTAACAGAGGGACATCATCATGAGTTTTGAATGAAAATGAGGTTGAGAGGTTCCAAACAGATAAATGGAGAGATCTTTGAGAGAAGTAGATTACAGAATCCTTGTGAATGCATTGCAATTCTCTTTCAAACTCCACTGGTCCTCTGCCCCCGATGAGTAGTAGTCGTAAATCATCTTTGGCAATTTTTCCTTTGCAATTGCCTCATACTCATTAACATTAGTTATCTCCATCATGCCCATAATTACTTATACTCTCCTCAGAATCTTCTGAAAGGGAATTTAAAATAGAGTAATTAAATATTCGTATCAAATGCATTCCATGAAATAAAGTAATTAAATATCCGTATCAAACGCATACCAAATCCAAAAATGACATGCAATTTGGACCTCTATAAATAGAAGTGACTCAATTTAAAATACATCAGTGATTATAATACATGAATTCATATCAAATTCATTTTAAATCCGAAGATGATATGCAATTGCAACCTCCACAAACACAGGTATGGATATACCTGAAGTTCATTGACTCATTCCATTACACTATTGGTGGGATTCAATCGAACTTCAGTTATCATACCATGTCAAAATTCAAGATTTTTATCAGACCCCGCCACATGAAACACAGGATCTGAACTTTTCAAGTCAAACCCTACTTTTTGGGATCATTTTGCTTTATTTTGGTTCTGATGAGCCTTTCACAAACAGAACCAGTTCCAATGTTAACCAGAAATTCCAATAAGTGAGTTGGGACCAGATTCTGAATAAAATCATGATGGAATACAGACCAAGAGATTCAAAATCCAAAATTTTCTGAATTCAAGCATCAAATGATACACAAAACAATAAACTTAATCCTTGGGTTCAAAACTGAAATAAACGTAACTTCAAATTACAAAACAAAACTAACCATATTCATTCTAATCAACACACTAAAAGAAACTGAGACAACAATTGTTATTGTGAGAAATTAGAATAGTAACTATTGGAGATCTTATTTGATCGTTCTAGACATGCACATGATTTTAAGATCATACGATAAATAAAACCAGATTATTCTTCTGACAGTTTTTATATGAGAATTGTTTTTAAAATCATATTATTCTTCTAACAGTTTTTATATGAGAATTGTTTTCAATTGACTCTATATATATGTTGCTATTTACAGCAAATAAAAAACTCTCTAATAAAAATGAAAACAACAAAAATAGAAGTTGAAGAAGGAGAACAAACCTTTGATTTGGGGTGAAGAGGTGAGGAATGAGATGGAGAAAAATGTGAAAGAGTTCTTAAATGTTAAAAGTATGTTAATGAAATAGACAATAGAAACAGAAGGGAAATAATAAAGAATTGGGTGTGTGACTTTGATGTGACGTTGTGAACTATGAAAAGATGGTGAGTGAGAGAAGCACTTGTGAATGAATTGGCTTCTTATTGTGACGAATGAGACAAAGCTGTTTTCATGGATATCTGTTGTGTTTTTTGGCTGTTAGCGTTTTATTCCACGTATTAATGTCTAGTGGTCAATTTTCTAGCCAGATACGATGTATGTTCGTTGATTGTTTGGTAGAAGAAACGAGCTTTCTATGTAATTAATAATGAGAAGATGTGTTTAAAACCAATTTTTGTGAAACTCCAGCCGGATATCAAATTAGAATAGGTTCTGTATTAGGTTTAACCAAGTTTAGCAAAATCGAACTGAAATTTCTCTTATTTAAAGTAGTTTAACTATTCATTCGATTAAAGCTACAAATCAGAGCCGTTTTTAAGTCTGGTCAGCGATCGGAGTGGTGTCCAAACCGGTTATCACAACAATAAATAAAACACTATGAATTTTATGTTTTTTATTAATAGTTATCATCAATTGTTTTTTTGTTGGTCTCTATATAAAGTTAATATAAATTAATTGCAATAAAAATTCTAACTCATTCAATAAAATTACATATATATATATATATACATATATATATATATATACATATATATATATATACATATATATATATATATATACATATATATATATATACATATATATATATATATACATACATATATATATATACATACATATATATATATATATATATATATATATATGTGTGTGTGTGTGAGATTAACAATATTACAACATTAACCATTTTTTTCTAAAATTTACTTATCATATTCCTATTAATCAATTTTGTATTTTGATGCTAGTTTTTTCCTAATATCAATGTTGTCTAACATGTATTGTTGCATTATTACTATTGTGAGTCTGATTGTAGCGGTTTCATTGTTAGCCTGTTAGTAACTAAAGAATATATCTATATAGAGACCAATTTCATCAATTGATAAAATTTAAGGGGTAATTAGAAAGAAAAATAGTTAATGATATGTACTTGCAAAAGATATAAAGTTAAGAGGGATTATATATACTTTTCCCTAATATATAATTGTAGGAGAAGTTGTTAGGTTTATAATAGATTTATTTACTTTTAAGTCATCTATACATTATCAATATTGAAAACTTAGTTAAGGTCATTAATCATATACTATCTAATAATTTCTCTAATAAAATAATGTTAAATATACACTTAAACATGTTTCCCTCTAAGATTTCACAAATCCCATGTAGTTGTGATAATCCTATCTCATCCTATATTATCTATTCTGATTTTTCTTTCTAACAACTTTACAAGAAAATTAATCTTTAGTCTGGTTGGAGAGGTCACGTGGTAGAGATGGTTTTGGGTTAAACCATGTTAAAGTCAATCTTAGATTATCAAAGTTAGGTTGAAATAGGTTGATGATCGATCTTAAAGTAATGTTCATTCAAGATGAGAATCAACACTATACCACCTTAGATTATTACATGAAAAATGATCTCCATATTGAAGTAAATATCTATAAGTGCATGAAATAATTAGAGAGATAGTATAGATTGAAGATACTTCATTTGTGTAGTACCTTCCTCTATTTATATTGATGCATGTGAGCTTACCTTAGTGTTGAGTGAAGGTCTAGTGATGTCATGGCTATGGCCATACTCATGTCCTATCAACCAGTCTTTTTGCATGCCTATGATGCCTATGTTTGAGCCTGAAGCTGCTCCTAGATGCCCCATATGGGGTCTTTACTCTTAAATTACCATATTGGTCGAATCCTAAACTTGGTTATTCTAGTTCGTCTAGTTAACTTCTTGGGCCTTTTGTATACAGTCCAATATGATATTGGGCTAGTTTTGGCCTTATGGTTATGGTCCTCCATCATTTGTATGTCTTGTTCACTTCTTAGGCCTTTTGTGTCTAGTCCAATATGATCTTGACTTGTATGTAGGAACAATTTGTAAGATATGACAAACTAAGAGATGGTGAATTAGTTTTCTACACTATCATAGATGTTTGCAACTTTAAAAAGAATAGAGTGTAAATACAGTGGATAATGTTAAGTTGCAGAAATCAAATGCAAAATAAAAATTAAGAGTAAGGGTAAAAAGAGATACACAGATATTTTATATTGATTCATCTTCTTGTCCGTTGAAAGTTACATTCAATCCCCTTGTAAGCACAAGAGATTTAACTTATGATGATGTCAATCTGTTACAAATCTCACCCTGAGATTGTCTCTAGATTACACTCACCACAATCTCACTTTCAGATAACACTACTTCTAAAAACTCTCTTTCCCCTTTCACCATACCATATGGTCAAAATATACACATAAAAACGAATACAATTTTGAAGAATAAATTCTAGGGCTAAGATTGTACAATGTATATGACAAATGCTCAAGTATTTCAGATTATAAAAGCTTGGAAGAAATACTTGACAAAGCAATTTTCAGAACTTAGAAAGTTTTTAAACAAGGGGCTTGCAAAAGTGTATGAAAATATTAAGTGATTGTTGTGTAAAAGTTTTGTTCAAATTTGAATACTTAGGTGCCTTAAAATATGCTTTCAACTAGCCATCATATCCATACATGAAGGTAGAAGACGATTGGAGTAGAATCCATTCATTTTGGCAGAAGATGTTTCAGATTGAATTTGAAAAACTATTGTAACAACTCTTTGTAATTGATTACTGCAATGGGTAATTGGTTACTTATATTTTTTGTCCAATTGAGTAATGGGTTACTGTCATGAGTAATCGGTGAGTCTGAATAAATTTTGTTTGGTAACCTATTATTCATTTTGGGTAATGGTTACTCAGTCCTAGTAACTCATTACTCAGTTCGAGTAACTTGTCATTCGACTTTTTGAAAATTTAAGTTCATTTTATTTCAAGTTAAAATACATTTTCAAAAAGTTTTCCTGTGAGCATTTGGTTAAACATAATTAAAATACTTTAGGAATATAAGTATCGAACTAAGAGGACTAATGAATCTTGATCTTGAGTAGCTTTCTTCTAACCTGCAGCAAGGTCATAAGCAAGATCTTCTTCACAATCTCCCCCTTTTGAAGATGACAAACCAAGATTTTATTGACATTTGAGTTTTCCGATTTTGCATACATATCTTGATATAGACTTTGTAGATATGTGTATGCTTTCCTATCTTGTATGTTCCCCTTTATTTTTGAATAAGGGCCCTGAAAATATAAAGTCCAGAAAACACAAACTCCAAATTTTCTCCCTTTATTAACTTCATCAAAAAGAAGGAAAAGCCAAATTTTCCATAGGAACAACAATATATAGAATAACATGGTACATGCTATATGACTTTTTTTTAAGCCAATGTTAGATCTTATGAACAATAAATATATATGTTATTAAAATAGGACGATTCATGTAAGAAAATATCAACTGACATTAAAGCATAAATTTTTCATACAAACCATAACATTGTCAAAGATTACAACAAAAGGCTTAAAAGATAGAAAATCTACCAACAACAACAAATAATAGGCAGATATAATGCTAAAACAAAGATTCCAGCTCATCATCATCATCCATATATATGTAATCCAAACGATTAGATAATAGTTTTATTTCATCCTGTATTTATTGGTTCTAAAAATCAAGAGCATCCATCCTTGTGGTGATGTAGCTTAGAAGTGATATAAATTGATCTATGATCATCTGATTGGTAGGCACATTGGATGATGAAGAGGAATCGAATTGAGATTGGGAGGGTTGAGAGTCAGGTTGTGTAGTGGTAGGATTGTTTGGAGGAACAACATGTTGGTCATTTTGATGCTTGAAAAGCATATCGTTTGGGTCTTCAGACAAGCTCATTTTGTGGATCACATCCAAATCGATCTCGCTATCTCTAACATCTAGCTCTATTTTGGATTCTCCAGCAGTAGAGATACCAAAATAGTTAAGTACGGTGGTTATGATTATAGCACATAGTAATGGATTGTGTTTCCCTCTAAATGACCACATATGTTACATTATCATCATAACACAATTAATAGAAATGTTATTTTTGATGGCTGATAAGTACTGAAATGTCCTTAACTTATAATACTTTATGACACTTATCTTGATTAAACATGCTTAAAACCTAACTTATAACAAAATATTTGAATAAAATATGTATTGTAATTAACTACAGCTTTTGTCAAAGCCTATTTGAATTTCAGGGATTAAAATACCAACAAATGTTTAAAGAATGAGACAAATCCAAGCAAAAAGCCAACAAGTACAAAGAGATAAAATTTGATCAAATCAAGTGCAACCTGCTAGGCATGGACAAATCATGCACCAAGCGTGTGTGTGATGATTAAGGTGCTTAAGGCTTTAAGGAAGCTTACCTTCCCTTGAAGAAACCCATATTGAGCGTGTTCAAGCACCAGCTAAGCTTAACTTAGGAGCCAAGGAAGGCTCACCAAGTGTGACTTCATGCATGACACAAGCAAGTCAACCTAAGCAAGATGTATCACCATTCATGCAAAGCTAGTTGCCAAGCCTAAGCGTGTAAGGTGCTTGCCTTAGCCCATAATAGGCTGAGCCTAGCCTGGACCAGCCAAGTGTAGGCTAAGTTGGTCCCTATCTGGCCAACCGCTTGGCCACACGAGCCAAGCACCTCCAAGTTGGGCATTGTAGGCGCTAAGCATGCCTAGAAGTGGGCTTAGCGGGTGAGCACATTTCCTATATAAATGAATTTTCCCCCTTCATTCTAAAGCATCTCATTCCTTCCAATTTTTACTTCTTATTTGTTGTAATTTCTCATTCTCATTCAGAAACACTTTAAATTAGCTTAGGTATTTTACTTTTTCCCTAGACAGTTTGGAGGGAATAAGAGTTGGGAAATTGTGATATTGCAGCTTATTCCTATATCAACACTTGAAGCCAAAAGCATCCATGATGGGAGGCTAATCACTCTCGGTTTGGATCATGATATAACATGTCTTACTCTTAATGCTTATCTTAGATTGATCACCTAAAATATTTTTCCAAATATCCAAAAAAACTTTTGTTGGATGAATCAACAAATGTTCTAATGTCAAGACATTGGATTAGCCCATTTGCCATATCAAAACATCCAAAATAAGCAACTTGTTTTCTAGGCTATCAAGCATTGAGGAAGTGGAAATGAAATATGACAGACTCATTTTGTTGAAGGCAAACCAATGAGAGGTAGTGTATTAAACAAGGTATCAAAATCATCTAACCTTGCCCATGCCTAGGAAGGCTAGTGAAGAAATGATGTATGGTGGATTGAACCACATAAAAATAAATTGCATAAGCAAATCATTTTGATATTGAAAAGTTAAGAAACTTTACTTCAATGTTTCCAAACAACTATCCTCTCTTGAATTGTAAATAGTTACTGTTTTACTTTCTTACACAAAAACCGTTTTCATGTCACTATCAAACCAATTAAACATATTTTATTATTGGCAATGAACTAAAACTAAAGGATATCTAAAGTTTCTAATCAATTCCCAGCGGATCGAAAAAACCATATACTATATTACAAGAGTAAATTACACTAATACCCCCTGAGTTTTAGTGAAATTACACAAATCATCCCTCCATTTTTTGTCCTTACACGAACCATCCTTCCATCTTACACAAACTACCCCTAATTTTATACATATATTGCACTGACCACCCCTGGGGTGATATAAGTGTAATATTTTAAACAAAAAACGTGTGGTGAGAGTGTAATTAAGTTAAACAAAATATTATATATTGTGTAGACAATTCCAAATAGTACAAAATTGAGTGTCTTTTTATTATTTATGTTTCATTACACGATATATTAACAATTCTAATAAGATGTTTATATAATCCTTATACTATTTTGTAATGAACCAAATAACGAAGATGTATTGACTCTTATATTATTTGGATTTCTCTATGCAATATACAATTTTTTGTTTAACTTAATTACACACTTCACATGATTTTTGTTTAAAATATTACACTTATATTTCATCAGGGGTAGTCAGTGTAACGACCCAAATTCTACCCTTGAAAATTTTTCATTTATTTTAATCATTTCTTACATACAGTCGTCACCTTCATTAAAAACTGTCTAGTATCTCTCTTTGAAAATACTCTGTACCCTATTGTCGCGACCCGATTTTCGGTTGGAAGACCGGCCCTGCGACTTGGGGAGAGGTGAACTCGATTTCTACCTCTTCCAATTATTTTGGAGTCGCCACTACGTTTTTTGCGGTTAAAACGTAGAAAACTCTAAACATGCCCAATTAAGATAAATTGGTCTTTAATCAGAGATTCTGAGCTCGGGAGTCGATTACGGATCGGGGAAGGTATTAGCACCCCGTCCGCCCGTATTAAAACGGTACCCTCGCTAATAACATGGACTTTTATACCCCTAAAATTATTTATTAAAATTCAGTAAATAAAAACAAAATGTTTTATTTTTTATTGTTGTGCCTGACAAGAGCTCATCTTGCTCCTACGTATCCCTAGGTGCAATAGGGAGATCAAGGCTACGTAGTTCTGGTTTGAAAATTAATTGGTGTTGGTTTAGTTTGTTTGAAAAGTTGATGTAAATTGTATTCTCTTTAAGAAAAGATGAAGCAGCAGAAACTAATGTCCGCACCATATCAAATCTTTAAAGAGATTTTGAAACTAATTAAACTACTGTGTTGAAATTTATTTATCTTTAAGATATATATTATTTTTGAAATAATTGAAATGAATTGTTTGAAATTTATTTATTTTTAAGATAGATGAAGTAGCAAGACTAATGCCCGCGCCGCATCAAATCTCAAGGAATATTTTGAAGTGGTTTAAAATATATTATTGAAATTTATTCACCTTTAAGATAGATGAAGTAGCAAGACTAATGCCCGTGCCGCATCATATCTTAAATAGATTTGAAATAGTTTTAAAATTATTCACCTTTAAGATAGATGAAGTAGCAAAACTAATGCACGCGCCACATCATATCTTAAAGAGATTTGAAATAGTTTAAAAATATATTATTGAAATTATTCACCTTCAAGATAGATGAAGTAGCAAGACTAATGCCCGCGCCGCATCATATCTTAAAGAGATTTGAAATAGTTTAAAAATATATTATTAAAATTATTCACCTTTAAGATAGATGAAGTAGCAAGACTAATGCCCGCGCCGCATCATATCTTAAAGAGATTTGGAAATAGTTTTAAAAGATATTATTGAAATTATTCACCTTTAAGATAGATGAAGTAGCAAGACTAATGCCCGCGCCACACCATATCTTAAAGAGATTTGAAATAGTTTAAAAATATATTGTTGAAATTTATTCATTTTTAAGATAGATGAAGCAGCAAGAACTAATGCCCGCACCGCACCAAATCTTAAAGAGATTTTGAAATAGTTTTAGAATATATCGTTGAAATTTATTCATTTTTAAGATAGATGAAGTAGCAAGACTAATGCCCGCACCGCATCAAATCTTAAAGAGATTTTGAAATAGTTTTATAATATATCGTTGAAATTTACTCATCTTTAAGATATATGAAGTAGCAAGACTAATGCCCGCGCCGCATCATATCTTAAAGAGATTTGAAATAGTTTAAAAATATGATTATGTTATAAATTGACTTGTCTAATTAATTATGCGTACACTTATATAAACTCAATAGAACATTTCTAGTTAAATAAGATTATTCTTTACAATTATGAGATTAACTACCAAGAAACGATAAATAAATCAATGAGTAGGAATATAAATAAATAAACAAAATATATGGGCCAAGGGCCCAAAGCTAAGATCTGGTGGAGAGAGGGATAGGGGTTAGTAGTGGTTTTTTTCATTCTGGACCTTAGGGTTTTGAGGAGGTTGAGAAGATAGAAGTGAGAAGAGAAGAGAAAGTGAGAACACGGGAGAGAATCGCGCCTCGTCTTCTCTGGCTCCTCCTTCCTCCGTTTCATCACCGACGGCCGCCCTGCTTTGACCACGTCCTCATTCCTTCTCCATTTCATTCCTTGGAAAGGGGTTTCAAATCCCTAACCCCCCAATATTTTGTTTCTTCGGCCTCCGGTAATAGCAGCGGCTTTCCTACGGCGAGGACGCCGGCAGTGACGGCTCACAATTCTCTTCTGCCTCGATTTGAAGGTTAAGCAGTTCATAGTTTTGACACTCGATGTATGTTGGAATGGATTCGGTAACCAACTCTAACCCTTTCTGTTTATGTATTAATCCCTATATTGTTTGTTTTTGGCTTATCAAATTTTGTGCGATTATGCTTCGTATCTTGATTCTATGCGTGTGGTTAGGCGGGCTTGAACATGCAACTGAGTTTCATAAGATTTGATTCACCATACAATATTACGACAATGATCATGTAATTCACCATAACATAGCGTATTTAAGGTAACACATATATCTCCTAGGAATGTAAGTTTTCATTACATTATTACAACACAGGTTTCATGCAGAACATCTTTTATTATTAACAAACTACGGATGTGTTACCTTCGGTGCTTGACCTTTACCTTGCTTTCGAAGACGCTAGGATTACTGGATTTGGATTCCTCTGCTTCTTGTGATGAATGGGTTTGTTAAATCAGGTTGTATTGACTGCTTGTGTGTGTAGAATAGCTGATCTCTGATTGCTATGGTATGTGGTTTACGCGTATGTTATGTTTTTTGTTGTGGTGACTTGCATAGTATGTGGGATATGTGTCATGATGCTCTCTGCTTGATGTATGTAGTCTGTGAGGAAGGTTTATGCTTTTTGTGTGTGTGTTCTAATGGGATTGTATGGTGGTGTGTAGTATTATTCCTGCCTGCTTCAGTGTGAGGCGTATTGATGATTTGTTGTGGTGTTTTGTGATATGATGGAATTGTGAGTATATGCTATGTTTTAGATGCATATATATGTATTCCGATGAGATATGTGTGATAGGTAGATGAATGATATATTGCTTTTTGACTTGTTATATGATCTGGGTATGATGTATAGCAGCTGTTCTGACATGTGTGTTAGGTGGGAGTGTTTGTGAAGTATATCATCTCTCTCCCTTTTCTTCTTGAATTGTCTCTCCTTTTATATTGCCTCTGACTAACCTCTTGGGTTGCCAATTGATAACCCTCTGGACTGCCCTTGATTACTACACATTACCTTCTTTATGAGTATTATCAATGCTTAACTATTTGTAATTGAGTCAGACTTTTGGTATTTTCTGATTATTCTCCTTTTAACTGCCCACTTTTGCTCTTTAATAAAGTGTAACTGAAATGCCAACAACCATGATTTTATATCTCCTTAATAAGTTTTCATGTGCAATCATTCTGATTCATGGGTAATTTTCCTTATTTCTAGGTAAACATTGCATCTTTAACTGGACTGACATTGTCATTTTTGATATGATTACTTGTTGTCTTCTGACTTTTTCCTCATGGTTGTTTATTTTCCTTTGTATTAACTCCATATTTGCTTTGTTAGTGCATTCTAGTTATCTGTTTTGAAATCTTTGGCATCGTGTGATCATTTTGATTGCTCCACTAATGTGTAACTTAAAGGATATGCCATTTGACTTGCTTCTTTTTGCAACTCACGATTGAATCACTCTCCCTCTATCTCTTTCTTTTTGCTTTTCAATATTGATCCACACCATGACTATTGGCTAGATGCATATTTGTTTTGCTATCTTACTCATCTTGATCATTCTATTATGTCACTTTACTGCTTTGCTGAATTAAACAGTGTGAACTTGGCATTTTATGGCTTCCTTTGGTGATGTCTCTTAAACTATCCTCTCTTACCATACGCTTGAGTCCAGATTATTCTTCAACCATCATGAGTTCTCCACCCTTTCTACCATGACAGTAGGTAAGTGCTGTTTGCTTGCCTTTTTCCCTTGAATATCAATGCTTTTGGGAGATTTGCTCTGAACAAGCTGCTAATTTATCGTTTGTATGTGTGCCATTGCAGATTGAGATTATCACTAGCCTCTCCATGCATCCTGTTACGGCCAACAACCTTATAACAAGTCCAGTCCCTCCTTACAAAGCTCATCACTATGGTGTAGGTTGATTTTCCAACTATGAAGATGGTGCGTGAAAGTGGAGGCTGCACTAGCGGACTTGTTGCTGCCCGTAGGCTTAGGTCTCCTTTCAGTGTCTAAAATTATATTTGGCTTGCTGCTCATCTAGCACTAGGACTTTTTGTATATGCTCCATTTTATGACCATTGGTGTCAAAGAATTGGATTGACTGAACGAGGCTAATGATATTAAAAAAAAATAGTTTTATTGCATATGTAACAACATAGGACTTGTTTTGTTATGGTTTTGAAGAAGACATGATATTGAACTATTTATTAATATTCGAAGATAAATGCGGTACAAAAAATGACCCAATTTTTGTGACTTTTTGTTGCTTTGAATTTTTTTTGTATTTTTTTATAGGCCGGACAAAATTGAGTGTTCACACCTATCATATTATCATACAAATTTACGTTGCAGAAAAACATAATTCATTCATATAGCATTTACCACATACATCCAGTTATGGGTTTTCCAGGGTTATAACGTCCGTAACTACATGTCACCATATTATCCTAATCAGATTACATTTATCCCAAAATACTATCAAATCAACTACAATGTCAAATAGCAATAAAGACAATCGAGTAAATAAACACAAAAGCTTCCTAATTGAGCTTCATCCTCAAAATCCTTCATTTACCTACAATGGGATTATCATAAACAACACACAAAACAAAAGGGTGTAAGTCATTAGTTCAAAACTAACATCAGATGATAATCCACATTCAAATACAATTAAGCTTTAATATAATTCGTAAACACCCATACAGAATTGTAAACATTCAAATCATCTTCCTTTAATTTCCATTTTACTCATATTCAACCTATAGTATATATATCCCATAATATATATTATATAGTATGCATATTACGTTCGTTCGAAACATCATCTGTCTCGTTATTCATATCCACCCTATAACATATATATCCCCTAATATATATCCTATAGCATGTATATTACTTTCTTTCTCAACGTCTTCATTTTTATCGCTCATATTCACCCTATAGAATATATATCCCATACTATATATCCTATAGCATGCATACGAAATTCTTGTGACATTCACATTTCTCATCATTCATATTCACCCTATAGAATATATACCCCATACTATATATCATATAGCATGCATACGACATTCATGTGACATTCACATTTCTCATCATTCATATTCACCCTATAGAATATATACCCCATACTATATATCCTATAGCATGCATACGACATTCATGTGACATTCACATTTCTCATCATTCATATTCACCCTATAGAATATATACCCCATACTATATATCATATAGCATGCATACGACATTCATGTGACATTCACATTTCTCATCATTCATATTCACCCTATAGAATATATACCTCATACTATATATCCTATAGCATGCATACGACATTCATGTGACATTCACATTTCTCATCATTCATATTCTCCCTATAGAATATATATCACATACTATTAATCCTATAGCATGCATACGACATTCATGTGACATTCACATTTCTCATCATTCATATTCACCCTATAGAATATATATCCCATACTATATATCCTATAGCATGCATACGACATTCATTACTCCGAGTCATATTTCCATTGGTACTCCCCCAATAATATTGATTTCATTTGAGTCATATTTCCATTGGTACTCCCCCAATAATATTTATTTCATTTGAGTCATATTTCCATTGGTACTCCCCCAATAATATTTATTTCCTTTGAGTCATATTTCCATTGGTACTCCCCCAATAATATTTATTTCATTTGAGTCATATTTCCACTGGTACCCCCCAATAATATTTAATTCATTTGAGTCATATTTCCATTGGTACTCCCCCAATAATATTTATTTCATTTTCCATAACAGAAAAGTCACGCATTTTCCAACATAATGCATAAATTATGTACGAATCATTTTAAACCATTACCTCTTTCAAATACCTCATTCATATCAGCAAGTATGATTTAGATACACTTATCCCTTACCACGGTGAGCATTGGGGATCGGTTCCGAGTAACTTTAAAAGTCTCCTCTGCGATTTCCTCCAATCTTAGGATTTCTTCTCATTTTCACCAATAACAACAATGTCAGTCATTTATTCAAAATAACGCATAAATAACTCGTATTTCATCATCAAATACACGAGGGGTTCATATATATTCAATATTTCCAAAACTATTTCGATACAAGTTTCTAAATATTAAAACATACATGTTTATCTCATACATCAACATTCAAGCACAAACTCATCATCCACATCTAACATTTCATTTCTTTCTCTTTATACCCATATTCTCATTTTGGGGGTTTTTGGGGTTTTCATGAATAACCCACAAAACCTTTCCATTCATAAACTATCAACTCTAAATCAAGAGTTCACAAGAGAAAAACATCATAAAACGAACCATAACTCTAAAGGGTGAGTTTCCATGGTTTCTCATGTTTTGAAAATAGATCCAACATACCCAAAACAAGTTAGAGAGGAAGAAGAAGAGGTAGAAACAAGAGGTTTAACTCTTCTCAAGCTCTAAGATGAGTCCTAAGGCTCCTTGCTCTTGAAAAGCTCTCTTCTCTCTTTTCTCTTCAAGTTCTAACCCTAAAATGTGTTTGGGTTTCTATTTTAAAGAGCAGTCGTCAGGTTCTCGCTCAAGCGAGCCATTTCTCGCTCAGGCGAGAAAATCCCGCCTATTCAAAAACTCTGATCTGACCCTCTCACTCAAGCGAGGGATTCTCGCTCAAGCGATAATCTCACAGTCCCAACAGACTTCCTCTCGCTCAAGTGAGGGATTCTCGCTCAGGCGAGAATCTCACAGTGTCAACAGCCCCAGTTGCCATTTCTCGCCCAGGCGAGGCAACTCTCGCTCAGGCAAGAATCTTCCAGTATAGCCCAGGATTTCACCCTCCCAGGTGATCCTTTCTCGCTCAGGCGAGAATCTCTCGCTCAGGCGAGAATCTCTCGCTCAAGCGAGACTTCTAGGACTGATACTATAATTTTAAAGACTAAAATTCGGGGTGTTACAATCCTCCCCCTTTTATAAGAATTTTCGTCCCCGAAAATTAAACATACCTCGGAAATTAAAATCATCACCTAGACCTTAGGCACAAGGATACTCCACCAAAATCATAATCGATTCTCTAATCCATTAAGATTACTTAGTCGGTCACTAAAGGCATACACCACTAAACCGTGATATCACTCAACCAATTCATGAACTAACTCATCACTGTCCAACTATTAAGATCTCGGCCCCTAATAACTCGAATGCCATGAGAACTACACCATAACCCAAACTAAAGATCTTTCCTATATTCGTCAAGAACCATAGGCATCTAGCACATATCCATTTATCAATCCTAACATACGTTAAGAATCCCGATAACACTCTCGAACTTCAGCGAATGGCGAGCTCCTTATCCCATATCTATTTAAATGCACCTTTTAACATCCATCATACACTAGCTAGTTTCATCTCCACTCGAGAATCTAGCACAATTTCATTTTACTCGATCCACAAAATACTTACACAATAGGAATCTTAGTGTCTCATCCATTGTACACAATCAACTATCCAGTAATTGTCTAATTACATCAAATATTTCTTCCATCAAACCTTATCGTCTAAAGAAATTGCCAATTTCTAGCCTCCACTGAAACCATAAAACCATTGATTCACACCAAAACTAGATATTTTGTTACCAATCGGCCAGCACAAGTCGACCAACACTCAAACCTACAACTTGCGTTCGGTTTGGTCATCCCAATTCCGTTAGCAAAGATAAACTTATTAACTCACTCGCATTATGTCCAGAAATACATGGGCGTCTTATATCACTAAACTTTTAACAACCGCATACTTATTCCGATATGGTTGCTAAAATTTCGGAATTCTCCAACATGATACTAAATCATTACTTAGCCACAAGCTATGTTTTACCCAAAAATGATTTTCGAAAACGGTTTGAATCCAGACTCATGGCAACCACGTCGTGAAACAAGGTTCGCACACTCATTTCAAAACAACCCAAAACTTCTTCTCTCCTATGGTTACACCACACCCACACACCGCAATTACTGACGTTCATGAAACAACAACAACTTTTGCTGGTACAACATTCAACGCAGACAATTGAGGTACACCACCACTATTTCATGCGTTGCCAATGTCCTACCGCAAAAGAACCGGTCATTCGAAACCAAAAGTTTCACCCCTAATAAAATGTATTCATCACATCGACGGGGTAAGCAACTTAACTAGTCTCTTCCCTCGACTATCAGTGTAAGTCTTACCCCTTAGCATACACATACGTATACACACTAAGGCCCACAAAGGGAATTAACCTTTAACAACTCAGAGAAGGAAATAAGGATCCCCGACTTAGACCTTTTCCTTGTCAGTATTATTATTCTAAAAGTTAATCATTCATAGAATAAAATTTCACTTTCCAAAAATACATAGTTCTTTCAAATCGTATTCTCTTGAAGTACTAACGAATTCTTAAATACCCTCTCATGACGTTTTACAGAATAAACATCGATCCCTTTTTTGAAGGGGATTCCTGACTCTCTTAGCCGACATTGGCCCCATACCACTAGCCTAGTCAGAGATCTCGCACAGACCTCCAACCGCCACCACCTTGTCAGCGCTATTAAATCATAACATGATTTGCCTATAATCCGTCCATCCCCATAATTATATCTAACTGGGATAACAGCAAGTAGACTGAATCTACGGTAAATATCACACCATTTGCCACCATTGGACACTAGAACATAAACGTCGACACCACCACCAGCACATAGATTGGGGTGGTCACGACCAAGTCGGAAGTATTGACTCGGTTTGCAATTTCAGCCAGTTTTTTTTTTACATTTAACACATATATCAGGGAGTGTGCCCATCCCGAATCAACAACACTAAACAAGGAACACCTGTTACCATGCGATTTACCTCTCGCCGGATCATCAACACCCGATGTCCCTGCGCCACTTGGGGTAACCATCCGACCGTGGTCACTTGCCTCTTCAGCATGCATGACCTTAGGTCTCCGATCCAGCTTGGGACAATACCTTTTAATATGCCCAAACTCCTTGTAGTGGAAACATCCATTCCCTTTTCCCGGGCACGTACTTCCATAATGAAGTCTATCGCACTGGTTGCACATGGGAGTAGAAACCCCTTCGGTAGGAACGGTAGCTTTTGACCCTTGGTACCCAGGGTTACGATGGACACCAGTTAGGGCATATGATCGTTGGCTTTCATTCACCTTCTCCTCATACATCCCGCATCGGGTCAGACTATCTAATTCTGATGTCTCTACACCACACATGGTAACCACTCTGCCGATAGATTGAGGTCGTCCAGTCCCCATGGCATTTATACTCTGTCGTGACATAGGAGAATACCTCTTGACATGTCCGGTCTCTTTGCAACGAAAACAGTGATTTGTCATTCCAGAACACGATCCTCCGTCATGTTTTCGGTTACACTTGCTACACCAGGATGGGGAATTTAACCGTGACCCTCCGGCATTTGCATGGGTTCTTGGCCCATGCAATGTGTACCTCCGAGTGCCAGCAGGTGGAAAACAAGGCTTTTGCTCTTCGGGAAACATCTTGCCCTTGCCCCTTCCGAGTACAAAGTTTCTTTGAGGCCCGAAGTTCTTGGGGAAATTGGATTTCGAGGTCGCCACTCCATCTGCCTTCGTGTTAGTACACCTGGGGCCCACTCAACAGCAGCATTCGGAGCGAATCCGCTTTGGGACAGAGAGCCTGGACCTGGCGCCACAATCTGATTCAAACTTCGTAAATTCTCATTCATGCCCCGAAGCACCTCTAACATCTGTGCCAAGAGATCCTTGGGAACATTCTGGCTCATTCCTCTTCCTCTTTCAGCCATGCGTACCTGTACTCATGTACTAGTCAGTAAGCTAATTATCAAACCAAACAAATCAGCACATAACCACACAATAGTTCACTTAAATCACATAGTCCCATCAATTACAAGATACAATGAAGCAAGTAAGGTCATACCCTAGGCCGCAGGACTAACTATGCTCTGATACCATATTGTAACGACCCAAATTCTACCCTTGAAAATTTTTCATTTATTTTAATCTTTTCTTACATACAGTCGTCACCTTCATTAAAAACTGTCTAGTATCTCTCTTTGAAAATACTCTTTACCCTATCATATTATCATACAAATTTACGTTGCAGAAAAACATAATTCATTCAGATAGCATTTACCACATACATCCAGTTATAGGTTTTCCAGGGTTATAACGTCCGTAACTACATGTCACCATATTATCCTAATCAGATTACATTTAACCCAAAATACTATCAAATCAACTACAATGTCAAATAGCAATAAAGACAATCGAGTAAATAAACACAAAAGCTTCCTAATTGAGCTTCATACTCAAAATCCTTCATTTACCTACAATGGGATTATCATAAACAACACACAAAACAAAAGGGAGTAAGTCATTAGTTCAAAACTAACATCACATGATAATCCACATTCAAATACAATTAAGCTTTAATATAATTCGTAAACACCCATACAGAATTGTAAACATTCAAATCATCTTCCTTTAATTTCCATTTTACTCATATTCAACCTATAGTATATATATCCCATAATATATATTATATAGTATGCATATTACGTTCGTTCGAAACATCATCTGTCTCGTTATTCATATCCACCCTATAACATATATATCCCCTAATATATATCCTATAGCATGTATATTACTTTCTTTCTCAACGTCTTCATTTTTATCGCTCATATTCACCCTATAGAATATATATCCCATACTATATATCCTATAGCATGCATACGAAATTCTTGTGACATTCACATTTCTCATCATTCATATTCACCCTATAGAATATATACCCCATACTATATATCATATAGCATGCATACGACATTCATGTGACATTCACATTTCTCATCATTCATATTCACCCTATAGAATATATACCCCATACTATATATCCTATAGCATGCATACGACATTCATGTGACATTCACATTTCTCATCATTCATATTCACCCTATAGAATATATACCCCATACTATATATCATATAGCATGCATACGACATTCATGTGACATTCACATTTCTCATCATTCATATTCACCCTATATGTTTGCTTAGATTGAGTCTAGGCAGGTATAACTCAATTATGAATATATCACATAACCTTAGATGTGTCTAAATCATTTTTGAGTCATCATTCATTCATATTTGAATAGGTTGCATTAAAATGATAGTTTTTATTAAAACTCATTCATTGCATCAACTTACATCATTTAGAAGGGTTACTTGAAAACCAAGAAACATTTAGTTTAGCTGTTAATTGATTAAATAGTTCAATAATCGATTAAGTAATTGTGTAAGTTCATTAATCAATTAAGCATTTGATTAATCGATTAATGAGAGTTCCAATAGATACCATCTTGAGTTTCTTGATGGCATTAATCGATTATAGTCCTTATTAATCGATTAAATTCAACATTTGACTATTATTTTTAAATTCGTTAATCGATTAAGATTTCCTTTAATCAATTAAGTGCCTTTGACCCCTAATGGTCTCATTTTATTTTTACACAGAGTTCCTCGTTATCCGTTTGTTGTCGTGATCCTCCTTACAGTCAGGCCCCCTGGTAGTCTCGTGTTGTGCCTTTGACCCCCAATGGTCTAGTTTTATTTTTGACTCAAAGTTCATCGTTATTGGTGCGTTCCCATGGTCCTCCTTGTACCCAAGCCCCCTAGTGGTCTTGTATTGTGCCTTTGACCCTAGTGGTCTCATTTTATTTTTGACTCAGAGTTCCTCGTTATTCGTGCATTCTCGTGGTCCTCCTCACACCTAAACCCCCATGTGGTCTCGTCTTGTGCCTTAGACCCTTCCATGATCTCATTTATTATTTTGACCCATAGTTCCTCATTATCTGCGCATTCTTGTGGTCTTCCTTACACTCAGGCCCCACAGTGGTCTTGTGCTTTCTCTTTGACCCTCCAGTAGTTTCATTTATCGTGATATGAAACTTGTGATCTCTTTAGCTACTAATCTCAAGCCTACATTGTCTGCGTGAGCTTGAAAAGTTTTCACCTTGTGTTATTTCCCAATCAAAATTTGGTCGTTTTATCTTTACTTCCTTCTCCCTATAATAATTTTAGTCGCATTCGCTACTCTTATTATCTACTAATATGCAAGTAAAGAGGAGCAACTTTAAACACCCAATTTTTACTAAGATATTTTAAAAATAAATTGGCGAGTAATTAGAAATTGGAGTGTAAACTTTTTAAGGGGTGTGGCAACTGGGCCTTCATTGTGCCCATTCTGATTTTTGGTGCAACCCTAATCCACCCACCTATTTAATCCTTATTTTAGCAACTCCCAAACGAAATATTCATAATTCGAAGAGGGAGGCACCCTTAATTACAAAACAAAAACAAAAAGAGGCAACACTAATTCTAAGGGGGGGGGGGGGGGGGGGGGGGGGGGGGGGGGAGACCTAACCTTTCTAATCATAAAAGAGTTTTATTTTCTATAAAAAAAAGAGGAGGCACAAAATTACCAAGAGAAGGAGATTCATTTTTATTTTCTGTTGAACATCACTAACAAATAAATTAATTTTCCCTAACTTACGTAAATGTATGTTACCTACCTGAATTTCTTCAAAAAAAAAGAAAAGGGTACAAGTTTCTGAACTAAACATGGGGAGGTTCTCTCACCATGTACTTGGAGTGGTCCTGCTTCTAGGTGTTACCACTCTGGGCGGTTTGCGCCGCTGGGTCGCCACCATGGTGCTTCCAGTGAGTCACCATGGTGGTTTTGCTTCTGTCCAGCATGCCATGACCGTAGAAGATGAGGTGCCTCACTTAAAGCCTCCTTCATGTCATACCCATTGTACGCACGACGGTAGTTGTTGGGCCATCGTCGGCAGTCCACTGCCACAGTGTGGGGTTATTGTCCAATTAACCCCAAATTTCCAATTCAATTTAAAAACCTAACCCTAAATCTCAAAATCAATTTAACCTAAACCCCGAAATTAATTTAAACTCTAATCTCCAATTTAATTTTCTGTTTTTTTAATTCCGTTTTTTATTTTATTTTTTAAATTATTTTTCTTATTTTATTCATTTTTTATGTTTTCTATTATCATTGTTTGTTTATTAAAAAACTAAAATAAAATGTATTTGTAAAATAATAATAATTTTAAAAAATGCAAATAATTTTTTTTTCCAAGTTAAATCAAGGGGAGATAGTGCACTATGGGATTTGTATCATTTCGTGTTATCTCAAATTGATATTTTCTAAATTTAATTAAATCAATGTGAGATAGTGCACTATGTGACTCGTACCCTGTCGCGTTATCTCAAATTGATTATTTTCTAAAATTTAATTAAATCAACGAGAGATAGTGCACTGTGGGACTCGTGCCTTGTCAGTTTATCTGAAAATGGTATTTTATAAAGTTTAATAAAATCATTGATATATAGTGCACTATGACCTTCGTGCCCTATCGTGTTATCTCAAATTGATATTTTCTAAAATTTAATAAAATCAAGGAGACATTGTGCATTATGTGTAACACCCTTAATTTATCCTCCTTAAAAAGAGGTAACAGTCCTGAAGAATGGGACATACTGCCAAATTCTCGCTTGAGCCAGAGGGCCTCGCCCAAGCGAGAGACTCAGTGTTTTAAAATTGGAAATTTTGGGAGCCTCTCCCAAGCGAGGAATTGGTCACTTGAGCGAGAGAAGCCTGGGCAGGCTGTGAGATTCTCGCTTGAGCAAGAGAATCTCGCCCAGGCGAGAGAGTCCGTGTTTTGAAACTTAAAATATCGTGGGCTTCTCGCCCAAGCGAGATATCCTCGCCCGGGCGAGAGGACCCAACTATAAAAGTAAAGAAAGGGTTTCACAAACCCTAATCTTCATTTTCTTTTCTCCCCTTTCTCTCCCAACGGTGGCTCAACCCAAATGAACCATTCTCCTCTCCACTAAACCTCCAAAACCTATTCCCCCTTGCTTCTTAGTGGCACATTGGAGGGCTTTGGCGGTGGAAATGGAACATTGGAGATTGAAGGAGATGGAGGGAGATGTAGCTCTTTTGCGGAACAACGGAGCTTACGCAACCTAAGGTGAGGGAGAAGACCATTGTGGTCTTAGAGTATTTCATTGGAGTCATCTTCTCCGATTTCCCTCAAGAATCGGAGCATATTAACTGATAGAAAATCTCTTGAGTGGTTGTGGTCCATGCGAGAGTCTTTATTTTATATGAGAATGTATTAGCCATAAAAGTGGGGATATATGTGCGGAAAAAACCGTTTATTTAAGTAAAACGCAATATGTTCATTTATGGTAATACACCGTCATGAAAGATAGTTCTAACGTTAACGTGTTATATGATGAAGAATATGTTGTGTGTGGTTTGTTTATGATAATGGTGTGTTATGAATAGTTGATTTTTGTTATAAATATATATGGGTATGTTTGTAATAATGATGGTGTGGTAAGTTGTTTAACGACAACAAATGGATATGATTGTGTTGTATGATAATGATTGTTTTGTGAGCCATTTATACGTAGTAAGGGATAAGTGTTTCCATTTTATATGAGCTGATGTGCGCAAGGTATGTGTATGAGGTAATGTGTTTATAAGGATAAGTCTTTAATCGCACTTCGTAATGGAAAATGCGTGTATTTTCTGGTTGTGGAAGTGGTTGAGAAGCAAGTCGCTTATTTATTATAGACATATATTGGTATGTTTATAATAAAGGAATGGGGGGAATTGCTATGTATAAATTGATGGTGTATCAATGAAAGGAAAAACATATTTTTAGTCGACCATGAATGGTTAGCGACACCGTGGGCTTCGGTTTATGTAGCGACACCTTGGCTCGGGTTAATGATGCGACATTGTGGGCTCCAGTTATGTAGCGACACTTTGGCTCAAGTTATGTAGCATGATTACGTCTTTTTCAAAAGAACTAGACCTGCCCGATGTAGGATGGAGAATTAACTAGACCTGCCAGATGTGGTATGGGGAATTAACTAGACATGCCCGATGTGGTATGGGGATTAACTAGAGCTACCCGATGTGGTAGATGATTATTTGTACGGTGTAGACTTGTTGAAAGAGATCAAGGGTAAATTACTATGGAATGTGAATAATGTGAAAAGTGTATGTTTGGAATGAAAGTAATATGCATGCTATAGAATATATATTATGAGATATATATCCTATAGGGTGAATATGAACAATATGGAAATGGAAGAAAGAAAGTACGAAGGTCTATATTTATGTATTCATGAAATGTGTTCCACTTCAATGTTTAATTGTTATGTGGTGATCTTGATAATGCTTGAGTTGAATAAATGGTATGTTGTGTGGATTTGAATGAATTGTCTAAGTGAGATATGATGAGTATGCTAAATGGATATGTGAACAATATGTGGTATAATGTGTTGATGGCTAAATGTTTAATATGATTGATATTAGACGTGGTATATGTTTAATACTTTAATGTTATTACTCTATGTAATTTCACGGTACGGTCACCGTAGTTGGTTCTTACTCATTCTGTCTCTTCTTGTATGTGTTGTGTATTTGAGTTCAGGTTGTGGCGGTAGGGCGTTGGACGCTTGCGGAGAAGAGTACATGGTAGAGTATAATTTTATGTAATTGATATGTTATATGATAAATGTTTATAATATGAGAACTATGTTGGATTATCTATTTTGGTAAAATGGAACTCCTCCTAAGTGTATAATGAAGTTGATTTAATGTTTGTATTAAAAGTGTTCCTTGAGAAAAGATAATTGTTTAGATTATGTATTTGAAAGGAAGTGTAATGACATGCTTTTGAAGTGAGATGTATTTGGAATATTTTCGCCTTGTGATTTATAAATGGAACTAATATTTGTATTCACTCAAGTTTCCAAAACATTCAAGCAATGTCTTCCAAAAGTAACCACTTCACTTTCATGAACGAGGTTTTTAAAAGAATTTTGGGATTACGAAAATCGGGTCCTTACATTATGTGACTCGTGCTCTATTGAGTATCTCAAATTGATATTTTATAAAAATTAATAAAATCAAGTAAAGATAGTGTATTATGATACTCGTGCTCTATCGTGTTATCTCAAATTGACATTTTCTAAACTTTAATAAAATCAAGGAGATATTGTGTATTGTGGGACTCGTGCCCTGTCGCGTATCTCAAATTGACATTTTCTAAAATTTAATTAAATCAAAGAGATATAGTGCACTATGAGACTTGTGCCTTGTCGTGTATCTCAAATTTATTTTTTCTAAAATTTAATAAAACCAATGAGAGATAGTGCACTATGAAACTCGTGCAATGTCGTGTTATCTCAAATTTATATTTTTAAAATTTAATAAAATCAATGAGAGATAGTGTATTATGGACTCGTTTCATGTCGCATTATCTCAAATTAATATTTTGTAAAACTAAATAAAAATCAAGGAGAAATAGTGCACTATGAATTCAATTTCTTTAGGTGCTTTTTAAATAAAAAAATTAATTATACAAAATTTCCAATCAAATTATTCAATTTAATATATTAAAATAAAATAATAACAAATATATACAACCCCATGCATTTCAGTAGTTAAAAAACAGTTATTCTATAATAATTCAGACAAGATGGAAAAGTTGTCATATAAAAAGGATAAATTTCTATAATATTTCGGTCCTTTTATAGGATCATTTTGTTTCAAGGACAGTTACATAATTATTATTAGTATTAAATTTATTCATTTTCTTTTTTCCACTCAATAATTATTACTTTAAATTGAAGTGTTTATTATCAAATTATTTTGATGAAGGCAAGGATAAAGGCAAGCTTGAAGACAAAGTTAACTTAACAAAAAACAACAAAGACTCAAGATTAATCAAGTAGACTTTAGTTAATTTTTATATCTCTAGAGTCTTAAGATGATTGATTGAGTAAAGTCTAAGTTAGGTGAATGTAGATGGAAGTCTCACAAATCCAAAATTCAATCAACCTAAAATAAGACTTGCATACATTCATACATAATTGACATGTTCATGCATTTACATATGATAGCATGATTTTGGTGCATTAAACTTAGTTTATCACTTGCATCTTTCAAAATCATAGATCATGTATCTACACATCACGTAGAATGTTTATCATGCATCAAAAAACATTTTTCTAAGCACAATTAATCGATTATAACTTGTATTAATCGAATACGTGATAAAGGGAACCCGTTAATTGATTAAGTATGGGATTAAACGATTATCATGAGTTACACTAGCGACAACTTTTAATTCATTGGCATCGTTAATTCATTAAGTATGAGATTAATCGATTATATGAAGTGACAGTAGCTAAAGCAATTTTTTTTGCGTCGGTAATTGATTAAGCCATGTATTAATCGATTAAAGGCTAACAGAAAACAATTAAGTATATGTCGCTGCCCCATTTTCATAGACGCGATGGGAAATATGTAAAAGAAATGCAATTGAGTCATCATCGATGTTTTTTAGAGGAAAACATGAAAATCCAATTTTAAAAAATGATTGATCTGCTAATAGAGAAAAAATTAGTTCGGGAGTCGGTTACAAATGAAAAATGTATTAGGCATCTCATATCGCCTGTTATTAAAACGGTACCTAGATCCATCATGTGGATAGTTATTCGAAATATTAATTTTACCCTCACATTAATTTAAGTAAAAAGAACAAAAAAAGACATTTTCTTTTGTGCCTAACACGAAAAAACCTGCTCCTCCGTATATCTAGTTGCAATAGAAAAATCAAGGCTACGTAGTTTTTTTTAGAAAAAAACTTATAAACATTTTTTATGTATTCTTTCACTTTTGGTAACAGTATGTTTTTGTTTACTTGGAAAATGATTTTTTTTCACGATTTTTTATTTTGTACTATTCTAACTAAAATTCAATTGATGGTATTTTTTTTAATCATAAAACAAATTTGGAAGTTTTGGACTGTGTATTGAAAATACAAGGACATCCTTTAATTTGATTTGATGATATATTTCCATTATTGCAGCCTATACATGGGATGACTAAAATTCAAGGATATTGTGAGAATGAATCTGAGGTAAAATAATTATTGTGGATTTTTATAGGTAAAATAAAAAATTGAGAAAAATTATAGTTTCTGAAAAACATTTCTTACTTATATAGGGAATGGACATGAATGGTTTAGATTTTATTAAAAAGGTGATTTAGACTATGAATGCAATTGATAAATTTCCATTTACTCTGCTGGTTATCATTCATTTCACGATCTGTTGAGGCTGATATTGGCTGGGAAGAGTTACTTGGATTGATATAATAATAGAAATCGAGGCTTATTATCTCACTTCTTAAGAACATTGATGTACCAAGAAGATATTGATCTAGTAATATAAGGTTATGTTATATCTCAAGATAACCAAAATGTCAAAGATTCGAATCCTGAGAGCGACAGTTACTGGGAGGACAACAACACACCCTGAAAGGGGATATAGCCTTGGTAGTACAAAAAAAAAAAGAATATTGTTTGATCTTCATTTAGTTAAAAATATATATCAAGTGAGACATAGCTTGGCTAGAAAATAATATTTGCGATGACTTCAATCTAAGTTGAGATAAACTTAACCATTCTCAAAACTAACAGTCTTAATATTAGAGGACCCACAAATATTCAATTTTTCAAACTAAAACTTAATTTCTTTCTCTGTTGTATGTTACTCATTGTGTTAAAACGTTGCAAGTGGTAGGTAAAGATTGTAAAGTTGCTATAAGATTCTCTGTCTCTTTCAAACAACCAAAACAAGTTCTGAGCAGTGGCATCTTTCTCATGTTGGCAGCAATGAGGGTGGTTGTAGCATGCTTATTATTGTCAGATCAGACACTACTGCTACTCTTCCTAAAGGCTGCTATAGACAATAACACTCGAGGGCACGCTTTGAAAATTGTGAAAATGTTTAGTGTAAAAAAAATGAAATAGGGCAAAATAGGACTTTTTTCTACATCAATGGTAAACTCTTGGTATGAACTGCATGTAATTTTCGAGAGATATTAGTGTTATGGATGATAAAATTTAAGGAGTGTGTCAAATTTGGTTCTTATAGATTTTTTACTATATTGATCACTGAAGAGTAAAAATTCAAATTAGTATTAAAAAAATCTGAATTGTTGGTCAAAATAGTCTCTGTTATAACCTGGCCAATATGTCGATGACCAGGATAAAACTTAGGTGAAACTAAGTGCAGGTCAGAACCAACTTATGTTAAAGAATCAATGGGTGAATTGTGGCTAGGGTGAAATGTCACTCGAGCCTAGAGCTAGCTGGTTCTCCCATAAATGTGTTGAGAGTTGATTGGGCATCTAGGGGTAAAACACTATTTGGGTACGGGCCGCGATTATGGATGATAAAATTTAGAGGGTATACCCAATTTAGTTCTTATAGATTTTCAACTATACTGATCACCACCGAAAAGTAAAAATTCAAATTAGTAATCAAAAATCTGAATTGTGTGTCAAAATAGTCTATATTAGAGGTCATAAAAGATATTAAAATGATTAGTTTGACTCACATTTGATTTTTATGTGGAACATTTTGAGTTTTCAATTTTTCATGAACCAAATTGGTAAGTACAAAAAATTTAAGGGAGTAATAGGTCTTTACTCTAAAATTTATTTTATTAAGTATTTATAAAAGTTGTATTTATATGGGCTTGAAATTATTATTTTTTGGTTGTGACTATTCTATACCACAAGTGATCTACATGCTTGATGATAGATCAATAGTATTTTATATATCATTTTCCTTGGCACACTTTATAAATAGAAGGTATAAGGGTGAAAATGTTGTTAAAAAAGTACTAGAGGTAATTCTCTTTTCACCATTTCACCATTGCACAGTGCATGCCCTCCTATTATTGAAGCTATTAATGAGCTGCCATTAAAGCATTACACTGCATGCAATTTTGTATGAATAATTTCCATGCACATTTCCAACAAGAAAACGACCTATCTATGAAGCCAATTCAATGAACATAAAATTCAGGACCCAAATAATAATATGAGTAAAACATTATATAAAACTAATTTCTAGTGTTACAATAAAAGAAATTCAAGAAACATAACCAAGATAATCATAATGATTGGTAGATCATGTAGCAATGATGAACAAGAACTTATGTTGCTATTATACCAAGATGGCCTTATTTCTGAAGGGTCTTGAAGAGGTCCATGAGCAAAAGAAACATTGCCATTTTTATCTCTAATGCTCAAACAAGAGGAAATTTTCAAGTATGAAGAAAGATTCTTCCCTTTTGGCTGATCATTGATGCAAAGTTTACTGTTTCCTCTTACATCCAACCTTATACCTAACTTTTCAATGAAATCATTAGGGAACTGTAGAACCCCACTCAGCTTATTTTGGCTGATATTAAGATGATCTAAGTTTGGAAGTGAGGCCAAATTTGGAGGAACTGATCCACTAAGATTATTGTCATCTAGAGACAATGTTGTAAGGTTTTTCAGTGAAGAGAAAAAGTTGGGTATGGGGCCTATAAATTCACACCCTGATAAGCTAACTGATTTAAGCTTCCTAAGGCACCCTATGAAAAAGGGTATCCCTCCTTTAATAGGGTTATAATCAATTACTAAATATTCTAAAAGTTCCAAACTTGACAAGGTTATTGGAATAGGCCCAACAATAAAATTATGACTCAAATCAAGCAAGACTAACCTCTTGAGCCTCCCAAAATCATGAGGTATAGTACCAATGAGTTTGTTAGAGTGCAAATCCATTTTCTGAAGAAGTTGAAGTTGTCCAAGAGAATAAGGCATAACACCTTCAATGACATTCCAACTAAGGTTCAAAATGGTCATGCTTTTAAGACCTCCAGTTTCTTTAGGGATTTCACCACTTAAGTTATTGAAACTTAAGTCAAGTTGCTCAAGACAAACCAAACCACCAATCTGGCTAGGTATGTTTCCTTGGAAGCTGTTCTGTGATAGGGTCAAGACCCTAAGACTAGGAACATCTCCTAAACTTGGAGGTATTTCTCCAAAGAGGGATGGATTAGACTCCAAAGACAAATGTTCCAATGAAGAGAAAGGACCAAATAGAGTACTTGGTAGAGTCACAGGTGAAGCAACAAAACAGTTAAAAATTGAAAGGGCTTTCAAGTACTTGAGTTTTATCAATGATTGTGAAAGGTATGCAGTGGTTTTGCATGGTGGAGAAATTATATCAGGACCAATGTGGATCTTTGTTACATGAAAGATTTGTGTGTCACTGCTAACTTCACACTCAACACCAGGCCATGGAGTTTCTGTGCATGGTTGTGGATGTTCTTGGCCCCACTCAGAGTCTTCCAAAAGTGCATCCATCACATCAAACAAACCCAACAACTCCTCTTCTTCCATTACCATTTGCCTCTTTTGTAACTTACTATCAATTGCAATCACTTCACCACCAAACATAAGGAACAGAAATAGAATAAGAGATATATTATAAGCCATTTGAGACACTGTAGCTTGAAAATACCTAGTTCCACTTTCTCTAATATAACCTTTCTTGAATGGAGTTGAAGGCAAAGGAGAAGAATGTAAAGATAAGTTCAAAGTATCTCATTTTTGTGTCAGCCTGCAAAATAATAAAAAAAACAATTATGTCACCATTTTGCAGGTAAATTTTGTTTAAGTGTTAGTATGACAGTGTTTTGTTTGCATGGAAAAAGGTGTGAGATGGTGAAAGAGAAATAGATTACTATGTAAAGAGCAATGTTATTTTCCAGAACTGTCAAGTTGTTAATTCAGAGAAATGCTGCAAAGATTAGACATGAGACAGTGATAAAGTTGACCATATAGGGATGATCAACAAAGATATTTCTCACCTTTATCCATGAACTCTTGAATCTCTTCAGCTACTTCTACTACCAATTTGATTGGCACAGTGTTGTTAACTATTCTATTTCCTTTCCTGGTGTATCATGAATTACTGCACCCAACATGATTTACTAGATACAAGAATAACCAAGTACTTGTCCCAGTAGGTGAGTTTGACTACATTGATCGAACGATACCAAAATGCTCTATCATAAATCATTTTCCTTGACAAAATATTGATCTATAAGTTTTTTTATCAACCCCCCATGGTTTTTCTCGATTTCTCTATAATAGGAGCTACTCCAACTTTGTTCATCATGCATTCATTTCTAATCCTATCATGTTTAGTGTAGTTGGTCAAGAGTCTTCTAGTGTTGCTTTAGATTCGCCTTGCAGCGCTTGTGGATTTAATTGAAAAGGTTCTCCGACGCTCAAGTCAGTATATGAGAGAGACATGAGAATGCAAAGTGCAGGAGTAAGAGTAAGAGAGTAATATCAAGAGATAGAATGTAACTTCCTTATAGGGGAGGAGTTCCCTATTTATAGTGGCATGTGGAATATTCCCTTGTAGATCTTGTTGGTTTGGACGACCAAAAGGTCATGTCGGACCTGCTCCAAACAAGCAAAGGTCGTTTTTCCCGTGATGGATGGCTCTGGCCGGTTCGTACGTTGTGGATAGTTGACTTACAGCTTGTAAAAGGCTATGTAGCCGTAATGTAGGCCTATCTGGTCTTCTGACACAGAGCTATAGTGCATAGGTAGCATGCAGCCTGTAGCAGTGATTTGTATTGTTCAATGATATGGTAGTCATGTGTAGGTGGTGTAGTAGGCGGGTTTCACAAGTAGTTCATGTATTGTCTTCTCGTTCTTGTCTAGCCATCCTTGTGTCTTTTTAGATTGTCTGGTTGACAAATCAAGGCACGAGAGTGTTTAGAATGGACTTACTTCGTCTGGTCCTAGGTTGACAATTGTCACTCTTGTCTGGCTATGACATGTCTTTTTGGAGTGGGATGGAGCATCTAGTATGCTCATTAATCCAATGCAACATTCTCATCTTTACTACATGAGGTCTATTCTTTTACTGACATTTTATCATCCAACATTCTGTACCATATAATAGTACAAGTCTTATAATTGTATGATAAAACTTCTCCTTAAACTTGAGTGGTATATTTTTATCACAAATGACACATGAAGCATTCCACCATTTCATCCAACCTGCTTAAACCCTATGGGTCACATCTTCGTCAATTTCTATATCATCTTGTATGATAGACACATGATATTAAAATAATAAATTTATAATTGTTATTAAAATAAATCTAGTGAAATGCATAAAAATAATAAACTTATAATTTTTATTAAAATTATACATGCATTTATTCTTCTTTATCTATGCAATAGACATTTTTTGTCTTTATTGTCTCGGTACTGTTGGATAACAAAGGCTTACAGACACATACAAGAGGGGGTAAATAGGTGTAGTGAATCACAATTCCCGTTTTTTCGGTTAATGAGAAGTTATGAAAATTACATTGTTTAATCGATTATAACTGCTCTTAATCTATTAACACCAAATGTATTTAATCGATTAATATTAGATTTAATCGATTAACGTGATTCTTGTTTTCTTGAAAACAATTTTCTTTTTATAGAAAATTACAGTGATCTACATTATCTTAGATGCAAGCTACTAATGAATAAGCAATGTAATCTAAGTATGGAAAGCTTAAATCAACTTAAATATAAAGAGATAAAGGGATAGAGAAAATGGAGACGATGAACTTTTGTCCTGATTCGTTTGTTGGTCCATGTAGAAACTATATCCAGACCTCCCCTTATGATGGGAGATTTTTCTTCACTATATGAACAAATGTTTATAGACACTCTTCCAATTACAGGATTCCGTTATTGGCTCTAGAGCTCTGGAATGGTTTTACCATCTCACTCGCTTCAAATGGATATTCAACATCACTTCTAAAAGTTTGGCCCAACCACTCCCAACTCCCAACCAAAACATTGCTTAGTAAATACGCCACTTAACCGCAGTTAGGATTTTCCAAACTCTATTCTCTCTACAAAGTTGATACCAACTCACCTAGATGTGCACCTAAATGTGCTAATTTTATATTTATGAACATAAACTAAAACCTGCCCAAAAATCTCACAATACTCAGAACAATAAAGTGTGATTATGAAAGGTTTTTCAAAAATGGCTTTTACAATGAAGCACAATGAATAAAATTTTGCGAAGCTGTCATCTTTCTCTTTTCTTGAATCAAAGAAAATGAAAAGCTTTTCACACAGCAAGAAATTTTTTCTCAAAGAATATGAAAATTACAAACAACATGTATGTGAATCTATGAGCACATGTGAAAAATTAGTTTTTATACAAAACAATTTTCTGTTAGGCATAATCGATTAACCTGCAACTTAGTTAATTAAAGACTCCAAGAAATCCAAGATTTTAGCTATTGTAACTCCAATTAATTGATTAACCCCATAACTTAATCGATTAACGAGTTCTCATGTTTATTTAATCGATTAACGCACGTTGTAATTGATTAAATGTGTTGAAAAACATTTCTTTGATGCATGATAAACCTTTTACATGATGTGTATATGCATGATTCATGATTTTGAAAGATGTAAGTTGTAAACCAAGTTTAGTGCACCAAAATTAGGTTACCATATGTAAATTCATAACATGTTAATCATGTATGAATGCATGCTGATAGCAACCTCCTTGAGGGGGTTGGTATTTTTGAAACGATCGTCTTATTTGATGATTCACTTTTTATGATATTGTTGCGGAATTGTGTAATTTTTGGATGTTTTGGTTAGGTAATTCGGTTTGGGTGTTTAAGGCTTGTATTTTTGGTATTTTTGTGTATGTGATGGATAGAAGGAAATGGATGAGAATGAGTATGTGATTGGTTGGAAAGTGGACGTGTATGGGTTATGTATGGTTGTGTTTTAGTGAGGTATAAGTGTATGGTCGTGTATGATGGGGTTATGAAGTGGTTGTGGGTGTAGATGGAAATGGGGAAGGCACTACAAGCTTGAAGCTTGATAAGCCAAGTGGTATCCGCCACAATAAGGATGTTGATGAGGATTAAGGCGCCACACCAATGAAGGTGATAAGCCAAAGAACGCCACAAGACAAGTCTTGATAAGTTCAAGAGTGTTAGGAGCAAAGCTCATCTAAACAATACCAATTCTGATTTCAAATTCCAAGTTATTTTCATTCATTTAGCAAAGGAATACATATAGGGTGGGCTGGCCAAATGGCTCCCATAAGTTAGGTCGCGGTATTCAATGCTAGTTGAGTTTTTGGCATGGTCATAAAGAGGCTTAAGAACATGTGCATGGCTTGCCTTAGGTTGGACCAGCCAACCAAGTAATGAGACCAATATTTGGTCTTGATTCATCTTAAGCTATACAAAGCAGTTTACATTATTCATTAACACCATTAAGCAAAAAGTTAAAGTTATGCTACCAATATGGAATATCCACACGACTCCTTAAATGAGAGAATTCAAATCTGAATTCTAATTAAGGCAATAGTCAAGCTTCCACATGCCCCATTGATGAACTTGAATGCTGATTTCAAAGGGCTTCCCCAAATAAGACAACAAATAACTCCCTCTTGAATGTGGCCCCACAGTTTTGTGGCTGAATGAGGCAATAGCAATCAGCCTTGAACATAAACGGAAGGTTCCACACGTGGTTTAATGGGAAATTCAAACTTGAGTATGGTAACAACCACTCAACTTGATCCAGATTTGGAAAGCATTAACAAGGCTTCAAGGTTGGCTTAACATCCCACACGTTTTGAATGTTTGAATATGGCTTGATTGAGACTTCATGTTTGAATGACAAGTCACACAGTCCTTTAAATGCTTGATTCAAATCAGCCTTGCTTGATAAGGCAACATTAACTCAAGGTGCTCCACATTTGGTAAGTTTTGGCATGGCTTGAAAGCTAATTGAATGGGGTTCAATCTCATTCATGAATTGTCACCCAAAGTACTCCTTATATGGCAAGTTTTCAAACAAAATTGATAGTGTCTTGAAGGCATTAACTCACGGCTTCCTTGACACTCTCATGGCCTTATTGAATGCACAAACCCACGTGTCGTTGATGTTAGGCTCTTAATAAGGCAACTTTACTCATCATAAACCTTATTTGGAAAGTTTGTGGGTGGTTTCATGGCTAGATCATCTCATAATGGAAATGCTGCCCACAATGCTCCCAATATGGTAATGTGCACTTATTCCACACGACCTACCATTCTTTATGAAGGTTTTAACTCCATGCATTTGAATTTTGACATGTGTACTTGACTCACATAGCTTTTCCACACACCTAGCTCCCATTAAGGAAAGAACTTAGCATCATGCAATCTGATTTGAAGAGTGACCACACAGTTTTTAAGCAAGGCAAGTCTTCACTCCATGTATTTTGGCATGTGCTCCTCTTTCCACATGGTTGGATTAGAAATGTTTGGAGTTGGCACTTGCATGTTGAAGCTCCTTCATGGCCGGACCAAATATGGCTAGTGACATGAAATGAAAACTAACCTATATTCCTTAAACAAACCCTTATTACATGTAACACCCCAAATTTTAATCTTCAAGATTATAGTAACAGTCCTGGAAGCCTCGCTTGAGCGAGAGTTGTCTCGCCTGGGCGAGAAATGGCAATTTTGGGCTGCTGACACAGTGTAATCGATTACACACTCTTGGTAATCGATTACATGCTGATAAACTAATCAGACCTGTGCATCTGACACAGTGTAATCGATTACACACTCTTAGTAATCGATTACATCGTATTAAAAGCATCAGATATGTGCATCTGACACAGTGTAATCGATTACACGCTCCTGGTAATCGATTACAGAGTATTAAAAGCATCAGATATGTGCATCTGACACAGTGTAATCGATTACACACTCCTGGTAATCGATTACATCGTATTAAAAGCATTAGATATGCGCATTTTTCACGTTGTAATCGATTACACCATGTTGGTAATCGATTACAACCCGACGACCCCTCTTTAAGACAGAAACCCAAACACATTTTAGGGTTAAAAACTTTGAAGGGAGGTGAGAGAAGAGAGTTTTTCCAAGGGCAAGGAGTTTTGATACTCACCCAAGAGCTTGAGAAGAGGTAAAACTCTTGATTCTAACTCTCTTCTTCTCTCTTAAACTCATTTTGGGTATGTTGGATCTCTTCTCCAAATGTGAGAAACCATGGAAACTCATCCTTTGGAGTTATGGTTCGTTTTATGTCATTTTTACCTTGTAAACTTTTGGTTTAGAGTTAATATTTTAAGAATGGAAAGGATTGTGGGTTGAGTAATGAAAACCCCAAAACCCTAAAGTAAAAATGGGGTAAAAAGAGATAGTAAGTAAAATGCTAGAGGTAGAAGATGAGTTTACCTCCAAATGTTGGAATATGAGATGAATATGCATGTTTTAGATGGTTGAATACTTATGATGAAAGTAGTTTAGAAACATCAAACATGTGATGAATATCTTGTATGATTAAATAATGCAATATAAGTTGTTTATGTGATATTTGGAATAAATGACTAACATTGTGTTATATGGTGGGATGAGGAAAGATCCTAAAGTTGGAGGCGGTGTCGGTGGAACTTGAGAAGTTGCCAAGAACCAAACCCAACACTCACCGATGTAAGGATAAGTATTTAATTGTGCATTTGAAATGGAAAAGGTGTATTTTCTAAAGATGCAATGATTGAGTTGTAAATTACGCATTTAGTATAAACATATATGGGTGTGTTTATATTAAAGTAGGCGTAAATTTACGGAAAAGGAAAATATGTGTATTTTCTGGTTGGGCCATAATTAAGTGGTGAATCACGTAGTTTAGTATAAACATATATGAGTGTGTTTATACTAATGTTGGCGTGGATTTACGGAAATGATTTATGAGGAAATCGATGAAAGGAAAATATGTTTTAGCCAACCATGAATGGTTAGCGACTCTGGCTTGAGTATAGAAACATGGAAATGATTTATGAGGAGATTGATGAAAGGAAATATGTTTTAGCCGACCATGAATGGTTAGCGACTCTAGCTTGAGTATAGAAGCATACACTCTGGCTTGAGTATAGAAGCATGAAAATGATTTATGAGGAGATTGATGAAAGAAAATATGTTTTAGCCGACCATGAATGGTTAGCGACTCTGGCTTGAGTATAGAAGCATACACTCTGGCTTGAGTATAGAAGCATACACTTTGGCTTGAGTATAGAAGCGTACACTCTGGCTTGAGTATAGAAGCATACACTCTGGCTTGAGTATAGAAGCATACACTCTGGCTTGAGTATAGAAGCATACACTCTGGCTTGAGTATAGAAGTATACACTCTGGCTTGAGTATAGAAGCGTAAACTCTGGCTTGAGTATAGAAGCGTAAACTCTGGCTTGAGTATAGAAGCGTATTTGTTTTAAAAGAAAGGAGAATCTGGTTTTAGCTAACCCTAAGGGGTGTAGCGACTTTGGCTCAAGTTATGCAGCAAGACAAAATGAATTTCGAAATGGTTTACTAACCCCTTTTTCTAATGTGGATTATCTTATAATGACGTTCGTTGAATTAATAACTTACTCCTTTGTGTTTTGTACTTTTGTCATTGATAATCCCATTGCAGGTAAATAGACGAATGAAGTATGTCAGGTCGGGAGCTTTAGAAGCTTTACTTTGGATTCACTATTTATGTTTTTCGTATTCTAAATGATTACTTGCGGATTTAAATGATTGTAATCATGGCTAACCATTATTTGGATATTTGTAACCATGCGTAATGTTATTTTGGAGGATCAGAACCTTTGAGGTCTTAGTACTCATAGGGAATGATATGAATGAATTATGTTTTTCTGCAAGATTAATTGTATGATAATATAATAGGTTATAAGATTAGTTCCAGGAATGATTCATGAGAACTTCTAGGTAAAATGATTATGTATGAGGTTATTGATTCATGGATAAGGATATTAAAATGGTAATGTGAGTTATGAGTGATTGAATGGAATTGAATTAAAATGAGAAAAATTTTCAAGGATGGAATTTGGATCCTTACATTACATACCTACTCCAAAAGAGGCAATCCATATAAAAGTTAATGTCCAAAAGTAAATAAAAGAAACTAAAATAAATGTGGGACAAAGAACCCCCAATTTATTAATGCAAATAAATAAAAAGTCTTAAAGCTTTAAGGAAGGTGACCATGTAAATGACAAATTCTTCAAAAAGTTGGGTTATCCCCCCCCCCCCCCCCCCCCCCCCCCCCACCCCCCCCCCCCCCGGTCTCATCACATGCAAGTCTCATTTAAGTTGATTCAATTTTAGGATTGTGAGTCTTCTATTCAAGGTTCACATTTCCTAGACTCTACCCAATCAATCATCTTAAGACTCTAGAAATAAAAAAAACTTAACCTAAGTCTTCTTGTTTGAACTTGAGTCTTGACTTTCATGTTTGTTGAGTTGCCCTTGTCTTCAAGCTTTCCTATTATCCTTGCCTTCGTCAAAACATTGTGATGATGCATACTTGCAATCTTAGGTACAAGCTCACTTGGTAGACTGAATATTACGTTTCTCTTGTCTACTTAATTGATCATAGGTTGTGTTTTTCTCTATCTTAAAATAAGATTGTATACTTAATTAGCATGGTTAAGGGTGGTCCAAGCTGTGGAGAGTCTTTGGCTCAATGGTCCATGTCGTGGAGAGTCATTGGCTCAATGCATCCATGGTGGCCATCCAAAACTGGCCAACATTAATGCTAGTTGTTGAAGGCTCTTTATGGATAAATAAATCCATATCCTAGCCGTCGTGCACTCAATGTGCTTATGGTGGACGTGAAGACTCATGCAAGATGGAATCCTATGTGAATACAGTATTTATTCTAGCCATGAGAGACTTTTTTGGCTGAGTTATTTCTTGAATTAACCATGTGCTCAAAGGAGTCAAGCATCATAGTCATATGGAATTAATGTAGAAAGGGATCCAAAGATTCTAGACTTCAATTCCAGCCATTAAGCCATGGAGAAGAAGCAAGGCAACGTGGAAGAATAAAGCTTGAGGGAATCCTATGCTACTCAACTTTATGTTGTCTCTTTAATGTATTAAATTAGGAGAATTAATATGTGATGCAATTGTCCGAAGTAATGTGGCCGAATAAACACATGAATGTGGCCTTGTATGTGTGTAGATTCTTAGTGCAAAGGCATCGAATGTTAGATAGCAATAAGTTAGTGTTTTAGGAGTCTTAATTAGGCAAGTTAATTCATTTTTATGAGGTTGTAATTTGGTGGAAACGAAGCATGGTTCACCACCTCTATATGTACTAATGATTTGATGAATAAAATAAATTAGAGTTTATTTTGGAATTTGTTTCCTTGTTAGTTGAGTCGTGCTCCTAATATATTTTTTGGCTGAACCAAGAACAAGCAATATTATCAAGGATCCTTCCTCGTGGTGATTATCACATGGCTTATCAAACAATTCACTTGTTTGTGGCATCATTCACCTCATCATTTTTTCATATTCTTTTATCCAACCTTTTAATTCGGCTGCCTAAATTATAGTCTCTTTGTCTTGGCCAAAACGCAAATACACTTGGCCAAACCAAGAATTGTCTCGGCCAAACCCTCAAATACATGGCCAAGCCACAATTTGCAATTGTTTCTGCCAAATTGTAACTAGCCTAGGCCATGCTTCAAGTATTCTCGGCCAAAGGTGATATACCATCCAAAAATGATCGTGAAACAAGAGCCATCCCAAGGGGAGGTTCGCGCCAGTTGTTGCTCGATACGACTACATCATTGTGGCTCGATATGGCCTCATGATTGTGATTCAATATCACACTGCAATTGTGATATAATGTTGTTGCAATGACCACCACAATCATAATATTGTGATTCATTATTTGATGTGGTACGTAATTTAAATCAATCAATACCGACAATATGCTTAGCCTCTCTAAGTCACCCTTACTGAATTCACAAAACACAAATCCAGCTCATTAAAATGTTTACAACCCAAAGCAGAAGAACTTATACAAAGGTAGAATATATCATGGAGGTACAAGCAAGACTTAAAAGGAGGGTAAGAAGGTGTCAAGGAAAGTTGTGTGGAAAGGGTCACTCAAATGGGTAGCCCAATTGGTAAGAGGACCTTTGCCAGTAACAGCACCTTGAACTGCAAGGCCAAGAAAAGCAAGCATGGCAAAACGAGCATGCTTGATTTCAGCCAATTGCAAATTAACCTTCTTCTTAGGATCAACAGCCAAGCCAAGAGGGTCGAAGTAGGTGCCACCTGGGTACAGTCTCTTCTCTGGGTCAAGCTCAGCATTCCTCTGGAACTCAGTGTATCCAATCACAAGAGCTTCAATCAAAATCAATGAGGCCATTGAGAATGGAAGTTGTTGACCAAGGTAGGATGATCCTTCAAGTAGCTCTACCTGAAACCACAACTCCATATAACTCCTCTCCACTAACAGAGAGATAAGTAATTTAAAAAACAAATGAAAATATAATTTTTAATAACATTTTTATTTACATTAAAATTACACTTTTATCATTGAAAACAAAATGAAATACTTGATCCATAGAAACCTTGTTAAACTAATTAACAACAAGGCCTTATACTATATTTTTCAAATAAAGCATACCCCATTTCATTCTTTCTTATTCTTCATTACATTTTTGTGTGGAATAAGAAACTTAAACTTCAGTACAGCAGTGGTAGAAAAAAATGATTTATAAAAAAATGTTAATTTTAGAAAAATGATTTTTTATTTTATTTAAGAAATCGCTATCAAATGGAAATTACTAAAGATGAGACTTTTTTTTTTCTATCGGTTCCATATTTATATTATTTATTAATCCATTATAATTTTTAAAAAAATTATTGATTTGTAAAAAAGCACGAATATTTTATATATTATTAGTGTAAAAATTTATAGACAATTAATTTTTCCAAGAATCAATTATAATTATACATGAATAATAGACGATATAATAATAGTATTTAGAAGTCACTAGAGCTATCAAAACGGAGTACTCGGAGGAGTTTGGGCTAACCCACATCGAGTTCGAACTAAATTTGACTGGACTAAAAATTCTGAATACAATTTATGCATATCAAATTGTAGTTCAAACGTCCCCTAAGGGGATTGCGGGTTGTGATAGGTCGACCCACATAATACTAAAAATATTTATTTAAATATTAATATAATTAATATATTTCATATAAATATATATATATATATATATATATATATATATATATATATATATCATTTGATATTAATTTATAACTTTGTTAACACACTTATTATGTTCAATGCAATCAAACTTATAGACCTAATGTCTTGTGTTTGAATTAAGACATGATGTAAAGTTCACGTATAATTTATAATATAACCCATTTATTAAATATATTATTTTAATTAGGCTTTCACTCCCTAACATAATATAATTCATAAACCTGTGAACTGGTCACAGTACTGATACAGTACAACAATTTTACCAGTCAAAATTAGCCAAAACCGATCATACCAATCAGTTTTCAGTTGAACCGTATCGGTCGATTTTTATTTAAAAATAAATTTTTAATGAAAATAAAAATAACTATTGTTTTTTATTGATTTTTCAACATTGATATTAATATATTATATATGTATATCTAATTTCACCGGTATGCAGTTTAATTAGTGAATCATCGGTTGAATCGCTATATCACTATACCAGTACTCTACTAGTTTGATGACTGATACGATATTAATAAATAGGGCAACCTAATTAAAACACAATTGTCATATTTATATATTTTATATATTGTCAATTATACACTGTCATTTTAATTAACTTTTTAAAAAATTAATTATCATTAAACATAAATAATAGACTAATAGTAATAGTATTTAGAACTAGAAGTAACCATTGCATATATTCTTTGTCTTAAAACTTTTATTTAACTGTGGACCTAAGATAGAGAATATTTATACTCATGAGGTCAATTAATGTCAAATGACTCAAAAGGCGACTTGGGATTTTCTCTTACAAAAATGTGAGTCCCAATTAATTTGTTGATTTAAAACAAAGTTTTATTTAAAACCAATTTAAAATTTAAAACATTAAAAAAATTAAATGTTATACGTGATAATCTCATTGTTATTAATATTGTACTGATCATCAAACTGATAGGATTACTGATATAGTAATATAGCAGTTCAACCGGTATTTCAATAGTTAAATTGCATACCGATGAAATTAGATATACATATATAATATATTAACATTAATATTGAAAAATAAATAAAAAACAATAATTGTTTTTATTTTTATTAAAAATTAATTTTAAATAAAAATCGATCATACAATCGAAACGGATCAATTAAAAACCAACAGATATGACTGATTTTGACCGATTTAATTACATGACTGGTATAATTGTTGTACTCCTTCCACAGTTTGCAACACTAACCTGTTTTTATAACTCTCATTAATCTCATCCAATATTGCAGTCACCGTTTTAGGAGAAGATCCCGATTCTCAAATATCATGCATGCATGCAATAAAAAACTAAATAACACAGTCATGAAAAAGAAGAGCAACACTGCAAAAGAAAAGAACCGCACCTTTCCAGCGTCCTGCCACGTAACTCCGGTAAGCCACTCGCCGGCGAGAGCACCCAACGTTCCCAACATGGCCCACCTTCCATGGATCAACTCGCACTCCCGAAACCTCTGAAGCCCAAAAATTTCACTGTACGGCTGCAACGGCGTCGATTTCACATCAGCCACCTCCGTCCGTGTTCCAATAATATCACCAGCCAAGTTCTTCGCCAGGTTCTGGTCCAGCGAGTCAAGCTCGAACTGCAAGTACTCCGCTGGTTTTCCAAACCCAAACGGGTCAAACCCGTAATCTCCGACCAATGTCCCGTCGAGCCACTCCGGTGCTTTCTCTCCAGGGAACCATAATGGTCGATCCGCATTTCTCTTTGGTGGGTCGGGTTTCTTTTTTCCGAATCCGAATCTGGCTTGGACTCGACCCGAATTGGATTGAACTTCGCGGAGGCGTGTGCCGATGAATGATGATGTGGCAGCAGCGGTTGTGGTTAACGCCATTGCTTTAATAATGTAGAGTAAGATGAAGGTGAAGAAAGGTGAAATATGGTAGTTATATTTGAATGAGATGATATTGAATAATCTGTGAATGACTGTTTTTGGCGGTTGGATTTGGGAGGTATCAATCTGACGGTGGAGAGTTAGTTGGGGCTTATCCTTATGCTTATCTGATAGTGTTGATGTGGGTCTGGCCATGGACCAATAGTGATTCTTGAAGTTGACCAATACTGCTTCTTGAAGGTGATTTTTAGATAGATCTTTGATTTATTAAAATTTGTAGTCGTGCTCATAAACTTTTGTAAAATAATTATAGTTGAGTTGTTAAAGATAATATTTTAAGAAAGTAATATATATATATATATTTTTTTTGTTAGTATAATGATCCTAAATACTAATATATAATTCATCATTTATTTGTATTATTTTTTAAGGAGTGAATAATGACTAAACATGAATAATATAGTGATACAGTATCAAACTCATTTTTTGTCCTATTTTAATTTCTTGTCTAAATTTAGAGTTATTTTTTATTTAAAATCATTTTTAGAAAACAAATATTGTCCATATTATTTTAACTCAAATAAAAAGTTGTTTTTTCTTAGCATAAAATTTAGAATAATATTATTGTAGAATAAATAAAAATAATAAATCACACATATATTGTTACATAACTCAACAAAAAAAAAATTGTAGCAACAATATGAGGTCCAAATTCCAAAAAATCATCTCAATACATAATAATAATAATAATAATAAAATAAATATTTATATTAGTTTGTGTAAAATAAATATCATTTAATTTATTTTTATATTACTATTATTATCATTATTATCAATGTTTTAAAAACCGTGCCGTACCGGCCGGTTCAATCGGAAAACCGGTGAACCGGACCCATAACCGGTACGGTACGTATGTTATACCGCAAATGCAATAGAACCGGTCAAAACCGGTTGGTTTGTACATTAATTTTTTTTTTTTTAAATTTCAAATTTTCAATTCTTCACAAATTCTTCAACTTCAATGATTGATACTTGAGTCATTTATTTGTATTTTGCGTTTGTTAAGTGATAATTTTGGATTAATATATGTTTTGCACTTTAGACTTTGATTTTATTAAAGACTTAATGTTGTTTGTTTGTGTGAATTTGAAGTAAATTATGAATATGAATTATAAATATGAATATCTACTTATTTGAAATTTTTTGTTATAGGTTTACATATATATATATATATATAAACAAGTATGTCCAGTTTAACCGGCATGCGGTTTAATTATTGAATCACTGTACCACTATATCAGTACCCTGACCAGTTTGATAACCGATACGGTTTTAATAACATTGATTATTATCACAAGTGTCTTGTTAGACATGGTCAATTATAAAAAATTTAAATCAATAAATTTAATATAGTAGATTATTACTTTCATAAATATAACTGATAATACTAAAATTCAGAGATAAAATATAGACTCTAAAATTTATCATGAATGGTAGATTTAATATTAGATAAAAAAAAGAATGTAAGTTGATATTATAAATTATTAGTAAAAGTAAAATGTAAGAAAACTAAATTATGCTATTTCATTGCCAATTCTTTTAATTAATTTTATAGAACTGGTGATTATTATTATTTAAGGCAAAAAAAATTAAGAAAGTGTTGTGGGAACTGAATTACAAATTACTATAAAGTGTAGGAATTCAAATACAATTTTCAAGTCGAGAGCTCTGATTATAAGATTTTTAAAGTTTATGGATCTAATTATAAAATTTTAAAGTTCAATGACTTATTTGAAAATTCTGAATTAGTTGTAGGATTCATAGAATAATTTGGCTAAAATAAAATTAAAAGATTATATCATAGAATTGTGTTGTTTGTGCTATTATGATCCATAAATTCATAAGCAATTATTGCTTAAATTTTGTATGAACGTAAATATCCGTAAATTATCACTCACTTCCCATGAATTTTAGTTATATTATATAAATTATTCATCTCTTTTTTGTGCCTACACAAACCACCCTTATTTATATACATACATGATATTTTACACTAATCACATTTGCATGAGACATGAATATGATCTTTTAAATTAAAAAGGATGATGAGTGTAATTAAATAAAATAAAATTTGATATATTAAGGAGACAAGTCTAAATTATATAAGAGTCGAAGTCTCTTCAATATTTTTATTTCGTTACAAAATGCATCAATAATTATAATGAAATATTATTTAAATCACTCTTATATTGTAATATAACGAACCAAAAATAATGAAGAAATATCGACTCTATATTATTTTGATTTGTCTCCAAAATATACAATATTTTATTTAACTTAATTATATTTTTTTGCTTAAAAGTTTACACTTATCTCTCACGCATGAGTATTAAGTGTAATGTATAACAACAATGAGTATAATGTTGTAAAAAAAAAATTAAGTGTAATGTATGTAGATGAGTGTTTATATAGGTGCTGAAGAACAATGAGTTGATTTGTGTAATTTCATTAAAACTAAAAATATGTCCATGGAATTTACTCTTTAATTAATTTCTTTGGTGATATTTTTATATGTTACGTCCGTCCAAGAGAGAGGAGATATATAAGATTGTGTTGTAAAATTACACAAAAATGTGTATAATTTTATAATACTTATGTGATAGTTAGGGAGCTTAAAACATTAACAGAAAGGTTGAAATATGTTTAGTGTAGACAAGGGAGGAAGAAATTTGGAAGTTGATTGCACCATCACCACACTCCCTTCAACGTCAATTCGATGTTGCCCTTGCCACTAAATAATCATCATCATATATATTTATGATTAACTTTTCAATTTCTTTTCTTGCATTGTTAAAACATGGATTATCATGACTATTGCGGGAAGAGAACCTTGAACGATGAAGGAGATTGAGGGAAAAGAGAAAATAATGAAGAGAAAGTGATGAGAGGAATCAATAACGAAATTGTATTGATGAAATGAATTAATTTAGTTTTACAAGCTTCTACACCAAGATTATTCTTTGATCTTGAGAAGGTGGATGTGAGTGGTAGGAATCTACTGGAATATTCTAGTATAGATTGAGGGATGCTTGAACGCGTTGGAATTGATAATTTAAAAAGTTATCTGACGATCAAGTCAGTATATGATAAAAATATGTAGAATATCATATAGTAGTAAGTAAGAGATACAATGAGAGAATATGTATGTAAGAATAAGTAACAAGAGTAAGTAAGTAAATTTCCTTAAAGGGGAGAACCCAATTTATAGTGAAGAAGCGAGAAGAATATTCCTTTGTAAATGTTGTTGATCTGGACGAACAAATGGTTTGTCAGGTCTATCCCACACAAGATTGTTTTTTCTTGTGTCAGATGACCTTGAGCAGATTTGCACCCTATGGATAGTTGACATTCTCTCATATTAGTAGATGTCGTCATGTCATTGGTCCATTATGTATGTTGCTGAGAGGCACAATAGGGTGTACGTAGCATGTGGCGTATAGAAGGGGTATGTGTCATGCAGATGATATGGCAGTAGAGTGTCAGAGCTGATTTCGAACTTCCTTGTCGCTTTTACTTCATCAGTACTTGTTGGCTCGAATTGCCCGATTGAGGCATATAAATGCTCGAATCATGCTTATTCTTATTGGTCATTGTCTTTGTCTGGTCATGACATATTTTTTTGGAACTGGAGTGGAACAAAGACATTTATACAAATGATTAAAAGAGAAAAGGAAAAATCACTAACTAACCACCTATAACTACCATTCTAGAACAAACTTGATTACCTAAGAAATTAACTATCCCTTTTGTATTCCTTCTAGATTGTGTATTTTCTAATTACAACAAATGTTAAATCCTAGACTACCCAATTGCCTTTGTTTCTTGATCAATTCCTCCTCTTCTTGTTGCCTTCAATGTCTACACTTCCATAATTAGAATGGTAGGATAAATGCCCTCGTTTTCTTGATTGTTTCAACTGACATGACTTGATATTCCTCTACATATGCCCATCCTTTTCAATTTTTCTGCCTACTTTTGATTCCTTTGATCTTATCTTCCTTCTTCTTGGATTTGTTGCTTCTGTTTTAACACCCTACAAGTTACAATGTGTATATCACACAATCCAAGCTTGGAAAAGTCTATAGAGAATGGATCAGGAGCCATAACCTTTGTAAGAATATATGCATGTTGTAAAGTGGTTAAAACATGGAGAAGATGAATTGTGCCTTCTGAAACTCATTTTTAAGTGGAATAGCAATCTATTTCGATATACTTGGTTCTCTCATGACACACATGATTTGCCGCAATGTGTAAAGCTACCTTATTTCGCAATAGATTACAAGTGGTGCATAATTAGAAATATGTGAATCATGCGATAAATAGACATGTCATTGTGGTTCAGGCCTAGCTAAATCTCTCTGTACTCTACTTCTAGAGATGAAATTAAGATTGTCTTCTTACTCTTGCTCTTCCAATAAATTAAGGGTTTCTAATGAAAAAACATAGTCTAGTTACAGAACTTCTAGTACTAAGCAGGAAGCCCAATTTGAATATAACTATATCTTTTGATGTTGACATCATAATTATAAGGGATGAATATGTCTTGTCCTAGAGTTCCCATGGTATCTAAGTATCCTTAATTTGGAGTTATAATGGCAATCTATTGGATAAACAATAAATTGACTCAGATGGCTAATAACAAAATAGGGATTTAGCATTGTATTTGTAATAATAGTCTTCCATAGATGGGTGTTGACCAAGACTTTGATCCAACACATAATTTTCTTTGACTTAAATTGATTCCTTGTTGAGATCTACCTACTTCCATGCCTAGGAAGTATTTAAGGATCACAAGATCCTCTAAACTAAACTGTTTATCCAATAAGTGTTTTATATTAACAATCCCATCTAAATCATTTCCACAAAGAACAAGCTCATTCACATAAACTAAAATGGCAGCTAAGCCTTATAAATAGTTCTTTACAAACAAAGAATAGTCTTTCTCACTATGTCAGAATTCGCATTTAACAACAATCACTCAACAACACATGTTAGTAGAACATTGTTAAATGTAAGGCAGAAGAGAATCAACAGCGCTCGTTGAAGCAAACATTATTAAATGGAATTGACGAATACATATTCAACAACACTTGCTACAATGAGCGTTGTTGAATGTTTGCATCAAAGATTCAACAACGCTCTTAGAAGCTAGCACTTTTGATTTGCATAGTTTCGAAAACGCTATTTTTATGAGCGCTATTGAAACTCGTGACTTTTCAAGATTTTGGTTACTTTCTTATGCAAAAAGTAAATGAATATTAACATATATTTGTATGCATGAATGTCTAAGTTAGTTATTCAAAAAATAATAGTCAACTGCACTCAGTGAAATAAGTGTTGTTGAATGTTTATCTGCCTATTACATTTAACAATGCTTGCTTCAAAGAGTGTTGTTAAATCTCATAAGCGAAAAAACTTTTAACAATGCTTGTTTGAATGAGCGTTGTTGAATGTCAAAATCAAACACATTCAACATCACTCACTTCAATGAACGCTAGGGGTGAAAACAGGTCAGACCAGACCAGACTTTGCCTTAAACAAGTCGAGCCTATATAGCATATAGGAGTCTGGGCCTGGCTTGTTAGTCTGTTTAAAAAAAAATCAAAGCCTAGGTCTGCCCTGTTTAAAAGCCTGACCTAGCTTGTTAGCCTGTTTAAAGGTCTAATAAGGTAAAAATTTCAACACACTATGTACAAACTAGAAAAAATTATTATAATCATAGCAATTAGTGTTATACATTGTTATCACAATTATTTCAATTATCTTCCAATGTTGCGTATTGTATTCGAATGATTTGTTGTGCCTTTGAGGTTAAAATATTCAAAACAATATCTTTTAATATCATAGTAAAATATGATATTGTTCTAATATTTAACATGAGTTGAGTTATATACTTAAGTTCAAGTCTCAACAACTAAATATTCAATTATTAAATAGTCTAATATTTAAGTCCTAGTGAATTTACATATATATTTTTTATTATTTAGTTTTTTGTACAAGTTATAAAAATAATTTATAAATATATAATAACATTACATAGGCCGATCTGTTAGACTTAATAGATTTTTTAAAAGGTCTGAGCCTGATCTATTTCGGTTAAATAGGCTTTTGGAGAAGCATAAGCCTGACATGTTTACTAAAAAGGCTTGGCATGGCCTGACCTGTTATAGGCCATATAATTGGCCCCTGATAGGCGGTCTGGCCTGTTTCCACCCTTAATGAACGCTGTTAAAAGCATTAAATAACGCTCATTAGAATGAATGCTGTTAAATGTTACAATTGTTTAAAACTCAGAACCCGATTCACTCCCCTCTATACTCTCAAACTTGTTCAAACATAAACCCTCATACACTCAGAAAATCTCATATACTCAGATAACCCCTATTCACTAAGAAATATTTAACAATGGATTCTCACAATGGTGATGATACTACCCATAAAGCCAAAAACGTACTTCACGTGGAATGACGGCCATGAAAAAGGGCATTCATGCTAGAAGAAAGAACATCAAGTTATCGGTTGAATAGAACGCAAAGGACCAACCATTTAACATGAAAGATGACAATACATTGGTAAGCTACATTGGAGTTACGGATAGACAACATATGTTGACATCATTCAGCTCTTAGAATGATAAGATTTTGAATAGTGTGAAGGATATCATTTCGAATGATATAAAAGTAAGTTACAAATATTATCCTATAACTTACTCATATTTCTTTAGGTTACATACAATGGTTTTGATATTGTATTTATGCATTTTCATGCAAGGTATTTATGTGTTTACAAGCCTATAATAGTAATGTATGAACTATATAGTTACGATATTTTTTAGTCAAAATTTGATGCTGGCGAGGAACACAAGGATTGCATCCCTAAATCTGTTGGCAAAACTCTTCGACAATTCAGATTCAATGTCAGGAAGTATGTAAATGATGGTGATGAGAAGTCAACATCAAACCTCCAACCAAATATGCAAATATCATTAATGAGACTCATTGGAAGGCTTTCGTCACTAGACGCACAAAAGACGAGTCATTCTTGGTAAAATCATCTTCTTTTTATGTATGATTTATCTTTTTTATATATAATAGTACATTGCATATTTATATAAATGTTGTTTGTTTTTGCAGAAAATAAGTGAAGAAAACAACATGAGAGCATCTAAACTATTTTATCCATATCGAGCTTCTCGAGCGGGATATAGAGGAATTGAAGAAAAAATTGTAAGTATGGTTTATTAATAGTATGGTTATGTTTTGGAAGTTGGAACAAAATGATACACATTCGAATATATCGTCAATAGACCTCTACATTCTATGGTTGGATGCTCGTAAGAACAAGGACGGTGTCATCAACAATGAAAAAGTTCAAGAAGTAGCGAACCATGTTGTAAGTGATTATCATTTAAACTTAATTTCCATACTTTATTTATCAATGTGATTAACATTACGTTTTTTATTAATGTATCAGGTTGCCCTAAAAGAAAAGAGTATTGTTGTATCGGAAGGAGAAAAACAGAACCCGAATACTCAGGAGTTACTTGATAAGGAAGTATGACTGCCTGAGTACTATGGTCGTATTAGGGGTGTATGATTAAGGGTTAACAAGCGAGACTATCTACCCCCTCAAAAGCGTGCAACCAAATGAGGGGCATCAACAATGTGATAGTCGTAGCATCAATGAGAGTTGCACACTTGCTACTCATAACATTCTTAAGGTAATTTAATTGACTAGTTTTCATTTACTTACCCTTTAATTTGATTATAGTGATAACATTATATGTTTTAACTAACATTTAGGGTGTCAATACTTACAACCTATATCTGAATATCTTATCTAAGTGATTAGTGGGTATTGGTAAAATATATAACTTACTAGATGTTATGTTGTATAATGCATGTATCTCCCAATCATGTGAAGGTCGAGATTGACGTTATAGTCAATGATGATGCATTGTTGTCAATTCCTATTGATGATGATACCTTAATAGTGAGAGGTGTTATAGGTACTTATGTGGCGTGACCAATAAACCTTGTAGTTGTACATCATAAGGTGTGATTTTTAATACATTAACTTATAGATATAACAAACAAAAAAATAAAAATATATATTGACTCGTATACTATTGGACTTGTTTTCACATTATACCATATTTTGTTTAACTTAATTACATTTATCACTTTTTTGTTTAAAAAATCACATTTGTTTCTCATGCAGAGGTGATCAGTATAATGTATGTTTATAAAGTAGGTGGTTTTTGTAAGTGTAAAAAATGGATGAGTGATTTATATAATTTCACAAAAACTCATAGGGTGTCAGTATAATTTACTCTATTTTTAATAGTTTATTTTAAACTTTTAAAAAGTAACTTTGGGTCAAACTGATTTTTCATCTCCCCATGAACTTTTTTAATGCAAATTGATTGATTTCTTTTTGTAAAAAATCATTCGAACCTAGTTGAAAATTTGACTTGGGCCAATCTGAATTCCCAGAGGCCCATTAAAATATGCTCTCTTACATAAAATTATTTTCATTTTTAAACAATTTTCTTAAAAACTTAATTGAAAAATCAGTTTGGGTGAGTGACACTAACTTATTAAAGAACATTAAAATTCACCTTTTAATTCAAATTATTTAGAATATATTTGAAACATTTTTATAACAACTTTAATTGACAAGTTGATTTGGGTCAAATCAACTTCCCAACCTTACTTTTAGAAAATTATTTACATAGATTATTTTAAATATTTTTTACATTTCCTTAAAAACACCATTGTGAAGTCATTTTAGACACGATGAGTTCAGAATGAATTTGTTTGATAAATGCAAATTGCTTTTAATATTTTGTTAGTATCTAATATCAAACCTAGTTGAGATGTGGTTTTAGCCATATTGACCTAAGAAATTGCTTTTATTAAAATATTATTATCAGAGAATTGATTCACTTACTTTTAGAGTAAATTTTTTAAATTTATTTCATACGTTAGCCATCAATTTTAGGAAATCTAATGGTTTAAATCTACTCACTAATTCAAACTATTGAGTTTCGCTAGATTTGACGTGGATCTCATCCCTTATTGAGAAAGGACATTTATTTCAATGATATGTTTTTTAACCTTATTCCACATCTTAGACATCAATTATAGAAAATCTATTGGTTTAGATCTACTCATTAATTCAAACTATTTGATTTCCCTAGAATTAATACTTTATTATAATTATTTCATATAAAGTTGAGTAGTTTGTTTGGGCTACACCATCTTCTCAACAGCAATTAAAATTAATTTTTTTTCATTTTTATCGCAAACTAATGGGAAAGTTAAAGAACTTTTAAAAGAACTTTATAAAAACTGAATTGAATGAATAACATTGATTGACTTTCCCACAACTAATTGACATTAGTTTTTTATATTGGTTATTTTTAAAGTTTTTTTCTTCATTATTTTTTAAAAGGCAATTGAAAAGTCAGTTTAGGTCACACTAATCTCTCAACGACCATTTAAAATTTAATCCATTTTTATTTTAGAAAACATATTTCATGTGCACATTTTTAACTTCTTAAAAAACGCAAATACATTTAAGTTTTGTTTATATTTGAAAAAAAACATTATTTATTATGAAAAATCGCAGATTTTTTAATATGTTTTTTAAAAGGTATATCACTTTAATTCTTATTCAAAATATTTTGGAAAACACATAATTTAGAAGTAAATTGTTTATGGGTTTGGCTTTTTTATTTGTTTATAAATAGTATAAATAAAATTACTAATAAAGTTTAATTTAGTAATTATTTATTTAGACTTCTCAATAGAGAAACATTATTTTCTTAAAATAATTTGTTATGATAATATTATCTCATTTATTGTAATATTAAGTAATTGGTAAGAAAAATTAAATGGTTATTCTTCATTAAATTGAAACTTATATATAAGAGAAAAGAAAAAACAGATTAATGCATAGGTAAGAAGTAACAAGAGTGTAGTGTATAAATGGCGGTTGAACTAACGGGTCAAAAGTGCAGTCATGGATGAGTGAAGTAGAAATAGTAGCAGTATATGGACGGAGATATGATAGCATTATATTGCAGGTTTAACAGTATAACTATTATTCATTGACATGCTATTGAGGGTGTATGTGTCCCAAACCCAATCAGAATTTAATAGGTTAAAACCTTTGTTTTTAGGTTCGAGTTTAGGTTTAAATTTTGCTCGATGTTAATTTTCGAATTTAGGTTCGGGTTTGTACATGTAATACCCTATCTTAAACCCGACTCAAATCCATCTCAATTAATAAATTGAGTAAATTAATATTTTAATACATCTTCTCAAAATCTAGTTTTGCTAGAGGGAATATTAGAAACCCTAGAGAAGTGAGGAACCACAAAGAGAAGTTCCAACAGAGAACCATTTTCCAAGTTCCAACAAAGACCTACTCCATTCGTTTTCGTCTTCCTCTTCTCCAAAGGCAAAGGAACAACCATCTTCATATTCTCCATTCGTTTTCCTCTTCTCCGGTAAATCTCTGTCCTTTCTTACCCCATTTACTCCTCATAGATTGGTTCAAAAGTAGCGTTTTTGATTCTTTTTTCTGGATTTAGATGCTGATTTATGAGTTGGGTCTTCTTAAACTTAACCAATTTCCTGGAAACTATGTGATTTTGCTACTTTTCTTCATATTATGTCATTAGTCATGGTCAATGGTTGTTTTATTCTTTTTGATTTGTGAATAAAATTGAAGTCCCGGTCAGATAATTTGATTTTTTTACCTTTGTTGTTTGGCTAATGGTAGTTAATCTGTTTGCTCCTGAAGATTAGGTTTTACTCATAGGAAAAAGTTAAGAACTTGTTATTGAGCTTGATAATCTGATTTGAGCAGAAAAATGTGATTCTTATTCATTGATTAAGTATTTGAATTAAGATGACAATGAGCCAGATGTAGTATTAACTCAGTTAACTTTGGAAGTTTTCCTCAGAATCATATTAGGATTTATTGTTGATATGCTTTATCTTGTTCAAACATGGCATTTAACTTATTCCACAAGCTTTGTCCCTTTAATTCAACCCAAACTTTTTTGTATTTCACATTGTGATTGGCCGAGTAGCTGACTACCCAAGTTGCAGTAACAACAATAAATATGAATGTGGCTTTTGTTAGGTAGAATGGATCTAATAACATTGTCATATCCGTGTTTGTTGTGTTTCTTTTGTTAGGTAGAATTGATCTAGTGAATACAACAAATATAAATGTTGTTAGTACCTAACAAGTTTCACAAGAAAGTTCACATCAAGTAAATGTGGAAAGTACTTATAATCCTACAACTGAGCCTTCTCAATCTCATGTTGGACAAGATGATAATACAAAATCAACAACTCGGCAGAAGTTCAAGGAGTGGAACAAAATACTTGCACAACCATATGGAGTTGTGTGTTAGAAAAAAGATTATGACTAGAGGTCATGACAAAGGGCAGTCATTTCTAATGCCTAAAGCCTCACAAGGTAAGCAAGAGTTGGGAGTTCGAACTTATGATGCGGAAAATACAAAAAAGAAGCTTGCAAGGGCAATTATTATGCATGATTAACCGCTATCATAGTGGATTATGTTGGTTTTAGAAGGTACTCGACTTCCCTCCAACCATTGTTTCAAGTTCATTCTCGAAACACTACCAAGGAGACCTTCAAAGTGTATGATTTTGAGAGAAAATGTGCAATGAAGATGTTGGATAGTCATGAAGGAAGAGTAGCCATTACCTCAGATATGTGGACTTCAGGAAATCAAAAGAGGGGGTATATGGCGGTCACAACTCACTATATTGATTTATCTTGGACTTTAAAAAGTCGAGTATTGAGGTAATTATATTTTATAACTCAATATTGTGTTATATTGCAAATATTGTATTGTATATTGATTGCTCTTGAACTTTGCCATTGAATGTGTGTATTGTTATTTTAGGTTCACTTATTTTCCTACACCTCACATTAGTGATATACTTTCTTATGCGTTGGTTGAATGCTTTATGGAATGGAACGTTGACAAAAAAATATCAACCATTACTCTAGATAATTTTAGTACAAATGATGCTATAATTCCAAGAATCAAAGATAGTTGCGATTGTGAAATTTGTTGTGGGATGAGTCTTTACTTCATATGCGTTATTGTGCACATATTCTACATTTAATAGTTAAAGATGAGTTAGAAGTTGTGAAAGATGATATAGAAAAGATTCAAGACAGTGTAGCATATTGGAATGCTACACCAAAAAGGAATAAAAAGATTGAGGAGACTACTAAACAATTGCGCTTTCCTTACACTAGAAAGCTAATTTTAGACTGTCTAACTAGATGGAATTCAAAATACAAAATGTTTGAGATTGCCATATTGTATAAGGCTGTATTTAATTTGTGAAGACAACGTAACGTGACACTCAATACACATGTTTGCCACATAATTCACAATGACAATTTGCAGAGGATGTTTGTGAGCGACTAAAATTGTTTAATTCCATAACTCAGATGATTTATGATATTAAATATCCAACTTCCACATATATTTCTCCAAGGTTTGTCAGATTAAGTTAGAAATAAGTCAATGGATGAACTCCTCTAATGAATTAATTAAAAGGATGACAGAGAAGATGATGACTAAATTTGAAAGATATTGAAGTGTGATTCATTATATTATGGGAGTTGCTATAGTTTTGGATGCTAGATATAAAATTGCATTACTTGAATTTTATTTTGATAAGTTGTATGACAATGATGCATGTACACAAGTTAGAAAAATCCGAGAATTGTGTTATGATTTGATGTCTGATTATATACAAGGTAAAATATCTAGTGAAAACTCTTTTTTTTTTTTAAATAGAATTGGTACTAATGATGAATCTTTAGATGAATATGATCTGTTTATTGAGAGGAGGAGAGAAACTAGAAGCTCAAGTTTTAAAAATGTGTTGGATCATTACTCAGAGGAGGATGTTATAAAAATGACATTGAATTTTGATATTTGAAATTAGTGGAATACAAATTGAACAATGTATCCAACACTTCAAGCAATTGCAAAAGATTTGTTAGTTATTCCTATTTCTAGTGTAGCTTATGAATCTACCTTCAGTACAAATGGTCGAATATTGAGCTCTCATCGTAGTTGACTTAATTGAATTACATTAGAAGCTTTGATGTGTGCTACGAGTTGGCTATGGTTGTACTGAAGGTAGATTCAGAAGTTACACTAGAAATAAGAATATTTAACAAATCTTTTGCAATTGTTTGAAGTGTTGAATATATGATTCCATTTGTCTTCCACCAATTTAAGATGTCAAAATCTGGTGTCATTTTTATAATATAATACTCTAAGTAATGATCTAACTCAGTTTTAATACTTGAGCTTCTAGTTTCTCTCATTCTATCGATAAACACATCATATTCATCCAAATGTTCATCATTAGTAATAGTTTTATTTATCAACAAGAGAGCTTCCACTATATATTTTATTTTGTTGATAATCAAATACTAAATCATAACATAACTCTCGGATTTTTCTAACTTGTGTACATGCATCTTGGACATACAACTTATCAAAATACAATTCAAGTAATGTCATTTTACATCTAGGATCCAAAACTGTAGTAACCCCATAATATCATGAATCACACTCCAATACCTTTCAGATTTAAACATCATCTTCTCTGCCATTCTTTTAATGAATTCATTAGAGAAGTTCATCCATTGACTTAATGCTAACTTAATTTGACAAATCTTGGGAAAATATATGTTGGCAGTTGGATATCTAGTACTAGAAATCATCTTAGTTATGGAATTAAACAATTTTAGTCGCTCACAAACATCAAATGCAAGTTGCTATTGTGAATTACTTGGCAAACAAGTATATTGAGTGTCTTGGTGCCTTAATTGATTAAATACATCCTTATATAATATGACAACCTCAAGCATTTTGTATGTTGAATTTCATCTAGTTGGACAATCTAAAATTAACTTTCTAGTGTAAGGAACTCACAATTGTTTACAAGTCTCTCAAACTTTTCATTCCCTTTTGGTGTACCATTCCAATATGCTGCACTATCTCGAATATTTTCTATCCCATCTTTCATAATTTCTAACACATCTTTAACTATTAAATTTACGATATGTGCACAACAACACAAATGATGTAAAGACCCATCCCTCAACCAATTTCTCAATCGCAACTTATCTTTGATTTTTGGAATCATAACATCATTTGTAATACAATTATCTATAGTAATAGTTGATATTTTTGTGTCAATGTTCAAATCCATAAAACTTTCAACCAGCGCATGAGAAAGTATATCACTAGTGTGAGAGGCAGTAACATAAATGAAACTAAAATAACAATATTCACATTTATTATAATTACCTTTAATATAAATGATAAAATATAATTATATATTGCACAACATTGAGTTATAAAATATAATTAACTCAATATTCAACTTTGTAAAGTCCAAGAACATTCAATATAGTGAGTTGTGACTGCCATATACCACTCTTTTGATTACTTGAAGTCCACATGTATGAGGTAATAGTCACTCTTCCTTCATGACTATCCAACATCTTCATTGCATATTCTCTCAAAATCATACCCTTTGAATATCTCCTTCTTGATAGTGTTTTGAGAAGGAACTTGAAATAATGGTCGGAGAGTCGCCAAATACCTCCTATAACCAACATGATCCACTATTGAAAGCGGATAAGCATGCATAATAATTGCATTCGCAAACTCCCTTTTTGTATTTTCCGCATCATAAGTTCCAACTCCCAACTCTTACCTTGTGAGGCTTTAGGCATTAGAAATGACTGCCCAATTTTCGGCCGCACGACTTTATTAGAGTCACCACTACATTTTTGTAGTAAAAATGTAGAAAAATCTTTTAGCCCAATTACATTGGGCTTTGGATTTTTGGTATCCATGTTCAGAAGTCGGTTACAGAATGTGGAAGGTATTAGCACTATATTTGTCCATTTTAAATGGTACCGCTCACTAAATTGTATGGCTTAATTTGTACCTTAAAGTTATTTGGTTATTTAATTTAGTTTTGTTCTTGCTAAGTGTTCAAGGCATTTTATGTTCTTATTGTGGATGTGTTTAGATGTTGTGTTATGTTGTTGTTAGATGTGTGTGATAACCGTACATAAATAGGAATTATGATATTTAGTAGTGCCCATTTAAAGGAGTATTGTTGAATGTATGCAAATTGCACATTCAACACAATCCTTTAAGTGAGTGTTGTTGCATATTTGCATACCGCATATATAACAAAGATCCTTTAAGAGTATGTGATAAATTTATATATTTTAAATGAGCGTTGTTTAATGTCATTATTTTAATAAAATATATTGATTTATAACTACAGTTTATAATTTAAAATCATCCAGTTATTTAAAACAATTTATATAATTTATTACTGTGTGAGTAATAAAATATTTTGATTTAATGATTCAATATCATTCCTTTTATTCAGTGTTGTTGAATATCATATTTTCAATAACAATCCTTAAGTGAGCATTGTTGAATATATGACATTCAACAATGTTCTTTTTAGGGATCGCTGTTCAATGTTAGGGATGGATAGATTCAATATTGCTCTACTTTATTGAGCACAATTGAGTCCTTAATTTTTAGCAATCCCAAATGCAATCAGACCCTAAAAAACTTAAAGTTTTCTCACATTCACACATTCAAGTTCAACACTAAAACTCACTAAACATGAAAACACCAACTTGAAAATCATTCAACGCCAAAATCGTTCAACAATGAAAATCATTCAACAATGAAAATCATTCAACACCGAAACTTATTCCTCCATTCAACCTCAAAATCATTCACTCATTCAAGCTCAAAATCTTTAAATCTTTCAACACCATAATTCATTCAACATCAAAAGTTTACTCTTTCAACATCAAAAGTTCATTCAACACCAAATTGAAAGTGAGTTTACCATATCAATAATTGCCTTTTTTTAAATTTATTTAACTTCTATTGAGTTAGGGTTTCTCCATTCATATCATTACATGAGTTCGCACTTGTATAATGTCTTTGATCTGCTTGGTGAGCTTAACTCCATGTTTTTAGAATTGTATATCATTGTTTAAAATGTTGTTACTCCAACCGAATAAAAAGTTCATTTAGTGTGCCATGGTATCGATCAAAATGTTGTTAATGATGTTGAGAAACCATTGTGTGATGGTTGTAATAAATTCACGAGATTGACAGTGGTATCAAGGTGGTATAAGTTGAAATCTGTTAATGGATGGACTAATAAGAGTTTCACATATTTACTTACACTTTTGAAGGATATGTTGCCGAAGGATAATGTGCTCCCTTCTTGAACCAATGATGCTAAACAAATGTTATGCTCCATTCGCATGGACTACAAGAGGATACATGCTTATGAAAATGATTGCATCTTATTTTTTTAATGAGCATGCTTCCTTATAGTTGTGTCCTAAATGTAATGTGTCGCGATATAAGAAGGAATACTCAACTCCCAAAAAGGTAGTATGGTATTTTCCCATCAAATCAAGACTTAAGCACATATTCAGCAATGCAAAAGGCGCACTTCATTTGACATGGCATGTTGGTGAAAGCATTAAATATGGAAAGCTTCAGCATCTTGTGGATTCTCCTCAATGGACAAAAATTGATCATGACTATCCTAGTTTTGGTCAAGAATCAAGAAATATATTTCTTGCATTGTCAACTAATGGAATTAACCCACATAGTGTTCAAAGTAATTCCTATTGTACATGGCCACTGATTTGGTAATACACGTCCTACCTCCTTGGCTATGCATGAAGCTCAAAATTATGGTGTTATCTATATTAATTTCTCGACCTAAACAACTAGGAAATGACATAGACATATACTTGACTCTATTAATTGAAGACTTAAAGCAAATGTGGAAGACAAATATAGAGGTATATGATGGGGGGGGGGGGGGGGGGGGGTCTTGGTTGGGAGGAAGAAATGGTTGGGGCTAGACTGTGAGAAAGGTGTGGGTATCCTTTAGTGACTCGTAGAAGGTCAAACCATATTTGAGAGACTCTAGGGCCGAGAAGGAAGTCTTATAAATTGTTGGAAGTGTGTTTGTAAAATACATTTGATTCTAATAGTGACAAAAAATCTCTCTAGATCAGAATGGAAGGCCTGAATGTAGTTTGCACGTGGACAAGCAAACGAACCAAGATAAAATATGTTGTCACACTCTTTCTATCCCTTAACTCCTTTACCATTTAATCATTTACGCACTTTATTGATTCAATTGATTTGCTTATTGATCTTATTGGTTGCCTACATTCTATGTATAATTTGGCAAACGTTTTCTAAGTGAATTTCTTCTATTTTAGATCGAATTTGGAGTTATATGTTAAATAAGAAACTATTTTTGCAAGAATTCGAGAATCATAATAATTGATTATTGCTGTTAGTGATCGATTATTTGCTCTGATAGTAATTGATTACTTGGTTGAAGAATCGATTATCCTGTACTATTTTTCAATATTCTCATTTACCAAAAAAGCGACATTAGTGATCTGCTACACTTATTCACGCCCTCTAGGTGTCTTTTACTTATTGTTTACCCAACACTACATACCAAACTCCAACATAAAAGTCCATACAATTGACCATAATCATTAAGTAAACCAAACTATGTCCATAGTCGTCATTTAAGCCATATCCATACCCCCTAACTGTGATTAGACTCGCCCAAGTCATACACACAAAACCTAGCCATACACTTAACCGTATATAACCCACAAACTAAGCTTGATTACGCAAGTCAAGTGCTTTCAACCAAGATAGATCGGTTATAGAACAACTCCCTAAGGTATACTCTCATTCAAATATTAAATATCCATAAAGTTCTTTATACATTCTTGTTACATTTGATTTAATTGATTTTAATTTTTTTTTTGTTAGTAATGGATCTACAATTGATTTTCAATCAATTGCAGTGGTTTTGTGCTATGTGTAATTGATTATCTAGTGTGTATAGAAAGATGTTACCTAACATCATTCCGTTTTCATATCTTTCACAATTTTCTTCCTCAACCTTATCTTTAAGTTTTGTACGATTTGTATGTACACACATGTTGTCCAACCTCTCTAAGCTAACCATTTCTCATCAAAACAATTTTTTTCATAGATCCTCACACCAACGTTTGTACGTGTGTGAAGAAGAATATAATGGGGGAATGAAGATCACAACAATGGTATAATTAATCACTTCTGCGCCGGCCAAATTTGCTCATTTCCTTGGCCAGCACAAAAATTATCTCAGTTATATTCATAACTGTGTAGTTAAACAACTAGTATTCGTTTGAGATCCATTTGGCTTCAATACAACTTGCTAAGTTCATTTTATCTCAGAACTTCAAATATCAATTTCCCTTTATTTGAAATTAATACCACAACTCTCATATTACATTTACAAGATGAAAACCTCAACATAAAATCAGCTGGAGAGGCCTATATACACAAGCTGGACCGAAGAGATCGCAAGTTTTATATTGCAAGCTTTCTGTTTGGAGAATACCATGATTGAAATGAACAAATAACAAATCCATTGAATCTGTTTTTGAGTTTCAATGTCGCCATCCTTCATCGGAGAGAGACCAAAATAGGCCAAGGTCTGCAATCAATTGCTTAGAGTTAATTTCACTGAGTTCTTGTATGCACATAAAAGTTTGTTTGCAAGTCGAGTTTTGAAGGGGATGAAGGGAAATCGAAGGCTTCAGAGTCATCTCAAAGTGCATTTCATGAGTCCTAAGTCTTCCCTTATCCTTACTTCACCTCCAAAACCCAACTCGCAAACAGACCTTAAATAATTAAGTCAACATGTGCCTAAGAACATGAACTTACCTGTTGAGCACTTTTTTTATGCTATACTCCTATTAAGCACTTGACACCATATCAATTGCTGATTTAAGCATCGTGTTAGTGGCAGCAACTTGATCTGGAAAAAGTGGTGACCAAATTTTAGACATGAATTATAATTTCAGAATGTATAAATGTTTATTTTGCGTGTTTATGTAATGCGATGAAGTCGCTAAATATTATATACTTACTCGAAGGTGTTCTTTGGATGAAAAAACAGACCCCAATGACGACGTAGCAGAGAAGGAGAATAAGGCCTTTCATGTAGTGAGAAGTTCCATCCTATAAAAGATATATGGAAGAAATGTTAAAATATAATTTGAAGATTGAATCAAGATATACATCAAATCTATATCTGTGTTTTTTCTACAAGATGAAATGAGGGTAATTATATTATACCTGTAATGTGAAGGCTGTGGTTATTATTGCTAAAGCAAGAGAACCTGTCTCTAGAAGGTTGAAGTTGAGGTCCATTTTAATGCCCATAATCCAAGCAACAATTGTACAAAGGGGAACCTTTATTGTAATCAAATTTGCTTCATGTAAGTTTTTATTATTCCAATAACAAGGTAAAGAGAGTCATCTATTTATTCTTAAAGGTGAATACTGATTTCTTACCACAAAAATGCCAATTTGAGTAGCAGAACCCAGAGCAACACCTAAAGTTATGTCCTGCACTAATGTCACCATCTTAGTTTCTTACAACTTATGTCAAATCGAAGGGAAGTTCGGAACTTCATAATATTAAAGTTCTAACCAGCTTGTTCTTGAAAGCAAATATGATTGCTCCCGCGTGTTCAGCTGCATTGCCGACTATCGGTAGCAAGATTATGCTGATGAAGCTGACAGACAGACCCCATGAATCTGATGCATCCTGTTCAAGTTCACAATATTCTCATATAGTTCAAATGGAAGTCAAGTTCTATGTATTTGACATAAACATATTCGATATCCTTTTCAGAAGGAAAATAATAGTTTCATTTCTTTAAAACATGAATAGTTTCATTTCAATTACCTCAATTGTTTCCACCACATATTCAGACAACAAAGCAATTAATACAGTCATCCCAACCAGCCAAGCAAACCCACTCCAAAATCCTATCACTGCTTCTTCTGATGCATTGTTACCCTCCTCCTCATCATCATCCTGACGAACGCATGATCGTAATTGCAAATCAGATAGATATTAGCGTAAATTAGACAAACAATTAAGTTTCATCATTTCGTAATTCAAGAAAGCATACAACTTGGGCTTCAAATAATTGCCGGTGAGTCCACAATTGGAAGATAAGGTAAGCCAAATATGCAATCAGCATCACAATACTTGCAGCTCTTGACAACTCTAGAGCTGGGTCTGCTGTGGGAGAGGCAGCACCATATTTAAACAGCATAGGTAGAAAGTAGCACAACAATCCAAGAAGCAGCATAAGCGAGTTCGCATCTCCCTGTCTCTGCAAATTAAATAGACTCAAACAAATTAGCAAAACCTTCAATCCTTAACACCAGTCATCATTTCTTTGAAAAGAAGATAAAGAACTAGTAGCATAACTAGGCTTAATTCAATGCCAAAAACTCGCTTAAGATGATTGCGCATATGAAGTGTAATGTTTTCAAAATTGGATATTTGTGAGTGGATCAACACTAACACGTTCTGGCTCTGATAACATATTAGAATAATTGAGTGTGACTCTATATTCCAAGATAGCTAAAGGGGTGCGAGAATACCCAAGTTCAGTGTTTTAAATTACGGCTGCGGTCACGATTGTGGCTACTGCGATTGCCATCATTGCGGCGTTGCGCTGTGAATTATTTGGTTATTAAAACAATATTTTTGAATCTGATGCGGTCCAAATGTGGTCCGATGCAGTTGCGTTGCAGCTGCATCATTGTGATTCGGAGTCACACCGCAATTGCAGTGTGATGCGATTGCGGCGGTCACCACAACCGCAATATTGCGGCCCATCAGGTGATGCGGTCCGCAATTTAAATCACTATCCAAGTTGATGTATAGGCATCTTTGCCACACAACCATATGGTGTGGAACTTAACAAGAATTACTAACTGATATGAAATTAGTATATCAAACTTTGAATGAATTCCAGGGCCATACTCTGTCAAACTTTTGTTCCTGTCGGAGGTTCACAATGCCGCCGCAGAATAGAGAGGTACCAAGAACAAGCAGAAGGTTTGAAAGGATAGAACCCAGGAGAGAATATTTGACCACAGCGATTTTATTTTCCCTAAGTGCAAATATTGCTATGATGAGTTCAGTGATATTCCCACACGTCGCATTCAAAAGTCCTCCAACTGTGATTCAAACAATAATCAAGGACTTCAGTGACATGATAAATAAAAGAAAGAGAGAATTATGAAGCACCAAATATGAATGTAATTATAGGTTCATACACACCTGTGGGACCTGTGTAACAAGCAACTTGTCTACCAAATATGAAGCACCATATGCCAAGGGGACAAATAAAACAAGAGTTAGCATTAAACTCAGGAAAACATAAAATTGTATTAATTAATATATACAGAGACCTACTCACGTGAGAACAATGCAATTGTGAAAAATGAGAACAATATAGTCAAGATTAAAATATACTCATGTGACCAATAACGAATTTTTAATCCTAACCCCCCATCATCAGTTATAAGGCCCATATCTCAAGTTTTTATATGAGAGTTGTTTTCATTTTAGTCATCCCCTATGTATAAAATCCTAAGATAAACATGAGTGTCAGGAAAAACATCAGGGTTTCATTACTCTGTGAGGAAGCTGACTCGTTCAGCAAGTGGTGTAAGCCCAAGTAAGCTCAAAGCAAAAACCCAAGGCTGCATTTCATAAAAGAGATCAATCATAATTATAATAAAAAACTACTGCAACATTTAAGCATATCTCTGGTTCATAATTTGCAAAATTCAGATTTGATGAAGTTGGTTTTGCGAACTTTTTGAAGACTTGAAGTGAGTAGTACTGAATAACCCAAGGCTGAATAATGCTATTCATACATTTCTAAAGATTTAGATTTCAATCCAAATGAATAAAACTCCCAAATTATCAAAAGTATGAAGAAAACTATTTCCTCAAATTAAAATAGGCATCCATATTGGGTATGGATTAGGGGTGAGCATGCGCTGAATTGGGATGGATAAAGTTTTTCTCTTACTCGTCCCTAAATGTTTTTGAATCTGGACTCGATCCTAGACATGAAGTAACCCGACCGTAAATATTGATCAGGTCAGCCTTTAAATCCGAACCCGACCCTTGACCCGATTGAATATAATGCATACTTATTTTAGATAAAGTTTTCTTAATATTATTTATTATTATAAATTTGTAATTTGACATATAAAATGATATTTGTATATATATTATTAATCATGTATATATGATGGAAAAAAATTATAGAATACGTTTGACCAAAAATGTTCATTACTCTGTATACATTTGGATAAAGACACATACAAACATGATTAGTGAGTAACTGTGGGACATGTCATGTTTGGTTCATATCCGACACTAAATATTGATCGAAACTAATTTTTGAACTTGAACTCAACCCTAGATCCGATGAGACCCGACCATATTCGGGCCCGATCATGATCGAGCCATACCAGGTGACTGGGTAGGGTCAAGTCGTGCTCACCCCTAAGATGGATCAATGTTGTGATAACCTGATCGAACTAAACAGTTCAACTAGTTCAACTTCTAATCAGACTTTAAAACGACTATGGTTTGTATTCTTAATTGAAGGAAGCGTTGGGCCACTTTGAATCAAAAAAGTTATGATCGATCGTGTTAAACCAAGTTAAACCGAAATAACCTAGAAACTGAACTGAACAGTTCACTTAAAATAAAAAACGGAATACTACTCTAATATTTTATTTTACTCTGGTCCAAAAAATAGAGATATATTACTTCAATTTAATTGTAGATAATTATTAATTATATAATAATTTACATCTACATATAATTATATATTTATAAATAATTATTAATTATATATAAAATCACTTGATTTAACTAACATTGATATACATACTCACCAACATTAGTATAGATACTTTCGAGGTGGAGGATCAAGGACAAGTTATTTGGAATACTTCAACACCATTAGTTTTAGAGAAAAAAATATATGCATTAACCATGTGAGAGTTTATTGTGCTCTCATTGTATCATCTGTCATTCATTCATAATCATTATGGACTTTTAAATTAAGTATTATGAATGAATAATAAATGATATACTGACTATATATAAATCTTTATACTTAGTACATAAATATTACACCCTTAGTTTTATTAATATATATGGATGTAAATTTAATTAATAATAGAAATAAAAGGGTAGTCTAGTGCATAAGATTCTTATTTAGTGAAGTTTGAAGAAGATAAAGAAAATCATACTGGCAAAGCAAAAATGATATTATATTTAGGACGGGGATCCTTTGTCCCAAATGGACTCTGTCTCCCCGTTCCTATCTAATAAAAATGCATTAAATAATATAAAATATTATTTTATATTTTTATAATATTTTATTTTAATTAAATAATACATTGTGATTGGCTCAGGACACCATTGAAGACAGCAAATGAGACAACATATGATCGTTACTCTATTTAAACTCATAACGTCATACTCACCAGTCACTATGCAACAATAATAGTCATACTCAGGAAGCAACACTAATAATACATACAATAAATTCTCTTCTAATATACTAGTTGGTTTCTAGAAACCTATCTAAATAGGTCAAGTCATCGAAAAATTTAATTCAGAAAGTGAATATTCCCACAAATATTATCAGTAAAAAAGAAAGAAAAATAATATCGGATCATCTTACAATTGTTTTGTTCATGTTGCAAGATTATTTGATATAAAATTTGGATATTTAATTTTTTGTCATTTCAACATTTCTTTTACAAAAACAAATATCACTCTTAATTTATTTATTTTTATAAACAAATATCACTAATTACTCTATCGTTAAAAACGATGAAATTGACACACTCAAACGATGGTTCACTAGTTCTGCCATGAAAAACTTAGATGCAAGGTTTATGGTAGCGAAGACTTAAAAACTTACGCCTGTTCTCTATTGTGTAAGAAAATATTGCAGATGTAATAGCATTTCGTAATTTATGCCATAGATTCCGAAAACCATATTGTGGTAAGAGATAGTTATGATTATCTCCGTTAGACAAATGCTTCAAAAAGAAATGCAAACATAAATATCTCCCTTTGATTACAATAAAATTATATTTTTGTCATTAAAAACAAGTAGAAAACATGCACACATGGAGATAAAATTTTGAGAACTTGATTCAAGATAAATAATAGACAAAAAATGTATAAAATGCACTGTTGGCTACTAAGTACTCACTCGTGCAAAGCCATAGCACTCAGCAATGATGGCAAGTGGAATAGCAAGGAACAGAATAGAAAGCTTGGTTCCAAGAATAACCTCTTGAAGGTTACCCAACAAGTTTCTAAGGAACCTAGAGTTAACCTTAGAGACAAGAGTGAGGTCAGATTTCTTGCGCAAAGACGAGGATGACATGTTATGTGCCGTTTTTCTGCCATGTCTCATTTCTCTGCTCAATCCCTTGAGATTAAAGTCACCCTCAAGAAGCCATGGTTCTTGGTTTAGTGAAGAAGTCATTGTGCTAATTCTAGAGCACAACTATGTTGTTGTAGTAAAATAAAAGAACGAATGAAAAAGCACAACACGTGGCCCTAATTATTTGTTGTTGTGGCTAGATTCCATGTAGAGCGTGATCTTTTATAAGAACAGATAAGTACCTAGAAGAACGTTGAGATGTCAGGGTGAGTGTAACTTCCTGGAAGGTTCGTACTTTCATTATATCCTATATATATCCTTATAAAAATGTATGCACAGTGTATCATTCACTGTAGTTAAATTTAGGGTGAGCACGACCCAACCTTACCCGCTCACCCGGTATGGCCCGATCGTGGTTGGGTCTCACCGGGTCTAGGGCTAAGTTTGGGTTCAAAAATTAGACTCAGTCAATATTTAGGCCGAGTAAGGACTAAACAGGACCCGTCCCGACCTGTCCTATTTTCACTTTCTCATATGTTTGTATGTGTCCCTGTTCAAATATATACAGGGTAATGATATTTTTTTGGTCGAAAATATCATTAATTCTCTAACTTTTCATTATATATACATGTTTAATAATATATATACACATATATTATTTTATATGTCAAATTACATATTCACAATAATAAATAATATTTAGAAGACTTTATCTAAAATGAGTATACGTTATATTTAATTGGGGCTAGGGTCAGGTCCGGGTTTAAAGGCTGACCCTGTGCAGATTCAGAAAAATGGACCAAACAACATTTACAGACGGGTAAGGACAAGCTTTAACTCGTCCCAACCGGCCCACGCTCACCCCTAGTTAAATTTAATTATCATTGATTCTTTAAAAAAAGTAATATAAATGAATGATAAATTATTTATTTACTATGTATAAATCATTACACAACAATCTATAAATATCATATTCTATATATTAGTAATTATATACATCATCTTATTTTATTAAATCCTCCTATAAATCTTTTCATTCTTAAGAAATTGACATATATTATTTATAAGTTAATTACTAATAAACAAAATATTATTTTGTGACACATCTTACTTTATGATGGTGTGAAGGATTTATAGGATAATTTTTAGAAGTATATGTCCTTTTCTTATTTATATATATCAAAATGAACAAAATAAAATTGTCTTAATAGATAATAATATAAAATAATATATTTGCTAGTGGTTCTTATTTATAATCTTATATATAATTAAATGTTTGCAAATACATGACAAAAAACTAAAAATAACATAAATGGTACTGTTAAAGTTTTTTAAATGAATTCACTTGTAAAGAAGATGTCTATCTACAAGAATTAGTGTTTGTTTTTTATGGAGAAAGATAATTTCATTAAACATAAATAATTGTTACAAGAAGGAAAAATGAAAGAAGATAGGATTACAAAACGATATTGAGACAAGTTAGGGGATTAGCTATCCAGTCAGGATAAATAATTGAGTCCATCTCATATTGACCCTTGATCCATAACCATGATTTCACCCTTGCTGAATCGAAGATTTGGTGAAGAGAGTACTTAACTGAATTGAAGATTATATCATTCCTAGATAATCAGATTGCCCAAATTGTTCTAACCAGATAACACTCCAAACTTTCCAACGTTTCCTGTCTTTCACTATGCCCATGTGGTTTATAAAGTGGTGGATTGGAGCAATAGGCAAAGCGATACTAATGTCCAACCATTTGTATATGAGTTGTCAGATGGAGCAGGTGAGATTGCATGAAGAGAAAAGGTGGTGAGTGGATTTCAGATGCTCGTTCCATAAAGAGCATAAAATTCCTCCTCCACGGTTTAAAGAAATCCCCCTCCTAGAAAGAGCGTCCTTAGTGGGAAGTCTGTCTTGGAAGAGTCTCCAAGTAAAAGTGGTGACCTTCAAGGGAGCTTTTGATTTCCAAAGTAGATGAGAATGTTGTTTGAGTAGAGGTTGTTATCGATCATGGTGAGAAAGAAGCTTGTAAGCGGATCTAACTGAAAATTGCTTAGATTTGTCATGTCTCCACTCCCAAGAATCAGATTTATTAACCTAAAGCACTGATTGATTAAGTTCATGCAAAAAAATGTAAGTTAGCTCAAGTTCCTAAGTAGAAAGGTGACGTCTCCAAGTGAAGTTCCACTCCCATTTCCCCCACCCAGCTCCTGCAATCGTAAATATAGACATTCAAAAGAAGGCTAAAGTTGTAGAGCCTTCTAAACCTAGTGAAGAAGTTGGCAGGTCCCGACCAGTTAACATGGCAAAAGCTTGTTGTAGACCCACCCCCAACACGATGAACAATACCTCCTGGAACCAATGAGTATTAACCGAATCCTTATAAGGGACAGAGTCTAAATCCCTAACCCAAGCAAACTTTTTTAATGAAGATGACCTGAACTCTACCCCTGAAGAATTATTGAAGTCATGACCATACTTAGAATTCAACACTTTACACCACAAACTATCATGCTCAGTCACCAAACGTAAATTCCATTTCCCCAAAAGAGAAAGATTAAAAAAGTGAATATCATTGACCCCTACACTACCCTCATTCTTAGGTTTACACACCTTCTCCCATTTAACCCAATTAATCTCCCTTTTGCTATTAACCCCTCCCCAAAGAAAATTTAGTTGTATTTTTTTAATAGAAAGAACGACATTAAGAGAAGATTTATAAAAAGACAAGTAATACATAGGGAGGGAAGATAAGATAACATTAATCAAAATTACCCGATCACCGAAGGAGATCTGACTCGTTTTCCAAGAAGAGAGTCTGGACTTAATTCTGTCGATGAGAATATTCTAAGTGTTCTTACGTCTGTGATTAACTCCCACGAGGATTCCAAGATAAGAGAAAGCATGAAAAGAAAGCTTGCATTGAAGGAAATCTAATAGTCTCATAATATGGTCCTCCTCAATGTTCAACCCATATAGATTGTTTTTGGTGAAATTAATTTTAAGACCATAAGAAAGCTCAAACAATTTGAAGATACTTTTCATGGCCCAAATATTTTGATCAGAGCAGTCACTACGCATATATGTAAATCAATAGTGCATTTCAGAGATATAATAGCGATTCTGGGCGCTGTCTATGTGAGCGTAGTAGTATATGGTATGATTTAACAACGCATATGTGAGCGCTGTTGTATGTCAACTTTTAATAGCGCTCATTACAACAAACATGTTGTATGTCATATATACAACATTGCCACCTCCAACAAGAGTTGTTATATATGTACATGACTTTTAACAACGCTCATTACGAGTGTTGTTGATATGTTATCTTTAATACCACTTATTTAACATCATTCATATTAAATAATGCAAAATCTCTTTGAGACACTTTATCAAACACATAAGAAGCATGTCCAGTCCCACTATATTTATAAACCATTGCATGAACTTGTCTCCGTTAGTTCAAGTCCATTAACCCATAAGATTATATGCATTAATGAAAAGGACGAAGGTGATAAAGATGTAGAGGACAAATCAATGAATTTATTCTCTCCCTTAACCGAAGAAATAAGAGGACATAAAGATACGGCCATATTAAATATAATAAGAATGAAAGCATATTTTACATAGAAAATATGGATAAAAAAATAATAAACAAATACAAGAAATATATACAGAGATTGCAAGTTTTGTAAATCAACAACAACTTCACGTAGATTCAACCTTAACATTTCCTCTAATATAAAATAAGTAGTTAACATAGATGTAAATGCAAGGAGCAAGAGTGAATCAAAGAGAATCCATGATGTAAAATATAAGAATGATTCACCTTATGCTCGAATAGAGAAACCAAAAGCTAATAACTTGTTTGAAGATAGAAACTAAGAAAAGAAGAGTAAGAGCTGAAATATGCAAAGATTCGCGTCCACTAAAACAAAAATGTATGACTTTTAACAGCGCTCTATAAAGAAAGCGTTGTTAAATTTGTGACTTTTCAGCTGCACTAACTCTATCAAAATAGAGTCACTATAAAACTTATAAAATAAAAAAGAAATAGTAAAAAAATGTTATTTTGGAATTTCAGGGTGTACATTTCTGACGTAATGAGAAAATTTGGATGGAATGAATTTTTCTACCCCAAATGCATACATAATATGTCCAATTCTGATTAGTAGTTCAAAAGTTATATTAAAAATAACATTTCATCATAACACTATTCACTATATGTTGATATGACACCTTTAATAGTGCTTGCTTAAACGAACGTTGTTAAATGTATCATATTAACAATGCTTACTTAAACGAGCGTTGTTAAAGGTGTCATATCAACATCGCTTGTTTAAATGAGCGTTGTTAAAGGTGTCATATCAACGTTGTTTGCTTAAATGAGTGATGTTAAAGGTGTCATATCAACAACGATTGCTTAATGAGTGATGTTAAATGTGTCATATCAACAACGCTTGCTTAAATGTGTGACACCCTAAAAAATATTTTTCCTAAGTTGGAATATCAGTCTTAGAGAGTGAGACATACTGCCAGATTCTCGCTTGAGTTAGAGGGCCTCGCCCAAGCGAGAGGGTCAGAGTTTCTCCCAGGATTTTATCTTGACGTCTCGCCTGAGCGAGAGAAGGCTCGCCTGGGCTAGAGTGGCTCACCTGGGGGAGTGGAATACTGGGCTATACTGAAGGATTCTTGCTTGAGCGAGATTTGGCTCGCCTGGGCTAGGAAGAGTTGTAGACACTGAAGGATCCTCGCTTGAGAGAGAGTGCCAAATCTGAGTTTTTCAAATAGGCGGGATTTTCTCGCTTGAGCGAGAGATGGCTCGCTTGAGCGAGAACCCGAAGATTTCACTTTAAAATAGAAACCCTCAAACAGTTTTAGGGTTTGAAATTGAGAGAGAAGAGAGGATGAGGTAATTTTGAGAGCAAGAACTCGTGGGAGTCATCTAGAAGCTTGAGAAGAGGTAAATCTCTTGATTCCAACTCTCTTTCTCCATTTCACACTCGTTTTGGGTGTATGGGATCTCTTCTCAAAATGTGAGAAACCAAGGAAACCCTTCCTTTGTTAGGTATCAGTGGTTACAATACACCTAGAAGGGGGGGGGGGGGGGGTTGAATAGTTGTAGCGGTTAGAATGTCCGCTTTTCGAAAAACAACACTTAATGCTGAAATACACCTTGATTAATCGATTAACGAAATAGGGTAATCGATTAACACATTCAACACAGTCCACTTAATCGATTAACAGACTAAAGTAATCGATTAACACACTACACTTAATCGATTAAACCGTGACAGTAAGCTGATGCAAATACAATTTCTTGCGCGACAATCAATTGATAACGAAGCGATTATACAGAGCTTACAGAATTATCAGAGTAAAATCAGTATAGTACAGAAAAAGATTATCAATTAAATCTACTATACAAATTAATCGATCAAATGCGATAAAGAGAGAAAGGGATAGAAAAAGTCCTGCAACACGAATTTTATCCTGGTTCGTTTGCTTGTCCACCGCAAACTACATCCAGGCCTCCCGGCTGATTTGGGAGATTTTTCTTCACTATAATTGAATTAATGTTTATTACATACAAACTATCCAATTACAACATTTAGACACTTACAAGATAATAAAGATCCTATTCTATGGTTTGACTCCCTTCCTACCGACAAAGAAAACCTTTCTTTCGGCGTAGCCCCAGCCAAGAACCTTTGTTCTTTACTTATCCCTAAGTCTAACACTCAGTGAAGACACACTCAATCTCTTGGTGATACGACACCTTGAGATTCCCAAAATTACAACACTTTTTCAAACAAAACAAAAAGAGTAAACTTAAGCTATAACAAGACTTATATCTAACAAGATAAGGCTTTACTCTAATCACCTAATACAAACTCATGCAGTATGAAAATGTATTAGTGTGAAAAACAGAATGCATAGTATGTAAACATCTAATCAAGAATCATGTATAAAATGCAAGAACATGTGATAAGAAAAGATGAGAAATGTATCATGAAATGCACTCAATCCTAAAGCATAGAATTCTCTCTTTTCTAAACTCACAAATGCATTTACAACTAGATGCAACAATTAACACGAAAAAAAATGCTCTAACTCTCTAAAAATTTAACATGCAACTTATGAGATCAATTCTGAAAACGCAGTTTATAAAGAATTGATTTTATAGCCCAGTTAATCGATTAACGACAGCCTTAATCGATTAAACTGTACAAAATTGTTAGATTAATCGATTAGCCTTTGTTGTAATCGATTACACTGTGCAAACAGTTAGATTAATCGATTAACCTATGTTGTAATCGATTAACAGCATTCTTTCATGTGTAAAATCTCAAATATGTTATGCACTTTAATTTATACATGTTTAATACTTAGATTATGCCTAGAATGCACATGTACATGTATTTATATGATGCATGAACATATTATGAATGACATATCTCAAGATGAAAAAGATTTAAAAGATTTATGCAAGTGAGATATGTATTAGGTGACTTAAGCCTTAGACTCAACCTAAACTAATCTAGTCTAAGCAAGGTACCAATCAGAAGGCTTAAGCATGTTGATTTGTTAATGATCTTCAAGCTCTTATTAGCACAAGTTGTCCTCATCAAAACCATGGCATATAAAGAGAGCTTTCCAAAGTGTTCCTCTTGACATGCACACTTTCAATCTCCCCCTTTTTGATGATGACAAACTCTACATCAAATGTATCAACTGTGATGAAATAGCTTGAAGATTGTGTTGGCAAGGTTGATATGATGCGCAAATTTCGGAAGCTGTTATTATGATCAACCTGCACAATCAGAAGACAACAAAACAACCTTTCTCCCCCTTTTGACATTATCAAAAAGATAACTCAGGTCAAAGAAGAGGCAGAGATATGAGTAATGCATAAAACAAAGTCAATGAGTTAATTTGGGATTTAACAATTAACCTGTTTTATGTTAAAGAGGATTAAACAAATGCGCAAGTTTATACAACAGAAATAGCCAAACAGGTAAAGTGAACGGCATACAAGATTGACCATATCAAAGTAGAAAATCTCATACGATCAAGAACCATACACATAAACAGAGTAGGCTATTCGAAATAATTATAAAAAGTAGCATAAAGAGTAACAATGTTTAGCAGCCATATAAACCAGGAAATGTCAATTAAAAACATGAAAGAGGCACACAACAGAGAGACTAGAATCCATAACAACAGCTAAATCCAAAAAGTGCCAAAAAGAAGAAATAAACCTAAAGGTAAGATATCCTAGGTCTAAAGTCTTCTAAACTAAGGTTGAGGTGGAGGATGAGGATCGTCAGTGTGACCAGCAGAAATGACAATGTTCTGATCTCCCCTGATAAGCACAGATAACTTCTGAAATTCTGAACAAAACAAGGCATTCTGAGCTTCAGCAGTAGATTGAATCAGATTCCTCAACTCCCGAAATTGGTTGTCCGAGTACGCATTTTGTCGCTCCTCATACTGTTCCATACCAGCAAAGTATGAATCTTTCAGTCCTTGGAAGTGAAGATCCATACGGTTGTTAAGCCATTGCTCCATAGCTTCCAACTGATCTGAGCCAAAAGCAGAGTTCTGAGGTGCTGATCCAGAAGGCTCCCCCTGAGTTGTAGCATGCTGATTACCTGTGTCATCCTGATTATCATCATCAGATAAATCCAGACCAATAGTGGTGTAGTCCTCTTGGTATTGCCAAGTAGTACCATACTTGTATATACCCATCTTATGAATGAGGCTTTCACCAACCAGATGATCCTTGTCAGTATATTCAACAATGATGGTATCGGAAACGTCAATGCGCAAATAATCAACAATGCGTGAGATGAAGATACTGTAGGGAAGCAGCTTCGACTGAGATAAAGACACACTGTTCATAATTTTCAAGATCTCCTCAAGCCAGTTAATCATTACATTATTCTTTACTGCATACATGAAACGTAAATCATTCACAGTAGGCTGTGCGTGATTTGTGTTCCTCTGTACTAAAATGTAAGCAATAATGTAATGCAACAGCCTGTTCTCAACAGATAATGACCCAGCTTTGGTTAGTTGACCCTGAATGTATAAATGAGGGCCTCTTAGAAATGACTTGTAAACCTCAGTAGGATGAAAGTTTTCCTTAACCCAGGAACAATCTCCTATACTATATCCAGAAGATGATAAACCACCGACATTCATGAAAATTTCATCGTTAAGTTCAACCAGATTGCCAGAAATCATAGACCAGTATTTTCCATCCTTATATCTAAAATTAGCATAAAATTCCCTAACTAGAGCAGGGTAGACTTGTCCCTTTAATTCCATAAACTGAATAGTTCCCTGAGCTTCCATATCATGCGGGAAACTAAAGTTTTGTTCCGCCAACCAGGTTAAATCAACATACCGTATATATGTGGGTTTGCGACCCTGAAATTTCGCCATACGGGTTTCTTGCAAGATGAGTGAATAGTAGGGGTCACCACGGTCCCGAGTAGAAGGTGAACCGACCTCCCGTCTTCGTACACGAGTGGCTGAGGTCTTGACCCTTTTAGGGCGACTTTGCTCCATTATGTGGTAGAAACCGAAATAGCAGTGAATAGTCAGAAATGGGTGTAGGCAAACCTAACCTAGGTTATGCTTGGTGGAACCTTGGAAATGGGGTATAATGAGGATGAAGAAGTATGATTCCTTGATGGTTTGAGAGGGTTAGGAATAGGTGTTTCTACTTTGGTGCACTTGGATTAGTTTTGTTATAGATTTAGAAACTCAAAGCATAAACGAGAAAGTGAAAAATGCCAAAGAAAGTGTGAAACCGAGCTACTGTCTGCCTTTAAAAAGCTGGTTTTAATCGATTAACGGGCAGGTTTAATCGATTAACCAGTGTAAAAATTCGAATTTTTTAAAGAACTGATGCCCAGGTAATCGATTAACAACAAGTGTAATCGATTACACATAGTAAAAAAAAAATTTCAGGCAGTAGAATGGTTTCAACTTTTTTAAGGCTTTTGCATGCATTGTGACAAATTTATCAAGACATTCAGAATCACAAAAAGAATTAATCAAGAGACATATTTTTGCATTGTAACATATATCATTTAAGCTAAAGATACATAGACATAGAGAAGCTAGACGATAATGTAAACAACTAAACAATTTTAATCAAGATATTGTTCATCAAGAATTCCAAGTTCTCTCCTTAGAACAAAGAAAGTATCCCTGGGAAGGGGCTTGGTGAAAATATCGGCTAATTGTTTAGAAGTTTCAACAAATTCAAGAACGCAGTCACCTTTTTGTACATGATCACGCAGAAAATGATGTCTAATTTCTATATGCTTAGTTCTAGAATGCAAGACGGGATTCTTGGAAAGGTTTATGGCACTTGTATTATCGCATTTAATAGGGATCTTTTCAAGTTTAAGACCATAGTCCTTGAGTTGCTGCTTCATCCAAAGGATTTGAGCGCAACACACACCAGCGGCAATGTATTCCGCTTCGGCGGTGGACAAAGCAACACACGCTTGCTTTTTGCTGTGCCATGCTACTAATGAACTGCCCAACAAGTGACAGGTACCACTAGTGCTTTTCCGATCCAATTTACATCCGGCGAAATCGGAATCGGAATAACCTACCAAGGATAGTGAGGCATCCCGAGGATACCATAATCCCATGTTAGTTGTTCCTTTTAAGTATCTCATGATTCTTTTAACAGTTTTAAGATGTGATTCTCTAGGTGATGATTGAAATCTTGCACACATGCATACGCTAAACATGATATCAGGTCGACTTGCAGTTAAGTAAAGTAAAGACCCAATAATTCCTCGATACTTTGTTACCTCTATTGCTTTTCCTTTTTCGTCCTTATCTAGGTAGCAAACAGATGCCATAGGAGTGGAAGCTTCCTTACAATTGTTCATCTCAAATTTCTTGAGCAGCTCTTTGCAATATTTTGTCTGATGGATTAAAATCCCACTTTCTAGTTGCTTTATCTGAAGTCCTAGAAAGAATGTGAGTTCTCCCATCATAGACATTTCGAACTCCCCCTGCATCATCTCAGAAAAATCTTTACACAAAATATCATTAGTAGATCCAAAAATTATGTCATCTACATAGATTTGCATAAGTAATACAGAGTTTTCAGATTTACGAATAAAAAGCGTTGTGTCAACCAAGCCTCTTTCGAACCCTTTTTCTAAAAGAAAGGTACTAAGTCTATCATACCAAGCTCTAGGAGCTTGTTTGAGACCATAAAGTGCCTTTTTAAGTTTATAAACATGGTTCGGATATTTAAAATTTTCAAAACCAGGCGGTTGGTTAACATAAACTTCTTCTTGAATATAGCCATTCAGGAAGGCGCTTTTTACGTCCATTTGAAATAGTTTAAAGTTCATAATCGATGCAAAGGAAAGTAGCATCCTGATGGCCTCTAATCTGGCTACAGGGGCATAGGTTTCGTCATAATCGATACCTTCCTCCTGGTTGTAGCCTTTGGCCACCAAGCGTGCTTTATTTCGAATGATTAAGCCTGATTCATCAAGCTTATTTCTGAAGACCCATCGAGTACCAATCACAGGATGATCTTTAGGTTTAGGGACCAAGTCCCAAACATTATTACGTTCGAACTGGTTTAGCTCTTCTTGCATAGCTATACCCCAGTGCACATCCTCAATGGCCTCATCAATGGTCTTAGGCTCAATTTGAGATACAAAAGCTACAAAGTTACAAAAGTTTCGTAAGGAACTACGGGTTACCACTCCCGTAGATATGTCACCTATTACTTTGTCGATCGGGTGAGCTTTCTTGGTTTTCCACACAACTGGCATATCTGAATGCTCCTGAGATTTGTTTTGACATTCTTCATTGGTTGCTTCTTCATTATCCATGTTCTTTTAGTATGCTTCTTCCAAAGCACCTGCAACATCATCAGATACGACCTTTCTCTTCTCTTTTGGAGAAGATTCATCAAATTGTACATGGATAGACTCTTCAACTTGCATAGAATATTTATTAAAAATTCTGAACGCTTTGCTATGAATCGAGTATCCCAAAAATATTCCCTCGTCGGCTTTTGAGTCAAATTTTCCTAAAGCCCGCTTTCCATTATTTAATATAAAACATTTGCAACCGAAAGCGTGATGATGGGATATGTTTGGTTTACGGCCTTTTAATAGTTCATAAGGAGTTTTATTCAAATTAGGCCTTAACAGTACTCGATTTATAACATAACATGCAGTATGAACTGCATCTGCCCAGAAATATTTGGGGGTATTACTTTCATTGAGCATGGTTCTCGCTAATTCTTCTAGCACACGATTTTTCCTCTCAACAACTCCATTTTGTTGTGGAGTGCGAGGAGCAGAGAACTGATGCATAATGCCATGCTTATCACAGAATTTGTCGAACTGAAAGTTCTCAAATTCTCCCCCATGATCACTTCGTATATATACTATTTTCAGGTTAAGTTGATTTTGAATTTGCTTGGCAAGAATTTTAAAAGAGTTGAATGCGTCGCTTTTAGCAGATAAAAATAATGTCCATGTAAAACGAGAGAAATCATCAACAATAACTAGAGCATAGTAGCTACCACCAAAGCTCATGATTTGTGATGGTCCAAACAAGTCCATATGGAGTAACTCCAAAGGTCTTGAAGTAGATATCACATTTTTGTTTTTGAAAGAGTTTTTGGTTTGTTTACACTTTTGACAAGTGTCACAAATCTCTTTAGTTTTAAAATTTAGTTTTGGTAGCCCCTCAACTAGTTCGTTTGATGATAATTTATCTAGATGTTTTATATGGATGTGTGCAACGCGTCTGTGCCAGAGCCAGATGTCATCTTCTTTAGAAATAAAACATTTTGAAAATAATGTGGTGACATCATCCAAGTTAACCATGTAAATATTATTTATACGATGACCAACAAATTTAACATTATTAGATAAAATGTCACGAATGATGCAACAATCAGAATCGAAAGATACACGATTACCTTTGTCACAGAGTTGGCTTATACTCAGAAGATTATGTTCTAGTCCTTCAACATACAGAACATTTTCAATTTGAGTATGAGATGAGTTACCAACTGTTCCGGTGCCAAGTATCTTTCCCTTGTTGTTGTCTCCGTACGTGACGTATCCTTTTCCTTTAAGTGATAGATCCAGGAAATTTGATCTGTCACCTGTCATATGTCTCGAACATCCACTGTCTAAATACCATTTTTGTCCTTGTGTTCGAAGAAATACCTGCAAAACAGATCACCTGGTTTTCTCAGGTACCCAAATTATGTTGGGTCCTTTTCTGTTAGTGATTAGGGAATTATCTCCCTTCTTTATCCATACATAAACTCCGCTAGGTATACCATATTTTCTAATGTAACAAGAGTAAGAAGTATGACCATACGTATTACAATAAAAACATGTAGGAGAATGCTTATGATTTTTATTCTTAGTATGAGCTACAGGTTTTCTATATGGTCTCTTGTTCTTAGCAGAGCGAGTATAACCTAGACCAGTACGATCACCAACATTTCTTGTTTGACTGAGCAGAGTGTCTAATTGTTGTTTACTGTTTGTGAGACGTTCGAGTTTTTCTTTTAGTTTAAGATTGTCTTCTTGCAAAATCTCGCAAGTCTCACATACAGGCTTTTGACATAAATTATTAGCAGAGCAGTCACATGTGTTACAAGAATATATGAGATCTAAAGTTTCATTTTCTAATTTTAATTCATCTAATTCTTTTTGTAATTGGCTTAATTTCTTTTCATTTCTAAGGATTTCCCTTTTCTTATCAACGTTTATTCTAGCCAATTTCTTTAGTTCCTCATGTAACTCAACATAAGCATTATATAAAACTTCATAAGAGGGTAAGTCATCCGAAGTGGATGAGGTATCAGAATATACCTCATTATTATCCTCGTGTGAGTCTGAGTTGCCATTGTTGTCAGATCTGACCATCAGACACAGCTTCGCTGACTCCTCCTCACTAGAAGTGCTTGATGTTGTTTCCTCCTCAGGTACATCCCATACAATATAAGCTTTCTTGGATTTGAATTCCCTGGGAGTGCTCTTCTCTGAATCAACCTTTTTCAGATATGTAGGACATTGAAATCTCATATGTCCGGCTTTTCCACACTCATGGCAAGTGAAGCGATCTTTGTTGTTCTTGCCTTTGTTGGTTGACTCTTTTGCTTCTTTCTTTTGAAACTTCTTGAATCCGCCTTTTCTTTTGATGAATTTACTAAATTTTCGAACAAGGAGATTCATAGTTTCATCATCTAGATTGGAGTCAGATTCATCATCATCTTTTTCTTCTTTTGATTTGGAGGTCGTGGCCTTCAATGTGATGTTTTTCTTCATCCGGTCTGAATCTTCATGCATAGTCAAGCGCCCCAATTCCATTTCGTGCTCTTAAAGCTTTCCAAATAGTGTAGCTAGAGGCATAGAATCCAAGTCTTTGGATTCAACAATTGCAGTTACTTTTGGTTGCCATTTCCTGTCAAGACAACGCAAAACTTTATTAGTTAGTTCACCTCTGGCAAATGATTTATCTAGAGCAACTAAATGATTAACAATATGAGTAAATCGCTTTTGCATATCACAGATTGATTCACTAGGTAACATGCGAAATAACTCATATTCGTGGGTCAGCGCATTTAATCTAGCGCGTTTGACTTCGCTAGTGCCTTCGTGAGTCACTTGTAAAGTGTCCCACATTTCTTTTGAATTTTGGCACTGCGAGACTCTAAAGAACTCATCATAGGATAGGGCCGATGTGATGATATTTTTGGCACGTAGGTTATGCTGGACCTTTTTGCGCTCATCATCGGTCCATAGACTTTTAGGCTTGTCTTTAGGTTCATCGTCCACAAGATGCTGTGGAACGAAAGGGCCGTTGACTACGGATTCCCAAATATCCGAGTCTATGGCTTCAATAAAAATTTGCATGCGGTCTTTCCAGTAGGCATACCCTTCACCACTGAATATAGGTGGTCGATTAATGGATGAACCATCACCACCAAATGGGTTTGACGAACCCATTCCTTTTTCCCTAAGGATCACGAATACGCGGTTGAGCTAGCACTTCGCACTAGCTCTGATACCACTTGTTAGGTATCAGTGGTTACAATACACCTAGAAGGGGGGGGGGGGGGGGGGTTGAATAGGTGTAGCGGTTAGAATGTCCGCTTTTCGAAAAACAACACTTAATGCTGAAATACACCTTGATTAATCGATTAACGAAACAGGGTAATCGATTAACACATTCAACACAGTCCACTTAATCGATTAACAGACTAAAGTAATCGATTAACACACTACACTTAATCGATTAAACCGTGACAGTAAGCAGATGCAAATACAATTTCTTGCGCGACAATTAATTGATAACGAAGCGATTATACAGAGCTTACAGAATTATCAGAGTAAAATCAGTATAGTACAGAAACAGATTATCAATTAAATCTACTAAACAAATTAATCGATCAAATGCAATAAAGAGAGAAAGGGATAGAAAAAGTCCTGCAACACGAATTTTATCCTGGTTCGTTTGCTTGTCCACCGCAAACTACAACCAGGCCTCCCGGCTGATTTGGGAGATTTTTCTTCACTATAATTGAATTAATGTTTATTACATACACACTATCCAATTACAACATTTAGACACTTACAAGATAATAAAGATCCTATTCTATGGTTTGACTCCCTTCCTACCGACAAAGAAAACCTTTCTTTCGGCGTAGCCCCAGCCAAGAACATTTGTTCTTTACTTATCCCTAAGTCTAACACTCAGTGAAGACACACTCAATCTCTTGGTGATACGACACCTTGAGATTCCCAAAATTACAACACTTTTTCAAACAAAACAAAAAGAGTAAACTTAAGCTATAACAAGACTTATATCTAACAAGATAAGGCTTTACTCTAATCACCTAATACAAACTCATGCAGTATGAAAATGTATTAGTGTGAAAAACAGAATGCATAGTATGTAAACATCTAATCAAGAATCATGTATAAAATGCAAGAACATGTGATAAGAAAAGATGAGAAATGTATCATGAAATGCACTCAATCCTAAAGCATAGAATTCTCTCTTTTCTAAACTCACAAATGCATTTACAACTAGATGCAACAATTAACACGAAAAAAATGCTCTAACTCTCTAAAAATTTAACATGCAACTTATGAGATCAATTCTGAAAACGCAGTTTATAAAGAATTGATTTTATAGCTCAGTTAATCGATTAACGACAACCTTAATCGATTAAACTGTACAAAATTGTTAGATTAATCGATTAGCCTTTGTTGTAATCGATTACACTGTGCAAACAGTTAGATTAATCGATTAACCTATGCTGTAATCGATTAACAGCATTCTTTCATGTGTAAAATCTCAAATATGTTATGCACTTTAATTCATACATGTTTAATACTTAGATTATGCCTAGAATGCACATGTACATGTATTTATATGATGCATGAACATATTATGAATGACATATCTCAAAATGAAAAAGATTTAAAAGATTTATGCAAGTGAGATATGTATTAGGTGACTTAAGCCTTAGACTCAACCTAAACTAATCTAGTCTAAGCAAGGTACCAATTAGAAGGCTTAAGCATGTTGATTTGTTGATGATCTTCAAGCTCTTATTAGCACAAGTTGTCCTCATCAAAACCATGGCATATAAAGAGAGCTTTCCAAAGTGTTCCTCTTGACATGCACACTTTCAACAACCACTCAACTTGATCCAGATTTGGAAAGCATTAACAAGGCTTCAAGGTTGGCTTAACATCCCACACGTTTTGAATGTTTGAATATGGCTTGATTGAGACTTCATGTTTGAATGACAAGTCACACAGTCCTTTAAATGCTTGATTCAAATCAGCCTTGCTTGATAAGGCAACATCAACTCAAGGTGCTCCACATTTGGTAAGTTTTGGCATGGCTTGAAAGCTAATTGAATGGGGTTCAATCTCATTCATGAATTGTCACCCAAAGTACTCCTTATATGGCAAGTTTTCAAACAAAATTGATAGTGTCTTGAAGGCATTAACTCACGGCTTCCTTGACACTCTCATGGCCTTATTGAATGCACAAACCCACGTGCCATTGATGTTAGGCTCTTAATAAGGCAACTTTACTCATCATAAACCTTATTTGGAAAGTTTGTGGGTGATTTCATGGCTAGATCATCTCATAATGGAAATGCTGCCCACAATGCTCCTAATATGGTAATGTGCACTTATTCCACGCGACCTACCATTCTTTATGAAGGTTTTAACTCCATGCATTTGAATTTTGACATGTGTACTTGACTCACATAGCTTTTCCACACACCTAGCTCCCATTAAGGAAAGAACTTAGCATCATGCAATCTGATTTGAAGAGTGACCACACAGTTTTTAAGCAAGGCAAGTCTTCACTCCATGTATTTTGGCATGTGCTCCTCTTTCCACATGGTTGGATTAGAAATGTTTGGAGTTGGCACTTGCATGTTGAAGCTCCTTCATGGCCGGACCAAATATGGCTAGTGACATGAAATGAAAACTAACCTATATTCCTTAAACAAACCCTTATTACATGTAACACCCCAAATTTTAATCTTCAAGATTATAGTAACAGTCCTGAAAGCCTCGCTTGAGCGAGAGTTGTCTCGCTTGGGCAAGAAATGGCAATTTTGGGCTGCTGACACAGTGTAATCGATTACACACTCCTGGTAATCGATTACATGCTGATAAACTAATCAAACCTATGCATCTGACACAGTGTAATCGATTACACACTCTTGGTAATCGATTACATCGTATTAAAAGCATCAGATATGTGCATCTGACACAGTGTAATCGATTACATGCTCTTGGTAATCGATTACAGAGTATTAAAAGCATCAGATATGTGCATTTGACACAGTGTAATCGATTACACACTCCTGGTAATCGATTACATCGTATTAAAAGCATTAGATATGCGCATTTTTCACGTTGTAATCGATTACACCATGTTGGTAATCGATTACAACACGACGACCCCTCTTTAAAACAAAAACCCAAACACATTTTAGGGTTAAAAACTTTGAAGGGAGGTGAGAGAAGAGAGTTTTTTCAAGGGCAAGGAGTTTTGATACTCACCCAAGAGCTTGAGAAGAGGTAAAACTCTTGATTCTAACTCTCTTCTTCTCTCTTAAACTCATTTTGGGTATGTTGGATCTCTTCTCCAAATGTGAGAAACCATGGAAACTCATCCTTTGAATTTATGGTTCGTTTTATGTCATTTTTACCTTGTAAACTTTTGGTTTAGAGTTAATATTTCAAGAATGGAAAGGGTTGTGGGTTGAGTAATGAAAACACCAAAACCCTAAAGTAAAAATGGGGTAAAAAGAGAGAGTAAGTAAAATGCTAGAGGTAGAAGATGAGTTTACCTCCAAATGTTGGAATATGAGATGAATATGCATGTTTTAGATGGTTGAATACTTATGATGAAAGTAGTTTAGAAACATCGAACATGTGATGAATATCTTATATGATTAAATAATGCAATATAAGTTGTTTATGTGATATTTGGAATAAATGACTAACATTGTGTTATATGGTGGGATGAGGAAAGATCCTAAAGTTGGAGGCGGTGTCGGTGGAACTTGAGAAGTTGCCAAGAACCAAACCCAACACTCACCGATGTAAGGATAAGTATTTAATTGTGCATTTGAAATGGAAAAGGTGTATTTTCTAAAGATGCAATGATTGAGTTGTAAATTACGCATTTAGTATAAACATATATGGGTGTGTTTATATTAAAGTAGGCGTAGATTTACGGAAAAGGAAAATATGTGTATTTTCTGGTTGTGCCATAATTAAGTGGTGAATCACGTAGTTTAGTATAAACATATATGAATGTGTTTATACTAATGTTGGCGTGGATTTACGGAAATGATTTATGAGGAAATCGATGAAAGGAAAATATGTTTTAGCCAACCATGAATGGTTAGCGACTCTGGCTTGAGTATAGAAGCATGAAAATGATTTATGAGGAGATTGATGAAAGGAAATATGTTTTAGCCGACCATGAATGGTTAGCGACTCTGGCTTGAGTATAGAAGCATACACTCTGGCTTGAGTATAGAAGCATAAAAATGATTTATGAGGAGATTGATGAAAGAAAATATGTTTTAGCCGACCATGAATAGTTAGCGACTCTGGTATTGAATGAAATGTCTTGCCCTAAGTGGTATTGAATTGAATGTCTTGCCCAAGTGGTATTGAATCGAATGTCTTGCCCAAGTGGTAGTGAATTGAATGTCTTGCCTATGTGGTATTGTGGAAGTATGTGTAAGTGGGAAATGGCTATGTAAAATAGGAATGAAGAAGAGGTTAACAAAGTTGACATGGAAGAATGTGAAAGTAAGAATGGTCGTATGAGGTAGTAAGAGATAAAATGAAATGTAATGATTTTATGTTAGAATGCTTAAATTGTTTACCTAACTCTGTTTATAATGTGGATTATATCAAATGATATTTATTGAATTAAATGACTTATCCCTTTGTATGTTTTGTGTGTTGCCATTTGATAATCCCATTGCAGGTGATTGGATATATTAAGGATGCTTGATTTGGAGCTTTCAGAGCTTTTAAATCTGGAATTCCTTTATTTGCACCCTTTTTGTATCATGACAGAATATTTGCGGATTTGAATATTTGTAACCATTGTCATTATAATTTCTGGATATTTGTAACATTGAGTATTATGATTTTGGAGACCCATAATTGTCCCCATGTTTTAATTATATGGGGGATATTAATATGAATTATATTTTTCTGTATTATGGATGTGTATATGAATATTGCATGTTAAATGATCAGAAAATAATCAAGGTAACTAATGTAACATACCTTGGGTTACCAATCATAAGATATAAGGGAAATGTATTGTGAAGAAGATCTCTGCTTCTGACCTTGGCACGGTTTTGATGAAGACACCAACATCAACTAAAAGAAGAAAAGGAAGACTACTTATGAAGACAAAGAAGATCAAAGCTTCAAGAAAATAGACTAAGTCTTTATAGGTACTTCTATCCTAAAACTCTTAGTATATACAAAGTTATAATGCTCAAACCATTTTTAAGAAAAGTTGAAACACTTTAGAATTTGTTAAAACAATTTTCAAAAATAGTGTGTAACAGGTTACTTCTTTTAAGTAACAGGTTACATGTGTGAGAAAAGAGTTATCCAACTGAAAAACTGTTTTTTGAATACTGAGTAACCGATTACTCAAAATAAATTTTAAATAAATGTTGGACAGAAAGTTTGAGTAACCGATTACTCAAATATGAGTAACCGATTACTCAAAGTAATTTTTGAAAATGTCCAAACAGAAAGTTTGGGTAACCGATTACCCAAAGTGAGTAACCGGTTACTGAGAGCTGTTGGAAGAGTTTTCAGATTTCAAAGTGAAAGGTTTTCACTCCAAACGAAATCTCTTCACTCCAAACAACTCCTACACTTTCAGAAAGACACCTAGGGTGTTTTGGTAGTCTATATAAAGGCTCTAAACTCACACACAAATACACACAATTTTCATACAACTTTGTCACAACTCTCAAAAGCTCTTACACTTATTCTGAAAATATTTCTTTGAACTTTTGGCAACTAGTTCTTAAACTTTCAAAGTACTTTTTCAAAGTTGCTTTAGTTCAAGTGTTTCAAAGGTTTTCATATAAAGAGCATTATTATCTTGGTATATATATTCAGAGTTGATTGGATTGCAAGTTATACAAATTTCATACTTGTAAAGGCAATCTGTCATTGTTATATATTCTTCATTTGTGCAAGATTACTTTCTTTCACGGGGTGTGAAACGAAAGGGGAATAGAATCACTTGGAAATGTGTTTTCCAAGATTGAATAAGAATTAGTGAGTGTGTAAGGTACATAGAAATCTCGGGGTGAGATATTGTAATTACAACTCATAATTCTTAGTGGAAAAGTCTCTTGTGTGGCAAGAGTACTAGACGTAGCCTTCGGTGGACAAGAAGGTGAACTAGTATAAAAATCTCTGTGTATTCTCTTCTCCTTTATCTCTTTCATTATTATTTTCTGCATATATTTTCCGCTGCACTTTAATCTTTTGTTTTGCAGAAAAAGTGGCCATTATTTTAGTACAACTAATTCACCCCCCTCTTAGTTGCACTCTGATACTTACAATTGGCACCAGAGCTATACTTGGGTAATTTACTCTCAAAGCTTGATCCTAACCAAGATGGCCAGAAGATCTTTCCTAAGAGAAGGTTCTAACATCAACCGCCCTCCAAGCTTTGTTGGAGAGTGCTACGACTTCTGGAAGATCAGAATGAGAATCTTCATGGAATCACAAGATTTGGATATCTGGAATGCTATAGAAGAAGGACCTTATGAACCCTTCACTGTCATCAATGGAGTAAGAGAAATTAAGCCCACATCTTCATGGAGTGATAAGATAAAAAGAAAGTGCAATATGATTTAAAGGCGAAAAACATCCTCACTTCTGCTCTCGGAATTGACGAGTTCTTTAGAGTATCAAATTGCAAATCAGCAAAGGAAATGTGGGATACGCTAGAGACTACTCATGAAGGAACCGAGGAGGTAAAAAGGTCAAGACTAAACACACTCTCTCAAGAATACGAAATGTTTCGCATGAAGCCCGAAGAGAAAATACTTGATCTACAAAAGAGGTTCACTCATCTCACAAACCATCTTATTGCACTGGGCAAAGTTCTGTCAAACAGTGACTTGAATTTAAAAGTTCTTAGATCACTCACCAGAGCCTGGCAAGCAAAGGTAACCGCTATTTCTGAAAAGAAAAGTCTATCAAAAATGTCCTTGGCTGCCTTGTTTGGAAAATTGCAGGAACACGAATTAGAACTTTGTCAACTTGAACAACATGAGGAACATGAAAAGAAGAAGAGAAATATCTCTCTAAAAGCAAAAGTAGATGAATGTAACTCATCTGATGATGAAAAAGATGACACAGATGACATGAGTCTCTTTGTAAAGAAATTCAGCAAGTTCCTAAAAAGGAACAAAAGTGCAAAAAGTGGTCAAGCAAAGAAGTTCATCAAAAACAATGACGCCTCTAAATCAAAACTTTACATGCTTTGAATGTGGCAAACCAGGCCACATAAAGATGGACTGCCCAAACTTAAAGAAAAGTTCTTTCAAAGGGAAGAACGATACTAAGACCGGACGAAGGGCTTACATTGCTTGGGAAGATAACGACACTAGTTTTGCATCTGAAGCAGAAAATGAAGAACAAGCTCACCTATCACTCATGGCATCTCATCACTCAGATGATGAAGAGGTAAACGATTCTAATCAATTTTCTTCCTCTGAATTACAATCAGCTTTCAATGAATTGCATGATGAGTACTTTAAATTAACAAAATTGTTTCTAAAACAAAAAACTGAATTAGACACATTTAGAAACATACCCTCATCATCCTCCTGTCAAAAGTGCATCATTCTTGAAAACAAAATTTCAACTTTGAGTCTTGAACTTAATAAATTAAAAAAGAGTGGCAAAAGTTTAGAAAAGATAATTAATGATCAGAGACACACATCAGATCGAAGGGGTCTAGGCTTTTCAAAAAGCCATGGTTTCAAGAAACCAAGTGCTCAAAAGAAAATTATCTTTCAAAAAGAAAGTATCCATACCTTTAAAAATTCTAGGATACATGCTCATCAACCCATATGCACATATTGTAATATTCATGGGCATACACCATACACTTGCATGATTAGAAAGTATGGTGTACCCTTAGGAACATATAAGTGGGTTGAGAAAGGAACTAACCATTTAGGATCCAAGGAATATTGGATACCTAATAAAACTTAATCTGTTGTGTAGGAAAATTTGAGAGCCGCCAGCAACTTATGGTACTTGGATAGCGGCTGCTCAAAACACATGACGGGCGATAAAAGTAAATTCTCTGTCCTGACTCCAAGGGACAAAGGACATGTAACACCACGAATTTTCTGATTTGGAATTATGATTTTTATGAGTTTTTATTTTTAGAAAATGAATTTTCTGCACTAATTGGTTAGGAATTTGGCTAAGCCACAGTTAAGTTTTAGCTTTGTTTGATTATTTCCTATTTTATGGGAAATTTTGATAATTTCGGAGACAGTGGGTTCTGGACTACTGTCGGGGATAAATTACGCTCGATACGGCTCAAAAATGTGATTTTGAGTTCCGTAACTCGGAATCGAATTCCGATCACTCCGTTGGCTTCGTAATTTCATTTCGAGTCAATCTAGACCCCGAATGTACCCATATCTATTTTCGAAATATTTTCACTCCAAATTCTGTGTTTCGAAGTTCTAACCGTAAACCAAAATCGGGAGATTGTGTATTTCCGGACGAAATTATCCGAAGATGTTCGGACACGACTTTTATTTGGAAATTACATCATATCAATAAAGTTGGAAGTCATCATTTCATGAGCCACTTACTTGTTACACAAGTAATGCAAAAGCTTCCAAAAACCCCTAAAACACTCAACAAATCCTCTCACTCCACCACCATTAGACACATCACCTATGCTAGTCTAAAGCTACTTACTTTGCATTAAATTTTCTGATTTGATGAGGGTGAGGATCTCCTATAAATACCTCACCCCATCCTCTCATTTTTACACTAAATTTCTTATACAAACTAAGGTAGTCTTTTATTTTATCTTCTTCATCTTCTTCTCATACTTCATAGAAAGTTATGAGCCTTTATTATTTTGTTCATAAAGTAGAGTTTATATTTGTTCTTTAAGTATTTTATGAAAGCATAATTAAAGGGGATGATAATAAAATCATATGAACCTTTATGTAGTTTTGACTTTTGTAAATCTTAAAATTTCTTCCTTGTTCTTAGATGGAAAAACTATATCTTTGGACAAGGTTAGATGAATTATTTATTTGGAAATATTAGAAATTATTGTTAGTATTTGAATATGTTTAAAGGTGATGATTTTAACATCAAAGGAACCTTTAATGTGTTTAGGAAAAAGTTTGTAGTTTATTCTTGAAAGTTTATGATGTTGATGAGTTGTTGAAAATATTTCATTTTTAGAAAGTATTATGTTTTAAAAGTGGTTTACATATTTTACTCTTTGATTCCCAAGTTAAAATAATGATTTGGGACAAAAGATGATTTATTAAAGTCTTGACTTCATAAACTTAAAGTGTTATGAAGTTTTAGATATTAAAGTAGTAGAAAGTCTTACCTTAGGATTTATTTTCATGACCATGAAAATAACACTTACTAACCCTTGAGGTTTTTTCCTAAAATATTAGGAGGTGTTAAGATGTACATAGAAAATTGTTGTATTTATTTTAGTTGACTTACTTTAAAGTGGTAAGAATAACTAAAAGATGTTTAATGTAAAATATTAAATTAAGAGCCATTCTTTTTCATGACTATGAAAATAACACTTACTAACCCTTGAGGTTTTTTCCTAAAAAATTAGGAGGTGTTAAGATGTTCATGAAAATTTGTTTTAGTAGTATACTTGAAATAATGAGAGTTACCTAAAAGTCTTGACTTTATAAACTTAAAGTGTTATGAAGTCTTAGATGGTAAAATGATTTAAAAATGTTGAATCTTAGTTAAGTGAACTTACTTTAAAATGGTAAGATTTACTTAAAAAGTATTGATTTAAAAATATTGATTTTGTTTAAATTGACTTACTTTAAAAAGGATAAGTCTAGCTTAATGATCTTATTTTAAAAAGGTTAGTTTTAGTAAAAATGTTTTACTTACAAAAATAAGAATTATGAATTATCGGAAAAATGCAATGAAGTGGGAATACATGTCTAGAAAGGTTCTGTCTAAGGAAAGACTTGGTATTTAAGGGTGTCTTTATGACCCACCTCTCTTTCCTGGGAACTAGCCTGGTGTATATCCACAGATTACGACATAATTTCGGTATAAGTTTTATTGAAAATTTTACTTTAAAAAGTATTATTTGATTGTAAGACTTTCGATGACAAATGATGATTCAAGGATATTCAACCTTGAATTGGATGGACGAAAGCAATTAAATTCATTTTAAATCGGAAGTTTTATCTTCGCGTAAAAAGTTGTTTCGTAAGTATAATAATTATCGTCATTTAACTAATTAACGTTATTTTGGCATAACGAAGAGTTCGAGAGGAGAACGGATCAGGTAAGGTCACCTGCAAACAGAGAACCTAACGATCCGACACACTCAGGTGAGAGAGAACACATCGCGACATAGTGGTGTCCGAATATGGCACCCGGACCTCCAAACTATCTCAAAAGTTTGGAGTTTCCCTGAGTATTAAGAAAGCTTGTACTTAATCAATTGCATGTTTGTTTGGATTAAGTACAACAATATTTCTTATACCGATTTATGTTATGTTTATATATGCAAATACCATGTTTACTCTTGAATTATAATGTTTGAATGATTATTATGGGAATGATATGTATGTGATAATTTTGAAATACAATGTTTAAAAACATTTGATATAAATGAGAAATATCGGGTCCCATAAGAAGCATTCCTTTTGGAGCGGACATCCTTTAGGAGATGTCTTAAGATGGGCCGATTATATAAAAGAATGATTAAGAGTTCGGATTTTGCTAACTTCGGTTAGAGAGCATATGCATTATGAATAACGAAGTAGTGGAGAGGAAACATTACAGGATGACGTATGAGCACTGAGATGCAAGGAGGGCGACTTTGCTTGACGGTGGTTCGTCAACAAAGCCTTGAGGGAAAGTCTAGGTGAGACGAGTCCCTTGTATTCCTAGGAGAGGATATCCTGTTGGATCGGACAGTTCTCACAGTGCAAACTAGACAATCTCTGACGACCCCTCGATTTGCAATCATGATCGATGAGAGGGATGCCCAGAAAGCGTTGCTACGACACCGTCCTGTTATGGACAGTTCCTTTGGAACAGATCGATCATTCATCCTTGCGAGAATGTTATTTATTTTGGTGCGTACAATCGGCTTGGTATGGGACCTGTACTCTCGGTTGTTTCCGAATAGGCTATTTGGGTGGATAATGGTGTAAGGTGGATGAAATGACATAGCATTCATACATTGCATTGCACGAACGTTTATTTTTATACTTGAGATATAATCATTATTCCTCTTTAGTATTGTGCATGTGAGATCCATGATATATTAATTACGACGATATATTTATACTGTACGATGACTGTATATTATTATGTGATTTGTCAGATGATTGAATTGCATGTTATGAAAAGTATATTTTTGTCTGAGTGTCCTATTCAGAGTAAGTCCACGCCGTCAATGAATTTTGTTCATTAGATGTCTTACTCTCTCTACTTGTCTATTCTTGTACTTGTTTATAATTTGGACAGATGCACGGGAACTCTACGCGTATACGGAGAACCCTTCCCGACCCTCCAAGCTCCTCGTCGGAGCCGATGGAGGATGAGTCAACTGAGATAGAGGCTGAGGCGGATGCTGACGAGGATGGAGTGTTAGAGCTGGTGAACATAGAGAGTTCCATCGAGGTGATAGAACTCTCATCCGACTCTGGCACAGAGGAGGATCCCAGTGAGTGTTCTAGCACTCCTAGCAGTGCGGTATCTAGCCGTTGAGCTCTGGGTTTGTTGTTCTTTTTGTTGTGCATGTTTTGGGGTTGTTGTGCAGTATAGCATTTTGATATGTTAGTTGGGCGATGGGTATGTTCCGCCACGATTAGATATTTTGTATAAATACTAACTGTTGAATGATGAAGTAAATTCCAGGGAAGTATTGTATCATTCCAGTTACCGTTAGGTAACAGTTAGTGATTTCCGCATAGTATGTTACTTAAGGTGATGTCCCGAAAAAGAAACATTTTAAAAAGGAAACAATATTTTTACATCACCAATTCAAAAAAAATTTTTTTTTTACCCATTTTTCCGCATTAAAATTAAGGTGTATTTTTCGGGGCGTTACAGGACACGTCACATATGGTGATAACAACAAAGGAAAAATACTTGGAGTTGGTAGAATTGGCAAGCCACCCTCAACTACTATAGAAGGTGTATTATATGTTGAAGGACTCAAGCACAACCCTCTAAGCATAAGTCAATTATGCAACAAAGGATTTCAAGTGGCATTCTACCCTGATAAATGCATCATCGAAAGTAGGGATTCCAATAACTCTAAACTTGTTGGTAAGAGAATAAATAATATATATATATGATTGACATAGATTCTGCTTTACCTATAACATGTTTAGTAGCTAATGATAATCATGATGCATGGCTTTGGCATAGAAGAATAGCGCATATTCACATGGAACATTTGAATAAACTTATTAAGAAAGATTTGGTTGTTGGTTTACCTAAAATGAAGTTTGTTAAAGACAAACTATGTAGTGCTTGTCAAATGGGTAAACAAACAAAAACTTCTTTCAAACCAAAGCATATAGTTTCTTCTGATAGACCATTGCAATTACTTCACATGGACTTATTTGGTCCCTCCAGGACAAAAAGTTTTGGTGGTAATTATTATGCTCTTGTTATAGTAGATGATTTTCCTAGATACACTTGGACTCTCTTCTTAGTTCATAAGAATGAGGCATTCAAAGCCTTTAGCATTTATGCTAAAAGAGTCCAAAATGAAAAATCTCTAAAAATCGCTGCTATAAGAAGTGATCATGGGGGAGAATTTCAAAACTCTTCTTTTGAAGAATTCTGTGATGATCTCGGGATCAATCACTATTTTTCTGCTCCTAGAATACCACAACAAAATGGTGTTGTAGAGAGAAAGAATCGGTCCTTAGAAGAACTGGCTCGAACAATGTTAAACGAAACTAACCTCCCAAAATATTTCTGGGCTGATGCAGTTAGCACTGCTTGTTATGTTTCAAATCGAGTTCTTATAAGGCCAATTCTTAAGAAAACCCCCTATGAACTCTTCAAAGGTAGAAAACCAAACATCTCTCATCTTCATGTATTCGGTTGTAAATGTTTTATTCTAAACAATGGTAAGGACAACTTGGGCAAGTTTGATGCAAAAGCGGATGAAGGGATTTTCCTTGGCTATTCTCTCACGAGTAAAGCTTACAGAGTCTTTAATAAAAGAACTCTAGCCATGGAAGAATCCATTCATGTATCTTTTGATGAAACTAATCCTATGGTAAAGGATGTGATTTCTTGCGATGACGATGACTTGCCAAGTTCCCCTGCTAAAGGTAATTCTATCAAAGACATTACAACTAATATTGAGGAATTGAGAATGGATGATGATCTATCTTCTCAAGAAGAGCATATCCACTCTGACTTACCAAAAGAATGGAGGACCCATCGAAATCATCCTATTGACAACATCATCAGTGATATAAGCAAAGGTATAACTACTCGTAGAATGCTTGATGCTTGTCTAAACATGGCCTTTGTCTCTCAAATAGAACCCTCCAAGATTGATGATGCAATCGAGGATGAACACTAGATTCTTGCTATGCAAGAAGAATTAAACCAGTTTGAGTGAAATGAGGTTTGGGAACTTGTTCCTAGACCAAAGAATAGACATGTAATAGGAACTCGTTGGGTATTTAGAAATAAATCTGATGAAAATTGTGTTATTGTTAGAAATAAAGCTAGACTAGTAGCCCAAGGATAACCAGGAAGAAGGTATTGATTTTGATGAAACCTTCGCTCCGGTTGCTAGACTTGAAGCTATTAGGCTATTACTTGCATATGCTTGTTCTCTTAATTTTCAGCTATATCAAATGGACGTCAAGAGCGCATTTCTCAACGGCTACATTCAAGAAGAAGTGTTTGTAGAGCAACCTCTTGGCTTTGAAGATTACAAACATCCTTCTCATGTCTACAAGTTAAAGAAAGCCCTCTATGGCCTAAAGCGAGCGTGGTATGATCGTCTAACGAATTTTCTGACAGAAAAAGGTTTTACAAAAGGGAAGGTCGACACTACTTTATTTATTAAGAAAATAAATCATCATATTTTATTAGTTCAAATCTATGTAGATGATATTATTTTTAGTTCTACTAATGAAAGTTTGTTAAGTGACTTTGGCAAAATGATGCAAGGAGAATTCGAAATGTCCATGATATGAAAGTTGAATTACTTTCTTGGACTTCAAATTAAACAGCTTGATAATGGCATCTTCGTGAGTCAATCCAAATACTGCAAAGATCTGTTAAAAATATTTGATATGGATAACTGCAAGCCAATAGGTACTCCTATGGGATCTGGAACATACATTGACACAGATGAACCCGGTAAATGCATTGAAATATCTAAATACCGAGGTATGATCGCATCTCTTTTATACTTAACTGCCAGTAGACCTGATATAATGTTTAGTGTATGTCTGTGTGCACGATATCAATCTAAACCAAAAGAATCATATCTAGTTGCTGTTAAGAGAATCATGAAATATCTCAAAGGTACAACTGAAGTTGGACTGTGGTACCCTAAAGGAAGCATATGTGATTTGGTTGGATATTCAGATTCAGATTTTGCCGGATGCAAATCTGAGAGGAAATGTACAAGTGGTACTTGTCACATTTTAGGCAATGCCTTAGTCTCTTGGTCTTGCAAGAAACAGGCATGTGTAGCTCTAAGCACTGCTGAGGCTGAATATATAGCAGCTGGTAGTTGTTGTGCCCAAGTGTTGTGGCTTAAGCAACAATTACGAGATTATGGCTTAGTCTTAGGCTGCACTCCGCTGAAATGTGATAATACTAGTGCTATAAACCTCACAAAGAATCCTATTATGCATTCAAGAACCAAACACATAGATATAAGGCATCACTTCCTAAGGGACCATGTTCAAAAGAAAGATGTATCTGTAGAATTTGTTGATACTCATAACCAACTAGCAGATATTTTCACTAAGCCCTTGGCAAAAGAACCTTTTTACAAAATTAGACGTGAACTAGGCATTCTTGATGAAGCTTACTTGTCCTAAATACTTATATATGATTATATGTATGCTTCACCATGTTATCTCATGCCTACTTGAACTTAAATGTGTTTATTTATGTTTATATGTTTTAAATTTTGGGTTAAAATCATTTTCATAAGCTTTAAATTGCATAAAAACATTGATTTTTCTAGAGTTAGTAACCGATTACTCTGGAGTGTAACCGGTTACAGGGTGGAACAGAGAGTTTCAGTAACCGATTACTCAAGTGAGTAACCGGTTACCCAAACCTGCTGTTTCAAAATTTCACATTTTGAATTAGAGTAACCGATTACTCAAGCTTGAGTAACCGATTACTATGTGCAGGTATTTATATAAAATTGCATTTTTCAGAACTCATCTTCTTCCTCATACTCTCTCTCACTCGTGTAAAACCCTACCCTCTAAATCTTCGCGAAAGCAAGATTGATGTGGATGTTGTCCACAAAATGAGTTTCTCTGCTGATCCTCGAGATCGAAGTGGTCGTACCTACTTGCACCGATCTGATAGAAAACGAAAACCCTCTCACCAACCAGAACCTAATTCTGCAGCACCACAACCCTCTGAGTTCCATGCTCAATCTTCATCATCTGTTGTTATGCCTACTAATCAGATGATTATGGACGAATTGGTTTCGCTTCGAGGCTACATCACTAACCAGATGGATGCCTTCGATACACAAAATCAACAAATCCAATATGAACTTCACTGTCTTTCCTCCAAGCTGAGAAGTATGGAAGTCGATGAAGATAGTTCTGAGCCGGAGTCTTAGAGTGTCTAGGATTTATTTTCTGTTTGTATCTTTGAAATTTTCTGAACATCTGTTTTTATGTTTGCTAGTACTATGTTTGAACATCTAAAACTGCTATGATTTGCTTATGTTTAAACATGTTTCATTATTCTGATATGCACTACTATAACTGATATATTCATTGTGCTATAACTACTATATCTGTTATGATATAAATCATGTATGCTATATATATGTTATATATTGTGCTGGACCCTTGGCTTTTCTACTTTTTGATGAAGTCAAAAGGGGGAGAAAAGTTGGGGAGTGTATTTTCTTTTGTCAAAATATTTTCCAGGAACTTAACTCCAAATGAAAGGGGGAGCATACAAGATAGGGGGAGCATACTCAAAACAAGTCAAGATATATCAGAAAGTATGCTACTCTCGAAGAAATTCAGAAAAATACACTGTCAAGAAAATATTGGTTTGTCATCATCAAAAGGGGGAGATTGTGAAGAAGATCTCTGCTTCTGACCTTGGCACGGTTTTGATGAAGACACCAACATCACCAAAAATAAGAAAAGGAAGACTACTTATGAAGACAAAGAAGATCAAAGCTTCAAGAAAATAGACTAAGTCTTTATAGGTACTTCTATCCTAAAACTCTTAGTATATACAAAGTTATAATGCTCAAACCATTTTTAAGAAAAGTTGAAACACTTTAGAATTTGTTAAAACAATTTTCAAAAATAGTGTGTAACAGGTTACTTCTTTTAAGTAACAGGTTACATGTGTGAGAAAAGAGTTATCAAACTGAAAAACTGTTTTTTGAATACTGAGTAACCGATTACTCAAAATAAATTTTAAATAAATGTTGGACAGAAAGTTTGAGTAACCGATTACTCAAATATGAGTAACCGATTACTCAAAGTAATTTTTGAAAATGTCCAAACAGAAAGTTTGGGTAACCGATTACCCAAAGTGAGTAACCGGTTACTGAGAGCTGTTGGAAGAGTTTTCAGATTTCAAAGTGAAAGGTTTTCACTCCAAACGAAATCTCTTCACTCCAAACAACTCCTACACTTTCAGAAAGACACCTAGGGTGTTTTGGTAGTCTATATAAAGGCTCTAAACTCACACACAAATACACACAATTTTCATACAACTTTGTCACAACTCTCAAAAGCTCTTACACTTATTCTGAAAATATTTCTTTGAACTTTTGGCAACTAGTTCTTAAACTTTCAAAGTACTTTTTCAAAGTTGCTTTAGTTCAAGTGTTTCAAAGGTTTTCATATAAAGAGCATTATTATCTTGGTATATATATTCAGAGTTGATTGGATTGCAAGTTATACAAATTTCATACTTGTAAAGGCAATCTGTCATTGTTATATATTCTTCATTTGTGCAAGATTACTTTCTTTCACGGGGTGTGAAACGAAAGGGGAATAGAATCACTTGGAAATGTGTTTTCCAAGATTGAATAAGAATTAGTGAGTGTGTAAGGTACATAGAAATCTCGGGGTGAGATATTGTAATTACAACTCATAATTCTTAGTGGAAAAGTCTCTTGTGTGGCAAGAGTACTAGACGTAGCCTTCGGTGGACAAGAAGGTGAACTAGTATAAAAATCTCTGTGTATTCTCTTCTCCTTTATCTCTTTCATTATTATTTTCTGCATATATTTTCCGCTGCACTTTAATCTTTTGTTTTGCAGAAAAAGTGGCCATTATTTTAGTACAACTAATTCACCCCCCTCTTAGTTGCACTCTGATACTTACAATTGGCACCAGAGCTATACTTGGGTAATTTACTCTCAAAGCTTGATCCTAACCAAGATGGCCAGAAGATCTTTCCTAAGAGAAGGTTCTAACATCAACCGCCCTCCAAGCTTTGTTGGAGAGTGCTACGACTTCTGGAAGATCAGAATGAGAATCTTCATGGAATCACAAGATTTGGATATCTGGAATGCTATAGAAGAAGGACCTTATGAACCCTTCACTGTCATCAATGGAGTAAGAGAAATTAAGCCCACATCTTCATGGAGTGATAAGATAAAAAGAAAGTGCAATATGATTTAAAGGCGAAAAACATCCTCACTTCTGCTCTCGGAATTGACGAGTTCTTTAGAGTATCAAATTGCAAATCAGCAAAGGAAATGTGGGATACGCTAGAGACTACTCATGAAGGAACCGAGGAGGTAAAAAGGTCAAGACTAAACACACTCTCTCAAGAATACGAAATGTTTCGCATGAAGCCCGAAGAGAAAATACTTGATCTACAAAAGAGGTTCACTCATCTCACAAACCATCTTATTGCACTGGGCAAAGTTCTGTCAAACAGTGACTTGAATTTAAAAGTTCTTAGATCACTCACCAGAGCCTGGCAACCAAAGGTAACCGCTATTTCTGAAAAGAAAAGTCTATCAAAAATGTCTTTGGCTGCCTTGTTTGGAAAATTGCAGGAACACGAATTAGAACTTTGTCAACTTGAACAACATGAGGAACATGAAAAGAAGAAGAGAAATATCTCTCTAAAAGCAAAAGTAGATGAATGTAACTCATCTGATGATGAAAAAGATGACACAGATGACATGAGTCTCTTTGTAAAGAAATTCAGCAAGTTCCTAAAAAGGAACAAAAGTGCAAAAAGTGGTCAAGCAAAGAAGTTCATCAAAAACAATGACGCCTCTAAATCAAAACTTTACATGCTTTGAATGTGGCAAACCAGGCCACATAAAGATGGACTGCCCAAACTTAAAGAAAAGTTCTTTCAAAGGGAAGAACGATACTAAGACCGGACGAAGGGCTTACATTGCTTGGGAAGATAACGACACTAGTTTTGCATCTGAAGCAGAAAATGAAGAACAAGCTCACCTATCACTCATGGCATCTCATCACTCAGATGATGAAGAGGTAAACGATTCTAATCAATTTTCTTCCTCTGAATTACAATCAGCTTTCAATGAATTGCATGATGAGTACTTTAAATTAACAAAATTGTTTCTAAAACAAAAAACTGAATTAGACACATTTAGAAACATACCCTCATCATCCTCCTGTCAAAAGTGCATCATTCTTGAAAACAAAATTTCAACTTTGAGTCTTGAACTTAATAAATTAAAAAAGAGTGGCAAAAGTTTAGAAAAGATAATTAATGATCAGAGACACACATCAGATCGAAGGGGTCTAGGCTTTTCAAAAAGCCATGGTTTCAAGAAACCAAGTGCTCAAAAGAAAATTATCTTTCAAAAAGAAAGTATCCATACCTTTAAAAATTCTAGGATACATGCTCATCAACCCATATGCACATATTGTAATATTCATGGGCATACACCATACACTTGCATGATTAGAAAGTATGGTGTACCCTTAGGAACATATAAGTGGGTTGAGAAAGGAACTAACCATTTAGGATCCAAGGAATATTGGATACCTAATAAAACTTAATCTGTTGTGTAGGAAAATTTGAGAGCCGCCAGCAACTTATGGTACTTGGATAGCGGCTGCTCAAAACACATGACGGGCGATAAAAGTAAATTCTCTGTCCTGACTCCAAGGGACAAAGGACATGTAACACCACGAATTTTCTGATTTGGAATTATGATTTTTATGAGTTTTTATTTTTAGAAAATGAATTTTCTGCACTAATTGGTTAGGAATTTGGCTAAGCCACAGTTAAGTTTTAGCTTTGTTTGATTATTTCCTATTTTATGGGAAATTTTGATAATTTCGGAGACAGTGGGTTCTGGACTACTGTCGGGGATAAATTACGCTCGATACGGCTCAAAAATGTGATTTTGAGTTCCGTAACTCGGAATCGAATTCCGATCACTCCGTTGGCTTCGTAATTTCATTTCGAGTCAATCTAGACCCCGAATGTACCCATATCTATTTTCGAAATATTTTCACTCCAAATTCTGTGTTTCGAAGTTCTAACCGTAAACCAAAATCGGGAGATTGTGTATTTCCGGACGAAATTATCCGAAGATGTTCGGACACGACTTTTATTTGGAAATTACATCATATCAATAAAGTTGGAAGTCATCATTTCATGAGCCACTTACTTGTTACACAAGTAATGCAAAAGCTTCCAAAAACCCCTAAAACACTCAACAAATCCTCTCACTCCACCACCATTAGACACATCACCTATGCTAGTCTAAAGCTACTTACTTTGCATTAAATTTTCTGATTTGATGAGGGTGAGGATCTCCTATAAATACCTCACCCCATCCTCTCATTTTTACACTAAATTTCTTATACAAACTAAGGTAGTCTTTTATTTTATCTTCTTCATCTTCTTCTCATACTTCATAGAAAGTTATGAGCCTTTATTATTTTGTTCATAAAGTAGAGTTTATATTTGTTCTTTAAGTATTTTATGAAAGCATAATTAAAGGGGATGATAATAAAATCATATGAACCTTTATGTAGTTTTGACTTTTGTAAATCTTAAAATTTCTTCCTTGTTCTTAGATGGAAAAACTATATCTTTGGACAAGGTTAGATGAATTATTTATTTGGAAATATTAGAAATTATTGTTAGTATTTGAATATGTTTAAAGGTGATGATTTTAACATCAAAGGAACCTTTAATGTGTTTAGGAAAAAGTTTGTAGTTTATTCTTGAAAGTTTATGATGTTGATGAGTTGTTGAAAATATTTCATTTTTAGAAAGTATTATGTTTTAAAAGTGGTTTACATATTTTACTCTTTGATTCCCAAGTTAAAATAATGATTTGGGACAAAAGATGATTTATTAAAGTCTTGACTTCATAAACTTAAAGTGTTATGAAGTTTTAGATATTAAAGTAGTAGAAAGTCTTACCTTAGGATTTATTTTCATGACCATGAAAATAACACTTACTAACCCTTGAGGTTTTTTCCTAAAATATTAGGAGGTGTTAAGATGTACATAGAAAATTGTTGTATTTATTTTAGTTGACTTACTTTAAAGTGGTAAGAATAACTAAAAGATGTTTAATGTAAAATATTAAATTAAGAGCCATTCTTTTTCATGACTATGAAAATAACACTTACTAACCCTTGAGGTTTTTTCCTAAAAAATTAGGAGGTGTTAAGATGTTCATGAAAATTTGTTTTAGTAGTATACTTGAAATAATGAGAGTTACCTAAAAGTCTTGACTTTATAAACTTAAAGTGTTATGAAGTCTTAGATGGTAAAATGATTTAAAAATGTTGAATCTTAGTTAAGTGAACTTACTTTAAAATGGTAAGATTTACTTAAAAAGTATTGATTTAAAAATATTGATTTTGTTTAAATTGACTTACTTTAAAAAGGATAAGTCTAGCTTAATGATCTTATTTTAAAAAGGTTAGTTTTAGTAAAAATGTTTTACTTACAAAAATAAGAATTATGAATTATCGGAAAAATGCAATGAAGTGGGAATACATGTCTAGAAAGGTTCTGTCTAAGGAAAGACTTGGTATTTAAGGGTGTCTTTATGACCCACCTCTCTTTCCTGGGAACTAGCCTGGTGTATATCCACAGATTACGACATAATTTCGGTATAAGTTTTATTGAAAATTTTACTTTAAAAAGTATTATTTGATTGTAAGACTTTCGATGACAAATGATGATTCAAGGATATTCAACCTTGAATTGGATGGACGAAAGCAATTAAATTCATTTTAAATCGGAAGTTTTATCTTCGCGTAAAAAGTTGTTTCGTAAGTATAATAATTATCGTCATTTAACTAATTAACGTTATTTTGGCATAACGAAGAGTTCGAGAGGAGAACGGATCAGGTAAGCTCACCTGCAAACAGAGAACCTAACGACCCGACACACTCAGGTGAGAGAGAACACATCGCGACATAGTGGTGTCCGAATATGGCACCCGGACCTCCAAACTATCTCAAAAGTTTGGAGTTGCCCTGAGTATTAAGAAAGCTTGTACTTAATCAATTGCATGTTTGTTTGGATTAAGTACAACAATATTTCTTATACCGATTTATGTTATGTTTATATATGCAAATACCATGTTTACTCTTGAATTATAATGTTTGAATGATTATTATGGGAATGATATGTATGTGATAATTTTGAAATACAATGTTTAAAAACATTTGATATAAATGAGAAATATCGGGTCCCATAAGAAGCATTCCTTTTGGAGCGGACATCCTTTAGGAGATGTCTTAAGATGGGCCGATTATATAAAAGAATGATTAAGAGTTCGGATTTTGCTAACTTCGGTTAGAGAGCATATGCATTATGAATAACGAAGTAGTGGAGAGGAAACATTACAGGATGACGTATGAGCACTGAGATGCAAGGAGGGCGACTTTGCTTGACGGTGGTTCGTCAACAAAGCCTTGAGGGAAAGTCTAGGTGAGACGAGTCCCTTGTATTCCTAGGAGAGGATATCCTGTTGGATCGGACAGTTCTCACAGTGCAAACTAGACAATCTCTGACGACCCCTCGATTTGCAATCATGATCGATGAGAGGGATGCCCAGAAAGCGTTGCTACGACACCGTCCTGTTATGGACAGTTCCTTTGGAACAGATCGATCATTCATCCTTGCGAGAATGTTATTTATTTTGGTGCGTACAATCGGCTTGGTATGGGACCTGTACTCTCGGTTGTTTCCGAATAGGCTATTTGGGTGGATAATGGTGTAAGGTGGATGAAATGACATAGCATTCATACATTGCATTGCACGAACGTTTATTTTTATACTTGAGATATAATCATTATTCCTCTTTAGTATTGTGCATGTGAGATCCATGATATATTAATTACGACGATATATTTATACTGTACGATGACTGTATATTATTATGTGATTTGTCAGATGATTGAATTGCATGTTATGAAAAGTATATTTTTGTCTGAGTGTCCTATTCAGAGTAAGTCCACGCCGTCAATGAATTTTGTTCATTAGATGTCTTACTCTCTCTACTTGTCTATTCTTGTACTTGTTTATAATTTGGACAGATGCACGGGAACTCTACGCGTATACGGAGAACCCTTCCCGACCCTCCAAGCTCCTCGTCGGAGCCGATGGAGGATGAGTCAACTGAGATAGAGGCTGAGGCGGATGCTGACGAGGATGGAGTGTTAGAGCTGGTGAACATAGAGAGTTCCATCGAGGTGATAGAACTCTCATCCGACTCTGGCACAGAGGAGGATCCCAGTGAGTGTTCTAGCACTCCTAGCAGTGCGGTATCTAGCCGTTGAGCTCTGGGTTTGTTGTTCTTTTTGTTGTGCATGTTTTGGGGTTGTTGTGCAGTATAGCATTTTGATATGTTAGTTGGGCGATGGGTATGTTCCGCCACGATTAGATATTTTGTATAAATACTAACTGTTGAATGATGAAGTAAATTCCAGGGAAGTATTGTATCATTCCAGTTACCGTTAGGTAACAGTTAGTGATTTCCGCATAGTATGTTACTTAAGGTGATGTCCCGAAAAAGAAACATTTTAAAAAGGAAACAATATTTTTACATCACCAATTCAAAAAAAATTTTTTTTTTACCCATTTTTCCGCATTAAAATTAAGGTGTATTTTTCGGGGCGTTACAGGACACGTCACATATGGTGATAACAACAAAGGAAAAATACTTGGAGTTGGTAGAATTGGCAAGCCACCCTCAACTACTATAGAAGGTGTATTATATGTTGAAGGACTCAAGCACAACCCTCTAAGCATAAGTCAATTATGCAACAAAGGATTTCAAGTGGCATTCTACCCTGATAAATGCATCATCGAAAGTAGGGATTCCAATAACTCTAAACTTGTTGGTAAGAGAATAAATAATATATATATATGATTGACATAGATTCTGCTTTACCTATAACATGTTTAGTAGCTAATGATAATCATGATGCATGGCTTTGGCATAGAAGAATAGCGCATATTCACATGGAACATTTGAATAAACTTATTAAGAAAGATTTGGTTGTTGGTTTACCTAAAATGAAGTTTGTTAAAGACAAACTATGTAGTGCTTGTCAAATGGGTAAACAAACAAAAACTTCTTTCAAACCAAAGCATATAGTTTCTTCTGATAGACCATTGCAATTACTTCACATGGACTTATTTGGTCCCTCCAGGACAAAAAGTTTTGGTGGTAATTATTATGCTCTTGTTATAGTAGATGATTTTCCTAGATACACTTGGACTCTCTTCTTAGTTCATAAGAATGAGGCATTCAAAGCCTTTAGCATTTATGCTAAAAGAGTCCAAAATGAAAAATCTCTAAAAATCGCTGCTATAAGAAGTGATCATGGGGGAGAATTTCAAAACTCTTCTTTTGAAGAATTCTGTGATGATCTCGGGATCAATCACTATTTTTCTGCTCCTAGAATACCACAACAAAATGGTGTTGTAGAGAGAAAGAATCGGTCCTTAGAAGAACTGGCTCGAACAATGTTAAACGAAACTAACCTCCCAAAATATTTCTGGGCTGATGCAGTTAGCACTGCTTGTTATGTTTCAAATCGAGTTCTTATAAGGCCAATTCTTAAGAAAACCCCCTATGAACTCTTCAAAGGTAGAAAACCAAACATCTCTCATCTTCATGTATTCGGTTGTAAATGTTTTATTCTAAACAATGGTAAGGACAACTTGGGCAAGTTTGATGCAAAAGCGGATGAAGGGATTTTCCTTGGCTATTCTCTCACGAGTAAAGCTTACAGAGTCTTTAATAAAAGAACTCTAGCCATGGAAGAATCCATTCATGTATCTTTTGATGAAACTAATCCTATGGTAAAGGATGTGATTTCTTGCGATGACGATGACTTGCCAAGTTCCCCTGCTAAAGGTAATTCTATCAAAGACATTACAACTAATATTGAGGAATTGAGAATGGATGATGATCTATCTTCTCAAGAAGAGCATATCCACTCTGACTTACCAAAAGAATGGAGGACCCATCGAAATCATCCTATTGACAACATCATCAGTGATATAAGCAAAGGTATAACTACTCGTAGAATGCTTGATGCTTGTCTAAACATGGCCTTTGTCTCTCAAATAGAACCCTCCAAGATTGATGATGCAATCGAGGATGAACACTAGATTCTTGCTATGCAAGAAGAATTAAACCAGTTTGAGTGAAATGAGGTTTGGGAACTTGTTCCTAGACCAAAGAATAGACATGTAATAGGAACTCGTTGGGTATTTAGAAATAAATCTGATGAAAATTGTGTTATTGTTAGAAATAAAGCTAGACTAGTAGCCCAAGGATAACCAGGAAGAAGGTATTTATTTTGATGAAACCTTCGCTCCGGTTGCTAGACTTGAAGCTATTAGGCTATTACTTGCATATGCTTGTTCTCTTAATTTTCAGCTATATCAAATGGACGTCAAGAGCGCATTTCTCAACGGCTACATTCAAGAAGAAGTGTTTGTAGAGAAACCTCTTGGCTTTGAAGATTACAAACATCCTTATCATGTCTACAAGTTAAAGAAAGCCCTCTATGGCCTAAAGCGAGCGTGGTATGATCGTCTAACGAATTTTCTGACAGAAAAAGGTTTTACAAAAGGGAAGGTCGACACTACTTTATTTATTAAGAAAATAAATCATCATATTTTATTAGTTCAAATCTATGTAGATGATATTATTTTTGGTTCTACTAATGAAAGTTTGTTAAGTGACTTTGGCAAAATGATGCAAGGAGAATTCGAAATGTCCATGATATGAAAGTTGAATTACTTTCTTGGACTTCAAATTAAACAGCTTGATAATGGCATCTTCGTGAGTCAATCCAAATACTGCAAAGATCTGTTAAAAATATTTGATATGGATAACTGCAAGCCAATAGGTACTCCTATGGGATCTGGAACATACATTGACACAGATGAACCCGGTAAATGCATTGAAATATCTAAATACCGAGGTATGATCGCATCTCTTTTATACTTAACTTCCAGTAGACCTGATATAATGTTTAGTGTATGTCTGTGTGCACGATATCAATCTAAACCAAAAGAATCATATCTAGTTGCTGTTAAGAGAATCATGAAATATCTCAAAGGTACAACTGAAGTTGGACTGTGGTACCCTAAAGGAAGCATATGTGATTTGGTTGGATATTCAGATTCAGATTTTGCCGGATGCAAATCTGAGAGGAAATGTACAAGTGGTACTTGTCACATTTTAGGCAATGCCTTAGTCTCTTGGTCTTGCAAGAAACAGGCATGTGTAGCTCTAAGCACTGCTGAGGCTGAATATATAGCAGCTGGTAGTTGTTGTGCCCAAGTGTTGTGGCTTAAGCAACAATTACGAGATTATGGCTTAGTCTTAGGCTGCACTCCGCTGAAATGTGATAATACTAGTGCTATAAACCTCACAAAGAATCCTATTATGCATTCAAGAACCAAACACATAGATATAAGGCATCACTTCCTAAGGGACCATGTTCAAAAGAAAGATGTATCTGTAGAATTTGTTGATACTCATAACCAACTAGCAGATATTTTCACTAAGCCCTTGGCAAAAGAACCTTTTTACAAAATTAGACGTGAACTAGGCATTCTTGATGAAGCTTACTTGTCCTAAATACTTATATATGATTATATGTATGCTTCACCATGTTATCTCATGCCTACTTGAACTTAAATGTGTTTATTTATGTTTATATGTTTTAAATTTTGGGTTAAAATCATTTTCATAAGCTTTAAATTGCATAAAAACATTGATTTTTCTAGAGTTAGTAACCGATTACTCTGGAGTGTAACCGGTTACAGGGTGGAACAGAGAGTTTCAGTAACCGATTACTCAAGTGAGTAACCGGTTACCCAAACCTGCTGTTTCAAAATTTCACATTTTGAATTAGAGTAACCGATTACTCAAGCTTGAGTAACCGATTACTATGTGCAGGTATTTATATAAAATTGCATTTTTCAGAACTCATCTTCTTCCTCATACTCTCTCTCACTCGTGTAAAACCCTACCCTCTAAATCTTCGCGAAAGCAAGATTGATGTGGATGTTGTCCACAAAATGAGTTTCTCTGCTGATCCTCGAGATCGAAGTGGTCGTACCTACTTGCACCGATCTGATAGAAAACGAAAACCCTCTCACCAACCAGAACCTAATTCTGCAGCACCACAACCCTCTGAGTTCCATGCTCAATCTTCATCATCTGTTGTTATGCCTACTAATCAGATGATTATGGACGAATTGGTTTCGCTTCGAGGCTACATCACTAACCAGATGGATGCCTTCGATACACAAAATCAACAAATCCAATATGAACTTCACTGTCTTTCCTCCAAGCTGAGAAGTATGGAAGTCGATGAAGATAGTTCTGAGCCGGAGTCTTAGAGTGTCTAGGATTTATTTTCTGTTTGTATCTTTGAAATTTTCTGAACATCTGTTTTTATGTTTGCTAGTACTATGTTTGAACATCTAAAACTGCTATGATTTGCTTATGTTTAAACATGTTTCATTATTCTGATATGCACTACTATAACTGATATATTCATTGTGCTATAACTACTATATCTGTTATGATATAAATCATGTATGCTATATATATGTTATATATTGTGCTGGACCCTTGGCTTTTCTACTTTTTGATGAAGTCAAAAGGGGGAGAAAAGTTGGGGAGTGTATTTTCTTTTGTCAAAATATTTTCCAGGAACTTAACTCCAAATGAAAGGGGGAGCATACAAGATAGGGGGAGCATACTCAAAACAAGTCAAGATATATCAGAAAGTATGCTACTCTCGAAGAAATTCAGAAAAATACACTGTCAAGAAAATATTGGTTTGTCATCATCAAAAGGGGGAGATTGTGAAGAAGATCTCTGCTTCTGACCTTGGCACGGTTTTGATGAAGACACCAACATCACCAAAAATAAGAAAAGGAAGACTACTTATGAAGACAAAGAAGATCAAAGCTTCAAGAAAATAGACTAAGTCTTTATAGGTACTTCTATCCTAAAACTCTTAGTATATACAAAGTTATAATGCTCAAACCATTTTTAAGAAAAGTTGAAACACTTTAGAATTTGTTAAAACAATTTTCAAAAATAGTGTGTAACAGGTTACTTCTTTTAAGTAACAGGTTACATGTGTGAGAAAAGAGTTATCAAACTGAAAAACTGTTTTTTGAATACTGAGTAACCGATTACTCAAAATAAATTTTAAATAAATGTTGGACAGAAAGTTTGAGTAACCGATTACTCAAATATGAGTAACCGATTACTCAAAGTAATTTTTGAAAATGTCCAAACAGAAAGTTTGGGTAACCGATTACCCAAAGTGAGTAACCGGTTACTGAGAGCTGTTGGAAGAGTTTTCAGATTTCAAAGTGAAAGGTTTTCACTCCAAACGAAATCTCTTCACTCCAAACAACTCCTACACTTTCAGAAAGACACCTAGGGTGTTTTGGTAGTCTATATAAAGGCTCTAAACTCACACACAAATACACACAATTTTCATACAACTTTGTCACAACTCTCAAAAGCTCTTACACTTATTCTGAAAATATTTCTTTGAACTTTTGGCAACTAGTTCTTAAACTTTCAAAGTACTTTTTCAAAGTTGCTTTAGTTCAAGTGTTTCAAAGGTTTTCATATAAAGAGCATTATTATCTTGGTATATATATTCAGAGTTGATTGGATTGCAAGTTATACAAATTTCATACTTGTAAAGGCAATCTGTCATTGTTATATATTCTTCATTTGTGCAAGATTACTTTCTTTCACGGGGTGTGAAACGAAAGGGGAATAGAATCACTTGGAAATGTGTTTTCCAAGATTGAATAAGAATTAGTGAGTGTGTAAGGTACATAGAAATCTCGGGGTGAGATATTGTAATTACAACTCATAATTCTTAGTGGAAAAATCTCTTGTGTGGCAAGAGTACTGGACGTAGCCTTCGGTGGACAAGACGGTGAACCATTATAAAAATCTCTGTGTATTCTCTTCTCTCTTATCTCTTTCATTATTATTTTCTGCATATATTTTCCGCTGCACTTTAATCTTTTGTTTTGCAGAAAAAGTGGCCATTATTTTAGTACAACTAATTCACCCCCCCCCCCCCCCCTCTTAGTTGCACTCTGATACTTACATGTATGTTTGCATGAGTTAAGATAAGAAAATTTGTCAAGGGTAGAATTTGGGTCCTTATAATATGGTATTAGAGCATAGTTAATTCTGCGGCCTAGGTATGGCCTTACATGCTTCTTTGTGACTTTTATGTGATTGAATTACGTGGTTTGTACAAACTGTTGTGTGATTCTTGTTTGGTTAAAATTTTGATGTACTGACAAGTGAATGAGTACAAGTACACATGGCTGGAAGAGGAAGAGGAACGAGTCAGAATGTTCCGAATGATCTGTTGGCTTAGATGGTGGCTGCATTGCAACAAGTTAACGAGAACTTGCATAACCTGAACCAAAACCCAACACCAAGTCCGAGTTTGCAACCCTTAGTCCCACCCGGACTGGCCGAATACCGAGGTTTGGATGAGTTCTGCAGGAGGAACCCTAGTCAGTTCCAAGGTGAATTTGCTTCTGATGCTGCCATTGAATGGGTCCAAGGATTGGAAAAAATCTTCAGGGCCATGAGCTTTTCTAATGCTCAGAAAGTGGCATATGCCACCTATATGCTAGTAAAGGAGGCTGAAAATTGGTGGGAGATGGTCCGGAGACAGATGGAGACGGAGGGGAAAATTATTAACTGGGAGGCCTTCAAGGGCAAGTTCCTTCAGAAATACTTTCCTGCAGACTTGAAGAGGAAGAAGGAGGTGAAATTCTTGCAGCTAGAGCAAGGGAGTTTGACCGTGGGGGAGTACGCGACCAAGTTCGAGGAATTGACCCGGTATTGTCCATATGCTGAACTTGAAGTGGACAGAAGGTCCAAACGTGTCAAGTTTGAGATGGGTATGAAACCTGAGTTAAAGGTGATGTTTTGCACCATTAAATTTCTGACTTCCCTACACTGGTGAACAAGTGTAGAATGTATGAGGATGATGTGCGAGTGAGGGACGCTGCAACTGGTAAAGTGAACCCTCCCCGAAACTATGGGCAAGGAAGGGGTAATGAGAAGATGGCTGAAGACTGATGACCTTATGATCCACCTAGCAACCATCGCACTTGTGGTTCTCAAAGGTCAGCCACCACTACTGCTACTGGAGGATCAAACTCCTATCCTATGTGCAACAAATGTGGTTGAGGACACTATGGCAATATTTGCCCCGGATCGGGAAATGGATGCTTCCATTGTGGAGGAGAAGGGCATATCAAGAGGTATTGTCCCAAGTTACGGCATAGTGTGAATGTTGTGAGGGCTGAACGACCTGAATCCACCGTCAGAGTATTTACCATCAGTGGTGCAGAGGCATCAGATGTTGATGGTGTGATCCAAGGTAAATGTATGGTGGCAGGTATTCCTCTTTTAGTGTTTTTTGATTCGGGAGCGACACACTCCTTTATATCTATTGAATGTATAGACCGACTGAATTTGCAAATAGAGTCGTTGCCTTTCGACTTGGTCATATCCACCCCAACTAGTGTGCCTGTGGTGGGGTCGACGATTGTGTCTCGATGTCCGGTAGTGGTAAACGGTAGGACATTTACCGTGGATTTAATCTGCTTACCACTGTCCCAGTTAGATGTAATTCTGGGGATGGACTGGTTATCATCAAATCATGTGATGCTCAATTATGCTCATAAAACCGTTGAGTTTGGAGATCTGGGTGAGATTTATGATAAGGCTTGTTTGATGAAGCCGTTGTCGGCTAAGGGAGTCAGGACTTCCTTTAAGGAGGGAGGAGTTGTGTTTGTTTTTCTGGCACCCCTGGAGGGTACTGAGAAACCCAGCGTTGAGGACATTCCGATAGTTCGTGAGTTTCTTGAGGTATTTCCTAGTGATATTCCGGAAATTACCTCCAATCAGAGAAGTCGAATTCTCCATTGACTTAGTGCCTGGAACGAGACCCATCTCTATAGCTCCTTATAAGATGACACCATTAGAGCTGTCTGAGTTGAAAAAGCAGGTTGAAGACTTGTTGGTGAAGAAGTTTATTCGCCTAGTGTTTCGTCGTGGGGTGCACTAGTTTTGTTGGTCAAGAAGAAAGATGAGTGTCTGAGGTTGTGGATCGACTACATGCATTTGAACAAGGTCACTATCAAGAACAAGTATCCGTTGCCTAGATTTGATGACTTGATGGATTAATTGAGAGGAGCGGTGATGTTCTCAAAGATTGACCTTCGGTCAGGTTATCATCAACTTTGAGTTAAGTCGGAGGATATTCCTAAGACTGCTTTTAGGACGAGATATGAGCATTTTGAGTATTTGGTGATGCCCTTTGGTGTAACGAATGCCCCAACAATATTTACCGACTACATGAATCAGATTTTTCATCCGTATTTGGATTCATTCGTAGTGGTATTTATTGATGACATTCTGGTTTACTCCAAGAGCTGAGGGGAACATGCGGAGCACCTGAGAATTGTTTTAGATCTTCTGAAAAGGAATCAGTTGTAAGCGAAGTTGTCGAAATGTGATTTTTGGCTGGAATCTGTAAATTTCCTTGGACATGTGATATCCCGGGAAGGAGTGGCAGTGGACCCTTCTAAGGTCGAGGCAGTGATGGAATGGGCGGTACCTAAGTCAGTTACTGAGATCAGGAGTTTTCTAGATTTGGCTGGTTATTACCGGAAGTTCATATAGGGGTTTTCCAAGTTGGCATTACCTCTAACTAAGCTTACCAGAAAAGGGGAACCGTATGTGTGGACAATCCGTTGTGAAGAAAGTTTTCAAGAGTTGAAGCGGAGGTTGATTACGACACCAATGTTGGTTCTTCCTTGTACCGATCGTGATTTCAATGTGTATTGTGATGCTTCTGGGCAAAGTTTGGGTTGTATGTTGATGCAGGACGGGAAAGTTGTAGCTTATGCTTCGCGACAACTGAGAACGCATGAGCAAAACTACCCTACCCATGATCTAGAATTAGCTGCAGTGGTCTTTGCCTTGAAAATCTGGAGACACCATCTTTATGGTGTAAGATTTAAGGTGTACAGCGACCACACGAGCTTGAAGTATCTGTTTGATCAAAAGGAACTGAACATGAGACATAGAAGGTGGATGGAGTTCCTTAAGGACTATGATTTTGGATTGCAGTACCATCCGTGAAAGGCCAATATGGTGGCTAATGCTTTAAGTCGGAAGTCCTTACATATGTCGGCTTTGATGGTTCATGAAGAGAAGCAAATTGAGGAGTTCAGGGATATGAACTTGGCAGTTCAAGTGAGACCCCATAGCATGATTTTGGGTATGCTTAAAGTCACCAATGAATTGTTTGACCGGATCCGAATAATGCAAGTTGAGGATCGTGAGTTGAAGGTAAAACGCGATTTGATGGCTAGTGGGAAGGAGACTGATTTTAAGTCGGATTCTAGTGGATTGTTGCGATATAAGGGAAGGGTGTGCGCGCCTCATGATGCGGAATTGCGAAAGAGTATCCTGGAGGAGTCACACAAGAGTAAAATGAGTTTTCACCCGGGAACTACAAAGACGTACCAAGATCTGAAAAAACTGTTTTGGTGGTCTGGGTTGAAAAAGGATGTGGTTGTGTATGTCTCGAGTTGTCTCATTTGTTAGAAAGCCAAGATTGAGCATCAACGACCAGCGGGAGAGTTACAATCACTAGAGATTCCCGTTTGGAAGTGGGATAGCATCTCTATGGATTTTGTATCGGGTTTTCCAAAGACTCAGAAAGGGTATGATTCGATATGGGTGATAGTGGATCGGTGGACTAAGTCTGCACACTTTTTACCAATGAACATGAGATATTCATTGGAGCGATTGGCAGAATTGTATATCAAGGAGATTGTTCGGTTGCATAGGATACCGTCGAGCATTGTGTCGGATAGGGATCCCCGTTTCACTTCAAACTTTTGGAATAGTTTGCAGTTCGCATTGGGAACTAAGTTGAAATTGAGTTCAGCTTATCATCCACAAACGGATGGTCAATCGGAAAGGATCATACAGTAATTGGAGGATCTTTTGAGGGCTTGTGTTTTGGAACAACCTATGAGTTGGGATAACATGTTGCCTTTAATTGAGTTCACTTACAACAATAGTTTCCATGCTAGCATCGGGATGGCCTTTAATTGAGTTCATGAGAGTAGTTCCGACTACTGGAATTGGTAGAGTGTTGAAGTCCCGTAAGTTTACTCCGAGATTTATTGGACCATATCAGAAATTGAAGAGGATTGGACCGGTGGCATATCGGATTGCTTTACCTCCATTGTTGTCGAATCTTCACAATGTGTTTCATGTGTCTCAGTTGCGGAAATACGTGGGGGACCCTTCTCATGTGGTTGAGTAGGATCAGATAGAATTGAAAGACAACTTGACTTTTACTACCATGCCAGCGAGGATTTTGGATACTAGTATCAAAAGGTTGAGAGGCAAAGAGATTGCCTTGGTGAAGGTAATATGGAGTCAAGTAGACGAAGGAGACGCTACATGGGAAGTGAAGCATGATATGAGGAAGGATTACCCTCATTTGTTTGAATCGAGGTATGTTTAAATTTTCGGGGACAAAAATTCTTTTAAGAGGGGGAGGATTGTGACACCCTAAAAATTATATTTCATAAGTTGGAATATAAGTCCAGAGAGTGAGGCATACTGCCAGATTCACACTTGAGCGAGAGGGCCTCGCCCAAGCGAGAGGGTCAGAGTTTCTCCCAGGATTTTATCTTGAAGTCTCGCCTGAGGGAGAGATGGCTCGCTTGGGCGAGAGTGGCTCACCTGGGGGAGTGGAATACTGGGCTATACTAAAGGATTCTCGCCTAATCGAGATTTGGACCGCGTGGGCGAGGAAGAGTTGTAGACACTGACGGATCCTCGCTCGAGCGAGAGTGTCAGATCTGAGTTTCTAAAATAGGCAGGATTTTCTCGCTTGAGAGAGATGGATCGCTTGAGCGAGAACCCGACGATTTCACTTTAAAATAGAAACTCTCAAACACTTTTAGGGTTAGAAATTCAGAGAGAAGAGAGGAGAAGGTGATTATGAGAGCAAGAACTCGTGGGAGTCATCTAGAAGCTTGAGAAGAGGTAAATCTCTTGATTCCAACTCTCTTTCTCCCTTTCAAACTCGTATTAAAAGAATGGAGAGAGTTTGTTTGTTGATTCATGAAAACCCCAAAAACCCCCAAAATAAGAATATGAGTAAAAGGGGAAATGGGTGAAATGTTAGATGTAGAAGATGAGTATATGTTCTAATGTTGAATATGAGATGAATATGTATGTTTTAGATGTTTGGAAACCCTTAAGGAAGGTAGTTTTGGAAACGTTGAAAATGTATGAATCTCTTATATGGTTAAAGATGAAATGTGAGTTGTTTATGTGTTATTTTGAATAAATGACTAAAATTGTTGTTATATGGTGTGAATGAGGAAAGATCCTAAGGTTGGAGGTGGTGTCGGTGGAACTTGCAAAGTTACCAAGGACTAAACCCAACACTCACCAAGGTAAGGATAAGTCTTAACTTGCGCATTGTAATGGAAAATGTGTGGATTTTCTGGTTGTGAAAATGATGAAGTTGCGAGTCGCTTATTTATTATAAACATATATGGATATGTTTGTAATAATGATTGTGTGGATTTACTGTTTATGAATTGATGGTGTATCAATGAAAAGAAAACACGTTTTTACCCGACCGTGATTGGTTAGCAACTTTGGCTCAAGTAATGTAGCAAACTTTAGCTCAAGTAATGTAGCAAACTTTGGCCCAAGTAATGTAGCAAGCTTTGGCTCAAGCGATGTAGCAAGCTTTGGCTCAAGCAATGTAGCAAGCTTTGGCTCAAGCGATGTAAAAAGCTTTGGCTGAAGCTATGTAGCAAGCTTTGGCTCAAGCGATGTAGCAAACTTTGGCTCAAGTTATGTAGCATGATTCCAAAAGTATAAACGATGTAAATGGTTTTAAGTATATTTGATTCTAAATTGTTTACTTAACCTTATTAAAATGTGGGTTAATGTAAATTGGCATTTATTGAGTTAACAACTTACTCCTTTGTGTTTTTTTGTGTATTGTCAATGTTAATCCCATTGCAGGTAGGCGGGAGATTTAAGGATGACTGAATTATGAGTTTAGAGTCTTTTAGTTTCGAAGTCCTTATCTTCATTGTTTTGTAACTTAACTGATTATATTTTGAGCTGAATATTTGTAACCATGGGCAGGATATTTGGACATGTTTGTAGACATGGATAATTGTAACTCTGGATATTTGTAGCTATGAGTATTTTGGAAACCCATAGCTAGTTGTATGCAGTAGTTATCAGAATATATTAATATGAATTATGATTTTCTGTTAAATGAACGTGTTTGTGAATGTTACGTTATGGAATGAGTATGAACAGGAAAGTGGGATTAAAATAAGGTGTTGATTTTGTGATTATAAGTTATAGGGAAATGTATGTAAAAGGAATAAAATAAGGAAGCAATTTCAATGGTAGAATTTGAGTCCTTACAAATACCAACACAAAATCGAAGCCTCTTAATCAATAATCAATTCCACACCATTTTTTTATGTTTTCAAGCAAAACGATTGCAATAACACCAACCCCCACAAGGAGGTTGCTGTCAAGTGGTATCAGAGCAACCTCCATGAAGTTTATCAGAGCAACCTCCATGAAGTTTATCAGAGCAACCTCCATGAAGTATCCCACAATTATTTGGCACTCCCACATTGTGAAACTCTAAAGAATACGTCATAAGAGAGTGCGAAAGTGATGATATTTTTAGATTTCAAATTATGTTGCACCTTTTTTTTCTCATCATCATTCCACACGCTCTTAGGCTTTTCCTTAGATTCACCTTCCACTAAATATAGTGGAATAAATGGTCCATTGACTATACCATCCCAAATATCCATGTCAATCGCTTCAATAAAGATTCTCATTCTCACTTTCCTGTAGGCGTACACTTCGCCACTGAAAATCGAAGGACGATAAAAGGGTTAGTGGAGCCCATGGTAATATAACCTAGGATCAATTATCTAAGAGGCTAAGCTAGCGATAACGTACTAGCTCTGATACCACTTGTACCACCGATTATAGCAACTCCTTGAGGGGGGTGAATTGGTGTAAGCGGACCACCATGACCGCTTTTTCCAATGGACAATGAAAGTGAAAAAAGTAAGGTGTTTAATCGATTAATCAGAGTGGTGATTGATTATTTGACAAATACAATTAATCGATTAACTACAGGCGTAATCAATTATTCAATACAGAAAAACTCATAATAAAAAACAATCGTTTCTTGATTTACAAGTAAAACAAAATCCAAAACTCAATATACCCAAAATTGCTAACTGAGACTTATCAATGATATACACAAAACAGGAAGTAATCACAGTATATGTAAAGCAATTTCATTAAGCACACGAAGTATATTAAGTGACTGAATATGGTATAACAACGCTTCCAGATGTTGTTGTGAACACCCAATTTTGTCCGACCTTTTTATAATATAAAAAAAGTATACATATTTTAGACCAATAAAAAATTTCAAAAAAAAATACAATATTTAGACGTCTCATAACCAACTTTATCTTGACTATTCGTTTATAATCTTTTAGAAAACCTTTGATTAATAGGAGTTTGTAATCTGTTTAAAAAGGGTTTAATAAAAAGTACACAAATAGTTATGGGATAGAAAATGAAAAGAACTTGGAGGTTTTGAGTTAGGTTACTGAGTTATGCAAGTTTGGTATATGAAAAATCTTGAAAAAGGAAAACGGTGACAGTCATGCTGAATGATACGCTTAATGGAAATAATGGTTAAAAGTCTTTTGGCTTCACTCCATAACGTTGGCACTTATGATATAAGTTTGCCTATTTATATGTAAAAAAGAAGATACGGAGAGGAAGTGCAAGGGGGAGGGGGAAATGCCCTCTTCCTTTTTTTTCCTCTCCTCCTCATATATCCATTTCTCGGTCATATAGTAATTCTATGACATACCCCTTAACCTCCAAAAAAAAAAAAAAAAAAACAAAAAAAAAAAAAAAAGCCATATGCTCTCTTTTCCAGGGTTAACAACCATCCATATTCTTTTAGGCCATGACTAACCTGCTACCTGCAGGTTAGTTCGTTTCAATGCGAACTGAAATAATAGCCGTACGATTTTTTTTAATTCATTTGACCCGTTGGATATGTGACTGGGTACCAGGATTATTTTTGGCTGAAGTCGGTTTGGGTCTGAGTAACATCTGTTGAGAAGTCGGTTTGGCCCAGTGACACTTCTGTTGAGAAGTCAGTTTGGGCCAGAGTAACTTCTCAACAGAAGTCGGTTTGGCCCAGTGACACTTCTGTTGAGAAGTCGGTTTGGGCCAGAGTAACTTCTCAACAGAAGTCAGTTTGGCCTAGTGTAACTTCTGTTGAGAAGTCGGTTTGAGCCAAGTAACTTCTCAACAGAAGTCGGTTTGGGCCAGAGTAACTTCTCAACAGAAGTCGGTTTGGGTCAGAGTAACTTCTCAACGGGCCATGCAGCACATTCCATGTATTATCCCAATTTTTTTTGCACAATTTAATTATAAAAAAAATAAAATATAAAAAATAAAATGAAGTAATTAAAAATAAATTAATATATCTCAACATAAATTTCAATTACAAAATCTTAAAAAATCTAATGATTTCCTTAATGACCTCCCGTTTCACACCTACGTGGTTGCCTAGTACGTCTTGATCTACAATGGCATTGTCAACATTTTCCATCGAACTAGAGTGTTGTTTTGATCGAACAAGTAAACAACAGTATTTGCAAACTCCAGACCCAACACCGGCTGAACTTCGAAGGATAATACATGGAATGTGCTGCATGGCCCGTTGAGAAGTTACTCTATGGCCCAAACCGACTTCTGTTGAGAAGTTACTCTGGCCCAAACCGACTTCTCAACAGAAGTTACACTGGGCCAAACTGACTTCTGTTGAGAAGTTACTCTAGCCCAAACCGACTTCTCAACAAAAGTGTCACTGGGCCAAACTGGCTTCTCAACAGATGTTACTCAGGCCCAAACTGACTTCAGCCAAAAATAATTCCGGTACCCAGTCACATATCCAACGGCTCAAATGAATTAAAAAAAATCGTACGGCTATTATTTCAGTTCGCATTGAAACGAACTAACCTGCAGGTAGCAGGTTAGTCACGGCCATTCTTTTATCCTTCATTATACACACCCATACCACACTCCTATCATCCATATCCCATAAAAAGGCATGGATTAGAAAAAAGCCAATCTGATACATATCCAAAAAGAGACATGGACCTACATATACACACCATTTTGTGCAATATGTCACACACACTACATATCACACAAACGGTGTACACAATCCTCACTATCCATCACATAGCAAAATAGAGAATCACATACAGAGAGTTGTACAAAAGAGGCAACCACATACACAACATCTACTCATACCAAGCATCAACAATAAGGATCAAACAGGGAAACGAGGATTGGCAAGTAACGAGGGACTGAGATTTAAGAGGTAAGCTTTGGGTAAGGCATCCATCATGTAAACACAAACCTAAAGGCATCTTGTGCATCCTATTCTCATAACATGTTATATTAAACCAAGAAACATCCAATGAAAGCATCTCACTTTCTAAACACTTGTTTACTGTGTACATATAATAAGGGCATTCATATCATGATAATGCTTACACTTTTATATATGTTTAGTCACAGAAATTCTTAAACAAGAAGGTATGCCCATTCACATCATAACAGTACACACATTTTCGTACAAAAATCATAAACACTATGAAACAGAAAGCATTTCTACCCACTGTTTATAATGTACACAATGTAATAGTGCCTTTGTAAACACCATCTTCATTAGCAAATCAAAACCATCACCATGCATTAGTCTATATATGCATCCAGCTAATTGGTAAAAATAGAAAAGATGGAATTTTTCACCGAAACCCCTCTTGTCTCTGCCGAATTTGAACCACGATCTCATTGTCTTAAGCTTAGTCATGCATTTAGCACCACCATAAGCTGTTCAGGTCCAACCTTTTCTCAGCCTTGATGAGCCTCTGTTAAAGTGATAACTTTTGTTAGATAAAAAAGAGAGAGGATAAAAACAGAGAAGATGGACACCCTTTTTAGTCACCATGATAATTGATGGAACCACCGTGATTCATATCCCGGTCTCAAATCCGAAGCCATGGCCCCCTTTGTGCCATGATCCTTAGCTTCGCTGCCTCCTCTTCCGGTGCAAGCCGAAATCGCCGCCGCTGTTTCTGAATCGGTTATATAAGAAAATACATTATTTAATTCCTTTGTTATATATATATTTATTTGTTTTATGGTTTTCTTATTAGCAATTGTATTAAAATTAATTAGTTGAGTTTATTTTCTATGAACTAGTAAAGGATGATCATATGATTTTTACATCATCATAAAGATTAGTGAAAATATATCATTTAAAAATAATAGCTTAATGAATTTTTAAACGGAGTTTGATAACGGAGTTTTATAGTCCAGTTTACAGCCCGTGTCGTCTCTTCCTTTCCGCTTTAAAAGTAGAAAGTTGTCCACGACCAGTGTTGTCTCTTTACTATCAACTCTAGTTTTATAAAAACAAGTACTTCTAATTTTTTTTTTAAATTAAGTGTTCAAATGAATTTTAAAAGAGTTTGATAGTCCGGTCGACGACCCATGTTGTTTCTACCTTTCCATCCTAAAGATGGAGAGTCGGTGCACGATCAGTGTTGTCTCTTTACTATCAACTTTAGTCTTATAAAAATAAGTACTTCTAAAAAATCTCTTTCTAAATTAAGTGTTCCTTAATGATTTTCAAAAAGAGTTTGATAGTCTGGTCGACGGTCCGTGTCGTTTCTTCCTTTCTGCTTTAAAAGTGGAAAGACGGTCTACGACTAGTGCTGTCTCTTTACTATTAATCCCTATTTCATAGATTTATAAAAATTATTTCTACGACGAGTGTTACAATTCCAATTCAACCAAATCGACATTTTCAAATCAACCAAACCAATTTTTCAACTTTCGAACTAGAACTACGTAGACTTGATTTCCCTATTGCACCTAGGGATACGTAGGAGCAAGACGAATTCTTGTCAGACACAACAATAAAAAATTAAACATTTTGCTTTTATATTTGAACTTTTAATAATTTTAAGGGTATAAAAGTCCATGTTATTAGCGAGGGTACTGTTTTAATACGGGCGGATGGGGTGCTAATACCTTCCCCGATCCATAATCGACTACCGAGCTCAGAATCTCTGTTCAAAGACCAAATTGTCCTAATCGGGCATAATTTAGAGTTTTCTATGTTTTAACCGCAAAAAACGTAGTGGCGACTCCAAAACAATTGGAAGAGGTAGAAATCGAGTTCCCCTCTCCCTAAGTCGCAGGGCCGGTCTTCCAACCGAAAATCGGGTCGCGACAGCTGCCTATTTGAGCGTAGTAGAATATGGTATGCTTTAACAGTACTTATATGGGCGTTGTTGCTACATATAAAAGTTCATGCTACATGGAGCTCTAACAAGCGCTGTTATATATTTGATACATATAAAAGTTCATGCTACATGGAGCTCTGTCGTATAATTCATATATAACAGTGCTTCTTAAAATGAGCGTTGTTATTTGAATCACACATAATAACACACATTGTAAGGAACATTGTTGTATTAATCATATACAACAACGTTGAATAAAATGAGTGTTGTTTTTTTTTGTAATATATACTACTATGCTCATTTTAAGGAGCATTGTAGTATATATTACATACAACAACGATTTCTGTAAGGAGCATTGTGTTATGTAATAGATACCACAACACTGTATGTAAGGAGCGTTGTTGTATGTAATATATACACCAACGCTCTATGTAAGGAGCGATGTTGTATGTCATATATACAACAATGCTATTGTATATATTACATACAACAATACTCGATGTAGTCTGCGTTGTTATATGTTTCAAATACAACAATGCTTGTCAGAGCTCATCCTAGCATGCGCTGTTGATTTTTACACTAATACCTGCATATACATTTATCATGCCAATTATGATTTTATATATTCTCAAAATACATACATATATTCTCAATAGCACAGACACACATTAATACAATATCATGTCAAATTATGTTTGTATTATTAACATCAATACAACATAATTGCAAACAATAAATATCATGACAATTATGTTTAGGTAGAGTACATAAAATTACAAACAAATAATATAACTAAAATATATACAAATTACAAACAAACAAAATTATGCTATAATTATTCAAAGACATGCATCTACTTTTCCTTTTCTTTGGTCGTTTTTGGCTTGTAATATCCTTGTCTGGATGAACATATTGATTCACCTAAATCCCTTCATCATGATTATCTCTTTTAAATAAATTATCGTTCATAGTTGGTCCTCTCTCATGCGACAGCAATGTTTTGAAAATGATCGTCTTCACCATTAATTTCTTTATATTCTTGGTCATCAATATTATTGACAATTATTTTGTTAGCCAAAAGAACAATGGACCATTTCATATTAGTTGGGTCAATAATATAGAATACTTGTTAAGCTTGTGATGCTAGAATAAATGGCCCATCTTTGTATCCTGACCTATTAAGATCTATGTACATGAACCCTAACTCATCAACTCGAAATCCATTGTTGTTATCAATCAAAACACTATGTAATCCAATTCCCATATTTTTTAAAGACCCCAAAGTATGACATATTCACAATATTGGGTTTCTATTTTTGGCACTTGACATATGTAAAGTTTGAGCAACAATAGTCACACCACTATTTTGCATTTTACTTTGATCATCTTGTTTTTTTGTATAAAATGTGAACCCATTAATTAGGTAACTAGTGTAGGATAAGACATGGATACTTGAACCATTGGCTAACCATTTCAATATTTCATAAATCGAATATGCATTTATATTTAACTCCTCATCAATGTGACTTTTTAGCCACTTTATGAAACACCGATTATGCTCTTCGGAAATCCAATTTTAATTCTTACTTGAATAAGACTTCCTAAGCATCTCCTTGTCTTTCAACATACAAGTGTGCTTGCTCCAATTCGGTATTATGTAAAACATATAAGTGTGCTTGCTCCAATTCGGTTCTTGATATAATCAATATTTCATTCTTAGTAATCCTTTCACCAAATGTTCTTTTTGCATAATGAGGCTTTGGAATGCCTATGAAATCACCATCTTCAAGGTATACGGTACAAAAATAAAGAGCTTCTTCAAAAATATATCGCTCAACAAGACAACCATCTAGTCTTAATTCATTCTACACATACCTTTTAAAGTCTTCATATAACGCTCAAAATGGTACATTCATCTCATGTAGGAAGGACTATTAGGGTACCGCAAATCAGAGTATAATACCTAGAGGGGGGTGAATAGGTGAGTGCGGTTCAGTATACCCGCTTTTCGGAAATAACACTTGAGAAATTACACAAAGCAGAATTAATCGATTAAACAAAAATACAATCGATTATATCAATCAGAAAAATTTAGAACATAAATGTCACAGCAGTTAAAGAACATATATCTTGTCAATTTTAACAATTTCTTGATGCAAATAGCTAAAAAAAAAATGTTCTTAAAAAGTAAAAAGATTAAGGAATAGAGAAAAGAGAAAAGCAATTTTATCCTGGTTCGTTTGCGTGTCCACTTGCAAACTACATACAGTCCTCCCCTTCTGATCTTGGGAGATTTACTTCACTATAATCGAAAGAATTGTTCTTTACAATCACACTAAAAAAGGAAACTTCTAAAACAAAAGCCCTTAGCTTATACAAGCCATCTACAAACCTAGATGATCAATATATCAAACACACTAAAAAAGGATGTACGAGAATGCAATAGGTTTGGGTAAAAATGTGTATGTACTCAATTGCACAAATTGAAACTTTCTCTCTCAATAAAACCAAGAACCTTTCACATAGGTTTTTCTATAAAGTATGCAATTTTAGCTCAAAGAGAATCTTAGAAAATATGAAAAATTTGGAATCAAAATTATATGGGCTAAATTGCATAAAAATGAGTATTTATAGTTTGCTGATTTAACAGAATACAATCGATTAAATAGACATTTAATCAATTAAAGGAGTTTAAAAATAACAGTCCCCTATTGAACTTAATCGATTAATAAGATTCATAAGTGATTAAAACTATTAAGAAGCTCAAGACAATAGCTATTGGAACTCTCATTAATCGATTAAACAAATGCTTAATCGATTAACGATTGTATAGAGTTACTTAGTCGATTATTTCACTATTTAATCAATTATCAGACAAACCATTTGTTTCTTGGTGAAGAGGCAACCCTTCCAAAACATGTAAGTTAATGTAATGAATGAGTTTGTGTAAAAACTACCATTTAATGCAACCTACTTAAAATGTATGGATGAATGATGATACTCAAAAATGATTTTATGCAATCTTAAGAATATGTGAGATACTCATCATTTGGGCTAGCCTACCAAGACTCAAACTAAGCACACATCTTAGGACTTCTAGAAAAGTAAAAATAACATTCCCTAAAGCCTGAGTCTTGGTACTGTTGTTTGTTGTAGAGTCACGTCTTCAAGCTTTTAAGATCGACTTTGTCTTCATCGAAACCATACCGGAAGATAGATGTTGCAATATCGCTTGTTGACTTCTCTTGCAATCTCTAAGACCACATAGTTGCATCTCAAGCAAGATGAATGCAGGTAACTTCTCAAGGTTAATCACTTGGCTACAAATTGCCTTCAAGATGAAGCATAACTTAGTTATGGTTCCTCGCACTTTTTTAGGTAGAATGAATCGTATGCCAATAGGCAATAAATTCTCCATGAGTACATGACAATCATGAGACTTAAGACACTTTAACTTGGGGTCCTTCGTTGATACGAGGTTACGAATGTTAGAAGAGTACCCCTCTGGAACTTTAGCACCATGGATAAATTTAAAAAATTCTACTTTCTCCTACTCGACAAAGTATAAGCTGATGGAGGTAGATATGTATGTTTTCCATTCATTATTGGCACCAATCCTTTCTTATTTGCATACTAATCAAGTCCAGTCTTGCATTCAAGTCATCTTTGGTCTTACTAGGGATATTGAGTTGTTAGGGTACCTGTCAAACAGAGTATAACACCTAGAGGGGGTGAATAGGTGAGCGCGAGTCAATATATCCGCTTTTCACAATTTATCAGTGAGAAACAGAATTGAGCAGATATAATCGATTAAGAGCAAATATAATCGATTAACACGAACATGGTTAATCGATTAACACAAAAAAACAATCGATTAAGCAGAACAGAAAAACCCAAAACAGAGTTAGTAAACACGTTTCTTAGATTGCAAGCAACTAGAGATTCAGGCAATTACTCAACAAGATTTGTCACGCAGATAAAGAACAATTATCTGGATAATAAAGACACAATCTTTAATGCAATTGGTAAGAAAATAAAGATGCTTGGAATTTAAAGAGATAAGGGAAAAAAGAAAGAAGATAAACGATTTTATTCTGGTTCGTTTGCTTGTCCACTTGCAAACTACATTCAGGACTCCCATTCTGATCATGAGAGATTTGCTTCACTATAATTGAAAGAATCGTTCTTTAAACACTCTTCCAATTTAGAGCTTTTCCTACTTGCTATACGGTCCTATTTTGCCAAGCCTTGAAAATTTCCCCCCGTTCACAACGACTACCAATCTTGCTACTTAACACCCTAACAAGATGCCCTAGCGAAGACTATATCAAACTAACCGCAACTAGCCGATATTACAACCTTCAATCTCTAAACCTTAGAGACCTTACAAAAATTCTCAAAGAAACAACTTCTTTAAACAAGAACTTCTACAAAAAGAAATCTTTTGCTTTTACAAGCCAACTACAACCTAGATGATAAGAATCTCACACACACTCAACAAGGGGTTTAAGAAATAAAATAGGTTTGAAAACGGTTTATGCACTAGAATGCACAAGTATGAAACTTTTCTTTGACTATAGGCCAATAACCTTTTACATGGGTTTTTCTCCCAAGATTTGAAACTTAGACTCACAGAGAAAACTTCAGTGAATTTGAAAATTGGGAATTCAAAATTTGGATTTGATGTTGTGAGCTAAAATGTAGAAAAACGATCATTTATAGTTTTCTGAGTTCAACAGGTTTAATCGATTACATGATCTATTAATCGATTAATGGGTTTGAATATAACAGTTTTCTGTTGAACATAATCGATTAATAGATTCATAATCGATTAAAACTATCAATAAGTTCAAGACAATAGCTACTGAAACTCTCATTAATCGATTAAAATGACACTTAATCAATTAACGATGGTATGCAGTTGCATAATCAATTATTTCACTGTTTGATCAATTATTAGGCAAAACTAAGGTTACTTGGTTAAGAGGTAACCCTCCAAAATACGTAGGTTTAAAGTAATAGATGATTTTTGTATAAAATCTACCTTTTAATTCAACCTACTAAAATGTATGAATGATGATTCTCAAAAAGGATTTTATGCAATCTTACGAACAGGTGAGAAACTCATCATTTGGGTTATCCTACCTAGACTCAATACTTAGCAATCATCTTAGGACTTCTAGAAAAGCAAAAATAACCTTTCCTAAAGAATGAGTCTAGGTCACGTTGTATGTTGAGGATTCATGACTTCAAGCTTTTCAGATCGACTTTGTCTTCATCGAAACTAGGCTAGAAGAGAGGTGTTGCAATCACGCTAGTTGACTTCTCTTGCAATCTCAGTCTCCCCCTTTATAATGATGACAAACATGAAATGAGTTGATTAAGGAAACAACTCGATGACTGACTAATGTAATGATTGAAGCGGTTGTTGAGACATATTTTCACGGCTCCCCCTCACTTTAATCTCCCCCTCATTTTGTGCATGAGGAGTGTTCGTGTGACACCCTCAATTTAAAGTCTTTAAATTATAGTATCAGTCCTGAGAGTCTCGCTTGAGCGAGAGAATTGTCGCATGGGCGAGATAGGCTCACCCGGGAGGGTGAAATCCTGGGCTATACTGAAGGATTCTCGCTTGAGCGAGAATTGTCTCGCTTGAGCGAGAGTGGTCTCGCCTGAGCGAGAGTTGTCTCGCCTGGGAGAGAAGTAGCATTTTGGAACCTGTCGAGGCTGTGAGATCCTCGCTTGAGCGAGAGGGCCAAATTTGAGTTTTTTTATAATAGGCGGGATTTTCTCGCATGAGCGAGAATGAGCTTGCTTAAGCGAGAACCCGACGAGTTTGCATTAAATGAGAAACCCCAAACACATTTTAGGGTTAGAAATTAAAGAGAGGTGATAGGAGAGAGCTTTTCCAAGAGCAAGGAACATTGATACTCATCTAGAAGCTTGAGAAGAGGTAAAACTCTTGATTCTAACTCTCTTATTCCTTTTGAAACATGTTTTGGGTATGTTGGATCTCTTATCAAAATGTGAGAAACCATGGAAACTCACCCTTTTGAGTTATGGTTCATTTTATATTGTTTTTCTCTTCTAAACCCTTGGTTTAGAGTTGGTATTTCAAGAATGGAAAGTGTTTGTGGGTTGATTGATGAAAACCCCAAAACCCTAAAGTGAAAATGTGGTTAAAGAGGAAAATGGGTAAAATGCTAGAGGTAGAAGATGAGTATGCATTCCAATGTTGAAATATGAGATGAATATGTATGTTTTAGATGTTTGTAAACTTATGATGAAAATAGTTTAGAAACAATGAAAATATGTTAAATATCTTGTATGGTTAAATAATGCAATAAGTTGTTTATGTGATATTTGGAATAAATGACTAACATTGTTTTATATGGTGGGGATGAGGAAAGATCCTAAAGTTGGGGGCATTGTCGGTGGAACTTGCGAAGTTACCTAGAACCAAACCCAACATTCACCAAGGTAAGGATAAGTCTTTCACTTGTGCATTGCAATAGAAAATGTGTGGATTTTCTGGTTGTGGTTAATGATCAAGTTGTGAACCACTTATTTATTAGAAACATATATGGGTATGTTTGTAATAATGGTTGAGTGGATTTACTGTCGATGGATTGATGGTGTATCAATGAAAAGAAAACTTGTTTTAGCTGACCATGATTGGTTAGCGACTTTGGCTCAAGCAATGTAGTAAACTTTGGCTCACGTAATGTAGCAAGCTTTGGCTCAAGTAATGCAGCAAGTTTTGGCTCAAGCGATGTAGAAAGCTTTGGCTCAAGCGATGTAGCAAGCTTTGGCTCAAGCGATGTAGCAAGCTTTGGCTCAAGCGATGTAGCAAGCTTTGGCTCAAGCAATGTAGCACGCTTTGGCTCAAGCGATGTAGCAAACTTTGGCTCAAGTTATGTAGCATGGTTTTCAAAAAGTATATACGATGGAAATGGTTTTAAGTATATTTAACTTTAAATTGTTTACTTAACCTTATTAAAATATGGATTAACGTACATTGACATTTATTGAGTTAACGACTTACTCCTTTGTGTTTTCCGTGTATGGTCAATGTTAATCCCATTGTAGGTAGGTGGAAGATTTGATGATGTTTTGATTAGGAGATTAGAGGCATTTAATTTTTGAAGTCCTCATCTTCATTCTTTTGTAATCTAACTGATTGTATTTTGAACTAGTGATTATCAATTCTCTGTTTTCAAAATGTCTTATTTCAAATGAAAGTGATATCTGGACTTGGCATAGAAGATTAGCACATATCCATCTAAGACATGTGTAAAAGATATCATCAAAAGAGCTTGTCATAGGACTACTAAAACTCAATTACAAAACTAAAGATCTTTGTCACACCTGTCAAAGGTGTAAGCAAACGAAAAATTCATTTTCCTCAAAGAATGTGATATCCACAACAAAACCATTAGAGTTACTTCATATGGACTTGTTTGGACCTTCACAAGTAATGAGTTTTGGAGGTAGTCGTTACGCTCTAGTTGTAGTTGACAACTTTTCCAGGTTTACGTGGACACTGTTCTTATCTTTAAAAAGCGACAATTTTAAAAACTTCAAATCGCTTGCCAAGAAATTTCAAAACCAGCTTAACCATAGGATAGTATTCATTCGTAGTGATCACAGTGGTGAATTCGAGAGTCACGACTTCGCTAAATATTGCGATAAACATGGCATACACAATCAGCTCTTTGTTCCTCATACTCCTCAACAAAATGGAGTTGTTAAGAGGAGGAAGAATCGTGTCTTAAAGGAGTTAGCACGTGCCATGCTAAACGATAGCGAAGTGCCTAAATATTTTTAGGCATATGCAGTGTGTAAGGACCCAAATTCTGCCCTTGAAATTTTTTTCTTATTTATTCCTTTCACATACATTTTCATATAACTTATAATCACAATTTTTAACAACCTTGTTTTAAATCCATCCTTCTTATTCATACTCATTCCATAACGCTATATTCACATACACGTTCATTTGACAGAAAATTATAATTCGTATTAATGTATCCCGGTAACTACCGCATACAACTAGCTATGGGTTTCCAAAACACCCATAGCTACAAATATCCAGAGTTACAATTATCCAAAAAAATTAAGAATCATAGTTACAAAACATAAATCTGCAAATATTCAATCATGATACAAAAATGTGCAAATAAATGAATCTAGATTTAAAAGCTCCCACGGCTCCAAATCCAGCGTCCTTAACTCAACCAATTACCTGCAATGAGATTATCAAATGGCAACACACAAACGTACAAAGGAGTAAGTCATTTAATTCAATAAATATCATTTGATATAATCCACATTTAAATAGAGTTAGATAATAAATTAAGCATTTCAACATAAAATCATTACATTTCATATTATATCTTACTACATCATACGACCGTCTTATTTTCCCATTCTTCCATGTCAAACCTTGTTAATCCTCTTCTTCATTCCCATGTTACATAGCCATTTCCCACTTAAACATAATTCCACAATACCACTTGGGCAAGACATTCAATTCAATACCACTTAGGCAAGACATTCAATTCAATACCACTTGGGCAAGACATTCAATTCAATACCACTTGCGCAAGACATTCAATTCAATACCACTAAGGAAAGACATTCAATTCAATACCACTAAGGCAAGACATTCAATTCAATACCACTTGGGCAAGACATTCAATTCAATACCACTAAGGCAAGACATTCAATTCAATACCACTTGGGCAAGACATTCGATTCAATACCACTAAGGCAAGACATACAACTCATGACCACTTGGGGCAAGACATACAACTTTCTTTGATAATTTCCACATCATATTCCTTTCGAGTCAACCACATAGAACCGCATATCTCGAAATAAAATACTTATCCTTACCTTGGTGAGCGTTGGGTTTTGTCCTTGTTAACCTTGCAAGTTCCACCGACACCGCCTCCCACCTTAGGATCTTTCCTCAGTCCCACCATATGACAACAATGTTAGTCATGTATTCCAAATATCACATAAGCAATTCATATTTCATCTTTAACCATACAAGAGATTTAACACATTTTCAATGTTTCCAAACTACTTTCATTAAAAGTTTCCAAACATCTAAAACATACATATTCACCTCATATTTCAACATTAGAGAACATATTCATCTTCTACAACTAACATTTTTCCCATTTTCCTCTTTAACCACATTTTCATTTTAGGGTTTTGGAGTTTTCATGAATCAACTCACAAACCCTTTCCATTCTTGAAATACTAACTCTAAACCAAGAGTTTACAAGAGAAAAACAACATAAAACGAACCATAACTCAAAAGAATGAGTTTCCATGGTCTCCCATATTTTGAGAAGAGATCCAACAAACCCAAAACAAGTTTCAAAGGGAGAAGGAGAGTTAAAATCAAGGGGTTTACCTCTTCTCAAGCTTCTATATGATTCTCGAGACTCCTTGCTCTTGAAAATGCTCTCTTCTCTCACCTCTCTCTAAGCTATATCCCAAAAATGTGTTTGGGGTTTCCTATTTAATGTAACAGCATCGTGTTCTCGCTCAAGCGAGCCCATTCTCGTTCAAGAGAGAAAATCCCGCCCATTTTAAAAACTCAAATCTGACCCTCTCGCTCAAGCGAGAATCTCACAGCCTCTACAGCTTCAGGGTGCCATTTCTCGCTCAGGCGAGACAACTTTCACTTAGGCGAGACACTCTCGCTCAAGCGAGACAATTCTCGCTCAGACGAGAATCCTTTAGTATAGCCCAATATTCCACTCAACCAGGTGAGCCTCCCTCGCCCAAGCGACACCTTTCTCGCTCAAGCGAGACTCCCAGGACTGACACTCTAATTTATAACTTCAAATTCAGGGTGTCATAATCCTCCCCCTCTTATAAGAATTTTCGTCCCCGAAAAATAAACATACCTCGATTCAAACAAATGAGGGTAATCCTTCCTCACATCATGCTCCACTTCCCATGTAGCGTCTCCTTCGTCGAATTGACTCCATAGTACCTTCACCAAGGCAATCTCTTTGCCCCTAAACCTCTTGGTACTAGTATCCAAGATTCTCACTGGCAAGGTAGCAAAAGTCAAGTTATCTTTCAATTCTATTTGGTCCGACTAAACCACATGAGAAGGGTCCCCCATATATTTCCGCAATTGAGACACATGAAACACATTGTGGAGATTCGACAACAATGGAGGTAAAGCAATTCGACATGCTACCGACCCAATCCTCTTCAATATTTGATATGGTCCAATAAATCTCGGAGTAAGCTTATGGGACTTCAACACTTTACCAATCCCAGTAGTCGGAACCACTCTCATGAATACATGATCTCCTTCCTTAAACTCAATAGGTTTCTGTCTCTTATCGTAATAGGTTTTCTGCCGACTCTATGCTATTCTCATTATCCCGAATTTTCTTAATCTTCTTTGTCGTTTCTCGGACCAACTCCGGTACCAATACCAAGTTCTCTCCAGTTGCAATCCAACTCACTAGAGTTCGACAATTCCTACCATACAAGGCTTCATAGGGTGCCATCCCAATACTCGTATGAAAACTATTATTGTAGGTGAACTCGATCAAAGGCAACATGTTATCCCAACTCCCTAGTTGTTCCAAAACACAAGCCCTCAAAAGATCCTCCAATGACTGTATAGTTCTTTCTAATTGACCATCCGTTTGTGGATGATAAGCTGAACTCAATTTCAACTTAGTTTCCAATGGTGACTGCAAACTAGTCCAAAAGTTTGAAGTGAAACGGGGATCCCTATCCGACACAATGCTCGACGGTATCCCATGCAACCGGACAATCTCCTTGATATACAGTTCTACCAATCGCTCTAAAGAATATCTCATGTTCATAGGTAAAAAGTGTGCATACTTAGTTAACCGATCCACTATTACCCATATCGAATCATACCTTTTCTGAGTCTTTGGAAATCCCAATACAAAATCCATAGAGATACTATCCCACTTCCACACGGGAATCTCTAGCGACTGTAACTCCCTCGCTGGCCGTTGATGCTCAATCTTGGCTTTCTGACAGACAAGACAACTCGAGACATACAAAGCCACATCCTTTTTCAACCCAGACCACCAATATAGCCTTTTCAAATCTTGGTACATCTTTGTAGTTCCCGGGTGAAAACTCATTTTACTCTTGTGTGACTCTCTCCAGAATACTCTTTCACAACTCCACATCACGAGACACACATACTCTCCATTTGTAACACAACATTCCACTAGGGTCTGATACGAAATCGGTCTCCTTCCCATTCATCATCAAATCTCGCTTAACCATTAGCTCACTATCCTCAACTTGCATTACTCTGATTTGGTCAAATAGTTCATTTGTGACCTTAAGCATTCCTAACATCATACTATGAGGTCTTATTTGAACCTCCAAGTTAATATCCCTGAACTCCTCAATCATTTTTCCTTCTCGAACCATCAAAGCCGACATGTGTAAAGACGTCCGAGTTAAAGCATCGGCCACCACATTGGCCTTTCCCGGATGCTATTGCAATCCAAAATCATAGTCCTTAAGGAATTCCACCCACCTCCTCTGCCTCATGTTTAGTTCCTTTTGATCAAACAAATATTTCATACTCTTGTGATCGTTGTACACCTCAAATCTTACACCATAAAGATGGTGTCTCCATATTTTTAAGGCAAAGACCACTACAGCTAATTCCAAATCATGTGTAGGGTAGTTTTGTTCATGCGTTCTCAACTATCGCGAAGCATAAGCAACCACTTTCCCGTCCTACATCAACACACAACCCAAACCTTGCTTAGAACTATCACAATACACCCTGAAATCACGATCCGTACAAGGAAGAACCAACACTGGTGCCGTAGTCAACCTTCGCTTCAACTCTTGAAAAATTTCTTCACAACAGATGGTCCACACATACGGTTCTCCTTTTCTGGTAAGCTTAGTTAGAGGTAATTCTAACTTGGAAAACCCCTCTATGAACTTTCTGTAGTAACCAGCTAAACCTAGAAAACTCCTAATCTTAGTAACTGACTTGGGTACTGCCCATTCCATAACTGATTCGACCTTAGAATGGTCTATTGCTACCCCTTCCTTGGATATTACATGCCCAAGAAAGTTTACCAATTCCAACCAGAAATCACATTTGGACAATTCAGCATACAACTTATTCTTACTCAGAAGATCTAGAACAATTCTCAGGTGCTCCACATGTTCCTGTCGGCTCTTTGAGTAAACCAGAATGTCATCAATAAATACCACTACGAATGAATCCAAATACGGGTGAAAAATCTGCCCAAAGGGCATCACCAAATACTCAAAATGCCCATACCTTGTCCTAAAAGTAGTTTTAGGAATATCCTTTGACTTCACTCGAAGTTGATGGTAACCTGACCGAAGGTCAATCTTTGAAAACACCACCGCTCCTCTCAACTGATCCATCAAGCCAAAAATCCTAGGCAATGGATACTTGTTCTTGATGGTGACCTTATTCAACTGTCTATACTCGGTGCACAACCTCATACTCCCATCTTTCTTCTTAACCAACAAAACAAGTGCACCCCACGGTGAGACACTAGGATAAATAAATTTCTTTGCTAACAAGTCCTCAACCTACTTTTTCAACTCAGTCAACTCTAACAGTGCCAGTCTACAAGGAGCTATAGAGATGGGTCCCGTTCCAGGTACAAAGTCAATGGAGAATTCAACTTCTCGGACTGGAGGCAATTCCAAAATATCACTAGGAAACACCTCAGGAAACTCATGAACTATCGGAATATCCTCAACTCTGGGTTTCTCAATACCCTCCAGGGATGCCATCAAAACAAACACGTCCCCTCCCTCTTTCAAGGAAGTTCTGACTCCTTTAGCCGACAACGACTTCATATAACAAGCCTCATCAGAAATCTCACCCAGATCTCCAAACACAATGGTCTTATCAGCACAATTAAGCATCACATGATTTGCTGATAACCAGTCCATTCCCGTAATTAGATCTAATTGGGACAATGGTAAGCAGATTATCCACGGTAAATGTCCTATCATTTACCACTACCGGACATCGAGACAAAACCGTTGACACCACCATAGGCACACTAGTTGGGGTGGATACGACCAAGTCGAAAGGCAACGATTCAATTTGCAATTTCAGTCTATCCACACATTCAACAGATATAAAGGAGTGTGTCGCTCCCGAATCAAACAACACTAAAAGAGGAATACTTGCCACCATACATTTTCCTTGGATCAGATTATCAACATCTGATGCCTCTGCACCGCTCATGGTAAATACTCTGCCGGTGGATCGAGGTCGTTCATGAAAGTGTGCATGTCAAGAGGAACACTTTGGAAAGCTCTCTTTATGTGTCATGGTTTTGATGAGGACAACTTGTGCGAATAAGAGCTTGAAGATCATCAACAAATCAACGTGCTTAAGTCTTCTGATTGGTACTAAGCTTAGATTAGAGATTAGTTTAAGTTGAGTCTAAGGCTTAAGTCACCTAATACATGTCTCATATGCATAAATCGTTTAAATCATTTTAATTTTGAGATATGTCATTCATAATATGTTCATGCATCACATAAATACATGTATATGTGCATTCTAGGCATAAACTAAGTGTTAAACATGTATGAATTAAGTGCATAACGTATTTGAGTTTTTTACACATGAAAATATGTTGTTAATCGATTAAGGCATAGGTTAATCGATTAATCTAATTGTTTGAACAGTTTAATCGATTAAGGCATTCGTTAATCGATTAACTGGATTTCAGAATTAATTCTTTATAAACTGCGTTTTTCAGAATTAATCTAAGAAGTTGCATGTTGCATTTTTAGAAACTTAGAGCATTTTTCGTGATAATTGTTGCATCTAATTGTTAATGCATTTGTGAGTTTAGAAAAGAGAGAATTCTATGCTTTAGGATTGAGTGCATTACATGATATATTTCTCATCTTTTCATATCACATGTTCATGCATAGTATTGATGCTTCTTGATTAGATTTTTACATTCTATGCATTCTGTTTTCAAAGTAATACATCTTCATATTGCATGAGTTTGTATCAGGTGATTAGAGTAAAGTGTTTTCTTGTTAGATATAAGCTTTGTAATAGCTTAAGTTTACTCTATTTTCTTTTTGATTGAGAAATTGTTGTAACATTGGGAATCTCGAGGTGTCGTATCGCCGAAGAGATTGAGTGTATCTTCATTGTGTTTAGACTTAGAGATAAGGAAAGAACAGAGGTTCTTGGCTGGGGCTACGCCGAAAGAAAGGTTTTCTTTGTCGGTAGGAAGGGAGTCAAACCATAGAATAAGAGTCTTTATTATCTTGTATTGTCTAAGTGTTGTAATTGAATGATGTGTATGTAATAACATTGATTCGATTATAGTGAAGAAAATCTCCCAAATCAGCCGGGAGGCCTGGATGTAGTTTGTGGTGGACAAGCAAACGAACCAGGATAAAAATTCGTGTTGCAGGATTTTTTCTCTCTCTCTCTCTCTCTTTATTGCATTTAATCAGTTAACTTGTATAGTGGATTTAATGGCTAATATGTTTATGTGCTATACTGTTAATACTCTGATAAATCTGTAAGCTCTGTAAATTCGTTTTGTTATCGATTAATTGTTGTGCAAGTAATCGTATCTGCCTAAGCTTACTATTTCTGCTTAATCGATTAAGTCAAGTTTGTTAATCGATTATACTCATTCTGTTAATCGATTAAGTCGATTGTGTTGATTGTGTTAATCGATTATCCCTGTTCTGTTAATCAATTAATTATGTGTATTTCAGCATTAAGTGTTGTTTTTCGAAAAGCGGATATTCTAACCGCTACACCTATTCAACCCCCCCCCCCTTCTAGGTGTATTGTAACCACTGATACCTAACAGTTCAGCCCTCACAGAATTCACATTTTGCCGTTACTTTGGACAATATCTCTTGATATGCCCTTTTCCTCCACAATGGAAGCATCCATTTACCGATCTGGGACAAATATTGCCATAGTATCCTCAACCACATTTGTTGCACATAAGATAGGAGTTTGATCCCCCTGCAGCAGAAGTGGTGGCTGGCCTATGAGGACCACGAGTGCGATGGTTGCTAGGTGGCCCATAAGGTCGTCGGTCTTCGGCTACTTTCTCCTTACCCCTTCCTTGAACAAAGTTTCGTTGAGGCCCATAGTTTCGGGGAAGGTTCACTTTGCTAGTTGCAGCGTCCCTCACTCGCACATCATCCTCATACATTCTACACTTGTTCACTAGTGTAGGGAAGTCAGAAATATCTTGGTGGCAAAACATCACCTTCAACTCAGGTTACAGACCCATCTCGAACTTGACACATTTGGACCTTCCGTCCACTTCAAGTTCGGCATATGGGCAATACCGGGCCAATTCTTCGAACTTGGCCGCGTACTCCCCCACGGTCAAACTACCTTGCTCTAGCTGCAAGAATTTCACCCCTTTTTTCCTCTTCAAGTCTGCAGGAAAGTATTTATGAAGAAACTTGCCCTTGAAGGCCTCCTAGTTAATGATTTGCCCCTCTGTCTCCATCTGCCTCTGGACCATCTCCCACCAGTTTTCAGCCTCCTTTACTAGCATATAGGTGGCATATGCCACTTTATGAGCATCAGAATAGCTCATGGCCCTAAAGATCCTCTCCAATCCTTGGACCCATTCAATGGCAGCATTAGGAACAAATCCACCTTAGAACTAACTAGGGTTCCTCCTGCAGAACTCATCTAGACCTCGGTATTCTGCCGGTCCGGGTGGGACTAAGGGTTGCAAACTCGGACTTGATGCTGGATTCTGGTTTAAGTTATGCAAGTTCTCATTAACTTGTTGCAATGCAGCCACCATCTGAGCCAACAGATCATTCAGAACATTCTGACTCGTTCCTCTTCCTCTCCCAGCCATGTGTACCTGTACTCATTCACTTGTCAGTACATCAAAATTTTAACCAGACAAGAACCACAAAATCACACAATAGTTTGTACACACAATGTAATTCAATCACATAAAAGTTACGAAGATGCATGTAAGGCCATATCCTAGGCCTCATGATTAACTATGCTCTGATATCATATTGTAAGGACCCAAAATCTACCCTTGAAATTTTTTCCTTATTTTATTCCTTTCATATACATTTTCCTATAACTTATAATCACAATTTTTAACAACCTTGTTTTAAACCCATTCTTCCTATTCATACTCATTCCATGATGCTATATTCACATTGTAAGGACCAAAATTCTACCTTTGAATTTTTTTTTCCTTATTTTATAAATTTTTCATGCATTTTCCTATAACTCATAGTTACAAATTCAACAACCTTATTTTAAATCTTGCTTTCCTCTTCACATCCAATTCATAAGTCGATATCAACATACACATTCGTTTAACAGAAAAACATAATTCATATTAATGCATCCCAATAACTACCGCATACAACTAGCTTTGGGATTCCAAAATACCCATAGCTACAAATATCAGAGTTACAATTAACCATGTATACAAACATGCCCAAATATCATGCCCATGGTTACAAATATCCAGTTCAATACATAATCAGTTAGATTACAAAACAATGCAGATAAGGACTTCGAAACTAAAAGCCTCTAAGCTCCTAGTCAAGACATCCTTAAATCTTCCACCTACCTACAATGGGATTAACATTGACAATTCACAGAAAACACAAAGGAGTAAGTCGTTAACTCAATAAATGCCAATATTCATCAATCCACATTTTAATAAGATTAAGAAAACGATTTAGAGTTAAATATACTTAAAACTATTTCCATCGTTTATACGTTTGAAAATCATGCTACATAACTTGAGCCAAAGTTTGCTACATCGCTTGAGCCAAAGCTTGCTACATCGCTTGAGCCAAAGCTTTTTACATCGCTTGAGGCAAAGCTTGCTACATCGCTTGAGCCAAAGCTTGCAACATCGCTTGAGCCAAAGCATGCTACATTACTTGAGCCAAAGTTTGATACATAACTTGAGCCAAAGTTTGCTACATCACTTGAGCCAAAGTTTGCTACATCACTTGAGCCAAACTTTGATACATCACTTGAGCCAAAGTCGCTAACCAATTAGGTCGGCTAAAAACGTGTTTTATTTTCATTGATACACCATCAATTCATAAACAGTAAATGCACGCAATCATTATTACAAACATACCGATATATGTTTATAATAAATAAGCGACTCACAACTTGATCATTATCCACAACCAGAAAATCCACACATTATCCATTACAATGCGCAAGTTAAAGACTTATCCTTACCTTGGTGAGTGTTGGGTTTGGTTCTTGGTAACTTCGCAAGTTCCACCGACACCGCCTCCAACTTCAGGATCTTTCTTCATTCCCACCATATGGCACAATGTTAGTCATTTATTCCAATAATACATTAACAACTCATATTGCATCTTTACCCATACAAGAGATTTAACACATTTTCAATGTTTCTAAACAACTTTCATTATAAGTTTACAAACATCTAAAACACAAATATTCATCTCATATTTCAACATTAGAGCGCATACTCATCTTCTACATCTATCATTTTACTCATTTTCCTCTTTAACCACATTTTCATTTTAGGGTTTTGGGGTTTTCATGAATCAACCCACAAACCCTTTCCATTCTTGAAATACCAACTCTAAACCAAGAGTTTACAAGAGAAAAACAACATAAAACGAACCATAACTCAAAAGAATTAGTTTCCACGGTTTCCCACTTTTTGAGATGTGAACCAACATACCCAAAACAAGTTTCAAAGGGAGAAGGAGAGTTAAAATAAAGGGGTTTACCTCTTCTCAAGCATCTAGATGATTCTCAAGACTCCTTGCTCTTGAAAATGCTCTCTTCTCTCTCTTCTCTCTAAGTTATATCCCAAAAATGTGTTTGGGGTTTCCTATTTAATGTAACAGCGTCGGGTTCTCGCTTAAGCGAGAAAATCCCGCCCATTTTAAAAACTCAAATCTGACCCTCTCGCTCAAGCGAGGGTCCTCTAGCTCAAGCGAGAATCTCACAGCCTCTAAAGCTTCATGGTGCCAATTCTCGCCCAAGCAAGACAACTCTCGCTTAGCCGAGACACTTTCGCTCAAGCGAGACAATTCTCGCTCAGGCGAGAATCCTTCAGTATAGCCCAGTATTCCACTCAACGAGGTGAGTCTCCCTCGCCCAAGCGACACCTTTCTCGCTCAAGCGAGACTCCCAGGACTGACACTCTAATTTATAACTTCAAATTCAGGGTGTCACACAGTGCATAAGGCTTGCTACGTGCTTAACTGTGTATTGATTAGGCCTACTCTTTCATTAAAATTGTACGAACTTTTAAAGGGTCGTAAGCCTAATATCTCACACCTTTACGTTTTTGGGTGCAAATGTTTTATTTTAAATAACGGAAAATAAACTTTAGATAAATTTGACTCAAAAGCAGATGAAGGCATCTTTCTCGGTTATTCATCTAGTAGCAAAGCGTATAGAGTATATAATAGACGTACTATGTACATAGAGGAATCTATCTATGTACAACAATTTGACGAATCTTGTCCAAGAGAAAAGAAAAAGGTTGTTATTGATGATGTTTCAGGTGCATTAGAGGAAACTTATTCTAAGGAACCAGAACCTGAAAGTCTTACCCAAGATCATCAAGAGGATGAAAAAACCAAGATCTTCCAAAGGCTTGGAAGACGAAGAAAGACCATCCTATCGACAAAGTGTTGCTTTTGTTTCTCAGAATGAGCCCAAAAACGTTATCGAAGCCCTAGAGGATGAACATTGGGGTTTAGCTATGCAAGAAGAGCTAAACTAGTTCGAGCGTAATAATGTATGTGATTTAGTTCCTATACCTAAGGATCATCCGATCATAGGCACTAGATGGGTATTTCGAAACAAAATGGACGAATCAGGCTTAATCGTAAGAAATGAAGTGCGTTTGGTGGCACAAGGTTATAATCAAGAGGAAGGTATTGATTATGACGAAACCTACGCCCCTGTTGCTAGGTTGGAAGCCATTCGCATGCTTTAATCATTTGCATCTATTATGAACTTTAAGCTTTTTCAAATGGATGTGAAAAGTCTGTTATTGAATGGCTACATTCAAGAAGAGGTGTATGTGAAACAACCTCCCTAATTTGAAAACCACAAATTCCCTATTCATGTGTTTAAACTCAAAAATGCACTGCATGGCCTTAAACAAGCTCCTAGAGCTTGGTACGATTGTTTGAGTTCAATCTTATTGGAAAAAGGATTTGTACGGGGAAGGTCGACACAACACTTTTCATATCCAAATATGAAAATAATATATTGTTAGTACAAATTTATGTAGATAACATAATATTTGGTGCTACTAATGATTATTTATGTAAAGAGTTTTCAGAGCTTATGAAGGGCGAGTTTGAGATGTCAATGATGGGAGAACTCATGTTCTTCTTAGGGTTGTCGATCAAACAAATGACAAACAGTATCTTCGTACATCAAGCCAAATATTGCAAGGAGCTAGTGAAGAGATTTGACATGGATAAATCAAAAGACGCTTCAACTCCTATGGTATCTTCATGTTATCTGGATAAAGACGATAAAGGGAAAGCGATCGAGGTAACAAAGTATTGGGGCATAATTGGGTCTTTACTATACTTAACTGCTAGTCGCCCTGATATTATGTTCAGTGTTAGCATGTGTTCTAGATATCAAGCTACTCCTAAAGAATCACATTTAACTGTTGTGAAACGCATCATGAAATACTTGAAATGAACTATAAATATGGGATTGTGGTATCCTCGGGATGCCTCATTATCTCTGATAGGGTACTCTGATGCTGACTTTGCAGGACGCAAGTTAGATCGTAAGAGTACAAGTGGAACATGTCATCTCCTTGGTAATTCACTTGTGTCATGGCATAGTAAAAAGCAACACTGCGTTGCTTTGTCCACCGCCGAAGCAGAATATATTGATGCGGGGGTGTGTTGCGCTCAAATCCTTGGGATGAAGCAGCAACTTTTAGACTACGGTCTAAAGCTTTATCGATTCCCATCAAGTGCGAAAATACTAGTGCCATCAACCTATCAAAGAATCATGTTCTGCATTCACACACAAAGCGTATAGAAATTAGGCATCATTTTATTAGAGATCATGTGCAAAAAGGTGATTGTGTGATTGAATTTGTTGAAACTTCCAAGAAATTAGCCGATGTTTTCACCAAACCCCTGCCAAGGGATACATTCTATACTGTACGAAGAGAGTTAAGAATACTTGATGAAAGTTATCTAAACTAATATGCTTTGGATGACTTTTATAAAAATTCACCTTTACATGTTCTTATTGTATGCTTATATCCTATTACATTGTGGATGTTTTAAAGTTCTCGCTATGTATTGCATTTGATGTGTGTGTCGTATAATATGTGCCTCAATTCTATAGTAGTCATCCATTTTTGTCGTACGTCTAGTCACCATTGTGCGTCACACTCAAAATGTTGAATATGTAAACTGCTAGTCTACTTAATCGATTACCTAAGCCTAAACTGATTTTTTTTTTATAAAAAAAAACAACATAACATTAGCATTTTTAATCGATTAACGACTCTATTTAATCGATTACCTAGGCTCTAAAATTGAATTTCTGAAATTTTGAAACACTTTTGATAGTATTTGATAAAAGATAGTAGATATAGTGATATTAACAAGGTTTTAAAATTGATTTAGATAGCTTGGAGGTTTTGGCTACAATTCATGCATTACCTTTCAAATGAAGGGTGAATGCCTATTTATAGGCTTTCTACAACATCTAGGAAGGACTAGAAAATTCCATACATTTCTACCCTACATTGTCTCAATGTTTCTAGATAATTCTAGAACTATACTACTTGTTATTTTAAATCTATTGCCTTATAGTATTTACTACAACTTTGTAGAATATTCTAGAGATGCAATTCCTCTTCTTCAACCTTCAAGATGTTTCTAGAGAATTGTGGCATTACCATCATTCTAGATCTTTCTAGAAAATTGCAGCATGTTTTAACACTCCTCCTTGATGCAATTTTTTGTGACTCCTAGCAACGATCGTAGTTGCTCGAACTTCGGTCTTGGTAATGCCTTAGTAAATATGTCTGCAATTTGATCTTCGGTCTTGCAGTACTCGAGCCTTATTTCTTTATTCTCACTTGCTTCTCTGACAACATGATATTTAATTGCGATATGTTTTGTCCTGTTGTGATGGACTGGATTCTTTACAATCGCTATCGCCGATTTGTTGTCACAATAGATTGTCGTAGGCTCTGTCTCTTGGTCTCCCATATCATTGACTATTCGTCTAAGCCATATAGCTTGGTTGGTGGTCTCTGCAGCTGCTACATACTCAGCTTCTGCTGTTGATTGTGCAATAATTGCTTGCTTCTTAGATGCCCAAGAGAATATTCCTGATCCAAGTGAGAAGGCATAACCTGATGTGCTCGTGTCATCCATTGAACTGGCCCAATCACTATCAGTGTAGCCGTGCAATGTTGAGTTGGTGTTGGATTTATACCATATACCGAACTCTTTTGTTCCTTGCAAGTACCTGAGTATTCTTTTTCCAACTCCAAAGTGGATTTGACTTGGGCTTTGCATGAATCTTGATAGCAAACTTGTAGCATACATGATATCATGTCGAGTAGCAGTGAGATATAGAAGACTCCCAATCAAACTCCTGTAGAGAGATGCATCTGCCTGTGGAGATCCATCGTCCTTTTGCAGCTTCTCATTAGTCACGAGCGGAGTAGCAACTGGTTTGCATTCAGACATCTTGAACTTCTTTAGTAGTTCTTCTGTGTATTTCTTCTGTGAGATGAATATCCCTTCTTTTGTTCGATTTACCTCAATTTCGAGGAAGTAGTACATTAAGCCTAAGTCTGTCATCTCAAATGTCTTCATCATGTCTTCTTTGAACTCTATTATCATCTTTATGTTGTTTCCAGTGTATATAAGATCATCTACATACAAGGAAACTATTAGAGTATCATACTGACCTTGGGTTTTAATGTATAGTGTAGGTTCACTCTTACTCCTCCTGAAACCTTTGTCGATGAAGTACTGATCAATTCTACTGTACCATGCTCGAGGAGCTTGCTTCAAGCCGTATAGAGCCTTCTTCAGCCGTAACACTTTGCTTTCATTGCCCTTGATCATGAATCCCTGTGGCTGCTCCACATAGATCTCTTCTTGAAGTACTCCATTGAGGAATGCAGACTTGACATCTAGCTGGTAAATGCTCCATCCTTTTTCTGCTGCAAGAGCTATTAGAGCTCTTATAGTGTCTAGACGAGCAACTGGTGCAAATATCTCATTATAGTCAATTCCTGGTTGTTGAGTGTAGCCCTTAGCTACTAGTCTTGCTTTGTGCTTTTTTATACTACCATCTGGATTGAGCTTTATTTTATAGACCCATTTTACTCCAATGACGTCCTTATATTTTGGACAGTCTACTAGTTCCCACGTGTTGTTTTTCTCGCTCATTTTTATCTCTTCTTCCATTGCCTTGACCCATACTTCTTGCCTTGATGCTTCTTCAAAGCTTCCAGGTTCAACTATGGCCAAGTTGCATGTCTCATATATATCTACCAAAGATCTTACTCGTCTAGGAGAAGATTCTGGTGAAGATAGTTCATTTGGGAGTGTAGTCGGCGTACCTGGATCTTCGTCCGCTTCTTCTACTTCTCTTGTTACTTGTGGTTGTTGTGTGAGTATGGAAATGTTGTGTCGCTCAACCTTTCCTTCATTCCAGTTCCAAGATGTACTTTCATCTACTTGAACATCTCGACTGATGATAAGTTTTTTCGTTTCTATAATGTATATCCGATAGCCTTTTGACTGTGTGCTATATCCCAAGAAGATGCCTTTTATCGTCTTGTCTTCTAGTTTGTGTCTCTTTTCTTTTGGGACATGTATGTAACAGATGGATCCAAATACTCTTAGATGTTTAGCTGATGGCTTTCTACCGCTCCGAACTTCTATAGGAGTTTTACCTTCGACTGCCTTTGTTGGACACCTGTTCATTATATAGACAGTTGTGTAAACTGCTTCAGCCCAAAAAGTATTTGGCAAACCTTTCTCCTTGAGCATCGATCTAGCCATCTCCATGACTGTGCGGTTTTTCCTTTCAGACACCCCATTTTGTTGTGGAGTGTATGCGACTGTGAGTTGACGCTCTATGCCTTCATCCTCACAAAATTTATCAAACTCACGGGAGTTGTACTCTTTGCCACGATCACTTCTGAGTACTTTTATATGTTTCCCGCTTTGCTTCTCAACGAAGGCCTTGAACTTCTTGAATATTCCAAACACATCTGATTTTTCTTTCATAAAGTAGACCCACGTCATTCTAGAGAAATCATCAATGAAAAGGATGAAGTACCTGTTGTTAGTGAGTGATGGCGTCCTCATTGGTCCACATACATCAGTGTGTATAAGCTCCAAGAAGCGTTTTGCTCTCCAAGATTTCCCACTTGAAAATGGTAGTCTATGTTGCTTCCCAAGTAGACATCCTTCACATGCTCCTTCATTATCTTGGATGCATGGAAGATCTCTCATCATTCTTTTCTGATATAATAGCTTTAAGGCTTGATTGTTTAGATGGCCAAATCTTCGATGCCATAGCCATGATTCATCAACTTGCACCTTCATGGCAATATTAGTAGCATATTTCCAAGTTATTGGAAAACTTCTATTTCTTTTCTCCATTTTAACTTGAGCTATTTCAAGCTTTCTATTGTTGTCATATATATTGCATGTATCTCCCTCAAAGTGGAGAGAGTAGCCTTTCTCCATCATTTGGCCAATACTCAAGAGATTCTCTTTAAGATTGGGAACTAATAAGACATCTTTGATAAGTCGCGTACCTGACTGTGTCTCCACCATGACAGTGCCTTTGCCTTTGGACTCCACAATGGTGCCATTCCCCAATCGAACTTGTACCTTGACGGACTCATCAATATCTTTGGAAATGCTCCCGTCCTTAGCCATGTGGTTACTACAACCACTATCCAGATACCAATTTTCTTCTTTATCACGACTAGAGACTTGGTTGGCATAGAATAGTTGTTGGTCATGTTCACACTCTTCAGTGAAATTGGCCTGATGATTATTTTTGTTGCGACAGTTTTGCTCCGAGTGCCCGAATCTTTTGCAATATTGGCATTGTGTCTTTCCTCGATGCCAACAATATTTTTCTGAATGGTCTGATCTCTTGCAAATTCCGCATGGAGGATATTTGTTTTGATTGTTTTTAGAGAGATCTTTAGAAAACTCCTTACTTCTAAAGAAATTTCTAGAATTATCTTTGTTTCTAGAATGTTCTGCACCATTATTATTTATTCTTTCATAATCTTTATTCTGAGACCTTAGCCGGAGCTTTGATTGAAAGACATTTTCTAGTGAACCTTCATCATGCCTACTCAATCTTTGCTCATAAGCTTCTAGTGAACCCATTAACTCTGTCACCGATAGACTAGACATATCTTTGGTTTGCTCAATTGCAGTAACTATTGAGTCATATTTTTGGGGAATAAAAATTAGAATTTTCTCAACAATTCTTTTGTCAAGAATATTTTCCCCATAAGCTTTCATTTGATTGACTATTCCTTTTATTTTAGAATAATAGTCTTTTATAGTCTCAGACTCTCTCATTTTAAGTAATTCAAACTCACGTCTAAGAGTTTGAAGTTTAATGGTTCGTACCTTATCACTGCCATGAAACTCCTCCTTTAGTGTATCCCATGCTTCTTTGGCACTTGTAGCTCCCATTATTCTTGGAAAGATAGTCTCCGCCAAGGCTTGTTGTAGAATAAATAATGCCTTTGCGTCTTTTTGCACATTCTCCTTCAACTCCTTTTTCTGAGCCGCAGTAAGAGTTAAAGTAGTCTCTGGAGTAGTGAATTCTTCTTCTACAATGTCCCATAAATCTTGAGACCGGAAGAAAGTAGTCATTTTTGTGCTCCAAAAATCATAGTTTTCCCCAGAGAAAATTGGAATAGGAATTGATGATGATTGAATAGTGCTAGCCATAGCTCAATAGGTATAAAGTGATATTCTACGCCTAGTGTATGACCGAAACGTAGCTCTGATACCACTGATAGTATTTGATAAAAGATAGTAGATATAGTGATATTAACAAGGTTTTAGAATTGATTTAGATAGCTTGGAGGTTTTGGCTACAATTCATGCATTACCTTTCAAATGAAGGGTGAATGCCTATTTATAGGCTTTCTACAACACCTAGAAAGGACTAGAAAATTCCATACATTTCTACCCTACATTGTCTCAATGTTTCTAGATAATTCTAGAACTATACTACTTGTTATTTTAAATCTATTGCCTTATAGTATTTACTACAACTTTGTAGAATATTCTAGAGATGCAATTCCTCTTCTTCAACCTTCAAGATGTTTCTAGAGAATTGTGGCATTACCATCATTCTAGATCTTTCTAGAAAATTGCAGCATGTTTTAACAAATTTTAATCGATTAACTACAACAACTTATAAGAAAGAAGTAGCATTTTGAACCTCAATGTTCATCTTCCTCCTTGCCTCCTCACTCTTCTGGTCCGAATTAGAAACCTCTCAAGCTCTTATGTGCATCCATAGTAAGTATTTGTTCCCTAGTCTATTGCATTAAGTCTTCTTTACATCCTACATTGTCTTACCTCTAAGCCTAAAGACCTCCGTTCATCAACCAACAAGAGTGCTCCTAAACGTCGTCTCTCAATTAGAGAAGAACATGAATTGACTGGTAATAGATGTTCTCCAGAGGTTGCCAACAACTATTTGCCAACAACTATGGAACTGCAAATTTACAGAATGGATAAATTTGAAGGGAGAGTAATGACCCCTACTACTTACACTAGCCTCGCGTGGATGACAGAATCTGGTTTTACTTTTCCACAGTTTATGAGAAATCATGGAGTTCAAATTTTTTGTGGAAATGGAAGGAAAAATGTATCCATCCCTTGTCAGAGAGTTCTACAATAACTTCTAGTGTAAGAATGGCGTGTTTCAAACAATGGTAAGAGGTCGATTCATTGTATTGAATGAAGATTTGCTTATAGATATAGGTGCCTTTAAACGTTTTGATCATCCGTATGGAACATCTGAAAGAAAATGGATGAATGCCTTTGAGCCAGTCAAAGTATATAGATCAATGTTGTGGAATACAGAGTGTTTTGACGCAAAAAGCAAGCCACATACCTCAGCCTTAGCAGTCGAATTTCGACTGATGTACATTCTTATTGCCTACTGTTTAGTTCCACGTGATGCTTATCACGATGATCCAACCACAGAAGACCTGCGTCTTCTATTCACAATGAAGGAAGGCTTAAGAATACACTGGCCGCAGACGGTTCTGCTGACTATTCTTGAGTTTTCTACTTCATCACCCGGAGCATTCGTCTATCCAATTTTCATTTCTAAGATCATTGAGCATGCATTTGTTGATTTATCAAATATGGCAGTCACCAGAACAAATCCTACAGATCATTTTCTTCTCGCCTCACATTTCCATCATCAGCTAGATATATGTCAATATGACGGAGTACGAACATATTTTGAGGATATTGATCATTCTCCTGTCTGCAAGGAGCTACCTCCTCCCGTTGATGATTCAAATGTTGATTCGGCTGTAAATTTTATCAGTTTTGGGCTATAGATTCCGAAGAAGAAGAATATCCAGAAGAAGACTCAGATGAAGATTGACCCTCCTACCAATCAACCTAGTTAGGACCTTTGTCTAGGATATTTATCCTTAGGTTCGGGAGCTATGTTAGTCCTCTATGTTGTCTATGTCCGTGTTTTTCTATTTGTTGCATATGGTATTTTTTTGTCTATTCTAGTTTGTATTAACTCTTTTAAAACTGTTTTCTATTAATTGCTTTTGTCGTTTAAAATTCGCTTATATATTCTTAAATTATGCTACTGCATTGATGTTTTAGCTATACTTTATGTGCTGTTTGATTGCCTTCATGGCAATATGTTGAAACTAATGCATAAAACATCAATCAAGAGAACTCTCCAGGTTCTCTGCCTCAATGAATAATCGATTAACAGTTGTCCTTAATCGATTAACCACAACTCAACTATGTGTTTAAATTTCTACAAGTCTACTATGGCATATTAAGTCCGGTTAATGGTCTTTTTTATCATGCCAAAAGGGGGAGAAAGGTTGTTTTTTTTCTTGATGTGTATTGCAGGTTGTAAATGCTTCCGCAACCCGATAAGGATGGGGGAGATTGAATGCTCGTTCACCCGAACTGTAAGGACCCAAATTCTACCCTAGAAATTTTTTCCTTATTTTAACACATTTTCATGCATTTTCCTATTACTTACATTTACAAATTTAATAACCTTATTTTAAAATCTCACTTCCCTCTTCACATTCAATTTATGAACCAACATCGACATACATGTTCGATGATCGACAAACATAATTCATATTAATGCAGCTCAGTAACTACCGCATACAACTAGTTATGGGGTTCCAAAATACCCATAGCTACAAATATCCAGAGTTACAATTATCCATGGCTACTAACATGTACAGGCAATCATATCTGGGGTTACAAATATTCAGTTCAAAATACAATCACTTATTTTACAAAATAATGAAGATGAGGACATCAAAAATTAAAATCCTCTAATCTCCTAATCAAAACATCCTTAAACCTTCCACCTACCTGCAATGGAATTAACATTGACCATACAAAGAAAACACAAAGGAGTAAGTCGTTAACTCGATAAATGTCAATATAAGTTAATCCACATTTCAATAAGGTTAAGTAAGCACTTTAAAAGTCATAAATACTTAAAACCGATATAACCATTTATATATTTGAAAAACGTGCTACATAACTTAAGCCAAAGTTCGCTACATCGCTTGAGTCAAAGCCGCTAGACCACTTAAAGGTAGCTAAAAACAGATTTCCCTTTTCTTATTAAAAACTTGCTACATAACTTGAGCCAAAGTTTGCTACATCGCTTCAGCCAAAGCTTGCTACATCGCTTGAGCCAAATCTTGCTACATCGCTTGAGCCAAAGCTTTCTACATCGCTTGAGCCAAAGCTTGCTACATCGCTTGAGCCAAATCTTGCTACATTACTTGAGCCAAAGTCGCTAACCAATCATGGTCGGCAAAAAACGAGTTTTCTTTTCATTGACACTCCATCAATTCATAAACAGTAAATCCACGCCATTATTATTACAAACATACCCATATATGTTTATAATATATAAGTGGTTCACAACTTGATTCATTATCCACAACTAGCAATTCTACGCATTTTTTAACACAATGCATAAGTTAAAGACTTATCCTTACCTTGGTGTGTGTTGGGTTTGGTTCTTGGTAACTTCACAAGTTCCACCGACACCGCCGCCAACTTTAGGATCTTTCCTCATTCCCACCATATAACACAATGTTAGTCATTTTTCCAAATAACACATGAATAACTCATTTTGCATCTTTAACCACATAAAAGATTTAACACATTTTCAATGTTTCTAAACTACTTTCATTATAAGTTTACAAACATCTAAAACATACATATTCATCTCATATTTCAACATTAGAATGCATACTCATCTTCTACCTCTAGCATTTTATCCATTTTCCTTTTTAACCACATTTTCACTTTAGGGTTTTGGGGTTTTCATGAATCAACTCACAAACCCTTTCCAATCTTGAAATACCAACTCTAAACCAAGAGTTTACAAGAGAAAAACAACATAAAACGAACCATAACTCAAAAGGGTGAGTTTCCATGGTTTCTCACATTTTGAGAAGAGACCCACCATACCCAAAACAAGTTTCAAAGGGAAGAAGAGAGTTAGAATTAAGAGTTTTACCTCTTCTCAAGCTTCTGGATGAGTATCAAGGCTCCTTGTCCTAAGAAAAGCTCTCTTCTCTCACCTCTCTTCAATTTCTAACCCTAAAATGTGTTTGGGGGTTTCTTATTTAATGCAACTCGTCGAGTTCTCGCTCAAGCGAGCCCTTTCTCGCTAAAGCGATAAAATCCCGCCTATTTTAAAAACTCAAATCTGACCCTCTCACTCAAGTAAGGGATTCTCGCTCAAGCGAGAATCTCACAGCCTCGACAGGTTCCAATATGCCACTTCTCGCCCAGGCGAGAATCATTCAGTATAGCCCAGGATTTCACCCTCCCAGGTGAGCCTCTCTCGCCCATGCGACAATTCTCTCGCTTAAGCGAGAATCTCAGGACTGATCCTATAATTTTAAAGACTTTAAATTGAGGTTGTCACAATCCTCCCCCTCTTATAAGAATTTTCGTCCCCAAAACTTTAACATTCCTCGATGCGAACAAATGAGAGTAATCATCCCTCATATCACGCTCCACTTCCCAAGTAGCGTCTCCTTCGTCCACTTGACTCCACAATACCTTCACCAATGCAATCTCTTTGCCCCTTAGTCTTTTGATACCGGTATCCATGATTCTCACGGGCAACGTCGTAAAAGTCAAGTTATCCTTCAACTCTATCTGATCAGACTCAACCACAAGAGATGGATCCCCAACATATTTCCTCAATTGGGACACATGAAACACATTGTGGAGACAATAATGGAGGTAAAGCAATCTGATATGCTACCGGCCCGATCCTCTTCAATACTTGATATGGTCCAATAAACCTCGGAGTCAGCTTACGAGACTTCAACACTCTACCAATCCTGGTAGTCGAGACTACTCTCATGAAAACATGATCTCCCTCCTTAAACTTAAGAGGTTTCCGTCTCTTATCGTAATAGCTTTTCTGCCGACTCTGTGCTATTCTCATATTCTACCAAATCTTCTTGATCTTTTCTGTCATCTCTTGGACCAAATCGGGTCCCAATACCAAGTTCTCCCCGGTTTCAAACCAACTCACCGGAGTTCGGCACTTCCTACCATACAATGCCTCATAGGGTGTCATCCCAATACTCAAATGCAAGCTATTGTTGTAGGTAAATTCAATCAATGGCAACATGTCATCCCTCAAAAGATCCTCCAAAGACTATATAGTTCTTTCCAATTGACCGTCCGTTTGTGGATGATAAGTTGAACTCAATTTCAAGTGAAACGGGGATCCCTATCCGATACAATGCTCGACGGTATCCCATGCAAACGAACTATTTCCCGGATATACAATTCAGCCAATCGCTCCAAAGAATACCTCATGTTCATAGGCAAAAAGTGCGCAGATTTAGTTAACCGATCCACTATCACCCATATCGAATCATACTCTTTCTGAGTTCTTGGGAAGCCCGATACACAATCCATGGAAATACTATCCCACTTCCAAACGGGAATTTCTAGGGATTGTAGTTCTCCCGCTGGCTGTTGATGCTCAATCTTGGATTTCTGTCAGACAAGACAATTCGAGATATACAAAACCACATCCTTTTTCAAACCAGACCACCAGTCCACTGTATAGTTCTTTCCAATTGACCATCCGTTTGTGGATGATAAGTTGAACTCAATTTCAACTTAGTTCCCAATGTGGACTGCAAACTAGTCCAAAAGTTTGAAGTGAAACGGGGATCCCTATCCGATAAATGCTCGACGGTATCCCATACAAACGATCTATTTCCTGGATATACAATTCAGCCAATCGCTCCAAAGAATACCTGTCGCGACCCGATTTTCGGTTGGAAGACCGGTCCTGCGACTTAAGGAGAGGCGAACTCGATTTCTACCTCTTCCAATTGATTTGGAGTCGCCACTACGTTTTTTGCGGTTAAAACGTAGAAAACTCTAAACATGCCCAATTAGGATAACTTGGTCTTTAATCAGAGATTCTGAGCCCGGGAGTCGATTACGGATTAGGGAAGGTATTAGCACCCCGTCCGCCCGTATTAAAACGGTACCCTTGCTAATTACATGGACTTTTACCCTTAAAATTATTTATTAGAATTTAGTAAATAAAAACAAAATGTTTTATTTTTTATTGTTGTGCCTTACAAGAGTTCATCTTGCTCCTACGTATCCCTAGGTGCAATAGGGAAATCAAGGCTACGTAGTTCTGGTTCGAAAGTTGAGAAATTGGTTTGGTTGAATTGAAATTGTAACACTCTTCGCAGAAATATTTTTTCCAATTTTATGAAATAAAGATTATTAGTAAAGAGACAACACTGGTCGTGTACCGACTTTCCACTTTTAAAGCAGAAAGGAAGAAACGACACGGGCCGTCGACCGGACTATCAAACTCTTTTCGAAAATCATTGATGAACACTTAAATTAGAAAAAGATTTTAGAATTACTTTTTTGTTATAAAAGTAGAGTCGATAGTAAAGAGACAACACTGGTCGTGCATCGACTTTCCACTTTTAAAGCGGAAAGGAAGAAACGACACGGGCCGTCGACCGGACTATCAAACTCTTTTTGAAAATCATTAGGGAACACTTAAATTAGAAAAGGATTTTTAGAAGTACTTTTTTGTTATAAAACTAGAGTTGATAGTAAAGAGACAACACTGGTCGTGCACCGACTTTCCACTTTTAAAGCGGAAAGGAAGAAACGACACGGGCCGTCGACCGGACTATCAAACTCTTTTTGAAAATCATTAAGGAACACTTAAATTAGAAAAAGATTTTTAGAAGTAAAGGGATTTAAAATTATTAATATTAAATCATGCAATGTAATTCCATATAGTTATGACAACACTTCAAGAAGTTTTGTAAACGAAACAAGAATATAGTGATTTAAAAATCTATTATCGTTGGTTATATGTAAAAGTTAATGAATAAATTAACCAAAACATAACAAAACACAAATAAAAAAGAATTAAAATAACAAAAAACGTGGGCCTTTAGCCCACTACGAATGAGATCAGATTGGGGAGGAGGGTTCCTTTGGTGTTTTCATTTGAAGTTAGAAGAGAACGAGAGAGGAGGTGAGAAGAAGGGAGATGATGCAGGGGAAATCGTGGTTTTTCTCTTCGACGACGGCAACGATGACACGAGCACGGTTGCGTTTCGGGGCTTCTCGACGATATGGCTCCGGTTCATGACCTTCGAACCACATGACTCAAATTGAACTTTCCTTTCGCCTCGGAACAAGCCAACAACGTTTCTCTCATGAAGGGAAGCCTTGGTTTCCGGCGAATCTCTCATCTCGGAGCAACTCCTCAACAATTATTTCAAGACACAGAGATATAGGAACCCCTATCTCTTTTTCAATTTCGAACTTGAAACATACATGGCAAATTAATATGAGTAGCCAAATGCATAGGAGAATGAGTTTGCACCCCGCTTTTCCAAAACCCAACCAGAATCTTTTTTTTTTTAGAATTAGGTTATGATGGGTTGTTATTGTTCTTGCTTGTAACAACCCTTGTCTGTATGTGCTTCTACCAAAATTGAGTGAATTAAACCCATGTTCTAAACTCTACGTTCATGTTGTTGGTTGATTTGTTTTTATGAATATGCCATGGTATATTTCGTTTCATGATCATACATGTGAATAAACAAACTTAGCATGCAACTGAATTATAGAGTTTACTGTGAAACATTATAGCAGAGATCATGCAACTCATATAGCATACTTAAGGTAATATATACGTCTTTGGGGGTCATGCAGATTATCTTTTATAATCAGCAAAATAATAGGGACACTTACCTTTGACGCGTAACTTCTACCTTTCTCTTGACTGGATTTGGGTTGCTCTAATTGCTTGAAGAAAAAAGGTTGAATTTGATGCCAAATACCAACGTGTGTATGTTTATCTGTGTACTGGAATGATGTCAAAAAGTAAAAATCCCCCTATTGTGTGTGGTAGGTGGCTTTTTATAGCTGGTTACAGACTTAAATAAAAGCCTTTTGAATTGCTTCTCTTTTGAGCTCACCAACGTTTTTTTTCGATTATTCTCCCTGCCCACTAATATTGCCATTATTGAGGGCCTTTTGATGAAATATAACTGCAGGGCATTGATATGTGATTTGCTTCAAGTTATGGCCACTTCCTTTCGGGATTCTTTGTATCCCTTTCTCCTGCTGATTACCCACTTTTCTCTCTGCTACTTAATATAGCTGTTGATGCTTTGTGCTTGTGTAACTGAAATGTTTTTTTATTACTGACTACCATCTTCTGGATTCCTCTTTCCTTATTGGTAATTCTAATTCATAACTGCTTCACTTCCTCCTTTTTATCATTGTCCCTTCAATTATTTCATCAAAGTTTTTTTGTTTGGAGCGTAACTGTTGAGAGTGATTTGAATTTCTCAGCTACTGAAAAAAAAAGGTGTGCCATAATTCTTTTTAAACTAATATTGAGAAGTAACTTTTTATCAACACATGAAATCTTGGAAATTCTTCTAAATTAATATGGCTTATTAATTTCAGAAGGTAGTGCTCTGAATTTAAATCACAAATTCCAGGGTCAGTGTGGTACAAAAATTGTCACCACTTTTTTGACTTTTTTGTTGCTTTGAATTTTTTTGCATTTTTTATAGGCCGGACAAAATCGAGTGTTCTAGGGATTGTAGGGAAGCCCGATACAAAATCCATGGAAATACTATCCCACTTCCAAACGGGAATTTCTAGGGATTGTAGTTCTCCCGCTGGCCGTTGATGCTCAATCTTGGCTTTATGACAGACAAGACAACTCGAGATATACAAAGCCACATCCTTTTTCAAACCAGACCACCAATCCACTTGGTACATCTTTGTAGTTCCCGGGTGAAAACTCATTTTACTTTTGTGACTTTTCTGAAATACTCTTTCGCAATTCCACATCACGAGGCACACACACTCTCCCCTTGTAACACAACAATCCACTAGGGTCCGATGCGAAATTAGATTCCTTCCCACTCATCATCAGCTCTCGTTTAACCATTAGCTCACTATCCTCAACTTGCATTACCTGGATTCGATCAAACAGTTCATAGGTGGCCTTAAGCATTCCTATCATCATACTATAAGGCCTTATCTGAACTTCCAAGTTCATATCCCTGAACTCCTCAATCAGTTTTCCTTCAATAACCATCAAAGCCGACATGTGTAAAGACTTCCGACTTAAAGCATCGGCCACCACATTGGCCTTTCCCGGATGGTACTGCAATCCAAAATCGTAATCCTTAAGGAACTCCATCCACCTTCTCTGTCTCATATTCAGTTCCTTTTGATCAAACAGATATTTCAAACTCTTGTGGTCGTTGTACACCTCAAACCTTACGCCATACAGATGGTGTCTTCAGATTTTTAAGGAAAAGACCACTGCGGCTAATTCTAAATCATGCGTAGGGTAGTTTTGCTCATGCGTTATTAACTATCGAGAAGCATATGCAACAACTTTCCCCTCTTGCATCAGAACACAACCCAAAACTTGCTTAGAAGCATCACAATACACACTGAAATCACAATCAGTATCAACTCTTGAAAACTTTCTTCACAACGGATTGTCCACACATAAGGTTCCCCCTTTCTGGTGAGCTTAGTCAAAGGTAGTGTCAACTTCGAAAACCCCTCTATGAATTTACGATAATAACCAGCCAAACCCAGAAAACTCCGGATCTCAGTAACTGACTTGGATACTGCCCATTCCATAACCGCTTCAACTTTTGAAGGATCTACGGTTACCCCTTCTTTGGATATTACATGTCCAAGAAAATTTACCGATTCCATCCAGAAATTGCATTTGGACAATTTAGCATACAACTGATTCTTACTCAGAAGATCTAGAACAATTCTCAGGTGCTTTGCATGTTCCTCTCGGCTTTTGGAGTAAACCAAAATGTCATCGATAAATACCACTATGAATGAATCCAAATACGGATGAAAAATCCGATTCATGTAGTCGGTAAATATTGCTGGGGAATTCGTTACACCAAAAGGCATGACCAATACTCAAAATGTCCATACCTCGTCCTAAAAGCAGTTTTAGGAATATCCTCTGACTTCACACGAAGTTAGTGGCAACCCGACCGAAGGTCAATTTTTGAGAACACCACATCTCCCTTCAATTGATCCATCAAGTCATCAATCTGAGGCAATGGATACTTGTTCTTGATGGTGACTTTGTTCAACTGTCTATAATCCGTGCAAAACCTCATACTCCCATCCTTCTTCTTAACCAACAAAACATGCGCACCCCACAGTGAGACACTAGGACGAATAAACTTCTTTGCCAAAATGTCCTCAACCTGCTTTTTCAATTCTGCCAACTCTAACGGTGCCATCCTATAAGGAGCTATAGAGACGGGTCCTGTTCTAGGTACCAAATCAATAGAGAATTCAACTTCTCTCACTGAAGGCAATTCCGGAATGTCACCAGGAAATATCTCAGGAAATTTACAAACGATCAGAATATCCTCAACTTTGGATTTTTCAATACCCTCCAGGGATGCCAACAACATAAACACGGCTCCTCCCTCCTTACAGGAAGTCCTGACTTCCTTAGCCGACAACGGCTTCATATAACTAGCCTCATTAGAAATCTCATTAGGATTTCCGAATACCACGGTCTTATCAGCATAATTAAGCACCACAAGATTTGCCGACAACCAGTCCATTCCCAAAATTAGATCTAAATGGGATTGTGGTAAGCAGATTAAATCCACGGTAAATGTCCTACCGTTTAACACTACCGGACATCGAGACACAACCGTCGACACCACCACATGCACATTAGTTAGGGTGGATACGACCAAGTCGAAAGGCAACGACTTAGTTTGCAATTTCAGTATATCCACGCATTCAATAGATACAAATGAGTGTGTCGCTCCCGAATCAAATAAAAATAAAAGAGGAATACCTGCCACCATGCAATTACCTTTTATCAGGCCATCTACATCGGATGCCTCTGCACCACTCATGCTGAACACTCTGCCAGTGGATCGAGGTCGTTCAGCCCTCACAACATTCACAGTCTGCTGTAACTTAGGACAATATCTTCTCATATGCCCAACCTCCTTGCAGTGAAAGCAGCTATGTGTCGTTCCGGGGCATAAGTCACCGACATGAGTTCGACCACATTTTCCGCACAAGGATGGAGAGTTCAATCGTGACCCTCCGGCATTGACATGAGTCCTCGACCCATGCGAAGTATAACCCCGACTACCCGTTGGAGGAGAGTAAGGCTTCCGTTCCTCTTGAAACACATTGCCCTTCCCTTTTTAGTGCGAGAAGTTTCGTTGAGGCCCAAAGTTTTTGGGAGGAATTACCTTAGGTGTCGCCGCTTCATCGGCTGCCAAGTCATCCTCATACACCCGACACTTGTTCACTAAGGTAGGGAAATCAGCAATCTCTTGGTGCCCAAACATGCTTTTCAACTTGGGCTTCAAACCCGATTCGAACTTGAAGCACTTGGACCTTCCGTCCACCTCTAATTCGGAGTAAGGACAAAATCAGGCAAACTCTTCAAACTTGGCCGCATAATCTCCCACCGACATGTTTCCCTGTTCCAACTTCAAAAACTTCATTTCCTTCTTCCTCTTCAGATCAGTAGGGAAGTATTTATGAAGGAATTCCGCCTTGAATGTACCCCAGGAAATCAATTGTCTTTCCGCCTCCATTTGGCGTCGAGTAAATTCCCACCAGTTATCGGCCTCCATCACAAGCATATAAGTGGCATAGGCCAACTTCTGAGCCTCCGAACTATTCATGGCCCTGAAGATCCGCTCCATTCCTTGAATCCAATCGATGGCAGCATTAGGAGCAAATCCCCCATGGAACTGACTTGGGTTCCTCCTGCAAAACTCATCCAGACATCGGTACTCTGCCGGTCCGGGTGGGACTAGCGGTTGCGAACTCGGACTTGGTGCTTGGTTCTGATTCAGATTGTGCAAGTCTCGTTCATCTGTTGTAGTGCAGCCACCATCTAAGCCAACAAATCATTTGGAACGTTCTGACTCGTTCCTCTCCATCTTCCTCTTCCTCTTCCGGCCATGGTCCCTGTACTCACTCATTTGTCAGTAATCGAATTTTTTCTAAACAAGGATCACACAACCACTTAGCAATTAGTACCACTCAAACAATTTAAGCGCATAAAGGTCACTAAGGAGCATGCAAGGTCATATCCTAGGCCACAAGATTAACTATGCTCTGATACCATATTGTAAAGACCCAAATTTTACCCTTGAAATTTTTTCCTTATTTTATTCCTTTTTCATGCATCTCCTCATAACTTTTACATACAATTTCAATAACCTTATTTTAAAATTTCTCTTTCCCTTTCACCTTCAATTTATGAAACAACATCGACATACATATTCGTTTGACAAAAAAACATAAGTCATATTAATGCAGCTCATTAACTACCACATACAACTAGCTATGGGTTTCCAAAATACCCATAGCTACAAATATCCAGAGTTACAATTATCCATTGCTACTAACATGTACAAGCAATCATATTCGGGGTTACAAATATTCAGTTCAAAATACAATCAGTTAGATTACAAAATAATGAAGATGAGTACTTCAAAAATTAAAAGCCTCTAATCTCCTAATCAAAACATCCTTAAACCTTCCACCTACCTGCAATGGGATTAACATTGACCATACAGAGAAAACACAAAGGAGTAAGTCGTTAACTCAATAAATGTCAATATAAGTTAATCCACATTTCAATAAGGTTAAGTAAGTAGTTTAAAAGTCATAAATACTTAAAACCGATATAACCATTTATATCTTTGAAAAATGTGCAACATAGTTTGAGCCAAAGTTTGCTACATCGCTTGAGCCAAAGCCGCTACACCACTTAAAGGTAGCTAAAAACAGATTTCCCTTTTCTTTTTGAAAACTTGCTACATAACTTGAGCCAAAAGTTTGCTACATCGCTTGAGCCAAAGCTTGCTACATCGCTTGAGCCAAAGCTTGCTACATCACTTGAGCCAAAGCTTGCTACAACGCTTGAGCCAAAGCTTGCTACATCGCTTGAGAAAAAGCTTGCTACATCGCTTCAGCCAAAGCTTGCTACATCGCTTGAGCCAAAGCTTGCTACATTACTTGAGCCAAAGTCGCTAACCAATCATGGTCGGCTAAAAACGAGTTTTCTTTTTATTGACACTCCATCAATTCATAAACAGTAAATCCACATCAGTATTATTACAAACATACCCATATATGTTTATAATAAATAAGTGGTTCACAACTTGATTCATTATGCACAACCAGCAATTCCACGCATTTTCTAACACAATGCATAAGTTAAAGACTTATCCTTACCTTGGTGAGTGTTGGGTTTGGTTCTTGGTAACTTCACAAGTTCCACCGACACCGCCGCCAACTTTAGGATCTTTCCTCATTCCCACCATATAACACAATGTTAGTCATTTATTCCAAATAACACATGAATAACTCATTTTGCATCTTTAACCACATAAAAGATTTAACACATTTTCAATGTTTCTAAACTACTTTCATTATAAGTTTATAAACATCTAAAACATACATATTCATCTCATATTTCAACATTTGAATACATACTCATCTTCTACATCTAACATTTTACCCATTTTCCTCTCTAACCACATTTTCATTTACAAGAGAAAAACAACATAAAACGAACCACAACTCGGGAGGAAGAGTTTCCGTGGTTTCTCACATTTTGAGAAGAGATCTCATACACCCCAAAACGAGTTTGAAAGGGAGAAAGACAGTTAGAATCAAGATGTAACACCCTAAATTTAAAGTCATTAAATTATAGTATCAGTCCTGGAGTCTCGCTTGAGCGAGAGAATTGTCGCCTAGGCGAGAGATTCTCACCTGGCAGGGTGAAATCTTGGGCTATACTGAAGGATTCTCGTTTGAGTGAGAATTGTCTCGCTTGAGCGAGAGAGGTCACGCCTGAGCGAGAGTTGTCTCCCCTGGGCGAGAAAAGTGGAATTCAGGACCAGTCGAAGCTGTAAGATTCTCGCTTGAGCGAGAGGATCCTCGCTTAAGCGAGAGCTGCCTCGCCTGAGCGAGAAATCCCTCGCTTGAGCGAGAGCGTCAGATTTGAAATTTTAAAAAGAAGGGATTTCCTCGTCAGATTTTAAAAACTCTCTTTCTCCCTTTCAAACTCGTTTTTGGGTGTATGGATTTCTTCTCAAAGTATGAGAAACCATGGAAACTCTTCCTTTAGAGTTATGGTTCGTTTTATGTTGTTTTCCTCTTGTAAACTTTTAGTTTAGAGTTGGTATTTGATTAATAGAAAGGTTTTGTGGGTTTATTGATGAAAACCCCAAAACCGCAAAATGTGAATATGAGTAAAAAGGGAAATGGGTGAAATGTTAAATGTGGAAGATGTGTTTGTGCTTTAATGTTGATATATGAGATGAATATGTATGTTTTAGATGTTTGGAAACTCATATTAAAGTAGTTTTGGAAACCTTGAAAATATGTGAATATCTTGACTGTTTGACGATGAAATATGAGTCGTATATGTGTTATTTTGAATAAATAACTGACATTGTTGTTATTGGTGGGAATGGGGAAATATCATAAGGTTGGAGGAAGTCGTGGAAGAAATTCGTAAAGTAACTCGAAACCGACTCCAACGCTCACCAAGGTAAGGGATAAGTGTTTCTAACTCATATGAGCTGATGTGAATGAGGCATGTGAAAGAGGTAATATGTTTGTAAGAATATTGTTGTTACCCTACCCGAAGTGGTAGTGGAATATAGTTGTTACCCTACCCGAAGTGGTAGTGGTTTTTTTGGTGTTACCCTACTTGAAGTGGTAGTGGTTGATTGTTGTTATCCTACCCGTAGTGGTAATGGATTATTATTGTTGTCCTACCCGTTGTGGTAGTGGATTAATGTAGTTGTCCTACCTGGAGTGGTAGTGGGTTAATGTCGTTGTCCTACCCGGAGTGGTAGAGATTAATGTTGTTGTCCTACCCGGAGTGGTAGTAGATTATTGTGGTATAGACTTGTCCGATGTGGTATGGAGAATGATCTAGACCTTCCCGATGTGGTATGGAGAATGATCTAGACCTTCCCGATGTGGTATGGAGAATAAAGTAGACCTGCCCGATGTGGTATGGAGAATTTACTAGACCTGCCCGATGTGGTATGGAGAATGAACTAGACCTGCCCGATGTGGTATGGAGAATGAACTAGACTTGCCCGATGTGGTACGGAGAATTAACTTGACCTGCCAGATGTGGTATGGAGAATTAACTAGACCTGCCCGATGTGGTATGGATAATTTACTAGACCTGCCCGATGTGGTATGGAGAATTAACTAGACCTACCCGAAGAGGTAGAGGTTTATCTTTGTGTGAAAACTCGGTGAATACGAATGATGAGAAATGAGTATATTAGAATGAAAGTAATATGCATGCTATAGAATATATATTATGGGATACATATACTATAGGGTGAATATGAATGATGAGAATTGAGTATATTGGAATGAAAGTAATATGTATGCTATAGAATATATATTATGGGATATATATACTATAGGGTGAATATGAATGATGAGAAATGAGTATGGTTGGATGAAAGGAATATGCATGCTATAGAATATATATTATGGGATATATATACTATAGGGTGAATATGAATAACCTGGAAATGGAAGGAAGGAGATACTAATGTTTATATTTATGTGCTTGTGATGATAAATTATTTCAATGTTTATTTATACTTAAAATGTGGATTATCATGTAATGTTAGTCTTGAATTAATGACTTACTCCCTTGTATTTGTGTGTTGTTTATGATAATCCCATTGTAGGTAAACGAAGGATTTTGAGGAGAAGACTCACTTAGGAATTTTATGCGTTTCCTAACTTGGATTTCTTTATCTATACTTTGGTATTATAGTTGACTAAACAATATTTTGGGATGAATGTAATTCTGATTATGGTAACACTGGATATGTGTAGTTATGGGCATTGTTATTCTTGGAAACCCATAACTAGTTGTATGCGGTAGTTACTAAGGATTAATTGAATGAATTATGTTTTTCTGCAATATGAAGTGTATGGTAATATAACATGTTAAAAAGTGTTTTACAGAATAATTAATGAGGGATTAAAGTAAGATGATGAATGTATGCATGAAATGATTAGAATAAATAGAAAAATTTCAAGGGTAGAATTTGGGTCTTTACAATATGGTATCAGAGCATATGTCAACTATGCGGCCTAGGGTATGGTTTGCATGCTTCTTTGGATGACTTATGTGAATTGCTTGTTGATTTTGTGATTGAATTGTGTTGATTAGTATGAACTGATGTCTGATTATGTGACCCTTGTCGGTTGAAGATTTGGTTTACTGACAAGTTAATGAGCACAGGTACACATGGCTGGTAGGGGAAGCGGGACTAGTCAGAATGTCCCAAATGATCTTTTGGCTCTGATGGTAGCTGCATTGCAACAAGTTAATGAGAATTTTTGGAGTCTGAATCAGAACCCAGCGCCCAGTCCGAGTTCACACCCTTTAGTCCCACCCGGACCGGCCGAGTACCGGGGATTGGATGAGTTATGTAAACAAAAGCCTAAACAGTTCCAAAGGGGATTCGCTCCGGATGCTGCAAGTGAATGGGTTCAGAGCTTGGAGAGGATATTCCGAGCCATGGGTTGTGGCGATGTTCAAATGGTAACATATGCTTCCTATATGCTAGCAAATGAAGCTGAAAAATGGTGGGAGATGACCCAGCGCCAAATGGAAACAGATGGCCAAGTGATTGTCTGGGGTACCTTCAAAGAGAAGTTTCTTCAGAAATATTTTCCTGCGGATCTAAAAAGGAAGAAAGAGATGGAATTTATGAGGTTGGAACAGGGAGACATGTCGGTGGGGGAATATGCGGCTAAGTTCAAGGAATTGGCCCATTTTGTCCCTACTCTGAGTTGGAAGTGGACGGACGGTCCAAGTGCTTTAAATTTGAATCGGGCTTAAGGCCCAAGCTGAAAAGGATGTTCGGACATCAGGAGACTGCGGATTTTGCTACTTTGGTCAACTAGTGCATGATGTACGAGGATAACCTGAAGGCGTGTGAGGTGGCGACCCCCAAATCCATTTCCCCCCGGGACTATGGACCTCAACGCAACCATATGCAGGGGAGGAGTAAAGAGAGAGTGGAGGATGATCGAAAACCTTAAGCGGAACCTATTGGACATTGTGACAGAAATTTCCAAGGGGCGAGACCACCTAGCGTTCCTACCGGAGGGGTTTCTACTCCCATGTGCAACAAATGTGACAGACTCCACTATTGGAGCACATGCCCGGGATCGGGAAATGGATGTTTCCACTGCAAGGAGTTGTGGCATATTAAAAGGTTTTGTCCCAAGCTAGATCGTAGACTTAATGTCATTCATGCTGAGAGGACAAGGGACCACGGTCGAGTGGCTACCCCGAGTGGTGTAGGGACATCAGGTGTTGATGATCCGGTTAAAGGTAATTGCATTGTGGTAGGTATTTCTCTATTAGTGTTGTTTGATTCGGGGGTGACACACTCCTCGTATTTGTTGAATGTGTGAACCGACTGAGATTGTACACAGAGTCATTGTTTTCGACTTGGTTGTATCCACCCCACCTAGTGTACCAGTGGTGGATATCGATATTGGTGTCTCAGTGTACAGTTGGGGTAAATGGTAGAACCTTTACCCTAATTCTGACACGCTTAATGATGTCCCAGCTGGAGTTAATCCTGGCGATGGACTGGCGGTCAGCAAATCGTGTTATGCTTAACTATGTGATAATTGTTGATGTGAAAGATTCTTGTTGAGTATCTTAGTGAGGATTTAAGATCTAGTTGGCATTGATTTGTATATGTATTCTAAGGGGTACAACTTATATTGCCAGGTAATGAATGAGGCTAGTTAAGTTACTTACCCCGTCAATGTGATGAATGCATTTGAATAAACGTGAACATTTGAGATGTTGTATTTTGAAGTGACTCATGGTAGTGATCAAAACGAGTCATTATGAAAAAGAATAAGCATGCAACTGATTGTGTGATGAAATGTTTATCGATGATGAATGGACATGGATAGGTTGTGTGGTGTAAGTTTTAGTGGGTTAATTGATAAGCAAAATTTTGGTTCTATGCTTTTGTGGAAAGTGGTATCGAGAATAACAAAGTTAATTTGACTTTGTACGTGAAACCTTTGGTCTATGATGATCTATCCTTTTGGTGATGTACAATATAGAGGTGATGTACACCCATTATCTGCTTGAATGTTGTACCGACAAAAGTTATTTTTGTTTCATGTGCGTTAGTAATTGCTACGCATGAATGTAGTGTAACTGCATGAGAGAAAGGGTTTTGAGTTATGTTGAAATGATTACGTAAACCTTGTTTTCACGACATGATTGCCATGCATCGTGGGTTCAAACCATTTTTGAACATCGTTCTTGGGTGAAACATAGCTTGTGGCTAAACATTGATTTAGTATCAGGTTGGATAAATACGAGGTTGTTAAAAATTTGGTGATATGATTATGACAATGTGTTTCTAGACGTGCTGCAAGTGGAATACTAAATTTATATTTGCTAGAGTAATTGGGGTATCCACTTCTAACATATGTTATGGGACTGAGTGGTTGTAAATTTGCACTTGTCGATTGGTAACCGAGTATCTAGTTTTGGGTGAATCAATGGTTTCGTGTGTCCAATTGAGGCTAGAGATCGGTAATTTCTTTCTATTGTATAGTATGGTGGCGGAAATGTTTGATGTAATTGGATAATTACTGGATAGTTTGATTTGGTATGAGGGGAGAGACTCTAAGAGTCTTAGTTGTTTAGATGTTTTTTGTTGAGTGACTACCTTGGTTCTATGTGGTAGTGCATACAATGTTGGCAATGCTAAGGTAAATTTTGGGCAAATAGTGGTTTTGTTTAATGAGTGGAATGGATTTATGCTAATCCCATGAGTGAAGGTGAAACTAGCTAGTGCATGTTGCGTGTTAAATGATGCATTGTGGTAGATGAGGGGTAAGGAGTTCCCCACTCCCTTTGTTTTAGAAGTGTTATTGGGATTTTCAATGTATGTGAGGATTGTTAGCTGGATAGGTCAGAGAGACCTATGGTCCTTGATGAATACTGGGAAATCTTTAGTCCGGTTACAGTTTCGTTCTCTTAGTTGTTCGAGATTGGGATCTTAGTATTTGGACCTTGAGGAGATTGTCCATGAATAGGCCTTGTGATATCACGGTTTAGTGGTGTGTGTGCCCTTGGTGGTCGTTTAAGTAATCGTAATGGATTAGATGATCGAGTATGAATTTGGTTGAGTATATCTTATGCCTAAGGTCTAGGCGATGATATTATTTTTCGAGAGTAGTCTAATAAAATTTTCGGGGACGAAAATTCCTATAAGAGGGTGAGGATTATAACACCCTAAATTTAAAGTCATTAAATTATAGTATCAGTCCTGGGAGTCTCGCTTGAGCGAGAGAATTGTCGCCTGGGCGAGAGAGGCTCACATGGGAGGGTGAAATCCTGGGCTATATACTGAAGGATTCTCGCTTGAGTGAGAGCGGTCTCGCCTGAGCGAGAGTTGTCTCGCCTGGGCGAGAAAAGTGGTATTCAGGACCTGTCGAAGCTGTAAGATTCTCGCTTGAGCGAGAGGATCCTCGCTTGAGCGAGAGCTGCCTCGCCTGAGCGAGAAATCCCTCGCTTGAGCGAGAGCGTCAGATTTGAAATTTTAAAAAGAAGGGATTTCCTCGCCTGAGAGAGAATGGGATCGCTTGAGCGAGAACCCATCGATTTCACTTTAAAATAGAAACCCCAAACACATTTTGGGATTAGAAAAGTGAGAGATAAGAGAGGAGAATTTATTTTGAGAGCAAAAACTCGTGGGAATCATCTAGGAGCATGAGAAGAGGTAAATCTCTTGATTCTAACTCTCTTTCTCCCTTTCAAACTCGTTTTTGGGTGTATGGATCTCTTCTCAAAGTATGAGAAACCATGGAAACTCTTCCTTAAGAGTTATGGTTCGTTTTATATTGTTTTTCTCTTGTAAACTTTTAGTTTAGAGTTGGTATTTGATGATTGGAAAGGTTTTGTGGTTTTATTCATGAAAACCCCAAAACCCCCAAAATGTGAATATGAGTAAAAAGGGAAATGGGTGAAATGTTAAATGTGGAAGATGCGTTTGTACTTTAATGTTGATATATAAGATGAATATGTATGTTTTAGATGTTTGGAAACTCGTATTAAAATAGTTTTGGAAACCTTGAAAATATGTGAATATCTTGAATGCTTGACGATGAAATATGAGTCGTTTATGTGTTATTTTGAATAAATGACTGACATTGTTGTTATTTGTGGGAATGAGGAAAGATCCTAAGGTTGGAGGAAGTCATGGAGGAAATTCGTAAGTTACTCGAAACTGACTCCAACGCTCGCCAAGGTAAGGGATAAGTGTTTCTAACTCATATGAGCTGATGTGAATGAGGCATGTGAATGAGGTAATATGTTTGTAAAAATATTGTTGTTACCCTACCCGGAGTGGTAGTGGAATATTGTTGTTACTTTACCCGAAGTGATAGTGGTTTATTGTTGTTACCCTACCCGAAGTGGTAGTGGTTTATTTTTGTTATCCTACCCGTAGTGGTAGTGGATTATTGTTGTTGTCCTACCCGGAGTGGTAGTGGATTAATGTAGTTGTCCTACCAGGAGTGGTAGTGGATTAATGTCGTTGTCCTACCCGGAGTGGTAGTGGATTAATGTTGTTGTCCTACCCGGAGTGGTAGTGGAATATTGTGGTATACACCTGCCCGATGTGGTATGGAGAATGAACTAGACCTGCCCGATGTGGTATGGAGAATGAACTAGACCTGCCCGATGTGGTATGGAGAATGAATTAGACCTGCCCGATGTGTTATGGAGAATTAATTGGACCTGCCCGATGTGGTATGGAGAATGAACTAGACCTGCCCGATGTGGTATGGAGAATTAACTAGACCTGCCCGATGTGGTATGGAGAATTAACTAGACCTGCCCGATGTGGTATGGATAATTAACTAGACCTGTCTGATATGGTATGGAGAATTAACTAGACCTACCCGAAGTGGTAGAGGTTTATCTTTGTGGGAAAACTCGGTGAATACGAATGATGAGAATTGAGTATATTGGAATGAAAGTAATATGCATGCTATAGAATTTATATTATGGGATATATACTATAGGGTGAATATAAATGATGAGAAATGAGTATATTGGAATGAAAGTAATATGTATGCTATAGAATATATATTATGGGATATATATAGTATAGGGTGAATATGAATGATGAGAAATGAGTATATTGGAATGAAAGTAATATGCATGTTATAGAATATATATTATGGGATATATACTATAGGGTGAATATGAATGATGAGAAAAGAGTATGGTTGGATGAAAGGAATATGCATGCTATAGAATATATATTATGGGATATATATACTATAGGGTGAATATGAATAACCTGGAAATGGAAGGAAGGAGATACTAATGTTTATCTTTATGTGCTTGTGATGATAAATTATTTCAATGTTTGTTTATACTTAAAATGTTGATTATCGTGTAATGTTAGTCTTGAATTAATGACTTACTCCCTTGTATTTGTGTGTTGTTTATGATAATCCCGTTGTAGGTAAACGAAGGATTTTGAGGTGAAGACTCACTTAGGAATTTTATGTGTTTCCTAACTTAGATTTCTTTATCTATACTTTGGTATTATAGTTGACTAAACAATATTTTGGGATGAATGTAATTCTAATTATGGTAACACTGGATATTTGTAGTTATGGGCATTGTGATTCTTGGAAACCCATAATTAGTTGTATGCGGTAGTTACTAAGGATTAATTGAATGAATTATGTTTTTCTGCAATATGAAGTGTATGGTAATATAATATGTTAAAAAGTGTTTTACGGAATAATTAATGAGGATTAAAGTAAGATGATGAATGTATGCAAATAAAGGAAAAAATTTCAAGGGTAGAATTTGGGTTTTTACACAAGAGATTTACCTCTTCTTAAGTTTCTAGATGATTCCCACGAGTTCTTGCTCTCAAAATCACCTTCTTCTCTCTTCTCTCAATTTCTAACCCTAAAAGTGTTTGAGGGTTTCTATTTTAAAGTGAAATCGTCGGGTTCTAACTCAAGCGAGCTCATTCTCGCTCAAACGAGAAAGTCCCGCCTTTTTAAAATTTCAGATCTGACGCTCTCGCTCAAGCGAGGATCCTTCAGTGTCAACACATTCTCCCTTGCTCAGGCGAGCCACATCTCGCTCAAGCGAGACTCTCAAATAAAATTCTGGGAGAAGCACTAACACTCTCGCTTGGGCGAGGCTCCTCTCGCTTGGGCGAGGCTCCTCTCGCTTGGGCGAGGCTCCTCTCGCTTGGGCGAGGCTCCTCTCGCTCAAGCGAGAATCCTACAGTATTCCCCATATTTTCCTTAGTTACAAAGTTTTAGGAAAATTAAACTTAGGGTGTCACAAGTGGTCTATGTGTTTAAATGACCACTTTGTATTTTGATTTAAGTTATCTCGAATTGATGTATGTGGATTGTATGTAGGGATAATTCCCTTTTATTATTTAATCTTATCCACATGGATATGATGATTTTGGGAAACAACAATCAATTGAGTATTATGGAGAAAATTGTATGATTAATCGCTAATCGATATTTGGAAGCTAATATATATAATTATAAGGAATTATAATTATAATTTTGAAAACTTATGTTTTAAAAATTCAAAAAATTTCTGGTTAATAAATTGGGTCGTTACATTAACGCAAGTGTTCAGTGTTAGTGCGTGGAAAATGTGCAAAAATTTATTGAGAATAAATACTCATCCCTCAAAAACCGCAAGAAGGATTTTATGATTGTGAGGAAATAGTAATTTAAGAGAAAAACGAAAGCACATAAATATTGTTATATTTTAGAAAAAAATGAGTATTCAAATTCATAGAATTAATCAATTTAGGCCTAACCCTCTTGTAGGAAGATTCCCTAGTGGAGTCCCAATTGTCATGCTCCAAGTTTCAGTTACGCGGCTTTTTTTTGGAGTTGACACTACATTTTTTACGGTTAAAAATAGAAAACTCTATATCTCCAATTTACGATAAAATGGTTTTTCGAATAAGAGTTTTGAGCTTGGGATTCAATTATGGATCGGGGAAGTCTTTAGCACCTTGTCTGCCCATAATAAAATGATACCTAGCTAATTGCATGAATTAAATATACCCTTGATTTATTTATTAAAACTTAAATTGTTAAAACAAATATTTATTTTTTATCTTTGTGTGTGACAAGAGAAAATCTTGCTTCTAAGTACCCTTATATACATTAGGGAATGAAAACTACGTAGTTGTGGTTAATATATTAATTGATTGGTTTGATTTAATTTCTTCTTGATTAAAAAATACTTAAAAAAGTTATTTTAAATCACTGAAACTAATAGTTAAAAGATGGTCTTGGGCGTAGACCTTCTTTGTGGTTTTGGAATGAAGTTTTGAACAACATGAACTATATTCGAACTATAAAAATTTCACTATATGCGTTTAATAATTAAAATTGATAAATAACTTTAATGGAATTAATAGCGAGGAGATGACGTTGGTCTTAAACTTTCTTCCCACTTTTGGTAGAAAGTTAAACGCAACAAGAACCATTACCCAACAATATAAATTTCATTTAATTTATTATTTTTAGATGCGAACCATTGTTTATAATAAAAAAATTTGAGTTTAAGAAATATTGTAACGATGATTATAAGAAAGTAAGTCGTTCAAAATTAGATGGTATTAGTTCCCTTTGAAAAAATTGAATGAAATGGAGGAAACTAATGATAGAGTAGAAAGAAATATTTATCTATCTTTTTTTGGTTTCCAAAGACTTTTGCTACCGCTTCTCCTCTGGTGTTGTCCTCTTCTTACTTTCTGGTACTTCTCTCTGTCATTCTGTATTTTTGTTTTTATCTATTTTGTGGGTTGACCGCCTCATAACGAGATGGTGACTAGCACTAGAAATGTTTAGGGGTGGCAATATGGGCCATCGCCCAACCCGACCCTATACGGTTTGCCTTTAACCTACCAAAATATGAGTTAGCTCGATCCGATTCTTATTTTTAAAAGGACTCAAAATGTCACCCCAACTCATATTTGGTGTAAGGACCTTTGAAATTTTTTTATTAATTTTAATCTTCCCTTACATACATTCATCATCTTACTTAAAACCCTCATGAATCATTCTTTGAAAATACTCTTTACACCTTTCATATTATCATACTATTTATATTGCAGAAAAACATAATTCATTCAATGAATAATTACCACATACAACCAGTATGGGTTTCTAAGAGTTATAACCTCCATAACTACATATCTCAACATTGTCCTAATCAGATTTACATTCATCCCAAAATGTTATCAAATCAACTACAATGTCAAAGCAGCGATAAAGACAATCAAGATAATAAACACATAAGCTTCCTAAGTGAGCTCCCTCCTGAAATCATTCATTTACCTACAATGAGATTATCATAAACAACACAAAACAAGGGAGTAAGTCATTAGTTCAAAAACTAACATTACATGATAATCCACATTCCCAATACGATTAAGCTTTAATATAATTCGTAAACACACATGCGTAATTGTAAACATTTATATCATCTTCCTTTAATTTCCACTTTACTCATATTCATCCTATAGAATATATATCCCATAATATATATTCTATAGTATGCATATTACGTTCTTTCGAAACATCGTCCTTCTCGTTATTCATATCCACCCTATAGTATATATATCCCATAACATATATCCTATAACATATATATTACTTTCATTCTCAACATCTTCCATTTTCATCCTTCATATTCACCCTATAGTATATATATCCCATAATATATCATATGGCATGAATATTACTCTTATCATTCACATCTTCATTGTCATCCTTCATATTTACCCTATAGTATATATATCCCATAATATATATTCTATAGCATAAATATTACTTTTATCATTCACATCCTCATTTTCATCCTTCATATTTACCCTATAGTATATATATCCCATAATATATATTCTATAGCATAAACATTACTTTTATCATTCACATCCTCATTTTCATCCTTCATATTTCCCTTGATAGCAATCATCGATTTCATTTCCCATACTACATCGGGAAGGTCGAGTTATTCCCCATACCACATCGGGCACGTCGAGTTATTATCCATACCACATCGGGCAGGTCGAGTCATTATCCATACCACATCGGGCAGGTTGAGTTATTATCCATACCACATCGGGCAGGTCGAGTTATTATCAATACCACATCGGGCAGGTCGAGTTATTCCTCCATACCACATCGGGCAGGTCGAGTTATTATCCATACCACATCGGGATGGTCGAGTTATTATCCATACCACATCGGGCAGGTCGAGTTATTATCCATACCACATCGGGCAGGTCGAGTTATTATGCATACCACATCGGGTAGGTCGACTTATTCCTCCATACCTCATCGGGCAGGTCGAGTTATTATCCTTACCACATCGGGCAGGTCGAGTCATTATCCATACCACATCGGGCACATCGAGTTATTATCCATACCACATCGGGCTGGTCGAGTTATTCCCCATACCACATCGGGCAGGTCGAGTTATTATCTATACCACATCGGGCAGGTCGAGTTATTATCCATACCACATCGGGCAGGTCGAGTGATTATCCATACCACATCGGGCAGGTCGAGTCATTATCCATACCACATCGGGCAGGTCGAGTCATTATCCATACCACATCGGGAAGGTCGAGTCATTATCCATACCACATCGGGCAGGTCGAGTCATTATCCATACCACATCGGGCAGGTCGAGTTTTCCTCCATACCACATCGGGCAGGTCGAGTTCACAATAATCCACTACCACTCCGGGTAGGACAGCCACAATAATCCACTACCACTCTGGTAGAATAACCACAATACTCCACTACCACTCCAGGTAGGATAACCACAATAATCCACTACCACTCCGAGTAGGGTATCAACAATAAACCACCACCTCTTCGGGTAGGGTATCAACAGTATTCTTATAAATACATTACCTCTTTCACATACCTCATTCACATCAGCGAGTATGATTTAGAGACACTTATCCCTTACCTTGGTGAGTGTTGGGGATCGGTTCTGAGTAACTTTAAAAGTCTCCTCCGCGATTTCCTCCAACCTTATGATCTTTCCTCATTTCCACCGATAACAACAATGTCAGTCATTTATTCAAAATAACACATAAACAACTCGTATTTCATCATCAAACATTCAAGGGATTCACATATTTTCAAGATTTCCAAGACTACTTCAATACAAGTTTCCAAACATCTAAACATACATGTTCTCATATATCAACATCAAAGCACAAACTCATCATCCACATCTAACATTTCATCCATTTTCTCTTTTTACTCATATTCTCATTTTGGGGGTTTTTGGGGTTTTCATGAATAACCCACAAACCCTTTCCATTCATCAAATACCAACTCTAAACCAAGAGTTTACAAGAGAAAAACAACATAAAACGAACCATAACTCTAAAGGATGAGTTTCCATGGTTTCTCATGTTTTGAAAAGAGATCCAACATACCCAAAACAAGTTAGAGAGGAAGAAGAAGAGTTAGAAACAAGAGGTTTACCTCTTCTCAAGCTCTAAGATGAGTCCTAAGGCTCTTTGCTCTTGAAAAACTCTCATCTCTCTTTTCTCTTCAAAGTTCTAACCCTAAAATGTGTTTGGGGTTTCTATTATAAAGAGGAGTCGTCGGGTTCTCGCTCAAGCGAGCCCATTCTCGCTCAAGCGAGCCCACTCTCGCTCAGGCGAGAAAATCCCGCCTTTTTAGAATTTCGGATTTGACGCTCTCGCTCAAGCGAGGGATTCTCGCTCAAGCGAGGGATTCTCGCTCAAGCGAGAATCTCACAGTCTCAACAGGCTTCCTCTCGCTCAAGCGACCCATTCCTCGCTTGGGCGAGACTCCCAGAATTTCCAATTTCAAAACACTGATCCTCTCGCTTGGGTGAGGTCCTCTCGCTCAAGCGAGAATCTGGCAGTATGTCCTTTTCCTCAGGACTATTACCTAATTTCAAGGAGGATAAATTTGGGGTGTTACAATCCTCCCCCTCTTATAGGAATTTTTGTCCCCGAAAATTTTATTAAGCCATTCTCGGAAATAATGTCATCGCCTAGAATTTAGGCATAAGAAATACTCCACTAAAATCATACTCGATCGTCTAATCCATTAAGATTACTTAGACGGACACTAAGGGCATACACCACTAAATCGTGATATCACAAAACCAATTCATGAACCAACTCATCAATGTCCAAATATTAAGATCCCAACCTCGAACAACTCGAATACCATGAGAACTAAACCTTAATTCAGACTAAAGATTTTTCCCTATATTCGTCAAGAACGGGCCTCTAGGACTTATCCAGTTAACAATCCTCACATACGTTAAGAATCCCGATAACACTCCCGAAATTAAGCGAATGGGGAACTCCTTATCCCTCATCCACCCCAAAACCTTGTCTAACATCCATCATACACTAGCTAGTTACATCTCCACTCAAGAAACTAGCATAATTTCATTTCACTCATTCAACAAAACTTCTATACATTAAGACTCTTAACGTCTCTTCCATTGTAAACAATCACACTATCCAGTAATTATCCAATTACGTCAAATATTTATGTCGTCAAATCTTACCATAGAAAGGAATTACCGATCCTTAGCCTTAATTTAACCCATAAAACCATCAATTCACCTCAAAACTAGATACTCTGTTACCAATCGACAAATGCAAGTCGACAAACACTCAATCCCTCAACAGGCGTTAGGTTTGGTTACTCCAATTTCGCTAGCAAATATAACTTTATTAACCCACTTGCATTATGTCTAGAAATACATGGTCATCATCGTATCACCACATCCTTTAACAACCTCATATTTATTCAGATATCGTTGCTAAAATTTTGGGATTCTCCAACATGATACTAAATCAATGTTAAGCCATAAGCTATGTTTCACCCAAAAATGATTTTCGAAAACGGTTTGAACTCACAACTCATGGCAACCACGTCGTGAAACACAGTTTGCATAATCTTTTCAACATACCCAAAACTTTTTCTCTCGTATGGTTACACTACAATCATACACAACACTTACTGACCTTCACGAAACAGAAACACTTTTGTCGGTACAACATTCAAAGAAGATAATTGAGGTACACCACCACTATATCGTGCATTGCCAATGTCCTACTGCAAAAGAACCGGTCATTCGAGACCAAAAGTTTCACGTTTAATCAAATGCATTCATCACATTGACGGGGTAAGTAACTCAACTAGCCTCTTTCTTAACTAGCGGTATAAGTCTTACCCCTTAGTATACACATACATATCAATGCAAACTAGATCTTAAATCTTCACTTCAACAATTATCACACAATTAAGTATAATACGATTTGCTGACCGCTAGTCCATTTCCAGGATTAAATCCAGCTGGGACATCATTGCGCATATCAACACTATGGTAAAGGTTCTACCATTTACTCCAACCGTACACTGAGACACCCATAACGACATCCACCACTGGTACACTGGGCGGGGTGTGTACAACTAAGTCGAAAACAACAACTTGGTGTACTATCTCAGTCGGTTCACACATTCAGCAAATATAGGGAGTGTGTCGCTCCCGATTAAACAAAACTAAAAGGAATACTTGTCACCATGCAATTTACCTCTCGCCGGACCATCAACACCTGATGTCCCTGCGCCACTCGGGGTAACCTTTCGACCGTGGTCCCTTGCCTCCTCAGCATGAATGACATTATGTCTCTGATCTAGCTTGGGACAAAACTTTTAATGTGCCCAAACTCCTTGCAGTGGAAACATCCATTCCCTTTTCCCGGGCATGTACTTCCATAATGAAGTCTACCGCACTTCTCGCACATGGGAGTAGAAACCCCTTCGGTAGGAACTTTAAGTGGGCCAGACCTTTGGAAATTTCGGTCACGATGAACAGTGATCGCCGCATAAGGTTTCTAGTCATCACCCACTCTCTCCTTACTTCTTCCTTGCCTATGGTTGCGTTGGGGTCTATAGTCCTGGGGAACATCTGTTTCGGGCGTCTCCAACTCATCCGCCTTCAGATTTTCCTCGTACATTCTACACTTGTTGACCAAGGTAGCGAACTCAGCAATCTCCTGATGTCCGAACATCCTTTTCAGCTTGGGTCTTAAACCCGATTCGAATTTAGAGCATTTGGATCGTCCGTCCACTTCCAACTCAGAGTAGGGACAAAATCAGGCCAATTCCTCGAATTTTGCCGCATACTCCCCAACCGACATGTTTCCCTGTTCCAACTTCAAGAACTCCATTTCCTTCTTCCTTTTTAGATCAATAGGGAATTATTTGTGAAGGAATTTCGCCTTGAAAGAACTCCAGGAAATCAATTGTCCATCCGTCTCCATTTGGCGTCTAGTGAACTCCCACCAGTTCTCGGCCTCTGTCACTAGCATGTAAGTGGCATAGGCCAATTTTTGAGCCTCCGAATAGTTCATGGCCCGGAAGATCCGCTCCATTCCCTGAATCCACTCAAGGGCAACATCAGGAGCAAATCCCCCATGGAACTGACTAGGGTTCCTTTTGCAAAACACATCTAAACCTCGGTACTCCATCGGTCTGTGTGGGACAAGGTTTTGCGAACTCGGACTCGGTGCGGGGTTCTGATTCAGACTACGCAAGTTCTCGTTCATCTGTTGCAGTGTAGCCACCATCTGAACCAACAAATCATCCGGAACGTTCTGACTCGCTCCTCTTCCATCCATGTTTTAACCTGTGCTCATGGATAGTCAGTATACCAATTTAGTTCACACAAGTCAGGTTATCACATAGTCCCATAGCATATTACATAGCACTATACCAAAGCTACATGCTTTAAACACTCAATTCACACAATCTCAACTAGTTAAATCATAAACATGTTACAAAGAAGCAAGTAAGGCCATGCCCTAGGCCACAAAATTAACAATGCTCTGATACCATATTGTAAGGACCCAAATTCTACCCTTGAAATTTTTTCATTTATTTTAATCCTCCCTTGCATACATTCATCATCTTACTTAAAACCCTCATGAATCATTCTTTGAAAATACTCTTTACGCCTTTCATATTATCATGCCATTTATACTGCAGAAAAACATAATTCATTCAATGAATAATTACCACATACAACCATTACGGGTTTCTAAGAGTTATAACCTCCATAACTACATATCTCAACATTGTCCTAATCAGATTTACATTCATCCCAAAATGTTATCAAATCAACTACAATATCAAAGCAGCGATAAAGACAATCAAGATAATAAACACATAAGCTTCCTAAATGAGCTCCCTCCTCAAATCCTTCATTTACCTACAATGGGATTATCATAAGCAACACACAAAACAAGGGAGTAAGTCATTAGTTCAAAAACTAACATTACATGATAATCCACATTTCCAATACGATTAAGCTTTAATATAATTCGTAAACACACATGCGTAATTGTAAACATTTATATCATCTTCCTTAAATTTCCACTTTACTCATATTCATCCTATAGTATATATATCTCATAATATATATTCTATAGTATGCATATTACGTTCTTTCGAAACATCGTCATTCTCGTTATTCATATCCACCCTATAGTATATATATCCCATAATATATATCCTATAGCATGTATATTACTTTCATTCTCAACATCTTCCATTTTCATCCTTCATATTCACCCTATAGTATATATATCCCGTAATATATATCCTATGGCATGAATATTACTCTTATCAGTCACATCTTCATTGTCATCCTTCATATTTACCCTATTGTATATATATCCCATAATATATATTCTATAGCATAAATATTTCTTTTATCATTCACATCCTCATTTTCATCCTTCATATTTACCCTATAGTATATATATCCCATAATATATATTCTATAGCATAAACATTACTTTTATCATTCACATCCTAATTTTCATCCTTCATATTTCCCTTGATCGTATTCATCGATTTCATTTCCCATACCACATCGGGCAGGTCGAGTTATTCCCCATTCCACATCGGGCAGGTCGAGTTATTATCCATACCACATCGGGCAGGTCGAGTCATTATCCATACCACATCGGGCAGGTCGAGTCATTATCCATACCACATCGGGCAGGTCGAGTTATTATCCATACCACATCGGGCAGGTCGAGTTATTCCTCCATACCACATCGGGCAGGTCGAGTTATTATCCATACCACATCGGGCAGGTCGAGTCATTATCCATACCACATCGGGCAGGTCGAGTTATTATCCATACCACATCGAGAAGGTCGAGTTATTATCCATACCACATCGGGCAGGTCGAGTTATTATCCATTCCACATCGGGCAGGTCGAGTTATTATCCATACCACATCGGGCAGGTCGAGTTAATATCCATACCACATCGGGCAGGTCGAGTCATTATCCATACCACATCGGGAAGGTCGAGTTTTCCTCCATACCACATCAGGCAGGTCGAGTTTTCCTCCATAACACATCGGGCAGGTCGAGTTCACAATAATCCACTACCACTCTGGGTAGGACAGCCACAATAATCCATTACCACTCCGGGTAGAATAACCACAATACTCCACTACCACTCCGGGTAGGATAACCACAATAATCCACTACCACTCCAGGTAGGGTATCAACAATAAACCACCACCTCTTCGGGTAGGGTATCAACAATATTCTTATAAATACATTACCTCTTTCACATACCTCATTCACATCAGCGAGTATGATTTAGAGACACTTATCCCTTACCTTGGTGAGTGTTGGGGATCGGTCCGAGTAACTTTAAAAGTCTCCTCCGCGATTTCCTCCAACCTTAGGATCTTTCCTCATTTCCACCAATAACAACAATGTCAGTCATTTATTCAAAATAATACATAAACAACTCGTATTTCATCATCAAACATACAAGGGATTCACATATTTTCAAGATTTCCAAGACTACTTCAATACAAGTTTCCAAAAATGTAAACATACATGTTTATCTCATATATCAACATCAAAGCACAAACTCATCATCCACATCTAACATTTCATCCATTTTCTCTTTTTACTCATATTCTCATTTTGGGGTTTTTTGGGGTTTTCATGAATAACCCACAAAGCCTTTCCATTCATCAAATACCAACTATAAACCAAGAGTTTACAAAAGAAAAACAACATAAAACGAACCATAACTCTAAAGGATGAGTTTCCATGGTTTCTCATGTTTTGAAAAGAGATCCAACATACCCAAAACAAGTTAGAGAGGAAGAAGAAGAGTTAGAAACAAGAGGTTTACCTCTTCTCAAGCTCTAAGATGAGTCATAAGACTCTTTGCTCTTGAAAAGCTCTTCTCTTCAAAGTTCTAACCCTAAAATGTGTTTGGGGTTGCTATTTTAAAGAGGAGTCGTCGGGTTCTCGCTCAAGAGAGCCCACTCTCGCTCAGGCGAGAAAATCCCGCCTTTTTAGAATTTCAGATCTGACGCTCTCGCTCAAGCGAGAATCTCACAGTCTCAACAGGCTTCCTCTCGCTCAAGCGACCCATTCCTCGCTTGGGCGAGACTCCTAGAATTTCCAATTTCAAAACACTGATCCTCTCACTTGGGCGAGGTCCTCTCGCTCAAGCGAGAATCTAGCAGTATGTCCCTTTCCTCAGGACTATTACCTAATTTCAAGGAGGATAAATTTGGGGTGTTACATTTGGCAAGACTGGCTGATCGGCTGGTTGGCCCGTTTTTCTTTTCTGTTCAAAAAACACATTTATAATCAACTCAATCACAATTTAAAAAATAAATAATCTCACGTCTCATAAATGTTTATAAAACAAAAAATCACAAATCAAAGTCCACAATCTCACAATAATATATCGTCTTAGTTTAAAACTTGTAAGTTCTAAACAACAAGCCAACATAGTCTTAAACTTTTAGACTCCTAGTTCACAATAAAGCTTCAAACTCCTAAGTTTTAAACATTAGATGTTCGGTTGAAAGAAGATACATCCACTTTTCTATGCAAAAAATATTCTTTTGATAATGCTTGTATATGATATTAACCAATTTAAAGAGTAAATTACACTTATAACTAAATGTCTTGTATATGATATAAATGTCTTATATATGATATAAATTGCTCATAAATTACTTATCAGTTATAATATTACATAATAGTATAACTAATTTAGTATTAATATTACTAACTCATTTAGTATAACGTGTAGAACCTATGGAAAAGTTTATTAATAATATAAGATATTTCCTAAGTTTTAGTGAAATTATGCAAACTATCATTTCATTTTTTACACTGATATTCCCTAAAGCAATATTAATGTTGGCCCGTCGGGCCAGTCCGGCCCTCCATGGCCCGTCTAAAAAATGAGCTTCCAAACTGGGTTGAACATGAGTTTTTTTTGTTGCTAAAATCTCTAGTCCAGCCCGCTAAAAATATCAATCAATATGGGCTGGCCCGTCATGCCAAACCCATATTGCCATCCCTAAAAATGTATGTTTCCTTTTGCTATTTTTTGGATGAATCATTGTGTAATTTTCCTTCAGAAACTTTACCAAAGTAATGTAGTTGGAATTTCTTTTTACACCTTTGCTTTAACTTTTAGAAATATTACAAAAGTAGTGTAGATTTTGTTGAATTCGTTCATTTGGTTCACGTTTTTTTTTCTTTTCTCTTTCATGTATTTGTGGACTTGGTCCACTTTTTCAGTGCCTCTCTCTCATTCTTCGTGCACAAGGTCCACGTTTTCACATAATTCGTAGATTCAATCCACGTTTTCTGCATTACTGTGGATATTGTCCACGATTTTAATTTTTTTAATCCACGTTTTAATTAAAAAAAATTATTTATATTTATTTGATTAAATTTAATAATTAAATTAATTGATAATTAAGTATTATATAAAAATAAAAAATGGAAATATAATAATAACAATGCAATGAAAAATACATATAGATTTAAAAAAATTAAATACAAACAATCATAAACTATTATTGACGTCTACGATGTGATGAAGTAACACACAGGGTGACCTTCTCCTGCGTGGTGGAATAGCTCTTAATTGTTGTTGAGGAATTTCTATAGCTCTTCCATTACCTCGTGTTTCAAGTTGTTGGTCCTCTTCTCCTCATCACCATCACCATCATCACCCTCATTACCATAAATATTGCCTTGTTGTACTTGTGAGGGCATAGTAGGACGGTAAAAATCTTGTGTCTCATATGCCGACATTGGCGTGTTGGAAGTTGTAGCAAAAATTGATGGTAACGATCCTTGAAATTGATAACTTTGACCCGTATGTTAGTATGTTGGATATGTTTTAATGTTCCATAGGGTTATTTTCCGTATAGATGAGGTGATGACATTTGTGGTTTTGATTGAAACTGTGTTTGACTTGAACTTTAATGTTGAAGTTCAGAGTCATACGCAGGCATAGTGAAATGTTGAGCGGGAGGAACTCGAGGTCGGGAATATTGAAGGCCGTTAGATTTAACTCCGTCAATACCCTCACCAATTCCTTACACGCAAAGTGGACGTAGTTGATAGTTTAGATGAGATTGTTGTAAGCCTAAGCAATTCTTTCCATAAGTTCAGTTGCAAAGTTGAACTGCGAAAATATATATAAGAAATAGTTAAATAAATGAAATAAATTAAATAGAGAGATTGAGAATTGAGAATTTGAAGTAACTTGAGAGATTGTGAATATGAGAATTGTTGAAGTAGATTGATATGTCAAATTTTTAGTTTGCGCTTGTGATTTGCATGGTCGGGTGCAAGAATTTATAGGATACAAAAAACGTGGACTCTATCCATGCCAAAATGAAAAACGTTGACCCTAAACATGTTTTTTTGGAAAAACGTGGACCCAATACACATTTTTAACAGAGATCCGTGGATGTTGAACACGACATCGAAAATTCGTGAATCTGATACATAAATTCCTGACTAGTTTCAAAATCTGTGGATTTGGTAAACGATTTCAGAGAAAACTACATTATTCTCGTAATATTTCTAAAAATTATATACCATTCGTGTAAATAAATAGTGAAAGTATACTACTTTGAGAAATTTTCCCAGGATTTCAATACATAATGTTTTAAAAAGTAAAAGATATAGTCAATTAAAAAGTAATCAATTTAGATCCCAAATATTTTAAAACCTTTATTAAATTTTTAATAATTAAAAATTCAAATTTAATTATGGTCATAAATTCAAAATTTTGAATTCAATATTCTTTAGTTTCGTGAAACCTAAATAATGTTCCTTTTGGGATAAAAATATTAATAATTTTGATAAAGTGCAAAAATTATTATGATACGCATTACTTAGTAAAAATAATTATTTGACCTTATAAAGATTCAAGGTGAGAGGAAAACTTGTTTTGGGCATAAATTCTATAGCAACTTTATAAAAACCCAAAAAAATATTGTATTTACGTACAAATAGGCAAAATTAATTACTTTTATTTCTCTAGAATCCCAAAAATTTGGGTATTCACACAAATATATAAGCTAAAGAGAGTAAAAATAGCACACTCTATCAATTTGCAATTATATGGACAAAAGAGCTTATTAGAAAAGAACATTTAAAACAAGACAAATTGAAAATTTGGTTGCACATCATGTAACTCTGAAAATTACAGAAAGGAAAATAAAAACTTCATTTAAATTTTCTACCATCTCCCTTTTCGTCTGATAAGAGAATTCAACATCATTCTCAGCTATAGGATATACATTGGTTTAACCAAATGTACACAAATAAACCTTTAAAAATGAAAGAAGTAAATATTTCTTTTTTGGATACAAGATATTTGGATTAAGAGGGTGAAGGTTTCGGATTTTAAGGTTAAATATAATGAAGCACATCAACTATGCAATCAAATTAAGATTTTATTGAGTGATCTATATAGTTCTTCAAGTCGTCCGAGACTTCTCTCCACTACCGGAGAGAGAAGTGATGTATAAAACAAGATAAAAAAAACGAAACTACAATTTTATCCTTCTATTTATCCTTGTAGTGATATTTTTTCCTTAAAACTAAGTGTAAAATACTATTTCCCTTTTAATTAATGAAGAGTATCCATACTCTAGAAAATTGAGAGTTTTTATTTTGTCATTAGATTTTCATTCTTCACATTTCCTTTCTCGTAAACAAGAGAAGTTTGAGTTGGTTAAATTCTCTTCTTAAAATCCCTAGAACATCCAATTTTTTATCCACAATCTTCCTCCTCTTTCCTACACACATTATTATTATTATTATTATTATTATTATTATTAATCAAAATGATATATCTCATACTAAATTTTCCTACTAATCCTCCTATCCACAAGAAAGTGACATATGTCACTCGTAAATCAATCACTAATAAATAAAGTATCACTTTGTGATATATGTCATTTTTTTGTGAGTATGAAGATTAATAGGAGGATTTAGTAGGGATATAACATTACTCTGTTGTTGTTGTTATTATTATTATTATAATAATAAATGAGATCTCTAATTTATGAGTAGCAAATTAATTTTTTCTATGTGTTATTGTCCCTTCCTTACAAATATCCTTTAGAAGAATAGTATTTAATCATCGATCTTGTATAATATTTTGAGATTCTATTAGACCATTACATTGATGATGTATATTATTAAGAGTTAATTATACTAACACCCCATGAGTTTTAGTGAAATTACACAAACCACCCCTCCCTTTTTTGTCCTTACGCGAACCACCCCTAATTTTGTACATATATACACTAACCACCCCCGATGAGATGTAAGTGTAATATTTTAAACAAAAACATGTGATGTGTGTAATTAAGTTAAACAAAATATTGTACATTGTGTAGACAAATCCAAATAATATAAAAGTTAATGCATCTTCATTATTTGGTTCATTACAAAAATAATATAAGAGTTATATAAACATCTCTTTAGAATTGTTAATATATTGTATAATGAAACAAAAATAATAAAAAGACACTCAGTTTTGTACTATTTGGAATTGTCCATAATATATAATATTTTGTTTAACTTAATTACACTTATCACACGTTTTTTGTTTAAAATAGAGTAAATTACACTCACACCCCAGGGTTTTAATGAAATTACACAAACTACCCCTTCCTTCTTTGTCATTACACAAACCACCCCTCCCTCCTACACAAACCACCCCTAGATTTATAGATACATTACACAGACTACCCCTGCATGTTATAAAAATGTAATATTTTAAAGAAAAAATGTGTAATAAATGTAATTTAAGTTAAACAAAATATTGTATATTGTATAACACTTCAAATAGTACAAAAGCGAATGTTTCTTTATTATTTTTGTGTCATTAAAAAATACATTAATAATTTCAAATAAATGTTTAAATAACTCTTATATTATTTTATAACGAGCCAAATAATGAAGACACATTGACTCTTATATTATTTGAATTTTTTTACATAATATACAATATTTTGTTTAATTAATTACACACATCATACGTTTTTTGTTTAAAATATTAAACTTTTATATTATGTATGGGTAGTCAGTGTAACATATGTACAAAATTAGGGGTGATTCGTGTAAGGACAAAAAAGTGAGGGGTGATTTGTGTAATTTTACTAAAACTCAGGGGGTGTGAGTGTAATTTACTCTTTAAAATATTACACTTATATCTAATCAAGGGTGGTTAGTGTAATATATGTATAAAATCAGGGGTGATTTGTGTAATTTTACTAAAACTCAGGGGGTGTAAGGGTAATTTACTCTTTAAAATATTACACTTATATCTAATCAAGGGTGGTTAGTGTAATATATGTATAAAATCAGGGGTGATTTGTGTAAGAGTGAGGAGTGGTTCGTGTAAGGACAAAAAATGGAGGGGTGATTTGTGTAATTTCACTAAAACTCAGGGGGTGTGAGTGTAATTAACTCTATTATTAATACATGAGTTTGCAATTATTTCTCTATAATTATTGTTGTTCTCTCTCATCATACACATAATATCATACTGTCATGTCTCGTGAAGCTAAGCCTCGGGGGGCCTCACACATGCTCTAACAGAGCAGATAAGTTCAAAGTCCTTTATTGCTGTCCTTGTCAATGGAGACTTGTGTGAGAACTCAATTAGCTGATCAACAATGTAGTCCCACTCTTATCACATTATCATTTTGTAATGGTTTCAGTCCTGTCCTAATCTGATTGGTGACCCTAACCCTTCAACGTACACAACAGCCACAACAATGTTTTCACCTGCACCATTTTGCCCCCACATGCACGTGTTTCTGAATATAATATACCTTTACATGCAATTTCTGCGAAGCTTCCTCTTTCCACATTAAAGATAACTTGATCCTAACATGTCACTTTCAACTATATCTCTACAAGTAACTTGTTTTTTTTTTTTTGCGGCTTAAGAAAGGAATGCTTTTGTACGTGGAAGTACATCTATTTATGGAAGAGTCGGTTTTGTGGGCTCTAATCAATAGAGGGTTTATGTGGTTTCCTTGAACTTTCATCTGTCAGGATACAACGCATGTTTGTGTTGCCTTGTCTTGAATGATCTTAGCAGAAGTATCATGAGAGTACGTAAGTTTCTTTTAAATGATTTGTGATAAGAGAGTATGAGACATACCTTATTTAATTTGATCTCAATTACGTACAGGTTTGACTCATTTACATATCATTCATATATGTGTAATACTAATGTACATGTGAACTTAAAGTATACCATAAATCTGCTCAATTTAAATGCAAAACACCTGAGCATATTCACTCCCCATTATGACCCAATTATGATCCGACCGAATATGATTGTGTGTCATTAAGTTTAGCATATTCACTCATCATATTTACACGTGTCTCTATTCAATTCTGTAAAGAGTATGACCGAAAATATCATTGATTCTATGACTTTATAATTATATATATATATATGATTAACATTGTATATATAATATATACCAAATTACATGTCCATAATTATAAATAATATTAAGAAAACTTTATGTAAAATAAGTGTGTATTGTATTTAATGGACTCTAGGGTCAAGGTTGATTTAAAGACAATCAAAATCAATATTTAAGATTGAGTTAGTTTTGAGTTTAGAGTCAAATAGGATTTTAAAAAAAATGGCTCAACTAAAGTTCATAGCTAAAGTTGATGTACAGCTTTCAATCATTTTTGGTAAGGGAGAAAATAGCTTCTAATATTTTAATGGTAATTTATGTTATCATTTTTTTTATCGCAAATGTTAGTATGTTAATATTTGTTATAGGTTAGACTCGAATCCTCAATCTCCTTATCTATATCCATTATTACTACATTAATTTTTTTTCTTTCTTTAATTTGTTACGGGTGAGACTCGAACTCACACAACTTCATTTATTTCATTCTTTAAATTCTTCATCTTAACCGTAATTACCCATTTATCATTTACATAATCATGATTCTCGACATCTCATATTTTAATCGTAATTTGATGTAACGGTGCATTTTATTAATAAACAATCGCTCCTATTTCTTTTATAGATAAATTGAACTAATTTCGCAGATAATAAATTTTTTGTTAAAAGACAATTAATTACTTTAATTAAAAAATTTAAATAATAATTTTTATTTCGCGTGTGATATATGAAAAATGATTTGCTTAATAGTGATATTCAAAATTGTAAACGTGGTTATAGTTTCTTTTATTTGATAACAAACAAATATTGAGTCTTGTAATTGAGACAGGAGGAGATAGTACTCATTACGAAATCGAATTATGGCACTTCTTTAATTATTTTAAAATTTCTTTTTCTCAAAACTACTAGCTATTTATCTTTAATATAATCAAATCAATTCTCCGACATTTCACTCATATTATCTATACTACTGCATACAGTATAATTAAATGGTAATTAAATAATTGAATAGAGGATAATTTTTATATATCAATTTTACTATTGTCTATATTTAGTTTAAAATTATTAACTAACTCACCACATTATGACCATGTGAGAACAATGCCAGCATTATATTACCGTTTTTATTAAAAAAGGCATCGTTTTGGTGCTTTGTAACGTAGACACAAAACATTATATTACCATGCTATATGTCTTTTGGATTATTAGATATATTATTGGCTGATCTATGGAAAATTGCTACTCACCCTTTGTGTAATATGTTGTTTATTTTTATAACTGATAATATACGATTATACACTCTTTATGACAATATTATGAAAGGTCAAATTCTAAAATAATTACACCATTTGAAGTTAAGACAAAACTTAGGTAAAATATCATGAGTACTAGTGGTACAGGTAACCTATTAGAGGATGACACATGAACTTTTTTGTTTATTTTCAAGCTCAAAAAATGTTTGATTGTAAATCTAATAAATGTTCTTTATTTGAAAGTAAATAAAAAGGTTCACGTATCATCCTTTAATAAGTCATTTGTACCATTAACACCTATAATATTTTACCTAAGTTTTGTCCATCAAGTTCTTATAGAAACATTTTTTCATGATTTTCTACTATCTAAATTTCATAACCCCTATTCGATTGATCGAAGCTTAAGGTGGCTAATTATTCATTTGTAACTCATGGTCATCCTCCCCTATAAATAGAGGTATTGGAAAACCATATTATACACATCGACAATGCACAATTTCTTTCTCTTCTTTTTTCCTTACTTTCTATTTATATTGCATTCTTATTCTACCATTGGTTTTTTAATACAAAATTATTAACTCCCTTTTTGCATATTTCTTCTTTTTGGGAGAAATTATTAGGTAATAAAATAAGTTTAATTTTCCAGTCCATTTATAATTTTACAAAATTTCGGATACTTTTTTGTGTCTAATGGAAGTTGACAGACACAAACACATGCGCTAGTCCTAATAAAGAAACAAAATCCTAGCCTCACATACTTCAGCAAATTTTCTTCTTTCTCTAAACTTATTGCTATTTATATGAAATCAAAGCGATTTTCAACCAACAAATGTATTGGTCTAGTAATTTAAAATTTCACTGGTGTTAGATAACAAGAGCTCTAACATATTTAGAGGAAAATGAATAGATGTATTGGTGTATGATTCAAACTTTTCGCTTTTAAAAGATATTTTCAGATTTTCCTTGATTTAATCGATTAACTTGATCGGTTTCATGAAAATCTTTAGTTCTTTGACAAAATGATATGCAATGATCAATTTGTTCTTTCATACACTTCAATAATTGAATTTATATGATCAATCATGCAGTGACAAGTATAGAACAACACTAATATAAATTCAATGTTATACAATGAAAATTGATAATTGCTTAAACGTAAAAGATAAGGAATAAGAGAATTTGAGACGTTTGATTTTATCCTAGTTCGATTGACAACAATTGTAATCTATATTCAGTCCCCCTTCTGATCCACGAGACTTGTTTTTACTATGAAGAATTGAAATAATATTCTTACAAACAATCTTACACGCACAAAGAACCTCTTGGACCTACCTTATAATGGATAGCCATACCACTTGTAGCTTAGGATTTCTCTGAACTCCTCTCTCCTTTTGTGGTTATATATACCTCACACCTTGAAAGATGAATTACAAAATCGAATGTTCTTATTGTGTACACTGTTCTTGTACATTTTCTTGAGCTTGTATACACTTTATTCAGAATATATCCAAACATTCTTGATATTTCACAATCTTAGAATAAGTTAATGTGTGATCATGAGATGCAAAGGTTTTGGAAACACTTTGATGTGATATGAATGCTTGAATGTCTCTTCTTAAAAATTCATGAAAAATTCTCTTGTGTGTTTCAAAATATGTAGCTCTCTTTCTTTCAGAACCAACTCTCTAGTTTGATCTTGAAAAATGTGTAATTACTCATGGGATTTGTTGGTTATAATAACCTTCCGTTTCAATAAATTTTTTGTCAGTTTAATCGATTATGTTGATACTTAATCGATTCACGTTATTTAAAAATCCAAGATTTCAAAACTGACAATGACTTAATCGATAAACTATGAACTTAATCGATTAACGAGTTTTCCATTTTGCAAGCACTTAATTGATTAACTATTAACTTAATACATTAAATGTTTTCTGAAAAATACTTAATTGATATCCTATGAACCTCTAACATGATTTAGTAATGTATTATGCATGATTTTGAGATGACATAAATTTAACCTATTTTAATGCATCAAAATAATGAAGTCATGTATGAATGTTAATGCATCAAAATCATGAAGTGATGTATCAATGTTAATCTCATATGCATCAAAATCATCATTCTAATTTGTGAGATTTCATTTGGTTCATATTTCCTAGACTTTATCCATTTAAAACATATTAGGACCTATGGAATTGAAAATTACTCTTAAGCTTTTGTTGATCCTCTTGACACTTGAACTTGAGTCTTCAATGTTGTTGTTGATTTAGCTTTTTCCATATCTTCATGCTTTATGTAAGGACCCAAATTCTACCCTTGAAATTTTTTCCTTATTTTATTCATCCTTCATACCTTTTCCTACGACTTTTAAATAAAAATACCAACAACTCAACTTAAGTCTCATTTCCCTACTCTTATCAATTTCTTAACCTCAAAATAACACACATGTTCGCATAGCAGAAAATCATAATTAATTCATATACCTCAGTAACTACCGCATACAATTAGCTATGGGATTCCAAAATACTCATAGCTACGAATATCCAGAGTTACAAATATTCATGTTTAAAATACAGTTAGTCATATTACAAAAGAATGAATATAAAGACTTCCAAAAAGAATTAAAAGCCTCTATGCTCCTAATCAAAACGTCCCTACATCTTCCACCTACCTGCAATGAGATTAACATTGACAATACATAGAAACACAAAGGAGTAAGTCGTTAACGTAAAATAATGTCAATACACGTGAATCCACAGTTTAATAAAGTTAAGTAAAAATTTAGAATTAAATATACTTCAAACCATTTCCTTTGTTTATACTTTTGAAAACATGCTCCATAACTTGAGCTAAAGTTTGCTACATTGCTTGAGCCAAAGCTTGCTACATTGCTTGAGCCAAAACTTGCTACATTGTTGAGCCAATGCTTGCTACATTACTTGAGCCAAAGTCGCTAACCAATCGTGGTCGGATAAAAACGAGTTTTATTTTCATTGGCACTCTACCAATACAAAAACAGTAAATCCACACCATCATCATTACAAACATACCCATATATGCTTATAACAATTAAGTGATTTACAGTTCATTTCATTATTCCGAGTTTTATTTCCATTGGCACTCCACCAATACATAAACAGTAAATCCACATCATCATTATTACAAACATACCCATATATGCTTATAATAATTTAGTGATTCACAATTTGATTCATTATCTATAACCAGAAAATCCACGCATTTTCCATCACAGTTCATAAGTTAAATACTTATCCTTACCTCGGTGAGTGTTGGGTTGGTTCCTGGTAACTTCGCAAGTTCCACCAACACCGCCACCAACTTTAGGATCTCTTCTCAAGCTTCTAAATGACTCACAAGCCTTCTTGCTCTTGAAAAAGCCCACTTCTCTAACTTCTCTCTAGGTTAACCCTCATAAATGTGTTTCGGGTCCTCGCTTAAGCGAGCTCCTTCTCGCTCAAGAGAGAAAATCCCGCCCATTTTAAAAACTCAGATCTGACCCTCTCGCCCAAGCGAGAGAACTCTTGCCCAAGCGAGGTATCTCTCGCTCAAGCGAGGGTCCTCTCGCTCAAGCGAGGATCTTACAACCTCGACAGCTCCAAAATATCACATTTCCTCGCCCAGGTGAGCCAATTTCTCGCTCAGGCGAGACCACTCTCGCTCAAGGGAGCCAACTCTCGCTCAGACGAGAATCCTTTCGTATAGCCCAGGATTTCACCCTCCCAGTTGAGCCTTCCTCGCCCAGGCGAGCCAACTCTCGCTCAGGCGAGACCACTCTCTCTCAAGCGAGCCAACCCTCGCTCTGGCGAGAATCCTTTAGTATAGCCCAAGATTTCACCCTCCCAGGTGGGCCTTTCTCGCCCAAGCGAGAATCCCTCGCTCAAGCGAGAATCCTAGGGCTGATACTATAATTTTAACGACGTAAATTTGGGGTGTTACAATCCTCCCCCTCTTATAAGAATTTTCGTCCCTTAAAATTAAACATACCTCGATTCAAACAAATGAGGGTAGTCCTCTCTCATCTCACGCTCCACTTCCCAAGTAGCATCTCCTCCGTCTACTTGGCTCCACAATACCTTCACCAAGGCAATCTCCTTATCTCTCAATCTTTTGATACTGGTATCCATGATTCTCACGGGCAACATCGTAAAAGTCAAGTTATCTTTCAACTCTATCTGATCAGACTCAACCACATGAGATGGATCCCCAACATATTTCCTCAATTGAGACACATGAAACACATTGTGGAGATTCGACAATAAAGGAGGTAAAGCAATCCGATATGCTACCGGCCCAATCCTTTTCAATACTTGATACGGCCCAATAAATCTCGGAGTCAGCTTGCGAGACTTCAACACTCTACCAATTCTGGTAGTCGGGACTACTGTCATGAAAACATGATCTCCCTCATTAAACTCAAGAGGTTTCCGTCTCTTATCGTAATAGCTTTTCTACCGACTCTGGGCGATCCTCATATTCTCCCGGATTTTCTTGATCTTTTCCATCGTCTCTTGGACCAGCTCGGGCCCCAATATCAAGTTCTCTCCAGTCTCAAACCAACTCACTGGAGTTCGGCACTTCCTACCATACAACGCCTCATAAGGTGCCATTCCAATACTCGAATGGAAGCTATTGTTGTAGGTAAATTCAATCAGAGGCAACATGCCATCCCAACTCCCTGGTTGTTCCAAGACACAAGCCCTCTGAAGATCCTCCAATTACTGTATTGTTCTTTTCGATTGACCGTCCGTTTGGGGATGATAAGTTGAACTCAATTTCAACTTAGTTCCCAATGCGGACTGCAAACTAGTCCAAAAGTTCGAAGTGAAACGGGGATCCCTATCCGATATAATGCTCGACGGTATCCCATGCAAACGAACTATTTCCTGAATGTACAGTTCCGCCAATTGCTCCAAAGAATACCTCATGTTCATAGGCAGAAAGTGTGCAGATTTAGTTAACCGATCCACTATCATCCATATAGAATCATACCCTTTCTGAGTCTTTGGAAAACCCGATACAAAATCCATGGAGATACTATCCCATTTCCAAACGGGAATTTCTAGGGATTGCAGTTCTCCCGCTGGCCGCTGATGCTCAATCTTGGCTTTCTGACAGACAAGACAACTAGAGACATATGAAGCCACATTCCTTTTCAACCCAGACCACCAAAACAAATTTTTCAAATCTTGGTACATCTTTGTAGTCCCCGGGTGAAAACTCATTTTACTGTTGTGTGCCTTCTCCAAAATACCCTTTCACAATTCCACATCATAAGGTACACACACTCTCCCTTTATAACACAACAGTCCACTAGGGTCCGATGCGAAATCAGTTTCCTTACCATTTAGCATCAAATCCCGTTTAGCCATTAGCTCACTATATTCAACTTGCATTACTCGGATTTGATCAAACAGTTCATTCGTGACTTTAAGCATCCCTCAAGTCATACTATGAGGCTTCATTTGAACTTCCAAGTTCATATCCCTGAACTCTTCGATCAATTTCCCTTCTCTAACCACCAAGGCCGACATATGTAAGGACTTTCGACTTAGAGATCGGCCACCACATTGGTCTTTCCCAGATGGTACTACAATCCAAAATCCTAATCCTTAAGGAATTTCATCCACCTTCTCTGTCTCATATTCAATTCCTTTTGATCAAACATGTATTTCAAACTCTTGTGGTCGCTGTATACCTCAAATCTCACGCCATAAAGATGGTGTCTCCAGATTTTTAAGGCAAAGACCACTGCAGCTAATTCCAAATCATGGGTAGGGTAGTTTTTCTCATGCGTCCTCAAATGTCGAGAAGCATAGGCAACAACCTTCCCTTCTTGCATCAACACACAACCCATACCTTGCTTGGATGCATCACAATACACACTGAAATCCTGATCAGTACAAGAAAGAACCAAAACTGGCGCCGTAGTCAACCTTCGTTAAACTCTTGAAAACTTTCTTCACAACGAAGTGTCCAAACATACGGTTTCCTTTTCCTAGTGAGTTTTGTCAATGGTAGTGCCAATTTCGAAAATCCCTCAATGAATTTCCGATAATACCCAGCCAACCCAGAAAGCTTCTGATCTCAGTGACTGACTTGGGTACCGCCCATTCCATAACCGCTTCAACCTTGGAAGGATCTACTGCCACTCCTTCCTTGGATATTACATGTCGAAGAAAGTTTACCAATTCCAACCAGAAATCACATTTTGACAGCTTCGCATACAACCGATTCTTACTAAGAAGTTCTAGCACAATCCTCAGGTGCTCAGAATGTTCCTCTCGGCTTTTGGAGTAAACCAAAATGTCATCAATAAATACCACTACGAATGAATCCAAATACGGATGAAAAATCCGATTCATGTAGTCGATAAATATTGTTGGGGCATTCATTACACCAAAAAGCATGACCAAATATTCAAAATGTCCATACCTTGTCCAAAAATCAGTTTTAGGAATGTCTTCAGACTTCACACGAAGTTTGTGGTATCCTGACCGAAGATCAATCTTTGAAAACACTACTGCTCCTCTCAACTGATCCATCAAGTCATCAATCCGATGCAACAAATACTTGTTCTTAATAGTAACCTTGTTAAGCAGTCGGTAGTCGGTACACAACCGTATACTACCATCTTTCTTCTTAACCAACAAAACAGGCGCGCCCCATGGCGAGACACTAGGATGAATAAACTTCTTTGCCAATAAGTCCTCAACCTGCTTTTTCAACTCAGCCAACTCTAACGGTGCCATCCTATAAGGAGCTATAGAGATGGGTCCCGTTCTAGGTACCAAATCAATAGAGAATTCAACTTCTCTCACTGGAGGCAATTCCGGAATATCACCAGGAAATACCTCAGGAAACTCACGAACTATCGGGATGTCCTCAACCTTGGGTTTCTCAATACCTCTAGGGATGCCAACAACATAAACACGACTCCTCCCTTCTTACAGGAAGTCCTGACTTCCTTTGCCGATAACGGCTATATGTTACTAACCTCATCAAAAATCTCATCTAGATTCCTGAATACCATGGTCTTATCAGCACAATTAAGCACCACATGATTCGCCAACAACCAGTCCATCCCCAGAATTAGATCTAACTAGGATAGTGGTAAGAAGATTAAATCCACGGTAAAAGCCCTACCGTTTACCACCACCGGACATCGAGACACAACTGTCGACACCACCATAAGCACATCAGTTGGGGTGGATACGACCAAGTCGAAAGGAAACGACTCAATTTGCAATTTCAGTCTATCCACGCATTCAATAGATACAAAGGAGTGTGTCGCTCCCGAATCAAACAACACTAAAGGAGAAATAATTGCCACCATGCAATTACCTTTTATCAAGCTATTTACGCCCGATGCCTCTGCACCACTCATGGTGAATACTCTGCCCGTGGATCGAGGTCGATCAACCCTCACTGCATTCACACTCTACGGTAGCTTAGGGCAATGTCTTCGGATATGCCCAACCTCCTTGCAGTGAAAACAAGTAAGTGCCATTCCAGGGCACGAATCACCGACATGAGTTCGGCCACATTTGCCGCACAAAGATGGAGAGTTCAACCGTGACCCCCCGACATTGGCATGAGTCCTCGACCCATGCGAAGTATAACCCCGGCTACCCGTTGGACGAGAGTAAGGTTTACGTTCCTCTTGAAACACCTTGCTCTTCCCTTTCTCGTGCGAGAAGTTCCTTTGAGGTCCAGAGTGTTTGGGAGGAAGTGGTTTTGGCGCCATCACTTCATCCGCCTTCATATTGTCCTCAACCATTCTACACTTGTTGACCAGTGTAGCAAAGTCAGCGATCTCTTGATGCCTAAGCATCGTCTTCAGTTTGGGCTTCAAACCCAATTCAAACTTCGAGCACTTGGACCTTCCGTCCACCTCTAATTCAGAGTAAGGGCAAAATCGGGCCAATTCTTCACACTTGGCCGCATATTCTCCCACCGACAGGTCACCCTGCTCCAATCTCAGAAACTCCATCTCTATTTGCCTCCTCAGATCAGTAGGAAAATATTTATGGAGGAATTTCACCTCGAAGGTATCCCAGGAAATCAATTGTCCCTCCGCCTCCATTTGGTGTCGAGTGAACTCCCACCAATTCTCGGCCTCCGTCACTAGCATGTAAGTGGCATAAGTCAACTTCTGAGCCTTCGAACAGTTCATGGCTCTGAAGATCTGCTCCACCCCTTGGATCCACTCGATGGCAGCATCAGGAGCAAATCTCCCATGGAACTGACTGGGTTCCTCCTGCAAAACTCATCTAACCCTCGGTATTCTGCTGGTCCAGGTGGAACTAATGGGTGTGTACTCGGACTTGGCGCCAGATTCTGGTTCAGGTTATGCAAGTTCTCATTGACTTGCTGCAATGCCGCCACCATCTTCGCCAACAAATCCTTCGGGACATTCTGACTTGCCCCTCTTCCTCTTCCCCTTCCTCTTCTTGCCACGGCTACCTGCACTCACTCATTTGTCAGTAATCGAATTTTGACTAAGCAAGGGTCACATAATCACTTAGCAATTAGCACACTCATACAATTTTAACACACAAAGATCACAAAGAAGCATGCAAGGCCATATCCTAGGCCGCAGGATTAACTATGCTCTGATACCATATTGTAAGGACCCAAATTCTACCCTTGAAATTTTTTCATTATTTTATTAATCCTTCATACCTTTTCCTACGACTTTTAAATAAAAATACCAACAACTGAACTTAAGTCTCATTTCCTTACTCTTATCAATTTCATAACCTCAAAATAACACACATGTTTGCATAACATAAAATCATAATTCATTCATATACCCCGGTAACTACCGCATACAATTAGCTATGGGATTCCAAAATACCCATAGCTACGAATATCCAGAGTTACATATATTCATGTTCAAAATACAGTTAGTCATATTACAAAAGAATGAATATTAGGACTTCCAAAAAGAATTAAAAGCCTCTATGCACCTAATCAAAACGTCCCTACATCTTCCACCTACCTGCAATGGGATTAACATTGACCATACATAGAAACACAAAGGAGTAAGTCGTTAACGTAAAATAATGTCAATACACGTTAATCCATATTTTAATAAAGTTAAGTAAAAACATAGAATTAAATATACTTAAAACCATTTCCTTTGTTTATACTTTTGAAAACATGCTCCATAACTTGAGCTAAAGTTTGCTACATTGCTTGAGCCAAAACTTGCTACATTGCTTGAGCCAAAGCTTGCTACATTGCTTGAGCCAAAGCTTGCTACATTGTTGAGCCAAAGCTTGCTACATTACTTGAGCTAAAGTCGCTAACCAATCATGGTCGGCTAAAAACGAGTTTTATTTTCATTGGCACTCCACCAATACATAAACAGTAAATCCACACCATCATCATTACAAACATACCCATATATGCTTATAACAATTAAGTGATTTACAGTTCATTTCATTATTCCGAGTTTTATTTCCATTGGCACTCCACCAATACATAAACAGTAAATCCACACCATCATTATTACAAACATACCCATATATGCTTATAATAATTTAGTGATTCACAATTCGTTTCATTATCCATAACCAGAAAATCCACGAATTTTCCATCACAGTGCATAAGTTAAATACTTATCCTTACCTCGGTGAGTGTTGGGTTTGGTTCCTGGTAACTTCGCAAGTTCCACCGACACCGCCACCAACTTTAGGATCTCTTCTCAAGCTTCTCAATGACTCACAAGCCTTCTTGCTCTTGAAAAGGCCCTATTCTCTCACTTTTCTCTAGGTTAACCCTCATAAATGTGTTTGGGGTTCCCTATTTAATGTAACAGCGTCGGGTCCTCGCTTAAGCGATCTCATTCTCGCTCAAGCGAGAAAATCCCGCCCATCTTAAAAACTCATATCTGACCCTCTCGCCCAGGGGAGGTATCTCTCGCTCAAGCGAGGATCTTACAGCCTCGACAGCTCCAAAATATCACATTTCCTCGCCCAGGCGAGCCAATCTCTCACTCAGGCGAGACCACTCTCGCTCAAGCGAGCCAACTCTCGCTCAGGCGAGATTCCTTCCGTATAGCCTAGGATTTCACCCTCCCAGTTGAGCCTTCCTCGCCCAGGCGAGCCAACTCTCGCTCAGGCGAGACCACTCTCGCTCAAGCGAGCCAACCCTCCCTCAGGCGAGAATCCTTCAGTATAGCTCAGGATTTCACCCTCCTAGGTGAGCCTTTCTCGCCCATGCGAGAATCCCTCGCTCAAGCGAGAATCCCTCACTCAAGCGAGAATCCCAGGGCTGATACTATAATTTTAACGATGTAAATTTGGGGTGTTACACTTTACCTTCATCACAATTATGCAATGTACATTTTCATTCATAATATCCCCCTTTTTGATGATGACACACCGATCTTGCATCTTGCTTTGTTGACAATCAACTTGCAAAGCAACTTTTAGCTTGTTTTGAGATTTGCTTGTCTTTTAAGATTGGCTCCCCCTCACTTTGTGTATTTTATTTATTTGCTTTATGGGGCTTGATAAATGCATCAAATCTGTAAAACATAAACAACAATCTTTCCCCCCTTTTGGCATGATCAATAAGCGAAGTTATATAGATATATTAGCCAAAATTAAATGGGATCCATGTTTAAGATATAATGCAATTTTGCATGATCTTAATCGATTATGCATGGGGTTAGTCGATTAAGCATTTCATAATTTCACTTGAAATTGTAATTTTACAGGTCTTAGTCGATTGTGCTTGTGGTAAATCGATTAAGTATTAAGTATTTCTTGATTTTTCTTTGGAATTTCATATCATGTTCATAATTTTTCAGCAAGAATATTGATGTATTGATGAATAGTTAGAAATATGATTACGTAAGTAAATATGATCAATATAAAGATTTCATTCATTTTATATATTAATCAAAAATAGTCAACAAGACAAAGAAAATATCATGTTGAAACCAAATAAAAATATAAACAAATTTCAATGAGTCATATGATAGATAATCTGGAATGACTGAAATAATACACAACCTATGGTTTAACTAACTAGAACTACTTATTATCGCCCTAAGCTAGACTAGCCACTAGGTGGTGGTTGTGGGAATCCAACAAAGGTTGAAAACAGAAAGTTGAGGTGATCAAATTGAGGTTTTCAATTTCAGAGGAAATAAGAGGGATTTGAGGTTTGAGAGGCTTCCTAGAAAGAAAAATCGAAGTCTCTAAGTGAAATGTGTATTTAAGGCTGTTTCTGGAAGTCGTCTTAATCGATTAAGAGCAGTTTTAATCGATTAATGTGATTTAAAAATATGCACATGTGATCTATTAAGAGTCTGTTAATCGATTAAGATGCTCCAAAAATTGCCCAGGTAATCAACGAACATGGTGGGTAATCAATTCATTGTAGAATGTTCACATATTTTGGCACATTTCATATTTTTCTTAGGATTTGCTTAGATTTAACTAGATAGTGTAACACATCAGTTTTTGTTTTCGGATTGATTGGAAAACTTAGGGTGTTGAGGTGCATATTTGACCATTCTCTCTTGGACGAGAGGGTATCGCCTAAGCAAGGGACTCAACGTTTTAAGTTTGAGAAGTATAGGAACCTCGCCCAAGCGAAGAAGTGGTCGTTTGAGCGAAAGTGAAATCTGGAAAAGCTGTCAAATTCTAGCTCGAGCTAGGATTTTCGCCCAGGCTAGAGGGGCCCCTTAGCATACTTCCCGATTCTCGCTCGAGCGAGAAATCCGCGCCCGGGCGAGAGCTTTCTAGTGTGAAATTTGAAAAAGTCGCGAAATTCTCACCCAAGCGAGCCGTTCTCGCCCGGGCGAGAGAGTCAGAGCTATAAAAGTGAAAAAGGGGATCTAGAAACCCTAATCTTCATTTTCTTTCTCTCCCTTTCTCTCCCAACGGTGGCTCCACCCAAAAGGACCATTTTTCCCTCCAATAAGCCTCAAAACTCATCAAAACCTTCCTCTTGCTTCATGGTGACACATTTGGAAAAGCTTGGAGGTGAAAAAGGAACAATGGAGGTTGGAGGAGATGAAGGGAGATGTGGCTCTTTTGCGGAGCAACGGAGCTTACGCAACCTAAGGTGTGGGAGAAGACCATTGTGGTCTTAGATTATTTCATTAGAGTCATCTTCTCCGATTTCCCTTAAGAATCGGAGCACGTTAACGGATAGAAACTCATTTGAGTGTTTGTGGTCCATGTGAGAGTCTTTATTTTACATGAGGTTGTATTAGCCATAAAAGTGGAGATATATGTGTGGGAAAACCGTTTATTTAATTAAAACGCCATATGCTCATTTATGGTAATACATCGTCATTGTAACATCCCAAATTTTAAGTCTTTAAAATTATAGTATCAGTCCTTGGATCCTCGCTTGAGCGAGAGGTACTCGCTTGAGCGAGAAAGGTTCACCTGGGAGGGTGAAATCCTGGGCTATACTTGGCAATTTTGGGTAATATAATCGATTACACAGTCCTGATAATCGATTACATGATGAAAAGCATCAGATATGTACATCTGACACAATGTAATCGATTACACCATGTTGGTAATCGATTACATCACGACAATGCCTCTGTAATTTACACTGTGTAATCGATTACACACTTCTGGTAATCGATTACATCGTATTAATGTAATCGATTACACCATGTTGGTAATCGATTATATCGCGACGATGCCTCTGTAATTTACACTGTATAATCGATTACACTATACTTGTAATCGATTACACTTATTGCTGTGTCTATAAAATAGAAACCCAAAACACATTTTAGGGTTAGAACTTTGAAGAGAAGAGAGAGAAGAGAGCTTTTCAAGAGCAAAGAGCCTTATGACTCATCTTAGAGCTTGAGAAGAGGTAAACCTCTTGTTCCTAACTCTTCTTCTTCCTCTCTAACTTGTTTTGGGTATGTTGGATTCATTTTCAAAATAATGGAAACCATGGAAACTCATCTTTTCGAGTTATGGTTCGTTTTATGTTGTTTCTATCTTGTAAACTCTTGGTTTAGAGTTAGTATTTCAAGAAATGGAAAGGTTTGGTGGTTGATTCATGAAAACCCCAAAACCCTAAAGTGAAAATGAGGTTAAAGAGGAAAATGAGTAAAATGCTAGAGGTAGAAGATGAATAAGCTTTTTGATGTTGTTATATGAGATGAACATGTATGTTTTGATATTTAGAAACTTGAATTGAAGTAGTTTTGGAAATATTGAGAATACATGAATCCCTTGTGTATTTGATGATGAAATACGAGATATTTATGTGTTATTTTGAATAAATGACTGACATCATTGTTATTGGTGATAATGAGGAAAGATCCTAAGGTTGGAGGAAATCGCGGAGGAGACTTTTAAAGTTACTCGGAACTGATCTCCAACGCTCACTGAGATCCTAAGGTTGGAGGAAATCGCGGAGGAGACTTTTAAAGTTACTCGAAACTGATCTCCAACGCTCACTGAGGTAAGGGATAAGTGTTTTCTAAATCATACTAGCTGATATGAATGAGGTATAGGTAATGGTTTAAAATAATATGTCTGTAATTTATGCATTATGTTGGAAAATGCGTGATTTTACTGTTATGGAAAAAGAAGGAAACATTTATTGGGGGAGTCCCAATGGAAATAAGACTCAGAAACATTTATTGGGGGAGTCCCAATGGAAATAAGACTCGGAAACATTTATTGGGGGAGTCCCAATGGAAATAAGACTCAGAATCATTTATTGGGGGAGTACCAATGGAAATATGACTCAAAACGAATTCAATCTATTTGGGGGAGTACCAAAGGAAATATGACTCAAAAATGAATTCAATCTATTTGGGGGAGTACCAAAGGAAACATGACTCAAAAACGAATTCAATCTATTTGGGGGAGTACCAAAGAAAATATGACTCATAATGAATTCAATCTTATTGGGGGAGAACCAATGGAAAGATGACTCAATAAAAGTAACATTATTGGGGGAGAACCAATGGAAAGATGACTCGATAAAAGTAACATTATTGGGGGAGAACCAATGGAAGGATGACTCAATGAAAGTAATATTATTGGGGGAGAACCAATGGAAAGATGACTCAATGAAAGTAATATTATTGGGGGAGAACCAATGGAAAGATGACTCAATGAAAGTAATATTATTGGGGGAGAACCAATGGAAAGATGACTCAATGAAAGTAATATTATTGGGGGAGAACCAATGGAAAGATGACTCAAATGAAAGTAATATTATTGGGGGAGTACCAATGGAAATATGACTCAAAATGAAAGTCATATGCATGCTATAGGGTATATAGTATGGGATATATATTCTATAGGGTGAATATGAATGACGAGAAATGTGAATGTCACATGAATGCCGTATGCATGCTATAGGATATATAGTATGGGATATATATTCTATAGGGTGAGTATGAGCGATAAAAATGAAGATGTTGAGAAAGAAAGTAATATACATGCTATAGGATATATATTATGGGATATATATGTTATAGGGTGGATATGAATAACGAGACCGATGATGTTTCGAATGAACGTAATATGCATACAATAGAATATATATTATGGGATATATATACTATAGGATGAATATGAGTAAAGTGGAAATTAAAGGAAGATGATTTGAATGTTTATAATTCCGTATGTGTGTTTATGAATTACATTAAAGCTTGATTGTATTTGAATGTGGATTATCATGTGATGTTAGTTTCGAACTAATGACTTACTCCCTGTGTTTTGTGTGTTGTTATGATAATCCCATTGTAGGTAAATGAAGGATTTTGAGGAGGAAGCTCACTTAGGGAGATTTTGTGTTTATCAATTTGTTCGTCTTTGTTGCTACTTGACATTGTAGTTGAATTGATGACATCTTGAGATAAATGTAATCTGATTAGGATAATACGGAGATTTGTAGTTATGGACTTTATAACTCCGGAAAACCCACAACTGGTTGTATGTGGTAATTGCTAATTGAATGAATTATGTTTTTTCGCAACATAACTTTGTATGATAATACAATGGGGTAAATAGTATTTTCAAAGAGTGTTTCATGAGGGTTTTTAAGTAAGGTGATAGATGTATGTAAGAGAGGATTAAAATAAATGAAAATTTTTCAAAGGTAGAAAATCGGGTCGTTACAGTCATGAAAGATGGTTCTAACGTTAATGTGTTATATGATGAAGAATATGTTGTGTGTAGTTTGTTTATGAGAATGGTGTGTTATGGATGTTTGATTTGTTATGAACATACATGGGTATGTTTGTAACAAGGATTGTGAGATGTGTTGTTTAATGGCAAAAAGTAGAAATGGTTATGTTGTGTGATAATGAGTATGTTGTGAGTGGCTGATTGTTATAAACATGTATGGGTGTGTTGTAACAATGAATGTGTGATGAGTTGTGAATGTGTTAAAATGGATATGAGTATGTTTATCAAAATGTGTATGTTGTGAGTGGTTGATGGTTATAAACATGTATGGGTGTGTTGTAACAATGAATGTGTGATGGGCTGTGAATGTGTTAAAATGGATAAAGGTGTGTTTGTGACAATGAAGATGTTGTATGTTATTTATGGTGATAAAATAATGAGATGCCTTGTGTTGATTGTGTATGACATGGATGTGAGTGTAATGTGGAAACTCGTCCTGCCCGATGTGGTATGGGGATTACTCGACCTGCCCGATATGGTATGGGGATTATTTGTACGGTGCAGAATTGTTGAACGAGATCAAGGGTAAATTACTACGGAATGTGAAGGATGTGAAAAGTGTATACTCGGAATGAAAATCATATGCATGCCATGGGATATATATTATGGGATATATATCGTATAGGGTGAATATGAATGATGAGAAATGAGTATATTTGGACGAATAAAATATGCACACTATAGCACATATATAGTATGGGATGTATATGTACTATAGGGTGAATATGGATAATATGTGATAAATAAATATGCACACTATAGAACACATATAGTATGGGATGTATGTGTACTATAGGGTGAATATGGATAATATGTGATAAATAAATATGCACACTATAGAACACATATAGTATGGGATGTATGTGTACTATAGGGTGAATATGGATAATATGTGATGAATAAGTATGCACACTATAGAACACATATAGTATGGGATATATGTGTACTATAGGGTGAATATGGATAATATGTGTTGATTGATATATGCTTATCATGATTGATGTTAGATGTGTGTGGTTTTAATACTTTAATGTTATTACTCCATGTAAATCCACGCTACGGTCGTCGTAGTTGGTTCTTACTCCCTCTGTCTTTCCTTTTATGTGTTGTATATTAGGGTTCAGGTTGTGAAGGTAGCGCATTGGACGCTTGCGGAGAAGAGTACATGATAAAGTAGTGGATAATATGTAATTGATATGTCATATGATAAATATTTGTAATATGAAGAACATGTTAAAGTGAATTCATGTATAAACAACTTTCTTGTAACTGTATAATGAAGTGGATCTAATGTTTGTATTCAATGTAATTTTGAGAAAGTGTAATTGTATAAAGGATGTATTTGAACGAAAGTGTAATGACATGCTTTTGAAATGAAAGGTGTTTGGAATATTTCCGCCTTGTAAATTTATAAACGTATTCACTCAAGTTTCCAAATTGTTCGAGTAATGTCTTTCAAAAGTAATCACTTCACTTTCACGAATAAGGATTTTAAAAGAGAATTTTTGAGTTATAAAAATCGGGTCCTTACAGATAGAACCTATCCTATACACTTATTAATAACTAATGTGGTTACCTAATCGTTTGGTAACATACATAACCAAGGATAACATGCATTCATGCAAACAATGTAGGCATTGGATAAAGAACAAAAAGAATTCATCGAATTTTGAAAAAAATTAGAAACAACTAACTAAGATATGATTCGTCAAGGATTCATAGTTCTCCTCTTAACAAAAAGAATGTATCTCTAGGAACTGGCTTGGTGAAGATATCAGCTAGTTCCTTTGATGTTTCTATAAACTCAATCGCACAATCACCTTTTTGAACATGATCTCTTAAAAAATAATGGCTCATTTCTATATGTTTGGTGCGAGAAGGCTGAATGAGATTCTTAGATAGGTTAATTAAACTCTTAATTAAAATAATCTCTTATAGTCACATTTAATAGGTATTTTAACAATATTTAGACCAAAGTCTAGTAATTGTTGCTTCATCTAGAGGATTTGAGCACAACACATATCTGCGACTATATATTCCGCTTCAGCGATTGATAGAGTCGCATAAGCTTGTTTCTTGTTATGCCATGATCTTATTTAACTTCCTAATAAGTGACATGTACCAATAGTACTTTTCCTATCCATTTTGGGTCCACCAAATTGGAATCAGAATAACCTACTAAGCTTAATGAGACATCTCTTGGATACCGTAGTCTCAAGCTTAATGTTCTTTTTAGATATTTCATGATTCTTTTGGTAGCCGAAAAATGTGATTCTTTAGGATTAGCTTGATATCTTGCACACATGCAAACCCTAAACATAATATCGAGCCTACTAGATGTTAAGTAAATTAATGAGCCAATCATGCAACAATATTTTCTTACCTCAATTGGTTTACGTTTCTCATCTTTGTCAAGATAGCGTGAAGTTTCCATTGGAGTAGTTTGTTCTTTTGACTTTTCCATGTAAATTGTTTTTAGAATCTTTTTGTAATACTGTTTGATGACCAAATATTCCATTGCCCATTTCCCCTTACAAAGCCCTTTTTCCAAAAGGAATGTGCTTAGCCTATCATACCAAGCTCTAGGAGCTTGCTTTAAACCATATAAAGTCTCTTTCAGTTTGAGAACATGATTTGTTAATTTATATTTTAAAAAACGGGAGGTTGATCCACATATACTTCCTCTTGAATAAAAGTCATACAAAAACACACTTTTCACATCCATTTGAAATAACTTGAAATGCAGGATTGATGCTAAAGCTAAAAGTATTCTTATTGCCTCTAACCTTTCCACAGGAGCATATGTTTCATCATAATCTATGTCTTCATCTTGATTATATCCCTTAGGTACTAATCTAGTTTTGTTTCTTGTAATTAAGTCTGACTCATCTAACTTATTTCTAAAAAAACCATTTAGTGCCTATTATAGGATGATTATTGGGTCTAGGGACCAAATCCTAAACTCTATTTCTTTCAAAATGGTTTAGTTCTTCTTGCATAGCTAAAGACGAATCTTCATCCTCAATAGCCTCTTCAATGGTCCTAGGCTCAATTTGAGAAACAAATACAAAGAAATTACAAATATTATGCATGGAAATTCAGGGTTACCACTCCCTTAGATATATCACCTATCATAATGTCGGTTGGGTGGTCCTTTTTGGTTTTCCATGCTTGTGAATTCCATTCAAGCTCTTGGTTTGTGATTTTCTCATTTTGCATAGCCTTTTCAGATTCTTGATCCTTTGTGTATGCATCCTCAAGTGCACTTGCAAGATCATCACACATACCTTTCTTATCCTCTTTTAGAGAAGATTCATCAAATACTAAATGTATTGATTCTTCCACATTCATTGTTCTTTTATTATAGACTTGGTATGTTTTTCTATTATTAAAATAGCCTAGAAGTATTCCTACGTTCTCTTTTGAGTCAAATTTGCATAAAATATCTTTCTCATTATTCAAAATAAAGCATTTGGGTCCAAAAGCATGAAAATGAGAAATATTTGATTTTCGGTCTTATAATGTTCATAGGTTTTTTTTAAGAATTGACTTAATAGGATTCTATTCATAACATAGCAAGTGGAATGTACCACATCCGCCCAAAAATACTTGGGAACTTTACTTTCATTTAACATGGTTCTAACTAACTCCTCTAAAACTATATATATTCTTTCTTTCAATAACTCCATTTTGTTCTGAGGTTCTAGGTGTGGAGTATTGATGTTCTATACCAAGTTTATCACAAAATTTGTCTAATTTGTGGTTTACAAACTCACCACCATGGTAACTTCTAATTGTTACTATCTTTTGGTTCATTTGGTTTTGGACTAATTTGTTAAGCCTTTTAAAAGATTTCTTTCACTTTTGAGTGCAAGAAACAAAGACGATGTGAATCTTGAGTATTCATCTACAATTACAAGGGCATAATAACTTTTACCATAACTCATTATTTGAGATGCTCCAAACAAGTCCATATGAAGAAATTTTAATGATCTTGTTGTGGAAACCATATTTTTATAAAAGAATGAATTTTTCATTTTTTTGCACTTTCGGCAAGAATCACAAATTTCATCGGTTTTGAAGTCGAGTTTAGATAAGCCAATTACTAGGTCCTTTGTAGCTAAATTATCTAAGTGATTCAAAAATGTATATGAGAAACACGTTATGCAAAATCAAAATATCATGGTCTTTTGAAATTAAACATTTTGAAAGCAAATAGGTGATATCATCCAAATCAACCATATAGATATTATTTTTTCTCGACTAATTAATTTCACATTGCCATCTATGTCACTTTTAATGATGCAATACTTAGATTCAAAAAAATTACTTTATTACCTTTATCGCACAATTAGCTAATGCTCAATAGGTTATGCTCCAAACTTTCAACATAGAGCATATTATCAATGATGGTTTAAGAAACATTTCCAATTTTTCCAACTCCAAGAATTTTGCCTTAATTATTGTCTCCATATGTGACATGACCTTTTTCTTTAGGTGATAGCTCAATGAACTTGCTCTTATCACCCATCGTGTGCCTAGAACATCTTATGTCCAAATACCATTGATGTCTATATTTCCTTAAGTACACCTACAAAATAGAATTTACTTGCTTGTTTTAGGTACCTAAATGGTTTTGGGTCCCTTAGTGTTAGTGCTGTTGGGATCTTGTCATTTTACAATCCAAATGTAATGTCTATATGACACAACATTCGATTTAATGACATGTATTTGAAGTATGACCATACAAATCACAATAGAAATAAGTTGGAGATTTTTTAAATGAAATTTTAGAAAAATCCACATGTTTCTTGTATAACTTCTTCTTAGCATGCAAATAGCCCAAACTGGATCTATTTCCACTATTTATTTGTGAACAAAACAAGTTGTTTAGTTTGTGGATTACCCTTAGTGAAACTAGCAACTGTTTCCTTTAAGCTTGTATTCCCATTTTCTAAAGAAGTGCATTTTTCTCAATTGGGCATCATATTCAGTATTGGAGAGCAATCACAAGAAGAATTAACATATATTAGATCTAAGGTTTCATTTTAGAGTTTGAGCTCATCAATAACTTTTTGCATTTCAATAATCCTCATCTCATGCACCAAAATCAACCTTTTTCTATCAACATTTATTTTATCTAATTTCTTGAGTTCTTCATGCAATTCAACATAAGCACTATATAATATATCATGTGGGGGAATTATCAAAATCACATTCGAAAAACAAATGGAATCAGAATTACTGACTTCACTTGAGTCACCTTGCTCATCGTTTTCGCATGAATAGTACTTTTGAGCTATTAAATAAAGTTTGGCCGATACATCATCATCCGAAGTGCTTGATGTTGCTTCTTCTTTGAGCACATCCCATAAAACATAAGTTTTCTTAGCCTTGATGTCCCTTGTGTCCTTCTTATAATTCTCAACTATTTTGAGATAGGTAGTATATGTGAATTTTATGTGTCCAACTTTCCCCCATTCGTGGCAAGTGATTTTGTCCTTTTGGCACTTGCTCTTTTTGTTGAGTCTCTTGTGTCTCTTCTTTGAAACTTTATGAACCCTCCTTTATTCTTTAGAAATTTGCTGAATTTGTTCACTAGGAGTGTCATAGTTTCATTAGCAATGTCGGATGAATCATATTCTTCTTCATTTGATTTATGCTCTTGTACTTTTGTATTTGAAATTGTAGCTTTGATGGAAATTCCTTTCTTCTTCTTATCCGATTCTTCATGTAGAGTTAAGCGTCCAAGCTCTATCTGATGCTCTTGTAATTTTCCAAGAAGAGTTGCGAGCGACATTGTGTCTAATGTAAGAATGAGATTGCAACTAAGAGGGGGGGGGGGGGGGGGGGGGTGAATTAGTTGTTGCAATAAGTATGACCAATTTTTCTGCAATATCAAAGTTAACGTGCAGCGGAAATAATATGCATAAAAATATTGACTTAGGAAGGATAGAATAATTAACAACGAGAAGGGAAAGAGAGTACACATGTGTTTTATACTGGTTCACCTTCTTGTCCACTGAAGGCTACGTCCAGTACTCTTGACACACAAAAGATTCCTTTATTAAATATAATGAGTTGCAATTACAAATATCTCACCATGAGATCTCCTTGTACCTTACACACTCACTTATATCTAATCCCCTTGGAAAACTCTAATCCAAGTAACACCCTTGGTAAACACTATACAAAGTTACACCCTTGGTAAACACTATACCAAGTCACTCACCCTTTCTCTTCACACCCTTGTGAAAGAAATTAAACTTTGCAAAAGTGAAGAATGTACAATTTGGCTTGGATTGCCTTACAAGTGTATATGACAATTTCTAGAACTTGCAATCCAATAACAACTCTTATACTCGAGATAATAATGCTCTTTTTGAAAGTATGAAATACACTTAGAAGCAACTTCAAAATAACTTTGAAAGTTTAAGAGTAGGTTGCTTGAAGTGTAAGAAAAATCAGAAAGTGTGAGAGCTTTTGAGAGTTTCAAGTAAAAGTTTGTAATCTGAGTTGTATATATTGTTGTTATTGTGTGAGAGTGTTTAAATGCCTTTATATAGGCTTCCAATCAACCATAATACCCTTAGGCATGAGTAGGTTTCGTTTGGAATGAAAAGCAATCAGTTTGGAGTGAAACTCTTTCACTTGAAATCTGAAAACTGATGCAACAGCTCTCAGTAATCGATAAGTGCTAATGGGTAATCGATTACCCAACAATCCTGTTAACAACTTTTTGAAAATTCACACAGTGTAATCGATTACTAGATCTGAGTAATCGATTACTCAACAACACTGTTTGACAGCTTTGTGAATTTGCCTTAGTGTAATCGATTAAACTACTTTGAGTAATCGATTACCCTATTTTCTAAAAGTGGTAATCTGTTACTCCAAAGTCAGTAATGGATTACTCATAGTTGTTAGAGGTTTGAAAAATCTTTTCTCACTCATGTAACTTGTTACTCAAGTATGGTAACCCATTACATGTTGTTTTTGAAAATCATTTTTATTCACACTTAGATTTTTCTGATTTTCTTGAAAATAATTTGAGCATTATTAACTAAGTAACTAAATGAGTTGTAGGGATAGAAGTACCTAAAGACTTAGACTCTAAATCTTGAAGCTTTATCTTTGATAGTCTTTGTCGGTCTTCTTCCTTTATTCTTTTTGTGATATTAGTGTCATCATCAAAACCATGCCAAGGTCAGGAGCAATATCTTCTTCACATCTAAATCCATGGATTCTACAATTGTGGTCACTTTTGGTTGTCATACTCTATCAAGACATCTTAAAACTTTGTTAGCAAACTCATCATTTGCAAACAATTTATCTAAAACAACAAGATGATTAACAATATGAGTAAAACATTTTTGCATATCATTTATAGATTCATTTGGAAACATACGAAATAGTTCATATTCATGAGTTAATGCATTTAGCCTAGCACGTTTAACCTCACTTCTACCTTGGGTTACATATAAAGTGTCCCACATTTCTTTTGCATTTTTGCATTGTTAAACTCTAAAAATTCATTATAAGAGAGTACAGATGTGATGGCATTTTTAGCTTTGAAATTGTATTGTACCTTTCTCTTTTCATCATCCATCCACAACTCTTAGGTTTTTCTTTGATCCACCGTCAACTAAATGTAATGGTACATGAGGTCATCTATTTTGCATGGCATCCCAGTTGTTTGTGTCAATGGATATCCTCATCCTCATTTTCCAATAAGAACAACTTTCTCCACTAAACACATGAGGATGATTGATTGAGAAACCTTCACAACCAAATGGATTTGTAGAGCCCATGTTCGTTATTCATAGGATCACACGAATTTAGCGATTAAGATAACACGAATTCGAACTAGCTCTGATGTCACTTGTTCGATAAAATGGGCTCTAACACACCTAGGGGATAGATGTATTGGTGTATAATTCAAACTTTTCAGTTTTGAAAGATATTCTCAGAGTTTCCTTCATTTAATCAATTAGCAATTTACTTAATCAATTAACAGATTTCTGCATTTAATCAATTAACTCTAGAAAATCTTCAGTTCTTTGAAACAAGGATATGCAATGATCAATCTTTTCTTTCATACACTTTAACAATTGAATTTATATGATCAATCATGTAGTACAATTATACAACAAGGCTAATATGAATTCAATGCTAGATAATGAAATTTTATAATTGCTTAACCATAAAAGATTAGGGATAAGAGAATTTGAGACGTTCAATTTTATCTTGGTTCAATTGCCAACCACTATAATCTACATCCAGCTCTCCCCCTTTGATATGAGAGATTTGCTTTCACTGTGAAGAATTGAAATGTTCTTACAAACAATCTTCCATCAAGAACCTCTTGGACCTAGCTTCTAATGGATAGCCTCACCACTTCTACCTTAGGATTTCTCTATACTTTTCTATCCTTCTGTGATGATACCTCACACCTTGAGAGATGAATTACAAATCGAATGTTCTTCTTGTCTATAATGTTTTTTCACCTTGTCTTGTGCTTATAGAGACTTTATTGAGAATATATCTAAACCTTCTTGATATCTGTCAAATTTAGAATATAAGATGATGTATGATCATGAGATGCAACACTTTTGAAAACACTTTAATGTGATATGGATGCTTGAATGTCTCTTTAAAAAAAGTCATGAAAGACTCTCATTTTATGTTTCAAAGTATCTAGCTCTATTTCTTTTAGAATTCTCTAGTTTGGTCTTAAAAAACGTGTCAAATACTCATGTGATTTGATGGTTATAATAATCTTAAGTTTCAATTAGTTTAATCGATTATGTTGATACTTAACCGATTGATGTTCTTTAAAATCTAAGATTTCAAAACTAACACTAACTTAATCGATTAACTATGAACTTAATCGATTAACGGGTTTTCCATTTTGCAAGCACTTAATCATTTAATTGTTTCCTAGAAAAATACATAAGTGAAATGCTATAAACCTCTAACATGATTTAGTAATGTATGATGCATGATTTGGAAATGACATATGTTTAACCTAGTTTAATGCATCAAAATCATGAAGTCATGTATGAATGTTGATCACTTATGCATCATAATCATCATTCTAACTTAAGATGATGTACGATCATGAGATGTGTAACACCCTAAATTTGAGTCTTCAAAATTATAGTAACAGTCCTGGAAGCCTCGCTTGAGCGAGAAAGGATCACCTGGGAGGGTGAAATCCTGGGCTATACTGGAGGATTCTCGCCTGAGCGAGAGATGTCTCGCCTGGGCGAGAAATGGCAATTTCGGGCTGTTGACACTGTGAGATTTTGTTTTTTAAAAACAGTGTAATCGATTACACAATCCTGGTAATCGATTATATGCTGATAAACTAATCAGACTTGTGTATTTTACATGATGTAATCGATTACACTATACTCGTAATAGATACAACATATTAAAAGCAACAGATATGTGCATTTTGCACATTGTAATCGATTACAACATGTTTGGTAATCGATTACATCAAGTCGTTGAGTTTGTATTTTAAATTTTTAACTGATGTAATCGATTACACCATATGGTAATCGATTACACTTACGACGACTGCTCTTTAAAATAGAAACCCCAAACACATTTTAGGGTTAGAACTTTGAAGAAAAGAGAGAGAAGAGAGCTTTTCAAGAGCAAGGAGCCTTAGGACTCATCTTAGAGCTTGAGAAGAGGTAAACCTCTTGCTTCTAACTCTTCTTCTTCCTCTCTAACTTGTTTTTGGTATGTTAGATCTATTTTCAAAACATGAGAAACCATTGAAACTCATTCTTTAGAGTTATGGTTCGTTTTATGTTGTTTTTCTCTTGTAAACTCTTTGGTTTGAGTTGATATTTGATGAATGGAAAGGTTTTGTGGCTTATTAATGAAAAACCCCAAAAACCCCCAAAATGAGGATATGAGTATAAAGAGAAAGAGATGAAATGTTAGATGTGGATGATGAGTTTGTGGTTTGATGTTGATATATTAGATAAACATGTATGTTTTGATATTTGGAAACTTGCATTGAAGTAGTTTTGGAAATATTGAAAATACATGAATCCCTTGTGTATTTGATGATGAAATACGAGTTATTTATATGTTATTTTGAATAAATGACTGACATCGTTGTTATTGGTGATAATGAGGAAAGATCCTAAGGTTGGAGGAATCGCGGAGGAGACTTTTAAAGTTACTCGGAACCGATCCCCAACGCTCACCAAGGTAAGGGATAAGTGTCTCTAAATCATATTTGCTGATATGAGTGAGGTATGTGAAAGAGGTAAAGTGTTAGTAAGGAGAAAATTATATTTTAGTAGGTTGCATCAAAATTATATTTTCTTTGAAAATCATGCATCATACTAAGTACCTATCTATTTTTTAGGGTTACCTCTTAACCAAGAAAACTTATAGTTTTTCTTATAATTGATGCTAACAGTGATATAATCGATTATCTGACTACTTAGACCCGTTAATCGATTAAGAGTTATTTTAATCGATTATCTAGAGTTCCAGTAACACTGGTTTTTGATTCTTGGCAGTTATAATCGATTACGTTTTATGTTAATCGATTATGTTCAACTGAAATGTACTAATTTTCAAATTGTTAATCGATTAAGAGGTCATTTAATCGATTAAATATGTTGAAACCAGAAAACTATAAATGACCAAGTTTCTCTCATTTTTTCAATAACTTTTCATAATTTTCATAACTTGATTTTGAGCTTACATTTTCGAAATCCCAAAGTTCTGTGTGAGATATTCACCTTGTGCTTTGGTGTCAAATCTTTGAGAGAAAAACCCTTGCTATGTGAAAAGCATTCTTGGTTTCTTGTTTTGCAAAAACAAAAGCTTTTTCATACTTGTGCAAAGTTTGAGTGCACTAATCTGTTTTTCAATCCTTTGTTTTCTCATACCCTTGCGAGTGACTGTGAGTCAATCATCTTTTGGGTTGTTAGTGTAACACCCTAAATTTGAGTCTTCAAGATTATAGTAACAGTCCTGGAAGCCTCGCTTGAGCGAGAGTTGTCTCGCCTGGGCGAGAAATGGCAATTTTGGGCTGTTGACATAGTGTAATCGATTACACATTCCTGGTAATCGATTACATGCTGATAAACTAATCAGGCCTGTGCATCTGACACAATGTAATCGATTACACACCTGGTAATCGATTACATCGTATTAAAAGCATCAGATATGTACATCAGACACAATGTAATCGATTACACCATGTTGGTAATCGATTACATCGCGACGATGCCTCTGTAATTTACACTATGCAATCGATTATACACTTCTGGTAACCGATTACATCGTATTAATGTAATCGATTACACAATGTTGGTAATCGATTACATCGCGACGATGCTATGACTTGCCCTATGTGGTATTGTGTATGACTTGCCCTATGTGGTATTGTGTATGACTTGCCCTATGTGGTATTGTGTATGACTTGCCCTATGTGGTATTGTGTATGACTTGCCCTACGTGGTATGGATGATGATTTGGACCTACCCGATGTGGTAGGGGATTATATTTGTGAAAGGGCTCGATGAATACGATTAAGGATGAATACGACATATGAGAAACGAGGACGTTAAGAGCGAAAGTCATATGCATGCTATAGAATATATATTATGGGATATATATACTATAGGGTGAATATGAATGCTGAAAATGAAGACGTTAAGGATAACAGTAGTATTCATGCTATGGGATATATAGTATGAGATATATATACTATAGTGTGGATATGAATAATGAGAAGAACGATGCTTCGAATGAACGTAATATGCATGCTATAGAATATATATTATGGGATATATATTCTATAGGATGAATATGGATAACGTGGAAATGAACGAAAGAATATATGAATGTTTGCATTTACGTAATTGTATTTATAAATTATATTAAAGCTTAATCGTATTTGAAATGTGGATTATCATGTGATGTTAGTTTTGAACTAATGACTTACTCCCTTTTGTTTTGTGTTTTGTTTATGATAATCCCATTGTAGGTAAATGAAGGACTTCGAAGATGAAGCTCAATTAGGAAGCTTTTGTGTTTATTTACTCGATTGTCTTTATTGCTATTTGACATTGTAGTTGATTTGATAGTATTTTGGGATAAATGTAACCTGATTAGGATAATATGGTGACATGTAGTTATGGACGTTATAACTCTGGAAAACCCATAACTGGACGTATGTGATAAAGGCTATCTGAATGAATTATGTTTTTCCGCAACATAAATTTGTATGATAGTATGATAGGGTAAAGAGTATTTTCAAAGAGTGGGTCTAGAGAGTCTTTAATTAAAGTGACGACTGTATGCAAGGAATGATTAAAATAAACGAAAAATTTTCTAGGCTAGAAAATCGGGTCGTTACAATATGGTATCAGAGCATAATTAATTCTGCGGCCTAGGGCATGGCCTTACTTGCTTCTTTGTAACATGTGTATAAATTGACTAGTTGAGATTGTATGTATTGAATGTTTAAAGTATGTGACTTTGGTATGATGACATGTGACTTGTTATGAGATTATGTGATTACCTGACTTGAGTGAGTTAAAATTTGCTTACTGACTAGTACATGAGTACAGGTACGCATGGCTGAAAGAGGAAGAGGAACGAGCCAGAATATTCCCAATGATCTTTTGGCACAGATGTTTGAGGTGCTTCAAGGCATGAATGAGAACTTACGAAATTTGAATCGGAGCGTGGCGCCAGGTCCAGGCTCTTTGTCCAAAAGCGGAATCGCTCCGAGCGCTGCTGTTGAGTTGGCCCCAGGGATGGGGTGTACTAATATAAAGGCGGATGGAGTGGTGACCTCCACATCCAATTTCCCCAAGGACTTCGGGCCTCCAAGAAACTTTATGCACGGAAGGGGCAAGGGCAATATGTTTCCCGAAGAGCAATAGCCTTGTCTCTCACCTGCTGGCACTCGGAGGTACACATCGCATAGGCCGAGGACCCATGCAAATGCCGGAGGGTCATGATTAAAATCCCCATCCTGGTGCAGCAAGTGTAACCGAAGACATGACGGAGGATCGTGTTCTGGAACGACAAATCACTGTTTTCGTTGCAAGGGAACCGGACATGTAAAGAGGTATTGTCCTATGTCACGGCAAAATATAAATGCCATAGGGATTGGACGACCTTAATCCATCGTCAGAGTGGTTACCATGTGTGGTGTAGAGGCATCAGAATCGGATAGTCTGACCCGACGTGGGATGTATGAGGAGGAGGTGAATGAAAGCCAACGATCATTTGCTCTAACTGGTGTCCGTCGTAACCATGGGCATCAAGGGTCGAAACCTACCGTTGGAGGCTTTCAACCAGACGTATCTCCCATGTGCCACAAGTGCGGTAGACTTCACTATGGAAGTACGTGCCCGGAAAAAGGGAATGGATGTTTCCACTGCAAGGAGTTTGGGCATATTAAAAAGTATTATCCCAAGCTGGATCGGAGACCTAATGTCATGCATGCTGGGGAGGCAAGGGACCACGGCTGGATGGTTACCCCGAGTGGCGCAGGGACATCATGTGTTGATGATCCGGCGAGAGGTAAACGCATGGTGAAAGGTATTCCTTTTAGTGTTGTTTAGTTCGGGAGCGACCCACTCCCTATATTTGCTGAATGTGTGAACCGACTGAGATTGTACATCATGTTGTTGTTGTCGACTTAGTTGTACCCACCAACCTAGTGTACCGGTGGTGGATGTCGATGTGGATGTCTCAGTGTACGGTTGGGGTAAATGGTAAAACCTTTACCATAGTGTTGATATGCGCAATGATGTCCCAGTTGGATTTAATCCTAGAAATGGACTAGCGGTCAACAAATAGTGTTAACTATGAACTTAATCGATTAACTATGAACTTAATCGATTAACGGGTTTTCCATTTTGCAAGCACTTAATCGATTAAATATTAACTTAATCATTTAATTGTTTCCTGGAAAAATACTTAATTGAAATGCTATAAACCTCTAACATGATTTAGTAATGTATGATGCATGATTTGGAAATGAAATATGTTTAACCTAGTTTAATGCATCAAAATCATGAAGTCATGTATGAATGTTGATCACTTATGCATCATAATTATAACGACCCGATTTTCTACCCTTGAAATTTTTTCATTTATTTTAATCATTTCTTACATACAGTCGTCACCTTCATTAAAAACTCTCAAGTATCACTCTTTAAAAATACTCTTTACCCTATTATATTATCATACAAATTCATGTTGCGGAAAAACATAATTCATTCAATTAGAATTTACCACATACCACCAGTTATGGGTCTCCCAGAGTTATAAAGTCCATAACTACACATATCCGTATTAATCTAAACGGATTTACAGTCATCCCATAATGTTATTATATTAACTACAACGTCAAGTAGCAAATAAAGACAAATAGGTTAATAAACACAAAAGCTACCTAAGTGAGCTTCCTTCTCAAAATCCTTCATTTACCTACAATGGGATTATCATAAACAACACACAAAACAAAAAGGGAGTAAGTCATTAGTTCAAAAACTAACATCATATGATAATCCACATTTCAAATACCATTAATCTTTAATATAATTTGTAAACACACATACGTAATTGCAAACGTTCATATCCACCCTATAGTATATATATCCCATAATATATATCCTATAGTATGTATATTACTTTCATTCTCAACATCTTCCTTTTTATTCACTCATATTCACCCTATAGAATATATATCCCATACTATATATCCTATAGCATGCATATGACTCTCTTTGTGACATTCCCTTTTCTCATCATTCATATTCACCCTATAGAATATATATCCCATACTATATATCCTAGAGCATGCATACGACATTCATTGTAGCATTCACATTTCTCATCATTCATATTCACCCTATAGAATATATATCCCATACTATATATCCTATAGCATGCATACGACATTCATTGTGACATTCACATTTCTCATCATTCATATTCACCAATTTCATTTCCCATACCACATCGGGCAGGCCGAGTTATTACCCCATACCACATCGGGCAGGTCGAGTTATTATTACCCCATACCACATCGGGCAGGTCGAGTTATTATTACCCTATACCACATCAGGCAGGTCGAGATCACAATAATCACTACCATTCCCGGTAGGACACAATAACAGTCCGCTACCACTCCGGGTAGGACACAATAACAGTCCGCTACCACTCCGGGTAGGACACAATAACAGTCCGCTACCACTCCGGGTAGGACACAATAACAGTCCGCTACCACTCCGGATAGGACACAATAACAATAAACCACTACCTCTTCGGGTAGGGTAACAACAATAAATCACTACCTCTTCGGGTAGGGTAACAATAATAAACTACTACCTCTTTCACATACCTCCTTCATATCAGTGAGAATGAATTAGAGACACTTATCCCTTACCTTTGTGAGCGTTGGGGATCGGTTCCGAGTAAATTTAAAAGTCTCCTCCGCGATTTCGTCCAACCTTAGGATCTTTCCTCATTTCCACAAATAACAAAAATGTCAGTCATTTATTCAAAATAACACATAAATAACTCGTATTTCATCATCAAACATATAAGGGATTCACATATATTCTAGATTTCCAAAACTACTTCAATACAAGTTTCCAAACATCTAAACATACATGTTCATCTCATATATCAACATCAAATCACAAACTCATCATCCACATCTAACATTTCATCTCTTTCTCTTTATACCCATATTCTCATTTTGGGGGTTTTTGGGGTTTTTCATGAATAACCCACAAAACCTTTCCATTCATCAAATATCAACTCAAAACCAAGAGTTTACAAGACAAAAACAACATAAAAGAACCATAACTCTAAAGGGTGAGTTTCCATGGTTTCTCATGCTTTGAAAATAGATCCAACATACCCAAAACAAGTTAGAGAGGAAGAAGAAGAGTTAGGAACAAGAGGTTTACCTCTTCTCAAGCTCTAAGATGAGTCCTAAGGCTCTTTGCTCTTGAAAAGCTCTCATCTCGCTCTTCTCTTCCAAGCTCTAACCCTCAAATGTGTTTGGAGTTTCTATTTTAAAGAGCAGTCGTCGGGTTTTCGCTCAAGCGAGCCCATTCTCGCTCAGGCGCGAAAATCCCGCCTTTTTAAAATTTCAGATCTGAGGCTCTCGCTCAAGCGAGAATCTCACAGTGTCAACAGCCCCAGTTTGCCATTTCTCGCTCAGGCGAGGCAACTCTCGCTCAGGCGAGAATCCTCCAGTATAGCCCAGGATTTCACCCTCCCAGGGAATCCTTTCTCGCTCAGGCGAGAATCTCTCGCTCAAGCGAGACTTCCAGGACTGATACTATAATTTTAAAGACTCAAAATTAGGGTGTTACAATAATCATCATTCTAATTTGTGAGATTTTATTTGGTTCATCTTTTCTAGACTCTACCCATTCAAAACATCTTAGGACTTAAGGAAATGAAAATTACTCTTAAGCTTTTGTTGGTCCTTTAGACACTTGAACTTGAGTATTCAATGTTGTTGTTGATTTAGTTTTGTCCATATCTTCATACTTTGTCTTCATCAAAATTATCCAATCCACATTTGCGTTCACAACTAGATCCCTAGATAGATCAAAAACGTTAAATGATCAATTTTAAGAGTGACACTTGTTGAGAGAGATAATCACTCAACCCAAAAATAATTAGTTCCTTATCCAAATGGTGAAAGTATACATTATTGATTATATAAAAAAAAATTGAGTTTCTCCAACAATATTGCTCTCTCAAATATGCTACATGAAAATGGCATTAGCGACCTCATTTCTGACATAATCTTTGTTCATTAAATTCTGGTTGTATTATCTAAAATTATTTAGAAATTATATATATAATTAACGTCTCTACAATTTTGTTTCATCTAATCATTCCATTCCTCCTTTTCATGCATCTAAAAATTAATGTAAGGATTGTTACAATTTAAAGCTGAAAGTTCATAAGAAAATCTCAAATCATAAGAAATCATAATGAAAATCTTCAAATCAATGTTTTAATTATCTTGTGTGCAAATCGTAATGACAATTAATACAATTACCATGATATGATAAGAAATGATAAACATTAAATTTATGAGTACTTGACAATAAAATGAAAAAAAAATTAATTGCAAGAATAAGTTTTGTACTAAACTAAACTTTAGTTAAATAATTAAATTCTAAAACTAGTGTATCATATAAAACAGTGAGTTGATTTAAGAAGATAAGTTGTCTCCTAATATGAAGAGACACTTTTATTTTCTATTATATAGAAAATAACTTTTTCTTTTATATAATAGAAAGATGATTTCAACCGTGAATAAACAAATTGCTCTTAAGGTGAATTTATGAAAATTAACACTTTTTTATTTTATTCTTTAAGTTTTTATTTTTATTCTTTTCAATTCAGGATGACTTCAACCGATAGTGGATAATTAATCTCTTCTAAGGTATATAAATCAAGGAAACAAATAATTAATCTCTTCTAAGTATATATAAATCAAGGAAACAAATTTTCTTTCTAATACAAAATGGTATACATATATTCCAGTAGTATGTTATCTTCTGCGCAAAGGTTGTCCTCTATTGCAAGTTTATCCCTCATTTCCGTAACAATTTTTCTTTCGAGGTCTTCAAATCCGTACCATAAAAGTGTGGCTAAAAATATCAACTTTGTCGTTTTCAGAAAAAATAAATTGATGGTAAGAGCAATTTGTATGGATACATAATAGAACTCCTCTCAATACTGGAATGAGTGGATTGATTTTTCTAATTTTTATTTATTTAATTAAAAATAAAATTAAATCTGAATCGTTGAATTTTGTTAGATACCATGTGTTTGTAATTGAGCTCAGTATTGGAGAGGAGTCCAACCCATAAATACATAGATAGCATATCCTAAATGAGTATGTGGTAAAAAATCAACTAATAAATTTTCGTAGGTCATAAGAAAGATGACGTTTCATATACTTTGTGATATATATCATTTTTTATATGATTCACGTACTCAAAGAGTAGGTTTAAATACTTACTTCACATCTTAGTCATCAATTCTACGGAAATCCAATTGTTTGAATTAGAGAGTGAATCTAAAACATTAGATTTCCTATAAATAATGACTTAGATGTGAAGTAAGTTTAACAAATTTGCTCTTCGATTAAGTGAATCTCTCCTTATCTTTTTTTATAATATACAAGTATTTATCATTATTTTTAAGAGAATATATACCATGGATGACAAGCACATTAATCTAAAACTAGTACACCATAGCTTTGGGACTCTGCCTAGGAATGGCAACGGGTGGGTCGGGTCGGGTTTGCGCTTACCCAACCATGAACCCGAAATCCAAAATCCGAACCCGAACCCGAATTGAGCGGGATTTAAATTACTAATACCAAACTCGAACTCGAACTCGAAACACGACGGGGAACCCGAAAATACCTCAAATAGTGTAATGAAATAACATCACATTGAATAAAAGTTAGAAGAATATATCAAATAAATGTTTTTTCAAATACGTCAAATGATTTTTTCAATCAACGCTTTTGGCCATTGTTTCATTATTTTGTGTAATGAAAATTTATGTCAAATAAAAGTTAAAAAAATAATATTAAAATGTTAATTTATTCAATATATTAATTGAGACGGGTTCGGGGTAGGGTGTGACACCCTAGATTTTAAAGTCATTAAACTATAGTATCAGTCTTGGGAGTCTCGCTTGAGCGAGAGAATTGTCGCCTGGGCGAGAGAGGCTCACCTGGGAAGGTGAAATCCTGGGCTATACTGAAGGATTCTCGCTTGAGCGAGGGTGATCTCGCATGAGCGAGAGTTGTCTCGCCAGGGCGAGAAAAGTGGCATTCAGGACCTGTCGAGGCTGTGAGATTCTCGCCTGAGCGAGAGATGCCTCGCCTGAGCGAGAGATGCCTCGCCTGAGCGAGAATTGCCTCGCTTGAGCGAGAGCGTCAGATCTAAAATTTTGAAAAGGCGGAATTTCCTCGCATGAGCGAGAATGGGCTCGCTTGAGCGAGAACCCGACGATGTCACTTTAAAATAGAAACCGCAACACATTTTAGGGTTAGAACTTTGAAGATAAGAGAGAGAGGAGAGCTTTTCAAGAGCAAAGAGCCTTAGTAATCATCTTAGAGCTTGAGAAGAAGTAAACCTCTTGTTTCTAACTCTTCTTCTTCCTCTCTAACTTGTTTTGGGTATTTGGATCTCTTCTTAAAGTATGAGAAACCATGGAAACTCATCCTTTAGAGTTATGGTTCGTTTTATGTTGTTTTTATCTTGTAAACTCTTGGGTTAGAGTTGGTATTTGATGAATGGAAATGTTGTGTGGGTTAATTCATGAAAACCCCAAAACCCCCAAAATGAGAATGTGAGTAAAAAAGAAATGGATGAAATGTTAGATGTAGAAGATGAGTTTGTGCTCTAATGTTGATGTAGGAGATGAATATGTACGTTTAGATGTTTGGAAACTCTAAATGGAAGTAGTTTAGAAACATTGAAAATGTTTGAATGCCTTGCATGTTTAAAAGATGAGACATGAGTTCTTTATGTGTTATGTTGTATAAAGTACTGACCTTTGTTGTTGTTTGGTGTGGATGAGGAAAAATACTAAGGTTGGAGGTAATCAGGGGGGGGGGAAACTTGTAAAGTTACTCGGAAACTGTAACACCCTAAATTTGAGTCTTCAAAATTATAGTAACAGTCCTGGAAGCCTCGCTTGAGCGAGAGAATCTCGCCTGAGCGAGAAAGGATCACATGGGAGGGTGAAATCCTGGGCTATACTGGAGGATTCTCGCCTGAGCGAGAGTTATCTCGCCTGGGCGAGAAATGGCAATTTTGGGCTGTTGACACTGTGAGATTCTGTTTTTTAAAAACAGTGTAATCGATTACACAATCCTGTAATCGATTACATGATGATAAACTAATCAGACCTGTGTATTTTACATGATGTAATCGATTACACTATACTCGTAATCGATTACAACATATTAAAAGCATCAGATATGTGCATTTTTAACTGATGTAATCGATTACACCATATGGTAATCGATTACATTTAATCGTTGAGCGAGAATTCCTCGCTTGAGCGAGAGGAAGCCTGTTGGGACTGTGAGATTCTCGCTTGAGCGAGAATGGGTTCGCTTGAGCGAGAAACCGACGACTGCTCTTTAAAATAGAAACCCCAAACACATTTTAGGGTTAGAACTTTGAAGAGAAGAGAGAGAATAGAGCTTTTCAAGAGCAAGGAGCCTTAGGGCTCATCTTAGAGCTTGAGAAGAGGTAAAACTCTTGCTTCTAACTCTTCTTCTTCCTCTCTAACTTGTTTTGGGTATGTTGGATCTATTTTCAAAACATGAGAAACCATAGAAACTCACCCTTTAGAGTTATGGTTCGTTTTATGTTATTTTTCTCTTGTAAACTCTTGGTTTAGAGTTGGTATTTGATGAATGGAAAGGTTATGTGGGTTATTCATGAAAACCCCAAAAACCCCTAAAATGAGAATATGGGTATAAAGAGAAAGAGATGAAATGCTTTGATGTTGATATATGAGATGAACATGTATGTTTAGATGTTTGAAAACTTATATTGAAGTAGTTTTGGAAATCTTGAATATATGTGAATCTCTTGCATGTTTGATGATGAAATATGAGTCGTTACGTATTATTTTGAATAAATGACTGACATTGTTGTTATTGGTGGGGATGAGAAGAGATCCTAAGGTTGGAGGAGATCACGGAGGAAACTAGTAAAGTTACTCACAAACCGAACCCCAATATTCACCGAGGTAAGGATAAGTCTTTAATGTTGCATTTGAAATAGAAAATGTGTATTTTCTGGTTATGCAAAGACTAAGTTGTAAATTACGCATTTAGTATAAACATATATGTGTGTGTTTATATTAAAGAAGGCGTAGATTTACGAAAAAGGAAAATGTGAGTATTTTCTGGTTATGAAATGATCGAGTTGTGAATTATGCATTTAGTATGAACATATATGATTGTGTTTATACTAAAGTAGGCGTAGATTTACGGAAGATGGAAAAGGTGTGTGTTTCCTGGCCATGCAATAATTATATTGTAAATCACGTATTTAGTATAAACAGATATGGAGTGTTTATACTAAAAATGATGTGGATTTACGGGAAATGATTGATGGCAAATCGATGGAAGGAAAAATATATTTTTAGCCGACCAGAAATGGTTAGCGACTTCGGCCCGAGTTTATGAAGCAACACTTCGGCCTGAGTTTATGAGGCAACACTTCGGCCCGAGTTGATGAGGCAACACTTCGGCCCGAGTTTATGAGGCAACACTTCGGCCCGAGTTTATGAGGCAACACTTCGGCCCGAGTTTACGAGGCAACACTTCAGCCCAAGTTTATGCGGCATGTTTTCTTTATAAAAGAGATGAGAATTTGTTTTTAGCTAACCCTAAGGGGTGTAGCGACTTCGGCTCGAGTTTATGTAGCAACACTTCGGCCCGAGTTTACGCGGCATGTTTTCTTCATAAAAGAGATGAGAATTTGTTTTTAGCTAACCCTAAGAGGTGTAGCGACTTCGGCTCGAGTTTATGTAGCAACACTTCGGCCCGAGTTTATGAGGCGTCTTTTATTGGTAAAAAGGATGAGAATCTGCTTTTAGCTAACCCTGAGGGGTGTAGCGACTTTGACTCAAGTTATGCAGCAAGACAAAATGAATTTCGAAAATGGTTTACTAACCTTTTTTTCTAATGTGGATTATCTTATAATGACGTTTATTGAATTAGCGACTTACTCTTTTGTGTGTTTTGTACTTTTGTCATTGATAATCCCATTGCAGGTAAATAGATGAATGGATTATGCTAGGTCGGGAGCTTTAGGAGCTTTAGACTTTGGATTCACTATTTATGTTTTCGTATTCTAAATGACTACTTGCGGATTTAAATGATTATAATCATGGTTAACCATTAGTTGGATATTTGTAACCATGCGTAATGTTATTTTGGAGGATCAGAACCTTTGAGGTCTTAGTACTCATAGAGATTGATATGAATGAATTATGTTTTTCTGCAATATTAATTGTATGATAAAATAATAGGTTAAAAGATTAGTTCAAGGAATGATTCATAGGACTTCTAAGTAAAATGATTATGTGAGTCGTTATTGATTCATGGATTGAGTGTGAGGAGGGAAACAAGATTTTGAAGTAAGGATATCAAATTGATAATGTGAGTTATGAGTGATTGCATGGAATTGAATTAAATAAGGAAAAAATTTCAAGGGTAAAATTTTGGGTCTTTACAGAAACGACCCCAATGCTCACCAAGGTAAGAATAAGTCTTTAATTGTACTTTGAAATGGAAAATGTGTGTATTTTCTAGTTGTGAAAGTGATTAAGATGTAAGTCGCTTATTTACTATAAACATATATGGGTATGTTTGTAACAAAGGATGCGTGGAATTATTGGTTGTAAATGTATTGAATCACCTTCATAGTGTAGACTTACCCAACGTGGTATTGAATCACCTTCATGGTGTAGACTTACCCAACGTGGTATTGAATCACCTTCGTGGTGTAGACTTACCCGATGTGGTATTGAATCACCTTCACGGTGTAGACTTACCCGATGTGGTATTGAATCATCTTCACGGTGTAGACTTACCCGATGTGGTATTGAAATCACCTTCATGGTGTAGACATACCCAACGTGGTATTGAATCACCTTCGTGGTGTAGACTTACCCGATGTAGTATTGAATTACCTTCACGATGTAGACTTACCTGATGTGGTATTGAATCACCTTCACGGTGTAAACGTACCCGATGTGGTATTGAAATCACCTTCGCGGTGTAGACTTACCCGATATGGTATTGAATCACCTTCACGGTGTAGACTTACCCCATGTGGTATTGAATCACCTTCACGGTGTAGACTTACCCGATGTGGTATTGAAATCACCTTCACGGTGTAGACTTACCCGATGTAGTATTGAATTACCTTCATGGTGTAGAATTACCCAACGTGGTATTGAATCACCTTCGTGGTGTAGACTTACCCAACGTGGTATTGAATCACCCTCATGGTGTAAGCTTACCAAATGTGGTATTGAATTCACCTTCGTGGTGTAGTCTTGCCCGAAGTGGCATGGAGTAATTAAATGTTAATCGTATTGGATGGGAGTACATGGAATTTACGAAATGAAAAGGGAAGTGATTTGGAAAGGATGAATATGCATGCTATAGAATATATATTATGAGATATATACTATAGGGTGAATATGACTAAAATGAAAAGGAAAGTGATTTGGAATGGATGAATATGCATGCTATAGAATATATATTATGAGATATATATACTATAGGGTGAATATGGATAATATGGAAAGAAAAGAAAGAATATATGATTGGTTACATTTATGTACTTACGATATGTGCCTTACTCTAATGTTTCTTTTGTATTTTATATGTGGATTAACCTGTATTGACATCTATTAAGTTAACGACTTACTCCTTTGTGTTTTCCCTGTGTATGGTCAATGTTAATCCCATTGCAGATGTAAGGATGTGTTGATTTTGGAGCTTAGGGTCTTTTATTTTGAAGTCATTATTTCCATTCTTTTGTAACCTAACTGATTGCATTATGAATTGACTATTTGTAATCATTGGCCTGATTTTTGTACGTGTTAGGGACCACAGATAATGGTAATTCTGGATAATTGTAGCTATGAGTATTTTGGAAACCCATAGTTAGTTGTATGCGGTAGTTACTGAGCTGCATTAATACGAATTATGTTTTTCTGTCAAACGAATGTGTATGTCATTATTGGTTCATAGGTTGAGTGTGAAGTGGAAAATGAGATTTTAAAATAAGGTTATGAAATTTGTAAATGTAAGTTATAGGAAAGTGCATGAAAAAGGAATAAAATAAGGAAAATTACTTGGGTCCTTACATAGGGTTACCACATGTACCAAACCCGAACCCGAAATTAACATCGGGTAAAACCCGAACCCGAAATTAACATCGGGTAAAACCCGAACCCGAAATTAACATCGGGTAAAACCCGAACCCGAAATTAACATCGGGTAAAACCCGAACCCGAGTCCAATAACAATGGATTTTACCCATTAAATTTAGGTTGAGTTCGGGTGGGTATACACAGGTTCGGTTTTCATTGTCATCTCTAACTCCACCCAATGGCATCTTATAAGTAATTTGAATGTGGTCCAAGTTTAGGTACAAAGCGTGAAATAATTCCCAAGCCCAAATTGATTACGGTTACTGTTTGAGAGTGACACTCAACTACAAGATTTAGAATCTTACATGATAATGCCATAATGACCATGGCCGAAAAATGAAAATCTTGAAAGAAAAGCATAATATGGACGCAGGAAAACTGAGCAAACCTGTTCACATTGATTTACTAAACGAAAACAGTTGTACTTGCTTCATTATTATTAATGACTACAAACTCTCAAATGACATTAACCATCCCTATTTTTCGTAAAAAATAAAATTTAAATAAATTATTTTCTACCACATTACTCCTTTAAAAAAAAGTCTTTCTAAAAGTAAGAGAGAGAAAACGATGTTGAGAAGAAAAGAGAGAGAAAGAGAGAAAAGTGTAATTGTGTTTTTTTAATTTTATTATTCTGAATTGAGTACCTTTACAAGAATAACTCTTCTTACTTATAGAAGAGACAATAACAACAATAACCAGCCCAATAACAACAAGTCCAACTAAGCCCAAGAGATACACTTATAGAAGAGACAATAACAACAATAACCAGCCCAATAACAACAAGTCCAACTAAGCCCAAGAGATACACTGTTATAATAATAAAATAACCATGTGTTCTAATACATCCCCTTAGAAGCCAAAGGTAGATCAACAATACACACTTGAAGCTCTCTTCTAAGGGTAATGATTCTAGTAGGAGATAGAGCCTTAATGAGTACATGTGCACTTTGAAAATTAGTTGGGATGTGCTTGATTTGTAAGGACTTGTTTTGAATCTTTTCTTTGACAAAGAACAAGCCAATTAAGCTCAATGTGTTTTGTTCTTTGATGAAGAACTAGATTATAAGCTATGGCCATTGTAATGTGATTATCACAAAGAAGCAAGGGTGCAATGTGAGAAAACTGTAACTCAGTGAGGAGAGACTACATCCACAAATAAGCAAGAGTGCAGTGTAAGCTTTTGTATTCAGCCTCGGTGCTGGATCTTGAGACAACTTATTGCTTCTTTGACCCCCAAGTAACTAGATTAGGCCACACAAATAAACAAACACTTGATGTAGATTTTCTAGCTATCATCACAATCTAAGGCCTAATCAGCATCACAAAACCCTCTAAGAACCAAGGGAGAAGATTGCAGAGCTGGCTGCAGATGCAGACCATGGCCTTGGGTACCATTTAGATGCCTCAAGATCCTTTTGGTAGCAGTCCAATGCTCTTCTAGAAGAGCAACCAAATATGGGCAGCAGGTCTTGTTATAGTAGCATACTAAAGTACTCCCAGAATAAATCTATACAAAGAAGGGTTTTCAAAATAATTGGACCCATCTTTTGTAAACTCACAGTTGGATAACATAGTGGAGGTTATAGGCTTTGCCCCACACATGTGAGCTCTTTCAATGAGATCTCTGATGTACTTGGTCTATGAGAGAAGAATAGGTTTATCTTTGAGAATTTTAACTTTAACTCCCAAAAAATAATCTAGTGGACCAAGATCTTTCAAAGCAAAGGCAATGCTTAGGTTGTTAATCACAGATCTTATGCAAGGAAAAAGTGATCATGTGACGATGATATCATAAAAAATGACTAAGACAAATAGTCTATAGTTAGTAGACTTATGAACAAAGAGGGAATTATCATATTTTCTAGTGCTAAACCAAAGTTTAAGAAATAGCCTTCAACTTCTCAAACCACTGTCTAGGGGCTTGCTTAAGTCCATACAAGGACTTATTAAGCTTACAAACCAAGGAATTACCTTTATCTTGAAACCCTTAGGTCTTTGCATATAAACCTCTTCAGAAAGGTGTGACACCCTAAATTTAAAGTCTTTAAATTATAGTGTCATCCCTGTGAGTCTCGCTCAAGTGAGAAAAGTGTCGCCTTAGAAAGAGAGGCTCACCAAGGTGAGTGAAATATTGGGCTATACTAAAGGATTCTCGCTTGAGCGAGAGGATCCTCGCTTGAGCGAGAGCTGTCTCGCCTGAGCGAGAGTTGTCTCGCCTGGGCGAGAAGTGGCATTTTGGGCCTGTCTAGGCTGTGAGATTCTCGCTTGAGCGAGAATCCCTTGCTTGAGCGAGAGGGTCAGATCTGAGTTTTAAAATAGGCGGGATTTTCTCGCTTGAGTGAGAATGGGCTCGCTTGTGCGAGAATCCGACGCTGTTACATTAAATAAGGGAGCCCAAACACATTTATGGGGGATAACCTAGAGAGAAGTGAGAGAAGAGAGCATTTTCAAGAGCAAGGAGTCTTGTGAGTCATCTAGAAGCTTGAGAAGAGGTAAAACTCTTGATTCTAACTCTCTTCTTCCCTTTGAAACTTGTTTTGGGTATGTTGGATCTCTTTTCAAAATGAGAAAAACCATGGAAACTCATCCTTTTGAGTTATGGTCAGTTTTATGTTGTTTTTCTCTTGTAAACTCTTGGTTTAGAGTTGATATTTCAAAAATGGGAAGGGTTTGTGGGTTGATTCATGAAAACTCCAAAACCCTAAAATGAAAATGTGGTTAAAGAGGAAAATGGGTAAAATGTTAGGTGTAGAAGATAAGTATGCACTCTAATGTTGAAATATGAGATGAATATGCATATTTTAGATGTTTATAAACTTGTAATGAAAGTAGTTTAGAAACATTGAAAATGTGTTAAATCTCTGGTATGGTTAAAGATGCAATATGAGTTGTTTATGTGTTATTTGGAATACATGACTAACATTGTGTTATATGGTGGGAATGAGGAAAGGTCCTAAAGTTGGAGGCGGTGTCGGTGGAACTTGCAAAGTTACCAAGAACCAAACCCAACACTCACCAAGGTAAGGATAAGTCTTTAACTCGTGCATTATAATGGAATATGCGTGGATTTTCTGGTTAATCAAAAGATTAAGTTGCAAGTTGTTTAGTTATTATAAACATATATGGGTATGTTTGTAATAATGGTTGTGTGGATTTACCGTTATGAATTGATGGTGTATCAATGAAAAGAAAACATGATTTTAGCCGACCATGATTGGTTAGCGACTTTGGCTCAAGTTATGTAGCAAGCTTTGGCTCAAGCGATGTAGCAAGCTTTGGCTCAAGCGATGTAGCAAGCTTTGGCTCAAGCGATGTAGCAAGCTTTGGCTCAAGCGATGTAGCAAGCTTTGGCTCAAGCGATGTAGCAAGCTTTGGCTCAAGCGATGTAGTAAACTTTGGCTCAAGTTATGTAGCATGATTTTCAAAAGTAAAAATGATGGAAATGGTTTTAAGTGCATTTAAATCTAAATCGTCTACTTAACTTTATTGAAATGCGCATTAATGTAAATTGGTATTTATTGAGTTAACAACTTACTCCTTTGTTTTTCTTTGTGTATTGCCAATGTTAATCCCATTGTAGGTAGGTAGAAGATTTAAGGCTGTTTGGATTAGGAGCTTAGAGGCTTTTAGTTTCAAAGTCTTTATTGCATTGTTTTGTAATCTACTTGATTATGTTTTGAACTGAATATTTGTAACCATGGGCATGATGTTTTGAGCTATGTTTGTAGACATGGTTAACTGTAACTCTGGATATTTGTAGCTATGGGTATTTTGGAATCCCATAGCTAGTTGTATGCAGTAGTTGCTGAGATGCATTATATGAATTATGTTTTCTGTCAAACGAATGGGTATGTGATATTGACTTATGAATTGAGCGTGAAGAGGAAAGTGAGATTTAAAATCAGGTTGTTACATTTGTAACTATAAGTTATAAGAAAATGCATGAAAAAGGAATAAAATAAGGAAAAAATTTCAAGGGTAGAATTTGGGTCCTTACAATATAGTATCAGAGCATAGTTAATTCTGCGGCCTAGGGTATGGCCTTACTTGCATCTTTGTAACATGTTTATGATTTAACTAGTTGAAATTATATGAATTGACTATTTAAAGCATGTAGCTTTGATGTAGTGACATGTAATGTGCTATGAGACTATGTGATAACCTGACTTATGTGAGTTAGATTTGTGTGCTGACCATCAATGAGTGCAGGTTAAGAAATGACTGGAAGAGGAAAAGGGAGAGGGACGAGTCAGAATGTCCTAAATGATCTGTTGGCTCAGATGGTGGCTGCACTACAACAAGTGAACGAGAACTTGCATAATCTAAATCAGAACCCCGCACCAAGTCCGAGTTCGCAACCCCTAGTTCCACCCGGACTGGCAGAGTACCGAGGTTTGGATGAGTTCTGCAAGAGGAACCCTAGTCAATTCCAAGGGGGATTTGCTCCTGATGCTGCCATTGAGTGGATCCAAGGCGCAGAAAGGATCTTCAGGGCCATGAACTGTTCGGAGACTCGGAAGTTGGCATATGCCACTTACATGTTAGTGAAGGAGGCTGAGAACTGGTCGGAATTTACTCGGCGCCAAATGGAAGCAGAGGGACAATTGGTTTCCCGGGGTACATTCAAGGCTAAATTCCTTCATAAGTACTTCCCTGCTGATCTGAAGCGGGAGAAGGAAATGGAGTTTTTGAAGTTGGAGCAAGGAAACATATCGGTGGGAGATTATGCGCCAAGTTTGAAGAATTGGCCCGATTTTGCCCTTACTCTGAATTGGAGGTGGACGGGAGGTCCAAGTGTTCCAAGTTTGAATCGGGTTTGAAGCCCAAGTTGAAAAGCATGTTTGGGCACCACGAGATTGCTGATTTTCCTACCTTAGTGAACAAGTGTAGGATGTATGAGGATGACTTGGCAACCGATGAAGCAGCAGCACCTAAAGTGATTCCTCCCAAGAACTTTGGGCCTCAACAAAACTTTTCGCACGAAAAAAGGAAGGACAAGGTGTTTCAAGAGGAACGAAAGCCTTACTCCCCATCAACTGGTAATCGGGGGTATACTTCGCATGGGCCGAGGACTCATGTCAATGCTGGAGGGTCACAGTCGAACTCTCCATCCTTGTGCGACAAATGTTGTCGAACTCATGTCGGTGACTTATGTCCGGAAACAACACTTAGCTGCTTTCACTGCAAGGAGTTTGGGCATATCAGGAAATATTGTCCTAAATTACGGCAAAATGTAAATGCTATGAGGGCTGAACGACCTCGATCCACTGGCAGAATATTAACCATGAGTGGTGCAGAGGCATCACATATGGATGACTTGATAAAAGGTAATTGCATGGTGGCAGGTATTCCTCTTTTAGTGTTATTTGATTCGGGAGCGACACACTCCTCTGTATCTGTTGAATGTGTGGATAGACTAAAATTGCAAACTGAGTCGTTGCCTTTCGACTTGGTTGTATCCACCCCAACTAATGTGCATGTGGTGGTGTCGACGGTTGTGTCTCAATGTCCGGTAGTGGTAAACGGTAGGACATTTACCATGGATTTAATCTGCTTACCACTGTCCCAACTAGATCTAATATTGGGGATGGACTTGTTGTCGGCAAATCATGTGATGCTTAATTGTGGTGATAAGACCGTTGTGTTCGGAGATCTGGATGATATTTCTGATGAGGCTAATTGTATGAAGCCATTGTCGGCTAAAGAAGTCATGACTTCCTTTTAGGAGGGAGGAGTCGTGTTTGTTTTATTGGCCTCCCTGGAGGGTATTGAGAAACCCGGAGTTGAAGATATTCCGATAGTTCATGAATTTCCTGAGGTATTTCCTAGTGATATTCCGGAATTGCCTCTAGTGAGGGAAGTTGAATTCTCTATTGATTTGGTACCTGGAACGGGACCCATCTCTATAGCTCCTTATAGGATGGCACCGTTAGAATTGGTGGAATTGAAAAAACAGGTTGAAGACTTGTTGGCGAAGAAGTTTATTCGTCCTAGTGTCTCACCGTGGGGTGCACCGGTCTTGTTGGTCAAGAAGAAAGATGAGAGTATGAGGTTGTGCACTGATTACAGACAGTTGAACAAGGTAACTATCAAGAATAAGTATCCGTTGCCTAGGATTGATGACTTGATGGACCAGTTGAGGGGAGCGATGGTGTTCTCAAAAATTGACCTTCGGTCAGGTTACCACCAACTTCGTGTGAAGTCGGAAGATATTCCTAAAACTGCTTTTAGGATGAGGTATGTGCATTTCGAGTATTTAGTAATGCCTTTTGGTGTAACGAATGCCTCAACAATAGTTACCGACTACATGAATCGGATTTTTCATCCGTATTTGGATTCATTCGTAGTGGTAATTATTGATGACATTCTGGTTTACTCCAAAAGCCGAGAGGAACATGATGAGCACTTAAGAATTGTTCTAGATCTTCTGAGTAAGAATCGGTTGTATGCTAAATTGTCCAAATTTTATTTCTGGTTGGAATCGGTAAACTTTCTTGGGCATGTAATATCCAAGGAAGGAGTAGCAGTAGATCCTTCTAAGGTTGAAGCGGTTATGGAATGGGCTGTACCCAAGTCAGTTACCGAGATCAGAAGCTTTCTGGGATTAGCCGGTTATTATCGGAAGTTCATAGAGGGATTTTCGAAGTTGGCACTACCTCTGACTAAGCTTACCAGAAAAGGAGAATCGTACGTGTGGAAAATCCGTTGTGAGGAAGTTTTCAAGAATTGAAACCAAGATTGACTACGGCACCGGTTTTGGTTCTTCCTTGTACGGATCGTGATTTCAATGTGTATTGTGATGCTTCTATGCAAGGTTCGGGTTGAGTGTTGAGGCAGGAGGGAAAAGTGGTGGCTTATGATTCGCGACAGTTGAGAACGCATGAGCAAAACTATCCTACACAAGATTTAGAATTGGCTGTAGTGGTCTTTGTCTTAAAAATCTAGAGACACCATCTTTATGGCGTAAAGTTTGAGGTGTACATCGACCACAAGAGTTTGAAATATTTGTTTGATCAAAAGGAACTGAATATGAGACAGAGAAGGTGGATGGAATTCCTTAAGGACTATGATTTTGGATTGCAGTACCATCCGGGAAAGGCCAATGTGGTGGCCAATGTGGTGGCCAATGCTTTAAGTCGGAAGTCTTTACACATGTCGGCTTTGATGGTTAGAGAAGGAAAATTGATTGAGGATTTCAGGGATATGAACTTGGAAGTTCAAATAAGACCTCATAGGATGGTGTTAGGAATGCTTAAGGTCAGAAATGAAATGTTTGACCAAATCCGAATAATGCAAGTTGAGGATAGTGATCTAATGGTTAAACGAGATTTGATGATGTGTGGGAAGGAGACCGATTTCGCATTGGAACCTAGTGGAATGATGCGTTACAAAGGGAAAGTGTGTGTGCCTCTTGATGTGGAATTGTGAAAGAGTATTCTAGAAGAGTCACACAAGAGTAAAATGAGTTTTCATCCGGGAACTACAAAGATGTACCAAGATTTGAAAAAGTTGTTTTGGTGGTCTGGGTTGAAAAAGGATGTGGTTTTGTATGTCTCGAGTTGCCATGTCTGTCAGAAAGCCAAGATTGAGCATCAGCGGCCGGCAGAAGAGTTACAATCCCTAGAAATTTCCGTTTGGAAGTGGGATAGTATCTCCATGGATTTTGTATCGGGTTTTCCAAAGAATCATAAAGGGTATGATTCGATATGGGTGATAGTGGATCAGTTGACTAAGTCTGCACACTTTTTACCTATGAACATGAGATACTCTTTGGAGCGATTGACTAAACTATATATCAAAGAGATTGTTCGGTTGCATGGGATATCGTCGAGCATTGTTTCAGATAGAGATCCCCGCTTTACTTCAAACTTTTGGACTAGCTTGTAGTCTGCCTTGGGGACTAAGTTGAAATTGAGTTCAACTTATCATCCATAGACGAATGGTCAATCGGAAAGGACTATATAGTCATTGGAGGACCTTTTGAGGGCTTGTGTTTTGGATCAACCGAGGAGTTGGGATAGAATATTGCCCTTGATTGAGTACACCTACAATAACAGTTTCCATACTAGTATCGGGATGGCCCCTTACGAAGCTTTGTATGGGAGAAAATGTAGAACTCTAGTGAGTTGGTTTGAAATTGGGGAGAATTTAGTGTTGGGACCCGAGTTGGTCCGAGAGACGACGGAAAAGATTAAGAAAATCCGGGAGAATATGAGAATAGCACAGAGTCGGCAGAAAAACTATTACGATAAGAGGCGGAAACCTCTTGAGTTTAAGGAGGGGGATCATGTATTCATGAGAGTAGTTCCGACTACTAGAATTGGTAGTGTTGAAGTTCCGTAAGCTTATTCCGAGATATATTGGACCATATCAAGTATTGAAGAGGATTGGGCCGGTAACATATTAGATTGCCTTACCCCCATTGTTGACGAATCTTCACAATGTGTTTCATGTGTCTCAATTGCGAAAATATGCGGGGGACCCTTCTCATGTGGTTGAGTCGGACCAAATAGAGTTGAAAGATAACTTAACCTTTGCGACTCTACCCGTGCGGATCTTAGACACTAGTATCAAGAGGTTGAGAGGCAAGGAGATTGCCTTGGTGAAGGTACTATGGAGTCAAGTAGACGAAGGAGATGCTACTTGGGAAGTGGTGCGAGATATGAGGGAGGATTACCCTCACTTGTTCGAATCGAGGTATGTTTAATTTTCGGGGACAAAAATTCTTATAAGAGGGGGAGGATTATGACACCCTAAATTTAAAGTCTTTAAATTATAGTGTCAGCCCTGGGAGTCTCGCTTGAGCGAGAAATGTGTCGCTTGGGCGAGAGAGGCTCACATGGGTGAGTGAAATACTAGGCTATACTGAAGGATCCTCGCTTGAGCGAGAGGATCCTCGCTTGAGCGAAAGGATCCTCGCTTGAGCGAGAGCTGTGATGCCCTAATTTTAAAGTCATTAAATTATAGTATCAGTCTTGGAAATCTTGCTTGAGCGAGAAAGGTGTCGCCTGGGTGAGAGTGGCTCACTTGGGTGAGTGAAATATTGGGCTATACTGAAGGATTCTCGATAGAGTGAGAGGATCTTCGCTTGAGCGAGAGTGGTCTCACCTGAGCGAGAGTTGTCTCGCCAGGCGAGAAGTGGCATTTTGGGCATGTCGAGGCTGTGAGATTCTCGCTTGAGCGAGAATCCCTCGCTTGAGCGAGAGCGTCAGATCTGAAATTTTAAAAAGGCGGGATTTTCTTGCTTGAGCGAGAATGGGCTCGCTTGAGCGAGAACCCGACGAGTTTACTTTATAATAGAAACCCCAAACACATTTTAGGGTTAGAAATTGAGAGAGAAGAGAGGAGAAGGTGATTTTGAGAGCAAGAACTCGTGGGAATCATCTAGAAGCTTGAGAAGAGATCCTAAGGTTGGAGGAAATCGCGGAGGAAACTTGTAAAGTTACTTGAAACCGACCCCAACGCTCACCAAGGTAAGGATAAGTCTTTAATTGTTTATCGTAATGGAAAATGTGTGGATTTTTCTGGTTGAGAAAGTGATTAAGATGCAAGTCGCTTATTTATTATAGACATATATGGGTATGTTTGTAATAAAGAACGCGTGGAATTGCTGGTTATAAATTGATGGTGTTTCAATGAGAAGAAAACATATTTTTAGCCGACCATGAATGGTTAGCGACTTTGGCTCAAGTTATGTAGCGGTAATGAATTTACAATTGTTTAATAACTCCTTTAAATGTGGATTTTTGTTGAATTACCTACCTGAAGTGGTAGTGGATCATTGAGGGAAATTACCTACCCGAATTGGTAGTGGATCATTGAGGGAAATTACCTACCCGAAGTGGTAGTGGATCATTGGGTGAAATTACCTACCCGAAGTGGTAGTGGATCATTGAGGGTAATGACCTACCCGAAGTGGTAGTGGATCATTGGGAAATTACCTACCCGAAATGGTAGTGGATCATTGAGGAAAATTACCTACCCGAAGTGGTAGTGGATCATTGGGGTAAATTACCTACCCGAAGTGGTAGTGGATCATTGGGAAATTACCTACCCGAAGTGGTAGTGGATCATTGTTGAGTTGTGGGCTTACACGTAGTGGTAGTGGATTATCTGTGCAGTGTAAATGGCCGGATGTGGTAAAGAGTAAGCTTAATGTCGATGGTAATTGATGAAAAAAACAGTATTTGAAATAAATGAATATGCATGCTATAGAATATATATTATGGGATATATATACAATAGGTCGAATTATGGATAATATGGAATTACAAGACAGAAGATATGAACGCTTATATTCATGTAATTATGAGACGTGTTTCACTTCAAGGCTTATTTATATTTAAGAATGTGGATTATCTTATAATGATATTTATTGAATTAACGACTTACTCCTTTGTATGTTTTGTGTATGTGTCATTGATAATCCCATTGCAGATAAACAGGTAAATTGTGGATGCTTGGTTGGAAGCCTTAGGAACCATAGGCTCTGTATTTGTTTGTTTGCGTTGTTGTACTATAGCTAATTATATGCGGATTTACGTGACTGTACCCATGATTTTTAGTATTTGAATAATTGTAATTATGTGTAACGCCTTTTTGGAGGACGATAACTTTGGGTCCTTAGTACCCATGGAGAACTATCAGAATGAATTATGTTTTTCTGCAATATGAAAATGTGTTGTAACATGGCATGTAAATAAGAGTTGGTGAAATGATTGATGAGTGATCAAAGTATAATGATGAATGTATGTATGAATAGATTTAAATAAGAAAAAAATTTCAAGGGTAGAATTTTGGGTCCTTACAATATGGTATCAGAGCATAGTTAATTTTGCGGCCTAGGGTGTGGCCTTACGTGCTTCTTTGTAACTTTTATGTGATTTGACTATGTGTTTATGTGAACTGTTGTGTGACTATATGATTACTTACCTGGTTAAAATTGGTTTATTGACGGGTGAATGAGTACAGGTACACATGGTTGGAAGAGAAAGAGAAGCGAGTCAGAATGTTCTGAATGATCTCTTGGCCCAAATGGTGGTGGCACTACAACAAGTGAACGAGAATTTGCAGAATCTGAATCAGAACCCGACACCATGTCCGAGTTCGCAGCCCTTGGTCCCACCCGGGCTGACAGAGTACCGAGGTCTAGATGAATTCTACAGGAGGAATCCCAGTCAATTCCAGGCGGATTTGCTCCTAATGCTGCGAATGAGTGGATTCATAGCTTGGAAAGGATATTATGATCCATGGGTTGTGGCGATGTTCAGAAGGTAACCTATGCTTCCTACATGATGGCAAAGGAAGCTGAAAACTGGTGGGAGATGACCCGCCACCAGATGGAAGCTGAGGAACGGTGGTTACCTGGGATGCATTCAAGGGAAAGTTCTTTCAGAAGTACTTTCCAGCTGATTTAAGGAGGAAGAAAGAGATGGAGTTTTTGAGGTTGGAGCAGGGGGGCATGTCCTTTGTGCAACAAGTGTGGCGGACTCCATTTTGGGAACACATGCTTGGGGTCGGAGAATAGATGTTTCTACTGCAAGGAATTGGGACACATCAAATGGTTGTCCAAAACTAAGTCGACGGCTGAATGTCGTTCCTGCTGAGAGAGCAAAGAACGCGGGTGAAGTATTTACCATGAGTGGTGCAATGGCGTCAGATGTGGATGGCCCGGCCCAAGGTAAATGTATGGTGGCAGGTATTTTCCTTTTAGTGTTGTTTGATTCGGGAGCGAGACACTCCCTTGTATAAGTTAAACGTGTATACCGCCTGAAACTGTAAACGAAGTCGTTGCCTTTCGACTTGGTTGTATCCACCCGAACTAGTGGCCTGGTGGTGGTATCGACATTTATGTCTTAGTTTCTGGTTGTAGTAAATGGTAGCACGTTTACCGTGGATTTATTCTGCTTGCCGTTGTCCCTGATAGATTTAATTTTGGGGACGGACTGGTAGTCAGCATATCTTTTTATGTTGAATAGAGCTGACAAGACTGGGGCGTTTGGGACTCTGAGTGAGATTTCTCACCAGGCTAGTTGTATGGAGCCAGTTCGGCTAATGGAGTCAGAACTTCCCTTAAGGAAGGGCGATCATTGTTTGTTCTATTGACGACACTAGAGGGTGTGAAGAAGCTTGTTAGCATTTCGAGAGAATAAAACTTTGTGATGTAAACTGGCCAAATGCAGTCAAGAGTAAATTTAATGTTAATCGTCATTGAGGAAATAAAATGCCTTGGAATGAATGAGTATTTCATACTATAGGATGAAATATTTCTTGGAGATTAGTTGTTAATATCTGGTAATTTGTTTCCTGATGTGAGAATTGTAGAAATAAATGTTAAACTGTCTCAGCGATGACTTGAATAATAATGTGAATGATTTCTTATGAGTGCATAAATCTAGGCTTTGATGATGCAAGAGGAGGTTGTGTGGTTTAAGCTTTAGCGGGTTAATTGAGAAACTTTTGGTCTATGATGATCGATCCTTTTGTAGTACAACATTGGCAATGCACGATATAGGGGCGAGGTACACCAATTATCTACCGTAAATGTTGTACTGAAAAAACTTGTTTCTGTTTCATGTGCGTCAGTAATCGCTAGACATGATTGTAACGTAATCGCATGAGAAAAAGTTTTGTTTTAAAATTTATGTTGAAGCGATTATGTATACCTTGTTTTCACGACATGGTTGCCATGAATCGTATGTTCGATCCATTTTGAAAATCATTCTTGTGTAAAACGTAGCATGTGGCTAAACATTGATTTAGTATCATGTTGGAGAATCCAATGACTTTAACAACCGTGTCTTGATAAATATGATGTTGTTAAAAACTTGGTGCTACGATTACGACCATGTGACTCGAGTCATGCTGCAAGTTGAGTACTAAATGTATATTTGCAAGTGTAATCGGGTATCCAAATCTAACGTAGGTTATTAGACTGAACGTTTGTAAATCTGCAATTGTCGATTGGTAACAAAATATCTAATTTTGGGTGAATCAATGGTTTCGTGTGTCCAATTGAGGCTAGGGATTGGTAATTCCCTTCTACTGTATTGTAGGGTGGTAGAAATGTTTGATGTAATTGGATAATTACTGGATAGTTTGATTGGGTAAAAGGGGAGTGACTCTAAAAGTCTTATTTGTATAGATGTTTCCGTTGAATGACCACCTTGTTGCTATGTGGTAGGGAATACAATATTTGGAATGCTAAGGTAAATTTTGAGCAGATAGTGGTTATGTTTCATGAGTGGAATGAATTGATGCTATTCCTTGAGTGGAGGTTGAACTAGCTATTGCATGTTGGATGTTATTGTGATGCTCACTGTATGTAATGATCATATTGAACGATTGTTAGCTTGATAGGTCAGAGGGATCTATTGTTTTTTATGACTATCGGGGAATCTTTATTCTGGATATGGTTTCGTTCTCTTAGTTGTTCGAGATTGGGATCTTAAGATTTGGAAATTGATGAGTTAGTCCATGAATTAGTTTTGTGATATCACGGTTTAATGGTGTGTGCCCTTGGTGGTCGTTTAGGTAATCTTAATGGATTAGATGATCGAGTATAAATTTGGTTGAGTTTATCTTATACCTAGTGTCGAGGCGATGATAGAATCTTCCTGAGTGTAACCTAATAAAATTTCGGGGACGAAATTCCTTTTAGGGGGGAAGGATTGTGACGCCCTAATTTTAAAGTCATTAAATTATAGTATCAGTCCTGGAAATCTCGCTTGAGCGAGAAAGGTGTCGCTTGGGCGAGAGTGGCTCACCTGGGTGAGTGAAATATTGGGCTATACTGAAGGATTCTCGCTTGAGCGAGAGGATCCTCACTTGAGCGAGAGTGGTCTCGCCTGAGCAAGAGTTGTCTCGCCTAGGCGAGAAGTGGCATTCTGGGCCTGTCGAGGCTGTGATATTCTAGCTTGAGCGAGAATCCCTCGCTTGAGCGAGAGCGTAAGATCTGAAATTTTAAAAAGGTGGGATTTTCTCGCCTGAGCGAGAATGGACTCGCTTGAGCGAGAACCCGACGAGTTTACTTTATAATAGAAACCCCAAACACATTTTAGGGTTAGAAATTGATAGAGAAGATAGGAGAATGTGATTTTGAGAGCAAAAACTCGTGGGAATCATCTAGAAGCTTGAGAAGAGATCCTAAGGTTGGAGGAAATCACGGAGGAAACTTGTAAAGTGGCTCGAAACCGACCCAACGCTCACCAAGGTAAGGATAAGTCTTTAATTTTATATCGTAATGGAAAATGTGTGAATTTTTCTGGTTGAGAAAGTGATTAAGATGCAAGTCGCTTATTTATTATAGACATATATGGGTATGTCGCGTGGAATTGTTGGTTTAAATTGTTAGTGTATCAATGAGAAGAAAACATATTTTTAGACGACCATGAATGGTTAGCGACTTTGGCTCAAGTTATGTAGCGGTAATGAATTTACAATGGTTTAATAACTCCTTTAAATGTGGATTTTTGTTGAATTACCTACCTGAAGTGATTCTGGACCATTGGGGAAATTACCTACCTGAAGTGGTAGTGGATCATTGAGGGAATTACCAACCCGAAGTGGTAGTGGATCATTGAGGGAAATTACCTACTCGAAGTGGTAGTGGATCATTGAGGGAAATTACCTACCCGAAGTGGTAGTGGATCATTGGAGGAAATTACCTACCCGAAGTGGTAGTGGATCTTTGAGGGAAATTACCTACCCGAAGTGGTAGTGGATCATTGGGAAATTACCTACCCAAAGTGGTAGTGGATCATTGGGAAATTACCTACCCGAAGTGGTAGTGAATCATTGAGGGAAATTACCTACCCGAAGTTGTAGTGGATCATTGTTGAGTTGTGGGCTTACACGTAGTGGTAGTGGATTATCTGTGTAGTGTAAACGGCCGGATGTGGTAAAGAGTAAGCTTAATGTCGATGGTAATTCATGAAACAAAAAGTATTTGAAATAAATGAATATGCATGCTATGGAATATATATTATGGGATATATACTATAGGTCGAATTACGGATAATATGGAATTACAACACAGAAGATATGAACGCTTATATTCATGTAATTATGAGACGTGTTTCACTTCAATGCTTATTTATATTTAAGAATGTGAATTATCTTATAATGATATTTATTGAATTAACGACTTACTCCTTTGTATGTTTTGTGTATGTGTCATTGATAATCCCATTGCAGATAAACAGGTAAATTGAGGATGCTTGGTTGGAAGCCTTAGGAACCATAGGCTCTGTATTCGTTTGTTTGCGCTGTTGTATTATAGCTGACTATATGCGGATTTACGTGACTGTACCCATGATTATTAGTATTTGAATAATAGTAATTATGTGTAACGCCTTTTTGGAGGACGATAACTTTAGGTCCTTAGTACCCATGGAGAACTATCAGAGTGAATTATGTTTTTCTGCATTATGAAAATGTGTTGTAACATGGCATGTAAATAAGGGTTGGTGAAATGATTGATGAGTGATCAAAGTATAATGATGAATGTATGTATGAATAGATTTAAATAAGGAAAAAATTTCAAGGGTAGAATTTTGGGTCCTTACAAGAGCTGTCTCGCCTGAGCGAGAGTTGTCTCGTCTGGGCGAGAAGTGACATTTTGGGCCTGTCGAGGCTGTGAGATTCTCGCTTGAGAGAGAATCCCTCGCTTGAGCGAGAGGGTCAGATCTGAGTTTTAAAATAGGCGGGATTTTCTCGCTTGAGGGAGAATGGGCTCGCTTGAGCGAGAACCCGACGCTGTTACATTAAATAAGGGACCCCAAACACATTTATGGGGGATAGCCTAGAGAGAAGTGAGAGAAGAGAGCATTTTCAAGAGCAAGGAGTCTTGTGAGTCATCTAGAAGCTTGAGAAGAGGTAAAACTCTTGATTCTAACTCTCTTCTTCCCTTTGAAACTTGTTTTGGGTATGTTGGATCTCTTCTCAAAATGAGAAAAACCATGAAAACTCATCCTTTTGAGTTATGGTCCATTTTATGTTGTTTTTCTCTTGTAAACTCTTGGTTTAGAGTTGGTATTTCAAAAATGGGAAGGGTTTGTGGGTTGATTCATGAAAACCCCAAAACCCTAAAATGAAAATGTGGTTAAAGAGGAAAATGGGTAAAATGTTAGGTGTAGAAGATGAGTATGCACTCTAATGTTGAAATATGAGATGAATATGTATGTTTTAGATGTTTGTAAACTTGTAATGAAAGTAGTTTAGAAACATTGAAAATGTGTTAAATCTCTGGTATGGTTAAAGATGCAATATGAGTTGTTTATGTGTTATTTGGAATAAATTACTAACATTGTGTTATATGGTGGGAATGAGGAAAGATCCTAAAGTTGGAGGCGGTGTCGGTGGAACTTGCGAAGTTACCAAGAACCAAACCCAACACTCACCAAGGTAAGGATAAGTGTTTAACTCGTGCATTATAATGGAATATGCGTGGATTTTCTGGTTAATCAAAAGATTAAGTTGTAAGTTGTTTAGTTTTTATAAACATATATGGGTATGTTTGTAATAATGGTTGTGTGGATTTACCGTTATGAATTGATGGTGTATCAATGAAAAGAAAACATGATTTTAGCCGACCATGATTGGTTTGCGACTTTGGCTCAAGTTATGTAGCAAGCTTTGGCTCAAGCGATGTAGCAAGCTTTGGCTCAAGCGATGTAGCAAGCTTTGGCTCAAGCGATGTAGCAAGCTTTGGCTCAAGCGATGTAGCAAGCTTTGGCTCAAGCGATGTAGCAAGCTTTGGCTCAAGCGATGTAGCAAGCTTTGGCTCAAGCGATGTAGCAAGCTTTGGCGCAAGCGATGTAGCAAGCTTTGGCGCAAGCGATGTAGCAAGATTTGGCTCAAGCGATGTAGCAAACTTTGGCTCAAGTTATGTAGCATGATTTTCAACAGTAAAAATGATGGAAATGGTTTTAACTGCATTTAAATCTAAATTGTCTACTTAAATTTATTGAAATGCAGATTAATGTAAATTGGTATTTATTGAGTTAACAACTTACTCCTTTGTGTTTCTTTGTGTATTGCCAATTTTAATCCCATTGTAGGTAGGTGGAAGATTTAAGGATGTCTGGATTTGGAACTTAGAGGCTTTTAGTTTCAAAGTCCTTATTGCATTGTTTTGTAATCTAATTGATTATGTTTTGAACTGAATATTTTTAACCATGGGCATGATGTTCTGAGCTATGTTTGTAGACATGGTTAACTGTAACTCTGGATATTTGTAGCTATGGGTATTTTGGAATCCCATAGCTAGTTGTATTCAGTAGTTGCTGAGATGCATTATTATGAATTTTGTTTTCTGTCAAACGAATGGGTATGTGATATTGACTTATGAATTGAGCGTGAAGAGGAAAGTGAGATTTAAAATCAGGTTGTTACATTTGTAACTATAAGTTATAAGAAAATGCATGAAAAATGAATGAAATAAGGAAAAAAATTCAAGGGTAGAATTTGGGTCCTTACAAAAGGTGCCAATTGAGGAAGGCATTGTTCACATCTAACTATTGAAGGGCCCAGTTATAGGTTAGAACTAAGGTGAGTAAAATTCTAAAAGTGATAGGTTTCACTACAGGTGAAAAAGTTTCATTGTAATCAACCCCAAGTTTCTGATGAATCCCTTTAGCCACTAACCTAGCTTTATACCTATTAACAGAGTCATATGGGTTTTTTTTAACTCGAAAAACCCACTTGAAACCAATGGCTTCTTTAGTATTAGGAAGGGAAAGTAGAGACCAGGTACCTGATGAGATGAGATTGAGATTGCAAGAGGAGTCAATGTGAAAGGTTGCAACAGCAATCTTCTGATTTGGTTTCGATGAAGACAAAGACGCTATGGAAAAGCTTAAAGACGCGACAAGTCAACAAAGAACATATCTAGGCTCAAGGTCGTCTAAGGCTTACGGAAATTATTTTTCCATTTTTTAGAATTCTTAAGATGATTTCTTAGATTGAGTCTAGGTAGGTAAACTCAATGATGAGAATCCCACAAAAGCTTAAAATGTGTTTAACTAAAATGAATCATCATCCATCCATATTTGATTAGATTGCATTAAAATGATAGGTTTTCAAAATCTTTCATTGCATCAATGTACTTCATATAAAAAGGTTACTTTAAAACCAATAAACTATTTTATGTTTAAATGTTAATTGATTATATTTTTCATTAATCAATTAAGTAGTTATGGAAGCTTAATAATCGATTAAACTATGGGTTAATCGATTAATGGGAGTTCCGGTAGCTACCATCTTGAAATTTCTGAAGTCAATAATCGATTAAGTATGAGTTTAATCGGTTAAATGAAGTTCCAGTAGCTACACATCTTGAATTTATTGGTGACACTAATCGATTATGGTTCCTGTTAATTGATTAAGTTCAACAAAAGTCTATTATTTTTAAAACCTGTTAGTCGATTATTCATTGGGTTAATCGATTAATCACTGTCGAAATAAGTTAGCTATAAAATCTGTTTTTCCATAACTTTGCTCACAATCCACATTCCTAAATTTTCAATTCTAATCAAGATTCTCTTAGCGAATTGTTTTGTCATAGAAAAACTTTTTAGAAAGTTTCTTGAGTTGTTTTAAGGAAAAAGTTCTTAAGTGTTTTACTATTGCATTAGAGTGCATATCAAAATCTTGTTTTTATAAACCATACATTACTCACTCACTTGGTCTTTAGGTTGTGTGAGGGATTCAATCTTGGGTTTGTAGGAATCATCTCTCTGTGATAGGCATACTATTTTAGGTGCTTAAAGTTCAAGATTTTGTTTCTTTTGAAAGAAGAATTTGTTTCTCCAGGATTAGAGAAAGTGTGAGAATATCACTAGTTGCGGTTAGTTGGTATAGTCTTCATATTTGCAAGTATCTTGGCTACGAGTGAGAAATGAGTTGACTGAGCCGTTAGAAATGGTGAGGATAGCCTTTAGAAGCGGGCAAAAATTGTCAAGCTTAGCTAAGAGACTCGAGTTCCAAGAGATAAAGACTTGTGTATTTGGAAGTTTGTTTGTAAGACATTTTTTCCATATAGTGAAACAAATCTCCCGTGATCAGAAGGGGAGGCTTGGATGTAGTTTGCATATGGACAAGCAAATGAATCAGGATAAAATCTCAGACTCGCAATCTTCTTATCCCTATCTCTTTATAATTCAGTCATTTATTATAATACATTGTCTGCTTAAAGAAATTGCTCAACATATATTGTGATTACTTGTTGTTTTTGTATATCATTGATAAGTATCAGTTAGCAATTTTGGGTATATTTATTACTAGATTTTGATTTACTTGTAAAACAAGAAATGGTTGTTTTTGGTTGTAAGTGTTTTTGTACAGGATAATCGATTACACTTGTAGCCTTTGTGAGAAAGAGGATAACCAAAAAAGGTGCATTCAGAAGTCTTGAAAAACTCTTAAGGAGAGGTAGTCAGGTTTTGTATTAATGAGCAAGGTGGTTGGTGATTGATGAACTAAAGTAGGAGAGGGTAGTCTATTAATGAGATGATCAGTTATAGGAAGGGCATGATCCTAAAACTTTAAGGGTATGCAGCCATGTACAAATAAGGCTAAACCAGTTTCAATAATGTGAGTATGTTTCCTTTCAACAGTCTCACTTTGATGGTAAGTGTGAGAACAAGCTATTCTATAGTAAATGCCTAACTTAGCTAGATAGGAAGTAAAATGTCTAAATACCATGTAGACGAAGGTAAGAAGAGAGAATACAAAGGTGAGAAGAGAAGAGAGAGAATGAGAGAAAGAGAGAAAGAGAGAAAGAGAGAAAGAGAGAAAGAGAGATAAAGTGTAACTGCTCTTGTAACTGATTTTTTTTAATTTCTGAATTGAATACCTTTACAAGAATAACTCTTTTTATTTATAGAAGAAACAATAACAACAATAATCAACTCAATAACAAAAAGCCCAACTAAGTCCAACAGATATACTGTTATAATAAAATAAATAGTGTATTCTAATAATATCAAATTAATATAATAATTTTTTACACTACATATGGTAATACTTTTCATATGTATACGTAACTCAAGTGACATTCACATTAATAATTGATTACATGCTTAATTTATTATTATTTACATTTAGATAGAATTGATAATAAATTATATCAGGACATTTCTATATCCAACTGAGAGTCCTTTTCTACCGGCATCAATACACTTTGGAAATGTTGGTTTGTAATGTTATCTTTACTATGCTACTAATGTTGGCCACTATAATGGCTATAGCATATCTCTGTAAGTTTCAAAATTGCTTGGCCATGAGTAAAGGTGGCAAATGAATAAATTTGGACGAATTTGGATGTTAATGGATGGATGGAAAGTCATCCATCAATCCATATAAATTAATTTAAACAATATTTGAAGTTATCAAATACATTTATATTCAAACTTAATGGATAGATTTCATCCATACAATTCACCTATGACTCCATTTTCATGGATTTGGATGGATGAATATGCAATCCATTTGATTTTTATTGTAACTAAAAACACTATTGAAAAAATCATTATTTTAAAAATTATTATCTCAATAGAACATTTTTTAAAATCACCTTTTAAAAAACCACTTTAAAAATCATTTTTAAAAAAATGATTTTTGTACTTTTAAAAAAAATATTATTTTGCAATACTGTACAAGCATGCAATGTTTAAGGTTGTATGTGTAAAGTTTTTAATAAATACTTATAGAGTGTAATATCTTTGTACTTATCAGTATAAAGATTTATACATACATAATCACTTTATGATTCACCATTCATTTGAATTACTTTTTTTTAAATAGTCAATAATGATTAAATATAAATGATGGATGATGCAGTGACAATATATAGAACTCATACACAATGAGTGCATACATTTTTTATTATACCTATATATGTTTTTATGTACTTAAGAATAAAATTTTAATATTAACTACATACACATGTCATATAATTAATATTAAAGGTGAGAATAAGAATCATGGATTAATATTTTTGAATTTAATTTTCTTGAATATTAAATTAAATTGAAAAGTAAAGAATGTCATTTTTAATTTTTTGTTTTTTGGATGGATATCCTATCCATCCAAACGGATATATCCATGAATATCCATTGGATATAATGGTTTGATTCAAATCTGTCCGTTACTAAAGTTATCAATTGAAATCCATCTATTTATATCCATTAACTCTAATGGAGGATTTGGATGGATTTAAATTTTTTTTTGATTTGGATGTATTGTGAATTGTACATAATTTTGCCACCCATACCCTGGATGATTTTCAAAACAAGAGTCTTAGCACAATATTCTTTGTGAATAATATTATAACTTTATAATCTCTTTGTACACACATTTCAATCTCCTAGCCTCCAAGTTAGTTGAATCCCTAAAGCCTTCTTAGTATATACTAGCAACCCATTTTTCAAGAACTACATGAAATTAGTCTCGTCTATGTTCAAAATCCGTCTATATTCAAGACTTGTTGTCGCAACCTAATTTTCGGTTGGAAGACCAGCTCTGCGACTTAGGGAGAGGCGAACTCGATTTCTACCACTTTCATTTGTTTTGGAGTCGCCACTACGTTTTTTACGGATAAAACGTAGAAAACTCTAAATATACCCAATTTGGACAATTTGGTCTTTGAACAGAGATTCTGAGCTCATGAGTCGATTACGGATCGGGGAAGGTATTAGCATCCCGTCTGCCCATAATAAAACGGTACCCTTGCTAATAACATGGACTTTTATACCCTTAAAAATTATTTATTAAAATTAAGTAAAAAAAAGGGAAATGTTTTATTTTTTATTGTTGTGTCTGACAAGAGTTCATCTTGCTCCTACGTATCCCTAAGTGCAATAAGGAAATCAAGGCTACGTAGTTCTGGTTTGAAAAATAATTAAATTAGTTTGAGTAGTTTTAAAATATGCCAAAGTATTGAAATTCGTTTAAGTAATAAGATAATTTTTATTTAAGACATTTTAGCATAGAATTAATAGTTTAGAGTCGGTGTTGGTCACTCACTTTCTTCCCATTTTCAGAGAAGTCAGAGTCAACTCGAACCGTAACCTTACCATAAAAATTTCATTAAAATTCGTTTAAGTAATAAGATAATTTTTATTTAAAACATTTTTAGCATGGAATTAATAGTTTAGAGTCGGTATTGGTCGCTCACCTTCTTCCCATTTTCAGAGAAGTCAGAGTCAACTCGAACCGTAACCTTACCATAAAAATTTCATTAAAATTCGTTTAAGTAATAAGATAATTTTTATTTAAAACATTTTTAGCATGTAATTAATAGTTTAGAGTCGGTATTGGTCGCTCACCTTCTTCCCATTTTCAGAGAAGTCAGAGTCAACTCGAACCCTAACCTTACTATAAAAATTCCATTAAAATTCGTTTAAGTAATAAGATAATTTTTATTTAAAATAATTTTTGATATATGGAATTAATAGTTAAAGACGGTGTTGGTCACTCACCTTCTTCACATTTTTGGAGAAGTCAGAGTCGACTCAAACCATGACCGTACAATAAAAATTTCATTTAAAAAAACTCATTTATAATTATTATTTTTTAAGAACGCATTAGGATTCCTTTTAATATAATAAATATAGTTTTCAAAATTCTAATTCATCGCAAAAATAAAGGGGGTTAAAATCATTAACTTAAATCACAAGATGATTATTTATACAACTATAACAATAAATAAGAAAGCTTGGTAAATAAACATAAGGTTGATTAGTTTATAACACTCCTTATGACCTACGTTTCATATTCTAATTAGAGGTTGACTAGTCTTTAATTTGTATTAGGGGTGATGTCATATGATGAACCACATGTTTATGCTTATGCTTACATGAATAGGATAAACATCTTACCAAGTCTCTTACCTTCTAAATATTAACCTTTGATTTCTGACCAACCTTGGTTTTTTGCCTTGGATCCTCCTTTCCTGATATCCTGTTGATCTTTACTGTTGGTACTCGTTATGGGATGATGCAGTATAGGTGGCTATTTTTGGGTGTTTTCTCTGGGTATATGTAGGCTTTTGTATGTTATGAATGATGTGTATGAATTGTGTATGTTATGGTGTTTACGTTCTTATGGAATTGTGTGTGATAAGGTATATGTTGTAGATAGCGAAAGTAAGAAGAGTGTTGAGAGCGCTATGTTGCTTTATGTTCAGGTTCCCATTTGAACCAACTGCTTGCCTTTTATAATGGTTGAGGATCATGAGAACCCCTTGTATTTCTAATTTGTATTCCCATACTTATTGCCTATCTGTTTATCCCATTTTATAATACTCCTCATTGCCTTATTTGTCTCTTTGAATCTGTAGTTGTCTTATTAAGACCACTATTTGATACCATGCTTATAATTTTTTATTATCACTTTAATGGTAGTAATTATTATTCCCTAATTAAGCTTAATTTATCAAGATTCTTAATCTGCATATCTTTGGTGCCATCTCTTTTGAAATTATCTTGATTGATTAGTGATGATTTACTGCCTTTATTTAGTGTTATTTTTATGGAATCCTGGGATTTGATTTCTTTTCCTTTTTTGATTTCTTCTCATGATTTGATTTCTTTTTATTTTCAGGGATTGAGTGTTGATTTGCTTTAAGCGATACGATATGGTGGATATATAACTTGGGAGAATCTTCTCGTTAAGGCACTTGAAGAAGTTAGGGGGAATTTAGTTTCCTTTTTTTAAAGCTGGATGTATTATGTCACCTTTTAGTACCGAATATTATTTATTTAAAACATTGCTTTCAGACAGTATAAATGCCAATCTAAATTGACAAAATTTCTTTATTATTTATTATTAATTTTTTTGGAAGGTATTATGGGCCGGACAAAATTGGGTGTTCACAGATGCCCCTCTTTACTTGTTGCTTACTTGAAAGCAAGTAAACTAAAGTTTGTATTCTATCATAGTAAGTAACTAGTAAATAAATGAACATGAATTTTGTCGAGGCCTAGACAATGGACCCAATGCAACAGTTAGAACAAGAATGTATGAATACATTTGTCCCTCTAGGCAATAAAATAAATTTGCTTGCACTCAGTGGCTCGAGACAATAAAGTAAATATGCGAGCACTCAGTGGCTCGAGAACACTCAGTGGCTCAAGACAATAAAGTAAATATGCGAGCACTCAGTGGCTCAAGACAATAAAGTAAATATGCGAGCACTCTATGGCTCGAGACAATAAAGTAAATATGCGAGCACTCAGTGACTCGAGACAATAAAGTAAATATGCGAGCACTGAGTAGCTCGTGAGCACTCAGTGGCTCGAGAGCACTCAGTGGCTCAAGACAATAAATTTGCGAGCGCTCACTGGCTCAAGACAGTAAAATAAATTTGCGAGCTCTCAGTGGCTCGAGATAGAAAAATAAATTTGCGAGCACTTAGTGGCTCGAGACAGTAAATAAATTTATGAGCATTCAGTGGCTCGAGATAGTAAATAAAATTGTGAGCTCTCAGTGGCTCGAGATTCACATCAGGCTCAAGGTCTTGGAAAGTTATAAAAGCACATCAGGCTAAGGGTCCTGGAAAGTTATAATTAGAAGCACGTCAGGCTCGGGGTCCTGGAAAGTTATATGCGAGCACTCAGTGGCTCGAGATTCACATCAGGCTCGGGGTCCTGGAAAGTTATTAAAGCACGTCAGGCTCAGGGTCCAGGAAAGTTATAATTAAAAGCACGTCAGGCTCGGGTCCTGGAAAGTTATATGCGAGCACTCAGTGGCTCGAGATTCACATCAGGCTCGAGGTCCTGGAAAGTTATAAAAGCATGTCAGGCTCGGGGTCCTGGGAAACAATATAAATATGCGAGCACTCAGTGGCTCGAGATTCACATCAGGCTCGGGGTCCTGGAAAGTTATAAAAGCATGTTAGGCTCGGGGTCCTGGGAAACAATATAAATATGCGATCATGTCGAGCTCGAGACGATAAAATAAATATACGAGCACTTAGTGGTTCGAGATTCACATCAGGCTCGGGGTCTTAGAAAGTTATATGCGAGCACTCAGTGGCTCGAGATTCACATCAAGAGCGGGGTCCTGGAAATTTATAAATGCACATCAGGCTCAGGGTCCTGGAAAGTAATAATTAAAAGAACTCCAGGCTCGGGGTCTTGGAAAGCAAAGCTTTTAAAATATATAGAGTAATGATTTGAATTCTTGATAGTATGTTACGATGTTATCATATTTTGAATGATGCATGTGATGTCGTGTATGAGTAATGCATGCCTATATGTTCTAGTTCGTGATGATGTGATCAAACAAATTGTTTTTGTATGGACTCGACTGAAATGTGATCCATGTTGATCTTTGTTGAAGGGGATTATCTGTCAGCATCTTGCCATCCATTTTGCCCTAGTATCTTTGCCAAAGTTTTGGTGAGAGTCTTTCCAAATGAAGGTTATGATCCAGACTTCAAAAACTGCCACAGTTTGCACATGTGAGGATGAGCAACAATGAGTCTTCACTAGAGGGTGTTCATTTCTTTTCCCTAATTTTAGCTTAGAGTACCTAGTGTAGGTACTTGTCGGGAATTCTCTTTTTTTATTATGATACTAAGTCGCCATTGAAGGTTTTCAACCTAACATCGCTCTCCTTTTCCTCAGTTGCCCTTGTGGGTTTCCAACCTAGCACTCTCTTTTCGTTCTTTCTTTGTTTTTTTATTTTTTATTCTTTAAAAAAACACCCTCAAGTGAAGTCGTAAGTGCATGAAAGCACTAGTCATCCTTGAAGTTCAACGGTGAGAACACAAGACCTTATCTTTGCTTGGTTTGAGAGATTTTGGACTGGTCCGGGAGGAGTAACTTCGGTATTGCGTCAGTTATGGGTTTCTTGGTACTTTCTATTCGAAAGCGGATATCAAACCTCATAAACTGCCCCAGTTTGGACTAACACCATTCTTTCGATTTTCACTTGTCGTAAGTTTGTTTTTATGCACAACTCTTTAAAAATAAATACTAAAAACAATGATCATGCAAATTTGGTTTTTGTTTTATTGTCGATGTAGTAGTGATGGTAACGAATGGTTGGAATTAAATCCGATGCATTTAAAAGTGAGACATTTTCATCAAAACTCAACGAGATTTATAGAGTTAGTGTTTCTCCGCCCAAGTGCATACCTTAGGCAAATCGAATCCTCAACAAGGTCTTTTAAGCTTGTATTTTGGCCTGGCTAATGGTTTTCAAGAAAAGGATAAGGCTCGAAAAATGTGTTTCCCAAACCCTTTCCTACATTCTCCTTTCTGCATTTTCCTAATTCAACAGTTTTCTGTTATGACATTAAAGTACTAAGATTTTGTTTGATTCTTTGTGACGTGAGAGGCGAAAGTCCGATAGGAGTTTGAATTGTCCTCTTAGTAGTTATTGATAGTGCATTTTTTGCCCTGAATTTTGCCTGAGATTTTTATTTTGAAATCTCAGCTGGCCGTTTTTTGCGTTTTTCCTTTTGTGTTTTTGTTTTTTTGTACTTTGATCGATAAACATCTTTATTGGACTCTTTTTTGGGTTTTTACTCATCGGGTTAGATACGACAAATGGTGTAAGTATAGTGTGTTTATTATTTTAGTAAATGAATGTGAAGGAAAACAATTGAATCATTAACCTGCCCCAGGTTGTTCATATTTTGAGGGTATTTAAAAGAAATCTCTTTTTCATAGAGTTTGAGGCTCAAATTGGGTGACTAGGGATATTTTCTGTGTTTGATATTTTCGAGGATGCCTTGTGTCATTAGAAAAATTTGGTTAAGGACTTGCACTATTTTCGGTCTTACATTTGCATCATCCTCCGTTTCATATAAATTATTGAATCAAATATCTCATATTAATGCATGAATTAATTTGGTTTGACTTGTTTTTTGTTCTTTTTGTTGGAATGAGATTTGTGGAATGAAGTGTGAGATAATAATTTGCATGATCAATGCATTAATATATAATCTTTAAAAAGATGTGCATGAGAAAATAAACCTTTATTCATGTTAAGATAAACATAGGTGCCCAATTATTTATGACTCTAAAGCATTGGGGAGAGCAGTAGAGTTGAATTACACTATTTGGGTAATACCATGATGACTACTCTGGGTGATTTAAGTATTTCTCAAACCAAAACATTTCCCTGGAATCGGATCAATCTTGAGTTAATCAGATATTGCACTTTGCTTTTTAACTAATCACAATCCTCTATGAAATGACCAATTGCCCTAGTATGATATTCACAGCTAGCATATGGGTTGAATCCTTGTGGGTATGGCGGTTCCACCTTCTTCGGCATATGGCACTGGGATTGGATCATACAAACTCTTCCTTTTTCGCTGTCGGGACCGCCCTTCTCTTCCATTTGTAAAGGTATAACATGATGCATGTGGAAAATAAGGTGTTTGCGGTTGGTTGACGATCTCTGTGAATGAAGTTTCCTCTTTCATATCTTCGCTTGCAATATCACTTTGAATAACCTTGTTAGCGAAGCTTTTCTTGATCTTTCCGCTCCCGAAGCGATTCTCAATTCTCTCCCCTATTCTTATCAACTGACGGAAATCGAATGAACATTTCCAACCATCCGATCAAAGAAGGGTGGCTACAGGGTATCGATAAACATTGAAACACTTTCTTCATCAGATAATTTGGGCTTCATCTGAGTGGCCAACCCTGACCATCTTTGGACATACTCCCTAAAGGTCTCGTTACTCCTCTTGGACAACTGCTTGAGTAGCGTTATATCAAGATCTTGGTCAATGTTGTAGTTGTATTGTTTAAGGAAAGCGTTACACAAGTACTTGAAACATTTGATATGAGTACGCTCGAGACGCGTGTACCAAGTGATGGCAACTCCCGTAAGGCTCTCTTGGAAGACATGGATTAGAAAATTGTCATCCTCGATATAGGGAGTCATTTTCCTAGCATACATGGCGAGATGATCCTTAAGACAAGAAGTTCCTCGATATTTCTCAAATTCTGGCATCTTGAACTTTGGTGGTAATACCACATTCGGGACCAATCGCAAGCTTGTGACGTCCTTCATACCATAGGTACTTGCTTCTTCTATGGCTTTTATTCTTGCTTCGATCGCCTTAATTTTCTCCCAATCTTGAGGATTTGTTACATTGTTGGGAGAAGAGGAGTTACTGGGATTATCATGGACAACTGGGGTCTCCATGTGACCGGAAATTTGCAAATTTGTTTTTGAAGATGGTGTATCAATACAAATAGTTGGCTTATCCTGTGCAGGCTCAAGAGCAAGATCTTTTCTTCCTCATTAGACTGTTTCAGCCGAGTCCAATAACATCACCTTTAATTATCAATTTTTCCAATCGTGAGTGTCCTTGATATGTGTATGAAATGAATGCAAAAATGATTTTTCAATTATATATGAGGTGCATGAATGGTTGAGATGTAACGACCCGAAATTCTACCCTTGAAAAATTTTCATTTATTTAATCCAATTTCATACGTTTAACAATCAATCATAATTACCGAGTGATTAAATTTATTTTTAAAGTCTCACTCCACTCTCACACCCTATCTTTTAACCATAAATAACATACAACATTCGATAGCAGAAAAACATAATTCATTAATATAACCTAGTAACCCCCGCATACAATTAACTATGGGTTTCCAAAACACTCATAGCTACATATATTCCGAGTCACTAGTTATCATGATCAATATCATGTACAAAAATAATATTCGTAGTACCATTAGTCACTTCAATTACAATCAATTAAAATTACAAAAGAATGGATAAAGAGACATCAAAAACAAAAGTCTCTAATCCCCTACTCAAAATCATCCTTCTCCGTCCACCTACCTGCAATGAGATTAACATTTACCATGCACAAACAACACAAAGGAATAAGTCATTAATTCAATAAAACTCAATGTCAGTTAATCCACATTTAATAGTTTTTCACAATGAAACAACACAAAGGAATAAGTCATTAATTCAATAAAACTCAATGTCAGTTAATCTACATTTAATAGTTTTTCACAATGATATAATTTAAATGCTCTTAAAAACTTTTTTCGTCATCTATACTTTTGAAAAACCAGGCTACATAACTCGAGCTAGAGTCGCTAACCCATTCTGGACGGCTAAAACGAGTTTTATTTTCATTGGCACTCCACCAATACATAAACCATAAATACACTCATCATCACTACAAACATACCCATATATATTTGTAATGACTAAGTGATTTGTAACGACCCGATTTTCTACCCTTGAAAATTTTTCATTTATTTTAATCCTTTCTTACATACAGTCGTCACTTTCATTGAAAACTCTCAAGTACCATTTTCGAAAATACTCTTTACCCTATTACCTTATCATACAAATTTATGTTGCGGAAAAACATAATTCATTCAAATAACATTTACCACCTACAACCAGTTATGGGTCTCCCAAAGTTATAAAGTCCATAACTACACATATCCGTAATTAATCTAAACGGATTTACGGACATCCCATAATACTATTAAATCAACTACAACGTCAATTATCAATAAAGACAAGCGAATAATTAAATACAAAAGCTTCCTAATTGAACTTCATCCTCAAAATCCTTCATTTACCTACAATGGGATTATCATAAACAATACACAAAACAAAAGAGAGTAAGTCATTAGTTTAAAAACTAACATCACATGATAATCCACATTTCAAATACGATTAAACTTTAATATAAAATATAAACGCAATTACGTAAATGCAAACATTCATCTCTTCTTTCGTTCATTTCCACGTTATCCATATTCATTCTATAGAATACATATCTCATAATATATATTCTATAGCATGCATATTATGTTCATTCGAAGCATCGTTCTTCTCATTTTCCATATCCACACTATAGTATATATATCCCATACTATATAATCTATAGCATGTATATTACTTTTATACTTAACAATCTTCCTTTCTATCACTCATATTCACCCTATAGAATATATATCCCATACTATATATTCTATAGCATGCATATGACTTTCATTGCAACCTTCTCATTTCCCATCATTCATATTCCAATTGCATGTTTACCTTTCCATTACCACTTGGGACAAGTCATACACAATACCACATAGGGCAAGTCCTACACAATACCACATAGGGCAAGTCGTACACAATACCACATAGGGCAAGTCGTACACAATACCACATAGGGCAAGTCGTACACAATACCACATAGGGCAAGTCGTACACAATACCACATAGGGCAAGTCGTACACAATACCACATAGGGCAAGTCGTACACAATACCACATAGGGCAAGTCGTACACAATACCACATAGGGCAAGTCGTACACAATACCACATAGGGCAAGTCGTACACAATACCACATAGGGCAAGTCGTACACAATACCACATAGGGCAAGTCGTACACAATACCACATAGGGCAAGTCATACACAATACCACATAGGGCAAGTCATACACAATACCACATAGGGAAAGTCATACACAATACCACATAGGGCAAGTCATACACAATACCACATAGGGCAAGTCATACACAATACCACATAGGGCAAGTCATACACAATAATGCCAATACATTTACCTTCTCCATCAAATCATTAACTATGGAAACACGTCTCCCTTACAAACCTTTTACCTCTTTCACATACCTCATTCATATCAGTGAGTATGAATTAGAGCCACTTATCCCTTACCTTGGTGAGTGTTGGGGATCGGTTCCGAGTAACTTTAAAAGTCTCCTCCGCGATTTCCTCCAACCTTAGGATCTTTCCTCATTTCCACCAATAACAACAATGTTAGTCATTTATTCCAAATATCACATAAACAACTTACTTTGCATCATTTAATCATACAAAATATTCATCATCAATATTCAACCATCTAAAACATGCATAACATCTCATATTTCAATATTTCCAAAACTACTTCAATACAAGTTTCTAAATATCAAAGCATACATGTTCATCTCATATAACAACATCAAAGCACTACTCATTATCCATATCTAACATTTCATCTCTTTCTCTTTATACTCGTATTCTCATTTTGGGGGGTTTTTGGGGGTTTTTCATGAATAACCCATAAAACTTTCCATTCATCAAATAACAACTCTAAACCAAGAGTTTACAAGATAAAAACAACATAAAGCGAACCATAACTCTAAAGGATGAGTTTCCATGGTTTCTCATGTTTTGAAAATAAATCCGACATACCCAAAACAAGTTAGAGAGGAATAAGAAGAGTTAGTAACAAGAGGTTTACCTCTTCTCAAGCTCCAAGATGAGTCCTAAGGCTCCTTGCTCTTGAAAAGCTCTCATTTCTCTCTTCTCTTCGAAGTTCTAACCCAAAAATGTGTTTTGGGTTTCTATTTTATAGACATTGCGATAAGTGTAATCGATTACAAGTATAGTGTAATCGATTACACTGTGTAAATTATAGAGGCATCGTCGCTATGTAATCGATTACCAACATGGTGTAATCGATTACATTAATACGATGTAATCGATTACCATAGGTGTGTAATCGATTACACATTGTAAAATCGTCGCGATGTAATCGATTACCAACATTGTGTAATCGATTACCAACATGGTGTAATCGATTACCAACATGGTGTAATCGATTACATTGTGTCAGATGTACATATCTGATGCTTTTAATACGATGTAATCGATTACCAGGAGTGTGTAATCGATTACCAGGAGTGTGTAATCGATTACCAGGAGTGTGTAATCGATTACCAGGAGTGTGTAATCGATTACCAGGAGTGTGTAATCGATTACGCTGTGTTAGATGCACAGGTCTGATTAGTTTATCAGCATGTAATCGATTACCAGCAGTGTGTAATCGATTACACTGTGTCAACAGCCCAAAATTGCCATTTCTTGCCCAGGCGAGACAACTCTCGCTCAGGCGAGAATCCTCCAGTATAGTCCAGGATTTCACCCACCTAGGTGATCCTTTCTCACTCAGGCGAGAATCTCTCGATCAAGCGAGGCTTCCAGGACTGATACTATAATTTTAAAGATTAAAATTTGGGGTGTTACATGATTTACCATTTATGTCATTATATTTCGAGTCTTATTTCCATTGGTACTCCCCCAATAAGTGTCGAGTCTTATTTCCATTGGTACTCCCCCAATAATTATTTATTTCATTTGAGTCTTATTTCCATTGTTACTCCCCCAATAATATTTATTTCATTTGAGTCTTATTTCCATTGGTACTCCCCCAATAATATTTATTTCATTTGAGTCTTATTTCCATTGGTACTCCCCCAATAATATTTATTTTATTTGAGTCTTATTTCCATTGGTACTCCCCCAATAATATTTAATTCATTTGAGTCTTATTTCCATTGGTACTCCCCAATAATATTTATTTCATTTGAGTCTTATTTTCATTGGTACTCCCTCAATAATATTTATTTCATTTGACTCACTTCTAACCCTTATCAACATACCCATATATGTTCATAATGATTAAGTGATTCACATTTTATTCATCATCCATAACAGAAAGTCCACGCATTTTCCACATAATGCATAAATTAAAGACGTATCCTTACCTCGGTGAGTGTTGGGTTTGGTTTTTGGTGACTTCGTAAGTTCCACCGGCACCTCCTCCAAACTTAGGATCTTTCCTCATTCCCACCACATAACACAATGTCATTCATTCATTTCCTATAACAAATAAACAACTTATATTGCATCATTTAAACATATAAGATATTTATCATTTTCTCAATGGTTCTATACTACTTTCATTAAGAGTTTTTCAACCATCTAAAACATACATATCATCTCATATTTTAACATAGTGAAGCAACTCATCTTCTACCTCTAGCATTTTACCTATCTTTCCTCTCTAACCTCATTTTCTCTCTCTAGGGTTTTGGGTTTCCATGAATCAACCCACAAACCCCTTTCCATTCTTGGAATACTAGCTCAAAACCAAGAGTTTACAAGGTATAAGCGACATAAAATGAACCATAACTCGAAAGAGAGAGTTTCCATGGTTTTACACACTTTGAGAAGAGATCCATAATACCAAAAATGGGTTCTCCAGGGAAGAAGAGAGTTAGGATAGAGAGTTTTACCTCTTCTCAAGCTCTTGAACAAGAATCAAAGCTCCTAGACCTTGGGAATGCTCTCTTCTCTCACCTCTCTTCAATTCTTAACCTAAAATGTGTTTGGGGTTTTCCCTCATTTAATGTTCTCGTCGTGTTCTCGCTTAAGCGAGCTTTCTCTCGCTCAAGCGAGAAAATCCCGCCCATTTTAAAAACTCAACTCTGACCCTCTCACTCAAGCGAGGGATTCTCGCTCAAGCGAGAATCTCATAGTGTCCACAGGCTTCCTCTCGCTCAAGCGAGGGATTCTCGTTCAGGCGAGAATCTCACAGTGTTAACCAGCCCCAAATGCCATTTCTCGCCCAGGCGAGACATCTCTCGCTTAGGCGAGAATCCTCCAGTATTGCTCAAGCGAGGATCCGAGGACTGATACTATAATTTTAAAGACTTAAAATTTGGGGTGTTACAATCCTCCCCCTCTTAAAAGAATTTTCTTCCCCGAAAATCAAACATACCTTGATTTGAACAAATGAGGGTAATCCTCCCTCATCTCTTGCTCAACTTCCCAAGTAGCATTTCCTTCATCCACTTGGCTCCACAACACCTTTACTAGGGCAATCTCTTTGCCTCTCAATCTATTTATACTGGTATCCATGACTCTCACGGGCAACGTCGCAAAGGTTAAATTATCCTTCAACTCTATCTGGTCAGACTCAACCACATGAGATAAATCTCCAACATATTTCCTTAACTGAGACACATGAAATACATTATGGAGATTGGACAACAACGGAGGTAAAGCAATACGATACGCTACCAGCCCAATTCTCATCAATATCTGATAAGACCCAATAAATCGAGGTGTCAGCTTACGGGATTTCAAAACTCTACCGTTACCGGTAGTCAGAACAACCCTCATGAAAACATGATCTCCCTCGTTAAATTCAAGAGGTTTCCGTCTCTTATCATAATAGCTCTTCTTTCGACTTTGGGCGATTCTCATATGCTCGCGATAGCAACACAGAGTATAAAGGTTATGTTTTCTTGGTATGTCCTTTACTATTACATTTGTTGGATTATGCACGTTCTGCTACTTGCAGAACCAGAGAGAAAGAAATCGAGGAAGAAAGGAAGAAGAAGGGAGAAGATTTTTTGTAAGTGAATGGAAACTTTCTATCTTTGGTATTTCATCAACCAACTTTCAAACATAAACATGCTATTTATGGTAAGTCCAACTAAACAACAAACTAAACCAATTTCAGCTCAACTAACCCAACCCAATTACAAATCTAGAAAGCCAATTAAGTCTACATCTACGAATTACATTCAACACTCTCCCTTAATCATACTTGCTAAACTTAACACTCTAGTTTTCCTCCTTTTCTTTTCGAAGACTTACTTCTTCAATGGCTTGGTTAGTAAGTCAGCTTGTTGATCTGCAGAGTTGTAGAACTCAAGCTTTAAGTTCCCTTTATCCACTTGATTCCTCAAGAAGTGATATTTGGTATCAACGTGCTTGCTATGACCATGGGAGACTGGATTTTTAGCCAGATTTATTGCAGATTTGTTGTCTATGTACAACACCATCTACTCACTACAATATACTCCCAATTCATCAAGCAGAGATTGCAACCATTTCCCTTGTCATCCACCCAAGCAAGCTGCAATACACTCAGCTTCACATGATGAGAGAGCCACCACGTTCTGCATCTTTGAACTCCAGCTTATAGGTGCATCACTAAGCTTGAACAAATAACCAGAGGTGCTCTTCGTTTCATCTTTCTCTCCACTCCAATCTGAGTCAGTGTAACCATACATAGTTCTTGGCTAGCCATCTGAGTTGCTAGGGAACAACACACCAAAATCCATGCTTCCCTTTAGGTACCTTAGAATTCTTTTGACTGCAATCATGTGAGGCTGCCTAGGATCTTCCATATATTTTCTTACTAGGCCAGCACCATAAGCTATATCAGGCCTAGAGTTGCATATGTATCTAAGTGACCCTATCATTTGTCTATAGAGGGTGGAATTCACAACTTGGTTACTAGAATTTCCTTTGCAGAGGGTGTTTCCAGTCTCTATTGTTGTGCTTGATGGGTTGCAGCCAAGCATATCAAACCTCTTCAATACATCAGTGATGTATTTCTTCTGATGCATCAAGATACCTCTTCCTGCTCTAATGAATTCAATCCCAAGGAAGTAGGATAGTGTCCCTAAGTCAGACATTTCAAATTCTGACTTCAGTTTACTTTTGATGGAGTCTATTTCTTCATCACTACACCCTTCTATCAAGAGATCATCTACATACAAGCATATGATTATTGATGCTTCTGTAGGTGTGTCTTTTACATAGATTTCATGCTCATTGATGCATTTGTGTAAGCCTTGTTGTACCAGGAAGCCATCTATCCTCTTATTCCATGCCTTGGGTGCTTGCTTCAACCCATAAAGTGCCTTGTGAAGCTTGTAGACCTTCATTTCTTGACCAAGAACCTCAAAGCCAAGAGGTTGAGTCATAAATACCTCTCTATCCAATGGACCATTTCTTGCCATGGCTATCACAAGTCTCACTGTATCCATCTTAGCTAATAGAGCAAATACTTCATCAAAATCCAAGTCAGCCTTTTGTAAGAAGCCTTTTGCTACCAACCTTGCTTTGTACTTGGCCACTGTCCCATCCGGTTTCAGCTTCACCTTGTAAACCCACTTAACTGAGATTACTTTCTTTCCTTTAGGCAAAGTTGTGAGTTCCCATGTGCTATTCTTTTCAATTGAATTGATTTCTTCTTTCATAGCCTCATTCCAATGCACTTCCTTAGCATCTTGCTCAAAATTGATTGGTTCCATCTCAGCTAATAGTGCCATGTGCACTAAATCTCCTTATATTGTGATTGAGGTATAAGAGAAGACCACATAATCCCTCAACCGTGATGGCATAATTTTATGTCTTTGTGGTCTTTCAACAACTTCTGAAGGAGGCTCTCTGGTTACAGATTCCTCTACTGTTCTTTGAGTATCAACTGTGTCCATTTGACTTGCTTTCTCTAATGAAGCATTACTTTCTCTGCTATATGTGATAGAATTGGAATCTGGGTTATAGACCTTGTATGCTCCTGTTGAATGATATCCTAGGAAGATTAACCTTTCACCTTTGTCATCAAGCTTCCTTCTCTTGTTGTCTGGGATGTGTCTAAAGCAGATTGACCCAAAAATCTTGAAGTTTTTCACACTTGGTTTGACACCTGATCAAGCTTCTTCAGGGGTTATCTTATTTAACCTCTTTGTTGGACATCTATTCACTATATAAGTTGCAGTCATCACCGCTTCTTCCCAAAATCTCTTGGGTAGATTCTTTGTCTTTAGCATACTTCTTGCCATATTAAGAATAGTTTTGTTGACCCTTTAGCAGCTCCATTATGTTGTGGAGTGTAGGGAGAAACTACTTTATGTGTTATGCCTTCTTCTTCACAAAAACTCTGAAATTCGTGGTTAGTGTATTCTCCACCTCCATCACTTCTCACTAGTTTCAGCTTGTTGCCACACTGCTTCTCAACATGTGCCTTAAATCTCTTGAACTTGCTGAAGACTTTACTCTTTCTTTTCAGCAAATAGATCCAAATCTTACTTGTGAAGTCATCCTTGAAGGTCACAAAGTAGTTGTTTCCTCCAAGTGACTCAACTTCTAAGGGTCCACACACATCAGTGTATACTACTTCCAATGGTTTGGTTGTCCTTGATGCTACCTTTTTCTTGAATGAGTTCCTTGTCTGCTTGCTTGTGACACACTCTTCACACAACTCAGTTGGAATCTTCATAGTAGGTAGACCATTCACCATCCTGTCTTTGATTAGCAACTCTAAGCTCTTGAAGTTCAAGTGACCCAACTTTGACGCCATGTCCATGTGCTTTCTGCTATGGTCACTAAGATGAATACCAACCTTGAAAGTCCTATTACGTGAGAGAGGGGCTTTCAAGATGAGTACCCTTCTTTTGTTGAAAATCTTCAACATTTTGTCCTCCATCCTCACAGTATAGCCTCTTTCAAGCAGCTGACCCAAGCTAATCAAGTTGTTCTTCATCCTTGCCACATATAGAACACTTGAGATATATGAGGTTGTTCCATCTTTCTTCTGGATCATGATCTTTACAATGCCTTCTGCAGTGATGAAACTATCATCTACAAACTTCACTCTTGTTTTCACTGAATCATCAAAGGTCATAAACCATTCCCTATGACCAATCATGTGGTTTGAGCATCCAATGTCTAAGTACCAATTGTTTGATGAGGTGTGTTGGTCTTGATGTGTGGAAACAATTAGCACTTCTTCATCTGAGCCACTTACTTGCAAGCTAAGGGGTTCACCTTCTACCATAAGCAAGACTTCTTCATCCGAGTCTTCTTCTTTGGCTAACCTTGCTTCTGCATCATTGCTCTTCATCTTGTTCTTGCATTCTGATGCAAAGTGGCCAAACATTCTACAATTATAACAATGGATCTTGCTCTTGTCTCTTTTCTTCTTTGCATCAAACTTGAAATTTCTCTTCTTGCCATTTCTTGACTTAACATCACTGCTGAAATCAGTTGAGCCACTTCTTGAGTTTCTCTTCCATAGTGACTCAACCTCTCATCTTCATACTTCTTCCCTATGTGCCACTTGCCTTTGTCTCTGCTATTCTTGTCACCATTCTCATAGCTCTTCTTCTTCTTGAACTGAGCACTAAGAGCATGTTGAGGTTGTTTGTCTGATTGTCTCTCCATGAATCTTTGCTCATGAGCTTCAAGTGACCCTTGCAGCTCATCAATCTTGAGGATTTCTAGGTCTTTTGATTCCTCAATTGCAACCACTACATGGTCAAACTTAGCAGAGAGTGTTATAAGCATCTTCTCCACTATTCCTTTCTCAGACATCTTCTCACCACAACTCCCCATGATGTTGATTAAGGCACGAATCCTTGTGAAGTAATCTGCTATGGTTTCTTGGTCCTCCATTTGCAGAAGCTCAAATTGTCTTCTCAACATCTGCAAACCTCACCTTCTTCACCTTTGTTCCACCTGAGTATAACTTATCTAGGATTTCCCAGGCTTCCTTTGAAGATGTTGCAGCAGATATCTTTTCAAAGTTGGCTTGATTTACACATTGGTAAATCAAGAAGATTTCCTTGCAATCCCTTTTCTTGGCATCTTTCAATTATGCTTTCTCTGCTTCAATGGAGTTCTCATCGACTTGATGAACTCCTTGTTGCACAACATCTAAACATTCTTGAAACCTAAAAATAGCCTTCATCTATATGCTTTAGTGATCAAAGTTATTCCCATCAAGAATGGGAAGATTCATTGTGAATCCATCGGAGGTTGCCATCTTCTTGATTGGTGATTCTTGCTCTTGCTTTCTTGGACACCACCACACAGGTTCCTTGATTATATGGCGCTGATACCACTGTTGGATTATGCACGTTCTACTACTTGCAGAACTGGAGAGAAAGAAATCGAGGAAGAAAGGAAGAAGAAAGGAGAAGATTTTTTGTGAGTGAATGGAAACTTTCTATCTTTTGTATTTCATTAACCAACTTTCAAACATAAACTTGCTATTTATGTTAAGTTCAACTAAACAACAACTAAACCAATTTAAGCAAAAACTAACCCAACCCAATTACAAATCTACAAAGCCCATTAAATCTAAATCTATGAATTACATTCAACAACATTCACTTGCTTTTAAAGGAGTGAGACTCCTCTCTATTAATGGAGAGACAAGTGGTGTGAAAAAACAAAGGAAAAATAACATACATTGACAATTATATCATTTTCTTTTAAAATAAGATTATACTTTTACCTTTAGAATACACAAGAAAAAGTCACTTGTCTCTCCATTAATAGAGATGAGTCTTACTCCTTTTAAAGTATAATGTTGTAACCTTTGATTTATTATAAAAATGAAATGACTAATAGTTTTTTTATTTAATTTTTAAATCAAAATTATTTAAAAAAACGAAGTGAAACTGTTGGTAATTAATTGACCATTAACTATGATTCGCAGATAAGGTTGGTTTCGGAGCATCTAAAAATATTTTTTTAATAAAATTGTTTTTTAAATTTCGTCTTTTTAAATATTTGTCCCACAAAATTTGGTGTTTACAATATTACATTCAAGGACTAAGCATATTTAAATTAAATATTATTTTCTAAGATATCATATTGAGTTCGTTAAGACTTCAAAGCAATTGAGTGACATATTTAAAGCTACTGGGTGACATATTTAAAAAACAACTTCCTAGGCATACCTTCTTCTTTATAAGAGGATAACTAGGAGTTCTCTAATCATCTTCAATACATTAAATTTGTTTTTTCTCTGGTAATTCATGTGATTGCATGTTTTAATTGTATTTGAATGTTTGTTACTACGTGTTTCTTGTGTAATTGAATTAATATATATATATAAGGGTGGGAGGAATAATTCTTATCCAATAGATTAAAATCAAGGTTTGAGATTAGATTATTAATCTACATCATCTACTCTTTCGAATTCAACCCCTCCCCTTTGTTTTCCAAGGAGAAGTTCTCTAATATTTCTCCTAGCTTTCTTCCAAAAGCATCTTCCTGAACTCTCAAATTTTCTTTTCATATATTTTCTTCATTTATAACTTTATAGTAATAACCAAGATGCTTGTGGAAGAAAGCCAATTACAGGAGAAATATTAGAGCAGTGGACAACTTAGTGGAAAATAGAGAGGAGAGGTTAAATTTGAAAGATTAGATGATGTGAAATTCATTTGGGATTGCAAAGAGACACATGAGGATTAACATTAATAATATAATCTCAACCCTTAATTTTAATCTAATAGATAAGAATTATTCTTCTCACTCTCATATAAATTAGTCATTCTCACTAGATACATCCCCTATATATATATATATATATATATATATATATATGGATGTTTGAATGATTAAATACGAAGAATATCCTCCCTTGCTTGACCTTAGTTAGGTTTTGATGTAGACTTTAACAATACTAATGAAGAAAAAGGTGTAAGGCCTTGTAGATTGGAAATAAGAAGTTAATATATAAGATTTTATTGCTTTCTAGTTTAAGGCCTTGCCTTAATAGTTAATTTTAATTTTGATATCACATTTAGACCTGTCAAAATGGGCCGGGTATAGCGGACCGGCCCGCCAAGGCCCGAAAAGGTATAGGGCTTGGGTACTAAATTTTGAGTATTTTAGGTAAACCGGGCTTTTTAGCCCGGCCCGGCCGGGCCACAATAAATTCGGGCTCGGGCCGGGCTTACCCGTTCGGGTTCGGGCTTTTCATTTTCTTCCCTCTCATTTGGCTTTTCAATTTCCCATCTCCCTTGGCTTTTCAATTTCCTACCCCATTCTAATTTTAGAGAACACATAACAGAGAGGGAAACATAGAGAAACCCCTGGTCTTGTTACACACTTATACTGTTTCTTCCTCACATTCTTCTTTTCCACAAAAAACACATCATTACGTGCTCTGTTTCTTTCGCTTTTCTCTTAATTTGAAGATTTCAGAGACACTACACCACCTAGGCAACCTTCTTTTTTTTCTTTACATCAAAATTCTAATCTAAATTTTTTTTTCTCTGCCATTTAACGTTTTTTATTTCCATCAAAAAAATATTTTTAATTTTAAGGTTATTGTTTATATTTCTATTGTTTTTTTTAATTATTATTAAAATTTGACATACCCATATGATATTTACCTTTGTATTAGTTACCTTTGATTGATAATTGTTGATTGAACCGTTTCTCCTTTACCTCTGTTTGATGATTGAGAAGCTTCAGGATAAGAATATATATATATATATATATATATATATATATATATATATATTAATTAATAGTTACGTTTCTGGCACATGTGGAGAGTTTATGTTATTTGTAAGGTAAACTTCATTGCTAATTACTAGGTGAATTGGTGCTTTTTGGGTACTACAATTCAAGAAGGGTTCAATTGTTATATGCTTGCAGTGTTTTGACATATGTTGACTATAATTTTGAATTTACATGTTATTGAATCCACCATTATAACTATTAATTCATAATTTGTTGATGTAGTTATATATTTATTTGTTCATTTTGTATTAATAGTTTGTTGTTTCCTCTTTACAGGTTTTCATATTATGGATTACAGTGTTGGTGACTGTGACTGTGAGATACTAGAAACTTCTGTCGAAGTTAAACAAAATACTAATGGAAGTGTACAAGAGAAAGAAAGTACAAATGCTTCTCAATCAGAACAAAAAGGGTGTATACCTCTAACCTCTCAATCGGAACCAAAAAGTGGTAAGGCTCTAACTTCATATGTATGGAGGTACTTTGAAAAAGCTGGTATTGTAGATGGAAAAGAAAAGGCTAGGTGTCTAGGGTGTAAAAAATTATTAAGTTGTTCAACTAGGAATGGAACTTCACATTTAATCCGTCATGTTGACAATTGCAATAAGACTGTTAAAAATAATGATATAGGTATTATGCTACTTGATGGTGGTGGAGGGGGGTTGAAAAAGAGAAAATTTGATCCTAAGGTTAATCGTGAGATGATATCTGAATTGATTATTTCATATGGTCTTCCATTTAATATTGTTGAGTGGAGGGTATTTAGAAAATACCAAATTTTTTTGAATGATGATTGTAGATTCATTACTAGAAATACTGCTAAAAGTGATATGATGAAGCTGTATGATATTGAGAAATTGAAGTTAAAATCACAATTACTTGAAATTCCTGGTAGAATCTGTTTGACTTCTGATTGTTGGACTGCATGCACGAATCATGGTTTCATTTCTTTGACTGCTCATTATGTTGATACTGAATGGAAATTAAGTAGTAAGTTTCTTGCATTTGCTCACATGAAACCTCCACATATCGGGAAAGAATTAGCATTGAAAGTGATGGAATTTTTAAGAGATTGGGGAATTGAAAAGAAGGTTTTTTCTCTCACTTTGGATAATGCTACCTCAAATGACAACATGCAAAATCATGTGAAAGAACATTTAGGATTGTCAAAAAATTTGTTGCTTAATGGAGAATTCTTTCATGTAAGATGTTGTGCTCATATCTTGAACCTCATTGTTCAAGATGGTTTTAAGGTTGCTAGCGATGCATTGCAGAAAATAAGACAAAGTGTGAAATATATTAAGGTTAGTGAATGTAGAACAAGACAATTTTTTGCTTGTGTTGCATTGGTTGGTGGGATTGATACATCAATTGGTTTGAGATCTGATTGTGTCACTAGATGGAACTCTACTTTTATAATGCTTGAGAGTGCAATTAATTATCGACGTGCCTTCACTAGTTTTAGTTTGCATGATACAAATTATATTTGGTGTCCATCAGAAGATGAGTGGAGTAGAGCTGAAATAATATGTGACTTTTTGAGACCATTCCACAATATTACGAAGTTGATATCTGGTTCTTCTTACCCCACATCAAATTTATATTTGGGGGAAATATGGACCATAGAGTGTCTTTTGAACTCTATAGTGACAAATGAAGATTTAGTGATTCAACAAATGGCTCGCAATATGAAAGTCAAATTTGAAAAGTATTGGAGTGACTATACTATGATATTGGCATTTGGTGCTATTCTTGATCCATCTAAAAAACTTGATTTCGTGCAATGTTTATATGAAGAAGTAGATCCATTTTATGTGGAGAAGGTGAATAAGATCAAAATGAATTTGTGTAGACTTTATGATGAGTATGTCAACAAGGATGATCAATCCAATGAGAGCTTTTCACAAGTGCAAGGTTCATCTTCATTAGGAGGAGAAAAAGGAAAGAAGTTTCAAGTACCCTTATACCAAGCTCGTGTAAGTTAATTTTATAAATTTTGTATAACTATTTCATTTTTCATTCTTTATATCCATGTATAGTTTAATAAATTTGGTTATTTATTTTATAGTTTGAACAACATAAGAACACAAAGGGAACGACATCTCGTGGGAAAAGTGAACTTGATATTTATTTAGAAGCAAATCCTGAACAAATTCCACAAAATGTATGTTTTGATGTTTTATCTTATTGGAAAGATCGAAGTCGTGCATGTCCTACTCTTTCAAAGATGACTTGTGATGTATTAAGCATTCCAATTACTACAGTAGCATCGGAATCTGCTTTTAGCATTGGTGCTCGAGTTTTGAACAAGTATAGAAGTTCTTTAAGTGATGAAACAGTTCAAGCTCTCTTGTGCACACGTAGTTGGTTACATGGTTTTGTCGGTAAGTTTTTTTTAAGTTCTAGTTTTCATATACACTTTAAACTAATAATTCAATGTTATTAACATAATTAATTTTTATTGCAGAATATGATAATGAAGAAGATGATGACGAGCGAGATGCCATTGATATTGAAGATATAAAAATTTCTCATGGGGGTTTAGAATCAATTGTTCAATCAAATGAATGAGAATGTTGATTTAGTTTAATGTATGAGATTTTTATTTTCTAGTAGTTTGTCGTTACTATGAATTTAATATTTTGGCTAAACTGTATTGATTTAATATTTGGACAATTATATTATTATGATTTACCAATTCAAGACCTTTAAGGCATTTAAGTAGAAGATGCAACAAAAAATGTCACAATTGTTTACTTTATTATATTTTTGTGTGTGTAAATCAATGTTGTGAAACCCTAGCCGGACGTCAAACTGGAGGAGGTCTTGTGTGTGTAAATCAATGCTCACTATGTCATCAAATGCAAAAAGAAGACTAGCAAATCAAAAGTCAAAGAAGCTCATATGTGTAGTCTAAGTCTTTTAGGTAAAACGATACTTGAACTTAAAATCTCTTAACTATACGATAAAGGCTGATCTTTGAAAAACTCATGCATGAAACTAAGATCAATTGCACTAAAGCACAGGTGTTCTGTTTTTTGAACAGTGTAATAGATTACACAATCCTGGTAATCGATTACATGCTGATAAACTAATCAGACCTGTGCATTTTACATGATGTAATCGATTACAATATACTCGTAATCGATTACAACATATTAAAAGCAGTTTTTTAAACAGTGTAATCGATTACACAATCCTGGTAATCGATTACATGCTGATAAACTAATCAGACTTGTGCATTTTACATGATGTAATCGATTACAATATACTCGTAATCGATTACAACATAATAATCCGGGCCGGCCCGCCGCAGCCCGCTTTGGGCAGGTTTGGGCCTCATTTTTAGCAACATAAAATATAACCGGGCTTTTTAGCCCGACCCGTTTTAGCCCAAATCAAAAGCGGGCTAGCCCGAACCCGTCCGGGTAGCCCGTTTTGACAAGTATAATCACATTAGCCTCAAGAAAATTGTTTTTCATGGTTTTAAAATGATGCAAAATATTAACAAGATTTCTAAAAATGATTTTTTAGAAAACCATGTAACATGTTACTTGAAGCACGATATCAAGTTCATGAAACGAATTAGAGATTACTTAAAATAGAGTAACATGTTACATGATTGGAGAGAATGGTCCAATAACCTATTATTGGGACGCGTAACCAATTACTTAATGGACAATAAGGTCCAGTAACCAATTACTCTATGCTAGAAGTGTATATTCAGATTTGAAAACTCAATCAGTACATTCCCAAATGAACCGATATGATTCTAAATATTCTATACCTCTTGGAATGGACATTGGAACCCCTTTAAACTCTATGAATACCATCGTAAGTTTCTGAAAACAACGTAACACTTCCATAACACTTTTGCAACAATTTTCACTTGCAAATCTATACTAAGTTTTTTCATAATTAAGAACCTTAGGTGCATTTCTGCACTTTCACACTATATGAAACACAAGTGGCAAGTGTGGTATTAACATTAAAGTATTCTTTAAAAGGATTCAAAATTCGGTCTAGTAATCTTTATCCAATCAGAAAGTCTTCTTCTACTCTGTCAAATCTAAAAGTCACTATAAGATTTGGTGAGTGATGTGTAAAAAGAAAGTGGTGGGCTTTCTCTTAGAATTAAGTGTTCTTCAAGAGAGTCTTGGTGTGAATTTCTATACCCTCATCTCTTTTAAACTCTTACAACTATTGTTCTACAAGTTTCTTCATATGTTGAAAATTTAAATATATCGTTTAAAAAAGACAATATTGTTGCAAACCTAGTTATTGTTCTATTGGGTTTCTATGTAGCATTAAATGCTTGATTATTTTGATTAAATTGGTGAAAATTTGAAGAAGAAAAAACACTGTTTAATTGGCTCATAATGGATTAATAATTTAATTTCGAATGCTCTGGGAAAAAATTCTCTCTGCTTATCAATTATCTATGCAAAATTATCTTTACCTATTCTATTAACTACCAGTTGGATTGTGAATATGCACCATTTAAACCCTAATTTCTCCAATCTCAAACACTCAAAATCTCTCCTTCAAACAAACTAGTCACAAATTTTTATTCTCAATCCTCTCAAGAAAAGCATCTCGTGCCTCCAACTTGTTCAATCAGGGTTTTCTTTCTCATTCTAAAAACCCCCATTTCTTAAAACCCTTCTCATTCTCAACCAATAGGAGTGGTAGACAAGGAAAATGTTGAAACACACCGCTGGCATACGCCCATTCTCCACCGAAAAGCAACCATCACGTTCAATCCCCTCAAAATGATAGTAAATTTCCTTCATGGCAAAAACATAATATATTTGACCACTAACCTAATGAATATTTCCTTCATGTCGTGGTTCTTGTTCGCATTACAATTAATCAAAAAATCCAAATAGTATATTTATTTTTCAATGCCATTTATGATGATCATCCACCAACAACTCCTAAAACTGTATAGTGTGGTTAGAAAATGTTAAGCATGCCACATTCTAGACAAAATAAATTATGTTTACAAAAAATGCTCACCCAATATTATAAGGTGCAAGAAATAATTTTTTATCGTAATTTTCTTGAATAATATGAGCTATATATTGCACTTGTCCCTCATTTTCTTTTTCCATCAAGGGTTCTATGGTTAAATAAAAAAGATGTCCTTTGTAGGGATAAGAATATCACCGACTTTTGATATTTCATAAAATTTTCATACAATTAACTAAAAAATAAATATACTGATTAGTTACCAATCCTATAGTAACACCAAATGAAAAAAAGTAAAAACTTAAAAAAATATAGTACGGAAAGTATACACAAAATACAATACAACTTAACCAATCATTATCAAAAACTTCATTGAAACTAATGAATTCTTTTGTAATATATTCGAAGATATCATTTGGAATTGTTATAATGAGTACAATATCATCTTCTGCGCCTTGTGCATGCATGTTATTAAGATTTCACAATTGGCTCATTTCTAGATTTGATTTATTTGGACCTCACTTTAGATTTTTTTCATTACATGATCAACATATTGCCCTTTTTCTCTGAGAGGGTAAGCCATTTACCCGTTTATTTCTTGAGACATTTTTCATCGAGTCTAGACTATTAATGAACTTGTAATTTCAAGCTAATAACTCAATTGTAGATCAATAAGTATAATAACCATGAGTAGTAAATGTATTATTCAAAATCATATTGACATACCTTAGGATCTACAACAACAATGTGTATTGGCCAAAAAACATAAGTACCTATATCACTCCTTACTGTAATTGAATACTCAAAAGGTATCGACTGTAATGCATCACCAAATACTCCAATGTCAATTCCAAGCTTCAAATGATTGGCAGAGAATTGTACATTATGCAAAAGAGTATCTTGTACGTTATGCACTTTACCAATAACAACTAAGCGCTTTGATGGGATATACAGATATAAATTACATGTGATGACACCCTTAAATATTAGTTCAAACTTAATACTTATTAAGCAAGACAAGTTTAATTAAAATAAAGGAGCAAATAAAAGAAAGTTGTTTAATGTGTTTACCTCTAGAATGTTATAAGTAGCCAGTGTGTATTTGGTCCCCGAACCCACACATTGTAAATGATGATACCTCTCAATTGCCTTTTGTTGATTGTTACTTTCTGAAACACCTAACTCTATTAAGAAGGGCCTAGAACATCTCATGCATCTCATATTAGTCGGCTCTTGTTGCTCACTTTTGAGTCGATACATAGTCCCTTTTGCATACCAAAAATCATGCACACTGAGTACGACCAAAGTACTAACATGGATTTAATTCCTTATCAATTACTTCATGACTATCTTGCCTACGTATCTCGCCCACTGATGTAGACTTTTGTTTAGGGCAACCTGACACAAAAATAAAACCACATTGTTAACCATGTTGACAAACCCCTAATATATCATAAAGATGTAAGTAGTTTCAAATGATATGCACTTACACAACACTTTCCTCCCTACTCTTATGGGCATTCACCTACAGAATTTCCAGATTTATCGATGAAACATTCGAAGGCATCTCGTTTAGATGCAGTAGTAACATAAAATGAATTACCAATCTAATTAAAAAATAGTTTGTGAAATTTTAATATTGTACGATAAAATTTAAATAATACTACTTAAAAAATTTACCCAACTCCTCTATACTCAACTTGTGATACTCTATATGGATACAATGGTGGGATTTATAAGGTGATCAAGTGGTTATGATGGAGAGTTTATGGAATGAAGTGCTAAGGAGGTTGAAAGCTCGAGTACCACCCACTACAAGTAGTAAAATACTAACAGTTGACTATAAAAAATATGGATACAATGGTTTTGATGCTCTTTTGTGATTTTCTTCACTTACTTTATGCAAAAACAAATAATAACTACATTAATGTACTTATATCATACATAAAAAAATAAGGATAAATTATGCAATGATAGTCAATTATTTTACCAAGAAAGACTTGTCTTCCGTGCGCCTAGTGACAATAGCCCTCCAATTATCCTCATCGATGATATTTGCATATTTTTTTGAAAGTTTAAGGTTTATGTTTCCTGCAACATCCCTGGCATAATTTCCAGCATCAGTTCTGAATTCTCTAAAGCTTTTGCCAAGAGGTCTTAGTATGTAATCCTTCTGATCCTTACCAACATCAAAAGCCTATTAATAAAGATGAATATAGTGTTTTATTAAACACAAACATAACTAAATATGAATAAGCAATAGGTTAGTGATAAGTGCCAAAATGTACTTAATTTTTCATCACTTTTCATGGCCCTTATATTGGTTATCTTGATTATTCATGACTAAAACAGAACTTATAACTTCATTTTTCAATAAAACATATATTATAGTTTACACCACCTTGTGTCTATATCCACTTCATTTTCAGGGAATCAAATGTTTGTTATCATTAGAAGAGGAGGACAAAGCCAAATCACAAGCTAACAAGCAGCCAAAACCAAGATGGAACAAATATGCACTAACCCGTTAGGCGTGGCATGATCTACGCTAGGCGGGTGTGCATGAGCCAAGATTGCTTCAGCTTGAAGGAAGAGCTAACCCACTCATGAAGAAACTATGCTAGGAAGTCCCAAGCTAAAGCCAAGGGTTACTAATAGCCCAAGGAAGGTCAGCCAGGCATGACGTCACCCATGAGCAAAGCAAGTCAAGCTTAAGTAAGAAGTGTAATAATCCATGCACATTTAGCATCGACTAACTGACAATAGCCTGAGCGAAAGCTAGATAATGGAAGGGATAGACTTAGTGGTTCGAGAGCTGTCCAACTGCTTGGCCAAGCGAGCCAGGAAGGCCAATTTGCGAGGATTGTAGACGCCAAGCGCCTATGGAATGGGGCTTAGCGAGTCATAAAAAATCTATATAGAGAACTCTCCCAACCTTCCTATGAAATTTAATTTCCTCTGATACTTCCTCACACACTCTTCTCTATAATTTAGCTTAGGTATGTTACTTCTCCCTTAGGAAATTCGGAGGGAATAGGAGTTGGATAAGGTGTGATCTAGGAGCTTGTCCTTGGATCAACACTTGAAGTTCAAAGCATCCTTCATGGAAGGCTAATCAACTCACGGCTTTGAACTATGGTGTAACATTTCTTATTCTTTGTATTGATTCTGATTGTATTATACAAGTTATGTGTTTCTAATCTATTACTTCATTCCATCTAATCTTAATGTTTTATTCACCACCGAAGCGGAGTATATTGTCGCATGCGTATGTTGCGCTCAAATCCTTTGGATGAAGCAGCTACTATTAGACTATGGGCTAAAGCTTGATAAAATTCATATCAAGTGTGATAATACTAATGCCATTAACCTATCTAATAATCCCATATTGCATTCAAGAACTAAGCATATAGAAATTAGACATCACTTTTTTTGAGATCATGTGCAAAAAAGGGATTGTATTATTGAATTTGTTGAAACCTCTAAGCAACTAGCCGATATATTCACCAAGCCCCTTCCAAGGGATACTTTCTTTGTTCTATGCAGAGAATTAAGAATTCTTGATGAATCATATCTAAGTTAGTTTGCTTTGAGTGTGTGTATCTATCATTTCCATGTCTCTATTATGTGTTTATATGCTATCTTGTTTGAATGTGTAGTTCTTGTATCTAATGGTGATTCATGTATGGCTTTCATGGTAGTGTGTCTTATGCATTAGGATAGATCTTTGTCTATACTATCTTAACATTCCCTAAGTGTCACACCTAATGTACTCAAAACTGTGATTTTCACTACTATTATTCGATTGTTCTATGTTTTAATCGATTACCTAGGCTCTAGTTGCTTTGGAAAATGAAATCTGAAAAATGATTAATCGATTAACAGGATAAATAATCGATTACCTTGGAAAATTGTTTAAATACGATAATCAATTAAAGTCAACCTTAATCGATTAACGACAGTGTTAAAACAATTTTAGTACTTGTCTAGGGTTATCTCGTATGTACCTTAAGTTTGTATTATCTCTCTTCTTGTTTAAGATCTTCTGAAATTAAGTTCATCTATCTTCAAATCAAGCGTCCCCGTTGTGTTTCTACTCTTTATCCTTATACCAAAACGTCCAATTTTTATGAAATCCATGAATCCCATGTTTTCCCTCTTTTAAACCCTAATTCTATATACCTCCTTAATCGATTATTGTAAGGACCCAAATTTTTACCCTTTGAAATTGTTTCCTTCTTTTAATTCATTTACATATGTATTCTTACTTATGACATATAATTATGTACCCAATGAATTTACGCAAATCATCTTTTCAAATTCATGATAGTCTTAACATACGATAATCATATACACATTCATTAGGCAGAAAAGCATAATTCATAATAATATCTCCCAACACTTCCAACATACCAATAGATAAGGGTACCCAAAATAACATTACCCATAGTTACAAGTATTCAAAATATAATAACCATGGTTACCAATATTCAAATCCGCGGATAGTCAGTTATGATGCAAAAAGTGTAAATAAAGGAATCTAGATTTAAAAGCTCCTAAAGCTCCAAGTCAAGCATCCTTAATTTATCCAATTACCTGCAATGTGATTATCATATACAATACATAGAAAACACAAAGGATTAAGTCATAAACTCAACATATTCACATGATAATCCACATTCAATAAGGTTAGATAAACAGTTATATCATAACAAATAAATAATACTTCACATATATATATATATCCACTTTGTTATCTTCATCATTCCACATTTTACTCGAACTCATCGTTATCCATTCCTCATATCCTTACGTAATTCCATCCTTTCTTTTCATAATCATCTATCTCATTTATGTTTATCTTGGTTCATTTATCTTACCACATAGGGCAAGTCAGACATTTTCTAAAAATAGCCAATACCATGATGGGCAAGTCATACATTGCTACGAATAGCCAATACCACGAGGGCAAGTCATATATTGCTATGAATAGGCAACACCACGAGGGCAAGTCATACATTGCTACGAATAGCCAATACCACGAGGGCAAGTCATACATTGCTACGAATAGCCATTACCACGAAGGCAACTCATACATTTCTATGAATAGCCAATACCACGAGGGCAAGTCATACATTGCTACGGATAGCCATTACCACAAAGGAAACTCATACATTGCTACGAATAGCCAATACCAAGAAGGCAAGTCATACATTGCTACGAATAGCCAATACCACGAGGGCAAGTCACACATTGCTATGAATAACCAATACAACGAGGGCAAGTCATACATTGCTACGAATAGTCAATACCACGAGGGCAAGTCATACCTTGCTCAACCTCTTAAGGGAGCTAAAAATAGGTTTTTCTTTCCATTACTTCACAATCCATATATAATCATAAAAATCCACGCATTCTCTATCATCACATACAATTAAACACTTCTCCTTACCTTGGTGAGTGTTGGGGTCGGTTTTGAGTAACTATACAAGTTTCCTTCGCTACCTCCTCCAACCTTAGGATCTTTCCTCATCCCCACCAAACAACAACAAAAGTCAGTAATTCATTCACAATAATATACACAACTCATATTACATCTGCAAACATATATGATATTCACATATTCCCAATGTTTCAAAAACTACTTTCATAAGAAGTTTCCAAACATTAAAACATACATATTCATCTTCTATTTTACATTAGAACACATACTCATCTTCTTCATCTACCTTTTCACCCATTTTCCTCTTTTACCACATTTTCATTTTGGGGGTTTTTGGGTTTTCATAAATCAACCCACAAACTCTTTCCATTCTTTGAATACCAACTCTAAACCAAGAGTTTACAAGAGAGAAACTAAATAAAACGAACCACAACTCAAAAGGAAGAGTTTCCATGGTTTATCACATTTTGAGAAGAGATCTCATACACCCAAAACGAGTTTGAAAGGGAGAAAGAGAGTTAGAATCAAGAGATTTACCTCTTCTCAACCTTCTAGTTGATTCCCACGAATCCTTGCTCTTAAAATCAGCTCATTCTCTCTTCTCTCTCAAGTTCTAACCCTAAATGTGTTTGAGGGTTTCTATTTCAAAATTTCAGCGTCGGATTCTGGCTCAAGCAAGAAAATCCCGCCCATTTTAAAAAATCAGATCTGGCGCTCTCGCTCAAGCGAGGATCCTCCAGTGCCCACACCCCTCTCCCTCGCCCAGGCGAGCCAAAACTCGCTCAAGCGAGAATCCTTCAGTATATCCCAGTTTTCCACTCATCGCAGATGAGCCCTGTCTCGCTCAAGCGAGACCCTCTCGCCCAAGCGAGAATTTGGCAGTGTGTCCCCTTCTCCAGGACTATTACCACATCTTAGGAAATATAAATTTTGGGTGTTACAATCCTCCCCCTCTTATAGGAATTTTCGTCCCCGAAAATTAAACATACCTCGATTCAAAAAAATGAGGGTAATCCTCCCTCATGTCACGCCCCACTTCCCAAGTAGCGTCTCCTTTATCTACTTGGCTCCACAATTCCTTCACAAAGGCAATATCTTTGCCTCTCAATCTTTTTATAGTGGTATCCATGATCCTCACGGGCAAGGTCGTAAACGATAAATTATTCTTTAGTTCTATTTGATCGGATTCAACCACATGAGATGGATCCCCCACATATTTCCGCAACTGAGACACATGAAACACATTGTGGAGATTCGACAACAATGGAGGTAAATCAATCTGATATGCTACCGGTCCAATCCTCTTCAATATCTGATATCAGAGCATAGTTGTGACACCCTAGGTTTTAAAGTCATTAAATTATAGTATCAGCCCTGGGAGTCTCGCTTGAGCGAGATAATTGTCGCCTGGGCGAGAGAGGCTCGCTTGGGAGGGTGAAATCATGGGCTATATTGAAGGATTCTCGCTTGAGCGAGAATTGTCTCACTTGAGCGAGAGTGGTCTCACCTGAGCGAGAGTTGTCTCGCCTGGGCGAGAAAAGTGGCATTCAGAACCTGTCGAGGCTGTAAGATCCTCACTTGAGCGAGAGGATCCTCGCTTAAGCGAGAGCTGCCTCGCCTGAGCGATAAATCCCTCGCTTGAACGAGAGCGTCAGATCTCAAATTTTAAAAAGGCGGGATTTTCTCGCCTGAGCGAGAATGGGCTCGCTTGAGCGAGAACTTGACGATTTCACTTTAAAATAGAAACCCCAAACATATTTTAGGGTTAGAAAGTGAGAGAGAAGAGAGGAGAAGGTGATTTTGAGAGCAAGAACTCGTGGGAATCATCTAAGAGCTTGGAAGAGGTTAATCTCTTGACTCTAACTCTCTTTCTACCTTTCAAACTCGTTTTTGGGTGTATGGATCTCTTCTCAATGTTTGAGAAACCATGGAAACTCTTCCTTTATAGTTATGGTTCTTTTTATGTTGTTTTCCTCTTGTAAACTCTTAGTTTAGAGTTGGTATTTGATGAATGGAAAGGTTTTGTGGGTTTATTCATGAAAACCCCAAAACCCCCAAAATGTGAATATAAGTAAAAAGGGAAATGGCTGGAATGTTAAATGTGGAAGATGAATTTGTGCTTTAATGTTGATATATGAGATGAATATGTAAGTTTTAGATGTTTGGAAACTCGTATTAAAGTAGTGTTGGAAACATTGAAAATATGTAAATATCTTGTATATTTGACGATGAAATACGAGTCGTTTATGTGTTATTTTGAATAAATGACTGACATTGTTGTTATTGGTGGGAATGAGGAAAGATCCTAAGGTTGGAGGAAATCGCGGAGGAAATTCGTAAAGTTACTCGAAACCGACTCCAACGCTCACCAAGGTAAGGGATAAGTGTTTCCATTTTATATCAGCTGATGTGAATAAGGTATGTGTAAGAGGTAATATGTTTGTAAGAATATTATTGTTGTTACCCTACCCAGAATGGTAGGGGAATTATTTTGTTATCCTACCCGGAGTGGTAGCGGATTATTGTGGACGGTCCTACCCAAAGTGGTAGTGGATTATTGTTGTTGCCTATCCGAAGATGTAGTGAATTATCGTGGTATAGACCTGCTCGATGTGATATGGAGAAGAACTCGACTTGCCCGATGTGGTATGGGAAATTAACTAGACCTAACCGATGTGGTATGGAAAATGAACTCGACCTGCCCGATGTGGTATGGGGAATTAACTAGACCTGCCCGATGTGGTATGGAGAATGAACTCGACCTGCCCGATGTGGTATAGGGAATTAACTAGACCTGCCCGATGTGGTATGGAGAATGAAATCGACCTGCCCGATGTGGTATGGGGAATTAACTAGACCTCCCCTATGTGGTATGGAGAATGAACTCGACCTGCCCGATGTGGTATAGGGAATTAACTAGACCTGTCCGATGTGGTATGGAGAATCAACTCGACCTGCCCGATGTGGTATGGGGAATTAACTAGACCTGCCCGATGTGGTATGGAGAATAAACTCGACCTACCGATGTGGTATGGGGGAAAATAACTAGACCTACCCGATGTGGTAGAGGAGTATCTTTGCGGGAGACTTGTTGAATGTGATTAAGGGTGAATGCGGTTAATGGGAAATGAGTATGTTTGGAATGAAAGTAATATGCATATTATAAAATATATATCATGGGATATATATGCTATAGGGTGAATATGAATAAGTGGAAAGGATATATTTGAAATGAAAGTAATATGCATGCTATAGAATATATATTATGGGATATATATGCTATAGGGTGAATATGAATAAGTGGAAAGGATATATTTGAAATGAAGGTAATATGCATGCTATAAAATATATATTATGGGATATATATGCTATAGGGTGAATATGAATAAGTGGAAAGGATATATTTGAAATGAAAGTAATATGCATGCTATAGAATGTATATTATGGGATATATATACTATAGGGTGAATATAAATAAAATGGAGATGGAAGAAAGAATATACTAATGTTTATATTTACGTGTTTGTGTTTATGATTTATACCACTGCTTAATCGTATTTAAAATGTAGATTATTATGTAATGTTAGTCTTGAACTAATAACTTACTCCCTTGTTTTTGTGTGTTGTTTATGATAATCCCATTGTAGGTAAACGAAGGATTTGAGGAGTAAGATGAGTTACTTTCTAATGTTGAAAATATGATGAATATCTTGTATGGTTAAATAATGCAATATAAGTTGTTTATGTGATATTAGGTATAAGTGACTAACCTTGTGTTATATGGTGGGATGAGGAAAGATCCTAAGGTTGGAGGCGGTGTCGGTGGAACTTGAGGAGTTACCAAGAACCCAAACCCAACACTCACCGAGGTAAGGATAAGTCTTTAACTTATGCACTGTGATAGAAAATGTGTGGATTTTCTGATGTGAATGATGAAATGAAGCGTAAATCACTTAGTTGTTATAAACATATATGGGTATGTTGGTAACAACCAGGAGTGGATTTACCGTATATGTATTGGTGGAGTACCAATGGAAATAATACTCGGAATAAAACAATGAAGCGTAAATCACTTAGTTGTTATAAACATATATGGGTATGTTTGTAACAACGAGGAGTAGATTTACCGTATATGTATTGGTGGAGTGCCAATGGAAATAAAACTCGGAATAATAAAATGATTCGTAAATCACTTTGTAGTTATAGGCATATGTGTATATGTTTGTAATGATGTCGAGTGCATTTACTATTTTTGTATTGATGGAGTGCCAATGAAAATAAAACTCGTGAAAAAGTATTGGTGGAGTGCCAATGGAAATAAAACTCGTTTTTAGCCGACCATGATTGGTTAGCGACTTTGGCTCAAGTAATGTAGCAAGCTTTGGCTCAAGTAGCAAACTTTGGCTCAAGTAATGTAGTAAAATTTGGCTCAAGTAATGTAGCAAGCTTTGGCTCAAGCAATGTAGCAAATTTTGGCTCAACCAATGTATCAAACTTTGGCTCAAGTTATGTAGCATGGTTTTCAAAAGTATGAACGATGAAATTGGCTTTTAAGGAAACTTGATTTTAAACCATTTATTTAACCTTATTAAATGTGGATTATCTTAAATTGATATTTTATGAGTTAACGACTTATTCCTTTGTGTTTTCCTGGTGTATTGTCAATGTTAATCCCATTGCAGGTAGGTGGAAGGAGTATGGGTGTTTTTGATTAGGAGCTTAGAGACTTTTATTTTGATGTCTCCTATCCATTCTTTTGTAACCTTATTGGTTGTACTTGAACTAATTATTTTGTAATTATAAACCTGATTGTCATACATGGCATTAAACATGGAAACTAGTAACTCGGGATATATGTAGCTATGGGTATTTTGGAAACCCATAGACAATTGTATGCGGCCGTTACTATGTTATATTAATATGAATTATGTTTTTCTGCTAGCGGATGTCGTATGTTACTTTTAGTTCATAGATCGGGTGTGAGGGAGAAGTGAGATCTTTTAAATAAATTTATTCACTCGGTAATTATGATTTATTGCTAAATGCATAAAATTGGATTAATTAAGGAAAAAAATTTCAAGGGTAGAATTTGGGTCCTTACAATATGGTATCAGAGCATAGTTAATCCTGCGACTTAGGGTATGGTCTTACATGCTTCTTTGAAAACTTTATGTGTTGAGATTGTTGACTGGTGCAAATTGTTAAGTGGTTACGTGCACGATTATTATACAAATTCGATTACTAACCAGTGAGTGAGTACAGGTACCCATGGCTGGAAGAGGAAGAGGAAGAGGAAGAGGGGCAAGTCAGAACGTCCCGAATGATTTACTGGCGCAAATGGTGGCGGCATTGCAACAAGTCAATGAGAACTTGCACAATCTAAACCAGAACCCGACGCCAAGTCCGAGTTCACACCCACTAGTTCCACCTGGGCCAGCAGAATACCGAGGGCTGGATGAGTTCTGCAGGAGGAATCCCAGTCAGTTCTCTGGGGGGTTTGCTCCTGAAGCTGCCATCGAGTGGATCCAAGGGGTGGAGCGGATCTTCAGAGCCATGAACTGTACGGATGCTCAGAAGTTGGCTTACGCCACCTACATGTTAGTGACAAAGGCTGAGAATTTGTGGGAGGTCACTCGACGCCAAATGGAAGCGGAGGGACAGCTGATTTCCTGGGATACCTTCAAGGTGAAATTCCTCCATAAATATTTTCCTGCTGATTTGAGGAGGCAGAAAGAGATGGAGTTTCTAAGGTTAGAGCAGGGTGACCTGTCGGTTGGAGCATATGCAGCCAAATTTGAAGAGTTGGCCCGATTTAGCCCTTAATCAGAGTTGGAGGTGGATGAAAGGTCCAAGTGTTCGAAATTTGAATCGGGTTTGAAGTCCAAACTGAAGACGATGCTTAGGCATCAAGAGATCTCCGACTTTGCTACCTTTGTCAAAAAGTGCAAAATGGTGGAGGATGACATGAGAGCGGATGAAGTGCTGACGCCAAACTACTTCCCGCCAAACACTCTGGACCCCAAAGAAATTTCTCTCTTGAAAAAGGGAAGGGCAAGGTGTTCCAAGAGGCACGAAAACCTTACTCTAATCCGACGGGTAGTCGAGGTTACTCTTCACCTGGGTCGAGGACTCATGCGAATGCTGGAGGATCACGGTTGAACTCTCATTCTATGTGCAGTAAATGTGGTCGAGCTCATGTTGTTGACTCGTGCCCCGGAATGGCACTAACCTGTTTTCATTGCAAGGAGGTTGGGCATGTTCGAAGACAGTGTCCTAATCTACTGCAGAGTGTGAATGCAGTGAGGGCTGAACGTCCTCGATCCGCTGATAGAGTGTTCACCATGAGTGGTGCAGAGGTATCGGGTGTAGATGGCCTGATAAAAGGTAATTGCATGGTAGCAGGTATTCCCCTTTTAGTGTTGTTTGATTCGGGAGCGACACACTCCTTTGTATCTATTGAATGCGTGGATAGACTGAATTTGCAAACTGAGTCGTTGCCTTTCGACTTGGTCGTATCCACCCCAACTGATGTACATGTGGTGGTGTCGACAGTTGTGTCTCGATGTCCAGTGGTGGTGAATGGTAGGACTTTTACCGTGGATTTAATCTGTTTACCCCTATCCCAGTTAGATATAATTCTGGGAATGAACTGGTTGTCAGCAAATCGCGTGGTGCTTAATTGTGCCGATAAAACCGTAGTATTCGGGAGTCTAGATGAGATTTCTGATGAAGTTATTGACATGAATTCGTTATCGGCAAAAGAAGTCAGGACTTCCTGTAAGGAGGGAGGGGCCATATTTATGTTGTTGGCATTCCTGGAGGGTATTGAGAAACCCAAGTTTGAGGACATTTCGATAGTTCGTGAGTTTCCTGAGGTATTTCCTGGTGATATTCCGGAGTTGCCTCCAGTGAGAGAAGTTGAATTCTCTATCGATTTGGTGCTTGGAACGGGACACATCTCTATAGCTCCTTATAGGATGGCACCGTTAGAATTGGCCGAATTGAAGAAGCAGGTCGAGGACTTATTGGCCAAACGGTTTATTCGTCCTAGTGTCTCACCGTGGGGTGCGCCTGTTTTGTTGGTTAAGAAGAAGGATGGTAGTATGCGGTTGTGTACCAACTACAGATAGCTGAACAAGGTTACTATCAAAAATAAATATTTGTTACCTCGAATTGATGACTTGAGGGATCAATTGAGGGGAGTGGTGGTGTTTTCAAAAATTGACCTTCGGTCGGGTTACCACCAACTTCGTGTGAAGACGGAAGACATTCCTAAAACTGCTTTTAGGACAAGGTATGGACATTTTGAATATTTGGTCATGCCTTTTGGTGTAACAAATGCCCCAGCAATATATACTGACTACATGAACCGGATTTTTCATCCGTACTTGGATTCATTCGTAGTGGTATTTATTAATGACATTTTGATTTACTCCAAAAGCCGAGAGGAGCATGCTGAGCACTTGAGGGTGGTGCTAGATCTCCTTTGTAAGAATCAGTTGTATGCAAAGCTGTCAAAATGTGATTTTTGGTTGGAATCGGTAAACTTTCTTGGTCATGTAATATCCAAGGAAGGGGTGGCAGTAGATCCTTCAAAGGTTGAAGCGGTTATGGAATGGGCAGTGCCCAAGTCAGTCACTGAGATCAGGAGCTTTCTGGGTTTGGTTGGGTATTATCGGAAATTCATTGAAGGATTTTCGAAGTTGGCACTACCATTGACTAAGCTCACCCGGAAAGGAGAACCGTATGTGTGGACTCTTCGTTGTGAAGAAAGCTTTCAGGAGTTGAAACGAAGGTTGACTATGGCACTAGTGTTAGTTGTTTCCTGTACCGATAAGAATTTCAGTGTCTATTGTGATGCTTCCAAGCAAGGTTTGGGTTGTGTCCTGATGCAAGGAGGGAAAGTTGTTGCCTATGCTTCTCATCAGTTAAGAATGCACGAACAAAACTACCCTACTCATGATTTAGAATTGGCTGTAGTGGTCTTTGCTTCAAAAATCTGGAGACACCATCTCTATTAAGTGAGATTTGAGGTATTCAACGACCACAAGAGTTTGAAGTATCTATTTGATCAAAAGGAATTGAATATGGGACAAAGGCGGTGGATGGAATTCCTTAAGGATTATGATTTTGGGCTGCAATATCATCCGGGAAAGGCCAATGTAGTGGTCGATGCTCTAAGTCGGAAATCCTTGCATATGTCGGCATTGATGATCAGAGAAGGGAAAATGATTGAAGAATTCAGGGATATGAACTTGGAGGTTCAGATAAAGCCCCAGAGCATGATTCTATGGGTGCTTAAGGTCACAAATGAACTGTTCGATCAAATTCGGGTAATGCAAGTGGAAGATATTGAGCTAATGGCTAAACAAGATTTGATGCTAAGTGGTAAGGAAACTGATTTCGCATCGGACCATAGTGGATTGTTGCGTTACAAGGGGAGAGTGTGTGTACCCCGTGACGAGGAATTACGGAGAAGTATTTTGGAGGAATCCCATAAGAGTAAGATGAGTTTTCACCCGGGGACAACGAAAATGTACCAAGACTTGAAGAAGTTATTTTGGTGGTCTGGGTTGAAGAGAGATGTGGCTTCGTATGTCTCGAGTTGTTTGGTGTGTCAGAAGGTCAAGATTGAGCATCAGCGACCAACGGGCGAGTTACAACCCCTAGAAATTCCCGTATGGAAGTGGGATAGTATCTCCATGGATTTTGTGTCTAATTTTCTGAAGACTCAGAAAGGATATGACTCGATATGGGTAATAGTGGATCGTTTGACCAAGTCTGCTCATTTCTTTCCTATAAACATGAGGTACTCCCTGGAACGATTGCCGGAACTGTATATCCAAGAGGTGGTTCGTTTGCATGGGATAACGTCGAGCATTGTGTCGGATAGGGATCCCCGTTTCACTTCAAACTTTTGGACTAGTTTGCAATCCACTTTGGGAACTAACTTGAAACTAAGTTCAGCTTACCATCCACAGACGGACGGTCAATTAGAGAGGACAATACAGTCATTGGAGGACCTTTTGAGAGCTTGTGTCTTGGAACAACCAGGGGGTTGGGACTGTATGTTGCCCATGATTGAATTTACCTACAACAATAGTTTCCATTCGAGTATTGGGATGGCACCGTATGAGGCCTTATATGGCAGGAAGTGCCGAACTCCAATAAGTTGGTTTGAGACTAGGGAGAGCTTGATATTGGGGCCCGAGTTGGTCCAAGAGACTATAGATAAGATCAAGAAAATCCGGGAGAACATGAAGATCGCCCAGAGTCGGCAGAAAATCTATTATGATAAGAGGAGGAAACCCCTCGAGTTTGACGAGGGAGATCATGTTTTCATGAGGGTTGTTCCAACTACCGGCATCGGTAGAGTGTTAAAGTCTCGTAAGCTGACTCCCTGATTTATTGGGCCATATCAAATATTAAAGAGAATTGGGTCGGTGGCATATCGGATTGCATTACCTCCACTATTGTCGAACCTCCATAATGTATTCCATGTATCTCAGTTGAGAAAATATGTTGGGGATCCATCTCATGTGGTTGAGTCGGACCAGATAGAGTTGAAGGACAACCTGACTTTTGCGACGTTGCCTGTGAGAATCATGGATACCAGTATCAAAAGGTTGAGGGGCAAAGAGATTCCTTTGGTGAAAGTGTTGTGGAGCCAAGTGGACGAAGGAGACGCTACTTGGGAAGTTGAGCAAGAAATGAGGGAGGATTACCCTCATTTGTTTGAATCGAGGTATGTTAATTTTCGGGGACGAAAATTCTTATAAGAGGGATAGGATTGTAACACCCAAATTTTAAGTCTTTAAAATTATAGTATCAGTCCCGAGATTCTCGCTTGAGGGAGAGAGTGACTCACCTAGGAGGGTGAAATACTGGGCTATACTAGAGGATCCTCGCTTGAGCGAGAGATTCTCGCCTGAGCGAGAGAGGCTAACTTGGGAGGGTGAAATCCTGGAGTATACTGGAAGATTCTCACCTGAGCGATAGTTGTCTCGCCTAGGCGAGAAATAGCATTTTGGGCTGTGGAAACTGTGAGATTCTCGCTTGAGCGAGAATCCCTCGCTTGAGCGAGAGATTCTCGCCTGAGCGAGAGAGGCTAACTTGGGAGGGTGAAATCCTGGAGTATACTGGAAGATTCTCACCTGAGCGATAGTTGTCTCGCCTAGGCGAGAAATAGCATTTTGGGCTATGGAAACTGTGAGATTCTCGCTTGAGCGAGAATCCCTCGCTTGAGCGAGAGGGTCATTTCTGAGTTTTTAAAATGGGCGGGATTTTCTCGCTTGAGTGAGAATAAGCTCGCTTAAGCGAGAACCCGACGAGAGCGTTAAATGAGGGAAACCCCAAATACATTTTTAGGTTAAGAATTGAAGAGAGGTGAGAGAAGAGAGCATTTCCAAGGTATGGGAGCTTTGATTCTTGTTCAAGAGCTTGAGAAGAGGTAAAACTCTCTATTCTAACTATCTTCTTCTCTTGAAAACCCATTTTTGGTATTACGGATCTCTTCTCAAAGTCAGAGAAACCATGGAAACTCATCCTTTTGAGTTATGGTTCATTTTATGTGGTTTGATCTTGTAAACTCATGGTATAAAGTTAGTATTTCAAGAAATGAGAGGGTGTGTGGGGTTAGTCATGAAAACCCCAAAACTCTAAAGAGAAAATGTGGTTAAAATGGAAAATGGTTAAAATGCTAGAGGTAGAAGATGAGTTACTTTCTAATGTTGAAAATATGATGAATATCTTGTATGGTTAAATAATGCAATATAAGTTGTTTATATGATATTTGGTATAAGTGACTAACCTTGTGTTATATGGTGGGATGAGGAAAGATCCTAAGGTTGGAGGCGGTGTCGGTGGAACTTGAGGAGTTACCAAGAACCCAAACCCAATACTCACCAAGGTAAGGATAAGTCTTTAACTTATGCACTGTGATAGAAAATGTGTGAATTTTCTGATGTGAATGACGAATTGAAGTGTAAATCACTTAGTTGTTATAAACATATATGGGTATGTTTGTAACAACGAGGAGTGGATTTACCGTATATGTATTGGTGGAGTGCCAATGGAAATAAAACTCAGAATAATAAAATGATTCATAAATCACTTTGTAGTTATAAGCATATGTGTATAGGTTGGTAATGATGCCGGGTGCATTTACTATTTTTGTATTGGTGGAGTGCCAATGAAAATAAAACTCGTGAAAAAGTATTGGTGGAGTGCCAATGGAAATAAAACTCGTTTTTAGTCGACCATGATTGGTTAGCGACTTTGGCTCAAGTAATGTAGCAAGCTTTGGCTCAACCAATGTAGCAAGCTTTGGCTCAAGCAATGTAGCAAACTTTGGCTCAAGTAATGTAGCAAGCTTTGGCTCAAGCAAAGTAGCAAACTTTGGCTCAAGTAATGTAGCAAGCTTTGGCTCAAGCAATGAATCAAACTTTGGCTCAAGTTATGTAGCATGGTTTTCAAAAGTATGAACGATGAAATTGGCTTTTAAGCAAACTTGATTTTAAACCATTTATTTAACCTTATTAAATGTGGATTATCTTACATTGATATTTTATGAGTTAACGACTTATTCCTTTGTGTTTTCCTGGTGTATTGTCAATGTTAATCCCAATGCAGGTAGGTGGAAGGAGTATGGGTGTTTTTGATTAGGAGCTTAGAGACTTATTTTGATGTCTCTTATCCATTCTTTTGTAACCTTATTGGTTGTACTTGAACTAATTATTTTGTAATTATAAACCTGATTGTCGTACATGGCATTAAACATGTAAACTAGTAACTCGGGATATATGTAGCTATGGGTATTTTGGAAACCCATAGCTAATTGTATGCGGCCGTTACTAGGTTATATTAATATGAATTATGTTTTTCTGCTATCGAATGTCGTATGTTACTTTTAGTTCATAGATCGGGTGTGAGGGAGAAGTGAGATCTTTTAAATAAATTTATTCACTCGGTAATTATGATTTATTGCTAAATGCATAGAATTGGATTAAGGGAAAAAAATTTCAAGGGTATAATTTGGGTCCTTACAACTATGGCCCTCAATGGAACTTCTCGCACGGAAAAGGGAAGGGCAAGGTGTTTCAAGAAGAACGGAAGCCTTACTCTCCTCCAATGAGTAGTCGGGGTTATACTTCACATGAGCCGAAGACTCATGTCAATGCCGGAGGGTCACGGTTGAACTCTCCATCTTTGTGCGGCAAATGTGGTCGGACTCACGTCGGTGACTCATGCCCTGGAATGGCACTTACCTGCTTCCACTACAAGGAGGTTGGGCATGTCAGAAGATATTGTCCTAAGTTATAGCAGAGTATGAATGCTGTGAGGGCCGAGCGGCCTCGATCCACTAGTAGAGTGTTCACCATGAGTGGTGTAGAGGCATCGGGTGTAGATGGCCTGATGAAAGGTAATTGCAAGGTGGCAGGTATTCCTCTTTTAGTGTTGTTTGATTCGGGAGCGACACACTCCTTTGTATCTATTGAATGCGTGGATAGACTGAAATTGCAAACTGAGTCGGTGCCTTTCGACTTGGTCGTATCCACCCCAACTGATGTACCTGTGGTGGTGTCAACAGTTGTGTCTCGATGTCCGATAGTGGTAAACGGTAGGACATTTACCGTGGACTTAATTTGCTTACCACTATCCTAGTTAGATCTAATTTTGGGAATGGACTGGTTGTCGGCGAATCATGCGGTGCTTAATAGTGCTGATCAGACCGTGGTATTTGGAAATCCAGATGGGATTTCTGATGAGGTTGGTTATATGAAGCTGTTGTCGGCAAAGGAAGTCAGGACTTCCTGTAAGGAGGGAGGAGCCGTGTTTATGTTGTTGGCCTCCCTCGAGGGTATTGAGAAACCCAAGGTTGAGGACATTCCGATAGTTCGTGAGTTCCCTGAGGTATTTCCTGGTGACATTTCGGAGTTGCCTGCTGCGGGAGAATTTGAATTCTCTATTGATTTGGTACTTGGAACGGGACCCATCTCTATAGCTCCTTATAAGATGGCACCGTTAGAGTTGGCGGAGTTGAAAAAGCAGGTTGAGGACTTGTTGGGAAAGAAGTTTATTCCTCCCAATGTCTCGTCGTGGGGTGCGCCTGTTTTGTTGGTTAAGAAGAAAGATGGTAGTATGCAGTTGAGTACCGACTATAGGCAGTTGAACAAGGTTACTATTAAGAACAAGTATCCGTTGCCTCGGAAGACATTCCTAAAAATGCTTTTAGGACGAGGTATGGAAATTTTGAGTATTTGGTCATGCCTTTTGGTGTAACGAATGCCCCATCAATATTTACCGACTACATGAATCGGATTTTTCATCCGTATTTGGATTCATTCGTAGTGGTATTTATTGATGACATTCTAGTTTACTCCAAAAGTCGAGAGGAACATGCAGAGCACCTGAGGATTGTTCTAGAGCTTCTGAGTAAGAACTAGTTGTATGCTAAATTGTCTAAATGTGATTTCTGGTTGGAATCGGTAAACTTTCTTGGACATGTAATATACAAGGAAGGAGTAGTTGTAGATCCTTCAAATGTTGAAGCGGTTATGGAATGGGCAGTGCCCAAGTTAGTTACTGAGATCCGGAGTTTTCTGGGTTTGGCTGGTTATTATCGAAAATTCATTGAGGGATTTTCGAAGTTGGCATTACCTTTGACTAAGCTCACTAGGAAAGGGGAACCTTATGTGTGGACAATCCGTTGTGAAGAAATTTTTCAAGAGTTGAAAAGAAGGTTGACTATCGCGCCAGTGTTGGTTCTTCCTTGTACTGATAGGGATTTCAGTGTTTATTGTGATGCTTCCAAGCAAGGTTTGGGTTGTGTTCTGATGCAAGAAGGGAAAGTTGTTGCCTATGCTTCTCGTCAGTTAAGAACGCATGAGCAAAACTACCCTACGCATGATTTAGAATTGGCTGTAGTGGTCTGTGCTTTGAAAATTTGGAGACACCATCTATATGGCGTAAGGTTTGAGGTGTACAGCGACCACAAGAGTTTGAAATATATGTTTGATTAAAAGGAATTGAATATGAGGCAGAGGAGATGGATGGAGTTTCTAAAGGACTACGATTTCAGACTGCAGTACCATCCAGGGAAGGCCAATGTAGTGGCTGATGCCCTCAATCGGAAGTCTTTACACATGTCGGCTTTGATGGTTAGAGAAGGAAAACTGACTGAGGAGTTCAGGGATATGAACCTGGACGTTCAAATAAGACCTCATAGTATGATATTAGGAATGCTTAAGGTCACAAATGAAATGTTTGATCAAATTCGGGTAATGCAAATTGGGGATAGTGAGCTAATGGTCAAACGATATTTGATGATAAGCGGGAAGGAAACCGACTTCGTATCGGACCCTAGTGGAATTTTTCGTTACAAAGGGAGAGTGTGTGTGCCTCGTGATGAGAAATTACGGAAAAGTATTTTGGAGGAGTCCCATAAGAGCAAGATGAGTTTTCACCCGGGAACAACGAAGATGTACCAAGATTTGAAGAAGTTGTTTTGGTGGATTGGGTTGAAAAGAGATGTGGCTTCGTATGTCTCGAGTTGTTTGATATGTCAGAAAGCCAAGATTGAGCATCAGCGACCAGTAGGAGAGTTACAATCCCTAGAAATCCTCGTTTGGAAGTGGGATAGTATCTCCATGGATTTTGTATCGGGTTTTCCGAAGATTCAGAAAGGATATGATTCGATATGGGTGATAGTGGATCGGTTAACAAAATATGCACATTTTCTGCCTATGAACATGAGGTATACTTTGGAGCGATTGGCGGAACTTTATATTTGGGAAATAGTTCCTTTGCATGGGATACCATTGAGCATTATATCGGATAGGGATCCCCGTTTCACTTCGAACTTTTGGATTAGTTTGCAGTTTGCTTTGGGAACTAAGTTGACGTTGAGTTCGACTTATCATCCACAAACGGACGGTCAATAGGAAAGAACTATACAGTCATTGGAGGATCTTTTGAGGGCTTGTGTCTTAGAACAACCGGGGAGTTGGGATGGCATGTTGCCTTTGATTGAGTTTACCTACAACAATAGCTTCCATTCGAGTATTGGGATGGCACCCTATGAGGCATTGTATGGTAGGAAGTGTCGAACTCCAGTGAGTTGGTTTGAAACTGGGGAGAACTTGATATTAGGACCCGAGCTGGTCCAAGAGACGACAGAAAAGATCAAGAAAATCCGGGAGAATATGATAATAGCCCAGAGTCGGCAGAAGAGCTATTACGATAAGAGACGAAAACCTTTTGAGTTTAATGAGGGAGATCATGTTTTCATGAGAGTAGTCCCGACCACCGGGATTGGTAGAGTGTTGATGTCTCGTAAGCTGACTCCGCGATTTATTGGGCCGTATCAAGTGTTGAAAAGGATTGGGTCAGTAGCATATCGGATTTCTTTACCTCCGTTATTGTCAAATCTCCACAATGTGTTTCATGTGTCTCAGTTGAGGAAATATGTTGGGGATCCATCTCATGTGGTCGAGTCTGATCAGATAGAGTTGAAGGATAATTTGACCTTTACGACGTTGCCAGTGAGAATCCTGGATACCAATGTCAAAAGGCTAAGGGGCAAGGAGATTTCCTTGCTGAAAGTACTGTGGAGCCAGGTAGACGAAGGGGATGCTACTTGGGAGGTGGAACGTGAGATGAGGGAGGATTACTCTCATTTGTTCGAATCAAGGTATGTTTAATTTTCGGGGAAGAAAATTCTTATAAGAGGGGAGGATTGTAACACCCTCAATTTCACTCCTTAAAATTATAGTATTAGTCCTGGAATTCTCGCTTGAGCGAGGGATTCTCGCCAGGGAGGGTGAAATCCTGGACTATACTGGAGGATTCTCGCCTGAGCTGCTTGAGCGAGAGTAGGCTTGCATGGGCGAAAAAAGTGACATTTTGGACCTGTCGAGGCTGTAAGATTCTCGCCTGAGCGAGAGGATCCTCGCTTGAGCGAGAGATGCCTCGCCTGGGCAAGAGGGTCAAATTTGAGTTTTTAAAATGGGCGGGATTTTCTCGCTTAAGCGAGAACCCGACGAGTTGCATTATATGAGAAACCCCCAAACACATTTTAGGGTTAAGAATTGAAGAGAGGTGAGAGAAGAGAGCTTTTCCAAGGGAAAGAAGCTTTGATTCTCATCTAAGAGCTTGAGAAGAGGCAAAACACTTGATTCTAACTCTCTTCTTCCCTTTGAAACTCATTTTGGGTATGTTGGATCTCTTCTCAAAATGTGGGAAACCATGGAAACTCACCCTTTTGAGTTATGGTTCGTTTTATGTTGTTTTTCTCTTGTAAACTCTTGGTTTAGAGTTAATATTTCAAGAATGGAAAGGGTTTGTGGGTTGATTCTTGAAAACCCCAAAAACCTAAAGAGAAAATGTGGTTAAAAGGGAAAATGGATAAAATGCTAGAGGTGGAAGATGATTAAACATTCTAATATTGAAATATGAGATGAATATGTATGTTTTAGATGTTGTATACTTATGATGAAAGTAGTTTAGAATCATTGAAAATACCTTAAATATCTTGTATGGTTAAATAATGCAATATAAGTTGTTTATATGATATTTGGAATAAATGACTAACATTGTGTTATATGGTGGGAATGACGAAAGATCCTAAAGTTGGCGGCGGTGTCGGTGGAACTTGCGAAGTTACCAAGAACCAAACCCAACACTCACCGAGGTAAGGATAAGTCTTGTGCATTTGAAAATAGAAAATGTGTGTATTTTATGGTTGTGCAATGATTAAGTCGTGAATCACGTATTTAGTGTAAACATATATTGGTATGTTTATACTAATGATGGCGGGGATTCACGGGAAATGATTTATGGTGAAATCAATGAAAAGAAACTATATTTTTAGCCGACCATGAATGGTTAGTGACTCCGGCTCGAGTATAAGAAGCAAAAAATCCGGCTCGAGTATAAGAAGCAAAAACTCCGGCTCGAGTATAAGAAGCAAAAATTCCGGCTCGAGTATAAGAAGCAAAACTCCGGCTCGAGTATATGAAGCAAAACTTCGGCTCGAGTATATGAAGCAATACTCCGGGTATGTTGTGTGCATTTTCCATTGATAATCCATTTGCAGGTAAACATGATAGTTAAGGATGCTTGGTTCGAGGCCTTGGGAGCTTAGAACTTGGATCCTTTATTTTGCTTTTTGGATCCTTTTTGTGATGTAAATTGTTACTTGGATGATTGTATTCATAACTATTTGACTCACTACATTTTTGGGGTGTAATGCGGGATATTAGTAGCTATGGGTGTTTTGGAAACCCATAGCTAGTCATATGCGATAATTACCGAGGAAAGGAATATATGAATTATGATTTTCTGTTAAATTGATTGTATGTGGATATGGTGACCATGAATAAATATGTTGAAATGCGATAATAAGTATAGGAAAATGTACGCAAAAGGAATAAAATAAGGAAAAAATTTCAAGGGTAGAATTTGGGTCCTTACATCATGTCTCTGCTTTAACTGTGTAATACAGACTTCTGCATACTCTACTTGTTTACTGTTTGGCTCCTCGTGATTTGCATCATGATGATCCAACTGAGGTTGATTTGTATCTAATGTTTGCTATGAGGGAAAATGTTCGAATTGACTGGCCACATTTAATGTTGCTAAATATGCTTGGATTTTCAACATCATCTAGTGCTTTCGGATATCCTATCCTCATCTCCAGAATCATTGAGCATGCATTAGTGGACATCTCTGATACTGGATACCTAATTACTGACCCTCAAGAGAATTTTATTCTGGGCCAGTACATCCATTTTCACATGGACATCTATAGGATTGATGGAATTTGGTCATACTTCGAGGATGTGGATTTTTATCCTGAAAGTAATGAATTTCCTCCACCAGTAAATAGCTCAGATGAGGAATCAATTGCTTCTATGGTCCAATATCATGCTTTGGATGAGAACGACAATGAGGCAGAAGAAGAATATAGTGAGGAAGAAGAAGAAGAGGACCCAACAGAAGACTCAGACAGTGAATAAACCCTCTGCCTTCCAACAAACCTAGTTAGAGCTTGTCTAGGATAATTGACTAGTCTAGGTTGGAGTCGTGTTAACTCTGTGTCTGTTATGTCTGCTGTCTTTATTTCCACTGTTTTATGTGTACTTCTGGCTGAACTATTTTGATATGTTTACAATCTAACTCTATAACTGCTCACTTTAACTACTGTTGTTATTCTGTTAAATATGTTATGTGACACTTTGCTAAATATATTAGATTATCTCTATATGTGTTGCATATTCTCCATTGTTCTTTGTTATAGTGGATAATTGATTAACTACTGTCCTTAATCAATTTTTCACACATAAACACTGTGCATTTGTTTCACACTTTATATACATGTAAACTGTTATCTTTCCTACCTTTGGCAAATCGGTCCGGTTAATGACCTTTTTGATCATGCCAAAATGGGGAGAAAGGTTGGTTGTTTTTCTGATGTGTATTGCAGGTTATCTAATGCTTTCGCAAACTCAAAAAGAAAGGGGGATTTTCTAATTACTCATATACCCAACTCTCCTCATGCACAAAATGAGGGGGAGATTAAGTTGAGGGCGAGTTGTGCAAAATATTGATTACTCTGATCGCTGCAGTATCAGTCCATCATCAAGCTGTTTCTAAGCTCAACTGTTTTCAAAGTTTGTCATCATCAAAAAGGGGGAGATTGAGATTGCAAGTACTAGTCAAATTGCAACATCCGTTTCTTGCATGCGTTTTGATGAAGACAAAGTCGACCTGAAAACCTTGAAGATTGGACGCATCAACATCCAACATGACCAAGACTCTGACTCTAGGAAGGTTTTAGTTATTCTAGATGTCCTAAGATGCTTGCAAAACTTTGAGTCTAGGTTAGGTAAACCAAAATGATGATCGTCTCACGCGCTCGTAATGTAACGCCCTAGATTTTAAAGTCATTAAATTATAGTACCAGTCCTGGGAGTCTCGCTTGAGCGAGAGAATCGTCGCCTGGGCGAGAGAGACTCACCTGGGAGGGTGAAATCCTAGGCTATACTGAAGGATTCTCGCTTGAGCGAGAATTGCGTCGCTTGAGCGAGAGTGGTCTCGCCTGAGAGAGAGTTGTCTCGCCTGGGCGAGAAAAGTGGCATTCAGGACCTGTCGAGGCTGTAAGATCCTCGCTTGAGCGAGAGGATCCTCGCTTGAGCGAGAGCTGCCTCGCTTTAGCGAGAGCGTCATATCTGAAATTTTAAAAAGGCGAGACTTCCTCGCCTGAGCGAGAATGGGCTCGTTTGAGCAAGAAGCCGACGATTTCACTTTAAAATAGAAACCCCAAACACATTTTAGGGTGAGAACTTTTAAGAGAAGAGATAGAGGAGAGCTTTTCAAGAGCAAAGAGCCTTAGGAATCATCTTAGAGCTCTAGAAAAGGTAAACCTCTTGTTTCTAACTCTTTTTCTTCCTCTCTAACTTGCTTTGGGTGTATGGATCTCTTCTCAAAAATATGAGAAACCATGGAAACTCTTCTGTTTAAGTTGTGGTTCGTTTTATTTAGTTTCTCTCTTGTAAACTCTTGGTTTAGAGTTAATATTCAAAGAATGGAAAGGGTTTGTGGGTCGATTTATGAAAACCCAAAAACCCCCAAAAAGGAAAATTTGGTCATAAGAGGAAATGTATTACATGTTATATGATGAAGAATATGTTGTGTGTGACTTGTTCACAATGATGAGGTGTTATGAGTTGTTGATTTGTTATAAGAGGTGAATGTTTATTATGATAAACATAGATAGGTATGTTTGTAACAGTGATGGTGTGATAAGTGTTTAATGGCAATAAATGGACGAGATTATGTGATACGAGAATGATTGTGTTATGAGTATGTGTTATAATGTTGAATACAAGGTGAATATGTATGTCTTGAATGGTTGGAAACTCTTGTATGTTTGACGATAAAATATGAGTCGTTTATATGTTATTTTGAATAAATGACTGACATTGTTGTTATTGGTGGGAATGAGGAAAGATCCTAAGGTTGGAGGAGATCGTGGAGGAAACTGGTAAAGTTACTCAAAAACCGACTCCCAACACTCACCGAGGTAAGGATAAGTCTTTATTTGTGCATTTGAAATAGAAAATGTGTGCATTTTCTGGTTATGCAATGATTGAGTTGTGAATCACACATTTAGTATAAACATATATAGGTGTGTTTATACTAATGTGGGCGTAGATTTACGGGAAATGAGAAATGGTGAAATCAAGGAAAAGAAAATATATTTTTAGCCGACCATGAATGGTTAGCGACTCTGGCTTGAGTATATAAGCGAAACTCTGGCTTGAGTATATAAGCGAAACTCTGGCTTGAGTATATAAGAGAAACTCTGGCTTGAGTATATAAGCAAAACTCTGACTTGAGTATATAAGCGAAACTCTGGCTTGAGTATATAAGCGAAACTCCGGCTCGAGTATATGAAGCAAAACTCCGGCTCGAGTATATGAAGCAAAACTCCGGCTCGAGTATATGAAGCAAAACTCCGACTCGAGTATATGAAGCACGTTTTCGTTTTAAAAAAAAAAAGGAATCTGCTTTTAGCTAACCTTAAAGGGTGTAGCGACTTCGGCTCAAGTAATGCAACAAAGAAAATGAATTTAAAAATGGTTTACTAACCCCTTTTTAATGTGGATTATCTTATACTGACGTTTATTGAACTAATGACTTACTCCTTTGTATGTTTTGTGTATTTGTCATTGATAAATCCCATTGCATATAAACAGGTAGAATGAGGAGGCTTATTTTGGGAGCTTTAGGAGCTTTACATTATGGATGTCTTTATTTACACCATTTTTGTATCATGAGTGCATATCTGATAGTTTAAAGTATTTTGTAACTATGGACATAATAATCTTCGGATAATTCTAACTCAGGATATGCGTAGCTATGGGTATCATGGAGACCCATAGCTAATTGTATGCGGTAGTTACCGAAGTACATTAATATGAATTATGTTTTTCTGCATTAGGAATGTATGTATGAATACCGCATGATAAACATGCATGAAATAATCCAGGTAAATAATGTAACGTACTTTCGGTTACTAATCATAAAATATGAACAAAATGAAGGTGCGCATGAGTTAAAATACGAAAAAAATTCAAGGGTAGAATTTTGGGTCTTTACACGTAAGATTGCCTAAAAATCCTTTTTGAGAGTCATCATTCTTCCTTTTAGTAGGTTGCATCAAAATTATATTTTCTTTGAAAATCATGCATCATACTAAGTACCTATCTATTTTTTAGGGTTACCTCTTAACCAAGAAAACTTATAGTTTTTCTTATAATTGATGCTAACGGTGATATAATCGATTATCTGACTACTTAGACCCGTTAATCGATTAAGAGTTATTTTAATCGATTATCTAGAGTTCCAGTAACACTGGTTTTTGATTCTTGGCAGTTATAATCGATTACGTTTTATGTTAATCGATTATGTTCAACTGAAATGTACTAATTTTCAAATTGTTAATCGATTAAGAGGTCATTTAATCGATTAAATATGTTGAAACCAGAAAACTATAAATGACCAAGTTTCTCTCATTTTTTCAATAACTTTTCATAATTTTCATAACTTGATTTTGAGCTTACATTTTCGAAATCCCAAAGTTCTGTGTGAGATATTCACCTTGTGCTTTGGTGTCAAATCTTTGAGAGAAAAACCCTTGCTATGTGAAAAGCATTCTTGGTTTCTTGTTTTGCAAAAACAAAAGCTTTTTCATACTTGTGCAAAGTTTGAGTGCACTAATCTGTTTTTCAATCCTTTGTTTTCTCATACCCTTGCGAGTGACTGTGAGTCAATCATCTTTTGGGTTGTTAGTGTAACACCCTAAATTTGAGTCTTCAAGATTATAGTAACAGTCCTGGAAGCCTCGCTTGAGCGAGAGTTGTCTCGCCTGGGCGAGAAATGGCAATTTTGGGCTGTTGACATAGTGTAATCGATTACACATTCCTGGTAATCGATTACATGCTGATAAACTAATCAGGGCTGTGCATCTGACACAATGTAATCGATTACACACCTGGTAATCGATTACATCGTATTAAAAGCATCAGATATGTACATCAGACACAATGTAATCGATTACACCATGTTGGTAATCGATTACATCGCGACGATGCCTCTGTAATTTACACTATGCAATCGATTATACACTTCTGGTAACCGATTACATCGTATTAATGTAATCGATTACACAATGTTGGTAATCGATTACATCGCGACGATGCTATGACTTGCCCTATGTGGTATTGTGTATGACTTGCCCTATGTGGTATTGTGTATGACTTGCCCTATGTGGTATTGTGTATGACTTGCCCTATGTGGTATTGTGTATGACTTGCCCTATGTGGTATTGTGTATGACTTGCCCTATGTGGTATTGTGTATGACTTGCCCTATGTGGTATTGTGTATGACTTGCCCTATGTGGTATTGTGCATGACTTGCCCTATGTGGTATTGCGCATGACTTGCCCTATGTGGTATTGCACATGACTTACCTTATGTGGTACTGTACATGACTTGCCCTAAGTGGTAATGAAAAGGTAAACGTATAATTGGAAAATAATGATTTGAAATGGTATTGATGAAGGAGGTGATAAGGTATGGCAGAGATGAACGAGTAAATTCAAAGGGTTGGATGTAGTAACATGAGAGGGATAAACATGAGATGTAGATTTTAACATTTTATAGCTTCATGTATTATAAAACTTAAAACGTGGATTATCGCTTACTGATATTTATTGAATTGATAACTTACTCCTTTGTTGTTGTGTACATCTGTTATGATAATCCCATTGCAGGTAAACGAGGTAATTAAGGATACTCGGTTCGAGGCATGAGGAGCTTAGGACTCGAAATCCTATTTTTTTGATTGATTGATGTAGACTGTTAATTGGATAACTGTAAATCCTAACTGAATTAGTACTACATTTTTGTAAAGCTGGATATTAATAGCTATGGGTATTTTGGAATCCCATAGCTAGTCATATGCGATACTTACCAAGAAGGAAATATATGAATTATGTTTTTCTGCTCCATGGGAAAAGGGTTCTAGGTTATTGTGATAACCGACTTTAAAGTATTGGATGTTATTTAACTAAAGAGAAATAAAGATGATAGGAATATCTATATTAAAATGAAAAGAATTTTCAAGGGTAAAATTTTGGTCCTTACAGTTAGTGGCTTGTGTAAGTCAAAGAACTCTTCTTTAAGAGTTTCTTGTAATTTTGGTTTTAAGTCTCTAAGGTTTAGAGAAAGTTGTAATATCGGCTAGCTGCAGTTGGTTGGATATAGTCTTCACTGAGTATCTTGTTTGGCACATCGAGTAGCAAGATTGCCAACCATTTGCGAAAGGATGGAAGTCAAGGCTCGGCGAAATAGGATTCGCATAGCAAGTAGGAAAGACTCAATTTGGAAGTGTGTGTGTAAAGAACATTTTCAAATATAGTGAAGCAAATCTCCCAAGATCAGAAGGGGAGGCCTGGATGTAGTTTGCCAGTGGACAGGCGAACGAAGCAGGATAAAATTTCATGATCTTCTTTCTCTTTCCCTTATCTTTTACTATTTCAAGCATATTAAGTATCTTGCATTCTTTAACTTGAAAGATTGAATCTTTATCCATAAAGATTGAGTCTTTGATATTTGTATAATTGATGTGTGTTGTTTGTGATATCCTGGTGAGAAATTGCATGATTCTTGGATAGCTTGTTTATTGTGAAGTCATTTTTACGTAGCTGTTGTTTCTGGTTTTTCTGCTCCAGATAATCGATTATTTCAATTCCTTAATCGATTAAATCTGTCTCAGATAATCAATTGTATCTTTTGTTAATCGATTATTGCTGAATAATTCTGTGTTTCTTGATTCTCTGTGCATAAAATCGAAAAGTGGACATATTGACCGCTCACACCTATTCACCCCCCTCTAGGTGTTATACTCTGATTGACCGGTACCCTAACATAGGTTGTTACATCTCTTAATTGTATTCATCTTGGTTCATGCGCAACCAACAACACATGACTTAAAATTGATGTTTGCAATTAAAATAGGTGTCATGGTGAACTGGCCATTGGAAATTTTGAAAGTCATGTCTAAATATGCTTCGTCTTCGTCAAGTTTATTAGTTTATGGGGTATTCTTCTCTCGTGTCTTTGATCATATAAATATAGACACATTTGGTGTGGGAGGTTATGGATATTGATCCTACAGAGCAGTTAGTTGCTCATCATCTTATTCATCAATTGGGTATTTTTAAATATGATGCCTTTTGGGAATATCGGGAGGATAACACCTCATATATGGACTGTGATGAATCTGATGATGAAGAGACTGAAGTAGAGGGTGAGCAGAGTATTGGTTGGGATAAGTTTTTGTCCATGATCGAACATGCAAATGAGGTTCCACAATATCCTCCTGATTAGTAGTCGAGTTTTAGTCTTCCTTGTCATATCCTAGTTAGGATAGAATCTAGTCATATTCACATTTGTTCTTAAGTGTTGTTGTGTGGTTTTAATTTCTGAAATAGTTTCTCGCATATTTTACTATTATGTTGCATTTGAGTATTTCCTATTTTGTATCGTTGATGACTAATGTTTGATTCTTAATGCTTATATCTATAATCTCTAATTCATTAGTTATTCTGAAAATCATCATTTCATATACAAAATGTATAGGTTCAATTGCAAGTAATACTCCATATTTTGTCTGCTTATCATGTTAATCGATTACCAGATTCATATAATCGATTAATTATCAGATTCTGTGCATTTGTTCAATTTTCTTAACTGCTCTAATCGATTATCCACTCCCTTAATTGATTAAGAGAGTAAAAAATATATTCCTTTTTGTCCTTTGGCTATTTTCTTTCATATGCTATCATGGCTTTTTGATCATGCCAAAAGGAGGAGAAAGTGTTGTTTGCAGTTTTGCAGGTTGTATATGCTTCCACATCCACCTAAGTAAAGAGGGAGAAAAAGTTGAGCTACCCTACATACTACCTCATGCATGGATTGAGGGGAGAGAATAAAGTGAGGGGGAGCCGCACACAAAAGTTTTTACAACCATTGCAAACATAAAACAAATTGTCATCATGCTTATCACTGGATTGACCATTCAAAGTTTGTCATCATAAAAAAATGGGAGATTGAAATTGGAAGAAGAGTCAAAGTATATGGTTGCAAAGGAGATCAACTTTTATTTGGTTTTGATGAAGACAAAAGTGCCAAGGAAAAACTTGAAGTTAAAGGCAAGTCTAGAAATAACATGCCAAGGCTCAAGGTTGTCTTAAACTTAGAAAATATATTTTTCTATTCTTTAAAAGTTTTAAGATGATTTCTTAGTTGAGTCTAGGTTAGGTAAACCTCAGGATGAAATTCTCACAAAAGCTTAAAAATGGTTTTATCTAAAATGAGTCATATCATCCATTCATATTTGATTATGTTGCATTAAAATGATATTGACTTCAAAATCATGCATTGTATAAACATACATCATATAGGAGGTTTACATTGCATCAAAGAAACTCTTTTTCTAAACTGTTAATTGATTACTTTGTGCATTAATCAATTAAATAGTTGTGGAACCCGTTAATCAATTAATTATGGGATTAATGGATTAATAGGAGTTATAGTAGCTAACATCTTAATATTCTTGATGTAATAAATCGATTAAGAATCATTTTAATCGATTAAGTTCAAAAGAAGACTCTTATTTGTGAAACCTGTTAATCAAATAAGCAACATGTTAATCGATTAATGTCTATTGAAAACAGTTGGTTATAAAATCTGTTTTTCTACCCATTTTCTTAAAAGTTGACATTTCAAATTTTCACATTTTAGAAGTATTCCCTGAGCTAAAAAATTTGTAGAAAACTTCTGAAAAGTTTCATGATATCTTTTGAGAAAAGAAAAGTGTTTTAGTGTTAGATATTGCATAAGAGTGCATTGGAATTTTTTTTTACACAAACCTTTTTAGAATTCCTCCCTTAGACGATAGGTTTTGTGAGAGTTTTATTCTGCTGGTGTGTAGTTGATTTTTCTATTTACATTTGCACATTGTTAAGGTGCATTTACAACTAGTTTTGTATTTTTCCAAGAAAGGAGTTGTCTCTAAGTATAGAGAAAGTGGTAGAAATCCTAGTTGTGGTTAGGTGATCGTTGTATTCTTCATATATACAAGGGTCTTGGTTGAGGGTGTTAGGTGGTTGCGTCTATATTGTTAGAAGTGGTGTTTAGTATCCATTAGAAGAGGGCGTGTGAAGTCTGTGAAGAAGATCTTGCTCCTGACCTGGGCACGGTTTTGATGAAGACATCATCATCACAAAAAGAAGAAAGGAAGATTACATGTCAAGACTAAAGAAGACAAAAGCTTCAAAGATTTAGAGTCTAATTCTTTTAGGTACTTTTATCCTAAAACTCCTTTATTACCTTAGTTAATAATGCTAAAAAATGTTTTAAAGAAAATTGAAAAATTCTAAGTGTGAATAAAAATAATTTTCAAAAACAACATGTAACGGATTAGTGGACTTGAGTAACAAGTTACATGAGTGAGAGAATATTTATCCAACCTCCAACGGCTAAAAGTAATCCATAACTGTCTTTGAAGTAACAGATTACCATTTTAAGTAAACAGGATAATCCATTACTCAAGGAGTTGTAATCAATTACACTAAAGCATTTTTCAAATATGTGAAACAAAACATTTGAGTAATCGATTACTCAATTATAGTAATCAATTACACTTGTAAAATTCGAAAATGCTGTTGGACAAGATGTTTGGGTAATCGATTACTCACTTGCTGTAATCGATTACTGAGAGTTGTTGCACCAGTTTTCAGATTTCAAAGTGAAAAGGTTTCACTCCAAACTGACTTGTTTCATTCCAAACGAATCCTACACTTCCCTAGAGGTGTTATGGTTGATTGGAAAGCCTATATAAAGGCATTGGAACATATACACATACAACATCAACTCGCAACAATTTTCATAACAAAAATTCAACAAAGCTCTTAAACTTTCTGAATTTTTTGCACTTTTTAGCAACATAGTCTTAAACTTTCTAAGTTATTTCAGAGTTGCTTCTAAGTGTATTTCAAACCTTTTCAAAGTAAAAGAGCATTATTATCTATCGTATAAGAGTTGTTTTTGGATTGCAAGTTAAGAACTATCATATCCACTTGTAAAGGCAATCCAACAATATTGTATATTCTTCATTTTGCTAAGTACACTTTCTTTCACAAGGGTGTGAAGAGAAAGGGGTTGAGTGACTTGGAATAGTATTTTCCAAGGGTGTTACTTGGAATAAGGTTTTCCAAGGGTTTTAAGTATAAGTGAGTGTGTAAGATACAAGGAGATCTCGGGGTGAGATATTTGTAATTGCAACTCATTATATTTAATAAATGAATCTCTTGCGTGTCAAGAGTATTGGACGTAGCCTTCGGTGGACAAGAAGGTGAACTAGTATAAAACACTTGTGTACTATCTTCTCCTTATATTTCTACTTTCAAAGTCATTATTTTTCTGCATACTTTTTCCGCTGCACTTAAACTTTGATTTTGCAGAAAAATTGGGCATAGTATTGCAACAACTAATTTACCCCCCCTCTTAGTTGCATTCTCATTCTTACAAAGTGAAACCATCCTAGAGGCTCTGGATCCAAGAAAGAAGTCTTGTATCCATTTGAAAGATTGTTTATATAACATTGTTCAAATAGTGAAGAAAAATCTCCCAATATCAGAATGAGAGGTCTGGATGTAGTTTGCAAGTTGACCCACAAACGGACCAGGATAAAAGTTCCTTCGCGCTTTCTTCTTTCCTTCATCTCTTTAAATTCAGTCTTTTATTTGTTATTTTACATATCTTTACTTGTTTATTGATTATTGTGTTTAAGTGATTTTCTGGGCACATCATTGAGTAGTTTATTTAAGCAATTTAGGTCTGTGAAGAACTGAATGTTGTGTAACTTGTAATTCAAGAAACTGAATTGTTTTGAAGTTTTCTGTTACAGATTAATCGATTATATTTGTCGTTGATCGATTAAGATTTGCTGGTGTTAATCGATTAACCACTCTGATAATCGATTAATTCACTATATTTTATGTCTTTGCGTATAATAGGAAAAAGCGGTTATAGAGGACCACAACACCTATTCACCCCCCTCCAAGTGTGTTTTGTTCTGTGGTTACCAAACAATCACCACAACGATGGATGATCTTGATGCTCAAAATCAACAAGTCTAAGTTGAAATTAGAAGATTATCTAACTGATTGAACTACATGGACCTTGATGATGTTAGTGATGAGTTGGAGTCAAGAGTTGTCATTTAGGAATTATTGCTAGTTGTTATTTGATGATCTAGTTATGAACTAGTTGAAATTTTGGCTTGTAATAGTTTAACTTTAAATTTGAATTTTGTTTGTATAAACCTTTTCCTATTAATGACTATTATGTTGTGTTGTTGCATATATATGTATATTATCCTAGAAACTTGGTTTTTCATTCTTTTTGACAAAGTCATAAGGGAGAGAAGAGTTGGAGTTTGTGTTTTCTGGTATAATATTTCAGGGCACGTATTTAAAAACAAAGGGGGAGCATACTCAAGAACTTCATGTCAAATCATATCAAGTATGCAAAGTCAGAAAAACTCAATCTTTCAATAAGATGTTGGTTTGTGAAGAAGATCTAGCTTCTGACCTTGACACAATTTTGATGAAGACACCAAGATCAGCAAAAAGAAGAAAAAGGAAGAAGACCTTGAAAACATAGAAGACAAAGCTTCAATATTGTAGATCTTATAAGTCTTCTAAGTTAGTTAATTCTATCCTTAATATTTTATATATGTAGTCGCAATGCTTATAGTGAAGAAAAAAAAAATTGAAATCAATTGGAAACTTACAGTAAAAAAAAATCAAATTTTGAAATGATGTAACTTGACCTGAGTAAAAGGTTAATGGATCTGAATAACAGATTAATTGAATTGTGAGAGAGTGAGTAACAGGTTATTGGGACTGAGTAACATGTTACCCAAATTGCGTAATGATTTACCCAGCAAAAACGATACAGAGTAACCAATTACTAAGTTGGACAGAATGTTTGGGTTATCGGTTACTGATTGCTGTAATTGTTAGAGAGAGTTGTTACACCAGATTTTCAAATCCAAACTGAACAACTTTCATCCAAAACAATTGGATTTCATTCCCAAAGTATTTTACCTTTGTAATGGGTATAATGGCTGATTGAGAGCCTATTTAAACGCCTTGGAACATCCAAAATTGTATAGAACTTTTAAAAACTTGAATATACAATCTTTCAAACAAATTCTCTACACTTTGTTCTTGCAACTTGAGTTTTAAACTTTCATAATTTTATGAAGTTAAAACCAAGTGTTTTTCTCTGAGTTTTTCATACATAAAAACACAAAGAGCGTTGAGTACTATCTGTATATAAAGATACTAAGGATTGCAAGAAATAACATTCTAGATCTTGTAAGACAATCTTTGCCCTAGTTATATTCTTCATTCATCTTGTATAAACTTTTCACCATAAGGTGTGGTGGAAAAGGGAAGAGTCTTGCTTAGAAGATGAAATCTTCTAACTGTGTGACATATTGGCCTACGGTGGACAAGAAGGTGAACAAATATAAAATTGTTGGTGTATCTCTTCTCTTCTCCCTATTCTCTTTATTTTTACATTCTATACTTGATTAAATTTATGCAACATTTTGCGCTACAACATGACATTGCAAGTGGAGATTGAGATTGAAAATGTGCTTAATTCATATAGTTTTGATGAATACAAAGACTTTAAGGAATGCTTGGATACAAGGATAACTCAACAGACAACAAGTCAAAGCTTAAGGTCTTTCTAGACTTAGGAAAACATTTACATTTTATAGAAGTCCTAAAATGATTGATTGGGTAGAGTCTAGGCTAGGTGAACCTAGGATGGAAGTCTCACATAGCTTAAAAAGTAAATGAGAATAGAATGAGACATAGCATCCATTCATACATGTAGATATGTTCATGAATATATGTTTCACAAACATGATTTTATTGCATTAAAGTGCTACGTACTTAAAGTCATGATCATATACTCATATATCATGTAGAAGGTTCATCTTGAATCAAAAAATACAATTTTTCAAATTCGATATTTGATTATCATGTGTGATAATCAATTAGATAGAATATGGGAACCTAGTACTCGATTATTTATAGGAATAATCGATTATATAAGTTCTAGTAGCTAAGGTGTTGGATTTATTGGTTTCAATAATCGATCATTCTATAGTATGCCGATAATCGACTACTAGTTGAGATAATCGATTAGACATAACATAAAACAATTTTGTATAGAAACTGATTTTCCACCCATGTGCTCATAATAATCATAGATTTCCAAAATTCACTTTCATGTCATTTTGAGCGAAATTCTTGTTGTTGGAAATGTTCTTAGTTTCTTTGAATCTTAAGAGTGGAAAAGATAGAATTTTAGCATTCTTTTGAATTGTGCATCTTCTTATACATTTACATACAAATCTTGCATTGGTCACACTTAACCTTTAGAGTTTTTGTGAATTTATGTTTTAGGTTTGCATCTAAGTTTTAGTGTTCATATTATCACAGTTTAGGTGTACACAACTCAGAACCAATTTTAGACAATGAGATTAGATTCTAGGTGTGTTGAGTATCACCGTTAGTAGAGAATTGAATGGAAATCCTAGTCGCGGTTAGGTGGGTATCCATTAGAGACGAGTCGAAGGTCAAACCATCTTTGAGAGACTCTAGGGCAGAGAATGAAATCTTGTAAATTCTTGGAAGTGTATTTATAAAATACATTTGATTCCATTAGTGAAGAAAAATCACCCAAGATCAGAGGAGCCTGGATATAGTTTAAAAGTGGAAAAGCAAACGAACTGGGATAAAATTTGTTGTCGCACACTTTCTATCCCTTAACTCCTTTTACAATTCAATCTTTTATGTGCTTTATCGATTCAACTAATTTCCTTATTGAATCTTAGTGTTTGCCTACATTCTGTGTATAATTTGGCATCATTTCTTTATGTGAATTGCTTCTGTTTTCAAATGAATTTGGAGTTACTTGTTATACAAGAAACTGCTTTTCCAAGATTTCAAAAATCAGAATAGTAATCGATTGTTTGTCGTGATAATCGATTATCCTGAACTGATTTTTCAATATTCTCATTAACTAGAAAAGCGATATTAGTGATCCGCTATACACATATTCACCCACCCTATAGGTGTCTCTTAACCTGTGTTTACTAACACAACATTCACAAACTTTTTATAGCAAACAATTTCGATCTTAACCTTACAGACTGTTGGTTTACACACGGCTAGTCCATGTATGAGTGCACGCTCGTGCGCTAGGACCTAAAGACTAACATGGCCAAGATGTGTAGTCATCCACGACCACTCATGGCCAATGTCGGTATATTCATACTTCATTCCTACAACTATTGTTAACCCAATAATCCTTAGTCATTCAATTCTTGATAGAGTCCAAACCTTGTCCTTTAAATTAGATAAAAAGATGTACACATTGTCACTATAAGAGTTTTTTAAACTGTCACTATATTATCCATTATTTATTTTCAATCATCATTGTCTGTTAAATAAAAGTAATATAAATAAATTGTGGATGATACATTGACTATGTATAAATATTTACACTATTTATACTGTATATTGTTAGTATACAGATATTACCCTCTTTAAATTATGGGATACCCACACTTGGCACACATAAAACGTGAAATGGTATAAAATATAAAAAAGGAACAATGTACAACATGGTAATGGTAGTAAAAAGGGTACGAATTCATTTGAAATTTGGGAAGGAGTAAGAAATTTGAAAGAAATAATAAAGAAAAGCTTGGAATACAAGTAATGTGGTTGGTCATAGAGAATAAATGTGCGCCCACCGGTCAGCGTGACGATTCACAGACGCAATGGGAATGCCAAAACAGAAAAGTTACAAAAGAGACAGCAAAAAGTTTCCGCGTAGATAGATCAGACTGGGAAGGGACTTGGGTTGGAGTCTATGATTATTCCAAAAATAAGAATAAAAAACAATAAAAAAGAGTGCCAGACAACGGAAATCTAAAATGTTTCATTTACTAAATTATTGTATGCAATATAATTAGGAATATAATTCAAGTAAAAAGATTTATACAATTTAATATATAATCTATCATTTATTTATTTTACTTTTTTAAGAGAGTTTATGATTATTAAATATATATAGTAAATGATATAGTGTAATAATATATTATTGTACACCGTAATAATATAAACTACAGGCTTCCAATTAATACTTAATAATGAATCAATTAATAAAATATATGTAAATAATAAAGAGAGGAGAATGGTTACTTTTTTGTGTGGTGCTACTGAGATATTTTCCCACCTTTTAGTTACCCTTTCTAACTATTATTAGTTTTTGATCTCTTCATCATCTTGAGAATCTAGTAGGACCTTACTTTAATGAATTCTTTATAATATTGAATACTCTTTCTTTCATGCACTTTTTTACTTTAAACATCATCCATTAATTATTTAGTGTGACAAATGTTTACATGTCTTTGAACTTTTCTTGAATTTTTAAATATGATTATAACTTTACTCTCTTAGCTTTTTTTAAGAAATTACACAAATTTATTATTTCTAATTAATAAGAAAATAATAAATATGAAACAAATTATAAATATTATATAAAAATATAAAATGTCTGATAAAAAATATCAAACAAAATTTGGACTTGTATATATTATATAGATGAATAATATTTATCCAAAGAACAATCACATATTTTAGTCTTAATAATTACACACTCTTGCAATTTCTAAACTATGATAAAAAAATAGTTAATGTGAAATTCAATAATTTTACCAAATTCAATGCTTGATCACGTTTTTCTCCAATACATTATCTTATTATAAAATGAATAAAAAATAGCATTTTGATTTCTTCTGTGAAATCGACTACAGTAATAGAAAACTATGTCTTAAAAAGCAAAAACTTCCTTTTTCTTCTTTCTCAAGCTATTCACACCTGAGTCTTGTGTTCACACCATTCTCATATATAATCTCTCTTTTCCTTCTCCATCTTTTGGTCTTTTCTTTTCTGTCACCTCCCTCGAAATAAAATAAAAACCATCTTTTTCAGTAATCACAGCTTCTTCCCTCTTTCTAGAACTTAGAAGATTAGATTTTTATCATAATAACTTTGCTTTTTATCAATTTGAATGGAGGGTCATCATCATCTTCAACATCTCCAACGGCAACAGCAGCATCAACAACAACAGCATCAACATCTTCAGCCTCCACAGAATTTAACTACGACTAGTGTTAACGTGGTTGATGTCACGGATCGATTCCCTCAGTGGAGCATCCAAGAAACGAAAGAGTTCTTAATGATTCGTGCAGATCTGGATCAGACTTTCATGGAGACAAAACGGAACAAGCAGTTGTGGGAAATTATATCTAACGGGATGAAGGAAAAGGGTTACCATCGAAGTGCAGAACAGTGCAAGTGCAAGTGGAAAAACCTCGTCACCCGCTATAAGGTATGTTTATTTTCTTCATCTATATATATAACATTTTTTTGTATACATATGATGCATCAAACTCGACAAAATTATAATAACCATGCTTTCTTATTATTAAGGTTGACCAAAACTAAGAAGTTGTAGAGATTCTCAAAACTGCATTACAAACTAAAATCTGGTTTATGATAACATCCTTAGTCCCATGGAAATTATATATATAACACTGTTTTATATACGCAATTTAATAATAGTCAATACAAATTCGTGTTTGTGAGAAGTGACTTAGGTACAGTTAGAATCCTTTTGGGTATCGGAGAGGGAAATGGTGTGAAAAAACAATATTCGATAACACGTGTATCCTTTTATTTAAGGTGAGATGTTATATTTTAAAACTAAAAGAAAAGGAGAACTATTGAAAGCTTCATGGGTTTGGCTTATATTCTCTATAGGTAATTGAATTTAATATCGAAACCGTCAATGGTGGATTCCTAATATTATGTAATAATATTAAAAAAAAATTGTGTGAAGGGATGTGAAACAATGGAGCCAGAAGGGTTGAGGCAGCAATTCCCATTTTATAATGAACTTCAGGCAATTTTCACTGCAAGGATGCAAGGAATGCTATGGGCTGAAGTTGACGGTGGTTCGAAGAAGAAAGCGATGTATCTCTCATCTGATGAAGAAGATGATGTAAATGAAGAGATTGAGGAGCAGAAGGGTAGCAGCAGAAAGAAGAAGAAGGCTAAGATAGTTAGTGGGGGAGGAAGTGCTAGTGGTAGCTCTAATAATTTGAACAACTTGAAAGAGATTCTAGATGATTTCATGAGACAACAGAAGCAAATTGAAGCACAATGGATGGAGGCATTTGAGGCAAGGGAGAATGAGAGAAGGTTAAAGGAAATGGAGTGGAGGAAAGCCATGGAAGCATTAGAGAAAGAGAGGATCATGATGGACCAAAGATGGAGAGAAAGAGAAGAACAAAGAAGGATTAGAGATGAAGCTAGGGCTAACAAGAGGGATGCTCTAATCACAGCTCTGCTAAACAAACTAGAAAGAGATGATATGTAGTTTTTGGTTAGCTTGGTAACCTTTCTGTCTTCTCTTCTTCTCATGATGAAGGGAAGCTTATAATTTTAGAGGTTTGTACTTATAAACTCATAATTTTAGAGGTTTGCACTTAAAAACTCATAATTTTATAGAGAAAATATAGTTATACACTTATGAATTTATGATTAGTTTTACTTAGTTGTTTAACATAGATCTATTGTCTCATATTAGGTCTCATATGTTATCTCATACTAATGAAAACTTGTTATAGTGGTTAAAAACTTTAAAATTTCATTATCATTATTGTTTTTGTTCTATTATCATTGGCCCATGAAAGGGTATGGACACTATCTCGGACATCGAACAAGGTTTCTCTCCAATATTAGAGAGACAAGTATTTGATTTTATTTGTATTCTCAATGACAAAAATGTTATTTCATTATATATATAGAAGGAAAAAATATCTTATCATAATATATTTTCCTTTATTTTTTTATAGTATTTGTCTCATTGTCCTTATTATCTGACATCATATCTTAATTTGGTAATTGTTACCTTATCTCCTCCCCTTTCTTTAGTCAATACAATATGAAAAATGTTTCTTTTTCTTTTCTCATTCAATTTTTTATTGGTGTTCGTAATTGTGGTGTTTCGTCATGCAATTAGGCACTAGTTACCCTGTTAACATTGAGAAAATACCAATATTTCGTGCGTGTGCTTATTTGTATATGTATCCCGAAATGACTTATCACTCTTTAATTTCAAGGGGCTTATTCTGGTAGTAGGTGTAGATGGATATATAAAAGAGCACTACAATTAACATTACCTAACCAAACTATCAATTTAAAACTGGTAAAAAATATATACCCACTTATTGTTCGCAAGATATTGCTAATCATAATGGCTATCCATATATTTAGACGCAAAAAGTTTTAAGGATAATGGAGCATTTGCTAAAATGGCTCACTCCACACCAAGTGCTGAAAATAGAAGTGAGGACTTAGACAATAAATAAATTCAATTACATATAAGATTGCAATTGCAAATATTTGGCTTTTGTAGCTACATGAAAACACAAATGATGGGTGAATGCCTATTTATAGGCTTCATACAAAATGAAGGGTGAATGACTATTTATAAGTTTCCAATAACATCTATGAATAATGACTAGATAGTTCCATGAATGACTGGTATACATTTTTCTCAAGATTTCTAGACACTTCCATGATTATTTTACTAAGTAACAGTTATATAATCTACTAGAAGCTTAGATGATAATTCTAGAGAGTGTGCATCAATATTTTAAAACTCCTCCTTGATACACATTTTTGTGAGTGCAAGTATTGATCGTAGTTGCTCGAATTTCACTCTTGATTATGCCTTAATGAATATATTTCCACAATTTAATCTTCAGTTGTGTAGTACTCGAGCCTTGTCTCTTTGTTCTCACATGCTTCTATCACAACGTGATATTTAATTGCGCTATGTTTTGTCCTGTTGAGATGAATTGAATTCTTTACAACCGCTATCACCAATTGTTGCACAATAGATTGTAGTAGGTTGAGCCTATTAATATCTCATATCGCTGAGTATCATATAGGCCATATAGTATAAGGACCGAAATTCTTCACTTGAAATTTTTTCTTATTTTAACTCATACAAACATGTATTTTCCCTATATCTTATGATTAGTAACCCAAGGTACGTTACATTAGTTACCTTGATTATTTTTCGATCATTTTATCATGCAATATTCATACACACATCCATAAGACAGAAAAACATAATTCATATTAATGTCCCCCATTTACTTAGGACATGCAAATAGTTATGGGTTCCCAATATCATAATACCCACGGTTACAAACATCCAAAAAAATATAATGGTCATGATTACAAGTATTCAAATCCGCATATAGTCAGTTATGATACACAAAGTGTGAATAGAAGAATCCAAATTTAAAAGCTCCCAAAGCTCCAAATCAAGCATCCCTAATTCGTTCATTTACTTGCAATGAGATTATCAAATGGCAACACACAAAAACATACAAAGAAGTAAGTCATTTAATTCAATGAATACCATTTGGATATAATCCACATTATAAACAGAGTTAGATAAACAATTTAAGCTTTCCAACATATAATCAGTACATGTCATTTATATTTCTTACAACCCCATCCGACCATTCTTACTTTCACATTCTTCAATGTTAAACCTTGTTACCCTCCTCTTCATTCCCGTTTTACATAGCCATTTCCCACTTGTACATACTTTCACAATACCACATAGGGAAAGACATTCAATTCACTACCACTTGGGCAAGACATTCAATTCAAAACCACCTGGGCAAGACATTCAATTCAATACCACTTGGGCAAGACATTCAATTCAATACCACTTGGGCAAGACACTCAATTTCAATACCACTTGGGCAAGACATTCAATTTCAATACCACTTGGGCAAGACATTCAATTCAATTCAATACCACTTGGGAAAGACATTCAATTCAATACCACTTGGGCAAGACATTCAATTCAATACCACTTGGGCAAGACATTCAATTCAATACCACTTGGGCAAGACATTCAATTTCTTTGATATTTCCCACATCTTATTCCTTTCGAATCATCCACATATAACCGTACATCCCATATTTCATATCTCGTAATAAAATGCTTATCCTTACCTTGGTGAGTGTTGTGTTTGGTTTATAGTAACTTTGCAAGTTCCTCCGACACCGCCTCCAACCTTAGGATCTTTCCTCATCTCCACCAAACAATAACAAAAGCCAGTAATTTACTCTCAACAACATATAAACAACTCATAGTTCATCTTTAACCATACAAAGATTCATACATTTTCAATGTTTCCAAAATCACTTTCATTAGGAATTTCCAAACATAAAAAACATACATATTCATCTTCTATTTTACATTAGAACACATAATCATCTTCTACATCTACTATTTCACCCATTTTCCTCTTTAACCACACTTTAATTTTGGGGTTTTGAGGTTTTTATGAATCAACCCACAAACCCTTTCCATTTTGTTGAATACCAACTCTAAACCAAGAGTTTACAAGAGAGAAACTAAATAAAACGAACCACAACTCCAAAGGAAGAGTTTCCATGGTTTCTCACATTTTGAGAAGAGATCCCATACACCCAAAACAAGTTTGAAAGGGAGGAAGAGAGTTAGAATTAAGAGAATTACCTCTTCTCAAGCTTCTAGATGTTTCCCACGAATCCCTACTCTCAAAATCACCTCATTCTCTCTTCTCTCTCAAGTTCTAACCCTAAAAGTGTTTGAGGGTTTCTATTTTAAAGTTCCAACGTCGGGTTCTCGCTCAAGCGAGCATTTTCTCGCTCAAGCAAGAAAATCTCGCCCATTTTAAAAAACTCAGATTTGGCTCTCTCGCTCAAGCGAGGGATTCTCGCTCAATCGAGGATCCTCTAGTCTCCACACCTCTCTCCCTCGCTCAGGCGATAATCCTTCAGTATTTCCCAATTTTCCACTCTTCAAGTGAGCCATCTCTCGCCCGGGCGAGACCCTCTCGTTCAAGCGAGAATCTAGAAGTGTGCCCTATTCTTCAGGACTGTTACCACATCTTAAGAAATGTAAATTCTGGGTGTTACAATTCTTCCCCTCTAATAAGAATTTTTGTCCCCGAAAATTAATCATACCTCGATTTGAACAAATGAGGGTAATCCTCCCTCATATCTGGCTCCACTTCCCAAGTCGCGTCTCCTTCATCCACTTGGCTCCATAACACCTTCACCAAGGAAATCTCTTTTCCTCTCAACTTCTTGATACTGGTATCCATGATCCTCACGGGCAAGGTCGCAAAAGTTAAATTATCCTTTAGTTCAATTTGATCGGACTCAACCACATGAGATGGATCCCCCACATATTTCCGCAACTGAGACACATGAAACACATTGTGGAGATTCGACAACAATGGAGGTAAAGCAATCCGATATGTTACTGGTCCAATCCTCTTCAATATCTGGTATGGTCTAATAAATCTCGGAGTAAGCTTACGGGACTTCAACACACTACCAATCCTTGTAGTTGGAACTACTCTCATAAATACATGATCTCCCTCCTTAAACTCCAGAGGTTTCTGTCTCTTATCATAATAGCTTTTCTGTCGACTCTGTGCTATTCTCATATTCTCCCGGATCTTCTTGATCTTTTCATTCGTTTCACGAACAAACTCGGGTCCCAACACTAAGTTCTCCCCAGTTTCAAACCAACTCACTGGAGTCCTACATTTTCTCCCATACAAGGCTTCGTAAGGGGCCATGCAACCGAACTAGTCCAAAAGTTTGAAGTGAAACGTGGATCCCTATCCGACCCAATGCTCGACGGTATCCCATGCGCAACCGAACGATCTCCTTGATATACAACTCAACCAATCGTTCCAGGGAATATTTCATGTTCATTGGCAAGAAATGAACAGACTTTGTCAAACAGTCTACTATTACCCATATCGAGTTGTACCCTCTTTGAGTCTTCGGAAAAACCGATACAAAATCCATGGAGATACTATCCCACTTCCAAACGGGTATCTCTAGTGACTGCAATTCTCCCGCCGGCCTCTGATGTTTATTCTTGGCTTTCTCACAAATGAGACAACTCGAGACATACAAAGCCACATCCTTTTTCAATCCCGACCACTAAAACAACTTTTTCAGATCTTGTTACATCTTTGTGGTCCTCGAGTGGAAACTCATTTTACTCTTGTGTGACTCCTCCATGATACTCTTTCGCGATTCTACATTATGAGGCACACACACCCTTCCCTTGTATCACAACATTCCACTAGAATCCGACTCAAAATTGGTTTCCTTCCCTTTAGCCATCAAATCTCGTTTGACCTTCAATTCTTGATCCTCAACTTGCATTATTCTGATTTGGTCAAACAACTCATTGGTGACCTTGAGCATTCCCAAAATCATGCCATGGGGTCTTACTTGAACTACCAAATTCATATCCCTGAACTCTTCAATTAGTTTCTCTTCACGAACCATCAAAGCTGACATATGTAAGGACTTCCGACTTAAAGTATCGGCTACCACATTGGCTTTTCCCGGATGATACTGCAATCCAAAATCATAGTCCTTAAGAAACTCCATCCACCTTCTCTATCTCATGTTCAGTTCCTTTTGATTGAACAGATACTTCAGACTCTTGTGATCGATGTACACCTCAAATCTTACACCATAAAGATGGTACCTCCAGATTTTTAATGCAAAGTCCACTGCGGTTAGTTCCAAATCATGTGTAGGGTAGTTTTGCTCATGCGTTCTCAACTGTCGCGAAGCATAGGCAACAAATTTCTCGTCCTGCATCAAAACACAACTCAAACATTGCTTAGAACCATCGCAATACACACTAAAATCACGTTCAGTACAAGGAATAACCAACACTGGTGTCGTAGTCAACCTCCGCTTCAACTCTTGAAAACTTTCTTCACAACGGATTGTCCACTCATACGATTCCCCTTTTCTGGTAAGTTTAGTTAGAGGTAATGCCAACTTTGAAAACCCCTCTATGAACTTCCGGTAATAACCAGCCAAACCCAGAAAAATCCTGATCTCAGTAACTGACTTGGGCATCGCCCATTCCATCACTGCCTCAACTTTAGAAGGGTCTACTGCCACCCCTTCCCGGGATAACACATGTCCAAGGAAGTTTCACTGAATCAAACCAGAAATTACATTTAGACAACTTCGCATACAACTGATTGCTCCTCAGAAGATCCAAAACCACCCTCAGATGCTTCGCATGTTCTTCTCAGCTCTTGGAGTACACCAGAATGTCATCAATAAATACTACTATAAATGAATCCAAATACGGATGAAAAATCTGATTCATGTAGTCCGTAAATATTGCTGGAGTATTCGTCACACCAAAAGGCATCACCAAATACTTAAAATGACCATACCTCGTCCTGAAAGTAGTTTTAGGAATATCCTCCGACTTAACTCGAAGTTGGTGATAACCCGACCGAAGGTCAATCTTTGAAAACACAACCGCTCCTCTCAACTGATCCATCAAGTTATCAATTCTAGGCAACATATATTTGTTCTTGATAGTGACCTTGTTCAACTGCCTGTAATCGGTGCACAACCTCATACTCCCATTTTTCTTCTTAACCAACAAAACCGGTGCACCCCACAATGAGACACTAGGACGAATGAATTTCTTGGCCAACAAATCCTCAACCTTCTTTTTCAATTCAGCCATTTCTAATGGTGCCATCCTATAAGGAGCTATAGAGATGGGTCCCGTTACAAATACCAAGTCAATGGGGAATTCAACTTCTCTAACTGGGGGCAATTCCGGAATATCACCAGGAAACACCTCAGGGAACTCACGGACTATCGGAATATCATCAATGCGGGGTTTCTCAATACCCTCCAGTGATGCCAACAGAACAAACACTGATCCCCCTTCCTTAAGGGAAGTCTTGAATCCCTTAGCCAACACTGGCTCCATACAATTAACCTGGTCAGAAATATCACATAGATCTCTAAACACCACAGTCTTATCAGCACAATTAAACAAAACATGATTCGCTAACAACCAGTCCATTCCCAAAATTAAATCTAATTGGGACAGCGGTAAGCAGATTAAGTCTACGGTAAATGTTCTACCATTTACCACTACCGAACACTGAGACACCAACAACAATACCACCACCGGCACACGAGTTGGGGTGGATACGACCAAGTCGAAAGGCAACGACCCTGTCTGCAATTTTAGTCGGTATACACATTCAATAGATACAAAGGAGTGTGTCGCTCCCGAATTAAACAGCACTAAAAGAGGAATATCTGCCACCATACAATTACCTTTGATCAGGTCATCCACATCTGATGCCTCTGCACCACTCATGGTAAACACTCGGCCCGTAGCTCTCAGCCTCTCAGCCCTCACTACGTGCGCCTCTTGATTAAGCTTCGGAGAAAACCTCTTCACATGCCCTTGTCCTCCACAATGGAAGCACCCATTTCCCGGTCCAAGGCAAATATTGCCATAGTGTCCCCGACCACATTTACTGCACAAAGGATAAGAGCTTGTTGATGACCATCCAGTAACAGCAGTGGTGGTTGGCCTTTGAGAACCATGGTTGCGATGATTGCTGGGTGGACCATAAGGTCGTCGGTTTTCAGCCATCTTCCCCTTACCCCTCCCTTGCACAAAGTTGCGTTGTGGTCCATAGTTCTGGGGAGGATTCACTTTGCTAGCTGCAGTGTCCCTCACTCGCACATCATCCTCATATATTCTACACTTGTTCACAAGTGTAGGGAAATAAAAAATCTCTTGGTGGCCAAACATTACTTTCAGCTCATGTTTCAGACCCATTTCGAACTTGACACATTTGGAACTCCCGTCCACTTCAAGTTCGGCATATGGACAATACCAGGTAAATTCCTCGAATTTAGCCGCATATTCTCCCACGGTCAAATCCCCTTGCTCTAACCGCAATAATTCCATCTCCTTCTTCCTTTTTAAGTCTGCATGAAAGTATTTCTAGAGGAATTTGCTCTTGAAGGACTCCCATGTAATGATCTGTCCCTCGGTGTCCACCTGTCTACGGTCCATCTCCCACCAGTTCTCAGCCACCTTGACTAGCATATAGGCGGCATACGCCACTTTCTAAGCATCAGAATAGCTCATGGTCCTGAAGATTCTCTCCAATCCTTGGACTCACTCAATGGCAGCATCAGGAGTGAACCCGCCTTGGACCTGACTAGGGTTTCTCCTACAGAATTCATCCAAACCTCGGCATTCGACCGGTCCTGGTGGGACCAGGGGTTGTGAACTCGGACTTGGTGCTGCGTTCTGATTTAGAATCTGCAAGTTCTCGTTCACATGTTGTAGTGCAGCCACCATCTGAGCCAAAAGATTGTTCAGAACATTCTGACTCGCTCCTATTCCTCTTCAACCATGTGTACCTATGCTCATTCACTTGTCAGTACATCAAAATTTTAAGCAGTCCAGAATCACAAAATCATACAATAGTTTGTACAAACCACTTAATTCAATCACGTAAAAGTCACGAAAAAGCACGTAAGGCCATACCCTAGGCCGCAAAATTAACTATGCTTTGATACCATATTGTAAGGACCCAAATTCTTCACTTGAAATTTTTTCTTATTTTAACTCATACAAACATGTATTTTCCTTATATCTTATGATTAGTAACCAAGGTATGTTACATTAGTTACCTTGATTATTTTCCGATCATTTTATCCTACAGTATTCATATTGTGACACACTGAATTTAAGGTTATTAAAATATAGTATCAATCTTGGAAATCTCGCTTGAGCGAGAAAGGGGTCGGTTGGGCGAGAGTGGCTCACCTGGGTGAGTCGAATCTAGCTATATTGAAGGATTCTCGCTCAAGCGAGAATTGTCTCGCTTGAGCGAGAGTTGGCTCGCCTGAGCAAGAGTTGTCTAGCCTGGGCGAGAAGTGGCACTCTGAAGCCGTAGAGGCTGTAAGATCCTCGCTTGAGCGAGAGGATCCTCGCTTGAGCGAGAGGATCAGATATGAGTTTTTAAAATGGCGGTATTTTCTCGCTTAAGCGAGAAGGGGCTCGCTTGAGCGAGAAACCGACGTTGTTACATTAAATAAGGAAACCCAAACACATTTTAGGGTTAGAACTTGAAGAGAAATGAGAGAAGAAAGCATTTTCAATAGCAAGGAGTCTTGAGGCTAATCTAGAAGCTTGAGAAGAGGTAAACCTCTTGGTTCTAACTCTTCTTCTCCCTTTCAAACTCGTTTTGGGTATTTTGGATCTCTTCACTTAGCATTAAAAACCATGGAAACTCTCTATTTAGAGTTGTGGTTCGTTTTAGGTTGTTTTCCTCTTGTAAACTCTTGGTTTATAGTTGATATTCAAAGATGAGGGTGATTTAAGGGTTGATTCATGAAAACCCTAAAACCCAAAATGAAAATATGGTCAAAAGAGGAGATGGGTTAAATGTTAGATGAAAAGGGTGAATATATGTTCTAATGTTGAATATAAGATGATTATGTATGTTTTAGATGTTTGGAAACCCTTAATAAAGGTAATTTTGGAAACATTGAAAATGCATGAATCTTTTGTATGTTTAAAGATGAAAAATGAGTTGTGTATGTGTTATTTCGAACAAATGACTGACATTGTTGTTATGTGGTGGGAATGAGGAAAGATCCTAAGGTTGGAGGCGGTGTCGGAGGAACTTGCAAAGTTACCAAGGACAAAACCCAACACTCACCAAGGTAAGGATAAGCATTTTATTTCGAGATATGCAATATGAGGTATGCGGTTCTATGTGGTTGACTCGAAAAGAATAAGATGTGGGATGTATCAAAGAAAGTGAATGTCTTGCCCAAGTGGTATTGAGTTGTATGTCTTGCCCCAAGTGGTATTGAGTTGTATGTCTTGCCCCAAGTGGTATTGAATTGAATGTCTTGCCTTAGTGGTATTGAATTGAATGTCTTGCCTTAGTGGTATTGAATTGAATGTCTTGCCCAAGTGCTATTGAATTGAATGTCTTCCCATAGTGGTATTGAATTGAATGTCTTGCCTTAGTGGTATTGAATTGAATGTATTGCCCAAGTGGTATTGAATTGTATGTCTTGCCTTAGTGGTATTTAATTGAATGTCTTGCCCAAGTGCTAGTGAATTGAATGTCTTTCCCGAGGTGGTATTGTGGAAGTATGTGTAAGTGGGAAATGGCTATGTAACATGGAAAGACAGAAGAGGTTAACAATGTTTGACATGGAAGAATGTGAAAGTAAGAATGGTCGTATGATGTAGTAAGATATAAAATGAAATGTAATGACTTTATGATTGAAATGCTTAAATTGTTTATCTAACTCTGTTTAAATGTGGTTTATATCAAATGATATTTATTGAATAAAATGACTTACTCTTTTGTACGTTTTGTGTGTTGCCATTTGATAATCCCATTGTAGGTAGTTGGATGAATTAAGGACGCTTGATTTGGAGATGTAGGAGCTTTAAAATCTTGATTCCTTTATTTGCACTTTTTTGTATCATGATTGAATATTTGCGGATTTAAGTATTTGTAGCCATGATCATTATAATTGTTTGGATAATTGTAACTCTAGATATTTGTAGCTAGGGGCATTTTGGAAAACCATAGCTAGTTGTATATGGTTGTTACCGGGATACATGAATATGAATTATGATTTTCTATTAAATGAACGTGTATGTGGATATTGCGTTATGGAATGATATGAAAGGGAAAGTGGGGCTAAAATAAGGTTGTTGAATTTGTGATTCTAAGGTATAAAAAAAAGTTTATATGATAGGAATAAAATAAGGAAAAAAATTCAAGGGTAGAATTTGGGTCCTTACAATTTGGTATCAGAGCATAATTAATTCTGCGGCTTAGGATATGGCCTTACATGCTTCTTCGTGACTTTTATGTGATTGAATTATGTGGTTTGTGCAAACTGTTGTGTGATTTTGTGATTCTTGTCTGGTTAAAATTTTGATGTACTGACAAGTGCATGAGTATAGGTACACATGGAAGAGGAAGAGGCACGAGTCAGAATGTTCCGAATGATCTGTTGGCTCGGATGGTGGCTGCGTTGCAACAAGTTAATGAGAACTTGCATAACCTGAACCAGAACCCAACGCCAAGTCTAAGTTCGCAACCCTTAGTCCCACCCGGACCAGCCAAATATCGAGGCCTAGATGAGTGTTGTAGGAGGAACCCTAGTCAGTTCAAAGGTGGATTTGCTCTTGATGCTGCCATTGAATGGGTCCAAGGGTTGGAAAGGATCTTCAGGGCCATGAGATGTTCTGATGCTCAGAAAGTGGCATATGCCACCTATATGCTAGTAAAGGAGGCTGAAAACTGGTGGGAGATGGTCTAGAGAAAGATGGAGACGGAGGGGCAAATCATTAACTAGGAGGCTTTCAAGGGCAAATTCCTTCAGAAATACTTTCTTGCATACTTGAAGAGGAAGAAGGAGGTGGAATTCTTGCAGCAAGAGCAAGGGAGTTTGACCGTGGGGGAGTACGCGACCAAGTTCGACGAATTGGCTCGGTATTGTCCGTATGCCGAGCTTGAAGTGGACGGAAGGTCCAAATGTATCAAGTTCGAGATGTGTCTGAAATCTGAGTTGAAGGTGTTGTTTTGCCACCAAGAGAATTATGACTTCCCTACACTGGTGAACAAGTGTAGAATGTATGAGGATGATGTGCGAGTGAGGGACGCTGCAACTAGTAAAGTGAACCCTCCTCGGAACTATGGGCCTCAGCGCACCTTTGGGCAAGGAAAGGGTAAGGAGAAGATGGCTGAAGACCAACGACCTTATGGTCCACCTAGCAACCATCACACTCGTGATTCTCAATGACCAGCCACCACTACAGCTAATGGAGGATGAAACTCCTATCCTATGTGCAACAAATGTGGTCGAGGACACTATGGCAATATTTGCCCCGGATCGGAAAATGGATGCTTCCATTGTGGAGGACAAGGGCATATCAAGAGGCATTGTCCCAAGTTACGACATAGTGTGAATTCTGTGTGGGCTGAACGACCTCGATCCACCGGCAGAGTATTTACCATGAGCGGTGTAGAGGCATCAAATGTTGATGGTTTGATCCAAGGTAAATGTATGGTGGCAGGTATTCCTCTTTTAGTGTTGTTTGATTCGGGAGCGACACACTCCTTTGTATATGTTGAATGTGTAGATCAACTGAATTTGCACACATAGTCGTTGCCCTTCGACTTGGTCATGTCCACCCCAACTAGTGTGTCGGTGGTAGTATCGACGTTTGTGTCACAGTGTCCGGTAGTTGTAAATGGTAGAACATTTACTGTGTACTTGATCTTCTTACCATTGTCCTAGTTAGATTTAATTATGGGAATGGACTATTTGCCGGCAAATCATGTTATGCTTAATTGTGCTAGTAAGACTGTGGTAGTTGGAGATCTTTGTGAAATTTCTGACCAAGTTAGTTGTATGGAGCTAGTGTCGGCAAAGGGAGTCAGGACTTCCCTTAGGAAGGGGGATCAGTGTTTGTACTGTTGCCATCACTGGAGAGTATTGAGAAACCCAACATTGATAGTATTCCGATAGTCCGTGATTTCCCTGAGGTATATCCTGGTGATATTCCCGAATTGCCCCCGGTCAGAGAAGTTGAATTCTCTATTGAGTTGATACCTGGAACGGGACCCATCTCATTAGTTCCTTATAGGATGGCACCGTTGGAACTGGCTGAGTTGAAAAAGTAGGTTAGGAAGAAAGATGGGAGTATGAGGTTGTGCACCGATTATAGACAGTTGAACAAGGTCACCATCAAGAACAAGTATCTATTACCTAGGATTGATGACTTGATGGATCAGTTGATAGGAGCGGTGGTATTTTCAAAAATTGATCTTCGGTCAGGTTATCACCAACTACGAGTAAAGTCGGAGGATGTCCCTAAAACTGCTTTTAGGACGAGGTATGGGCATTTTGAGTATTTGGTGATGCCCTTTAGTGTGACGAATGCCCCAACAATATTTACCGACTACGTGAATCGGATTTTTCATCCGCACTTGGATTCATTCGTAGTGGTATTTATTGATGACATTCTGGTTTACTCCTGAGAATTATTCTAGATCTTCTGAGCAAGAATCGGTTGTATTCAAAGTTGTCAAAATGTGATTTATGTTTGGAATCAGTGAACTTCCTTGGACATGTGATATCCCGGGAAGGAGTGGAAGTAGACCCTTCTAAGGTCGAGGCAGTGATGGAATGGGCGGTGCACAAATCAGTTATTGAGATCAGGAGTTTTTTGGGTTTGGTGGGTTATTACCGGAAGTTCATAGAGGGGTTTTCCAAATTGGCATTACCCCTAACCAAACTTACAAGAAAAGGGGAACTGTATGCGTGGACTGTGACACCCTGAATTTAAAGTTATAAATTATAGTATCAGTCCTGGAAGTCTCGCTTGAGCGAGAAATGAGTCGCTTGGGTGAGTGGAATACTGGGCTATACTGAAGGATTCTCGCTTGAGCGAGAGTTGTCTCGTCTGAGCGAGAGTTGTCTCGTCTGAGCGAGAGTTATCTCGCTTGAGCGAGAGTTGTCTCACCTGAGCGAGAGTTGTCTCGCCTGGGCGAGAAGTGGCACTCTGAAGCTGTAGAGGCTGTAAGATCCTCGCTTGAGCGAGAGGACCCTCGCTTGAGTGAGAGGGTTAGATCTGAGTTTTTAAAATGGGCGGGATTTTCTCGCTTGAGCGAGAATGGGCTCGCTTGAGCGAGAATGGGCTCACTTGAGCGAGAACCCGACGATGTTACATTAAATAAGGAACCCCAAAGACATTTTAGGGTTAGAACTTGAAGAGAAGTGAGAGAAGAGAGCATTTTCAAGAGCAAGGAGTCTTGAGGCTAATCTAGAAGCTTAAGAAGAGGTAAACCTCTAGGTTCTAACTCTCCTTCTCCCTTTCTAACATGTTTGGGTATTATGGATCTCTTCTCTTAACATGAAAAACCATGGAAACTCTCTATTTTTAGTTGTGGTTCGTTTTATTTAGTTTCGCTCTTGAAAACTCTTGGTTTAGAGTTGGTATTCGAAGAATGGAAAGGGTTTGTGGGTTGATTCATGAAAACCACAAAACCCCCAAAATGAAAATGTGGTAAAAGAGGGAAATGAGTTAAATGTTAGATGTAGAGAAGATGGGTATGTGTTCTAATATTGAATATGAGATGAATATGTATGTTTTAGATGTTTGGAAACTCTTAGTAATGGTTGTTTTGGAAACATTGAAAATGTATGAATCTCTTGTATGGTTAAAGATGAAATATGAGTTGTTATGGGTTATTTTGAATAAATGACTAACATTTTGTTATGTGGTGGGAATGAGGAAAGATCCTAAGGTTGGAGGCAGTGTCGGAGCAACTTGCAAAGTTACCAAGGACAAAACCCAACACTCACTATGGTAAGGATAAGCATTTTATTTCGAAATATGCATTATGAAATATGCGGTTCTATGTGGTTGACTCGCAAAGAATAAGATGTGGGACGTATCCAAGAAAGTGAATGGCTTGCCCTAAGTGGTATTGAGTTGTATGTGTTGCCCCAAGTGGTATTGTGTTGTGTGTCTTGCCCCAAGTGGTATTGAGTTGTATGTCTTGCCTTAGTGGTATTGAATCGAATGTCTTGCCCAAGTGGTATTGAAGTGAATGTCTTACCCAAGTGGTATTGAATTGAATGTCTTACCTTAGTGGTATTGAATTGAATGTGTGACACCCTAAATTTGTCTTTAAAATTATTGTATCAGTCCTTGAATTTTCGCTTGAGCGAGGGATTGTCGTTTGAGCAAGAAAGGCTCACCTGGGAGGGTGAAATCCTGGGCTATACTGAAGGATTCTCGCTTGAGCGAGAGTTGCCTCGCTTGGGCGAGAGTGGCCTCGCCTGAGCGAGAGTTGTTTCGCCTGGGCGAGAAAAGTGACATTTTAGACCTGTCGAGGCTGTGAGATTCTCGCTAGAGCGAGAATCCCTCGCTTGAGCGAGAGGGTCAGATTTGAGATTTAAAAATAGGCGGGATTTTCTCGCATGAGCGCGAACTCGACGAGTTGCATTAAATGAGATACCCCCAAACACATTTTAGGGTTAGAAATTGAAGAAAGTTGAGAGAAGAGATCTTTTCTAGGACAAGGATCATTGATACTCATCTAGAAGCTTGAGAATAGGTAAAACTCTTGATTCTAACTCTCTTCTTCCCTTTGAAACTTGTTTTGGGTATGTTGAATCTCTTCTCAAAATGTGAGAAACCATGGAAACTCACCCTTTGAGTTATGATTCGTTTTATGTTGTTTTTCTCTTGTAAGCTCTTGGTTTAGAGTTGGTATTTCAAGAATGGAAAGGGTTTGTGGGTTGATTTATTAAAACCCCAAAACCCTAAAGTGAAAATGTGGTTAAAGAGGGAAATGGGTAAAATGCTAGAGGTAGAAGATGAGTATGCACTCTAAGGTTGAAATATGAGATGAATATGTATGTTTTAGATGTTTGTAAACTTATAATGAAAGTAGTTTAGAAACATTGAAAATGTGTTAAATTTCTTGTATGGTTAAAGTTGCAATATGAGTTGTTTATCTGTTAATTGGAATAAATGAATAACATTGTGTTACATGGTGGGAATAAGGAAAGATCCTAAAGCTGGAGGCGGTGTCAGTGGAACTTGCGAAGTTACCAAGAACCAAACCCATCACTCACCGTGGTAAGGATAAGTCTTTAACTTGTGCATTGTAATAGAAAATGTGTGTATTTTATGGTTGTGGATAATGATCAAGTTGTGAACCACTTATTTATTATAAACATATATGGGTATGTTTGTAATAATAATGGCGTGGATTTACTGTTTATGAATTGATGGAGTGTCAATGAAAAGAAAACTCGTTTTTAGCCGACCATGATTGGTTAGCGACTTTGGTTCAAGCGATGTAGCAAGCTTTGGCTCAAGCGATGTAGCAAGCTTTGGCTCAAGCGATGTAGCAAGCTTTGGCTCAAGCGATGTAGCAAGCTTTGTCTCAAGCGATGTAGCAAGCTTTGGCTCAAGCGATGTAGCAAGCTTTGGCTAAAGCTATGTAGCAAGCTTTGGCTCAAGCGATGTAGCAAGATTTGGCTCAAGCGATGTAGCAAACTTTGGCTCAAGTTATGTAGCATGTTTTCAAAAAGAAAAGGGAAATCTTTTTTTAGCTTCCTTTAATTGGTGTAGCGGTTTTGGCTCAAGCGATGTAGCAAACTTTAGCTTAAGTTATGTAGCACATTTTTCAAAGATATAAATGGTTATATCGGTTTTAAGTATTTATGACTTTTAAATTGTTTACTTAACCCTATTAAAATATGGATTAACGTATATCGACATTTATTGAGTGAACGACTTACTCCTTTGTGTTTTCTGTGTATGGTCAATGTTAATCCCATTGCATGTAAGTGGAAGATTTAAGGATGTTTTGATTAGGAGATTAGAGGCTCTTAATTTTTGAAGTCCTCATCTTCATTCTTTTGTAATCTAACTGATTGTACTTTGAACTAAATATTTGTAACCACAAATATGATTGCCTGTACATGTTTGTAGCCATGGATAATTGTAACTCTGGATATTTGTAGCTATGGGTATTTTGGAAACCCATAGCTAGTTGTATGCGGTAGTTACTGAGCTGCATTAATATGAATTATGTTTTTCTGTCAAACGAATATGTATGTCGATGTTGGTTCATAAATTGAAGGTGAAAGGGAAAGCGATATTTTAAAACAAGGTTATCGAAATTATATGTAAAAGTTATGAGAGAATGGATGATAAAGGAATAAAATAAGGAAAAATTTTCAAGGGTAGAATTTAGGTCGTTACAATATGGTATTAGAACATAGTTAATCCTGCGGCCTAGGATATGGCCTGTCATGCTTCTTAGTGACCTTTATGTGCTTAAATTGTTTGAGTGGTACTAATTGCTAAGTGGTTTTGTTATCCTTATTTAGAAAAAATTCGATTACAAACAAATGAGTGAGTACAGGTACCATGGCAGGAAGAGGAAGAGGAAGAGGGAGAGGAACGAGTCAGAACGTTCCAAATGATTTGTTGGCTCAGATGGTGGTTGCACTACAGCAGATGAACGAGAACTTGCACAATCTAAATCAGAACCCTGCACCAAGTCCGAGTTCGCAACCCCTAGTCCCACCCGGACCGATAGAGTACCGAGGTCTGGATGAGTTTTGCAGGATGAACCCCAGTCAGTTCCATGGGGGATTTGCTCCCGATGCTACCATTGAGTGGATTCAAGGAATGGAGCGGATCTTCAGGGCCATGAACTGTTCTTAGGCTCAGAAGTTGGCCTATGCCACTTATATGCTTGTGACGGAGGTCGAGAACTGGTGGGAGTTTACTCGACGCCAAATGGAGGCAGAGGGAGAATTGATTTCCTGGGGTACATTCAAGGCGAAATTCCTTCATAAATACTTCCCTGCTGATCTGAAAAGGAAGAAGGAAATGGAGTTTTTGAAGTTGGAACAGGGAAACATGTCGGTGGGAGATTATGCGGCCAAGTATGAATAGTTGGCCTGATTTTGTCCTTACTCCGAATTAGAGGTGGACGGAAGGTCCAAGTGCTTCAAGTTCGAATCGGGTTTGAAGCCCAAGTTGAAAAGCATGTTTGGGCACCAAGAGATTGTTGATTTCCTTACCTTAGTGAACAAGTGTAGGGTGTATGAGGATGACTTGGAAGCCGATGAAGCGGCGACACATAAGGTGATTTCTCCCAAAAACTTTGGGCCTCAACGGAACTTCTCGCACGGAAAAGGGAAGAGTAAGGTGTTTCAAGAGGAACGTAAGCCTTACTCTCCTCCAACGGGTAGTCGGGGTTATACTTCGCATGGGCCGAGGACTCATGTCATTGTCAGAGGGTCACGGTTGAACTCTTCATCCTTGTGCGGGAAATGTGGCCGAACTGATGTCGGTGAATTATGCCCCAGAATGACACTTAGTTGCTTTCACTGCAAGGAGGTTGGGCATATCAGAAGATATTGTCCTAAGTTACAGTAGAGCGTGAATGCTGTGAGGGCTGAACGATCTTGATCCACTGGCAGAGTGTTCACCATGAGTGGTGCAGAGGCATCGGGTGTAGACAGCCTAATAAAAGGTAATTGCATGGTGGCAGATATTCCTCTTTTATTGTTATTTGATTCGGGAGTGACACACTCCTTTGTATCTATTGAATGCGTGGATAGACTGAAATTGCAAACTGAGTCGTTTCCTTTCGACTTGGTCGTATCCACCCCATCTAATGAGCCTGTGGTGATGTCGACGGTTGTGTCTCGATGTCCGGTAGTGGTAAACGGTAGGACATTTACCGTGGATTTAATCAGCTTACCTCTATCTCAGTTAGATCTAATTCTGGGAATGGACTAGTTGTCGGCAAATCATGTGGTGCTTAATTGTGCTGATAAGACCATGGTATTTGGAAATCCGGATGAGATTTCTGATGAGGCTAGTTATATAAAGCTGTTGTCGACTAAGGAAGTCAGGACTTCCTGTAAGGAGGGAGGAGCCGTGTTTATGTTGTTGGCATCCCTGGAGGGTATTGAGAAACCCAAAGTTGAGGATATTCCGATCATTCGTGAATTTCCTAAGATATTTCCTGGTGACATTCCGGAATTGCCTCTACTGAGAGAAGTTGAATTCTCTATTGATTTGGTGCTTGGAACGAGATCCATCTCTATAGCTCCTTATAGGATGGCACCGTTAGAGTTGGCGGAGTTGAAAAAGCAGGTTGAGGACTTGTTGGTAAAGAAGTTTATTCGTCCTAGTGTCTCACCGTGGGGCGCGTCTGTTTTGTTGGTCAAGAAGAAAGATGGGAGTATGAGGTTATGCACGGATTACAGACAGTTGAACAAAGTCACCATCAAGAACAAATATCCATTGCCTCGGATTGATGACTTGATGTTTCAGTTGAAGGGAGCGGTGGTGTTCTCAAAAATTGACATTCGGTCGGGTTACCACCAACTTCGTGTGAAGTCGGATGTTATTCCTAAAACTTCTTTTAGGACGAGGTATGGACATTTTGAGTATTTGGTCATGCCGTTTGGTGTAACGAATGCCCCAACAATATGTACCGACTACATGAATCGGATTTTTCATCCGTATTTGGATTCATTCGTAGTGGTATTTATTGATGACATTCTGGTTTACTCCAAAAGCTGAGAGGAACATGCAGAGCACCTGAGAATTATTCTACATCTTCTGAGTAAGAATCGGTTGTATGCTAAATTGTCCAAATGCGATTTCTAGTTGGAATCGGTAAATTTTCTTGGACATGTAATATCCAAGGAAGGGGTGGCCGTAGATCCTTCAAAAGTTGAAGCGGTTATGGAATGGGAAGTACCCAAGTCAGTCATTAAGATCCAGAGTTTTCTGGGTTTGGCTGGTTATTATCGGAAATTCATGGAGGGATTTTCGAAGTTGGCACTACCTTTGACTAAGCTCACCAGAAAGGGGGAACCTTATGTGTGGACAATTCGTTGAGAAGAGAGTTTTCAAGAGTTGAAACGAAGATTGACTACGCCGCAATTGTTGGTTCATCCTTGTACTGATCGTGATTTAAGTGTGTATTGTGATGCTTCTAAGCAAGGTTTGGGTTGTGTTCTGATGCAAGAGTGGAAAATTGTTGCCTATGCTTCTCGACAGTTAAGAACGCATGAGCAAAACTACCCTACGCATGATTTAGAATTACCTGATGTGGTCTTTGCCTTAAAAATCTGGAGACACCATTTGTATGGCGTAAGGTTTGAGGTGTATAGCGACCACAAGAGTTTGAAATATCTGTTTGATCAAAAGAAACTGAATATGAGACAGAGAAGGTGGATGAAGTTCCTTAAGGACTACGGTTTTGGATTGCAGTACCATCCGAGAAAGGCCAATGTGGTGGCCGATGCTTTAAGTTAGAAGTAATTACACATGTCGGCTTTAATGGTTAGAGAAGGAAAACTGATTGAGGAGTTCAGGGATATGAAATTGGAAGTTCAGATAAGGACTCACAGTATGATGATAGGAATGCTTAAGGTCACAAATGAGTTGTTTGATCGAATCCGGGTAATGCAAGTGGAGGATAGTGAGCTAATGGTTAAACGAGAGCTGATGATCAGTGGGAAGGAAACTAATTTCGCATCGAACCCTAATGGAATGTTGCGTTACAAGGGGAGAGTGTGTGTGCCTCGTGATGTGGAATTGCGAAAGAGTATTTTAGAGGAGTCACACAAGAGTAAAATGAGTTTTCACCCGGGAACTACAAAGATGTACCAAGATTTGAAAAATCTGTTTTGGTAGTCTGGGTTGAAAAGGGACGCGGCTTTGTATATCTCGAGTTGTCTTGTCTGTCAGAAAGCCAAGATTGAGCATCATGGTATATCTCGGCTTTGGATATTGTGTTAAGGAATGAGTATGAATGGGAAAGTAGGATTAAAATAAGGTTGTTGAACTTGTGAATCTAAGTTATAGGAAAAATGTATGTGAAAGAAATAAAATAAGGAAAAATTTCTAAGGGTAGAATTTGGGTCCTTACATGGACGATCCGTTGTGAAGAATGTTTTCAAGAGTTGAAGCGGAGGTTGACTACAACACCAATATTGGTTCTTCCTTGTACCGATCGGGATTTTAGTGTTTATTGTGATGCTTCTAAGCAAGGTTTGGGTTGTGTTCTGATGCAGGAAGGGAAGGTTGTTGCCTATGCTTCCCGATAGTTGAGAATGCACGAGAAAAACTACCCTACACATGACTTGGAACTAGTCGCGGTTGTCTTTGCATTGAAAATCTGGAGACACCATCTTTATGTTGTAAGATTTGAGGTGCACAGCGATCACAAGAGTTTGAAATATTTATTTGATCAAAGGGAACTGAACATGAGACAGAGGAGGTGGATGGAGTTCCTTAAGGACTATGATTTTGGATTGCAATATGATTCGGGAAAGGCTAATGTGGTACCCGATGCTTTAAGTCGGAAGTCCTTACATATGTCGGCTTTGATGGTTCATGAAGAGAAACTAATTGAGGGGTTCAGGGATATGAACTTGGAAGTTCAAGTGGGACCCCATAGCATGATCTTGGGAATGCTTAAGCTAACCAATGAATTGTTTGACCAGATCAGAATGATGCAAGTTGAGGATCGAGAGTTGAAGGTCAAACGCGATTTGATGGCTAGTGGGAAGGATACTGATTTTGAATCGGACCCTAGTGGGATGTTGCGATACAAGGGAAGAGTGTGTGTGCCTCTTGATGCTGAATTGTGAAGGAGTATTCTGGAAGAGTCACACAAAAGTAAAATGAGTTTCCACCCGGGGACAACGAAAATGTACCAAGATCTGGAAAAGCTATTTTGGTGGTCTTGGTTGAAAAAGGATGTGGCTTTGTAGGTCTCGAGTTATCTCATCTGTCAGAAAGCCAAAATTGAACATTAGAGGCCAGCGGGAGAGTTACAGTCACTAGATATTCCCGTTTGGAAGTTGGATAGTATCTCCATGGATTTTGTATCGGGTTTTCCGAAGATTCAAAGAGGGTACGACTCGATATGGGTAATAGTGGACCGGTTGACTAAGTCTGCTCATTTCTTGCCGATGAACATGAAATATTCCTTGGAACGATTGGCTGAGTTGTATATCAAGGAGATCGTTCGGTTGCATGGGATACCGTGGAGCATTGTGTCGGATAGAGATCCTCGTTTCACTTCAAACTTTTGGACAAGTTTGCAATCCGCTTTCGGAACGAAGTTGAAACTCAGTTCGGCTTTCCACCCACAAACGAATGTTCAATCAGAAAGGACCATACAGTCATTGGAGGATCTTTTGAGGGCTTGTGTTTTGGAATAAACTGGGAGTTGGGATAGTATGTTGCCGTTGATTGAGTTCACCTACAACAAAAATTACCATACTAGTATCGGGATGGCCCCTTACGAAGCTTTGTATGGGAGGAAATGTAGAACTCCAGTGAGTTGGTTTGAAACTGGGGAGAACTTAGTGTTAGGATCCGAGTTGGTTCGAGAAACAACGAAAAAGATCAAGAAAATCCGGGAGAATATGAGAATAGCGCAGAGTCGACAAAAAAGCTACTACGATAAAAGGCGGAAACCTCTTGAGTTTAATGAGGGAGATCATGTATTCATGAGAGTAGTTCCGACTACTGGGATTGGTAGAGTGGTGAAGTCCCGTAAGCTTACTCCGAGACTTACTGGGCATAAACAGATATTGAAGAGAATTGGGTCGGTAGCATATCGGATTGCCTTACCTCCATTGTTGTCGACTCTTCACAATGTGTTTCACGTGTCTCAAATGCGGAATGTGGGGGACCCTTCTCATGTGGTTGAGTCGGACCAAATAGAATTGAAAGATAACTTGACTTTTGCTACCTTGCCAGTGAGGATTTTGGATACCAGTATCAAAAGGTTGAGGGGCAAAGAGATTGCCTTGGTGAAGGTCCTATGGAGAGAAGTAGATGAAGGAGACGCTACATGGGAAGTGGAGCGTGATATAAGGAAGGATTACCCTCTTTTGTTTGAATCGAGGTATGTTTAATTTTCGGGGACGAAAATTCTTATAAGAGGGGGAGGATTGTGACACCCTGAATTTAACGTTATTAAAATATAGTATCAATCCTGGAAATTTCGCTGGAGCGAGAAAGGGGTTGCCTGGGCGAGAGTGGCTCACCTGGGTGAGTGGAATATTGGGCTATACTGAAGGATTCTCACCTGAGCGAGAATTGTCTCGCTTGAGCGAGAGTTGGCTCGCCTGAGCGAGAGTTGTCTCGCTTGGGCGAGAAGTAGCACTATGAAGCCGTAGAGGCTGTAAGATCCTCGCTTGAGCGAGAGGATCATATTTGAGTTTTTAAAATGGCAGGATTTTCTCGCTTGAGCGAGAAGGGGCTCGCTTGAGTGAGAACCCGACACTGTTACATTAAATAAGGAACCCCAAACACATTTTAGGGTTAGAACTTGAAGATAAGTGAGAGAAGAGAACATTTTCAAGAGCAGGGAGTATTGAGGCTAATATAGAAGCTTGAGAAGAGATAAACCTCTTGGTTCTAACTCTTTTTCTCCTTTTGAAACTCATTTTGGGTATTTTGGATCTCTTCACTTAGCATGAAAAACCATGGAAACTCTCTATTTAGAGTTGTGGTTCGTTTTAGGTTGTTTTCCTCTTGTAAACTCTTAGTTTATAGTTGATATTCGAAGATGAGGGTGATTTAAGGGTTGATTCTTGAAAAACCTAAAACCCCAAAATGAAAATGTGGTCAAAAGAGGAGATGGGTTAAATGTTAGATGAAAAGGGTGAATATATATTCTAATGTTGAATATTGTTAGGTATCAGTGATTACAATACACCTAGAAGGGGGGGGGGGGGGGGGTTGAATAGGTGTAGCGGTTAGAATGTCCGCTTTTCGAAAACAACACTTAATGCTGAAAAACACCTTGATTAATCGATTAACAGAACAGGGTAATCGATTAACACTTTCAACACAGTCCACTTAATCGATTAACAGATTAAAGTAATCGATTAACACTTTACACTTAATCGATTAAACCAAGACAGAAAGCAAATGCAAGTACAGTTTCTTGATCGACAATTAATTGATAATGAAACGATTATACCAGGCTTACAGAATATTATCAGAGTACAAGTAAAACAGTATAGACACTAATTATCAATTAAAACTACTTGACAAAATAATCGATCAAATGCAATAAAGAGATAGAGATAGAAAAAGTCCTGCAACAAGAATTTTATCCTGGTTCGTTTGCTTGTCCACCGCAAACTACATCCAGGCCTCCCGGCTGATTTGGGAGATTTTTCTTCACTATAATTGAATGAATGTTAATTACATACACACTATCCAATTACAACAATTAGACACTTACAAGATAAAAAGAAACCTATTCTATGATTTGACTCCCTTCCTACCGACAAAGAAAACCTTTCTTTCGGCGTAGCCCCAGCCAAGAACCTTGTTCTTTACTTATCCCTAAGTCTAACACTCAGTGAAGACACACTCAATCTCTTGGTGATATGACACCTTGAGATTCCCACAATTACAACACTTTTTCAAACAAAACAATACAGAGTAAATTTAAGCTATAACAAGACTTATATCTAACAAGATAAGGCTTTACTCTAATCACCTAATACAAGCTCATGCAGTATGAAAAATGTATTAGTGAAAAACAGAATGCATAATGTGTAAACATCTAATCAAGAATCATGTAAAAAATGCAAGAACATGTGACAAGAAAAGATGAGAAATGTATCATGAAAAGCACTCAATCCTAAAGCATAGAATTCTCTCTTTTCTAAGCTCACAAATGCATTTACAACTAGATGCAACAATTAACACGAAAAAATGCTCTAACTCTCTAAAAATTTAACATGCAACTTATGAGATCAATTCTGAAAAAACAGTTTATAAAGAATTGAAATAAAAGCCCAGTTAATCGATTAACGACAGCTTTAATCGATTAAGCTTCACAAAAATGTTAGATTAATCGATTGACATTTGTTGTAATCGATTACACTGTGCAAACAGTTAGATTAATCGATTAAGCCAAGTGGTAATCGATTAACAGCACTGTTTCATGTGTAAAAACTTCAAATATGTTATGCACTTAAATTCATACATGTTTAATACTTAGATTATGCCTAGAATGCACATGTACATGTATTTATATGATGCATGAACATATTTATGAATGACATATCTCAAGATGAAAAAGATTTAAAATATTTATGCAATTGAGATATGTATTAGGTGACTTAAGCCTTGGACTCAACCTAAACTAATCTAGTCTAAGCAAGATACCAATCGGAAGGCTTAAGCATGTTGATTTGTTGATGATCTTCAAGCTCATGTTAGCACAAGTTGTCCTCATCAAAACCAAGTCATATAAGGAGAGCTTTCCAAAGTGTTCCTCTTGACATGCACACTTTCAATCTCCCCCTTTTTGATGATGACAAACTCCACATCAAATGTAAATAGCTTGAAGATTTTGTTGGCAAGGTTGATATGATGCGCAAATATCGGAAGCTGTTATTTCGATCAACCTGCACAATCAGAAAACAACAAAACAACCTTTCTCCCCCTTTTGACATTATCAAAAAGATAACCCAGGTCAAAATAGAGGCAGAGATATGAGTAATGCATAAAACACAGTTAATGAGTTAATATTGGGATATAACGATTAACCTGTTTTACATTAAGGAGGATTAAACAAGTGCGCAAGTTTATACAACAGAAATAGCCAAACAAGTAAAGTGAACAGCATACGAGATGAACCATATCAAGGCAGAAAATATCATACGATCAAGAACCATACACATAAACATAGTAGGCTATTCGACATAATTATAAAAATAGCATAAAGAGTAACAATGTTTAGCAACCAGATAACCCAGAAAATGTCAATTAACAACATAAAGAGGCACACAACAGAAATACTCGAATCCATAACAGTATCTAAATCCAAGAGTGCCGAAAAGAAGAAATAAACCTAAGGTAAGATATCCTAGGTCTAAAGTCTTCTAAACTAAGGTTGAGGTGGAGGATGAGGATCGTCAGTGTGATCAGCAAAAGTGACAATGTTCTGATCTCCCCTGATAAGCATAGATAGCTTCTGAAATTCTGAACAAAACAAGGCATTCTGAGCTTCAGCAGTAGATTGAATCAGACTCCTCAACTCCCGAAATTGGTTATCCGAATACGCAGTTTGTCGCTCCTCATACTGTTCCATACCAGCAAAGTATGAGTCTTTTAGTCCTTGGAAGTGAAGATCCATACGGTTGTTAAGCCGTTGCTCCATAGCTTCCAACTGATCGAATCCAAAAGCAGAGTTCTGAGGTGCTGATCCAGAAGGCTCCCCCTGAGCTGTAGCATGCTGATTATCTGTGCCATCCTGATTATCATCATCAGATAAATCCAGACCAAAAGTGGTGTAGTCCTCTTGGTATTGCCAAGTACTACCATACTTGTATATACCCATCTTATGTATGAGGCTTTCACCAATCAGATGATCATTGTCGGTATATTCAACAATGATAGTATCGGAAACGTCAATGCGCAAATAGTCAACGATGCGTGATATGAAGATACTGTAGGGAAGCAGCTTCGACTGAGATAAAGATACACTGTTCATAATTTTCAAGATCTCCTCAGGCCAATTAATCATCACATTATTCTTCACTGCATACATGAAACGTAAATCATTCACAGTAGGCTGTGCATGATTTGTGTTCCTCTGTACTAGGATGTAAGCAATAATGTAGTGTAGCAGCCTGTTCTCAACAGAAAGTGACCCAGCTTTGGTCAGTTGACCCTGAATGTATAAATGAGGGCCTCTTAGAAAAGACTTGTAGACTTCAGTAGGATCAAAATTTTCCTTTACCCAGGAACAATCTCCTATACTATATCCAGAAGACGATAAACCACCGACATTCATGAAAATTTCATCGTTGAGTTCAAACAAATTTCCAGAAATCATTGACCAATATTTACCATCCTTATATCTAAAGTTAGCATAGAATTCCCTAACGAGAGCAGGGTAGACTTGTCCCTTTAATTCCATGAACTGAATAGTTCCCTGAGCTTCCATGTCATGCGGGAAGCTAAAGTTCTGTTCCGATAACCAAGTTAAGTCAACATACCGTATATATGTAGGTTTCAGACCTTGGAATTTCGCCATACGGGTCTCTTGCAGAATGAGTGAATAGTAGGGGTCACCACGGTCCCGAGCAGAAGGCGAACCGACCTCTCGTCTTCGTACACGAGTGGCTGATGTTTTGACCCTTTTAGGACGACTTTGCTCCATAATGTGGCAGAAACCGAAATGGCAGTGAGAGGTCAAATATGAGTATAGGCAAACCTAACCTAGGTTATGTTTAGTGGAACCTTGGAAATGGGATATGATGAGGATGCAAAGAGATGATTCCTTGATGGTTTTAAGAGGGTTAGGAATAGGTGTTTCTACTTTTGATGCACTTTGGATTAGGTGTGTTATAGATTTAGTATCTCAAAGCAGAAAGGAGAAAGAGAGAAAACCAGAAAAAGTGTGAAACCGAGCTACTGTTTGCCTTTATAAAACTGGTTTTAATCGATTAACGGGCAGAGTTAATCGATTAATCAGTGTGAAATTTCGAATTTTTGAAAGAACTGATGCCCAGGTAATCGATTAAGTGAAAATGTAATCGATTACTTATAGTATAATTTCGAATTTTCAAGCAACTGATGCCCAGGTAATCGATTAATTAAATATTTAATCGATTAATGCATAGAATTTTTTTTTTTTTTTTTTTTTTTTTTTTTAGGCAGTAAAATGGTTTCAACTTCTTAAGGCTTTGGCATGCAATGTGACAGATTTATTTAAACATCCAGAATCACACAAAAAAATAATAATCAAGAGACACAAAAATCGAACAGCTAAAGAAACAAAGACATAGAGAAACTAGACGATAATGTAAACACCTAAACAATTTTAATCAAGATATTGTTCATCAAGAATTCCAAGTTCTCTCCTTAGAACAATGAAAGTATCCCTGGGAAGGGGCTTGGTGAAAATATCAGCTAATTGTTTAGAAGTTTCAACAAATTCAAGAACGCAATCACCTTTTTGTACATGATCACGCAGAAAATGATGTCTAATTTCTATATGCTTAGTTCTAGAATGCAAGACGGGATTCTTGGAAAGGTTTATAGCACTTGTGTTATCGCATTTAATAGGGATCTTTTCAATATTAAGACCATAGTCCTTGAGTTGCTGCTTCATCCAGAGGATTTGAGCGCAACACACACCAGCGGCAATGTATTCCGCTTCGGCGGTGGACAAAGCAACACAAGCTTGCTTTTTGCTGTGCCATGCTACTAATGAACTCCCCAACAAGTGACAAGTACCACTAGTGCTTTTCCGATCCAATTTACATCCGGCGAAATCGGAATCGGAATAACCTACCAAGGATAATGAGGCATCCCGAGGATACCATAATCCCATGTTAGTTGTTCCTTTTAAGTATCTCATGATTCTTTTAACAGTTGTAAGATGTGATTCTTTAGGAGATGACTGAAATCTAGCACACATGCATACACTAAACATGATATCAGGCCTACTTGCAGTTAAGTAAAGTAAAGACCCAATAATTCCTCGATACTTTGTTACCTCTATAGTTTTTCCTTTTTCGTCCTTATCTAGGTAGCAAGCAGATGCCATAGGAGTGGAAGCTTCCTTACAATTGTTCATCTCAAATTTCTTGAGCAGCTCTTTGCAATACTTTGTCTGATGGATGAAAATACCACTTTCTAGTTGCTTTATCTGAAGTCCTAGAAAGAACGTAAGTTCTCCCATCATAGACATTTCGAACTCCCCCTGCATCATCTCAGAAAAATCCTTACACAAAATATCATTAGTAGATCCAAAAATTATGTCATCTACATATATTTGCACAAGTAATACAGAGTTTTCTGATTTACGAATAAAAAGCGTTGTGTCAACCAAGCCTCTTTCGAACCCTTTTTCTAAAAGAAAGGTACTAAGTCTATCATACCAAGCTCTAGGAGCTTGTTTGAGACCATAGAGTGCCTTTTTAAGTTTATAAACATGGTTCGGATATTTAAAATTTTCAAAACCAGGCGGTTGGTTAACATAAACTTCTTCTTGAATATAGCCATTCAAGAAGGCGCTTTTTACGTCCATCTGAAATAATTTGAAGTTCATAATTGATGCAAAGGAAAGTAGCATCCTGATGGCCTCTAATCTGGCTACAGGAGCATAGGTTTCGTCATAATCGATACCTTCCTCCTGGTTGTAGCCTTGGGCCACCAAGCGTGCTTTATTTCGAATGATCAAGCCTGATTCATCAAGCTTGTTTCTGAAGACCCATCGAGTACTAATCACAGGATGATCTTTAGGTTTAGGGACCAAGTCCCAAACATTATTACGTTCGAACTGGTTTAGCTCTTCTTGCATAGCTATACCCCAGTGTACATCCTCAATGGCCTCATCAATGGTCTTAGGCTCAATTTGAGAAACAAAAGCTACGAAATTACAGAAGTTTCGTAAGGAACTACGAGTTACCACTCCCGTAGATATGTCACCTATTACTTTATCGATTGGGTGAGCTTTCTTGGTTTTCCACACAATTGGCATATCTGAATGCTCCTGAGATTTGTTTTGACGTTCTTCATCGGTTGCTTCTACATTATCCATGTTCTTTGAGTATGCTTCTTCCAAAGCACCTGCAACATCATCAGAAACAGCCTTTCTCTTCTCTTTTGGAGAAGATTCATCAAACTGTACATGGATAGACTCTTCAACTTGCATAGAATACTTATTAAAGATTCTGAACGCTTTGCTATGAATCGAGTATCCCAAAAATATTCCCTCATCGGCTTTTGAATCAAATTTTCCTAAAGCCCGCTTTCCATTATTTAATATAAAACATTTGCAACCGAAAGCGTGAAGATGGGATATGTTTGGTTTACGGCCTTTTAATAGTTCATAAGGAGTTTTATTCAAATTAGGCCTTAATAATACTCGATTTATAACATAGCATGCAGTATGAACTGCATCTGCCCAGAAATATATAGGGGTATTACTTTCATTAAGCATGGTTCTCGCTAATTCTTCTAGCACACGATTTTTCCTTTCAACAACTCCATTTTGTTGTGGAGTGCGAGGAGCAGAGAACTGATGCATAATGCCATGCTTATCACAGAATCTGTCAAACTGAAAGTTCTTAAATTCGCCCGCGTGATCACTTCGTATATATACTATTTTCAGGTTAAGTTGGTTTTGGATTTGCTTGGCAAGATTTTTAAAAGAGTTGAAAGCGTCGCTTTTAGCAGATAAAAATAATGTCCATGTAAAACGAGAGAAATCATCAACAATAACTAAAGCATAGTAGCTACCACCAAAACTCATGATTTGTGATGGTCCAAACAAGTCCATATGGAGTAACTCCAAAGGTCTTGAAGTGGATATCACATTTTTGTTTTTAAAAGAATTTTTGGTTTGTTTACACTTTTGACAAGTGTCACAAATCTCTTTAGTTTTGAAATTTAGTTTTGGTAGCCCTTCAATTAGTTGATTTGATGACAATTTATCTAGATGTTTTATATGGATGTGTGCAACGCGTCTGTGCCAGAGCCAGATGTCATCTTCTTTAGAAATGAAACATTTTGAAAATAATGTGGTGACATCATCCAAGTTAACCATGTAAATATTATTTATACGATGACCAACAAATTTAACATTATTAGATAAAATGTCACGAATGATGCAACAGTCAGAATCAAAAGATACTCGATTACCTTTGTCACAGAGTTGACTTATACTTAGAAGATTATGTTCTAGTCCTTCAACATACAGAACATTTTCAATTTGAGTATGAGATGAGTTACCAACTGTTCCGGTGCCAAGTATCTTTCCCTTATTGTTGTCTCCGTACGTGACGTATCCTTTTCCTTTAAGTGATAGATCCAGGAAATTTGATCTGTCACCTGTCATATGTCTCGAACATCCACTGTCTAAGTACCATTTTTGTCCTTGTGTTCGAAGACATACCTGCAAAATAGATCACCTGCTTTTCTCAGGTACCCAAATTATGTTGGGTCCTTTTCTGTTAGTGATTAGGGAATTATCTCCCTTCTTTATCCATACATAAGCCCCGCTAGGTATACCATATTTTCTAATGTAACAAGAGTAAGAGGTATGACCATACGTATTACAATAAAAGCAAGTAGGAGAGCGCCTACGATTTTTATCCTTAGTATTAACTACAGGTTTTCTATATGGTCTCTTGTTTTTAGCAGAGCGAGTATAACCTAGACCAGTACGATCACCAACATTTCTTGTCTGACTGAGCAGAGTGTCTAATTGCTGTTTACTGTTTGTGAGACGTTCGAGTTTTTCTTTTAGTTTAAGATTGTCTTCTTGCAAAATCTCGCAAGTCTCACATACAGGCTTTAGACATAAATTATCAGCAGAGCAGTCACATGTGTTACAAGAATAGATGAGATCTAAAGTTTCATTTTCTAATTTTAATTCATCTAATTCTTTTTGTAATTGGCTTAGTTTCTTTTCATTTCTAAGGATTTCCCTTTTCTGATCAACATTAACTCTAGCCAATTTCTTTAATTCCTCATGTAACTCAGCATAAGCATTATATAAGATTTCATAAGAGGGTAAGTCATCCGAAGTGGATGAGGTGTCGGAATATACCTCATCATTATCCTCGTGTGAGTCTGAGTTGCCATTGTTGTCAGATCTGACCATCAGACACAGCTTCGCTGACTCCTCCTCACTAGAAGTGCTTGATGTTGTTTCCTCCTCAGGTACGTCCCATACAATGTAAGCTTTCTTGGATTTGAATTCCCTGGGAGTGCTCTTCTCTGAATCAACCTTTTTCAGATAGGTAGGACATTGAAATCTCATATGTCCGGCTTTTCCACACTCATGGCAAGTGAAGCGATCTTTGTTGTTCTTGCCTTTGTTGGTTGACTCTTTCGCTTCTTTCTTCTGAAACTTCTTGAATCCTCCTTTTCTTTTGATGAATTTGCTAAATTTGCGAACAAGGAGATTCATAGTTTCATCATCTAGATCGGAGTCAGATTCATCATCATCTTTATCTTCTTTTGATTTGGAGGTCGTGGCCTTTAATGTGATGTTTTTCTTTTTCCGATCTGAATCTTTGTGCATAGTCAAGCGCCCCAATTCCATTTCGTGCTCTTGAAGTTTTCCAAATAAAGTAGCTAGAGGCATAGAGTCCAAATCTTTGGATTCAACAATTGCAGTTACTTTTGGTTGCCATTTCCTGTCAAGACAACGCAAAAATTTATTAGTTAGTTCACCTCTGGCAAAAGATTTATCTAGAGCAACTAAATGATTAACAATATGAGTAAATCGCTTTTGCATATCACAGATTGATTCACTAGGTAACATGCGAAATAACTCATACTCATGGGTAAGCGCATTTAATCTAGCGCGCTTGACTTCGCTAGTGCCTTCATGAGTCACTTGTAAAGTGTCCCACATTTCTTTTGCATTTTGGCACTGCGAAACTCTAAAGAACTCATCATAGGATAGGGCCGATGTGATGATATTTTTGGCGCGTAGATTATGCTGCACCTTTTTGCGCTCATCATCGGTCCATAGACTTTTAGGCTTGTCTTTAGGTTCATTGTCCACAAGATGTTGTGGAACGAAAGGGCCGTTGACTACGGATTCCCAAATATCCGAGTCTATGGCTTCAATAAAAATTTGCATGCGGACTTTCCAGTAGGCATACCCTTCACCACTGAATATAGGTGGTCGATTAATGGATGAACCATCACCACCAAATGGGTTTGACGAACCCATTCGTTTTTCCCTAAGGATCACGAATACGCGGTTGAGCTAGCACTTCGCACTAGCTCTGATACCACTTGTTAGGTATCAGTGATTACAATACACCTAGAAGGGGGGGGGGGGGGGGTTGAATAGGTGTAGCGGTTAGAATGTCCGCTTTTCGAAAACAACACTTAATGCTGAAAAACACCTTGATTAATCGATTAACAGAACAGGGTAATCGATTAACACTTTCAACATAGTCCACTTAATCGATTAACAGATTAAAGTAATCGATTAACACTTTACACTTAATCGATTAAACCAAGACAGAAAGCAAATGCAAGTACAGTTTCTTGATCGACAATTAATTGATAATGAAACGATTATACCAGGCTTACAGAATATTATCAGAGTACAAGTAAAACAGTATAGACACTAATTATCAATTAAAACTACTTGACAAAATAATCGATCAAATGCAATAAAGAGATAGAGATAGAAAAAGTCTTGCAACAAGAATTTTATCCTGGTTCGTTTGCTTGTCCACCGCAAACTACATCCAGGCCTCCCGGCTGATTTGGGAGATTTTTCTTCACTATAATTGAATGAATGTTAATTACATACACACTATCCAATTACAACAATTAGACACTTACAAGATAAAAAGAAACCTATTCTATGGTTTGACTCCCTTCCTACCGACAAAGAAAACCTTTCTTTCGGCGTAGCCCCAGCCAAGAACCTTGTTCTTTACTTATCCCTAAGTCTAACACTCAGTGAAGACACACTCAATCTCTTGGTGATATGACACCTTGAGATTCCCACAATTACAACACTTTTTCAAACAAAACAATACAGAGTAAATTTAAGCTATGACAAGACTTATATCTAACAAGATAAGGCTTTACTCTAATCACCTAATACAAGCTCATGCAATATGAAAAATGTATTAGTGAAAAACAGAATGCATAATGTGTAAACATCTAATCAAGAATCATGTAAAAAATGCAAGAACATGTGACAAGAAAAGATGAGAAATGTATCATGAAAAGCACTCAATCCTAAAGCATAGAATTCTCTCTTTTCTAAGCTCACAAATGCATTTACAACTAGATGCAACAATTAACACGAAAAAATGCTCTAACTCTCTAAAAATTTAACATGCAACTTATGAGATCAATTCTGAAAAAACAGTTTATAAAGAATTGAAATAAAAGCCCAGTTAATCGATTAACGACAGCTTTAATCGATTAAGCTTCACAAAAATGTTAGATTAATCGATTGACATTTGTTGTAATCGATTACACTGTGCAAACAGTTAGATTAATCGATTAAGCCAAGTGGTAATCGATTAACAGCACTGTTTCATGTGTAAAAACTTCAAATATGTTATGCACTTAAATTCATACATGTTTAATACTTAGATTATGCCTAGAATGCACATGTACATGTATTTATATGATGCATGAACATATTTATGAATGACATATCTCAAGATGAAAAAGATTTAAAATATTTATGCAATTGAGATATGTATTAGGTGACTTAAGCCTTGGACTCAACCTAAACTAATCTAGTCTAAGCAAGATACCAATCGGAAGGCTTAAGCATGTTGATTTGTTGATGATCTTCAAGCTCATGTTAGCACAAGTTGTCCTCATCAAAACCAAGTCATATAAGGAGAGCTTTCCAAAGTGTTCCTCTTGACATGCACACTTTCAAATATAAGATCAATATGTATATTTTAGATGTTTGGAAACCCTTAATAAAGGTTATTTTTGAAACATTGAAAATGCATGAATCTCTTGTATGTTTAAAGATGAAAAATGAGTTGTGTATGTGTTATTTCGAACAAATGATTGACATTGTTGTGATGTGGTGGAAATGAGGAAAGATCCTAAGGTTGGAGGCGGTGTCGGAGGAACTTGAAAAGTTACCAAGGACAAAACCCAACGCTCAACAAGGTAAGGATAAGCATTTTATTTCGAGATATGCAATATGAGGTATGCGGTTCTATGTGGTTGACTCCAAAAGAATAAGATGTGGGATATATCAAAGAAAGTGAATGTCTTGCCCAAGTGGTATTGAGTTGTATGTCTTGCCCCAAGTGGTATTGAGTTGTATGTCTTGCCCCAAGTGGAATTGAATTAAATGTCTTGCTTTAGTGGTATTGAATTGAATGTCTTGCCTTAGTGGTATTGAATTGAATCTATTGCCCAAGTGGTATTGAATTGAATGTCTTGCCTTAGTGGTATTGAATTGAATGTCTTGCCTTAGTGGTATTGAATTGAATGTCTTGCCCAAGTGGTATTGAATTGAATGTATTGCCTTAGTGGTATTGAATTGAATGTCTTGCCCAAGTGGTAGTGAATCGAATGTCTTGCCCGAGGTGGTATTGTGGAAGTATGTGTAAGTGGGAAATGGCTATGTAACACAGAAAGACAAAAAAGGTTAACAATGTTTGACATGGAAGAATGTGAAAGTAAGAATGGTCATATGATGTAGTAAGATATAAAATGAAACGTAATGATTTTATGATTGGAATGCTTAAATTGTTTATCTAACTCTGTTTAAATGTAGATTATGTGACACCCTAAATTTAAAGTCTTTTAATTATAGTGTCAGTCCTGGGAGTCTCGCATGAGCGAGAAAAGTCTCGCCTGGGCGAGAGAGGCTCACTTGGGTGAGTGAAATACTGGGCTATACTAAAGGATTCTCGCTTGAGCGAGAGGAACATCGCTTGAGCATGAGCTATCTCGCCTTGGCGAGAAGTGGCAATCTAGGTCTGTCAAGGCTGTGAGATTCTCGCCTGAGCGAGAGTATCAGATCTGAGTTTTTAAAATGGGCGGGATTTTCTCGCTTGAGCGAGAATGGTCTTGCTTGAGGAAGAGAGAAGTGAAGGAAGAGAGACTTTTCAAGAGCAAAGAGTCTTGGGAATAATCTAAGAGCTTGATAAGAGGTAAAACTCTTGATTCTGACTCTCTTGTTCTCTTTGAAACTGGTTTTGGGTATGTTGGATCTCTTCTCAAAATGTGAGAAACCATGGAAACTCATCCTTTTGAGTTATGGTTCGTTTTATGTTGTTTTCTCTTGTTAACTCTTGGTTTAGAGTTGGTATTTCAAGAATGGAAAGTGTTTGTGGGTTGATTCACGAAAACTCCAAAACCCTAAAATGAAAATGTGGTTAAAGAGGGAAATAGGTAAAATTTTAGATGTAGAAGATAAGTATGCACTTCAATGTTGAAATATGAAATGAATATGTATGTTTTAGGTGTTTGTAAACTTATAATGAAAGTAGTTTAGAAACATTGAAAATGTGTTAAATCTCTTGTATGGTTAAAGATGCAATATGAGTTGTTTATGTGTTAATTGGAATAAATGACTAACATTGTGTTACATGGTGGGAATGAGGAAAGATCCTAAAGGAGGTTGGACATATCAATAGGTATTTTCCTAAGTTACGGTAGGGTGTGAATGTGGGACGGCACTTAGCTGCTTCCACTGCAAGGAGGTTGGACATATCAAGAGGTATTTTCCTAAGTTACGGCAGGGTGTGAATGCGGTGAGGGCTGAACGACTTCTATCCACCGGTCGAGTGTTTACCATGAGCGGTGCAGAGGCATCGGATGTGGATGGCTTGATAAAAGGTAATTCCATGGTGGCAGGTATTCCTCTTTTAGTGTTGTTTGATTCGGGAGCGACACACTCCATTGTATCTATTGAATGTGTGAACCGCTTGAAATTGCACACGAAGTCGTTGCCTTACGACTTGGTTGTATCCACCCCAACTGGTGTGCCTGTGGTGGTGTCGACGGTTGTGTCTCGATGTCTAGTAGTGGTAAACGGTAGAATATTTACCATGGATTTAATCTGCTTACCACTGTCCCAGCTGGATCTAATTCTGGGGATGGACTGGCCATCGGTAAATCATGTAATGCTTAATTGTGCTGATAAAATCGTTGTGTTTGGAGATCTGAGTGAGATTTCTGATGAGGCTTACTTGATGAAGCCGTTGTCGGCTAAAGTAGTAAGAACTTCCTTTAAGGAGGGAGGAGCCGTGTTTGTTTTGTTGGCATCCCTGGAGGGTATTAAGAAACCCAGAGTTGAGGATATTCCAATAGTTTGTGAGTTTCCGGAGGTATTTCCTAGTGATATACCGGAATTGCCTCCAGTCAAAGAAGTTGAATTCTCCATTGACTTGGTACCGGGAACGGGACCCATCTCTGTAGCTCCTTATAGAATGGCACCGTTAGAGTTGGCTGAGTTGAAAAAGCAGGTTTAGGACTTGTTGGCAAAGAAATTTATTCGTCCTAGTGTCTCACCGTGGGGTGCACCTGTTTTGTTGGTTAAGATATATGGGAGTATGAGGTTGTGCACCGATTATAGGCAGTTGAACAAGGTCACCATCAAGAACAAATATCCTTTGCCTAGGATTGATGACTTGATGGATCAGTTGAGAGGAGCAGTTGTATTTTCAAAGATTTACCTACGATCGGGTTACCATCAACTTCGAGTGAAATCGGAGGATATTCCTAAAACTGCTTTTAGGACGAGGTATGGGCATTTTGAGTATTTGGTGATGCCCTTCGGTGTAACGAATGCCCCAAAAATATCTACTGACTACATGAATCGGATTTTCCACCCGTATTTAGATTCATTCGTAGTGGTATTTATTGATGACATTCTGGTTTACTCCAAGAGTCGAGAGGAACATGCGGAGCACTTGAGGATTGTTCTGGATCTTCTGAGTAAGAATCAGTTGTATGCTAAATTGTCTAAATGTGATTTATGGTTTGAATCAGTGAACTTCCTTGGGCATGTGATATCCCGGGAAGGAGTGGCAGTAGACCCTTCTAAGGTCGAGGCAGTGATGGAATGGGCGGTGCCCAAGTCAGTTACCGAGATCCGGAGTTTTCTGGGTTTAGCTGGTTACTACAGGAAGTTCATAGAGGGGTTTTCCAAGTTGGCATTACCTCTAACTAAGCTTACCAGAAAGAGGAACCGTATGTGTGGACAGTCTGTTGCGAAGAAAGTTTCAAGAATTGAAGCGAAGGTTGACAATGGCACCGGTGTTAGTTCTTCCTTGTACGGATCGTGACATCAGTGTGTATTGTGATGCTTCTAAGCAAGGTTTGGGTTGTGTGTTGATGTAGGACGGGAAGGTGGTTGCCTATGCTTCGCGACAGTTGAGAACGCATGAGCAAAACTACCCTACACACGATTTGGAATTAGCTGCAGTGGTCTTTGCCTTTAAAATCTGGAGACACCATCTATATGGCATGAGGTTTGAGGTGTACAGCGACCACAAGAGTTTGAAGTATCTGTTTGATCAAAAGGAACTGAACATGAGACAGAGAAGGTGGATGGAATTCCTTAAGGACTATGATTTTGGATTGCAATACCATCCGGGAAAAGCCAATGTGGTGGCCGATGCTTTGAGTCGAAAGTCTTTGCATATATCGGCTTTGATGGTTCGAGAAGGAAAACTGATTGAGGAGTTCAGGGATATGAACTTGGAAGTTCAAATAAGACCTCATAGTATGATGTTAGGAATGCTTAAGGTAACAAATGAACTGTTTGATCAAATCCGTGTAATGCAAGTTGAGGATAGTGAGTTAATGGTTAAGCGAGATTTGATGATAAGTGGTAAGGAGACCGATTTCGCATCGGATTCTAGTGGAATGTTGCTTACAAAGGGAGAGTGTGTGTGCCTCGTGATGTGGAGTTGGGAAAGAGTATCCTAGAGGAGTCACACAAGAGTAAGATGAATTTTCACCCTGGTACTACAAAGATGTACCAAGATCTGAAAAAGCTGTTTTGGTGGTCTCGGTTGAAAAAGGATGTGGCTTTGTATGTCTCGAGTTGCCTTGTCTGTCAGAAAGCCAAGATTGAGCATCAGCGGTCATCGGGAGAATTATAGTCACTAGAGATTCCCGTTTGGAAGTGGGATAGCATCTCCATGGATTTTGTATCGGGTTTTCCGAAGACTCAAAGTGGGTACGACTCGATATGGTAATAGTGGACCGGTTGTCTAAGTCTGCTCATTTCTTGCCGATGAACATGAGATACTCCTTGGAACGATTAGCTGAGTTGTATATCAAGGAGATTGTTTGATTGCATGGGATACCGTCGAGCATTATATCAGATAGGGATCCTCGTTTCACTTCAAACTTTTGGAATAGCTTACAGTCCGCGTTGGGAACTAAGTTGAAATTAAGTTCAGCTTAACATCCACAAACGGATGGTCAATTGGAAAGGACCATATAGTCGTTGGTGGATCTTTTGAGGGCTTGTGTTTTGGAACAACTGGGGAGTTGGGATATCATGTTGCCTTTGATTGAATTTACCTTCAACAATAGCTTCCATTCCAGTATTGGGATGGCACCCTATGAGGCATTGTATGGTAGGAAGTGCCGAACTCCAGTGAGTTGGTTTGAAACTGGGGAGAATTTATTATTGGGACCTGAGTTGGTCCGAGAGATGACGGAAAAGATCAAGAAGATCCGGGAGAATATGAGAATAGCGCAGAGTCGGCAGAAAAGCTATTACGATAAGAGGCGGAAACCTCTTGAGTTTAAGGAGGGAGATCATGTATTCAAGAGAGTAGTCCCGACTACCGGGATTGGTTGAGTGTTGAAGTCTCGTAGGCTTACGCCGAGATTCATTGGACCATATCAGATATTGCAGAGGGTTGGACCGGTAGCATATCGGATTGCATTACCCCCATTGTTTTCGAATCTTCACAATGTGTTTCATGTGTCTCAATTGAGGAAATATGTTGGGGATCCATCTCATGTGGTGGAGTCTGATCAAATAGTGTTGAAGGATGACTTCACTTTTACGACGTTGCCCGTGAGAATCATGGATACAAGTATTAAAAGATTGAGAGGCAAAGAGATTGCTTTGGAGAAGGTATTGTGGAGCCAAATGGATGAAGGAGACGCTACTTGGGAAGTGGAGCGTGATATGAGAGAGGATTACCCTCATTTTTTCGAATCGAGAAATGTTTAATTTTCGGGGACGAAAATTCTTATAAGAGGGGGAGGATTGTGACACCCTAAATTTAAAGTCTTTAAATTATAATGTTAGTCCTGGGAGTCTCGCTTGAGTGAGAAAAGTCTCGCCTGGGAGAGATAGGCTCACCTGGGTGACTGAAATACTGGGCTATACTGAAGGATTCTCGCTTGAGCGAGAGGATCCTCGCTTGAGCGAGAGCTGTCTCGCCTGAGCGAGAGTTTTCTCGCCTGGGCGAGAAGTGGCATTCTGAGCCTGTCAAGGCTGTGAGATTCTCGCTTGAGCGAGAAGGTCAGATCTGAGTTTTTAAAATGGGCGGGATTTTCTCGCTTGAGCGAGAATGAGCTCGCTTGAGCGAGAACCAGACGCTGTTGCATTTAATAGGGACCCCCGAACACATTTTTGGGGGAGAACCTAGAGAGAAGTGAAGGAAGAGAGACTTTTCAAGAGCAAGGAGTTTTGGGAATCATCTAAGAGCTTGAGAAGAGGTAAAACTCTTTATTCTAACTCTCTTCTTCTCTTTGAAACTAGTTTTGGGTATGTTGGATCTCTTCTCAAAATGTGAGAAACCATGGAAACTCATCCTTTTGAGTTATGGTTCGTTTTATGTTGTTTTCTTTTGTAAACTCTTGGTTTAGAGTTGGTATTTCAAGAATGGAAAGGTTTTGTGGGTTGATTCATGAAAACCCCAAAACCCTAAAATTAAAATGTGGTTAAAGAGGGAAATGGGTAAAATGTTAAATGTAGAAGATAAGTATGCACTTCAATGTTGAAATATGAAATGAATATATATGTTTTAGGTGTTTGTAAACTTATAATGAAAGTGGTTTAGAAACATTGAAAATGTGTTAAATTTCTTGTATGGTTAAAGTTGCAATATGAGTTGTTTATCTGTTAATTGGAATAAATGACTAACATTGTGTTACATGGTGGGAATGAGGAAAGATCCTAAAGCTGGAGGCGGTGTCAGTGGAACTTGTGAAGTTACCAAGAACCAAACCCAACACTCACCGAGGTAAGGATAAGTCTTTAACTTGTGCATTGTAATAGAAAATGTGTGGATTTTATGGTTGTGGATAATGATCAAGTTGTGAACCACTTATTTATTATAAACATATATGGGTATGTTTGTAATAAGGATTGTGTGGATTTACTGTTTATGAATTGATGGTGTATCAATGAAAAGAAAACTCGTTTTAGCCGACCATGATTGGTTACCAACTTTGGCTCAAATGATGTAGCAAAATTTGGCTCAAGTAATGTAGCAAACTTTGGCTCAAGTAATGTAGCAAACTTTGGCTCAAGTAATGTAGCAAACTTTGGCTCAAGCGATGTAGCAAGCTTTGGCTCAAGCGATGTAGCAAGCTTTGGCACAAGCGATATAGCAAGCTTTGGCTCAAGCGATGTAGCAAGCTTTGGCTCAAGCGATGTAGCAAGCGTTGGCTAAAGCGATGTAGCACACTTTTGGCTCAAGCGATGTAGCAAGCTTTGGCTCAAGTTATGTAGCATGATTTTCAAAAAGTATAAAAGATGAAAATGGTTTGAAGTATATTTAACTCTAAATTGTTTACTTAACCTTATTAAAATGTGGATTAATGTATATTGGCATTTATTGAGTTAACAACTTACTCCTTTGTGTTTTCTGTGAATTGTCAATGTTAATCCCATTGCAGGTAGGTGGAAGATTTAAGGATTTCTCAATTAGGAGCTTAGAGGCTTTTAGTTTTTGAAGTCCTTATCTTCATTGTTCTGTAATGTAATTGATGGTGTTTTTGAACTGAATATTTGTAATCATGTACATGATATTTGTACATGTTGGTAGTTATGAATATTTGTAACTCTGGATATTTGTAGCTATGGGTATTTTGGAATCCCAGAGCTAGTTGCAGTAGTTACCGGGATGCATTAATGAATTATGATTTTCCGTTAAACAAATATGTATGTCGTTTTTGACTTATGAAATGAGTATGAATAGGAAAGTGAGATTTAAAATAAGGAAAAAAATTTCAAGGGTAGAATTTGGGTCTTTACAGATTATATCAAATGATATTTATTGAATTAAATGACTTACTCCTTTGTACGTTTTGTGTGTTGCCATTTGATAATCCCGTTGCAGGTAGTTGGATGAATTAAGGACGCTTGATTTGGAGCTGTAGGAGCTTTAAAATTCGGATTCCTTTATTTGCACCTTTTTGTATCATGATTGAATATTTTCGGATTTAAGTATTTGTAACCATAATCATTATAATTGTTTAGAAAATTGTAACTCTAGATATTTGTAGCTTGGTGCATTTTGTAAACCCATAGCTAGTTGTATGTGGTAGTTACCGGGATACATTAATATGCATTATGATTTTCTCTTAAATGAACGTGTATGTGGATATTATGTTATGGAATGAGTATGAATGTGAAAGTGGGACTAAAATAAGGTTGTTGAATTTGTGATTCTAAGGTATAAAAAAATGTATGTGATAGGAATAAAATACGGAAAAAATTTCAGGGGTAAGATTTGGGTCCTTACACATACACACATCCATAAGGAAGAAAAACATAATTCATATTAATGTCCCCCATTTACTTAGGACATGCAAATAGTTATGGGTTCCCAAAATCATAATACCCACGGTTACAAACATCCAAAAAAATATAATGGTCATGAATACAAGTATTCAAATCTGCATATAGTTAGTTATGATACAAAAAGTGTGAATAGAAGAATCCAGATTTAAAATCTCCCAAAGCTCCAAATCAAGCATCCCTAATTCGTCTATTTACCTGCAATGGGATTATCAAATGGAAACACACAGAAAAAATACAAAGGATTAAGTCATTTAATTCAATGAATACCATTTGGATATAATCCACATTATAAACAGAGTTAGATAAACAATTTAACCTTTCCAACATATAATCAGTACATGTCATTTATATTTCTTACTACCTCATCCGACCATTCTTACTTTCACATTCTTCAATGTTAAACCTTGTTACCTTCCTCTTCATTCCAGTTTTACATAGCCATTTCCCACTTGTACATACTTTCACAATACCACATAGGGCAAGACATTCAATTCACTACCACTTGGGCAAGACATTCAATTCAATACCACTTGGGCAAGAAATTCAATTTCAATACCACTTGGGCAAGACATTCAATTTCAATACCACTTGGGCAAGACATTCAATTTCAATATCACTTGGGCAAGACATTCAATTCAATACCACATGGGCAAGACATTCAATTTTAGTACCACTTGGGCAAGACATTCAATTCAATACCACTTGGGCAAGACATTCAATTCAATACCACTTGGGCAAGACATTCAATTCAATACCACTTGGGTAAGACACTCAATTTCAATACCACTTGGGCAAGACATTCAATTTCAATACCACTTGGGCAAGACATTCAATTCAATACCACTTGGGAAAGACATTCAATTCAATACCACTTGGGCAAGACATTCAATTCAATACCACTTGGGCAAGACATTCAATTCAATACCACTTGGGCAAGACATTCAATTTCTTTGATATTTCCCACATCTTATTCCTTTCGAATCATCCACATATAACCGTACATCCCATATTTCATATCTCGTAATAAAATGCTTATCCTTACCTTGGTGAGTGTTGGGTTTGGTCCTTGGTAACTTTGCAAGTTCCTCCGACACCGCCTCCAACCTTAGGATCTTTCCTCATCCCCACCAAACAACAACAAAAGTCAGTAATTTACTCTCAACACATATAAACAACTCATAGTTCATCTTTAACCATACAAAGATTCATAAATTTTCAATGTTTCCAAAACCACTTTTATTAGGAATTTCCAAACATCAAAAACATAGATATTCATCTTCTATTTTACATTAGAACACATACTCATCTTCTACATCTACTATTTCACCCATTTTCCTCTTTAACCACACTTTCATTTTGGGGTTTTGGGATTTTCATAAATCAACCCACAAACCCTTTCCGTTTCGTTGAATACCAACTCTAAACCAAGAGTTTACAAGAGAGAAACTAAATAAAACGAACTACAACTCCAAAGGAAGAGTTTCCATGGTTTATCACATTTTGAGAAGAGACCCCATACACCCAAAACAAGTTTGAAAGGGAGAAAGAGAGTTAGAATCAAGAGATTTACCTCTTCTTAAGCTTCTAGATGATTCCCACAAATCCTCGCTCTCAAAATCACCTCTTTATCTCTTCTCTCTCAAGTTCTAACACTAAAAGTGTTTGAGAGTTTCTATTTTAAAGTTCCAGCGTCGGGTTCTTGCTCAAGCGAGAAAATCCCGCCCATTTTAAAAAAATCAGATCTGGCTCTCTTGCTCAAGTGAGGGATTCTCGCTCAGCGAGGATCCTCTAGTCTTCACACCTCTCTTCCTCGCCCAGGCGAGTCAAATCACGATCAGGCGAGAATCCTTCAGTATTTCCCAGTTTTCCACTCTTCAAGTGAGCCATCTCTCGCCCGGGCGAGACCCTCTCGCTCAAGTGAGAATATGGCAGTGTGCCCTATTCTTCAGGACTGTTACCACATCTTAAGAAATATAAATTCAGGGGGTTACATATAGCTTGGTTGGTGGTCTCTACAGCTGCTACATACTCAACTTCTTCAGTTGGTTGTTCGGTTGGTTGTATAATGATTACTTGCTTCTTAGATGCCCATATGAGAAAACAAAGCCTGATGTGCTCTTCATGTCTTCCATCGAACCTGCCCAATCACTATCAATATAGTTGTGAAATCACTACGCTATAATTCGCATTTAACAACGGTCATTTAATAACACTTCCTAGCCCAAAGCTGTTAAATACAAGGCGAAAGATAATCAACAATGCTCTTTTAGGCAAGCGCTGTTAAATTTGATAGGCGAATATAGCTTCAGCAACGTACTTTGAATAAGTGATATTGTATGTTTGCCTAAGATAATCAACAACGCTCTTTTAAGCAAGCGCTATTGATTTGAATCTATTCAACAACGCTTGCTTAAATGAGTGTAGTTAAAGGTGACATATCAACAGCACTCATTATAATGAGCACTTTAAAGGTCACACATTTAACAACGCATTTTTACACATTTATAGTGAATCTGTTTTGCATTTTTAAATTAGTTAGGCTTTGAATTTTTCCTTGAAACGTTTTGTGCACCTTCTCTATGATTTTAGGATGTTATTGATGCAGAGTCTTGGTTGTTTACTCAATTCTAACATGCATTTCCATTACTGTCTTATTTGGTTGCTATTGTTGCATGTAGTGAATAGCAATTTGCCTTTACATAATGAGTCTTTTGATAGAGTTAGTGTAGCTGATACTCACACGGATTTTGTTCATTATGTTTTCATATTTTTAAAGGTGACATATCAACAGCGCTTATTATAATGAGCACTTTTAAAGGTCACACATTTAACAACGCATTTTTACACATTTATAGTGAATCTGTTTTGCATTTTTAAATTAGTTAGGCTTTGAATTTTTCCTTGAAACGTTTTGTGCACCTTCTCTATGATTTTAGGATGTTATTGATGCAAAGTCTTGGTTGTTTACTCAATTCTAACATGCATTTCCATTACTGTCTTATTTGGTTGCTATTGTTGCATGTAGTGAATAGCAATTTGCCTTTACATAATGAGTCTTTTGATAGAGTTAGTGTAGCTGATACTCACACAGATTCTGTTCATTATATTTTCATATTTTTAAAGGTGACATATCAACAACGCTCATTACAATGATTGATGTTAAAAGTCACACATTTAACAATGCTTGCTTTAAAGAGCACTATTAAAAGTCATACATTTTTTGTTTTAGTGGGCACAAATCTATACAGATTTAAAAACAAAACCTCTTACTCTTCTTTAGTATCATTCAGTATTCTATTTCTCATATTCTTCTTTTTCTCTTAGTTTCTCTCTTCAAGCAAGTTATTTACTACCTTTTGGTTTCTCTCTTCGAGCATAAGGTGAATCTACTCTTTTTCTTCTCCACTCTTGCTGCTTGCATTTACATCTACATTAACTACTTATTTTATAATACATGAAAAGTCAAGGTTGAATCTACGTGAAGTTGTTGGTGATTTACCAAACTTTCAATCTCTGTATGTATTTCTTGTATTTGGTTATTATTTTTTCATCCAGATTTTCTATGTAAATATTAATTTTTGATACGAATAAGAATAAGTCAAGGTTTGGGAATGTATATGTGAGAAGGAATAAAAAGGAATGTGCTAGTTAGTTAGTTTTCGTTTTTAGCTTAGCTGTCATTTTGTTAGCTTAGTTGTCACTCTGTGAGGAAATTGGAGCCAAAACAGATTACTATAAATAGCAATCTGTTAGGAGCAGTTACAAATAATTTTGGAGAGAGAGTAGGTTTTGGTGGACTGATTCATAGGGAATCAGGAACTTCCTCTCTAAGCTTGTAACGTGTTCTTCATTTGAGAAATAACACATTCAATTCAGAATCACATTGATTCTGAATAGCTTCTTCTTCTATTCTATTCCTATTACTATCTTCTCTGAATTACCAGTTCTAACACTGGTATCAGAGACACCGATTCTGGTGTCCTGTGATTCGTTGTTTTCTGCTGCGATTTCGTATGGTTTTGACGAGAAATATGGCTCGTAGTTCTGGTGATAATTTGAACCTGGAGAGAGAAGAATTACGCACGAGGTTTGACATAAATGAAGCAAGGACAAATAAAACCGAAGAATTGCTTGCTGCAATCGCAAGCAAACTAGGAGTACGATCTGACGACAATCATGGAGATGGAGGCAGTGAGATTGGAGATCGAGATTTCGTAGGGGAGAAAGGACGAAATCGCTGGAGGAAATTGGAAATCCCAATTTTTTCTGGTGAAGACGCTTTTGGATGGACACGCAAGTTAGATCGCTATTTTTCATTGCAAGTGGTTCAGGAAGACGAGAAGATGCAAGCGATTCTGTTAGCATTGGAAGGAAGAGCTTTAAGCTGGTTTCAATGGTGGGGGAGGTGCAATCTCAATCCTTCATGGGATGCATTCAAGGTGGCTGTAATAAGGAGGTTTCAACCATCAATGATTCAAAATCCTTTTGAATTGTTGTTATCCTTGAAACAAGTTGGTACGTTGGAAGATTATGTGGAGGAATTTGAGAAGTATGTTGGGGCTCTAAGAGAAATTGATCAAGAGTTTGCTAAGGGGATTTTTCTGAATGGATTAAAGGAAGAAATTCAAGTGGAGGTAAGATTGTTTGAACTAAAAAGTCTTACTGCTGTTATTCAAAAAGCCTTAATGATAGAACGGAAAAATATTATTTTGAATAAGAAGGGAAGCAATTACTATTCCAGACCTAATAGCTTTACAAGAAATAATTCTTTCAGCAAGGTGGTCACTATTGATTCTAAGAGTATTGCTGATAAAAAAATTGATAGTCCTGCTAGTGGAAATGTTGTTCATAGCTCTGGATCTGTAAATATGCATGAAAGATCTAGGAGCAGAGGGGGAGAGTTCAAACACCTAACAGGAGAAGAAATGAGGGAAAAAAAAGAAAAAAGGCTATGTTTCAGGTGTGATGAGCCTTATTCCAGGGAGCATAGATGCAAGAACAAGCAGTTTAGGATGATAATAATGGAGGAAGATTATAGTAGTGAAGAGGAGGATAAGGAGGGCTTGATTTCAAAACAGTTTAGTGCTCTTTAACTATCTTTATGTTCCATGGCAGGTTTAACTTCATCCAAGTCCTGGAAAATTTCAGGGGAGTTATATGGGAAGTATGTGATCATTTTTATTAACTGTGGCGCCTCACACAATTTCATATCACAAGAAATTGTCTCTCAATTACAGTTGGTGGTGGAACCAACACCCACTTACTTGGTAGAAGTGGGAGATGGTCACAAGGTGACATGTCAAGGAAAATGTAAGAAGCTAAAACTGGTGGTACAAGAGCTAGAAGTAGAACATGACTTTTATCTGTTTGGGTTGAAGGGAGTTGATATGGTTTTAGGGCTAGATTGGCTAGCTAGTTTGGGGGAAGTGAAGGCTGACTTTGGGAAACTCGAATTATCTTTGAAGAGAGGCAAACACTGGATCAAAATTGCTGGAGATCCTGCTCTAGCAAAAACTCAATTACACTTTGGGGCATTTATGCAAGTTTTGAAACAAGAAGGGCAAGGATTGTTGCTACATTGCATTGAAGAACCTGCTACAAGCAGAGAGAGACCTATGTTACCCAAGGAATTATTGGGTGTCTTGCAAGAGTTTGAGGTGGTGTTTCAGGACCCACAAGGACTACCCCCAAGGAGGAAGCATGATCATGCTATTCACTTAAAGGAGAGTGCTGAGATTCCCAATTTGAGACCTTAAATGTCCACATTATAAGAAGTCGGAAATTGAAAAATTAGTGGGTGACATGTTACAAGCAGGGGTCATTAGACCTAGTATTAGTCCTTATTCCAGTCCTGTGATTTTAGTGAAGAAAAAGGATGGAGGGTGGCGGTTTTGTGTAGATTACAGGGCTTTAAACAACATCACTATTCCAAACATGTTTCCCATTCCCATTATAGAAGAGCTTCTTGATGAGTTGCATGGAGCCAGTGTGTTTTCTAAGTTGGATCTAAAAGCTGGTTATCACCAAATCAGAATGAAGGAGGAGGATGTGGAAAAAACTGCATTTAGAACTCATGAAGGCCACTATGAGTTCTTGGTAATGCCTTTTGGTCTCTCCAATGCACCCTCTACATTTCAAGCTTTCATGAATGAGGTATTGAAACCATTTTTAAGGAAATTTGCTCTAGTTTTCTTTGATGACATATTGGTATACAACCCCGATTTGTCTTCTCATGTTTCTCATCTAAGGAAGATACTAGAGTTGTTAGCTCAGAATTCACTCACTACCAATAAGAAAAAATGTAGTTTTGGTCAATTGAGTTTGGAATACCTTGGCCACATAATTTCAGGAGGAGGAGTTTCAGCTGATCAATCTAAGGTTGCAGCCATGCAAAATTGGCCAGTTCCAATTGACATCAAAGGGCTAAGAGGGTTCTTGGGCTTAACAGGATATTACAGGAGGTTTGTGAGAGATTATGGCAAGCTAGCAAAACCTCTAACTGAATTATTAAAGAAGGATAATTTCAAGTGGTCAGAAGAAGCTATTTCTGCTTTTCAATCTCTCAAATCTGCCATGATTGACTTACCCATGTTAGCAGTACCTGATTTTGAGAAGGTGTTTATCATTGAGACTGATGCATCAAGCAAAGGTTTGGGGGCTGTCCTGATGCAAGAGGGAAGACCACTAGCATTTTGGATTCAGGGGTTATCTCCTAAAGCTCAATTAAAGTCAGTCTATGAAAGAGAATTAATGGATTTAGTGCAAGCAGTCCAGAGATGGAGACATTACATTTTAGGCAGACATTTCATTATTAAGACTGATCAAAGAAGTCTTAAATTCCTAACAGAACAGAGGTTGTTTACTGATGAGCAATTTAAGTGGGCTGTCAAGTTAATTGGCTTGGATTTTGAAATCCAATATAAACCTGGAAGTGAGAATACTGTTGCTGATGCTCTTTCTAGAAAGAGTATGTATTCAACTATTTTAGTTTTGTCTACTGAAGAAACTGAAAATTGGATATTGGATGTTCAACAGGATTCTAAATGGAAAAAAATGATGCAAGATTTAGTGGTTTCTCCTACTTCACATGCTGGTTTCGAATTAAAGGGAGGATTACTGTTGTATAAAGGTAAATTGGTCATTTCCAGAACATCTAATAGAATTCCTATAATCTTAGCAGAGTGTCGACATTTAGGTTTTTTCAGAACTTACAAGAGAATTGCCAGTTTTCTGTTTTGGGAGGGCATGAAAAAAGATATCAAGCAGTATGTCGAAGCCTGTGATATATGTCAGAGGAACAAATACTCCACCTTAGCTCCAAGGGGTTTATTGCAGCCATTACCAATTCCTACGCAGATTTGGATGGAGCTTTCTATAGATTTTATTGGATGTCTTCTTAGGATCAAAGGAAAGGATACTGTTTTAGTAGTAGTTGACAGGCTATCTAAGTATTCTCATTTTATTGCCTTGGGCCATCCTTTCTCAGCTAAAGAGGTGGCTGCTGTCTTCATCACAAAAGTTGTTAAACTTCATGGTTTCCCTTCAACAATTGTCACTGATAGGGATCCTATATTCTTAAGCCAATTTTGGAAAGAATTGTTTAGATTAGCTGGTACTCACTTAAAAATGAGCACCTCCTATCATCCTCAGACAGATGGCCAAACTGAAATTGTCAATAGGTGTTTGGAGACTTATTTGAGATGTTTTGTGGGACCTCGCCCTAAGAAATGGTTGGATTGGCTTGCTTGGGCAGAATTTTGGTATAATACTACCTTCCAAATTTCAGCAGGAATGACTCCTTTTAGAGCTGTGTATGGAAGAGATCCTCCATTGTTGATAAAAGGATGTGTTGTTCCATCCAAAGTTGAGGAAGTAAATCAGCTAGTCCAAGCTAGAGATGACATTTTGAAGGAACTTCAGCATAATCTACTTCATGCCTAGGATCACATGAGAGTTCAAGCTAATCAGCACAGGAGATTGGTGGCATTTTCAGAAGGCGATTGGGTCTATTTGAAATTGCAGCCTTACAAGATCAAATCTTTAGCCTCCAGACCCTATGCTAAATTGGCTGCAAGATTTTATGGTCCTTATCAAGTGCTATCTAAAGTAGGTCCAATAGCTTATAAACTCCTGCTACCTGCTCACTCTAAAATCCACCCAGTTTTCCATGTATCTCTTTTGAAGAAGGCTTTACAGCCCCATCAGTAGCCCCAACCTCTACCTCCTATGTTGAATGAAGAGTATGAACTCCAGGTAGAACCAGCTGATATAGTGGAACTGGCGTGAAGATCAGCACGGGTTAGTGGAAGTCTTGGTCCTATGGCACAATCTACCTGCTTGTGAAAGTACTTGGGAGAATGCAGCTAAATTGCAGGAACAGTTTCCAGCCTTTCCCCTTGAGGACAAGGTCATTCTTTTAGGGGGGGGGGGGGGGGGGGTTATTGATACGAATAAGAATAAGTCAAGGTTTGGGAATGTATATGTGAGAAGGAATAAAAAGGAATGTGCTAGTTAGTTAGTTTTCGTTTTTAGCTTAGCTGTCATTCTGTTAGTTTAGCTGTCACTATGTGAGGAAATTGGAGCCAAAACAGATTACTATAAATAGCAATCTGTTAGTAGCAGTTACAAATAATTTTGGAGAGAGAGTAGGTTTTGGTGGACTAATTCATAGGGAATCAGGAACTTCCTCTCTAAGCTTGTAACGTGTTCTTCATTTTAGAAATAACACATTCAATTCAGAATCACATTGATTCTGAATAGCTTCTTCTTCTATTCTATTCCTATTACTATCTTCTCTGAATTACCAGTTCTAACAATTTTGATTTTTATTATAATAAATCTAAACTGTGTCTTTCTGTCCTCTAATTTCTTCAGTTAAAGGAGAGAATAAATTCATGGATTTATCCTCTACATCTTCGTCTCTTTCGTTAATGCATATAATCTTATAGATTACCGAATTTAAACTAACGAAGACAAGTTCATACAATGGCTTATAAGAGTGGTGGAAATGGACATGCTTGTTATGTGTTTGATAAAATGTCTGAAAGAGGTTTTGCCTTATTTAAAATGAGTGTTGTTAAATATGATATATTAACAATGCTCATTACAATGAATGTTGTTAAAAGTCATATACATATATAACAACACTTGTTGGAGGTGACGTTGTTGTTGTATGTAGCTCATTACAATGAGGCAAAGTTCACTAAGCACTAGTGAAGTAGGCCCTCTCTGGTTGGAATTGAGTTTTTGTGCCTTTCAGATGAAGAATTTTTTTTTAACATCAAACCTTGACGAAGAAAAGATCAAAGATACGATTTGGAGTTGCGATGGTGATAAAAGCCCAGTACCTAATGGGTTTAATTTTACTTTCCTAAAACACTTTTGGGATTGCCTTAAGGATGATATCATCAAGATGGTGGAAGACTTCTATAGGTTTGGAAACAAACCGAGAGGGTGTAATGGTTTGTAGTGCCCCGACAATCACATGAAGCATAAGTATATATAAGATGAAGAGCCTCATTTTCTAACTTTAGTTCATCTAATTCTTTTTTCATTTCAACCAATTTCTTTCCATGAAAAAGTATGACTCTTTCTCTATCTATGTTGATTGTAGCTTATTTCTTTAGCTCTTCATGCAATTTAACATATGGACTATAAGGTTCATCATATGTAGGAGAATTTTCAGAATTAGTTTTTGAATATTGTACCTCACTGGATTCTCCTTGCTCACTTGGGTTGCAAGGATCTTGATTGTTGACCATAAAGCACAAATTTGCTGATTCCTCCTCCTCTTAGGTGTTAGAGGTTGAATACTATTCGTGAACATCTCATATGATATATGCCTTCTTTGAATTGAAGTCCAGAGGTTTGTTCTTGTTGTTTGCAACCTTTTTGAGGTAGCTTGGCCATTGAAACTTCATATGGCCCTCTTTATCGCATTCATCCAAATGGGTCGATCTTTGGGATTCTTGCCTTTCTTGGTTCAGTCTCTTGCCTCCTTTCTTTGAAACCTTTTCAGCATTCCTTCTCTTTTAAGGAACTTGCTGAATTTTCGCACAAGAAACATCAAGGTTTTATCATCCACTTCCGAGTCAGACTCATCATCATATTTCTCCTCTTGGATTTGTGAAGTTGTAGCTTTGAGAGAGATCCCCTTATTCTTTTTGTCCGATTCCTCATGCAATGTCAAGAGGCCTAACTCCATCTCATGTTCTTGGAGTTGGCCAAATATTGTAGATAATGGCATTGAGTCCAAGTCCATTGACTTCATAATAGTCATCATCTTGGGTTGCCAATTCATGTGTTAAGACATTTAGTCTAGTATGCTTGACTTCACTAGTGCCCTCATGAGTTACTTGTAAAGTATCCCACATTTTCTTGGCACTATTACACTGTGAGACTCTAAAGAACTCACCATATGAGAGTTCAAACTTGATTATGTCTTTAGCTTTCAAATTATGCTGAGCTTTCCGTTTCTCATCATTTGTACACAAGCTTTTTGGCTTTTCTTTAGTCTCACCTTCCACTACGTGTAGTTTAATGTAAGGACCATTTATATTGACATCCCAAATGTCCGTATCAATAGCCTAGATTAATATTTTCATTCTAGCTTTCCCGTAGGTGTACCCCTCGCCACTAAAAACCAAAGGGAGGTTGATGGATGCACCATCACCGCCAAAAGGGTTAGTAGAGCCCATAGTGATTTTGTCTAGGATCAATGATCTTAGCAGTTAAGCTAACACTTTTGTACTAGCTCTAATACTAGTTTTTGGATAAACACAGAGTACAATACACCTAGAAGAGAGGGGTGAATAGGTGTAGCACATCACTAATGTCGTTTTTATGATTAATGAGAATATTAGAAAAATAATATAGGATAATCGATTATCTCACCAAGTAATCAATTAATATTAGAGTAAATAATCGATTAGTTACAACAGTGATCGATTATTACGATTCTTGAATTCTTGAAAAAAATAGTTTCTTAATCAAAAAGTAATCCCCAATTCAACCAAAAACAGAAAATAAAAAGAAATGATGCCTAATTCATCAGAAAATGTAGGGAAAGCCTAAAAAAATAAGAAAATCAATTAAATAGATAAAGCATTTAAAAGACTGAATTGTAAAGGAGTTGAGGGATAATAAGAATGTGACAACGGAATTTATCCTAGTTCGTTTGCTTGTCAACGTGCAAACTACATCCAGGCCTCCCTTTCTGATCTTGGGAGATTTTTTGTCACTATTGGAATAAAATGTATTCTAAATACATACTTCGAAGAATTTACAAGACTTCATTCTCGGGCCTAGAGTTTCTTAAAGATGGTTTGACCTTATACCCATCACTAAAGGATACCCACACCTTTATCACGGTCCAGGCCGAACCACTTCTTCCTCCGAAACAAGACCCTTATAAATTCTGAAGACACCACCTAACCGCAACTATGATTTTCTCTCAGTTGTCTACTCAATGGTGATAATCAACACACCTACAGAATTTAAATCGTTGTCTAAGAAATTGTTTTGAGTTATGTGCACCTTAAACTCAAAGAAACTAAGAAATTTTTCAACAGCGAGAATTTCACTTTATAATGATATCAAAGTAAATTCTGGAAATCTATCAATGTTATGAGCACATGGGTGAAAAATAAGTTTTTATACAAAATTGTTTTCTATTAGATCTAATCGATTATCTTATGGAGTAAACGATTATCGTCCTGCTAAAAAGATGGTTTTCGATTGGCAATAATCGATTGCCTATAGGATAATTGATTATTGAAACCAAAAAATATGAGATCTTAGCTACTAAAACTCTGAATAATCGACTATTCACACACCTAATCGATTACTTGTTTCCCATATTTGATCTAATTGATTATCACACCTCATAATCAATTATTGGTGTTGAAAACTTGTTTCTTTGATGCATGATGAACCTTATATATGAAGTATGAGTATATGATGCATGACTTCAGGTATGTAGCACCTTAATGCAATAAAATCAAGCTTGTGAATGTATATACATGAACATATCTATCATGTATAAATGGATGCAATGTCTCATTTTAATTTGATTTACTTTTAAAGTTTTGTGAGACTCTCATCCTTGGTTCACCTAGCCTCGACTCTACCCAATCAATCATCTTAGGATTTCTATAAGATATAAAAGACTTTCCTATGTCTAGAAAGACCTTGAGCTTTGCCTTGTTTCTTGAGTTGTCCTTGTCTTCAAGTATTCCTTAAAGTCTTTGTCTTCATCAAAACTTCATGAGTTTAGCACATTTGCAATCTTGACCTCCACTTGCAATGTCAGCTCGCTCATATTAAACTCACTCTTCTTAAGTTTAGAGAATTCTTGGCAAAGACTATTATTAGTAACACAAAAAATGATATCATCCACATACACTTCTAAAAAAATGAAATCATTTAAGGAAGTTCTTTTGAAAAGAATAGTATCTACTTTACCTCTAGTAAAATACTTTTTTCAAAATTGCTCAACCACTCATACCATGTTCTCAGAGCTTATTATATACTATAAATGAGTTTTTTTAATTTTTAAAAAATGATTTCATTTTTACGAATCTTAAAAAAGCAGGAGGTTATCTGAAATGGACTTCACCGTAAAATCACCGTAAAATGCCTTTTCTATCTACTTCAACTTCACCGTTTAGAAAAATATATTTTTCACATCCATTTGAAAAATATATTTTCAAAAGCCTTTATTCTAGATGCATCTGCAAAGGTTTCAGTAAAATCAATTACTTATTAATGATTGTAACCTCGAGTCACTCACCTTGCTTTGTTTCTCACAACATTACCTTGTTCATCAAGTTTATTTCAGGAAACTCATCTAGTTCCTATAATGGATTTGCCGCGAGGTTTTCGATCCACAGTTTAGATATCAAGTTCCTCTTGCATTGCAAGTATTTGTCCTTCATCGACTAGCGCTTCATCAATTTTCTTTGGCTCATATTTTGATATTAATGTCATGTTGTTGATGAATCTAACAAATAATCTAGTGTCACTCCTTGAGATGGATTTACAAAGATAAGATCTTATAGTTGATAAGTTTTAAACTTCTAATATCTTTTTCATTTATGTTATTTGATAGACCATGATTTGTCTATTCTACAAAGAATATATGACATGTTTGTCAGGTCATTTTCTCTTGTCTTGAGCTCAATTCCCACAACGTAAATTCTACAGGTAAGAACTCTGTAAGCTTCAAATATTTCTGAGTTACCAATGAAAATGTCTTTTATATATTGGGAATCAAATTTTCCATGATAATCCTTTGTATTCAAGATGTAGTATTCATATCCAATGTAATGAAGCTAAGAAATATTTGGCTGCCTACCTTTTTTATAGTTCATATCGAGTCTTGTTTAGGAATGATCTTACCAAAATTTTGTTTTGCACGTAACATGAAAAGTTTATCACCTCAGCCTATAGATATTTTGGCAGATTGTTTTATAACATGGATCTATCCATTTCTTGTAGTGATATATTTTATCTTTCAATGACACCATTTCCTTTAGGATTTATTAGAGATGGGAAATTGTAAGATAATCCATTCTCTTTAAAGAACTTTTTAATTATTCATTCTCAAATTCACCCCATGATAGCACATATACAATAACCTTGCTAATATTAAACTTTTCTACATAACACATAGAAGTTCTTAAATGTGAAGAAGATATTGCTCTTGACCTTGATATGATTTTGATGTAGACACCAAAATCACCAAAAAGAAGAAAAAGAAAGAAGGCCTTGAAGACTTAGAAGAAATGATATAGAGATCAAGATATTTTTTAGTCTTCTAAGATAGGTACTTATTTCCTAAGTCTTTTACCTATGCTTAACCATATGATCAAGTTAATAAAACCTTTTTGAAACATATTTTAACTTAAAACAAAAATGAACTTAATTTTCAAAAAGCTAGGTAACAGTTTACTTGACCCGAGTAACAGGTTACTAGACCTAACTAACAGGTTACTCGAACTGAGTAACAGGTTATTGAGATTGAGTAATAGGTTACTAGGACTGAGTAATAGGTTACCCTGCATTTTCTACACAAGAGTAACCCATTACTAATGGGATTAACCGATTAGTCATTTGGGCATAAACTTTGGGTAATTGGTGTCCCTGTAGAGTAATTAGTTATTGAGAGTTGTTACACCAGAATTTCAAATCCAAACTGAATACCTTTTCACCCAAAACCAATTGATGTCATTCCAAATGTCTTCTACCTCACTTAGGGGTATGATGATTGGTTGGAAACCTATTTAAAGACACTTAGACATTCCATTTCGTACATAATTTTTACACACAACTTTCATACATCTTTCACACAATTTTTTGAACACTCTTGGAAGCAAATTGTGATAAACTATTAGATATTTTTGGAGTTGCTATCAAGTGTTTCATTCTAAGTTTTGTTACACTGAAACACTTGAGCATATTGTGAGATTATGGTGAGTGTGTTTTGTACTCAAAATATTGGGTGAGATTTTTAATCGATCAACTTATTAAAACAATAAAATCTCTTGCGTAAGCAATGGGACTAGAAGTAGCCTTCAAGTGGACAAGAAGGTGAACCAATATAAAAACGGGTGTATCTCTATTCTTCTTTTTTCTCCTTACTTTCATTTATGTACTTTAATTTTTTGCAACTAATGACCATACTCTAATTCTTTTAAAGTTGCAAAAATCTTCAATTGTGTCGAAAACAAATTAGGTAAGATACTCCTTAGATCGTACACTCTAACATCAATCACCCTCCAAGTTTTGTTGGAAAGTTCTATGACTTCTGGAAAATCAGAATGATAATCTTTTTAGAATCTTAAGATCTAGATATATGGATTGTGATTGAAGAATGATCTTATACACCCTTACTTCAGCCTTAGGAATTGATGAGTTCTTTAGGATATCAAACTGTAAGTCATCAGAAGAATTGTGGGATACCTTAGAGACCACCGATGAAGGAACCAATGAAGTAAAGCGTTCCACACTCAATACTCTTTCTCAATAGTATGAGATGTTTCGCATGAAACCTAGAGAGAAGATACTCGATCTCGAGAAAAGGTTCACCCACCTTACAAACCATTTGATTGCTATAGGAAAAGTGCTATCAATTAGCGACCTAAACCTTAAAGTCCTTAGGTCCCAAACCAGAACTTGGCAACCAAAAGTGACAACTATAATAGAAAAGAAGAATCTTTCTAGAATATCATTGGCTACAATTTTTGGAAAATTATATGAACATGAGTTGGATTTGAGCCAACTCGAAAAACATGAAGAAAATGAGAAGAAGATGAAAAAAATCTCCTAAATGGCAAAGGGAGAGAGATGTGAAACCACTAAAGATGAATCATGTAAGGACCCGATTTTCGTAATCCAAAAATTCTTTTTTAAAAACCTTATACATGAAAGTGAAGTGATTAATTTTAAAAGACATTACTTGAACGATTTGGAAAACCTGATTGAATATATATATAAGTTCAATTCATCTTTCAGGTGCGGAAACAATCAATCGTTCACTTCATTAAAAACATGGCATTGCACTTCCTTTTAATTACACAATTTAGATACAATTATCCATTCTCAATAATACTTCCTCTTTTTTTTTCATCATCTAATATCCTAACTATACATTTAGGGGAAAGTTACTCATACATAAATCCTATTTAACCTACTCTTCATATTACATGCATTACTCAATTACAACATTGAGACTTAAAGCAACTACTCAAACACGTACTCTCCTCCGCAAGCATCCGATGCGCTACCGCCACGACCTGAATTCAAATACATAACACATACAACGAAAGACAGAGGGAGTAAGAACCAACTATGACGACCGTAGCGTGGATTTACATGGAGTAATAACATTAAAGTATTAAAACCACACACATTTAACATCAATCATGATAAATATATACCAATCAACACATATTATCCATATGAAACAAAGACTCTCATATGGCTAATACATCCTCATATGAAACAAAGACTCTCATATGGACCACAAACTCCCAAGAGAGTTTCTATCCGTTAATGTGCTCCGATTCTTGAGGGAAATAAGAGATGATGACTCTAATGAAATACTCTAAGACCACAATGGTCTTCTCCCTCAGCTTAGGTTGCGTAAGCTCCATGGATCCACAAAGAGCTCCATCTCCCTCCATCTCCTTCAACCTCCATTGTTTCTTTTTCCTCTCAAAATCTCTCCAATGTTCCATTAAGAAGCAAGAGGAAGAGGTTTTGATGTGTTTTTGAGGTTTAGAGGAGGAATGAGTCGGAATCTATGGGGAGCCGCCGTTGGGAGTGAAAGGGGAGAAAAGAAAATGAAGATTAGGGTTTGTGAAACCCTTTCTTTTCTTTTATAGCTGGGTACTCTCGCCCGGGAGAGAATATCTCGCTTGGGCGAGAAACCCAAGATATTTTAATGTTCCAGACACAAACTCTCTCGCTTGGGCGAGATTCTCTCGCTCAAGCGAGAATCTCACAGCCTACCCAGACTTTCTCTCGCTCAAGCGACCCATTCCTCGTTTGGGCGACACTCCCATAATTTCCAAGTTCAAAACACTGATCCTCTCGCTTGGGCGAGATCCTCTCGCTCAAGCGAGAATCTGGCAATATGCCCCATTCTTCAGGACTGTTACCTAATTTCAAGGAGGATAAATTTGGGGTGTTACAAATCACACAAAGAAGGCTTGGAGGAAATGAGCGTGTTGGTGATGAAGTTCAGAAAGTTCCTAAATAGAAACAAGGTTGAAAAGTTAGCACCAACCCGAAGATTCACAAAGAACAATGAGGCCTCCACATTAGGCCAAAGATTCACTTGCTTTGAATGTGGCGAGCCTATTAATATAAAGGTAGATTATCCAACGCTGAAGAAGAATCCCTTGATGAATGTGGGAAGACAATGACACTAGTTCAAACTCTGAACTGGAAAGTCAAGAGCAAGCCGATTTATCTCTAAAGGCGTCTCATCAATCACATGATGATGAGGTAAGTGAATTCGAACCTGTAGAGAATCCCTCCTTTAGTGAACCTTTAGATAATCAGTGGTTTACATACTGAATATTTTAAGCTTTCCAAATTATTTCTAAAACGGAAAAATGAAATCGTTGTTTTAGAAAATCCCCACAACATTTTAAGGAAAGATTTAGTTATTCTGAAAAATAAACCTTGCTCTTCAAAATGAAAAAATACATTACTCTTGAAACTGAAATTTCTACATTAAATCTTGAACTTAATAAACTTAACAAGAGTAGTTGCAATTCAGACAAGATGCTAAAAGTCCAAAGACATTCAACAAACCGTAGAGGTCTTAACTATTCAAATAGCCATGTAATAAAAGATAAGAATGTCTTGACAAAAAACAATCATGTGAAGCAATATAAATTTTCATAAAGAAAGTATCCATACTAATCTTCTCTTTAAAACCAAATCTAGGATATATAAGCAACTGCCCACCAGCTTTTATAGTAAAAATGTTAGTTACACACCAAACTCATGTCATTAAAACATATGATGTTCCATCTGGCCACTGTAGATGGGTAGAGAAATGTGCTAATCCACTACGAATCAAATCAAATTAGGTACCTTATAAAATGTAATTCTCTATCTTGACTCCAATGGACAAGGCATTCGTCACTTATGGAGATAACAACATAGGAAAGATACTTGGAGTAGGCCGTGTCGGGAAGTCACCTTCTACTACTGATAAGTACCAAATCGTCCTTAATTGATAACACTTTTATGGCACTTATCTTGTTTAAACATGCTTAAAAGTCAACTTATAACACACTTTTTGAATAACATAACTACTGTAATTAACCACGTATTTTGTCCAAGCCTACTTGAATTTCAGGATTAAAATGTGAACAAATATTTAAAGAATGAAACAAATCCAAGTAACAAGCCAACAAGAATAAAGAGACAAAGTTTGATCAAGCAAAACACAACCAATTAGGCGTGGACAATCTATGCGCCAAGCGTGTATAGGATGACTAAGGTGCTTAAGGCTTGAAGAAGCTTACCTTCCCTTGAAGAAACTCATAATGGGCATGTTCAGACACACTACGCCAGATACGTTGAGCAATAACACTTTTTTTGGCTTTAGGACAGCGCGATCTGCCGCTGTGTGTTTGACCGAAGTCGTAGATGGTTGTCATTAACTGCACTTTCTACATTCGCTGTTGAATACCACATGTTACAACAACGCAGCCTAAGTCATGCGCTATTGAGGAACTGACAGATATAACAGTGTGGGTTACAACTAGCGTTGTGTTATTATAACATTATAACAACACCACTCATACGTAGCGCTGTATAACACAATATAATACAACAGCATACGATATACGTTGCTTTGTTGTAATGTTTTTATACCACAAAACATTATTTTAGTAAGTAGTTGCGTTGTCGTACTGTTCGTATACCACAGTACAACTTAAATATTGTGTTGTCTTATGTTTTACGTATGACAAAACACTATATAAGTCGCGCTGTCTTAATATTTGTATAGCACAACACAACGTAAACATTGCGTTGTCTTATGTGTTACGTATGACAAAACACTGTATAAGTCACGCTGTCTGGTTGTTTACGTAAGACAGTGAATTATTAAGCTGCAACAACGGTGCATAGATTTCCTTGTTACGACAACGCTGTATAAATTTCCTCTTAGAATGCGCTGTTTATTAAATGCAACAACCACTGTTTTTTAAGGGGTCACATTACCAGCGCCTTATTACAACAGCTGCTTAAAGATTACCTCTTAGAATGCGCTGTTGATTATTTTCACTATCAGTATCCAGTATCCACAACACACACTCAACCAACAGACTCTCAACAAACGTATTATAACAGCAATGAAACAAACTCAACAATGAAACACTGCATTGGAAAGTAATGCTATTAGAAAAAAAATTATAGTAAATATACCAATCCTTAGACTCTGAACAATGAACCAATCCTTTCTTACTAATAATAAAGGAATTATAAAATTATGGTAAATAAAGAATACCTGTTTATTTGTCAATTTCATTGTGATGTTTTTCTACATTGAAAAACACTACATTGGAAAGTAATGCTATTAGAAAGAGAGAGAAAGAAACTATACTATATGAAGAAAGTATTGTCTCGGTATTCAAAAAAAGTAAAACACTAAGAAATGAAGAAAGCCTTACAAATTCATGAGTTCATTATTACTCCATTGCATGAATCTTACTAAGCATCTGAAGGTTCACAAACTTATAAATATCATAAACTCAACAAATAATATCATTCACAAACTTACAATGCAAACAAACTTTATTCATCTAATGCTTACAAATAAATAAATACAATGCATTATACACACTAATGCTATATAAATAACAAACTTACAGCAGATTATCAACAAACTTAGAATGCAAACAATCTTCCCCATTAAATTACAAACAAATAAATTACAAGCAAAATTATAAGTAAATTATAAACACAATGCTATATAAGTAAATTACAAACAAAATAAATTTATGCTATATTTTTACAAAGATATGCATCTAATGTTTTCTCTTCTTGGATGGTTTTTGGATTGTAATATTATTGTCTTCTCCAATAAGAATTTCATTCACCCAAAGGCTCTCATCATGATCACCTCTTGTATATAAATGATCATTAGTAGTTATCTCATGCGACAGTGATATCAAAAAAAGGATCATCTTCAGCATCAATATCTTCTTGATCATCTATATTATTGATGATGCTTTTGTTGGTCAATAGAACAATGGACGATTTCTTATTTGTTGGGTCACTAACATAGAATACTTATTGAGCCTGTGATGCTAGAATAAATGGTTCATCTTTATATCCTGACCTATTAAGATCCACCTGCATTAACCCTAATTCATCAACTCGAAAGCCATTATTGTTATCAACCCACATACAACAAAAAATCGGCACTCGAAACATTGTGTAATCCAACTCTCATATTTTTTTAATGACCCCAAAGTATGACATGTTCGCATATATTGGGTTTTTATCTTTGGCACTTGACATATGTAGAGTTCAAGCAACAATAGTCACACCACTATTTTGCATTTTACTTTGATTATCTTGTTTTTCAGTATAAAACGTGAACCCATTAATTAGGTAACCACTATAGGATAAGACATGAATACTAGGACCATTGGCTAACCATTTCAATCTTTCAGAAACGGAATCCACATTTTATTCAACTCTTCATCAATGTGATGTTTTAGCCACTTTATGAAACATTGATTATGCTCTTTGGAAATCCAATTTTCATTCTTACTTGGGTTATACTTCTTAAGAATCTCCATGTGTCTTTCAACATATGGCTCAACCTCGTCGGCATTATGTAAAACATACAAGTGTGCTTGCTCCAATTCGCTTCTTGATATACTCAATATTTATATCCCAGTAATGCCTTCACTAGATGTTCCTTTTGCATACCGAGGCTTTGGAATGCCTATGAAATCACCATCTTCAAGGTATCCGATACAAAAATCAAGAGCTTCTTCAACAATATATCGCTCAGCAATACAACCCTATGGTCTTGATCGATTCAGCACATACCCTTTTAATATCTTCATATAACATTCAAAAGGGTACATCCTTCTCATGTAGGAAGGACCACATAGTTGTATCTCTCGAAGAAGATGAATGCTAAGATGGACCATAATGTCAAAAAAAGAAGGTGAGAAATACATCTCAAGCTCACACAATATCAAAATAATTTGTCTTTGCAATGCAGGTAATTTCACAGGGTCAATCTATAACGCCTCGATTTAATAACACGAAAAATTCTCAATTTCTTTCTAACATATACTACTTTGAATAGAGATATGCTATTAAAATACTATCCAACAAAATCCACTTAGAGAATTTTATACCAAACGGTAGGGGAATTAAATAAACATTTCCCCCAATACTATTCAGTACTCATTCGATTCAAATAAAACAATGTAAAGCATAATATGGAAATTCCCACATACGGGTCCAATATCATCAAATACAATGTTTAAAAGAAGAACATAAGCACAAAACGACCCAAACAAGCTAAGAGACTTCTAGGCGCAGAAAATCCCCGACTCCTTAGCTTTACCTACAAACCGATTAACACGGGTTGAGCAAACAAGAGAACATAGGGAGAGTTAGTCATTAAATTCATGCAATAAATAATATGGTGGAAATTCACAGACTCAAGCCAAAAGTCACACTTCGACAACTTAGCATACAAATGGTTGTCCCTCAGAACCTTCAATACAATTCTTAGATGTTCAGTGTGCTCTTCCCAACTCTTCAAATACACCAAAATGTCGTCAATGAAGACTACTACAAACGAGTCTAAATATGGATGAAAAATCCTATTCATATATTCCATAAAGATTGCAGGAGCATTAGTTACACCAAAAGGCATTACTAAATACTCGTAGTGCCCATATCTCATCCTGAAGTAGTCTTAGGAATGTCTTCCGCCCGTACCCTCAACTGATGATAACCCGACCGAAGATCAATTTTGGAGAATACCACAACTCCTTTCAACTGATCCATCAAATCATCAATCCTAGGCAAAGGGTAACGATTCTTGATCGTAACTTTGTTCAGCTGTCTATAATCAGTGTACAACCTCATGGAGCCATCCTTCTTCTTAACCAACAACACAGGTGCACCCCAAGGTGAAACACTTGGGCAAATGAACTTCTTGGCCAAAAGGTCTTCTATCTGCGTTTTTAGTTCTGCCAACTCAAGAGGTGCCATTCTATACGGAGCTATCGAGATCGGTTCGGTTCCAGGCACTAGCTCAATGGGAAACTCCACTTCTCTTACTGGTGGTAATTCCGGAATATCTGCGGGGAACACCTCCGGAAATTCACACACCACCGATAAGTCCTTCATCCCTGACTTCTTCTCCCCTTTCAAGTAAGCTAGCAACACATAAACAAGTGCTCCTTCCTTAAGGGAATTTTCAACCTCCCGGGCCGATAATGAATTCGGACCGTTAGAAGCGTTAGACATCTCACTAGGAAACCCAAACATTATAGTTTTATCGAAACAATTAAGCAAAACTCTATTTTCAGACAACCAATCCATACCAAGTATCACATCAATTTGAGTTAATGGTAAACATATCAAATCTATCAAAAATGTACTATAACACACTACCATAGAACATTTAGGACAAAAAGTCGACACTACAATAGGCGCATTGGTAGGAGTAGAAACAACTAAATCAAAAGGCAACATATCATTTCACAAAATCAGCCGCCTCACACATTCAAAAGATATAAACAAATGTGTGGCACCCGAATCAAATAACACACATAAAAGGGTATCCTTCACCATACAATTACTTTGGATCAAACCCTCTGCATCAACGGCTTCAGAACCACTCATAGTGAATACCCTGCCATTAGTCTTGGGTCTCTCATTCTTTTAAACGTTGACATCTCGGTTCAGTTTAGGGAAAAACCTCTTCATATGGCCAGGTTCCTTGCAAAAAAAGCACCCATTCCTTGCTCTGGGGCATATGTCGCCAAAATGAGCTCTACCACATTTGCCGCACATAGGGGGTTGTTGCCCGCTGGAAGCAGTTGGGGGTTTTGACCCCTATAAACTAGGCCCCCGATATCCATTAGGTGGGGCATAAGGCCGTCTGTTGTCGATGAACGCCTTACCCTTACCTTTCCCCTGCACAAAAAATTTCTCTAAGGCCCAAAGTTCCTGGGTGGGTTGGCCTTCTGCCTAACAACGTCCCTAGCTTTCCGATCATCCTCATACATTCTACATTTATTGACTAGTGTAGGGAAATCTGCAATCTCTTGATGTCCAAATGCCATCTTTAGCTCTGGCCTTAAATTGACTTCAAACTTGGCACACTTGGATCTCCCATTTGTATCCATCTCAAAGTAGGGACAATACCTTGCCAATTCTTCAAACTTCGCGGCATATTCTCCCACTGACAAACTTCCTTGATCCAAACGCAAGAACTCAATCTCTTTCTTTCTCTTCAAGTCGGCAGGGAAATACTTATTGAGGAACCTCTCTTTGAACGATTCCCAGGTAACTGCCCGTCCTTCCACTTCCATTTGCCTCCTGTTATACTCCCACCAAGTCTCTGCTTCATTAGTCAGCACGTAGGAAGCATAAGGCACCTTTTGATTATCCTCGCAACCCAAAGCTCAGAAAATCTTTTCCAACTCTTGGATCCACTCATTAGCCGCATTAGGAGCAAACCCTCCTTGGAACTGACTGGGGTGGTGTCGGCATAATTCATCCAATCCCCGATACTCCGCCAGTCCTTGTGGCGCAAGTGGTGGGGGGGGGGGGGGGGTTAGGGTGGTGGTTGATATTCTGGTTCAAGTGCTGCAAGTTCTCATTCACATTTTGCAAAACAGCCATCATCTGTGCCAACAGTTTGTTCTATCCGTTTCCTCTGTCACGTCCAGCCATCTCTCAACCTGCACTCTCCTCTTATCAACATACAAAATTTTACGCAAACAAAATTAACACTTAATCACAAATCGACCATTCAACCAGTTCAAACACTCCAAACAATTCACACAACTCAAATAGTTCAGACAAGTCATACAAGCCACACAATTCACATCAATCATAAAAGGAAGCACGTCAGGCATACCCTAGGCCGTAGGGTTAACCTCCGCTCTGATACCATAATTGTAACGCCTCGATTTAATAACACGGAAAATTTTCAATTTCTTTCTAACATATACTACTTTGAAGAGAGATATTCTATTAAAATCCTATCCAACAAAATCCACTTAGATAATTTTATACCAAACGGTAGGGGAATTAAATAAACATTTCCCCCAATATTATTCAGTACTCATTCGATTCAAATAAAACAATGTAAAATATAGTATGGAAATTCCCACATACGGGTCCAATATCATCAAATACAATGTTCAAAATAAGAACATAAGCACAAAACGATCCAAACAAGCTATGAGACTTCCAGGCACAAAAAATCCCCTACTCCTTAGCTTTACCTACAACCCGATTAACACGAGTTTAGCAAACAAGAGAACATAGGGAGAGTCAGTCATTAAATTCATGCAATAAATAACATGGTGGATTATTATATAGAATAATAACATTAGAGAATTGCGAAAGAAAATTCATATAATCATTCCAGCACAACCACATTCAAAATCCAGTATTAACTCTGCCTTTGACCATGCCATACTCATAACCATAATATCTCATTACTCATAACCACCAATAACCCAATGGCACAATCAATTCCATGCCGCTAAAACAATTCAAAATCCATACCACGAAGGTAGGTCAAAATATCCATACCACGAAGGTAGGTCAAACCCCATGCCACGAAGGCAGGTCAAAATATCCATACCACAAAGGCAGGTCAAAATATCCATACCACAAAGGCAGGTCAAAATCCATACCACGAAGGCAGGTCAAAATCCATCATAGTCAAACATACCATTCACATCAGTAAGACTAACACAGTTAAATAGGAAACTTATGGGTTTCCCGTTTAATCGTTTTAGTCAATAGAAATCCTCCAACTAATGAGTGTCGTTGGAGTTCCAATGTCACAATTCTATTACCAAAAGGTTTAATGTTGCTCCCTCACCTGAGTATCTGCTAAAGCTTTACACTAAGTAGCTTGGTTGCGTTCTCCGCCGTCTCCTCCAACCTTAGGGTCTTTCAACCCCAAAACAACAACAATCGCAACACATCATTTTGAATATCAATACAATAATAATACCAAACAATACTCACAACCCACAAGAAAAACAAGTTTACATCATCGATTCCATTCACTTTTCAACGAAAGGGTTTCCCCAATATTTCAAATGACTCAACGGTTTTGAAAACAACTTCACACACACCATTTTCAAAAACAACTCATACCCTATGAGTTTTACAAGGTTTTCCAAGGCAAAATGAACCAAAATCTCAAAAGTGGGTTTATGGGGTTCTACCCCCAACCATAGAGGAGAGACCCTTCCTAACAATCATGATTTTCAATAGTAAGGGGACTAAGTTAAGTGATTACCTCTCCTCAAGCCTTTCTTTTGACTCTAGAAGCTCTCAAATCGTCTTGCCGCTTTTCTTTTCTTTTGTTTTTCGAAGAGTGACCAAATTCCCACTTGGAACTTCTATTTTAGGTTTCAGAATTTCGATCTCTCGCCCGGGCAAGGATCCATATCGTTTCAAATCACTCAACATGGGCACTCTCGCTCGGGCGACGTTGTCTCGCCCAGGCGAGATTCTTCCAGTATCAACAAGGCTCTCTCTCGTTTGAGCGAGAAGCCCCTCGCTCAGGCGAGAATCTCCCAGTCTCGGCAACCCTCTCTCGCTTAAGAGAGTAATCTCTCGCTCAAGCGAAATCACCAGACAAAATCCTAGGACAAACATTGAGTCCCTCGCTTGGGCGAGACTCTCTCGCTCAAGCGAGAATCACCCAGTAATCTCCAGCTATCCTGAGTTTAACCAATCTCTAGAAAGTGAAAATTTGGGATGTTACACAATTACTTTGCTACAAATTGCTTTGAAGAAGAAGCATAGCTTAGTTATGGTTCCTCGCAATTTTTTAGGTAGAATAACCTTATGCCAATAGGTAAGAAATGCTCCATGAGTACATGACAATCATGAGACTTAAGACCTATTAACTTGAGTTCTTTCATTGATACAAGATTTCGAATGTTGGAAGAGTACCCCTCTAGAACTTTGACACCATCAATAAATTTACAAAATTCTAATTTCTCCTTCCTCGACAAAGTATAAGCCGTTGGAGGTAGAAATGTACGTTTTCCCTTCATTATTGGCCCCAATTCCTTTCTTATTCCCACACTGACCATGTCAAATTTTGCATTCAAGTCATCTTTGAACTTACTAGGGTTATTGAGTAAAGTACCAAGGAGACTTTCAAATACATTTTTTTTTCAATATGCATAACATCGAGAAAATGTCTTACATATAATGAGCTCCAATACGACAATTCAAAGAAGAATGACCTTTTCTTTCACCCGCCAATTGTGACCATTTTTTCAGCAAAAGGTTTACCAAAGTTATTATTCAAACCCTTTAGCTTTTGAAATAATTGGTCACCCGTCAACGGCAAAGGAGCACGACTTTCTTCATTATTCTCATCGAATGCTTTTCTCCATCGACGATATTGATGATTTGCATGCAAAAATCTACGGTGACCAAGGTAGACATTCTTCTTATACTATGGCAACCTCGTTGAATGAGTATTGTCTTCACATACAAGACATGTAAGATTCCCTTTTGTAGTATATCCTGAAAGATTACCATACACAAGGAAATCACTGATTGTGCCGAACAACAAAGCCCTCAAGTTGAACCTTTCTTCCTTATACGAATCATATAGATCTATACCACCTCCCACATTTGCTTCAAGTCTTAAATAAATGGAGCCAAATATATGTCTATGTCATTTCCTGGTTGTTTAGGTCCATAAATTAATATAAATAACATCACATATTTGCGTTTCATGCACAGGGAAGGAGAGAGGTTGTATATCACCAACATCACTGGCCATGTACCGTGGGAGCTACTTTGAACACTATGTGGGTTAATTCCATCAATTGACAATGCAAGGCATAAAATTCTTGATTCTTGACCAAAACTAGGGTAGTCATGATCAATTTTTCTCCATTGAGGAGAATTTGTCGGATGCCGAAGCTTGCCATCTTTAATTCTTTCATCAGCTTATGATGTCAACTTCTTTGCATCTTTAGCGTTGCTGAACATACGCTTAATTCTTGATTTGATAGGAAAATACCATACAACCTTATTGATAATAATTGAGTCTTCCTTCTTATAACGTGGTGCATTACATTTGGGACAATACTTCAACGAAGCATAATCATTAAGAAATAAGATGCAGTCATTTTCATAAGCATGTATCCTATTGTAATCCATGCCAATGGAGCATAACATATGTTTAGCTTCATAGGTTCGAGAAGGAAGCACATTATCCTCGGGCAATATTTCCTTCATAAGTGCCACTAGGTCTGTGAAACTCTTATCAGTCCATCCATTAACAGATTTGAACATGTACAACCTTGACACAACTGCCAATCTTGTGAATTTAGTACAACCATCATATAATGGTTTCTCAGCATCACTTATCAACCGCTGAAACATCTCAAGACGATCCTGAAGATCCTCTTCGACAACATTTGCCATTTCATCGAAACGATCTCCTCCATATGCATTAGTGTTGTTTTCTTGCATATGCATCTCATCAAGGCTTTTCTCACCATGCCTTGTCCAATATGTGTAACTCTGATCGATACCGTGACAGATTAACTGAACTTTTAACTCAACTGCGGTAATTCGGTTGGATTAACAACATTTCAAACAAGGACATACAATTCGAATGGAGTGTTCATCATTCTCATATGAAAACTTAACAAATGATTACACTCCATCCTCATACTCCTTCATCAATCGATTAACACTCATCCATTTCCGATTAATTTTTTCATCCATTTTCTAGAAAGAAATTGTCATAAAATATTGAGTTAATAATTGAAATTTATATTCGAGATCATAAATCTTTAAATGATTAAGTCGCTGCTCACCTTACATGTAAGGACCCAAATTCTACCCTTGAAATTTTTTCATTTATTTTAATCCTTTCTTACATATAGTCGTCACCTTCATTAAAAACTCTCAAGTATCTCTCTTTGAAAATACTCTTTACCCTATTATATTATCATACAAATTTATGTTGCGGAAAAACATAATTCATTCAGATAGCCTTTATCACATACGTCCAGTTATGGGTTTTCCAGAGTTATAACGTCCATAACTACATGTCACCATATTATCCTAATCAGATTACATTTATCCCAAAATACTATCAAATCAACTACAATGTCAAATAGCAATAAAGACAATCGAGTAAATAAACACAAAAGCTTCCTAATTGAGCTTCATCCTCAAAATCCTTCATTTACCTACAATGGGATTATCATAAACAACACACAAAACAAAAGGGAGTAAGTCATTAGTTCAAAACTAACATCACATGATAATCCACATTTCAAATACGATTAAGCTTTAATATAATTTATAAACACAATTACGTAAATGAAAACATTCATATCTTCTTTCGTTCATTTCCACGTTATCCATATTCATCCTATAGAATATATATCTCATAACATATATTCTATAGCATGCATATTACGTTCATTCGAAGCATCGTTCTTCCCATTATTCATATCCACACTATAGTATATATATCCCATACTATATATCCTATAGCATGAATATTACTGTTATCCTTAACGTCTTCATTTTCAGCATTCATATTCACCCTATAGTATATATATCCCATAATATATATTCTATAGCATGCATATGACTTTCGCTCTTAACGTCCTCGTTTCTCACATGTCGTATTCATCCTTAATCGTATTCATCGAGCCCTTTCATGAATATAATCCCCTACCACATCGGGTAGGTCCAAATCATTATCCATACCACGTAGGGCAAGTCGTACACAATACCACGTAGGGCAAGTCGTACACAATACCACATAGGGCAAGTCATACACAATACCACATAGGGCAAGTCATACACAATACCATATAGGGCAAGTCATTCGCAATACCACATAGGGCAAGTCATACACAATACCACATAGGGCAAGTCATACCCAATACCACATAGGGCAAGTCATACACAATACCACATAGGGCAAGTCATACGCAATACCACATAGGGCAAGTCATACACAATACCACATAGGGCAAGTCATACACAATACCACATAGGGCAAGTCATACACAATACCACATAGGGCAAGTCATACGCAATACTACATAGGGCAAGTCGTATTTGGGCAAGTCATACGCAATACCACATAGGGCAAGTCATACGCAATACCACATAGGGCAAGTCATACGCAATACCACATAGGGCAAGTCATACGCAATACCACATAGGGCAAGTCATACGCAATACCACATAGGGCAAGTCATACGCAATACCACATAGGGCAAGTCATACGCAATACCACATAGGGCAAGTCATACGCAATACCACATAGGGCAAGTCATACACAATACCACATAGGGCAAGTCATACACAATACCACATAGGGCTAGTCATACGCAATAGCACATAGGGCAAGTCATATGCAATACCACATAGGGCAAGTCATACATAGATCATATACGTAATCAGAAAATCCACACATTTTCTATTATCATATACCATTAATAACTTCTCCTTACTAACACTTTACCTCTTTCACATACCTCACTCATATCGGCAAATATGATTTAGAGACCCTTATCCCTTACCTTGGTGAGTGTTGGGGGTCGGTTCCGGGTAACTTTAAAAGTCTCCTCCGCCATTCCCTCCAACCTTAGGATCTTTCCTCATATCCACCAATAACAACAATGTCAGTCATTTTTTTAAAATAATACATAAATAACTCGTATTTCATCATCAAACATACAAGGGATTCACATACATTCAAGATCTCCAAAACTACTTCAATATAATTTTTCAAACTTCTAAACATACATGTTCATCTCTTTCTCTTTATACCCATATTCTCATTTTGGGGTTTTTGGGGTTTTCATGAATAACCCACATAACCTTTCAATTCATCAAATACCAACTCTAAGCCAAGAGTTTACAAGAGAAAAACAACATAAAACGAACCATAACTCTAAAGGGTGAGTTTCCATGGTTTCTCATGTTTTGAAAATAGATCCAACATACCCAAAACAAGTTAGAGAGGAAGAAGAAGAGTTAGAATCAAGAGGTTTACCTCTTCTCAAGCTCTAAGATGAGTCCTAAGGCTCCTTGCTCTTGAAAAGCTCTCTTCTCTCTCTTTTCTTCAAGTTCTAACCCTAAAATGTGTATGGGGTTTCTATTTTAAAGAGCAGTCGTCGGGTGTGTAATCGATTACCATATGGTGTAATCGATTATATCAGTTAAAAATTTAAAATACAAACTCAACGACTTGATGTAATCGATTACCAAACATGTTGTAATCGATTACAATGTGAAAAATGCACATATCTGATGCTTTTAATATGTTGTAATCGATTACGAGTATAGTGTAATCGATTACATCATGTAAAATACACAGGTCTGATTAGTTTATCATCATGTAATCGATTACAAGGATTGTGTAATCGATTACATTGTTTTTTTTAAAAAAAAAAACAGAATCTCACCGTGTCAACAGCCCAAAATTGCCATTTCTCACCCAGGCAAGACAATTCTCGCTCAGGCGAGAATCCTCCAGTATAGCCCAGGATTTCACCCTCCCAGGTGATCCTTTCTCGCTCAGGCGAGAATCTCTCGCTCAAGCGAGGTTTCCAGGACTGTTACTATAATTTTGAAGACTCAAATTTAGGGTGTTACATTACAAGCCAACTCTAATAAAACAAGCTAAGTGAGGAACCCTAACTAAATACAATCTAAATTGTATGATTGAAATTTGATTTTGGGGAAACATAAAATCTCTAAAATATTAATTTAATTTCACATAGCTGTAAGAATGGGATTGCAACTAAGAGGGGGGTGAATTAATTGTTGCAAATTGATGGCCAATTTTTCTGCAAAATCAAAGTTAAAGTGCAGCGGAAATTGTATGTAGAAAATATTGACTTTGGAAGGTATAAATAAAACAAAGATAAGGGAGAAGAGAGTAAACAGGTTTTTTATACTGGTTCACCTTCTTGTCCATCGAAGGCTACGTCCAGTGTAAGGACCAGATTTTCGTAATCCAAAAATTCCCTTTTTTTCCCTTATTCATGAAAGTGAAGTGATTACTTTTGAAAGACATTACTTGAACGGTTTGGAAACTTGAGTGAATACATTTATAAGTTCAATTCCTCTTTCAAGTGCGGAAACGATCAATCGTTCACTTCATTAAAAACATGTCATTGCACTTCCTTTTAATTACACAATTTAGATAAAATTATCCATTCTCAATAATACTTCCATTTTTACATCATCTAATATCCTAAGTATACATTTAGGAGAAACTCACTCATACATAAATCCCATTTAACATACTCTTCATATTACATGCATTACTCAATTACAACATTGAGAACTTAAAGCAACTACTCAAACATGTACTCTCCTCCACAAGCATCCGATGCGCTACCGCCACGACCTGAACTCAAATACATAACACATACAAGGAAAGACAGAGGGAGTAAGAACCAACTACGGCAACCGTAGCGTGGATTTACATGGAGTAATAACATTAAAGTATTAAAACCACACACATCTAACATCAATCATGATAAACATATCCCAATCAACACATATTATCCTTATTCACCCTATAGTACACATATATCCCATAATATATATGTTCTATAGTGTGCATATTTATTCATCTCATATTATCTATATTCACCCTATAATACACATATATCCCATAATATATATGTTCTATAGTGTGCATATTGCTTACATTCAAACATACTCATTTCTCCTCAGTCATATTCATTCTATAATATATATATATATATATATATATATATATATATCCCATAATATATATTCTATAGCATGCATATTTATTTCATTTCAAACATACTCATTTCTCATCATTCATATTCACCCTATAGTAGATGTATCCCATAATATATATCCTATAGCATGCATATGATTATCATTCCAAATATACACCTTTCCCATCATTCACATTCCATAGTAATTTACCCTTGATCTCTTTCAACGAGTCTACACCGTACAAGTAATCCTCTACCACATCGGGTAGCTCTAGTTAATCCCCATATCACATCGGGCAGGTCTAGTGATTCCTCCATACCACATTGGACAAGTCTAGTCATTTCTCCATACCACATCGGGCAGGTCTAGTTATTCCCCATACCACATCGGGCAGGTCTAGCTAATTCCTCCATACCACACCGGGCAAGTCTAGTTATTTCTCCATACCACATCGGGCAGGTCTATAATTCATATTATCCTCACATCTCATGTTCTTCATAGCACAAATTATCAACTCAATGTCATACACCCAATAAACACAAGACATCACATTGTTCCATCACCATGAACTAACACACAACACCTTCATTGTCACAAACATACCCTTATCCATTTTAACACCTTAACAGGTCATCAAACATTCATTGTTACAAACACACCCATATATGTTTATCACAAATCAACAACTCACAACATACTCCTTTTGATAAACATACTCATATCCATTTTAACATATTAACAGCTCATCACACATTCATTGTTACAAACACACCCATACATGTTTATAACAAATCAACAACTCACAACCTACTCCTTTTGATAAACATACTCATATCCATTTTAACAAATTAACAGCTCATCACACATTCATTGTTACAAACACACCCATACATGTTTATAACAAATCAACAACTCACAACCTACTCCTTTTGATAAACATACTCATATCCATTTTAACACATTAACAGCTCATTACACATTCATTGTTACAAACACACCCATACATGTTTATAACAATCAACCACTCACAACATACTCATTTATGTTTATGACCATAAATAACTCACACAACATAACCATTATCACACAACATAACCATTATCATAAACATACCACACATAACATATCCTTCATCATATACACCTTAACGTTAGACCCATATTTAATGACAGTGTATTACCATAAATGAGCATATAGCGTTTTACTTAAATAAACGGTTTTCCCCACACATATATCTCCACTTTTATGGCTAATACATCCTCATGTAAAATAAAGACTCTCACATGGACCACAAACTCCCAAGAGAGTTTCTATCCGTTAATATGCTCCGATTCTTTAGGGAAATCGGAGATGATGATTCTAATGAATTACTCTAAGACCACAATGGTCTTCTCCCTCACCTTAGGTTGCGTAAGCTCCATGGATCCGCAAAGAGCTCCATCTACCTCCATCTCCTTAAACCTTCATTGTTGCTTTTTCATCTCCAAAGCTCTCCAATGTTCCATTAAGAAGCAAGAGGAAGAGATTTTGATGTGTTTTTGAGGTTTAGTGGAGGAAATAGTCGGAATCCATGGGGAGCCGCCATTAGGAGTGAAAGGGGAGAAAAGAAAATGAAGATTAGGGTATGTGAAACCCTTTCTTTTCATTTATAGCTGGGCACTCTCGCTTGGGCGAGAATATCTCGCTTGGGCGAGAAGCCCACGATATTTTAAGTTTCAAAACACGGACTCTCTCGTTTGGGCGAGATTCTCTCGCTCAAGCGAGAATCTCACAGCCTGCCCAGGCTTTCTCTCGCTCAAGTGACCGATTCCCCGTTTAGGCGAGACTCCCAGAATTTCCAAATTCAAAACATTGATCCTCTCGCTTGGGCGAGATCCTCTCGCTCAAGCTAGAATTCGGCAGTACTCTTGACTCGCAAGGAGGATAAATTTCAAGGAGGATAAATTTGGGGTGTTACATCCAGTACTCTTGACTCGCAAGAGATTCCTTTATTAAATATAATGAGTTGCAATTAGAATTATCTCACCCCGAGATCTCCTTGTACCTTACACACTCACTTATATCTAATCCCTTGGAAAACCCTATTCCAAGTAACACCCTTGGTAAACACTATACCAAGTCACTCAACCCCTTTCTCTTCACACCCTTGTGAAAGAAAGTGAACTTTGCAAAAGTGAAGAATATACAATATGGCTTGGATTGCCTTACAAGTGTATATGACAATTTATAGAACATGCAATCCAACAACAACTCTTATACTTAAGATAATAATGCTCTTTGAAAGTATGAAATACACTTAGAAGCAACTTCAAAATAACTTCGAAAGTTTGAGAGTAGGTTGCTTGAAGTGTAAGAAAAATCAGAAAGTGTGAGAGTATCAAATCTGAGTTTGTAATATGAGTTGTATATCTTGTTGTATGTTGTGAGAGTGTTTCAATGCCTTTATAGAGGCTTCCAATCAACCATAATACCTCTAGGTATGAGTAGGTTTCTTTTGGAATGAAAAGCAATCAGTTTGGAGTGAAACCTCTTCACTTGAAATATGAAAACTGATACAACAGCTCTCAGTAATCGATTACAGCTAGTGGGTAATCGATTACCCAACAATCTTGTTAATAGCTTTTTGAAATTTCACACAGTGTAATCGATTACTAGTTTGGAGTAATCGATTACTCAATGACACTGTTTGACAGCGTTGTGAATTTACCTTAGTGTAATCGATTACACTACTTTGAGTATTGGATTACCCTGTTTTCTAAAAATAGTAATTTGTTACTTCAAAGTTAGTAATGGATTACTCATAGTTGTTAGAGGTTTGAAAACTCTTTTCTCACTCATGTAACTTGTTACTCCAGTATGGTAACCCGTTACATGTTATTTTTGAAAATTAATTTTATTCACACTTAGATTTTTCTTATTTTCTTGAAAACAATTTTGAGCATTATTAATTAAGTAAATAGATGAGTTGTAAGGATAGAAGTACCTAAGACTTAGACTCTAATTCTTTGAAGCTTTGCCTTCGATATTCTTTTTAGGTCTTCTACCTTTCTTCTTTTTGTGATGTTGGTGTCTTCATCAAAATTGTGCCAAGGTCAGGAGCAAGATCTTCTTCACAATAGCAAGCAAATACATTATTAGGAAAAATCCTAACTCATGTAATACAATCTAAATGAGGAACCCTAACTAAATACAATCTAAATGAATTTGGCCATATAATAACTCATGTAATAAATATGAAATCTAACTCAATATAAGCAAGTATTTACTTGATGTTAAATTGAAAACTCACTTTCAATTTGGTGCAGAATTAGTGAACCTTCGATGTTAAATGAGAGAAAGAAATTTTGATGTTGAATGCGTGAATGATTTTGGGTTGAATGATTTTGATGTTAAATGCGTGAATGATTTTGGGTTGAATGTGTGAATGATTTTGAGGTTGAATGTGTGAATGATTTTCAATGTTGAATATGTGAATGATTTTGAGGTTTTTAGTTTCGCTAGCTGCTGCTGAGAAAAAGAGTTAGTGTAAAAGAGGTTTCGAATGTGGGATAGTTTTAAATTTTATTTTGATAAGCCATTTCAACAGCGAAATCTTTAGTTTGCATTGTTGCAGATATAAATTCCACGGCGAGAGTAAAACACTACGCTTAGGAAGATATCAGGAGCTTCAATTGTTTTTGTTAAGAGGAATGTAGGATATTCTCTTCCATATCGAAAGTATATCACAATGCTGTGAAAGTTATCCATTCCACACTGAAAGTATATCACTACGTTGTGGAAGTTATAAATTCTACAGCGAAAGTATATCACTACGTTGTGGACGTTATTAATTAGACAACGAAATTATAACTTAACGTTGTTGAAGATATCAGGATCTTCAATTGTTTTTGTTAATAGGATCTTCTCTTCCACAGCGAAAGTATATCACTACGATGTGGAAGTTATAAGTTCCACAATGAAAGTATATCACTACGCTGTGGAAGTTATAATTTCCACAGCGAAAGTATATCACTTCGCTCTAAAAGATATTAGGGGATGAATAATTATACAGCGAATGAATTATTTTCGTTGTTGAATTGCATGTTTCCTAAATCTAAAGTTAAACAAACATCAAATAACTGAGACACAACAAATTCTCAAAACACAAAATGCATTGAACAAAATAAGGCACAACTTGAACCAAAACAACTATTTATATTTAACAGAACCTTTCTATATTACAAATTGTATATCACACTATTGTTCAAGTATTGTAAAAGAATGTACAAATTTTGACCAAATTTCCCTATTCCTATCGATTTGGTCAATTGTATATGTATCTACCTTAAACTTGACTTCAACTTTGCCTTGTTTAATGACCTCCTTCATGAAGTTAATGACATAAAAGCCGCAATATTTGTTATTGTTTTGGCAAGGGTCTACAAATAAAATCAGGTAAATATAAGTGATAATTAAATAATGCATGCCATAATTGATGGGTAGTTCCAATACCTTAATATGAGTCCATTTGACGGTTTTTGACGAATAGGGTTTAGGCCTCTATATATATTCAATGTCCTAAACAATAAAAAATAATATTTAAATGAAAGTGATAATGAAAGTGTAACAAAATTCAAAAAATTTAAATGAGTTGTCCACTTACCTAGTATAAATATCTATCATAGTGGGGTACTTATTTGGATTGTCATTTTTTAGTGAATCAAAATAGGACAATTGATGGCTGACCCGATTAATGACAAACAAAATCCAATGTTGCCTAAAAAGATATATGTATACGATTAATAAAATGTTAAGCAAAAACATTGTTAAAAACAATTAAAAAATAATGCTTACCCGGTGTTAAGAGGTGCAAGAAATAAGTCAGCATTCTCTTTATTTTTCTCAAGAATGTCAGCAACATAATGTGACTACTCATTCTTCCTTGTGTCATTGTTAACCGCACCCACACCCAAAGAGTTAGAATGAGGGGACAAGAACATCACCTTCTTTTTACTTTGGGGTACAAAGTTGTCATACAAGTACCAAACATATAACAAAAACATTAGTTAATTATAATACACCAATTAATGATTAAATGCGAAAATGAGAAGTTTACCTTATATTCACAGATATAGCGGATGCACCGATCTAATTACGATTGTGTACAACCTTCACCTCATTTATACTGATGAATTCATCGGCAGAAAACCCATAGATGGGAGAGGGAATTGATATCATAATCGTAGAATCGCCAAGTGAGTTTTGTACATAATCCCAAAGTGTTTCACAGTAGTTGGTTTTCGTGGGGGCCACCTCCCCTGACAATTCTAGATTTGATTTAGACAACTGTGACTTAGACTTCACCACTTTGGCCTTTTTAGATGCAGGTTCATCTACTATGGGAGGTGATGTTGCACTATGGTCAGCAGACACCTTTCCCTGAAATATTCAATACATAGGTTATCAATTACATATCAAAATATGTAAATTAATGAATGAGCATATATAAGGTGAAAACCATACCATAATAGGAACTACTTCTATAAGATGTTTTGGCCAAGCCACAAAAGTGCCTAGAGCCAATCTAACTGTTATGATATCCTCATCAACAGGAATTGGCAGCAATGCATCATCTTCAATAGAAATATCAATTGAGACCTTCAAATGATTGGAGGGGATTTGTGCATTATGTATCATTGCTTCCTGTTTGTTGTACACCGTGCCAATTGCCACTGCTCGGGTACATGGTGTATCCAAAAAAGAGTTTGCAATTATTGATTATTCCCTAGATGATAGTAAAAACATATAATGAATTAGTTTAGCAATAGAGTTAAAATAAATTAGTTTATTAAATTACCTCTGGAATGGGAATATAGTTTCTCGGATGCGTGAAACTTTCGTTCATGGTAGTAGAAGCTCAGGCCCCACAATAAATTTACCAGATTCCATCCACTTTTCCATTTCATGGAATCATTCAGTGAGTAAATCGTATTGATCCTGCAAGTTATCTACATCTGCTTTTGTTGCAAGCTTTGCAGAAGGGGCCATGAACTGTTTGCTAGCCCCAAATCCAACACCACAGATACGGCCAGGGTACTGACGCAACCCTAATGCCTTTTCAAGTATAACCTGACTATCCACGATCCGGAAACTTTCCCTTTCTTTTAGGGTAACGTGGGACATCAAGATAACACATAAATAACCACATTGATAAAGAAAGTATGGAAATCATCACGGTTTAATAAAATGATAAGCACTTACAACACGGTTCATTACTTCTTGAACTTTTTCATTATCGTTAACACCTTGCTTGTTCTTACGAGCATCCACCCACAAAATATTGAGGTCTACGACGCCACTCGAAGGCGAATGTGTCTCGCTTTGTTCGATCTGCAAATACATAATGAATAATAATGTATTTAAATATGAATACAAAACTTAACCAATTATTGTACTAAATTACATATGAATTAACAATACTTACAATTTTTTATTCAACTCCTCTATATTCCATTCGAGATTCTCTATAAGGATAACTTGGGTTAGATGCTCTCTTACGGCTTTGTTCACTTATTTTCTCAAAAACAAACAACAATAACATTATATATTACACAAAAGCGCATAAGAATTCAAAGTCAATACACATAAATATTATATTACCATGAATTTTTCGTCTTGTGTGCGATAAGTGACAAATTCTACTTAATCCGCCTCATTAATGAGATTTGCATATTTGGCTGGAGGCTTGAGGTTGACATTGTCTTCAGCATCTCTGAGACATTTCCCGCAATTGGTTCTAAATTATTGGAGAGCCTTTCCAGCACTTTTCATGATGTAATCTTTGTGTTTTCATCAACATCAAAAGTTGCCTAAATATACAGAATAGTTTCATAAACATTTTCATGCATATCCATCAAAAGTTTCCTAAACAGAAAAATACATCAAAACTTGCATATATTGTTCTTTGTCGTGTTCTTGAAATATAAATAATTTCATATAGTGTTACATAAACACAAAATATAATGTTACATAAACACAAGAAAACACAAAAAATATATTGTTGCATGGAAACTTACAGTTATATTCTTCCAAATAATATCCTTCGTTGCATTCAGCCTATCATCAGACCAATGTTTGAACTTTATGGATATATTTTGCCTTACCAAAACTACAATGTAGCTTACTAAGGTGTTTCCACCTTTATTGTTCAATGGTTGGCCCTTTGCGTTCCATTCAACAGTCAACTTGTTATTATTGCTTCTTGCACGAACAACACTCTTCATGGCAGTGACTCCACGTGGTTTACGTTTCTGCGTTTGTGTTACTGGAGTTTGAGTGTTAACCATTGTTTCTTGTTGGTTTTCTTCATTTTGAGTGTTAACCATTATTCCTTGTTTGTTTCCTTCATTTTGAGTGTTAACCATTGTTGTGAGAGTATTGAAGGGTTTCTTGGTTTGAGAGTGTTGAAGGGTATCTTGGTTTGAGAGTGTTGAAGGGTTTGAAAGGTTTCCTTTTCTGTGTATTAGAAGTTTGAGAAGTACATAACCAATGTTTGGGTATCAACTTTTGATATTTTAATTTCCATATACAACAGCGCAACGTCATATTTTCGCTGTCTAAAGTTACTCATCCTCAACGCAACGCTAACATTCGTTGTAGTAATTGAAACATTAACAGTGAGACAAATATGTTTCGTTGTTGAATATGTAGCAGTTAACAACGAAATTTAACTCGACGTTGTTGAAGAGGTTACATGAACAGTTTCATCTACAAATTTCATCATGACTACTCAAAAAGAGACTCAGAGACTTACAGCACATATCCAATCACTTAATTAAACTTACTATTCAAATTCATTTTTTTCAATTATTTAAACAAATTTGAACATTTCGACAGCGTAGTGATATACTTTCGTTGTTGATTATTCATTTAAGTTAATAAGTCGTATTTTCACTTAAATGATTAAACTAATTACAACTACTTACCATAACATTAATTAATTTTCGTTAAAAAAATAATTCCCATTTTTGACAGCGCAACATATCAATTTGCTGTGATATTTCAATTTTGCGCTGTCTAAAATGAATTATTTTTAAATAAAATCCGAACATTTGCACAACGTAGTGATATACTTTTGTTGTTGATTATTCATTTAAGTTAATAAGTCGTATTTTCACTTAAATGATTAAACTGATTAAACTAATTCATTTCGTTGTGATATTTCAACTTTGCGCTGTCTAAAATGAATATGTTGCGCTGTCGAAAATGGGAATTATTTTTTTTATTCATTGAGATCTGTTGACTTAGTTTAAAACAATTCCTAAATGATTGTTGCTTTATTCATCACTTAAACAATTTAACTAATTACAATTCAAAATTATTTATTTTCATTCTCAACAGCGTATTGTTAGCATTTCGCTTTGAAAATATGTTTTATCTTTTAAAACACGCCAATTATAAGTTGAACAAAATGAAATTGTAAGCTAAATGTTATATATATTGAAATTGAAATTGATATTGTACAAAATACACAATAAACTGAAATTGAAATTGAATGTTATATATATTGAAAACTGAAATGAATGTTACATGGCAAAATGCTATATGTTACATTTTTGTTCAATATTGAAGATCTGTTAATCCTTAAGCTAAGTTGAATGTTGTATTTGTGAGCATTGGATAGATGCTCTTTTGTGGTTCTCTTGTGAGCATTGGATAGATGCTGAGTGGAAGGAACAAAACCAAGTGAATGATATTGAGGGAAAAGCATTTGGAATAAGTGAAGAATATCATATTTTAGAGCATTGGATAGATGTTCTCTTACGATTTTCTTCACTTATTCTCAACTTTGCAGCCTCTGGAAGTGGAAATGCTGAGTGGAAGGAACCAGCAGGTTGAAGGATATCATTTGGAATGATATAATCAAGAAATCAAGGTACTTGCAAAGTGAAGGATATCATTTGGAAGGATATCCTTCACTTTGCAAGTACTGGCCAATTTTCTTGATAATAGATACCATTGCATGCTACGATACCTATATTATATCATGAGAAAAAGTGTCCAACACAAAGGACCCGTTCCAATTTTTGTTGAATATTGAAGATCTTGGGCACGCTGACGTTTTCTTCTCATGCATGCTATGATATAAATTAGCTTGATATTTTGATCAATGAAAATAATAGCGTGCATCACAAAGGAACGATTCCCATTTTTGTTCAATATTGGAGCTTTCTTCTCCCCATGTTACAAACATAAACATATAAAATGAAACTCATAAATCATAAATGAAAAAAAATATAAATAAATAACCAAAATCCAGAATACCTCACGATCAACAAAAATAAACAAAACACAAAGATCTCTATGAAAAATAGTTTGAAGTTCCATATCTCCGATGAACTTCATTTTGTTTCAATGAAATCCTTCTGCATTTTCTTTCAATAGATAAACTAAAAGATTCTTGGGAAACTGATATCTTTAATGTGGGAAACTGATATCTTTAATGTGGGAAACTAATATCTTTAATGCTTCAATCACTCTCTGAGAAACCCATATAACGAAGCAAAACCATTTAAAAAAGAGTTGTTACACATATTCCATTTAGATATTTTTCAATCTTTAACAGCGATGCATTTTAATTCGATGTGGACCATTCATTATATTCTATATTCAACAGTGATGCATTTAACTTCGTTGTGGATCATTATATATTCAACAGCGATGCGTTTTAATTCAGTGTGGATCATTCATTATTTTCTATATTCAACAGTGATGCGTTTAACTTCGTTGTGGATCATTATATATTCAACAACGATGGGTTTTAATTCGATGTGGATCATTCATTATTTTCTATATTCAACAGCGATGCGTTTAACTTCGCAGTGGATCATTTCTATATGCAAACAGCGATACGATTTAATTCGCTGTGGATCATTCATAATTTTCTATATTCAATAGCGATGAGTTTTACTTGGCTGTAGATCATTTAAATATGCAACAACGACATGTTTTATTTCGCTGTTGAAATATATGTTTTAAGTTTATTAACACGCCAAGTTTCATGCTTGGCAATTTGGCATTAAGTATTAACATGAATGCCATCATAGCATATGAATTGAACAAAACTGAAATTGTAAATATTAATTGAAATTGTATGTTGTTTATATTGAAAATTAAATGAAATTTACATTTTATTTATGTTTTGTTACATTTAAACATTTAATCATAGCTTATGTTACAGTCTATATACACATTAAAATCCTTAAAATCTATACATGTAATCTGTTATAATATATTAATCTATTCTGAAACAAACTTCTAACTTGACTGGAGAGCTAAACAATCTTGATTGTTGAAATTTCCAAATACATGCATATATAACAGAATTGCCAAACATAGAAAATAAAATAGAATTGCCAGAAAATAAATATTCATCATTGATAATTAAAATATCCAAAATAGTAATAAATGTCCAGAAAATAACAAATAAAAAAGACAATAAAACAGAGAAAAAAAGAAATATCCAGAATTGCATAATACATCAACATTGTTCAATCAGATAAATTAAGAATCTCTAGATCTTTTTCATCTTCGAAAAGAGAATTAAGAAATTCAATATAGTGTGGGTCAGCACCCCATTCAGTTGTGAATAATTCCCTGAAAATAAAATTCATAAAATAATTAAACATGATTACAAATTCAATAATTACAAACATAAAAAATGAATCACCTCTTCAATACTGATCCATCTTGAAATATTAGCTTGTAAGGAATATTTTTAGAAAATGCATATAACCCATCATTTGGCACAACATCAAAGTTTTCTAGGATATAGTTAAAACCTTGCCTAAGGTTATTTGGCAGTTGTGGAATATACTTCTCCTTCACTATAGCCTCAATTTTACCCCCTATTACATAAACATATAATATGATGGATCAAATCAAAATCTTAAATAATAAATGAAAAAAAAATTAAATAAATTAATTAAAACACCTGACGATCAATGAAAATCAACAAAATGCAAGGATTTGCAAATATTTCCATCCCACGAAAAATAGTTTTAAGTTCCAATTTCAGCATCCATGAAGTATTTTTACAAGATAAATCAATATCTCTGACGAACTTCATTTTTTAAATGATGTAGTATAATTAACATGCTAAATATATAGACTCAAAGATTTATGGGAAACTGATTTCATTATTGTTTTGCGTGAGAAACTCATATTATGAAGCAAAACGGATTCTGGGGGTTCGAAAATAATTTAATACATGAGATGATGAAAGAATGTTGTTCAGAAATTTATTTTAAAACATATCTAATGCACAACACAAATTATAGATTACGCTGTATAAGATATGAAATCCACAACAAATACGTATGAATGTGTTGTAAAGGAGTACTCTCAACAGCGACAATTAAATATGGAGCTTTTAAACATATTACTATTAATAGCGACGTGTAATGATTGCGTTGTTAAACATATTACTATTCACAACGAAGTGAAATATTTGTGCTGTTAAATAATACGAATTAAAATAAGCATTGTAAAGGAGTACTATCAACAACGAAAATTACATATGGCGCTGTTAAACATATTCATATTAATAGCGATGTGTAATTATTGCGCTGCTAAACATATTACTATTCACAGCGATGTGAAATATTTGCGCTGTTAAATATTACGAATTAAAATTATCACTTATTCAACCGCGCATATTTTCTATTGCACTGTTGACATTATATCCGCTTATCCATTTTAACAGTGAATTCGTAAAGTTGCGTTGTTTAATTTTCCTCCGCCTTTTGGTTTACAAGATTTTTCTAGGATGCGTAGTCAAAGAACCGCCTTTAAAGACGTATTTTGGCGTAGTGACACTAGCCAAGCATAACTTAAGAGCCAAGGAAGGTTAGCCAAGCGTGACCTCATACATGACACAAACAAGCCAAGACAAGCAAGAGGTGTGTAAGTTTCTTCATTGAGCCTAGCTTGGACCAGGTCAGGGATAGGCTAAGCTTGTCCTGTGTTGGCCAGTAACTTGACTACACGAGCCAAGCACCACCAAGTTGGAAAATGTAGGCGCTAGGCGTACCTAAAAGGGGGTTAGCGGGTTGCACAAAACCTATATAAAGGACCCTTACCCCTTCATTAAAAACCATCCAATATTCTTATCTTACTTGTAATCTTTAATTCTCATTCAAAAATACTTCAAAGTAGCTTAAGTATTTTAATTTTTACCTAAAAAATTCGTAGGGAATAGGAGTTGGGAAAGTGTGATCTTGGAGCTTGTTCTTTGATTCAATTTTTTGTTTCGATCAATCTATTCCTAGTGCTTATTTTAGATTGGTGACCTAAAATATGTTTTCAAGGAACCGAAGTCTTTTGTAAGATGAAACAACAAATGTTCTAATGCTAAGACATCAGTCTAAAACATTTTCCATATCAAAGCATCTGAAATGAGCAACTTGCTATCAAGGTTGTAAGGACCCAAATTCTACCCTTGAAAATTTTTCATTTATTTTAATCCTTTCTTACATACAGTCATTACCTTACTTAAAAACTCTCAAGAATCACTCTTTAAAAATACTCTTTACCCTATTATATTATCATACAAATTTATGTTGCGGAAAAACATAATTCATTCAATTAGCAATTACCACACACAACCAGTTATGGGTTTCCCAGAGTTATAACGTCCATAACTACACATCTCCGTATTATCCTAAACAGATTTACATTCATCCATGGTGTTATCAAATCAACTACAATGTCAAATAAAGATAAAAACAATTAGGATAATGAACACATAAGCTTCCTAAGTGAGCTTCCTCTTCAGACCCTTCAATTACCTACAATGGGATTATCATGAACAACACACAAAACAAGGAAGTAAGTCATTAGTTCAAAACTAACATCACATGATAATCCACATTTCAAATACGATTAAGCTTTAATATAATTCATAAACACAATTACATAAATGCAAGTATTCATATCTTACTCCTTTTACTTCCACGTTATTCATAATCGTCCTATAGTGTATATATCCCACGATATATATCCTATAGCACGCTTATTACGTTCTTTCAAAACATCGTACTCCTCATTGTTCATATCCACCCTATAGGACCTATATCCCATAATATATTCCTATAGCATGTATAATACTTTCATTCTTAACATCTTCTTTTTTATCACTCATATTCACCCTATAGAATATATATCCCATACTATATATCCTATAGCCTGCATATGACCCTCTTGGTGACATTCTCATTTCTCATCATTCATATTCACCCTATAGAATATACATCCAATAATATATATCTTATAGCATGCATATGACATTCATTGTGACAACCACATTTCTCATCGTTCGTATTCACACTTAATCGTATTCATCGATCTCATCTTCCATACCACATCGGGCAGGCCGAGTTACCATCCATACCACATCGGGCAGACCGAGTTATTACCCCATACCACATCGGGCAGGTCGAGTTATTACCCCATACCACATCGGGCAGGTCGAGTTATTACACAATAACAGTCCACTACCACTCCGGGTAGGACACAATAATAGTCCACTACCACTCCGGGTACGACACAATAGCAATCCACTACCACTCTGGGTAGGACACAATAACACTCCACTACCACTCCGGGTAGGACACAATAACAGTCCACTACCACTCCGGGTAGGACACAATAACAGTCCACTATGACTCCGGGTAGGGTATCAACAATAAACTTACCAACACATTACCTCTTTCACATACCTCATTCACGTCTGTGAGTATGAATTAGAGACACTTATCCCTTACCTTGGTGAGTGTTGGGGATCGATTCTGATTAACTTTAAAAGTCTCCTCCGCGATTTCCTCCAACCATAGGATCTTTCCTGATTTCCACCATTAACAACAATGTCAGACATTTATTCAAAATAACACATAAATAACTCGTATTTCATCATCAAACATACAAGGGATTCACATATATTCAAGATTTCCAAAACTACTTCAATACAAGTTTCCAAACATCTAAACTTACATGTTTATCTCATATATCAACATCAAAGAACAAACTCATCATCCACATCTAACATTTCATCTCTTTCTCTTTATACTCATATTCTCATTTTGGGGGTTTTTGGGGTTTTCATGAATAACCCACAAAACATTTCTATTTATCAAATATCAACTCTAAACCAAGAGTTTACAAGAGAAAAACAATATAAAACGAACTATAACTCTAAAGGATGAGTTTCCATGGTTTCTCATATTTTGAAAATAGATCCAACATACCCAAAACAAGTTAGATAGGAAGAAGAAGAGTTAGGAACAAGAGGTTTACCTTTTCTCAAGCTCTAAGATGAGTCCTAAGGCTCTTTGCTCTTGAAAAGCTCTCCTCTCTCTCTTCTCTTCAAAGTTCTAACCCTAAAATGTGTTTGGGGTTTCTATTTTAAAGAGCAGTCGTCGGTTCTCGCTCAAGCGAACCCATTCTTGCTCATGCGAGAAAATCCCGCCTTTTTTAAAATTTCAGATCTGACACTCTTGCTCAAGCGAGGGATTCTCGCTCAAGCGAGAATCTCACAGTGTCAACAGCCCCAAATTGCCATTTCTCGCCCAGGCGAGACAACTCTCGCTCAGGCGAGAATCCTCCAATATAACCCAGGATATCACCCTCCTAGGTGATCCTTTCTCACTCAGGCGAGAATCTCTCGCTCAAGCAAGACTTCCAGGACTGATACTGTAATTTTAAAGACTCAAATTTAGGGTTTTACAATCCTCCCCCTCTTATAAGAATTTTCGTCCCCGAAAATTAAACATACCTCGGAAATAATATCATCACCTAGACCTTAGGCACAAGAATACCCAACCAAAATCCTAATTGATCCTCTAATCCATTACGATTACGTAATCAGTCACTAAGGGCATGCACCACTAAACCGTGATATCACTAAACCAATTAGGAACTAACTCATCAATTTCCCAATATTAAGATCTCAGCCTTGAATAACTCGATTGCCATGAGAACTAAACTGTAATTCAGACTAAAGATTGTTCCTATATTTGTCAAGAACCATAGGTATCTAGGACTGATCCAGCTAACGATCCTCATCTATGTTAAGAATCCCTATCACACTCCCGAAATTCAGCGAATGGGGAACTCCTTATCCCTCATCCACTCCAATGCCTCATTTAACATCCATCATACACTAGCTAGTTTCATCTCCACTCAAGAATTTAGCACAATTTCACTTTACTCAATCAACAAAATACTTACACAATAAGACTCTTAGTGTCTCATCCATTGTACACAATCAAACTATCCAGTAATTGTCCAATTACATCAAATATTTCCTTCATCAAATCTTATCGTCGAAAGTAATTACTGATTCATAGCCTCAACTGAAACCATAAAACCATTGATTCACACCAAAACTAGGTACCTTGTTACCAATCGGCAAGTGCAAGTCGACAAACACTCAAACCTACAACTGGCGTTCGGTTTGCTCACCCCAATTCCGTTAGAAAATATAAACTTATTAACCCACTCGCATTATGTCAAGAAATACATGGGCGTCTTGTATCACCAAATTTTTAACAACCTCATACTTATTCAGATATGGTTGCTAAAATTTCGGAATTCTCCAACATGTACTAAATCATTATTTAGCCACAAGCTATGTTTCACCCAAAAATGATTTTCGAAAGCGGTTTGAATCCACGACTCATGGCAACCACGTCGTGAAACAAAGTTTGCATAATCATTTCAACACAACCAAAACTCCTTCTCTCGTATGGTTACACCACACCCATACACTGCAATTACTGACGTTCACGAAACAGAAACAACTTTTGCCGACACAACATTCAAGGCAGATATTTGAGGTACACCACCACTATATCGTGCCTTGCCAATGTCCTACCGCAAAAGAACCGATCATTCGAGACCAAAAGTTTCACGTCTATTCTATTGCATTTATCACATTGACGGGGTAAGTAACTTTACTAGCCTCTTTCCTCGACTATCAGCATAAGTCTTACCCCCTTAGCATACACATACATATCAATGCATACTAAATTTTAAATCTTCACCTCAACAATTTCACACAGTTAAACATAACACGATTTGTTGACCGCTAGTCCATTTCCAAGATTAAAGCCAACTGGGACATCATTGCGCATATCAACACTATGGTAAAGGTTTTACCATTTACCCCAACCGTACACTGAGACACCACATCAACAACCACCACCGGTACACTGGGTGGGGTGGATACAACTAAGTCGAAAACAACAACTTGTGTACCAACTCAGTCGGTTCACACATTCAACAAATATAGGGAGTGTGTCGCTCCCGAATTAGACAACACTAAAAGGGATACCTGTCACCATGCGATTTACCTCTCGTCGGATAATCCACACCTGATGTCCCTGCGCCACTCAGGGCAACCTTTCGACCGTGGTTCCTTGTCCCCTCGGCATGAATGACATTCAGTCTCAGATCCAGTTTAGGACAAAACCTTTTAATATGCCCAAGCTCCATGCAGTGGAAACATCCATTTCCTTTTCCCAGTCACGTACTCCCATAATGAAGTCTACCGCACTTGATGCACATGGGAGTAGAAACCTCTTCGGTAGGAACGATAGGTGGGCTAAACCTTTGGAAACTTCGGTCACGATGTCTAGTAGTTACCGCATAAGGTTTCCGGTCATCTTCCACTCTCCCTTTACCTCTCTCTCGCATATGGTTGCGTTGAGGTCCATAGTTCCGGGGAGAAACTATTTTGGGAGTCGCCAACTCATCGACCTTCAGATCATCCTCGTACATCCATCACTTGTTGACCAAATTAGCAAAGTCGGCAATCTCTTGATGTCTGAACATCCTTTTCAGCTTGGACCTAAAGCCTGATTCGAATTTTGAGCACTTGGATCGTCCGTCCACCTCCAACTCAGATTAGGGACAAAACCGGGCCAATTCCTCGACTTTAGCTACATATTCCCCGACCGACATATTGCCTTGTTCCAACTTCAAGAACTACATTTCTTTCTGCCTTTTCAAATCAGAAGGGAAGTATTTGTGAAGGAATTTCGCCTGAAAGTACTCCAGGAAATCAATTGCCCCTCCGTCTCCATTTGGCGTCTAGTGAACTCCCACCAGTTCTCGGCCTCCGTCCCTAGCATGTAAGTTGCATAGGCCAATTTCTGAGCCTTCGAACAGTTCATGGTCCGGAAGATCCGCTCTATTCACTGAATCCACTCGAGGGCAACATCCGGAGCAAATCCTTCCTGTAAATGACTGGGGTTCCTCTTGCAAAACTCATCCAGACCTTGGTACTCTACCGGTCCGGGTGGGACTAGGTTTTGCGAACTCGGACTTGGTGCGGGGTTCTGATTCAGACTACGCAAGTTCTCGTTCTTCTGTTGTAATGTAGCCACCATCTGAACCAACAATTCATTCTGAATGTTCTGACTCGTTCCTCTTCCAGCCATGTTTTAACCTGCACTCATTGTTAGTCAGTACACAATTTAAGTCACACAAGTCAGGTTATCACATAGTCTCATAGCACGTTACATGTCATCATACCCAAGTTACATGCTTTAAACATCCAAGACACACAATCTCAACTAGTCAAATCATACACATGTTACAAAGAAGCAAGTAAGGCCATACACTAGGCCGCAAAATTAACTATGCTCTGATACTATATTGTAAGGACCCAAATTCTACCCATGAAAATTTTTCATTTATTTTAATCATTTCTTACATACAGTCATCACCTTACTTAAAAACTCTCAAGAATCACTCTTTGAAAATACTCTTTACCCTATTATATTATCATACAAATTTATGCTGCGGAAAAACATAATTCATTCAATTAGCAATTACCAGATACAAACAGTTATGGGTTTCCCAGAGTTATAACGTCCATAACTACACATCTCCGTATTATCCTAAACAGATTTACATTCATCCATGGCGTTATCAAATCAACTACAATGTCAAATAACGATAAAGACAATTAGGATAATGAACACATAAGCTTCCTAAGTGAGCTTCCTCTTCAGACCCTTCAATTACCTACAATGGGATTATCATGAACAACACACAAAACAAGGGAGTAAGTCATTAGTTCAAAACTAACATCACATGATAATCCACATTTCAAATACGATTAAGCTTTAATATAATTCATAAACACAATTACGTAAATGCAAGTATTCATATCTTACTCCTTTTACTTCCACATTATTCATAATCGTCCTATAGTGTATATATCCCACGATATATATCCTATAGCACGCTTATTACGTTCTTTCAAAACATCGTACTCCTCATTGTTCATATCCACCCTATAGGACCTATATCCCATAATATATTCCTATAGCATGTATAATACTTTCATTCTTAACATCTTCTTTTTTATCACTCATATTCACCCTATAGAATATATATCCCATACTATATATCCTATAGCCTGCATATGACCCTCTTGGTGACATTCTCATTTCTCATCATTCATATTCACCCTATAGAATATACATCCAATAATATATATCTTATAGCATGCATATGACATTCATTGTGACAACCACATTTCTCATCGTTCGTATTCACACTTAATCGTATTCATCGATCTCATCTTCCATACCACATCGGGCAGGCCGAGTTACCATCCATACCACATCGGGCAGACCGAGTTATTACCCCATACCACATCGGGCAGGTCGAGTTATTACCCCATACCACATCGGGCAGGTCGAGTTATTACACCATACCACATCGGGCAGGTCGAGTTATTACCCCACACCACATCGGGCAGGTCGAGTTATTACCCCATACCACATCGGGTAGGTCGAGTTCACAATAATCCACTACCATTCCCGGTAGGACAACAACAACCGTCCACTACCACTCCAAGTAGGGCAACAATAACAATCCACCACCACTCCGGGTACGACACAATAACAGTCCACTACCACTTCGGGTAGGACACAATAACAGTCCACTACCACTGTGGGTAGGACACAATAACAGTCCACTACCACTCCGGGTAGGACACAATAATAGTCCACTACCACTCCGGGTACGACACAATAGCAGTCCACTACCACTCTGGGTAGGACACAATAACACTCCACTACCACTCCGGGTAGGACACAATAACAGTCCACTACCACTCCGGGTAGGACACAATAACAGTCCACTACGACTCCGGGTAGGGTATCAACAATAAACTTACCAACACATTACCTCTTTCACATACCTCATTCAATTCTGTGAGTATGAATTAGAGACACTTATCCCTTACCTTGGTGAGTGTTGGGGATCGATTCTGATTAACTTTAAAAGTCTCCTCCGCGATTTCCTCCAACCATAGGATCTTTCCTGATTTCCACCAATAACAACAATGTCAGACATTTATTCAAAATAACACATAAATAACTCATATTTCATCATCAAACATACAAGGGATTCACATATATTCAAGATTTCCAAAACTACTTCAATACAAGTTTCCAAACATCTAAACTTACATGTTTATCTCATATATCAACATCAAAGCACAAACTCATCATCCACATCTAACATTTCATCTCTTTCTCTTTATACTCATATTCTCATTTTGGGGGTTTTTGGGGTTTTCATGAATAACCCACAAAACCTTTCTATTCATCAAATATCAACTCTAAACCAAGATTTTACAAGAGAAAAACAACATAAAACAAACCTTAACTCTAAAGGATGAGTTTCCATGGTTTCTCATATTTTGAAAATAGATCCAACATACCCAAAACAAATTAGAGAGGAAGAAGAAGAATTAGGAACAAGAGGTTTACCTTTTCTCAAGCTCTAAGATGAGTCCTAAGGCTCTTTGCTCTTGAAAAGCTCTCTTCTCTCTCTTATCTTCAAAGTTCTAACCCTAAAATGTGTTTGGGGTTTCTATTTTAAAGAGCAGTCGTTGGGTTCTCGCTCAAGCGAGCCCATTCTCGCTCAGGCGAGAAAATCCCGCCTTTTTTAAAATTTCAGATCTGACGCTCTTGCTCAAGCGAGGGATTCTCGCTCAAGCGAGAATCTCACAGTGTCAACAACCCCAAATTTCCATTTCTCGCCCAGGCGAGACAACTCTCGCTCAGGCGAGAATCCTCCAGTATAGCCCAGTATTTCACCCTCCTAGGTGATCCTTTCTCGCTCAGGCGAGAATCTCTCGCTCAAGCGAGACTTCCAAGACTGATACTATAATTTTAAAGACTCAAATTTAGGGTGTTACAAAGGCTCTCAAGATTGGGGAAGCTGAAATGAGATGTGATAAACTCGTTTCGCCACGTCCAAACCAATAAGGGGTTGTGTATAAAGAAATGATGTATGGTGGATTGAATCACTCAAAAATAACTTGCATAAAACTAATCATTTTGATATTTAAAAGTTAAGAAAATTTACTTCCATGTTTCTATTGGGTATGCCACAGAACAAATAATACCTAGAGGGGGTGAATAGGTGTGAGCGGAAACAAATTAACATTTTTCCCGAATAATGAGATGTTTTGAAAAATTCACTGTTTAATCGATTATTATTGTTCTTAATTGATTATCTCATGCAGTGATTAATCGATTAACACTTGGTTTAATCGATTTATCTGATTCTTGCGTCCTTGAAAAATAGTTTTCTAGCACTAAAAGATGCAGCGTTTTCAATTAATATCAAATGCAATCTAATCAAAGAATTTATGCCAATATGTTTAACAGAAACAGAACATGCAATAAACTCAGAAGTAAATCAACTAAAACATGTAAAGCGTAAAACAATTGAAAGTAAAGAGATGAGTGATAAAGAAAATTGAGACGACAATCTTTTATCTTGGTTCATTTGCGGGTCCACTTGCAACTACATCTAGGCCTCCCCTATTGATATTGGGAGATTTTCTTCACTATTTGAACAATGTTTTTACAGAACAATCTTTCAAATAAACTTCACAAACGCTCCCTTCTTGGCCCTAGAGTCTCTCACATTTGTTTGACCTCAAACCTGCCTCTTTCGGATAATTCTCACCTACTCACGGTATAGCCCCAACCTATGATTAATCCCTATCATGACCTTTGTAAATGTGAAGACGAAAACCTAACCACAGCTAGGATTTTCTACCAAATCGTCTAATAATCTAAGTTATTATACACCTCAATGTGCGAATATACAAACAGTAAAAGAACTAAGACTCAGCCTAGAAATATCATAAAGACTCAAAGATGCTATGTGCGATTAAGTTTGGTTTTCTAAAATGAATGTCAGTGTTTAAGCACAGTGGATAATTCTCAACTATCCTATCTCTCTGTATGAACTAAAGAAAACTAATGCCTTTTTTCTCATAGCAAGAATCTCTCTTAATGATATGAAAGTTAAGTTAGAGAGAATATGTAAACTTGTGAATTTTCTATATATGACTAACTAATGAACACATGGGAAAATCAGCTTTTATACAAAATTGTTTTCAGTTAGACTTAATCGATAAACCTACACCTTAATCGATTAAAGATCCCAAAAAATCCAAGATTTCAGCTACTGTAACTCCATTTAGTCGATTAATCTCATACTTAATCGATTAACGGGTTCCCATGTACATTTAATTGATTAAAACAAGTTGTAATCGATTAATTGTGTTAAAAAGTGTTTTCTTTGATGTATGATGAACCTTCTACATGATGTGTATACGATTGATACATGACTTTGAAGATATATGTGATAAATTTAGTTTGATGTACTAAAATCATGTTATCATATTTAAATGCATGAGCATGCCATTCATGTTTGAATGTATGCAAGTCTCATTTTAGTTAGATTCAAATTTAGACTTTGTGAGATTTCATTCTAGGTTCACATAGCCTAGACTCGACCCAATCAATCATCTTAAGACTCTAGAAATATAAAATATTAGCCTAAGTCTACTTGATTGATTTTGAGCCTTGACTTCATTGTTTGTTGATTTGCAAATGTCTTCAAGCTTATCGACCTTGCTTTAATCTGGTCTTCAATTTGTCTTCAGCAAAACAATGTAATGATACATGTTTCATTTCCATATCCCCAATGTGATAATGCATGCTTGCATTCTCAGTTTCCAAACAAATATTCTTCTCTTGAATTGTAAATATGTAGTGTTTACTTTTCTTTGCACAAAACTCTTTTTCATGTAACGAAAACCAAACCAAACGTATTTCCTTCTTCTTTATGATCTAAAATTAAAGCATGTCTAAACTTTATAATTAATTTTCAGTGGATTGATAAAACTCTATACTATATTACAATTGAATCTTGAAAGGGATTTTAGAGTTAATATAGTAAAGGAATTTTTATAAATTTTGGTTGTTGGAACCGAAACCATTCTCACACATAACTTAAATCTCTATTTCAACAAAATGGCGTCGTTGTCGGAGAATTTTTTTACAAAACATGTTTATGTTTTTCACCATTTAACAAGTGTGATTATGTATATTCTTGTAAAGCATTTTTGTTTTGTATATGAACACAAAATTTTGTGCATATTAACTTTCGGTTTTTGGGCTTGTACAATATTTTAATTGCCTAACTTGATCTCTTGGAATACATTGTATTTGTTTCTTTATATGTCAAACAAGACATCTTCTACCAATTCTTGTTTGATCCCTAATTAGAGGTGACCCTAAGGAAGGAAAAGAAGAAAGCAAAGGCCAAACCTAAGCATTCCAACAATGGTGAGGAGACTAAATTCTCATCCACCATTTCTACAACAATGATGGCACAACTAACAAACACACAAGGATCTACGGTCATGACCAACAACCAAGAAGCCAAAGGTGGATTTGTGAATTTTGTTCCATGGAACATTATTCGCATTGGCAGACCAATTGGAACACAAAGGCCTCATGCGATAAAGGAAAATGATATATTCTCCTACTAAATCCTCCTATTAATTCTTCTACCCACAAGAAAGTGACATATGTCACTTGTAAATCAATCACTTATAAATAAAGTATCACTTTGTGACACATGTCACCTTTTTGTGGCTAGGAGGATTAGTAGGAGGATTTAGTAGGAGGATATAGCATTACTCTGAGATAAAAACTAGTTTAGTTTAGTTGATGTCTGTTAATCCTTTTGCAGGATTAGATCACGAGGATCCATATAACCATCTTTCCAAATTATATGAGTTGGTAGGAATTGCGGGAATTGCTGAAACTAAAGAAGAAACCATATTTCTTAGGCTGTTTCTTTAACTCTAATTGGGAAAGCTAATGAATGGTTCATAGATCACACTCCACATGTCCAAGATTATTGGAATCAAGTGGAGGAGAAATTCATGACGAGATACTTTCCCAGGGGAAAGTTTATGGACCTGAAGACCAACATCTCAACATTCACCCAAGGTGTGGGTGAAAATCTCTATGAAGCCTCAGACATGTTTAAATTATGCTCAAGAAGTGAACGAAGCATCATAGGTAGGATGCTCAAACCTAGATCCATATTTTTATCAACAGTACGTAGCAATAACAAAAAAGAATCCTGAATGCTATAGTTGGGGGACAACTAATGTCAAAGCCACCATAAGAAGCTATTGACATAATAGAGTCCATGACCCAAAATGACCAAAAGGGTCAACATCAACGAGGTACACCGGGGAGAGGTGGAATGCTAGAAATGGGATCAGTGGAAGCTATGTTGGCCTAGAACAAACTCCTGCAACAACAGTTGGATGAGGTAAAATAAAAATTGACTGATTTTCCTAAATAGCTAAAAGATTTGCAGGAACAAACTCCTCATAAACCAATATATTGATGTTAAGATGCTGAGGAGCAAGAGTTGTGGCAAACTCAACCCTGAGGGGAGGAGGTCCAATTCACGAACAATCTTCCAAGGCAAGGATATTAAAACAATTACCCATGGGGTGGGGGTGGGTGGGGGGTAATCAATATAAAAGAAACTAGCCTTGGTGGCAAGACCAAGGTGCTTCCTCTGCTATGGTACAACAACCACGACCACCTTATCAAAGAAACAACCAATATCAACATCCTACTGAGGATAGAATTGCAATGCTAGAGGATACACTCAATCATTTCTTGCAAATGACGATGTCCAACTAGAAAAACATTGATGCTTCCTGAAGGAATATGGAGATACAAATTGGGCAGCTGATAAAACAATTGGCTGGAAATCAGAAGGGAACATTCTCAACCAACACTAAAGCCAGCCCAAGGGAGCATTGTAATGCAATCATGAAGGAAAAATATATTGATGGATAATGGTGGTTAAAAAAAATGTACGTCAAGCTATTTATGAAAAAGAATCGTTGGGAATCAACTAGAAGCTTGAGAAGAGGTAAATCTCTTGATTCTAACTCTTTTTCTCCCTTTCAAACTCGTTTTGGGTGTATGAGATCTCTTCTAAAAATGTGAGAAACCATGGAAACTATTCCTTTTGAGTTGTGGTTCGTTTTATTGAGTTAATCTCTTGTAAACTCTTGGTTTAGAGTTGGTTTCCAAGGAATGGAAAGGGTTTGTGGGTTGACTCATAAAAACCCCAAAACCCCAAAGTTAAATAGTATATGAAAGAGTGAAAAGGTGCTTTCGTTGTTGTGGAATAAGAAGCCTTCGTATCTTAATGCATGTATTTAATTTATTCGGAGCTATTAGAGCGGGATCTACTTTTTGGGGAATGTGAGTCGAAGCAATAACAAGAATATTTCTAGTGGAACATCTTTCACAATCCCCGGAGAGATAGTTCATTAATAGACCGAGGGATAAGTAATTCGACTCATTCACATCCAGATCATGAATGTTTGGAATCCATATTATGCAAGGAGACATTGCTTTTGCTAATTCGAATTGAAGGGGGATATAAAATCGGTCTATTTCCGGAATCATATCCATAGTTAGCGCATTCATCATAGTTAGAAGATCCAGCTCCGTATCAGGGTCACGGTCGATATCGTCACTATCATCACTATCGTCACTATCATCACTATCGTCACTATCATCAATAAGAAAACCCTTAGGCTTGTTATCCAGGAACTTGTTCAGAAATACTGTAATGAAAGGAAGATAGGAGTTTGTCGCTAGGTATTTGACCAAATAGGATCGTCCAGTTCCTATAGAACCTATCACTAAAATACCCCTAGGGGGGGGGTAGGGCTAAGCGGAGCGAAAAGGGTTTCCCATGAGATGGGAAATGAAAACTATTAGCCCCACACGGGGTTTGTGAATAAGTGATTGTCTGATAATGAGCAAGGAATATCCGTCTTTCTGCTAAACAGGATGTATTGAACTCATAATTCATTAGATACTTTTTATGAATGTCAACTAAGTATCGTAAGTAAACTGCTCCCGGTTGTTCAATCATTTGATAACCAAAGTTATTCTTTGATAAATGATCATAAAATGTGGTTAAAGAGGAAAAATGGGTGAAATGTTAGATGTAGAAGATGAGTGTATGTCTAATGTGAAATAGAAGATGAATATGTATGTTTTAATGTTCGAAAACTCTTAATGAAAGTAGTTTTTGGGAAAACATTGGAAATATATGAATGTCATATGTATTTGTGAATGTATATGAATAATATGAACATTGTTGTGAATAAAGTACTGACTTGTACTGTGTGGGTAGGATGATAAAAGATCCTAAGGTTGGAGGCGATGTCGGAGAAACTTGCAAAGTGGCCAAGGACCAGACCCAACTCTCACCAAGGTAAGGATAAGTCTTTAATTGCGCATTGTAATGGAAAATGTGTGGATTTTCTGGGTGTGAAAGTGATTAAGCTGTGAATCGCTTATTTATTACAAACATATATGGGTATGTTTGGAATAAAGGATGCATGGAATCGTTGTTTATAAATTGATGGTGACTAAGTTGCGAGCCACTAATTTATTACAAACATATATTGGTGTGTTTGGAATAAAGGATGCATGGAATCGCTGTTTATAAATTGATGGTGACTAAGTTGCGAGCCGCTAATTTATAACAAACATATATGGGTGTGTTTGGAATAAAAGATGCATGGAATCCCTGTTTATAAGTTGATGGTGTATCAATGAAAAGAAAACATATTTTTAGCCGATCATGAATGGTTAGCGACTTTGGCTCGAGTTATGTAGCGATACTGTGGGCTCCAGTTATGTAGCGACACTCTGGCTCGAGTTATGTAGCGATACTGTGGGCTCCAGTTATGTAGCGACACTCTGGCTCGAGTTATATAGCGATACTGTGGGCTCCAGTTATGTAGCGACACTCTGGCTCGAGTTATGTAGCGATACTGTGGGCTCCAGTTATGTAGCGACACTCTGGCTCGAGTTATGTAATGATACTTTGGGCTCAAGTTATGTAGCGACACTTTGGCTCAAGTTATGTAGCATGATTATGTTTCAAAAGAAATGGTTGAGCTGGTCCTATAGAAATTTGTTATAATTGTTTATTTAACTTTATTAAAAATGTGGATTTAACGTATAATGACAAATATTGAGTTAATGACTTACTCCTTTGTATTTTCTGTACATGTGTCAATGTTAATCCCATTGCAGGTAGACAGAAGATTTAAGGATGTCTGAATTATGAGCTTAGAGGCCTTTATTTTCAAAGTCCTTATCATCATTATTTTGTAACCTAATTGAATGGTGTTTTGAAATGAATATTTGTAGACATGAGTTACTGTAACCCTGGATATTTGTAGCTATGAGTATTTTGGAAACCCATAGCTAATTGTATGCGGTGGTTACCGGAATATATTAACATGAATTATGTTTTTCTACAACTAAGGGTTATCATGATATGAAATCGAATTAGTATGATTAGAGTATTTAGACTATTAAAGAAAGGAATGAGTATGAACATGAAAGAGAAATTAAAAGAAGGTTATTAAAGTGGTAATACTAATTTATAGGAAAATGCATGTGAAAGGAATAAAATAAAAGCAAAATTTTCAAGGGTAGAATTTGGGTTCTTACAATATGGTATCAGAGCATAGTTAATCTTGCGGCCTAGGGTATGGCCTTACATGCTTCTTTGTGACCTTTAAGTGCTTGAATTGTTTAGTGTGTACAAATTGCTAAGTGATTATGTGATCTTGATTTGGATAAAAATTTGATTACTGACAAGTGAAAGAGTACAGGTACACATGGCTGGGAGAGGAAGAGGAACAAGTCAGAATGTTACAAATGATCTTTTAACTCATATGGTAGCTGCACTGCAACAAGTGAACGAGAATTTGCAGACCCTAGTTCCATCCAGACCGGTAGAGTACCGAGAGTTAGATGAGTGCTGCAGGAGGAACCCTAGTCAATTCCACGGTGGGTTCGCCCCTGATGCTGCCATTGAGTGGGTCCCAGGACTGGAGATGACTGACATGCAGACGGATGAGGTAGTGGCACCTAAATCTATCCCTCCCAAGAACTGTGGGCCTCAAAGGAACTTGGCGCATGGAAAGGGCAAGGGTAAGATGTGTCAAGAGGGACGGAAGCCATAATCTTCACCCACTAGTAGTCGGAGATATACTTCGCATGGACCGAGGACTTGTGTCAATACAGGAGGGTAACCGATGAACTCTTTTCCTCTGTGCAGCAAATGTGAGCGGAATCATGTGGGAACCATTTGTCCTGGTTCGGGGAATGGTTGTTTCCACTGTAAGGAAAATGGACATATAAAGTGGTATTATCCGAAGTGGAAACAGAGGGTGAATGCTGTGAATGTTGTGAATGCTGAAAATGTTGAAAATGATGTGAAGGCTGATGGGCCTAGGACTACCGGTCGAGTGTCCACTATGAGTGGTGCGGAGACATCTGATGTCGACGGTCGGACCCAAGGTGAAGGTATGGTGGCAGGTATTTCTATTTTAGTGTTGTTTGATTTGGGAGCGACACACTCCTTTGTATCTGTTAAATATGTGGACCGGCTAAAACTGCAAACGGGGTCATTGCCTTTCGACTTGGTCGTGTCCACCCCAACTTGTGTGCTGGTGGTGGTATCGACGTGTATGTTTTAGTGTTCGGTTGTGGTAAATGGGGGAATATTTACTGCAGAGTTAGTCTGATTGTTGTTGTCTCAATAGGTTTAATTTTGGGAATGGATTGATTGTCAACACATTAGGTTAGGATTGAATAGTGCTGACAAGGTTGTGGCATTTGGGAATCTGTGTGAGATTTCTGACCAGGCTAGTTGTATGGAGCCAGTGTCGGCCAAGGGAGTCAGAACTTCCCTTAAGGAAAGGGGATCAGTGTTTGTTCTGTTGATGTCATCGGAGGGTATTTAGGAACTTGTTAGCATTTCGAGAGAATAAGACGTTGAAAGAACTATGTATTTTGTCTTGGAAAGTGGATTTTTCTTCAGTGAATGACGTTTGATAATGAATGGAATCTTAGTCCTTTGTAACAGTGGAACGAGCTATAATATGAAAAGTCGTATGTCATGCTATGTGGTTTCGTACATGTTCCTGATTGAGATGGGTTGTTAGTTATCTTGTCATTCTTCAGGGTAAAAACAAATATGCATCAGTAACGATTAACCAGTTATTAAACTCGGTGGCTAAAAGTCTACATCTTATTATATGACATGTAATCATGCAAAACTTACTTGGTAAGAGTCCGCTAACATGTATTTGCAGGTTTGCCTAGAAATGAACATGTGCATCTTAACTTATTCTTGCATATGAATTTGCTTGCAATGCATGAAAATTTGGAAAGTTGATTAAAATGAGGGATTTGTGTATAACATGTCCTGTAGGACAATGGAGGAATATCTCTTTGAGATTAGTTGTTAACGCTTGATAAATGATTCCTTGATGCATAAACTCTAGAAATAGTATGTTAACTATTTCGGTAATAACTTGAAGGGTAAATTGAAAGGTTTCTATGAACATGTAAAAGAATTGTGTTTCATTGAATGTTGAATATGGAGGACTAGCTTTTAGAAATTTTATGTTTACGAGGAAAAACTTGTTTCTGTTTCATGTGTGTCCATGATTGCTATGGATAATTGAAGTATTATTGCATGAATAAGTTTTGTTAAATGGACGGTGAAGACTCTAATGTCCCGAATGGAATGTGACTCTAGAACTAGCTAACTTTTGAAAATCTAAATTTGGACTTCTGATATCACAAGATGATTGCCATGAAACTTATATTTGGAAAACGTAGCTTTCACGAGGCGATTGACATAAATCTTACATCTAATCTATTTTCCAAATTCCTTTCGGATGAAGAGAACTATTTGGCTAAGCATTGATTAAGTTTCATGTGGAAAATCCGAATTTTTAACAACCGCATCTTGGATGAATGTGATGTTGTTAAAAATCTCGTGATGTAATTATGGCCCTGTGTTTCTAAGTATGATGTAGAGTTGAATGCGAAATGCATGTCTACTATTAAGATTGAGTATCTGTATAACGTTTATGTTATTGATTTGGATGTTTGTAAACTTGCAATGATCAATGGTAACAAAGAATGTGATTGAGTGGGTCTACGATCTTGTATGCCTAGTTGAGACTATTAACTAGAAAATCTTCTTCTACTGCATTCGTTTGTGGTAGAAAAGGTTGGATTGAATTGGATAATGACTTAGTGATTTTATTGTGTACTTGAAAGGACTCCAACAGTCAGGTTTGTCTAAATGCTACTTGTTGGATGACTACAATGTTTTGTGATGAAGCCAGTACAAGTTTGAAATGCTAGTGAAATTTTTTTTGAGTAAATCGTGGTTATTTTCTTGTGTGAAATGAGATGACGTTGCTTCCATCGAGTGGATGTCGATCTAGCTATTGCATTTTGGGTGTGATCTAGTACGTCTTGGTAATTGATGGGTATGGAGTCCCACTTTCTTTCGAATTCGGAGGTGTTATCATGAACCTCACTGTATGTGTTGACCGTTTCGAAAAGTTGTTATCTTGATAGATCGGAGGGATCTATTGATTTTGATGAATACTTGGGAATCTTTATTCAGGTTGTATCTAAGTTTAGTTGAGTGCATCTTATGCCTAAAGTCTAGGCGATAATAGTAGTTTCTTGAGAGTAACCGAGTAAAATTTTCGGGGACGAAAATTCTTATAAGAGGGGGAGGATTGTGACACCCCGAATTTAAAGTCATTAAATTATAGTATCAGTCCTGGAAGTCTCGCTTGAGCGAGAAAAGTGTCGCCTGGGAGAGAGAGGCTCACCTAGGTGAGTGAAATACTAGGCTATACTGAAGAATTCTCGCTTGAGCGAGAGGGTCCTCGCTTGAGCGACAAGGTCCTCGCTTGAGCGAGAGTTGTCTCGCCTGAGCGAGAGTTGTCTCGCCTGAGCGAGAGTTTTCTCGCCTGGGCGAGAAGTGGCATTCTAGGCCTGTCAAGGGAGATTCTCGCTTGAGCGAGAGCGTCAGATCTGAAATTTTAAAAAGTCAGGATTTTCTCACCTGGGCGAGAATGGGCTCGCTTGAGCGAGAACCCGACGAGTTTACTTTATAATAGAAACCCCAAACACATTTTAGAGTTAGAAATTGAGAGAGAAGAGAGAAGAACGTTATTTTGATAGCAAGAACTCGTGGAAATCATCTAGAAGCTTGAGAAGAGGTAAATTTCTTGATTCTAACTCTCTTTCTCCCTTTCAAACTCGATTTGGGTGTATGGGATCTCTTCTCAAAATGTGAGAAACCATGGAAACTCTTCCTTTAGAGTTGTGGTTCGTTTTATTGAGTTAATCTCTTGTAAACTCTTGGTTTAGAGTTGGTTTCCAAGGAATGGAAATGGTTTGTGGGTTGATTCATGAAAACCCCAAAACCCCAAAGTTAAAATGTGGTTAAAGAGGAAAAATGGGTGAAATGTTAGATGTAGAAGATGAGTGTATATCTAATGTGAAATATAAGATGAATATGTATGTTTTAATGTTCGAAAACTCTTAATGAAAGTAGTTTTGGGAAAACATTGGAAATATATGAATGTCATATGTATTTGTGAATGTATATGAATAGTATGAATATTGTTGTGTATAAAGTACTGACTTGTGTTGTGTGGGTGGGATGATAAAAGATCCTAAGGTTGGAGGCGGTGTCGGAGAAACTTGCAAAGTGGCCAAGGACCAGACCCAACTCTCACCAAGGTAAGGATAAGTCTCTAATTGCGCATTGTAATGGAAAATTTGTGGATTTTCTAGGTGTGAAAGTGATTAAGCTGCGAGTCGCTTATTTATTACAAACATATATGAGTATGTTTGGAATAAAGGATGCGTGGAATTGCTGTTTATAAATTGATGGTGACTTAGTTGCGAGCCGCTAATTTAATACAAACATATATGGGTGTGTTTGGAATAAAGGATGCGTGGAATCGCTGTTTATAAATTGATGGTGTATCAATGAAAAGAAAACATATTTTTAGCCGACCATGAATGGTTAGCGACTTTGGCTCAAGTTATGTAGTGATACTGTGGACCCTAGTTATGTAGCGACACTCTGGCTCGAGTTATGTAGCGACACTCTGGCTCGAGTTATGTAGCGATACTGTGGGCTCCAGTTATGTAGCGATACTGTGGGCTCCAGTTATGTAGCGACACTCTGGTTCGAGTTATGTAGCGATACTGTGGGCTCCAGTTATGTACCGACACTTTGGCTCGAGTTATGTAGTGATATTGTGGGCTCTAGTTATGTAGCGACACTCTGGCTCGAGTTATGTAACGATACTTTTGGCTCAAGTTATGTAGCGACACTTTGGCTCAAGTTATGTAGCATGGTTATGTTTCAAAAGAAATGGTTGAGTTGGTCCTATAGAAAGTTGTTATAATTGTTTATTTAACTTAATTAAAAATGTGGGTTTAACGTATAATGACAAATATTGAGTTAATGACTTACTCCTTTGTATTTTCTGTACATGTGTCAATGTTAATCCCATTGCAAGTAGGCAGAAGATTTATGGATGTCTGAATTTTGAGCTTAGAGGCCTTTATTTTCAAAGTCCTTATCTTTATTGTTTTGTAACCTAATTGAATGGTGTTTTGAAATGAATATTTGTAGACATGAGTTACTGTAACCCTGGATATTTGTAGCTATGAGTATTTTGGAAACCCATAGCTAATTGTATGCGGTGGTTACCGGAATATATTAACATGAATTATGTTTTTCTGCAACTAAGGGTTATCATGATATGAAATCGAATTAGTATGATTAGAGTATTTAGACTATTAAAGAAAGGAATGAGTATGAACATGAAAGAGAAATTAAAAGAAGGTTATTAAAGTGGTAATACTAATTTATAGGAAAATGCATGTGAAATGAATAAAATAAAAGAAAAATTTTCAAGGGTAGAATTTGGGTTCTTACATACCAAGCCAAAATATTGATGTGCTAACCAATGGGCATCTCAACCAAAATGGTGCACTTAGGCCAAGGCTGATGAGCCAAGGCTAAGGCCAAGCACCAAAAATGATAGCAATCTTGATATGGCAAGCAAAAATCTGGTACGCCAAAATCAAGGGCCAAAGGGCCAACGCCAAGCTTGATACGCCCTAGACAGGCTGATGCGCCAAGCTAAGCTAACATGCTAGGTGGTATTTTCTGACTGCTGGGCGTATTGGGCCAGCATAGGATACCCAAAGGAATCTAACCAATATCCTTAGGTGGATTTACCTTATCCTCACACATTCTCATCCACACACTCTCCTAAAATCGAAAATCCAATCTCACTCTACCATCATGTAAGTATTAATTTACTCAAATTTCTTCATTCTTTCTTCATGAACATGAACTACTAACTTAGAACTTCATGTATTGGGGAAATTTTAACAGAATTTTTTCTCACCACAAAAACCCCAATACAAGTTCTAAGAGGGCAAAAATGACGTCCTTCATGTTATAATCTTGAATAGAGGAACATTATTGAAATTTTGTGCACACAAATACATTTTGGTTTAGATATTGTTTGCATTCTCGCTATACCACTTTGTATACACTTTCATTACGCCAGATACGTTGAGCAACATTGCTTTTTTTGCTTAAGGATAGTGCGTTCTACCGCTGTCTGTCTGACCGCAGTACTAGAAGGTATACATTAACCACGCTATCTTATTTCGCTGTTGTACACCATATTTTACAACAGCGCAGCATAATACATGCGATGTTACGGAACTGACAAATATAACAGCGTGGACTACAACTAGCTTTGTGTTATGATAAATATATAACTACACAACTCACACGAAGCGTTGTAAAAGACAATATCGTACAATAACGGAAGTTATAAGTTGTGTTGTTGTATTGTTTGTATACCACATCACATTATTTTAGTAAGTAGTTGCGCTGTCGTAAGGTTTGTATACCACAACACAACTTAAATAACGCGTTGTCTTATGGGTTACGTATGACAGTGCACTATATAAGATGTGTTGTCTGATAGTTTACTTAAGACATCGTGTTATTAAGCGGCCACAGTTTCAATGCTCACATGCCTTGTTACAACATCGCTTTATAGATTTCCTCTTAGAATTGTGTTGTTTATTAAGTGCAAACTATCCACAGCACATGTAAGGACCCAAATTTTACCCTGGAAAATTTCCACTTATTTTAATCCTTTCTTCTTGACTTCCCCATGTTATACCATAAATACATTTCTTTTAATCCTTAAATCATCCATTTCTTTAGTTATCTCATAACTCTACACATACAATTTCAGTTTCATACCGTAACTACCCTTAATTGCAGAAAAGCATAATTCATATATTTATAATAGGGATTGTCATATGTCAAGTCGAGGGGTTACAAAATTTACATGCCCATAGTTACAATCATTGTCAACAAATATTCAGGTAAAGCAAGAACAATAAACATCATAGAGTTCGATCATCAAAATCTCTAAAACTCCTATTCAAGCATCTCTAATCCTCTGTTTACCTGCAATGGGATTAACATTAACAAACACACAAGAAAACACAAAGGAGTAAGCCATTAACTCAATAAATGTCAATATACGCTAATCCACATTTTAATAATGTTAAATAAGCAGTTTAGATTAATAATGCTTAAAACCATTATAGCAGTTTATATATTTGAAAATCGTGCTACATAACTTGAGCCAAAGTTTGCTACATAGATTGAGCCAAAGCTTGCTACATAACTTGAGCCAAAGCTTGCTACATAACTTGAGCCAAAGTTTGCTATATAGCTTGAGCCAAAGTTTGCTACATAGCTTGAGCCAAAGCTTGCAACATCACCTGAGCCAAAGTTTGCTACATAGCTTGAGCCAAAGCTTGCTACATCACTTGAGCCAAAGTTTGCTACATAACTTGAGCCAAAGTTTGCTACACCACTTGAGTAAAAGTTTGCTACATAACCTGAGCCAAAATTTGCTAGATAAATTGAGCCAAATTTTGCTACATAACTTGAGCCAAAGTCGCTACACCACTTGAGGGTAGCTAAAAATATGTTTTCTCTTCATTGATTCAGAATCAATTTACAAACCAGAAAATCCACGCATTTTCTTATACAATGTACAAGTTAAAGACTTATCCTTACCTTGGTGAGTGTTGGGGTCGGTTTTGGGTAACTTTACAAGTTTCCTTCGCTACCTCCTCCAACCTTAAGATCTTTCCTCATCCCCACCAAATAACAACAAAAGTCATTAATCCATTCACAATAATATACACACAATTTCATATTATATTCGAAAACATATATGATATTCACGTATTTCCAATGTTTCCAAAACTACTTTCATTAGAAGTTTCCAAACATTAAAATACACATATTCATCTTCTATTTTACATTAGAACACCTACTCATCTTCTACATCTACCATTTAACCCTTTTCCTCTTTAACCACATTTTTCATCTTAGGATTTTGGTTCATGAATCAACCCACAAACCCTCTCCATTTCACGAATACCAACTCTAAACCAAGAGTTTACAAGAGAAAAACTAAATAAAACAGACCACAACTCCAAATGAAGAGTTTCCATGGTTTCTCACATTTTGAGAAGAGATCCCATACACCCAAAAAAAATTTGAAAGGGAAGAAGAGAGTTAGAATCAAGAGATTTACCTCTTCTCAAGCCTCTAGATGTTTCTCACGAATCCTTGCTCCTAAAAATGCTCTCTTCTCTCTATTCTCTCCAAAGTTCTAACCCTAAAAGTGTTTGGGGTTTCTATTTTAAGTTTAAATTGTCGGGTTCTCACTCAAGCGAGCCTATTCTCGCTCAAGCGAGAAAATCCCACCCATTTTAAAAACTCAAAACTAACGTTGTCGCTCAAGCGAGGATCCTCCAATGTCTACACTCCTCTCCCTCGCCCAGACTAGTCAAATCTTGCTCAAGCGAGAATCCTTCAATATATCCCAGTTTCCCACTCACCCAGGTGAGCCATCTCTCGCCCAGGCGAGCCCTTTCTCGCTCAAGCGAGATTTCCCGATAAAATCCTGGGAGAATTTCTGACCCTCTCGCTTGGGCGAGGCCCTCTCTCTCAAGTGAGAATCTAGCAGTATGTCCCACTCTTCAGGACTGTTACCACATCTTAAGAAATATAAATTCAGGGTGTTACAACACACTCTAAACAGCCATTGTTAATGCAATTCTATTTATGCAGGGTTCATATTATCAGCGCCTTATAACAACAACAGTTTATAGATCTCTTCTTAGAATGCGTTGTTGATTATTCACAATTTCAAACTATCCACAACACACACTCAACCAGTAGAATCTCAACAAACTTACTATATTCAAGCTAAAACAACACAGTGACACAATGAAACAAACAAAATTATAAACAAATTGCAAACCAAGAATATTATTCCAAGCAAACAAAATTATAAACACAATGCTAATATAAGTAAAGTGTTAATTACAAACAAATAATATTATGTCTCGCTTTTAATATTATTGTCTTCTCCGATAAGAATTTCAGTCAACCAAATGCCCTCATCAAGTTCACCTCTTGTATATAAATCATCATTCGTAGTTATTGGTCCGCTCTCATGCCATTGTGATATCCCAAAAAAAGGATCATCTTCAGCGTCAATATCTTCTTGGTCATCTATATTATTGATGATGATTTTGTTGGTCAAAAGAACAATATACCATTTCGTATTTGTTGGGTCATTGACATAGAATACTTGTTTAGCCTGGGATGCTAGAATAAATGGTTCATCTTTATATCCTGGCCAATTAAGATCCACCGGCATGAACCCTATTTCATCAACTCGAAAGCCATTATTGTTATCAACCCACATACAACAAAAAATTGTCACCCGAAACATTCTGTAATCCAATTCCCATATTTGTTTAATGACCCTGAAGTATGACATGTTTGCATATATTGGGATTCTATCTTTGGCAATTGACATATATAGAGTTTGAGCAACAATAGTCACATCACCATTGGCTAACCCTTCCAATCTTTTGGAAACTGAATCCGCATTTATATTCAACTATTCATCAATGTGATGTTTTAGCCACTTTATGAAACACCGATTATGCTCTTTGGAAATCCAATTTTCATTCTTACTTGGGTTAGACTTCTTAAGCATCTCCATGTGTCTTTAAACATATGGCTTAACCTCGTCGGCATTATGAAAAATGTAACACCTCAAATTTCATTTTCAGAATAATTAGAAAACTTAGAAATTTGGGGTTTTTACTAGATAATTATCGCTTGAGCGAGAGGATCTCACCCAAGCAAGAGACTCAGTGTTTTCTGGTGTAAGTTTTTTGAGAGCCTCGCCCAAGCGAGGAAGTGGCTGCTCAAGCGATAGAGACCTGAGCAAGTTGTGAAATTATCGCTTGAGCGAGAGGATCTCGCCCAAGCGAGTGCATCAATGTCTAGAAATGTGAAAAGTCGTGGGTTTCTCGCCCAAGCAAGCCCTTCTCGCACGGGCGAGAACACGAAAATCTGAAACCTAAAATAGAAGTCCCAAGTAAGAATTTGGACATTTTTTGAAGATAAGAAAGAGGAGAAACGGCTAGGCGATTTTAGCCTCCATTATTGTTGTGTATCTCGTTTAAGATAAATGGGTCTCTTCTCTAAGGGTGGGTAAAACCTCATAAACCTTCTTTCGAGGTTTGGGTTTGTTTTGGCCTTGAAAACCTTGTAAAACTCATTGTTTATGAGTTTTTTTCGAAAATGATATGTGTGTAGTGTTGTTTTCAAAACCATTGAGTTATTTGAAATGTTGTGAACCTCTTTTTGAGTGGCGGGGTGAATGGGTAATATTGGACTTGTTTGAATGATGGAAGACAAGTATTTTTATGGCATTTTTGGTTTAATTTAACTTAAATGATGATTCATTGTGGTTGTTGTTTGTTATGAATGTCGAAAGACCCTAAGATTGGAGGAGACGACAGAGAGCTTAACAAAGCTACCTAGCACAAACATTATTGGACATTGAGGTGAGAGAGGAACAATAGACTTTGTGGTAATGAAAAATAACATTGGAAACTCCGACGATACTCACTAGTTGGAGGGTTTCCATGAACTAACATGATTAAAGAGGAAACACTTAGACATTTCCTATTTAATCATGTTAACTCTATTTATGTGATGAATGTGTTATTATTGTGTTATTTGACTTGCCCTTCGTTGTATAGAAAATCTTGACTTGCCCTTCGTGGTATTGAAATCTTGACTTGCCCTCTTGGTATAGAAATCTTGACTTGCCCTTCATGGTATAGAAATCTTGACTTGCCCTCGTGGTATAGAAATCTTGACTTGCCCTCTGTAAGGACCCGATTTTCTAACCCCAAAATTTTTAAAACTTATTTAATGAAGTCAAGTTATTACTTTTGAAATATATTACTTAGATGATTTGGAAAACCTGTGAGCATACAAATATCACTTATGTTCATGATTCAAATGCGGAAATAATCAAAAGTATCCATTCATTAAAAACATACCATTACACTTCCTTTATCATACATATTATATACAATTAACGTTTCTCAAATAATACTTCCTTTTAACCTCAGCAAAATAACTTCATTATACATGTAGGAGAAAGTCACTTATACATAAATTCACTTAAACATGTTCTTCATATTACATGCCTTATTCAATTACAATGTCGTGTACATAAAGTAACTACACTAATCGGTACTTCCTCTGCGAGCATCCAATGCACTATAGCCGCCACCTGAATTTCAATACATAACACATACAAGCATAGGCAAAAGGGAGTAAGAACCAACTACGGCGACCGTAGCGTGGAATTATATAGAGTAATGACATCAAAGTATTAAAACCTATACAACGTCTAACATCAATCATATTAAACATATACCAATCAATACATTATACAACATAATGTTCATATATTCAATTAGCATAATACTCATATCTCACTTAGACAATTCAATCCATCAATACAACATACCATAAGCTATTCACTTTTCAAATCGCATCTATTACACATACTTACACGTTTTATCCCATTCAATCTTCATTATAAATTACCACACAATAATCTCTTCCAATGACCACAACAACATTATACTCAAGACATTAACATACTTACACAACATTACAATATTTTCCAAAGTAAAACCACTTTCAATACAATACTATACAACATAGGGTTAATCATACGTTGCTACATAGAGGCAATACCACGAAGGGCAAGTCATACATTGCTACGAATAGCCATTACCACGAAGGCAACTCATACATTCCTATGAATAGCCATTACCACGAAGGGAACTCATACATTCCTACGAATAGCCATTACCACGAAGGCAAGTCATACATTGCTACGAATAGCCATTACCACGAAGGCAACTCATACATTGCTACGAATAGCCATTACCACGAAGGCAACTCATACATTGCTACAAATAGCTATTACCACGAAGGCAACTCATACATTGCTACGAAAAGCTATTACCACGATGGTAACTCATACATTGCTACGAATAGCTATTACCACGAAGGCAACTCATACATGGCTACGAATAGCCATTACCACGAAGGTAACTCATTCATTGCTACGAATAGCCATTACCATGAAGGCAACTCATACATTGATACGAATAGCCATTACCACGAAGGCAACTCATATATTGCTACGAATAGCTATTACCACGAAGGTAACTCATACATTGCTACGAATAGCCATTACCACGAAGGTAACTCATACATTGCTACGAATATCCATTACCGGGAAGGTATCTCATACATTGCTAAGAATAGCCATTACCACGAAGACAACTCATACATTGCTAGGAATAGCCATTACCACGAAGGCAAGTCATACATTGCTACGAATAGCCATTACCACGAATGTAACACCTCAAATTTCGTTTTCGAAATGATTGGAAAAAGTAGAGTGTTGGAGTATATATTGGGCATTCCTCGTTTGAGAGAGAGGACCTCGCCCGAGTGAGAGACTCGGTGTTATAATATGAGTTTCCCGGAGACCTCGCTTAAGCAAGGAAGTGGTCGCTTGAGTGAGAGTGAAATCTGGAAAATCTGTCAAATTCTAGCTTGAGCTAGAATTTTCGCCCAGGCTAGAGGGGAGCCTTAGCATACTGCCCAATTCCCGCCCAAGCGAGCCATTCTCGCCCAAGCGAGGCTGCGCAACTATAAAAGTAAAAGAGGGGTTTCAAAAACCCTAATCTTCATTTTCTTTTCTCTCCTTTCTCTCCTAATGGCGGCTCCACCCAAATGGACCATTCTCCCCTTCACTAAACATCAAAACTCATCAAAACCTCTTCCTATTACTTCTTGGTGGCACATTTGGGAAATCTTGGAGGTGAAAAATGGAACAATGGAGATTTGGAGAAGATGGAGGGGAATGTGGCTCTTTTGCGGAGCTTACGCAACCTAACGGAGCACGTTAACGGATAGAAACTCTCTCGGGTGTTTGTGGTTCATATGAGAATCTTTATTTTATATGAGGATGTATTAGCCATAAATGTTGAGATATGTGTGCGGGGAAAACTGTTTATTTAAGTAAAACGCAATATGCTCATTTAGGTAATACACCGTCATTAAAGATGGTTCTAACGTTAATGTGTATATGATGAGTGATTTTTTATGTGTCGCTTGTTTATGATAATGGTATATTATGGATGGTTGAGTTATTATAACACATATGGGTGTGTTTGTAATAAGGATTGTGAGATGTATGTTTAATGACAAAAGTAGAAATTGTTATGTTGTGTGATAATGATTGAGTATGAGTTATGTATAAGCGTAAATATAAATGAGTATGTTGTGAGTGGTTGATTGTTATAAACATGTATGGGTGTGTTTGTAACAATGAATGTGTGATGAGCTGTTAATGTGTTAAAATGGACATGAGTATGTTTATCTAAATGAGTATGTTGTGAGTTGTTGATTGTTAAAAACCTATATGGGTGTGCGTGTAACGATGACTATGTGATGAGCTGTCAAGGTGTTAAAATGGATAAGGGTATGTTTGTGACAATGAAGGTGTTATGTGTTATTTTATGGTGATAAAATATTGAGATGCCTTGCGTTGATTGTGTATGACATGGATGTGAGAATAATGTGGAAACTCAACCTGCCCGATGTGGTATGGGGATTACTCGACCTGCCCGATGTGGTATGGGGAATTACTCGACCTGCCCAATGTGGTATGGGGAATTACTCGACCTGCCCGATGTGGTATGGGGATTACTCGACCTGCCCGATGTGGTATGGGGAAGTACTCGACCTGCCCGATGTGGTATGGGGATTACTCGACCTGCCCGATCTGGTATGGGGAATTACTCGACCTGCCCGATGTGGTATGGGGATTACTCGACCTGCCCGATGTGGTATGGGGAATTACTCGACCTACCCGATGTGGTATGGGGATTACTCGACCTGCCCGATGTGGTGTGTGGATTATTTGTACGGTGCAGAATTGTTGAAAGAGATCAAGGGTAAATTACTACGGAATGTGAATGATGTGAAAAGTGTATATTTAGAATGAAAATCATATGCATGCCATATGATATATATTATGGGATATATATCTTATAGGGTGAATATGAATGATGAGAAATGAGTATGTTTGGATGAATAAAATATGCACACTATAACACATATATATTATGGGATATATGTGTACTATAGGGTGAATATGGATAATATGAGAGGAGTAAAATATGCACACTATAGAACATATATATTATGGGATGTATGTGTACTATAGGGTGAATATGGATAATATGTGATGAATAAATATGCACATTATAGAACACATATAGTATGGGATATATGTGTACTATAGGGTGAATATGGATAATATGTGTTGATTGGTATATGTTTATCATGATTGATGTTAGATGTGTGTGGTTTTATTACTTTAATGTTATTACTCATTGTAAATCCACGCTACGGTCGCCATAGTTGGTTCTTACTCCCTCTGTCTTTCCTTGTATGTGTTATGTATTTGAGTTCAGGTTGTGGCGGTAGCGCATCGGATGCTTGCGGAGGAGAGTACAAGTTTGAGTAGTTGCTTTATGTTCTCAATGTTGTAATTGAATAATGCATGTAATATGAAGAGTATGTTAAATGGGATTCATGTATGAGTGACTTTCTCCTAAATGTATAGTTAGGATATTAGATGATGTAAAAATGGAAGTATTATTGAGAATGGATAATTGTATCTAAATTGGGTAATTGAAAGGAAGTGCAATGACATGTTTTTAATGAAGTGAGCGATTGATTGTTTCCACACCTGAAAGAGGAATTGAACTTATATATATATTCAATCAGGTTTTCCAAAATCGTTTGAGTAATGTCTTTTAAAAGTAATCAATGCGCTTTCATGAAAAGGTTTTTAAAAAGAATTTGTGGATTACAAAAATCGGGTCCTTACAACGAAGGCAACTCATACATTGCTAAAAATAGCCATTACCACGAAGGCAACTCATACATTGCTCAACCTCTTAAGGGAGCTAAAAATAGATTTTCTTCCCATTACATCACAATCCATATACAATCAGAAAATTCACGCATTGTCTATCATTATATACAATTTAACACTTCTATTTACATCACATCTCCCATAATACCCACAACTACAACCATGTCATAATATCCATATTCATCCCATTCTTTACTACATACCAACAACCCATAACACAATCATTATCATACAACATAATCATGTCCATTTATTATCATTAAACAGCTCATCACACAATAATTATTACAAACATACCCATATATGTTTATAATAAATAAGTGACTCACAACTTAGTCATTTTCATGAAATGGATGCGGACGGTAGGTCCAAGTGTGCGAAGTTTGAGGTCAGTCTGAGACTAGAGCTGAAAATGATGTTTGGGCATCAAGAGATCACTCATTTCCCTACCTTTGTCAATAAGTGTAGGATGTATGATGATGACAGGAAGGTCAGAGACTCTGTTGTGCATAAGGCAAACCCACCGAGAAGTTTTGGACCTCAACGGAACTTTGTGCATAGAAAAGGAAAAGGAAAAGGTAAGACGTTCTACAACAACAGAAAGCCTTATACCCCGCCTACTGGTTACCGGGGGCCTATTTCGTAAGAACCGAAGCCTCCTACTACTAGCAGTGGACAACAGCCACCTATGTGCACCAAATGTAGTAGAGGTCATTTTGGTAATATATGCCCCAAAGCGGGAAATGGTTTTTTTTTTTGCAAAGAGCCCGTTCATGTTAAGAGGTTTTGTCCTAATTTAATTCGGAGTGTGAATTCTATGAGAACCGAGAGGCCCAAGACTACTGGCAGAGTGTTTACCATGAATGGTTCCAAAGCTACTGATGAAGAGGGTTTAATCCAAGGTAAATGTATAGTAAAAGGTATCTCTCTATTTGTGCTGTTTGATTCGGGTGCTACGCATTCCTTTATATCTTGTGAATGTGTGAAGTAATTAAACTTGCAAATTGATGTCTTGCCCTTTGATTTGATAGATTTGATATGTTTGCCATTATCCCAAATAATGTAATTCTTGGGATTGACTGGTTGTCTGAAAATCGAGTTTTGTTGAACTGTTTTGATAAGACTACAATGTTTGGGGTCCTTAGTGAGGTGTCTGACAATCCTAGCTATCCGAAGTTGTTATCGGCCAGTTAGATTAAGGCTTCCCTCAAGGAAGGAGCACTCATTTATGTGTTGCGGGCTTCCTTAGAGGGGGAGAAGGAGTCGGAGATGGAGGATCTGCCTGTGGTGTGTGAGTTCTCGGAGGTGTTTCCAGTAGATATTCTGGAGTTACCACCGGTAAGAGAAGTGGAGTTTTCCATTGACCTAGTGCTAGGGACCGGACCAATCTGGATAACTCTGTATAGGATGGCACCATTAGAGTTGGCTGAACTAGAAAAACAAATAGAAGATTTGTTGGCAAAAAAGTTCATTCGTCTAAGTGTTTCACCTTGGGGTGCACCGGTTTTGTTGGTAAACAGGAAAGATGGTTTCATGAGATTGTGTATTGATTATAGGAAACTGATCAAGGTTACAATTAAGAATTGTTACCCCTTGCCTATGATTGATGACTTAATGAACCAATTGAGGGGAGCAGTGGTATTCCCCAAGATTGATCTTCGGTCGAGTTACCATCATTTGAGAGTGCAAGCAAATGATATTCCTAATACTGCTTTTAGGATGAGGTATGGACACTATGAATATATGGTGATGCCTTTTGGTGTGACTAACTCTCCTTCAATATTCATGGAGTACATGAACCGGATTTTCCATCCTTATCTAGATTCATTCATAGTGGTGTTCATTGATGACATTTGGTGTATTCTAAGAGTCGGGAAGAGCATGTTGAACATCTAAGAATTATACTAAGGATTTTGAAGGACAACCATCTCTATGCTAAGTTGTCGAAGTAGGATTTTTGGCTTGAGTCTTTTAACTTCCTCGGGCATGTGATATCCAAGGAAGGAGTGGCAGTGGATCCCTCTAAAGTTGAGGTTGTGATGGAATGGGCAGTACCGAAGTTGGTGACTGAGATTCGAAGTTTCCTTGGACTAGCAGGTTACTATCGGAAGTTTATTGAAGGATTCTTGAAACTAGCCTTACCGTTGACTAAGTTGACCAGAAAATGACAACCTTTTGTTTGGACACTCATATGTGAAGAGAGCTTCCAAGAGCTAAAACGAAAACTAACTTCAACACTAGTGCTAATTCTTCCTTGTGCAAACAAGAATTTTAATGTGGATTATGATGCTTCAAAACAAGGATTGGGTTGTGTGTTGATGCAATAAGGGAAAGTGGTTGCTTATGCTTCGAGACAGTTGAGACCTCATGAATAGCATTACCCTACTCATGACTTAGAATTGGCTGCGGTGGTTTTTGCCTTGCAATTATGGAGGCACTATCTCTATGGTCTGCGGTTAGAAGTCTTCTGTGACCAAAAAAGTTTGAAGTACTTGTTTGATCAGAAGGGGTTGAATGTGAGGCAAAGGAGATGGATGAAATTCTTGAAAGATTATGATTTTGGTCTTCAGTATCACCCTAGAAAGGCCAACGCAGTGGCAGATGCTTTAAGCCGGAAGTCATTGCAAATGTCTACACTAATGGTTCATGAAATGAAGATGATTGAGGACTTGAGATAATGAACTTGGTGGTTCAGATGAAACCAAGTAATGTAATTCTGGGAATGCTCAAGGTAACTAATGAGTTATTCGATTGGATAGGAGCAATGCAGTTACTGGATAGTGAGCTATAGGCTAAGAGGGCCTTAATGATTGACGACAAGGAGAAGGACTTCCTTGTGGATGCTAATGGGTTGCAGAGATGCAAAGGGAGAATATGTGTGACGTGTGACACCGAATTGAGGAAGGATATCCTAGATGAAGCACATAAGAGTAAGATGAGCATTCACCCAGGAACAACAAAGATGTATCAAGATCTGAAAAAGATATTTTGGTGGTCCGGGATGAAAAGGGGTGTGGCTCAATATGTGCCATGTTGCTTGATCTATCAGAAAGCTAAGATTGAACATCAAAGGCATACGGGTGAATTTCAATCGTTAGATATTCCTTTTTGGAAACGGGATAGCATCTCGATGGACTTCGTTTCTAGTTTCCCAAAGACCCAGAAAGGGTATGATTCGATTTTGGTTATTGTGGACCGATTGACTAAATCTGCACATTTTCTGCCTGTTAATGTGAGATATTCTCTTGAGAGGTTAGCAGAGCTGTATATAAAGGAGATAGTGAGATTGCATGGAATCCCAACAAGCATCATCTCGGATAGAGATCCTCGCTTCACTTCAAATTTTTGGAATGGTTTACAATCTGCATTGGGTACTAAGTTGAAGTTGAGTTATGCTTAACACCCATAAACAGACGATCAGTCAAAAAGCACTATTCAATAATTGGAAGATCTTTTGAGAACTTGTGTGTTGGAACAACCCGAAAGTTGGGATGGTATGTTGCCTCTGATTGAATTCACCTACAATAATAGTTTTCAATCGAGTATCGGGATGGCACCATATGAAGCGTTGTATGGAAGAAAGTGTAGGACTCCGATCAATTGGTTCGAAACAACAGAAAAGATTAAGAGAATCCGAGAGAATATGAGAATGGCGTAGAGCAGACAAAAAAGTTACTATGATAATCGGAGGAAGCCTATTGAGTTTAAGGAGGGAGATCAAGTTTTCATGAGAGTGGTTCCAACTACAGGAATTGGTAGAATCCTGATGACTCGCAAGCTTACTCTGAGGTTTATTAGGCCATATCAGATCTTAAATAGGATTGGTCCTGTTGCTTATCAGATAGTTCTACCACCTTTATTTTCGAATATCCACAACGTGTTCCATGTATCACAATTGAGGAAGTACATTGGGGATCCATCGCACGTTATTGAACCGGATTGTGTAACACCCTAATTTTATCTTCCTAAGAGTAGTGAAAATTCTAGGAATTTGGGGTATACTGGGTGTTTCTCGCTTGAGCGAGAGGGCCTCGCCCAAGCGAGCGGCTTATTAATTGCTCCCAGGATTTCCTGGGCGAGGGAGAGTGTATTGACACTGGAGGATCCTCGCTTGAGCGAGAATCCCTCACTTGAGCGAGAGCGTCAGATCTGAATTTTAAAAATGGCGGGATTTTCTCGCTTGAGCCAGAACCCGACGATTTCACTTTAAAATAGAAACTCTAAAACACTTTTAGGGTTAGAACTTGAGAGAAAAGAGAGAAGGAGGTGATTTTGAGAGCAAGAACTCGTGGAAATAATCTAGAAGCTTGAGAAGAGGTAAATCTCTTGATTCTAACTATCCTTCTCCCTTTCAAACTTGTTTTGGGTGTATGGGATCTCTTCTAAAAAATGTGAGAAACCATGGAAACTCTTCCATTTGAGTTGTGGTTCATAGTATTTAGTTTCTCTCTTGTAAACTTTTGGTTTAGAGTTAGTATTCAATGAATGGAGAAGGTTTGTGGGTTGATTCATGGAAAACCCCAAAAACCCCAAAATGAAAATGTGGTTAAAGAGGAAAATGTGTGAAATGTTAAATGTAGAATATGAGTATGTGTTCTAATGTAAAATAGAAGATGAATATTTATGTTTTAATGTAGGAAATTTCTAATGAAAGTAGTTTTGGAAACATTGAAAATGTATGAATATTTTGTATGGTTAAAGATGAAGTATGAGTTGTTTATATGTTGTTGTAAATAAATTACTGACTTTGTTGTTGTTTGGTGTGGATGAGGAAAGATCCTAAGGTTGGAGGAGGTCACGAAGGAAATTTGTGAAATTATCCAAAACCGACCCCCAACACTCACCAAGGTAAGGATAAGTCTCTAACTTGTACATTGTATAAGAAAAAGTGTGGATTTTCTGGTTATAAGTTGATTGTGAATCAATGAAAACAAAACATATTTTAGCTACTCTTAAGAGGTGTAGCGACTTTGGCTTAAGTAATGTAGCAAACTTTGGCTCAAGTAATGTAGCAATGTATGAGTTACCTTCGTGGTAATGGCTATTCATAGTAATGTATAAGTTACCTTCGTGGTAATGGCTATTCGTAGCATTGTATCAGTTACCTTCGTAATAATGGCTATTCGTAGCAATGTATGAGTTACATTCGTGGTAATGGCTCTTCGTAGCAATGTATGAGTTACCTTTGTGATAATGGCTATTCGTAGCAATGTATGAGTTACCTTCGTGGTAATGGCTATTCGTAGTAATGGCTATTCGTAGTAATGTATGAGTTACCTTCATGGTAATGGCTATTCGTAGCAATCTATGAGTTACCTTCGTGGTAATGACTATTCGTAGCAATGTATGAGTTACCTTCGTGGTAATGGCTATTCGTAGCAATGTGTGAGTTACCTTCGTGGTAATGGCTATTCGTAGCTATATATGTGTTACTTTCGTGGTAATGGCTATTCGTAGCAATGTATGTGTTACCTTCATGGTAATGGCTATTCGTATCAATGTATGAGTTACCTTCGTGGTAATGGCTATTCGTAGCAATGTATGTGTTACCTTCGTGGTAATGGCTATTCGTAACAATGTATGAGTTATCTTCGTGGTAATGGCTATTCGTAGCAATGTATGTGTTACCTTCGTGGTAATGGCTATTCGTAGCAATGTATGTGTTACCTTAGTGGTAATGGTTATTCGTAACAATGTATGACTTGCCCCATGTGGTAAGATAAATGATTTAAGATAAACATAATTGGGATAGATGAATATGAAAAGAAAGGATGGAATTACCTATGGATATGAGGAATGGATATCTATGAGTTCGAGTAAAATGCAGAATGATGAAAATAACAAGGTGGAATATATATGTCGAAGTATTATTTATATGTCACGATGTAACTGTTTATCTAACCTTATTAAATGTGGATTATCATTTGAATTATGTTGAATTTAAAACTTACTCCTTTGTGTTTTTCATGTATTGTTTATGATAATCCCATTGCAGATAATTGGATAAATTAAGGATGCTTGACTAGGAGCTTTAGGTGCTTTTAAATCTGGATTCATTTATTTACCCTTTTTGCATCATAACTGACTATTTGTGGTTTTGATTATTTTTAACTATGGTTGTTATATTTTTGAGTACTTGTAACTATGGGTAATGTTATTTTGGGTACCCATAACCATTGGATGTTGGAAGTGCTGGGAGATGTTATTTTGAATTATTTTTTTCTGTTTAATGAATGTGTATATGATTATCGTATGTTAAGACTATCACGAATCCGAAAAGATGATTAGCGTAAATTCATTGGGTCCTTTACTATAAGTCACAAGTGAGAATACATATGTAAATGAATTAAAATATGGAAAAATTTCCAAGGGTAGAATTTGGGTCCTTACAATATGTTATCAGAGCATAGTTAATCATGCGGCCTAGGGTATGGCCTTATGTGCTTCTTTGTGACCTTTATGTGCTTGAAATACTTTGTTTGTACAAATTGTTATGTGCTTATGTGATCCTTGTCTAGTTAAAATTTGGTTTACTGACAAGTGAATGAGTACTGGTACACATGGCTGGAAGAGAAAGAGGAACAAGTCAGAATGTTCCAAATGATCTTTTAGCTCAGATGGTAGCTGCACTGCAACAAGTGAAGCAGAATTTGCAGAAACTGGATCACAACGCAACGCCCAGTCCGAGTTCACAACCCTTAGTCCCACCCGGACCGGCAGAATATCGGGGAATGGATGAGTTCTGTAAGCGGAGTCTGTGAAGATGGTGATGTTTCCCAACCTATGGCTAAGGTTTTGATGATGCTCACTATGTTATCAAATGCAAAAAGAAGACTAGCAAATCAAAAGTCAAAGAAGCTCAAGTGTGTAGTCTAAAGTCTTCTAGGTAAAACGATACTTAAACTTAAAATCTCTTAACTATACGATAAAGGTTGATCTCTGAAAAACTCATGCATAAAACTAAGATCATTTGCACTAAAGCATAAGTGTTATGTTTTTAAATAGTGTAATGATTACACTATCCTGGTAATCGATTACAGTTGGATAAACTCATCAAACCTATGCATTTTCCATGATGTAATCTATTACAATATACTGGTAATCAATTAAAACATATTAAAAGCATCAGATATGTGCATTTTTCATAATGTAATCGATTACAATATACTTGGTAATCGATTACATAAATCCGTTGAGTTTACATTTTAAATTTTTTTAACTGGTGTAATCGATTACACCATATGGTAATCGATTACACATACTAGAACAATATATTGGTTCCGTTTTGATTGAACTGATGTAGCTCTTTAACTTTTCACAAACTCATACTGGTTCATGTGCAAGAATTGAACACTATAAATAGGTGTTCTATGACTTGTTTTTGAACACACAATTCTGAATACAACTTTCATGCTCACACACTCACAAAGTACTTAAAATTTCTCTCATTCATTCTTGAGCACAAACAAAAGCCTTTGTCCATGTTATTTGATTTTAAATTAAAGTGATCACTCAGTTAGTGATTCAAATCCATAAAGCACCAATTACTATTAGAGAATCACTTATTCAAAAGCCTTGTACAAACCATCTTAAGAATACAAAATAGAGTCTTGTAAACATTTCACCAAGTGTGGTGAAGTGCAGTATATTGTGAAAGAACGGTGTTAGCCTAGTGCCTAGTGGAATAGGTGAGTAGTCTTGGAAGAAGACGAAGAAGGTGTATCATTGGTTCTTGCAATAGTGGAAAAATCTTCTTGGTAACAAGAAGGACTGGACGTAGCCTTCAAATTGAAGGTGAACCATTATAAATCTTGGTGTCATCTTCTCTTCCCTTAACTTTTTACATTTTGCATTATCTTCTACTTCTACTCAAATATTCTGTTTATTACTTCCGCTCATAGAAAAACTATCTTTAACTTGCAAAGTTTTAAAATAAAAGTAGAAATTTTTTATTTAAGTCTCTTCACCTAATTCACCCCCTCTTAGTTGGCCATATTTCCTAACAAAGTCCTAGCCAGTTCCAAGGTGGATTCGCTCCTGATGCTTCAAATGACTGGGTTCAAGGCTTGGAACGGATATTCCGAGCCATGAGTTGCAACGATGCTCAAAAAGTGACTTATGCTTCCTACATGCTGGTAAAGGAAGCTGAAACCTGGTGGGAGTTTACTCGGCGTCAGATGGAAACTGAGGGGCGAGTGATTACCTGGATTGCATTCAAGGAGAAATTTTTTCATAAATATTTTCCTACTGATCTGAAGAGGAAGAAATAAATGGAGTTTCTGGGGTTGCAACATGTAACATCCTAAATTTAAAGTCATTAAATTATAGTATCATCCCTGGGAGTCTCGCTTGAGCGAGAGAATTGTCGCTTGAGCGAGAGAGGCTCACCTGGGAGGGTGAACTCCTCGGCTATACTGAAGGATTCTCGCTTGAGCGAGAGTGGTCTCGCTTGAGCGAGAGTTGTCTCGCCTGGGCGAGAAATATGGCATTCAGGACCTGTCGAGGCTGTGAGATTCTCGCCTGAGCGAGAGGATCTTCGCTTGAGCGAGAGATGTCTCGCCTGAGCGAGAAATCCCTCGCTCGAGCGAGAGCGTCAAATGTGAAATTGTAAAAAGGCGGGATTTTCTCGCCTGAGCGAGAATGAGCTCGCTTGAGCAAGAACCCAACGATTTCACTTTAAAATAGAAACCCCAAACACATTTTAGGGTTAGAAAGTGAGAGAGAAGAGAGGAGAAGGTGATTGTGAGAGCAAGAACTCGTGAGAATCATCTAGGAGCTTGAGAAGAGATCCAAAGGATGGAGGAAATTGCGGAGGAAACTCGTAAAGTTACTCGAAGGTAAGGGATAAATGTTTCCATTTTATATGGGCTGATGTGAATAAGGTATGTGTAAGAGGTAATATATTTGTAAAAATATTATTGTTGTTACCCTACCCGGAGAGATAGTGGGTTATTGTTGTTACCCTACCCGGAGTGGTAGGGGATTATTTTTTTATCCTACCTGGAGTGGTAGCGGATTATTGTGGACGGTCCTACCCGAGATGGTAGTGGATTATTGTTGTTGCCTATCCGGAGTGGTAGGGGATTATTTTGTTATCCTACCCGGAGTGGTAGCGGATAATTGTGGACGGTCCTACCCGGGATGGTAGTGGATTATTGTTGTTGCATATCCGAAGAGGTAGAGAATTATCGTGATATCGACCTGCCCGATGTGGTATGGGGAATGAACTCGACCTACCCGATGTGGTATGGGGAATGAACTCGACCTGCCCGATTTGGTATGGGGAATGAACTCGACCTGCCCTATGTGGTATGGGGAATGAACTCGACGTGCCCGATGTGGTATGGGGAATGAACTCGACCTGCCCGATGTGGTATGGGGAATGAACTCGACCTGCCCGATGTGGTATGGGGAATGAACTCGACCAGCCCGATGTGGTTTGGGGAATGAACTCGACCTGCCCGATGTGGTAGGGGGAATGAAATCGACCTGCCCGATGTGGTATGGGGAATTAACTCGACCTTCCCGATGTGGTATGCGGAAAGAACTCGGCCTGCCCGATGTGGTATGGGGAATGAACTCGCCCTGCCCGATGTGGTATGGGGAATGAACTCGGCCTGCCCGATGTGGTATGGGGAATGAACTCGCCCTGCCCGATGTGGTATGGGGAATGAACTCGACCAGCCCCATATGGTATGGGGAATGAACTCGGCCTGCCCGATGTGGTATGGGGAATGAACTCAACATGCCCGATGTGGTATGGGGAATGAACTCAACATGCCCGATGTGGTATGGGGAATGAACTCGACCTCCCCGGTGTGGTATGGGGAATGAACTCGACCTGCCCGACGTGGTATGGGGAATGAACTCGACCTGCCCGATGTGGTATGGGGAATTAACTCGACCTGCCCGATGTGGTATGGGGAATGAACTCGACCTGCCCGATGTGGTATGGAGAATTAACTTGACCTGCTCGATGTGGTATGGATAATTAACTAGACTTGCCCGATGTGGTACGGATAATGAACTAGACTTGCCCGATGTGGTATGGAGAATAAACTCGACCTGCCCGATGTGGTATGGGGAAAATAACTAGACCTACCCGATGTGGTAGAGGATTATCTTTGTAGGAGACTTGTTAAATGTGATTAAGGGTGAATACGATTAATGGGACATGAGTATGTTTGGAATGAAAGTAATATGAATGCTATAATGTATATTATGGGATATGTATACTATAGGGTGAATATGAATAAGTGGAAAGGATACGTTTGAAAAGAAAGTAATATGCATGCTATAGAATATATATTATGGGATATATATACTATAGGGTGAATATGAGTAAGTGGAAAGAATATGTTGGAAATGAAAGTAATATGCATGCTATAGAATATATTTTATGGGATATATATACTATAGGGTGAATATGAATAAGTGGAAAGGATATGTTTGAAAAGAAAGTAATATGCATGCTATAGAATATATATTATGGGATATATATACTATAGGGTGAATATAAGTGGAAAGAATATGTTGGAAATGAAAGTAATATGCATGCTATAGAATATATATTATGGGATATATATACTATAGGGTGAATATGAATAACATGGAGATGGAGGAAAGGGGATACTAATGTTTATATTTACGTGCTTGTGTTTATAATTTATACCACTGCTTAATCGTATTTAAAATGTGGATTATCATGTAATGTTAGTCTTGAACAAATGACTTACTCCCTTGTTTTTGTGTGTTGTTTATGATAAATCCCATTGTAGGTAAATGAAGGATTTGAGGAGAAGGCTCACATAGGAATTTATGCATTTCTTTACTTGGATTTCTTTATCTACATTTTGTATTGTAGTTGACTAGACACTATTTTGGGATGAATGTAATTCTGACTATGGTAACACTGGATATGTGTAGTTATGGGCATAGTAATTCTTGGAAACCCATAACTAGTTGTATGCGATAGTTACTAAGGACTAATTTAATGAATTATGTTTTTCTACAATATGAAGTGTATGGTAATATAACATGTTAAAAAGTGGTTTTATGGAATAACCAATGAGGCATTTGAGTGAGATGATGAATGTATGCATGAAAGGGTCAAAATAAAGAAAAAAAAATTTCAAGAGTAGAATTTGGGTCCTTACAGAATAGGGTATCATGTCAGTGGGAGAATGTGCGGCTAAGTTCGAAGAATTGGTCCGATTTTGTCCATACGCCGAATTGGAGGTGGATGGACGGTCCAAATGTTCTAAGTTTGAATCGGGTTTGAAGCCCAAGTTAAAAAGGATGTTTGGACATCAAGAAATCTCTGACTTTCCTACCTTAGTAAACAAGTGTATTATGTATGAGGATGACCTGAAGGCGGATGATGTGGCGACACATAAGTCAACTCCTCCCAGAACATTGGACCTCAACGCAATCATATGCAAGGGAGAGGTAAAGAGAAAGTGGGGGGACGACCGACGACCTTATGCTCCTCCTAACGGCCATCGTAACCGTGGGTACCAAGGGTCGAAGCATACTGTGGGAGGATTTCAGACCGACTCCTATCCTTTGTGTAGTAAGTGTGGGCAGAGACACATGGGGACCATTTGTCTCGGCACTGGAAATGGTTGCTTTCACTACGAGGAGTCGGGCCATATGAAGAAGTTTTGTGCGAAGTTGAATCGGGGTGTGAATGTAGTGAAGGTTGAGAGGCCTAGGACAACAGGCAGAGTGTTCACCATGAATGGCGCGAAGACGTCCGATGTTGACGGTTTGATCCAAGGTAAATGTATGGTGGCAGGTATTCCTCTTTTTGTGTTGTTGGATTCAGGAGCGACACACTCCTTTGTATCTGTTGAATGTGTAGACAGACTAATATTGTTAACGGAGTCGTTGCCTTTCGACTTGGTCGTATCCACCCGAAATAGTGTACCGGTGGTGGTGTCAACGTTTGTGTCTAAATGTTCGGTTGTGGTAAATGGTAGAACCTTAACCGTGGATTTAATTTGTTTACCACTGTCCTAGTTAGATTTAATTCTGGGAATTGACTGGTTGTCAGCAAATCATGTTATACTAGATTGTGGTGTTTAGAGATCTATGTGAGATTTCTGACTAGGTTAGTTGTATGGAGCCAGTGTTGGCTAAGGGAGTCAGAACTTCCCTTAAGGAAGGGGGATCAGTGTTTGTTTTGTTGACGTCACTGGAGGGTATTGAGAAACTTGTTAGCATTTGGAGAGAATAAGACTTTGAAAGACCTATATCTTTTGTCTTGAAAATGGATTTTTATTCTATAGATGAATTTTGATAATGAAAGGAATGTTAGTCCTTGTTAAAAGTAGTAATTGAGATTGATGAAGATGCTTGAAAGTCATTGTGATGAATGGTGTTGCATAAGCATTGAACCTTGAGGTAGACTATTATTTTGAAGTGATTCATTTCGTAATCAAAAGAGAATTAGTATGAAAGTGAAGTGATAAATTTTCATTATGCCAGTAATTTCTTATGTGTGCATAAATCTGAATTTGATGATGAACATGGATGTTGGGTGAATCAATGGTTTAGTGTGTCCAGTTGAGGCTAGGAATTGGTAATTCTCTTCTACTGTATTGTATGGTGGTAGAAATGTTTGATGTAATCAGATAATTACTGGATAGTTTGATTGCTACAAAGAAAGAGACTCTAAAAGTCATATTTGTTTAGATGCTTTTGTTGAATGACTACCTTGTTTCTATGTGGTAGTGCATACAATGTTTGGAATGTTAAGGTAAATTTTGAGAAAATTGTGGTTATGTTTCATGTGTGAAATGAATTGATGCTATTTCCTTTGGGTGGAGGTGGATCTAGCTATTGCATGTTGGATGTTAAATGATGGGTCGTGGTAAATGATGGGTAAGGAGTTCCACATTCCCTTGGTTTCAGAGGTGTTATTGTAATTCTCACCATAGGAGATGATCGTCTTGAACGATTGTTAGCCTAATAGGTTAGAGAGATCTATTGTTCTTGATGAATGCTGGGGAATCTTTATTTCGGTTAAGATTTTGTTGTCTTAGTTGTTCGAGTTGTTCGAGATTGAGATCTTAGTATGTGGACCTTGATGGGTTAGTCCATGAATTGACCTTGTGGTATCACAGTTTAGTGGTGTGTACCCTTGTTTGTCGTCTAAGTAATCTTAATTGATTAGATGATCGGGTATGAATTTGGTCGAGTATATCTTATGCCTCGTGTCGAGGCGATGATAGAATCTTCCTGAGAGTAACCTAATAAAATTTCGGGGACGAAATTTCTTTTAGGGGGGAAGGATTGTAACACCCTATTTATCTTCCTAAGAGTAGTGAAACTACTGGGAATCTGGGTATACTAGGTGTTTCTTGCTTGAGCGAGAGGCTCAGTAATAGCTCCCAGAATTTCCTAGTATTCTCGCCTAGGCGAGATTTGGCTCGCCTGGGCGAGGGAGAGTGTGTTGACACTGGAGGATCCTCGCTTGAGCGAGAGCGTCAGATCTGAATTTTAAAAATTGCGGGATTTTCTCGCTTCAGCGAGAAATGGCTGGTTTGAGTGAGAACCCGACGATTTCACTTTAAAATAGAAACCCTAAAACACTTTTAGGGTTAGAACTTGAGAGAGAAGAGAGAAGGAGGTGATTTTGAGAGCAAGGACTCGTGGAAATCATCTAAAAGCTTGAGAAGAGGTAAATCTCTTGATTCTAACTCTCCTTCTCCCTTTCAAACTTGATTTGGGTGTATGGGATCTCTTCTAAAAAATGTGATACCATGGAAACTCTTCCTTTTGAGTTGTGGTTCGTTTTATTTAGTTTATCTCTTGTAAACTCTTGGTTTAGAGTTAGTGTTCAATGAATGGAGAAGGTTTGTGGGTTGATTCATGAAAAACCCCAAAACCTCCGAAATGAATGTAACGCCTAAATTTAATAACACGGAAAAATTCAATCCTTTTCTAACATATAATGTTCTTAACAAATATCATCCATTTAAAATTTAGTTCAACAAAAACCACTCCAATAGTATAGATAATGATAGTAGAAAAACCGTATAGTAGTTCCACAACACTAGTTTCTACATCTTTTAGTCTATTAAATTAACATCAAAACGTAGATGAAAAACTCCCATAAACGGGTCTAATATCAACATATACAATCTTTTGAGTAACTAGAAAAACACACGCTAAATCCAATGCATGCTAATTTACTCCAAAACTCTGAAGTCTCTAATTCCTTGGCTCCACCTACCATCCGATTACCACGGATTGAACAAACAAGACAATTTAGAGAGAGTCAGTCATTAAATACATGCAATATATAACATGGTGGATTTAATTAGAATAATAACATTAGAAAATTACAAAAAGGAATTATACAAATCATTCCAACACAAACACACTCATAATCCTCAATAAACCATTACTCATATCAATCAAATAAAATCCATGGTGCAATCAACTCCATGCCATCAAACCAAAATCGAAAATCCATACCACGAGGGCAGGTCAAACCCCATACCACGAAGGCAAGTCAAATATCCATACCACGAAGATAGGTCAAATATCCATACCACAAACGCAGGTTTATTAATCATCATAGTCAAACGTACTATTCACATCAGTAAGATTAACGCGGAAAAATAGGAAACTCAGGAGATTTCCCGTTCTCCCTTGTGTTTCATGTGTTGCTATGATAATCCCATTGTAGGTGAACATGATTGTTGAGGATGCTTGATTTGATGCCTTAGGAGCTTAGAACTTGGATTCCTTTATTTTGCCATTTTTTGTAATATGACTAATTAAATGCTACTTGGATATTTGTAACTCTGGATATTTGTAGCTATGGGTATTTTGGAAAACCCATAGCTAGTTGTATGCGGAAATTACTGGGAAGCATTAATATGAATTATGTTTTCTGTTAAATGAAAGTATGTATGAAAATTACGTTATAGAATAATCATAAACCATGGAGAATGAATAATATAAAGTTATTGGACTAGTAATTTTAAGTTATATGAAAAATGTAGGTATGAAATGATTAAAATAAGGAAAAAATTTCAAGTGTAGAAATTGGGTCCTTACATTAGTAACTTTAATTATTTTCCGATCATTTTATCATGCAGTAATTACACACACACACGTTAGGCAGAAAAACATAACTCATATTAATATCCCCCAATACTTCGGACGTACAAATAGTTATGGGTTCCCAAAATCGTAATTCCCACGGTTACAAGAATTCAAAATATAATAATCATGATTACAAACATTTGAATATGCATATAGTCAGTTATGACACAAAAAGGGTAAATAAAAGAATCCAGGTTTAAAAGCTCCCAAGCTCCAAATCAAGTGTCTCTAATTCATCCATTTACCTGCATTGGGATTATCATAAACCAATACATAGAAAACACAAAGGAGTACGTCATAACCCAACATAATCATATGATAATCCACATTCAATAAGGTTAGATAAACAGTTATATCATAACATATAAATAATACTTAAACATATATTCACTTTGTTATCTTCAATGTTCCGCAGTTCACTCAAACTCATTGTGATCCTATTCATCATTCCCATACGTAATCCCATCATTTCCTTTCATATTCATCTATCTCATTTATGTTTATCTTGATTCATTTATCTTACCACAAGGGCAAGTCAGACACTTGCTATAAATAGCCACTACCACTAAGGGCAAGCCAGTCATTGCTCAACGAGCCAATACCACAAGGGCAAGTCAGTCATTGTTCAAAGAGCCAATACCACAAAGGGAAAATCAGTCATTGCTCAACGAGCCAATACCACAAAGGGCAAGTCAGTCATTACGAATAGCCAATACCACTAAGGGCAAGTAAGCCATTGCTCAAAGAACCAATACCACAAAGGGCAAGTCAGTCATTGTTACGAATAGCCAATACCACTAAGGGAAAGCCAGTCATTGCTACGAATAGCCAATACCACTAAGGGAAAGCCAGTCATTGCTACGAATAGCCAATACCACTAAGGGCAAGTCAGTCATTGCTCAACGAGCCAATACCACAAAGGGCAAGTCAGTCATTATCAACGAGCCAATACCACAAAGGGCAAGTCAGTCATTGCTACATAACTTGAGCCAAAGTATCGCTACATAACTTGAGCCAAAGTATCGCTACATAACGTGAACCAAAGTCGCTAACCAATCATGGTCGGCTAAAAATATGTTTTCTTTTCATTGATTCACCATCAACTCATAAACGGAAATTCCACGCATTCTTTCAATACGACATGCTAATTAAAGACTTATCCTTACCTTGGTGAGTGTTGGGGTTGGTTCTTGGGTAACTTTACAAGTTTCCTTTGCTACCTCTTCCAACCTTAGGATCTTTCCTCATCCCACCAAACAACAACGAAGTCAGTAATTTATTCACAACAACATATAAACAACTCATAGTTCATCTTTAACTGTACAAAAGATTCATACATTTTCAATGTTTCCAAAACCACTTCCATTATAAGTTTTTAACATTAAAACATACATATTCATCTTCTATTTTACATTAGAACACATACTCATCTTCTACATATACCCATTTTCCTCTTTAACCACATTTTCATCTTGGGGGTTTTGGGATTTTCATGAATCAACCCACAAAACCTTTCCATTCTTCGAATACCAACTCCAAACCAAGAGTTTACAATAGAGAAACTAAATGAAACGAACCACAACTCAATAGGAAGAGTTTCCATGGTTTCTCACATTTTGTGAAGAGATCCCATATGCCCAAATCAAGTTTGAAAGGAAAGAAGAGAGTTAGAACCAAGAGATTTACCTCTTCTCAAGCCTCAATGTGATTTTCACGAGTCATTGCTCTCAAAATCACCTCCTTTTCTCTTCTCTCTCAAATTCTAACTCTAAACGTGTTTGAGGGTTTCTATTTTGAAGTGAAATCATCGTGTTCTCGCTCAAGCGAGAAAATCCCGCCATTTTTAAAATTCAGATTTGACTCTCTCGCTCAAGCGAGGGATTCTCGCTCAAGCGAGGGATTCTCGCTCAAGCGAGGATCCTTCAGTGTCAACCCTCTCTTCCTCGCCCAAGCGAGCTAAATCTCGCACAGGCAAGAATCCCAAGAAATCCTGGGAGCAGATACTGGGCCTCTCGCTTGGGCAAGGCCCTCTCGCTCAAGCGAGAAACACCCAGTATACCCCAGATTCCCAAAATTTTCACTACACTGAGGAAAATAAAAATTAAGGTGTTACAATCCTCCCCCCTTAAAAGAAATTTCGTCCCCGAAATTTTTATTAGGTTACTCTGAGGAAGATCCTATCATCGCCTCGACACTAGGCATAAGATATACTCGACCAAATTCATACCCGATCATCTAATCAATTAAGATTACTTAGACGACAAACAAGGGTACACACCACTAAACCGTGATACCACAAGTTCAATTTATGGACTAACCCATCAAAGTCCACATACTAATATCTCAATATCGAACAATTCGAACAACTAAGAGAACAAAATCTTAACCGGAATAAAGATTCCCCAACATTCATCAAGAACAATAGATCTCTCTGACCTATCAAGCTAACAATCGTTCAAGACGATCATCTCATACGGTGAGAATCACAATAACACCTCTGAAATCAAGGGAAAGGGGGAACTCCTTACCCATCATTTACCATGATGCATCATTTAACATATAAAATGCAATAGCTAGTTCAACCTCCACTCAAAGGAAATAGCATCAATTCATTCCACACATGAAACATAACCACAATTTGCTCAAAATTTACCTTAGCATTCCAAACATTGCATGCACTACCGCATAGAAACAAGGTAGTCATTCAACAAAAGCATCTAAACAAATAAGACTTTTAGAGTCTCTTTCTTTGTACGCAATCAAACAATCCAGTAATTATCTGATTACATCAAAAATTCCTACAACCATACAATACAGTAGAAGGGAATTACTAATTCCTAGCCTCAACTGGACACACGAAACCATTGATTCACCCAAAATCATATATTCCGTTACTAATGATAAATGCAAATTTACCAACATTCAGGTTCATCATCAAATTCAGATTTATGCTCACATAAGAAATTACTGGCATAATGAAAATTTATCACTTCCCTTTAATATGCCTACTCACTTTCATACTAATTCTCTTTTGACTGCCAAATGAATCACTTCAAAATAATAGTCTACCTCAAGGTTCAACCCTTATGCAACACCATTCATCACAATGACTTTCAAGCATCTTGATCAACCTCAATTACTACTTTGAACCGTAAGTTATTTACTTCTTAGCATAAGTATACAAACAAATGCAAACAAAAGAGGTTAACCTTTAGCGACTCATACATGTAAGAATATCAAACTTAGTCTCTTCAAAACACACAAGACACCTTCCTTTACGTTTTCCCTTTGTTAGTATAATATTTCCAAAACCAATACTTCGTGATCAACAACATTCCACACAACATATCCATTTACATGTTCATATGAATCCTTACGTTACTTTCAAGCTATTACCAAAATAGTTAACATACTATTTCGAGAATTCACGCATCAAGGGACCATTTACCAAGCATTAGCAATTAATCTCAAAGAGATATTTCACCAAGGTCATACAAAACATGTTACACACAAATTCCTCATCTCATTCAACTTTCCAACTTTGATACATCTCAAGCAATTCATGTGCAGGAATAAATCAAGGTGTGCTTGTTGATTTCTTGGCAAAATAGTCAAATACATGCTAGTAGACATTTACAAAGTAAAACTGCATGGTTAGATGTCACATAATAAAATGTTGATATTATGAAAAAGATCTTGCTCCTGACCTTGGCACGGTTTTGATGAAGACACCAATATCACAAAAAGAAGAAAGGAAGAAGACCTACAAAGACTATCGAAGAAAAAGCTTCAAGATTTAGAATTTAAGTCTTTAGGTACTTCTATCCTTACAACTCATTTATTTACTTAGTTAATAATGCTCAAAATTGTTTTCAAGAAAATCAGAAAAATCTTTGTGTGATTAAAAATAATTTTCATAAACAACATGTAACGGGTTACCATACTTGAGTAACAAATTACATGAGTGAGAAAAGAGTTTTCAAACCTCAAACAGCTATGAGTAATCCATTGCAGACTTTGGAGTAACAGATTACCATTTTTAGAAAACAGGGTAATCGATTACTCAAAGTAGTGTAATCGATTACACTAAGGCAAAAATACAAAGCTGTCAAACAGTGTGATTGAGTAATCGATTACTCAAATCCAGTAATCGATTACACTGTGTGAATTTTCAAAAAGCTGTTAACAGGATTGTTGGGTAATCGATTACCCACTTGCAGTAATCGATTACTGAGAGCTATTGTATCAGTTTTCATATTTCAAGTGAAAGGGTTTCACTCCAAACTGATTGCTTTCCATTCCAAATGAAACCTACTCATACCTAGGGGTATTATGGTTGATTGGAAGCCTATATAAAGGCATTGAAACACTCTCACAACATACAATAACATATACAACTCAGATTACAAACTCTTATTTGAAACTCTCAAAAAGCTCTCACACTTTCTAATTTTTCTTACACTTCAAGCAACCTACTCTCAAACTTTCAAAGTTATTTTTTGAGTTGCTTCTAAGTGTATTTCATACTTTAAAAAAGAGCATTATTATCTTAAGTATAAGAGTTGTTGTTGGATTGCAAGTTCTAGAAATTGTCATATACACTTGTAAGGGAATCCAAAGCCAAATTGTACATTCTTCACTTTTGCATAGTTCACTTTCTTGCACAAGGGTTTGAAGAGAAAGGGGTTGAGTGACTTAGTATAGTGTTTACCAAGGGTGTGACTTGGAATAGAGTTTTTCAAGGGGATTAGATATAAGTGAGTGTGTAAGGTACAAGGAGATCTCGGAGTGAGATAATTGTAATTGCAACTCATTATGTTTAATAAAGGAATCTCTTGTGCGTCAAGAGTACTGGACGTAGCCTTCGGTGGACAAGAAGGTGAACTAGTATAAAACACATGTGTTCTCTCTTTCCCTTCTCGTTGTTAATATTCTATCCTTCCTAGTCAATATTTTTCTGCATAATATTTCCGCTGCACATTAACTTTGATATTGCAGAAAAATTGGACATACTTCTTGCAACAACTAATTCACCCCCCTCTCAGTTGCAATCTCATTCTTACAATTGGCACCCGAGCTATTTTTGTGAAAGTTACCCTTAAAATCTGATCCTACTACAACATGGCCTCAAGATCATTCCTAGGAGAATGATCCAACATAAACAGACCTCCAAGCTTTGTTGGAGAGTGTTACGAATTCTGGAAAATCAGAATGAGAATTTTCATAGAGACGCAAGACTTGGATATCTAGAATGCTATCGAGGAAGGACCATACGTGCCATTTACTGTTGTCAACATCATGAGAGAGATAAAGCCAAAATCTTCATGGAATGATGAAGATAAGAAGAAAGTGCAATATGATTTGAAAGCAAAGAACATCCTCATATTGGCACTTGGAATAGATGAGTTCTTTAGAGTGTCCAACTACAAATCCGCTAAGGAAATGTGGGACACTTTGGAGACAACTCACGAAGGTACCGAAGAGGTAAAAAGATCAAGACTTAACAATCTATCCCAGGAATACGAGATGTTTCGTATGAGACCTAGAGAGAATATCATGGATCTTCAAAAGAGATTTACTCATCTCACCAACCATTTTATTGCACTTGGCAAAGTGCTGTCAAATAGTGACTTGAACTTAAAAGTTCTAAGATCACTAACAAGAACATGGCAACCAAAGGTAACGGCTATTTTCGAAAAGAAAAGTCTTTCAAAAATGTCATTGGCTGCTTTGTTTGGAAAATTGCAGGAACATGAACTTGAATTAAGTCAACTTGATCAACACGAGGAACAAGAGAAGAAGAAGAAGAACATTTCTCTCAAAGCAAGGGTTGAGAAATATGAATCATCGGAAGATGAAGACGACAAGGAAGAGACAGATGACATGAGTCTCTTCGTTAAAAAGTTCAGCAACTTCCTAAGAAGGTACAAAGGCGGAAGAACCGGGCAAATAAAGAAGTTCTCCAAAAGCAATGAGGCCTCCACTTCAAACCAGAATTTTACATGCTTTGAGTGTGGCAAACCTGGCCACATGAAGATGGACTGTCCAAACATCAAGAAAAGTTCTTTCAAAGGGAAGAATGAATTAAAGAATGGACGAAGAGCCTACATCGTTTGGGAAGACAACGACACAAGTTCAGTCTCTAAACTAGAAAGCGAAGAGCAAGCGCATCTCTCCCTAATGGCGTCTCATCATTCAGACGATGAAAAGGTAAATGAATCTATCCCTTTTTCTTCTTTTGAATTGCAAACTGTCTTTAATGATCTAAATGATGAATACGTGAAATTATCAAAAATGTTTCTAAAAAAAAAATTGGAACTAGATTCTCTTATAAACATACCTTCATCATCCTCATGTCTAAATTGTATTACTCTTGGTAACAAAGTTTCTACATTGAGTCTTGAACTCAACAAAATGATCAAGAGTAGCAAGAGCCTGAGTAAGATCATTAATGATCAAAGACACTCTACGGACCGAAGAGGTCTTAGCTATGGAAAAGACCATACTCTTAAAAAACAAAGTAAGTCTATCATAACACACTTTCGGAAAACATGTATTTATGCAGCTACACATAGAAAACATAAATCTAGGATATATATGCATCCACCTATTTGCTCTTATTGTAAAAACTATGGGCACACACCAAATACTTGTCATATTAGAAAATATGGTGCTCCCTTAGGACTATTTATATGGGTTGAGAAAGGATCTAACAATATAGGACCCAAGACAAGTTGGGTACCTAATATAACTTAAACCTGTTTTGCAGGTAGATTTGAGCGTCGCCTGCAATTTATGGTACTTGGACAGCGGTTGCTCAAAGCATATGACGGGAGATAAAAGTAAGTTCTCTGTCCTCACTCCAAGGAACAAAGGCTATGTCACATATGGTGATAACAACAAGGAAGAATTCTTGGAGTCGGTAGAATCGGCAAGCCACCTTCAACAACCATAGAAGGAGTGCTATATGTGGAAGGACTTAAGCAAAACCTTCTAAGCATTAGTCAACTTTGAGACAAGGGCTTCCATGTATCATTCTACCCAGATAAGTGCATCATTGAGAGTAAGGAATTTCTAAACTCTAAACTTGTTGGTAAGAGAATTAATAACATTTACATGATAGATATAGATTAATCTCTTCCTATAACATGTTTAGTCGTAAATGACATTCATGATGCATGGCTTTGGCATAGGAGAATTGCTCACATACATATGGACCATTTGAATAAGCTAATCAAGAAAGATTTGTTTGTTGGTTTACCCAAGAAGGTGAACAAGTATAAAACACATGTGTACTCTCCTTCCCTTCTCGTTGTCAATATTCTATCCTTCCTAGTCAATATTTTTCTGCATAATATTTCTGCTGCACATTAACTTTGATAGTGCAGAAAATTTGGCCATACTTATTGCAACAAATAATTCAACCCCCCTCTTAGTTGCAATCTTATTCCTACAGATATTTAGTCACCGAGTCTAATAACCAGTTAATCATTATATCATGCATATTTGTTTTGATCCTGAAGAATGACAAGATAACTACCCACATATTTCAATTAGGCACATGTAGGAAACAACATAACACGACGTACGACTTCCCATGTTATAGATTATTCAACTTTTAACAAGGACTAACATTCCTTCCATTATCAAAATCATCCATAGACTAAAAATCCACTTTTCAAGACAAAAGATATAGTTCTTTCAAAGTTTTATTCTCTCCATATGCTAACAAGTTTCTCAAAACCCTCCAGTAACGTTAAAAGAATACACATTGATTCCCCTTCCTTAAGGGAAGTTCTAACTCCGTTAGATGACATTGGCTCCATACAACTAGTCTGGTCAAAGATCTCACATAGATCTCTAAACACAACTATCTTATCAGCACAATTCAACATAACATGATTTGCTGACAAACCGTCAATTCCTAGAATTAAATCTAAGTGGGACAGTGGTAAACATATTAAATCCACGGTATATGTTCTACCGTTTTACCACTATCGGACACTGGGACACAACCATCGACACCACCATCGGCACGTGGGTGGATACGACTAAGTCGATAGGCAAAGACTCCGTTTGCAATTTTAGTCGGCCTAGACATTCGACAGATACAAAGGAGTGTGTCGCTCCCGAATCAAACAACACAAAAAGAGGAATACCTACCACCACACAATTACCTTGGATCAAACCGTCAACATCAAACGTCTCTGCGCCACTCATATTGAACACTCTGCTTGTTGTCCTAGGCCTCTCAGCCTTCACAGCATTCACTCTCCGATTCAACCTTGGACAAAACCTCTTCATATGCCCTGGTTCATTACAGTGGAAACAACCATTCCTAGAGCCAAGACAAATGGGTCCCACATGCTTCCGCCCACATTTGTTGCACATAGGGATAGAGTCGGGTTGGAATCCTCCATCATTAGACTTCAATCCTTGGTAGCCATAGTTGCGAGGGTCGTTAGGTGAGGGATAAGGTCGTCGGTCCTCACTCACCTTCTCCTTACCTCTCCCTTGCATAAGGTTGCGTTGAGGCCCAAAGTTCTTGGGAGGAATTGATTTGGTTGTCGCCACCTCATCCTCCTTCAGGTCATCCTCATACATCCTGCACTTGTTTACCAACGTAGCAAAATCAGCAATCTCTTGATGCCCGAACATCCTTTTCAGCTTGGGCCTTAAGCCCGATTCAAATTTAGAGCACTTGAACCGTCCGTCCACTTCCAACTGAGAGTAGAGACAAAATTGGGCCAATTCCTCGAACTTAGTCGCATATTCCCCCACCGACATGTCACCCTGTTCCAACCTCGAAAATTCCATCTCATTCTTCCTCTTCAGATCAGCAGAAAAATATTTCTAGAACTTCTCCTTGAAGGTACCCCAAACAATCACTTGGCCCTCCATTTCCATTTGGCGCTGAGTAAACTCCCACCAAGTTTCAGCTTCTTTCACCAGCACGTAAGAATCATAAGCCACCTTCTGAACATCAATACAACCCATGGCTCAGAATATTCGTTCCAAGTCTTGAATCCACTCGTGCGAAGCATCAGGAACGAATCCACCTTGGAATTGGCTAGGATTCCACTTGCAGAACTCGTTCAATCCCATGTACTTTGTAACACCCTAAATTTGAGTCTTTAAAATTATAGTATCAGTCCTGGAATCCTCGCTTGAGTGAGAGATTCTCGCTTGGGCGAGAAAAGCTCACTGGGAGGGTGAAATCCTGGGCTATACTGGAGGATTCTCGCCTGAGCGAGAGTTGTCTCGCCTGGGCGAGAAATGGCATTTTGGGAATGTTGATACTGTGAGATTCTCGCTTGAGCGAGAATCCCTCGCTTGAGCAAGAGGGTCAGATCTGAGTTTTTAAAAATAGGCGGGATTTTCTCGCTTGAGCGAGACAGGTCTCGCTTAAGCGAGAACCCGACGAGTTGTATTAATTGAGAAACCCCCAAACACAACCTAAGGTTTAGAAAAGAAGAAGGGCGAGAGAAGAGATCTTTTTCAAGGACAAGAAGCTTGGATACTCATCTAAGAGCTTGAGAAGAGGTAAAACTCTGGATTCTAACTCTCTTCTTCTCTTTAAAACCTATTTTTGGTATGTTGGATCTCTTCTCAAAATTGAAGGAAACCATGGAAACTCATCCTTTTGAGTTATGGTTCGTTTTATGTTGTTTCTCTCTTACAACTCTTGGTTTAGAGTTAGTATTTCAAGAATGGAGAGGGTTATGGGTTGATTCATGAAAACCCCAAAACCCTAAAGACAAAATGTGGTTGAAATGGGTAAAATGCTAGAGGTGGGAGATGATTATGTATGTTTTGGATGGTTGTAAGCTTATGATGAAAGTAGTTTAATAACATTGAAAATATGATGACATATCTTGTATGGCTAAATAATGCAATATAAGTTGTTTATGTAATATTTGGAATAAATGACTAACATTGTATTATATGGTGGGAATGATAAAAGATCCTAGAGTTGGCGGCGGTGTCGGTGGAACTTGTGAAGTTGCCAAGAACCAAACCCAACAATCACCGAGGTAAGGATAAGTCTTTAATTGTGCATTTGGAATAGAAAATGTGTATTTTCTGGTTATGCAATGATTGAGTTGTGAATTACGCATTTAGTATAAACATATATGGGTATGGTTATACTAAAGTAGGCGTAGTTTTACGGAAGATGGAAAATGTGTGTATTTTCTAAGTCATGCAATAATTATATTGTGAATCACGTATTTAGTATAAACATATATGGGTGTGTTTATATTAAAGATGGCGTGGATTTACGGGAAATGATTGATGGTGAATTCGATGAAAAGGAAATATATTTTTAGCCGACCATGAATGGTTAGCGACTCTGGCTTGAGTATATAAGCAAAAAATCTGGCTTGAGTATATAAGCAAAACTCTGGCTTGAGTATATAAGCAAAACTCTGGCTTGAGTATATAAGCAAAACTCTGGCTTGAGTATATAAGCAAAAACTCCGACTCGAGTATATGTAGCATGTTTTTCTTCTAAAAGAAATGAGAATCTGCTTTTAGCTAACCCCGATGGGTGTAACGACTTTGGCTCAAGTTATGCAGCAAAGTAAAATGAATTTCAAAAATGGATTACTAACCCTTTTCTAATGTGGATTATCTTATAATGATGTTTATTGAATTAACGACTTACTCCTTTGTATGTTTGTGTACTTGTCATTGATAATCCCATTGCAGATAAACAAGTGACATGAGGGGGACTCATTTTTGGAGAGCTTTGGGAGAGTTATATTTTGGATTTATTCAATTGCACTATCTTGTATATGAGTGCATAGTTGGTAGTTTAAGACATTATGTAACTATGGATATATATTTGCTAACATGAGGGTGTAACTCTGGATATGTGTAGCTATGGGTATTTTGGAAACTCATAGCTAGTTATATGCGGTGATTAATAATCTGCATTAATACGAATTATGTTTTTCTCTCAAATGATTATGTACGTCATTATTGATTCATGCGTGGATTGTGAGGAGGGAAATAAGGTTTTGAAGTAAGGATATTAAATTGGTAATGTGAGTTATGAGTGATTGCATGGAATTGAATTAAAATGAGAAAAAAATTTCATTGGTAGAATTTGGGATCTTACATACTCAGCCAGCCCAGGTAGGACTAAAGGTTGTGAGCTAGGACTTGGTGCGGTGTTCTGGTTCAGGCTATGCAAGTTCTCATTAACTTGTTGCAATGCAGCCACCATCTGAGACAACAGATCATTCGAAACATTCTGACTCGTTCCCCTCTCTCTTCCAGCCATTCCTTAACCTGCACTCATTTGTGGTTAGCACACAATTCTAAATCTTTCGGTTATCACATAGTCTCATAGTATATTACATGTCACTACACCAAGGCTATGTGCTTTAAACAATCAATTCACATAATTTCAACTAATTAAGTCACAAACATGTTACAAAGAAGCAAGTAAGGCAATACCCTAGGCCTTTGGGTACATAATTTAGTGTTACATAATTTAGTGGATTTTCTGGTTGTATATGGACATGTTACATAATTTAGTGTACCGCCTTTGGGTATGGGATTATTGTTGGGTATTTGTGAGTAACTATGGTAATAGGAATCTTGATGAAGATGGAATTGGATAAATCGTGTAAGTAAATTGTAAAGGATGTTAATTGAAGAAGTAAATATGCTATGGTATGTTGTACTGATGGGTTGAATTGTTTAAGTGAAATATGATGATTATATCGATTGAATATGTGAACATTATGTGGTTTAAGGTTTTGACTGGTGTATAATTGATATATGTTTAATATGATTGACGTTTGATGTTATATAGGTTGTAATACTTTAATGTTATTGCTCCATACAATTCCACGTTGCGGTCGCCGTAGTTGGTTCTTACTCCCTTTTGTCTCTGCTTGTATGTGTTATGTATTTGAGTTCAGGTTGTGGTTGTAGCGCATTGGATGATCGCTGAGAAGAGTACAGGATTGAGTAGTTACTTTATGTATTCAAGGTGGTATTTTATTAATGCATGTAATATGATAATCATGTAATTGATTTATGTATGTAATATGAAAACCATGTAGTAGTGACTCTATTGTGAAATTGAACTCCTCTAAATAGTGTAATGAGATGGGATTAATGAGTGTAATAAAAGTATTATTTGAGAAAGGATAATTGTATAAATTCTGTAATTGAAAGGAAGCGTAATGACATGTTTTTAATGAATGGATACTTTTGATTATTTCCGCATTTGAACCATGAACATAAGTGATATATGTATGCTCACAGGTTTCCCAAATCGTTTAAGTAATATATTTCAAAAGTAATCACTTAACTTCATGAATAAAGTTTTAAAATTTTTGGGTTACAAAATCGGGTCCTTACAGCCTACATGGAGCATGTGATAAGTCACTTCGTGGGTCAATAATAAACACCATGAAGTTGGTCTTGGGCATAAATTGAATAACTGATAATGCCAAAACTTGGATTAAGTGCAACACTTTTGAAAAATCACTTATCATCAAATTATGAAATGTTTGAAAATGAAAAAGATGTACAAAATGTAAGCCAAATACAAAGTGAGCTTAGTGTGTGATTCGGTTTTTGGATTTGCACAATTGATGTTGTTCTAGTCTCACATTATTTTATTGCACAAAATTGATAGGAAATAATCAAGGCAGTAGAATGAGCCACTTGACCAAAAAGACCAACCTTAAATGGGGATATCCCATGTTAGGTACTTCTATCTTTAATCTTTCATATATACTTAGTTGTAATGCTCAAAGTGAAAACCTTTTTTAAACCAATTGAAAACTTAGAGTCAAAAGAAATCAATTTTCAAAATGCTAAGTAATGGGTTACTTCACTTGAGTAACAGGTTACTGGACCTGAGTAACAAGTTACTTAAACTGTGTAATAGTGAGTATCAGGTTACTAGAACTGACTAATAAGTTATTAGAATTGAGTAACGGGTTACACAGCAAAAAGAACAAAGTAATCGATTACTCAAATGAGTATTTGATTGCTGAATTGGGCAATGAGTTTTGGTAATTGGTTACGGCATGTTGTAATCGGTTACAGAGAGTTGTTACACCATATTTTCAAATCCAAAGTGGATAGCTTTCGTCCAAAATAAATGGGTTTAAATCAAAACATCTTGTACCTTTTTATTGGGGTATAATGGCTAGTTGGAAGTCTATTTAAAAGCCATGGAACACCGAAATTCGTACATAACTTTTACACACAACTTTAATACAATATTTCTAACAAATTTTTGCATTTTGTTCTTGCAACTTGAATTTTTAACTTTCAGAGTTTTCTAAAGTTTTACCTAAGTGTTTTCCTGAGTTTTCATAACTAAAACCTTAAGAGCATTGTCTACTTCTTATATAGAAAGATTCTAATGGTTGCAAGTTATAGAATTGTTATATCTTATAAGGCAATCTTTTCCCTAGCAAATTTCTTCATCCAGTGTTGTACATTTTTCATTTCATAGGGTGTGGTGAAAAAGGGATGAATGTTTCTTAGAAGAGGAGTTCTTCGAAGGGTGAGAGAGATATTGGTGAGTCTGTGATGTACTAGATATCTCGGGATGAGATTTGTAATTACAACTCATAATATACTTTGAAAATCTCTTGTGCTGCAAGAGGACTGAACGTATCCTTTGGTGGACTAGAAGGTGAATGAGTACAAAACTCTTTGTGTTCTTATACTCTTCTTCTTACTCTTTACTGTTTATGTTCTATACATGGTTCATTTTCTGCAACATTTCCACTGCAACATACTCTTACATTAGTGCATAAAATTCTGACTTAGTGCAGAACACTAATTCACCCCCCCCCCCCCCCCCTCTTAGTTTGCCATATTGATCTTACAGAAATGATATCAAGATCAAGATGTTTTATAGTCTTCTAAGATAAGTACTTCTTTCCTTAGAACTAAAATGAACTTAATTTCGAAAGGCTAAGTAATAGATTTCTTCACCTGAGTAACAGGTCACTGGACTTAAGTAACAAGTTACTTGCAAGTTACTTGAACTGAGTAACAGGTTACTAGGATTGAGTAACAGGTTACCCAAATGGAGTAACAGGTTATCTTGCATTTTCTACATAGAGTAACTGATTACTCATAGGAGTAACCGATTACTCATTTGGGAAGAAACTTTCGATAATCGGTTATCCAGTAAATGAATCGGCTACTGAGAGTTGTTACATGAGATTTTCATATTCAAACTGAACACCTTTTCACCCAAAATGAATGGATGTCATTCCGAACGTTTTCTACCTTCACTTAGGGTATAATGGCTTCTTGGAAACCTACTTAAAGGCACTTAGAATTTTCTAAGAACTCTTGCAAACAACCTATGATAAACTTTCAAAAATATTTTGGGTTGTTGTCAAGTGTTCCATTCTATGTTTTCTTACACATAAACACTTCAGCATATTGTGCTACTCATTGTGAATGACCAAAAGGATTCCAAGTTTATTAGTGTCAAATTATTTCTGCAATCTAGCCCTAGATACATTCTTCATCTTTGTTAAAGTTGTTGTAAGATTTTTACCTTAGGGTGTGGTTAAAAGGGGAAGAAAGATACCTAAAAGAGATGATCTTCTAAGGTTATGAGATTGTAGTGTGTGTGTGTTTTGTACTCAGAATCTTGGGGTGAGATTTGTAATTGATCAACTCATCAAATCAATAAAATTTCTTTTGTAAGCAATGAGAGTGGACATAGCCTTCAAGTGGGCAAGAAGGTGAACTTGTATAAAAATTGATGTATCTCTATTCTTCCTTATTCTCTTTACTTTCATTTATGTAATTTGATTTTCTATAACTTACATTTTACCTGCACTATACTCTAGGTAGTCCTTTTGATCAAATAGATATTTCAAACTCTTGTGGTCGTTGTACACCTCAAATCTTACACCATAAAGATGATGTCTCCAGATTTTCAATGCAAAGACCACCGCGGCTAGTTCCAAGTCATGTGTAGAGTAGTTTTGCTCATGTGTTCTCAACTGTCAGGAAGCATAGGCAACAACCTTCCCATCCTGCATCAAAGCACAACCCAAACCTTGCTTGGAAGCATCATAATAAACACTGAAATCCCGGTCAGTACAAGGAAGAACCAATATTGGTGCTGTAGTCAACCTCTGCTTCAACTCTTGAAAACTTTCTTCGCAACGGATCGTCCACACATACGGTTCCCCTTTTCTGGTAAGCTTGGTCAGAGGTAATGCCAACTTGGAAAACTCCTCTATGAACTTCCTATAATAACCAGCCAAACCCAGAAAACTCCTGATCTTAGTCACTGACTTGGGCACCGCCCATTCCATCACTGCCTCGACCTTAGAAGGGTCTATTGCAACTCTTTCCTGGGATATCACATGTCCAAGGAATTTCACCGATTCCAACCAGAAATCACATTTAGACAACTTTGCATACAATTGATTGCCCCTCATAAGATCCAGAACCACCCTTAGATGTTTCGCATGTTCCTCTCGGCTCTTAGAGTAAACCAGAATGTCATCAATAAGTACCACTACAAAGGAATCCAAATACGGATGAAAAATCCTATTCATGTAGTCGGTAAATATTGCTGGAGCATTCGTTACACCAAAATGCATCACCAAATACTCAAAATGCGCATACCTCATCCTGAAAGCAGTTTTAGGAATATCCTCCGTTTTAACTCGAAGTTGGTGATAACTCGACCGAAGGTCGATCTTTGAAAATACAACCGCTCCCCTCAACTGATCCATCAAGTCATCAATTCTAGGCAACGGATACTTGTTCTTGATAGTAACCTTGTTCAACTGTCTATAGTCGGTGCATAACCTCATATTGCCATCCTTTTTCTTAACCAACAAAACCAGTGCACCCCATGGCCAGACACTTGTACGAATGAATTTCTTGGCCAACAAATTCTCAACCTGCTTTTTCAACTCGACCAGTTCTAACGGTGCCATCCTATAAGGAGTTATAGAGATGGGTCCCGTTCCAAGAATTAAATCTAACTGGGACAACGGTGAGTAGATTAAATCCATGGTTGATGTTCTACCATTTACCTCAACCGGACACTGGGACACAAATGTCGATACCACCATAGGCACAAAAGATGGGTGCATACGACCAAGTTGAAAGGAAACGACTCCATTTGTAACTTCACTCGGTCTACACATTCAACAGATACAAAGGAGTGTGTCGCTCCCGAATGAAACAACATTAAAAGAGGAATACCTGCCACCATACATTTACCTTGGATCAGACCATCAACATCTGATGCCTCTGCTCCGCTCATGGTAAACATTTTGCCGACGGATCGGGGTCGTTCATCCCTCACAGCATTCACACTCTGTCGTAACTTAGGACAATACCTCTTGACATGTCCATGTCCTCCACAATGAAAGCATCTGTTTCCCAGTCCAGGGCAAATATTTCCATAGTATCCCCGACCACATTTGTTGCACATAGGATATGAGTTTAACCCTCTAGTAGCAGGAGTGGTGGCTGGCCTTTGAGAACCACGAGTGTAATGGTTGCTAGGTGGACCTTAAGGTCGTCGGTCTTCAGCCATCTTCTTTTTACACCTTCCTTGCACAAAGTTGCGTTGAGGCCCATTGTTCCGGGGAGGGTTCATTTTGCCGGTTGCAGTGTCCCTCACTCGCACATCGTCCTCATACATTCTACACTTGTTCACATGTGTTAGGAAATCAGAAATCTCCTGATGACCAAACATCACCTTCAGCTTAGGTTTCAGACCCATCTCGAACTTGACACATTTGGACCTCCCGTCCACTTCAAGTTCGACAAAAGGACAATATCGGGCCAATTCCTCGAATTTAGCCGCATATTCTCCCACGGTCAAACCCCCTTGCTCTAACCGCAAGAATTTCATCTCCTTCTTCCTTTTTAAGTCTGCAGGAAAGTATTTCTGGAGGAATTTTCTTTTGAAGGACTCTCAGGTAATGATTTGTCCCTTGGCCTCAATCTGTCTTTGGACCATCTCCCACCAGTTCTCAACCTCCTTGACTAGCATATAGGCGGCATACGCCACTTTCTGAGCTTCAGAACAGCTCATGGCCCTGAAGATTCTCTCTAATCCTTGGACCCACTCAATGGCAGCATCAGGAGCCAACCCACCTTGGAACTGACTAGGGTTCCCCCTGTAGAACTCATCTAGACCTCGGTACTCTGTCGATCCTGGTGAAACCAGAGGTTGCGAACTCGGGCTTGGTGCTGTGTTCTAATTCAGAGTCTGCAAATTCTCGTTCACATGTTGCAGTGCAGCCACCATCTGAGCCAAAAGGTCATTCGGAACATTCTGACTCGCTGCTCTTCCTCTTCCAGCCATGGGTACCTATACTCATTCACTTGTCAGTAAATCAGAATTTTAACCAGACAAGGATCACATAATCACACAATAGTTTGTACAAACCAAATAATTCAATCACATAAAGGTCACAAAGAAGCACGTAAGGCTATACCCTAGGCCGCAAGATTAACTATGCTCTGATACCATATTATAAGGACCCAAATTCTACCCTTGAAATTTTTTCTTATTTTAACTCATACAAACATATATTTTCATTATATCTTATGATTGGTAACCCAAGGTGCATTACATTAGTTACCTTGATCATTAGCAATGATTTCAACGTGGTCTGTTGCCACACACCAACACAAGAATACGTGCGTTCTGTTACCTTGATTATTTCCTACCTTGATTATTTCCTAATCGTTTTATCATGCAGTATTCATACACATATCCATAAGGCAGAAAAACATAATTCATATTAATGTACCACATTTAATTAGGACATGAGAATAGTTGTGGATTCCAAAATCATAATATCCATGGTTACAAGCATCCAAAAATATAGTGCTCATGGTTACATATGCTCAAATCCGCAAATAGTCAATTTTGATACAAAAAGTGCAATTAAAGGAATCCAGATTTAAAGCTCCTAAAGCTCCAAGTCAAGCGTCCTTAATTTATCTAATTACCTGCAATGGAATTATCAAATGGCAACACAAAAAAACATACAAAGGAGTAAGTCATTTAATTCAATATATAATTTTATATAATCCACATTATAAACAGAGTTAGATAAACAATTTAAGCATTCCAACATAAAATCATTACATTTCATTTTATCTCTTTCTACCTCATACGAGCATTCTTACTTTCACATTCTTCCATGTCAAACCTTGTTACCTTCTTCTTCATTCCTGTTTTACATAGCCATTTTCCACTTACACGTACTTCCACAATACCACATAGGGTAAAACATTCAATTCACTACCACTTGGGCAAGACTTTCAATTCAATACCACTTGGGCAAGACATTCAATTTCTATACCACTTGGGCAAGACATTCAATTTCAATACCACTTGGGCAAGACATTCAATTCAATACCACTTGGGCAAAACATTCAATTTCTATACCACTTGGGAAAGACATTCAATTTCAATACCATTTTGGCAAGACATTCAATTCAATACTAATTGGGGAAGACATTCAATTTCAATACCACTTGGGCAAAACATTCAATTCATTATCACTTGGGCAAGACATTCAATTCAATACCACTTGGGCAAGACATTCAATTTCAATACCACTTGGGCAAGACATTTAATTCAATACCACTTGGGCAAGACATTCAATTCAATATCACTTGGGCAAGACATTCAATTTCTTTGATACTTCCCACATCTTATTCCTTTCGAGTCATCCACATATAACCGTACATCTCATATTTCATAACTCGAAATAAATGCTTATCCTTACATTGGTGAGTGTTGGGTTTGGTCCTTGGTAACTTTGCAAGTTCCCCAACACCGCCTCCACCTTAGGATCTCTTCTCAAGCTTCTTTTTTTAATAATTTCTCACCAATGAGAATCATGTCTCCCATCCACAAGTCATTTTTTTAAATTTTATCTCTCAAAACTTGTAGACCTAGTGCACCATTACACTTTCCCTCCATTAATATGGTGGTTGTAAGCCACGAGTTTTTCACGAATTTCCCTGCATGAATGTCGTGGCTTAGAGCCATGGACTTCCATTAATTTTACCCCACAATTAATACAAGTCCATTCCATATATTCACATTCCATTCTTCCTATATATTCAGAGTCCATTCTTTCACAATCCACTCTTACTATAAATTAATACAATTAACACAATTAATAGAAGTAATAAAATTAAGCATTAAATTAACACAAGAAACCAATTTTAGTATTATTATGGAGATTATAGGACAGAATTAGGGAGAATACTCTCTTTTGTGTTATATACTTGATTTTAATTTAATAAAAGTAATTATAATTACTTTGATTTTACGTTTGATATATAATACTTACTTTTTTTCTTGCACCAATTAGAGAGTATATATGGAATGGACTTGTATTAATTGTATTACTTTTATTACTTGTATTAATTTATAGCGAGAATGGAAAGAATGCAATGTGAATATGGGATAAAATCAATGGAAGTAGTGGCTCTAAGCTACTACATTCATGCAGGGAAATTTGTGAAAAACTTGTTGCTTACAACCACAATATTGATGCAGAGAGAGTGCAATCAATTGGAAGATAAAATTTAAAAAAATGACTCATACATTGGAGGCAAGAGTCTCATTGGTAATAAGAAATTATTATAAAAAAAACTTGTGCATAAGAAACACGAGTTCAACAAAATATACATCATTCCCATAATATTTTAAAAAGTTACACTAAAATGATAATTTTAAAGTCAAACTATATCATGTGTGTAAATTTTCCCTCCTCCAACCTATGTGAGACTTTGTGAGTTTTTTCATTTCACACCTCAACTTACCTCATTAGTGTTCACATTAATATGTTTTAATCAAATTTCAACATTTACTAGCACTAAAGTGAACTATTTGATGTATTTTTATTAAGCTAATTAAGAGATTGATAGCAAATTAGTAAAAACCCATAATTAAAATCAACATCTCAATTCAATTTCAACACAACCAATAACTAAACAAGTTTAAGAAATAATAATAATAATGGTAAATAATAAAATAATAATTGAATCATCATACATACCTATAGAATTGAGTCAGACTCCTTTTCATTACTAGAAAGGAAAGTTATATTTTTTAGTGTAATTGTAATGATATAAATGTAATATTAGTGTAAATTAAAAGACATAAATGTAATCATGATTTTCTTTTACTATGAATTTTAAGAGAACTTCTATCTCTAGTCTCCTACTATGGAATTAGTTTCTTGGAGGAAAGGATAGTCATTGGTATCTAGAACAGAAACTGGACTGAGATTGTCCGAGTTATTTTCTATCTCTATTTTCTTCTCATGTGACTTCTGGTTTCTTTTGTTGACCAAGAGTTTTGGTTCAACGAAACCCTTATTCCTCTTATTTGGCAATAGATATTTTGATCTTGAAGAAACATTTGACAAATCTTTAGCTTCACAGTGATGTTTTCTAACCATTCTACTTCGCTTATAAGAAGAAGGAACCTTTCTTGGTTCATTCATCAACTTAGAAATCTTCTTGTTCTTCCCTTGGTTCCATTCTTTCTTTATATATTACTAACTCTCTCTTTCGATTTTTCCTTGTCATTACTACCTTGTTTCTTCTTCTGTTTCAATTCACCCAAATCATTTTCCGTTTTCTTCAACTTTGCTTCTTCACCTTTACTCTCATTGCCACCCAAATAAGGCCCAAAAGGATGACCGCATTGATTTAAATTGTGGAATACATCACCTGATGCGGCATCAATATTGTGATTATGGTGATCGCCACAACTGTATCATACCACAATTGCAGTATAATTCCGAATAACAATGATGAGACCGATCGGGCCGTAACGCAACCGCATCGGACCACATTTGGACAGCATGAGACGGCATCAGGTCACTCAGATTCAAAAATATTGTTTTAATCACAAAATAACTCACACCACAACTGTCGTACTCCGCATCGCAATGACCAGAATGACTACAATCGCAATAACTGCAATTGTTACTCCAATCGCGACCGCAACCGCAATTTAAAACATTGGATCACGCTTTCTCGCCACTCAGCGAATGCAGTAACCTCGCGAAAGGATGTTGAGGTTTTCGATCTATGGTGATTGTTGCTTTGGTTTATATCAAAATCTAGCAAGTAATCAACAAAATTCACTGATCTACTTCTTGGAACTGAATCATGGGTTGCTCCTTTGGTTGAAAAGTTAGTTTTTGGAAGTGAATCCAAACCCATTAACCTTGCTACCACTCCATGGGTAGCTGCATACTCATCAACCATTGTATCTTTCTTTAACTGCACAAGTTCTGTTTTCTCTGACGTTGTAACATTATCAGATCGATGCATTGGAGGACTAGTTCCATTTCCATGACAGAGAAGCACTTGCAAGAAACCAGAGAAACACCCAGAATTTGCCTTATCTGCTTTAGCCATAATTAATTAACTATCTTTTTTTGTACTCTCAAGTCCTCACGATAAAAAACTAATCCTTCCAAGATATTGTTGGGGTTTTTGACTCCCTTCCTATGTGGAGAAAGGCTCAATATGAGCAAGTCCATTGGTATCACTTAGGTCAAGAGAGATGTCTGGTTTTAGTAAGAGAGGCAAGAGAAAAGTGAGAGAGAAGAGAAGCTATTTTCGGCCAAACATAAAGTTGCTGCACTAAATCGGCCGCCACGACTTTGTTCACCGTCTGACTGGGCTCGAATGTGGACAGCGGGTTCCTGACATCCGGTTCTTCAATCTGAACGGTAAGATTGGCGAAATGTTGTCTGAGGGGGAGAAATCGGCGTTTTATAGTTGCAGCAAGTTTGGGATTTATGGTTCTTGAGCCAAAGCTTGCTACATCGCTTGAGCCAAAGCTTGCTACATCGCTTGAGCCAAAGCTTGCTACATCGCTTGAGCCAAAGCTTGCTACATCGCTTGAGCCAAAGCTTGCTACGTCGCTTGAGCCAAAGCTTGCTACATCGCTTGAGCCAAAGCTTGCTACATCGCTTGAGCCAAATCTTGCTACATCGCTTGAGCCAAAGTCATTAACCAATCATGGTCGGCTAAAAACGAGTTTTCTTTTCATTGATACACCATCAATTCTTAAATAGTAAATCCACACAATCAATATTATCAACATACCCATATATGTTTATAATAAATAAGTGGTTCACAACTTGATCATTATCCACAACCAGAAAATCTACACATTTTCTATCACAATGCACAAGTTAAAGACTTATCCTTACCTTGGTGAGTGTTGGGTTTGGTTTTTGGTAACTTCGCAAGTTCCATCGACACCACCTCCAACTTTAGGATTTTTCCTCATTCCCACCATGTAACACAATGTTAGTCATTTATTCCAAATAACACATAAACAACTCATATTGCATCTTTAACCATACAAGAGTTTTAACACATTTTCAATGTTTCTAAACTACTTTCATTATAAGTTTACAAACACCTAAAACATACATATTCATCTCATATTTCAACATTTAAAGGCATACTCATCTTCTACATCTAACATTTTAACCATTTCCCTCTTTAACCCATTTTAGGGTTTTTGGGTTTTTATGAATCAACCCACAAACCATTTCCATTCTTGAAATACAAACTCTAAACCAAGAGTTTACAAGAGAAAAACAACATAAAACGAACCATAACTCAAAAGGATGAGTTTCTATGTTTTCTCACATTTTGAGAAGAGATCCAACATACCCAAAACAAGTTTCAAAGAGAAGAAGAGAGTTAGAATCAAGAGTTTGACCTCTTCTCAAGCTCTTAGATGATTCCCAAGACTCTTTGCTCTTGAAAAGTCTCTCTTCCTTCACTTCTCTCTAGGTTATCCCCCAAAAATGTGTTTGGGGGTCCCTATTAAATGCAAAAGCTTCGGGTTCTCGCTCAAGCGAGAAAATCCCGCCCATTTTAAAAACTCAGATCTGACCCTCTCGCTCAAGCGAGGGATTCTCGCTCACGTAAGAATCTCACAGCCTCGACAGGTTCCAAAATGCAATTTCTTGCCCAGGCGAGACAACTCTCGCTTAGGCGAGAACACTCTCGCTCAAGCGAGACAATTCTCGCTCAGGCGAGAATCCTTCAATATAGCCCAGTATTTCACTCACCCAAGTGAGCCTCTCTCACCCAGGCGACACTTTTCTCGCTCAAGCGAGACTCTTAGGACTCATACTATAATTTAATGACTTTAAAATTTAGGGTGTCACATGATGTGAAATTCATAGAAGACCAAAACATTGAAGACATTGATAAGATGGAGAAGACTATACCTGAGAAACATAGTGATTTGTCTGATGTTGATCCAGTTTGAACACCTGTATATGATCTGGATAATGCTGAGAATGATGTTCAGAATGATGAGCAACATGATGATGTTATCGATCAGCAACTTGGAGATATTCCTATTAATGATGTTGAAGAGGAAAATGAGATGTGACAAGATGAGAATCTCGGTGATGCTCCTGATCCACCTCAAGTTCAACCTTGGAGGTCTAATAGACAGAGGAAACCATCTACCAGGTATTCTTATGATGATTATATTACTTTGACAAATGAAGGTGAACTTGAGTGTTATCTAGAGGCCATGAAGACAGAAGAAAACAGAAGTGGCTGGATGCAATGCAAGATGAAATGAAGTCTTTGCATGATAATCATACTTTTGACTTGATGAAATTGCCAAAAGGCAAGAAGGTTTTGGAAAACAGGTGGATTTACATGGTGAAACAAGAGAGCAATTCTACATCTCCAAGGTATAAAACCAGATTGGTGGTGAAAGGTTTCAGACAAAAAAAGGGTGTTGATTTCAATGAGATTTTTTCTCCTGTGGTGAAGATGTCATCCATTAGAACGGTGTTGAGTTTGGCTGCTACTCTTGATTTGGAGGTAGAACAAATGGATGTCAACACCTATTTCCTTCATGGTAATTTGGAGGAAGAGATTTAAACGAAGCAACCTGAAGGCTTTCAAGTCGAAGGCAAGGAAGACTATGTGTATAGGCTGAGAAAGAGCTTATATGGTTTGAAGCAGGCTCCACGGCAGTGGTACAAGAAGTTTGAGTCTTTTATGTATAAGCAAGGCTACAAGAATACTACTTCTGATCATTGTGTCTTTATTAAGAAGTTTTCTGATGATAATTTCATTATCCTGTTATTGTATGTTGATGACATGCTTATTGTTGGGAAAGATATTTCCATGATTCACAGGTTGAAGAAGCAATTGGGCGAGTCATTTTGCCATGAAAGACTTAGGAGCTGCTAAGCAGATTCTTGGTATAAGAATCATGCGGAATAGGAAACAGAATAAGTTGTGGCTGTCACAGGAGCACTATGTTAAAAGAGTGTTGTAGAGGTTCCAGATGGAAAAGGCCAAGGCTGTAAGCACTCCTCTTGCTACTCATTTTAAATTGAGTGTTAGTTAGAGTCCTTCAAATGAAACTGAAAAAATCAGATATGCAACGGGTTCCTTATGCATTTGTTGTTGGTAGTTTGATGTATGCAATGGTGTGTACAAGACCAAATATAGCGCATGTTGTTGGTACAATTAGTATATTTTTGTCTAATCCAATTAGATAGCATTGGAATGCTGTGAAATTGATTATGAGGTATCTTTGTGGTACTACTAGTTTGAGGCTTTGTTTTGGAGGTGATAAACCTACTCTTGAGGGTTATATTGATTCTGATATGGCTGGAGATATTGATTCCAGAAAGTCTACTTCCAGGAGGAGTTGTGTCAAGGCAATCCAGATTGCAGAGGTGTGTTGCATTGTCCACTACTGAGACAGAGTTCATTGCCATTAAAGAAGCATGCAAGGAGTTGCTTTGGGTGAAGAAATTTTTGCGGGAGCTTGGTTTTGGGTAGGACAAATACTTGCTATTTTATGATAGTCAGAGTGCAATTCATCTCGGTAAGAATTCAACATTTCATTCTAGGTCCAAGCACATTGATGTGAGGTATCATTGGATACGTGATGCATTGGAGGCTAGGTTGTTGGAGTTGTCCAAAGTTCATACAAATGATAATGATGCTGATATGATGACTAAGCATTGCCTAGATGCAAATTTGAGACTTGCTGTGAGATCGTCGGTTTGGCGGTCACTTTCACATAGTTGTGAGGGGGAGATTTGTTGGGGTTTTGGGCTCCCTTCCTATGTGGAGAAAGGTCCAATATGAGCAAGCTCATTGGTATCACTTAGGTCAAGAGAGAGATCTGATTTTAGTCAAAGAGGCAAGAGAAAAGTGAGAGAGAAGAGAAGAAAAGCTATTTTCGGCCATACACAGAGTTGTTGCACTAAATCAGCCACCACGACTTTGTTCACCATCTGATCGGCTCAAATTTGGACAGCGGGTTCACGACATCCGGTTCTTCAATATGCACGGTGCGATTGGAGACATATTGTCTGAGGTGGGAGAAATCGGCGTTTTACAGTAGTAGCAGCGAGTTTGGGATTTCTGGTTCTTCATTGTTCTCCTTTTCAAGTTTATTGCTCTATTGCTTTGTTCACTTGTTGAATACGATTTGTGTTACATCTTGAGACTCTCTTGTACCCTGATTTGATTATAGTGAAACTCTATTACTGGCTTGTGCCCGTAGTTGTTTACTTCTCACATTGAGAAGGTTTTTTTCCACGTTAAAATCGTGTGTCTCTTTGTGTTTGTGATTTTTAGTTGTTGCCATACTTGTTCATTGCTCCTCACATATTCTTGCAAGTAGGGGAAATTATTATCCGCTGCATATTGCTCTGTTATAGATTGAGTTGTTATTGTGTTGAATTTCCCATCAGATATGTGGTTACTACTCTCAATGGAATCGAATCCTTGACTATTCCAACTTTATGGGTATCTAAAAAGAACTCACACAACTAGACCAATACTTTGGTGGTAATTAACCTTCTAATATGTAATGGGTAATGTTATTGGAGAAGGTAGAAGTGGTAACGCACTGGGGTAAAGGCACTAGTGTAGAGAAGATGATGTTCACTAATGCTTGAAAAGAGAGACAGGGGCAGCAGGAATGGGAGGATGTTTCAGTGTGAGTGGAAAAAAGTAGATTATGTATGATTAAGATTCCATATTGTATTAATTAATTATGTTTTTAGTTTTAATTTATAAATTGTGAGATTATAATGTGTTAAAGATTGTAATTTTTTATATTTGGCTATCTTAAGTGAAAACTGAAAGATTGTTTATTTATATAGGAAATTATAGAAAATAGTATTAGCATATTTGTGTATGTTATGTTTGGTTATTTATTACACTATTTTTTAAATATACATTCTTTAATATTTACCATCATTTATATTTTTACTATAAGTTTTGTAATTTTTAACATTGTATAACAAAGGATAAAAATATATTTAAATCAAAATTAATATTAAAAATAATATGACATACAAATAAATATAAGTTGTTAAACTTGAATTACACTATTTACAAATAATATGTAAATATCAAGTTTTATATAAAAGTTTTTATAATCTCAGAAATGGGTAAAATGAGAAGAGGAAAAAATGAAAAAAAATATATATATGCTAACAAAAAATAAATCAACCCATAATTTTTGAGCTTCTACTTTTGGCTTAATTTTCAAAAAAAATAATAGTTTATAGTTTCATTTGGTTACCAAACATAAGTAGTTAATATTTTAAGTTTATTTTTCAAAAAAATAAACAAAAACTCAAAATTTTAATCTATATCAAACATACACCGCATAGAATAAAGTGGTGGGTGACAAACAATATGATTCTTATAAATTTTAAGTTGGTAGTATATACTATGTTGGGTTATTTGATGATTAATAATTAATTAAATATTAGTACAGTATTTATGAAAATATTTTTAAGTGGCCAATAAAAGTGAGTAATTTTCTTCATCTTTAAAAATATTATAATGTTACTATTATATATTCCTAATATATTCCTAAAGTTTACAAATTCATTATTTTTCTTTAATGAATAAAACATACAACCATAATCAACATTTTATTTAACTAGGATGAGTCGGTTACATAAATCAAATTATGTAATAATGTCCTATATTAAATGATGTTCATTGACAAAACATTAATATTTAAATATTTCTTAATTATTTCATCTATGGTTTTTCTTGATCACCTTTAACCTATGAATTAGATTAACATTCATTTGATCTATTTTCCTTTCGTGAGCTTTTATCAATCTCCCCCACACATGTCCAATCCACCATTGTGTAATACTACCATATTTTCTACAAAAAGAGCTACTTCATCTTTTTCCTTAATTCATTCATTTATAATCCTATATTGTCTAGTGTGTGTACTCATCCAACACAATATTATCATTTATGCTACATGTAGTCTATTCTTTTGTTGACATTTTACTACCCAACATTCAGTCTCATATAACATTGCATATCTTATAGTCATTCGGTAAAACTTCCCCTTAAGCTTGAGTGATACTTTTTAATACATATGATACTTGAAGCACTGCGTCATTTCATCCAACACGCTTGAATCCCATGGTTCACATCTTCATCAATTTCTCAATCATCTTGTATGATTAACCCAAGCTACCTAAATCTTGTTACTTGTGATATGATATGATCCCTAGTCTTTACATATGCGATAGGGTTTATCCGCCTCTTGTTAAACTAACACTCAATATACTCTGTCTTACTCCGGCTTATACGAAATTCATATGCTTCTAAAGCTTATCTTCAAATTTTTAGTTTCTCATTTAATTCCTCTCACTACGCTAGAAAACGTCTTCAAAGGCGGTTCTTCAACCGCGCATCCTAGAAAAATGTTGTTAAACAAAAGGCGGAGCAACGCTAAAGATGCATAGAATTTGACATGGCATGGTGATGAAAGGATTAAAGATGGCAAGCTTCGGCATCCTACAGATTCTCCTCAATGGAGAAAAATTGAACATGACTACCCTAGTTTTGGTCAAGAATCAAAAAATCTACGCCTTGCATTGTCAACTGATGTCATTAACCCACATAGTATTCAAAGTAGCTCCCACAGTACTTGGCCAGTGATGTTGGTGATATACAACCTCTCTCATTCCCTTTGCATGAAGCGCAAATATGTGATGTTATCTATGTTAATTTATGGACCTAAACAACCAGGAAATGACATAGACATATATTTGGCTCCATTAATTGAAGACTTGAAGCAAATGTGAGAGACATGTATAGATGTATATGATGCATATAGGGAAGAAAGGTTCAACTTGAGGGCTTTGTTGTTCGACACAATCAGTGATTTCCCTGCATATGGTAATCTTTCAGGATATACAACAAAAGACCCAAAATTCTATCCTTGAAATTTTTTCCTTATTTTACTCCTTTTTTCATGCAATTCCTATAACTTTTAATTACAACTTTCAATAACTTATTCTAGACCCCACTTGCCTGCTCATACTCATTTCATAAGTCCAAAAACCACATACACATTCGATTAGCAGAAAATAATAATTCAGTAATGCATCCCGGTAACTACCGCATACAACTAGCTATGGGATTCCAAAATACCCATAGCTACAAATATCCAGAGTTACAAATATTTCTGTTCAAAATACAATCAGTTAGAATTCAAAACAATGAAGATAAGGACTTCAAAACTAAAAGCCTCAAGCTCCTAACCAAGTCATCCTTAAATCTTCCACCTACCTGCAATGGGATTAACATTGACAATTCACAGAAAACACGTGGGAGTGGATTAAAATTAGGAAAAATCTCAACTGTAGAATGTGGGTCCTTACATATGATATGATCAGATAGGATATGAAAGGAAAGGATATGATAGGATACGATAGGATTGTTCATGATAGGAAAGGATTGGATAGGATAGGACATGATTGGATAGGATAGGAAATGATAGGATAGGATTGGATATGATAGGAAACAAGAGGATTCGATAGGATAGGATGGGATCCGATAGGACAATGGATAGGATATGATAGGAAAAGATATAATAGGATAGGAGTAAGTCGTTAACTCAATAAATGCCAATATACATTAATCCACATTTTAATACGATTAAGTAAACAATTCAGAGTTAAATATACTTAAAATCATTTCCATCGTTTATACTTTTTGAAAAACCATGCTACATAACTTGAGCCAAAGTTTGCTACATCGCTTGAGCCAAAGCGTGCTACATCGCTTGAGCCAAATCTTGTTACATCGCTTGAGCCAAAGCTTGTTACATCGCTTGAGCCAAAGCTTGCTACATCGCTTGAGCCAAAGCTTGCTACATTACTTGAGCCAAAGTTTGCTACATTACTTGAGCCAAAGTTTGCTACATTAATTGAGCCAAAGTCGCTAACCAATCATGGTCGTCTAAAACAAGTTTTCTTTTCATTGATACATGATCAATCCATAAACAGTAAATCCACGCAACCATTATTACAAACATACCCATATATGTTTCTAATAAATAAGTGGTTCACAACTTGATCATTAACCACAACCAGAAAATCCACACATTTTCTATTGTAATGCATAAGTTAAAGACTTATCCTTACCTCGGAGAATGTTGGGTTTGGTTCTTGGTAACTTCACAAGTTCCACCGATACCGCCTCCAACTTTAGGATCTTTCCTCATTCCCACCATGTAAGACAATGTTAGTCATTTATTCCAAATAACACATAAATAACTCATATTGCATCTTTAAACATACAAGAGATTTAATACATTTTCAATGTTTCTAAACTACTTTCATTATAAGTTTACAAATACCTAAAACATACATATTCATCTCATATTTCAACATTAGAGTGCATACTCATCTTCTACATCTAACATTTTACCCATTTCCCTCTTTAACCACATTTTCATTTTTGGATTTTGGGGTTTTCATGAATCAACCCACAAACCCTTTCCATTCTTGAAATACTAACTCTAAACCAAGAGTTTACAAGAGAAAAACAACAAAAAATGAACCATAACTCAAAAGGATGAGTTTCCATGGTTTCTCACATTTTGAGAAGAGATCCACCATACCCAAAATGAGTTTCAAAGGGAAGAAAAGAGTTAGAATCAACAGTTTTACCTCTTCTCAAGCTCTTAGATGATTCCCAAGACTCCTTACTCTTGAAAACTCTTTCTTCCTTCACTTCTCTCTAGGTTATCCCCCAAAAATGTGTTTGGGGGTCCCTAAATAAATGCAACAGCGTCGGGTTCTCGCTCAAGCGAGCCAATAATCGCTCAAGCGAGAAAATCCCGCCTTTTTTAAAAACTCAGATTTGACCCTCTCGCTCAAGCGAGAGATTCTCGCTCAAGTGAGAATCTCACAGCCTCGACAGGTTCTAAAATGCCATTTCTCGCCCAGGCGAGACAACTCTCGCCCAGGCGAGACAACTCTCGCCCAGGCGAGACCACTCTCGCCCAGGCGAGACCACTCTCGCCCAGGCGAGACCACTCTCGCCCAGGCGAGACCACTCTCGCCCAGGCGAGACCACTCTCGCCCAGGCGAGACTACTCTCGCTCAAGCGAGACAGTTCTCGCTCAGGCGAGAATCCTTCAGTATAGCCCAGGATTTCACCCTCCCAGGTGAGCCTCTCTCGCCTAGGCGACACTTTCTCGCTCAAGTGAGGCTCCTAGGACTGATACTATAATTTTAATGATTTAAAATCTAGGGTGTCATATCCTGTATGTGAAGACAATACTCATTCGACGAGGTTTCCACACTATAAGAAGAATGTATACCTTGGTCACCGTAGATTTTAGCATGCAGATCGTCAATATCGTCGATGGAGAAAAGAATTCGATGGAAATAATGAAGAAAGTCGTGCTCCTCTGCCATACGGGTGGCCAATTATTTCAAAAGCTAAAGGGTTTGTATAATAACTTTGGTAAACCTTTTGCTGGAAAAATGGTCACAATTGGTGGGTGGAAGAAAAGGTCAATCTTCTTTGAATTGTCGTATTGGAGCTCATTATATATAAAACATTTTCTCGATGTTATTCATATTGAAAAAAATGTATTTGAAAGTTTCCTTGGTACTTTACTCAATATCCCATGTAAGTCCAAAGATGGCTTGAATGCAAGATTGGACATGGTCAGTATGGGAATAAGAAAGGAATTGGGGCCAATAATAAAGGGAAAAGGTACATTTCTACATCCAGCAGCTTATACTTTGTCGAGGAAGGAGAAATTAGAATTTTGTTTATTTATTGATGGTGTCAAAGTTCCAGAGGGGTACTCTTCCAACATTCAAAATCTCGTATCAATGAAATACCTCAAGTTAATAGGTCTTAAGTCTTATGATTGTCATGTACTCAATGAGCATTTCTTGCCTATTAGCATACGGTCTATTCTACCTAAAAAATTGCGAGGAACCATAACTAAGTTATGCTTCTTCTTCAAGGCAATTTTTAGCAAAGTGATTGACCCTGAGAAATTACCTGCATTGAAAAGACAAATTATTTTGACTTTGTGTAAGTTTGAGATGTATTTCATACCTTCTTTTTTTGACATAATGGTCCATCTTAGCATTCATCTTGTTCGGGATATACAACTATGTGGTCCTTCCTACATGAGATGGATGTACCCTTTTGAACGTTATATGAAGATATTAAAAGGGTATGTGAAGAATCGATCAAGACCAGAGGGTAGTATTGCTGAGCTTTATATTGTTGAATAAGCTCTTGATTTTTGTACCAGATACCTTGAAGATTGTGATTTCATAGGCATTCCAAAGTCTCAGTATGAAAAAGGAACATTTGGTGAAGGGATTATTGGGAAAGAAATATTGACTATATCAAGAAGCGAATTGGAGCAAGCACACTTGTATGATTTACATAATGCCGACGAGATTGAGCCATATGTTGAAAGACACATGGAGATGCTTAAGAAGTCTAACCCAAATAAGAATGAAAATTGGATTTCCAAATAGCGTAATCGGTGTTTCATAAAGTGGCTAAAACATCACATTGATGAAGAGTTGAATATAAATGCGGATTTCGTTTCCGAAAGATTAAAATGGTTAGCCAATGGTCTAAGTATTCACGTCTTATCCTATAGTGGTTACCTAATTAATGGGTTCACATTTTATACTAAAAAACAAGATAATCGAAGTAAAATGCAAAATAATGGTGTGACTATTGTTGCCCGAACTCTACATATGTCAAGTGCCAAAGATAGAAACCCAATATATGCAAACATGTCATACTTTGGGGTCATTAAACAAATATGGGAATTGGATTACATAATATTTTGGGTGCCAGTTTTTTGTTGTATGTGGGTTGATAACACTATGGCTTTCGAGTTGATTAATTAGGGTTCATGCAGGTGGATCTTAATAGGCTAGGATATAAAGATGAACCAATTATTCTAGCATCCCAGGCTCAACAAGTATTCTATGTTAGTGACCCAACAAATAAGAAATGGTCCATTGTTCTTTTGACCAACAAAATCATCATCAATAATATAGATGACCAAGGAGATATTGATGCTGAAGATGATCATTTTTTTGGGATATCACTGTCGCATGAGAGCGGACCAATAACTATGAATGATTATTTATATACAAGAGGTGGTCAATATTAGGGTCTTTGGGTGAATGAAATTCTTACCGGAGAAGACAATAATATTACAAACCAGAAAACATCAAAGAAGAGGAAAAATTAGAAGCATATCTTTGTATAAATATAGCATAATATTATTTGTTTGTAATTAACACTTTACTTATATTAGCATTGTGTTTATAATTTTGTTTGTTTGTTTGGAATAATATTCTTGGTTTGAATTTTGTTTGTTTCATTGTGTTAATGTGCTATTCTAGCTTGAATATAGTAAGTTTGTTGAGAGTCTGTTGGTTGAGTGTGTGTTGTGGATAGTTTGCAGTTGAGAAAAATTAACAGCGCATTCTAAGAGGAGATCTATAAACCGCTGTTGTAATAAGGCGTTGGTAATGTGAGCCCAACATAAATAGCATTGCATAAACAATGGCTGTTGAGAGTGTGTTGTGGATAGTTTGCAACTAATAAACAGCGCATTCTAAGAGGAAATCTATAAAGCGCTGTTGTAACAAGGCATGTGAGCATTGAATAAACTATGGCTGCTTAATAATGCTCTATCATACGTAAACTATCAGATAGCACGTCTTATACAGTGTGTTATCATACATAACCCATAAGACAACGTGTTATTTAAGTTGTGTTGTGGTATACAAACATTACAACAGCGCAACTACTTACTAAAATAATGTGATGTGGTATAAAAACATTACAACAACGCAACTTATAACATCCGATGTTGTACACTATTGTCTTTTACAGCGCTACGTGTGAGTTGTGTTATATATTTATCATAACGCATCGCTAGTTGTAGTCTACGCTGTTATATTTGTCAATTCCATAACAGTGCATGTATTAGGTTGTGCTATTGTAAAATGTGGTATACAACAGCGAAATAAGAACGTATGTTTAATTTATACCATCTACTACTACGATCAGACAGACAGTGGTCGAACGCATTGTCCTAAAGCCAACAAAAATGTTGTTGCTCAACGTATATGGCGTAGTGTCTCTTGAGTCTCCCACTAAGATAATATCATCTGCAAAAAGAATGCATTATGTCACTAGTTATTGGATATGCTCAGTAAGCACATCCAAGTCCAATGTAAATAAGTAAGGGCTCAATATTCACCTTTGGTGTAGTCCTATGGCAATAGGAAAGTCTCCTGAGATCTCGTCTTGTGCTCTCATGCCGGTCTTGACCTACCAAACATATCCTTGGTTTATCGAATGTAGGCAATTTGAACATATTTCTTATTTAGATATTTCCACAAAACCTTTCTAGGTAGCCTATCATACGCCTTCTCCAAATCATATGCAATTCCTTTTGGTTTCTTGAGTATATATCCATTAAGTGGCGTGACAAGTATATAGTCCATGCACAACTTGCTCGACATAAAACTAAATTAATTTTAACTGATATTTGCCCTTTGTCTCAACCTTTCCTCAATTATCTTCTCTCATATCTTCATAGTATAGCCCATGAACTTAACCTCCTACAGTTTGTAGAATTTTGTCTATCACCCTTATTCTTATAAATTGGGATTAAAATGTTTGGCCTCTACTCATGTAACATCTTAAAAGTCATGACCTCATTAATAAACTTTGTGAGTCGTCTAATGCCTCTCTCTCCTAGAACCTTGCATGGTTCAATAGGTATATTATGTTATGCCTATCAAAAAGGTATATTATCTTATCGAATTCTATTGTAAAAATTATAACTTTGACCCTCCTCTTTAGTTTTTTATTTATTAGAAAGCGAGGAATCATATCTCTGATTAAAAAACTTTTAAAAATAGTTCTTCCATGTTTCCCTAATATGTTTGTCATTCACCAAGATTTTTCTATCTTCATCTTTATTGTACTTCAATTAGTTCAAGTCTCTTGTCTTTCTTTACCTACCTTTTTCAAGTCTATAGACACGTCTTTCCCCTCCCTTGGCACCTTGACATTTGTATAATCTATCATATATTATATATGTAGACATTTCTTTCCTTCTCAACTACCTTGTATTTTTCCCAACTTTCAATATTTTTACATAATGATCATGATTTATAACATTCCATTTTTATCTTAACTGTCTTTGACAATTTTGGCCTACCACCATGGTTGTTTAACATTTGGTCTAGAGCCTCTAGATCGCCTAATATCTCATTTGTTATCTTTCTAAATCATTTGGTCATCTCCTTGATCCTACATAGGATTAGCACTTCCTTGTGCCTCCTAGAACTTATTTTTCAAAAATCCTTTCAATTTCTATCATTTAATTATTGGGACTCTACATTTTCCTTTTCTCTCCATCTACTATTAACTCTTACATCAATAACAAGAAATCTATCTTGGGTCATCAAGTTCTCTCATATATGACTTTACAATCCAAGCAAAACATTCTATTTGATTTCCTTATGAGAAAAAATCAATTTGATAACGTGCAACCATTCTTATACGTGATAAGATGCTCCTCCCGCATCGTAAAATATGTTTTGGCTATTGCAAAATCAAAAGCTACGGAGAAGTCTAGAATAGCCATACCTTCCATATTTGCTTCATCTTTATCATATTCACCATGAAAACCTTTAAATCCTCTAGTTTTCCACCCTACATGCCCATTAAGATTGCCTCCAAGGAAAATATTTCTCTTAAAGGTATTGTTCAGACTACTCCTTCCAAATCCTCCCAAAATTTTATCTTCTCATGTTCCTCTTGCCCTACTTGAGGTGCATAAGCACTAATTACATTAAAGGTGTCTTCTTTTGTTACAAACTTTAGGGTTTATGATCCTATATCATATTCCTTCTACATCCATCACACCATTCTTCCATTCCTTATCTAGAATTATAACCATCCCATTTTTCGATCATGTCTTATTATTGTACCACAACTTAAAAACATATGTGTCTAATTCCATTGCCTTTCCCAAACTCATCGGTCAATTTCTTGTAGTCGCATAAAATTGATCATCCTCCTAGTCATTGTGTCAACTATTTTAAATGATTTACCTATAAGAGTACCTATATTCCATGTTTTGATTCTTATCCTAGATTGACGAACTAACTTCTTTATCTAACTTCTTTTGTCCTTGCTTATATTTTATGTTCTCGTACCTATATTCCGAGTACGAGAACTCTTGCTTAACATTTACTACATCAAGGCCACAATACAACAACTTGATCTATTGATAATGTATGTTGACAATACAACATGTTGCTTCTCAGTAATGACCTATCATTTGTACTATTATATTGTTGATATATATTATAAAGATTCGACAAAGTTTTATATTGGTTGTCAATTATCTAACACAATACTCATATTTTATTTGAGTATATGATCGACTATGTATGACATCATCCACAGAAGGTTTCAATAAAGACAAAAAAGATTAAAAAAGTAATAAATGTTGTTTAGGAAAAGTAAAGTGCCTTATACTCCTTTTGTTTCCTATTTAGCGTCTTTTAATATGTGTATGTAATATTTTAGTTATAGTTATAATTGTACATTTCCGGTTATTAATTCTTTATTAATTAGGTATGAGTAGAGTTATAAAAATTATCAAAATCCTCAAAATGGTATTGGGCTCCTCTCCTGTAATGGAGAGGCCAGTGAGCCCTTGGATTGCGACATGTGGAATAAAAAAATGGACGGCTCAGATTTAAAATTGTATTAGTTTATTTTTTTTTAAAAAAATAAGTGTAATTGATTACAATATGATGTAATCGATTACAATATGATGTAATCGCTTGATGTAATCGATTACCAAAAAATGTGTAATCGATTACAAAGTGAAAAAGGCACATATCTGATGCTTTTAATATGTTGTAATCGATTACGAGTATAGTGTAATCGATTACAACATGTAAAATGCACTTTGTAATCGATTACACATTGTTTGGTAATCGATTACAACGCTTGATGTAATCGATTATCAAACAATGTGTAATCGATTACAAAGTGAAAAAGGCACATATCTGATGCTTTTAATATGTTGTAATCGATTACGAGTATAGTGTAATCGATTACAACATGTAAAATGCACTTTGTAATCGATTACACATTGTTTGGTAATCGATTACATCAAGCGTTGTATGTTTGGTAATCGATTACATGAAGCGTTGTAATCGATTACATTATATTGTAATCGATTACACTTATTTTTTTTAAAAAAAAATAAATTAATACAATTTTAAATCTGAGCCGTCCATTTTTTTAGTCCACGTGTCGCAATCCGAGGGCTCACTGGCCTCTCCATTACAGGAGAGGAGCCCAACTCGTACTTATCAATGTAAATGAAGAGTCTGGATCCTCTCCAGTAATGGAGAGGCCAGTGCATAGGTACGATTAGGACATGTGTCAAAGCTAATTTTTAACGGCTAGGATTTTAAAATACAAAATAATATATTTTTAAATTAATCAATTCATGAAAAATGACAATCATACCCTCTTCATTATCTCTCTCTCTCTTTCAACTCTTTGTCTCCCTCTTTCAACTTGAATCCTTTCCCTCTCATCAGCACAAACAAAACACAAACCATTATTGTTTTTCTTCTTATTATTATTATTATTCTTATTCACATCAACAATCTAAAAATGACCACCTTGGGCAATTAAACAAACACCTTTAGCCTTGTTCTGTGACAACAAAACAATGTTCAATATCTTTTGTCCCCGTTCGAATACCCAGTTGAAGAGGAGATAGAGAAACTTTCATAACTTGAATGGAATTGAAGAAAGACTCAACTGGGTCGTAAGTAGACATCATTTTAATCAACCCTTTGAAAAAGTGACAGTCTTTTTGCACTATGATTCTATGATGTTCCCCATTTCAATGTGGGCATAAAGTTTGAGGAAATAGCATAGTGTGATGCTGGAGAGTAAGATGCAATAAGGACTTATGCCTATAGAGCAAAGAGGGAAGATAAGACACTAGTCAGAGGGAAAGAGATCTAGAAAGAGATTCAAAGTTGAAAGAGAGAAAAAGAGAATGAAAGGTATGATTGTCATTTTTCATGAATTGATTAATTTAAAAATATATTATTTTGTATTTTAAAATCATGGCCGTTAAAAATTAACTTTGACACATGTCCTAATCGTACTTATGCACTGGCCTCTCCATTACTGGAGAGGATCTAGACTCGTAAATGAAGTAACTGATTAAGTATAATTAATATAATGTTGCTAATTAATTGCACACTAACATATCATGGAAAATACAGTCTTAATAACCGTACAAAACTAAAACATCAATCTTATATTAATTAATATATTCGTCAGTCACATAAATATTTATTTGTTCAATTGTATTTAACATCTATAAAGTGGATTTAACATCTATCAAACATATTTTCATGCCGGTGTGGTGCTATATAAGATGTACAGCTTCTATTAAATGTATTATATGTCGATGCTGAAAAAACGCGGTGTATGCATTTTGCCAAGGAATTTGTTTGTACATGTCTGCAGTTGAAGTCTAAGCCCAACGAGACTAAACCGTGTGAATGATGTTTTGCAATTAGAAAACAACGTGTTGCCGAAGTTGCTGACTATTGAGGTTGCAATGTTGACCACGCTATGGAATGGGACAATGAATATTCCGTTACTGTTTCTATGTAGAACAGCACCGACTTTGTTGACTCATATCCTTTATGGTTCGTAAGTTTAGCGCAGGGATGGTAAGTACGTGGGAACTGGTATGTATACTTATGGCTGTATTTGCACCTATTTCTAGGCATTTAGGTGGAAAATAAGAATTACTTGTCCCAATTACTGTCCCAAAATTCTATCATTGTCTAATGAAAAAGTGTCACTTTATTACAAAGAAAAAATATAAAAATACAAAATAATATTTATATATTAATTGAAGGAAGTTGATGATTTAAAAGATATGAACATTATTATTTTCAGACAGGTGATGATTTAAAAGATATAAAAGATCGTCACTTTTATGTGAATGGGGTAAGAATTAGTTTTCAAATTTAATTACATATTTTATAATAACCAATATATATATAAATAATTTTATGTAATTAATAACATTTTAGATGGTAAATTTGTCATTAACGTTGAATAACTAAAGTTGGATAATGAAATAATACTAAAATATATTATATAATAACAGAATAAAAAATAATTAATGAATAAACTTATGCACATACACGTATATGTGGGACATATATTATTATATTGATTATTGTGGTTACTCACCCCAAATATTTTTGCTGTTTTCCACTGAAATAAATAATTTTGTCTTCCATATCTATACTAATATATAAATGGAAAACACAAAATAACTACTTATGATAGTGTAATTTGTGTTTTCCTATTTTGCCTCTACTAATATATATTTTTCAGTAAAAAACTATATAACATATTTCCTCATTTTATGTTGCATGTTTATTTATGTAACTTTTACGGTTTTTTCATTTGAACACGACATTTTTTCACATGGATTAAGACAATATTTGAACACGACAGTTTGTCATTTTCATTTTTTAACATACAAGATTGCAAATTATGTTTTGTTGATTTTATTATAGTCATGAAAAATGTAATAAAAAATTAAGTATACATGGCCATATAAATTAGAAGCCCAAGGTTTACATAAAAAATGAGTTGATATCAAGAGGTTCAATTTTTTAATCTCATTGTTTCTTTTTTTAGACCCCAAAATTTTTCAATAACCTCAAAATACTTATTATTTCTTTTCGATAACCTCAAAAAAGTTTAACTATATTTTTTTAGACCACACACCTCACTCTTTCGAATTCTCTAACCACATATCGGACTCTCCAACTCACATTCCCCTTAATCTTCACTCTCTGTCAAAACCCACTATTTCAATTTCTCTAACCCTATAGTATATTCTCAAACTCACATTACGAAACCCTATTTTCGAATCTATAATATGTTCTTGATCCAAGGCAAGGTTTCGTAACAGGCTTGTCCATGCATTTTCGTTTTGTTCTTTTGTTTTGGTGTATTTACACTTTGATTCTGACTAACCTGTACCAGAAACAACTTCTGATTCCAACATTGATACGTCGTAAGTCAAAAAGTCTTCTTTTTATGGTCTTCTGCCAGACCAATATCAGAAGCATATAAAATTTCTGCATATGAATGTTAGAATCAAAAATAATTTTACTCCGACCTCGGTATGTCATCATAAATAAAAAAGCTTAACGAAGTGCATTATTCTAATGTGTATTTTATTTGCTACAATTTAGTTCTCCTCTAAAATCAAACTAGTAACCGGTTGAAGGCACACGTGTAGTTGTGCTTCATCTTATAATGCATTACTATTTCTAGATGATAATGTAGAGATGAATTACAAAAGGTTGATGTCTTTCATCGTTGAGTGTTGGGACTATAGTAACAACTCATTCCATGTACCCAGTGTTTTAAATTGCGGTTGCGTCGCGATTGTGGTAACGGTTAGAATTACTCTGATTACGGTTAATGTGGTCATTGCGATGCAGATTGCGGCCGTTGCGGTGTGATTTATTTTATGATTAAAATAATATTTTTCAATCCAATGCGGCCTGATACAGTCCAATGCGGTCGATGCGGTTGCATTGCGGTCCAAATGCGTTCGATGCGGTTGCATTGCGGCCCGATATGGTCACATCATTGTAACCCTTCTAGACCTTGGTTCACTCATTTTTGCATAATGGGGATGAAATAATTGATTAAGGAGAGGGAAAACTTAGGGTTCAAAAGACGGAAAAACTGAAATTGATGAATTTCATAATACATTGGATGATTTTGTATAAGAATGACAAGTGGGAACTCAAGATTTATGCACTTGATTCCACACAAGAATAGAGAAAATAAAAGTTTCGACTTGACATGTGATGACCCTTATTATGATATATATATATATATATATATATATATATATGCGAATTAAATTTTTCTGCAATTAAGAGTAGTTAAGATATGAAATTGAAATTGTATGTTTATAGTTATTAGATAACGAAAGGAATAGATGGTTTAAAGATTTGAAAGTATGTATGATCTAATATTGGGAAATCAATGCATGAAAGATTAAAATAAATGAAAAATTTCCAAGAGTAGAAATTGGGTCCTTACAATATGGTATCAGAGCATAGTTAATCATGCGGCCTAGTGTATGGCCTTACATGTTTCTTTGTGACCTTTATGTGTTTGAATTACTTGGTTTGTACAAATTGTTGTGTGATTATGTGAGCCTTGTTTAGTTAAAATTTGGTTTACTGACAAATGCAACACCAAGTCCTAGCTCGCAACCCCTGACCCCACAAGGATCCGCCGAGTATGAGGGACTGGATGAGTTTTGCAAGCATAAGCCTAAACAGTTCCAAGGGGGATTCGCCCCTGATGCTGCAAATGAGTGGATTCAAAGCTTGGAACGGATTTTCCGAGCCATGGGTTGCAGCGATGTTCAGAAGGTAACCTATGTTTCTTACATGCTGGTAAAGGAAGCTGAAAATTGGTGGGAGATGACTCGACTCTAGATGGAAGCTGAGGTACAAGTGGTTACCTGGGATACATTCAAAGGGAAGTTTCTTCAGAAATAATTTCCTGCCGATCTGAAAAGGAAGATAGAGATGGAGTTTTTGAGGTTGGAACAGGGTAACATGTTAGTGGGGATTATGCGGCCAAGTTTGAGGAGTTGGCCCGATTTTGCCCTTACTCCGAGTTGGAAATGGACGGAAATTTCAAGTGCTCAAAATTTGAATCGGGTTTGAAGCCCAAGTTGAAGATGATGTTTGGACATCAAGAAATTTTTGATTTTCCTACCTTAGTCAACAAGTGTAGGATGTATGAAGATGACTTGGCGTCCGACGAGATGGTGGCGCCTAGAATTAACCCTCTGAGGAACTTCGGCCCTCAGAGAAATCATGCCCAAGGTAAGGGTAAGGGGAGGATGTTGGAGGATAATCGGAAACCTTATGCGGCACCTACTAGGTATTGTGGCCGCAATTAACAATGATCAAAACCCTCTACCGTTCCTAATGGGGAAATTTCTACTCCCTTGTGAGAAAAATGTGGTAGGCACCATCATGGGAGAACATACCCAAAATCGGAAAATGGGTGTTTCCACTGCAAGGAGCTGAGGCACATCAAAAGATTTTGTCCTAAGCTAGATCGACGACTGAATGTCGTTCATGCTGAGAGAGCAAGAAACACTGGTAGGGTGTTTACCATGAGCGGTGCAGAGGCAGCAAATGTGAATGGCCTGATCCAAGGTAATTGCACGGTGGCAGGTATTTCTCTTTTAGTGTTGTTCGATTCGGGAGCGACACACACCTTTGTATCTGTTGACTGTGTAGACCGACTGAAATTGCAAACAGAGTCGTTGCCTTTCGATTTGGACGTATCTACCCCAACTAGTGTGCTGGTGGTGGTGTCGACGTTTGTGTCTCATTGTCCGATAGTGGTAAATAGTAGAACATTTACCGTAGATTTAATCTGCTTACCGTTGTTCTAGTTAGATTTAATTCTGGGAATGGATTGGTTGTCAACGAATCATGTTATGCTTAATTGTGCTGATAAGACTGTGGTGTTTGGAGATCTGTGTGAGATTTCTAACCAGGTGAGTTGTATGGAGCTAATGTCGGCTAAGGAAGTCAGGACTTCCCTTAAGGAAGGGGGATCAGTGTTTGTGTTGTTGGCAGCACTTGAGGGTATTGAGAAACCCGACATTGATAACATTCAGATAGTCCGTGAGTTCCCTGAGGTATTTCCTGGTGATATTCCAAAATTGCCTCCCGTCAGAGAAGTTGAATTCTCCATTGACTTGGTACCTGGAACGGGGCTCATCTCTATAGCTCCTTATAGGATGGCACCGTTAGAGATGGCAGAGTTGAAAAAGCAGGTTGAGGACTTGTTGGCAAAGAAATTTATTCGTCCTAGTGTCTCGCCGTGGGGTGCACTATAGGCAGTTAAACAAGGTCACCATTAAGAACAAGTATCCATTGCCTAGGAATGATGACTTGATGGATAAGTTGAGAGGAGCAGTTGTGTTTTCAAAGATCGACCTTCAGTTAGGTTATCATCAACTTCGAGTTAAGTTGGAGGATATTCCTAAGACTGCTTTTAGGACAAGGTATGGACACTTTGAGTATTTAGTAATGCCTTTTGGGGTGACGAATGCTCCAGCAATATTTACCGACTACATGAATCGGATTTTTCATCCGTACTTGGATTCATTCGTAGTGGTATACATTGATGACATTCTGAGGAGTAATCAATTGTATGCAGAGTTGTCAAAATGCGATTTTTGGTTAGAATCGGTGAACTTTCTTGGACATGTGATGTCCATGGAAGGGGTGGCGGTAGACCCTTCTAAGGTCGAGGCGGTTATAGAATGGACGGTACCTAAGTCAGTCCCCGAGATCTGGAGTTTTCTGGATTTGGCTGGTTATTATCGGAAGTTTATAGAAGGATTTTCAAAGTTGGCTTTACCTTTAACTAAACTTACCAGAAAAGGGGAACCTTACGTGTGGACGATCTGTTGTGAAGAAAGTTTTCAAGAGTTGAAGTGGAGGTTGACTACAACACCAATGTTGGTTCTTCCGTGTACTGATCGTGACTTCAGTGTGTACTGTGATGCTTCCAAGCAAGGTTTGGGTTGTGTGTTGATGCAGGATGGGAAAGTTGTTGCCTATGCTTCGCGACAGTTGAGAATGCATGAGCAAAACTACCCTATAAATAACCTGGAACTAGCCGCAGTGGTCTTTGCCTTAAAAATCTGGAGACACCATCTTTATGGCGTAAGATTTGAAGTGTACATCGGCCACAAGAGTTTGAAGTATCTGTTTGATCAAAAGGAACTGAACATGAGACAGAGAAGGTGGATGGAGTTCCTTAAGGACTATGATTTTGGATTGCAGTATCATTTGTGAAAAGCTAATGTGGTAGCTGGTGCTTTGAGTAAGAAATCCTTACATATGTCGGCTTTGATGGTACATGAAGGGAAACTAATTGAGGAATTCTGGGATATGAACTTGGCAGTTCAAATGAGACCCCATAGTATGGTTTTGGGAATGCTTAAGGTTACAAATGAGTTGTTCGACCAAATCCGAGTGATGCAAGTTCAGGATAGGGAATTGAAGATCAAACAAGATTTGATGACGAGTGGAAAAGAGACTGATTTTGAGTTAGACTCTAGTGAGATGTTGCGATACAAGGGAAGGGTGTGTGTGCCTCATGATGTGTAATTACGAAAGAGTATTCTGGAGGAGTCACACAAGAGTAAGATGAGTTTCCATCTGGGCACTACAAAAATGTACCAAGACCTGAAAAAACTATTTTGGTGGTCTGGGTTGAAAAAGGATGTGGCTTTTTATGTCTCGAGTTGTCTAATCTGTCAGAAAGCAAAGATTGAACATCAGAGGCCAGTGGGAGAGTTACAGTCACTAGAGATTCCCGTTTGGAAGTGGGATAGTATCTCCATGCATTTTGTATCGGGTTTTCCGAAGACTCAAAGAGGGTACGACTCGATATGGGTAATAGTAGATCGTTTGACAAAGTCTGCTCATTTCTTACCAATGAACATGAAATATTCCCTGGAACGATTAGCTGGGTTATATATGAAGGAGATCATTCGGTTGCAGGGGATACCGTCGAGCATTATGTCGGATAGGGATCCCCGTTTCACTTCAAACTTCTGGACTAGTTTGCAGTCCGCTTTGGGAACTAAGTTGAAACTGAGTTCAATTTATCATCCACAAACGGATGGTCAATCAGAAAGGACCATACAATCATTGGAGGATCTTTTGAGGACTTGTGTTTTGGAACAACCTGGGAGTTGGGATAACATGTTGCCTCTGATTGATTTCACCTACAACAACAGTTTCCATACTAGTATCGGGATGGCCCCTTACGAAGCTTTGTATGGGAGGAAATGTAGAACTCCAGTAAGTTGGTTTGAAACTGGGGAGAACTTAGTATTGGGACCCGAGTTGGTTCGAGAAACGACGGAAAAGATCAAGAAGATCCGGGAGAATATGAGAATAGCACAGAGTCGGCAGAAAAGCTATTACTAAGAGACGAAAACCTCTGGAGTTTAATGAGGGAGATCGTGTTATGAGAGTAGTTCCGACTACTGGATAGGTATAGTGTTGAAATCTTGTAAGCTTACACCAAGATTCATTGGACCATATCAGATATTGAAGAGGGTTGGATCGATGGCATATCGGATTGCTTTACCTCCATTGTTGTCAAATCTTCATAATGTATTTCATGTGTCTCAGTTGAGAAAATATGTTGGGGATCCATCTCATGTGGTCAAGTCTGATCAGATAGAGTTGAAGGAAAACTTGACCTTTACGACGTTGCTAGTGAGAATCATGGATACCAACATCAAAATATTGAGAGGCAAAGAGATTGCCTTGGTGAAGATATTGTGGAGCCAAGTGGATGAAGGAGACGCTACTTGGGAAGTGGAGCGTGATATGAGGGAGGATTACTCTCATTTGTTTGAATCGAGGTATGTTTAATTTTCGGGGACGAAAATTCCTATAAGAAGGGGGGGATTGTAACACCCTAATTTTATTTTCCTAAGTTTGGTGGAAATTCTGGGAATCTGGGGAACACTGGAGCGAGAGGGCCCCTCCCAAGCGAGAAGCTCAGTATCTGCTCCCAGGATTTCGTGGGATTCTCGCCTGGGCGAGGGAGAGGGATTTGGTACTGGAGGATCCTCGCTTGAGCGAGAGAATCCCTCGCTTGAGCTAGAGCGTGAGATCTGAATTTTAAATATGGCGGGATTTTCACGCTTGAGCGAGAGATGGTTCGCTTGAGCGAGAACCCGACGATTTCACTTTAAAATAGAAACCCTCAAACACTTTTAGGGTTAGAACTTGAGAGAGAATAGAGAAGAAGGTGATTTTGAGAGCAAGGACTCGTGGGAATCATCTAGAAGCTTGAGAAGAGGTAAATCTCTTGATTCTAACTTTCCTTCTCCCTTTCAAATTTGTTTTGGGTGTATGGGATCTCTTATCAAAAGTGTGAGAAATCATGGAAACTCTTCCTTGAGAGTTATGGTTCGTTTTATCCAATTTCTCTCTTGAAAAACTCTTGGTTTAGAGTTACTATTGAAAGATAAGAGTGATTAGGGGTTGATTCATGAAAACCCCTAAACCCCAAAACGAAAATGTGGGTAAATGTGAAAAAGGTGAAATGTTAGATGTAGAATGTGATCTATGAATGTTGAATGTTGATTAGAAGGTGAATGTGTATGTTTAGATGTTTGGAAACTCCTAATGAAGGTAGTTTTGGAAACATTGAAAATGAGTAAATCTCTTGTACGGTTAAAGATGAAATATGAGTTGTTTATATGTTATTGTGAATAAATGACTAATGTTGTTGTTATGTGATGGGGATGAGGAAAGATCCTAAGGTTGGGGGTATAAGGACCCAAATTCTACACTTGAAAATTTTTCTTATTTTAATCCATTCACACATGTATTCTTCCTTATAACATATCATTTTAAACACCCGATGGCTTAACTTTGGTCATCCAATAATCATTTCGCAATTATTTTAAAAGGCCATAATACCACACATATTCATAATGCAGAAAAAATAATTCATGTAAATAACTCCCCATGGATGCAAAGTAGCACTAGTTATGGTTCTTAAATAACAATACCCATGGTTACAAGAATCCAAAAAACAAATATAATAGCCATGGTTACAAACATTCCAATCCGCAAATAATCAGTTATAGAACAAAAAGGCGTAAATAAAAGAATCCTGATATTTAAAGCTCCTAAAGCTCCAAACCAAGCATCCTCAATTTACTTGTTTACTTGCAATGAGATTATCAATGACAAATACACAAAACATACAAAGGAGTAAGTAATTAATTCAATAAATATCATTATAAGATAATCCACATTTTTAAAGGGGTTAGTAAACCATTTTAAATTCATTTTCGCTACATAACTTGAGCCAAAGTATCGCTACATAACTTGAGCCAAAGTCACTAACCAATCATGGTCGGCTAAAAATATGTTTTCTTTTCATTGATTCACCATCAATTCATAAACATCAATTTCACGCATTCTCGCAATACGATATGTTAGTTAAAGACTTATCCTTACCTTGGTGAATGTTGGGTTTGATCCTTGGTAACTTTGCAAGTTCCTCCGACACCGCCTCTAACCTAAGGATCTTTCCTCATTCCCACCACATAACAACAATGTTAGTCATTTATTCAAAATAACACATAAACAACTCATATTTCATCTTTAACCATACAAGAGATTCACACATTTTCAATGTTTCCAAAACTACCTTCATTAAGAGTTTCCAAACATCTAAAACATACATATTAAACATTAGAACATATACTCATCTTCTACATCTAACATTTCACCCATTTCCTTCTTTACTCATATTCTCATTTTGGGGTTTTCATGAATGAACCCACAAACCATTTCCATTCTTTAAATATCAACTCTAAATCAAGAGTTTACAAGAGAGAAATCAAATATAATGAACCACAACTCAAAAGAAAGAGTTTTCATGGTTTCTCACATTTTGAGAAGAGATCCCATACACCCAAAACGAGTTTGAAAGGGAGAAAGAGAGTTAGAATTAAGAGATTTACCTCTTCTAAAGCTTCTAGTTGATTCCCACGAATCCTTGCTCCCAAAATTACCTCTTTCTCTCTTCTCTATCAAGTTCTAACCCTAAATGTGTTTGAGGGTTTCTATTTTAAAGTGAAATCATCGGTTTCTCGCTCAAGCGAGCCAATTCTCGATCAAGCGAGATTATCCCGCCCATTTTAAAAACTCAACAATGACGCTCTCACTCAAGCGAGAATCCTTTAGTGTCAACCCTCTCTCCCTCGCCCAGACGAGACCTTTCTCGCTCAAGCAAGTTTCCCAGATAAAATCTTGGGAGGAACTCTGACCCTCTCGCTTGGGCGAGACTCTCTCGCTCAAGCGAGAATTTGACAGCCTGCCTCACTTTTTCAGAGTTGTTACCATATCTTAAGAAAATAAATTCAGGGTGTCACAGGAGGCTGTATCGGAGGAACTTGCCAAGTTGCCAAGAATCCAACCGAATACTCACCAAGGTAAGGGATAAATGTTTCTATTAAATATGAAATGATATGGAGTAACTAATGGTGTGAAATCATTAGGAATATAATGAGATGTGGATTGTGTATTATAACTGTATTGTATCATCTTTGTGAAGTAGACTTACCTGGTGTGGTATGAGATCATCTTTGTGATGTAGACTTACCCAGTGTGATATGAGATCATCTTTGTGATGTAGACTTATCCGGTGTGGTATGAGATCATCTTTGTGATGTAGACTTACCCGGTGTGGTATGAGATCATCTTTGTGATGTAGACTTACCCGGTGTGATATGAGATCATCTTTGTGATGTAGACTACTCGGTGTGGTATGAGATCATCTTTGTGATGTAGACTTACCCGGTGTGGCATGAGATCATCTTTGTGATGTAGACTTATCTGGTGTGTTATGGGATCATCTTTGTGATGTAGACTTACCCGGTGTGGTATTGAATAATCTTAGTGATGTAGAATTACCCTAGGTGGTAATGAGTAAATGGATGTCAATTGTAGTTGAGGAAGTTAAATGGGATTTATGAAATGGAATGGCGTAATGATGATAAAGACAATGATGAGAATATGTATGCTTATGTACTTTATGAGCTATGATTTATTTCAATGCTTAATCTTATTTAAAATGTGGATTGCCATATAATGTTGTTATTGAGCTAATGACTTATTCCCTTGTATTTTGTGTATGATTTATGATAATCTCATTGCAAGTAAATGGACGTGGTAGGAATGCTTGATTTAAAGGCTTTAGGAGTTTTAATAATCAAAATTGCTTGTTTTGTGGACTGTTGGGTATGAACTGAATATTCGTTGATTTTGGTTGTAATTATGGGTACATTAATTTTTGTAACCTTTCGACTTGACATGTGATGACCCTTATTATGATATATATATATATATATATATGCGAATTATGTTTTTCTACAATTAAGAGTAGTTAAGATATGAAATTGAAATTGTATGTTTATAGTTATTAGATAACGAAAGGAATAGATGGTTTAAAGATTTGAAAGTATGTATGATCTAATATTGGGAAATCAATGCATGAAGGATTAAAATAAATGAAAAATTTCCAAGAGTAGAAATTGGGTCCTTATAGATAGCAGCTTCTTAAACTAATATCTTCCACAAAGGCTATGAAGTTAATTAAATTCGTTTTTCATAAAGACATGGTTCAGAGTCACCATTCACTCTTTCTTTTCCAAATAAGTATTGTAATTAATGTAATTTTAAACTGTAATTTCTTTTCCAAATTCTTCCACTAATTCTAAGAGGTAGTCGCTCAAACATTATCAATGCTACAATAAATTCCTCATATATTTGGGACAATTGTGATGTATTTACTTTAACAAAGAATAGGCATCTAGGAAATACTATAAACAATATCAATCAATTACAAATTCAACAATTTGCAAAATGGATTTTAGATGTAGGCGATGGAAAATTGTCAAAGCCAAATGATGGCTATGCATTGATTGAGATACTTGATTCCTTGACAATTTCTGATAACTAATTATGATGATCCCATTCATGCTATACTTAAAATTACTTATCCAAATTTAGTTGATGAATACATGTATGAGGAATTTCTACAATGTAGAGCTATTTTGGCGTCAACAATTGCAACCGTTGATGAAATAAATGATTATGTCCTATCATTAATCTTAGGTAGACCATTCAATCATATTTTTTTACATATTCATAAATGTTATTATGTGAATATTAATACATTTTCTTTCAAATGAAGGTGATGAAATGGAGTATCTAAGCTCAGATTCTATTACTAGGTCAGAGTATAATGACAATGAATCTCTCCAAGGACTTACTCCTGATTTTCTAAACTCCCTCAAAACTTTAGGATTGCCTAACCACAAAATCAAATTGAAGTAGGAACACCAATTATGCTATTGAGAAATCTAGATCAGTTTGAAGGCTTGTGCAATGGAACAAGAATGATTGGAAATAGATTAGCAACTTATGTCATTGAAGCGAAGGTAATGACAGGAAAAATGTTGGGAATATCTTCTACATTCCACGAATGAGTTTGTCTCCATCCCATTCACCATAGCCCTTCAAATTAACAAAGATACAATTTTCGTTGACTGTTTCATATGCTATGACAATCAACAAGTCATAAGGCAATCACTAGCAAGTGTTGGGTTGTATCTATCTCGATTAGTTTTCAGTCATGGTCAACAATATGTTTCTTTTTCAAGAGTTCAATCAATGGAAGAACTTAATATATTAATACATGACAAGGAAGGAAAAACAATCAACACTACCATAAATGTTGTGTTCAAAAAGGTTTTCCAAAACCTATAAACAGGTAACGCTATAACACTTACTATTAAAATCAAATCCTATTTATTTATTATTACATTTCATTTAAACATTATTTTTTAACGCTTTAACATGTTAGACCTTATTGCAAACAATTACATTTCATTTCATTAATTTCATACCCAAACAATTAAATATTTCATATCATTTGTAATTGGAGGTTTGATTCATGAAGAGAAAATCAAATAATCTATGTCATTTTGGTCTATTTTTGGTATAATTTTCGTGTAATCATCATATTTTCCGTTTCAAATATTTATCAATACTATATTTTGCGTGTAATCATCATATATGTATATAATCATATGTTACATTTAAACAATTACCAATTTATAAATATTTATCTTATTATATATACATATGTATATATTCCTAAAATTAACTTCAAACATTATTGATTCTAAACATGCGCAGCACAGGTATCTTACTAGTTCATACAAATAAAGAATGTACCATACAAACAAAGTAGTTTTATTGTGTTGTTAACACACATTGGCATCATAGGATTTTGTGTCCGAGATTAAAATATAATAAATAACTTATTAATTACTATCACAATCTCATGTTTAATAAAACTATTTCATTTCTTCTTGATAATTTTCTATTGATAATTTAAGGTAATTTTAAATATTAAGAATTCTCAGTTGAGTCAATTCATTAATCATTTAATTAAGAACCTTATCAAATAATTTATTTAATTAAGTAATAAATATGATAAAAATAATTATAATTACTTTAATTATAATCAATGACAAATTGGGTATACAAATATATTTTCAAGACAAAGTTGTAACACTGTTTTATTTTGCAAAACCAGAAGGTGTAGGGTATAAGTGTTAAATTGAGGTGCAATAAGGTATCTTGGAACACCATCTCCAACAAAATGGACCTCAAATGATCATCAATTAATTGTGGACAGATTTGCTGCGAGAATAACTGGTGGACTGGCAACAAAAAAAAGGACAGTGTTATATGTACACCCTAATTCAATACTTACATCCTGTTTACTTTGGAAAATAAAGCAGTAGTGTAACAACTTTCCATATTGTTTCGCCTTTTGTGAATCCTGTGAGGTCGAGTAGTCTTTGTTTCTTTGTATTGCTAACCTCACTCATATACATTACTGATTTGGTTACTGATTTGGTCACATTCGTGGATGAGAGTCTAAAATCTATGTACACTCAGTGTAAACATTCATAGACAATTAGTATATTATCTATTGTTAATTTGGATTTTTTTTTTAAAAAGATTAAATATAAATAATGGATGATGTAATGACAGTATCAGTACATACATCTTTTCTTCTCTTTGTCCATAACCATGTGGTAAGTGTGAGCTATGCTATCTAAGACTTTGTTTGGTTTAGAGAAGAAAATAGGATGAGATAAGATAAAAGGAAAGAGTATGAGTAGAAAGAAAGAAACGAGAAATTGAGTTGATCGTAAGAGTTGTTTGGTAAGAAAGAGATATGAAAGAAATAGAAGGGAGAGAAAATATTTTTGTATTAAAATACAATTTTACCTTATAAATAATAATAAATATTTGGTAACACTAAGGGCATTATAGACATTGCAAAAAAATCTCTCTTACTTTCCACTTTCTTCTCATGTAAGAGAAGAAACCAAAAGTTGGTCGGTCTCACCACTTTTATTTTCTTTCTCTCCATACTCTCTCCTACCAAATGAGAGAAAGAGTTTCACTCTCCTTCAACTCTCTCTTTCCTTTTTTTCTTTCCTTACTCTTTCCAACCAAATGCATAATTTGGAAAAGGTATGTAGATTATGGAGTATTTGGAAACAGTGGTACTGACATGTGTTACAATTTTTTTTAAAATTAATAATTACAAATTCTTCTTTTCCATATAAAATATTATTAGAGAAAACATATATGCAAGAATTTATGTCTTTATATAGGCCATGATTGATTAAAAATATATATATAAATTAAAATTTTAATTATTAACTATTTTTAATCAATTATTACAAATTAGAGGTGTCAAAACGGGCTACCTGGGCGAGTTCGGGTTAGCCCGTATCGGGTTCGGGCTAAACCGGGTCGGGCTAAAAAGTCCGGATACAATTTTTGTATATCAAAATGTAGCCCAAGCCCGCCCTATGCGGGTTGCGGGTTGCGGGTTGTGGCGGGCCGGCCCGCATAATATTAAAAAAAATATTTAAATTTTAACATATTTAATATATATATATATATATATATATCATTTGATATTAATGCATAAATTTTTTAACACAATTGTTATACTCAATGCAACCAAACTTATAGATATAATGCTATGTGTTTGAGCTAAGACATAATGTTAAGTTTACGGATATGATTCATAACATAACTTATTCATTAAATATTTTATTTATATTAGACTCTCAATCTCTAACACAATATAATTTGTAACTTCACTTCAATATAATAAATGGATACAGTAAAAAATAATATCACTTTGGTTTATAGTAATGATAGTATAGACTCAAATTCAGAATGAATTCTATGTGTCGAAGTATAATTATCATCATAATATTTCTTTACTTTGTGTATGGATATCTTTTGTATACTCTTTATCAACACTTTAATTGTGAACTGTTATGTTAAATTTGGTTATGTTGAGTTCTCTACGGTAAACAATTAAGTTGTTTTTCAGTTTCGTTGTAAAAATTATTTTATTTATTATGTTTTTGTTGTAGAAGTTAAATCTAATTAAATATACAATTAAAAAATAAAAATAGAATCTATATAGTTTAATGTACTCAGTTAATTTGATACACTATTTTGCTAATGTGCTTAAAAGGATATTAAGCAAAATAGGAAAAATAATATAATTATTAACTTGATAACATTATTGTAATTTATAAATATTTATGTTATAGACATTACTCTATTTTTTATTCAAAGTTCATTACACAATATTTAGTATATATTATCTATTTTTTTATCATAAGTTATTTTGTAAAATAATTTTCATCTTAAACTTATTACCTAGCCAAAAAGTCCCCAAAAAAGTTTTAAAATAAAAGAAAACGGGTAGCGCGAACCCTCCCGGGTAAGCCCGGCCCGAGCCCGGTTTTAATATAGTCTGGCCGGACTGGGCTAAAAAGCTCGGATTCACTAAGAAGGGTCAAATTTAATACCCAAGCCCTAAAAAATTTCGGGTTGTGGCGGGCCGGCCCGCCCATTTTGACACCTCTATGATACATACAATGACACAAATTATGTGACAAAAGATATGATCTTCTTACATGCCTATCATATTAATTTATGTATTTATATATGACATTAGTTAGGATTGTTTAAAAAATATATTTAAATTAAAAATTTAATTAATAACTATTTTTTAACAGATTATAACAAATGATACGTGACATAAATTATGTAACAAAAGATATAATCTCCCTGCATGCCTATCATCAATGTTATTAAAACCGTATTGGTTATCAAACCAGTCCAGGTACTGATATAGTGGTACAATAGTTCAACCAGTGGTACAGTAATTAAACCGCATGCCGGTTAAACCAGACATACATACTTATATTTACATATATGTTTAAAAAAATATATGTAAATATTATTAAAAAATTTATCTCATATCGATGTTCCATATCATCATCTTCTAAGTTTAATTTATCTACAACAATGTAATATTATTAAAAAAATACAAGACCAATCGAAAGATTTAAAAAAAGGTACTAGATGGTAAAATTGAAAGAGATTGATGGCTAATATTTGAATTTAAAAAATGTACTAAATGGTAAAATTGGAAAAGATGGATGTTAATATTTGAAGTACTCCAAAAGTCCAACCTAATAAACATAGTTTTCATTTCCAATGTTACTTTTCTTCTTCATCTTCTTCTTATCTTTTCATTTCCAATGTTACATTTTTTCTTTGTCTTATTTTCCATTTCAAATCTTACCATTCTTCTTCATCTTCTTCTTATCCTCACTTAACCTCTCTCTTGTTCTCACTTAATCTTACCATTCTTCTTCACCTTCTTATTTTTTCATTTCTTCTTCACTGCTGGAACCGGGAGGAAGCAGACGAAAAGCTGCTAAAGATCCAAACAAGCCTAAGAGACCTCCAAGCGCTTTCTTCATTTTCATGGTTGAGCTCATAGAGGTTTTCAAGAAGGAAAATCTAAAAAAAAAAGGAATATGCATAAATCGGCCGGTTTTCACTGGTTTTATTACTTGACCGGTATAACACTCGTTCCGTACTGGTTATGGGTCCGGCTCGCTGGTTTTCCGGTCGAACCGGTCGGTATAGTACGATTTTCTTATCACTTCCTATTAGGGGTGGCAAAACGGGCCGACCCGACCCGGCCATGTCTGGCCCGCCTTTGGCCCATCAAAATATGGGATGGGTTGGTCCGCCCCTTATTGCTAAAAGGGTTCAAAATGTCAGCCCGACCCATATTTGGCAGGGCTGGCCCGTTTTTATTTTTCTTTTCAAAAACACATTTAAATTACACTGATATTCCATGAGTTTTATTGAAATTACACAAACTATCATTCCATTTTCTACACTTACAAAAAACCCTTAATTTATAAACATACATTATATTGATCAACCATGTATGAGAGGTGTAATTTTTTAAACAAAAAAGTGATAAATATAATTAAATTAAACAAAATATGATATATGATATAAATTACACACTAATATGTAAATGTTTTGTATTGTATATGAAATAAATTACATTGATAAGTAATTTACTCATAAATGTGTTATATATAAATAATAAATTGGTTGCACGGTATGTGTAAAATATTCGGTTGGAAAACAATATTAAATTTACTACATTATTGGAATCACATGTAACCTTAAAATGGTAAAACAATATTAATGTTGGTCCGTCGAGCTAGTCCGGCCCGGCGTGACCCGTCTAAAAAACGGGCTTCCAAACCGGGTTAAATATGGGCTTTTAGGCTAAAAACTCCAGTCCAGTCCGTAAAAAATGTCGGTCAAAACGGGCTGGCCCGCCGAGCCAAACCCATATTGCCATCTATCATATCAATGATGCAAATCCTCAAAGATGCAACTACCTTTCGCTTGTGGGCAGTGGGCCTGTGGTCCCATTAATATCATGCTAGCCATTATATCACAGGTATTCAAAGCACATGGGGAACACCATACTTGCATTTATTGCTCATTGGTCACTATCAATTAATTAATAATACACCTGTATGTAGAAATAACTAATATAATTTTAACAATATATTAAAAAATAATTCTAACTAAAATTTAGTTCTAAATTTTATATATGTCTTTATACAAGTTTTTCACCTTCCAAAAGATGCACCATTAGAGTTTCATGGTTATTGCCTAGACACCAAAAAAATGGATGCCTTTAAGGAAATTATTATTGATTATTTTAAAGGAGATACTAAAAAAATTGTTATTGATTGTTAACAAAATATTTATCCCGTAGTATAAGATAGATCAGGATATCAAAAGTTTGATTCATGAGAATAATACTTATTAAGAGTAACAACATTAAACATAGTTAACTCTACTCATTGGGTATGGATATCTTTAGATATACCCAAAAAAAAATAATAAATTGGAAACAGTATGCATAATTGGCCTACTCTTAAAACGGCATGACATGAAGCACTATAATTTTCAACCTTGCATGACTAGTCTGATAGTGACACCATCTCACAAATACCAAATCACCATTGAAAAATAATCTTTAAAAAACGATACATAGAAGAATATGCATCAGTTGCTTCAATTCTATTTAATTATTCATAAATGAAAGTTCTAAGCTGGGAAAAAATGAAAACTAAGAATAAGATTATTTCATGAAGGAGATCAGGATGTATTATTTTCTTAAAATTTTATAGAATATTTCTATACGATACAAGCAAGAATGAATCGGATTCTAAGAAAAGACAAATAATCCATACTAGAATTCCGTTTTCCGATTTCGAATTTTTCTGTCCTTAATATGTTCGGCCTATTTTTTTCTAGAGAATAAACAATTTAACTCTATGCTTCTCTTCAAAGAATACAATACAGTACCATATAAGCATAGTTTATGCAGACTGCCATATATTTCTGTGGCATATCTGTCTTTATAAAAATAAGGTCTACATTGATGTAGAAGAGCCTCTTATATTACTGTCTGTTTGATAGTAGATAACATCTCCAGTGTCACTAACAAAATGGTCTTTCTTCAAGCTTCTTATCAAATCTCCAATGAGATGAAATGGTAGAGGGCTAGACTTCTTCGGCTCCCGATAATATTTTCCAAGCACTGGCTTAGCTGCCTCGGTCTATAGATGGAACAAAACAAAGACATTCAAATTATGTAACTCATGAAGATTACTATCTTTTATGTTGGACCAGACCATAACTAGGGAATCTCCAACCACATGGGAGTTCCATTGTTATCGGAATATGGGAAGAGTGGAGAGCCACAAATGAGATACGATGTCTTGAACCAAAACCTTAAGGCAATTGTTTCATGGGTCTTTTTCACTTATAAACTCTCTCACTCCTCCATTCATATCCAAATCCAATGTGGAACTTTACATTTGAATAAACCTAACCAATGATTTAAATTGCGGACCGCAAAATTGCGGTGGCCACCGGAACCGCATCACACCTTGTGGTGTGACTCCGAATCACAATAATGTGGCTACAGACCGCATCGAATTCAAAAATATTGTTTTAATCGCAAAATAATTCACACAGTAACAATCGCAATCCGCATCGCAATGACCGAAATTGCAATAACCGCAACCGTTACCGTAATCGCGACCACAATATTAAAACATGAAACTAACATTTTGATTTGATTCATAAAGAATAGAGTAGAGTAGAGTAGAGGAGAACTAACAGCATCAATTAAATGATAGTGTGGGATTTGAGGAAAGAGGTGATGAATGACATGGGTTCCAATGTCATGGTGGATATTATTAATCCATCCGTAATCACGATCTAGTGTTGTAAGGCCACCTCTAAGATAGCTCCATTCCTGTCCGACATAATGAAAATGTTATGAAGATATTGTTTGAAGGGTGTTGTGAAGGAAGATTAAATTTTATAAACTTGCAAGTTGCCATAATCAAGAAAGGAACTATTAGTTCAAGAAAATTAAGTTTTCTTTCTTAAAATTTATTCGAAAGGTGGAAAAAGCAAGTTTAGCAAATATTTTCCGGGAAAAGAAAAATGTAAGAAAGGATACCTGTCCGCGATACCAAGGTAGTTTGTCTTCATGGCCATGATGATGCAAGTATGTGACCAAATCCAACCACATAACGAAAATCTTCAATTCCAAGCAAAATTAAATTAGGAGTTTTCCTTGATTTAAAAAGAAGAGCACATCAAATTAAGTGTCTAATGACATTAGAAAAAGAAATGCAATTTACCCAGTAAGGAACAACGTAAAGCTTAAGCAATTGAATCGGACCCATAGCAAATCCTAAACCGACGAGCAAAGCAACCATTGCTGTCCAACAAACTGTTGAAGTAATGACATCTTTTCTTTCATTAGGTACAAACAAATCACTGTCGGGGTGAAAGTGAGAACCAGTCTTTCCAGGACTCCTACTCCACTAAATTCGAAGAACATAATAACCGATGTCAATTCTTCCACCACAAATAATAACAATAAATGTCCAAGTTATGGTAAAAAATGCTACGTTTAACAACTTACAAGGTAGAAAGGATATGCAAGCATTGGAAAAGGAACTGTAAATCTTAAAATACGGGTCGCAATATCCAAGCTCCTGTAGATTTTCTCAGGCAACTGCAAGATTGACATTAAACTTCTTAGGTTAGTAATTTTTTTGAAGTAGCAATTGATGTTCTTCGTATTTTACCCCCTTCAATGGAACCATATTTCTACTTGTTAATCTCATTTCTTGTACTACTTTGTTAAACATATAACAAGACTCGTGTTGTTTAGTCCTATTTTGACACATCTATCAAACGTTGCTTTATTTATATGGAAAAATAGACACAAATAATTCCCTTATAAGCCAGAACAGAGATTATCAGCTCACCGGGTGCCAAGATTCATCGTTTTCAACATGGCCGTGATTTTGATGATGAGTTCTATGACTAATTCTCCTGTAAAATTCAGAAACCTATAAGTTCCAAAGCTTGAACATAAAGCAATGCAAATTAGGATAAGTATATAAGACAAAAGAGGACTAATAGAACTGCAGGGTAATACCATCCATGATAAGGTACTAGAATTGAAGAATGCAACAAATGCCCAACAACACTGTTCAGCTTGGGATTGTTTGAAAAGCTTCCATGACCACTGAAATAACCAAAAACAGCATTTCAGAATAGAAATTTACCACCTAAAAAAGCAATAATTGCATATAGATTTTGTACATGTCATTCGAGATTAGACAATCTTCTCCATCACCGAATATGAGGCCATGATAATTTTTTACATTATTTTATTTAAAAACTAATTTAAATCTCGACCATTAATATTTTTTCTACAACACATGTCACAATCTTCACCGACTAGTCCAGTACTGGAGAAGATATGCATTCCTTCTCGACTGCATAACACAACCTTATCTTCTTTTGCAAATGGAATGGACAGTGTAAAGATTTTCAACAAAGTATGCAATTGACATATTTCACTAGCATCAAGATCTGAATTACAAAAAAATAATAACTAGAAGAAAAAAAATGAAATTGTGCATTACCAATCATGACCAAGAACAAAGAGACCCCAGAACATGGTCCCTTGAGCAGCCCAATAGAGAGGCCAAACCAACCAATGGTTAAGATAAGCAGCTGCAGCAGCCAATCCAATAACCACAGCCACATCCCTCACTACATAGCTCATAGATTTCAATGGATCCTTCACCCAACAGTGTTTAGGAATGGCTGCTCTAATATCAGCCAAATTGAAAGGAGGTGGTGCACCTGGGTCAAATTCTGGTAGTTCCTTCTCAATTGTGTCAACCCTCAAAGGAACACTAACTCTCAATTCCCAGTTTCTATCTTTAATCCCATTACATGGGAAAAAGCTTCTTTTTTTAGAGTTCAAATCTACCAACCCTTTGTTTGGGTTTAAAAATGTAACCTTTGATGGGTTTTTGCATGAAATGGTTCCTGTTCTTGGTCTAGGAAACAGTGAAGGAAGAGGGTTTAAGCCACATTCTGAAAAAACCAAACTTGCCATTGGAGACAGATCTAGATTGTGCTTGGTCAAGGGGTTTGGTTTAGTTAATTAGTTTATATCGTTGTGTTTGAACAAGAGCCCCACGTTTGTGTTTGAACAAAAATCTCACAGAAAATCTAAGGTGGAACACAAAGGAGGATAAGGGAGAATAGTGGGTCTCGTGTTCAAGTTGTGGTCTTGGAAATCTCTTAAGTATAAAAGGGTGGGCGGCGCATGTGCAAATTGGCGAAATTGTGATGTGGTGTTGCGTATAAGGGGTATCAACTATCAAGGAGCGTATTGCGGCCTTTTATCTTGGCAATGAATCAATAATAGATTAGATTTTTGGGATACTCTCTACATCTTAGATATTAATTTTTAAAAAAATTCAATGATTTAGATATATTTATCAATTCAAACCATTTGATTTTTCAATAATGAATGATTATGATATGAAATTGGTTTTTTTCATTTAATCTTGAAGTAAGTATATCTCTTCTTCCCTAACTTCTTTTTTATATAAATATTGATAATTCTTTTTAAAAAAAACTTATTGAAGTTAATATGTTGGCTTAATAAATTATATTATTTAATATAACAAAAATAAGGAAAAGATACTATAAACTATTTTTTTCCTAATTATCTCTTGAATTATATTACTGATGAAATTGGTTCCGCTATAAATATATTTCTAAATTATTAGTAGATTAACAAGGAAATTACTTCAATCAAACTCACAATAGTAGGAATGAGTGTTAGTCTACATTGATATCCATTATCACTAAATAAAAAATTAATTGAGAAGTAAATCATAAATAAATTTAAGAGTTGAAAGTGATTAATACAATAATATTGGTATATATAAAAATAAAATAATAGTGATCTAACACTCAAATTTAAAATAAAATGCATAATAAAAAATTTTATTGGTATTAATTTAATATAATCTTTATGTATAGACTAATTTCACCAACTATTAAAGTTTAAGATGTAATTATGAATAAAATTTTATGATAACTTCTTGCATAAAACATAAAGTTTATGGTGTTGTTATAGTCTTTTTCCCAAAAAAAATATTATATATATATGTGAAATTTAAAAATAAATTTTTTAAAATGTCATTTAATTCTCGTGTTAGATAATCATATTTAAATGTGTCATATTAGCCTATTCAATGGCAAATTTATTAGCTTATTTAAATGTCTTATAAAAAATAAATTTTTAAATAAGCTTACATGTTAAGTCACATTTTTAAATATATCATGGTTAGAACTTTTTTTAAACAAGTAAAAAATCCACATTATAGTATATAATATAAGATGACCTTTTTTAATGTAAAGTATAGCATCTACTTCTACCCCTAATTATGTGTGTTTTAGAGATTAAAAATTATTATTTTAATATTTTTTTAGTTGCTTTCCCGTTACAAATAACACTATATTTTCCTGATTGTGTCGTGTTTATTTATTTTATTTTAATTTTCAACGTGTTACTTTCCCAAATGGGATGGGATTCCTCTAATGTTTTTGTGTGTGATAAAAATGCAATTTTATTCCCTCACTTTTACACAAATTTAATGTAGTCCCTCACCTTTGTTTGTGTTAATTTTGACCCTCATTTATTTTTATCTTAATTTCATCTCTTCATTAATAATCTTTTTATTATAATTCTTATCCAGTGTTATAAACTACAAGCCGCATCACCTGATGCGGCCGCAATATCGCGGTTGTGGTGACTGCCGCAATCACATCACACTGCAATTGCGGTGTGACTTCAAATCACAATAATGTGGCCGCATTGGGTCGCAATGCAACCACATCGGACCACATTTGGATCCTATCAAACCGTATTGAACTGCATCAGGCCGCATCGAATTCAAAAATATTGTTTTAATCTCCAAATAATTCACACCGCAACGGCCGTAATCCGCACCACAATTGCAGTAAACACAACTGTTACCGCAATCACAGTAAACACAACCGTTACCGCAATCGCAATCACAATTGCAATTTAAAACATTGTTTATATCATATTCCAAACTCATTTATGTAATCATTTTTTATCTTCATCCTTTACCCTCAACTAACAACAAGCACCACCCATTTGTTATAAACTACAAGCCGCATCACCTGATGCGGCCGCAATATCGCGGTTGTGGTGACTGCCGCAATCACATCACACTGCAATTGCGGTGTGACTTCAAATCACAATAATGTGGCCGCATTTGGTCGCAATGCAACCACATTGGACCACATTTGGATCCTATCAAACCGTATTGGACCGCATCAGGCCGCATCGAATTCAAAAATATTGTTTTAATCTCCAAATAATTCACACCGCAACGGCCGTAATCCGCACCACAATTGCAGTAAACACAACTGTTACCGCAATCACAGTAAACACAACCGTTACCACAATCGCAATCACAATTGCAATTTAAAACATTGTTCATATCATATTCCAAACTCATTTATGTAATCATTTTTTATCTTCATCCTTTACCCTCAACTAACAACAAGCACCACCCATTTGTTATAAACTGCAAGCCGCATCACCTGATGCGGCCGCAATATCGCGGTTGTGGTGACTGCCGCAATCACATCACACTGCAATTGCGGTGTGACTTCAAATCACAATAATGTGGTCGCATTGGGTCGCAATGCAACCACATCGGACCACATTTGGATCCTATCAAACCGTATTGGACCGCATCAGGCCGCATCGAATTCAAAAATATTGTTTTAATCTCCAAATAATTCACACCGCAACGGCCGTAATCCGCACCACAATTGCTGTAAACACAACTGTTACCGCAATCACAGTAAACACAACCGTTACCGCAATCGCAATCACAATTGCAATTTAAAACATTGTTCATATCATATTCCAAACTCATTTATGTAATCATTTTTTATCTTCATCCTTTACCCTCAACTAACAACAAGCACCACCCATTTGTTATAAACTGCAAGTCGCATCACCTGATGCGGCCGCAATATCGCGGTTGTGGTGACTGTCGCAATCACATCACACTGCAATTGCGGTGTGACTTCAAATCACAATAATGTGGCCGCATTGGGTCACAATGCAACCACATCGGACCACATTTGGATCCTATCAAACCGTATTGGACCGCATCAGGCCGCATCGAATTCAAAAATATTGTTTTAATCACCAAATAATTCACACCGCAACGGCCGTAATCCGCACCACAATCGCAGTAAACACAACTGTTACCGCAATCACAGTAAACACAACCGTTACCGCAATCGCAATCACAATTGCAATTTAAAACATTGTTCATATCATATTCCAAACTCATTTATGTAATCATTTTTTATCTTCATCCTTTACCCTCAACTAACAACAAGCACCACCCACCTTTTCCCCACCCCACCCTTCCACATGCATCATGACCATGTAAAATCAATTTGGAGGAGTGACCTCTGAAGATCCTAATGCTCACATTGAAAAGTTCTTGGAATTTTATGAGACCATCAGAATTTATGGAGGATCATAAAATAGTATCTGACTCTGCCTATTACATTCCTCTCTAAGAGACAAGACAAAACTCTGGTTGGAGTCTGTTACCTATAAAGACTCTAACCACTTGGGATCAACTAAAGCAAGTCCTTGTAAACCAACTAGGATCATCTCTGTTAATGGATATGAGGTAAGTGCATGTTTTCACTTTATTTGTAATGATAAAATTGTAATTTTATTGTAATCAAATGGATACATGTGTCTTTGAATGTTGTATTTCCCTTTGATTTTTGAAGCACGTGTCTCTCCATTGATGGAGAGGATCCTAACTCCTTTTAAACTACTTCAATAAGGAAGATGGAGACTCTATCTCTTGAGTATGGATCATCTCAATTAATTAAGAGACAAATGATGTGTAAAACAAGGTAAAAAGAAAAACAATAAAACAATTATATTCTTCTATTTATGATATTTTTATCCTTAAAGTCAAGTTTAAAAATACTAATTGCATCTTCGTTAATGGAGAGGATCCCTACTCATCTCACGCCCGTAGGAGAATTGAAGTCTTGCTAGAAGCTTGTCAAGATGGACTTGAGAGATTGTTGATAATCCTCACCTTTTACAACGAAATGGATTTTCCCTCAAAGTAATAACTTGGTTCCATAGGTGATAGAGAACTAGTGAACAAGGTTTTGAATGACGCTTATCGAGAATGTTGCATCAAACCACCATCAATGGGTTAATGAAAGAGGAGTCCATTAGACGATGGCTGCACCTGAAATACATGAGGTTGATGGTATGAAATTTGTTAATATATGTGGCTCAAATTATTCCACATATTTCTAGTATGGATTCTATCGCCAAGAAATAGTTGCTTCAACTTTAAGACCTGCCAAGAAATGATTATGTGCCTCTTGCTAGTCTTCAAGCTATGACAAAGGCTATACAACTTGGTGCAGGCTATACAACTTCGTGCCCAAGTTCTCTTATTTAATCCACAAGCTAGCTTTCTTCCATGCTAAGAATGAATAAATTATTCATATTATCACAACACCTTCACCTATAAAAGGCAAGCCTTGTGGTATGTTTTTAAAATCACAAAATTCACAAAGAGCTTTCATTTTTTTCATATGCACGTATACATTGTGAGTGTATTTTGGTGAGAATTCTTGTTTCATTTGAGAGAGTATTTGTGAGATAAAATATTGTCATCTGTCCTCATTAAAGAGGATTTGTTGTACTCTTTCTTTTACCTAGTGAAATTTTACTCTCGAGCGCCCATGGTTTTTTAACTCTCACACTCAAGGGGTTTTTCAACTTTAAATCTTGTGTGTTATTTTCTTGCTCATTTTCATGCTTCTCTTTTGTTCTCAATTGATCCGGTCTTGTGCTTCCTCATTGCGCTCTATTCCTAACAAGTGGCATAAGAGCTCTCACTCAATTGAAAATTTAAAAATGTCTACTAAATTTGACATTGAGAAATTTGATGGCAAGATTAGCTTTTCTATTTGGCGAGTCCAAATGAGGGTCGTTCTTATCCAGAACAGATTAAAGAAAGCTTTAGATGGGAAGTCAAAGAAACCAGCTTCCATGACTGATGACCAATGGGACTAGTTGGATAAAAAGGCGATTTCAACAATCCAACTTTGCTTGTCAAATGAGGTTTTTCGTGAAGTTGCCAATGAAGAAACCGCCGCGGCTTTGTGGTTGAAGTTAGAAACCTTATATATGACCAAAAGTCTCGCTACCAAGTTTCGTCTCAAAGAACGGTTATATATCATTCGTATGGTTGAAGGTACTCCTATTCAAACTCATCTTAATGAGTTTAACTCTATTATTATAGATATGCAAAATATTGATATTAATATTGAAGATGAAGATAAAGATGTTTTGTTGGTTGTCTCTTTACCTTCTACCTATAAAAACTTCAAAGAAATCATGTTGTATGAAAATAATGATACATTATCCTTTGAAGATGTTAAATCTAATTTATTGTCCAAAGAAAAGTTTGATCTTGAAGTTAATTATGTGGACAAGGGTGAAAGCTTAAATGTTCGAGGTAGAACTCAAGAAAAGGGGAGTACGATTATAAAAAGTTCAGATCCGAAATCCAGAGGCCACAAATCCAACAAAACTTGTCGCTATTGCAAGAAATCAGGGCATAATATTCCTAATTGTTTCATTTTGAAGAAAAAGCAAGAAAAACAAGAAAAAGGAAAATCTCAACAACCCCTAAAGCTGCTAATATTGAAGCTGACTCTAACGGTAATGTTCTTTTATTTGTTGTCTCTTCTAATAAGAGGAGTAAAACAGAATGAATTCTTGATTCTGAATGTACTTTTCATATGTGTCCTTATAAGGACTTATTCACCACTTTTGAACATGTTGACAGTGGTGTTGTTTTATGGGAAATGATACCCAATGCAATGTTAAAGGACTTTGGCTAATGTTCGCTATATTCCAGATTTGAAGCGGAACTTAATTTCTCTTGCACCCAAGAGTCTCTCGGGTGCAGGTATTCAACTGAAGGTGGAGTTCTAAAAATATTAAAATGTGTTCTTGTATTATTAAAGGCTATTCGAGTTGGTAGCTTATATGCCTTGCAAGGTTCTATTGTGACAGATTCAACAGTTGTATCTTCTTCAATGAGTGAAAAAGACATGCACCTTCTGAGCAAGCAATGTCATCTTGGTAAACATGGCATCAGGAAGTTGGAGTTTTGCAAACATTGTACTTTTTGGAAACAGAAAAAGGTTAGTTTCTCTACAGCAACTCACCGTACCAAATGTATTCTTGATTATATTCATTCTGACATTTGGGGCTGTAAGGACCCAAATTTTCACCCTAGAAATTTTCGTTTATTTCAACCCATTTATACATGGTTCCCCAATTTTATCATACATAAATTACCTTATACTTTAACCCATTCATTTCTTTCATCAACTAATAACCCTTAACATACATTTTTCAGTTTCGTACATTAACCACCTTTAATTGCAGAAAAACATAATTCGCATTCATAACAAAATAAGGGTCATCACATGTTAAGTCATGGAGTTACAAAATTAATGTACTCATAGTTACAATTCAATGTTAACAAATATTCATTTAATGCAAAATAGTCAAAGTCATATAATCTTGATTACTCAGGGTTCTAAGCTCCTAATCAATGCATCCATAAACCGTGTTTTTACCTGTAATGAGATTATCATTGACAATTACACAGAAAACACAAAGGATTAAGTCATTAACTCAATAAACATCAATATACGATAATCCACATTTTAAATATGGTTAGGTAAACAATTTAAATGCTCATGCATAAAATAAATAAAGATAAAGAGTTTCTTTTCCATTTCCTCAACTATGCCTTTTCCATAATTTACCGTAATTAACATACCACATCTATGTTTTACCACCGTTCATATGATCACTATTTTATCTTAACTGACATTTATAGTCATTTACGTATATATTGTAAGGACCCAAATTCTACCATTGAAAATTTTCATTTATTTTAATCATTTCCCATACATTTTTCCTTTAATTTAGATTCACAAGTTCAACAATCTCATTTTTAAGTCTACTTCCTCATACATACACTTTCCTTAAAGCAATATCCACATACATGTTCATTTAACAGAAAACATAATTCATATTAATGTATTCGGGTAACTACCGCATACAACTAGCTATGGGTTTCCAAAATATCCATAGCTACAAATATCCAGAGTTACAATTATCCAAAAAATGATAGCGATCATAGTTAAAAATACTTAAATCCACAAATATTCAATCATGATACAAAAAGCTGTAAATAAAAGAATCCAGGTTTAAGCTCCTAAGGCGTCAAACCAAGCCTCCTCAATTTACTTGTCTACCTGCAATGGGATTATCGATGACAAATACACCAAAACATACAAAGGAGTAAGTCGTTAATTCAATAAATATCATTAAGCGATAATCCAATTTTAAGAGATTTAAATAAACGATTTGACGTTCGAATATAAAAATCAACATAACATATTTCCCATCTCATACTACCACATCCATTACCTTTGTCTATACATTCCTCCTTACCACACCTTGTCACTTTACTCATCATTACCACACCATATAATTACATTCCACATATATATTTACCTTTACATTACCACATCGGGCAAGACATACAATTCAATACCACATAGGGCAAGTCATTCGCAATACCACGTAAGGAAAGTCATTCTGATTACCACGTAGGGCAAGTCATTCACAATACCACGTATGGCAAATCATTCTCATTACCACGTGGGGCAAGTCATTCTCATTACCACGTGGGGCAAGTCATTCTCATTACCACGTAGGGCAAGTCAATCAAATCATATACATAATCATAAAATCCATGCATTTTCAATCATCATATACAATTAACCACTTCTCCTTACCTTGGTACGTGTCGGGGTTGGTTTTGGTTAACTTTTCAAGTTCCTTCGTTACCTCCTCCAACCTTAGGATCTTTCCGCATCCCAACCAAACAACAACCAAGTCAGTAATTTATTCACAACAACATATAAACAACTCATAGTTCATATTTAACATACAAAAGGTTCATACATTTTCAATGTTTCCAAAACCACTCTCATTCGAAGTTTTCAACATTAAAACATACATATTCATATTCTATTTTACATTAGAACACATACTCATCTTCTACATCTAACATTTCACCCATTTCCCTCTTTTACCCCATTTTCATTTTGGGGGTTTTGGGGTTTTCATAAACCAACCCACCAAACATTTCCATTTATCCAATATCATCTCTAAACCAAGAGTTTTCAAGAGAAAGACAACATAAAACGAACCACAACTCTAAAGGATGAGTTTCCATGGTTTCCCACATTTTGAGAAGAGATCCCATACACCCAAAACAAGTTTGAAAGCGAGAAAGAGAGTTAGAATCAAGAGATTTACCTATTCTCAAGCTTCTAGATGATTCCCATGAGTTCTTGCTCTCAAAATCACCTTCTCTCTTCTCTCTCAATTTATAACCCTAAAATGTGCTTGGGATTTCTATTATAAAGTAAACTCGTCGGGTTCTCGCTCAGGCGAGAAAATCCCGCATTTTAAAATTTCAAATCTAACGCTCTCGCTCAAGCGAGAATCTCGCAGCCTCGACAGGCCCAGAATGCCACTTCTCGCCCACGCGAGAAAACTCTCGCTCGGGCGAGACGGCTCTCGCTCAAGCAAGGATCCTCTCGCTCAAGCGAGAATCCTTCAGTATAGCTCAGTATTTCACTCACCCAGGTGAGCCTCTCTCGCTCAGGCGACACTTTTCTCGCTCAAGCGAGACTCCCAAGACTGACACTATAATTTAATGACTTTAAATTTAGGGTGTCACATATATAACCGTGCTACATAACTTCAGCCAAAGTTTGCTACATAACCTCAGCCAATGTTTGCTACATAACTTGAGCCAAAGTGTGCTACATAACTTGAGCCAACATTTGCTACATAACCTGAGCCAATGTTTGCTACATAACCTGAGCCAAAGTTTGCTACATAACGTGAGCCAAAGTTTGCTACATAACGTGAGCCAAAGTTTGCTACTTAACCTGAGCCAATGTATGCTACATAACTTGAGCCAAAGTTTGGTACATAACTTGAACCAAAGTTTGCTACATAACCTGAGCCAAGGTTTGCTACATAACTTGAGTCAAAGTCGCTACACCATTGAGGTGAGCTAAAATAGGTTTTCTTTTTTTCTTTTATAATCCATAAATATCCTGAAAATTCAACACTATTCATTTCAAAACATAGAAGTATAATGCTTCTCCTTACCTTCATGAGCGTTAAGGTTGGTTTTTGGTAACTTTGCAAGTTCCTTCGTCACCTCCTCCAACCTTAGGATCTTTCCTCATTCCCACCATACAATAACAATAATCAGTCTTTATTATGGGATTATAGGTACTCTTTTCTTGATCATATGTGGTATTCGCCAATATCTTGGTCATCTAACCAAGGAGCATCACGTTGGCTTTGAAGCAGCTGCATGGTACTGGCATTTTGTAGACGTGGTTCGGTTATTCCCATTTGTCTCTATCTATTGGTGGGGAGGTATATGAAGGAACGAAAGAGTGGATTGAGAAATGAAAGCTCGAAGACAAAGAGAACCGGGCTTTTCCAAAGAATTACTGCAGTTTTCCCAATCCCTTTGATTTTAATATACAAAAAAGTCTCTTCCACTATCCTACCAAATCTCTCTTTATTATGGCACATAAATGAAGGGATCGAAGAGATTATTTTAGATTATGTTCACCAAGAAATGACTCGAAATTGGATCTTGGTCTATTTGAGATTTTTCTTTTTAATCGTAATCAAAGATGTTTTCTTGTCACTCGTTTCTTTTCTGAACAAATCGAAGAGGTTCATATTTTCAATGATTCTCAAAATCATCTCCTTTCGGAATTTCAAACATGTAAAACATACATATTCACTCTTAATCAATATCAAACTCATAAACCACATTTTCTAACCTACATTTCCTCCTTTCACATTATTTTCGTTTTAGGTTTTGGGGTTTTCATGAATCAACCATCAATCAACCCCATTTCCAAATACAAACTCTAAATCATGAGTTTTCAAGGGAAAAGTTAGATAAAACGAACCACAATTCAAACGAGAGGGTTTAATGGTTTTTCAAGATAAGAGATCCAATAAGAACAAATAGAGTCTCAAAACTAGATAGAGTGTCAAAATCAAGTGATTTACCTCTTCTCTAGCTTCTAGTAGCTTCTACACGAAACCTTGCACTCAAAATCGCCTCTACCTCTCGTTTCTCCCAAAATTTCCACCCCCTTTTTATGTTTGGAGCTCTATTTTAGGGTTCAGACTTTTAGATTCTCGCCCAAGCGAGAACACGTCGCTCAAGCGAGAAATCCTTGCCTTTTAAGTTTCAAACTCTGACGCTCTCGCTCAAGCGAGAATTCAACAGCCTATGCACACTCTTCTCGCTCAGGCGAGCCAATTCTCGCCTAGTCGAGAATCTTCCAGCCTCCATAGCTTCCCTCTCGCCCAGACGAGCCATCTCTCGCTCGGGCGAGAGTCCGAGAGAAATCCTGGGAGCAAACATTGAGCATCTCGCTTGGATGAGGCCCTCTCGCCCAGGCGAGAAACACTCAGTATACTCCAGACTTCCAGGATTTTCACTACACTTAGGGAAAATAAAATTAGGGTGTTACAGGGCCTTCTAAATTTCCTTCACATGGAGGATGCTGCTATATGATGACTATCATTGATGATTTTTCTCGCAATGTTTGGGTTTATTTTCTGCGACATAAAAATGAAACATTCTCCACTTTCAAAAAGTGGAAAACACTTGTTGAAACCCAGACAGGGAAAAAGGTGAAGAAGATCATAACAAACAATGGGTTAGAGTTCTGAAATGGTGACTTTAATGAGTTCTGCACAAGTCATTGTATTGCTAGACACAAAACCATTCCAAGGAATCCCCAACAAAATGATGTTGCAGAACGTATGAACAGGACTCTACTTGAGAGAGCTCGTTGTATGCTCTCAAATGTTGGGTTATGGCATCAACATGAACTTTGGGTTGATGCATCATCTACTGCTTGTTACTTGGTCAACCGTTCTCCACATTCAGCACTTGACTTCAAAGTTCTAGAAGAAATTTGGTCAGGTAATCCTGATGATTATTTTAATTTAAGAATATTTGGATGTCATGCTTATGCATAAGTTAACGATGAGAAATTAGCTCTAAGAGCTATTGAGAGCATATTTATTGGTTATGCATATGAGCCTAATGTATATCGCTTATGGTATTCTTATTCAAAGCCACAAAAATTAATTCTTAGTACAGATGTGACATTTAACGAGGATGCATTATTATCTTCTAGAAAACAACCCGTTATGTCTTCTTCTACTAGTACATGTAATCTGCAGGGTACTGGCGAGAATGTGGAGTTGATAGTAAAACTTGTAGCTTCTAATGTTGATGTTCCATCTTCCTCTATTAATGAATCAATCATTAATAATCATTATGTTGATTGTGATGACATAATCACTTCTCTTATTCATCAACAAGAAGATGATTACTGTATTGTCCGAGTCAGAGCTAGAAGACTAATTAAAAGGTCAACTAGGTACACTAATGGTGATAATTTAATTGCTTATGCATTGTCAGTGGCAAAGAGGTAATTGATGGCGCTAAACCTGCCAACTATAGAGAAGTTGTTTCTTGTGCTAATTCTTCAAAGTGGCTAGTTGTGAACACTCGATTTTGTCCGACCTATGTGTAGTAGTTCCAAACTCAAGAATTTCGTGTCAAAAAGCGCATATTTTTTTTCATATAATTCAAAACCAACTATATCTCCTTCAATTATTCAGTCCTATGACTAAACAGTTACAAAACCTATGTTATTGGTAAAATTATAATAAATAGACTACTTTGAAGCTAATTTGTGGTTACATATTCTTTTTAAAAGAAAACTTATAACATAGATAAATGGTGGTAGTGCTTGTTATTATGGCCTTCTTTTAATTATTGAGATATAAAAAGAGAGAATTGAAATGGTTTTAAAGTGATATAATTTGCAAAGGAAAGAGAAATTGTTGGAAGATTTTATTGATAGTTACCAACATCTATGATGGTTTATTGTAGTAACTCGTCCAATGTATATTTACCACTTACATAATTAATTACACAATAATTACAGATACTTCCATGTGTACATCTTCTTGGTAAGAAGTGAGCATCCTCTTCCATCCACGGCTTTGGCCTTTTCTCAGAACTACTCTCAGAACTCTATAGATTGAAGCAATTTCTATTATTCTGCCAGAAAAAAATAAGATTTCAAAAGCCAAAAAGAAACAGTTTATCAATTAGCAAATGACAATAAGAAGGATGGAAAGGCTGGTCAAAAGTCACAAACAAAAGCTCAAAGATGGCAACATGGACAGGCATAATCAGAAACTTCAGTTACACTTGCAATAAATTAGTAGTTTTGATTAGTGTTAAAAGAGGGTAATCAAGCAATTGAAAGGTGAGTCTATTGTCAGCTGAAAGGACCTTCTAAATCAATTCCCAACCCACTCACTATAAAATGAAGGCAAAATCAGACAGAGAAGGGGACTTAACCCCATATCAATACACTTACTCTAATATCAAACAAGCAGTCAATGTATAGATAAACTGTGGATCTAGAATTCCCATTTTTTTCCCTATCCATCATACACACATATCACATACCACAGATATACAAAGCCAAGGACAATATGTTGGGTAGTCAGCGAGTGGGGGACAAACACTATTAGTATTTCCACATCCATTCCAAAGAGGAAACCAGCCATATCTTGGTAAACAAAGCAGTCAGGGACATACCAAAACAGAGAATCACACACGGAGAGCTGTACACAAGAGGCAACCACATGCACAAGATCTACTCATACCAAGCATCAACGATAAGGATCAGACAGGGAAACCAAGAAGGTGCTTCTGGGACAAAAACGGGGATTGGATAGAAGTCAGGGACTGACATTTAAAAGGTAAGTATTGGGTAAGGCACTTATCATGTAAACACAAGCATAGAGGCATTTGGTGTACCATATACCCATAACATTAATTATGTTAAACCAAGAAATACCTAATGACGGCATTCCATATCCTAAATGCATCTTTTTGGGTTATCAATTGATGATATAATTCCATATGCTTTGCACATGTGTTTTCTTTTATTGAGTTACCCAGAAATGCCTATATTCAAATTCGATTGTTTCTACAAAGAGTTATGATAAGTTTGACTAACATGAAAGCAAACCTTATATCTTGATAATCTTAAAGCACTTTGACTGTGTTTTATTGTCACCCAAACAACTTTTTCATATGCAATCCACCAACCAATCTAAACAACCAATAAGTCAATATAGAAGAAATATGGTTTATTACCAAATCCTTCGTCCTTGTGCAATCCAAACTTCAAGCAGTGAGTGATTTAATGTTCGGGCAATGTTGGTTCCAGTTTCACAAAATGAGGGGTGGCCGTGTATGACCCCTTTGATTATCCCTCTCCCACTTTTTGTTTTGTTTTTTTGTTTAGTTTTATTATTTAATTCATTTTAGCTTTGTTTCCTTTACTATTTCTCATAGTTATTTGTCTTGGTGAATAAGTTTTAGTTAAGTATAGTTTACACTAACTATTTAATACAATGGAATTTACATTGGGTTTTAATTCACATATGTTTTTATGACCTAATGGAAGGTATCACTAGATAATAAAAATAATAACAACTTAAAATACTTTTGATGCAATTTTTATAGTAAGGTTACGATTCGAGTTGACTCTGACTTCTTTGAAAATGGGAAGAAGGTGAGCGACCAATACCGACTCTAAATAAAATTACCTTATTACTTCAACGAATTTTAATGGAATTTTACAGTAAGGTTACAATTCGAGTTGACTCTGACTTCTCTGAAAATGGGAAGAATGTGAGCGACCAATACCGACTCTAAACTATTAATTCTATGCCAAAATGTTTTAAATAAAATTACCTTATTACTTCAACGAATTTTAATGGAATTTTTATAGTAAGGTTACGGTTCGAGTTGACTCTGACTTCTCTGAGAATGGGAAGAAGGTGAACGACCAATATCGACTCTAAACTTTTAATTCCAAGTCAAAATGTTTTAAATAAAATTACCTTATTACTTCAACGAATTTTAATGGAATTTTTATAGTAAGGTTACGGTTCGAGTTGACTTTGATTTCTCTGAGAATGGGAAGAAGGTGAGCGACCAATATCGACTCTAAACTATTAATTTCATGCTATAGTGTTTTAAATAAAATTACCTTATTACTTCAACGAATTTTAATGGAATTTTTATAGTAAGGTTACGGTTCGAGTTGACTCTGACTTCTCTGAAAATGGGAAGAAGGTGAACGACCAATACCGACTCTAAACTATTAATTTCTTATCAAAAGTATTTTGAAAAAAAAATCATATTGTATGTCTTAGCTATTTCAACGTATTTTTAAACTACCGAAACAAATTTAATTGATTTTCGAACCAGAACTACGTAGCCTTGATTTCCCTATTGCACCTATGGATACGTAGGAGCAAGACGAGCTCTTATCAGGCACAACAATAAAAAAACATTTTGCTTTTTATTACTGAATTTCAATAAATAATTTTAAGGGTATAAAAGTCTATGTTATTAGCGAGGGTACCATTTTAATATGGGCGGACGGGGTGCAAATACATTCCCCGATCCGTAATCGGCTCCCGAGCTCAGAATCTCTGATTAAAGACCAAATTATCCTAATTGGGCATAATTTAGAGTTTTTTACGTTTTAACCGCAAAAAATGTAGTGGCGACTCCAAAACAATTGGAAGAGGTAGAAATCGAGTTCGCCTCTCCCAAAGTCGCATGGCCGATCTTCCAACCGAAAATCGGGTCGCGACACTAGTGGCTATGAATGAAGAAATGGAAAATCTTCATAAAAATAGTATTTGGGCTTTGACAGAGCTTCCCATAGGCAAACGACCATTGAGATGTAAATGAGTCTATAAGAAGAAAGATGACATTCTCGGGGTTGAAGATCCAAGATGCAAAACAATACTAGTTGTTAAAGGCTTCAATCAAAATGAAAGTATTGACTTTAATGAGATATTCTCACTTGTTGTTCGTCATACTTCCATTCGTGTTTTGCTTGCTTTTGTTCCTTTATTTGATTTGGAATTGGAGCAAGTTGATATAAAGACAACTTTTCTACATGGATAGCAAGATGAAGAAATTTACATGGAAAAACCCAAGGGTTTTATTGTTCCTGATAAGGAGCATTTTGTTTGCCGATTGAAGAAATATTTATGTGGCCTTAAACAAGCTCCAAGACAATGGTACAAGATGTTTGATTCTTTCATGATTGGACAAAGTCAATTTGATGATTGTATTTATTTTCAAAAATTTCCAGATGGATCATTCATATACTTGTTACTTTATGTTGATAATATGTTAATTGTTTCATGTGACAAGTCTTTGATCAAGAAATTGAAAACTCAACTCAATAATGAGTTTGAGATGAAAGAATTAGGTGCAACCAAGAAAATTCTTGGATGGAGATTCGCAGGGACAGTCAAGCCGATAGACTATTCTTATCTCAACAGAAGTATATTGAGAGAGTGCTTCAAAGGTTTAATATGAATGATTGCAAACTTGTTTCTACTCCACTTGCTGCACATTTCAAGTTATCTTCAGATCTTTGCCCACATACAGATGAGGAGATGGAACGTATGTCACATGTTCCTTACGTTAGTTCAGTTGGTAGTCTTATGTACGCTATGGTGTGCACTAGACCAAATTTAGCATATGCTGCTAGCATGGTGAATCGATATATGCCTAATCTAGCAAGAATCACTAGAGTGTTGTAAAATGGATTTTTCGGTATATAAAAGGCACTTATGGCATTAGCTTGGTATTTGACAAAAGCAATGCTACAACCAATGATGTTGTAGGTTATGTTGATTCAGATTATGATGGTGACAATGACATAAGGAGATACATTTATGGTTACATCTTTATTCTTTGTAATAATGCTATCAGCTGGAAAGCTACTCTTTAGTACATTGTTGCATTGTCTACGACTGAATCAGAATATATTTCAACAATAGAGGGTGTAAATGAAGCTATTTGGCTCCGAGGTTTGGTAAATGAACTTGGTTTAGCACAAGATGTTCTTACAGTATTTTGTGATAGTCAAAGTGCTATTCATTTGACCAAGAATAATCGTTATCATGACAAGACCAAACACATTGATGTGAAACGTCACTTTATCCGATATATTGTTACTGTTGGTAAAATTATGGTGGAGAAGATTCAAACATCAGAGAATCCAACAGATATGCTTACCAAGCCACTTCCAAATACCAAGTTTCAGTATTGCCTAGACTTGGTTGGTATCTACAACATTTGAGTGCCCTTCGAGGTTTTATTTGGCAATGAGCAACTTATTGAATTCGAGTCAATGTGAAGATTGTTGATATATGTGGCTCAAATTATTCCACATATTTCTAGTATGGATTCTATCGCCAAGAAATAGTTGCTTCAACTTTAAGGCATCAGATGCCTGAGGGTTTCAAAAATTGAGGACAATAACCGATTACTCTAGGGAGTAACCGATTACTGGATGAAACAATAAGGAATAGTAACCGATTACTCTAGAGAGTAACCTATTACTCAAAGTGAGTTTTCTGAAACTGTGCATTTGCACTATATGTAACCAATTACTGTGTGGAGAGTAATTGATTACATAGTACATTATTTGAAGAAATTCCTAAATTTTCATAAACGACATCTTCTTCCTTCAACCCTCCAAACCACGGTCATCCCCGTCCACTTACAAAATCTTCATTTCTTATTCGTTTAGAATGATATTTGTGTCGACTTTCATCAAATTTTCAACTCTAAACTCTTTGCAACCATCATTTTGAGTTTAGAGTCTTAAATGAAAACCCCAAATCTATCCAATCCTCAATGGTAGTGACTCATGGTAATATTGACTATTTCTCCCTGAGGTCATGGGTTTGAGTCGCGAGAGACTCCTCTTTGTGGGGAATAAAATACTACAGGGGTATTTAAGCTGGTAGGATAACACGCTCAGTGTATTCATGGACCTGGGAAAGGGAGGGGTCGCATGTCAGGACTGGGGTGTTACAACTAACTTCTTGAGAGTCTAATCCACTTGATTTGACACGTCTTATTGCAACTAACAAGCAACGCTCCATGTTCACATAACATTTTCTAGGAAGACCCATTTTTGCTCCTAAGTATGATAAGCTTCGCTCTTTTGAGTCTGATGATTTCATTTTACCAACCCTCCTTAGGAAACAAAACTTTTTTAATTTTTGTGAAGATCACTGTGCATATTACCTGAACTTGTATGAGTATTTTATTGCAAACTGAAATTGAGAAGAAGTAAATTGTTTTCCCTAGTAAAAGGAAAAGACATAGTCTTGGAATTTAGGACTTTTAGTTCAGTGTGCCATAACATACCATGTACGATTTTTATTGTGGGTTTTGGTGTTCATTGTGATTGGGAGACATGTGATAGAAAAGAATTATACTACTCTATGTGTATAATTTCTAAGAGGGAAATTGAAATGCATAAGCAAAAGGCCTTAGGTGAAACTGTTAAGAGTAGAAATATCATATATATCGGGAAACTCAATCCTATATGCGATAAATGTGGTCTTTTAGAGAGACTCAGAGCCCCTCACCTTATGCTATAGTCATCACTACCATACTTGAACATTTTGGTTTTTCCACTATTGAGGAGTCCAAGATTGAATTGGATGCTAGGGATAGCAAGATCGATGTGGATGTGATCTACAATATGGGATTCTTTTGACACCTAAATGATGTGATCTATAAGTATCGTAGTGATCAACAAGCTACTCATAGGCTGATCCTCATGCATCTCAACCCTCTACTTTCCATGTCGAGTCGCCTCAACCCTATACATCACTACAACAATGGATGCCCTTGATGCTAAGAATCAACAATTGCAAATTGAACTTAGAAGATTATCTAATGGACTGGACTACATGGATCTTGACGATGATAATGAGGAGCCATAATCTTAGAGTTGTTATTGTTTAGGATTTGCTAGTTGTTTTTTTTATGTTGTTGGTCATTGAAGTTGTTGGATTTTTGGCTTTGTAATGCTTAACTTTCGTTTACTTTATGCCTTGTGTGAATCTATTTCTTTAATGGTTATGATGCTATGTTGCTTAACTTGCCTCTATCATATTATATAATTTATATTATATGGTTCATAGAAATTATTATGACCTTGGCTTAGAAATAAGTCATGATTTTATCTTGTACTCATTTGTTGTATGTATATTTTATTGTGGAAATTTGGCTTTTTCTTATTTTTGTTGAAGTCAAAAGGGGAAGAGAAGTTGTTGTTGTGTTTTCTGTTTAACATATTTCAGGCACATACTTAATAACAAAGGGGTGTATACAAGATAGAGGGAGCATACTCTAGTCAAATTTGTCAAATCATATCATGTATGTTGAAATCAGCAAACTTTCAAGACAATGTTGGTTTGTAATCATCAAAAGGGGGAGATTGTGAAGAAGATCTTGCTCTTGACCTTGACACAGTTTTGATGAAGACACCAAGATGACCAAAAGGAAGTAGAAGGAAGAAGACTTTGAAGGCATAGAAGATCAAGCTTCAAGATCAAATAGTTTTTAAAGTCTTCAGTAAGTACTTCTATCCTTAAGCTCTAATATATTTAGTAGCAATACTCATAAGTGGAAAACAATTTTTAAATTAATTGGAAACTCTTAGAAAAAAAGAAATCAATTTTTAAAACGCTAAGTAACGAGTTACTTGACCTAAGTAACATGTTATTGGATCTGAGTAACAAGTTACTTGGATTGTGTGACAATTAGTAACAGGTTACTTGGACTGGGTAACAAGTTACCAAACTGAGTAATGAGTTATCCAGCAAAAATAAACACAAAGTAACCGATTATTTAGTTGGGCAATAAGTTTGGATAATCGCTTACAGCCTTCAGTAATCGGTTAGAGAGAGTTGTTAGACTAGACTTTCAAATCCAAACTGAACAACTTTCATCCAAAACGAATGAGTTTCATTCTAATCGAATTCTACCTTCTCATAGGGGTATAATGGCTAGTTGGAAGCCTATTTAAAGCACTAAGACACCCAATTTCGTACAAGAAATTGGTACATAACTTTTACATCAATCTTTCATACAATTTTCACAACTTTCACATACAACTCTCCGCACTTGTTTATGCAACTTGAGTTTTAAACTTTCAGATTTTTCTGAAGTTGCACACAAGTCTTTGCCTAAAGTTTTTCAAACTTAAACTATAGAAGAACATTGTATACTAAGTATAAAAAGAGTCAAGGGATTGCAAGTTATAGTATTTTCATATCTTGTAAGACAATCCTTACCCTAGTCAATTTCTTCAAATTTCTTGAATTTACTTTTCATCATAGGGTGTGGTGGAAAGGGGAAGAGTGTTTGCTTAGAAGTGATGTGCTTCTAAGTGGTGAGATATTTGTAAGTGTGCAATATATTGGTATTCACGGAGTGAGATTTATAATTACAACTCAATATATCACAGGAAAGATCTCTTGTGATGCAAGAGTACTTGATATAACCTTCAGTGGACTAAAATGTGAACCAATATAAAAATCATTGTGTACTTTCTCTCTTCTCCTTACTCTTTTAATTTTCTGTTTCTACTTGGATATTTTTCTGCATACTTTTTCCGCTGCAACAAACTTTGTTTTTATAGGATAAAATTTCATCCATGTCTAGACAACTAATTCACCCCCTCTTAATTGTCATTTTATACTTACAGAAAAACATCTACCAATCCATATAATTTCATTTAAATAATATTTTAAAATATCAAATCTATCCATATCCAAACTTAAGGATGAATTCTAATCCATTTTAATGAATTAGATGAATGAATATTCAATCCATTTAATTTTTTTATTGGAAGTAATTTTATTTGTGTGAAGAAAATCATTCTTTCACAAACCAATACTCCAATAAAGCATTTTTTTTTATTTTTTTGGATAGTGAATGAAGTTGAGAATAGAGAATGAAAGTGAGAGTGAGGAGCACTACAATAAAGTGAGAATTGAGATAGTGAATAAAATTGAAAAACCAAAAATACTATATGTGAATGTTTGTTCTTTTGGATGAATTGAATATTATCCAATTGTATATATCTATCTGAGGATATCCATTAGATATAATGGATAATTCAAATCCACCTATTACTAAAATTATCCATTGAATTATATTCATTTAAATCCATTAGCTCTAATGAATGAATTTAATTTTATTGAATTTGAATGAATTGCATTTTACTATGCCACATAACTAATGACCTTCCTAACAAGTGACAAGTACTACTAGTACTTTTCCTATCTATAATCACACATTTGTAGTTCCATTGAGATATTTTAATATTCTTCTGGTGATGGAAATATACGACTCCTTAGGATTTTCTTGATAACATACACATATACATTAAACATAATATTATGTCTATTAGCATTTAAATACAATAAATAGTCAATTCAATCTGAATGCTTTAAATATTATTTAAAAGAAATCTTTAAAGTTCAATAGAGCATTGACATAGCTTGTAAGAGTTTAGGGTCTCATCGATAATTTGGGCCGCACTACATGAACAGACTTGTTTTTTAAAAGAACATGAAATATCATGTTCTTTGTGCCCTAAATATAGGCAGGATGGACTTGTCGACCACTCGCTATACAATTAAAATAATAATAAAAAATACATAAAATTAAATAAAATAAAAAATGTAATCTTACATCACCATCACATACATAACAAGTTCAACCAATTTAATATTAAATATTATTCAAATCTAATTCAAATCCAAAATATAACATTTAAAAATTAACATCATGGTGATCCGTCCTTACACATACAAAAGCCCTCAAACCAAGTACATATTTTGGACACATATTTTAAAATAATGGACAAGTTTGGCCATCTAAGTGACGGGCCTACCAGTATAGCCCAAATTGCTACTAATAGATAAGGGATCATGCACGGGAACAGATAGACTTGTGTCAGTTGCGTGTTCTATTTTGCTAAGTACTGAATTATATAATCCAGTCCACGTCACCCTCTTTTGTTTTTTCTTCCTTATAAAGTTTTAATAACATCACCAATCAGTTCTATCATCATTTGACCTTCTTTCACTTCGCATCGATTTTTTCATTCTTCACGATCTCTCTCCAACCATGGCAATCCTTTCTTCTTCGAATCGAGGTTTCTTCATCCTTCATCTTTCCAATTGCTTCTTTAATTCATTCTTTGATTCCTTCGCATTTTCAACTTCACGGAGATTGATTTTCTAGTTTCATTTTTTCGAATCAGTTATTAAAAATACACTAGAATACATTGTATTACGATTATATAATATTTTGTACATTAAATCATAAATCTGTTACCCTTGTTTTTACTCTCATATTATTAAACTATTCATTGAGCTGTTGTGCATTATAATTTAATGTTTTTATTCTCACAGATGATGATGTAAAAAATGCGATGCCTTCATATTTTAATTTACCACCACTTGATGTTTCTGAAGCATTTCCACAAGCAACTCCAGCATCCAAGTTTCCACCTTGTGGTAAGAAATTTTTCTTTGATGATTTTGGTCATGTTAGAAGATACAATGATGCTTCATGTTTTTAACATATTTTTTACTGTAATAATTCTAACTTCATTGCACATACTACCAGTAAGAAGGATTTAAATCATTTAGCACTTGTTATGCATTTGGAACTTGTTAAACAAGAAATTTGATCTATTTAACTTTTCTGAATCCAGGCCTCACCCTATACCAGATATGCATTTTTTTATCATAATATTGATATGAGTGGTGATTCACTTACTCCAAGAGTAAGTTTTTTAAATTTACTCCACATCTTAGCCATCAATTCTAAGGAAATCCAATGGTTTAGATTTACTCACTAATTCAAACCATTTGATTTCCCCAGAATTAATGGCTAAGATGTGGAGTAAGTTTAAAAAACTTACTCTTTGAGTCAATGGATCTCCTCTATTGATATTGACTAGATTGTGATTCACATCTTAAAAAATGAAAAAAAAAACTATAGTTGTTGATTAAATTGGTAGGGGGACTAACTACTAGTAAGAACTGCAGTATGAATAAGTTGTGCAGGAAAGGAATTAGAAAATATAATACTTCATTCATAATCTCCATGTATCCTTGTGTACAGTTTTAATACAGAAATTTAGAGAATTAGGGTTGCACTACTGGAACTGGGCTCAACAACAAGGCCCGTTATGAAATTAGAAGACAATTGAAATATTTAATTTTCCATAACATAATCAGAAAACCAATTGGGCTTCTGCTTGATCCGAATGGGCCTAGGATTGGAGCTCCTATCATAAGTTGCTTTTCTCTTGTCACAAATTCCTTTTATTAAGTAGGAATTCTTTGTACATAATAAATCAATGCACTTATTTCCCATCCTTAAAATGTAGTTTAGAACATGGGTTAGCCTTTAGTTTAATTTTGTCTTTTTACTTTTCTCATCTTATATTCTTTCCTCCTAGCTAAGTTATCATGTTTATATTAATTTTTTTGTGAAGTGAAAAGGTGTGGCATAATTATCTGATGTTGTATATGTTTTGTTTCACATTCTAATTTTTAAGTTATTGCTTTTTCTTTCTTAATTTCTTCTTTCTTCCATGTTGCATGGCTTGACAAGTTGATATAATATAGATAATATTTTTTACTGAAACAAGATAATGAGTCATGCTTCAGGAACTAACTTCCATCTTATGTCTTGATTCTTGAAATGTACAGCTTCAGATTATTATCAACTGGATGAATTATTGACGCCAGAGGAGCAGGCCGTTAGGGAGAAAGTCAGAGATTGCATGGAAAAAGAAATTGCTCCTATAATGACCGAGGCATGTTTTTTATGATGTTACTACTATTTTGATGGAAACAAGTACAATATGAATTGATTCTCCCATGATGTTTTCTTTTTTCTTTGTATCATTCCAACCATCTTGCTGCTATATTTTTGGCAGTATTGGGAGAAGGCCAAGTTCCCATTTCATGTTATTCCAAAGCTTGGTGCATTGCGTGTCGCTGGTGGTACAATCAAGGTTCTCTCTATATATTTACTCTATTTTCTTAGGTAAAACACATAGTCAATGGAGTTCTTAGCTGATTGATTCTTAGGGTTATGGTTGTCCTGGCCTTTCCATTACTGGAAGTGCTATAGCTATAGCTGAAATTGCAAGAGTTGATGCAAGCAGTTCAACTTTTCTTTTGGTCCATTCATCCTTGGCAATGCTCACTATTGGTAATATTTTTGTTTTCTTAATAATATAAACTGAATTTTGGTTTTGTTTCATTTTATTTGCCAATATGCCCTTGATAGTGCCTAATTTGTTTTATAACTTTGATTGACTATCAAGTTTAGCATTGTGTGGATCAGAAGCTCAAAAGCAAAAGTATCTACCTTCTTTGGCACAGTTACAAACTATAGCATGTTGGGTATGTTGACATTCTTGCCACAATATCATTTTGATGAAGTGTCACTACTCAAATATGTTATTTTCTTAACATTAGGCTTTGACTGAGCCTGAATATGGAAGTGATGCCAGTGCTTTGAAGACCACAGCAACAAAGGTGCTGTACCTGTGTGCATCTTATCTACTATTTGTGTGTTCAGATACTTGCTTGCTGCCTCTTTCTGACTTATGTCTTATAATCAGTCATTTTCACTGTGATCAATTATATCAAAATTCAATAATGCCAATATTACGGTCTGGTTTGCTTTTGAAATGATCAGGTAGCAGGGGGTTGGATCCTGGAGGGTCAAAAGCGATGGATAGGAAACAGTACTTTTGCTGATCTGTTGGTTATCTTTGCTAGAAATACCACAACAAATCAGATAAATGGGTATGTGATACAGTGATACTGCTTCTTACCTTCATTTTTACTCTTTATGTATCTTCATTCTTATATGTGGAATATTGACTTTATTTAAATTACAACATACCAGCTCATATGACTAAAGACCACAAAGTTCCAAATATTTATAAAATTTCATAGACTGTCTTCTACCCTTTCCCAGCACCCAAAAGAAAAAAGTAAAGAGGGAATGAATGCAATGGTTAACATATAATTGATATTTTAGAATGTTAACCTGATGTATGATGTCCTTTATTGCCTGATTAGAATTCGAACATTCAGAAGTAAGCAGCGAACATAGATTTCTCTCTTTATATTTTATAATGAAGAATATATCTGGGTGAAAATGAAAGTTTAAATCACTAACACTAATAACAAGTTAGTAAGACCAAAAAAATCACTAATATAGCCAATAAAAATATTGTAGTGAGATATTATACACTTCAGATTATCATATTGTGCGTGTCTGTGCATTCTTTCGAAACTTATATTTTCCTTGACCCCTATGTCCTGTTTGACAGTAATCTTCTATTTACGCATTTTTATTGCTTCTAATATTTCAGTTATATCGTAAAAAAAGATGCACCTGGCTTATCAGTCACAAAAATAGAGAATAAAATTGGACTTAGAATCGTACAAAATGGAGACATTGTTATGAGAAAAGTTTTTGTCCCTGATGAGGACAGAATAGAAGGAGTGAACTCTTTTCAGGACACAAGCAAGGTATCATTGTATATTGTGTTTTACTTGCTGTTCTTTCAAGCTTGTTTTAGCAAAAATTACTGCTTTAAGTAGACATTTGTTTATTATACTTATATTACTTGATGAAGCCATATAGCACATCTGAACATTGTTCCTGTGATATTTTAGAAGCCACTGCTATACCTTTGTTGGCTTTTGCAATTTTCTTATAGGTTATTATTATTTGTCTACTTTTACAGCCAAGCTAATTTCTTGTTCCTATCTCCTTGTATATATCTATCCTTTTATTTGTCTAATCCTCCACCAAATTCTTTCTTCAATTTAAGTATATAAAATCATATGTATGTGTGCTTTCTGAGATGTTCTGTGGAATGGTCACACATCGAAATTTAAGCACATTGTTTTAAGTTGTAATATTGTGTTTGATGAATACATTACTTTCCCTATCATGGATGCAAACCCATGTCTCTTCCTGATGCACATTTTCTCTTGTAGAACTCAAAAGCACTGGAATGCTAAAAGAATAGCAAGAGATATATTTAAGTTTTGAACATTGCTATTCTTCTACACAGTTGCCAAATTTGGCTAAGAACCTAAGATGCAGTTATATCCCCTGTATTAATCCTAATTCCACAAGTTAATTTTTTATGTCAGCCATCTTTCATGCATACGTCTTTATGTAAACATTCATATTTATTTTAGCCCTATCTAAACAGGTACTTGCGGTTTCACGTGTAATGGTTGCTTGGCAACCTATTGGCATATCAATGGGCATCTATGATATGTGTCATAGGTATTTCTTAATTATAATGCTATCTTACTTAAACTTAAACTTTCGCCGTGTCTGCACATCATTCTAACTTCTGAGTGATTAAAAGGTATTTAAAGGAGAGGAAACAATTTGGAGCACCATTAGCAGCTTTCCAAATCAATCAACAGAAACTTGTGCAGATGCTTGGTAATATTCAAGCGATGGCTCTCGTGGGTTGGCGCCTCTGCAAATTGTATGAGTGTGGTAAAATGACCCCAGGTCAAGCTAGCTTGGGGAAGGTAATCTTTTAACTTATGCTGCATTTATAGTACCCTACCCTCCTACAGAAACGCAAAACCATGCAATACAATTTTGTTGTCATCACTTGATGTCGTAGATGGCTGCTAATGAATTTTATCATCACTTTCCAGTCATGGATCACCTTGAGAGCAAGAGAAACGGCAGCCCTTGGGCGAGAACTGCTTGGTGGCAATGGTATTTTGGCTGATTTTCTTGTGGCAAAGGTATGCTTAATTACTCATATCGAACTTATTTTTTGTTGAACCTCCTCTCCCATTAAAAATCGAAACCGGTAACTTGGTAGGATGTTTATGCATAAAGATCGTTAAGCATGAACTCTATTATCTTCATTTCATTCTATAGGTAAAGGCTTTAGCAAGGAATATGCAATTGAATTATTCGAAAATTTCAGTTTGAAGCATATAATTATTTCTAGACATCTGAGTAGAACTTGCATGGTTTTCAAAATATTATTTCGGTTCATTTGGTCTTATCACATTTCTTCTAATCTTGTTGTAGGCATTCTGTGATTTAGAACCCATTTATACCTATGAAGGCACATATGATATCAACACTTTAGTTACTGGCAGAGAGGTAACTGGTTTTGCTAGCTTTAAGCCAGTTAGTGGAAGAAGTCGATTATGATAATGTAAAGCGTGTTGCTATATACATTTCATCACTCTTCTTGGAACTTATGAGTTACTATACTAGATGGTGCCTTATAAAAATAAATTAAGTTGGAAGTGTTTGGTAAAAAGGCTATAAAACTAGTAGTTTATGTCATTTTACACATTAGCTTGCTGCTTAAAAGTTAATTTTATCAAACATTTCAAAGCATTTCTGATTCAATCATTTAGCTTATAAGTTTTAAGCCATAACTCATAAGCAGGTTTCTAATCTTTGAGTTCAGTTAACTTGTGAAAAATATGGTCTTGATTATATACTGTTGCTGGTGTTGGTTAATTTTCGGGGTTGGGTTTATGTATTCATTAATTTATTTATGATCTACTAAAATCGAGGCCTTTCATTAATAATTTTTTTGTAGTTGGAGATCAATTCAACTATTTAAATTTTAAATTGTTTTGAAGTTTATGTTGGTAAAACTGATTAGCCAAAAAGTTTATGTTAATGAGTATTCTTTTATCCTAATGGTATTCTTTAAGAAATGCAAATAAAGTAATTTAATATTGGAAATGTCTGAGACTTTTTATATACAAAAAACATTTTTTATGCAAAATTGCCTTTTTGCTCACTTTAAAAATGCTGCCAAAAAAATGATGTAAATACATTTTTTTAATATATATTTTGATCTTCCAACTCTCAGTTCTGGCCAACCAAAAATTAAAAAGCAAGATGGTAGGCAATATAGTTTAATTGCTTTGAAAATATGAAAAGAAGTAAAAAAATCTAACATTTATCTTTCAACCAATTGGATTCCAAAACCAATATCCATTTCTTTTGTGTTATATTCTTTGAGGATACTCCTTATTAGTACTTTTGTGACTTTAGAATCCATTTCTCATGCACTTCCTCGTGCTCTGGTAACCAGTCACTAGTTTTGGAGAGTTAAACTAGTGTCAATAATGCCACCAACATCAATCACCATCTCCTCGTCTTAATATTGTTTAGTTATTGCATAGATTGAGGTTACTGCTCATAATGAATATTCAAATGATTTCACTCATTCTCAATCATCTATACCCACTTCGACCGAGTTACAAATAATTGTTCGTGAGGTATACACTCTACTCGTAACCCTTATCCCATACATGATTAGTTCAATTGTCATTGTTTACCTTAATCCCACTATACTTTTGCTTATACTCTTTTCTCTATTTTTATCCCTAAAGTGTACAAAAAGCGCTTTCTCATCTAGGGATGGTAATGAAAATCGAACCATGGGTACCTGCCCGAACCCAACCCGAATTTAACGGGGAAAACCCGATGTGGTTGGGTTTGAGTTCGGGTTTAACCTGAGTTCAAATTTCAGGTTCGGGTTCGAGTTTGGTATTGTTAATACCCTACCCCGAACCCGGTTAATATACGTAAAATTATAAAATTACACATAAATATATATAAACTATATATATAAATTTCACGTAAATATATATATAAAAGCTATATATATAGAAATATATGTTTCGTTCGAGGTTTTTTCGGGTTCGGGGAAACCCGACGAGTTTGGGGATGATATCATTGTTTTCAATCCCGCTTAATTCGAGTTCGGGTTTTGGATTTCGAGTTCGGAGATGGGTAAGCACAAACCCGACCTCGACCTGATTCCTATTCTCATCCAACATATTACTAGGCTATGATTGACAACATGATGGCTTTAGAATCAAATAACACTTGAATCTTGTACCCCTTCCCTAAGTGAAATCTACAATGGGTTATTAATGAGTCTTACTGCATCTCCATCACTCCACTTTTATGGTATTCTCATTGAAATTAGAATACTCTTCATTCATTTGATAGTGTTGAATTCTTATTTCTTAAGAATACTCCTTGTGCAAGAACATTCTTATGCTTATTATGATTAGAAAATGTAGACCTCAAAGGTAGAAAGAATTAGAGATGAGAGATAGGTTGTGGAACCGGAATAAGAATAAAAATGATGTTTGTCATTATGAGGAAAAAGTAGATATTATTCTTAATTTACGAGGGTGTGTAATAAATGTTATTCTTAACTAGTATATTACCCGTGCATTCGCACGGATATTAATGCGTGTTGCATGAATTTTATTGAAGAATAACACGATAATTTGTGAATATTAGAAATTACTTCCAACAATATTAAACATAATTTGATGAATACTTGTTAACAATGCAACTTTCATTCATAACATTTGTTGGGGATTGACATAATGCGTGTTAAACCTATTGTGTGAAATAAGATGATGGTAACTGAAATAACATAATTAAAGATAATTTGATGAATACTTGTTAAAGATTTTGAAAAACTTCTGTATAAATCACATTAGTTGTTGACTTTAGTGGGTTACAATCCTTATCATGAATCAAAATCTTCAATCTTTTCTTGATTTTAACTCTTGAAATAGCAACATATAATTGACCATGAGTGAATATTGGTTTTGGTAGATATAACCGCACACTCTCTAGTGATTGACCTTGAGATTTGTTGATTGTCATAGCATATGAAACAATTATAGGGAATTGTCTTCTTATAAGCTTGAAAGACCATTGAATTTGTGAGGGAGACATTGACATCCTCAGAATATATATGATATTTCCAACATTTTTACCTAACATGATCTTTGTTTCAAGTACATGGTTTGCCATTTGAGTCACAATCATTCTTGTACCATTGCATAATCCCTCTGACTTGTCTAAATTCCTCAATAACATAATTGGAGTTCCAATCTTCAACTTGATTTTATGATTATGGATACCAGAAGTTGAAAGTTTGTTTAGAAATTCTAGAGTTAGTATGTTCACTACTTCAATATCACTAACATCAAACATATCATCTGAATATGAACTTAGATATTCCTTTTCCTCTCCTATAGTTGAACATTAAAACATTTATTAGTATAAATCTATAAACATCTTCATTAAAATCATTGAAAATTTTGAGAGAAAAAAAAAGAAAATTTACCTAGAATTATGCTTAGCACATATTCATTGATTTGATCTATAATATCAATTGTTGATGCTAGTATTGCCCTACATTGAAGAAATTGTTCATCATTGTAATGAAGATGTAAGTCTGGATAAGTGCTAGACACTATTGGCTCAATTGGGTTATCAAAATGAAGAATCAAAAGTTCATCTGGAATATCAACTTCAACGCAACTATCATTAGGCTCTGATAATTTTCCATCCCCAACCTTTAGTATTCATTATGAGAATTCTCTTATTTCTGTTGCGTTGTCATCATTTTGCAAACGCATATTCTTAGTGAGATTCAAAATTGTACAATAATGCCAAAGATAGGATAAATTAATTGTAGCATGTACAATATCTGAACGACACCCTCTTGGAATTACTGGCAAGATTTGTCTAAAATCACCACAAAAAACTAAAACCTTTCACCCAAATATAATTGAGTCATCTGTTGTTGTACCCATTATATCTCCTAGACACGTTGGCATCCTCGGAATATATATGATATGTCCAATGAGTTTGTGAGTAGGAAAAAAACAGAACACAAATTTGTGAACAGAACAATTTCTACTGTTGGTTTAGTGATTTCTACTGTTTCAACTCAGGTGAAACACACAGTGAAAAAAACGTAAGCTTATATAATCTTCAAGTTAATAGCATTACATATGAAATTCAATTTCAATATTAACAATGTTAAAAAGATTGTTTGTTACACATATTACAGAAAATGAGAGAATAAGATTTTTTTTTCCATCTTAGTTCAATTTTCCTTCTATCATAAAGTTAGACTTTGAAAATATTATCTTTAATCACGTTGCCTACAATATCATAATAGGTATGAGAAAGAAAGTTTGAAAAAAGTAGTACATTCATATGGGGAAAAGAGAAAGTTAAGCCACATGGGTCTAGAGTATGATGTAGAAACATTGAAAAAAGTAGTACATTCATATGTGGAAAAGAGAAAGTTGCATAGAGAAACATGCTGCAATAAATGCAAGTTGTACAATCTTATACATTAATTTGTAATTTTTTTAAAAGAATTAAGAAATATTATTATTACAAATATATCCATTTGAAATTATTAATATTATTTTTATATATATTCCTTATGGTTACTATTTTAATACTCAATAGTAACGTTGCAATATTAGAATCAAATCTAAACTCTAAAAAAATATTCACAATGATTATTACCTAAATTAAAGAATCAAATATAAATCAAATATGTGTTAAGTGCATACAATTTTGTATATCTTACATTTGATTTCAATATAATAAATGTAGAATAATCAATTTCATTATCATAATTAAGTCAAATCAAAGATATGATTTTTTTAAGTAAAAAATATTGTTTTTCTCTATAAGGGTCAATGATACATTGTGACTTTTTTAGAGTCTTTATTACAAAAATGACGTTAAAAAAATTGAAGTTTCATTTCTATTATACAGAAGAACGTTACCCTCAATGGATACAATATTATAATATTTATCACAATTTCATTAATCAATAACCTCAATAACAAAAATAATATTACCATTTTTAATTTAGATTGAGGCTCAATATGTTTTATACTATGGATTTGATAATTTTAATATGAATTCATACAATCGTAAATATGAGAATATTTATACACACTATTATTATTTGAGAATAAAATAACTGAAAACAAATAAAATTAAAAAACAGTTATTATTGTTACTATTCTTAATAACTACTAACAAATATTAATGATAGAAAATTATTAATATTATTTTTATTTTATATTTTTATTTTATTTTGGTACTACAATGGTAGCATTGTAATATTAGAATCAAATCTAAAATCTATACAAAATATATCCATAATGAGCATTGTTTAAAATTAAGGAATATATATTTTATATGAGTTATAAATATTTCAATATTTCATATTACTTATTTTAGGATTAAACAATAAATGAATATAAATTTATATTGTGAATTGCTTGAAATTAAGGAATCATAAATAATCTGTATTGAAATTGTATTAATATTTGAATTAACTATTTTCCTAAGGTTATTATGCTATTTTTAGGACAGGAAAAATTACAGACAAATAAAACAATATTATTACAGTTTCAATTCAGTGTTCTAAGGTTATAGTTAAGTTTTTAAAATTCTAAGGTTATGAAATAATATTATTACCGTTACAATTCTAATGCTATAATAAATGCACTTTATTGCTGTAATATAGTGTATTAACCATGAGTTAACTCAGTGTATTAACCAACAAAGTAAATGTAATCATATACTGGTATATACTAAATCAAGTTTAGTGTCCGTATATGTTAACATAGACTAATGGAAGCATGAAAAGGATTCTATCAATTCCAACAATAAGCAAGCCTACATGGTAGTCCAATATATGGTTATACATCTATAAGAAAAAATAAGATGTCAATTGTTCACCCATATGTGTTTACACTAAATGTACTCAAAATGTTATTTATACTAACAAATATTAAATTTGGTGTACAATGTTGCAACCATATAGCTTTGAACAACTTACGTAAATTCTCATTCACAATTCTACGTTATAAATACTCTTATATTTTAGATTGAGTACATACCTAATGAGTTGTAGGCTTTATATAACTTAACTTTTCCCTCTCACTTGGATGATAATGCTTCATGCTCTAGTGGAGCAGTGATATTCTACACCATGAAGACATGTTGAATGAGTTATTAACAAAAACATTATATTTGAAATGCAAAGTTATCATGTTGGAGAAAAATATTTAATTCCCTTTTCAAAAAAGTACTTTTAATTGATGGCAAATTCCAAAACAATGCCACTTCCACCTAGTTTGCTTATTAGTGTTTGATTCATATGCACATTGGTAGAAACATATCATGCTTTTACACATAAATATTATACAAAATTGAAATACATTTATCACAGATAGGTCATAATAGTCATCATATGACATATAAATATTATATCACAACTTACATGATATTATAGAATCACTCTTTCATTTTACAAAGGAACACATATAATCTTCAAGTAAGAATGTGCTAACAAAGTGGTTGAAGTAGAGTCACCCTTTCATTTTTCAGTTATCCCTACCATTCTCTTTTAATTCAAAGTGGTTGAAGTAGGAATGACTTTTATGGTAATTGCAGAGCTCTAGATAAAAACTCAGAGATGCTTCCAAGTTGTAGACTTTTGATTTGCAAACATAAGGACTTCAAAGGTGTTCGTAAAAGCTATGATAATTGGTAATCAGCAAAATCATCATAAACACATCGAGGACAGAGATGGTAACATAATGTTTTTTATTTACATTTATGATGTGTATTAAATTTTACAATGACTAAAAATATAGAGATGGTAACATAATGTTTTCTATTTACAATTATGATATGTATTGAACTTTAAAGAAAAATCATACCTTTAGTCATTCACCTTGTAATACATACATTGTGATTGTGTCGGTTTCAAACTTCGATTCACATAGTCTTTTCTCCACTCCTTTATATAGTGCAATAAATGAATAAATAGAATATCACGAAACAAATGATTAACATTAAAAAGTTATAAAAATAGATCCCAAAAAAGAATATGTTGCAATGAAACATCTATAACATATGGTACAAATGAAAGCATCACAAGTTGAAAACAAAAGAAAGGTTAACAAAACAACACGGAACACCCAAAGATTAAAGATTAAAAATTTATTTCATAAAAATTGAAACTTCTTTCTATAAAGTTTCCAAATTTCTTCTCTAACATAAAAAATTTCAACTTTCTTATCCAATATAACAAATTCTAAGTTTCTTCTATAAAGATTCAAACTTTTTTTCTATAAAGATTACAACTTTCTCCTATAACATCAAAATTTCCAATTTTTTTTTATAAAGATTCAAACTTTCTTCTATAAAGATTCAAACTTTCTTCTATAAAGATTCAAACAAAACAAAATGATCATCAACAAAATGATGAAAACATACTTATAAACAACAAAATATGTGTCAAAGTTGTGATTTTTATAACACCAAAGTTAGATCTAAAACAAAATGGTAAATATAAAGAAAAATATAAAGAATAGTGAGAAATATGTTTATCTTGAAAGGAATGAACACAATACACAATGTGAATGAACACTAAAGTCATGATTTTATAACTCATTTTAGTAAGATCTACGGTTAAAATAAAAAAAATTCTAACTTTAGAAGGAATGAACACAATGGAGACATACAAAACATATGCATGCTTTATATTTCTCAGAATAAAGGTCATATGTAGAACATCAAACCAAACAGAACAAATAACACAAAAGTATTGTGTTAGAGGTTAAAAGTATTTCTCAGAATAAAGGTCAACGGTAGAACATCAAACCAAAAAAAAAAATTGGAAACAAAGGAGAAAGAAAAACCATATGCATGCAAAGTAACAAAAAAGAATATGTGTGAAAGTTGTCATTTTTATGACAAATGAAGAAAAATATAACAAAAAATGAGGAATATGTTTACATTGAAGAAGCTCATCTACAAAATGATGAATAACTTTTACCTCCAACAAAAATGATGAATAGAAAAACGTGAATATAATCAAAATATACACACAAAAATATGACATACGTGTACCTTTGTGACTCCTTCTTCTGAAGATGAAGATACTACAAAACGAAAAATGGAGTAGAAAGAAGAAAATCAAATGAAGAGGTGAGAGCAAAATTTTGAGAGAGTGAGAGAGTAATGAGAGAGTTATGACTAAAAAGTGGAGAGTAAAGAGAGTGATGGGCTGATGACAGAAAGAATTTTGAAATGAGAGTAATGAGAGAGAATTTTGACATGATTTTACGAAATTAACCCTAATTTTTCACAATATGCATGTGTAATTTTGATGGTTATTTTAGTAATTGAAAGACTGCAACAATAAATGTTAACAGTACCGTTTAATAATTCAAACAAAGCAATTTACGAAAATGACCTTTACTTAGTAATAAAGAAATATTTTAAACAGAGGGTTTTTTAGTAAATCTTTTTTCATTATAAAAATGTAGGAATAAGCAGATGACTTTTTTACCCTGGAAAATGCCAAGTGTCCATCATAAGAGATGTCCATTTTGGTAAAATCACCAGCTCTTTCAATTAATATAAATATATAGATATATAGATTTATGGAGATGTGTAATAAATTATAAATAATTTATGATGTCTAAATAAGAATAAAATTGGTATTCTCCAATGGAGATGCTCTAAGAGATTATCTACGTTTTCTACTTTAGAGAAAATATTTTTTTTGTAAGGGAAAGGCAATCTCAAAAATAGAAAGTGAGATAATAGATAGTTTTAAGAAGTGAACATTAAGGTTTTGAGAAAACAAGTTTAGTTAATTAAAATGAGTCGCAAACATATTATTTTATCTTAGCAAGCAGACTTTTAATCTTTGTGATTATGTTGATTATGTGTCTTTTCTGTAAAAGATTTTGTTTTAAAGGGAAAGCAATCTGAAAAATAGAAGTTGGATAACAAATAGTTATGGGAAGTAGGCAGAAAAGAAGTTTAGTTAAAATGTGTACCAAAGTGGAGAGATCAAATAAGATACAAATTATCTAAAAATGATTTACTCTGATTTTTAAATTGCATTAGTCCCTATATTTCTTACATAAATATCTTTATTTGATATTTTGAAGAATTAAGCTGAAAAATTTAATGTTTCTCACATGAATAATTTATTTAACATCGATAGAATTAAATAACATCTGAAGCTTAAATTTCAAGTCAGTTCAATTAAGTTTTTATGCTGAAAAATAACATAAATTGAATAGAACTAACCCACTTTTTTTATGTTGGATTGCTCAAATACATTGAAATTTGAACCAAATTAATTTTTCGGGTACTATAATAGGTATCCTCTCACACTATGAATAAGAAAATAATATTTTTTGGGGTGCGTAAATGTCCTCCTTACAAGTATCGCTCTCCGAAATCCAAATTTGAATGTAAACACCCAATTTTGATCGGAACTATTTTATTTTTTAGAAATAGTAAAAAAAAATAATAAGAAGAAAGTTTAAGGTGTAGGATTAAAGAGTGTGGCAACTGGACCTAGGTTGGTCTATCAGGTTTAAATTAAAAACCTAAACCTAATCCTAATCACCCACCCTATTTAAACTATAAAAACCTAAACTAAGGAATTGGCTAAAATGGAAAGAAAAGAGGCTAACCTAATCTAAAAAAGAGGAAGAGAGAAATTATATTTGGAAAAAGAGAGAAGGAGAGGAGCAAAAGGTTCTCATTCACCAATCCTAAAGCACAAGAGATTCACATTCTTCATCTTTTCTCTTTTTTTACTTGTTTTTTCTTTTCTTTTTGCCTTACATTTTTGCATAGCTTCTTTGATTTTTGCTTTTTTTGGAACCACTGGTTGTGGTGGGGAGAACCCATGTCCGACAATGGGGGACGGGCTGACCACCACTTTTGGCAGCCATCTCAATCCCGCTGCAATAGCACCACTACTATCGGCCCACCACCTCAGGTGGTTGCGGCCCTGCGGCTGGCCATTGTGTGGCCGCCGTGGACAGTGTTGTGGGTGGCGGAATTGCTGTCGGCGCACCTCCTTCCAACAGTAAGAGGGTTGCCTCATATGGCAACCCTAACCCTAATCCCCAAATTAATTTTTAACCCTGACCCAAAATCAATTTTACCCTAAACCCCAAATCAATTTTAACCTTAAACCCCAAATCAATTTTACCCTAAATCCCAAATAAATTTTGACCTAAAAACCCTAAATCAATTTTACCCTAAACCCCAAATCAATGTATTATCCTTTATTTATTTATTTTTAATTTCGTTTTTATTTTTTTTTCATATATTCTGTTTTTTTCTTATTTTTTTTTTAGCTTTTTTATTTCTGTTTTTTTTGTTTTAATATTCTGTTTTTTTATTATTATATATTTGTTTTTTTTTTATTTTTATTTTATTTAATTTTCTGTTTTTATCATAATTATGTATTTTATAAATTTAGAATATTAAAAATAATAATAACAATGCGAAAAAAATGCAATGAATCTTTAAGATAAATCAATGAGAGATAGTGCACTATGGGACTCGTGCCCTATCGCGTTATCTCAAATTGATATTTTTCTAAACATAAATAAGTCAATGAAAGATAGTGCACTATGGGACTTGTGCCCTGTCGTGTTATATCAAATTGATTTTTTTATTAAACTTAAATAAATCAATGAGAGATAGTGCACTATGGGACTCGTGTATTGTCGTTTTATCTCAAACTGATATTTTTTTCCTAAAAACTTAATTAAATCAAAGGAGAGATAGTGCACTTTCGTGGGTACGGCAGAAAATGTGCAAATAATTGCAATGGAGTCACCATCGATGTTATTTAGAGAAAAAAAATGGAAAACCTAATTTTTAAAATAAAAAGGATTTTATTTGCTTACACAGAAAAATTAAGTTCGGGAGTCGGTTACGAATGAGGAAGATGTTAGACACCTCATACAGCCCATAATAAAAATGATACCTAGATCAATCATGTGAATATTGATTCAAAATATTAATTTTACCCTCACATTATTAAGTAAAAATGAAAGACTAATTTTTATTTTTATTTTTGTGTCTAACATGAAAAAATTGCTCTTAAGTATCTCTAGATGCAATTGAGAAATCAAGGCTACGTAGTTCTTTCAGAAAAATGTTTGATTGGTTGTTATATATATACATTTTTATTTTGTAAATATTACAAGGTAGGGTAGCGCGACAAGGCACAAGTCCCAAAGTGCATTATCTCTCCTTGATTTAATTAAGTTTTTAAAAAATATTAATTTTAGATAACGCGACAAGGCACAAGTTCCATAATGCACTATCTTTCCTTGATTTAATTAAGTTTTTAGAAAAAAAATATCATTTTGAGATAACACGATATAGCACGAGTCCCATAGTGCAATATCTCTCCCAAATTTAATTAATTTTTTAGAAAAAATTATCAATTTGGGATAATGCGACAGGGCACGAGTCCCATAGTGCACTATCTCTACTTGATTTATTTAAGTTTTAGAAAAATATCAATTTGAGATAACGCGACAAGACACAAGTCCAATAGTGTACTATCTCTCAATGATTTAATTAATTTTTTAGAAGAAAAAAATATCAATTTGAGATAACGCCACATTGCACGAGTCCTATAGTGCACTATCTCTCATTTATTTGTTTAAGTTTTAGAAAAAATATTAATTTGAGATAAAACGATAGGGAACGAGTCTCATTGTGCACTATTTGTCATTTATTTATTTCATTTTTAGAAAAATATCAATTTGAGATAACGCGACACGGCACGAGTCCCACAGTGCACTATCTCACCTTGATTTATTTAAGTTTTAGAAAAAAATATAAAATTGAGATAACGCGACAAGACACGAGTCCCATAATGTACTATATCTCCTTGATTTAATTAAATTTTTGAAAGAATAAAAACTTTAATTTGAGATAACGTGACAATGCACAAGTCCCATAATAAATTATCTCTTTTTGATTTAATTTAAACATTCATTGCATTTTTTTTACATTGTTACCATTATGTTTAATATTACAATTTTTATAAATGAATAATGATAAAAAAATAGAAAAATAAATAATAAGAAAAAGCAAAATAATAAATAAAATATATAAATAAAAAATAGAATATATATAATAATAAAAAAATAGAATATTAAATAAAAAAATAAAAAAATAGTATTTATAAAAAACAAAAAATACAGAAACAAAATTTTAAATAAATAAAGGAAAAGAAATTAAATTTGGGATTAGAGTTTAAAATTGATTTGGGGTTTAGGATTTAAAATTAATTTGGGGATTAGGTTAAAATTGATTTGAGGGTTTTGGTAAAAATTGATTTGGGGATTTTAGTTAAAAATTGATTTGGGGGTTTTGGGTAAAAATTAATTTGAGGTTTGGGTAAAAATTAATTTGAGGTTTGGGTAAAAATTAATGTGGGGTTTTAGGATTAGGGTTGCCATGGGAGGCAACTCTCTTGCTGTTGGCCGGAAAGGTGACAGCGGCAGCAAAGGCGGCGCCACCACTCATAGTACCATGGTTTAAAAATAAAACAATTCACAACTAATTCCAAAAGATGACCGTAAAAAGTATACAACAGTGAGAATGAAAAAAAATTAAAGAAAAGAAAATGAAGAAGATGAACCTTTAGTGTTGGTGAAGAAAATATGCAATGGTTGTCTCTATTCGTTTCTCATACTTCTCCCTTTCTCCTATTTTATCACTTTTCAAAACAAAATATGCCTCCTCCCCCCTTTCTAAATCTGAATGCTCTCTTTAGATTAGGTTTAGCCTCTTTTTTTCCTCTTAGAAAATTAGGATTTGTTTAGGTTTTTTTTAGTTTAAATATGGTGGGGGATTAGGATTAGGTTTAGGTTTGTAGTGTAAATCTGATGGGCCAACTAGGGCCCAATTGCCACCCCCTTAAATCTTACACCTCAAATTTTATTTACTCATCAAACTTTCTTATTATTATTTTTACTATTTCTGAAAAAATAAATTAGCCCCGGTCAAAATTGGGTGTTAGTCAACTTTCGTGGATACGACGGGAAATCTGTAAATAAATGTAATGGAGTCTCAATCGATGTTTTTTAGGCGGAAAACATGAAAAGCCAACTTTTTAAAAGAAAATGATTTGATCTGCCCACACATAAAAATTAAGTTCGGGAGTCGGTTACGGATGAAGAATGTGTTAGGCACCTCATACCGCCTGATATAAAAACGGTACTTAAATCAATCATGTGGATATTTATTCAAAAGATTGATTTTACCCTCAACTTATTAAGTAAAAATTAAGACCAAAAACCATTTTCTATTTTATTGTGTCTGACAGGAAAAATCTGCTCCTACGTATCTCTAGTTACCATAGAGAAATCAAGGTTAGATAGTTCTTTTAGAAAAAAGGTTGATTGATTGATATATATATTTTTTATTTTTATTAAAAATAACGAGGCAGGGTAGCGCGACAGGGCACGAGTCCCATAGTGCACTATATCTCCTTGATTTATTTAAGATTTATAAAAATATTAATTTGAGATAACGCGACAAGACACAACTCCCATAGTGTACTATCTCTCCATGATTTAATTAAGTTTTTAGAAGAAAAAAATATCAATTTGAGATAACGCTACAAAGGCACGAATTCCATAGTGGACTATCTCTCATTGATTTATTTAAGCTTTAGAAAAAATATTAATTTGAGATAACGCGACAGGGCACGAATCCCATTGTGCACAATCTCTCATTGATTTATTTAAGTTTTAGAAAAATATCAATTTAAGATAACGCGACACAACACGAGTCCCATAGTGCACTATCTCTCTTTGATTTATTTAAGTTTTAAAAAAAGTATCAAATTGAGATAACGCGACAAGACACGAGTCCCATGCTGCACCATCTCTCCTTGATTTAATTAAATTTTTGAAAGAAAAAAAACTTCAATTTGAGATAACGTGACAGTGCACAAGTCACATAGTAAATTATCTCTCTTTGATTTAATTTAAACATTCATTGCATTTTTTTACATTCTTACTATTACTTTTAATATTACAATTTTTATAAATGAATAATGATAAAAAACAGAAAATAAAAAAAACAAAAAAAAACAAAATAATTAATAAAAAACATAAAAATATATAAATAAAAAACAATATATATATATATATATATATATATATATATTAAAAACAAAATATAAAATAAATAAATAAAAAACTGAAATAAAAGAAAAACAGAATTTAAAAAAAAATATGAAATTATAAATAAATAAAGGAAAATAAATTAAATTTTGGATTAGAGTTTAAAATTGATTTGGGGTTTAGGTTTTAAAATTGATTTGAGGATTAAGTTAAAATTGATTTCGGGGTTTTAGGTAAAAAATTAATTTGGGGATTAGATTAATATTGATTTGGGGGGTTTTGGTAAAAATTGATTTGGGGGTTTTAGGTAAAAATTGATTTGAGGTTTCGGGTAAAAATTAATTTGAGGCTTCAGGATTAGGGTTGCCATGGGTGACAACCCTCTTGCTGTTGGCTGGAAAGGTGACGACAACAATAAAGGCAGCGCCGCCACTCTTAGTACCATTGTTTCAAAACAAAAAAACAATTCACAACTAACTCCAAAAGATGACCATGAAAAGTATACAACAATAAGAATGAAAAAAAATTAAAGAAAAGAAAAGGAAGAATATCAACCTTTAGTGTTGGTGAAGAAGATGATGTGCAATGTGTAAAGACCCAAATTCTACCCTTTAAATTTTTTCCTTATTTTTCATTTTCCATACATTTTCCTATAACTTACAGTTACGAACTTACTAACCTTATTTTAAATCTCGCTTTCCTCTTCACACTCAATTGATGAATCAATATCGATATACATATTCGTTTCACAGAAAAACATAATTCATATTAATGAATCTCAGTAACTACCGCATACAACTAGCTATTGGATTCCAAAATACCCATAGCTACAAATATCCAGAGTTACAAATATTCATGACTACCAACATGTACAAATATCACGTACATGATTACAAATATTTAGTTCAAAACACAATCAGTTAGATTACAAAACAATGAAGATAAAGGCTTCAAAAACTAAATGCATATAAGCTCCTAATCAAGACATCCTTAAATCTCCCACCTACCTGCAATGGGATTAACATTGACAATCCACAGAAAACACAAAGGAGTAAGTCGTTAACTCAATAAATGCCAATATACATTAATCCATATTTTAATAAGGTTATGTAAACAATTTTGAGTTAAATATACTTAAAACCAATGTTTTAAAAACCGTGCCGTACCGGCCGGTTCAACCGGAAAACCGGTGAACCGGACCCCTAACCGGTACGGTACGTATGTTATACCGCATATGCAATAGAAACCGGTCAAAACCGGTCAAAACCGGTAAACCAGTTTAAATCGGTCGGTTTGTACATTAATTTTTTTGTTTTTTTAAATTTCAAATTTTCAATTCTTCACCAATTCTTCAACTTCAATGATTGATACTTGGGTCATTTATTTGTATTTTGCGTTTGTTAAGTGATAATTTTGGATAAATATATGTTTTGTACTTTAGACTTTGATTTTATTAAAGACTTAATGTTGTTTGTTTGTGTGAATTTGAAGTAAATTATGAATATGGATTATAAATATGAATATCTACTTATTTGAAATTTTTTGTTATAGGTTTACATATATATATAAGCAAGTATGTTCGGTTTAACCGGCATGCGGTTTAATTACTGAACCACTGGTTGAACCACTGTACCACTATACCAGTACCGTAACCGGTTTGATAACCGGTACGGTTTTAATAACATTGCTTAAAACCATTTCCATCGTTTATACTTTTTTTTTAAATCACGCTACATAACTTGAGCCAAAGTTTGCTACATCGCTTGAGCCAAAGTGTGCTACAACGCTTGAGCTAAAGCTTGCTACATCGCTTGAGCCAAAGCTTGCTACATCGCTTGAGCCAAAGCTTGCTACATCGCTTGAGCTAAAGCTTGATACATTACTTGAGCCAAAGTTTGCTACATTACTTGAGCCAAAGTTTGATACATCACTTGAGCCAAAGTCGCTAACCAATCATGGTCAGCTAAAACGAGTTTTCTTTTAATTGATACACCATCAATTCATAAACAGTAAATCCACATAATCCTTATTACAAACATACCCATATATGTTTATAATAAATAAGTGGTTCACAACTTGATCATTATCCACAATCAGAAAATCCACACATTTTCTATCACAATGCACAAGTTAAAGACTTATCCTTACCTTGGTGAGTGTTGGGTTTGGTTCTTGGTAACATCGCAAGTTCCACCGACACCGTCTCCAACTTTAAGATCTCTTCTCAAGCTCCTTGATGATTCACAAGACTCCTTGCTCATGAAAATGCTCTCTTCTCTCACTTCTCTCTAGGTTATCCCCAAAAATGTGTTTGGGGTTCCCTATTTAATGTAAACTCGTCGGGTTCTCGCTTAAGCGAGTCCATTCTCGCTTAGGCGAGAAAATCCCACCTTTTTAAAATTTCAGAGCTGACGCTCTCGCTCAAGCGAGAATCTCACAGCCTCGACAAGTTCCAAAATGCCATTTCTCGCCCAGGCGAGACAACTCTCGCTCAGGCGAGACGACTCTCGCTCAGGCGAGACCATTCTCGCTCAAGCGAGAATCCTTTAGTATAGCCCAGGATTTCACCCTCCCAGGTAAGCCTCTCTCGCCCAGACGACAACTTTCTTGCTCAAGCGAGACTCCTAGGACTGATACTATAATTTTAATGATTTTAAAATCTAGGGTGTCACACAATGATTGCCTCTATTCGTTTCTCATACTTCTCCCTTTCTCCTATTTTCTCACTTTTCAAAACCAAATTTGCCTCCTCCTCCCTTTCTAAATCTAAATGCTCTCTTTAGATTAGGTTTAGCCTCTATTTTCCCTCTTAGAAATTTAGGATTTGTTTAGGTTTTTTTTTAGTTTAAATATGGTGGGGGATTAGGATTAGATTTAGGTTTGTAGTGTAAATCTGATGGGCCAACTAGGGCCCAATTGCCACTCCCTTAAATCTTACACCTCAAATTTTATTTACTCATCAAACTTTCTTATTATTTTTTTTTACTATTTCTGAAAAAATAAATTAGCCCCGGTCTAAATTGGGTGTTAGCCAACTTTCGTGGATACGACGGGAAATCTGCAAATAAATGTAATGGAGTCTCCATCGATGTTTTTTAGGCGGAAAACATGAAAAGCCAACTTTTTAAAAAGAAAATGACTTGATCTGCTCACACAGAAAAATTAAGTTCGGGAGTCGGTTACGGATGAGGAATGTGTTAGGCACCTCATACCGCCTGTAACACCCCAAATTTTAATCTTTAAAATTATAGTAACAGTCCAGGAAGCCTCGCTTGAGCGAGAGTTGTCTCGCCTGGGCGAGAAATGGCAATTTTGGGCTGTTGACACAGTGTAATCGATTACACACTGCTGGTAATCGATTACATCGTATTAAAAGCATCAGATATGTGCATCTGACACAGTGTAATCGATTACACAATTCTGGTAATCGATTACACACTGCTGGTAATCGATTACACTCTGCTGGTAATCGATTACACTCTGCTGGTAATCGATTACACTCTGCTGGTAATCGATTACACTCTGCTGGTAATCGATTACACTATGCTGGTAATCGATTACACTCTGCTGGTAATCGATTACACACTCGTGGTAATCGATTACATCGTATTAAAAGCATCAGATATGCGCATTTTTCACGTTGTAATCGATTACACAATGTTGGTAATTGATTACAACCCGACGACACCTCTTTAAAACAGAAACCTAAACACATTTTAGGGTTAGAACTTCGAAGAGAAGAGAGAGAGGAGAGCTTTTCAAGAGGAAGGAGCCTTAGGACTCATCTTGGAGCTTGAGAAGAGGTAAACCTCTTGTTACTAACTCTTCTTCTTCCTCTCTAACTTGTTTTGGGTATGTTGGATTCATTTTCAAAACATGAGAAACCATGGAAACTCATCCTTTAGAGTTATGGTTCGTTTTATGTTGTTTTTATCTTGTAAACTATTGGTTTAGAGTTGGTATTTGATGAATGGAAAGTTTTATGGGTTATTCATGAAAAACACCCCAAAAACCCCAAAATGAGAATATGAGTATAAAGAGAAAGAGATGAAATGTTAGATGTGGATAATGAGTAGTGCTTTAATATTGTTATATGAGATGAACATGTATGCTTTGATATTTAGAAACTTGTATTGAAGTAGTTTTGGAAATATTGAAATATGAGATGTTATGCATGTTTTAGATGGTTGAATATTGATGATGAATATTTTGTATGATTAAATGATGCAAAATAAGTTGTTTATGTGATATTTGGAATAAATGACTAACATTGTTGTTATTGTGGAAATGAGGAAAGATCCTAAGGTTGGAGGAAATCGCGGAGTAGACTTTTAAAGTTACTCGGAATTGATCTCCAACGCTCACCGAGGTAAGGGATAAGTGGCTCTAATTCATACTCACTTATGTGAATGAGGTATGTGAAAGAGGTAACGTGTTGGTAAGTTTATGGTTGTTACCCTACCCGAGGAGGTAGTGGTTTATTATTATGTCCTACCCGGAGTGGTAGCGGACTGTTATGATGTCCTACCTGGAGTGGTAGTGGACTGTTATTGTTATCCTACCGGGAATGGTAGTGAAGCATTGTGTATGACTTGCCCTATGTGGTATTGTGTATGACTTGCCCTATGTGGTATTGTGTATGACTTGCCCTATGTGGTATTGCGTATGACTTGCCCTATGTGGTATTGTGTATGACTTGCCCTATGTGGTATTGTGTATGACTTGCCCTATGTGGTATTGTGTATGACTTGCCCTATGTGGTATTGTGTATGACTTGCCCTATGTGGTATTGCGTATGACTTGCCCTATGTGGTATTGTGTATGACTTGCCCTATGTGGTATTGTGTATGACTTGCCCTATGTGGTATTGTGTATGACTTGCCCTATGTGGTATTGTATATGACCTACCCGAAGTGGTGGTGGATCATTAAGGGAAATTGCCTACCCGAAGTGGTAGTGGATCATTGAGAAATTACATACCCGATGTGGTAGAACCGGAGGTGGTAAAGAGTAAGCCTGATGGCGAGAATAAGTAATGAGACAAAAAGATTTGAGATAAACGAATATGCATGCTATAGGATATATAGTATGAGATATATATTCTATAGGGTGAATATGGATGATAAAGTGGAAGATGTGAACAATGAAAGTCATATGCATGTTATAGGATATATAGTATGAGATATATATTCTATAAGGTGAATATGAAGGATGAGAAATGAGAATGTCACAATGAAAGTCGTATGCATTCTATAGAGTATATTGTATGGGATATATATTCTATAGGGTGGATATGAATGATGAGAAGTATGAGGTTTCAAAGGAACGTAGTAGGCGTGCTATAGAATATATATTATGGGATATATATACTATAGGACGAATATGAATAACGTGGAAATGAAAGAAAGAATATATGAACGTTTACATTTATTTAATTGTGGTTATGATTTATATCAATGCTTAATTGTATTTGAAATGTGGATTATCGTGTGATGTTAGTTTTGAACTAATGACTTACTCCCTTTTGTTTTGTGTGTAAATGAAGGATTTTGAGGATGAAGCTCAATTAGGAAGCTTTTGTGTTTATTTACTCGATTGTCTTTATTGCTATTTGATATTGTAGTTGATTTGATAGTATTTTGTGATAAATGTAATCTGATTAGGATAATATGGTGACATGTAGTTATGGACGTTATAACTTTGGAAAACCCATAATTGGACGTATGTGATAAAGGCTATCTGAATGAATTATGTTTTTCCGCAACATAAATTTGTATGATAATATAATAGGGTAAAGAGTATTTTCAAAGAGAGATACTTGAGAGTTTTTAATGAAGGTGACGACTGTATGTAAGAAAGGATTAAAATAAATGAAAAATCTTCAAGGGTAGAATTTGGGTCGTTACAATATGGTATCAGAGCATAGTTAATCTTGCGGCCTAGGATATGGCCTTACATGCTTCTTTGTAATCTTTATGTGCTTGAACTGCTTGGTTAGCATTGACGGTTGTGTGTTTATGTGATGCTTGTCTGGTTATAAAATTAGTCTACTGACAAGTACGTGAGTGCAGGTACGCATGGCTGAAAGAGGAAGAGAAACGAGCCAGAATACTTCCGATGATCTCTTGGCACAGATGTTAGAGGTGCTTCAGGGCATGAATGAAAACTTACGAAATTTGAATCGGAGCGTGGCTCCAGGTCCAGGCTCTCTGTCCCAAGCTGGATCGGAGACCTAATGTCATGCATGCTGGGGAGGCAAGGGACCACGGTCGGATGGTTACCCCAAGTGGTGCAGGGACATCGGGTGTTGATGATCCGGCGAGAGGTAAACGCATGGTGACAGGTATTCCTTGTTTAATGATGTTGATTCGGGAGCGACACACTCCCTCATATATGTTAAATGTGAAAATCGGCTGAGATTGTTAACTGAGTCATTATTTCTGACTTGGTCGCGTCGACCCTAATCTTTGTGCTGGTGGTGGTGTCGACGTTTATGTTCTAGTGTCCGATTGTGGTAAATGGTGTGATATTTACCGTAGATTCAGTCTGCTTGTCGTTATCCCAGTTAGATATAATTTTGGGGATGGACTAATTGTCAGCAAATCATGTTGTGATTGAATAGTGCTGACAAGGTTGTGGCGGTTAGGGATCTGTGCGAGATCTCTGACCAGGCTAGTGGTTTGGTGCCAGTGTCGGCTAAGAGAGTCAGGACCCTCCTTCGAAAAAGGGATCGATATTCATTCAGTAAATGTCACAAGAGGGTATTTAAGAACTCGTTAGTATTTCGAGATGTTAAGATTTGAAAGAACTATTTATTTTGTCTTGGAAAGTGGACTTTCGTCTATGAATGATTGACTTTTATAATAAGTATACTGACAAGAAAAATCGTTAAGTCGGGGATGCTTGTTTTCTCTTATGAGTTGTTAAAGGTTAATTCCTTTTGTTGGCCTTAGTGTGTATGCGTACGCTAAGAGGTGAAACTCATATTTCGAAAAGGAAATAGAGGTTGGATAAATTACCTAAAGGTCCTTGCGACTAATGTGTTTACATGGACGTTGACTAATCAGATGTATTATCATTTTGAGGTGACCTATGGTTGGTACCCAAAATCGATTAGGTATGAAAAAGTTATTTTTGATTCTTGTGTATGAAGCTTCTGGTCTATGAATTTTTTTTTTAAAGAGGAGTACTCGCCGTAACAAATATATATTGGTAGTGAACACCAAATTATGTGCGGGGATGTTGAACCTCCAAAAACTTAATTTGGATCGGGAGTGTCTCAGTGTACGGTTGGGGTAAATGGTAGAACCTTTACCATTGTGTTGATATGCGCAATGACGTCCTAGCTGGATTTAATCCTGGAAATGGACTAGCGGTAAGCAAATCGTGTTATGTTTAACTGTGTGTAATTGTTGAGGTGAATATTTAAATTTAGTATGCATTGATATGTATGTGTATGCTAAGGGGGTAAGATTTATACTGATAGTCGAGGAAAGAGGCTAGTCGAGTTACTTACCCCGTCGATGTGAGGAATACATTTTATTAGACGTGAAACTTTTGGTCTCGAATGACCGGTTCTTTTGCGGTAGGACATTGGCAACGCATGAAATAGTGGTGGTGATCCGAAATTGTCTGCGTTGAATGTGTACCGGCAAAAGTTGTTGTTGTTTCGTGAACGTCCGTAATTGCGGTGTATGGGTGTGGTGTAACCATAGGAGAGAAGAAGTTTTGGGTTGTGTCGAAATGAGCGTGCGAACCTTGTTTCACGACGTGGTTGCCATGAGTCGTGGATTCAAACCGCTTTCGAAAATCATTTTTGGGAAAACTTAGCTTGTGCCTAAGTAATGATTTAGTATCATGTTGGAGAATTCCGAAATTTTAGCAACCATATCGGAATAAGTATGAGGTTGTTAAAAGTTTAGTGATATGAGACGCCCATGTATTTCTGGACATAATGCGAGTGAGTTAATAAGTTTATATTTACTAACGGAATTGGGGTGACCAAACCAAACGCAAGTTGTAGGTTTGAGTGTTGGTCGACTTGTGCTTGCCGATTGGTAACAAAATACCTAGTTTTGGTGTGAATCAATGGTTTTATGGTTTCAGTGGAGGCTATAAATCGGTAATTTCTTTAGACGATAAGATTTGATGGTAGAAATATTTTATGTAATTAGACAATTACTGAATAGTTTGATTGTGTACAATGGATGAGATTAGACAATTACACTAATAATTCTATTGTGTAAGTATTTTGTGGATAGTAAAATGAAATTGTGCTAGAGTCTCGAGTGGAGATGAGACTAGCTAGTGTATGATGGATGTTAAAAGATGCATTTAGATAGATATGGGATAAGGGGTTCCCCATTCGCTGAAATTCGAGAGTGTTATCAGGATTCTTAACGTATGTTAGGATTGATAGATGGATATGTGATGGATACCTATGGTTCTTGAAAAATGTAGAAAAGATCTTTAGTCTGAATTATGGTTTAGTTCTCATGGTATTCAATGTTGTTCGAGGCTAGGATCTTAATATTTGGACATTGAGGAGTTAGTTCATGAATTGGTTTGGTGATATCATGGTTTAGTGGTGTATGCCATTGGTGACTGATTAAGTAATCTTAATGGATTAGAGAATCGAATTGTGATTTTGGTTGAATATTCTTGTGCCTAAGGTCTAGGTGATGATTTTATTTTCCGAGGTATGTTTAATTTTCGGGGACGAAAATTCTTATAAGAGGGGGAGGATTGTAACACCCCAAATTTTAATCTTTAAAATTATAGTAACAGTCCAGGAAGCCTCGCTTGAACGAGAGTTGTCTCGCCTGGGCGAGAAATGGCAATTTTGGGCTGTTGACACAGTGTAATCGATTACACACTGCTGGTAATCGATTACATCGTATTAAAAGCATCAGATATGTGCATCTGACACAGTGTAATCGATTACACAATTCTGGTAATTGATTACACACTGCTGGTAATCGATTACACTCTGCTGGTAATCGATTACACTCTGCTGGTAATCGATTACACTCTGCTGATAATCGATTACACTCTGCTGGTAATCGATTACACTCTGCTGGTAATCGATTACACACTCGTGGTAATCGATTACATCGTATTAAAAGCATCAGATATGCGCATTTTTCACGTTGTAATCGATTACACAATGTTGGTAATCGATTACAACCGACGACACCTCTTTAAAACAGAAACCTAAACACATTTTAGGGTTAGAACTTCGAAGAGAAGAGAGAGAGGAGAGCTTTTCAAGAGCAAGGAGCCTTAGGACTCATCTTGGAGCTTGAGAAGAGGTAAACCTCTTGTTACTAACTCTTCTTCTTCCTCTCTAACTTGTTTTGGGTATGTTGGATTCATTTTCAAAACATGAGAAACCATGGAAACTCATCCTTTAGAGTTATGGTTCGTTTTATGTTGTTTTTATCTTGTAAACTATTGGTTTAGAGTTGGTATTTGATGAATGGAAAGTTTTATGGGTTATTCATGAAAAACACCCCAAAAACCCCAAAATGAGAATATGAGTATAAAGAGAAAGAGATGAAATGTTAGATGTGGATAATGAGTAGTGCTTTAATATTGTTATATGAGATGAACATGTATGCTTTGATATTTAGAAACTTGTATTGAAGTAGTTTTGGAAATATTGAAATATGAGATGTTATGCATGTTTTAGATGGTTGAATATTGATGATGAATATTTTGTATGATTAAATGATGCAAAATAAGTTGTTTATGTGATATTTGGAATAAATGACTAACATTGTTGTTATTGTGGAAATGAGGAAAGATCCTAAGGTTGGAGGAAATCGCGGAGTAGACTTTTAAAGTTACTCGGAATTGATCTCCAACGCTCACCGAGGTAAGGGATAAGTGGCTCTAATTCATACTCACTTATGTGAATGAGGTATGTGAAAGAGGTAACGTGTTGGTAAGTTTATGGTTGTTACCCTACCCGAGGAGGTAGTGGTTTATTATTATGTCCTACCCGGAGTGGTAGCGGACTGTTATGATGTCCTACCTGGAGTGGTAGTGGACTGTTATTGTTATCCTACCGGGAATGGTAGTGAAGCATTGTGTATGACTTGCCCTATGTGGTATTGTGTATGACTTGCCCTATGTGGTATTGTGTATGACTTGCCCTATGTGGTATTGCGTATGACTTGCCCTATGTGGTATTGTGTATGACTTGCCCTATGTGGTATTGTGTATGACTTGCCCTATGTGGTATTGTGTATGACTTGCCCTATGTGGTATTGTGTATGACTTGCCCTATGTGGTATTGCGTATGACTTGCCCTATGTGGTATTGTGTATGACTTGCCCTATGTGGTATTGTGTATGACTTGCCCTATGTGGTATTGTGTATGACTTGCCCTATGTGGTATTGTATATGACCTACCCGAAGTGGTGGTGGATCATTAAGGGAAATTGCCTACCCGAAGTGGTAGTGGATCATTGAGAAATTACATACCCGATGTGGTAGAACCGGAGGTGGTAAAGAGTAAGCCTGATGGCGAGAATAAGTAATGAGACAAAAAGATTTGAGATAAACGAATATGCATGCTATAGGATATATAGTATGAGATATATATTCTATAGGGTGAATATGGATGATAAAGTGGAAGATGTGAACAATGAAAGTCATATGCATGTTATAGGATATATAGTATGGGATATATATTCTATAAGGTGAATATGAAGGATGAGAAATGAGAATGTCACAATGAAAGTCGTATGCATTCTATAGAGTATATTGTATGGGATATATATTCTATAGGGTGGATATGAATGATGAGAAGTATGAGGTTTCAAAGGAACGTAGTAGGCGTGCTATAGAATATATATTATGGGATATATATACTATAGGACGAATATGAATAACGTGGAAATGAAAGAAAGAATATATGAACGTTTACATTTATTTAATTGTGGTTATGATTTATATCAATGCTTAATTGTATTTGAAATGTGGATTATCGTGTGATGTTAGTTTTGAACTAATGACTTACTCCCTTTTGTTTTGTGTGTAAATGAAGGATTTTGAGGATGAAGCTCAATTAGGAAGCTTTTGTGTTTATTTACTCGATTGTCTTTATTGCTATTTGATATTGTAGTTGATTTGATAGTATTTTGTGATAAATGTAATCTGATTAGGATAATATGGTGACATGTAGTTATGGACGTTATAACTTTGGAAAACCCATAATTGGACGTATGTGATAAAGGCTATCTGAATGAATTATGTTTTTCCGCAACATAAATTTGTATGATAATATAATAGGGTAAAGAGTATTTTCAAAGAGAGATACTTGAGAGTTTTTAATGAAGGTGACGACTGTATGTAAGAAAGGATTAAAATAAATGAAAAATCTTCAAGGGTAGAATTTGGGTCGTTACACCGCCTGATATAAAAACGGTACCTAAATCAATCATGTGGATATTTATTCAAAAGATTGATTTTACCCTCACATTATTAAGTAAAAATTAAGACCAAAAACCTTTTTTGAGATAACGCGACAAGACACAAGTCCCATAGTAAAAATATTAATTTGAGATAACGCGACAAGACACAAGTCCCATAGTGTACTATCTTTCCATGATTTAATTAAGTTTTTAGAAGAAACAAATATCAATTTGAGATAACAATACACGTCACGAATTCCATAGTGGACCATCTCTCTTTGATTTATTTAAGCTTTAGAAAAATATTAATTTGAGATAACGCGACAGGGCACGAGTCCCATTGTGCACAATCTCTCTTTGATTTATTTAAGTTTTAGAAAAATATCAATTTAAGATAACGCGACACGACACGAGTCCCATAGTGCACTATTTCTCATTGATTTATTTAAGTTTTAGAAAAAATATCAAATTGAGATAACGGGACAAGACACGAGTCCCATGTTGCACCATCTCTCCTTGATTTAATTAAATTTTTGAAAGAAAAAAAAACTTCAATTTGAGATAACGTGACAGTGCACAAGTCACATAGTAAATTATCTCTCTTTGATTTAATTTAAACATTCATTGCATTTTTTTACATTCTTACTATTATTTTTAATATTACAATTTTTATAAATGAATCATGATAAAAAACAGAAAATAAAAAAAAAAACAAAAAAAAAACAGCAAAATAATTAATAAAAAACAGAAAAATATATAAATAAAATACAGAATATATATATATATATATATATATATATATATTAAAAACAAAATATAAAATAAATAAATAAATAATTGAAATAAAAGAAAAACAAAATTTTAAAAAAATATATGAAATTATAAATAAATAAAGGAAAATAAATTAAATTTTGGATTAGAGTTTGAAATTGATTTGGGGTTTAGGTTTTAAAATTGATTTGAGGATTAGGTTAAAATTGATTTCGGGGTTTTAGGTAAAAAATTAATTTGGGGATTAGATTAATATTGATTTGGGGGTTTTAGTAAAAATTGATTTGGGGGTTTTAGGTAAAAATTGATTTGGGGGTTTTGGGTAAAAATTAATTTGAGGTTTCGGGTAAAAATTAATTTGAGGCTTCAGGATTAGGGTTGCCATGGGTGACAACCCTCTTGCTGTTGGCTGGAAAGGTGACGACAACAATAAAGGCAGCGCCGCCACTCTTAGTACCATTGTTTCAAAACAAAAAAACAATTCACAACTAACTCCAAAAGATGACCATGAAAAGTATACAACAATAAGAATGAAAAAAAATTAAATTAAAGAAAAGGAAGAATATCAACCTTTAGTGTTGGTGAAGAAGATGATGTGCAATGTATAAAGACCCAAATTCTACCCTTTAAATTTTTTCCTTATTTTTTTCATTTTCCATGCATTTTCCTATAACTTACAGTTATGAACTTAATAACCTTATTTTAAATCTCGCTTTCCTCTTCACACTCAATTGATGAATCAATATCGATATACATATTTGTTTAACAGAAAAACATAATTTATATTAATGAATCTCAGTAACTACCGCATACAACTAGCTATGAGATTCCAAAATACCTATAGCTACAAATATACAGGGTTACAAATATTCAACATGTACAAATATCACATACATGATTACAAATATTTAGTTCAAAACACAATCAGTTAGATTACAAAATAATGAAGATAAGGACTTCAAAAACTAAATGCCTATAAGCTTCTAATCAAGACATCCTTAAATCTCCCACCTACCTGCAATGGGATTAACATTGACAATTCACAGAAAACACAAAGGAGTAAGTCGTTAACTCAATAAATGCCAATATACATTAATCCATATTTTAATAAGGTTATGTAAACAATTTAGAGTTAAATATACTTAAAACCATTTCCATCGTTTATACTTTTTTTTTAAATCACGCTACATAACTTGAGCCAAAGTTTGCTACATCGCTTGAGCCAAAGTGTGCTACAACGCTTGAGCTAAAGCTTGCTACATCGCTTGAGCCAAAGCTTGCTACATCGCTTGAGCCAAAGCTTGCTACATCGCTTGAGCTAAAGCTTGATACATTACTTGAGCCAAAGTTTGCTACATTACTTGAGCCAAAGTTTGATACATCACTTGAGCCAAAGTCGCTAACCAATCATGGTAAGCTAAAACGAGTTTTCTTTTAATTGATACACCATCAATTCATAAACAGTAAATCCACACAATCCTTATTACAAACATACCCATATATGTTTATAATAAATAAGTGGTTCACAACTTGATCATTATCCACAATCAGAAAATCCACACATTTTCTATCACAATGCACAAGTTAAAGACTTATCCTTACCTTGGTGAGTGTTGGGTTTGGTTCTTGGTAACATCGCAAGTTCCACCGACACCGCCTCCAACTTTAAGATCTCTTCTCAAGCTCCTTGATGATTCACAAGACTCCTTGCTCTTGAAAATGCTCTCTTCTCTCACTTCTCTCTAGGTTATCCCCAAAAATGTGTTTGGGGTTCCCTATTTAATGTAAACTTGTCGGGTTCTCGCTCAAGCGAGTCCATTCTCGCTTAGGCGAGAAAATCCCACCTTTTTAAAATTTCAGATCTGACGCTCTCGCTCAAGCGAGAATCTCATAGCCTTGACAAGTTTTGTTGGAGAGTGTTACGACTTCTGGAAAATCAGAATAAGGATTTTCATAGAGTCGCAAGAGTTGGATATATGGAATGCGATTGAAGAAGGACCATATGAACCCTTCACCATAGTCAACAGCACACGAGAAATAAAGCCAAAATCTTCATGGAATGATGAAGATAAAAAGAAGGTGCAATACGATGTTAAAGCGAAAAACATCCTCATTTCATCACTTGGCAATGATGAACTTTTAAAAATATCAAATTACAAATCGGCCAAAGAAATATGGGATACTCTAGAGATTATGTATGAAGGAACGAAGGAAGATAAAAGGTCAATGCTCAACAATACTTGTTCTACATCTGAACCAGAAAATGACGAACAAGTTCATCTCTCGCTATTGGTATCTCATCATTCTGATTATGAAGAGATAAATGAATCTAAACTTTTTTCTTCTTCTGAATTACAATTAGCATTTAATGAATTGCATGATGAATATGTCAAACTTAGAAAGTTATTTCTAAAACAGAAAAACTGAATTAGAAATGTTTAGAAATAAATCATCATCATCCCCTTCATGTCAAAAATGCATTACTCTTGAAAATAAAGTTTCAACATTAAGTTTTGAACTTAATGATTCAAACAAGAGTAACAAACATCTAGAAAAGATAATAAAGGATTAGAGACATATTAGAGACCGAAGAGGTCTAGGCTATTCTAAAAGCCAAGCTTCTATGAAGCAAAATGTCTCAATGGAAATAAACTTTCAAAAATCATGTATCCATGCATCCCCTCATAGTAAAAATCATACTAGGATACATAAGCATCAACTCATGTTCTTATTGTAAAAACCATGGGCACACACAAAATACTTGTTATATTAGAAAATATGGTGTTCCCCTAGGACATTTTAAATGGGTTGAGAAAGGATCTAACCATGTAGGACCCAAAACAAGTTGCATACCTAATATAACTTGACCTGTTTTGCAGGTTGATTTGAGCGCCGCCCGCAATTTATGGTACTTGAATAGCGGTTGCTCAAAGCATATGACGGGCAATAAAAGTAAGTTCTCTGTCCTCACTCCAAGGGACAAAGGCTATGTTACATATGGTGACAACAACAAAGGAAGAATTCTTGGAGTCGGTAGAATTCGCAATTCACCTTCAACAACCATAGAAGGAGTGCTATATGTGGAAGGACTTAAGCACAATCTTCTAAGCATAAGTCAACTTTGCGACAAGGGCTTCCATGTATCATTCTACCCAAATAAGTGCATCATTGAAAGTAAGGAATTTCTAAACTCTAAACTTGTTGGTAAGAGAATTAACAACATTTACATGATATATATAGATTCATCTCTTCCTATAACATGTTTAGTTGTAAATGATATTCATGATGCATGGCTTTGGCATATGAGAATTGCTCACATACATATGGACCATTTGAATAAGCTAATCAAAAAAGATTTGGTTGTTGGTTTACCCAAGATAAAGTTTGTTAAAGACAAACTATGTGGTGCATGTCAAATGGGTAAAGAAACAAAAACCTCTTTCAAGCCAAAGCATATGGTTTCTTCGGATAGACCATTGCAGTTACTACACATGGACTTATTTGGTCCTTCAAGGACAAAGAGTCTTGGTGGTAACTACTATGCTATTGTTATAGTAGATGATTTTTCACGTTACAATTGGACTCTATTCTTAGTACATAAGAATGAGGCATTCAAAGCCTTTAGCACTTACGCTAAAAGAGTCCAAAACGAAAAGTCACTTAAAATCGCTGCTATAAGAAGTGATCATGGGGGAGAATTTCAAAATGCTTATTTTGAGGAATTTTGTGATGATCTTGGGATTAATCACAAATTTTCTGCTCCTAGAACACCGCAACAAAATGGTGTTGTAGAGAGAAAGAATCGGTCTTTGGAAGAACTCGCTAGAACAATGTCGAATGAAACTAACCTCCCAAAGTACTTTTGGGCTGATGCGGTAAGCACCACTTGTTATGTTTCACACTTGCATGTATTTGGTTGTAAATGTTTCATCTTGAATAATGGCAAAGAAAATTTAGGCAAGTTTGATGCAAAGATAGATGAAGGAATCTTCCTAGGCTATTCTCTCACGAGTAAAGCTTATAGAGTCTTTAACAAAAGAACTCTAGCCATGGAAGAATTTGTCCATGTCTCATTTGATGAAACCAATCCTCTAATCAAGGAAAGGTTGACCATTGATGAAGAAGATTTGCCTACTCTACTTTTAATGAAAATGTTATTATTGAAACTACACCTAATATAGAGCATGTGGAAGTGGATGATAATCCTTCCATACAAGAAGAGCATATTCACTATGATTTACCCAAAGAGTGGAGAACTCATCGAGATCATCCTATAGACAACATTATTAGCGATATTAACAAGGGTGTTACCAGTCGCTTAATGCTAGAAAATGCTTGTCTAAACATGGCCTTTGTTTCTCAAATAGAACCATCTAATATTGATGAAGCAATCGAGGATGAATACTGGATTCTTGCTATGCAAGAAGAACTCAACCAGTTTGAGAGAAACGAAGTTTGGGAACTTGTTCCTAGACCTAAGAATAGGCATGTAATAGGAACTCGCTGGGTATTTCGCAATAAATCAGATGAAAATGGTATAATCATTAGAAACAAGGCTAGACTAGTAGCCCAAGGATACAACCAAGAGGAAGGTATAGACTTTGATGAAACCTTCGCTCTGGTTGCTAGACTTGAAGCAATTAGACTGCTACTTGCATATGCATGCTTTTTGAACTTTCAGCTTTACCAAATGGATGTAAAGAGTGCATTCCTTAACGGATATATACAAGAGGAAGTATTTGTAGAACAACCTCCTGGTTTTGAGGATTACAAACATCCCTCTCACGTATACAAGTTAAAGAAAGCCCTCTATGGCTTAAAGCAAGCTCCATGTACTTGGTATGACCGTCTAACCAACTTTCTAATAGAAAAAGGTTTTACAAAAGGCAAGGTCGATACTACACTATTTATTAAGAAGATAAATCATCATACTTTACTTGTTCAAATTTATGTTGATGATATTATTTTTGGTTCTACTAATGAAAGTTTGTGTAGTGAATTTGGTAAAATTATGCAAGGAGAATTTGAGATGTCTATGATGGGAAAGTTAAATTACTTTCTTGGACTCCAAATTAAGCAACTCAATAATGGTATCTTTGTAAGTCAGTCCAAATATTGCAAAGACTTGTTGAAAAGATTTGAGATGGATGACTGCAAGTCGATTGCTACTCCTATAGGATCAAGTACATACATCGATGTTGATGACGCTGGAAAATGTATTGAAATATCTAAGTATCGAGGTATGATCGGATCTCTTTTATATCTTACTGCCAGTAGACTTGATATTGTGTTTAGTGTATGTCTTTGAGCGCGATATCAATCTAAACCCAAAGAGTCACATCTAGTTGCCGTTAAGAGAATCATGAAGTATCTCAAAGGCACAACTGATGTTGGACTGTGGTATCCCAAGGGAAGCGTATGCGAATTGGTTGGCTTCTCGGATTCAGACTTTGCAGGATGCAAGTCTGAGAGAAAAAGTACAAGTGGTACTTGCCACATTTTAGGGAATGCTTTAGTTTCTTGGTCCTGTAAGAAACAAGCTTGTGTTGCCTTAAACATCGTTGAAGCGGAATATATTGCTGTCGGTAGTTGTTGTGCACAAGTGTTGTGCCTCAAACAACAATTACGGGATTATGGCTTAAACTTTGGCTGCACACCCTTGAAATGTGACAATACTAATGCTATTAATCTCACCAAAAATCCGATTATGCACTCAAGAACCAAACACATTGATATAAGGCATCATTTTCTTAGGGACCATGTCCAAAATAAGGATGTGTTGGTAGAATTCATTGATAATCATAACCAACTAGCAGACATTTTTACTAAACCGCTAGCAAAAGAGCCTTTTTATAAGATTAGACGAGAATTAGGCATTCTCGATGAAGCTTACTTGTCCTAACATGTTTAATTGTTTATATGTATGCTTCATTGTTTATTTTCAATGCCTACTTGATCTTAAATTGTGTGTTTTATGCTTTAAATTTTCAAGTTTTTAGAGCCAAAAATCAATTTTAGCATCAATGGGAAAACAGTATGTTACAGTAATCGATTACTGTAATGGAGTAATCGATTACAGAGAGACTCTGTTTGAAATTTTTTTGAATTTTTGAAAGTGAGTAATCGATTAATCATTCAGTGTAATCGATTTCTCTGTGCAGTTATATATGAACTGCTGCATTTTTCAGAAATCCTCCATTTTTTCTCTCTCCTGTAATTCGAGTTCTATCTCTCTAAACTCTCTCAATCTCTAAAAACCTCATTTCTACTCCGTTTTGATTGATTTTTGTTGTAAATCACATTACATTTTCAATTCTAAACACTTCTACACCTTCTATTTCGTGATTTGTGGCCTAAATCAAAAACCCCCAAATTTCCAAATTCAAAAACCCTAAACCTTCAAACACCAACAATGGCTTCATCTTCAAAAAGACCATGTTCTTCAAAGTCTAAGCAAGGAGAATCATCTTCCAAGTCCAATCCGTTGAACTTGACGAGGCTTCTTGCTAATGACGCTCAAAGGAAGGTCTTCGAGGAAAACTTTCATGGACGCGCCATCTTTACTCCTAAATACGGTAACATTGGTAACTTTGAGTTTGAAGATTTTCTTTTTCCTTATCTTTTGCAGCAACAAAATTTTTTTGACTTTTGCTGCGAAGCGAACGATATTTATCCTGAGCTTGTTCGCATATTTTACTGCAACATGAACTTTGGGAAAAATCTTATGACTTCCCATGTTAAGGGAAATGACATTGTTTTGGATATGAAAACCTTTTGTTCTATTTCCTGTGATATACCGATGATAGGCGACATTACTGGGTTCGACCTGGTATGTGAATGGGATGATTACGATCGCAAGAAATTCTATCTTTCTATTTGTAGAATTTCTAAGGAGGAAATAGAAAGGCGAAAGCAACAAAGCATTGGAGAGACTGTTAAGAGCAGGGATATCCTCTCTGCTAGATTTCTCACGCTGGAAGATCGTTTGATACATTATTTTATTTCCTATGTCATTTTGCCGAAATTTTCAAACAATCCGCAAATAAGTGACATAGAGCTCCAATTGATGTATGCTATCAAGTTTAACATCAAAATTAATTGGACTAAGATGATAATGAATCAAATTTGGCATGTTCGTGGCTCCCAAAGTCCGTTGCCTACGCCATCTTCATTACCAAAATTCTTGAGCATTTCGGCATACCTTTAGAAGGTGAGACCAAAGTGGCCCCCAATCTTCGCGAAAACAAGGTTGATATTGAGGTTTCCCACAAGATGGGATTCGTTATAGATCCTATCACTCGTCGAACCTACAAGCATCGTACAGATCGCCAACCTGCTCCTACCGACGAACCAGAACCTACTGCTGCACCAAACCAGCCTGAGTCTCATGCTCAATCTTCTGCATCTGCTGCAATGCCCACTAATCAGATGATTATGGATGAATTGGTTTCTCTTCGAGGATACATCACCACAAGGATGGATGCTTTCGATACTCAGAGCCAACAAATCCATTACGAACTTCATCGTCTTTCTTCGAAGCTAAGCAACATGGATGTTGATGAAGATAGTTCTAAGCCCGAGTCTTAGATTATTTTGTCTATGTTCCTGATTGTGTAATGCTTATGGCTGTGTATTTTCCATGTGGATGTTTAAACATTGTTTGGATTATTTTCTTGTTATTTCTGCTATTTTTGGATTTCGTGTATGAACATCTTTATTTTTCGTATTTATGCAATGTTGCTTCTGTTTCATACATGGGGTTATTGTCATATATATATATATATATATATGCTTATATATTGTTACTTGAATTTTCATATTCTATGCAAAATTGTATGCTATGCTCTACAAATGTCTATTGTGCTAGACTCTTGGCTTTTCTTCTTTTTGATGAAGTCAAAAGGGGGAGAAAAGTTGGGAGATGTGTATTTTCTTTTAATATTCTTTCAGGCACATAACTCCAAAAGAAAGGGGGAGCATACATGCATACATATAGGGGGAGCATACTCAACACAAGTCAAGATATATCATCAAGTATGCTGCTCTCAGAAAATTACACTTTCAAGAAGACATTGGTTTGTCATCATCAAAAAGGGGGAGATTGTGAAGAAGATCTTGCTCCTGACCCTGGCACGGTTTTGATGAAGACACCAATATCATAAAAATAAGAAAGGAAGAAGACCGACAAAGGCTATCGAAGATAAAGCTTCAAGATTTAGAGTCTAAGTCTTTAGGTACTTTTTTCCTTACAACTCCTTTATTTACTTAGCTATATAATGCTCAAAATTGTTTTCAAGAAAATCAAGAAAAACTAAGTGTGAATAAAAAATAATTTTCAAAAACAACATGTAACGGGTTACCATACTTGAGTAACAAGTTACATGTGTGAGAAAAGAGTTTTCAAACCTCTAACAGCTATGAGTAATCCATTACAGACTTTGGAGTAACTAATTACCATTTTTAGAAAACAAGGTAATCGATTACTCAAAGTAGTGTAATCGATTACACTAAGGCAAATTCACAAAACTGTCAAACAGTGTTGTTGAGTAATCGATTACTCAAATTCAGTAATCGATTATTCAAATTCAGTAATCGATTACACTGTGTGAATTTTCAAAAAGCTGTTAAAAGGATTGTTGGGTAATCGATTACCCATTTGCAGTAATCGATTACTGAGAGCTGTTGCACCAGTTTTTCAGATTTCAAGTGAAGAGATTTCACTTCAAACTGATTGCTTTTCATTCCAAACGAAACCTACTCATGCCTAAGGGTATTATGGTTGATTGAAAGCCTATATAAAGGCATTGAAACACTCACAACAATACAACAACATAGAACAACTCTCATAAGAAAATCACACAAAGCTCTTATACTTTTCTGAATTTTCTGCACTTTTCAAAGCAACATACTCTCAAACTTTCTAAGTATTTCTGAATTGCTTCAAAGTGCTTTCCAAACATTTTCAAAGTTAAAAGAGCATTATTATCTCAAGTATATGAGTTGTTATTGGATTGCAAGTTATGGAAATTGTCATATACACTTGTAAGGCAATCCAAGCCAAATTGTACATTCTTCACTTTTGCAAAGTTTACTTTCTTTCACAAGGGTGTGAAGAGAAAGGGTGAGTGACTTGGTATAGTGTTTACCAAGGGTGTTACTTGGAATAGTGTTTTCCAAGGGGATTAGATATAAGTGAGTGTGTAAGGTACAAGGAGATCTCGAGGTGAGATATTTGTAATTGCAACTCATTATATTTAATAAAGGAATCTCTTGCGAGTCAAGAGTACTGGACGTAGCCTTCGGTGGACAAGAAGGTGAACCAGTATAAAACATCTGCGTACTCTCTTTCCCTTCTCTTTGTTATTTATTTATCCTTCCTAAGTCAATATTTTTATGCATATTATTTCCGTTGCACGTTAACTTTGATATTGCATAAAAATTGGCCATACTTATTGCAACAACTAATTCACCCCCCCCCCCTCTTAGTTGCAATCTCAGTCTTACAGAGTAGCGAGATTCACATTCATTAAACTTGCTTAAGTAGTAGAGTGTTTTCTCCTTCTTACCCATTTCTCCATATTGACCCAACATTGCACCCATTGAAGTTTGTAACACAATCATGTATAGAATTAGCGGCCGACCTGGCGTTGGTGGTGCCAAGATAGGAGGACTTGTCAAATAAGCTTTTATTTTATCGAAAGCTTTCTGACAATCCTCATCCCACATATTTGGCTGATTCGTCTTCACATGTGCTAGTTGGGTTGACTATAAATCTTTTAATATTATTCAATCTTCATAGAAAACTTCTCACTTCCTTTTTGGTCTTTAGAGCTGGAATTTCTTTTATTGCTTCCACTTTCTTGGGGTTCACCCTAAGGCCTTCCCTACCAACGACAAAGCATAATATATTCCCCGAGGATGCTCTAAATGTACACTTTTCGGGATTCAATTTCATATGATATTTCCTTAGCCTTTCAAACAACTTCCACAGGACAACGACATGGTTGTCCCCTTCTTTAGATTTGGTTATTATATCATCGACGTACACCTCCACTTATTTGTGCATCATATCATGAAACAGAGCAGCCATTGCACGCTGATATGTTGCCCCTGCATTCTTTAGTCTGAAAGACATGACCCTATAGCAGTAGGTTCCCCAAGGAGTAATAAAAGTGGTTTTCGCCTTGTCGTCAGGGTCCATCAAAATCTGATGGTACCCCGCATATCCGTCCATGAAAGAGAACCGATGACTCCTAGCCGCACTGTCGACTAGAACATCAATGTGGGGGATGGGAAAATCATCCTTCAGGCTTGCTTTGCTCAGATTTTTGTGAACTTTGGGATGATGTATCATCTACTGCTTGTTATTTGGTCAACCGTTCTCCACATTCGGCACTTGTCTTCAAAATTCTAGAAGAAATTTGGCTAGGTAATACTGTTGATTATTCTAATTTAAGAATATTTGGATGTCGTGCTTATGCACATGTTAATGATGGTAAATTAGCTCCAAGAGGTGTTGAGTGCATATTTCTTGGTTATGCATTTGAGTCTAAGAGATATTGTTTATGGTATTCTGATTCAAAGTCACTGAAGTTAATTCTTAGTAGATATGTCACTTTTAACGAGGATGTATTATTATCTTCTGAAAAACAACTTGTTGTGTCTTCTTCTACTAGTACAGGTAATCTGCACAGTACTAGCGAGAATGTGGAGTTGATAGTAAAACATGCAGCTCATGATGTTGATGTTCCATCTTCCTCTACAAATCAATCTAGCATTGATGATTATTATGTTAATTGTGATGACAATACCACTTCTCATATTCATCAGTAGGAAAATGTTTGTTGTTTTACCCGAGACAGAGCTATAAGACTAATTAAAAGGCCATCTAGGTACATTAATGGTCAGTTTCACAAGAGATAAATGATGTTGAACCTACCAGCTATACGAAAGCGATTTCTTGTGTTGATTCTTTAGAAGCGCTAACGGTTATGCATGAAGAAATGGAAAATCTTCATAAGAATGGTACTTGGGCTTGGACAAAGCTTCCCAGAGGCAAACAATCATTGAGATGTAAATGGGTCTATAAGAAGAAAGACGACATTCTCGGGGTTGAAGATCCAAGATGAAAAGCACGACTGGTTGTTAAAGGCTTCAATCAAAAGGAAAGTATTAGCTTCAATGAGATATTCTCACATGTTGTTCGTCATACTTCCATTTGTGTTTTGTTTGCTTTTGTTGCTTTATTTGATTTGGAGTTGAAACAACTTGATGTAAAGACAACTTTTCTACATGGAGAGCTGGAAGAAGAAATTTACATGGAACAACCCGGGAGATTTATTTTTCATGATAAGGAGCATCTTATCTGCCGATTGAAGAAATCTTTATATGGCCTTAAACAAGCTCCAAGATAATGAATGATACAATAGGTTTGATTATTTCATGATTGGGCAAGGTTATTACATGAGTCAATTTGATGACTATATTGATTTCCAGAAAAATTTAGATGGATCTTTCATATACTTGTTACTTTATGTTGATGATATGTTAATTGCTTCATGTGACAAATCATTGATCGAGAAATTGAAAAATCAACTCAATAGTGAGTTTGAGATGAAGGAATTGGGTGCAGCCAAAGAAATTCTTGGTATGGAGATTCGTAGGGACCGTCAAGCTGAGAAACTATTCTTATCTCAACAGAAATATATTAAGAGAGTTTTTGAAAGGTTTAACATGAATGATTGCAAACCTGTTTCTACTCTACTTGTTGCATATTTTAAGTTATCTTCACATCTTTTCCCACATATAGATGATGAGATGGAGCGTATATCACATGTTCCTTACGCTAGTGAAGTTGATAGTCTTATGTATGCTATGGTGTGCACTAAACCAGATTTAGCATATGTTATTAGCATGGTGAGTCGATATATGCATAATTCTGGCAAGGATCATTGGAGTGCTATAAAATGGATTTTTCGGTATCTAAAAGGTACTTCTGACATTGGCTTGGTATTTGACAGAGGCAAAACTACAACCGATGATGTTGTAAGTTATATTGATTCGGATTATGGTGGTGACATTGATAAAAGAAGATCTCTTTCTGGCTATATCTTTACTCTCTGCAATAGTGCTATCAGTTGGAGAGCTACACTTCAGTCCATTGCTGCATTGTATACGATTGAAGCAGAATATATTTCAGCAATAGAGCTATTTGGTCTGAGGTTTGGTCCACGAACTTGGTTTACACACTATGTTCTTATAGTGTTTTGTGATAGTCAGAGTACTATTCATTTAACCAAGAATAATCATTATCATGATAAGACCAAACACATTGATGTGAAATATCACTTTATCCGAGATATTGTTACTGTTAGTGAAATTATGATGGAGAAAATTCACACATAAGGGAATCCAGCAAATATGTTTACCAATCCACTTCCAAATACCAAGTTTCAATATTACGTGGAGATGGTTGGTATCTACAACTTTTGAGTACCCTTCGAGGTCTTATTTGGCGATGAGCAACTTATCGAATTCAACCCAAGGTGGAGATTGTTGAGATATGTGGCTCAAATTATTCCACATATTTCTAGTATGGATTCTATGGCCAAGAATTTGTTGCTTCAAATTAAGACTTGCTAATAAATGAATAAATTAAGACTATGTCAGAGGCTATGCAACTTGCTGCCCAAGTTCGCTAATTCATGGCACAACCTTTCTTCCATGCTAAAAATGAATAAATTATTCATATTATCACAACACTTTCACCTATAAAAGGCAAACTTTGTGTTGTGTTTCAGCATCACAAAATTTAAAGAGAGTTTAGATTTCCTTCATATATGCATATTCATTGTGAGTATATTTTGGTGAGAATTCTAGTTTTATTTGAGAGAGTATTTGTGAAAAAAATATTGTTCTTTATCCTCATTACTATAAGAGGATTTGTTGTACTCTCCCTTTTACATAGTGAAATTTTGCTCCTGAACACTCGTGGTTTTTTACCTCTCACAATGAGGGAGTTTTTCCACGTTAAATCTTTTATTCATTTATCATGTTACTTTGCTTGCTTCTCTTTAGTTCTCAATTGATATGATTTTGTGTTTCCGCATTACATTTTATTCATAACAGGACTTATAATTACTTTAAACTCACTTACTGTTATAGTTAGAGTTAGTTTTAGTCGTTTTAGTTAGTTAGACTTCGTTTCCATAGTTTACTTCTATTTCTAAACTACAATTCATTCAATATTCAATCTATTCATTCAATGAATGAAATCTATATTCTTTTCTTACTATTTGATTTCTAATATGGTATTAGAGCAATATAATTATTTTCTTCTTCAACATTTGCAAATGGAAAGGTATCACAGTTCAGCACAACACTACAATGAATCATTGCATAGAGGGTTTTAGAGGTTCCAAGATTACCTTCATGTAAATCCTCTAACATATGGGTATGCCAGCCTTCATGAAGGACAAAAAGCTCATAAAGAACATGGGAAGAATGAGACTCATCTCCAGTAATAGAGGGTGAAGTGATTATTTCCTTTGAGTTTTAAGGGTAAAAATATAATATAACTTTAGATAAAATGACACAAATGTCAATGCATGTTGTTTTTCATTTGATATTCCACAAGATGAGTTTCACTCACATGGGAAGTATCTTCCAATAATTGTTCTTCCTGCTTATGGTCCATCATGTATGTGTTGGAAAACTTGAATTGTTGGGGAAGATGTTACACCACTTGGACAAAGAAGATGTTGATGGATATGCACGTCAAAACCTCCAAAGCGTGTATTACTACACTAACCTTTAGGTTCGATTCGCCCCCACCAATATAAGTATATTGGATGAAAATGGGATGAACAACGAATCCCCTTTAGGATACTTTGGAAAACCTTGATGTGATTCGCACAAGCATAACAAGCTTATCTCTCAATAGTAATTTACAAATTTATGTTTCCCACAATTCTCTCATGCATTAGAGAAGTGAAGGATGATTTCTAGACTTGAAATTTTCATGTTTTGTTTATGGCTTGAAGGTCTCTATTTATAAAGAAACTCATACCACTCGGTGGAATAAAGCATCTTTGGATTTTACACTAGTTGATCTGAATGGGTATATGCAAAACGTTTCAGTATTCAAAAGAAATGTCACATAGCCCAAACGGTAGACTTGACTGTGTAGTCCAAGACTAGTAATTCATATCAAAGAAATACAACCACTGAACAAATTATAATCTTATATCACATGTTATGAAAAATTAATATATATATATATATACTCCTTACGTGAAATTAGATATTTTGAAAATATTTTCAAAGTATGATTGACTCACATTGTGGAGTGCATCTTTGGACTCCAATGCAGGGAATACTATATCATCTTTAGCATTACTATTCCTCTGCTATTGAAACAGCCTCAATGCAAACAGTATTGACGTCACACAGCCGTGTGAGTCCAGCAACCTCCTCATCCCTTTTCTCTTTATGTGCCTCCTTTTCATGCCTATGTGATTTTGGAAACCTCCAAGACTTTCTTATATTCTACAAAAGTTGGGTTTGTATCATTTATGAAGAAGAAATGAGCTCAGATGAGTTGTTTTGGTTTCAATGAATCCTTGTCTTTCTTAATCTTCTTGCTATCTTTCTTTTTTTATCAAAATATATATTTTCAACATATTATTCTCTTGTTATTTTTCAGCAAAAATTGATATATTTCAACATATATATTTTCTTGATATTCTTAAGACAAATATTGTCCATATTTCATCTTTTTTTTGGCAAGAAACCAAGAAGGTATTCTTGAACAAATACTGTTTATATTTCATCATATTTTAGATTTTCTCATTCTTTCACCAAAAAACTAAGATAATATATATTATTTAGCATTGTTATTCTTGAACAAATATTATTTATATTTTATCGTATTCTAGATTTCTCTCATTTTTTGCCAAGAAACCAAGATGATATTTTTGAACAATAAAATCATTTGATCTTCTTTCTATTATATTGATTCTTGATGAACACTACTGTTTTCAAATTCATTTTCTTCTAAGTATTATTTTATTTATTTTATTCTTCTAAGTGTTCTATCTCTAAAAAAATTCCACTATTCAAAAGTCTTCTTTAACTATGCAATGGTCAATACTTTTTTTATAGCAGCGCTTTTCTGTTTTGTGATATGTTAAGTATGGATTTTATTGGGAGATTTTCATCTATGGGATGCATTATTTTTTCGTGGACTAACTAAAAAAACATATTTGTGGGTTTGACATTACATATTGATCAAAAACCTTAAAGCATTAAATCTATGGGTCTATCCACTTATATACTCATCAACTTTTACACAATGTGAGACTTTTTCATTCACACTTGTAATATCTAACATATTCTTGGGTTGAAATTTCTGAAATCATGAAGAACACATATGGGTTATGCATACCCTGAAAGATGTTGCATTTGTCAGCTAAGTATTGCCTCCAACACGGTCTACAATAGGCTATAGCAACAACATGTAGTGCTGATGGGAAAGTGCTTGCTTCCACTCATGGTGACTACACAGTAAAGATGATTAATTGTGAAACTGGAAACTACTTAAAGGTGTTAGTTGAACACAAATGGACACCTTGGTTGGAAACTACCCATTACATCAACAAATACTTGCTAGTGGGAGCTTGGACCAAGAAATCCCTTGGAAGCTAATTCACAAGAGTAGATATTATCTCACTATTTCCAAAAGCCTTGCAATATAGCACTTTGGATCATCACAAATTACAGGAGCATTCTTTTTTAGAAATTTCGCTCACATTGTACTATATGTAATCATGTTTTCTTAATTCAATCATCCACTCGCTCTAGGAAATGTTGAAATATATTTTAGATTAATATTTTATTGGACTAACGATTACTTTAAACTCATTTATCTTTATAGATAGAATTAGTTTTTGTTGTTTTAGTTAATTAAACTTTGTGCCCTTGTAAATATAGTTTACGTAAACTATAACTCATTCAATATTCAATCCATTCATTAAATTATATTCATCCAATGAATGAAATCCACATTGCTCTTGGATTTCTAATATAAAGTTCATGCAATTACAAATAAAATAAGGATAGAAAAAATTGCTATAAAATATCAATGGAGAACCTCATATATAAAATTGGATCACAAGTATTCTCATTTTTGACTGAAAGTCGAAAAGAAATACGAGAAGGTTATAGTATATAACTACAATATTTCCAATGAAGCCACACAAATATTCAACCTAGATCCAATTCCCAAGCCTCGGTAGAAACTTAAGTCAGTAAGGAGAATATGTTATTGTCCATTTATGACAAATTTACGTCTATGGTGCAATTTGATTGAAATATTATAGTTTTGATGTACCTTTTATATTAATTACCAAATTAATGTAGTTTAGAAGTCAGCAACACTGGTGGTGTTTTTATGAAACTCGACAACAATATTTTTTCTACTTCAGGTCAAACTCGTCAACTAGAGGTGTAAAGTTTAGGTTATAATGTTTTTCTAATATAACTCTTCATTACCATTGTCAACTTTCAATTATTTTTCTAAGTCTAGAGTCGACAATTTGGTTGGAGTGTAGTAAAATTATAATTTTTATACACTTGTCAATGACATTGGCGAGTTTTGTTATATTTATTATCATTTTTTATAGACTTTCCAATTAGATTAGGGAGTTTTGCATTTTTTTAAATTACACTAAAGTAGCCAATGGGGTTGGAGAGTTTTCTAAGAAATTTTTTATCTACTTGTCAATCCTATTGGCGAGTTTAGTATTCATAGAATATAATTTTATTTAACAACAAACATTCCATATTGATTTATTTAAAAAAAATATTATATATTCCTAATTTATTACCATACTAAATTTCTAATGGGATTGTAAGAAATTAAGAATATGTAATATATTTTATTTTCAATAATATTTTTATGTAAGTAAATGAATATAGGATGTTTATTGTTAAATGAAATTATATTTTATGAATAGTGAACTCGACAATAGGATTTATAAGAAGATAATTGTTTTTACAAAACAAGGCAATCGAATTGGCAAGTCTATAAAAAATAATAAAAAAAGTAACAAAATTCGCCTATATCATTATCAAGTGTATAAAAAATTATAATTTTACTACACACTCCAACCCCATTGTTGATTCTAGACTTGGAAAAAATTGAAAGTTGACCATAGTAATGACGTGCTATATTAAAAAACATTATAAGCTAAACATTACACTCTAGTTGACGAGTTTGACCTGAAGTAAAAAAATATGAAACCCAACAACTTTATTGTCGAGTTTCATGAAAAATACCATTTGTGATTCGACTCCTTAAAAACTATACTAGTTTGGTAACTAATTCAAAAAGGTACATAAATACTATAATATTTCAGTCAAGGTGTACCACGTAAATTTTTCGTCCATCTATATTATGATCATAAAGCTCCAAGGTTATAAACAATAAAGTTGGGAAATGAAATATGTCTAAAATACTTTCTTAGCATAGTAGCACTAAGTGTCATCTTGTAGCTAATGGCCGAAATCAAGGGGATTTTCAACCGCTGGAAGTTCATCACAAAGTGGTACTTAATCACTGCTTTGTGTACAATGAAAACTCGAGTCTAGGAAAACTTTTGTTTCACTTATCAGTTCAACCCATTGTCTTTTGTTTCACTATATTTTGCATCAGATTATTGTTAGCCCAATGAGGCTAGAATCTGGATAGATATATAGTATAGTGGTGGTCGAGTTAGTTAGGGTTTCAATTATGTAGTTGGGATTGATAATTAAATGATTTTATTACTCGACTTAAATTGAACAAAAATACAAAAAAAGAAAAAGAGAAAGAAGTCATGAACATAGTTTACAAGGTTCGGTGTACCAATATCTCATTACTTTTCACACTATTATTACAAAGACTCTTTATATAGAACTAGGTATGTAATATGTAGTACACCCAACCAGATAGGTGATACCCAGAACCTGATACGGGGAATATATACTAAATGAGGGAATTATGTAACTATATAATCATGAAATCTCGTGCAACTGAAATTGAAAAACATCATTAAGTTGCTTTCCCACATGGAGTTATAATTTGTATGAGACAACTTGTAGCAGAACATCATCATCATAACCAAAACTAAAGAATTTTAAAAAAAGGTTGCACCATATAAAAGAAAACACATATTGTTCCACTCTAGGTAGTAGATCGCACACAATAGCCATGACCGAGAACGTTGTCAGCATTCCCCTTCGATGAAATAGCATATAGCAACACAATTGGCTTACCCACTATCGGGAAAACTTATTCTCATCTCTTCCAATTGCACAACGAAGGCCTCATCCCAACCTTCCACTATTGTATTCACTCACACTAGTACCAAACACAAGTTGTCAAAACTTAAAAAGAGTATAAATTACTTAAAATTTTATTATTTTAGTGTATTTGTGTGGTTTACATGTATTTTTAGTATTTTAGTATAAGTTCAAGAAATTAAAGTATTTCTGTTTAAATATATGTTTACGGTACAAAACTATAATTTACTTATATTTTTACTTAGTTTTAGCCGCTACCCGCTATAATATTTTTACGGTCTAGCGCTACATTCCACTATCCACAATGGAATAGAATGAAGATCATCTGTCCCATTTTTGGTGTCCCAATGTGTACCAATTCAGTTAAAAACTGCCACAATAAAAAAGAAAATTAAAAAAAAACAGAAAATAATATTTGTTATATTACTTGATGCAGTGTGATTAGCTTGGGACATGAGGACAAAAATATTTGGGGACATGTGATCCTTAATAAGCATCTCTTGGTACGTTTGGATGGAGGAAAGCAATAGGAATGGTATAATTTTCATTTTAAACAAACATTCTCTTATGGTTAAAGATGAGAATGCAGATATTATCCAGCCCAATAAACTCATAGATCTAGTTCCTATTTCATTTACTTAAACTTTCCTCTTTTAGCAACTTTTCATAATTCAGTTTTTTCTGTTATTAGATTAGTTTCCTTTTATGTTTTTGTTGTAACTTTTCTCCCCTTCTTGATTTTCTTTTTCTGTTTTGTATCACCCAAAAGTTCGATTGAGCCTTTTCATTTCAAGCTTGAATGTTCTTTACTTTCTTAATGCAATTTTTCAACTAAGCTTCTTCTTCTTCCACAAGTTCTGGATTTCGAAAGCTTCTTTGCAACCATGAGGAATCTTCTTTCACATGGTATCAGAGCACCCTTGTGAGGGTGTCTCTGCTGCGCATTTTTCTTTTCTGTTTCCTTCTTTACTGTTTTATCTCTTGCATCCCTTTATTCCTGCAACATTTTTTTTGAATCTGTTTTGCCTCCCTTTTTCTCATGGCAAACCAATTGATTACCACTACTTTGGATCCAACAAATCCCTATTACACACACCCCCTTAGCTTCACCAACAGATCTTCACCATCAAGCAGCCACAAGAGTGCTCAAATATCTCAAAGGTTCTCCTGGGTAAGGCATTTTCTTCCCCTCTAACAACAACACCACACTACAGGGCTACTCTGATTCAGATCGGGGTACCTATTTAGACACCAGAAGATCAGTGACAGGATGGTGCTTCTTCATGGGCAATGCTCTCATCTCTTGGAAAAGTAAAAAAATAGCACACTGTTTCACGTTGTTCTGCAGAAGTAGAATATTGTGCCCTTACCATGGCCTCTTGTGAAGCTCAATGGCTGCTCCTTCTCATCAAAGACCTTGGCATCAATCATCCAAAACTCGTGAGCATATTTTGTGACAACAAATCCACCTTACACATAGCTGTCAATCCAGTTTTCCACGAAAGAACAAAACATATCGAGATCGATTGCCATGTTGTTCGTGAAAGAGTTCAAAACAACACCATTCATCTCCTACCCATCTCTTCATCACTTCAATTGGCTAACATTTTTACAAAATCTCTCTCACCTCAACCTTTTTGTCACATTATATCCAATCTTGCCATTCTGGATTTACATTTGCCAAGCTTGAGGGGGGTGTTAAAGATGAGAATGCAGATATTATCCAGCCCAATAAACTCATAGATCCAGTTCCTATTTCATTTACTTAAACTTTCCTCTTTTAGCAACTTTTCATAATTCAGTTTTTTCTGTTATTAGATTAGTTTCCTTTTATGTTTCTGTTGTAACTTTTCTCCCCTTCTTGATTTTCTTTTTCTGTTTTGTATCACCCAAAAGTTCACTATAAATAAGTGATCAATTGTATTCCCTTTCATGTAAGAAATAAGATACAATTGATTGAGACTTTTTATTTCAATCTTGAATGTTCTTTACATTCTTAATGCAATTTTTCAACTAAGCTTCTTCTTCTTCCACAAGTTCTGGATTTCGAAAGCTTCTTTGCAGCTATGAGGAATCTTTTTTCACACTTATTGAGACTTTTCTCCATTTATAAAGGAGGTCAATATAGAAGAGGTAAAAAATGGTAGGAAGGGTAAAAGGAGTATTATATTGTGTAACCTTAATCAATGCTTATTCATTTTTATAAATATCTTATTACTCAATTTAAAAAAGGAGCACAATAGTAATGCACTATCACATTCAAATGTTTCTTTAACGTGGTACACTATAATCAAAGATTAGGCTTCTTCATATGTTGGTATCTGAGATTTATTACAAGGTGTAACTTTTCTACTGGGTTTTATGTATTCTTTCATCCATGATTCCATCACTAGGCCAGAAATCGTCTTTAATAATGGTCATTCAATAACACTTTCTAGAACTATGCTGTTAAATACGAGGCGGAGGAAAATAGACAACGTCTGGTTAAGAGATGACTATTAATATTGATAAGCGGATATAACATCAACAACACAACCGTGAATGTGCGCTATTGTATCAGTGCAGGCTTGAATTCATTATCTTTAAGAACGCTCCTTTTTCGATGCGCTGTTAATTGGAAGCTATTTAACACTGCCTTTATTGGTGTACGATATTGATGGTATATCTTCTATAGCGCGCTCTTCAATGAACATTATTGATTTGATATCATTAAGGGTGGAAACAGGTCAGACTAGACTTTGCATTAAACAGGCCGAGCCTATATAGCATATAGGGACCTGGGCCTGACCTGTTAGCCTGTTTAAAAAAATTTCAAAGCCTAGGCCTGACCTGTTTAAAAGTCTGGTCTGGCCTGTTAGCATGTTTAAAGGTCTGCTAAGGTAAAAAATTTAAAAAAGTATGTACAAACTAGAAAAATTATTATAATTATAGCAGTTAGTGTGAATTTTTTACATTGTTATCACAATTATTTTCACCACCTTCCAATGTTGCGTAATGTATTCGAAGGATTTGTGGTGTCTTTGAGGTTAGAATATACAAAATAATGTATTTTAATATTATAGTAAAATATGATATTGTTCTAATGTTTAACATAAGTTGGGTTATGTACTTAAACCCAAGTCTCAACAATTAAATATTCAATTATTAAATAGTCTAATCTCTAAGTCCTGGTGAATTATTTACATAATTTTTTTATTTAGTTTTTTGTACATGTTATAAAAATAATTTATAAATATATAATAACATTACATAGGTCGACCTGTTTGACTTGGTAGGCTTTTTAAAAGGTCTGAACCTAGCTTATTTCGGTTAAATAGGCTTTCGGAGAAGCCTAAGTCTGACCTGTTTATTTAAAAAGTCTAACCTATTATTGGTCAGGTAATTGGCCCCTGATAGGCGATCTGGCATGTTTCCACCCTTAGATATCATATTCAACACTTGCTTAAATGTGCTTTTGATTTGATATGATTTTAAAATTTCACAATTTCTAAACAACATTCTCTCATGTATTAAATTGTTTTCGTTCCCCAAAATTCTTTTGTTTCGTGATATGAGTTTTGCACACGTGATATGAGTATCGCACATTTGCCAATGATTTCAATAAAGATATCATTTCTTCGTAATTCTTTGAGTGTATATATTTAAAAATCACACATTTAAAAATGCTTAAATGTGTTCAGGATGTACCTTTCTGACGTAGTGAGAAAATTTGGATAGAATAGATTTTTCAACCCCAAATGTATATATAATTTGTCCAGTTCTGATTAGCGGTTCAAAAGTTATGTAAAAAATAGTGATATAGCATATTTAACAGCGCTTATTTATGCAAGCGTTGTTGATATGACATCTTTAACAGCTTACACTTTAACAACACTTATTTACGCTTTAACAACACTTATTTACGTAAACGCTGTTGATATGACACATTTAACAACGCTTATTTACACAAGTGGTGTTGATATGACACCTTTAACATCGCTTATTTACGCAAGTGCTGTTGATATGACACTTTTAACTACGCTTATTTACTCAAGCGCTGTTAAAGATGCTATATCAATATTTTTGACAACTTTTGAACCACTAATCAAAATATGACATATTGTATATGTATTTGGGGTAGAAAAATTCATTCTATCCAAATTTTATCGCTACATCACAAAAGTGCACCTTGAAATTCCAAAAAAACCATTTTTACTATTTCTTTTTAATTTTACAAGTTTTATAGTGAATGTGTTTTGATAAAGTTAACGTAGTAGAAAAGTCTCACTTTAACAGCGTTTTTTTAGAGAGCGTTGTTAAAAGTCATACATTTTTGTTTTAGTGGGCGTGAATCTTTGCAGATTTAAAAAGAAAACCTCACACACAATAATACACATATCATTCAGCTCTTACTCTTTTTCTCTTAGTTTCTCTCTTTAAGCAAGTTATTAGCTTTCTCTATTCGAGCATAAGGTGAATCATTCTCTTCGATTCACTATTTCTCCTTGCATTTACATTTACGTTAACTACTTATTTTATATTACACGAAATGTCAAAGTTGAATCTATGTGAAGTTGTTGTTGATTTACCAAACTTGTATGTATTTTTGTTATTATTTTTTCATCCATATTTTTTATATAACTTTTGATTTCATTCTTATTATATTGAATCTGGACGTATATTTATGTCCTCTTATTACACCACTCCAATACTGTGTGTATGCACTCTTGAAGCAATGAAAATGATCGTTCACATCTACCTCACACAATCAAATAAAATGTAGAGAGATAAATAGAAAAATACAAAAGAATTTGTTAACGAAGTGCATTTAGTTGTTTCTAAGCCCCTCTAGAGTTTAGTGACTACCAAAATATTCTTAGAAAATAAAGATTACAAGCTCTAGCACACCCATGGGTACAAGGCCTATGAGATTCTTCTAATTGATTCTTATAATTGGTAATATTATAAAACAAAGGACTTTATTCAAATATATAACATCGGTTTCTCTTCCTCACTCCAATACTAAGCAATATGGCAATAATCTTCACCCTTAAATCTCATTGATGCTTATAATAAGGATTATTAGAGAATAAATATTACAAGCTCTAATACACTTATGGACACAAGACTCATAGGGTGCTTCTAATTGATGCTTATAATTGGTGCATCACTACCAATGTATGTGTTACATTCAACATCAAAGTTAATCAGTGCCCATGTGCTTTTTGGTAGATCCCCTATCAATTAACATTATTCATCATGATATTGCAGACACGCCATAATGTTACACCACTTGTCATCTTAAATAAGATTATCCTCTCTAATATCTAGAGAGATGTTGGCACATATCTCACAGCCTGATGCTCCACATCGGTCCCTTTCTCCACCTTGGCCCCAATCTAATACATGAAATTTTAGGGTTCTGGATCCAACATAGTTGTGATCGCCACCACGACCCCGCCATATTTCCCACTCCTTCAAATCATTTAGTGTATCCTTGTCCAGCCAACATATCTTTTACCCTCCTTTGCCATAATCCAAAGTTACCATTTCCATCAAACTTATCCACCATGAATCTAACACGTGGGTTCAGAGCCATATACCAATTCGCTCAAATACCAATTGTTGATGTATTAGAAGTGATTGTTGTATAATGTTGACCACAAGCAATTACATAAAGGCATAATAATAAATATAAGAGAAGACGACAATAGAATTTGTTAATGTGGTTCGACCAATTGTGCCTACGTCCTTAAGAGAGATCAGTGACTACCAATATATATTATTAGAGAATAAGGATTCCAAGCTCTAGAACATAGTTCTTGGGCACATGTGGTGTTTCTAATTGGTGCATGTCATAACAAGGGACTTAAGTCCAATAAATTGTCTTGGTCTCTCACCTCCATTCAATCCTAGGCAATGTGAGACTTCATACAATAGTATATTTCAAGCATCCTCAACAATCTTCATCTTGATTAAAATAGACAAATATCTCGCTCCTTATAAAATCTATGCCAAAAATCTCTCCCACGTTGAATATCTCGCTCCATCTTGCTCAATGTCTAACTCTTTAATAGCTCCTCCATATAAGAATTTGCTCCCCTTCAACATAAGCCTTTAGGAGTATCCTAGGCGATGTTACCAAGCGCTTAACTCTCCAAACTTGTAGTGGAGATTCCCGTACAATTGTCTAACGGAACACATCACCTAACTCTTCATTGCTAGGAAGTCTTTGTATATTATGGAACCTTTACATCAAAGATCTCCAACAACATTCCCCTTCAATACTCAACTCATATGAATTGTGGAGCTTCCTTGAAAATCCTTAACAACTACCACCGTTGTCTATACCAAAATTCAGAGTTCAAAGAATTATCATACTGCACCATAAGAATTGTACACATACCACACACCTTGAATCAATGTTAATTAATGCTCGTGTTACACACCCTTACATCCAAGATAATGCATGCATCACACTCTACATCTCTACTAATGTTCGTGTTACTCCATGCGTCAAAGTCAACAAGCACCATGTGCTTTTGTGGGTCTATTGACAATTAACATCCTTTAGCATGACATCATGGACACACCATGAGGGCAATTCAGTTTTCATCTCAAAATATATAATCTTCTCCAACATCTACAGAGATATTTTCAGCACCTATCTCAAAGGCTGATTCTCCATCTAGGATTATATATATATATATATATATGACCTAGTAAAAATCGATACTGAAAAATATTTAATATAACGTTTTGGTACAAATGTAATATAAATTTAAGGAAACTACACTCCTTTGCCTTTCTCGTTACCCATTATCAATTACCTTTACTCTTCTTTCTTTTTTCAAAATTACTCCTTATTACCTAATACCTTTAGTCTTTTACTCTTCTTTCACTTTCAACATTTACTCCTTGCTTTAACCATTACCTTTACTTTTCTTTCTCTTCAATTATAACCAAAATCAATTCAAATTGAGGAACTCAACTTCAACGAATATATTCTTCCTTCAACCAATATATTCTTCCGTCAACCAATATATTATTCCTTTACTGATATTCTTGCTTCAAATTCTGATTTGTCATCTTCATTCATTGCCATCTTCATTTCAGTCGTGTCTTCTTCCAACATAGTTCTACTCTCAACCAAGAAGCCACTCACAATATTAGGAGACTAAGCAGAACCATAAGACCCAATTGAAAGGAGAAACACCGTCTGGAAGAAGACGCAATTAGAAGATGTGAAGTGGTTGAAACCTTAGGCCGGTTCAGTCACAATTCGGTTGGTTCACCGAATTTAACCAAGGCTGGTGGGTTAGACCCGTTTTTCGTCAGTTTTTCTACTTTTCTGGTACAACAATCGTGCCGTACCGGTTAGAGGTCTAGTTCGCTGATTTTCTGATCAAACTAGCCGATAAGGTTTTAACATCATTAATGTTAGGAATTGGTTGGTTCATCTTCCTTGACATGACTTGGTGATGAGTCCTATATTTCAGACTACTCAACCTTATTTTAACATTGTTAATAGTTTTTGGTCCCTAAGTGACTTTGTTTGACATGGTTTAGTGTTTTAGACTTTATTAAACTATTATTCCTGAAATGAGTTAGAGATTATTTACCTGATTAAATCCATTAGCATTTTCAGCTCATATTAGGAACCAAGGGCATTTGAGGCATTACAATAGGGGATGTGTGCTTAAGTGAAGATTATATTTTGTTTTTAGGATTTTATTTGTTATTGGGATTTGGGCCCATGGTTTTTGGCCCATTAGTCCCGTTTACTTAGGGAATTCGATTCCAACACAATTCCATATTATGATTCCATTCCATTAGAATAGATTACATTTTCTGTTTTCCCCTTTTTGGGGTTTGCTAGGGTTTCCTTTTCTTCTTCATTTTGGTTAGGTTCTTCCTCTATGGAAGGCTAAACTCCGGACTAAATTCCTTTGGTAATGTATCATAACTCTTGAGGTTTGGTTCTTAATGCAAATTTGGTTTCTTTATTGTTGACTTCTTCTATCCTAATTCGGATTATGGTTTGCTTAGTTATATGGTTAAGAATTAGGTATGTGAAATGATTTTCACTTATTTAATCATTTCTCTAGTGCATGATCGCGTAGTTTGTGTGAATTTGTTAACTGTTCGTTACTTATGTTGATTTCACTTAGTTAGAGGCTTATGCAATTGAATTGTGAATTGATTATCGCTTGGTTAATTGATTCTCAACAAATTAGGAATTTAACGGTTAGAATCTGAGATTGAATCTGAAATTGATCACTTAGATCGTCTGAATTTGTTAATTGTTCATTGCTTATGCTTATTTTGCTTAGTTAGAGGCCTAGACAATTGAAGCGTGAATTGATTATCACTTAGTTAATCGATTCTCAACAAATTAGGAAATATACGGTTAGAATCTGAATTTGATCTTTAGAAACCGATGATTGAGTTGTGATCAAAGAAACCAAAGGGATTTAGTTGCTTTACTATACTGCTTGTTTACTATGTCTGAATTAGCTTTATGTTCATACCATTTACATCAACAAAACCCCCTTGTGTGTGTGAGTATAAGGGGTTTGAATCTTTGTCTAAAAGATAATCATTGGGAGACGACCTAGGAGTCACTTCCTAGTACTATACTTTAAATGTTATATTATTTGCATTGGGTACGATCTCGATCAAATTTGGCGCCGTTGTTGGGGATTATCAGTTCATACAAAAGGTTCTTTGTAGTTTAGTATAGTATAGTTTAGTGTAATTATTAATACCTTCATTCATTAAAGTAGTGTTTAGGATAGTCGATTTGGGTTTGAAAAAATTGCATGTTCATTCGTCAATGTTCACTATTTACTGTTCCATCGCCTAAATAGACATATTTGCATGCTGATTGATTCTGTGAGTGCTACTTAATATAGTTAATATTTTGCATGAAACTTTATTTCCACACTTATTTCATCACATATTGAATGTTGGATGCACCACAGTCACTCACCTTGTTGGTTGTGAGATAGACAAAGCATGTGAATAATGAATAGTGAATTTGTTTTGCATTTTTTTACCCCAAACTCTATACATTTAGGGTAGAAAAATTCAATCTATCCAAATTTTCTCAATGTTTTCCGGCAAGATGAGGTTGGTCCATATTCTTTTCACAATATTATGCATACATACCATAAATGATGTGTTAATTTGGTTTGCATTATTGAATATAGACTTAGTGGTGATTGTTGATTCTGTTGCTTTCTTAAATATGTGCAGGGCTGGTGGAGGAGCCGGTGACAAGAAGTAAACATTATTTATAATTTGTTCTACTGTCATTGGACAAATCAATGTTTTGATGGATATGGTGTCATTGGACAAATCAATGTTTTGAAGTAAACATTATGCATACATTATATGTTTTTTTCTCAATGTTCTGTTGCTTACCTACATTGTAATTTATTTTTCAAGCTAACATTGCATCTTCCCATTGTCCTCTGTTTATATATAGTATATTGTTATTGGCCTGTAATGAGTGGTGCGTGTGTTGAATAGTCTACTTGAAAAAAATGTATAATCACGTATAATGGAAATGGAACGGTCTTTCCATGCATCCCAAAAACCTCATGTTTTCCACCCCAAAGTTAAGGTGTAACTAATGGAATTGAAACATCCGAAGAATACTCAAGTTAAATATATGGAGATGCAAAGTGTTGAGAGAGAAATAATAACCTACTGTTTTGGCTTCCTCATCAAACAAAAGGCTCTCTTCCATGAAAAAAATCAATTCAACTAACTCCAAAACTTATATCATGAAACTTATATCCATTTGTGGTGAAGGAGAGTGAGTTAGTGGAGGGAAAGTCGTGGATTGAATCCACTACATTATGGAGTGGAAGTTGTGGCTTAGAGCCACGACATTGATGGAGGGGAAGTAGAATCGTGGACTAGGTCTACGAGTTTTCGGGATAAAGTTTAAAAAAATGAATCGTGCGTGGGAGACACGAGTCTCATTTGGGAGAAAATATTAAAAAAAAGAACTTGTGCATGTCAAGCACAACAAAATATACACTATCCCTCATAATATTTTTAAAAGTTGCACTATAATGGTAATTTTGATGTTAAACTATACCAAGTGTGTAAATTTTCCGATGTTTTTAGCTTTTAAGTCATGCTGGATTTTTCGTTTCTCATCATCCATCCATAAGCTTTTTGGCTTTTCTTTAGTCTCACCTTCCACTAGGTGTAGTGGAATGTAAGGACCATTGATAACGACATTCCAAATATCTGTATCGATAGCCTCAATGATGATTCTCATTTTGACATTCTAGTAGGCGTATCATTAGCCACAAAAAATCGGAGGACAATTGATAGATGCACCATCACCGCCAATAGGGTTAGTAGAGCCCATAGTGATTCGGCTACGATCAACGATCTAAGCAAAGCTAACACTTTCGCAATAGCTTTGATACCACTTGTTAGGTAAACACATGTTAAAAGACACTTAGAGGAGGTGAATATGTGTAGCGGGTCACTAATGTCACTTTTTCGGTTAATGAGAATATTAGAAAATTCGTTCAGGATAATTGATTATCACGACATCAATTACTATCATCAGAAATAGTCCATTATTGACAACAATAATCAATTATTCTCATTATTGAAATCTTGGAAAAACAGTTTCTTGTACAACAAGTAATTCCAAATTCAATCGAAAGCAGAAGCAATTCACTTTAAAAAAAAATTATGCCAAATTATACAGAGAATGTAGGAAGTCTTTAGATCAATAAACAAATCAATTGAATCAATAAAGCACGTAAAAGACTGAATTGTAAAGGAGTTAAGGGATAGAAAGAGTGTGACAACAAATTTTTATCCTAGTTCTTTTGCTTGTCCACTTGCAAACTATATCGAGACTTCCCCTTCTGATATTGAGAGATTTTTCTTCCTTAATAGAATCAAATGTATTTTAGAGACACACTTCCAAGAATTTACAAGATTTCCTTCTCGGTCCTAGAATCCCTCAAAGATGGTTTGACCTTCTACCCATTTCTAAAGGATACTTGCACCTTTCTCACTATCCAGCCCCAACCATTTCTTCCTCCCAACTAAAACCTTTGTAAATCGTGAAGACACCACCCAACCACAACTAGTTTTCAATCAATTCTCTACTAATGGTGATACTCAACACACATAGAGAATCTAATGCCATTGTTTAAAATTGGTACTGAGTTGTTTGCATCTAAAGTATGCTAATATGAACACTAAAATTAAGCTACAAACCTAAAATAGAAATCTCACGAAAACTCTAAAGATTAAGTGTGATCAATACAAGATTTGTATATAAATGTGTAACAAGATACACAATTGAAAATAATGCTAAAATTATATCATTACCACTCTTAAGATTCAAAGAAACTAAAAAAATTTCCAACAGCAAGAATTTCGCTAAAAAACTATATGAAAGTGAATTTTGGAAATGTAAAATTATTATGAGCACATGAGTGGAAAATAAGTTTTTATACAAAATTGTTTTCTCTTAGGTCTAATAGATTATCTCAACAAGTAATCGATTATCAGCCTACTAAAATATGGTTTACTGATGGAAATAATCGATTGCCTATAGAATAATCGATTATTGAAACCAAGAAATCGAAGACCTTAACTACTAGAACTTATATAATTGATTATTCCCATAAATAATCGAGTATTGGATTTCCATGTTCTATCTAATTGATTATCACACATGATAATCTATTATCAATGTTGAAAACTTGTTTAATTTCTTTGATGTATGATGAACCTTCTACATGATGTATGAGTATATGATGTATGACTTTAAGTATGTAGCACTTTAATGCAATAAAATCATATTTGTGAAACATATATGCATAAACATATCTATCATATATGTATGAATGAATGTTATGTCTCACTTTAAGTTGATTTACTTTTTAAACTTTTTTTTTTGTTTTTTTCATTCAATTAATGATTTGTGAACCAGCTCTCTTTATCTTTTCATTTATGAACCAGCTCTCTTTATCTTTTCATTTAATTAATACCATTTTTTATGAAACAAATAATTAATGTACAAAAAATTCTACAAAAAATAATCCTTGAAAAATGATCAAACCAAATTCTAAAAAATATCATATAAAAAGGACTACACTAATTATGTATACTACTTAATAAATGGAAAACATAAATTAACCACTCATGGTGTAATTTATGTTTTCCTATTTTACCATTTATAATTCTAATTTCATGTTTATATAACTTTCAATGTAAATTAATGCGTCTTTTTGTAAGTTATTAAACCCCTCTTCTATTCCCATTTTCAATGTTATATAATTTGAGCAGTTTTTTTGGTAAGGTGCAATTTTTTCATTTGAAGGAATGTGGAAAGTGAATTAACTTAATCATTTTTAACTTTACTCTTGTAAGGAACCGATTTTCATAACCCAAAAATTCTCTTTTAAAAACTTTATTCATGAAAGTTAAATGATTACTTTTAAAAGACATTACTCAAACGATTTAGAAATCCTGAAGGACTATATATATGAGTTCAATTCATCATACAGGTGCGGAAAAAATCAATCGTTCACTTCATTAAAAACATGTCATTACACTTCCTTTCAATTATAGGATTTATACATTTATCTTTTCTTACATGATACTTTCATTACAATCATTAATTCCATCTCGTTACACTATTTAGGAGGAGTTCAATTTTACAAAAGCGTTAATCCAACGTAGTTCTCATATTACATACATTTATCATATAACGTGTCAATTACATAAAACACTACTCTACCATGTACTCTTCTCCGCAAAGCGTCTAATGCGCTACCGCCACAACCTGAACTCAAATACACAACACATACAAGAAGAGACAGAGGGAGTAAGAACCAAGTATGGTGACCGTGGTGTGGATTTACATGGAGTAATAACATTAAAGTATTTCAACCTATACAACCTCTAACATCAATCATGTTAAACACATACCAATCAATACCTTATGCCACATAATATTCATATTTCAAATTATATGACAATCCACATTCAAAATAATATTAAGCATTCATATCTTCTTTCTTCTATTTCCATATTGTCCATATTATATATCCCGTAATATATATTTTATAGCATGCATATTCATTTCATTCCAAAAGTACTTTTATTTCAAAGGTGATCCACTACCACACCGGGCTGGTCAATATTTCAAAGATGATCCACTACCACACCAGGCAGGTCAATATTTCAAAGATGATACACTACCACACTAGGCAGGACTATATTTCAAAGATGATCCACTACCACCCCGGGCAAGACTATATTTCAAGATGATCCACTACCACACCGGGCAGGACTATATTTCAAGATGATCCACTACCACACCAGGCAGGACTATATTTCAAGATGATTCACTACCACATCGGGCAGGACTATATTTCAAGATGATCCACTATCACACCGGGCATGACTATATTTCAAGATGATCCACTACCACACCTGTAACGACACGATTTTTTACCCTTGAAAATTTTTCATTTATTTTAATCCTTTCTTACATACAGTCGTCACCTTCATTAAAAACTCTCAAGTATCTCTCTTTGAAAATACTCTCTACCCTATTATATTATCATACAAATTTATGTTGCGGAAAAACATAATTCATTCAGATAGCCTTTATCACATACGTCCAATTATGGGTTTTCCAGAGTTATAACGTCCATAACTATATGTCACCATATTATCCTAATCAGATTACATTTATCCCAAAATACTATCAAATCAACTACAATATCAAATAGCAATAAAGACAATCGAGTAAATAAACACAAAAGCTTCCTAATTGAGCTTCATCCTCAAAATCCTTCATTTACCTACAATGGGATTATCATAAACAACACACAAAACAAAAGGGAGTAAGTCATTAGTTCAAAACTAACATCACACGATAATCCACATTTCAAATACAATTAAGCATTGATATAAATCATAACCACAAATAAATAAATGTAAACGTTCATATATTCTTTCTTTCATTTCCACGTTATTCATATTCGTCCTATAGTATATATATATATCCCATAATATATATTCTATAGAACGCCTACTACATTCCTTCGAAACCTCATAATTCTCATCATTCATATCCACCATATAGAATATATATCCCATACAATATACTCTATAGAATGCATACGACTTTCATTGTGACATTCTCAGTTCTCATCCTTCATATTCACCTTATAGAATATATATCCCATACTATATATCCTATAACATGCATATGACTTTCATTGTTCACATCTTCCACTTTATCATCCATATTCACCCTATAGAATATATATCTCATACTATATATCCTATAGCATGCATATTCGTTTATCTCAAATCTTTTTGTCTCATTGCTTATTCTCGCCATCAGGCTTACTCTTTACCACCTCCGGTTCTACCACATCGGGTATGTAATTTCTCAATGATCCACTACCACTTCGGGTAGACAATTTCCCTTAATGATCCACTACCACTTCGGGTAGGCAATTTCCCTTAATGATCCACTACCACTTCGGGTAGGTCATATACAATACCACATAGGGCAAGTCATACACAATACCACATAGGGCAAGTCATACGCAATACCACATAGGGCAAGTCATACACAATACCACATAGGGCAAGTCATACGCAATACCACATAGGGCAAGTCATACACAATACCACATAGGGCAAGTCATACACAATACCACATAGGGCAAGTCATACGCAATACCACATAGGGCAAGTCATACACAATACCACATAGGGCAAGTCATACACAATACCACATAGGGCAAGTCATACACAATACCACATAGGGCAAGTCATACGCAATACCACATAGGGCAAGTCATATACAATACCACATAGGGCAAGTCATACACAATACCACATAGGGCAAGTCATACGCAATACCACATAGGGTAAGTCATATACAATACCACATAGGGCAAGTCATACACAATACTTCACTACCATTCCCGGTAGGATAACAATAACAGTCCACTACCACTCCGGGTAGGACACCATAACAGTCCGCTACCACTCCGGGTAGGACACAATAAACAGTTCACTACTACTCCGGGTAGGACACGATAAATAGTTCACTACCACTCCGGGTAGGACACAATGATAAACCACTACCTCCTCGGGTAGGGTAACAACCATAAACTTACCAACACGTTACCTCTTTCACATACCTCTTTCACATAAGTGAGTATGAATTAGAGCCACTTATCCCTTACCTTGGTGAGCGTTGGGGATCGGTTCCGAGTAACTTTAAAAGTCTCCTCCGCGATTTCCTCCAACCTTAGGATCTTTCCTCATTTCCACCAATAACAACAATGTTAGTCACTTATTCCAAATATTACATAAACAACTTACTTTGCATCATTTAATCATACAAAATATTCATCATCAATATTCAACCATCTAAAACATGCATAACATCGCATATTTCAATATTTCCAAAACTACTTCAATACAAGTTTCTAAATATCAAAGCATACATGTTCATCTCATATAACAACATCAAAGCACTACTCATTATCCACATCTAACATTTCATCTCTTTCTCTTTATACTCGTATTCTTATTTTGGGGGGGTTTTTGGGGGTTTTTCATGAATAACCTATAAAACTTTCCATTCATCAAATAACAACTCTAAACCAAGAGTTTACAAGATAAAAAAAACAACATAAAACGAACCATAACTCTAAAGGATGAGTTTCCATGGTTTCTCATGTTTTGAAAATAAATCCAACATACCCAAAACAAGTTAGAGAGGAAGAAGAAGAGTTAGTAACAAGAGGTTTACCTCTTCTCAAGCTCCAAGATGAGTCCTAAGGCTCCTTGCTCTTGAAAATCTCTCATTTCTCTCTTCTCTTCGAAGTTCTAACTCAAAAATGTGTTTAGGTTTCTGTTTTAAAGAGGTGTCGTCGGGTTGTAATCGATTACCAACATGGTGTAATCGATTACAACGTGAAAAATACGCATATCTGATGCTTTTAATACGATGTAATCGATTACCAGAAGTGTGTAATCGATTACCAGAAGTGTGTAATCGATTACCAGCAGAGTGTAATCGATTACCAGCAGAGTGTAATCGATTACCAGCAGAGTGTAATCGATTACCAGCAGAGTGTAATCGATTACCAGCAGAGTGTAATCGATTACCAGAAGTGTGTAATCGATTACACTGTGTCAGATGCACATATCTGATGCTTTTAATACGATGTAATCGATTACCAGAAGTGTGTAATCGATTACACTGTGTCAACAGCCCAAAATTGCCATTTCTCGCCCAGGCGAGACAACTCTCGCTCAAGCGAAGCTTCCGGGACTGTTACTATAATTTTAAAGATTAAAATTTGGGGTGTTACAACACCGGGCATGACTATATTTCAATATGATCCACTACCACACCGGGTAGGACTATATTTCAAGATGATCCACTACCACACCGGGCAGGACTATATTTCAAGATGATCCACTACCACCCCGGGCAGGACTATATTTCAAGATGATTCACTACCATACAGGGCAAGACTACATTTCAAGATGATCCACTACCACACCGGGCAGAACTATATTTCAAGATGATCCACTACCACATCGGGCATGACTATATTTCAAGTTATTCTCACATCACATGTTCGTCATAACACAAAATATCACATCAATGTCATAAACACAATAAACACAAGGTGTCTCATTGTCCCATCCCCATAAAATAATCCACAACACCTTCATTTTCAAAAACATACACATATATGTTCCTAACATTAAAGCGACTCACAACTCAGTCATTTTCATTAACATACTCTCAACCTTTTATCACATTAACAACTCATAACATATTTATCATCATACAAAATAACTATGTCCATTTGTTGTCATTAAACAACTTATCACACAATCATTGTTGCAAACATACTCATATATGTTTATAATAATAAACACTTACACTTATAACACATCAACAACTCATAATAAACCATTATCATAAACAAACCACACACAACATATTCTTCATCATATAACACATTAACGTTAGCATCATCTTTCATGACGGTGTATTACCATAAGTGAGCATATAATTTTTTGTCTAAATAAACGGTTTTCCTACACATATATCTCCACTTTTATTACTAATACATCCTCATGTAAAATAAAGACTCTAACATGGACCACAAACTTCCAAGAGAGTTTCTATTTGTTAACATTTTCCGATTCTTGAGGGGAAATCGGAGAAGATGACTCTAATGAAATACTCTAAGACCACAATGGTCTTCTCCCCCCCCTTAGGTTGCGTAAGCTTCGTTGCTCCACAAAAGAGCCACATCTCCCTTCATCTTCTCCAATCTCCATTGTTCCCTTTTTCACCTCCAAGATTTCCCAAATGTGCCACCAAGTAATAGAAAGAGGTTTTGATGAGTTTTGATGTTTAGTGGAGAGGAGAATGGTTCATTTGGGTGGAGCCGCCGCTGGGAGAGAAAGGAGAGAAAATAAAATGAAGATTAGGGTTTTTGAAACCCCTCTTTTACTTTTATAGATGCGCAGCCTCGCCCGGACGAGAATTGCTCGCTTGGGCGAGAATTTCACAATTTTTCAGCTTTTCAACTCTGACGCTCTCGCCCGGGCGCGAATTTCTCACTCGGGAGAGAGTCGGGCAGTATTCTAAGGCTCCTCTCTAGCCTGGGCGAAAATTCTAGCTTAAGCTAGAATTTGACAGCTTTTCTAGATTTCACTCTCACTCAAGCGACCACTTCCTTCCTTAAGCGAGGTCTCCGGAAAACTCATATTAGAACACCGAGTCTCTCTCTCGGGCGAGGTCCTCTCTCTCAAATGAGGATTTCCCAATATATAATCCAACACTCTACTTTTTCCAATCATTCCGAAAACGAAATTTGAGGTGTTACAACTCTCATTCAATGTATTTTCTCATGGCAGTTTTCCATTTTGCAGTGTAAACCACCAATCTCAAACCATTGGCAATCTTGCCAATGAAGCAATGAGCAATGTGTCTGGTTCTTCGAGCGGCGTGATATCAAATGGCGGAAGCCATATCTAGAAGAGCAATGCTGATTAGTTGGCTCTGAATTTGGGTTTAAATGATGGCAAACTTTGGGTTTAAATGATTGCACAGTTTTGTCTGGACAACAAGTTGCATCGTTTGAGGAGGAGTATGTGGGAATATTGGAAAAACAAGAAATAGCTTTTAAATTGATTGCTCACATTTTGGAAAAAGTGTAGATTGAACCTGCACGGTTGGAGCAGGTTAGGTTAATTGGGAAGAAACAGATTCAGTCTATGTCTGCTTTTCTAAAGGTAAACTTGCTACGTTGTTTTCATTGACAAGTAGAGAATGCAACATCAATAGAAGGATAAGCTTACAACCAACCTATTACATGTACAGTAGACATTTGACCCATTTTCAATAAATTGCCTTCTATTTGAGAGAACCCCTTTTGTTTCTCCATCTTCATCTTCTGGGTTCTCTCCTTTCCTTCGGTTCCACTTTATTTGTTTAAATCATTTTCTTCTGTCATTCCTTTCTTAAAAAGAATTCATTTTTTTATCTTTCTTCTCAATTTTTTCTTTTTGGGTGTGATTTTTTTTCAACAAAAGGTTTAATTTTTTATAGTAGGAAAGTGAAAGAGGCATCGATTCGTATCTGGTTTTGTATGCAATAGTTGTTGTGTTTTTTAAGGGGCAATGACAATGTTCACCTTCAAGTCCTTAACAAAACTGTGTTATGAAGTAACATGGAAGCGGTTCTGTCACGGTTATAATAACAACATCTTTTCAACATTATCAACAACAAGAACATATTTTATATTGGTAGTGAGACTTTTAAGGTTGTTTCTTTCACCACTTTTAATGTTTGCTACAATTTGTTATTTGTAGCAACATTTTTGTTTTATAAATAATTATAATAAATATTTGAATGATTTGATGTATAGCTATGGAAGGGATTTTGTGCAGAGGTAATTATAATAAATATTTGAATGATTTGATTATTCACTCTACATAATTTTACACTAGGTTTATGAGTTTGTTATATTTTATTTTGGTTTTAACTTTTAGTTTTTGTTGGTCTTGATTATATACTTTTTAATCATAGTATATTCATGACTCATAAATCTAATCATTAGAACATTATTAAGGTGCTTCATTATATGTTCTTTACATTTTTTAAGTGACATATTTTGACTTGATGCAGGTTCATCGGAGAAGTCTAATTGGAATGTAAAAGTGCTTATGTCGTAGTATAAAATGAATCTTTTGCTTTAATCAATGCCTAACAAACTTGATATATGTTTTTATATTTTGACTTATTACTACTAGCGTGTTGACAGGCACTACTGTGTCAGTCAACCCGTTTTCCTATTGTTTGTAATTTGTAGTTTACATATAATAAATGTCAAATATAATAAATTGCGTTATATATTGTAATTTGTAGTTGAACAAAACACTAAGATTAAATATGCATCCTTTCATTAAGATTGAATAATTATCCAAATCGAATATATTCAGCTACAAATTACAATATATAACACAATTTATTACATTAGACATTTATTGTATGTAAAATACACATTACAAACGGTAGTGTCTGTCAACACGCTAGTAAGTAATAGTTGCAAATGGAAAAAAAAAGCATTTTCTCAAACTAACCCTAACATTAATTGTTTAATCTAACTTGCATTCTAATGAATTTTTAACCCATACTCTCAAAGCATTACCAAAAGAATAATTGATCTACATGACCCTATGTTTTGTGGAAAATTAATGATCAAATCATACACACCAAGTTATTAATTTTATCTTTTCTTCGATCCTTCAAATTCGTCTATAACGCTCACAAGTTCTCCACATATCCAAACACTCCCCACGACTTTCTCACTTTATGTAGATTTCATGAGGAGACACTCTTGCCACGTGTCATACACTCAACCCCACTCAAATACTCTACCTCTATTATAAGTAATGAAACTCTCTCAAATGCAACATTATTAAACACTATCACCACATAACAAAAATTTGAAGCATCAAAATTATAATTATGGCTAGCGATGGTAGTGAAGAATTCAAGTTGGTGTCACCTTCAATAAGCAACGAAGGGAGGTTACCGAGGAATTACACCGACGAGGGTCAAGGAGCGAAAAAGAACATATCCCCACCTTTGGAGTGGTATAACTTGCCACAAGGGACCAAAACTTTGGCCTTAGTGGTTGAGGATATTGATGCACCTGACCCTGATGGGCCCATCGTGTCATGGACCCATTGGGTCGTTGTCAATATTTCTCCTTCAATGAAGAAGTTGCCGGAGGGATTCTCCGGCAATGAGGAGATGGGTGGTGAGTATGTTGGGATCAAAGAAGGGAACAATGACTTGAAGGTGCCTGGTTGGCATGGACCTAGGTTTGCTTCAAATGGCCATAGAATTCAGTTTAAGCTTTATGCTTTGGATGATGAGGTTCATCTTGGTAACAAGGTATAGATAGTACTCTAATTGTTATCAAATTTGTTTTTTTATTTAATTTTATTTACTTTGTCGTTGGAGAGATTTGTTTTTCTATGCATACATCATGTTGGCTTGTTGAAAATGTTTTATTATGTCACCTTTCCTTTTCATTTGTTTTGAACAATGGTATGCTAATGGTATAATGGTGTATAGATAAAAAATTTAAAAATGGTATAATGGTGTATAGACAAAGTTTTCAAAAAATGGTATTGATTCTTAAAAAAACAAAGTTGTTTTAGGTCATATCCAACTACTCTGAGTGATACACTCATGTTTGAACTCTATTAAAGAGAGTGACTTGGTCGTAACTCAGCCAATAAGTATTATTTTGTGTCATTTAAAATTATTGCAAGCTACAATAATAACAACGTAACTCATAATTTCAAAAAATAAATAAATTAGATCTCAGTTTGATGTTCGTGAGAAGTACGTAGCAAGCATGAGATCTAAACTCCAATTTAATCTATAAAGAATTGTATTTAAAAATTTAAATATAAAAAATAAATACAGGAGAAAATTTGTGTAATGAAAGTGTTAAATTTACACATGGATATGTATATATAAGATTTTCATTAACATGATCACTGTGAATATAAATATTGAAGCTCTATTTTTGTGATAAGTTATTTGAAGTGATGGGATGTTGGGGCTGGAGGGTAGATCCCTTATAAAAATTTTGTTATTATAGGAGGGCCCAACTCCTCTCGGTTATAAATTGAAATTATATTTATAATTTATTTTATTAAAAAGTATGGTAAAATTAGGATCGTTAGATTTTTTATTTTTATTATATATTATAATCCTAATATGGTAATTGACATTATCTAATAATGAAGAATATCTAAATTCATTTCAAAAGTAGTTGTTTGATGTTATTTGGTTTGGACAATTGATTGTAGGTGACGAAGGAGAAGTTGTTGGACACCATTCCTGGGCATGTGTTAGGAGAAGCTATCTTGATGGCTAAATACTGAAAAATGTGATTAATGTTTAAAATTGTGATTATGTTTATTGTAATGTTATAATAAGAGGCTCTTGATACCTAATACGTATTGCAATTTAAAACACCAGTATTAAACATTGTGTCAATATTTTTTGACTTAAACTTGTAATATTTTAGATGGAGATAATGGACGTCTCAAATTTCAAGATCTTGAAATTTGCCTTATTTAACATTTGAAAGAAATTTCTTGCTTACTATTTTAGATGACATTAAAGTATCGATATGTATGTATTTTTATTGAAATTGGAGTACTCTTAAATTAACCATTCAAATACATATAATCAGATGAATTAGGAGATTTAAGTTATAATTAATGTAACACCCTAAATTTAAGCCTTTAAAATTATAGTATCAGTCCTGGAAGTCTCGCTTGAGTGAGAGATTCTCGCCTGAGCGAGAAAGGATCCCCTGGGAGGGTGAAATCATGGGCTATACTGGAGGATTTTCGCTTGAGCGAGAGTTGTCTCGCCTGGGCGAGAAATGGCAATTTAGGACTGTTGACACTGTGAGATTCTCGCTTGAGCGGGAATCCCTCGCTTGAGCGAGAATCCCTCGCTTGAGCGAGAATCCCTCGCTTGAGCGAGAGCGTCAGATCTAAAATTTTGAAAAGGCGGGATTTTCTCGTCTGAGCGAGAATGGGCTCGCTTGAGCGAGAACCCGACGACAGCTCTTTAAAATAGAAACCCCAAACACATTTTAGGGTTAGAACTTTGAAGAGAAGAGAGAGAGGATAGCTTTTCAAGAGCAAAGAGCCTTAGGACTCATCTTAGAGCTTGGGAAGAGGTAAATCTCTTGTTCCTAACTCTTCTTCTTCCTCTCTAACTTGTTTTGGATATGTTGGATCTATTTTCAAGACATGAGAAACCATGGAAACTCACCCTTTAGAGTTATGATTCGTTTTATGTTGTTTTTCTCTTGTAAACTCTTAGTTTAGAGTTGATATTTGATGAATAGAAAGGTTGTGTGAGTTATTCATGAAAACCCCAAAAACCCCCAAAAAGAGAATATGGGTATAAAGAGAAAGAGATGAAATGTTAGATGTGGATGATGAGTTTGTGCTTTGATGTTGATATATGAGATGAACATGTATGTTTAGATGTTTGGAAACTTGTATTGAAGTAGTTTTGGAAATCTTGAATACATGTGAATCCCTTGTATGTTTGATGATGAAATACGAGTTATTTATATGTTATTTTGAATAAATGACTGACATTGTTGTTATTAGTGGAAATGAGAAAAGATCCTAAGGTTGGAGGAAATCGCGGAGGAGATTTTTAAAGTTACTCGGAACCGATCCCCAACACTCACCAAGGTAAGGGATAAGTGTCTCTAAATCATACTCGCTGATGGGAAAGAAGTATGTGGAAGAGGTAATGTGTTTATAAGAATGTTGTTGATACCCTACCCGAAGAGGTAGTGGTTTATTGTGAATTTCCTACCCGGAGTGGTAGTGGACTGTTATTGCGTCCTACTCGGAGTGGTAGCGGGCTGTTATTGTGTCCTACCCAGAGTGGTAGTGGACTGTTATTGTGTCCTACCCGGAGTGGTAGCGGATTGTTATTGTGTCCTACACGGAGTGGTAGCGGACTGTTATTGTGTCCTACTCGGAGTGGGAGCGGACTGTTATTGTGTCCTACCTGGAGTGGTAGTGGACTGTTATTGTGTCCTACCCGGAGTGGTAGCGGACTGTTATCGTGTCCTACCCGGAGTGGTAGCAGACTGTTATTGTGTCCTACCCGGAGTGGTAGAGGACTATTATTGTGTCCTACCGGGAATGGTAGTGATTACTATGAACTCGACCTGCCCGATGTGGTATGGGGTAATAACTCGACCTGTCCGATGTGGTATGGGGTAATAACTCGACCTGCCCTATGTGGTATGGGGTAATAACTCGACCTGCCCGATGTGGTATGGGTAATAACTCGACCTGCCCGATGTGGTATGTGGTAATAACTCGACTTGCCCTATGTGGTTTGGGGTAATAACTCGGCCTGCTCGATGTGGTATGGGGTAATAACTCGACCTGCCCGATGTGGTATGGGGTAATAACTCGGCCTGTCCGATGTGGTATGGGAAATGAAATTGATGAATACGATTAAGGGTGAATATGAATGATGAGAAATGTGGATGTCACAATGAATGTCATATGCATGCTATCAGATATATACTATGGGATGTATATTCTATATGGTGAATATGAATGATGAGAAAAGGGAATGTCACAAAGAAAGTCATATGCATGCTATAGGATATATAGTATGGGATATATATTCTGTAGGGTGAATATGAGCGATAAAAAGGAAGATGTTGAGAATGAAAGTAATATACATGTTATAGGATATATATTATGGGATATATATACTATAGGGTGGATATGAACAATGAGAAGGATGATGTTTCAAACGAACGTAATATGCATACTATAGAATATATATTATGGGATATATATATACTATAGGATGAATATGAGTAAAGTGAAAATTAAAGGAAGATGATATGAATGTTTATAATTACGCATGTGTGTTTACAAATTATATTAAAGATTAATCGTATTTGAAATGTGGATTATCATGTGATGTTAGTTTTTGAACTAATGACTTACTCCCTTTTGTTTTGTGTGTTGTTTATGATAATCCCATTGTAGGTAAATGAAGGATTTTGAGAAGGAAGCTCACTTAGGAAGCTTTTGTATTTATCAACTTGATTGTCTTTATTGCTACTTGACGTTGTAGTTAATTTGATAACATTATGGGATGACTGTAAATTTGATTAGGGCAATACGGAGATATGTAGTTATGGACGTTATAATTCTGGGAAAACCCATAACTGGTTGTATGCGATAATTGCTAATCGAATGAATTATGTTTTTCCGCAACATAAATTTGTATGATAATTTAATAGGGTAACGAGTATTTTCAAAGAGTGTTTCATGAGGGTTTTTAAGTAAAGTTATAGATGTATGCAAGAGAGGATAAAATTAAATGAAAAATTTTCAAGAGTAGAATTTGGGTCCTTACAATTAACCATGTAACATATTGTTTTTATGAAAACCGTGTTATCTATAGTCTTCAAATGCACATGCATTTGTCCTATCATGTTGGAGTTGTATTTGTTGATCGATCTCTAATTCAAAGCCGCTTATCAGATTCAAGTTGCCTCCCTTTTCTCTTCAATCAAGTCTAGGTTGTGACAAATCAATTATGAGTTAGTTCATTCCTTGAAGCATATCTTCCTCCAACTTGGTTCCCTAATTTCGACCATAATCATGTTCACTAACCTATATGTAAGGTTGAAAAAAGATTCTCCTGTCCTTGAATATGAAGTGGTGTTGTATCCCTATAGGACATGTTGGAGCTGATCCGACCAATTCCATTTGCCTCGCTGAGTCTACTCTAAATGCTTCATAGAATAACCTAGTTCATGACCTTTGCTTGACTATTCATTTGGTGGTCTTTTATTGAGGTCAAGTGTTGTCTAATATGTAGGACCACGAGAAACTTTTGAAATTATTGATGTGTGAACTGTATTTTATTATTTGTGACAATGGAGACCTTAACCCCGAACCTGGCGATGCAATTTATTTAAGCAAACTTCTGAACTTTTGCTAACAAAATGGTGACCAAATCTTAAACATCTATCCACTAATGTGAAGTAGTCGATTTCTATAATTACGAACTTGAATTCATTGATCGTCTGACGAAAAGTTTCAAGCATATCCGGCTCTTAGTCGATTTCTATAATTAGGAACTTGAGTTAGTGGATAGGTGTCTCTTATTGTCATGACACTTGGTCTTGAGAGTGTTTAATGTATTATCGATATGTTATTACTCAGGCTCTTAGTTCTTTCCATTTTGGAAAGGATGCCAACCTATTTATTTTGACTTGTTGGTATGTGTTGGATAGTTGCATCTTCAAATTTTGTCATGATCTCCATCATTGGGGCTAGTTACTTTTTGAATAGCATGTATTTTGTTTGGTAGGTGATAATGTTCTACAAAATAGCAAGTTATGAATCATTATAGAATGTCACATTTTCTACTCCGATTTATCTTCCTAGTTGAAACCTAACATACACACTTCATATTTTGCCCTATTGTTGGAAGTGGAGAAGGTGAAAGTCAATAAATGGTTAATTATCAACTCCGCCCATTTCCCTAAGTTTCTCCTATCACGACAACAATAATGACTTCATCAGATACTGTGATATAAAGGTACAATGCTTCCCTTAGCAACTTGTTGTGATATGGAAGGGGAACCTAAAGTGCTTTTTCTAGGTGTTGAAGGCCTTTTTCACACACGCTGGTCCAATCATACTTCATACATTTTTTCAGTAGTTGTGATTGAGGGAGTGAATTTTGTGCAATTGATGGAATGAATTATAATAGGGTGGCCTTTTGTCCGTTAAGCCTTTTTCATTGTTTTTAGACTTCTCGTGTTGAGGATGACCTAACATTTTGATGGATTGGCTTCTATTCATTGATCGGTTGCATCTTAAGCTTCCTTAAATACCCAAAGATTTTCTAGAGGAATGTGATGTCATTTTCGTGTGGTAGGCTCTTGGAGATCATGTCGTCTATCTAGACCTCCATGATTAGGTCGATATGCTCGCTGAAGACCTAGTTCATCATCCCTTGATATGTTGCCCTACATTCTTCAGTCTAAAAAGCATGATGGTGTCACGGTATAATGCATGATTGGTGATGGAGGCCATATTTTCCTGATCCATGGAGTACATGGGGAACTGTTTGTACCTAGAGTATACATCCTTGAAGGATGGATACTGATATCTGAAGGAGTTTTCCACTTGATGATTAATATTCCACAACCAATTTCGATCATTTGGGGATAATTTATTCATATCATATATTGTAGTCCACACATACCACCCCCCCTTCCCCACAACTTTCCATGGGGATTTTTGACTAACATAACATTCACAAACTAGAAGTCAGCTACAACCCATGCGAAGAGATAATTGTTTTACCATAGGCAACTCATACTTTTGGATTTTTAGGACAATGTTGCTGACATACAACAACTAGTGTTCTCTAGGCCCACGTTGTAGAGACATATTTTTGTCTTCCTGTTGCGGTTATATTCCCACCTCTGCCTGAACGTGCAATTCCAGTATGAAGACACTTTTGGAGTGCTTTGCTGGTGATGGTTGGTGAGTAAGGCTTCTAATGATGTTGAGGCTATGTTGGTAGCAACTCTGACATTGTTGTTATCTCTCATGATTATTCATACCAACAGATCTTGAGGGAGGAATTTCATGGCCAAATGTGGAGTAGACCAAATTACAATCTATGACCAGGAACTTGGTCATTATTGTCATAGATACTAATGCCATTAGCAGTGAATCCAATGAGCTAATCATCGTATGGTAGTAGGTCCTTGTCATCGAACTCAATGTTTTCTAAGAGTTTTTGAAACATAATATTAGTTGAGTTGCCCTTAACGATGAAGAGCATTCACACATTCTTACTATTTAGTCACTCAATGAAAACCAACTATAGTGAGTGTATAACACCCTGAATTTATATTTCTTGAGATGTGGTAACAGTCCTGAAGAATGGAACATACTGCCAGATTCTCGCTTAAGCGAGAGAGCCTCGCCCAAACGAGAGGGTTAGAGTTTCTCCCAGGATTTTATCTGGAAATCTCGCTTGAGCGAGAGAAGGCTCGCCTGGGCGAGAGATGACTCACTAAGGGAGTGGAAAACTGGGATATACTGAAGGATTCTCGCCTGAGCGAGATTTGGCTCGCTTGGGCGAGGGAGATGGGTGTTGGCATTGGAAGATCCTCGCTTGAGCGAGAATCCCTCGCTTATGTGAGAGGGTCAGATCTGAGTTTTTAAAAATGGGTGGGATTTTCTCGCTTGAGCGAGAAAAGGCTCGCTTAAGCGAGAACCCGACGATTTCACTTTAAAATAGAAACCCTCAAACACATTTAGGGTTAGAGCTTGAGAGAGAAGAGAGAATGAGGTGATTTTGAGAGCAAGGACTGGTGAGAATCATATTGAGGCTTGAGAAGAGGTAAATCTCTTGATTCTAACTCTCCTTCTCCCTTTCAAACTTGTTTTGGGTGTTTGGGATCTCTTCTAAAAAATGAGAGAAACCATGGAAACTCTTCCTTTTGAGTTGTGGTTCGTTTTATTTAGTTTCTCTCTTGTAAACTCTTGGTTTATAGTTGATTTCCAACAAAATGGAAAGGGTTTGTGGGTTGATTCATAAAAACCCCAAAACCCCAAAACCCCAAAACCCCAAAACCCCAAAATGAAAGTGTGGCTAAAGAGGAAAATGGGTGAAATAGTAGATGTAGAAGATGAGTATATGTTCTAATGTAAAATACAAGATGAATATGTATGCTTTTGATGTTTAGAAATTCCTAATGAAAGTGGTTTTGGAAACATTGAAAAATGTATTAATATTTTGTATGGTTAAAGATGAACTATGAGTTGTTTATATGTTGTTGAGAATAAATTACTGACTATTGTTGTTGTTTGGTGGGGATGAGGAAAGATCCTAAGGTTGGAGGCGGTGTCGGAGGAACTTGCAAAGTTACCAAGGACAAAACCCAACACTCACCAAGGTAAGGATAAACATTTTATTCCGAGATATGAAACTTGAGATGTACGGTTATGTGATGACTCGAAAGGAATAAGATGTGGGAAGTATCAAATAAATTGAATGTCTTGCCCAAGTGGTATTGAAATTGAATGTCTTGCCCAAGTGGTATTGAAATTGAATGTCTTTCCCAAGTGGTATTGAATTGAATGTCTTGCCCAAGTGGTATTGAATTGAATGTCTTGCCCAAGTGGTATTGAATTGAATGTCTTGCCCAAATGGTATTGAATTGAATATCTTGCCCAAGTGGTAGTGAATTGAATGTCTTTCCCTATGTGGTATTATGAAAGTATATGCAAGTGGAAAATGGCTATGTAAAACATGAATGAAGGAGAGAGTAACAAGGTTTGACATTAAAGAATGTGAAAGTAAGAATGATTGGATGAGGTAGTAAGAAATATAAATGACATGTACTGATTATATGTTGGAAAGTTTAAATTGTCTATCTAACTCTATTTATAATGTGGATATATCAAATGGTATTTATTGAATTAAATGACTTATTCCTTTGTATGTTTCTTTGTGTTGCCATTTGATAATTTCATTGCAAGTAAATGGATGAATTAGGGATGCTTGATTTGGAGCTTAGGAGCTCTTAAATCTAGATTCTTCTATTTACACTTTCTGTGTCATAACTGACTATATGCGAATTTGAATATTTGTAATCATGACCATTATATTTTTGGATGTCTATAACTGTAGGTATTATGATTTTGGGAACACATAACTATTCGTATGTCCTAAGCAAATGGGAGACATTAATATGAATTATGTTTTTCTGTCTTACGGATGTGTGTATGAATAATGCATGATAAAATGTTGGGAAATTAATCAAGGTAACTAAAGTAATTTACCTTGGGTTACTAATCATAAGATATAAGGAAAATACATGTTTGTATGAGTTAAAATAAATGAAAATTTTCAAGGTAGAATTTGGGTCATTACAGAGTGTATATGGAGCTTCCCTTGCTCTGAAACCCCCAAGTATTGTGTTGGTGTTAGTGGTGTTGTGTGTCTTATGGCCATCATAATTGTATCTCTCATTATACCTTTGTGATTGTGTTGAGTGTCTATTGATTGCGGTCGGGGTGGGGCTCCTAGGATGTATCATTCATCATTTAGAACGTGACAGTTGGTTGGGTCTTAGCATTATTCAAAGGTTGTTGACCACGACTTCCTTCAGGAATGTTTGATGGGTGGTGTTTAGTGTGGTTTACACTTATTTTGATTTTTTGTGACCCCCTTTCCTTGGGCTAGCCATTTAGAGCTTCCTCTAGGTTAATGATTTTTTTTGCTTGGGCACGGAGGTTCAACAAAAATGTTATGTAATTCGTTAACCTAGTTCAACATCACTTGATATGTTGCCCTACATTCTTCGGTCTAAAAGGCATGATGGTGTGGTAGTTCAACACATGATTGTTGATGGAGGCCATATTTTCCTGATCCAAGGAGTACATGGGGGTCTGATTGTACCCAGAGTATATATTCATGAAGGATGGATACTGATATTTGAAGGAGTTGTCTACTTGGTAATCAATATTCCACAACCAATTTCGTTCCTTTGGGTATAATTTATCTATATCATTGTAGTCCACACATACCCCCACCCCCCACCCAACTCTCCATAGGGATTATTGACTAACACAACATTCGCAAACCAGAAGGTGTATATTTTTTTCTGATGAAGCCAACTTTTAGAAGCTCCTTGTGTTTTTCCTTCTCAGCCTACCTTCGGTTTTTAACAGTCTTGCATTTCTTATGCGAAACTGGCTTTACACCTAAGGAACTATTAAGGTGGTGGAAAATAAAGTTTGGGTCGATAACCAACATGTCAGCTACAACCCACGCGAAAAGATCTTTGTTTTCCCAGAGGCAGCTCATACTTTTGGATTTCTGGGATGGTGTTGTCGATAAACACCAAATGGCGTTCTCTAGGCCTAAGTTGTAGAGACATCTTTTGTAAAGACCCAAATTCTACCCTTGAAAATTTTTCGTTTATTTAAAATCCTCCCTTAGATACATTTATCATTTTACTTAGAAGTCCTCATGAATCATTCCTTCAAACTAATTTTTTAACCTATTATATTATCATACAATTCATATTGCAGAAAAACATAATTCATTCAATTAGTAATTACCACATACAACCAGTTATGGGTTTCCAAGAGTTATAGAGTCCATAATTACATATCTCCAGTATTATCCTAATCAACTACAATGTCAAAGTAACGATAAAGACATTCAAGTTAATAAATACATAAAGTTCCTAAGTGAGCTTCCCCTTCAAATCCTTCATTTACCTACAATGGGATCATCATAAACAACACACAAAAACAAGGGAGTAAGTTATTAGTTCAAAAACTAACATTACATGATAATCCACATTTCAAATACGATTAAGCATTAATATAAATTATAACCACCAATACGTAAATGTAAACATTCATATTTTCTTTCGTTCATTTCCACGTTATTCATATTCATCCTATAGCATATATATCCTATACCATGCATATTACGTTCATTCGAAACATCTTCTTTTCTCATCATTCATATTCACCCTATAGTATATATATCCCATAATATATATCCTATAGCATGCATATTACTTTCATTCTAAACATCCTCATTTCTCATCATCCAGATTCACCCTATAGTATGTATATCCCATAATATATATCATATAGCATGCATATTACTTTAATCCTTCACATCCTCATTTTCATCATACATATTCATCCTACAGTATATATATCCCATAATATATATCTTATAGGATGCATATTACTTTTATCCTTCACATCCTCATTTTCATCATTCATTATTCATCCTTAATCGTATTCATCGAGTTCATTTCTCATACCACATCGGGCAGGTCGAGTTTATTTCCCCCATACCACATCGGGCAAGTCGAGTTATTCCTCATACCACATCGGGCAAGTCGAGTTATTATTCATTCCACATAACACCCAACCTCTCCAGTTAGGACATCGACAATAGGCCACTACCATTTCGGGTAGGGTAACAACAATAAACCACTCCTACCTCGAGTAGAGTAACAATAGTAATCCACTACCACTTCGGGTAGGGTAGCAACAGTATTCTTACAAATACATTACCTCTTTCACATACCTCATTCACATCAGCGAGTATGATTTAGAGACACTTATCCCTTACCTTGGTGAGTGTTAGGGATCGGTTCCGAGTAACTTTAAAAGTCTCCTCCGCGATTTCCTCCAACCTTAGGATCTTTCCTCATTTCCACCAATAACAACAATGTCAGACATTTATTCAAAATAACACATAAACAACTCGTATTTCATCATCAAACATACAAGGTATTCACATATTTTCAAGATTTCCAAAACTACTTCAACACAAGTTTCCAAACATCTAAACATACATGTTCATCTCATATCTCAACATCAAAGCACAAACTCATCATCCACATTTAACATTTCATCCATTTCACTTTTTACTCATATTCTCATTTTGGGGTTTTTTTTTTTGGGTTTTCATGAATAACCCACAAAACCTTTCCATTCATCAAATACCAACTCTAAACCAATAGTTTACAAGAGAAAAACAACATAAAACGAACCATAACTCTAAAGGATGAGTTTCCATGGTTTCTCATATTTTGAAAAGAGATCCAACATACCCACAACATGTTAGAGAGGAAGAAGAAGAGTTAGGAAAAAGAGGTTTACCTCTTCTCAAGCTCTAAGATGATTCATAAGGCTCTTTGCTTTTGAAAAGCTCTCATTTCTCTCTTTTCTTCAAAGTTCTAACCCTAAAATGTGTTTGGGGTTTCTATTTTAAAGAGGAGTCGTCGGGTTCTCGCTCAAGCGAGCCCATTCTCGCTGAGGCGAGAAAACGCCTTTTTAAAATTTCAGATCTAATGCTCTCGCTCAAGCGAGAATCTCACAATCTCAACAGGCTTCCTCTTGCTCAAGCGACCCATTCCTCGCTTGGGCGAGACTCCCAGAATTTCCAATTTCAAAACACTGATCCTCTCGCTTGGGCGAGGTCCTCTCGCTCAAGCCAGAATTTGGCAGTATTCCCCATTCCTCAGGACTGTTACCTAATTTCAAGGAGGATAAATTTGGGGTGTTACAATCCTCCCCCTCTTATTGGAATTTTCGTTCCCAAAAATTTTATTAGGCCATTCTCGGAAATAATGTTATCGCCTAGACTTTAGGCATAAGAAATACTCCACCAAAATCTTACTCGATCCTCTAATCCATTAAGATTACTTAAACAGCCACTAAGGGCATACACCACTAAACCGTGATATCACAAAACCAATTCATGAACCAACTCATCAATGTCCAAATATTAAGATCCCAGCCTTGAACAACTCGAACACCAGGAGAACTAAACTGTAACCAGACTAAAGATTTTCCCTGTATTCGTCAAGAACCATAGGTCTCTAGGACTTATCTAGCTAACAATCCTCACAAACGTTAAGAATCTCGATAACACTCCCGAAATTAAGCGAATGGGGAACTCATTATCCGTCATCCACTCCAATGCCTCGTTTAACATCCATCATACACTAGCTAGTTTCAACTCCACTCAAGAAACTAGCATAATTTCATTTCACTCATTCAACAAAACATCTATATAATAAGACTCTTAGTGTCTCTTCCATTGTACACAATCAAACTATCCAGTAATTATCCAATTACATCATATATTTCTGCCATCAAATCTTACCGTAGAAAGGAATTACCGATTCATAGCCTCAATTGAACTCATAAAACCATCGATTCACCCCAAAACTTGGTACTCTGTTACCAATCGACAAGTGCAAGTCGACAAACACTCAATCCCACAACATGCGTTAGGTTTGGTTACTCCAATTTCGCTAGCAAATATAAATTTATTAACTCACTTGCATTACGTTTAGAATTACATGGTCATCATCGTATCTCCAATTTGTTTTTAACAACCTCATATGTATTCAGATATGGTTGCTAAAAAATTTTGGGATTCTCCAACATGATTACCAAATCAATGTTTAGCCACCAGCTATGTTTCACCCAAAAATGATTTTCAAAAACAGTTTGAACCCACGACTCATGGCAACCACGTCGTGAAACAAAGTTTGCATAATCATTTCAACATAACCCAAAACTCTTTCTCTCATATGGTTATACTACAATCATGCATAGCAATTATTGACGTTCATGAAACAGAGACAACTTTTGTCTGTACAACATTCAAAGCAGATAATTGATGTAAACCACCACTATATCGTGCATTGCCAATGTCTTACTGCAAAAGAATCGATCAATCTAGACCAAGAGTTTCACGTCTATTCAAATGCATTCATCACATTGACGGGGTAAGTAATTTACTAGCCTCTCTTCCTCAACTAGCAGTATAAGTCTTACCCCTTAGCATACACATTCATATCAATGTAAACTAGATCTTAAATCTTCACTAATATACTCAACAAGAATCTTTCACCTTAACAATTATCACACAGTTAAGCATAACACGATTTGCTGACCGCTAGTCCATTTCCAGGATTAAATCCAGCTGGGACATCATTGCGCGTATCAACACTATGGTAAAGGTTCTACCATTTACCCCAACCGTACACTGAGACACCAATATCGACACCCACCACCGGTACACTGGGTGGGGTGGATACAACTAAGTCGAAAACAACAACTTTGTGTACAATCTCAGTCGGTTCACACATTCAGCAAATATGAGGAGTGTGTCGCTCCCGAATTAAACAAAAATAAAAGGAATACCTGCCACCATGCAATTACCTCTCGCCGGATCATCAACACCTGATGTCCCTGCGCTGCTCGGGGTAACCACTCGACCGTGGCCCCTTGCTTCCTCAGCATGAATGACATTAAGTCTCCGATCGAGCTTGGGACAAAACCTTTTAATGTGTCCAAACTCCTTGTAGTGGAAACATCCATTCCCTTTTCTCGGGAAGTACCATGTACTTCCATAATGGAGTCTACTGCACTTGTTGCACATGGGAGTAGAAACCCCTTCGATAGGAACGGTAAGTGGGTCACACCTTTGGAAACTTCGGTCACGATGATCAGAAATTGCCGCATAGGGTTTCCAGTCTTCTTCCACTCTCTCCTTACCTCTCCCTTGTTTATGGTTGTGTTGGGGTCCATAGTCCAGGGGAAAATTTGTTTCGGGCGTAGCCAACTCAACTGCCTTCAGATTATCCTCGTACATCCTGCACTTGTTGACCAAAGTAGCAAAGTCAGCAATTTCCTGATGTCTGAACATCCTTTTTAGCTTGGGTTTTAAGCCCGATTCAAATTTAGAGCACTTGGATCGTCCGTCCACTTCCAACTCAGAGTAGGGACAAAATCGGGCCAATTCCTCGAATTTAGCCGCATATTCCCCAACCGACATATTTCCTTGTTCCAACTTCAAGAACTCCATTTCCTTCTTCCTTTTCAGATCAGCAGGGAAGTATTTGTGAAGGAATTTCGCCTTGAATGTACTCCAGGAAATCAATTGTCCCTCCACCTCTATTTGGCCTCTAGTAAACTCCCACCAGTTCTCGGCCTCCGTCACTAGCATGTAAGTGACATAGGCCAATTTCTGAACCTCTGAATAGTTCATGGCCCGAAAGATCTTCTCCATTCCCTGAATCCACTTAAGGGCAGCATCAGGAGCAAATCCCCCGTGGAACTGACTGGGGTTTCTTTTGCAAAACTCATCCAGACCTTGGTACTCCGCCGGTCCGGGTGGGACTAGGTTTTGCGAACTCGGACTTGGTGCAGGGTTCTGATTCAGACTACGCAAGTTCTCGTTCATCTGTTGTAGTGCAGCCACCATCTGAACCAACAAATCATTCTGAACGTTCTGACTCGTTCCTCTTCCAGCCATGTCTTAACCTGCGCTCATTGATAGTCAGTACACAAACTTAACTCACACAAATCAGGTTATCACATAGTCTCATAGCACATTACATGTCACTATACCAAAGCTACATGCTTTAAACATTCAATTCACACAGTCTCAACTAGTCAAATCATAAACATGTTACAAAGAAGCAAGTAAGGCCATACCCTAGGCCGCAGAATTAACTATGCTCTAATACCATATTGTAAAGACCCAAATTCTACCCTTGAAAATTTTTCGTTTATTTAAAATCCTCCCTTACATACATTCATCATTTTACTTAGAAGTCCTCATGAATCATTCATTGAAACTAATCTTTTAACCTATTATATTATCATACAATTCATATTGCTGAAAAACATAATTCATTCAATTAGTAATTACCACATACAATCAGTTATGGGTTTCCAAGAGTTATAACGTCCATTATTACATATCTCTAGTATTATCCTAATCAACTATAATATCAAAGTAACGATAAAGACATTCAAGTTAATAAACACATAAGGTTCCTAAGTGAGCTTCCCCATCAAATCCTTCATTTACCTACAATGGGATCATCATAAACAACACACAAAAACAAGGGAGTAAGTCATTAGTTCAAAAACTAACATTACATGATAATCTACATTTCTAATACGATTAAGAATTAATATAAATTATAACCACCAATACGTAAATGTAAACATTCATATCTTCTTTCGTTCATTTCCACGTTATTCATATTCATCCTATAGCATATATATCCCATAATATATATCCTATACCATGCATATTACGTTCATTCGAAACATCCTCTTTTCTCATCATTCATATTCACCGTATAGTATATATATCCTATAATATATATCCTATAGCATGCATATTACTTTCATTCTAAACATCCTCATTTCTCATCATTCATATTCACCCTATAGTATATATATCCCATAATATATATCATATAGCATGCATATTACTTTTATCCTTCACATCCTCATTTTCATCATACATATTCATCCTAGAGTATATATATCTCATAATATATATCTTATAGCATGCATATTACTTTTATCCTTCACATCCTCATTTTCATCCTTCATTATTCACCCTTAATCGTATTCATCGAGTTCATTTCCCATACCACATCGAGCAGGTCGAGTTTATTTCCCCCATACCACATCGGGCAGGTCGAGTTATTCCCCATACAACATCGGGCAGGTCGAGTTATTCCACATACCACATCGGTCAGGTCAAGTTATCCTCCATACCACATCGGGCAGGTCGAGTTATTCCCCATACCACATCGGGCAGGTCGAGTTATTCCCCATACCACATCGGGCAGGTCGAGTTATTCCCCATACCACATTGGGCAGGTCGAGTTATCCTCCATACCACATCGGGCAGGTCGAGTTATCCTCCATACCACATCGGGCAGGTCGAGTTATCCTCCATACCACATCGGGCAGGTCGAGCTATTCCTCATACCACATCGGGCAGGTCGAGCTATTCCTCACACCACATCGGGCAGGTCGAGTTATTATTCATTCCACATAACACCCAACCTCTCCAGTTAGGACATCGACAATAGGCCACTACCATTTCGGGTAGGGTAACAACAATAAACCACTCCTACCTCGAGTAGAGTAACAATAGTAATCCACTACCACTTCGGGTAGGGTAGCAACAATATTCTTACAAATACATTACCTCTTTCACATACCTCATTCACATCAGCGGGTATGATTTAGAGACACTTATCCCTTACCTTGGTGAGTGTTAGGGATCGGTTCCGAGTAACTTTAAAAGTCTCCTCCGCGATTTCCTCCAACCTTAGGATCTTTCCTCATTTCCACCAATAACAACAATGTCAGTCATTTATTCAAAATAACACATAAACAACTCGTATTTCATCATCAAACATACAAGGGATTCACATATTTTCAAGATTTCCAAAACTACTTCAACACAAGTTTCCAAACATCTAAACGTACATGTTCATCTCATATATCAACATCAAAGCACAAACTCATCATCCACATTTAACATTTCATCCATTTCTCTTTTTACTCATATTCTCATTTTGGGGGTTTTTTTTTGTTTTCATCAATAACCCACAAAACATTTCCATTCATCAAATACCAACTCTAAACCAAGAGTTTACAAGAGAAAAACAACATAAAACAACATAAAGGATGAGTTTCCATGGTTTCTCATATTTTGAAAAGAGATCCAACATACCCACAACAAGTTAGAGAGGAAGAAGAAGAGTTAGGAACAAGAGGTTTACCTCTTCTCAAGCTCTAAGATGATTTCTAAGGCTCTTTGCTCTTGAAAAGCTCTCATTTCTCTCTTCTCTTCAAAGTTCTAACCCTAAAATGTGTTTAGGGTATTCTATTTTAAAGAGGAGTCGTCGGGTTCTCGCTCAAGCGAGCCTATTCTCGCTCAGGCGAGAAAATCCCGCCTTTTTAAAATTTCAGATCTGATGCTCTCGCTCAAGCGAGGGATTCTCGCTCAAGCGAGAATCTCACAGTCTCAACAGGCTTCCTCTCGCTCAAGCGACCCATTCCTCGCTTGGGCGAGACTTCCAGAATTTCCAATTTCAAAACCCTAATCCTTTCGCTTGGGCGAGGTCTTCTCGCTCAAGCGAGAATCTGGCAGTATGCCCCATTCCTCAGGACTGTTACCTAATTTCAAGGAGGATAAATTTGGGGTGTTACATCTTTTCGTCTTCCTATTGCGGTTATATTCCCATTCCTCTGCCTGGACGTCCAATTCATGCATGAAGACACTTTTGAAGTGCTTTGCTGTTGGTGGTTGGTAATTAAGGCTTCTAATGATGTTCAAGCTATGTTGGTAGCAGCTCTGACATTGTTGTTATCTCTCATGACTATTCATACTTCTATATATCGAGGGAGGAATTCCATGGCCATGTGTGGGGTGGATACCACGACTTATAGGTCATTTATGGTTGGGTGCCAATTATAGTGTTGTAGGCCAAATTACAATTTATGACCAGGAACTTGGTCGTTGTTGTCCTAGATAGTCATGCCCTTAGCACTAAATTCAATGAGTTATTCATTGTATGGTAGTAGGTCCTTATCATCGAGCTCAAATTTTTCAAAGAGGTTTTGAAACATAATATTAGTTGAGTCGCCCTTAATGATGAAGAGCATTCACACCTTCTTGTTATTTAGCCATTCAATGAAAACCAACGAACCGTATTTCCCCTAGACATTGTTTTTGTAATCTCTATCGTCAAAGGAAATGGGAGATGCATGTCTAATTGAATACGTTAAGAAGAGGTTGTTTCATGCAACTACCTGCTTCACCTCTCGAAGGTATCTGTAGTGAGTGTATATGAAGGATCCCCATGCTCTGAAACCCCCCAAATACTGTGTTGATGTTAGTGGTGCTATACGTCTTATGGCCATCATAATTGTATCTCTCATTATGTCTTGGCAATTGTGTTGAGTGTTTTTATTGATTGTAGGCGAGGTGGGGCTCCTGGGATGTATCCTTCATTGTTCACAATGTGATGGTTGGTTGCGTTTTAGTAGTGCTCAAAGGTTGGTGAACATGACTTTCCTCAGGAATGTTTGATGGGTGGTGTTTTGTGGGGTGCACACGCTTTATTTTGATTTTTTGTGACCCCTTATTTGTTTCTATGGGTGTAGGCCTCTTGTGGTCTATCACAATCAATAATTCTATCACGTCCGCTTTGGGCTAGGCATTTAGAGCTTCCTCTAGGTTAATGATTTTTTGTGCCTGGGCATGGAGGTCATCCATGCTCTTTACCGAATCCTTGGCCAACTCTATCTTGAAAGCCTTAGTTGTAAACTATTAACTAGGAGGTGCACTGCTACTATTAGGTTCAGTGTCCTTACCCACACACATGCCTCATTGAATGGATAGAGGTAGTCTATTATGGATTCATTATGACCATGTTCCCTTTCGGACGCGGTATAGGAGGAGCAAGAGTTTTCCTTGATGGTTGTGAACCTAATACTCAACTTGTCTATTAGTTCACTCCAAAGAAAGATTGAGTTTGTTTCTAGGTTAGTTAACATTGCAACATTGTGTGATTCAACATCAAAGGTATTGAGGATTTTTTGACCCATTGTATTGCTCGTTTTCTAAGGGCGGTACAGGAGGGCTATTTTTTCTCTATATTTGACTAGGAGTTCTGGCACTTTTAGTGTCTAAGTACATTATTTGGACTTGGGTTTTGATGTCTTGCCTCGTGGGTGAATCTTCCACCAGATTCGACCTAACAAGTGTCTTGGATGAGTGACATAGATGGCTGAAAGTTGGTGTTTGTTCTGCTCGTTTTTGGCTGACAGAGCGTGGACAACATTTGTGCATGTTGCTAAATCAATTTCCCAATGTTCCATATTCGCAAATAGTTGTTTGGTGGAGGGTAGAGGTCGACCGGCAATGGTGTTGAGTGTACTTCTAGCCTGATTTAAAGGTTGGATATAATATTAAAGGTAGAGATCCAGTTACGCCAAAAGTAAGTTTTAAATTACTCTACATCTTAGTCATTAATTATAGGGAAATTCAATGGTTTGAATTGGTGAGTAGATCTAAACTATTAGATTCCCCTAGAATTTGTGACTAAAATATGAAGTAAATTTTTTAAACCTACTCTTCAAGTGAGTGAATATCTCATAGTGAATATCTAATAATAATCTATTGTTTCTTATACCAACCTATTTAGTTTGTTTTCCTTTTCTTAATAAATAAAAAAGTCTCATTATTTTCTAATTTATTTACCACCAAAATATTTCACAAATAATGAGGTTCATTAAGTATAAGCAAATTAAGGTTTTTAATTTAATTATCCCCAATATAAAGCATTTTAGTATCAGTTTAAGAAGCATAGATTCCAATACTACCATATTCGTTTTTGCAGCAACCAACATTGGTAATACTCTATCTATTTCGTCTTCTCTTTTCTCTCTTTATTTCTCAATTTCTTCTCTTTCCCTCTTTCTTTTTCTCTCTCTATCTTCTTTTCTCTTATCGCACCATTGTCACTATATGAGAGTAAATTTATAACCATGAATAACTTTATCCTATTAATTGTTTCCCTATTTACTTTGAGTAAATTGAGCTCGAACAGCCACAAATTGTTCACCTTATTTGAGTCCTTTTAATTTATGAATCAAAATACGGAAAAAAAAAACATATATTCAAATATCCAATTCATTATCAAGACTTTGGTTTAGTGATGTAAACTCTTATTAAAAACAGCTACTTATTTTGAAAGTAACTAACAAGTAACCTGTGCATTTGTACGGCAGAGTATTATTTTGTCGTATAATTAAGAACATACATTACATATGTATTTATATGGTTAAGAACACACGTGTTATTTGTGCATTCACGTGGTTAAAACACACACGTTACATGTGCATTTGTATTGTTTAGAGCACATATGTAACCACTGCATTTACATGGTTAAAAGCGCACATGTTAACCTTACATTCGCATTGCTAAGAACTCAAATGATACTCGTACACTTTTGTACTTTTTTGATTGATTTTCATACTCTTTAGCCTATATATTTGGTTAACCAATAAATACTTATATTGTTCATTCTTAATATATACGTACATACAGATAACTTGTTTAATTTTATGATTTTATTATGATTATTTCTTAATGTAACTTGTTTATATTTTTTTTATTCCTAGGATATTATTTCTTATTAGTTGTTAGTATAATTGGTTTATCATTTCCTTTTTTTTAAAAGTATACAAAAGGGGACATTGAAATTAATTACTAAGATTTTTTTTCAAAATAAATACGGGTTTAATCAATTAGTATGACAACTTCGAAAATAATATTTTAATAGATAGAAATGAAATTTTAATAATAATTAGTCATTGAAATATGAAAGTTGTAATTATATAGTTTGATTCTTTTTCAAAATAATGGAGGTCTTAATTAGTTATGATTAAAACTGCTAAAATATTTTAAATATAGTATTGGAAATGTATAGACAATATTAATAAATAAAAATAACAACATTTAATTAATTTTTTAGATTTTTATGAAAATAAAACATACATTATTTTTCTACATGAATATCATCATCTATATCACCAATAAGCACTACATTAAATGATAATATGTATTTCTATTCCCTTAGACATGTTCATCGGTTTTATTTCTCTCTTAATGATCGACGATATTTATTCAAAGTAATTATTAATTATTAATTATTAGTTTGCAACTGATCAACGATATTTATTCAAGTTGCCGATATGTATTCACTTATTCAATTACAAATTACAATAGTATAACAAAATTTATTGTCATTATTCAGCAGTTTTTATTCCTTATGAATTTTCATTTATTTTCATTCTACTATGTGTTTTTTATATGAATTTTTATCTTTTATTATTCACATCATATATTCTTAAATCTCGAGAGTAATTCTCTCCAACCGTTATTATTCTATAATTATCCACAATTAATATAAATGACAATTTTAGTACTTGAAAAGTTTGTGTAAATGTAAAAAGAAAGGAAAATAAAAGATTAAAATTTATGATATTTTATTGTCTTTAATTATATGATACAAAACGATTCAAAAAATTGTAATAATGCAGCCAATTCTCAATGCAGGGAGAGAATATCATTCGATTTATGACATAACCAAACTCCAAAAGCATAGAGAATATCATTCGATTTATTGGTTCTACCATTCTCAATGCAGCCAAGTGACTACGATAACATAAGCAACAATTCAAAAATTATGTTAACAATTAATAAAATTCACCTATGTGATATGGAAAATTGTCCATTGAAAATCCAAACATTAGTGTTTTTGAGGTATTATTAACTTACACGATACATTTGAGAGAGAAGTTAAAAATCATAGTGTCATTTTTTAATAAATATATAACATATGTATTGGTTAATGAATTCAATCAAAGTATAAGATGCAGAAAAATTGTATTCATAGTATATTTTAATTATTTGAATAAAAAATATATAAAAATGAAAATAATGATTATTTGAATAAAAATAAAATAAGAGATGAATGAGAGAATACTAACCTCTGGAGAAGCCTTGAAGGGATAACCAAACTGGAAATGAAAAGAAAAACTGATTATGGTAAGATATAATGAGGATATAAATATGTTGTAGAAAATTAGTGAATCTTTGAATAAAATATATATAAACAAAATTAGAGATTAAGAGGGGGAAAACTAATCTGTAAAGTGTAACACCCTAGATTTTAAAGTCATTAAATTATAGTATCAGTCTTGGGAGTCTCGCTTGAGCGAGAAAATCGTCGCCTGGGCGAGAGAGACTCACCTGGGAGGGTGAAATCCTAGGCTATCCTGAAGGATTCTCGCTTGAGCGAGAATTGCCTCGTTTGAGCGAGAGTTGTCTTGCTTGGGCGAGAAAAGTGGCATTCAAGACCTGTCGAGGCTGTAAGATCCTCGCTTGAGCGAGAGCTGCCTCGCCTGAGCGAGAAATTCCTCGCTTGAGCGAGAGCGCCAGATCTGAAATTTTAAAAAGGCGGGATTTCCTCGCCTGAGCGAGAACCCGACAATTTCACTTTAAAATAGAAACCATAAACACATTTTAGGGTTAGAACTTTGAAGAGAAGGGAGAGATGAGAGCTTTTCAAGAGCAAAGAGCCTTAGGAATCATCTTAGAGCTTGAGAAGAGGTAAACCTCTTGTTTCTAACTCTTATTCTTCCTCTCTAACTTGTTTTGGGTGTATGGATCTCTTCTCAAAGTATGAGAAACCATTGAAACTTATCCTTTAGAGTTATGGTTCATTTTATGTTGTTTTTATCTTGTAAATTCTTGGTTTAGAGTTGGTATTTGATAAGTGGAAAGGTTTTGTGGGTTTATTCATTAAAACCCCAAAACCCCCAAAATGAGAATGTGAGTAAAAATGAAATGGATGAAATGTTAGATGTAAAAGATGAGTTTGTGCTCTAATGTTGATGTATGAGATGAATATGTACGTTTAGATGTTTGGAAACTCTTAATGAAAGTAGTTTAGAAACATTAAAAATGTGTGAATATCTTGTATGTTTAAAAGATGAGACATGAGTTCTTTATGTGTTATTTTGTATAAAGTACTGACCTTTGTTGTTGTTTGGTGTGGATGAGGAAAGATCATAAGGTTAGAGGTAATCGTGGAGGAAACTTGTAAAGTTACTCGGAAACGACCCCAACGCTCACCAAGGTAAGGATAAGTCTTTAATTTTACTTTGTAATGGAAAATGTGTGTATTTTCTGGTTGTGAAAGTGGTTAAGATGCAAGTCCCTTATTTATTATAAACATATATGGGTATGTTCGTAATAAAGGATGCGCGGAATTGTTGTTTATAAATGTATTGAATCACCTTCGTGGTGTAGACTTACCCAACATGGTATTGAGTCACCTTCATGGTGTAGACTTACCCAACGTGGTATTGAATCACCTTCGTGGTGTAGACTTACCCAACGTGGTATTGAATCACCTTCGTGGTGTAGACTTACCCAACGTGGTATTGAATCACCTTCGTGGTGTAGACTTACCCAACGTGGTATTGAATCACCTTCGTGGTGTAGACTTACCCAACGTGGTATTGAGTCACCTTCTTGGTGTAGACTTACCCAATGTGGTATTGAATCACCTTCTTGGTGTAGACTTACCCAACGTGGTATTGAATCACCTTCATGGTGTAGACTTACCCAACGTGGTATTGAATCACCTTCAGGGTGTACACTTACCCAACGTAGTATTGAATCACCTTCACGGTGTAGACTTACCCAGCGTGGTATTGAATCACCTTCGTGGTGTATACTTACCCAACGTGGTATTGAATCACCCTCATGGTGTAGACTTACCCAACGTGGTATTGAAATCACCTTCATGGAGTAGTCTTGCCCGAGGTGGCATTGAATAATTAAATGTTAATCGTAGTAGATGGGAGTACATGGGATTTACGAAATGGAAAGGGAAGTAATTTAGAAAGGATGATTATGCATGCTATAGAATATATATTATGAGATATATATATTATAGGGTGAATATGACTAATATGAAAAGGAAAGTGATTTGGAATGGATGAATATGCATGCTATAGAATATATATTATGGGATATATATACTATAGGGTGAATATGACTAATCTGAAAAAGGAAAGTGATTTGGAATGGATGAATATGCATGCTATAAAATATATATTATGGGATATATATACTATATGGTGAATATGACTAATATGGAAAGGAAAGTGATTTGGAATGGATGAATATGCATGCTATAGAATATATATTATGGGATATATATACTATAGGGTGAATATGGATAATATGGAAAGAAAAGAAAGAAGATATGATTGGTTACATTTATGTACTTATGTTATGTGTCTCACTCTAATGTTTCCTTTGTATTTTAAATGTGGATTAACCTGTATTGACATTTATTTAGTTAACGACTTACTCTTTTTTGTTTCCTTCGTGTATGGTCAATGTTAATCTCATTGCAGGTAGGTGGGAGATTTAAGGATGTCGTGAGTAGGAGCTTATAGGCTTTTAGTCTCTGAAGCCTTATTTTCATTGTTTTAACCGATTGTGTTTTTAACTTAATATTTGTAATCATCTACGTGATATTTGTACATGTTGATAGTCATGAATATCTGTAACCCTGGATATTTGTAACTATGGGTATTTTGGAATCCTATAGCTAGTTGTATGCGGTGGTTACTGAGATGCATTAATATGAATTATGTTTTTCTGTTAAACGAATATGTATGTCAATATTGATTGATCAATTGAGTGTTAAGAGGAAAGCTTGACTTAAAATAAGGTTATTAAGTTTACAACTGGGAGTTATAGGAAAATGCATGAAAAAGGAATAAAATAAGGAAAAAATTTCGATGGTAGAATTTGGGTCCTTACATAGAGATGCTTAAAGGGAGAATCAAAATGTAAATGATGAGAGAAAATGATAATGGCGAGATATGTAACACCGCAATTTTCATTTTCGGAATGATTAGAAAACTTAGAGTGTTGGAGTGTATATTGTACAATTCTCGTTTAAGCGAGAGGACCTCGTCCAAGTGAGAGGCTCGGTGTTCGAATATGATTTTTCCAGAGACCTCGCTTAAGCAAGGAAGTGGTCGCTTGAGTGAGAGTGAAATCTGGAAAAGCTGTCAAATTCTAACTTGAGCTAGAATTTTCGCCCAAGCTAGAGAGGAGCCTTAGCATACTGCCCGATTCTCGCCCGAGCGAGAAATCCGCACCCGGGCGAGAGTGTCATAGTTGAAAAGCTGAAAAATAGCGAAATTCTCGCTCAAGCGAGCCATTCTCGCCCGGGCGAGGCTGCGCAACTATAAAAGTAAAATAGGGGTTTCAAAAACCCTAATCTTCATTTTCTTTTCTCTCCTTTCTCTCCTTTCTCTCCCAACGGCAGTTCCACCCAAATGAACCATTCTCCTCTCCACTAAACATCAAAACTCATCAAAACCTCTTCCTATTACTTCTTGGTGAGACATTTGGGAAATCTTGGAGGTGAAAATGGAAAAATGGAACAATGGAGATTTGGAGAAGATGGAGGGAGATGAAGCTCTTTTGCGAAGTAACGGAGCTTATGCAACCTAAGGTGAGGGAGAAGACCATTGTGGTCTTAGAGTATTTCATTAGAGAGTTCTTATTCGATTTCCCTCAAGAATCGGAGAATGTTAACGGATAGAAACTCTCTTGGAAGTGTGTGGTCCATGTGAGAGTCTTTATTTTCCATGATGATGTATTAGCCATAAATATGGGGATATGTGTGTAGGAAAACCATTTTATTAGATGAAGTGCAATATGCTTCTTTATGGTAATACATCGTCATGAAAGATGGTTCTATCGTTAATATGTTATATAATGATTAATATGTTCTGAGTGGTTTATTGTGATAATAAGATATGAATATATTTATGATAATGACTAAGTTGTAAGTCGCTTATTTGTTATAAACATATATGGGTATGTTTGTAATAATGATTGTGTGATGAGCTATTTAATGGCAATAAATTGACATGATTATGTTGTATGATAATGATTGTGTTGTGAGTTATTTATGTGAAGTAAAGAATGGGGTGAATATGAATATTATGACATGGTTGTAGTGGTGGGTATTATGGTGAAATGTGATGTAAGGGAAGTATTTAAATTATATATGATGTTATAAAATGTATGGATTTTCTGGTTGTATATGATTGTTAAACAATGAGAATAAAATCTATTTTTTAGCTCCTTAAGAGGATGAGTAATGAATGACTTGCCCTATGTGGTATTGTGAATGACTTGTCCTATGTGGTATTGTGAATGACTTGCCCTATGTGGTATTGTGAATGACTTGCCCTACGTGGTATTGTGAATGACTTGCCCTAGGTGGTATTGTGAATGACTTGCCCTAGGTGGTATTGTGAATGACTTGCCCTACGTGGTATTGTGAATGACTTGCCCTAGGTGGTATTGTGAATGACTTGCCCTACGTGGTATTGTGAATGACTTGCCCTACGTGGTATTGTGAATGACTTGCCCTACGTGGTATTGTGAATGACTTGCCCTACGTGGTATTGTGAATGACTTGCCCTACGTGGTATTGTGAATGACTTGCCCTACGTGGTATTGTGAATGACTTGCCCTACGTGGTATTGTGAATGACTTGCCCTATGTGGTATTGTGAATGACTTGCCCTACGTGGTATTGTGAATGACTTGCCCTACGTGGTATTGTGAATGACTTGCCCTACGTGGTAATTTGAATGACTTGCCCTACGTGGTATTGTGAATGACTTGTCCTATGTGGTATTGTGAATGACTTGCTCTACGTGGTATTGTGAATGACTTGTCCCACGTGATATTGTGAATGTCTTGCCCCACGTGGTATTGTGAATGTCTTGCCTCAAGTGGTATTGTGAATGTCTTGCCCTATGTAGTATTGGCTCTTTGAGCAATGAATGATTAGCCATTTGGATGTTGTGTTGGTTTGATAACATTGTGTCACTTGGGAAAGTATTTTAATGCTATGTATGTATGGTATGATTTGAGTATTGCATTGTTGTTATTTATTGAAAATGAGACTATTGTATGATGATCTTGATGAAGATTGAGTTGTATTAAATGGTATGTTGCACCGATTGGGTAAATGGTCTAGGTTAGACATGATTCATATGCTAAGTGGATATATGAACATTATGTGGTTTATGGTATTAATTGATATATGTTTAATATGCTTGATTTTAGAAGTTAAGTACGGTGTAATACTTTAATGTTATTATTCTATGTAATTCCACGCTACGGTCATCGTAGTCGGTTCTTACTCCCTTTTGTCTCTGCTTGTATGTGTTATGTATTGGAATTTAAGTGGTGATTATAGCGTATTGGATGCTGATGGAGAAGGACATAGAATAGAGTAATTTACCTTGTATAATTAATATGATATTTGGTTAATGTATGTAATATGAGAACTATATAAAATCAATTCTTTTGTGAAATGGGACTTCTCTTAAGTGTATATTGAAGTTGGTTTGATGATTGTAATAAAAGTATTATTTGATAAAGGATAAATGTATAGAATATGGATTTATGATGAAATGTAATGACATGTCTTGATGAAAGATTACTATTGATTATTTCCCCGTTTTTGAACTATGAACTTAACTAATATTGTACTTGCTCGGGTTTTCTAAATCGGTTAAGTAATATCGTTCAAAAGTAATCACTTCACTTTCATGAATAAAGTTTTAAAAAATTTAGGGTATAATTCGGGTCCTTACAAGATATGATAAGGAAATAAATATATTAATAACAAAAACAAACAAACAACCAACAACCATAGATTTTGAAGGTTTGATCGTCCATGAGGATGATACCCTTGCTTATCATAAGGTAACGAAGATAACCGTTAGAAGAACAAATCTAAAAAATAATGAAATTAGCTAGAACACATGTTCAAAATAAGTAAATCTGACAGTCCCTAGGTTATACCATGAGATAAAATCATTTTATAATAAGAACCAAATAAGCACATGATATGACTCGCAAATTGCATATGTTCATTTAAAGATGAAAAACCACCAAAAAGATGCACTGTAAAGTAGGTTGTTGACAATGTAGGAAAATGCAATATTTGTTTTATGTAACCAATAAATGGAGAGATGAAGGGGTATGAAAATGAAAGGAGATAGCAATAAAAAGGAAGAATGAAAGTTAATATATTAAGTTTAAAATTTTAAGTTTAAAAAGACAAATTAAATTTTAAAATGAGAGTTATTAGTATTAATAATTGTAAATGAATTAGCATCAGAAACTGTAACGTACAATCCATATGAAAATGTTTAGAACAAATATATTAAAAGGAATATATATGAAATGTGTATAATTAATCCCAACCAAATCATGAATGACCATTAAGTGTAATAATTGTATTCTAATTGAATTATTCATGAATATTGCGGAACGGTAATGGTGATGAATGGTGATTAATTGTTGGGTATAATTTTAAACATATGTATCTGGTGATTAATAGAAATTAATAGAAAAGAATATATAAGGAATGTGCATAATATGATAATAGGATTGCTAATCAGAGTATGAGATATTAATATAATTGCTTTCACAATATTATAAGAATTTAAAGCTCCACTGATAAGAATTGATTTATGAAAAATGAAGAAAGATAATAATTGATTTAGGGGGAAAATATATATAAGGAATGTGCATAATAAGATAATAGGATTGCTAATCAGAATATGAGTTTAGGGAAAATGAAGAAATATAAGAATTGATTTAGGGAAAATGAAGAAAGATTTTTGGAGGAAAAATAATTGATTTAGGGGAATGTGTATAATAGGATAATATGATTGCTAATTAGAATATGAGTTTAGGGAAAAAGAAGAAATATAAGAATTGATTTAGGAAAAATGAAGAAAGATTTTTGGAGGTGAAAAGAATATGATAATATGATTGAGTGTTTAATAGAAAAAAATGAAGAAAGAATAGAGTGTGTGAGGTGACATGATGAGATATAGACAAGTTCAGGATGGGAAAAAGTGAAGGAGAGTATGACATGTGTCTAGTGATGATATGACAGAACCTTTTTTCATATAGTTATATAGATATAGATTAGTTCCTTACCTAAAATGTAAGGAAATACATTGACAGTACAAAAAAATATCATTTCGTTAATCGATTTGTGTTTGGTTTAGATGCTACAACTCTCTTCTAAAAGAACGAGTATCATCTCCATTGCTGGAGAAAAAAGTTTATTTTTTCAGGGCAAAATTGTTATTTCATTATATATAAAAGGGTATAAACAAGGATCACCTGTACCAAACAATTCATTTTCTCATATCTCAAGTCAATCATGTTGCACCAAGTAATTGTCGCGACTCGATTTTCGGTTGGAAGACCGGCCCTACGACTTAGGGAGAGGCGAACTCGATTTCTATCTCTTCCGATTGTTTTGGAGTCGCCACTACGTTTTTTGCGGTTAAAACGTAAAAAACTCTAAATATGTCCAATTAGGATAATTTGGTCTTTAATCAGAGATTCTGAGCTCGGGAGACGATTACGGATCGGGGAAGGTATTAGCACCCGCCCGCCCGTATTAAAACGGTACCCTCACTAATAACATGGACTTTTATACCCTTAAAATCATTTATTGAAATTCATTAATAAAAAGCAAAATGTTTTATTTTTTATTGTTGTGTCTGACAAGAGTTGATCTTGCTGCTACGTATCCCTAGGTGCAATAGGGAAATCAAGGCTACATAGTTCTGGTTTGAGAATTAATTGGTGTTGGTTTAGTTGGTTTGAAAAGTTGATGTAAATTATATTCTCTTTAAGAAAAGATGAAGCAGCAGAAACTAATGTTTGCACCGTATCAAATCTTAAAGAGATTTTGAAAGTAATTAAAATACTTTGTTGAATTTTATTTATCTTTAAGATATAGAATATTTTTGAAATAATTAAAATGCATTGTTTGAAATTTATTTATTTTTAAGATAGATGAAGTAGCAAGAACTAATGTTCGCGCCGCATAAAATCTTAAAGCATATTTTGAAATATATTTGTAATTTTTACACCAAGCAAACATTAAAATATAAACATGACAAGTGATCATAAATTGATTTATTTTGAGCATTATAAAAATAGATAAGATTATAATAAAATATACATAACAATACTAACAATAAACAAATAAGTAGGTACGACATATTAATAAAATAAATCAATAAATAAATAGAACAAACAAAATAAATTAATGGGAGGTTACCCCCATTTCGTGACAGAGAACAAAGGAGGGACGAAATCCCTAGGTTCTCCCCTCCTTTTCCTTCGGTTCAGAAGCGACGGCAGCAGTGGAACCGAAGCACATGGGTTTATTCTTCACTCAATGTGGTCATCAGGTAGATCATCATCTCCTCTCCTCTATCTCCTTTCTCCTTAGTGACGGTGGTTCTCTCTCTGGTGACGGTTTCGTCGGTTCATGATTGGAAGCCGGCCGACTCGGGTTCACGGTTCAAAGGTGGGGGTTGATTGTCTTCTTCCTCTTTTCTCTTTCATCTTCTTTTCCTTCATAACCAAGGAAATTGGAATCCCTAACTCATATTCTTTCTCTCTCCGACAGCGACGAAGACACCTACTCATGGCGGGGTGGAGAAACCGAAGGTAATCTTCTTTCCCCTCATCGGCTCGAAACGTTCCCCTTGGAGCTACGACTTAAGGTGATGATTTTGGTTTGTTGATTGCTGCTGATTGATGTTGCATTTTGTTGTTTTTGTGATAATTTTGGAATGGTTTGTATAGGGTATGTAGCAACCACGTTCTCTAATTTTATAGATAGAAAATGTGAATGAGGTATGGTGTCAGAATGCTTGTTTATATGATGAATAGTGAAGAGTGAGTATTGTGTATTTGGGGTTGCCAATTTGGAGATTCAGGAACATCTCTTTCTTTGCTTTCTGCTTTGTATTTATAGCCGAGTATGTGAAGCTTTTTGATTTATCATATTCTGACTCTTGTTCTTCTGACTGCCTTCCTAGAGTTTTCTATTGTTGACCTTTATTACTCTGATGTTGAAAACTGCTCATTATTGCTATAATTGGTGTTGATTGTGAGTGATTGCTTATTGTGAAACTATGTTGTCAACTGCATAATGATTACCTTTCATTGCATATTGTTGCCTTCAATTGGACCAAAATAGGCTTAATTTATTACTTTCAGGATAATTGGCCTTCTGTTCTGTTTGCAATGGCGGGTGGTGTGGTCCTTAGCCTCGGAAATTTATCCACACCATATGCTTGGGCTTTTGTTGGATTATCGGTCACCGAAGTAATCACAGTAGGCATAACTACCATGTAGAATATGCACTCGGAAAAACTTTGCTATGTGTAATTGTGTAGTAATTTTTAGCTCGAGACAAAAAAGTAAATTTGCGAGCTCTCACTAGCTCGAAACAAAGAATAAATTTGCGAGCTCTCAGTGGCTCGAGACAAAGAATAAATTTGTGAGCTCTCAATGGCTCGAGACGGAAAAATAAATTGCGAGCTCTGAGTTGCTCGAGACAGAAAATAAATTTGCGAGCTCTTAGTGGCTCGAGACAGAAAAATAAATTTGCGAACTCTCAGTGGCTCGAGACAGAAAAATAAATTTGCAAGATCTCAGTGGCTCGAGACACAAAATAAATTTGCGAGCTCTCAGTGGCTTGAGACACAGAATAAATTTGCGAGTTCTTAGTGGCTCGAGACACAAAATAAATTTGCGAGCTCTCAGTGGCTCGATATTCAATTTAGGCTCGAGGTCCAGAAAAGTCAAAATCACGTCAGGCTCAGGATCCTGGAAAGTAATAAAATCACGTCAGGCTCAAGGTCCTAGAAAGATATATGCGAGCACTCAATGGCTCGAGATTCACATCAGGCTCTGGGTGCTGGAAAGTTATATGCGAGCACTCAGTGGCTCGAAATTCACATCAGGCTCGGGGTCCTGAAAAGCTATAAAATCACGTCAGGCTCGGGGGTCCTAGAAAGTTTTATGCGAGCACTCAGTGGCTCGAGATTCACATCAGGCTCGGGGTCCTGGAAAGTTATAAAATCACGTCAGACTCAGGGTCCTAGAAAGTTATAAAATCACGTCAGACTCAGGGTCCTGGAAAGTTATGAAATCATGTCAGGCTCTGGGTCCTGAAAAGTTGTACGCGAGCACTCAGTGGCTCGAGATTCACATCAGGCTCAGGGTCCTGGAAAGTTATAAAATCACGTCAGGCACAGGGTCATGGAAAGTTATATGCGAGCACTCAGTGGCTCGAGAGTCACATCAGGCTTGGGGTCCTAGAAAGTTATAAAATCACGTCAGGCTCAGGGTCCTGGAAAGTTATAAAATCACGTCAGGCTTAGGGTCCTGGAAATTTATAAAATCACGTCAGGCTCGGGGTCCTGGAAAGTTATAAAATCACGTCAGGCTCGGGGTCCTGGAAAGTTATAATTTAAATAACTTCAGGCTTGGGGTCCAGGAAAGTTGTATGCGAGAACTCAGTGGCTCGAGATTCACATTAGGCTCGGGATCCTAGAAAGCTATAAAATCACGTCAGGCTCGAGGTCCTAGAAAGTTATATGCGAGCACTATGTGGCTCGAGATTCACATCAGGCTCGAGGTCCTGGAAAGTTATAAAATCACTTTAGGCTCAGGGTCCTGAAAAGTTATAAAATCACGTCAGGCTCAAGGTCCTGGAAAGTTATATGCGAGCACTCAGTGGCTCGAGATTCACATCAGGCTCGGGGTCCTGGAAAGTTATAAAATCACGTCAGGCTCAGGGTCCTGGAAAGTTATAAAATCACGTCAGGCTCAGGATCCTTGAAAGTTATAAAATAACGTTAGGCTTAGGGTCCTGGAAAGTTATAAAATCACGTCACGCTCAAGGTCCTACAAAGTTATAAAATCATGTCAGGCTCAGGGTCCTGGAAAGTTATATGCGAGCACTTAGTGGCTCGAGATTCACACCAGGCTCTGGGTGTTGGAAAGTTATGTGCGAGCACTCAGTGGCTCGAAATTCACATCAGGCTCAGGGTCCTGAAAAGCTATAAAATCACGTCAGGCTCGGGGTCCTGGAAAATTATATGCGATGACTCAGTGGCTCGAGATTCACATCAGGCTCGGGGTCCTGGAAAGTTATAAAATCACGTCTGGCTTAGGGTCCTGGAAAGTTATGAAATCAAGTCAGGCTCGGGGTCCTGGAAAGTTGTACGCGAGCACTCAGTGGCTCGAGATTCACATCAGGCTCGGGGTCCTGGAAAGTTATAATTAAAAGCACGTCAGGCTCACGGTCCTAGAAAGATATAAAATCACGTCAGGCTCGGGGTCCTAGAAAGTTATATGCGAGCACTCAGTGACTTGAGATTCACATCAGGCTCGGGGTCCTTGAAAGTTATAAAATCACGTCAGGCTCAGGGTCCTGGAAAGTTTTAAAATCACGTCAGGCTCAGGGTCCTGGAAAGTTATCAAATCACGTCAGGCTCAGGGTCCTGGAAAGTTATAAAATCACGTCAGGCTCGGGGTCCTGGAAAGTTATAAAATCACGTCAGGCTCGGGGTCCTGGAAATTTATAATTTAAATCACGTCAGGCTCGGGGTCCTGGAATGTTGTATGCGAGAACTCAGTGGCTCGAGATTCACATCAGGATCGGGGTCCTTGAAAGTTAAAAATCACGTCAGGCTCAGGGTCCTGGAAAGTTATGAAATCACGTCTGGCTCAGGGTCCTGGAAAATTTTACGCGAGCACTCAGTGACTCGAGATTCACATCAGGCTCGGGGTCCTGGAAAGTTATAATTAAAAGCACGTCAGGCTCACGGTCCTAGAAAGCTATAAAATCACGTCAGGCTCGGGGTCCTGGAAAGTTATATGCGAGCACTCAGTGGCTCGAGATTCACATCAGGCTCGGGGTCCTGGAAAGTTATAAAATCACGTCAGGCTCCGGGTCCTGGAAAGTTATAAAATCACGTCAGGCTCAGGGTCCTAGAAAGTTATCAAATCACGTCAGGCTCAGGGTCCTGGAAAGTTATAAAATCACTTCAGGCTCGGGGTCCTGGAAATTTATAATTTAAATCATGTTAGGCTCGGGGTCCTAGAAAGTTGTATGCGAGAACTCAGTGGCTCGAGATTCACATCAGGCTCGGGGTCCTACAAAGCTATAAAATCACGTCAGGCTCGGGGTCCTGGAAAGTTATATGCGAGCACTCAGTGGCTCGAGATTCACATCAGGCTCGGGGTCCTGGAAAGTTATAAAATCACTTCAGGCTCAGGGTCCAGGAAAGTTATAAAATCACGTCAGGCTCAGGGTCCTGGAAAGTTATATACGAGCACTCAGTGACTCGAGATTCACATCAGGCTCGGGATCCTGGAAAGTTATAAAATCACGTCAGGCTCAGGGTTCTGGAAAGTTATAAAATCACGTCAGGCTCAGGGTCCTGGAAAGTAATAAAATAACGTTAGGCTCAGGGTCCTGGAAAGTTAGAAAATCACATCACGCTCAAGGTCCTGGAAAGTTATAAAATCACGTCAGACTTAGGGTCTTGGAAAGTTATATGTGAGCACTCAGTGGCTCGAGATTCACATCAGGCTCTGGGTGCTGGAAAGTTATATGCGAGCACTCAGTGGCTCGAAATTCACATCAGGCTCGAGGTCCTGAAAAGCTATAAAATCACGTCAGGTTGTGGTCCTGAAAATTTTTATGCGAGCACTCAGTGGTTCGAGATTCATATCTGGCTCGGGGTCCTGGAAAGTTATAAAATCACGTCAGGCTCAGGGTCCTGGAAAATTATAAAATCACGTCAGACTCAGGGTCCTGGAAAGTTATGAAATCACGTCAGGCTCGGGGTCCTGGAAAGTTGTACACGAACACTCAGTGGCTCGAGATTCACATCAGGCTCGGTGTCCTGGAAAGTTATAATTAAAAGCACGTCAGGCTCACTGTCCTAGAAAGCTATAAAATCACACCAGGCTCGGGGTCCTGGAAAGTTATATGCGAGCACTCAGTGGCTCGAGATTCACATCAGGCTCGGGGTCCTAGAGAGTTATAATTAAAAGCACGTCATGCTCAGGGTCCTGGAAAGCAAAGTATGTAGAGTAATTGATCGAGGCCGTACTCGATACAAATAATATAACAATAAAGTATAGTACTAGGAAGTGACTCCTAGGTCGTTTCCCAAAGATTATCTTTCACACAATGGTTCAAACACCTTACACGCACACACACAATGGGGGGTTTTAGTGGTTGTTATGCTATGAAATTAAGCTAAAACAAAACACAAACAGAAAACAGAATAGTAAATAGGCTAAATCCCTTTGGTTTCCTTGATCACAACTCAATCCTCGGTTTCAATATATCAAAATCAGATTCTCAGTGTTCCTTTGTTGAGAGTCGATCAACTAAGCGGTGATCAACTCGCAGTTAAATTGCCAAACCTCTAACTAAGCGAAATTGGCATAAGCAACAAATAGTTAACAATGTCACACGAATCAAAGCATCAATTTCATATTCTACACATTGAATTCCTAATCTGTTCATAACTCTAATGTTTAAGCTTCAAACTAAGCGAATTCAACATAAACATAGAGCATTTACAGATTCACATAAACTAAGCGATTATGTGCTAGAGAACTAATTAACTAAGCGAAAATCAGTTCACAAACCTAAAACAAAACCATGGAATTAAGCAAACCATAACATGAAATAGGATAGAAGCTTCAACGACATAAAACCGAAATTGCATTAACAACAACATAGAAACCGAAATTGCATTAAGCACTAAAGCTCAAGAGTGTGATACATTACCAAAGGAATTTAGCACTAAACTTCTAGCCTTCCTTCCATGGAGGAAGAAGCAAAACCGAATTTGGAGGAGGAAGAAGATGGAAAACGAAAACCTAAAAGAACCCAAAAGGGGGAAAACGAAAATGTAATGTAAAATTGTGTGTGAAAACGAAATTCTAAGCTTATTAAAGGGTAAAACCGAAATGGGCCCTACACAATGGGCCCAAAACCTAAAACGGAATTAAAAATCCTATAACTAAATACAATCTTCACTTTAGCACACATCTTCCACTTGTAATGCCCAAAATGTCCTTGGTGCCAAATATGTCCTGAAAATGGAATTAGATTTAATTAGGCTAAATAATCCCAAATTAACTCATTTTAGGAATAATAGTCCAATAAAGCCTAAAACACTAAACAATGCCAAATAAAGTCAATTAGACACCAAGAATCATTAACAATGGTAAAATAAGGTTATTAATAGTGTGTAATATATGACTCATCAAATACCCCCACACTTAACCTTTTGCACTCCTGGGCAAAATCAAGAAATAATGTTATGCTAACTAGTGCAACAAAGTGAGTCATGTAAGAAGATTATTAAAAACTAGGAAATCAAAAATCCTAAAGATGGCATACTTCACAATGAATTCCCAGAAATACAAAGAGATGGGCAAAATCAAACACACTAGAATAAAAAGATCAAGAATCAAGATATCCATGTAGATCATCCAATTAATTCAAGCATGCAAAGAAACCAATCAAATCAAGAGGTGAGTCACAACAATGATAGATCCTCACAAGATATGCTCTCTAAAGTGTTTACACTCATGTATCTTAGGTTGTAAGTATTTACACTCAAGGCACTTCATGACCAACACATGCACATAGTGATCAAAAGGACTTTTCAAGGTCGTAATGGGGCCAAAGACAAGGTAGGATAAAGTATGGAATATGTAGCTTAAAACCAAGGGAATATAGGAGCAATGAGGAATAAGTAAAAAGTAAGACAAAATCAACCCCATATTCAAACTCAAATTTCAATCATCTTTGCCACACTCAACTTTTATTCACTTTTTTTTTTCATTTTTGTTTGTTTTTCTTTTGTTTTGTTTCTCTTTTTGTTGCTTTTCTTTTTGGTATTTTTTTTTTGTTTTTCAATACACCACACTTATGTACAAAAATGTATTAACCAACCCATGAGTCATACCCAAAACTTATAAGAAATGAAGAACAATGCACTCTTACTTTAATACCCATTCCCAAAACAATTCCAAAGCTCCAAAATTCCCTAAAGTTAGGATAATCATGGTTTTTCACTTATAGGATTGTAATGAGCTATATAACAAAGAAATGGGTAAAAAGGCTCAAAGGGGCTAGCAAAAGGATAATTTCATTGAAGGTAGGCTATATGGCATGTGGCTTATTCAAAAGAAATGCCTAAATCACTTCAAAATGTGCAATATGAAAATCAAGTATCAACAAGAAACATGTCAAGTTCTAGAGTGCAAGTAATCAAGATTGCAACAATCACACATGAAAGAATACTAGATGGCATACATCAATCCATCCTCAATTAAGGCTCAAAATCTCACAAGGGACAAGACTATCACAATTGCCTCAACCTCTCAATTCCCAAAAGTAACTTAGCACACAGAAAATATATGGATTCACAACACAATATCAAGAATCAACTAAAACAAAGCATGAGAGAAAATGCTCAAAATCTAAGAAAAATCTAAGAATCAAAGAAAAACATGCATCAACATAAACCTACATTAGTCTCCCCCCCACACTTAAACTACACATTGTCCCAATGGAACACAGCCAGAATATCCACGCAGTTATATTAGAAATTGTAATTGGACAAGTGCAATAAAAAGTAAGGAAGGAGAGAAAGAAAGAAAAACTCCCTTAATCATGGAGGGAGGAAATCAAACTCATAACTAGTAAGGACAATCCCCAAAGCATAAACAGCAATGTTGCAATCAAGGTCAAATGGGGGTCTCCAATCAGGTGCCTGCAAAACAGATGGAAAGAGAGTAGCAAATCTAGGCTTTGTTGTAGCCTGCACCTGAACAAATAAATCAGATTGTTGTCTGATTCCTGCATCATTTGGGTTAGTGCAATGTGAATGTGTAATAGGAGAATCAACAACAATATTAAGAAACTCATCAATACAAGAGTCACACAGCTCAGAATCAGTGCATGCATGGCAAGTGTACAATGAAGTGCAAGGAACATCAATGTCAATATCAATGTTCAAAAACTCATCAATGCAAAAACTACATGTTTCAGAATTAGTGCATGCATGACAAGTGTGTGAATTAATTAATGACGGAGCATGAAAATCATGAAGAAAATTAGAAATGTGTGTATCATTGAACTCATGAAGCAAATCAAGGTGGAAAACAGAGTGGCCCTCGGATGGATGCTTTAAAGCATCAAAAATGTTAAACCGAGCCACTTTATCATCGAATTCCATAGAAAGTGTCCCAGCATGGACATCGATCTTGGTTCGGGCTGTTCTCAAGAATGGTCTCCCCAAAATAATTGGAACTGTGTTACTAGGTGATCCCTCTTCCATATCAAGAATGTAAAAATCAGCAGGAAAGATCAGTTGATCAACCTGAACCAAGATATCCTCTACCAAACCGGCAGGGTATGCAATACTCCTATTTGCTAATTGGATTACCACACTCGTAGGTTGCAAGGGTCCAAGTGAAAGGAATCTGAATACATTCATAGGCATAACATTAATGGATGCTCCTAAATCAAGCATGGCATTTTCAAATTTTCTATTACCTATGATGCAAGGTACACTAAATGTACCTGGATCCTTACACTTTTCAGGGATGTGAGGAACAGGCATACCTATCATGGCAGAAACATTCCTTCCCATTTTGATCTTTTCATTACCTTTCAGCTTCCTCTTGTGAGTGCACAATTCTTTCAAAAACTTGGCATATCTCGGAATCTGCTTGATGGCATCAAGGAGAGGTATGTTCACCTCAACCTTTGTAAATGTTTCCAAGAGGTCCTTGTCCAGCTCTTCCATATTCCCCATCTTCTTGGTTGGAATGATTTTTGGTGGAAATGGAAGAGGAATGGAAAATGGTTGTTGCGCAGCACTTGAGGAAGGTTGATTTGCATGAGTTTCTCTTGTTGTATTCTCATTTTCTTCTAAAACAGATTTATTCCTTTTTGATGCATCATGTTCTTTTTGAAGAACAAAATATGTTCTAGGTGTAGGCACTTCAGTCTGCTTGCCTGATCTGAGGGTGATGGCACTCACATTCCTTGGGTTAAGCACAGTCTGAGAAGGTAACTTATCAGAATTCTGTGACTGCAATGTGTTCAGTGAAGTAGCCATCTGCCCCATCTGGGTAGTTAGATTCTGAATTGAAGACTCTTGTCTTTGAATTGAAGCTCTGGTTTCTTGCTGGATTTGCATGTTCTGCATTGTCATCTGCCTCACCAATTCTTCCAAAGAGGGTTCAGTAGGTGCAGGAGTGTTAATCATTTGATGCCTCTGTTGTTGGATTGGTGGGGGCACATATGATGATCTATTCTGCCCAACATTATTGTTCTGAAATGGTGCCTGATTTCTCCAACTAGGATTGTATGTGCTTGATGAGGGTGGATCATAATGTTGTTGCTGATGTGGAGGTCTGTTGTTGTATATGTTTGCAGCATACGCCTCAGGATGATCTCCAGTTATTGGTTCAAGGAGAGAAGGACACATATCACTATAATGATCACTTGAGGTGCAAATGCCACATACTCTTGCCATTGAAGATTTTTGCTGATTTATGGCTAACTGGGTGATCAAGGTGGTGAGGGAATCAATTTTAGTCTCAAGCTTGTCTTGCCTTGCTGCATTTGTCCCAACGTCATGGACTCCTCTTACAACTATGGCATCACCACTCCTTGCATTGAATTGTTGAGAATTGGAAGCCATCTTCTCTATCAAACATCTTGCCTCAAAAGGAGTCATGTCCCCAAGTGCACCACCACTAGCAGTATCAATTATACTCCTATCCATATTGTTCAGACCCTCATAAAAATACTACAGGAGGAGTTGCTCAGAGATCTGAAGATGAGGGCAACTAGCGCACAATCTCTTAAACCTCTCCCAGTACTCATACAAGCTCTCACCATGTTGTTGCCTAATTCCAGATATGTCCTTTCTGATTGCAGTGGTCCTGGATGCAGGGAAGAATTTACCCAAGAATGACCTCTTCAAGTCACCCCAACTTGTGATGGAACCAGGAGCCAGATAGTACAACCAGTCCTTTGCAGGGCCTTCAAGTGAATGAGGAAAGGCCTTTAGGCAAATGTGATCCTCCATAACATCATGTGGTTTCATGGTTGATCAGACAATGTGGAACTCCTTAAGATGTTTATGAGGATCCTGACCTGCAAGTCCATTAAACTTAGGCAACAAATGGATTAGTCTAGTTTTAAGCACATATGGTACATCCTCATATTGGATACACAAACTGTCATAAGTAAAATCAGGGGCAGCCAGCTCCCTTAATGTCCTCTCACGGGGACCAGGAGGAGTAGGTGGCTAAGCCATATTTTCAGAATGGTCAAAATTAGGAAATGCAACAGAATGCACAGAATCACTATATTCAGAATGCACAGAAACAGAATGCTTAGAAGCAGTATTTTCAGCAACAGGATGTTCAGAAACAGAAACAAAATTAGTATCTAAAGTCCTATTTTGTCTAACTAACCTATGATATGTTCTATCAATTTCGGGATTTATTGAATGCAAAATGCATGTATTCCTCCTAGTCATGCATTACAGTCAACAGTAGGAAGAAAGTAATGCAATAGTAATGGAAATTCATGTTATAATTGTAGAATCAACCAAGTATTTGCATCAACAACATCCTAAAATCATATAGAACATGTACAAAAAGTTTCAAGAAAAAATTCGAAGCCTAACTATGTTAAAAATGCAAAACAGTTTCACTATAAACCTTGAAAAATAAAAAATAAACCTTAAAAAATAAAAAAGAAATAGTAAAAAGGGTTTTTTTGGATTTGGAATGACAGACTACGTTTGTGGTAGTGGGTATAACTTATTTTTCTACCCCAAATGCATATGTCATATGTCCAATTCTGATATACGGTGACGAAGTTATCCTAAAAACAAATTTTCAACAATTCACTATTCACCGTAAAGTTGTATCTCACAAACTACAACTCGGAAAGTAGTTCTGCTTTCTCTGGTGTTCAATGTGGGATGACAGAAGTGTGGAAACAAAATTTCATGCAAAAATTCCACCCAAAGCTATATAAACCAGCAAAACAGAATCACATAAATCATTAAAAATGGCAAAATAGTGAACAGTGAACAGTGAACATTAACAACTTTTTGCACCAATATTAGAATTTTCACCAAAAATGCACTACAGAAATGACTAACTAAACTACACTACACTAAACTAAAATTTATGAAACTACAGAGAACCTTTATATGAATCGATAATCCCCGACAACGGCGCCAAATTTGATCGAGGCCGTACTCGATACAAATAATATAACAATAAAGTATAGTACTAGGAAGTGACTCCTAGGTCGTTTCCCAAATATTATCTTTCACACAATGGTTCAAACACCTTACACGCACACACACAATGGGGGGTTTTAGTGGTTGTTATGCTATGAAATTAAGCTAAAACAAAACACAAACAGAAAACAGAATAGTAAATAGGCTAAATCCCTTTGGTTTCCTTGATCACAACTCAATCCTCGGTTTCAATATATCAAAATCATATTCTCAGTGTTCCTTTGTTGAGAGTCGATCAACTAAGCGATGATCAACTCACAGTTAAATTGCTAAACCTCTAACTAAGCGAAATTGGCATAAGCAACAAACAGTTAACAATGTCACACGAATCAAAGCATCAATTTCATATTCTACACATTGAATTCCTAATCTGTTCATAACTCTAATGTTTAAGCTTCAAACTAAGCGAATTCAACATAAACATAGAGCATTTACAGATTCACATAAACTAAGCGATTATGTGCTAGAGAACTAATTAACTAAGCGAAAATCAGTTCACAAACCTAAAACAAAACCATGGAATTAAGCAAACCATAACATGAAATAGGATAGAAGCTTCAACGACATAAAACTGAAATTGCATTAACATCAACATAGAAACCGAAATTGCATTAAGCACTAAAGCTCAAGAGTGTGATACATTACCAAAGGAATTTAGCACTAAACTTCTAGCCTTCCTTCCATGGAGGAAGAAGCAAAACCGAATTTGGAGGAGGAAGAAGATGGAAAACGAAAACCTAAAAGAACCCAAAAGGGGGAAAACGAAAATGTAATGTAAAATTGTGTGTGAAAACGAAATTCTAAGCTTATTAAAGGGTAAAACCGAAATGGGCCCTAAACAATGGGCCCAAAACCTAAAACGGAATTAAAAATCCTATAACTAAATACAATCTTCACTTTAGCACACATCTTCCACTTGTAATGCCCAAAATGTCTTTGGTGCCAAATATGTCCTGAAAATGGAATTAGATTTAATTAGGCTAAATAATCCCAAATTAACTCATTTTAGGAATAATAGTCCAATAAAGCCTAAAACACTAAACAATGCCAAATAAAGTCAATTAGACACCAAGAATCATTAACAATGGTAAAATAAGGTTATTAATAGTGTGTAATATATGACTCATCAGTAATGATTTGAATTCTTGAGAGCATGTTATGATATTGTTATGTTTTGAATGATGCATGCGATGTCATGTATGAGTAATGCATGTTTAGATGTTCTAGTTTGTGAGGTTGTGATCAAACAAATTGGTTTTATATGGACTCGACTGAAATGCGATCCATGTTGATCTTTGTTGAAAGGGACTATCTGCCAGCACCTTACCATCCATTTTGCCCCAATGTCATGTTATGAGTTTATTGGAAAAATATGATCGTCCAATAAACTGCCCCAATATATTGTCAAGAATTTATTGGAAGAGTATGATTCCAATAAATTACCCCAGTATCTTAGCCAATGATTTGGTGAGAATCTTTCCAATTGGAGGTTGTGATTCTAACATAAAAAATTGCCCCATTTTGCACAGTTGAGGGTGAGCAACAATGAGTCTTCACTAAGGGTGTTCATTTCCCTAATTTTTGGCCTGAGTACCTAGTGTAGGTACCTGTCGGGAATTCTCTCTTTTTATTTTGATACTAAGTCTCCATTGAAGGTTTTCGGCTTAGCATCGCTCTCCTTTTCCTAGGTTGCCCTTGTGGGTTTTCAACCTAACACCCATTTTTTATTCTTTGTTTGTTTGTTTTGATTTTTGTTTTTTTTTTGTTTACTATTTTTTTCTGAACACCCTCAAGTGTGACAATGTTAAATGCATCGGAGCATTGATCATCTTTCAGAGCCTGAAGGTGAGAAAACGAGATCTTGTCTTTGCTTGGTTGAGAGATTTTGAACTGATCCGTGAGGAGTAACTTCAATCTTGCCTTAGTTATGGGTTTCTTGGTACTTTCGATTCGCAAACTCAAATCATACCCCATAAATTGCCCCAGTTTGGACTAACACCCTTATCTTGATTTTCACTTGTCATGAGCTTGTTTTCATGCGCAACTCTTTAAAAAAAATACTGAAAACAATGATATTTTGCAAATTTGTTTTGTGAGCTTGTTTTCATGTGCAACTCTTCATTGTCCTATTTCAATAGTTTTCTTTCATGACATTCAAATACTATGATTTTGTTGGATTCTTTGTGATGTGAGAAGTGAAAGCCTAATATTTAGGCGATAATTTTCCCGAGAGGAAATTGAATTGTCCCTTTGGCGGTCATTGATAGTGCATTTTGTTTGACCTGAATTTTACTTGAGATTTTTATTTTGAAATCTCAGCGGGTCCTTTTTTGCATATTTTTTTCCGCACTTTGAGCGATAAACATTTTTATTGGACTTGATTTGGATTTTCAATCCTCGGGTTAGATACGACAAATGGTGTAGGTAGAGTGTGTTTATTTCTTAGTAATTGAATGTTAGGGAAAACAGTTGAATAACTACCTTGTCCCAGGTTATTGATATTTTTGGGTATTTAGAAGAAATATTATTTTCATAAAGTCTAAGGCTCAAATTGGGTGACTATGGATATCTTCTTTGTGTTTGGTATTTTCAAGGATGTCCTGTGTCATCAGAAAAAACTTGCTTAAAAAGTTGCACTATTCTGGGTCTTACATTTGCATCATCCTCCATTTCATATAAACTATTGAATCAAATATCTCATATTAATGTATGAATTTGTTTGTTTTGAATTTGTTTGTCTTTGGTGAATGAGGGTTGTGGAATGTAATATGTGATGTAAAATTTGCATGATCAATGCAGTTAGTATGTAATCTTTAAAAAGATGTGCATGATAAAATAAACATTTATTCATGATAAGATAAACATGGGTGCCCCATTATTTATGACTCTAAAGGCTTGGGGAGAGTAATAGAGTTGAATTACATCGTTTGGCTAACACCAGGATGATTACTCTGGGTAATTTAAGCATTTATCAAACCAAGACATTTCCTTGGAAGCGGATCAACCTTGAGTTAATCAGATATTGCACTTCGCTCTTCAACTGATCACAATCCTCTGTGAAATGACCAATTGCCCCAATATGATATTCGCAGCTAGCATCCGGGTTAAATCCTTGTGGATATGGGGGGTCTACCTTCTTTGAGGAGATTGAAGTCAACAATGATCTTTGGAAAATTTGCGGCAACAATTCAGCATATGACATTGGGATTGGGTCATACAAACTCTTCCTTTTTCGCTTTCGGGACCGCCTTTCGATACCTTTTGTAAAGGTATAACATGATGTTTGTGGAAGATAAGGCGTTTGAGGTTGACTGAGGATTTCTGTGAATGAAGTTTCCTCTTCCATATCTTCACTTGCAATATCACTTTGAATAACCTTGTTGGTGAAGCTTTTCTTGATCTTGTCTCTCTCGAAGTGATTCTCAATTCTCTCCCTTATTCTTATTATCTGGCAGAAATTTGAATGGACATTTCCAATCATCCGATCAAAGAAGGGTGGTTGCAGGGTATTTATAAACATTGAGACACTTTCTCATCAAACAATTTGGGCTTCACCTGAGCAGCCAACCCTGCCCATCTTTGAGCATACTCCCTGAAGGTCTCGTTACTTCTCTTAGACAACTGCTTGAGTAGCATTATATCAGGATATTGATCAATGTTGTAGTTGTATTGTTTAAGGAAAGTGTTACATAAATCCTTGAAACATTTGATATGAGAACGTTCGAGATGCGTGTACCAAGTGATAGCAGCTCCCGTAAGGCTCCCTTGGAAGGCATGAATTAGCAAATTGTCATCCTCAATATAGGGAGTCATTTTTCTTGCATACATGGTGAGGTGGTCTTTAGGACAAGAGGTTCCTTGGTATTTTTCAAATTCAGGCATCTTGAACTTCGGTGGAAATGTCACACTCGGGACCAAGCACAAGCTCGTGACGTCCTTCAGACTAGAGGAACTTGCTTCCTCGATAGTTTTAACTCTTGCTTCGATCGCCTTAATTTTCTCTCAATCTTGAGGATTTGTAACATTGTTGGGAGTAGAGGAGTGATTGGGATTATCATGGACAACTGGGGTCTCCATGTGACAAGCAATTTGCAAATTTGTCTTTAAAGATGGTGTATCAATACAAATAGTTGGCTTATCTTGTTAAAGCTCAAGAGAAAGATCTTTTCTTCCTCCTTAGACTGTTTCAGCCGAGTCCAATAACATCACCTTTAACATCAATTTTCCACTCGTGAGTGTCCTTGATATGAAGATGAAATGCATACAAAATTGATTTTTCACTTATATATGAGGTGCATGAATGATTGAGATATATGAATGACATGAGGATATAATGTTTGGGTTCATAGAATATGCACCCATGTTATTATTTTTCTGTTTATGATAATGTATGAAATGCATGAAATGAATGTTTGCATGACTCCTTTTTTTATGCATGCATGCATGCACAAGAGATGAAACTCATGATGATATATATATTTTTCATGTATGTATGCATGAATGTTTGATTGTTGGTTTTTCACTATTAAATGTATGTATGAATGTGTGAATGATATTTTTTATTTTTGATTATATATGAATTTTCATGAAAGTCAAGATAATGATTTTTTTGAATGTTTGAAAGATGTACGAATGTATGAATGAATGGCATGCATGAACATGATGCAATAATGCATGAACATGATTCTTTTGTACGCCCGTAGGGCGTGATAGACACTATTTAGGGGAATATAGCCTTAATTTACAATATAGTAAAATGTCATAGTAGATTTGACACTTATTATATTGTTAAGGCCAATTTGGAGTTAAACCGTAAAACCCCGAGTTTATTGAGATATCACAAAATTGATCCCTAGGGCGCTTAGCCCATGGTAGGGAATTAAAATCACCCCCAGGGCGCCTAGCCCACAATAGGGAATAGAAAGTGTCCCTAGGACGCTTAGCCCATGGTAAGGAATGTAAATTGTTTAGCCGTCCTCGTGGAACAAGGACATCAAAGTGCAATGACATCCTTACAAAACTCATGCATGAATATTTTTATGTGGGACATAAGTCCCAAATTATGAATGATGATGGATAAAATTTAGATTATGCTTCCCGTTTCCTAAACAAGATACACTTACAAGGTTTTGGATAATCTAAAGGTCACAACCCTATGGTGAGGTATTAGATGTCAATTAAAGTGAACTCGAGAAAAAAAAGTTTCAGACTTCTAGGTTACCATATTGCATCCAATCTCACAAGAAAAGAAACCCAAAATATTGGAGGTTATAAACAGGAGAAGTCTAGCCCCTCAAGCGTATAACTCACATTATTTGGTAACAATATGGGTTGTTCATCATGCTAATGCCAATGAGATAGAATCTAACACCAGGCAGAGCGGATGTCCCCCTTATTGCAAACTTACTCTCTAACACCCGGGTCTAGGGCATATGTGTGTGCAAAACTCAAGTGTACAATGTTCGTGTGTGGGGAAGCGTGCAAACCTTTCGTACAAAGAATTAACTCCCGTCCCAAAGCTGCAAAGAAAGTTAAATACAAGCTCATAGATAATAAATTAAATTGAAAGTAAAACATATAACAACATATTATTCTAAAAAACAAGACCAGCAAAAAAATGGGTATTCTAGTCCATGTAATTAGCGGCTCTAGGCCTGACCTTCTTATGGGTTATCCCCAACAGAGTCACCAGCTGTTGCGACCCAATTTTCGGTTGGAAGACCGACCCTGCGACTTTAGGGAGAGGCGAACTCGATTTCTACCTCTTCCAATTGATTTGGAGTCGCCACTACGTTTTTTGCGGTTAAAACGTAGAAAACCCTAAATTTTGTCCGATTAGGACAATTTGGTCTTTAAAAAGAGATTCTGAGCTTGGGAGTCGATTACGGATCAGGGAAGGTATTAGCACCCCGTCCGCCCGTATTAAAACGGTACCCTCGCTAACAACATGGACTTTTATACCCTTTAAATTATTTATTAAAATTCAGTAAATAAAAACAAAATGTTTTATTTTTTATTGTTGCGTCTGACAAGAGTTCGTCTTGCTGCTACATATCCATAGGTGCAATAGGGAAATCAATGCTATGTAGTTCTGGTTCGAAAATTAATTGATGTTGGTTTAGTTAGTTTGAAATATCGATAGAATTTTATTCACTTGGAGAAAAGATGAAGCAACAAAACTAATGTCCGCACCGCATTAAATCTTAAAAAAATTTTCGAAATAATTAAAAATATTGTTGCAATTTGTTCACCTTTAAGATAGATGAAACAACAATAACTAATGTCCGTGCCGCATCAAATCTTTAAGAAATTTTGAAAACAATTAAAAATATCGTTGAAATTTATTCACCTTTAAGATAGATGAAGTAGCAAGAACTAATGTCCGCGCCGCATCAAATCTTAAAGAGATTTTGAAAACAATTAAAAATATCGTTGAAATTTATTCACTTTTAAGATAGATGAAGTAGCAAGAACTGATGTTCGTGCTGCATCAAATCTTAAAGAATATTTTGAAATAATTAAAATATATCATTTGAAATTTATTTATCTTTAAGATAGATGAAATAACAAGAACTAATGCTCGCGCCGCATCAAATCTTACAGAATATTTTGAAATAATTGAAGTATATCGTTTGAAATTTATTTATCTTTAAGATAAATGAAGTAGCAAGAACTAATGTCCGCGCCGCATCAAATCTTAAAGAATATTTTGAAATAATTAAAATATATCATTTGGAATTTATTTATCTTTAAGGTAATGAAGTAGCAATAACTAATATTCGCGCCGCATCAAATCTTAAAGAATATTTTAAAATATATCATTAAGTCTTAAACCATTTCTCTTGAGAAAAGAAGACAAATTAATATTATCCTTTATAAAATAAATAACATAAATAAAATAACCTTTATGGGCCAGGGGCCCGAAACCAAAAAGGATTGAGAATGGGGGGAGGGGTTGGTTTTTTGGCTTTCATTTTTCAATATGCAGATTGGGGAAATTAGAGAGGAGAATGAGAAGAAATAGGAAAGTGAGAACATGAGAGAGAGATAGCCGTGATTCATCTTCTTCGGCTCCACCTTTCTCCGTTTCAACAATGGATTAACTCATAAATTTGATTCAATTTTTGTCATGGAACCACTAATACTCAAGAATCGAATCGCTCGCAGCTTGAAGCTTGGTAACCGCAAAAGCAAAGGGAACGAACAGATTCAGTAATCACTCTAACCCTTTTATGTTTATCCTTCATAACCTTTTTGTTTAAATTAGTTGTTGATATACGTATGCTTAACAGTTATTTCAGAAGATTAGTTACCCAACCCTATCACACAGAAGATTAGTTAGTTACACTGCTATTTAGTAGTTTGAGTATACGACTTACCTGAATGTGCCTTTCTGATTTGCTTTAGTGCCGCTCGAATTGTACTGTTTGCCTTTATGTATATATATGCCGCTACCAATCACCCTGTGTGCGACTGAATGTGTGTAGTGGACGGCTGTTGTGTAGGTTTTCTTACTATTCTCACTGGTTATGGGGATGGGTGGATGTATGTGATATTCGTACGATATTCGTGTGTATAACTCTCTGTTGATGTATGGAAATCTTCGATAAGTGTTTGGCTGCCAATTCTTCTAATCATGAACGTGTATATGAAGAAAAATGAAAAGTCCGAAAATTCTCTGCCTCTTTTGTATGAACGACCCCCCTTTTGGTTGTGTTTTGCTTACTATTTATAGGAGTTGTATGTCCTTGGGTTGCCACATAGAGTCAGGAACTGAGTCTTGCTTTCTGGTTACCTCCATGTTTTGAAACTGCCTAATGATTGTTAATGAATGTATAACCGAAAGGAGAGGTGGTAACAGTCACCACCCATCATTCACATCCCCTTGCCTTTCACGTGTGCTCTGAAACTCTTTGTGATTCCTGGCTGGTTCTCTTTTCCCTGCATTGATTCCTTTAAAGACTGTCAATTATTTCTGATATTTATGTTGGTTTGTAACTGTGTCATTATGTCATTATTTTCCTCATGATTGCATCCTAATCATGTCAATAGGTAATATGTAACTGATACCAGAGCACCTCAATAGGCCATAGCTTCTAATTACGGTTCTTTTCCTTTTTCTTAACTCTGTCCCAATTTGCAATCTCTGCCTGCATGTTTACTATATTGCTGAGTTGTTTTTGCATGCCCATTGCTTTTGACCATTCTGATTACTGTTCATAGATAAGACACTCAAGTTCTTTAAATGAAACGTGATTAATATCCCTTACTAATGTCGTGGTGCTGTTTTTGTGTGTATGCAGGGAATGTCTTCCTTTTTTGGCATTTTTGCTTTGAAAAGGGAGCACCACAACTAGCTGCGCTCTTGAAGAAGGAATGGACTGTAGTATAGTCTACCTCCTCTCCTCTTTAGACCAAGTATAAGGGAGCCATATCCACACCACTCAAGATTAACAGTTTTTCAAACAGAGCTTTTTAAAGCAGTTGGACTGGACATTTGTTTTAGGAATAGTATGAAAATAGGGAGTTTGTTTTGTTTATTTTTACTTTAATTCTTGTTGAATGATTCTTGGAACATATGTTAAGGAATCAATGATGGGCTGAAATGTGAACCTCTATACATAGCACTATCCAGTACACAGTAGTATTCACAATTTTAACAGGTTTTATGGAATTGAACTTCGATAAATATATTTTCATGCACTGATCCAATCCAAACATTAATACCATATTCACTTGGCTGTCAGTTCTTCATTTTTCAAAGTTCCAAAACATTTCCATGGTAGTAGAAGGAAGTATCATATCAACAATAAAAGTCATGAGAGTAACTATAATCCAATAATTCTTTTTTACTGCTTCCTAGCTTCATCTACCACTAAATGTTGGATTTGCATTTACCACTTGCAAAACTGAATTGCTAATAATAAGTAGGCCGGACAAAATAGAGTGTTCACAATAATGTAAAAAAAAAATTTCTACTTTTTTTAATTTTCATATTAATTACATTGTATTTTTTTTTAGTAAATTAAAACACATTGGGATAAGTGATCTCCATTTAAAGGGTATAAATGTATAAATGTTATATCATATTATATTTTTATTTTTTTTTGATAGAGCATATTTTTAATGCACCGAGAGGATTAGGCCTAACCGCCAGGTGGTGTCAAACGTGTCCAAGCAATATTCCTTTCTTTGCTTCCACCATGACACTTGTTACATCAAAGTCATACAAATCAACTTCTATAAACTTTATCCTTCCATGCATATTCAATACTGCACCAAGTTAGCTATAATTGTGTTATAACATAAACCCTATCAAATTGCATTATATAGCATAAAATCACTATCAATGGCAAATGAAGAATTCACGTTGGTTTCACCAGCAATAGACAATGAAGGAGGTGGAAAACTTCCAAGATACAGCACCCAAGAAGGCCTAGGCGCAAAGTGGAACATATCTCCACCACTGGAATGGCACAACGTGCCATCGAAAACTAAGAGCTTGGCCCTTGTGGTGCAGGACGTGGATGCTGTGGACCAAACCGGGCGAAAGGTGGCGTTCACACACTGGGTGGTAGTGAACATTCCGGTAAGTGTTACGCGGCTGCCGGAAGGATTTTCCGGTAAGGTAGAGGAAGAGGGTGGTGAGTATGTTGGGATTGAAGAAGGGATTAATGATTGGAAGGTGAATGTGTGGCGTGGTCCAAAGATTGATAACTATGGTGATAGGTTTGAGTTCAGACTCTATGCTATTAGTGAAGACATGCACTTTGACAACCAGGTACTTCATAGCTAGGAGCCTAGAATTTAACATGCATTTTGACAACGTTTGATACAACTCTTTAACTTATGCATTTTAAAAAATTATCAATATATATAAAAGATATTTTCTTTGTTTCATGATTTTTGTAAGTGTGTGACAACTTTTGATTGAGTTAGAACATCATTGAGACACAAAAAGGAATGAGAATCATCTGTCTCAAAATGGTGTCATCAACCTTGTCTCAGCCAATAACATTGTGTCACGTCTTTTAAAAATCTACATGCAATTTTCACTAAAAATATTTAGTCTGTGACTTTTCATTTTCATTCTCTGATTGGCTGAAATAGAGTTGTTAACACATCCCACAAAAAGTGGGACAAATGATCTCCGCTCTATCTTTACTAGAATTTTATAACTACTTTCTTGTGGATTTCCCATCCTTAATTACATTTTTAAGGAGAGATTAAAAACATTTCTTCTATTATCATCATTTTAGTCTCTTCACATATAATTTATATACTTCCAAACAAGAAAGAAATTTAACTTCATTTGCCTTCTTTCTCATTTCCTTCCTCTTCTACTTGTCCCTTGATCTTTCTCTATCCCTTTATATTTGAAAACCCCAAACATAACTTGACTAATTTGGTTGTTCATATCCAATATTTGTAATTTGTTTTGTAAGAGAGAAGTTGTCTCAATGTTGGTTATTGTACAAGGAGTCATGTTTAAAATAATTGTGAACACTTCAAATTGGCATCTAACTTTGGTATATGTTCCTTTTAGGGAAATGAAAGAAGAGTACCTATAAGAAGAGGGAAACACAAGTGTCCAATATAGAAAATAAAAGTGATAAGGTTTTGTGTTATTCTAAGAACACATTAACTTATTGGTTTGGTTATATATACCAAAACGTTTTGGAGAACTTTCTTTTACAAGAGAAAAGTTGTCCAAAACTTGGTTTTCAGTACAAGGAGTCCTATTATTATTTGCACAATAGTAACAATTTTATCATGATGCATAATCAATACCGTATACCTTTATGTTATATTTGAGAGTTATGAAGGAGAAGGATTAAGGAACAAGGAGGGGGACTGGGAAAGAATTGGGAGGAAGAGAAATCAAGTTAAACTTCTCCCAAAAAAATTAATTTAAAAAAAATTAATTTAGATGAGAGAAGACTAAACTAATGATAATATAAAAATGTTGTTTTACTATCTCTTTTTTACTTATAGAGTTATAGAGTTTTGGAATGGCTTCAAAAAAAAAAAACCTTTAAAACATTTTATTTTCTTTCCTCCAACTTTCAAACAATAAAACTTTTTCTGATGGGTTCTCAAGACAAATGGCTGGTGATTAGTTATTTTCCATATAAAGGAAATAAAATAACTTTTTTGTTTGAACATTGTACATTTAATTTTTGGCTGCAAAGAATGTGCAAATAAGCACACGTTTCTGTGCAAATGAGCACACGTTAGAAACTATCTTTAAATTTATCACTTCATTAATATTTTCAAAAACACATGACATTAATATATATCTATATTTTTATATACACATTTAATGAGAAAACCTTCTTATTACCGTGAGAAATAAACAACAATAAATTTTAATCAATTGACACTATTCAAATATTCCTATTTGAAAAAAACGAAAGAACAAACTTAGTTATATATATTTGATTCGAAAAATATTTTTATTCTTCGATAAGTTGTAAATAAAAATAAATATTTTTATTCAAATCTTGGCAGGTGACAAAGGAGAAGCTCTTGGACACAATAAAAGGGCATGTATTGGGAGAAGCAATATTGACTGCTACTTTCTAATATATTAAAGCAAGTATGCAACCTTCTTGGTATCTTTAACAAGGTTATGAATATTCAGGAAAAAAATATATTCAGCTAAAGCTTTAGGACTTAAATAAAGCTCAACACGTTTGGTCTTGTTTTGTTTATTATACATAAATCGTTATAGCGTTTGAAGAAATAAACCATGCTGGTTTTTGAATTTATAAATCGTGTTCTTCAAACCATACTGGAATTTGATAATATTCGTAAAGCAGCTAAGTGACCCAAACAAGGATCACTTGTTCCAAAAAATTTATGTCATCATGTTCCAAGTCAATCATATATTGCACCGAGTGATAAACTACGTGGCATTTTTCATATTAACTAGGTGATAGTTTTTTAGTATATCATGACACATTATGACATCATTTTTGGAATAGGTGATCTTCATTCAAGTGACCCTATACTATTTCGGATTTGAGCCAAACGAAAGCGGAAGTTATACAAAAGTTGTATCTACTAAATGCCAAAGCATGGGTGATAAAGTTTTGTAAGAGTATAGTAAAAGTCTTCCTACTTTTATGGTTTCTCCCTCATGATGTTGCTTAATATAATATACTATTGAGGGAGATAATATATTTCTCATTGAGGAGTAGATCTCTTTCATAGGATCAAACAAACCATTGTATGATATACAATTCTTACATTCTTTCACATATCCATAACAATACTTTCATTGTCTAATCATCACTACGCGAGAATAACAAAACAACAACACTTCAAATTATCGTTTAACAACGTTTTCATGTGCTGTCTATATGAGCACAATAGAATAAAAGTTTAGATTCTATCAACAATGCTCACTGAAGTGGGCGCTGTTAAATGTCTACTTTCTAAGATAACATCTCTCTTAGACATTCTATTAAATACATGACAAACATGTATGATTCCATCAAACGAGCGTTGTTAAATGTTTACTTTCTAAGACAATATTTATTTTAGACATTCTATCAAACACATGACAAACATGCACGATTCCATCAAATTTACAATATATTTGACGATACAAATATCATTTTGAAAACTCAATTCATAAATCATTGCATAAACTTTTCTCTCTTAGTTCAAATCCATTAACCCATAAGATTATATGCACTAATGAAATGGAAGAAGGTGGTGAAGATGTAGACGACTAATTCATAAATTTCTTGTCCCCCTTAAATGAAGAAATAAAAGGATTTCTTGTCAACAACAAAAAGATATAGTTCAGATTCAATATAATAAGAATCAAACTAAAATTTATAGAAAAAATAAAGATGACAAAATAATAATCAAATGCAAGAAATATATAAAGAAATTGCTAGTTTGGTAAATAGTTGCTCCAACTAGATTTAACATTATTATATTCCTATATTATAAAATAAGCAGTTAAAATAGAGGTAAATGCAAGTAGCAACAGTGAAGCAACGATCTACCTTATGTTTGAAGAGAGAAACCAAAAACTAGTAACTTGCTTGAAGAGAGAAATAAAGTGAATAAAAAACATTATTAGATTCCTACATGACATGCTTATTGCACTTAATATTGAAAGAATGAACATAAAAGTGAGTTCAATATAATATAACAATAGAACTCATTCACTTATCAATTCCATAGTTAAATAATTTTTTTTTAGTTATAACTTATAAATTGGTTAAACATTACTAACAATGTGAATAACTACTTTATAGGATGAGGTATTTACTTGGTAATCATCTTGGGATAACATGGGACAATTGTGTTTCAATGTCACCTAGATGAAGTCAACAAAAATGAGGTCACGTAAATCCAGGTTAGTGTGTCATATACATCACAGTTGTGATGCAACAAAACGGATGTAGGCTAAATGGTTAAATACAACCTAAATCAGTAATATCAAAACTCATTTAGTCTTAATATGCTTTGTCATATTCGAATATGACAATTTAGCGAAATTATATTTTGGGCTTTGAGGTAGGTCCAAATCTAACTCAGCCGACAATCTTGAGATTGCAAGAGAAGTCAACAAGCGAGATTGCAACATTTATCTTTCTGTCTGGTTTCGATGAAGACAAAGTCGATCTGGAAAAGCTTGAAGGCGTGACTCTACATCAAACAACGGCACCAAGACTCAGGCTTTAGGGAAGGTTATTTTTACTTTTCTAGAAGTCCTAAGATGTATACTTAGTATTGAGTCTAGGTAGGATAACTCAAATGATGAGTATATCATATATTCGTAAAATTGCGTAAAATCATTTTTAAGTATCATCATTCATCCATTTTAGTAGGTTGCATCAAAAGGTAACTTTTATACAAAAATCATGTTGTACTTTAACCTACATATTTTGGAGGTTACCTCTTTACCCAAAAACAAATAGTTTGGTTTGATAAATGATTAAACAATGAAATAATCGATTAAGCATAAGTTTAATCGATTAATGAGAGTTTCAGTAGCAATTGTCTTGAACTTCTTGATAGTTTTAATCGATTAAGAATCTTGTTAATCGATTAAGTTCAACAGAAAACTGTTATTTTCAAACTTCGTTAATCGATTAAAGGTTTAGTTAAACGATTATATTCTGTTGCATCAGCAAACTATAAATGTTTGTTTTTTTGCATTTGAGCTCACAATTACACACAACATCAAATCCATAATTTTCATTCTGAAGCAATTGGAAGTGTGGTTGTAAAAAACAAATCTAAATTGGAAGTGTGGTTGTAAAGAACAAATCTTTCAATTATAGTGAAACAAATCTCCCAAGATCAGAATGAGAGACCTGAATGTAGTTTGTAAGTGGACACACAAACGAATTAGGATAAAATCGTTTATCTTCTTTTTCTTTTCCCTAATCTTTTTACATTCCAAGCATCTTTATATTCTTGCTAATTGCGTCAAGATTTTGTCATAATTAACAAGATTTATGTTCTTTAACTGTGTGACATGATTGCTTTATTCTTGTGTTGCTTGCAAACCAAGAAACCCTTTGAACAATTTTGTTTAATGTTTTTCTGATCTGTTTAATCAATTGTTGTTTGCTGTTAATCGATTACCTCTATTATTGTTAATCAATTATATTTGTGCTTAATCGATTATTTCTGCTCTGTACTGTTTCTCACTCCAATGATTTATACATTAAATAGAAGAAAATTCAATTTATGCTATAATGATAACACAAATTTAAGTATGTTAATAGGATAGTATATAATGATTTTGACCTAACCTATTAACTAATAAGTTGGAACACTGCTGGCTAGAATTTGGCTAATTTTTTTCAAATCATATTCAAAATGAGGGATATTAGGATATAAAACTTGTTCTACGGTTGTACCGGCAGTAAACTCCATCCTTTAAAGATATCCACATGCCTTAAATTGCAGATCATTGAGCATGACATCGAAATTGTGCATCATATGTGCTATATTCCACTAAATGGTCTCTCCATTCATGAAATTCTTCATTTCTAAATGGTCTCTCCATTTCTAATTTTGATCCTCTAAATTTAATACACATGAGTATTTTATTAAAAACACGTCCCATAAATACTCAAAATAGGACTTATTGTTACCATAGAGTCTATCAAAATCATTTCTAGATGATGTGTTTGGGCAGAATTTGAAAATACCAAATATTGATAATTCTCACAATAATCTTCTAAAGGTGTTTGGAATCATTCATATCATCATGTCAAACGGATGTGATATAAACATTATACTAATATATATATATATAAAAAAAGACAATGTAACAAATTAAGCATAAACAGTTGAAAAAGGTAATATAACAACAATTTAGGACTTTAAAATTCCAACTCTCAGCCTTATTAACATAACTTCCATGTTAAACAAAAGTTATGTGGTAACATAAAAAATGTTAAGGTCATATTTCCCATTGGTCAGCTAAAAATGAAAAGGAAGAAGATATGGTTGTATTTTTAACAAAAGAAAAAATACAAAAAATGTAACTGCAAACCCTCAAAATGTAGAAAAGATAGTATTTTTATCAAAAAATACTACAAAAAATACTACAAAAAACGCAAACTTTAAACCCATGGAAGAGAAGGTAGTAAATGCCTCATTTCATATGACAAATAAACCCCCAAAGTTATTTTCACCAACAAAACGAATGTAAATACAAAAAATACCAAAAAGTAGAAAATACTATATTTTTAACAACCATACAAGACAAAAAGGTAAATGGAAATGAAAAGGAAGAAGAAAGGTTCGTCTTTTAAACAATAAAAATGTAAACTGCAAGATTTTTGCTAAAAAGTACATAATGATGTATTTTTAACAACTATGGAAGAGAAAAAGGTAAACTAGAAATGAAGTGGAAGAAGAAAGGTTTATCTTTTAACCAAAAAATGTAAAGTGCAAATTTTTTGCCAAAAGGTAGAAAAGACTTTATTTTTAACAACCATAGTTGAAAGAGAAGTGAGTAAATGCCTCATTTCAGATGAGAACGAAACCGTGAAAGTCATCTTCAGCCACAAAACGAATGTGAAACCATGTAGCATGTAGAAAGAGATATGAATTTATGGCAAAAACGAAAACTGAGGAAATATAGAGAAGATGAGTTTCCAGTAGTGAATAAATAATGATACCTTAACTCAAAGTGAGAATGGGAAAGGAAAAGGTGTTGTTAGATATGAGAACAACAGATCTGAAGGAGATCTGTAATAATGAACAAGTGAGGTGGTGTTAAACATCATTTTTAGTTTTGTTATAATACCACTTATACCCCGCATTTGAAACGTCTTCAAGTGCAAACAATATGTCCATTCTTGTAATTTGCTCAAATGCATTTAAAATGTTTTGAAAAAAGAAACGGTGGCAAATGTAAAATGACAAAAATATCTCAAATAAAAGTTAACGTACAACCAATGTTATTAAAACCGTACCGGTTATCAAACTGGTTAGGGTACTGGTATAGTGGTACAGTGGTTCAACCAGTGGTTCAGTAATTAAACCGCATGCCGGTTAAACCGAACATACTTGCTTATATATATATATGTAAACCTATAACAAAAAATTTCAAATAAGTAGATATTCATATTTATAATCCATATTCATAATTTACTTCAAATTCACACAAACAAACAACATTAAGTCTTTAATAAAATCAAAGTCTAAAGTACAAAACATATATATATCCAAAATTATCACTTAACAAACGCAAAATACAAATAAATGACCCAAGTATCAATCGTTGAAGTTGAAGAATTGGTGAAGAATTGAAAATTAAAAAAAAAAAATTAATGTACAAACCAACCGGTTTTCACCGGTTCTATTGCATATGCAGTATAACATACGTACCGTACCGGTTAGAGGTCCAGTTCACCGGTTTTCCCGTTAAACAGGCCGGTACAGCACGGTTTTCAAAACTGTGCGTACAACTTAATAAAGGAGACTCATTTTAGTAATAACATGTAATAAAATAATGATGTTGCAGAAAGCAATAATAAAATATTATACCTTATTGTATAATGACTAAAATGTCCAATTATTTTTTAATGTGAAACCATAATGTTATGTGCCTTTTAAGTAATTAGGTGTGTTTTTTTTTAAAGGGTTTTGCTAATCTAGGTAAAAAGATTTTTTAGTTTGAGTAGGTTAATTAGTATTGTGTACTAAGAGTTTTAGACAAAATTAACTCTACTATTTTAATTATAATAAGGTTAACAATAGGAATAGTTTTATAACTCTAATATTTTAATTATAATAAGGTTAACAATAGGAATAGTTTTATAATTTCCATTTCAAAAATAGGAATAGTTTTATAATTTCCATTTCAAAAATCTCACCCTCATCCCAAACTTTATTTCTTCTCTCATTAATATACTTATCCCAAAACACCCAAAAACCCTTCCACCAAAACACCAAATAACTGTCTTCACTCCTCTGACTATACCTTCCTAATAATTTGCAAAACCCTTTTTTAAAAGTAGTGAAACTGTTATTACAATTATAGTAAACTATCCTAACACCCCAAAAGTTTTAATGAAATTATACAAATCACTCATCCATTTTTAACATATACAAAAAACTCATAATTTATAAACATACATTACATTGATCACCACTACATAAGAAACAAATGTGATATTTTAAACAAATAAATGTAATAAATGTAATTAAGCTAAATAAAACAAAAACATGAACATAAACACATTCTTTCTGCCCCTCATTGTAACCATACCAAAATGATGAATTGGTGCAACTATAATGGGGTGAAGAACATAAAGGTCCACAAAACACAAGGCTCAGAAGAAGTCAATTGGAAGGACCACACTAATTATGAGTAGGAATGTGTATCTGCCAACGATTACCTGCGTATATATTTTATACTTTATTATTATTTTAACATTATATTTATCTATTTTATTATTATTATTTTATAATAAAGTGTAATTATGATATTATATTCATAAAATTATCATATTAATATCATATTATTCAAGTAATGATTATTTTTATATATTAATTGTCGTAAAATATATAAATATAATTAAAATTGAAAACTCATTGGATATCCACAAATATTCGTTATCCACACGGATACTCATAAATAGATAGGTATAAGTATAAATCTGTATTATTCGTGCCCACCCAGCTCGATTGACATCAGTAGATTTGTAGAGGCAGACCAAACGGATTAGTTTGAACTTTAGGTTAGAGGACACTCTTAGTGTACACCAAGAAAAAAAATAGAGCTGCTTAATTTACAGTGGTGTTTTTTGAACAACCCAAATTTAACAACTGCTTTTACAACAAATCAAACATTTCTATCTTTATTATTTTTAATATTTTATTTCTAAAGGATTTTTAAAAAGTGATTTAAAAATCAAAATACAACTTAAAGTTGTCTAAATTTGGTAGTAAAAAACATTATGGCCTATTTTAACATAAGAAAGGGGAAGTTCATATGTGTTTTCTTGTATAACTCATCTCCAATACTGGAATCTCCGGTACTCATATATAATGTAAAAAAGATTTTTCTAAATTTATTTTGTTAAAAAAAAAATTAAATTCATGACTATCGGATATATTCTTGGAACTTCTTTTTTTCCTTTCATTCTAAATCTCTAACATTCTTCTCTTTTTTTAACCTTTTTTTTGCTTTTCATTGTAAATTTCTAACCGTGTTGGTTTTACTTCCACTCACGTTCATTCTTATAATGTGATTAAACTATAAAAGAAGACCTTGAAAGTTTACAAGTGTCTGAAATATCATATTCTGAGAATGAATAACATAATTTATCTTCCAAGTTCATGCTCCTTGTTTATGTGGAGTCACAGGGTCTTTTCAACAAACCTGTGAGTTGTGACCCACGTTAAAGTAAGACCTCCCTTTTAATGATTTACACGAGATACCTGCAAATTCAGCTGCTACTTTTCAGGGATCACATCTATTTTTAGTAAAATATGTTATTTTATGTTTCACTTGTTTGCTGTCATTCACCATAAATATATTTAATTATTAAATTTTCAACGTAAATATATATTATACAGAGTCACTCCTTTCAAATAATATATTTTAACACATTTCTTGAATAATAGATGTGTTATGTGTTGTCTGAGTGAGATTCCTCTTAAATAATATAGAGGAAATTTTTCTTCTTCTTTTAATTGTTAAAAATAAAAAATTTTAATCTCAATATAATTAACAAGATTACAAGTGTCATCTTTTTTTCCACTTACTTTAATGGAGAGAAGTCTTGTGATATACTCTAGTACCCATTTTTACTCATTTGTTTTAGATGTTCATTTAGTTATTGAAAGCCCTTATATGGAAGAAGGAAAAGAAGGAGTTTTGAAAACAATGGATTTGAAACGTCCTAGAAAGTTAAACTTACATGCACCTCTTCTATCAACAAAGCGTCCTGGTTTTTCTGTTGCTGCAGCTACTTCCTATTCATCAAATTCACTTACCATTGTCCAAAACACAGATGAAAGAGTTCCATTTTCTTGGGAGCAAGCACCAGGCAAGCCAAAAGATATTATTTTCGACAGTTCCGATAGCGCGAAAGACGAAGGCGCGCCGCGCCTGAGGCTGCCTCCGTGCCTTTGTGATCCACCAAAAGAAGAAGCAAATGAAGCTGATGTGCATAATAGTGATAAAACATTTCATGATCCAGATGATGACTATATATTTTCGAATGCTATGGATGTTTTTTCTTTGTCAGAGGCATTAGATATTGTGCAAAAGAAATCGGAGAATAATGTTCATAGAGAAAACAATGATGGGTTAAGATTAAAGCTTGCTGAATCTAATGGCTATCACTCTCCCACTTACATGATCAACCGTTTTCTTCCTGATGCAACTGCTCTTGCTGCTTCATCTGCTTTGCACTTTCCATGTAAATTGGATAAGGAAGTTTGTAATACTTGTAGCTATCATGAGTGTTATCTTTCAGGTTCGGGTTCGGGTACGCATTCATATACTTCTTCTCCTAAGGGTTGTGGCCTCCAACTTCTGTTCCCTTGGCGAATGAAGCATAAGCTCTGTGCTAACAAGTGTCCTATCCTGCCATTCTCTATGAATTTGCCGAAGCATCAACATCGGTCGAAACCGAAGAAACATCGTCGTTCATTAGCTCATATGCCTTGAACAAAGGAAAATAATTTTCTTCAATACTGGAGAGGTAAGTTGTTATTTTGTACTTGCATAGAAGGGTAAAAATGTCAAGAGATATTTGATGGTACATCGTCCTTTAGTTGGTCGATTTTTCCTTTATTGTACATACTAGTACTCTTTTTTATATGTGGATATATTACTTTGGCTATGTAGTTGTTGTATTTCAAATCTTAATCAACTCAATTGTTTTCATGAATTCATTTCATGCCATTTAGGAATTAAGAATGTTGCTGTAATTGTGTAGAAATAAATGAAAAGAGAAAAGTATAATGTTTACATACACAGTGATGTTTTTGGTTCATGAGCAAACAAGTTGATTAATTCTATCTAGATTAGTACTTAAAAACTTTAATCAACAACATATTATTTAAAGATGTTGATTCATCAATCCTTTTGGCCACATGAGTTTAAATGAAAATGGATTTAATCAAATTGTAAATAGTATATTCTTAGAGATATATCGTCACCTATCGTAACCTTCTTAGATATATGTGTTTACCCCTACCAAGACAGTTAGGAATAGAGTATTTAATTTGATATTATATCTAATGATATGATGAGACTTGTTGAATTCTTTTAAGATTATAACTTCGTCAAAAACACAGATGAGATAGTTTAAGTGGATCCTTTAAATTTTCGTTTCCCATCAACTTGTCATAAAATAATGTATAACGAGTATAACCAAAATATCTTCTTGGAGTCAAAGATGCCAGAAATGAAACCATAGCAAATGAGGAAAAGTAATGTTCTAGAGCAAAGAATGGCTAAATGGAGTAATTAGTTGGTCAAAGATATTTTATAATATCCAAAACTATCACATAGCTACTTTTAGATTATTTTTTTAGTTAATACTCTCTTTGGTTCTTAAAGATTATGTATATGAATTTGGTCTCCAAAAAAGTAAAGGTTCAAACAAGTAAAAGGTTTGCTTGATAAAAAAATACTAAATTTGATCCACATTTAATATTTTGGAACCTATTTCAGGTCTTCCTTTTTTTTGTTTCAATTATGTCTTTAAATTATTTTCTGTTTTTAAATTGGTTCTTTTAAGTTATTTACTTTTCAAACAGATTCTATACATACATTTTAAATAAAAATTTTAAACTTAACTCCATTTTGAATGCACAATTTTAGAAAGGTAATAAATTGATTTTGTAAATTTTTATTTTGAACTTATTGTTACCAAAGTTGTGAACTTTACTTTAAAATCGATAGAGTTGGGGAAAAAAAGCAAGTTTAGAAATCTAATATTTGAAAATACTATTTATTATGATTAAAAGGGGGTTTAACTTAAAAACAATGGAAGTATTTACCCAGATTCTAAAAAATAATAGTATTGGTAGCAAAATTGATTTCAAATAGTGAATATTTTTTACCTATGTTTAAAGGATGTTATTAATTAAATCCATAATTGAAATTTGAAATTTGAAATGTTGAAAGTATTGAGTAGATTACATGTATGGAGGATATGATTAAATGATAAAAAATATGAGTAATTATTGGAAATTAAAGAACTACTAGTAATAGAGATATAGCATCTAGTTAGACCTATCTTTATTTTTTTTAAATAAACATACGAAAAATGAAACTATAGTACCTTAACTAATTAGAACTTTATAATTGAGAATTGGAACAATATTGAATTTTTTCAAAACTAATTTATTTTAGATATATAGATATTACTTACAGCAAATATTGTTCATAGGGATCAAACTCTATTCTACCCATGCAATCTAATGAACAAACATGACAAGTAGTAGTTTGAAATGAAATCTAGCAAGAGAAACCCAACAAACAAGAGATATGGATAAGACAAGTGTTTCCATTGTACGATACATGAGGATCTACTAGGTATAATACGTAATATTTTAAACCTAAAATTCATATACCTCTATAGTTAAATTCAATAATTTTGATCCCTTAGTGTGTTTTGTATGGAAGTCAATTAAGGTAGATAGTAATTAGTTTAAGAAGTTCCAACTTCTAGCGAAATTAGAGCTCAATTAATGATTATCATATGAACATGATTGATTATTGTATATCTTGCTCGGAAATATATATTAGAATGGTCCCTAAGGTTACAATCAATAATTGGTGATCCATGGTTTTTATATTTCAAAAGATATTTGTTGTGAATGACTGAACTTGCCTGCTTGATCACAAAGAATTTTGTTGGAACATGAACTTACTCTTCCTAGTGAGTAAGTCTTTCAAAAGTTATCATACGCCGGTAAATGTCTAATAGTTGTTAAGGTTTCATCTCAAACCATTTGAGAAGTAGAGGATAGCTCAACGAATATTTAAATCATTCCCGAGACAATGAGTTACTCGATGTGACACTTAATTTTCAATATGTCACCTCCACATAAACATGTCAGACCGGACAAAGGGTTATCTTTTACTCATAACTAAAGAACATTTTTTGGCTCATGACAATTAGAAAGAAGTTGAGCTCTAGTTCTGATACTATGTTAAGGTTCCATCTCAAAATCAATTGATAATGAGAGGAGTAGCCCAATAGATATTTAAATCATTCCCGAGATAAAAAGGTAGACTATATAAGACTTACTTCCCAACAATGACATCACGAAAAGGTAAGTTAATTTCCCCATACTTTAAAATTTATAAAATGTCATCTGATTGTGTAGTAACATTAGGATTGATTAATCTCCAAGGATAAGGGGAATTGGGCATATACACCTTAACCTCAAGCTTTATAACATTCGAAATGGACACATCAACCATTGAGCAAACATCATCTTCATCTCAATCATTCTTATCCTTAGAGCTATTAGATTTTTCCCTTTGATTAACCCTCTTTTAGGTTCCAAACCATTATTATCAAGGGAGAGAATCTACTTACTCCAAGAGTAAGTTTAAAACACATACTCCACATCATAACCATCAATTCTTGGGAAATTCAATGATTTGAATTAGTGAGTAGATCTAAACCATTATATTTTCTAGAATTGATGACTAAGATGTGAAGTAAGTTTAAAAAAACTTACTCTTAGAGTAAGTGGATCTCTCCTCTATTATCCATTTGCTTACCATACTTGAGGATTGGATTGATTGAACTCACTCATATTCCTAAATGGAGTTTGAAGTTCCTTGAACATATTGTCCCATATAATTAGGATTGGATGATTTGGAAAAGATCCTCTCTTTTTGTCAATTTATCAGCTTGAGCTTCTAACTTGGATATGAAATTAAAGTGATATTGGGTAATATTCCTCATTTCATACAAGATTGCATTGTTGGAATTTTTTATCTATTGAATGAAGTGACTAATATTTTCTTGTAGTTGAAAGTAGATGATATAGTTAGCTTCGACCAAACAAAAAGGAAATACATGGGTCATATAATAAAATTTCTTATTTTAGTTTTTTTGGCAGCAAAAAGTTTAGTTATTTTTTAGTGAAGAAAACCGGAAGAATATTTTTGTGAAGATTTATATGATGAATGAAATAAAAAAATTATGATCTAGCAGACGCAAGATAATTGAGAGTGAATAGAATTAGAGAATTATAGGAAAAAGAAGAAAGAGTGGGATGTCTTTAAAATTTCACTGAAAATTTTATGTTTTTGTGGTAGTACTAAAAAACATAGAAATCCATCACTACGTAATGTTGGAAAAAATTAAAGAACAGAACTTTTCATCTTAAGCTTAAATATTGATCAATTTGCAAGTTGTTGGAGAATTAAGATGAGATAACTAATGGAGTGAACAATAGGTATAACAACTTATAGTAGGGTTAGAGGACCTTTAATTTCACGTGTTTCTAATGAAAATGACCTATAACCAATATAAATTTACTTTATCACCAAAATTATCGGGAGAATTGTTTTTACAAAAGTCCTGAACTTTGATTTCAACTTTCTCTTACAATTCAGTTTTTGAAAAATATCATCAATTATGGGAAATTAAAAGAGTACATAACTTGTCCACAAAATAAAATCCAAACACAAAAAGAGTTGTCCTTAAATAACATCAATTATTTGGTTAAAAAAGTGAATATTTATGAAAGAAACTAAATAAACAAAATATGGGAAATTAAAAGAAGTAACATGATAAATAAGAGTCTCATCGGGTGTAATCCAAGCATTGCCCAAGGAAGGGTATCGTCCTAATATATATAATGGAGATAGACCTATTTGAAAGAACCTCGCACTATGATTCAATATGTGTTATACTCCATGTGTAAAACTGATGTGTCAAAAATGGGCGTGCCCAACAGGACCGGTCCGCCAAAACCTGAAAATTTATAGGGGTTGAGTATTATATTAGATACTTTTCATTGAATTCAGGCTTTTTAGCCCGGCCCGGCCGAACTATATTAAAATCGGGTTCGGGCCGGACTTACCTGAGCGGGTTCAGGCTACCCATTTTTCCTTATTTATTTTTATTTTTTATGGACTTTTGGATTGATAATTATCTTTGGGTGAAAATTATTTTACAAAATAACTTATAATAAAAAGTAGAAAATATATATTATGATATAAATTACAATAATTTTATAAAGTTAAACATTATCATATTTTTCCTATTTTATATAATATCATTTTAAATATAATAACAAAATAGTGTATCAAATCAAATGAGAATACATTAAACCATATAAATCTCAATTTTCCTTTCTTAATTGTGTATTTAATTAGATTTAACTTCTACAACAAAAACATAACAAAGAAAATAACTTTTACAACAAAACAAAAAGACAATGTAAATGTTTACAACAGAGAATTTCACACAACCAGATTTAACATGATAGTTTATAATGAAAGTGTTGATAAAGAACATACAAAAGATCTTCAAACATAAATTAAAACATAGTGATCATATATTACAATGGTGGATATACTTTGACATATAGAAGTCATTATGAACTTCAGTCTTACTACTATTACTACAAGTGTGTTGACAGACACTCACGTGTTTGTCAACCCGCTTTCCTATTGAGTGGATTGTAATTGATTTATATATTTTTATTACATTTTTTCATAACTATAACAAAATTAACAAAACATGATTTGCAATTTTGTATGTTAAAAAATGAAAAGGATAAACTGTCGTGTCCAAATATTGCATTGATCCATGTGGAAAAACTATCGTGTACAAATGAAAAAACTGTAAAAGTTACATAAATAAACATGGATCATAAAATGAGGAAATATGTTATATGGTTTTTGGTAGAAAATATATATTAGTAAAGACAAAATAGGAAGACACAAATTACACCATCATAGGTAGTTATTTTGTGTTTTCCCTTTATATATTAGCATAGATAAACCAAGATAGTGTTATTTTTTAGAGTGTCCAAAGATTTATATATTAAAATGAAGTTACAAATTATATTTTGTTAGAAAGTAAGAGTTCGATAGAAATGAGAGATTTAATAAATGGGTTCTGTTAAAACTTATATATGTGGACTTAACATCACGTCTTAACTCAAACACAATGGATTATATTTATAAGTTTGGTTGCATTTGTTATAACAAGTGTGTTAAAAAGTTATACATTAATATCATAGGATATATATATTTTAAATAGTTTAAATATGTTAAAATTTAAATAATTTTATTTTAGTATTATGCGAGTCGGATTAGCCCGAACCCGATGTGGGCTAGCTCGAACCCGTTCGGGTAGCCCATTTTGACACCTCTATGTCAAACAAATAATCGGACAAATAAGATTTTGTTCCTAAAAATATAGACCATGTTAGACCATAATAGTTTCAAGTATGTTGGCACGCCTAATAACCGCCATGCCAACGGATTTGGGGCAATGGTTCCTTCTCAATTAGTTTAAAGCGGCTAAAAGAATAAGATCATGTTATGCACAATGATAATATCTTCCGTTTGAGTGCACACCACAATACCTCAATGTAAATAAAAAAGGATCTAACCTTTTGGAATAGAAATCATTTAACATTCAGAGTCCAATTAAAAAGATGTTAGAAAATGTGAATTGATGTGCTCCAATTTTATTTTATGATAATTAATTTAAAGGTTATTAATATTCTACTTTATATTTATTATATTATTGATACATGACCTTCCTTTGTAGATTATGTCCTTCACATTATATGTGATTGTTGTAAAAATGCCATATATTATTCACGAATACATAATAAGTAATTCAATACCATTCATGTTAAAATTAATAGATTCTCATAAGCCTATTGTGTTTATGTGTTGTAGGTCATGTAACAAAATCATGCATCAACAACAAAGGCATCAAGCAGTGAAGTTAGTCAAGCATATGCATCAAGGCATGACCAAAGCATTCCATGTGCAGCAGCTGCATCAGCAGCAAGGCGTGGTCAAGTCATTCTAGCACCACCAGCAGCAAGGCGTGGTCAAGTCATTCCAACACCAGCAGCAACAAGTCATCTCGGTCAGATTTCCAAGAGCCACGCAGCACCAAGCATGATTCCCCATAAGAGCACATTAATGGGTCATTATTATGAGCTTGATCAATGGACAATTAAATACCACTTACTATTTTGGATTGGGTTGTTTTTTCTGTTATTTTTGTTTTTTCCATTTTTGGAAGTTAGTTGAATTTCATTTCCTATTTAAATAGTGTTGTAGATCTTGCACTATTTGTTAACATTTGTAAAGAGATGATTGATTTGTGAATGGTGAAGAAGAAAAAGCAAACCCTAGATTTAGAAAAGAGATGAACTGAATAATGTAACTAACTTTTAGTTAGTTACTTTTTATTGAAAATCAGAATTATGAAAAGTAACAAATGAGGTGTGAGTCGCTCCTATTTATAGGAGATGAGGCCACCTAAGCTTATAGCAACAATGAACATAAAGAGAAAATATTCTAATAGAATAAAAAAGAATGTTCTAATATTCTAATATACCCCCTTGAACATAAGCATCCCTTTTTTACTATTCTCTTTGCTTTAAGCCTAAAGGAAAAACAGAAAAAAACTATCTTATTATAGACAAGCCATTAATCACTCTAAAACACTTCCTCATAGTTGTGAATTTGGATGCTGATAGAGGCTTGGTTAACACATCTGCAGTTTGATGTTCAGAAGGGATGTATTTCACTTGAAGAGCTTTGGACTGAATTCTATCTCTGACAAAGAATAGATTCAGTTCAATGTTCTTTGTCCTGTTATGTAGAACAGGGTTGTGAGCCATGGCAGCAGTGTTGAGATTATCACAAAGAATTAGAGGAGTCTGATACTCAAACTTCAGTTCTAAAAAGAGAGATTCAATCCATATAACTTCTTGATTGGCTAGAGCAAGACTCCTATATTCAGCTTCAGTACTTGACCTGGATATGGTTTGTTGTTTCTTTGACCACCATGTAACAATGTTAGGGCCAATGAAAATACAAGCACCTGAGACAGATTTTATGCCATCAGGATCAGAAGCCCAATCTGCATCACAACAGGCCATGAAAGGAAGAGGAATGGATGAGGCATCAGGTTTGACATGCATACCAAAAGATGAGGAACCTTGCAAATATCTGAGAATCCTCTTGACTGCACTCCAGTATTGTTGAAGAGGTTGACTCATGAATTGGCAGACCTTATTGACACTACATGCAAGATCAGGCCTAATAACTGTGGCATATTGAAGTGCACCAACAATAGATCTATAAAGACTAGGATCATCAAAATTATCTGAACCAGGCTTAGTCAATTTGCAAGTAGTTCCCATAGGAGTAGGTGAGGGTGTTGTAGTGCTCATATTTACTCTTTGTAACAAATCTTTAATGTATTTTGATTGTGAGAGAAGCAGAGAGCCATCAGCAAGATGTTTAACTTCTATACCAAGAAAGTAGTCTAAAGAGCCAAGTCTTTTTAAGGCAAAAGTGCTGCTAAGTTTGTTGATGATATTGTGAACTTGAGAAGTTGAAGATCCTGTGACAATGATGTCATCAACATACACAAGAACAAATAGCTTGTGTGCAGAAGTAATTAGGAGGAAGAGAGAGTTATCACATCTAATGTTTTGAAAACCAAGTTGGAGTAAAGTGCCTTTGAGCTTTTCAAACCACTGGTTGAATGCTTGTTTTAACCCATATAAAGCTTTATTAAGCTTGCAAACCATACTTTTGTCACCACTGTGAAAACTAGCAGGTTGAACCATGTAAACCTAAAGTCATAATACAAATTAATGAGAGTATAAATCAGAGGCAATTTTATTTATATTTGGTATATTACAATGAGTTAGTACATTTTGAACAATTGCCTCATGAGCATGACCTAGTCTATAATTCCAAACAAGAAATTAATTTGACTTAGAGTGACTAAAACTAGAAACTAAAGCAGTAATTCTAGGTACAACAGATTTATTAGCAGAAGATGCTTTTATTGACTTGGGAACAAGATTTGGAAAAGCATAGAGACCCTCTGAGGTAAGAGAGTCTTGAAGCAAAACTTCATTAGAACCCTGTGATTTCACAAGACACAAATTAGGATGAAATTCAAAGTAACAAGAATTGTCTTTGGCAAACTGAGAGACACTCATAAGATTTTTAGTTATTGTAGGAACTAGTAACATATTTTGTAATGACAATAAAATAGTAGGATTAGTTGAGGTAAATACGTGTTACCACTACAAGTAATAGATGCTTTTGTGCCATTACCCATATAGATCTGGTCTAGTCCAAAGGTTTCAGTAGGTTCATGAAGTAGTGAAGGATCTGAGGTGAGATGATTGGTAGCTCCAGAGTCTGGATACCACATATAGGAATTTGAGCCTTGATTTCTGTTATCAGTGTGAACATTCATTGCATAACCTTGATGTTGATGTGAATACACAGAGGAACCTCCATAGGGAGCCCTTGGATGAGAAGAGGAAAAACCACCAGGAGTAGAGAAACCACCAAGAGCAGAGAAACCAGAAGAATGATGTGTTGAAGTAGTGTTGTAGGGCCTAAGACCATATGCATCTTGGCTGTTTGGAAAAGCATTTGAGAATTGTGCACCATAACCAGAAGAATGTTGATTACCATAGAATGGAGCTGGATTCTAGTTATTATTTCCATAGAATTGAGCTGGATTTAAAGTACCATTATGATTATTGTGTGGTGCATAATAACACCATGACACATCATGACCAGGTCTTCTGCAATAATAACAGAAGTAGTTTCCTTGTCTTGTAGAGTTTCTTCCTCCTCTTCCACCACGTCTACCTCCTCTTCCACCACGTCCACTACGTGAATTGGAGTAGAAACCAAACTGAAAGCCACCAGAAGATTGTGATGGAGGTGGTTGTGAAACAGATTAGTTAGGAAATTGATTGTGATGATTATGAATATGAGGTGGTTGCATTGAAACAGAAAGAGGTGACTGAGGAGATGAATGTGCAGCTATATTTGCAGAGAGAGCATCTGAAACAGACTTATGTTTATTCTTGAGTAGTCTGGACTCAAATGTGAGTTGGAATTGTTCTAAGTTATGAATGGAAGGAGGCAAAATCTGACTTTCAATAGAGGTAATAACATGTTGAAAGTCTTCATTTAATCCATCAAGAATGGAGTCAACATGTTCCTCTAAAGTAATAGGTGTTCTAATTGAAATTAGAGAGTCAGTTAGGGTTTTCACCTTAGAGAAGAAATCAAAAACATTCATAGATCCTTGAGATATATTTCTGAGTTGAGATCGCAATTGACGGCTTCTAGCTTTCGTATGTGCATTACAAAAAGCATGCAACTCACTCCATAACTGACAGGAATGAACACATCCTACAACACGAGGATGTAAGGTTTCAGAAATGGAATTGAGAAGCCATAAAAAGACAGCTTGATCTTGTTCTTCCCACGCAGTGAAGCCAGGGTTCACAATGTTCGAATCGCGATCCAGATCAGTGAGAAATCGTGGAGGAATATCGGAAGAATTCACAAACCTTAAAGCTCGATTCGATTTGAGAACCGCAAGAACGAATTGACTCTACGTAAGATAGTTATGTTCCGTTAACTTCACAATCGGAATCTGGAGAGAAAGAGATGAAGATTGTGCACGAAGAGGCGCATCAGTAGAAGCGAAAATATGTGGAGAAGAATCTTCAACAGGTGGATCGTTAATGGCGGTGGCCATTGGAGATGATACCATGTAAAGAGATGATTGATTTGTGAATGGTGAAAAAGAAAAAGCAAACCCTAGATTTAGAAAAGAGATGAACTGAATAATGTAACTAACTTTTAGTTAGTTACTTTGTATTGAAAATCAGAATTATGAAAAGTAACAAATGAGGTGTGAGTCACTCCTATTTATAGGAGATGAGGCCACCTAAGCTTAAAACAACAGTGAACATAAAGAGAGAATATTCTAATAGAATAAAAATGAATATTCTAATATTCTAATAACATTGTATAATTCATATAGCTTGGGTTTTGGGCTTTGTATTGGGCCAAGGGGTTAAAGTTTAGTTGGCTTTGTTGTTGGTTAGTTTAGTTAGTTTGTAAACAGTTTTGCTATTAATAGAAACCTATGGTTGAAGTGGTTGTTAAGTTGTAAACACCACATTCCAAAACTATATTTTTCTATTTTCAATTAACTACAACCTTCTCTTTCTCTCTACATCATTTCTTTCATTTTCTTTCTTCATTTTTCGTGCATTTAAAGCAACAAACAGAGAGAAGCTTTGCTCTCTATTTCAACAGTGGTATCAAGAGCTACAAGATCTGGAACCTGGGGTGGTGTTCTTCAAGGCACGAATGGATGCAAGAGTTGTAACTCAAAGAAAAAGCTAGTGGAGAAGTGAAGAAGAAACAGAAGGTGACATTGAAGAAAACAATGACTACATCAAATGGATTTGCTATGAATTTACCCATCTTTGATGGTAAGAATTATGAGCATTGGAGCATCCAAATGAAGACAATTTTTGTTTTTCAAGATTGTCTTGAAGTTGTACAACTTGGAGTTTCAACCAATTGATGAGAACTCAAGTGAAGCACAAAAGCAAGATTATAAAGAAGCCAAGAGAAGGGATTGCAAAGCTATTTTTCTCATTCATCAATGTGTGAATAGCTCAAACTTTGAGAAGATCTCAGCTGCTCATCTTCCAAAGAAGCTTGGGAGACACTTGAGAAATGCTATGCTAGAGGGCTGAAGGTCAAGAAGGTGAGGCTACAAATGTTGAGAAGACAGTATGAGTTGCTCCAGATGGAAGAGCAAGAAACCATAGCTGAGTATTTCACAAGAATTCGTAGCCTAACCAACACGATGAGGAGCTGTGGTGAAAACATGATTGAACAAGGCATAGTGGAGAAAATCTTGAGGACCTTGTCTACAAGGTTTAATCATATAGTTGTTGTTATTAAGGGTGGAAACAGGCCAGACCGCCTATCAGGGGCCTAGTTCCTAGCCTATAACAGGCCAGATCAGGCCAAACCTTTTCGGTAAACAGATCAGGCTTAGGCTTCTCCAATAGCCTATTTAACCTAAACAGGTCAGACTCAGGCCTTTTAAAAGGCCTAATAAGCCTAACAGGCTGACTTATGTAATAATATTATATATTTATAAATTTTTTATTTATAATATGTACAAAAAAAACTAAATAATAATTTTTATATAAATCCACTAGGACTTAGAGATTAAGCTATTTAATTGTTGAGACTTGAGCTTAAGTACATAACTTAACTCATGTTAAATATTAGAACAATATCATATTTTACTATGATATTAAAAGACATTGTTTTGTATATTCTAACATCAAAGACACCACAAATCCTTCGAATACATTATGTAACATTGGAAAATGATGAAAATAATTGTGATAACAATGTAAAAAAAATTCACACTAATTGCTATAATTATAATAAAATTTTCTAGTTTATACATTATTTTTTTAATTTTTTAATTTTTTTTTACCTTAGCAGACCTTTAAACAGGCTAACATGCCAGACCAGGCTTTTAAATAGGTCAGACCTAGACTTTGAATTTTTTTTAAAGAGGCTAACAGGCCAGACCTAGGCTTTGAATTTTTTTAAACAGGCTAACAGGTCAGGCCTAGGCTTCTATGTGCTATATAGGTTCAGCCTGTTTAAGGCAAAGCCTGGCTTGGCCTGACCTGTTTCCACCCCTAGTTGTTTTTGAGGAAGCAAAAGATCTTGAACAACTCAAGATTGATGAGCTTCAAAGATCCTTGGAAGCACATGAGTAGAGATTTCTTGAAAGAATGGTTGATAGAAACTCTCAACAAGCATTGAGTGTGCAATTCAAGAAGAGAAATCTTGGGCATTTTGACAAGCAGAAAAAGGATGGTAACAGATGGCTTGGTGAAAAGAAGCCTGAAGGTGAGTCTTCTTCTAAAAGACACACTTTTCTGCTTCTGATTCAAAGAACTATGGCAAGAATAGCTATGGGAAGAAGAAGAAGGACAAGAGTAGGATTCAGTGTTTCAATTACAGGGAGTGGGGACACTTTGCTTCTAAGTGCAAAGCAAAGAAGAAAGGCACTGAAGCAGAAGCAAAACTTGCCAAGGATGATAATTCTGATGAAGAAGTTCTGTTGTTGGCAGAAAGGGAAGTCATTGTTGATGAACTAAGTGACTCAAATGGAGTACTAATGGTCACAACCAAGAAAGATCACACACTCTCAGACAAGTGGTATTTGGATACTGGTTGCTCTAATCATATGACTGGACATAAAGAATGGTTTGTATCTCTAGATGATTCAGTAAAAACCAAAGTAAAGTTTGCAGATGTTAGCTTTGTTATTGCTGAAGGGATTGGAAAAATCAGAATCAATAGAAAAAAATGGTGTTGAGTCCTACATCTCCAATGTTCTATATGTACCTATGATGAAGAATAACCTCATAAGCCATGGCCAGTTGCTTGAAAGAGGATACAAGATGAGGTTGGAAGATAGAATGATGAGAATCTACAACAAGAACAACACACTAATCTTGAAGGCACCACTGTCTCAAAACAGAACCTTCAAGATTAGCATTCCTATTGGTGAAGATAAGTGTTTGAAATCTACATTATAAGAAGCATGGATGTGGCATCAAAGGCTTGGGCACTTGAAGTTCAGAAGCATGGAAAAGTTAAGCCAAAAGCAGATGGTTATTAGGCTGCCAGAACTGAAAATTCTAAGTGATCTTTGTGAAGAGTGCATAACAAGTACGCAAGCAAGGAATCCATTCAAGAATCAGATGGATGCAAAGACTAACAATCCATTAGAGATTGTATATAGTGATGTATGTGGACCACTTGAAGTACAATCAATTGGTGGAGTGGTGATGTTGATGATAGAAAAAGTACCACATGCTACTTATTCAAACTGAATCAATCATCTGTTAGTTGGAACTCTAAGAAGTAAAAATCAGTTGCACTCTCCTCTTGTGAAGCATAATACATAGCTGCTTGTGAAGGTGGCTGTCAAGCATTCTGGTTACAAGCTCTACTTGCTGAGATTGGCTTATTTCAAGAGGAACCAATGCTGCTCTTAGTAGATAAGAAATCTGCTATTAACTTGGCCAAGAATCCAATTGCACATGGGATGAGTAAGCACATAGAAACCAAATATCATTTTATAAGAGACCAAGTGGAGAAGGAGAAGTTAAGGCTTGAGTTCTTCAAGTTAGAAAATCAACTTGCAGACATTATAACATTCTAATAAAACCATTGAAGAGACTCATTTTTGAAGCTCAAAGAAGGCATTTAGGCATGGCAAATCTAGCTGGTATGAATTAAGGGGGTGTGTTAACATTGTATAATTCATATAGCTTGGGTTTTGGGCTTTGTATTGGGCTTAGGGGTTAAAGTTTTGTTGGCTTTGTTGTTGGTTAGTTTAGTTAGTTTTTAAACAGTTTTGCTATTAATAGAAACATATGGTTGAAGTGGTTGTTAAGTTGAAAACACCACATTCCAAAACTATCTTTTTCTATTTTCAATTCACTGCAACCTTCTCTTTCTCTCTGCATCATTTATTTCACTTTCTTTCTTCATTTTTCGTGCATTCAAAGCAACAAACAGAGAGAAGCTTTGCTCTTTGTTCCAACACTATTAAGAGAGAAATTCAATCCAAAAGTGTATTATACTTTTAATGCAAATATATAAAGAAGTTCCCTTGAAGTTCTTTGCCTTCTTGGTTGTTCATTAAAAGTGTATGTGAGTTTAAGCTTCGTTCATTGCCATGGATACCTTCTTTTTAAGAATTCACGCGGACGTCGTCAACCAAAGCACCATAGGCCCCAATCTAGTGAAGAATCAAACCAAAAGAACAAATTTCCATCCCAACGATCAGTTTGAAGCCATGCACGAGTGAGAACATTGCTTTATGTATTGAATTCCAATTTTGTAAACCAACTTTCTTTTTGCAAATTGAGGAAACTTCAGTTTGGGCAATAATTCGACAACAAGAATTGGGCCCAAAGTTTATTTCTATTTTGAAGAAGGCTCTAGGTCAGTTTCCTAGAAGGGAAGTGTTGGTGCAGCGGAAGCGATCGTTGTGCAACGTTGGTCATTATAAGGATTACACACCCTAGCACACTCATGGGCCCAAGTGTCCATGAAATGTTTCTATTTGGTGCTTATATTTGGTGCACATTATAACAAAGGACTTGAGTCCAATATATAACATTGATTACTCCACTATATTCCAATACTACGTGATGTGAGACTAATGTAATAACATATTTCAAACATCCATAACAATCTCCAACTTGATTGAAATAGACAAATATCTCGCTCCTTAGGAAATCCACACAAGATTCTCTACCTTAGCGAATATCTGACTCCACCTTGCTCAATGCATAATTCTCTTTAACAAATCCTCTACATAGGAGTATGCTCCCCTTCAGCATAAACCTTTTGAATATCTTTGACGATGTCACCAAGAGCCTAGCTCTCTAAACTTATAGTGAAGCTAGCCGTACCGCCATCAAATGGAACACGCCGCCTAGCCACCTATTGCTAGGAAGTCTTTCGATATATGGAACCTCTACATAAAAGTTAACCAACAACCATCCTCTATAATACTCAGTCAAGCTGAACCTTGGAGCTTCCTTGGAAAGCCTCAATCACAACCACCATTCTCTAGTCCGACAATCATAGTTCAAAATAACTATCATACTCCATCATAATGAGTATACACATAACACATACGTTGCGCCAATGCTAACCAATGCCCGTTCCACACCCTTGCATCCAAGCCAATGTCATGTCACACTCTGCATCTCTACCAATGTCCGTGTTACACCTTGTAAGGACCCGATTTTCATAACCCAAAAATTTATTTTTAAAACTTTAAAACATTATTCACAGAAAAGAAGTGATTAATTTTGAAAGGCGTTGCTTGAAACTATTTGGAGAATGAGTGAATACAAATATTAATTCCATTCATAATTCAAAATACGGAAATACTCCAAGTACATATTTCTTTTAAAGCATGCGATTACACTTCCTTTCAAATACACAATCTATACAATTACCCTTTCTCAAAAGTACTTTGAATACAAACATTAGATCAACTTCATTATACACTTAGGAGGAGTTCCATTTTACAAAATAGATAATCCAACATAGTTCTCATATTATAAACATTTATCATATAACATATCAATTACATTAAACCCTACTCTACCATGTACTCTTCTCCGCAAGCGTCCAACACGTTACCAGCACAACTTGAACTCAAATACACAACACATACAAGAATAGACAGAGGGAGTAAGAACCAACTACGGTGACCGTAGCGTGGATTTACATGGAGTAATAACATTAAAGTATTAAACCTATACAACGTCTAACATCAATCATTGTAAACAAATATCAATCAACACATTATACCACATAATGTTCATATATCCAATTAGCATGATTATTGTCACTCACTTATGCAATTCATCCCAAATCATTACAACATGTCATAGGATAGTCACTCCTTCATTTAGCACCTATTACAACTTACTTATATGATTTACCCAATTCAACCTTCATCATAAATCAACATACATATATATCCATAAAATCATGCTACATAACTTGAGCCAAAGCTTGCTACATCGCTTGAGCCAAAGCTTGCTACATCGCTTGAGCCAAAGCTTGCTACATCGCTTGAGCCAAAGCTTGCTACATCGCTTGAGCCAAAGCTTGCTACATCGCTTGAGCCAAAGCTTGCTACATCACTTGAACCAAAGTTGCTATACCATTCGGTTGGCTAAAATATACTTTCTTTTTGAAAATCATGCTACATAACTTGAGACAAAGTTTGCTACATTGCTTGAGCCAAAACTTGCTACATCACTTGAGCCAGTGTTTGCTACATCACTTGAGCCAAAGTTTGCTACATCACTTGAGCCAAAGTTTGCTACATCACTTGAGCCAAAGTTTGCTACATAACTTGAGCCAAATTGTGCTACATAACTTGAGCCAAAGTTGCTAACCAATCATGGTCGGCTAAAAATGTGTTTTCTTTTCATTGATTCACCACCAATTCATCTCATAACACAATAAACACAAGGTATCTTATTGTTTCATCACCATAAAATAACCCACAACACCTTCATTGTCACAAACATACCCATATATGTTCATAACAATAAAGTGACTCACAACTTAGTCATTTTCATAAACATACTCATCGCCACTTTTAACAAATCAACAACTCATCACACAATCATTGTTACAAATACACTCATATAAGTTTATAACAATAAAAAACTCACACACAATCATTATCACACAACATAACCATTTCTACTTTTGCCATTAAACAACATGATCGAGGCCGTACCCGATGCAAATAATAAAACAATTAAGCATAGTACTAGGAAGTGACTCCTAGGTCATTTCCCAAAGATTATCTTTCACACATTGGTTCAAACACCTTACACGCACACACACAAAGGGGATTTTAGTGGTTGTTATGGTATGAAACTAAAGGTAAAACAGAACGAAACAATAACAAGCAAAACAGTAAAGAGGCTAAATCCCTTTGGTTTATTTGTTCACAACTCAATCATAGGTTACAAAACATCAAAATCAGATTCTCAGTGTTGCCTTGTTGAGAGTCGATTAACTAAGCGATGAGCAACTCATAGTCAAATTGCTAAACCTCTAACTAAGCGAAATTGGTATAAGCAACAAACACTTAACAAAGTCACACGAATCAAAACATCAATTTCAGATTCTACACATTGAATTCCTAATCTGTTCACAACTCTAATGTTTAAGCTTCAAACTAAGCGAAATCAACATAAACATAGAACATTTACAGATTCACATAAACTAAGCGAGTATGTGCTAGAGAACTAATTAACTAAGCGAAAATCAGTTCACAAACCTACATCAAAACCATGGAATTAAGAAGACCACAATATGAAATAGGATAGAAGATTCAAACATAGAGAAACCGAAATTGCATTAAAAGAATAACGAGAAACCGAAATGCATTAAGAACTAAACCTCAAGAGTGAGATACATTACCAAAGGAACTTAGTCCAAGGTATAGCCTTCCATGGAGGAAGAATCCAAAACCGAAATTGCAAGAAGAAGTAGAAAGGAAAATGAAAATCTAAACCCTAAGCCCCAAAAGGGGGAAACGAATTTCTCTTAAAAGCTGAAAAGTAAAGTGTGTAATGTAAAAGTGATGTGTAAAAACGAAATCCTAAGGTAAATAGAGGGGAAAACTGAAATGGTCCCTAAACAATGGGCCCAAAACCTAAAACAGAATTAAAAAGCTAATACAAGTTACAATCTTCACTTTAGCACACATTCCTCCACTTGTAATGCCCAAAATGTCCTTGGTGCCAAATATGACCTGAAAATAAAATTAGATTTAATTAGGCTAAATATTTCCAATTTAACTCATTTTAGGAGTAATAGTCCAATAAAGCCTAAAATATTAAACCATGTCAAACAAAGCCAATTAGACACCAAGAATCATTAACAATGGTAAAATAAGGTTATTAATAGTGTGTAATATATAACTCATCTCACAATCCTTATTACAAACACACCCATATATGTTTATAACAAATCAACCATCCATAACACACCATTATCATAGACAAACCACACACAACATATTCTTTATCATATAACACATTAACGTTAGAACCATCTTTCATGACGGTGTATTACCATAAATGAGCATATTGCGTTTTACTTAAATAAATGGTTTTCCCGCACATATCTCCACTTTTATGGCTAATACATTCTCATGTAAAATAAAGACTCTCACATTGACCACAAACACCCAAGCGAGTTTCTATCCGTTAACATGCTCCGATTCTTGAGGGAAATCGGAGAAGATGACTCTAATGAAATACTTTAAGACCACAATGATCTTCTCCCTCACCTTAGGTTGCGTAAGCTCCGTTGCTCCGCAAAAGAGCCACATCTCCCTTCATCTTCTCCAATCTCCATTCTTCCATTTTTCACCTCCAAGATTTCCAAAATGTGCCACCAAGAAGTAATAGAAAGAGGTTTTGATGTTTAGTAGGAGAGGAGAATGGTTCATTTGGGTGGAGCTGCCGTTGGGAGAGAAATGAGAGAAAAGAAAATGAAGATTAGGGTTTTTGAAACCCCTATTTTACTTTTATAGTTGCGCATCGTCGCTCGGGCGAGAATGGCTCGCTTGGGCGAGAATTTCGCAATTTTTCAGCTTTTCAACTCTGACGCTCTCGCCCGGGCGCGAATTTCTCGCTCGGGCGAGAATCTGGCAGTATGCTAAGGCTCCTCTCTAGCCTGGGCGAAATTTTATTAGGTTACTCTTAGGAAAATAAATATTATCATCGCCTAGACATTAGGTATAAGATTTACTCGATCAAGCTTAGATCCACCATCCAAACAATTATGATTCGCTTAGACGACAAACACGGACACATACCACATAACAGTGATGCCACATAGACAATTCATGGATTAACCTCTTAGAGTCCAAATACAAAAGCCAAATATCAGGACAACTAGGACGACTAAGAGAAAATTATCACAACCGAAATAAAGATTCTCAAGTATTCAACAAGAACAATAGATTTCCCCGATCTATCAAGATAACAATCGTTCAACGATCAACACATACAGTGAGATTTACGATAACACCTTCGAATTCGTAAGAAAGTGGGAATCAATACCCATCATTTACCACGATGCATTAGATCGCATCCAACATGCAAAAGCTAGATCAACATCCACTCGATGGAAATAGCGCATTTCATTTCATACATGAGAAATAGTCACGATTAATTCAAAATTCTCAATAACATTTCAAACTTGTACTCGCTACAACACAGAAACATGATAGTCATCCAACAAGTAGCATTTAAACAAACAAGATTTTTGGAGTCCTTCCGAGTACAAAATAGAATTACCAAGTAATTATCCAATTTAATCAAACATTTCTACCACAAACGGATGCGGTAGAATAAGATTCACGACAATCACTTCGTGAAAGCAATGTTTTCATAACCATTTTCATAATCATTTCCCCCCCCCCCTCCCCTTTTTTTTCTCATGCGACATTGAACGTCCCAATCACCATTTTCAAAAGGCTAGTTAGTTCTGGAGTTACATTTCATCCAGGACATGAGAGTCCCCACAGTCCATTTACAGAAACATACTTATGCCATAACATTGCAATTATGCATAACAATTACTGATGTAAGCATAATATCAAAGTAGTTAATTTGTGTTCATTACCACTATATCGTGCATTGCAAATATTCAACTACAAAAGGTCAATCACCATAGACCAAAAGTTTCATGTACAAAAAAAATCAAGATGACTTCGCTATTCCCAATACCACTTTCCACAAAAGCATAGAACAAAATTTTGTTTATCCATTAACCCGCTAAAACTTAAGCAACACAACATCCATGTTCATCATCAAGGTTCAGATTTATGCACATATAAGAAATCACTGGCATAATGAAAATTTGTTACCTTAACTTTATTATGCCCATTTTGTTTTTTATACCGGTTCGCTTTTAGTTTCCAAAGGTTTAGAGAGTCACTTCAAGTTTAAACATATAAGGAATTTCCACCTTTATGCAAACACACTCATCACAATGACATTTAAGTACTTCACTCACTTCATTCATTACTTTGAACCATGAGTTTTACCGTTTAGTATAATCATACAAACTAATGCAAACAAGAAGTCTTACTTTTAACAACTCATAAATACAAAGATACCAGACTTAGTCTTTTCAAAACACACTAGGTATCTTTCATTTAATTTCCTCATTAACACAATATTTTTTTTAAAACCATTACTTCATGCTCAGCACCTTCCATACAACATATCCATCTACATGTTCACGTGAATCATTACCTTACTATTCAAGTCATTACCGTAACAATTAACATATCGCTTCTAGAATTCACACATCACGAAACAAATTATCAGATATTAACAATTAATCTCTAAGGAATATTTCACCATTGTCATACAGAACATGTTACACACGAATTCCTCATTTCATTCAACTTTCTAAGCTTTCATGCACGATAAGCAAACTTGTATGCAAGAATAAGTCAAGATGTACATGTTCATTTCCAAGCAAAATAGACAAATACATGTTAGTGGGCTTTTACAAAGTAAACGGCTTGGTTACATGTCATGAAATAAAATGTAGATATTTAGCCACCGAGTCTAATAACCGGTTAATCACTACATCATGCGTATTTGTTTTAATCATGGGTAATGGCAAGATAATTAACAACATACATTAACTAGGAACATGTAGGAAATCACATAACATAACATACAACTTTTCATGTTATAGATTATCCTACTATTAGCAAAAGCTAACATTCTCCTTATTATCAAAAATCATCCATCAAATAAAAATCTAATTTTTCAAGACAAAAGATATAGTTCTTTCAAAGTCTTATTCTCTTAACATGCTAACAAAATCTTTAATTCTCATTCATATGTCACATCGGACGACTATTACCTTAATCTTGTTCAACTAGAGCCATAGAGACATATAAGCAAACATCCAAGAAAGCCAATTTAATCATTCCTCTTCAATTATCTTAATCTTAGTGATAAAAGAAAATTCACATCAAGAGGTTGACCAAAGCTCAAACAAGAGATCCACCACTAGGAACTCTCAACAAATAAATCTCACACCAAGAAATCCAACCGGAAAATCACAATCACAAACTCCCCATAAACAATTCCAAGATGTTCACAACTAGAAACTTTCAGCAAAAGTATCACCAGAGAATCCCCAACAAGGGTCTCACACAATAAATTCAACAACAAGTCCATACTAGGGAATTCAACAAGAGTTTTACAACAAGAAATCCTCTACGAAACTCACAACAAGAAATTTTCAACAAGCACTTCATCAAAAACTCACAACAAGACATCCAATGATAAGTTCACAATCAAAGACTTACCGCAAGGAATTTAACAAACATCTTTCACATCAGCAGTTATCACATAGTTAACAAACTATCAGCATAAATCAAGCCATTAATTCACACAAATTTCACAAAGAAGCACGTAAAGCCATACCCTAGGCCGCAGAGTTGGCATATGCTCTGATACCATATTGTAAGGACCCGATTTTCATAACCCAAAAATTTATTTTTAAAACTTTAAAACGTTATTCACGGAAAGGAAGTGATTACTTTTGAAAGGCGTTGCTTGAAACTATTTGGAGAACGAGTGAATACAAATATTAATTCCATTCATAATTCAAAATGCGGAAATACTCCAAGTACATATTTCTTTTAAAGCATGTGATTACACTTCCTTTCAAATACACAATTTATACAATTACCCTTTCTCAAAAGTACTTTGAATACAAACATTAGATCAAATTCATTATACACTTAGGAGGAGTTCCATTTTACAAAATAGATAATCCAACAAAGTTCTCATATTATAAACATTTATCATATAACATATCAATTACATAAAACCCTACTCTACCATGTACTCTTATCCGCAAGCGTCCAACGCGCTACTGCCACAACTTGAACTCAAATACACAACACATACAAGAAGAGACAAAGGGAGTAAGAACCAACTACGGTGACCGTAGCGTGGATTTACATGGAGTAATAACATTAAAGTATTAAACCTATACAACGTCTAACATCAATCATATTAAACATATATCAATCAACACATTATACCACATAATATTCATATATCCAATTAGCATGATTATCGTCACTCACTTATGCAATTCATCCCAAATCATTACAACATGCCATAGGATAGTCACTCCTTCATTTAGCACCTATTACAACTTACTTATATGATTTACCCAATTCAACATTCATCATAAATAAACATACATATATATCCATAAAATCATGCTACATAACTTGAGCCAAAGTTTGCCACATTGCTTGAACCAAAGCTTGCTACATCGCTTGAGCCAAAGCTTACAACATCGCTTGAGCCAAAGCTTACTACATCAATTGAGCCAAAGCTTGCTAAGCTTTCTACATTGCTTGAGCCAAAGCTTGCTACATCGCTTGAGCCAAAGCTTGCTACATCGCTTGAGCCAAAGCTTGCTACATCGCTTGAGCCAAAGCTTGCTACCTCACTTGAGTCAAAGCTTGCTACATCACTTGAGGCATAACTTGCTACAAACTTGAGCCAAAGTCGCTATACCATTCGGTTAGCTAAAATATACTTTCTTTTTAAAAATCATGCTACATAACTTGAGACAAAGTTTGCTTCATTGTTTGAGCCAAAACTTGCTACATCACTTGAGCCAAAGTTTGCTACATCACTTGAGCCAAAGTTTGCTACATCACTTGAGCCAAAGTTTGCTACATAACTTGAGTCAAATTGTGCTACATAACTTGAGCCAAAGTCGCTAACCAATCATGGTCGGCTAAAAACGTGTTTTCTTTTCATTGATTCACCACCAATTCATCTCATAACACAATAAACACAAGGTATCTCAATGTTTCATCACCATAAAATAATCCACAACACCTTCATTGTCACAAACATACCCATATATGTTCATAACAATAAAGCGACTCACAACTTAGTCATTTTCATAAACATACTCATCGCCACTTTTAACAAATCAACAACTCATCACACAATCATTGTTACAAATACACTCATATAAGTTTATAACAATAAAGAACTCACACACAATCATTATCACACAACATAACCATTTCTACTTTTGCCATTAAACAACACATCTCACAATCCTTATTACAAACACACCCATATATGTTTATAACAAATCAACCATCCATAACACACCATTATCATAAACAAACCACACACAACATATTCTTCATCATATAACACATTAACGTTAGAACCATCTTTCATGACGGTATATTACCATAAATGAGCATATTGTGTTTTACTTAAATAAATGCTTTTCCCGCACATATATCTCCACTTTTATGGCTAATACATCCTCATGTAAAATAAAGACTCTCACATGGACCACAAACACCCAAGAGAGTTTTTATCCGTTAACATGCTCCGATTCTTAAGGGAAATCGGAGAAGATGATTCTAATGAAATACTCTAAGACCACAATGGTCTTCTCCCTCACCTTAGGTTGCGTAAGCTCCGTTGCTCCGCAAAAGAGCCATATCTCCCTTCATCTTCTACAATCTCCATTGTTCCACTTTTCACCTCCAAGATTTCCCAAATGTGCCACCAAGAAGTAATAGAAAGAGGTTTTGATGAGTTTTGATGTTTAGTGGAGAGAAGAATGATCCATTTGGGTGGAGCCGCCGTTGGGAGAGAAAGGAGAGAAATGAAAATGAAGATTAGGGTTTTTGAAACCCCTATTTTACTTTTATAGCTGCGCTTCGTCGCCTGAACGAGAATGGCTTGCAATTTTTCAGCTTTTCAACTCTAATGCTCTCGCTCAGGCGCGGATTTCTCGCTCGGGCGTGAATCGGGTAGTATGCTAAGGCTCCTCTCTAGCCTGGGCGAAAATTCTAGCTCAAGCTAGAATTTGACAGCTTTTCCAGATTTCATTCTCACTCAAGCGACTACTTCCTTGCTTAAGCGAGGTCTCCGGGAAACTTATTAGAACACCGAGTCTCTCTCTCGGGCAAGATCCTCTCTCTCATACGAGGATTGCCCAATATATACTCCAACACTCTACTTTTTCCAATCATTTCGAAAACGAAATTTCAGGTGTTACACACCTTGCATCAAAGCCAATGCCTATGTTACACCCTACATCAAAGTCATCCAACGCCTCTGTGCTTTTGTGGATATACTAAGAATTGATATCCTTCATTATGACGTCCCAGACACGCCATTAGGATATTCCACTTCTCATCTCAAATGAGATCTTTCTCTCAACATCTAGAGAGATATTCTTAGTACCTGTCTCAGGGCCAAACTCAACACATGAGTCTCTATCTCCACCTTGATCCTAATCCAGTATATGAACTTATGAGGTTCTGGATAAACATCTATCGCCCCCACCATGGTTCTGCCATGTTTTTTTCTCCTTCAACTCATCTCCTTTATCCTTGCAGTACCTTTGACGCACCTTGTCTAAGCAACATGTCTTCACCCTCTTATGTCATTATCTAGCACTTGGGTTAAGAGTCATCTACCAATTGGCTCTAATACCAATTGTTGGTGCAGCGGAAGCGATCGTTGCACAGCGTTGGTCACAAGCAATCAAATAAAGTGCATAGAATAAATAGAATAGAAGAAACAAAAAATTTGGTAACGAGATTCAACTAATTGTGCCTACGTCCCCGGGAGCGCTGAGCGGCTACCAAGATATTATTAGAGAATAAGGATTACAAACTCTAGCACACTCATGGGTCCAAGTACCCATAGGGTATTTCTATTTGGTGCTTATATTTGGTGCACATTATAACAAGGGACTTGAGTCCAATATATAACATTGATTACAAGATCTAGCAATTTTCACCCCAAACCACCATTATACTTCCTTATAGTAATTATTCTCCAATATACTAGATGGATGCCTATAAGGCTTGTAAATCTCATATAAAGACACAAATTTAGTTATTGATCTTTGTGCAAATTGATTAGGAATCTATGTGATTTGCATGTAATAATTCGAGATGGAAGATAAAATAGACTTGACTAGAGTAACACACCCAAGTTAGTTGACAAGATTTAGTTTCCATGATGCAAGTCTTTTATGCATCTTATAATTGATGAAATTAAAATGCTCACTATGCACCCTCCCTTGTAGCATATGATATCCCATATACTTCTCAATAGGGGTGAGTAGAACTCGACCCTATCTGCTCACCCGGTATAGCCTGATCATGATTGGATCTAAATATGGTCAGGTCTCATCGGGTCTATGGACGGGTTCGGGTTCAAAAATACTTAGTTAATATTTAGGGTCGGATAGGGACCAAACATGACCCGTCCCGACCCGTCCCATGAACATTTACTCTTGATATTTGTATGTGTCTCTATTCAAATGTGTACAGAGTCGCTAACCATTTATGGTCGGCTAAAACATATTTTCTTTCATCAATCTCCTCATAAATCATTTTCATGCTTCTATACTCAAGCCAGAGTGTATGCTTCTATACTCAAGCCAGAGTCGCTAACCATTCATGGTCGGTTAAAACATATTTCCTTTCATCAATCTCCTCATAAATCATTTTCATGCTTCTATACTCAAGCCACAGTGTATGCTTCTATACTCAAGCCAGAGTGTATGCTTCTATACTCAAGCCAGAGTCGCTAACCATTCATGGTCGGCTAAAACATATTTTCTTTCATCAATCTCCTCATAAATTATTTTCATGCTTCTATACTCAAGCCAGAGTGTATGCTTCTATACTCAAGCCAGAGTCGCTAACCATTCATGGTCGTCTAAAACATATTTCCTTTCATCAATCTCCTCATAAATCATTTTCATGCTTCTATACTCAAGACAGAGTGTATGCTTCTATACTCAAGCCAGAGTGTACGCTTCTATACTCAAGCCAGAGTGTATGCGTCTATACTCAAGCCAGAGTGTATGCTTCTATACTCAAGCCAGAGTCGCTAACCATTTATGGTCAGCTAAAACATATTTTCTTTCATCAATCTCCTCATAAATCATTTTCATGCTTCTATACTCAAGCCAGAGTGTATGCTTCTATACTCAAGCCAGAGTCGCTAACCATTCATGGTCGGCTAAAACATATTTCCTTTCATCAATCTCCTCATAAATCATTTTCATGCTTCTATACTCAAGCCAGAGTCGCTAACCATTCATGGTTGGCTAAAACATATTTCCTTTCATCAATCTCCTCATAAATCATTTTCATGCTTCTATACTCAAGCCAGAGTTGCTAACCATTCATGGTTGGCTAAAACATATTTCCTTTCATCAATCTCCTCATAAATCATTTTCATGCTTCTATACTCAAACCAGAGTCGCTAACCATTCATGGTTGGCTAAAACATATTTCCTTTCATCAATCTCCTCATAAATCATTTTCATGAATCCACGCCAACATTAGTATAAACACACCCATATATGTTTATACTAAACTACGTGATTCACCACATAATTATGGCACAACCAGAAAATACACATATTTTCCTTTTCCGTAAATCTACGCCTACTTTAATATAAACACACCCATATATGTTTATACTAAATGCGTAATTTACAACTCAATCATTGCATCTTTAGAAAATACACCTTTTCCATTTTAAATGCACAATTAAAGACTTATCCTTACCTCGGTGAGTGTTGGGTTTGGTTCTTGGCAACTTCTCAAGTTCCACCGACACCGCCTCCAACTTTAGGATCTTTCCTCATCCCACCATATAACACAATGTTAGTCATTTATTCTAAATATCACATAAACAACTTATATTGCATTATTTAATCATACAAGATATTCATCACATTTTCGATGTTTCTAAACTACTTTCATCATAAGTATTCAACCATCTAAAACATGCATATTCATCTCATATTCCAACATTTGGAGGTAAACTCATCTTCTACCTCTAGCATTTTACACACTCTCTCTTTTTACCCCATTTTTACTTTAGGGTTTTGGGGTTTTCATGACTCAACCCACAACCCTTTCCATTCTTGAAATATTAACTTTAAACCAAGAGTTTATAAGGTAAAAATGACATAAAACGAACCATAACTCCAAAGGATGAGTTTCCATGGTTTCTCACATTTGGAGAAGAGATCCAACATACCCAAAATGAGTTTAAGAGAGAAGAAGAGAGTTAGAATCAAGAGTTTTACCTCTTCTCAAGCTCTTGGGTGAGTATCAAAACTCCTTGCCCTTGGAAAAGCTCTCTTCTCTCACCTCCCTTCAATGTTTTTTAACCCTAAAATGTGTTTGGGTTTCTGTTTTAAAGAGGTGTCGTCGGGTTATAATCGATTACCAACATGGTGTAATCGATTACAACGTGAAAAATGCGCATATCTGATGCTTTTAATACGATGTAATCGATTACCAGGAGTGTGTAATCGATTACAATGTGTCAGATGCACACATCTGATGCTTTTAATACGATGTAATCGATTACCAGGAGTGTGTAATCGATTACACTGTGTCAGATGCACATATCTGATGCTTTTAATACGATGTAATCGATTACCAGGAATGTGTAATCGATTACACTGTGTCAGATGCACAGGTCTGGTTAGTTTATCAGCATGTAATCGATTACCAGGAGTGTGTAATCGATTACACTGTGTCAACAGCCCAAAATTTGCCATTTCTCGCCCAGGCGAGACAATTCTCGCTCTTTCAGGACTGTTACTATAATCTTGAAGACTCAAATTTAGGGTGTTACAATCCTCCCCCTCTTATAAAAATTTTTGTCCCCAAAAATTAAACATACCTCGGAAAATAAAATCATCACCTAGACCTTAGGCACAAGAATATCCAACCGAAATCATAATCGATCCCCTAATTCATTAAGATTATTTAATCAGTCACTAAGGGCATACACCACTAAACCGTGATATCACCAAACCAATTCATGAACTAACTCCTCAATGTCCAAATGTTAAGATCTCAGCCTTTAATAACTCGAGTGCCATGAGAACTAATCCATAATTCAGACTAAAGATTTTCCCTATATCCATCAAGAACCATTGATCTCTAGCACATATCCATCTATCAACCCTAACATACATTAAGAATTTCGATAACATTCTCGAACTTCAGCGAATGGGGAACTCCTTATCTCATATCTATCTAAATGCGTCTTTTAATATCCATCATACACTAGCTAGTTTTATCTCCACTCGAGAATCTAGCATCATTTCATTTTACTCGATCCACAAAATACTTACACAATAGGACTCTTAGTATCTCATCCATTGTAGACAATCAGACTATCCAGTAATTGTCCAATTACATCAAATATTTCTACCATCAAATCTTATTGTCTAAAGAAATTACCGATTTCTAGCCTCCACTGAAACCATAAAACCATTGATTCACACCAAAACTAGGTATTCTGTTACCAATCGGCAAGCACAAGTCAACCAACACTCAAACCTACAACTTGTGTTCGGTTTGGTCATCCCATTTCATTTAGCAAAGATAAACTTATTAACCCACTCACATTATGTCCAGAAATACATGGGCGTCTTATATCACTAAACTTTTAACAACCTCAAACTTATTCCGATATGGTTGCTAAAATTTCGGAATTCTCCAACATGATACTAAATCATTTCTTAGCCACATGCTATGTTTCACCCAAAGAAAAGGATTTTTGAAAACGGTTTGAATACACGACTTATGAAACAAAGTTTACATAATCAGTTCAACACAACCCAAAACTCCTTCTCTCATATGGCTACATCACACTCAAACATCGTCATTACTGACGTTCACGAAACAGCAACAACTTTTTGCCGGTACAACATTCAATGCAGACAACTTAGGTACACCACCACTATTTCATGCATTGCCAATGTCCTACCGCAAAAGAACCGGTCATTCGAGACCAAAAGTTTCACGTCCAATATAATGTATTCATCACATCGACGGGGTAAGTAACTTAACTATCCTCTTTTCTCGACTATCAGTATACTCCTTACCCCCTTAGCATACACACACCCACTAAGGCCAACAAAAGGAATTAACCTTTAACAACTCGTAAGAGAAAACAAGCATCCCCGACTTAAACATTTTTCTTGTCAACATACTTATTATAAAAGTCAATCATTCATAGACGAAAGTCCACTTTCCAAGACAAAATAAATAGTCCTTTCAAATCTTAACATCTCGAAATACTAACGAGTTCTTAAATACCCTTTCGTGACATGTACAGAATAAACATCGATCACTTTTTCGAAGGGAAGTTCTGACTCTCTTAGCCGACACTGGCCCCATACCACTAGCATGGTCAGAGATCTCGCACAGATCCCCAACCGCCACAACCTTGTCTGCACCATTTAATCATAACATGATTTGCCGACAATCAGTCCATCCCCATAATTTTTATCTAACTGGGATAGCGACAAGTAGACTGAATCTACGGTAAATATCACACCATTTACCACAACCGGACTCTAGAACATAAACGTCAACACCACCATCAGCACACAAATTGGGGTGGACACGACCAAGTCGGAAGTAATGACTCAGTTTGTAATTTCAGCAGGTTTTCACATCTAACACATATAAGGGAGTGTGTCGCTCCCGAATCAACAACACTAAACAAGGAATACCTGTCACCATGCGTTTACCTCGGATCAACCATCAACATCGGACATATCTATACCACTAACGTTGCTCATTTGGCCCATTGTACTAGGCCTCCCAACCTCCACGACATTTACCTTTTGAGCCAACCTCGGACAAAACCTTTTTATATGCCCTTTTTCCTTACAGTGGAAGCAACCATTTCCCGAACCAGGACAAATGGTTCCCACATACTTTCGCCCACATTTGCTGCACATAGGAAATACGTCAGGTTGAAATCCTCCAACGGTAGGTTTCGACCCTTGATCACCATGGTTACGATGGACAGCAGTTAGAGCATATGATCGTTGGTTTTCATTCACCTTCCCCTCATACATCCTACATCGGGTCAGACCATCCGCTTCTGATGCATCTTCACCACTCATTTTAACCACTCTGCCGATAGATTGAGGTCGTCCAGTCCCCATAGCATTCATACTCTGCCGTGACGTAGGACAATGCCTCTTTATATGTCCGGTCTCTTTGCAACGAAAACATTGTTTTTTCGTTCCAGGACACAATCCTCCGTCATGTTTCCGGTTACACTTGCTGCACCAAGGTGGAGAGTTTAACTGTGACCCTCCGGCATTTGCATGGGTCCTCGGTCCATGCGAAATGCAACTCCGAGTACCAACAGGTGGAAAATAAGGTTCCGCTCTTCGCGATACATCTTATCCTTGCCTCTTCCGTGCACAAAATTTCGTTGAGGCGCAAAGTCCTTGTGAGGAATGGATTCGGAGGCCGCCACTCCATCCGCCTTCATGTTAGTACACCCCATTCCTAGGACCCACTCAATAGCAGCATTCGGGGTGAATCCGCCTTGGAACAAACTAGGGTTCCTTCTGCAGGATTTATCTAACCCCCGGTACTCAGCCGGTCCTTGTTGAACTAGGGTGTGCGAGCTTGGACCTGGTGCCACTCTCCGATTCAGATGTTGTAAATTCTCACTCATTTGTTGCAGTGCCGCCACCATCTGGGCCAAGAGGTCATTCGGAACATTCTGACTCACTCCTCTTTCTCTTCCAGCCATGTGTACCTGCACTCACGTACTTGTCAGTAGACTAATTTTATAACCAGACAAGCATCACATAAACACACAACCGTCAATGCTAACCAAGAAGTTCAATCACATAAAGATCACAAAGAAGCATGTAAGGCCATATCCTAGGCCGCAGGATTAACTATGCTCTGATACCATATTGTAAGGACCCAAATTCTACCCTTGAAAATTTTTCTCATTTTAATTCAATTTCATTCAATCACTCATAACTCACATTACCATTTTAATATCCTTACTTCAAAATCTTATTTCCCCTCCTCACACTCAATCCATGAATCAATAACCACATACATAATCATTTTACCTAGAAGTTCTCATGAATCATTCCTGGAACTAATCTTATAACCTATTATATTATCATACAATTAATCTTGCAGAAAAACATAATTCATTCATATCATTCCCTATGAGTACTAAGACCTCAAAGGTTCTGATCCTCCAAAATAACATTACGCATGGTTACAAATATCCAAATAATGGTTAGCCATGATTACAATCATTTAGAATCCGCAAGTAATCATCCCATGGTTACATTGTTTTTTCGTTCCAGGACACAATCCTCCGTCATGTTTCCGGTTACACTTGCTGCACCAAGGTGGAGAGTTTAACCGTGACCCTCCAGCATTTGCATGGGTCCTCGGTCCATGCGAAATGCAACTCCGAGTACCAACAGGTGGAAAATAAGGTTTCCGCTCTTCGCGATACATCTTATCCTTGCCTCTTCCTTGCCTCTTCGCGATACATCATATCTGATGCTTTTAATACAATGTAATCGATTACCAGGAATGTGTAATCGATTACACTGTGTCATATGCACAAGTCTGATTAGTTTATCAGCATGTAATCGATTACCAGGAGTGTGTAATCGATTACACTGTGTCAACAGCCCAAAATTTGCCATTTCTCGCCCAGGCGAGACAACTCTCGCTCAAGCGAGGCTTCCAGGACCGTTACTATAATCTTGAAGACTCAAATTTAGGGTGTTACAGGGTTAACTTCAGGACTAGGTCCAGGTTCAAAAAAATGATCCGACCAACATTTAGGGTTGGGAAAGGACAAACCTTAACCCGTCCCAACCCAGCCCACACTCACCCCTACTTCCCAATACCAGATGTCAACCTTACATAAGTGATTGCTATGAATTTTGTTTTCTTAGTATTAGGTAACCCTTTTGAACAAATGAATAGACTTTGACATATTAATATTGAGGTTCGAAGCATTACTGAACCTATAAAAAATATTGGAGATGTTACAAACCTGTGAGGATTTTGCCTTGCGGAGGAGAAGGACGCCATCTTCAAAAAGAAGGTGGGAAATGTTTGGACCACTTTTTTACATGTACTTATTTGATAGTTAGGGAAAGTTTCTCGATGCAGAGAACAAAAAGATAGGGTAAGGGTGAATCTCCTTGTCTAAGCCATCTTTTAGGATGGAAGTAGTTTACCATGCTTCCATTACAGAAGATTGATAAAAAAAATAGTAGAGATATAAAACATTATGAGGGTAAGCACCTAATTTGGTGCGGGTCAAATTTAAATTTCAAAAGATTTTTGGGTCTAAAGTCACAATTAGTATCATTCTTAGAGCTCAAGTGCAATTACCCTAATCAGATAGAGGATAGAAGTATATATTAGGTCTCCAAAGAAGAGACCTAGTCGGATAGAGGTATTGGAGGATGAAATTCCTCATTTATTGTCAAGGAAGTCTACAAGGACCCATAAACTGAATCCAAAATATATCTTGTACAACGTTAGTAAAAGACCATGGCCTCAAGAAGCCAAGAATATATGAAGAAGTTTATCAGTTGAAAAAGTGGAGAGATGCAATAATACAAGATAGGAAGGAATCCAGAACTTGGCATGAGTAAAATGTCTACAAAATAATCATTGAAGGAAGGTATTAAATATAACTCTTGTTTAGGTATCTCACAACAAATGACACGAAATAATACTTATTGGCTGAGTCATAACAAAATCACTCTCTTTAAGATATTTCGTGTAAGGACCCAATTTTTACCCTAGAAATTTTCGTTTATATTTAATTCCTATATATATATATATAATCTTAGAACATGCAATATTTCCAAGTTATCATAAATTCTACATTCATCCATCTCTTTTCGACGTAGATACAACCTAGTCATTCATTCCCAAGTTTCATACATTTACTCCAGTTAATAGTAGAAAATCATAATGCATATTCATACTATTAATAAATATTATCTTATTTTCAGTTAAGGATTAAATAATTAGAGCATCCATAATTACAATTAATGTCAATAATCAGTCTAACCATTCACAATATCGAATCATATAAATTACAGTCACTAAATCTCCTAAGTCATCTAGTCACTGCAATCCGCTAATCATTACTTTATCTGCAATGAGATTATCATAGACAGTACATAGAAAAATACAAAGGGGTAAGACATTAAACTGCAATAAGATCAATATAATATTTTCCACATTAAAAGTACGGTTAGATAAATAACTAAACAATTACATACAAAGTAAATCAATATAAAGTATTACTCTTACCACTTCCATAATTATAATCTCCCATATCTTACCATATTCAATTACCAAGCCCAAGCTTGAATTCAATATATATCCTATCATTTAGTAACATTTACCGAAACTTGCCATAATTCAAATATTAACTATGCTACACCACATAGGAGAGCCCAAAAATGCTTCATAGAGGCTATAGATTGCTACACCACATAAGGGAGCCAAGATATGCTTCATAAAGCCTATAATAGTGCAACACCGCATAGGGGAGCCAAAATATGCTACATAGAGCCTAGAATAATGCTACACCACATAGGGGAGCCAAGATATGCTACATAGAACCTATAAATTGCTACACCGCTTAGGGGAGCCAAAGTATGTTTAACAATTTTCCTTTCACATTACTTTCCTTATCATCAATAAACATCCAGATAATTCACTATTATTAATTATCATAATATACAAGTATAATGCTTCTCCCTTACCTTGGTGTGTGTTGGGTTGATGTTTGACAACTTTGCTAGTTTCTCATTCACCTCCTCCAACCTTAGGTTCTTCCCTCATTCACACCACACAACAACAATCAATAATTTATTCACATCATCACATAAACAACTTCATACAACATGTTCATCCATAAAAAGTAACTCATATTTCAATGGTTTCAAAACTACTCCCATTATAAATTCAAAGCATGTAAATCACTAACATTCACTTCTTACTCAACATTAAAACCCATAAACCACATTTCTAACCCAACATTTCACCCCCATCCAACCTCATTTCGTTTTGGGTTTGGGGTTTCTAAAAATCAACATCTTATCAACACTATTTCCGAAGACAAAATCTAAACTATGAGTTTTCGAGAGAAAAGTTAGATAAAAACGAACCACAACTCGAAATAGAGGGTTAAGTGGTTTTTCATGCCAAGAGAAGAGACCCAAGTATACAAAATGAGTTCTAAAACGTGATTGATTGTTAAAATAAAGAGGTTTACCTCTTCTCTAACTTCTTTTTGCTTCTACACGAGCTCTTCTCAACAAAATCGCCTCCTCCTCTATTTTCTCCCAAAAATCTATCCCCTTTTTCGTGATTGTGGTTCTATTTTAGGGTTAATATTTTTAGATTCTCGCTCAAGCGAGAAGTTCACGACTTTTGAATTTCAAACACTGATGCTCTCGCTCAAGTGACGGAGCATCGCTCAAGCGAGAATCCTTCAATCCTCACAGCCTTCCTCTCGCTCAGGCGAGAAATACTCAGTCACCTCGGCTCTCTCTCACTTAAGCGAGAATTTCCTCGCTCAGGCGAGAATTTCAGAAAAATCCTGGGAGAAACTCTGAGCCTCTCACTTGGGTGAGACCCTCTCGCTCAAGCGAGAATTGTCCAGTATCCCCCAGACTTTCAGAGTTTCACTACACTTAGGAAAAATAAAATTTAAGGTGTTACAATCCTCCGCCTCTAATAAGAATTTTCGTCCTCGAAAATTATACATACCTCGATTCAAATAGGTGAGGGTAATCCTCCATCATGTCTCGTTCCACTTCCCAAGTTGAATCCCCTTCATCCACTCGACTCCAAAGCACTTTCACCAAAGGGATCTCTTTCCCTATCAATTTCTTGATGCTCTTGTCTATGATCCTCACGGGTAAGGTCCTAAATGTCAAGTTATCCTTCAACTCAATTTGATCAGGCTCAATAACATGTGATGGATCCCCGACATACTTTCTCAACTGAGACACATGGAAGACATTGTGGAGGTTCGACAACAAAGATGGTAAGGCCACTCTATAGGTTACGGGGCCAATTCTCTTCAAAATCTGATACGGTTCGATGAACCTAGGAGTAAGCTTACGGAATTTCAAAACTCTACCAATCCCAGTAGTCGGAACTACTCTCATGAACACATGATCCCCTTCATTAAACTCAAGAGGCTTCCGACTCTTATCATAATAACTCTTTTGTTGACTTTGTGCTATCTTCTTGTTCTCCCTTATTCTCTTAATCTTTTCAATCATTTCTCGGATCATCTCGGGTCCCAACACCAAATTCTCTTCAGTTTCAAACCAACTTATAGGAGTTATACATCTTCTCCCATACGCTTCATATGGTGCCATTCCGACACTCAAGTGAAAATTGTTGTTGTACGTAAACTCAATAAGAGATAACATGTTATCCCATCTTCCTGATTGTTCCAATATACAAGCCCTTAACAGATCCTCCAACGATTGAATAGATCTTTCAGATTGACCGTCTGTTTGCGGATGGTAAGCGGAACCCAACTATAACTTAGTACCTAGAGCAGCATGCAAACTGGTCCAAAAGTTTGAAGTGAAACGTGGGACTCTGTCTAATATGATGTTGCAAGAATACCATGCAATCGAATTATTTCTCTGATATACAGTTTTGCCAAACGTTCCAATGAATACCTCATTTTGTCGGGTAGGAAATGAGCAGATTTTGTCAACTGGTCTACTATTACCCATATTGAGTGATAGCCTTTTTGAGTCTTGGGAAAACCCGACACAAAATCCATCGAGATACTATCCCATTTCCAAACAGGATTTTGCAAAGGTTACAGTTCACCTGATGGCCTCTGATGTTCAATCTTGGCCTTCTGACAAACCAAACAACTCGCAACATACAGAGCGACATCCTTTTTCATTCCCGACCACTAGAACAACTTCTTCAAATCTTTGTACATTTTAGTCGTTCCAGGATGAAAGCTCATCTTACTCTTTTGGGCTTCATCAAGGATACTCTTCCTCAATTCCCCATCATGAGGTACACACTCTTCCTTTGCACCTCAACAATCCATTAGCATCTACCCCGAAATCCTTTTCTTTCCTATTAGCCATCAAAACTTGTTTAGCCACTAGTTCTCGATCATTCTCTTGCATTAACTTTATCTAATCGAATAACTCATTAGTGACCTCGAGCATTCCTAAAATCATGATATGTGGCTTGACTCGAACTGCCAAATTCATATCCCTGAATTCCTCAATCAGTTCCTTCTCGCGAATCATTATAGCGGACACATGTAATGACTTCCGACTCAATGCATCTGTCACTATATTGGCCTTCCCAGGATGATATTGAAGACCAAAATCATAATCCTTTAAAAAATCCATCCACCTTATCTACCTCATGTTCAGTTCCTTCTTATCGAACAAATATTTTAAACTCTTGTGATCACTGAAAACCTCAAACCTCACACCATAAAGATGGTATCTCCAAATCTTCAAGGCAAAAACCACAACGGCTAATTCCAAATCGTGTGTAGGGTAGTTTTGCTCATGTGGACTTAACTGCCTCGAAGCATAAGCAACAACATTCCCTTCCTGCATCAGTACACAACTCATACCTTGCTTGGAAGCATCACAATAGAAACTAAAATCATGATCAGTACAAGGAAGAATCGACACTGGTGTTGTAGTCAATTTTCGCTTTAGCACTTGGAAGCTCTCTTCACAATGGGTTGTCCAATCATATGGTTCCCCCTTTCTAGTCAACTTAATTAGCGATAAAGCTAACTTTGAGAACCCTTCAATGAATTTCCTGTAATAACCAGCTAACCCCCGAAAACTTCTAATCTCAGTGACCGACTTTGGCACTGCCCATTCCATTACTACTTCAACCTTAGAAGGGTCCAATGCCACCCTCTCCCTGGATATTACATGTCCAAAGAAGTTCACCGTTTCCAGCCAAAAATCACACTTTGACAGTTGCGCAAACAACTGTTTATCCTTAAGAATTCCCAGAACAACTCTCAAATGTTCTGCATGCTCTTCTCAGATTTTAGAATATACCACCCTGAGTTGGTGATAACCCGATCGGGGGTCAATCTTTGAAAATACCACTGCTCCTCTTAACTTATCCATCAAATTATCGATTCTAGGCAATGGATACTTGTTCTTAATTGTGACCTTGTTCAGTTTTCTATAGTCGATGCACATACTCATATTACCATCTTTCTTCTTCGCCAATAACACTAGTGCACCCCACGGCGAAACACTGGGGCGAATGAACTTCTTAGCCAACAAGTCCTCAATCTGCCTTTTCAGCTCAGCCAGCTCTAAGGGTGCCATTCTGTAAGGGGCTATAGAAATGGGTCCCGTTCTTGGCACCAGATCAATGGAGAACTCTATTTCTCGCACCGGAGGCAACTTCGCAATATCCTCGATTTCCAATGGGTGGAGCGTATGGTTTCCATTCCACATGAAACGCCTTACCCTTGCCCCTCCCTTGCACATAGTTTCTTTGAGGCCCAAAGTTCCTCGAAGGATTTTCTTTTTTCATCGCAACATCTCTGGCTTTCATGTCGTCCTCATACATCCTACACTTGTTGACCAGAGTAGGAAAGTCAGAAATCTCCTGAATACCAGACATCATCTTCAGCTCTGGTTTTAAACCAGCTTCAAATTTGGCACACTTGGACCTCCTGTCCACCTCCAGCTCATAGTAAAGACAATACATTGCCAATTCCTCGAACTTGACCGCATAATCACCGACTGATATACCCCCTTACTCCAATCGCAAGAACTTTATCTCCTTCTTTCTCTTCATATACGCGGGAAAGTATTTATGAAGAAAATTTCCCTTGAATGCTTCCCAAGTGATAGCTTGTCCTTATGCTTCCATCTTCCTCCGAGTATACTCCCACCAGTTCTCGACTTCCTTTACCAGCATATAGGAAGCATAGGTCACCTTCTAGGCATCAACACATCCCATAGCTCTGAATATCCTCTCCAAGTCTTGGACCCACTCGTTGGCTGCATCAGGAGCGAATCCACCTTGGAATTGATTGGGACTACCCCTACAGAATTTAATCAGACCTCGATACTCTACCGGTCCTTGAGGTGCCAGAGGGTGCTGATTAGGACTAGGCATCGCATTCTGATTCAGGTGTTGCAGGTTTTCGTTCATGTTTTGCAGCACGACTGCCATTTGGGCTAATAGTTCATTTTGACTTGATCATCATCCTAGTCCAGACATTCTCTTAACCTGTACTCATTCATTATCAGTACACAGAATCTCACACCAAACAGATTATCAGATATTCACACAATTAATTCACATAAGTCACGCAATTAATTCACATAAGTCACGCAATTAATTCACATAACTCACACAAAGAAGTCTGTAAGGCCATACCCTAGGCAGCAGGATTAACTTATGCTCTGATACCATATTTTAAGGACCCAATTTTTACCTTAGAAATTTTCATTTATTTTTAATTCCTATATATATTTATAATCTTAGAACATGCAATATTTCCAAGTTATCATAAATTCTACACTCATCTATCTCTTTTCGACGTAAATACAACCTAGTCATTCATTCTCAAGTTTCAAACATTTACTTCATTTAATAGTAGAAAACCATAATGCATATCCATACTATTAATAAATATCGTCATATGTTCAGTTAAAGATTACATAATTAGAGCATCCATGATTACAATTAATGTCAATAATCAATCTAACCATTTACAATATCGAATCATATAAATTACAGTCACTAAATCTCCTAAGTCATCTAGTCACTCCAATCGCTAATCATCACTTTACCTGCAATGGAATTATCATAGACAATACACAGAAAAATACAAAGAGGTAAGACATTAAACTCCAATAAGATCAATATAATATATTCCACATTAAAAGTACGGTTAGATAAATAACTAAACAATTACATACAAAGTAAATCAATATAAAGTATTACTCTTACCACTTCCACAATTATAATCTCCCATATCTTACAATATTCAATTACCAAGCCCATGTTTGACTTCAATATATATCCTATCATTTAGTAACTTTTACCGAAACTTGCCATAATTCAAATATTAACTATGCTACACCACATAGGAGAGCCCAGGAATGCTTCATAGAGCCTATAGATTTCTACACCGCATCGGGGAGCCAAGATATTCTTCATAGAGCCTATAATAGTGCTACACCGCATATGAGAGCCAAAATATGCTACATAGAGCCTAGAATAATGCTACACCGCATAGGGGAACCAAGATATACTACATAGATCCTATAAATTGTTATACCGCATAGGGGAGCCAAAATAAGTTTTACAATTTTCATTTCACATTACTTCCCTTATCATCAATTAACATCCAGATAATTTATTCATTATCATAATATACAAGTATAATGCTTCTTCCTTACCTTGGTGTGTGTTGGGGTTAGTGTTTGGCAACTTTGCCAGTTATACATTCACCTCCTCCTACTTTAGGGTCTTCCCTCATTCACACCACACAACAACAATCAATAATTTATTCACATTATCAAATAAACAACTTCATACAACATGTTCATCCATAAAAAGTAACTCATATTTCAATGGTTTCAAAACTACTCCCATTAGGAATTCAAAGCATGTAAATCACAAACATTCACTTCTCACTCAACATTAAAACCCTTAAACCACATTTCTAACCCAACATTTCACCCCATCCAACCTCATTTCGTTTTGGGTTTGAGGTTTCTAAAAATCAACATCATATAACACTATTTCCGAAGACAAACTCTAAACTACGAGTTTTCAAGAGAAAAGTTTGATAAAAATGAACCACAACTCGAAAGAGAGCGTTATGTGGTTTTTCATGCCAAGAGAAGAGACCCAAGTATACAAAATGAGTTCTAAAACGAGAGTGAGTGTTAAAATCAAGAGGTTTACCTCTTATCTAACTTCTCTTTGCTTCCACACGAGCTCTTGTCAACAAAATCGCCTCTTCTTCTCTTTTCTCCCAAAAATCTATCCCCTTTTTGTGATTGGGGTTCTGTTTTAGGGTTCAGGTTTTTAGATTCTCGCTCAAGCGAGAAGTTCACGACTTTTTGAATTTCAAACACTGATGCTCTCGCTCAAGCGACGAAACCTCATTCAAGCGAGAATCCTTCAGTCCTCACAGCCTTCCTCTCGCTTAAGTGAGCTTACTCTCGCTCAGGCGAGAATCACTCAGTCACCTCAGCTCTCTCTCGCTTAAGCGAGAATTTCCTCGCTCAGGCGAGAATTCTAGAAAAATCATGGGAGAAACTATGAGCCTCTCGCTTAGGCGAGACCCTCTCGCTCAAGCGAGAATTGTCCAGTATCCCCCAGACCTTCAGAGTTTCACAACACTTAGGAAAAGTAAAATTTAAGGTGTTACATTTCGTAGTGTTGCCCAAATTGTGCAAGCAGACTATCAACCACGTCTTCCTCGGGATTAAACAGTCTAGTTCTCTGTTATCGATTTCTTAATGCACTATAAGAATCAATCTCGAATACACCCACCACAATATAGCTACTAGTGTCAATTCTCGAAATTCCCATAATATGTCTACCCATGTCAATTCTTTTCCCACAATCTAACTACTAGTGTCAGTTGTCGAAATTCTCACAATTTGGCTACATGTGTCAATTCTAGTACCACAGTAAGAAAGAGGGACAAATATGCCGGAAATGTGTCGGTAGAGATTATGAGAGAGAAAGAAAAAGCTCAATAAAAACGTATTTAACTTGGGACAAAAAAATATGAAAGGATAAGACTTCTATTTATAGCATGAGATTTTTTATAAGTTCCTCCACCATCCAATGTGGGACTTGTGAGAATTATTTTTCTTTTCAAAAAATCTTCTTATGTGGGACATGTGACTTTTTTTAATTTCACACCAAAAAGTTCCCAATAATGACACCCAACAAAGCAAGTTCCAAAAATAACAATGATTATTTGAGAAATGTGTAGAAGAAGTTGGAGCAAATATTTTGGCCAAAAAAATATTATCCAATATTAGTGTAAATATCCTAGAAATTACAAGTAACTCTCAACCGACATACTAAATTCTAGATACAGGCTTTTGTACACAGCGAGAAGCATATAGATTAAAAAGCGACTTAGTAATAATACCTGTCTAGGTGAGTGTAACACAAATATTACTCGGTGTCAAAGTACAAAATACACATAGAAGTTAAATTGCTTCTAACTTCATGTGAGAAAGAAATTGAGTGAAGTGTAGTTTGAATTTATATCTTATTCTCTTACTGGTAAAAGAATATAGATACATATATATAGTATAAAGAAAAACCCTATAATCAAACTATATCACAAATCAATCTAATTGATTTGTTTATCTAATTTACAGATTTCTTAGGTGGGTAGCCAAAATCCATTATGAGAAGTCTTAGCCATAGTGTTTCACATACTCCAAGTGTCATACCTCTAAATTCAGCCTCTACACTTGAACGTGCAACAACCTTCTGCTTTTTACTTCTCCATGTAACGGCGTTACCACCTATAAAGGTGAAATAACCTGACGTAGATCGTCTGTCATCTACCGCTCCAGCCCAATCAGCATCCGTGTATGCATCCACGCTTTGATGATATACATTTATAGTGAATAATAGTCCTTTCCCACGAGCAGACTTCAAATACCTCAAAATGCGCATAACTGCATTCATATGTTGCTCTCCAGGATTATGCATAAAGTGGCTAACAATACTCAATGCATAGGCAAGGTCCGGCCTAGTGTGTCGGCTGGTTGACATGCTGACATGCCAATTTCTTGTAATAAGTCTAAGGTATATTTTCTTTGAGAGAGACAAATTCCTTTATTAGATCGAGACACTTCAATTCCAAGGAAATTTTTTAAAGAATCAAGGTCTTTCATTTCAAATTCCCTAGACAAGTAACTTTGTAAAGCTATCATTTCCACATGATCATTTCCTCCATGTCATCCACATATACAAAAAGTGCATGATCTTACCATGTTGTTTCTTTAAGAATAAAGTGTGGTCTGCATTGCTCCGACAGTACCCAAATGCTTTCATAGATTTTGTAAATCTTCCAAACCATGCTCTCGGAGATTGTTTTAATCCATATAGTGATTTCTTTAATTTGCACACTCTTTTACTATGGGTTTCTGGTATTATGCATTCTGGAGGGAGATCCATGTAGACTTCTTCAGACAACTCCCCCTGTAGAAAGGCATTCTTCACGTCAAACTGTTGTAGTGGCCATTCCAAGTTGACCGCTAGAGACAACAAGACTCGAACTGTGTTGATTTTAGCTACAGGTGCAAATGTCTCCGTATAATCGATCCCATAGGTTTGAGTGTATCCTTTTGCCACCAATCTTGCTTTAAAGCGTTCAATTGTACCATCTTCTTGATACTCCATAGTATAAACCCACCGACATCCAACTGGTTTCTTTCCTGGTGGACAATCAATAAGTTTCTAAGTCTTATTTTTCTACAAGGAATTCATCTCCTCATTCATAGCAGCTTTCCACCTTGGGTCAGCTAAGGCTTCCTGCACACTGTTAGGAATAGATGCAATAGATAATTGATTTACAAAGGATTGATTTGATTCTGACAAGTGATGGTTAGAAACATACAACTCATAGGATATTTAACTTTATTAGAAAGTTCAGGTTCATATGTGGGTTAACGTGGTGGTAGTTGTTTTCTATATGATTCAGACTCTAAATCAGGAACATCCTCAGTAGGCGATTGGTTTGGCGTATCAATTACTTGTGGTACTAGTAATTCAGACGAAGATGGAGCCAAGATTGTTGCAGATTCTACATGTCCATCGCCACCTTCATCCAAAGTTGCACCACTCATATTTGATTCACTCAGATTACCATATTCAATACTAGATTCAGAGAGCTCCCCTATAGATTCAAAGATTTCTTCTTCTTTAGCGACTTCCCTTTCTACAGATACATGAAAATCTTCTTCTTTAGCGACTTACCTTTCTACGAATACATGAAAATCATAGTCTAGAGTTAGAACTTCTTCCTGATTCTCCCCCTGAAGTTCAGGCTCAGAGAAAAAATACATTGAGTCTTCATGAAAAACTACATATAATGTAACAAACATTTTTTTAGTTGGAGGATGATAACATCCATATCCCTTTTGATAAGTTGTGTACCATATGAAAATACATCGCAATGATCGAGGAGACAACTTGTTACTTTGATGCTTATGGAGATGTACAAAAGCTACACAACCAAACACACGAGGAGATAAGTTTGGAACAACAGGAGCGACAATGGCTTCAACAAGGGCTTGGGATGGTGTTTGAAAGTCAATAGTGTTAAAGGGTACCCGGTTAATCAAGTATGTTGTAGATGTAAGTGCCTCTCCCCAATAGGATAACGACATATGGGCTTCTATCAATAAAGCACGAACAACCTTTAATAAATGACGATTTTTTCACTCAGCCACCCCATTTTGTTGAGGTGTGTTGGGACAAGTAGTTTGATGAACAATCTCATGTGCTTCCAAATATTGTTGAAATTCAGAACTCAAATAATCACCTCCATTGTCAATTCGAAGAACCTGAACCTGTGCATTGTACTGAGTGTAGATCATTTTATGAAAAAATTTAAATAAAAAATACACTTCACTTTTGGATTTCATCAAGTACACCTAAGTCATCCTAGTACAATCATCGATAAAAGTAACAAACCAACATGATCCACCAAGAGTTGTGACCTTAGATGGACCCCAAACATCAGAGTGTATAACCATAAAGGGAAGATGACTTTTATTTAAAATTAATGGAAACGATGTACGATGACTTTTTGCAAGTTCACAAACATCACAACGGAAGCTAAAAACTTCAAAGTTTACAAATAAAATTGAAAATAATTTCTTAAGATAACCAAAAGAGGCATGTCCAAGACGTCGATGCCACAACCAAATGTCAGATTTCTTCTTCCCCCTCATTATTATTCACTATCAATGCTTGACGCAACTTGTCTGAGCTATTTGACTATAAGTCCAAGTAATAGAGTTTTCCACGTCTAGTACCACAACTAATCGTCTATCTTGTTTGGATGTCCTTAAAAACACAAAAATCAGGCCAAAAATTACAACACAAAATAAGGTAGTGGTTATTTGGAAACTGATAAAAGATTATAGTCCAAGGATGAAGCAACTAAAACACAATCTAAATTCAAAGTATCAACGAGGGACAAAGATCCTTCTCCAATAACACGGGTTGAGGCACCATTGGTAGTTGAAACAAATTTTTGTGAAGATGATTTAAGGGATAAGACCTGCCTAGAATCAAATGGCATATGATCAATAACACCGAAATCAATTATCCATGCACTATTAGAATCATGTGTAAAAATATTAAAAACCTTACCACTATTACTTTCAACTGCTACCAATGCTGAAGTGTGTCCAGTAGAATCATCCTTTGTGTTTGTTTTAACAAATACAGCATTAGGGGTCTTCTTGGAATTCCTCTTCTGTGGGTATCGGTTGTGATCTCACAAGTCTGGATACCCAACAATTTCAAAACAACGATTTTTGGTATGACCAGATTGATTGCATTTAGTACATTTGTAGGTAGATTTATCTACACCATTAGTAGACTTAGGATAGTTGGTCCTTGTTTGTTCTTGCCGTTTTTTAGAAGACCAATTTTGATTGGGTCGTCGAGTCACCATGGCGGAAGCTTCAGAATTTTCAGGCTCTTGATACCAAGTTTGAATGTATATCTTATTCTCTTACTCGTGAAAAAATACAGATACATATATATATAGTATAAAGGAAGACTTTATAATCAAACTATATCACAAATCAATCTAATTGATTTGTTTATCTAATTTGCAGATGTAAACTCCCTAAATTATAGGAAATAATAATAACCAAATATCTCAACAAGTGTTGGGAATCAATTGTGAAATATTTTTCCATAGTAAATACTTTTGTTTTCTACAATCACTTCTATGATGATATTAGTTTTTATGGTTGATGATGTATGATTTATGGAATAAGAAGAATAGAAATGTTATCAGATGAGATTGTGATAATGGATAAGGGAGAAGAAAATTAAGGTAAGAAGAAGATGGACTGTTGGGTTTGAAATGTAGGGTCGTAAGGGGTTTTCATTTAACCGCGAAACTGGTGGAACTAAATTGAACCAAACCAGAAACATGGTTTAGTTTGGTTTCGCGGTTCAGTTTGTTTTTTTAGGGAACTGTATAAGTTCATTTTAGTGTATGGGTTTGCAAATTTAAGAACCATTCGAACCGAACCGTATATTAAAGAAATAGATATTGGAGAATTATATTGTGTAATGCTATTGGAACTCTTTTGTCAATAGGATTAAATCATCAATTTTTGTAAATTGTATTTTTATATTTGTTATTAAATTGTTATACATGTTACTACTTGGTTATTAAATTTTTATATATCAATTTTTGAAATTAACCTATGCCATAAATTGTTATATATATTATTAATTGTGAATTGCATTGTTATATATAGGTCACTATTGTATAATGTTACTAATTATTATATAATTTTATATATGTTAGTAGCAAACAATTATGAGTTTCACTTTGTTTATTCATCTTTGGTTTATATTTTCTGATAATAATAATACTAACAATAATAATAATTGTGTTTTTTTATGGACAAAAAATGTCTTATATAATACATTTTGAACTTCCAATTAATGTATGATTTTTAAATGAAACATAAAAATCACTGAATCAAACCATTTATGTCTACTTTCCAAAATTTATACTTAAGGTGAGTTGAACCATATATTTATTATTGATTTGGTAAATGAATTGCACACAAAACTGAACTCAAACTTTTTAACCATACTGAAAATTTTAAAGGGTTTATTGTTGTAATAATGTTAAGAAAGAGGGTGCCAATTTATTTAAGAGTGCTGCTACTAACTTTAAAATGCCTATTTATACTCCATGCTAAACAATCAAAAGTTTTTTTTTTATAAAATTCTTACCCGTTAAAATAAAATATAAATAGACATTTTAGAATTTGAATAATCACATTCTTTAAATAATAATCGTAATATCTATGTAAATATTTATACAAAATCAATATATTATATACCATTCATTTGTATTATTTCTTTGAATAGACAATAATGATGAAATATAAATGATAAATTATGGCATAATAGTATATAAAACTCATACATTGTCTCACTAAAAATCAATGTTGTGAAACCCGAGACGAACGTCAAGTCAAAAGAACTTCCGTATTATGTCTAACTGGTTTAAACAGTTAAGTCGTTCGGTGACACCAGATGATTTTAAATATAATTAATAATATTTATTTATAAATATATAATTATATATAAATGTAAAATTTTATATAATTAATAATTTTATATAACACTTCTCTTTTGACCGAAATAAAGCAAAATATTAAAGGAATATTCCATTTTAAAAAAAATTAAGTGAACCATTTGAGTTTTTTCCCGGTTCATTCTGATTTAACCGGGTTTAACACTGTCAAACTGGAATTTCTCCGGTTTAAAGCAGCCTAACTACTAATTCAATAAAGAATACAAAATATATCCGTTTTCAAGTCCGGTCAGCGATGGAACCGATTATCACACCAATGGCTCATTCATTGTCTCCCTAAAAATATAATATTTTCAGGTCTTACCAGAACAAGAACTAAATATGGATCTAGTTTGGGCCTAAAAATATGAAACTTTTATTAGTTCATCTAGTTACATTGGCATATCTAAGACTATTCCATTATTACTCCTTTCTCTTCCCATCCAATCTTCTCAATTCTCAGCATCTCAAATACCAAACAAACTTCACTTGTCTTTCAATTCATCAAATTTTCAACCTTTTGGGGTTACTTTTAAACTTATGTGTATTATTATTGTAAAAACACTAACATCACACGTAACCTATCATCCTTAAACCCTTTCTATCTCTCTTTCTATGGCTTCCATTAACAACTTCAACCCTTTCGGTGGAAACTGGTTCCAAAAACCCCCAAACCCTATCCCTCCCATCAACACCAACATCCTCTCTCTCTCCGACCACCAACCTCCGAACTTCGCCGCCATCAGCCTCCGCAACCTCTTCCGCAGAAAGCCCAAACGCCCCGACGACGAACCGGGCCCAGCGGAGCAAATGGTGTACCAGTTTTTCGAAGAATGTGAAAACCCACCAGACTATCGTCACACCCCAGAGGTAGAAAAGATTCTAAACGAAGACCCAATTTGGGAAAAGAGAGAAAACCCAACAGAGGAAGAGATAAGAGAAAACGAGGAAGTAATTGAGATGATTAAGAACAGTCCAGTAATTCAGTTTCTGCAAAGAGCAGAGGAAATTGCTGATAAGATCAATGAATTGGAGTTGAAGGAGAATGAGAGGCCTTACCATAAGGAAGATTGGGAAGTGTGGAAGAATGTGCCAAATGTGATTGGGCTTGATGGAAGGCCCATGCCTAGGAAAGCCCAGAAGAATAGAGAAGAAGCTGATGATAAGTTTTGGGATTTTGCTAGACAGTTCTTTTTTGGGCTTTGGGGGTTTAGGCAAAGGCCTTACCCTCCTGGGAGACCTATTGATGTTGCTCAGTCAATTGGGTATAAGAATCTTGAGAGGCGCTATTATGATTGTAAGTTACATAATGTTTTTGAGTTTTATGATTCAAGATGATTTTAATGGGTGTCCATATCTTTTAAATTGTGGTACTATGATTGTGGGGTTACTTAACTAGGTTTATGCGTCGTAATACGGTCCGATGCGACCCAAATGTGGTCTAATATGATTGCATTGCAGTCAGGTGTGGTCATAACATTGTGATGCGGATTGCGCCCGTTGCGGTGTGATGCGGCCTGATGCGGTCCAAATGCTGTTCGATGTGGTTGCGTTGTAGCCCGATGCTGCCCCATCATTGTGATTCGGAGTCACACCGCAATTGTGGTGTGATGCGGTTGCAGCGGTCACCGCAACCATAATATTGTGACCGCATCAGGTGATGCGGTCTGCAATTTAAATCACTGGAGGTCACTAAAGTGACAATATTGTGGACGCATCAGGTTGCACATGATGCAAAGGTTTACGCACTGCATAATCCAGAATAAATATGTTAAAAACACATCCACAAGTTTGATTTTTATAAGTACTCTTTATAATATAAATATTAAAGTGGTTTTGAAAGTTGAGTAAACTTTTTGTACTTGTACATGTAATTTTTCACTTTGTGATTTGGTTTGAAAAGAATGTAGTACAATGTGTGTCTTGAATGAAATAAGTTTTAAAAGCAGTAGCAGATTAACTAGTTGAATGGTGAGATTGTGAGTTGATTAAGTCTCCACTTCAATTATTCCTTATTATATTATCTAGTTTGATTTTCCGCTAAGTTTTTGAAATAGAAGTTGAAATCTAATGAAGCTTGTGCTCTTCAAAAAGGTTGCCCTCTTATCAGTCATGTTTATGTGTCAGACACTTCCCAGATGTTTTTTCATACAAAAAATGTATCTGCTAGCCGCAACGGTAAGGTTGCCTCTTAATGACTAAGGGGTTGCGGGTCCATGGACTCTTTGCTTGCGTGAGTAAGGCTGCAAACATCTAAATTCATCATACCCCACTAGGTGGGAGTCTCATACATTGGGCCTCCTTTTTTACACCATCTTGAGATGTAGATGGTGTAAGGAATAAAGAGATGTGATTAGTGATGTGATGGTAGAAGGAAAGGAGAAATGGAAAACATATAAGGTTTAAAAGGTAGTGTATGAGAAAAACATGTAGAAATATAAAGGTTGTTTTGGATACTGTGTTTGATAATTTTTTACTTTTTCTTTTCATATTACTATATATGGAAATACCACAAAATAATTCTATCCCATGCCTTGGATGTTATTATGTTTATAATGACTCATGGTAACCTTTAAAACATTATTTCTTCTAATTAAAGATATGTGTTTTTATTTTAACCTTACATTAAATTTATATCTTGTATTTTAGTCGTGCCATACTATCCTATCCTATCCTATAACTTAAAGTTTGTTGTATCTCAGTCTCTGTCATATGGTAATCATGTCGTGTGTTGTATTTCTGACTATTGAATTGTTCTTAGATTGAAATGTTTAAGCAGCTTGCCATTGTGGGTCAGGTTAAACAGCATGGTCGAATAGGATTTTGACAAAATGGTATTCGGTTCGATAAGGTCTTGGATTTGATTCTTGTTGGTGAAATATGTCCTTGAATCTTTCTGTGTTGAGATATTTGAGCTACTTGACAGTGAGAAAGTTTCGGTTAATTAATTGGTAGGAGGAGCAAATGGCATTGATAAGAAGGTTTTGTATTCAATTCTTGCTGCCCTCTCTTTTAGGCATAAGCTAAGTATGGTGTGCCATGCCTTGATTGTGGAACATTATATAGTGTACTTTAGAACATCTAGTTGTGCTCTGTTTTGAGTTTCACTCCGGCTTGTGAAATATGTCCTTGAATCTGTTTTTGTTTAAATATTTAAGCCAATTGTAATGAAAGTTTGCTTAATTAATTGGTAAGAGGTCGATTATTAGCAATGATAAAAAGGTCTTGGTTGGGTTTGATTCTTGCTCGAGATCCCTCATTGGTAGGCATTCACTAATTGTAGTGCGTCATGCCTTGGTTGTGGAAGGGTACACATCTTCTGTCTCACAAGTTGTGCCACTACATGTGTCATCAACTGTGATTGGTCAGAAAATTAGTTGATTATTAATTTTTTAACTTAAATATATTTTTTCAACCAATCACGGGCTAGTGATACATGCAGTGACACAACTTGTGGGACAGCAGATGTGCTCCCGTTGTAGAACAACCTATCCACTTCATAAGTTTTTTATGTGCCAAAGGAAAAGGGAAATGTTTAAGATACCTTAGAATGGATTATAGTTCATAGTGTGTGTGGCTAAATCATATTTACTATGGGATCAAAGTCGAATGTCAGATATATAATTAATATCGTCATTGATTGTCGAAGTTTTTGTGATATAATTTTAGTGCTGGTTGTCATCATTCCATCAGTTGATGTGTTTTATTGTTTCTGGTTTGGTTGTCTGTTGTAAAATGTTTTTGCTTTCTGTTTGATGTAGTTATCATGAGGAGTGGTGGATGGTTCTACAAGGATCGACTGGGTCGTACACGAGGACCATGTGAGTTGATTCAACTTAAAACTGCATGGGGTGCTGGGATCGTTGATAAGAACACTTTTATTTGGGGCGAGGATATGGATGAATGGGCGCCTATCCACATGATTTATGGAATGGAGCGTGCAATTGCGACTTGGGAAGGTTTCTTGAGTTCCATCCTTTTATTTAGCTTACGTATATAGAGCAATCGAAGCTAATTCTCATGAATAAGTTTCCAAATGTTCTTAAATATTTCTCAACAAGTATTTTTAGTATCTAAAAATGCAGTCTATAAAACCAAACTAGCAAGCCTTGAAGCTTTAGTACTTGATAAAAACTAATTTCTGGTTCGGCGTTTTTTTTAGTTAGAGTTGGTGCTGCAGCAACAGCCCTCCTTTTCAAACTACAAAAAGGTATACCGCCATGGGTTCCGCTGAAGGGATTTGAAAAGAAGACTTATAAGCAGCTTCAAGAAGAGGCCATGGAAAGCAAGAGGCGTGATTTAGCCGTATTAGAAGCCAATGACGGTGTTTGGCCCGGAGTTAGAATTCCAAGTTATGCTCTATTTCTTTGGGCAAGTGGAACAGAACTGACTACTATTTTGGAACAGGATCAAATTAATCACATGCCAAACAAATACATTCCCAGAGGTCTTAGGTATGTACTATATGCTAACACCATTGTGTTATAAACAGAGTGACACTGAATAGTAATGAATTATTATTACTATATTCAGAAATTTGATATGGTTTCTAACTATTCGTCCCTTGCCCTGGACACACATCATTAAAATAGGAAGAAGTTGGCCGAAATTATACCAGGGTTGAGACCATGGGAGGTTCTGAGCATGGAACAAGCGATGGATCAAATAACATTTAACGGTGAATGGTATCGTGAACCACTTGGTTCATACACCACTGGTCCCCCATACATCAGGCATTGGAATGAGGACGTTATGGTATGCCTTTTCATCAAAGCATTTTGATTCATTTATTACTTCTATTGAGATTTTCTTTTGGTGAAAGGAAAATGCATGTTTTATACAATAAGTTTTCCTTCTATTGCCAATTGCCATCACATGTAGGAAGGTTGTTACCTTAATCCCCGCCTGCAGCCATAGCATCAACCTTGTTCGCCTTAATCAAATATACCAACCGGAACTCAATTGTTAGCTAGCACTCTCTTTTCGACATCTCAGTCTTTAGATACCCTTCCTTAAGGGTCTGTTTGCGAGTTAGGTTATACCAACCGAAACTCAATTGTTAACTAGCGCTCTCTTTTTGACATCTCAGTCTTTAGATACCCTTCCTTTAGGGTTTGTTTGCGAGTTAGGTTTTGGAAGGAAAGGAAAGGCTCAGAGTCATCTCACAAGTGTATTTCATGGCTTTGAAAGCCTTTCCTTTCCCTACATTCCCCTCTAAAATCCAACTCACAAACAGTAACAGTACCTCAAACATGATACAGTGTAGGGTCTATTTGTGAGCTGGGTTTTGGAGGGGAATGAAAAGGAAAATGGAAGGTTTCAAAGGCATCATAAGTGTATTTCATAGCTCTTAAGTATTTCCTTTTCCTTTTCCTTCCTCCATTCCAAAACCCATCTCGGGGCCATTACTTATCAAATATCCGACAAACATTACTGGTGATTAACAGATGTCGCGATCTAAATCGTGCCATAACTTGCCTTTCTTTTGAGGCATGAGGTTTTATTGTGCTTTTATTATTTGCAGAGGTTGTATAAGATATTTGATGATCTTTCAACTGAGTTGTATGAAAAAATGGAGAAGACACTTCCTGGCTTTGATAAAATTATGGAAAAAGTTCAGAGGGACTTTGATACAAGAATTAGAAGACTGGAGGAGAAGAAAGAGGCAGAGAAAAGAAGACGTGAGAGAGAAAATAATGCCTAAAACATTCCCTACTGTAGTTTATTACATTGTTTCTGAATATGCTATTGTAAGACACTAGTGTGAGTGGTACAAGATTTATGAATTTAATTTCGAAGTCAAGATTTATGATAAGGGTGTTATAGAATTCTCAAGGGTGTTAGAAAAAGAAGAATTTATTGAACAAGTAGCAGAAATTCTTATGAAAAAAGGAATTCGAGCTATCTCATTACACAAGGAATAGGATATAAAAACATGGTTGAAAGAGTAGAAAGATAACAAGAATGTTGAATAATTAATAAAGAAAATAATAATCACTTTTATTTATATTATTTATATTATTTGTTAAAATAAAATGTGTCATTTAGTGCTGGCTATGTTTTAGAAGTATAAACAAATGTATAATTGTGTCAACATTTTAGGAAAAATTAAGTTATTTCCATTAAAAATAATTTTAATTTTAATGAAAATCAGCTAGTTTTACTGATATTGTTTAATTGAAAATTGACAAGTATATTTTGAATGATTGTGATCAATATAATGGCATGACCGATATAACTAAATATAATATAAGGATTGATTTACCGATTTTTCCTTCCAGCTTTCATAACATAGGCTAAAAGTTACCACTAGTTATTTCAGGCATGATAAGTTATGTTACTAATAATACCATAGTTTTAAAAACCGTGCCGTACCGGCCGGTTCAACCGGAAAACCGGTGAACCAAATCCCTAACCGGTACGGTACGTATGTTATACCACATATGCAATAGAACCGGTCAAAACCGGTTGAAAACCGGTAAACCGGTTGGTTTGTACATTAATTTTTTTTTTTTTTAAATTTCAAATTTTCAATTCTTCACCAATTCTTCAACTTTAATGATTGATATTTGGGTCATTTATTTGTATTTTGCGTTTGTTAAGTGATAATTTTGGATAAATATATGTTTTGTACTTTAGACTTTGATTTTATTAAAGACTTAATGTTGTTTGTTTGTGTGAAATTGAAGTAAATTATGAATATGGATTATAAATATGAATATCTACTTATTTGAAATTTTTTGTTATAGGTTTACATATATATATATATAAGCAAGTATGTCCGGTTTAACCGACATGCGGTTTAATTACTGAACCACTAGTTGAACCATGTACCACTATACCAGTACCCTAACCGGTTTGATAAACGGTACGGTTTTAATAACATTGAATAATACACACGCTAATTTTTGGTGCATGACATGAGGGGCTTGAGTTAGTTGGGTTGCCTTTTTTTTTAAGGGTGTATCTAATGTGAGAACTAAGGATTAGTTCGCATCCATGCGAATTGTGTGGTGTCTGTTAAATTATTATAAGTCGATTTCAGCCGTTGATTTGGTTACCGGTACGAGTTAATACAGAAGTCGGTTTGGGCCAAGTTTACATATGAATACATTGAAGTCGGTTTGGGCCTTCTTAACACAGGCCATCTTAGAAGTCGGTTTTGCCATACGTTACATTGATCCGTACAGAAGTCGGTTTGGGCCTAACCGACTTCTGTACATATTGGGCCCAAATCGATATTTTTTTTCGAACCATGGTTTGTAATTGTTTTTTGTATTTGTATTGTATTGGCCCAATTAAACGAAAATTTAATTATTGGTAATTAAATGGCCCAACTTATTATTGTGTAAAAAATGAATTAAAAAATGTAATATAAAAAAATTGAAAAATTGGAAAAAGTTATTTACAAGTAAATGATTTTTTTTTTACAAATTCCCTAAATGACATTCCGCTCCACACCTACGAGGTTGCCTAGAACGTCTTGACCTCCCTCTATGTTCAACCGGGTCTTGAGTTGTATCTGTCTGCCCCGTTGGGAAAATATTATCATCAACCATGAAAGAACTTGATCCAGCACCATCTTGATTGAAGTTGAAGTCGAAATAATTAAGATGCATGTTTGCCGACTCAGGAGTACCGAGTAAATTACTAAAGAAGTCATTATGGTCGATAGAAAATGAGTGGTGGTGAGGCATCAAATCATCAGCTCGATCGCGATGGTGTTGCGGGGGTTCATAACGAAAAGACATTCTCACTGGTTGAATATTATAAGAGGTAGACATTGATGGTTGATACAATGGAAATTGTGACGTCATAGGTTGGTTCATCATAGGTTGGTACATTGGTGTTTGAGGCGTAAGAGTTTGATATGGGTTAGTTTGAAAATTTATTTGGCGTGGGTCTCGGATTTGTGTTTCCGAAGAGAAGAATAGTTTAGAGTTTGTTCTATACCAAATCATATACTATTGTGTGTGGATAGGATATTGGATTTGAGGTCCTTGTAGGACTTGCGATGACTCCAATATTCAATTCATTGTGCATGTTTGGTAGCCCAATTTGCGTCTTGATTACCCCGTTTGTCTACTCTATGTAGGGCATCAAGATTCTTAGGTGATTGTAGTAAATCTTGGACTAATCCAAATTGTAGTCTTACTCGATCTGTTTGATGCCATTCGACAATGGAAAAACAAATCAAAGTTGTGCATGTACTCCACACCTTCTTATATTGTTGGACTTCACGTGGGAGATTGTTGTTATAAGTCATATATGGGAGGCATTTAAACTACAAATTTAAAAAAAACATATTGTTAGAAAATTGAATGTTGTGTTAATTGTTATTGATAAAGATTTTTAAAAGATTTAGATCGTTGGTTTCCATGTGATCCGAGCGTGACCTATATCCTATCAAGTCCCCACGTGGAACTCCTTGAAAGATTAATTGTGTTTGACCCCACATTCAAATAAAGAATTATTGATTATTTATTTAAATAGTAACAAAGATTGTAAGTAATTGTTAATGTATAATTATGAATTTATATTACCTTTTAACAAATGGATTGGTAGGCCATCGAATCTGGGTGCAAGAAAAGGTAGTCGATACTATGCCCAAGATTGTAGAAGCATCAAACACCACCCATGGCTTTTGCATTTGGTTTTGTTGCCCGAGACATTTTCCTATACAAGTTTGCCAAACAAGCTGAACCTCAGCTATATATGTGAATTCTTGATAGGTCTCGAAGTAAAGATAAGTACATTAGATATACTCAACTGTTAGATTTGTCGGGTAACAATTCGCCTCCTATAATATACAGGATACGTGCCCTACAATATTGTTGTAATTGTATTTGTGTAGGGTTAGGAGGGAGTTCACTAAAGTTATCAACTAACCAAGCTAACTTTAACTCACAACCCCTCATATCTTCTTCGTTTTTTGAGACTTTTCCCAATAGTTCTCCACACATCTCATTCCAATCAAAATATGTAGGTCCTGTTACCGACAGACCATTGACATTCATTCCTAGTTGTACTGAAACATCTTCCAAGGTAATTGTACATTCACCACATGGAAGATGAAACGTATGTGTCTCTGGCCTTCATCTTTCAACTAGAGCAGTTATTAGCGATAGGACTATGTTGAAACATCGGAGGCTAGATAATTTAGAAAAACCAACAAGCTTTAATATTTCATCTAGTAACGGTTCTTCCTCGAACAAATGAACATGTCTCATTCTAAGGACAATTTTAGAGGGTTCCTGTAAAAAAAAAAAAAAATTATTAAACCACATAGGTTTAAAGGAATATATTAAAGCAATATAATGGAGAAGTAGATATCATTGAGTAATATAATTAAAGTAGATATGATTGAGTAATATAATTAAATGAATATAGTAAAATGAATATAATACATTAAACACATCATACCTTGTGTTCTTAAAGCACATATGTTTAAGTAATATAATTAAAGCAATATAATAAATTGAAGAGATAATAATTAAAAATATAAGCACTTAAAAATATAATAACTAAATAATTTATGAACGATGATATATGTTGGCTATAAGTAATTGTGAATCCATTGTAAGTTGCAAACTAATTGTTTTCTAAAATAGAGAGATAGACTTATTCAGATAGTTTAAGAGTGTATGCAACTTCTGAATTTAAACTAGGGAGTAGGAGGAGAAATAATTTCACTTACCTACTCCACCTCTTGAAAAACCAATTGAATTATTTTGGCAGAAACTACTTTTAGGCCTCACCATTTGGCAATACAATCTGGTCAGCGTCAGGGTGTCAGCATGTGGAACAGCTTTATGCATTGGGCAGTTGCTTTTTGCAGCTTTAATTTGAAGAAAAAAAACACACAGAAGTGCATGAAGCCCAACCCGACTTCCAAGTTGAAGTGCATGAAGCCCAACCCGACTTCTAGCTAGGTAGATTTTTTTCAGCTTTAAGTTTGACTTTTGGCATGAAGTGAGAGTCGGTAGTGATATCAACTACATCTGAATGAATGGGTCTAACTCCTGGCCCAATCCCACGTGATATTTTGCAGGTTTCTGCAGGGATTTTTTAGTATGTTAAGAAGTCGGTTTACAATAAACCAACTTCTTATTGGGCTGCATAAATCACGTCAATTTTGCAAGGATTTGGCAGGCTAGTAGAGATTTTTTGCAAGGATTTTCTCAACCTACATATTTAAGAATAGAGTAAATTACACCCACAAACCCTTGAGTTTCACTGAAATTATACAAATCACCCATCCTTTTTTTATCCTTACACGAACCACCCCTACCTTCTTCATGAACCACCCCTAGTTTTTTATATATATTACACTGACTACCCATGCATGTTATAAAAGTGTAATATTTGAAACAAAAAACGTGTGGTGAGTGTAATTAATTTAAAAAATTATTATATATTGTGTAACATTTCAAATAGTACAAAAATCAATGTTTCTTTATTATTTTTGTCTCATTAAAAAATACATTACTAATTCTAAAGATATGTTTAAATAATTCTTATAATATTTTGTAACGAGCCAAATAATGAAGACGCACCGACTCTCATATTATTTGAATTTGTCTACACAATATATAATATTTTATTTAACTTAATTACACCCGCCACACGTTTTTTGTTTAAAATATTACACTTTTATATTACGCAGGGTAGTCAGTGTAACATACATACAAAATTAGGGGTGATTCGTGTAAAGACAAAAAATGGAGGGGTGATTTTTGTAATTTCACTAAAACTCAGGGGGTGTGAGTATAATTTACTCTTAAGAATAAGGTGAGGCCCATACCGACATTATAACTACATTTTTTTCTTCATTTTTTTCTTCATAAAATTATTATATTTTTCTTCATATTTTCTTGTTACTACAACTGTTGATCGAACGTGTGGAAATGTTGGAACAAGATGTTGGAAAACTGAAGAAAGAAGTAAACGATCTTACAACTGGAAAACTGCAAATTAAAAAATGAAGTTAACACCCGCTGATAATATCGTGACTATATCTGATGATGATTATAATATGGATAAAAGAATTACTACTACTTCAAATGAGTGAGAATGTAATATTTATTTACAATATTTATAACAAATTACAAGTTAATAATCATGTGATCATTAATTATTTATTCATGTAGGATAAATCTGTCATCAACGAGGGTAATGAATTACCGAAGTCAGACAAAAGATTATTTAATACACCACTATCAACACAAAAACCAATTAAAAAGAGTATGGACTCAACTTCTATTTTCCCTACTGTGAAAAGATATTGTAAGAAAATTATGACTCAAGCATCCAAACCTAGAGGTCATACTATCCCAAAGGTATTAATTCATTCTCATTACCAATAAAATTTGACTTAAGTTTTTTAAAATTTATAATTTTATCATTTCTATCATAGGAAGTGAAATCATGTTTTAGACCTTCTCCTATTATGGATCTCACTTGGGAGGATTCTCGCCTATCTGCCTATATTTTCAACGACCAACTTGACCTGAAGTAAGCAATTATATAATTTATTTTAATTTTATGTTTAGTGTTATTAATATACATTTTATTTTTTTGTTATTTGACTAGTGATGATTAATTTATGATTGGTGATGAAACTAATACTCGGCGTGAATTTCTTTCTCTTGCTACTAGGAGAGATATCAATGATAAAGTAAATTTCAAACCTTTAAAAATAATTTATGACTTATAATCTTATTAATTTTATATTGTAATAGATTTTCATACTCCTCGCCAAACTGCGAACACATATATAAAGACATGGTGATTCTGCAATCACAACTTGGTACTTACCTCTAACATTTTCGGTAAGTAATTTTGAACAAATAATATATGAATTTGTGGAACAACTATATTGATTAAAATAACTATATTGATTAAAACATTAGTTTAGGTTGAAGTCCTTCTTGGAAAATGTGAACAAGACATCATTACTGTTAGGTATCAGTGGTTACAATACACCTAGAAGGGGGGGGGGGGGGGGGGTTGAATAGGTGTAGCGGTTAGAATATCCGCTTTTCAAAAAACAACACTTAATGCTGAAATACACCTAATTAATCGATTAACGAAACAGGGTAATCGATTAACACATTCAACACAGTCCTCTTAATCGATTAACAGAACTAATGTAATCGATTAACACACTACACTTAATCGATTAAACCGTGACAGTAAGCTAATGCAAATACAATTTCTTGCACGACAATTAATTGATAACGAAGCGAATATACAGAGCTTACAGAATTATCAGAGTGTAATCAGTATAGTACAGAAACGGATTATCAATTAAATCTACTATACAAATCAATCGATCAAATGCAATAAAGAGAGAAAGGGATAGAAAAATCCTGCAACACGAATTTTATCCTGGTTCGTTTGCTTGTCCACCGCAAACTACATCCAGGCCTCCCGGCTGATTTGGGAGATTTTTCTTCACTATAATTGAATCAATGTTTATTACATACACACTATCCAATTACAACACTTAGACACTTACAAGATAATAAAGATCCTATTCTATGGTTTGACTCCCTTCCTACCGACAAAGAAAACCTTTCTTTCGGCGTAGCCCCAGCCAAGAACCTCTGTTCTTTACTTATCCCTAAGTCTAACACTCAGTGAAGATACACTCAATCTCTTGGCGATACGACACCTTGAGATTCCCAATATTACAACACTTTTTCAATCAAAACGAAATAGAGTAAACTTAAGCTATTACAAGACTTATATCTAACAAGATAAGACTTTACTCTAATCACCTAATACAAGCTCATGCAGTATGAAAATGTATTAGTTTGAAAAACAGAATGCAAAGAATGTAAACATCTAATCAAGAATCATTAATAAAATGCAAGAACATGTGATATGAAAAGATGAGAAATGTATTATGTAATGCACTCAATCCTAAAGCATAGAATTCTCTCTTTTCTAAACTCACAAATGCATTTACAACTAGATGCAACAATTAACACAAAAAAAATGCTCTAACTCTCTAAAAATTTAACATGCAACTTATGAGATCAATTCTGAAAAACGCAGTTTATAAAGAATTGATTCTATAGCCCAGTTAATCGATTAATGACAGCCTTAATCGATTAAACTATACAAAACTGTTAGATTAATCGATTAACCTATGTCGTAATCGATTAAACTGTGCAAACAGTTAGATTAATCGATTAACCTATACTGTAATCGATTAACAACATATTTTCATGTGTAAAAACTCAAATACGTTATGCACTTTAATTCATACATGTTTAACACTTAGTTTATGCCTAGAATGCACATGTACATGTATTTATGTGATGCATGAACATATTATGAATGACATATCTCAAGATGAAAATGATTTAAAAGATTTATGCACATGAGATATGTATTAGGTGACTTAAGCCTTAGACTCAACCTAAACTAATCTAGTCTAAGCTAAGTACCAATCATAAGACTTAAGCACGTTGATTTGTTGATGATCTTCAAGCTCTTATTAGCACAAGTTGTCCTCATCAAAACCATGACACATAAAGAGAGCTTTCCAAAGTGTTCCTCTTGACATGCACACTTTCAATCTCCCCCTTTTTGATGATGACAAACTCCACATCAAATATATTAATTGTGATGAAATAGCTTGAAGATTATGTTGGCGTGGTTGATATGATGCGCAAATTTCGGAAGCTGTTATTACGATCAACCTGCACAATCAGAAAACAACAAAACAACCTTTCTCCCCCTTTTGACATTATCAAAAAGATAACGCAGGTCAAAAATAAGGCAGAGATATGAGTAATGCATAAAACAAAGTCAATGAGTTAATTTGGGATTTAACAATTAACCTGTTTTATTTTAAAGAAAATTAAACAAATGCGCTAGTTGATACAACAAAAATAGCCAAACAGGTAAAGTGAACGGCATACAAGATTGACCATATCAAAGTAGAAAATCTCATACGATCAAGAACCATACACGTAAACAGAGTAGGCTATTCGACATAATTATAAAAAGTAGCATAAAGAGTAACAATGTTTAGCAACCATACAAACTAGGAAATGTCAATTAAGAACATTAAAGAGGCACACAAAAGAGAAGCTAGAATCCATAACAACAGCTAAATCCAGAAAGTGCCATAAAGAAGAAATAAACCTAATGGTAAGATATCCTAGGTCTAAAGTCTTCTAAACTAAGGTTGAGGTGGAGGATGAGGGTCGTCAGTGTGATCAGCAGGAATGACAATGTTCTGATCTCCCCTGATAAGCACAGATAACTTCTGAAATTCTGAACAAAACAAGGCATTCTGAGCTTCAGCAGTAGATTGAATCAGATTCCTCAACTCCTGAAATTGGTTGTCTGAGTACGCAGTTTGTCGCTCCTCATACTGTTCCATACCAGCAAAGTATGAGTCTTTCAATCCTTGGAAGTGAAGATCCATACGGTTGTTAAGCCGTTGCTCCATAGCTTCCAATTGATCTAAGCCAAAAGCAGAGTTCTGAGGTGCTGATCCAGAAGGCTCCCCCTGAGTTGTAGCGTGCTGATTACCCCTGTCATCCTGATTATCATCATCGGATAAATCCAAACCAATAGTGGTGTAGTCCTCTTGGTATTGCCAAGTAGTACCATACTTGTATATACCCATTTTATGAATGAGGCTTTCACCAACCAGATGATCCTTATCAGTGTATTCAACAATGATGGTATCGGAAACGTCAATGCGCAGATAATCAACAATGCGTGAGATGAAGATACTGTAGGGAAGCAGCTTCGACTGAGACAAAGACACACTGTTCATAATTTTCAAGATCTCCTTAGGCCAGTAAATCATTACATTATTCTTTACTGCATACATGAAACGTAAATCATTCATAGTAGGATGTGCGTGATTTGTGTTCCTCTGCACTAAAATGTAAGCAATAATGTAATGCAACAGTCTGTTCTCAACAGATAATGACCCAGCTTTGGTCAGTTGACCCTGAATGTATAAGTGAGGGCCTCTTAGAAATGACTTATAAACCTCAGTAGGATCAAAGTTTTCCTTAACCCAGGAACAATCTCCTATACTATAACCAGAAGATGATAAACCACCGACATTCATAAAAATATCATCATTAAGTTCAAACAGATTGCCAGAAATCATAGACCAGTACTTTCCATCCTTATATCTAAAATTAGCATAAAATTCCCTAACTAGAGCATGGTAAACTTGTCCCTTTAATTCCATAAACTGAATGGTTCCCTGAGCTTCCATATCATGCGGGAAACTAAAATTTTATTCCGCCAACCAGGTTAAATCAACATACCGTATGTACGTGGGTTTGCGACCTTGAAATTTCGCCATACGGGTTTCTTGCAAGATGAGTGAATAGTAGGGGTCACCGCGGTCCCGAGTAGAAGGTGAACCGACCTCCCGTCTTCGTACACGAGTGGCTGAGGTCTTGACCCTTTTAGTGCGACCTTGCTCCATTATTTAGCAGAACCCGAAATAACAGTGAATAATCAGAGAAGGGTTTAGGCAAACCTAACCTAGGTTATGCTTGGTGGAACCTTGGAAATGGGGTATAATGAGGATGAAGAAGTATGATTTCTTGATGGTTTGAGAGGGTTAGGATGAGGTGTTTCTACTTTAGTGCACTTGGATTAGTTTTGTTACTGATTTAGAAACTCAAAGTATAAAAGAGAATGTGAAAATGCCAAAGAAAGTATAAAACCGAGTTACTGTCTGCCTTTAAAAAGCTGGTTTTAATCGATTAACGGGCAGGTTTAATCGATTAAACCAGTGTAAAATTTCGAATTTTAAAATAATTGATGCCCAGGTAATCGATTAATAGCAAGTGTAATCGATTACACATAGTAACAGTTCGAATTTTCAAATAACTGATGCCCAGGTAATCGATTAACAACAATTATAATCGATTACACATAGTGAAACTGGTTAAGTTCGTCTTGCATAGCAAGAATCCAGAGCTCATCCTCGATTGCTTCATCAATCTTTGAGGGTTCTATTTGAGAGATGAAGGCCATGTTTAGACATGCATCTTCCAACATTAAGCGGGTAGTGATACCCTTACTTATGTCGTCGATGATGTTGTCGATAGAGTGATCTCGATGAGTTCTCCACTCTTTAGGTAAATCATAGTGAATATGATCTTCTTGAAAGGATGGATTATCATCCATTTCTACATGCTCTGCATTAGGTGTAGTTTCAATAATAGCATTTTCATTTAAAGTAGAACTTGGCAAGTCCTCTTCATCAAGAGTTAACGTTTCCTTGATTAAAGGATTATTTTCATCAAAAGAGAGTAGCCTAGGAAGATTCCTTCATCGGCTTTTGCATCAAACTTGCCTAAGTTTTCTTTGCCATTATTTAAAACGAAACATTTAAAGCCAAATACATGCAAATGAGAAATGTTTGGTTTTCTTCATTTGAAGAGTTCATAGGGGGTTTTCTTTAGAATAGGTCTTATGAGAACTCTATTTGAAACATAACACGCAGTACTTACTGCGTCAGCCCAAAAGTACTTTGGGAGGTTAGTTTCATTTAACATTGTTCAAGCAAGTTCTTCTAAAGATCGATTCTTTATCTCTACAATACCATTTTGTTGTGGTGTTCTAGGAGCAGAAAAGTTGTGATTAATCCCAAGATCATCACAAAATTCCTCAAAAGAAGCATTTTGAAATTCTCCCCCATGATCACTTCTTATAGCAGCGATTTTTAAAGATTTTTCATTTTGGACTCTTTTAGCATAAGTGCTAAAAGCTTTGAATGCTTCATTCTTATGAACTAAGAATAGAGTCCAAGTGTATTGTGATAAATCATCTACTATAACAAGAGCATAGTAGTTACCACCATAACATTTTGTCCTTGAAGGGCCAAACAAGTCCATGTGTAGTAACAACAATGGTCTATCAGAAGAAACCATATGTTTTGGTTTAAAATAAGTTTTTGTTTGTTTACCCATTTGACATGCACTACATAGTTTGTCTTTAATAAACTTCATTTTGGGTAAACCAACAACCAAAACTTTCTTAATTAGCTTATTCAAATGATCCATATGAATGCGAGCAATTATCCTATGCCAAAGCCATGCATCATGATTATCATTTACTACTAAACATGTTATTGGAAGAGATGAATCTATGTCTATCCTATAAATGTTATTAATTTTATTACCAATGAGTTTAGAGTTTAGAGATTCCTTATTTTCAATGATGCACTTATCTGAGTAGAATGATACATGGAAGCCTTTGTCACAAAGTTGACTTATACTTAGAAGATTGTGCTTGAGTCCTTACACATATACCACTCCTTCTATGGTTGTTGAAGTTGGCTTACCGATTCTAGCGACTCCAAGAATTCTTCCCTTGTTGTTGTCACCATATGTGACATAGCCTTTGTCCATTGGAGTGAGGTCAGATAACTTACTTTTATCGCCCGTCATGAGCTTTGAGCAGCCACTATCCAAATACCATAAATTGGGCGACTCTCAAATCTTCCTGCAAAACATGTTATGTTATATTAGGTACCCAACTTGTCTTGGGTCCTACATTGTTAGATCCTTTCTCAACCCATTTAAAATGTCTTAAGGGAACACCATATTTTCTAATAGAATAAGTATTTGGTGTGTGCCCATGATTTTTGCAATAAGAACATATGAGTTTATGCTTATGTACCCTAATTTTATTTTTACTATGTGTAGATGCATGGATACATGATTTTTTGAAAGTCTATCATGGTAGACTTACGTTGCTTTCTAAGAGCATGGCCTTTTGCATAGCCAAGACCTCTTCGGTCTGTAGAGTGCCTTTGATCATTAATGATCTTACTCAAGTTTTTGCTACTCTTATTCATTTTATTGAGTTCAAGACTCAATGTTGAAACCTTTTCTCTAAGAGTAATGCAATTTAGACATGAGGATATGATGGTTTATTTCTACGAGAATCTAGTTCAGATTTTTGTTTTAGAAACATTTTCGTTAATTTCATGTACTCATTATGCAGATCATTAAAAGCAAATTGTAATTCAAAAGAAGAAAAAGGGATAGACACATTTACCTTTTCATCATCTGAGTGATGAGACGCCATTAGAGAGAGATGTGCTTGATCTTCGCTTTCTGGTTACCCAAGCGATATAGGCTCTTCGTCCATTCTGTAACATCCTAAATTTAAGTCTTTAAAATTATAGTATCAGTCCTGGGATTCTCGCTTGAGCGAGAGTTGGCTCGCTTGGGCGAGGAAGGCTCACTTGGGAGGGTGAAATCCTGGGCTATACTGAAGGATTCTCGCTTGAGCGAGGGTTGGCTCGCCTGGGCGAGGAAATGTGATATTTTGGAGCTTTCGAGGCTGTAAGATTCTCGCTTGAGCGAGATGATCCTCGCTTGAGCGAGAGTTCCCTCGCCTGGGCGAGAGGGTCAGATCTGAGTTTTTAAAATGGGCGGGATTTTCTCGCTTGAGCGAGAATGAGCTCGCTTAAGCGAGAACCCGACGAGTTGTATTAAATGAGAAACCCCCAAACACAACCTAGTGTTTAGAAAAGAAGAAGGGTGAGAGAAGAGAGCTTTTTCAAGGACAAGAAGCTTGGATACTCATCTAAGAGCTTGAGAAGAGGTAAAACTCTTGATTCTAACTCTCTTCTTCTCTTTGAAACATATTTTGGGTATGTTGGATCTCTTCTCAAAGTGAAGGAAACCATGGAAACTCATCCTTTCGAGTTATGGTTTGTTTTATGTTGTTTTACCTTGTAAACTCTTGGTTTAGAGTTAGTATATCAAGAATGGAAAGGATTTGGGGGTTGATTCATAAAAAACCCCAAAACCCTAAAGTGAAAATGTGGTAAAAGGGGAAAATGAGTAAAATGCTAGAGGTAGAAGATGAGTTTACTTTCTAATGATGAAATATTAGATGAATATGTATGTGTTAGATGGTTGTAAACTTATGATGAAAGTAGTTATGAAACCTTGAAAATATGATGAATATCTTATATGGTTAAATGATGTTATATAAGTTATTTATATGTTATTGGAGTAAATGACTAACATTGTGTTATATGGTGGGAATGAGGAAAGATTATAAAGTTGGCGGCGGTGTCGGTGGAACTTGTGAAGTTACCAGGAACCAAACCTAACACTCACCGAGGTAAGGATAAGTCTTTACTTTTGCATTGAAAATAGAAAATGTGTGTATTTTCTAGTTATGCGATGATTAAATGGTGAATCATGTATTTGGTATAAACATATATGAGTGTGTTTATACTAATGATGGCGGGGATTCACGGAAAATGATTTATGGTGAAATCAATGAAAAGAAAATATGTTTTAGCCGACCATGAATGGTTAGCGACTCTGGCTTGAGTATATAAGCGTAAACTTTGGCTTGAGTATAAAAGCGTAAACTCTAGCTTGAGTATAGAAGCGTAAACTCTGGCTTGAGTATAAAAGCGTAAACTCTGCCTTGAGTATAGAAGCGTAAAATCTGGCTTGAGTATAGAAGCGTACACTCTGGCTTGAGTATGTAAGCGAAAACTTTGGATTGAGTGTATAAGCGAAAACTCTGGCTTGAGTATATAAGCGCATTTTCTTTTAAGAGAAATGAGAATCTGCTTTTAGCTAACCCTAAGGGGTGTAGCGACTTTGGCTCAAGTTATGCAGCAAAGCAAAATGAATTTCAAAAATGGTTTACTAACCCTTTTCTAATGTGGATTATCTTATAATGATGTTTATCGAATTAACGACTTACTCCTTTGTGTGTTTGTGCTCTTGTCATTGATAATCCCATTGCAGATAAACATGTTACATGAGGGGGACTCATTTTTGGGGAGCTTAGGGAGCTTTATATTTTGGATTCATTTATTTGCACTATTTTGTACCTGAGTGCATATTTGATAGTTTAAAACATTATGTAACTATTGATATATATAGCTGACATGGTGTTGTAACTCTGGATATGTGTAGCTATGGGTATTTTGGAAACCCATAGTTAGTTGTATGTCATTATTGGTTCATGGATTGAGTGTGATGAGGGAAGTGAGATTTTGAAATAAGGTTATTAAATTGGTAAATTAATTTATGAGTAAACGCATGGTGAACTTCTTCATTTCGTGGGTAGAATTTCGGTCTTTACACATTCTTCATTTCGTTCTTTCCTTTGAAAGAAATCTTCTTGATATTTGGACAATCCATCTTCATGTGGCCAGGCTTGCCACACTCAAAGCATGTAAAATTTTGTTTTGAAATGGAGGCCTCATTGCTCTTGGTGAACTTCTTCATTTGATCGGTTCTTGCGCCTTTGTTCCTTCTAAGGAATTTGCTGAACTTCTTAACGAAGAGGCTCATGTCATCCGTCTCTTCCTTTTCGTCCTCATCCTCCGATGATTCGTATTTCTCTATTTTTACTTTAAGAGAAATATTCTTCTTTTCCTTCTCTTGCTCTTCATGTTGATCAAGTTGGCTCAGTTCAAGTTCGTGTTCCTGCAATTTACCAAACAAAGCAGCCAAAGACATTTTGGATAGACTTTTCTTTTCATAAATGGTCGTTAGCTTTGGTTGCCATGTTCTTGGAAGTGATCTTACAACTTTTAAGTTCAAGTCATTGTTTGACAACACTTTGCCAAGTGCAATAAGATGGTTAGTAAGATGAGTGAATCTCTTTCGGAGATCAAGAATTTTCTCTCCCGACCTCATACGAAACATTTCGTATTCTTGAGATAGAGTATTCAATCTCGATCTCTTTACCTCCTCGGTTCCGTCATGTGTGGTCTCTAAAGTATCCCACATTTCCTTAGCAGATTTGCAGTTAGATACTCTAACGAATTCGTCGATGCCAAAAGCCAATGTGAGGATGTTCTTTGCCTTTAGATCATATTGCACTTTCTTCTTATCTTCATCGTTCCATAAAGATTTTGGCTTTATTTCGCTCGTGCTGTTGACTACCGTGAATGGCACAAATGGTGCTTCCTCGATCACATTCCATATGTCCAAGTCTTGTGACTCTATGAAAATCCTCATTCTGATTTTCCATAAGTTGTAGCATTCTCCAATAAAACTTGGAGGTCTGTTTATGTTGGAGTCTTCTCCTAGGAATGATCTTGAGGCCATCTTGTTGTAGGATCAGATTTTGAGAGTAACTTTCTCAAAAATAGCTCTGGTACCAATTGTAAGAATGAGAATGCAACTAAGAGGAGGGTGAATTAGTTGTTGCAAAACTATGGCCGATTTTTCTCCAAAATCAAAGTTTAAGTGCAGCGGAAAAAGTATGCAGAAAAATAATGACTTTGAAAGTAGAAAGATATGGAGAAGAGAGTACACATGTGTTTTATACTGGTTCACCTTCTTGTCCACCGAAGGCTACGTCCAGTACTCTTGACGCGCAATAGATTCCTTTATTAAATATAATGAGTTGCAATTACAAATATCTCACCCCGAGATCTCCTTGTACCTTACACACTCACTTATACTTAAAACCCTTGGAAAACCCTATTCCAAGTAACACCCTTGGAAAACACTATTCCAAGTCACTCAACCCCTTTCTCTTCACACGCTTGTGTAAGAAAGTGTACTTAGCAAAATGAAGAATATAAAATATGGCTGGATTGCCTTTGACAAGTAGATATGAAAGTTTCTAACTTGTAATCCAAAAAAAAACTCTAATACAATAGGTAATAATTCTCTTTGTAATTTGAAAAAGTTTATAATACACTTAGAAGCAACTCTGAAATAACTTAGAAAGTTTAAGAGTGTGTTGATAAAAAGTGCAGAAAATTGTTCAAAACGTGTGAGAGCTTTTGTGAGATTTAATGAAAGTTGTAATTTGATTTGTGTTATTGTTATGAGTGTTTCAATGCCTTTATATAGACTTTCCAATAAACCATAACACCTCTAGGGAAGTGTAGGTTTCGTTTGGAATGAAACAAATCAGTTTGGAGTGAAACCTTTTCACTTTGAAATCTGAAAACTGATACAACAGCTCCCAGTAATCGATTACAGCAAGTGAGTAATCGATTACCCAAACATCCTATCCAACAACATTTTTGAAATTTACACAGAATAATCAATTACTGTAATTGAGTAATCGATTACTCAGGTGTTATGTTTTACATAATTGAAAAATGCTTTAGTGTAATCGATTACAACTCTTTGAGTAATCGATTACCCTATTTACTTAAAATGATAATCTTTTACTTCAAAGACAGTAATGGATTACTTATAGCCGTTGGAGGTTGGATAACACTTTTCTCACTCATGTAACTTGTTACTCAAGTTCAGTAACCTGTTACATGTTGTTTTTGAAAATTATTTTTATTTACACTTAGAATTTTCCAATTTTGTTAAAATTATTTTTTAGCATTATTAACTAAGGTAATAAAGGAGTTTTAAGATAGAAGCCATCAAAACCGTGCCAAGGTCAGGTGCAAAATATTCTTTACACTATGGAACAGGTAATGATTTTTACCAATGTATAATTTTTATTTTATAATTGTATTACAATATGACATTTTCTAAATTATCGTAGTCGAAATTCTGCAATGGCTGTAGATGGATGATTCATTCATGTCCATTGCCATTGGGGAGATATAAATAATTGAATAATTTTAATGTAATTTTATTAACAGTAAACTAATAATTTCTTTTATTGAAGTTACACGATGAAATTGTAAGGATGAAGTCTGCTTTAAAACTGGTTATGCACGACATGAACAAAATGAAGAAGGAAATGAAGACTAAAGCTACATTGATATGGTCAAAACTACCCTTCATTTGAAGACAACATCCATTACTTTTTTTTTTTTGGAAAACCATGTTATGTAATTAACTTTTTGAACTTTATTAGGTAACATGTTAATTATTTTTGGCAAAACATGTTATGACATTTGCAACTTTATGGGACTATTTTTAGGTTTTTGGGAAACATGTTATATATTAAATTATTATCCGAGACATATTATGATAAACTACTAGAAGAAATATTACATAAAATTACAAGTTACAAACTATTACAATCATTTTTCCTCGAAATCATTATCAAAAGTACGACTACAACTACCAACAATATTTGGACAATTTGCTCTATTGTGGCCAATTTCTCGACATATACCACATTGATGACCTCACTTGGGCCTTGAGCTCATCCCCGGTACTCGCCCTTTAGCACGCACTCGAACTGGGTCTCTTACTTGATCTTCAGTAGCATTGTCAACATTTTCCATCGAATTAGAGTTTTGTTTTGATCGGAGTCTACTACATTCGTTATAAACTTTTTCTAGCATCTTTGAAAAGTCTTCCTCCGTTTTGCAAGAAAGGTTACATAACACCCTACAACCATCACTCAAAGCTCCATATCTACTGATATTAACTGATTCTCTACTTAATTCGCATTGTTGGAAATTGACACCTTGAACATCTTTTGCTTTCTTTGTCCATCTTTCAAGAACCAAACAAGATGGCAATTGTGATATGTCCAAAATTAGTAACATAAAAACATTATGACTACATGGCATCCCAAAAGATTCCATTCTTTTACACGAGTATTTAATGTCCACGTTACTACCATTGTCATAATATGATACATGCCATTTCTTGTTCGGATTGTGTTGGATATACCACAGAACAAATAACACCTAGAGGGGGTGAATAGGTGTGCGTGAAAGCAATTAACACTTTTTGCGGTAAATGATAAATTCTAAAATAAGCCCAATTTAATCGATTAAAGATTCACTTAATCGATTAAATCAATATGTTACTAATCGGTTAAAGACAGGTTTAATCGATTAACCTGATTCTTGCGATCTTTGAAAATTAGTTTTCTTGCAAGAAACGTTACAACAATTTCAATCAAGAACATATGCAATCTACTCAAAGAATTTATGCCAATTTATATAAACAGAATCAAGAACATGCACTAAATTCAATAAGAAAACCAATTAAACATATAAAGCAAAAAATGATTGAAAAGTAAAGAGATAAGGGATCAAGAAAACTTGAGATGACAATTTTATCTTGGTTCGTTTGCGGACCCACTTGCAAAATACATTCAGACCTCCCCTTCTGATCTTGAGAGATTTTCTTCACTGTTTGAATAATGTTTTACAAAACAATCATTCAAATAAACTTTACAAATGCTCCCTTCTTGGTCCTAGAGTCCCTCTCTTCGGTTTGACCTTCAACCCGCCTCTTTCGGATAATCCTCACCTACTCGCGGTATAGCCCTAGCCGAACATTCACTCCCTACCAAGACCCTTGTTAAGGTGAAGACCACCACCTAATCCCAGCTAGGATTTTCTCAGAAGATTACAACCTAACCGTAGCTAGGATTTTCTCACAAAAATCATCAAATAGCTCAAGTTACAAAAGCACCTAAGATGTGCAAATATGAAACAGTAAAACCACTAAGAACCCAGCCAAGAAATCTCACAAAGACTCAAAGAACAATGTGTGATTAATGCTTGGCTTTTCTTGAAAAAGAATATGAAGATTAAGCCCAAAAACAATGAATCTTGACTATCCTATCTCTCTTATGCAATGCAAGAAAACTTTAAGAATCTTTTTCACACAGCAAGAACCTCTCTCTAATGATATGAAAGATAAGCTCAGAGAATTTTACAAAGTTATGAATTTTCAAGATGGAAAAAATTATGAACATTTGGGAAAAAGTAAGCTTTTATAGGAAACTGTTTTTACTGCAGTTAATCAATTAAATTGTCACTTAATCGATTAACGACAGTTATAAATCCAAGATTTCAGCTTCTGCAACTCCATTTAATGGATTAAATCCATACTTAATCCATTAAGTGGTTCCCAAGTTTATTTAATCGATTAACAAAAGTTTTAATCTTTTAACTGTGTTAAAAAGTGTTTTCTTGATGCATGAGGAACCTTCTATATGATGTGTATATGCATGATACATGATTTTGAAAATACATGAGATATATTCAATTTTAATGCACTTAAAATCATGTTAGCATATGTAAATGCATGAGCATGTGAATCGTGTATGAATGTATGTAAGTCTCATTTTGTTAGATTAGTTATATTCAATTTTAGACTTTGTGAGACTTCCATTCTAGGTTCACCTAGCCTAGACTCTACCCAATCAAACATAGACTCTAGAAATATAAAACTCTAAGCCCGAGTCTACTTGAGTGATGTAACGACCCGATTTTATAACCCAAAATTTTAAAACTTTATTAAATGTAAATATTAGTTAAGTTTCCCAATTCAAAATGCGGAAATAATCAATAATACATTTTCATCAAAAACATTGCATCACATTCTATTTTAATCCATAATTCATACAATTATCCTTTGTTTCAATTACAACACTGATAAAGGTAATCATGTTAATCTTATTACATCTTTTGAAAGAGATCATTTATACAACATAGTTACTTCAATATATTCCTCATATTACATACATTATACAAATACAATTTTGGAATACAAAAACAACTACTCCAGTCTATACTCCCATCAGCAAACATCCATGACGCAACAGCAACATCCTGAACTCATATATAACACATAGACAAGGAAAAGCAGAGGGAGTAAGAACCAACTACGGTGACCGTAGCGTAGAATTACATGGAGTAATATCATTAAAGTATAACAACCTATACAATTATCTAAAATCAATCATAGTAAACATATACCATTTATATATCAGTCAATACCTTAAACCACATAATGTTCACATATTCAATCGGTATAATTATCACGTTTCACTTAGACAATTCAACACATCAGCACAACAAACAATAGAATATTTACTTCTTCAACTAACAACATTTACAATTTACTTACACAATTTATCCAATCTCATCTTCATCAATATTCCTATTACCATAGCTACTCACAAGTCCCCAATGATACCCGAAGGCGGTACACTAATATCAAAGAGTACAACACTTCCAAAACGATACAATACTTCTATGACAATCCAATATCACAAAGGACCAATCAAATCAATACCACAAAGGCAGGTCACATCCATACCACGAAGGCAGGTCAAAATCCATACCACGAAGGCAGGTCAAAATCCATACCACGAAGGCATGTCAAATTCCATACCACGAGGGGCAGGTCAAACTCCATACCACGAGGGGCAGGTCAAACTGCATACCACGAAGGGCAGGTCAAACTCCACACCACGAAGGGCAGGTCAAACTCCACACCACGAAGGGCAGGTCAAACTCCATACCACGAAGGGCAGGTCAAACTCCATACCACGAAGGGCAGGTCAAACTCCATACCACGAAGGGCAGGTCAAACTCCATACCACGAAGGGCAGGTCAAACTCCATACCACGAAGGGCAGGTCAAACTCCATACCACGAAGGGCAGGTCTAAATTCCATACAACAACATCAATCACAATATAATATTTCCATGCATTATTCTAACATTGCAACTTCCTCGAAACACAAGACACCACATCAATGTCATAAACACAATATATCTCATATCCTACCACAATAAAAACCATTCACAACATCATCATCACATGATATAATTATGTCCATTTATCACCAACAAGCCATTCCCCACAAAATCATTATTACAAATATACCCACAAATCAACAAATCAACAACTTATCACACAATCATTGATACAAACACACCCATATATGTTTATAACAAATCAACCATCCATAACACAACATTATCATAAATAAACCACACACAACATATTATTAATCATATAACACATTAACGTTAGAACCATCTTTCATGACGGTGTATTACCATAAATGAACATATAGCGTTTCATTTAAATAAACGGTTTTCCCGCACAAATATCCCCACATTTATGCCTAATACATCCTCATGTGAAATAAAGACTCTCACATGGGCCATAAACACCCAAACGAGTTTCTATCCGTTAATATGCTCCGATTCTTGAGGGAAATCGGAGATGATGACTCTAATGAAATACTCTAAGACCACAATGGTCTTCTCCCTCACATGAGTAGCCACTAATGCTTGCACTAAAGCTCAGTTGCGTTCTCCGCCGTCTCCTCCAACCTTAGGGTCTTTCAACCCAAAACAACAATAATCACAACACATCAATTTACATGTCAAGACAAGAATAATACTAACCAAAACTCATACAACACAAGACAACATCATCTATTCACTTCATCCTCAAAAGGGGTTTCCATAATATTGAAATGACTCTATGGTTTTGAAAACAACTTCCCACACACACCCATTTGGTAAAACAACTCATATACTATGAGTTTTACAAGGTTTTCCAAAGCAAAACGGACCAAAATGCAAGGAGAGGGTTTATGGGGTTTTATCCCAAAACATGGAGAAGAAACCCCATTCATAATGACGACATTCAACCTTAAGAGAGGCTAGGCTAAGCGATTTACCTCTTCTCCGGTCCCTTCCTTGACTCTAAGGGTGCACAACTCCTCAAACCGTTCCTCTTCTCTTTGTTTTTCGAAAAATACCCTTATCCTCACTTGGGACGTCTATTTACCAATGTTGTTGTGACCGGACCGGACCGGCCGGTCCAACCGGTCCAACCATCACCCGCTTGAGTAAACGGTCCTGTACATGTAGAAAACCGGAATTGGTTTCCAGCCGTTTTGGGCCGTGGAAAATCCGGTCCAACCGGGTTAGACCGGAATAACCCGGTTGGTTAAACCGGTCGGGTTGGTAAAATAAAAAAAAACAAAAGAAAATGTAAAAAATGCACATATCTGATGCTTTTAATATGCTGTAATCGATTACGAGTATATTGTAATCGATTACATCATGTAAAATGCACATGTCTGATTAGTTTATCAGCATGTAATCAATTACCAGGATTGTGTAATCGATTACACTGTTTAAAAATGCAAATGATCTTAGTTTCATGCATGAGTTTTTCAAAGATCAGCATTATACATATTTTCTAATTATTATACATATTAATCTAATGTATATTCTAATTTGTAGGTATGGTTGAAAGACAAAATATTACTATTGATGGAGGGCTTAATTTAGACTCTTTTCCTCAAGAAGATGTAGATAGTTACACTCAAAGTACATCTTTAACCTACAATGTAAACTCATGATCTAACCAAGACAATGATACATGGATGAATTAGAATGTTTACTCTCTAAATGAGATGTGTTTTGATTTATTGCTCTAATTATGTAAGACTTAAACTTTGATGCACTTTTATTTTGATTTATGTGTAAGCTTTGTGCAAAGTTATTCACTTATTTTAATTAATTATATAATATATGTATATATATATAATTATATATGATATTATATTGTCGTCCGGTCCGACCGGACAGCTTAACCGGTTAAACCGGTTAGAACCTATACAAGACCTCCTCCGGTTTGACGTCCGGCTCGGGTTTCACAACATTGCTATTTACGTTTTCCGAGAATCTCGCAGTGATAAGTGTAATCGATTACCATATGGTGTAATCGATTACAATGTGAAAAAATGCACATATCTGATGTTTTTAATATGATGTAATCGATTACGAGGATAGTGTAATCGATTACATCATGAAAAATTACACATGTCTGATCAGATATCAGCATGTAATCGATTACCAGGACCATGTAATCGATTACACTGTGTCAACAGCCCAAATTTGTCATTTCTCGCCCAGGCGAGAATCTCTCGCTCAAGCGAGACTTCCAGGACTGATACTATAATTTTAAAGACTCAAAATTAGGATGTTACAAGTGATGTTGAGTCTTGACCTTGTTGTTTGTTGAGTTGCATATGTCTTCAAGCTTGCTTTGTCTTATCCTTGTCCTTTCTTTGACTTCTCATTGTCTTTACTTTGTCTTCATTAAAACAATCATATTGATGCATGTTGCATTTCCATCTCCCCAATGTAATGATGCAGCCTTGCAATCTCAGACTGTAATGCTTCCCAATCTTGTATATTACATTAGTCGAGGTTTGTTGGGTAGAAATTATCCTTAATTTTGCAGCTTCCAATAAAACTTCACGGAATTCTTTGAAAACAACTCTACTATATATCGAAGCAGCATGACCCTCTATATTATGATAAAGAGTTTGTAACAACTCATAACCATATGAAGATTTAAAATCTTCCACCACCTCATTGTTCCTCATGTGACTTGATCATCGTTGAAAGTGATGTAGAAATTTAGTAACGTTATACCTAGATTCTATGTACCTCCCCATTTGTGAATGTAATCCCTCACAATGTGATGTAGTATGCAAACCAGCATAGAACTTTCCCTGAATGTAAGACCTGACCCGCATACTTCTGCAATCAAAAATCTGAGTGGCCCATGCATTTTTATGAATTCCATGCTTAGCAATAAGTTCATCCCACATCATATTAAAATCATCAATCTCAACATCAACATACATAACTTTTTGGAAGTCCTTATGAAAGTTATTCTTCTTTATATTCTTCCCAGCATTGTTACATATATGCCAAGCACATAGTCTATGGTGAGCTTTAGAAAAAACTCTTTTGATTGCATTCTTCATCGACAAGTCACCATCAGTGATAACACACTTGGGTTGTTTCCCATTCATTGCCTCCAAAAATTTCTCCAAAAGCCACACATATGTTTCCTCTGTCTCATTTGACACAACAACAGGAGCAAACCCAGTCGTTAGCTTGTGATGATTCACACCAGAAAAATTGACAACTGGAAACTTGTATTTGGTTCGACCATAAGTTGCATCAAAAGCAAGAACATCTCCAAAAATTGAGTAGTCGAAAATGCTACATCCATCTGCCGAAAATAATTGTTGCAACTTACCTTCTTCATCTACACTATGCCTCCAATACATTGCACAATCTGATTTTATGGCTCCTTTAAGTATTCTAATGTTGTTTTCGCGTCTCCATTTCTGATTTTTCTTTGCTTCTGAATTTGATTATATATGTCATTTGAGTCATGTTTGTCTCAGTCATTCTCCGGTTAGAGGCTATCATCACACTATAATGTTCACCAACCAGTTCACGACTATGTTCATCAACAAAATAACTAACATATCAATCTCCTTTTTCTTTGTCAATGTGAATTTTCATTCTTGCTAAACAACCACATCTAGTCTCTTTTCTCGGTGCCCTCTTCTGAACCAAATCATTTTTCTTATCTCTAAATCATTCCCTATCACAAAAAAATGATTGCAATAAAATTTCACCATCCTTGTCTCGCCGAGTATGTTATTTTTAATGTCAAATCCTTTCTTCATACCATACATCTTATAAAACTTGTATGTGATATCATTGTTTAAAAACCAATATTTCTTTACTTTATCTTCATTTAATAATCGAAAATCAATCTCTTCAAAATCTAACCGCTCTATTTCATTCACATTATCATCTTCACTATCATTAAATTCATCTAAACCCTAAAAAATAAAAGCTAAAATCAATATCGGAAATAATGACAAAAACAACATTTCATTATAAATTTTCATACCTCTGCTGATGTGTAAGTTTCTTTATTGATGTAAATTTCTTCTTCCATCTAACAAAATAAAATGAAAAGACTATAAATTTATAACATTAAAACTATAAAACAAAACTTTTAAATTTAAACTCACCGTTACTGTAATAAGATATCCTTTCACATACAACAACAAACCACAAAAACTTCATTTATACAAACGAAATTCATGTAGAAGTCGGCAATTCATAAAATAACTTAACTCACTTAAGTTATTATATCTTAAACTGACTTCTATGAAGAATTCGGTGTGCCAAAAACTAAACCCAAATGCTACTGAAGTTATTATTTCCTAAACCGACTTCAATGAAGAAGTCGATGTGCCAAAAGATTGATCACTGAAGTTGTGATTTCATAAACCATATGCAGAAGTCGGTATGCCTAAAATTAAATTTCAAAAGCCAAGTTAAAATAAGCCATACCGACTTTTGTATAGGCACTATTTGACATGAAATATCATCAATAGAAGTCACCTTCTATGAAACCGACTTCTAAGTAGATGTTGGTATGCAATAAAAAACTTCAAGTATGAAGTTGTAAAATCCTAAACCGAGTTCTATGTGAAGTTTCCATATAGTATACCGACTTCATACCGGTCACACTAACGGTTCCCGGTTAACAACACTTTTCATCCAACTGATATAATTTAGTTCGCATCAATGCAAACTAAAATAGAGTTTGCATGTTAGCAAACACCTTTTTTAAAGTTGGACGGAATTGGAGAAAGAATGTGTATATTCATTTATTCTTCAGTTTCAAAACTTTTGATACGTTGGTTTTGATATCTTATTTCATCTCATGATGTTTTATAAAATCATAAATTATATGCATTATTTTTTTTAAGTCAGCCTTTATTTATTTAAGCATTATTCTCCCATTATTAATCTTCCAAATTTTTATCAGTTTATCACTCTCTTTAGTATTTTCGAATACACATGGAATTTGGATGGTACTACTCTCCACTTTCTTCACTTTTCAATGTGCTACCTTCTTAGCAATTGTTTTATAATAAATTCCCTTCTAAATTCATTTCTCCACTTATTTGAGATCGAATTTATGGTATAAAATTAATTAAGTAAATATAAAAAAGTTTAATAGAAATATTGTAATCATATTATATTCAAATTACAAATCACTTATTAATTCTTAAATTCTGTGGATAACCTTAAATATTAATTTTTTTGGGATGGGTGAAGTCTGAAAGAAATTAGTCAAAATTTTGATTCTTTAAATTAAAAAACTAGGGTAATGATTCTTCATCAAAATTTGAAAAATCAAAAAATTCTAATTTGGATTCAGTATTTTTGTATTCTTGTTTATAGAAGGATTTTAGTTGCCTAAATGTTGATAGTTAAGATATAGTCAAATATTTTTATGACTAATATGAAATAGTGTATTTATGAAGCAGTGTATTTTTTTGGAATAAGCAGAATACTTCTTTTATATAATGGAGTCTATACACTTTTTATCTTGGAAATTCAAAAATATCCCAATATTCGATGCATTATAACAATTTTATATGGACTATAGTATCAATACTTATCCATCAATTATTTAAGTTAACAATTATTATGTATCACTTTAACTTATATTACTTACTTTATTTTATTTCATCCACGGTATTTTTACTTAATTCCTATAAATCTTTTGACTTTCACTTATAGGTGGTGTCTCGCACGTACACCTCCACAATGGCTTTTGGTTTAGCTACTCAGAACATTTAACGTCGCTATATATACAACTTAACAATTATTACATGTCAAACACAAGTTGTTTATGTCACTTCCATGTGCCACAAATTACAAATTGACACGTTAATTAAAGTTGCACCATAATAACTAACTATAAATTAATAAAACATAAATGTGAGTTTGTAATTGGTGGCACATAGAAGTGACATAGAAAAATGATATAAACAACTTTGCTCTTACATGTCCCAAAAAATTCTTAACTCCATGTCTAAAACATTATTATCCTTATGTTTCAAGTCAATTATATTTCATTAAGTAATAAAAAATAAATTATTTAATTTTTTATGATTTTTTTCTTAATTAGTTGACACTTTTTGATTGGATTGAAATATAATGAAACATCAAATATTATGATAGGTGATCTTCATTCAGATAGGAACTTGTTGAAATCTTTATACACTTATTATATTTTCTATACTCATATCATGTTTTCTTTTTTCATATATACTTATTGCATTTAAATCACTTCATCTTAAGATTTGGATCATAATGAATGGATGAAAAACTATCCATCAATCTAAATAAATCTATCTAAGCCATATTTTGAATTATTCATATCCAAACTTAATAGATGAATTTCAATCCATCTAATCTATTCATGAATACATTTCAATGGATTGGGTGGATGAATATTCAATCCATAACTTTTTCAATCAAGCATTTTTTAAAAGTATTTTTTTTTAAAATCACTTCTACAAATCATTTTTTTAAAAGTATTTTAAATTTTTTTTTCTTTCAAAAAGTGATTTTGAACTTACTTTTTTTTCCAGTATTCTACAAACATACGACATTTAAGGTTCTACGTATAAAGTTTTTAACATATTATTGTATATGTTATGCATTTAAAAACAAACTTTTAATATTAATTATATACACATGTCTTATAACTAGTCTCAATTTAATAAAAAAATCAAAGTGAGAATAAGAAGCACTACAAAAAGTGGGAGTTGAGATACTGAATAAAATTGTATAGCAAATAACATCATTTGTGAATGCTTGTTTTTTGGATGGATTAGATATCCATCCAAATGGATTAGATATTCATCCAAATGGATATAAATAGATGGATTCATTCAAATCCATCAATTACTATAATTTTACATTGGATAATATCCATTTAAATCATTAACTCTAATAGATGGATTTAATTTTTTTAGATTGTGGATAATTTTACCACGTCTACCAACAAGACACATAAAAGGTAAATATACACTCTATATAAACAATCTTTCAAGTTGAAGGTTACCACCATGACATCAACTTCAAATTTGAATAATCATACTAGCAACTCATGTTTATTGTTAAAGGGTGGATAGAATGAAAAGTGTATAAAATGATTAACGCTAAATTTGAGCAATGCTTTTAAGTTTTTTTTGTAAGGACCCGATTTTCGTAATCCAAAAATTCTTTTTAAAACTTTATTCATGAAAGTGAAGTAATTACTTTTGAAAGACATTACTTGAACGGTTTGGAAACTTGAGTGAATGCATTTATAAATTACAAGGCGGAAATATTCCAAATACCTTTCATTTTGAAAGCATGTCATTGCACTTCCTTTCAAATACATAATCTAAACAATTACCCTTTAACAAAGTACACTTTTAATTACAAGTATTAAATCAACTTCATTATACACTTTAGGAGAAGTTTCATTTTACAAAAGAATTAAACCAAAAAGGTTCTCATATTACAAACGTTTTCATATAATAAGTCAATTACATAAAACACTACTCTACCATGTACTCTTCTCCGCAAACGTCCAATGTGTTACCGCCACAACCTGAACTCAAATACACAACACATACAAGGAAAGACAGAGGGAGTAAGAACCAACTACGGCGACCGTAGCGTGGATTTACATGGAGTAATGACATTAAAGTATTCAACCTATACACGTCTATCATCAATCATATTAAACATATACAAATCAACACATATCATCCATATTCACCCTATAGTACACATATATCCCATAATATATATGTTCTATAGTGTGCATATTTATTCATCACATATTATCTATATTCACCCTATAGTACACATATATCCCATAATATATATGTTCTATAGTGTGCATATTTCTTACATCACAACATACTCATTTCTCCTCATTCATATTCATCCTATAGTATGTATATCCCATAATATATATTCTATACCATGCATATTTATTTTATTTCAAACATACTCATTTCTTATTAATGATATTCACGATTTGACCACATCCGACATGTCTCCCCACCAAGATAATCCTCTACCGCATTGGTAGCTCTAGTTACAAACATCTCACAAACCTTCATTGTCACAAACATACCCATATATGTTTATAACAATAAAACGACTCACAACAATCATTATCACACAACATAACCATTTCTAGTTTTGTCATTAAACACCCATCTCACAATCCTTATTACCAACACACCCATATATGTTTGTAATAAATCAACCATCCATAACACACCATTATCATAAACAAACCACACACAACACATTCTTCATCATATAACACATTAAGGTTAGAACCATCTTTCAAGACGGTGTATTACCATAAATGAGCATATAGCGTTTTACTTAAATAAACGGTTTTCCCCGCACATATATCTCCACTTTTATGGCTAATACATCCTCATATAAAATAAAGACTCTCACATGGACCACAAACTCCCAAAAGAGTTTCTATCTGTTAATATGCTCCGATTCTTGAGGAAAATCGGAGATGATGACTCTAATGAAATACTCTAAGACCACAATGATCTTCTCCATCACCTTAGGTTGCGTAAGCTCCATGGATCCGCAAAGAGCTCCATCTTCCTCCATCTCCTTCAACCTCCATTGTTGTTTTTTCATCTCCAAAGCTCTCCAATGTTCCACTAAGAAGCAAGAGGAAGAGGTTTCGATGTGTTTTTGGGGTTTAGTGGAGGAAAGAGTTGAAATCCATGGGGAGCCGCCATTGGGAGTAAAAGGGGAGAAAAGAAAATGAAGATTAGGGTTTTTTAAACCCTTTATTTTCTTTTATAGCTGGGCACTCTCGCCTGAGCGAGAAGCCCACGATATTTTAAGTTTCAAAACACAGACCCTCTCGCCTGGGCGAGATTCTCTCGCTCAAGCGAAAATCTCACAGCTTGCCCAGGCTTTCTCTCGCTCAAGCGACCCATTCCTCGCTTGGGCGAGACTCCCATAATTTCTAAATTCAAAACACTGATCCTCTCGCTTGGGCGAGATTCTCTCGCTCAAGCGAGAATCTGGCAGTATGCCCCATTCTTCAGGACTGTTACCTAATTTCAAGGAGGATAAATTTGGGGTGTTACATTTTTCATATATTTTCCCATTAATACTATTAGTATTAAATACGAAAGATAAAACCTAAAAGAAATGAAAACCATACACTTGTCAATATCTTTGACTAGGAATTGAAATTTGGAATTTAAAATATTGTGAGAAGTAGATTATCAATGAACATAATCCTTCAACCAAGATGGGGTTTATTTAACCATTTTCACACCATGTTCGTAACATAAGGTATTTGGACTATTTGTTGGATATGGGCCTGAGCTCCTATCATCATATTGTCCATCCAAAATGACCTTGTCCTCAATGTTAGTTAGTTTTGCACCTGAATTCACTAATGAAAGTTTGGGTCATGCTTGAAGCAACTGGTCCATTTCTATGGATCCAACCATTGTGGGTATGTTCCAGATATAATCATCTAATGACTCTAAAATTTCTTCAGTGTAATTGTTGACCATTGGACGATTAGAAAGCCTTGAAATGCAATCCTTTGGACGTATTCCATCCTTAATTTTTGTTGCATGTGCCCAGGTCCTAATGGTCTAGTACCCAACACCCTTTGTTGTGCATCCAGTGCCTGATGTGTGCCTGACTCTACCTGATGTGCGCCTAACGCGTGTTGTTTTGCGCACATCGCTTTGTCTGCTTCCAGCTTGTCTCAATCAGATCTTTGGTGTGTGCCCTGCGCCCAACTTGGCGCATCCATGCCTCAGTCAGAATCTTAGTGCACGCCTTGCATGATGCAATTAAGGACATCAGGACCTCCTTGGACTTGCCTTGGGCTATGTTCCTTGAGAACGCCCACAAGTTATCGTAGGGCTTGTTGAGCTCTTTTGGACCTTGCCCTTGTCATGGGCCCACCAATTCCCTTTAGGCCTTCATGATCTACTTCGGCCTCACTTGGGATTGCATCATGACGAGACCCAACCCTATTCGGGTTAGATCATGATCAAGTCATACCGGGTAAGCAGGTGGGATAGGGTCCTACTCACCTCTAGGTAACGAATCCTTTATCTATAGGAGTTAACACAAAAAATTGATTTATCTAATGTCATGTGCTTTGAACAACCCCTATCAAAATGCCACGTCTTGTTTATCTAATGTCATGTGCTTTGGGGTTAGCATCTTTCTCAAACTATCTATATTACTCCTTTGGTATACCAAATATTTTAATATAAGAAGTATTAGGTGTATGTCATATAGTGTTTCAATAAAAAAAAACAAGTAGTTTTCTTTACTCCACTAGTTTGTCCATTAATAGAGTAGCCTAATCCACTATGATCATTGACATGTCTTTCATTGATCTACAAGTTATCTAACTAATGTGTACCCTTCTTTAATTTTTTCTTCTCTTCATTTAATTTATCAATCTTCAACTCAAGAGTAGTACATTTATCACATTTAGAGCAATGAATTTTAGATTTGTATTTGAATGCATCTCAACTCTTTTCATAACTTTATTATTCCTCTCAAGAAGTTCTATTGTATTTTTTGTTTAACACATAATCTAGAAAGTCTAATGAATTCTTCGTGAAATTTACTAAATATACTTTGTAACTCATTATATGAAGCCTTATCATTTAGTTTAGAGTCACTAAGCTCATCATCGTTATGTAGTTGGTGTGAAGCCATCAAGGAAATATGTTCTTGTTCCTCATTCTCAGGTTCTGAATTTGAGCTGACATCATTATCCTCCCATGCAATGCTTGCATTTCTCGGCTTCTCGTTCGTCTTTCCTTTGAATGAATTCTTTTTTAGTAGGTAAGGGCAATCAACCTTAATATATCCAAGTTTTTTGCATTCACAGTGAAGTTTTTCTCTGATGTTGATACTTCATTATTCTTCACGAACCTTTTAACTTTGCCAAACTTCATGACCTTGTTCTTTCCCAAGAACTTACTAAATTTGCTTGCAAGAAGATTCATGTTTTTAATGGTGTCTTCTTCTAAATTTTCAAAAGAATCCATTTTAGCTTCTAAAGAAATATTTGTGCGTTTCTTTTCAAGTTTTTGTGCTATTCTAATTAGCTCACTTATAATTCATGTTCCTGTAATTTGCCACATGGTGTAGTTAAAGACATTTTTGACAGACGTTTCTTTCCAGAAATCACTGTTACCTTCGATTCCCATGCTCTTGTTAGTGATATGAGAACTTTAAGATTTAAATCACTATTAGAGAGCACTTTGCCAAGGGTTTTCTCTCTTGGTTTTATCCTAAACATTTCATAGTCTTGGGAAACAATATTCAGTCTAGACCTTTTAACTTCTTTGGTTTCCTCATAAGTCGTCTATAGAGTTTCTCACATTTCTTTTGCATATTCTCAATTTGACACTCTAAAGAACTCATCTATTCTTAAGGGAGTGGTCATAATGTTTTTAGCCTTAAGGGCATATTGTACTCTATTTTTATCATCAACATCCCAAACTCCTTTAGGCTTAGGTTGTTTAACCCCATCAACCCATACGTTGGGATAAATGGGTCTTCTTTTATGGCTTTCTAGATATCTAAGTCCTAAGATTCTAAGAACATCCTCACTCTGATTTTCTAGAAACCATAGAACTCTCCAATGAAGGTCTGTTAATGTAACGACCCGAAATTCTACCCTTAAAATTTTTTTTTCCTTATTTAATCCAATTCCATACATTTAACAATCAATCATAATTACCGAGTGATTAAATTTATTTTAAAAGTCTCACTTCACACTCACACCCTATCCTTGAACCATATGTAACATACAACATTCGATAGCAAAAAAACATAATTCATTAATATAACCTAGTGACCACCACATAGCTACATATATCCCGAGTTACTAGCCTCCCTAATCAGTATCATACACAAAAATAGGATTTATAGTACCATTAGTTACTTCAATTACAATCAATTAAGGTTACAAAAGAATGTAATAAGAGACATTAAAAAAAGAAGTCTCTAATCCCCTACTCAAAATCATCCTTCCCCGTCCACCTACCTGCAATGGGATTAACATTTACCATGAACAAACAACGCAAAGGAATAAGTCATTAATTCAATAAACTCAATGTCAGTTAATCCACATTTAATAGTTTTCAAAGTGATATAATTTAAATACTCTTAAAAACATTTTTCGTCATCTATACTTTTGAAAAACCATGCTACATAACTCGAGCTAGAGTCGCTAACCCATTCTGGTCGACTAAAACGAGTTTTATTTTCATTGGCACTCCACCAATACATAAACCATAAATACACCCATCATCACTACAAACATACCCATATATATTTGTAGTGACTAAGTGATTTACCATTTATGTCATTATATTTCGAGTCTTATTTCCATTGGCACTCCCCAATAAGTTTCGAGTCTTATTTCCATTGGTACTCCCCCAATAAGTTTCGAGTCTTATTTCCATTGGTACTCCCCCAATAAGTTTCGAGTCTTATTTCCATTGGTACTCCCCCAATAAGTTTCGAGTCTTATTTCCATTGGTACTCCCCCAATAAGTTTCGAGTCTTATTTCCATTGGTACTCCCCCAATAAGTTTCGAGTCTTATTTCCTTTGGTACTTCCCCAATAAGTTTCGAGTCTTATTTCCATTGGTACTCCCCCAATAAGTTTCGAGTCTTATTTCCATTGGTACTCCCCCAATAAGTAAACCTTAAACTCACTTCTAACCATTATCAACATACCGTTCATAATGATTAAGTGATTCACATTTTATCCATCATCCATAACAGAAAGTCCACGCATTTTCCACATAATGCATAAATTAAAGACTTATCCTTACCTCGGTGAGTGTTGGGTTTGGTTTTTGGTGACTTCGCAAGTTCCACAGGAACCACCTCCAAACTTAGGATCTTTTCTCATTCCCACCACATAACACAATGTTAGTCATTCATTCCAAATAACAAATAAATAACTTATATTGCATCATTTAAACGTACAAGATATTTATCATGTTCTCAATGGTTCTATATTACTTTCATTAAGAGTTTTCAACCATCTAAAACATACATATCATCTCATATTTTAACATTGTAGAACAACTCATCTTCTACCTCTAGCATTTTACCCATCTTTCCTCTCTAACCTCATTTTCTCTCTCTAGGGTTTTGGGTTTCCATGAGTCAACCCACAAACCCCTTTCCATTCTTGGAATACTAACTCAAAACCAAGAGTTTACAAGGTACAAACGACATAACATGAACCATAACTCGAAAGAGAGAGTTTCCATGGTTTTACACATTTTGAGAAGAGATCCATAATACCAAAAATGGGTTCTCAAGGGAAGAAGAGAGTTAGGATAGAGAGTTTTATTTCTTCTCAAGCTCTTGAACAAGAATCAAAGCTCCTAGACCTTCGGAATGCTCTCTTCTCTCACCTCTCTTCAATTCTTAACCTAAAACGGTTTTGGCGGTTTCCCTCATTTAATGTTCTCGTCGGGTTCTCGCTTAAGCGAGCTTTCTCTCGCTCAAGCGAGAAAATCCGCCCATTTTAAAAACTCAACTCTGACCCTCTCGCTCAAGCGAGGGATTCTCGCTCAAGCGAGAATCTCACAGTGTCAACCAGCCCCAAATGCCATTTCTCGCCCAGGCGAGAATCCTCCAGTATAGCCCAAGATTTCACCCTCCCAGTTGAACCTCTCTCGCTCAAGCGAGAATCTCTCGCTCAAGCGAGGATCCGAGGACTGATACTATAATTTTAAAGACTTAAAATTTGGGGTGTTACAATTAACATTAGAGCATTCACATATAAAGGGGTTGGAGGAAGCCATCTATGTGATTTTTAACTAGGATCTAGGAAACTATTATCTAACCTTGATCTGGTGCCAATTGTAAACACTAGATAGCAACCTAAGAAGGGGGTGAGTTTAGTTTACAACCATATAAGGTTATAAAGATAAGATTATAAATCAAAATTTTCAAAATAAGCAAATACTTAAAGAATACTAGTTGTAGAAATATAAAATATATAAGGTTAGAGAGATTCACACAGAGATGTATATTAATTCACCTTCTTCAACTAAAGGCTACGTTCAGTCCCCTTTTCTGATTCAAGGGATTTCCACTATTCAATTGAGTTTCTTTACAAGTCTCACACTAAGACTGTCTTCTAGAACACTCAAATTCAAACAAGAAAGCACACCACTTTCTTATTACACAAATACTCACCAAAACCTATGGTGATCTTTGAATTTATAGAGTAGAAAAAGAATTTTCTGAATGACTAACAATTACTATACCCAATCTATTGATGTATAAATCCTTTTCAAAACCATTTTAAGTCAATATCACACTTATCTCTTGATTTTCAAAAAGTATGAAAGTGTAGAAATTTGCTGAAGAATTTTTCTAAACACTTAAGTTGAAAGTTGTTTGCAAAAGTGTTGTTGTAAGTATTGTGTGTTAACATAAGTGTTGTTGTAAGTATTGTGTGTTTACATAAGTTTAGGGTTTGTGCTACTCAAATTTGAAACAATACTTATAACACAAATAATTAGTTACTGGTACATATTAATTAGTTATTGGACCCTTTTCCATAACATATTACTCTTTTCATGTAACTTGTTATTAAGTAACTTAGTTTTCTAAAAACTCCCTTTTAGAAACATTATTACTATTTCTCACATTGTTAAAACTTTGAAAAATATTTTTTATGATATTTATGTGATGCCAAAATTAAAATGAACTATAAAGGTAAGACCCTAAACAAGAGAGCAATAAAATCTTGTCTATGAACTTGTGTTTTCCATTCTTCAAGACCACCAATATTTTTCTTCTTTTATTGATGTTGGTGTCGTCACCAAAACCTAACGAAGGTTAAAGGAGATACTCCTATTCACAAATCGGTTATTAATATCCTGCCCAACAACAAAGAGGGGCTGTCACCGTAGTGTTCTTTCAAGAAACACTCATCTAGTCGAATCATAGGCCTACCTTCACCCTTGAAACCTCCCTTGCATTAAGACATTTGAATACTTTGATAAACAAAGATGACTAGTAGCATCTCACATGCGGTTTTTGCAGTTTCTGTTTATATTATACAAATTTTCGATTTTATTTCTAGACTGATATAATTTGAAGAGTTGAGTTTCACCTTATTAACCCTTGGACAGAGATCACCTGTCTCGAATGTTGTCTCATTCCCTCACTCAAAACAATCAGAATATTACTTTTTGTTTTAAATTTTTTATTTCATTCATGTGGCAATATATAATTGACATGAGACAATAAATGGGACCCCATTGAAGACTGGTAATCCCTGTCTGTTAACCCTTATCTCATTTATTTTCCATGTCGGTTAACCCTTATATCATTTATTTTTCATTATGACATTTCATCTTAATCACTATAATATTTTCCCAATCACCTCAAGCTCAATGATATTTCACAGTGGTAAAAGGAGACTTTTTCACTGGCAGGTTGAATACACGCGAGATGGGTGAAAACCCGAAATTACCCTTACGTTTCATTAAAGTGATGTTGTTGAAGAAAAAAGCTTTTATACTTATAAATTTTAGATTAGGAAACTGAACTCAGACCGTGATAGATTATATTTCTCTTAAACAAAACACAGACTCAAATTCGGATCGTTAGATTCTCAAACACAGACTCAGACCGTGATAGATTATATTTCTTTTATGTTAATGGAAATGAGCTTAGATGTCAATGTTGTAAATAAAATATCCGTTTTTATGTTGCAGTGATTTAAATTGCGGACGACATCACCTGATACAGGCGCATTGTATTGTAATTGTGACATGACTCTGAATCTAAATGATGCGGTAACATCGAGCCGTAACACAACCGTAACCATTACCATTACTGCAACATCCGCAATCCAAATCACAATGGTCACAATGAACAATTCACAGTAACCATAATCGTTACCGCAAGTGCGATAGCTTCTGCAGTTTAAAACATTGTTATGACCTTTCACAGCACTTTCACAAATTTATAATGGAGATTAAATAAACCTATTTGTGTTGGATTATTTCCAGAAAAGTTGCTAACAATTGTGGGTGTATTTGGTAGTACAACATTTTACTTATAATTTTTGAACATTTTTACATTTGGTCTGTTTTCAGTGCTTCATTGATTGGTGTAATTGGTATGAATAAATAAATATATTTTATCAGATTTTATCTTTCCGTAATGGTCTACGATTAAATATGGAGAACATTACTTTAGGCATGAACATTCATATGGGCAATGTTGCTATATTTCCATTGTTCTTTCTTGTCACAATTTTGAAACTAAGTTAGTTTATTGACAATTCAGTAAGAAGGCTATGATTTTGCCTTTTCCTTGTTGATTAACTTGCTATAATTGTTGAAAGAGATGAAGGAGAGGAAACTTTATATAAAAAATGTACAAGTATATAAAAGAATAAAAAGGAAGTCTATGGGCATCAATGTGTTGGGCCTTATTAACATTACACTATCAACACTCCCCCTCAAGCTGGGGCATATAAATTATATGCGCCGAGCTTGTTACATATATAACTGATTTGTGGAGCTCTTAGAGATTTAGTGGATACATCCGTTAATTGATTATTGGAGTTGACAAAACTAGTGACGATATCTCCTGGTTCGATATTTTCCCCACCAAAGTTGTAACACCCTAAATTTAAGTCTTTAAAATTATAGTATCAGTCCTGGGATTCTCGTCTGGGTGAGAAAAGACTCACCTGGGAGGGTGAAATCCTGGGCTATACTGGAGGATTCTCGCTTGAGCGAGGGTTGGCTCGCTTGAGCGAGGAAGGCACAACTGGGAGGGTGAAATCCTGGGCTATACTGGAGGATTCTCGCTTGAGCGAGGGTGTCTCGCTTGAGCGATAGATGCCTCGCTTGGGCGAGAGTTCCCTCGTCTGGGCGAGAGGGTCAGATCTGAATTTTTAAAATGGACGGGATTTTCTCGCTTGAGCGAGAATGAGCTCGCCTAAGCGAGGACCCGACGCTGTTATGGGGGTTAAACTAGAGAGAAGTGAGAGAAGATGGCTTTTTCAAGAGCAAGAAGGCTTGTGAGTCATTTAGAAGCTTGAGAAGAGGTAAATCTCTTGATTCTAACTCTCTCCTTCCCTTTGAAACTTATTTTGGGTATGTTGGATCTCTTCTAAAAATGAGGGGAACCATGGAAACTCATCCTTTCGAGTTATGGTTCGTTTTATGTTGTTTTTATCTTGTAAACTCTTGGGTTGGAGTTAGTATTTCAAGAATGGAAAGAGTTTGGGGGTTGATTCATAAAAACCCCAAAACCCTAAAGTGAAAATGTGGTAAAAGTGGAAAATGAGTAAAATGCTAGAGGTAGAAGATGAGTTTACTTTCTAATGTTGAAATATGAGATGAATATGCATGTTTTAAATGATTGTATACTTATGATGAAAGTAGTTTAGAAACATCGAAAATGTGACGAATATCTTGTATGGTTTGTAAGGACCCGATTTTCATAACTCGAAAATTATTCATTTATTTTAATTTTGTTGTACATACATTCCACATCTTACTCTAACTTTCTCATACTCAGTTCGTGAAACCACCCGTACAGTACCTGAAGTTAACATACATCTCATATCTGCGGAAAAACATAATTCATGTATAACTTTCATCGGTAATTACCGCATATATTTAACTATGGATTTCCAAAATTTCCCATAGTTACTAATATCCAGCATTACTCAAAAAAAGGTTGATAAGTTAAATGGTTACAATTACAAATCATCCATATAACAATTTCTCAACACCAAAAAGCAAAAACAATAGAATATCCAAGTCTTAAGCTCCTAAAGCCCGAACCAAGCATCATCAACTACCCTGTTTATTTGCAATGGGATTATCAATGGCAAATACACACAACACACAAAGGAGTAAGTCATCGAAACAATAAATACCATTATAAGATAATCCACATTTTAAAGGGGTTAGTAAACCAATTGTTTTGTAAATTTCTTTTTTTTTTGTGCTACATTACTTGAGACAAAGTTTTGCTACATAACTTGAGCTAAAACGTTGCTACATAACTTGAGCCAAAGTATTGCTACATAACTTGAGCCAAAGTATTGCTACATAGCTTGAGCCAAAGCGTTGCTACATAACTTGAGCCAAAGTATTGCTACATAACTTGAGCCAAAGTATTGCTACATAACTTGAGCCAAAGTTTTGCTTCATAACTTGAGCCAAAGTATTGCTTCATAACTTGAGCCAAAGTATTGCTACATAGCTTGAGCCAAAGTTTTGCTACATAGCTTGAGCCAAAGTTTTGCTACATAGCTTGAGCCAAAGCATTGCTACATAACTTGAGCCAAAGTTTTGCTACATAGCTTGAGCCAAAGCATTGCTACATAACTTGAGCCAAAGTTGCTAACCAATAATGGTCGGCTAAAATCATATTTTCTTTTCATTAATACAACATAAATCCGTAAACAGTAAATCCACGCATACCATTATCATAGACACACCCATATATGTTTACCATAACTAAGCGTTTCATCACTTTATCGTACTCACACTCAGAAAATACACACATTATCCATTACCATATACCATTTAAAGACTCCTCCTTACCTTGGTGCGTGTTGGGTTGGGTTCTTGGTAACTGCGCTAGTTCCACCGTCACCGCCGCCAACTCTAGGATCTTTCTCATTCCCACCATACAATCACAATGTTAGTCATTTATTCCAAATATCACATAAACAACTTATATTGCATTATTTAACCATACAAGATATTCATCATATTTTCAATGTTGCTAAACTACTTTCATCATAAATTTACAATATTTAAAACATACATATTCATCTCATATTTCAACATTAGAAAGCTTATTCATCTTCTACCTCTAGCATTTTACTCATTTTCCTCTTTAACCTCATTTTCACTTTAGGGTTTTGGGTTTTTCATGAATCAACCCCAAAACCTTTCCATTCTTGAAATACTAACTCTAAACCAAGAGTTTACAAGATAGAAACAACATAAAACGAACCATAACTCGAAAAGATGAGTTTTCATGGTTTCCCTCATTTTGAGAAGAGATCCAACATACCTCAAAACAAGTTTCAAAGGGAAAAAGAGAGTTAAAAATCAAGAGATCTACCTCTTCTCAAGCTTCTAATGACTCAAAAGCCTCCTTGCTCTTGAAAATAATCTTTCCTCTCACTTCTCTTTTGGTTAACCCTCATAAATGTGTTTGGGGTCCCCTATTTAATGTAACAGCGCCGGGTTCTCGCTTAAGCGAGCCCATTCTCGCTCAAGCGAGCCCATTCTCGCTCAAGCGAGAATCTTACAGTAGCAAATTTTCGCTCAACGCATCGATGTAATCGATTACATGGATTATGTAATCGATTACATCATGTAAAATGCACATATCTGATGCTTTTATCATCATGTAATTGATTACATGGATTGTGTAATCGATTACATCATGCACATCTGATGCTTTTATCATCATGTAATCGATTACATGTATTGGGTAATCGATTACATCATGCACATCTGATGCTTTTATCAGCATGTAATCGATTACATGGATTGTGTAATCGATTACATCATGTAAAATGCACATATCTGATGCTTTTATCAGCATGTAATCGATTACATGGATTGTGTAATCGATTACACTGTCCATAATTGCCATTTCTCGCCCAGGCGATACAACTCTCGCTCAAGCGAGAATCCGAGGACTGATACTATAATTTTAAAGACTTAAAATTTGGGGTGTTACAATCCTCCCCCTCTTAAAAGAATTTTCGTCCCCGAAATTCAAACATACCTCAATTCGAACAAATGAGGGTAATCCTCCCTCATTTCTTGCTCAACCTCCCAAGTAGCATCTCCTTCGTCTACTTAGCTCCACAACACCTTTACCAGGGCAATCTCCTTGCCTCTCAATCTCTTGATACTCGTATCCATGATCCTCACGGGCAACGTTGCGAAAGTCAGGTTTTCCTTCAACTCTATCTGGTCCGACTCAACCACATGGGATGGATCCCCAACATATTTTCTCAACTGAGATACATGAAACACATTATGGAGATTTGACAACAACGGAGGTAAAGCAATACGATACGCTACCGGTCCAATTCTCTTCAATATTTGATAAGGCCCAATAAATCGAGGAGTCAGTTTACGGGATTTCAAAACTCTACCAATACCGGTAGTCAGAACAACTCTCATGAAAACATGATCTCCCTCGTTAAATTTAAGAGGTTTCCGTCTCTTATCATAATAGCTCTTCTGTCGACTTTGGGCGATTCTCATATGCTCCCGAATTTTCTCGATCGCATCCGTCGTCTCCTGGACCACTTCGGGTCCCAATATCAAGTTTTCCTTAGTTTCAAACCAACTCACTGGAGTTCGACACTTCCTACCATACAACGCCTCATAAGGTGCCATCCCGATACTCGAATGAAAGCTATTGTTGTAGGTGAATTCAATCAAAGGTAACATACCATCCCAAATTCCTGGTTGTTCCAAGACACAAGCCCTTAGAAGATCTTCCAATGATTGTATAGTTCTTTCCGACTGACCATCCGTTTGTGGATGATAAGCTGAACTTAATTTCAACTTAGTTCCCAATGCGGACTGTAAACTAGTCCAAAAGTTGGAAGTAAAACGAGGATCTCTATCCGACACAATGCTCGACGGTATCCCATGCAACCGAACAATTTCTCGGATATACAGTTCCGCCAATCGTTCTAGGGAGTACCTCATGTTCATCGGCAAGAAATGAGCAGACTTAGTCAATCGATCCACTATTACCCATATCGAGTCGTACCCTTTCCGAGTCTTCGAAAAACCAGACACAAAGTCCATGGAGATACTGTCCCACTTCCAAACGGGAATTTCTAGGGATTGTAACTCTCCTGCTGGCCGCTGATGCTCAATCTTGGCTTTCTGACATACCAAACAACTCGAGACATATGAAGCCACATCCCTCTTCAATCCTGACCACCAAAACAATTTCTTCAAATCTTGGTACATCTTGGTAGCTCCCGGGTGAAAGCTCATCTTGCCCTTATGAGATTCTTCCAAAATACTCTTCCGTAATTCCTCATCATGAGGCACACAAACCCTCCCGTTATAACGCAACATTCCACTAGGGTCTGATGCGAAATTAGTTTCCTTTCCACTTAGCATTAAATCTCGTTTTGCCATTATCTCAACATCCTCAACTTGCAAAACTCGGATTTTCTCAAACAGTTCATTGGTGACTTTCAACATCCCCAAAATCATACTATGAGGTTTTATCTGAACATCCAAATTCATATCTCTGAACTCTTCAATCAGTTTCCCTTCCCTAATCATCAAAGCCGACATGTGTAAAGATTTCCGACTTAGCGCATCAGCCACTACATTGGCCTTTCCCGGATGGTACTACAATCCAAAATCATAATCTTTGAGGAATTCTATCCACCGTCTCTGTCTCATATTCAATTCCTTTTGGTCAAATAGGTACTTCAAACTCTTGTGGTCGCTGTACACCTCAAATCTCACACCATAGAGATGGTGTCTCCATATTTTTAAAGCAAAAACCACTGCGGCCAATTCCAAATCATGAGTAGGGTAGTTCTTTTCGTGCGTTCTTAACTGACGAGAAGCATAGGCAACCACTTTCCCTTCTTGCATCAGGACATAACCCAAACCTTGCTTGGAAGCATCACAATAGACACTGAAATCCTTATCGGTACAAGGAAGGACCAAAACTGGCGCCGTAGTTAACCTGCGTTTTAACTCTTGGAAACTTTCTTCACATCGAACTGTCCACACATACGGTTCCCCTTTCCTAGTGAGTTTTGTCAAAGGTAGTGCCAACTTCGAAAACCCTTCTATGAATTTCCGATAATACCCGGCCAAACCCAGAAAGCTCCTGATCTCAGTGACTGACTTGGGCACTGCCCATTCCATAACCGCTTCAACCTTTGAAGGATCTACCGCCACTCCTTCCTTGGATATCACATGTCCAAGAAAATTTACTGACTCCAACCAGAAGTCACATTTTGACAGCTTTGCATACAACCGATGCTTGCTAAGAAGTTCTAGCACAATCCGCAGGTGCTCAACATGTTCCTCTCGGCTTTTGGAGTAAATCAAAATATCATCAATGAATACCACTACGAAAGTATCCAAATACGGATGAAAAATCCGATTCATGTAGTCGGTAAATATTGCTGGGGCATTCGTTACACCAAAAGGCATGACCAAATACTCGAAATGTCCATACCTTGTACGAAACGCCGTCTTAGGAATATCTTCGGTCTTCACACGAAGTTGGTGGTAACCAGACCGAAGATCAATCTTCGAAAACACTACCGCTCCCCTCAACTGATCCATTAAGTCATCGATCCGAGGCAACGAATACTTGTTCTTAATAGTGACCTTGTTCAACTGCCGATAGTCGGTACACAACCGCATACTACCATCCTTTTTCTTAACCAACAAAACAGGCGCACCCCATGGCGAGACGCTAGGACGAATGAACTTCTTTGCCAACAAGTCCTCAACCTGCTTTTTCAACTCCGCCAATTCTAACGGTGCCATCCTATAAGGAGCTATAGAGATGGGTCCCGTTCCAGGTACCAAATCAATAGAGAATTCAACTTCTCTTACCGGAGGCAATTCCGGAATCTCACCAGGAAATACCTCATGATACTCACGAACTATCGGAATATCATCAACCTTGAATTTCTCACTCCCCTCCAGGGATGCCAACAACATAAACACGGCTCCCCCCTCTTTACAGGAAGTCCTGACTTCCTTTGCCGACAACGGCTTCATGTTCTTGACCTCCCCAGAAATCTCATCTAGATCCCCGAATATCACGGTCTTATCAGCACAATTTAGCATTACATGATTCGCCGACAACCAGTCCATCCCCAGAATTAGATCCAACTGGGTTAGTGGTAAGCAGATCAAATCCACGGTAAAAGTTCTACCATTTACCACTACCGGACATCGAGACACAACTGTCGATACCACCACAGGCACATCAGTTGGGGTGGATACGACCAATTCGAAAGGCAACGACTCAGTTTGCAATTTCAGTTTATCCACACAGTCATTAGACACAAAGGAGTGTGTCGCTCCCGAATCAAACAACACTAAAAGAGGAATACCTGCCACCGTACAATTACCTTTGATCAGGCCATCCACATTCGATGTCTCTGCACCACTCATGGTGAACACTCTACCAGTGGTTCTAGGTCGTTCAGCCCTCACATCCTTCGCGCCCTGCCATAGCTTAGGACAATATCGTTTGGTGTGCCCCGCTTCCCTGCAGTGGAAGCAGCTAAGTGTCGTTCCCGGGCACCACTCACCAACATGATTCTTGCCACACTTGTTGCAAAAGGACGGAGATTGAACTTGTGATCCTCCTGCCTTAGTATGTGGCATCGGTCCATGTGAACTACTTCCTCGATTCCCCGAAGTAAAGGAGTATGGTTTGTGCTCCTCTCGGAAAGCCTTACCCTTTCCCTTTCCAAAACTCCTGTGAGGCCCAAAGTGTTTTGGAGGATTGGTTCGAGGAGTCTCCACTTCGTCATCAGTCAAGTCGTCCTCAAACATCCTGCACTTGTTTACCAGAGTGGCAAAATCTGCGATCTCTTGATGCCTGAACATCTGTTTCAGCTTGGGCTTCAGGCCCGATTCAAATTTGGAACATTTGGACCTTTCGTCCATTTCCAACTCACCGTATGGACAAAACCGGGCCAATTCCTCAAACTTGGCTGCGTACTCTCCCACAGACATGTTACCCTGCTCCAACTTCAAAAACTCCATTTCCTTCTTCCTCTTCAGATCAAGAGGAAAATATTTCTGAAGGAATTTCTCCTTGAAGGTAATCCATGTAATCACTCGCCCCTCTATTTCCATCTGCCGCCTAGTAAATTCCCACCAATTTTCAGCCTCCTTCATCAACATATAAGAAGCGTATGTCACCTTCTGAACGTCACTACAACCCAAGGCTCGGAATATGCGTTCCAAGTCTTGAATCCACTCAATCGCCGCATCCGGAGCAAACCCTCCTTGGAAGTGACTAGGATTCTGCTTGCGGAACTCACTCAACCCACGGTACTCGGCCGGTCCCGGTGGAACTAAAGGTTGTGAGCTAGGACTTGACGCGGGGTTTTGATTCAGATTGTGCAAGTTCTCGTTAACCTGTTGTAATGCCGCAACCATCTGTGCCAATAGGTCGTTCGGAACATTCTGACTCGCCCCTCTTCCTCTTCCTCTTCCTGCCATAGGTACCTGTACTCACTCACTTGTCAGTAATTGAATTTGTATAATAATAGTGTACATACCCACTTAACAATCATCACAATTCAAACAAGCTCAACACATAAAGTTTTCAAAGAAGCATGTAAGGTCATATCCTAGGTCGCAGGATTAACTATGCTCTGATACCAATATTGTAAGGACCCGATTTTCATAACTCGAAAATTATTCATTTATTTTAATTTTGTTGTACATACATTCCACATCTTACTCTAACTTTCTCATACTCAGTTCGTGAAACCACCCGTACAGTACCTGAAGTTAACATACATCTCATATATGCGGAAAAACATAATTCATGTATAACTTTCATCGGTAATTACCGCATATATTTAACTATGGATTTCCAAAATTTCCCATAGTTACTAATATCCAGCATTACTCAAAAAAAGGTTGATAAGTTAAATGGTTACAATTACAAATCATCCATATAACAATTTCTCAACACCAAAAAGCAAAAACAATAGAATATCCAAGTCTTAAGCTCCTAAAGCCCGAACCAAGCATCATCAACTACCCTGTTTATCTGCAATGGGATTATCAATGGCAAATACACACAACACACAAAGGAGTAAGTCATCGAAACAATAAATACCATTATAAGATAATCCACATTTTAAAAGGGTTAGCAAACCAATTGTTTTGTAAATTTCTTTTTTTTTGTGCTACATTACTTGAGACAAAGTTTTGCTACATAACTTGAGCTAAAACGTTGCTACATAACTTGAGCCAAAGTATTGCTACATAACTTGAGCCAAAGCGTTGCTACATAGCTTGAGCCAAAGCGTTGCTACATAGCTTGAGCCAAAGCGTTGCTACATAGCTTGAGCCAAAGCGTTGCTACATAACTTGAGCCAAAGCGTTGCTACATAACTTGAGCCAAAGCGTTGCTACATAACTTGAGTCAAAGTTTTGCTTCATAACTTGAGCCAAAGTATTGCTTCATAACTTGAGCCAAAGTTTTGCTACATAACTTGAGCCAAAGTTTTGCTACATAACTTGAGCCAAAGTTTTGCTACATAGCTTGAGCCAAAGCATTGCTACATAACTTGAGCCAAAGTTTTGCTACATAGCTTGAGCCAAAGCATTGCTACATAACTTGAGCCAAAGTTGCTAACCAATAATGGTCGGCTAAAATCATATTTTCTTTTCATTAATACAACATAAATCCGTAAACAATAAATCCACGCATACCATTATCATAGACACACCCATATATGTTTACCATAACTAAGCGTTTCATCACTTTATCGTACTCACACTCAGAAAATACACACATTATCCATTACCATATACCATTTAAAGACTCCTCCTTACCTTGGTGCGTGTTGGGTTGGGTTCTTGGTAACTGCGCTAGTTCCACCGTCACCGCCGCCAACTCTAGGATCTTTCTCATTCCCACCATACAATCACAATGTTAGTCATTTATTCCAAATATCACATAAACAACTTATATTGCATTATTTAACCATACAAGATATTCATCATATTTTCAATGTTGCTAAACTACTTTCATCATAAGTTTACAATATTTAAAACATACATATTCATCTCATATTTCAACATTAGAAAGCTTATTCATCTTCTACCTCTAGCATTTTACTCATTTTCCTCTTTAACCTCATTTTCACTTTAGGGTTTTGGGTTTTTCATGAATCAACCCCAAAACCTTTCCATTCTTGAAATACTAACTCTAAACCAAGAGTTTACAAGATAGAAACAACATAAAACGAACCATAACTCGAAAAGATGAGTTTTCATGGTTTCCCTCATTTTGAGAAGAGATCCAACATACCTCAAAACAAGTTTCAAAGGGAAAAAGAGAGTTAAAAATCAAGAGATCTACCTCTTCTCAAGCTTCTAATGACTCAAAAGCCTCTTTGCTCTTGAAAATAATCTTTCCTCTCACTTCTCTTTTGGTTAACCCTCATAAATGTGTTTGGGGTCCCCTATTTAATGTAACAGCGTCGGGTTCTCGCTTAAGCGAGCTCATTCTCGCTCAAGCGAGCTCATTCTCGCTCAAGCGAGCCCATTCTCGCTCAAGCGAGCCCATTCTCGCTCAAGCGAGAATCTTACAGTAGCAAATTTTCGCTCAACGCATCGATGTAATCGATTACATGGATTATGTAATCGATTACATCATGTAAAATGCACATATCTGATGCTTTTATCATCATGTAATCGATTACATGGATTGTGTAATCGATTACATCATGCACATCTGATGCTTTTATCATCATGTAATCGATTACATGTATTGTGTAATCGATTACATCATGCACATCTGATGCTTTTATCAGCATGTAATCGATTACATGGATTGTGTAATCGATTACATCATGTAAAATGCACATATCTGATGCTTTTATCAGCATGTAATCGATTACATGGATTGTGTAATCGATTACACTGTCCACAATTGCCATTTCTCGCCCAGGCGATACAACTCTCGCTCAAGCGAGAATCCGAGGACTGATACTATAATTTTAAAGACTTAAAATTTGGGGTGTTACATGGTTAAATAATGCAATATAAGTTGTTTATGTGATATTGGAAACAAATGACTAACCTTGTGTTATATGGTGGGAATGTGGAAAGATCCTAAAGTTGGTGACGGTGTCGGTGAAACTTGCGAAGTTACCAGGAACCAAACCCAACACTCACCGAGGTAAGGATAAGTCTTTAATTTATGCATTGTGATGGAAAAGGCGTGAATGTTTCTGATTATGAATAATGAAATGAATTATAAATCACTTAATTATTTTAAGCATATATGTGTATGTTTGTAATGATGATGGCGTGAATTTACTGTTTATGTATTGGTGGAGTGTCAATGGAAATAAAACTCGGGATAATGAAATGAACTGTAAATCACTTAATTGTTATAAGCATATATGAGTATGTTTGTAATGATGATAGTGTTGATTTACTGTTTATGTATTGGTGGAGTGCCAATGGAAATAAAACTCGTTTTTAGCCGACCATGATTGGTTAGCGACTTTGGCTCAAGTAATGTAGCAAGTTTTGGCTCAAGCAATGTAGCAAGCTTTGGCTCAAGCAATGTAGCAAGCTTTGGCTCAAGCAATGTAGCAAGCTTTGGCTCAAGCAATGTAGCAAGCTTTGGCTCAAGCAATGTAGCAAGCTTTGGCTCAAACAATGTAGCAAGCTTTGGCTCAAGCAATGTAGCAAGCTTTGGCTCAAGCAATGTAGCAAATTTTAGCTCAAGTTATGGAGCATGTTTTCAAAAGTATAAACAAAGGAAATGGTTTTAAGTATATTTAATTCTAAGTTTTTAATTAACATTATTAAAATGTGGATTAACGGATATTGACATTATTTTACGTTAATGACTTACTCCTTTGTGTTTTTGTATATGGTCAATGTTAATCCCATTGCAAGTAGGAGGAAGATGTAAGGACGTTTTGATTAGGAGCTTAGAGTCTTCTAATTTTTGGAAGCCCTTTTATTCATTCTTTTGTAATATGACTAATTGTATTTTGAACATGAATATTTATAACTCTGGATATTCGTAGCTATGGGTATTTTGGAATCTCATAGCTAATTGTATGCGGTAGTTACCAGGATGTATGAAGGAATTATGATTTTCTGCTATGCGAACATGTATGTGATTTTGAGATTATGAAAATGATATGAGTAGGGAAATGAGACTTAATTTGAGTTGTTGGTATTTTTATGTTAAAATTCGTAGGAAAATGTATGAAGGATGAATAACATAAGGAAAAAATTTCAAGGGTAGAACATGGGTCCTTACAATATGGTACCAGAGCATAGTTAATCCTGCGGCCTAGGATATGGCCTTACATGATTCTTTGTGATCTTTGTGTGTTAAAATTTGTCTGAACTTGTTAATAGCTAAATGATTATGTGACCCTTACTTAGACAAGATTCGATTAATGACAAGTTAGTGAGTACAGGTACCCATGGCAGGAAGAGGAAGGGTAAGAGGAAGAGGAAGGGGAAGAGGAAGAGGGGCAAGTCAGAATGTCCCGAACGATTTGTTGGCGTAGATGGTGGCGGCATTGCAGCAAGTCAATGAGAACTTGCACAACCTGAACCAGAATCCAGCGCCAAGTCCGAGTTCACACCCACTAGTTCCACCTGGACCAGCAGAATACCGAGGTTTAGATGAGTTCTGTAGGAGAAACCCCAGTCAGTTCCATGGGGGATTTGCTCCTGATGCTGCCATCGAGTGGATCCAAGGGGTGGAGCGGATCTTCAGAGCCATGAACTGTTCGGAGGCTCAAAAGTTGGCTTATGCCACTTACATGCTAGTGACGGAGGCCGAGAATTGGTGGGAATTCACTCGACGCCAAATGGAGGCGGAGGGACAATTGATCTCCTCGGATACTTTCAAGGTAAAATTTCTCCATAAATATTTTCCTGCTGATTTGAGGAGGCAGAAAGAGATAGAGTTTCTGATATTTGAGCAGGGTGAACTGTCGGTGGGAGAATATGCGGCCAAATTTGAAGAGTTGGCCCGATTTTGCCATTACTCTAAGTTAGAGGTGGACGAAAGGTCCAAGTGTTCAAAGTTTGAATCGGGCTTGAAGCCCAAGCTGAAGACGATGTTTAGGCACCAAGAGATCTCTGACTTTTCTACATTGGTCAACAAGTGTAGAATGGTTGAGGACGATATGAAGGCGGATGAAGTGATGGCCCCAAAATCACTTCCTCCGAAACACTCTGGACCTCAAAGGAACTTCTCCCACGAGAAAGGGAAGAGCAAGGTGTTCCAAGAGGAACGGGAACCTTACTCTCGTCCAACGGGTAGTCGGGATTATACTTCGCATGGGCCGAGGACTCATGCCAATGCTAGAGGGTCACAATTGAACTCTCCATCTTTGTGCGGCAAATGTGGCCGAACTCATGTCGGTGACTCGTGCCCTGGAATGGCACTTACCTGTTTTCACTGTAAGGAGGTTGGGCATATCCGAAGACATTGTCCTAAGTTACCGTAGAGTGTGAATGCGGTGAGGGTTGATCGACCTCGATCCACTAGCAAAGTGTTCACCATGAGTGGTGCAGAGGCATCGGGTGTAGATGGCCTGATAAAAGGTAATTGCATGGTGGCAGGTATTCCACTTTTAGTGTTGTTTGATTCGGGAGCGACACACTCCTTTGTATCTATTGAATGCGTGGATAGACTGAAATTGCAAACTGAGTCGTTGCCTTTCGACTTGGTCGTATCCACCCCAACTGATGTGCCTGTGGTGGTGTCGACAGTTGTGTCTCGATGTCCGGTAGTGGTAAACGGTAGGACATTTACCGTGGATTTAATCTGCTTACCATTATCCCAGTTAGATCTAATTCTGGGAATGGACTGGTTGTCGGCAAATCGTGTGGTGCTTAATTGTGCTGATAAGACCGTGGTATTCGGGAATCTTGATGAGATTTCTGATGAGGTTAGTAACATGAAGTCGTTATCGGCAAAGGAAGTCAGGACTTCTTGTAATGAGGGAGGAGTCGTGTTTATGTTGTTGGCATCCCTAGAGGGTATTGAGAAACCCAAGGTTGAGGACATTCCGATAGTTCGTGAGTTTCCTGAGGTATTTCCTTATGATATTCCGGAATTGCCTCTAGTGAGAGAAGTTGAATTCTCTATTGATTTGGTACCTGGAACGGGACCCATCTCTATAGCTCCTTATAGGATGACACCGTTAGAATTGGCTGAGTTGAAAAAGCAGATTGAGGACTTACTGGCAAAGAAGTTTATTCGTCCTAGTGTCTCGCCGTGGGGCACGCCTGTTTTGTTGGTTAAGAAGAAAGATGGTAGTATGCGGTTGTGTACCGACTACCGACAACTGAACAAGGTTACTATTAAGAACAAGTATTTGTTGCCTCAAATTGATGACTTGATGGATCAGTTGAGAGGAGCAGTAGTGTTTTCAAAGATTGATCTTCGATCAGGATACCACCAACTTCGTGTGAAGTCGGAGGACATTCCTAAAACTGCTTTTAGGACAATGTATGGACATTTTGAATATTTGGTCATGCCTTTTGGTGTAACGAATGCCCCAACAATATTTACCGACTACTTGAATCGTATTTTTCATCCGTATTTAGATTCATTCGTAGTGGTATTTATTGATGACATTTTGGTTTACTCCAAAAGCCGAGAGGAACATGTTGAGCACCTGAGGATGGTGCTAGAACTTCTTAGTAAGAATCGGTTGTATGCGAAGCTGTCAAAATGTGATTTCTGGTTGGAATCGGTAAACTTTCTTGGACATGTAATATCCAAGGAAGGAGTGGCAGTTGACCCTTCTAAGGTTGAAGCGGTTATGGAATGGGCGGTACCCAAGTCAGTCACCGAGATCAGAAGCTTTCTGGGATTGGCTGGTTATTATCGAAAATTCATTGAGGGATTTTCGAAGTTGGCTCTACCATTGACAAAACTCACTAGGAAAGGGGAACCGTATGTGTGGACACTTTGTGAAGAAACCTTTCAAGAGTTGAAACGAAGGTTGACTACGGCGCTAGTGTTAGTTCTTTCTTGTACTGATCGGGATTTCAGTGTGTATTGTGACGCATCCAAGCAAGGTTTGGGTTGTATGTTGAGGCAATAAGGGAAGGTTGTAGCCTATGCTTCTCGACAGTTGAGGACGCATGAGCAAAACTACCCTACCCATGACTTGGAATTAGCTGCAGTGGTCTTTGCCTTAAAAATCTGGAGACACCACCTTTATGGCGTGAGATTTGAGGTATACAGCGACCACAAAAGTTTGAAGTACCTATTTGATCTAAAGGAATTGAATATGAGACAGCGACGGTGGATGGAATTCCTTAAGGATTATGATTTTGGGTTGCAGTACCATCCGGGAAAGGCCAATGTGGTGACCGATGCTCTAAGTCGGAAGTCTTTACATATGTCGGCTTTGATGGTTAGGGAAGAGAAACTGATTGAAGAGTTCAGGGATATGAACTTGGAAGTTCAGATCAAGCCTCAAAGTATGATTTTAGGAATGCTTAAGGTCACAAATGAATTGTTCGATCAAATTCGGGTAATGCAAGTGGAGGATAGTGAGCTAATGGCTAAACGATATTTAATGCTGAGTGGTAAGGAAACTTATTTCTCATCGGACCCTAGTGGACTGTTGCGTTACAAAGGGAGTGTGTGTGCCTCATAATGTGGAATTGCGAAAGAATATTTTAGAGAAGTCACAAAAGAGTAAAATAAGTTTTCACCCGGGGACTACAAAGATGTACCAAGATTTGAAAAAGCTGTTTTGGTGGCCTGGACTGAAAAAGGATGTAGCGGTGTATGTCTCGAGTTGTCTTATCTGTCAGAAAGCCAAGATTGAGCATCAGCGGCTCACGGGAGAACTGCAATCCCTAGAAATTCCCGTTTGGAAATGGGATAGTATCTCCATGGATTTTGTATCGGGTTTTCCAATGACTCAGAAAGGGTATGATTCGATATGGGTGATAGTGGATCGGTTAACTAAATCTGCACACTTTCTGCCTATGAACATGAAGTACTCTTTAGAGCGATTGGCGGAATTGTATATCCGGGAAATAATTCGTTTGCATGGGATACCGTCGAGAATTATATCAGATAGGGATCCCCGTTTTACTTTCAACTTTTGGACTAGTTTGCAATCCACATTGGGAACTAAGTTGAAGTTGAGTTCATCTTATCATCCACAAACGTAGGTCAATCGGAAAGAACAATACAGTCATTGGAGGATCTCCTGAGGGCTTGTGTCTTGGAACAACCGGGGAGTTGGGATGGTATGTTGCCTCTGATCGAATTTACCTACAACAATTGCTTCCATTCGAGTATTGGAATGACACCTTATGAGGCGTTGTATGGTAGGAAGTGCCGAACTCTAGTGAGTTGGTTTGAGACTGGGGAGAATTTGATATTGGGGCCCGAGCTAGTCCAAGAGACGACTGATAAGATCAAGAAAATCCGAGAGAATATGAGGATCGCCCAGTGTTGGCAGAAAAGCTATTACGATAAGAGGCTGAAACCTCTTGAGTTTAATGAGGGAGATCATGTTTTCATGAGGGTAGTCCCGACTACCGGAATTGGTAGAGTGTTGAAGTCTCCCAAGCTGACTCCGAGATTTATTGGGTCGTATCAAATATTGAAAAGGATTGGGCCGGTAACATATCGGATTGCTTTGCCTCCGTTGTTGTAGAACCTTTATAATGTGTTTCATGTGTCTCAGTTAAGGAAGTATGTTGGAGACCCAACTCATATGGTTAAGTCTGATCAGATAGAGTTGAAGGATAACATGACTTTTACGACGTTGCCCGTGAGGATTATGGATACCAGTGTCAAGAGGCTAAGAGGCAAAGAGATTCCATTGGTGAAAGTGTTGTGGAGCCAAGTAGACGAAGGGGATGCTACTTGGGAGGTGGAGCGTGATATGAGGGAGGATTACCCTCATTTGTTCAAATCGAGGTATATTTAATTTTCGGGGACGAAAATTCTTATAAGAGGAGGAGGATTGTAACACCCTAAATTTAAGTCTTTAAAATTATAGTATCAGTCCTGGGATTCTCGCTTGAGCGAGGGATTCTCGCTTGGGCGAGAAAAGGCTCACTTGGGAAGGTGAAATCCTGGGCTATAATGGAGGATTCTCGCCTGAGTGAGAGTTGGCTCGCTTAAGCGAGGAAGGCTCAACTAGGAGGGTGAAATCCTGGGCTCTACTGGAGGATTCTCGCTTGAGCGAGGGTGTCTCGCTTGAGCGATAGATGCCTCGCCTGAGCGAGAGGGTCAGATCTAAATTTTTAAAATGGGCGGGATTTTCTCGCTTAAGCGAGAATGAGCTCACCTAAGCGAGGACCCGATGCTGTTACATTAAATAGGGAACCGCAAACACATTTATGGGGGTTAACCTAGAGAGAAGTGAGAGAATAGGGTTTTTTCAAGAGCAAGAAGACTTGTGAGTCATTTAGAAGCCTGAGAAGAGGTAAAGCTCTTGATTCTAACTCTCTCCTTCCCTTTGAAACTTATTTTGGGCATGTTGGATCTCTTCTCAAAATGAGGGGAACCATGGAAACTCATCCTTTCGAGTTATGGTTCGTTTTATGTTGTTTTTATCTTGTAAACTCTTGAGTTGGAGTTAGTATTTCAAGAATGGAAAGGGTTGGGGGTTGATTCATAAAAACCCCAAAACCCTAAAGTGAAAATGTGGTAAAAGTGGAAAATGAGTAAAGTGCTAGAGGTAGAAGATGAGTTTACTTTCTAATGTTGAAATATGAGATGAATATACATGTTTTAAATGATTTTATACTTATGATGAAAGTAGTTTAGAAACATCGAAAATGTGATGAATATCTTGTATGGTTAAATAATGCAATATAAGTTGTTTATGTGATATTGGAAACAAATGACTAACATTGTTTATATGGTGGGAATGTGGAAAGATCCTAAAGTTGGCGACGGTGTCGGTGTAACTTGCGAAGTTACCAGGAACCAAACCCAACACTCACCGAGGTAAGGATAAGTCTTTAATTTATGCATTGTGATGGAAAATGCGTGAATGTTTCTGATTATGAATAATTAAATTAATTGTAAATCACTTAATTATTATAAGCATATATGGGTATGTTTGTAATGATGATGGCGTGGATTTACTGTTTATGTATTGGTGGAGTGCCAATGGAAATAAAACTCTGAATATTGAAATGAATTGTAAATCACTTAATTGTTATAAGCATATATGGGTATGTTTGTAAAGATGATGGTGTGGATTTACTCTTTATGTATTGGTGGAGTGCCAATGGAAATAAAACTCGTTTTTAGCCGACCATGATTGGTTAGTGACTTTGGCTCAAGTAATGTAGCAAGCTTTGGCTCAAGCAATGTAGCAAGATTTGGCTCAAGCAATGTAGCAAGCTTTGGCTCAAGCAATGTAGCAAGATTTGGCTCAAGCAATGTAGCAAGATTTGGCTCAAGCAATGTAGCAAGTTTTGGCTCAAGCAATGTAGCAAGCTTTGGCTCAAGCAATGTAGCAAATTTTGGCTCAAGCAATGTAGCAAATTTTAGCTCAAGCAATGGAGCATGTTTTCAAAAGTATAAACAAAGGAAATGGTTTTAAGTATATTTAATTCTAAGTTTTTACTTAACATTATTAAAATGTGGATTAACGGATATTGACATTATTTTACGTTAACGACTTACTCCTTTGTGTTTGTGTATATGGTCAATGTTAATCCCATTGCAGGTAGGTGGAAGATGTAAGGACGTTTTGATTAGGAGCTTAGAGTCTTCTAATTTTTGGAAGCCCTTATATTCATTCTTTTGTAATATGACTAATTGTATTTTGAACATTAATATTTGTAACTCTGGATATTCGTACCTATGGGTATTTTGGAATCCCATAACTAATTGTATGCGATAGTTACTAGGATGTATGAAGGAATTATGATTTTCTGCTATGCGAAATGTATGTGATTTTAAGATTATGAAAAGGACATGAGTAGGGAAATGAGACTTAATTTGAGTTATTGATATTTTTATGTTAAAAGTCGTAGGAAAATGTATGAAGGAGGAATTAAATAAGGAAAAATTTTCAATGGTAGAACTTGGGTCCTTACAAAAGTGACAATCTACTTTAATATATTTAGTTCTCTCATGGAACATAAGATTCGAAGCTATGTGCAATTCCACTTGATTTTCACATAGTATAGTCATTTTCTTAGTCTCTCTAATCCGGAGTTCTTCAAGTAAATATTTCAACAAAATGAGTTATTGAGTCAATAATCTCAAGGCTCTGTATTTAGCTTCATCACTAAATTTTTGCAACTACATATTGTTTCTTGCTTTTCTAGGATATCATGTTTCCTCCAACTAGTACATAAAATTCATTAGTGGATCACCTATCAATGGATGACCCTGCCCAATCGGCATCTGAATATCCAGCAATTTGAGTATGACCCATCGACATCTGAATATCCAGCAATTTGAGTATGACCCATGTCTCCATAAATAAGACCTTTCTCTGAGCACGCTTAACATACTTCAAGATACGTATTATTACATCTCAATGATCTTAGCAAGGAGAATTTAAGAATTCACTTACCACACTAACAAGTGAAATATTTGGGCGAGAATTTCCCAACCAATCTCATGTATCTCCTTAAGTCTGAAAAATATAACACCCTAGATTTTAAAGTCATAAAATTTTAGTATCAGTACTGGGAGTCTCGCTTGAGCGAGAGATTCTCGCCTGGGCGAGAAAGGCTCACCTGGGAGGGTGAAATCCTGGGCTATACTGGAGGATTCTCGCCTGAGCGAGAGTTGTCTCGCTTGGGTGAGAAATGGCATTTTGAGACTGTTGATACTGTGAGATTCTCGCTTGAGCGAGAATCCCTCGCTTGAGCGAGAGGGTCAGATCTGAGTTTTTAAAATAGGCGGGATTTTCTCGCTTGAGCGAGGAAGGGCTCGCTTGAGCGAGAACCCGACAAGACAACATTAAAATAGAAACCCCAAACACATTTTAGGGTTAGAACTTTGAACAGAAGAGAGAGAATAGAGCTTTTCAAGAGCAAGAGCCTTAGGAATCCATCTTAGAGCTTGAGAAGAGATCCTAAGGTTGGAGGAGATCGTGGAGAAAACTGGTAAAGTTACACACAAACCGAACCCCAACACTGACCGAGGTAAGGATAAGTCTTTAATTGTGCATTTGGAATAGAAAATGTGTGTATTTTCTGGTTATGCAATGATTGAGTTGTGAATTACGCATTTAGTATAAACATATATGGGTGTGTTTATACTAAAGTAGGCATAGATTTACGGAAGATGAAAAATGTATGTATTTTCTGGTCATGCAATAATTATATTGTGAATCACGTATTTAGTATAAACATATATGAGTGTGTTTATACTAAAGATGACATGGATTTACGGGAAATGATTGATGGTGAATTCGATGAAAAGAAAATATATTTTTAGCCGACCATGAATGGTTAGCGACTCTGGCTTGAGTATATAAGCAAAACTGGCTTGAGTATATAAGCGAAACTGTAGCTTGAGTATATAAGCGAAACTCTGGCTTGAGTATATAAGCGAAACTCTGGCTTGAGTATATAAGCGAAACTCTGGCTTGAGTATATAAGCGAAACTCTGACTTGAGTATATAAGTGAAACTCTGGCTTGAGTATATAAGCCAAACTCCGGCTCGAGTATATGTAGCATGTTTTCTTCTAAAAGAAATGAGAATCTGCTTTTAGCTAACCCTGAGGGGTGTAGCGACTTTGGCTCAAGTTATGCAGCAAAACAAAATGAATTTCAAAAATGGTTTACTAACCCTTTTATAATGTGGATTATCTTATAATGATGTTTATTGAATTAACGACTTACTTCTTTGTGTGTTTTGTACTTTTGTCATTGATAATCCCATTGCAGGTAAATAGATGAATGAAGTATGCTAGGTTGGGAGCTTTAGGAGCTTTAGACTTTGGATTCACTATTTATATTTTTGTATTCTAAATGACTACTTGCAGATTTAAATGTTTGTAATCATGGCTGACCATTAGTTGGATATTTGTAACCCTGAGTAATGTTATTTTGCAAGATCAGAACCTTTGAGGTCTTAGTACTCATGGGGAATGATATGAATGAATTATGTTTTTCTGTCATATGAGGAGGGTTATAGAAGGACATCTTAAAAGAGTTTTAAGTGATGATTAATGAGAGATAAAAAGGATTATGATGAATGTATGTATAAACGTGTTAAAATAAGGAAAAAATTTCAAGGGTAGAAATTGGGTCCTTACAAAAAAGGCTCCCCCTGGTTAGGTAGGAGCTTGATATTTGTATCCAAATGAGTGTCAACTGGCTTGACATTCATTAAATTGGTCTCCTCAAAAATGTCCAAAGCATATACATCACTAAACCATCCTTGGATTGAGGCACCTTAACACCCAAGAAGTAGTTAAGTTTGTCAAGGTCTTTAATATGAAATTAATGAGAGAAAGGTTGCTTTAACTAGGTTATGCAATATTGACCACTACCAGTTATCACAATATCATCAATATACACTATCGAGTAAATACATCCTTGAGGTGAATGACGATAGAAAACTAAGTGGTCATTATCACTGCAAATCATACAAAACTATTTTACTACCTTGCTGAATCTACCAAACCAAGCTCGTGGAGACTGTTTTAGACCATAAAGAGATATGTGAAGTTTGCATACCATAGTGGGCTCCCCTAAGCAACAAACCCAGGTGGTTGCTCCATATATACTTTCTCGTCGAGATCACCATGTAAGAATGCATTCTTAATATGAAGTTGATGAAGTGGCCAATGACATGTGGCAACAATATAGAGGAAAAGGTGAACATATGCCATTTTGGCAATATGAGAGAAAGTCTTAGTGTAGTTGAGGCTATATATATGAGTGTATCCTTTGGTCATCAAGTGAGGCTTGTACCAATCAATCTTACCATTAAGGCCAACCTTAATAGTAAAGAACCAACGAGAGGAGATGGTTGCGGCTCAAAGTATAGAGCGGGCTCGAAAAAGGTAACATCAACCGATATGATGTTACACTAAAGAGTAGGTAAATAACAATGATAACCTTTTTGGGACCGATGATAACCAAGAAAAACACACTTGAGGGAGCTAGCAAATAGTTTATTAAGACCAGGAGAAAGATTGTGAACAAAACACGTGGGGCCAAAAACACGAGTATAAAAGGGTGAAGAGGTGTATGGGGAAAAAGGACAGTTTGGTGTACTACATCATACAGGGCAGACAGGGGCATATGATTTATGAGATAACAAACAGTAAAAATAGCATCCCACAAAGCAAGATGGAACATGACCATGAAGAAAAAGAGGTAGAAGAATGGAATAAGAAAGGATTGTAGTCTATTTGAGAGAGATTATATATCCTATAGTTTAACCAACTAATATAACGTGGCAATACATGAATGTACATTGCCTCATGTATAATTGTTTAGGTTGTTATTCTAAAAGTTAAAAAAATATAATCATAAGATAACGCACATTTGCTGCACTGAGTGGAAATCAGTTGTCTCAAAATGATTACATACTCATGTCCCAAGTCATTCATCATTCTCCAAATAATATAAAAATGTTATTTTGTATTTTATAATTCTTCTTTTTAAAGTGTCACTCTTTCATTGGACCGAGACAGAAAATTGAAACATGAATTAAGAGAGGTAATCCCGGTTCTACCCCAATAAGACCTTACACTATTAGACAACATGCTGGTCAAGTGGTTGATAAAACCATCACAAAAGGTAGAACTAACACTACCTTCTTAAATTGCACTGTCCTAACAATTTTGTTGTAGCAACGGTAAAATTAAGGTCCATGGAGGTGAAGCACCCTTCAATTTAATTAAGGGTGAAAACGCCCCTATGGAGTCATTTTCCTTTCTCTCTAGTTCTCTGCAGCATATTCATATCATTGAATGAAAATTTGTAACAAGTGCATGCTACAAACAGTTGTGATTACATAATATTTGTTTCTACCCTTCTACATGATACCAAGGAGGAACGATTATTAACTATTACACAAACATGAAACAACACAGCTTCATAAAGGACCAATTATAGAAAGAAGCCTAACCAAGATCATGCAGCATCTTACTAATGATCATGCAGAAGTCTTTGATCAAAGTGCCACACACCTGCAAGTAAAATAACATTTATTCTATTAGAACCCAAGATTATTTTGTTTTACTTTTGGATTCTCTTTCCCCCTTTCTTTCATTTCCTTTGCTTAGGAGGGAGAGTTAGTACAACAGTAATAACAGTAATAATAGAATGAAGATCTGGTGACTCAAACTGTGTCTCAAATCATGCCTGCACAAACGAACAACAATGAAACAAAAATAGAAAAAATAATGAATGTTTACATTTTTTATTTGACATGATAATGTTTTCATTGGTGCGTGACAGGATTTGGGACATTGTTTGGAACAACAGATCTTTGTTTGAAGTAATGGGTCTGTTCATGTCGGAGACACATCTTCTGTCCCAAGATGTGTATTTTTTTGAGTAATGGGCAACTATAAATTAACAACAAATTAACAGGGCTAACTGAAATAATAGGATATATGTTCTGACCATGGCCCTTTCCAACCATTCTCAGTTGAGTAACATACTCTGCTATCTTCTTAATTGCTTCAACCTGTAAAGTGGAAAATAAGCTGTTACAAGGACTAGTTTACTCTTTATAACGATGCTAGTTTTTTTTATAGTCAAAATTTTAGGTGCGCACTCTTTATATCCCTCAACTCTACCAAATCTGCGGACTCTTGCGCACTGTAAAATGTAATCCTCCTTGACCCTTACAGAAGGATTATTTTCAGAGGAAAGATATATGACCATTTTGATGGATAGCTTTAACAAAATGCCACTTTTTGTAGTATTAAATTGTTAATGTACTGGTGTAGGCAATTGTTTTATGAGAAATACCATAATACAAATGGTATCCTCGAAGTATGACAACCTATAAACTACGGTTTTAAGTATGACAACCTATAAACTACGGTTTTAAGTATGACAACCTATAAACTACGGTTTTAAGTATGACAACCTATAAACTACGGTTTTAAGTATGACAACCTATAAACTACGGTTTTAAGTATGACAACCTATAAACTACGGTTTTAAGTATGACAACCTATAAACTACGGTTTTAAGTATGACAACCTATAAACTACGGTTTTAAGTATGACAACCTATAAACTACGATTTTCAGTATGACAACCTATAAACTACGATTTTAAGTATGACAACCTATAAACTACGATTTTAAGTTGTCGTTGGTGACCATCTACACACTATGGTTTTAAGTTGTCATGGGTGACCATAATTGCGGCCGACAATATTAGGTATTTTAGTAGTCTCAACAATTACAATAATATGGTTTTAGTATTCTTCACAACCACAACTAGAACCACATTTTCCTATAAGTACTATAGATGAAAAATAACCACTATCATGACTACAATAAAACCATGCCACATCTTCATTCATTTTTTTTACAGTAAATATATTTCCTTTTCCTTACTTAAGGCTCAAGAGTCTCAAATCTCAATGAATCCCCTCTATACTGAAGGTTCAAATAGACAAAATTTAATGTGAGTTTTACCTGATCTTGCAAAAATTCGTTTGCAATGTAATCTGCCATTTGAGGATCGTTGTTACGTTCTGCAACCTATTTATCACAAAGAAAATACATTATATTAATAGGATAATGGCTAAGCAATGCGTTATTTCATCAGAATTTGTTTGCGACTTGGGTTTTGGAGGAGAAGGAAGAGAAATGAAAACTTCAGAGCCATGAAATGCACCTCTGAGATAGCTCTGAAGCCATCTCTATACCTCCAAAACCCACCTCGCAAACAAACCCTTAGAAAAGAAGTGTTCATCCAAAAACTAAAAGCAAAGGGGCATTACACTGTGAAGATTCAGAAGTTTCTCATTTACCAACTTCTCCATAGACAAAGCCAATTCCATGGCTGAATCAAGCCCAAAAAATGAACGAAAATTAAAAAAGCAAAGTTAGCAAAGATAATGGTTTGAAATGCACAGAACAGCTTTACTACATTATGAATCAGAAAACAAAAAAGAACGGGCAACTAAAAAATATACGATTAAGCGACGAAAACAGAAAGCTTACCATACAATGCATCTCCCTTTTCTACATGCTCAAATTCTGAGGCTGGACTTGTGATAGGGTGTAGTATCACTCGTCCGCCACGAGTGTTCTAAACAAATCATACTCACATAAGTCATTACATCAATCATTATAGATAGTATCAAGGCCAACTCTCCAAAATGTTTCAAGCTATTAATTTTAGCCAATGTTTTAAACATAAGTCATGACTAGAACTTTGAGCTATTAAGGTAAAGTCTCATGATTGGTATCAAAATACAATGTCAATGTGTTAGGATTAAGCACATGAAAAAACTCAACCGAAAAGACTAGTCTATTAAGTAGGACTTGGGAGAACCTCATGCCTTGAGTAACATATTGAGTTTAGTATGCTACTTAATATGGGCTCCTAACATTGTAGTCCCCTTTAAGACTTAAAGCTCACAATGACTTTCACTCTATCGACACTGACCCGATAGAAATCTTTTCTCTTTTTGGAAGCTTTACTCACTTATCATTATTCGGTAATATACCTTAATTCAGTCTATAGATAACAGTCTATAGATAACACATTGATAAAAAATGCTTAAGGTTATTTGATTAAAAAATCATGATTGGACCTGTTAGAAATATCTAATATTTTAAGCTGTCAAAGGAGCTGGTGGATAAAACAAAATATCAAAGGTTTGAGGAGACAAAAACCTGATATTTCATAAACTTTTCAGCATGCTCCCTTTCTTCTTCACTTGATTCCTTAAAGAACCTGCAGTTTTTCCACAAAATTGCACAATTAAAAAAACCCCATTATTCAAATGGAAGAAACAAGAAGAAGAAGAATAATATAGGTTTCTGTGCTAGGTACTTGGCATGTCCCTTGAGAGCTATGTTGTCTCTGTCAAAGTATGCAAACAATGAATGGTACACATAGGAAATGTTGTATTCCACACTGCATTGAGAGACAAAAAAAGAAACTCTTAGCAAAAGAAAGGAGTCTATGAATTCCTAAAAAATAAATGAAAATAATAAAATAAGCTATGAAGGTATTACATGAAGTAGGATCCTCTCAATTATATGTTTTACCTTTGTTTTTAATGGCAAAAATGTGATTTTATTGTAATGAAAGAGATATATGTGTCATTGAATGTTGTATTTCCCTTTGATTTTTGAATCAATTGTAGCTCGATTAATAGAGAGGATCCAACTTGTATTAGATGCATGGATTCTAAAACAAATGCCAACAAAAAACGGATCTTTATAATAAAAAACGAAAACTAGATCACTCATGCAAAAACAAATTGGATCTATTGGAATAAAGATCTATTGTCTCAAATCTCAATCATTTCTTACTTGATCTGTTCGTTAATTAAAGCTTCAGACTCATCAGTATAATTCTGACGAGCTAAGGAAACATTTGGTGTAAATGGAACAGCAAGAACATCTTTCTTAACCTCTTCAAAGGGTTCAAATATCACACCAGTGAGTGGTGTTGACACATTTGAAGCACATACCCTCATCAAGTTCCCTCTTCCACTACCCTCTGAAAGGGTTAGTGAAGAAGAGAGAACAAAGTTCATAGAAGAAATGAACTTCTTTGGAACATCACCAACAATGGGTGAAAGAGAAGAAAAGGGTGAGATTTTTGAAGAAGCAAGAGCCATGGAATCGAAGAAGAGATAATGTGAGTAAGAAATGAAGAAGATTAATCAATGGGATTCTAAATTATGCAGAAAAAGAAGAAAATTATGTTATACTTGTTTTATGGTTTCATCACCTTTATTCATGGTATGGCATATTTTATAGGAAACAAACACATGATGGTGGCAAGGGGCATTTCGGGAATTAAAAATAGATAATATTTAAGTGCACGTGGAAAGCTATGGTGCTGTCACGAGTCTTGGCGTATGGATGGCTCGTGCCCTATTTAGACTGAATGAAAATGAAATCTATAAAAATGGCAGGTCCACGTAGCAATCGCAAGGGTAGAAATGTTCGATCACGTGTATGGATGGCTCTTGCTTTAATATTATTTTATGGAGGAAACCGGTGTAGAGACATATACAACACGTTATATTTGGAGACAAATATATTTATATTTTTTTTTGTTATCATTTATATTAAATTTAATATGTTCTCACACTTATGTTAATCCTAATCCTTGTAGGATAATGCTGCACCAACTGACCAAGATTAATAGGCAAGGAATAATGCATAAAAGACTGCACCAAAACACAAAAGGCAGCAAAGTCAGACACACACACCAGATGCGCCAAGGTGTGCATCAGACTCCTAATTCCTCGGTCAGAATGTTGGCCATCCATCAGCAAAGCAGATCAAGACTTAATACCTCAGCCCTTGAACTTAATATGAAGGGCAGCTTATGGTTATTTTTGGGAATAGGTTTTTGTATTTGTTTTAGTTTTTTGGTAGTTGTTAGGTACCTTCTATTTTTTACTTTTCAGTTAGAAAGTTAGTAATGTTAGTTTTGTTTAGTTTGTTATGCCTTTGAGTCTTGTGTATATATTCTGGTGTTTTCCGTTTGTGAAGGTAAGAGGAATAGTTTGATTCATTGTGTGCTACAAAGAGTTTAGAAATAAAAAGAGTTCTTAGAGTTTTTTTTTCTTCTCTCTTTCATTCTTCACCAATACAAGAAGCAATATTCCATGGAGTTTATTTTTCTAAGATGGTATCAGAGCATCTTTTGATGCTCTGCTGCGCCTGATTCGATCCATCTTTACTATTCTTCTTCTTTCTTTCTTTTTCTTAATCTCTGTTTCTTCACTGCCATGGCAAACACTATAGCTGTCATCAATCCTATCAATGATCCAACAAGCATCTATTATATGAACCCTAATGAGCATTCAGGGGCAGCTCTTGTCACACCACCTTTAACGGGACCAAATTATCATGCTTGGTCTAGAGAAATGTTGATGGCTTTAAAGCACAAGAACAAGCTTCCTTTCATAGATGGAACTCTTCTCAAACCAAGCAAAGATGATCCCTGTTTTAATCTGTGGGATAGATGCAATACTCTCGTTCTTTCATGGTTAAATCATTCCATAGACAAATCTATTCTACAAAGTGTTCTATGGATTAATACACCCTATGAAGTGTGGCAAGATCTGAAAGAAAGGTATTATCAGGGTGATGTTTTCAGAATATGTGATCTACAAGAAGAAATCTATGGTGCAAAGCAAGGAAACAAAGACATCAGCTCCTACTATACATATCTAAAAGGTCTATGGCAGGAGTTGGAGAATTTTAGGCCTATAACAACTTGTCCTTCCCAATGTGATTCTGGTTTGGCCAATCTTATTAGATCATACAGAGAAAGTGACCATGTTACTAGGTTTCTAAAGGGTCTCAATGAACCCTACTCTGCAGTGAGATCCCAAATCATGCTTATGAATCCATTACTATGCATGAATAAAACATTTTCTCTATTGATGCAGCAAGAAAGACAGCTAAATGCAAACACATTGGTTGAAGAACCCAAGATTCTAATTAGCAATACCATTGAGTCTAGTGATAGAACAAGATTCAAGGGAAAAGGCTCTGGATATAATAACAATAATTCAATGGGGAGAAGCACTACTTTCAGCAATGGAAAGGGAAGGGGATCTGGTTACAAAATGTGCACTTTCTGCAACAAATCAGGTCACACTGTAGATACATGTTACAAGAAACATGGTTTCCCTCCTAACTTCAGCAAAAGGAATAGCAACATCAATACCATGAATAGTGAGGATGATGCAAATCAAAACAGTCCTGGATTCACTCCTGATCAACACAAAGCGATTCTAGCCATGCTTAATGATCCCATGAACCATCAAGTGAGCAATCAAATTACCAATGTAGATTTTGCAGATCCAGGTAATCCTGCATTCTTGAATTGCTCTGTTAGCCAAAATGATTGGATCATAGACACGGGAGCTACTGATCATATTTGCTTCTCTTTGTCACAATTTCAATCTTTTAGAAGGATTAACCCCATTCTTATTAGATTACCTAATGGTAATGAAGTGATGAGTGACATTGCTGGAACTGTTATGTTTTCAGATTCTTTATGCCTTAACAATGTCTTGTTCATACCTAAGTTTAGTTTTAATCTCATATCTGTATCAAGATTGACCATTGCCCTTAATTGTAAGCTGACCTTCACCAACACCAAATGTGTGATGCAGGAGGAGTCCACATTGAGGATGATTGGTGCAGCTAAAGCTATAAAAGGCCTCTACATTCTTTGTCCTAAAATTTTGAAATTTAGTTTTAACAGTAGCATTAACAATGTTAGGGGCAATGGTCATGCACAAGATGTTTGGCATAAAAGGATGGGTCACCCATCAAACAATAAACTTGTCATTTTGAATAAGATGTTTTCTTTCATCCAACCTAGATCTGCTGTTGAACCATGTGAAATTTGTCACTTTGCCAAGCAAAAGAGACTTCCTTTTCAAAATAGTAAGACTGAATCTGCACATATTTTTGATATTGTCCATGTAGACATTTGGGGTCCCATATCCATTCAATCTATATTAGGACATAAATATTTTCTAACTGTGGTTGATGATAAATCAAGACACACATGGATTTTTTTCATGAAAGCTAAATCAGAAGCAGCCAATCTTGTAAAATCTTTCATTAACTTGGTTGAAACTCAATTTGAATCCAAAGTCAAATGTATTAGATCTGATAATGGGATTGAATTCAAATTAGATGAATTTTACAATTCTAAGGGAATAACCCATCAAACTAGTTGTGTTGAAACCCCTCAACAAAATGGAGTTGTTGAGAGGAAACATCAACACATCCTTGGAATCACTAGAGCCATCATGTATCAATCCTCATTGCCAAAATGTTTCTGGAATTATGGCATTGCTCATGCTGTTTACATAACCAATCTCCTTACATGACTCTTTATAACCATGAACCCAATCTCTTAAATCTCAAATTTTTTGGGTGTCTTGTGTTTGCCTCTACTATTACCAATCACAGAAAGAAGTTGGATCCTAGAGCAAGAAAGTGTGTGTTTTTAGGTTTTAAAACAGGGGTAAAAGGTTATATATTGTTTGATTGTATGAACAAAGAAATATTCATATCTAGAAATGTGAATTTTTATGAAAATGTCTTCCCTTTTGCTAACAATGATGTTACTGTTGAAGCTGATAATAATATAAATTTGCCCACTGCTTCATTCAATATTAAGGATCATTATCTTGATCATACCATGCCTGACTTATCTTACAATTTCCCTGCTGCTCATGATAATAATCAATCTGTTGAGCTTGTTCCTCCTACTAAGAACATTGGAAATCATAGTGAGTCCTATGATGTTGAACAACCTTCAACCACTGAGATCAGAAGATCCACTAGGGATAGAAAAACCCCTACTTATTTGAATGACTACCACTGCTCTTTAGGAGCACATGATGTGCATAATGACAAGAAGAATACTAAATACCCTTTGTCAGAAGTCTTGTCTTATAATAGATTTTCCACTAAACAGAGAGCTTTCACTCTAGCCATAAGCACTGATTCAGAACCTGAATCTTATGAAGAAGCTGTCATGCATAAGCATTGGACACAAGCTATTAACAATGAGTTGAAAGCTCTTAAACAAAATAACACTTGGATAATGACAAGCCTCCCTGAAAACAAAAGAGCCATAGGGTGTAAATGGATTTTTAAAGTAAAACATCATGCTGATGGTAGCATAGAAAGGTACAAAGCTAGATTAGTGGCAAAAGGCTATACCCAAACTGCAGGGATAGATTACCTAGACACTTTTAGTCCTGTGATTAAAGTTGCTACCATTAGAACTGTCTTGGCTTTAGCTTCCATAAGGGGGTGGTACTTGCACCAACTAGATATTAACACTGCATTCTTGCATGGTGATCTAATTGAGGAGGTTTATATGAAACCTCCACCAGGTCTTGCTGTTTCTGATAAGAATACAGTTTGCAAATTAAAAAAGTCCCTCTATGGACTCAAACAAGCAAGTAGGCAATGGAATGCCAAACTTTCTGCTGTTTTACTCAATTTTGGATATCTTCAATCCAAGGCAGATTATTCATTATTTACTAAGATTTCTACCAATAGCTACACTGTTATTCTTGTATATGTTGATGACTTAATCATTGCAGGGGATAACCTAATAGAAATACAAAGGCTTAAGGATTTGCTTGATGAAAAATTTAGTATCAAAGATCTTGGAGATCTTAAATATTTTCTTGGCATTGAAATGGCCATAAATAAAAATGGAATCAGTATTTGCCAGAGGAAGTATGCTCTGGATCTCCTACAAAGCACAGGTTTCTTGGCTGCAAAGCCAAGCAAAAGTCCAATGGACAGTAATGCCAAATTGCATAGCACTTGTGGTGCTTTATGCTCTGATCCTACTTCTTATAGAAGGCTCATAGGAAAGCTTGTTTATCTAACACATACTAGACCTGACATTTCTTTTTCTATTGGTCATTTAAGTCAGTTCCTAGCTGCTCCCACTGTTGAGCATTATAGGGCTGCACTAAGAGTGCTGAAATATATAAAGGCAGCACCAGGGAAGGGTTTATTTTTTCCTTCTAACTCTAATATATCTTTAAAAGGTTTTAGTGACTCTGACTGGGCTGCTTGCATTGACACAAGAAGGTCAGTTACAGGTTTTTGCTTCTTTCTTGGAGAATCTCTTATTTCTTGGAAGAGCAAGAGACAAAAGATAGTTTCAAGATCTTCTGCTGTGGCAGAATATATGTAACGACCCGATTTTTTTTACCCTTGAAATTTTTTTCGTTTATTTTAATCATTTCTTACATACAGTCGTCACCTTCATTGAAAACTCTCAAGTATCATTTTCGAAAATACTCTTTACCCTATTTTCTTATCATACAAATTTATGTTGCGGAAAAACATAATTCATTCAAATAGCATTTAACACATACAACCAGTTATGGGTCTCCCAAGGTTGTAAAGCTCATAACTACACATATTCGTATTGATCTAAACGGATTTACAGTCATCCCATAATACTATTAAATCAACTACAACGTCACTTAGCAATACAGACAAGCGAGTAATTAAAACACAAAAGCTTCCTAATTGAGCTTCATCCTCAAAATCCTTCATTTACCTACAATGGGATTATCATAAACAACACACAAAACAAAAAGGGAGTAAGTCATTAGTTTAAAAACTAATATCACATGATAATCCATATTTCAAATACGATTAAACTTTAATATAGATTATAAACGCAATTACGTAAATGCAAACATTCATCTCTTCTTTCGTTCATTTCTACATTATCCATATTCATCCTATAGAATACATATCCCATAATATATATTCTATAGCATGCATATTATGTTCATTTGAAGCATCATTCTTCTCATTATTCATATCCACACTATAGTATATATATATCACATACTATATATCTTATAGCATGTATATTACTTTTATCCTTAACGTCTTCATTTCCAACATTCATATTCACCCTATAGTATATATCCCATAATATATATCCTATAACATGCATATGACTTTCGCTCTTAACGTCCTCGTTTCTCATATGTCGTATTCATCCTTAATCGTATTGACCGAGTCCTTTCACAACTATAATCTCCTACCACCTCGGGTAGATCCAATTACCTCTCCATACCACATCGGGTAGGTCTAGTTCACCATCCATACCACATCGGGCAGGTCTAGTTCATCATCCATACCACATCGGGCAGGTCTAGTTCATCATCCATACCACATCGGGCAGGTCTACTGTTATATTCCATACCACATCGGGTAGGTCTAGTTATACTCCATACCACATCGGGCAGGTCTAGTTATACTCCATACCACATCGGACAGGTCTAGTATTATATTCCATACCACATCGGGTAGGTCTAGTGTTATGCTCCATACCACATCGGGTAGGTCTAGTGTTATACTCCATACCACATCGGGTAGGTCTAGTTATACTCCATACCACATCAGGCAGGTCTAGTTATACTCCATACCACATCGGGCAGGTCTAGTTATACTCCATACCACATCGGGCAGGTCTAGTTATTATATTCCATACCACATCGGGTAGGTCTAGTGTTATGCTCCATACCACATCGGGTAGGTCTAGTGTTATACTCCATACCACATCGGGTAGGTCTAGTTATACTCCATACCACATCGGGTAGGTCTAGTATTATATTCCATACCACATCGGGTAGGTCTAGTATTATATTCCATACCACATCGGGTAGGTCTAGTGTTATGCTCCATACCACATCGGGTAGGTCTAGTGTTATACTCCATACCACATCGGGTAGGTCTAGTTATAATCCATACCACATCGGGTAGGACACAACAAACAGTTCACTACCACTCCGGGTAGGACACAATAACAGTCAACCACTACCTCTTCGAGTAGGGTAACAACAATAAACCACTCCCTATTCGGGTAGGGTAACAACAATCAAACTTACAACAAATTACCTCTTTCACATACCTCATTCACATCAGTGAGTATGAATTAGAGCCACTTATCCCTTACCTCAGTGAGTTTTGGGATCGGTTCCGAGTAACTTTAAAAGTCTCCTCCGCGATTTCCTCCAACCTTAGGATCTTTCCTCATTTCCACCAATAACAACAATGTTAGTCATTTATTCCAAATATCACATAAACAACTTATTTTACATCATTTAATCATACAAAATATTCATCATCAATATTCAACCATCTAAAACATGCATAACATCTCATATTTCAATATTTCCAAAACTACTTCAATACAAGTTTCTAAATATCAAAACATACATGTTCATCTCATATAACAACATTAAAGCACTACTCATTATCCACATCTAACATTTCATCTCTTTCTCTTTATACTCATATTCTCATTTTGGGGGTTTTTGGGGGTTTTTCATGAATAACCCATAAAACTTTCCATTCATCAAATACCAACTCAAGAGTTTACAAGATAAAAACAACATAAAACGAACCATAACTCTAAAGAATGAGTTTCCATGGTTTCTCATGTTTTGAAAATAAATCCAACATACCCAAAACAAGTTAGAGATGAAGAAGAGTTAGTAACAAGAGGTTTACCTCTTCTCAAGCTCCAAGATGAGTCCTAAGGCTCCTTGCTCTTGAAAAGCTCTCCTTTCTCTCTTCCCTTCGAAGTTCTAACCCAAAAATGTGTTTGGGTTTCTGTTTTAAAAAGGTGTCGTCGGGTTGTAATCGATTACCAACATGGTGTAATCGATTACAACGTGAAAAATGCGCATATCTGATGCTTTTAATACGATGTAATCGATTACCAGAAATGTGTAATCGATTACCAGCAATGTGTAATCGATTACCAGAAATGTGTAATCGATTACCAGCAATGTGTAATCGATTACCAGAAATGTGTAATCGATTACCAGCAATGTGTAATCGATTACCAGAAATGTGTAATCGATTCAACTGTGTCAGATGCACATATCTGATGCTTTTAATACGATGTAATCGATTACCAGAAATGTGTAATCGATTACCAGCAATGTGTAATCGATTACCAGAAATGTGTAATCGATTACACTGTGTCAGATGCACATATCTGATGCTTTTAATACGATGTAATCGATTACCAACAGAGTGTAATCGATTACCATCAGTGTGTAATCGATTACCAGCAGAGTGTAATCGATTACACTGTGTCAACAGCCCAAAATTGCCATTTCTCGCCCAGGCGAGAATCCTCCAGTATAGTCCCCCTCCCAGCTGATCCTTTTTCGCTTAGGCGAGAATCTCTCGATCAAGCGAGGCTTCCAGGACTGATACTATATTTTTAAAGATTAAAATTTGGGGTGTTACAATATAGAGCTTTGGCATTAACTGGTTGTGAAGCCCAATGGCTTCTTTATCTTCTTGAAGATTTGCATTTTAAACATATAGGACCTGTTGTTTTATACTGTGACAATCAATCAGCATTACACATAGCTGCCAATCCTGTTTTCCATGAAAGGACAAAACACATTGAGATTGATTGTCACTCTATAAGAGAAAAGGTTATGAATGGTGTTGTTCACCTTTTACCAATTACTAGCAGTATGCAAACTGCTGATATATTTACTAAGGCTCAACCCCCTGGTATTTTTTCAAGTAATGTGTCCAAGCTTGGATTGTGTGACATACACATTCCAGCTTGTGGGGGTGTATTAAATTTAATATGTTCTCACACTTATGTTAATCCTAATCCCTGTAGGATAATGCTGCACCAACAGACCAAGACTAATAGGCAAGGAATAATGCATAAAAGACTGCACCAAAACACAAAAGGCAGCAAAGTCAGACACACACACCAGATGCGCCAAGGTGTGCATCAGACTCCTAATTCCTCGGTCAGAATGTTGGTCATCCATCAGCAAAGCAGATCAAGACTTAATACCTCAGCCCTTGAACTTAATATGAAGGGCAGCTTATGGTTATTTTTGGGAATAGGTTTTTGTATTTGTTTTAGTTTTTTGGTAGTTGTTAGGTACCTTCTATTTTTTACTTTTCAGTTAGAAAGTTAGTAATGTTAGTTTTGTTTAGTTTGTTATGCCTTTGAGTCTTGTGTATATATTCTGGTGTTTTCCGTTTGTGAAGGTAAGAGGAATAGTTTGATTCATTGTGTGCTACAAAGAGTTTAGAAATAAAAAGAGTTCTCAGAGTTTTTTTTTCTTCTCTCTTTCATTCTTCACCAATACAAGAAGCAATATTCCATGGAGTTTATTTTTCTAAGAATTTATGATTCAATTTTAACTAGAATTAAAGTTTTAATTTATAATCGAAGATTTTATTGATTATTTCTACATACGTATGTCTCTATAGACGTCTCTCTTATTTTTGATATCTTGCTTTAAAATTACTCTATCTTTATTACTATATAAATGTAAAGTATGGAAAATTTACAATATTGGTGTACTTTGACTTACTTTTTATCCGATTTGGTGTAATTTTTGAAATATTACAGGATTGGTGTATATTTTGGTAAAAACGTTTATGTCATCCACGGTTTATAGGGATTTCGTGGCATGTGATCACGATTTATGGGGAAATCGTGTGTAAGTAAAACAAAATTTGGGTGTCGTGGATGGGGTCCCCAATTTCCACCTAAACCGTAAATAGGATTCACGTTTTTTGTTTACTATAAATTCATGCACGTAACGAACGAAAATCAAACACAAACATACTAAAATGAACACGAACATACATAATCTCTCAATTTATTTCACTTCTTAAAGTAACTATATTATGAACATAACATATTACTAACATATCACATTATTTTTATTAATATTGTCATTATTAACATATAACCATTTCTATTATGAACATTATCATTATGAAAATATCATATTTATAATTTGTTGTTTTATATAGATAACTATCATAAGATATATTGTTAGTGATTTCAGTGATGAAGATGAGATTGAGTTATGTGGTGATGATGAGGAGGATGACGATGTTGAGATTGGTAGTAGCGAACTACACGGTAACATAACATATGCTACTCCGTAATGTTTTTTCACGTATACTAATTCTGAGGTTGGTCGTGACTATTGACTAGGATCAACTAATTTAAGGAATGAGAATGATTTATTTATTCGGATGCAATTTGAGTCTAAAGAAGCAATAGTAAATGCAATTAAACAATTTCATATTTGTAACCCGTTTGACTATATTATTGTAGAATCAATGCCAAATAGATATGTTGGTCGTTGTAAACATTTTGGTGTGGAATGTGAATGGTGAATTTGTGCATTATTTTTAATGTAAAACGTGATGTTTGAGAAATTAACAAAATTAATGGAACACATACTTGTGTATCCACTATTGTTTCCCAAGACCACACCAAAATAAACTCATCATTCATTTCAAATGGTATTATTAATTTGGTATACGAAGATCCCGGTATACTAATTAAGGTGCTTATGAAAGAAATTGTAAGTCATTTTGGATATACTGTAACATATAGAAATGTTTGGATTGTGAAGCAATTAGCAATGAGCCGAATTTATGGTGACTAGAAGGGTTTATACAATGACTTACCACGTTGGATTAACTTTGTCTAGAACTTTGCACCGGGTACAATTGAAGGGTCCTATGAGTGGTTTTTTTACAACCTTCGAACTTTTGTTTAGGAATGGCAATGAAAACCGAACCCGTGGGTACCCGCCCGATCCGAACCCGAATTTAACGGGTTAAACCCGTTGTTACTGGGTTCGAGTTCGAGTTTTACCTGATATTAAATTTCGGGTTCGGGTTTGGTATATGTGATACCCTACCCTGAACCTGCCCCGATATAAATCATTTAAATGAAGAGATATTTTTAATAAACCTATAACCTAGTCTTCCTTCTCAAAGAATAGAAATAGAAATAGAAAGAAAGGGTTTCATCTTCTCCTTCTCCATCTCAAAGTCTCCATCTCCATCTCCATCTCCATCTCCTTCTCAAAGAACAAGGGTTTTTCTTCTCAGTTAAATCTACATCTTCTTTGGTTCTCCTTCTCAATTAGTAAGTATTCATGCTTCAGTTCTTGTTGATTGTGTATTCTCAAAGTGGGTGTGTATAAATCATGGGTTTAGAAATCATTTATATGTTGGGACTGAGATTTGATCGGTGCGATAGATGTCTTTAATTTACAGAAACAATTATTCATATATTTTATTTATACTATTCCTATTTTATTTCATTCCAACACAGATTCTCTGCATTGTGTTTAGTTACGTTCATCCATTGACTTTGTGTTTTCTCTTTTTTTTTTTACTTGTATTGTTTCTTTGTTTTCAATTTTAAGTTTTGTTGTTCATTTAGGTTTTAACTACATATAGATACGATATTCATTCACCTTATTTATCTTATTTATGCATAAAAATAGAAAGACCACACATTGACTCCAACCTATCAAGTGTTTGATAAAATGCTTCAATGCCTCATGCATATGTTGCAAAAGTGAAAAATGGGATGTGAATCTTTGGGGCACTTAGGTCTTGGGTTTTGCTGAATTTGAGAAAATTGGTTTTTGTTTGCTCATTATGTGGATAATCTTGATTAGCAATTCAAACTAGAAATTTAATTTATATGTTGGGACTGAGATTTGATGGGTATATATCACATATATTCAGTGATGGGTATATATCACATATGGGCTGAGAAATTTCATTCACCTGATTTATCTTATTCACAGTGTTGTGCTGTATGTGCCTTGTAAAACCTCAAAGTTCGTGTTCGGAGTGATTAGAAAAAAGAGAGTGTTGGAGTATATATTGGACAATCCTCGTTTGAGCGAGAGGACCTCGCCCGAGAGAGAGACTCGGTGTTCTAATATGAGTTTTCTGGAGACCTCGCTTAAGCAAGGAGGTGGTCACTTGAGTGAGAGAGAAATCTGGAAAAGTTGTCAAATTCTATCTTGAGCTAGAATTTTCGCCTAGGCTAGAGAGGAGCCTTAGCATACTGCCCGATTCTCGCCCGAGCGAGAAATCCGCGCCCGGACGAGAGCGTCAGAGTTGAAAATTCGAAAAGCTGCGAAATTCTCGCCAAAGCGAGCCATTCTCATTTATGGTAATACATCGTCATGAGAAATGGTTCTATCATTAATATGTTGTATGATGATAAATATGTTATGAGTTGTTTATTGTGATAAGAAGATATGAGTATATTTATGATAATGACTAAGTTGTGAGTCACTTATTTGTTATAAACATATATGGGTATGTTTGTAATAATGATTGTGTGATGAGCTGTTTAATGACAATAAATTGACATGATTATGTTGTATGATAATGATTGTGTTGTGAGTTGTTTAAATGTAGTAAAGAATGGGATGAATATGAATATTATGACATGGTTGTAGTGGTGGATATTATGGTGAAATGTGAGGTAAGGGAAGTATTTAAATGATATATAATGTTACAAAATGCGTAGATTTTCTGGTTGTATATGATTGTTAAACAATGGGAAGAAAATCTATTTTAGCTCCCTTAAGAGGTTGAGCAATGACTGACTTGCCCTTCGTGGTATTGGCTCTTTGAGCGATGACTGACTTGCCCTTCGTGATATTGACTCTTTGAGCGATGACTGACTTGCCCTTCGTGGTATTGGTTATTCGTAGTAATGACTGACGTGCCCTTCCTGGTATTGGCTCTTAGAGCGATGATTGACTTGCCCTTCGTGGTATTGGCTATTCGTAGCAATGACTGACTTTCCCTTCGTGGTATTAGCTTTTTGAGCAATGACTGACTTGCCCTTTGTGGTATTGGCTCTATGAGCAATGACTGACTTGCCCTTCGTGGTATTGGCTATTCGTTGCAATGACTGACTTTCCCTTTGTGGTATTGCCTCTGTGAGCAATGAATGACTTGCCCTTCGTGGTATTGGCCATTCGTAGCAATGACTGACTTGCCCTTTGTGGTATTGGCTCTGTGAGCAATGACTGACTTGCCCTTCATGGTATTGGCTATACGTAGCAATGACTGACTTACCCTTCGTGGTATTGGCTATTCGTAGCAATGACTGACTTGCCCTTCGTGGTATTGTCTCTGTGAGCAATTACTGACTTGCCCTTCATGGTATTGGCTATTCGTAGCAATGACTGACTTTCCCTTCGTGGTATTGGCTCTTTGAGCAATGTCTGACTTGCCCTTCGTGGTATTGGTTCGTTGAGCAATGACTGACTTGCCCTTCGTAGTATTGGCTCTATGTAGCAACGTATGATTAATCTTATATGATATAGTATTGTAATGAAAATATGGTTTTGATTTGGAAAATATTGTAATGTTGTGTAAGAATGGAAAAGCCTTGAGTATAATGTTTGTTGTTGTTTATTGGATGAGATTACTGTGTGTTGATTTATGATGACGATTGAATTGGATAAATCATGCAAGTAAGTTGAAATAGATGCTAAATGAAGATATGATTATCCTATGGTATGTTGTATTGATTGGTTGAATTGTCTAAGTGAAATATGATGATTATAACGATTGAATATGTGAACATTATGTGGGTCAAGGTATTGACTGGTTTGTAATTGGTATATGGCTACTATGATTGACTTTAGATGTTGTATAGGTTGTACTACTTTAATGTTATTGCTCCATGTAATTCCATGTTGCGGTCGCCGTAGTTGGTTCTTACTCCCTTTTGTTTCTGCTTGTATGTGTTATGTAGTTGAGTTCAGGTTGTGGCTGTAGTGCCTTAGATGATCGCTGAGAAGAGTACATGATTGAGTAGTTACTTTATGTATTCAAGGTGGTATTTGATTAATACATGTAATATGAGAATCATGTAATTGATTTATGTATGTAATATGAGAACCATGTGGTAGTGACTCTATTGTGAAATTGAACTCCTCTAAATGGTGTAATGAGATGGGATTAATGATTGTAATAAAAGTATTATTTGAGAAAGGATAATTGTATAAATTCTGTAATTGAAAGGAAGTGTAATGACATGTTTTTAATGAAGTGAACGATTGATTATTTCCGCACATGAAAGATGAATTGAACTTATATATATATATATATATATATATATATATATATATTCAATCAGGTTTTTCTAAATCGTTTGAGTAATGTCTTTTAAAAGTAATCACTTCACTTTCATGAATAAAGTTTCAAAAAAAATTTCAATGGTAGAATTTGTGTCCTTACAATATGATATCAGAGCATAGTTAATCCTACGGCCTAGGATATGACCTTACATTCTTCTTTGTATGACTTATGTGAATTGTTTGTTGACTATGTGATAACTGCTGATGTGAAAGATGATTGTTAAATTCCTTGCGGTAAGTTTCTGGTTGTGAACATCTTGTTGGAATTGTTATGAGTAGTTTGTGGTTGTGATTTTTCGGTTGGATTGCTTGGTGTGAGATTTCTTTGTTAAGAGTTCCTAGTGGTGGATCTCTTGTTTGAGTTTTGGTCAACCTCTTGATGTGAATTTTCTTTTATTACTAAGATCAAGATAATTGAAGAGGAATGATTAAATTGGTTTTCTTGGATTTTTGCTTATATGTCTCTATGGTTCTAGTTTTACAAGATTAAGGTAATAATCGTCAGTTATGACATATGGATGAGAATTAAAGATCTTGTTTGCATCATGAGAGTATAAACTTTGAAAGAACTATATCCTATGTCTTGAAAATTGGATTTTTATTTGAGAGATGATTTTTGATAATAAGGAGAATGCTAGCTTTTGCTAATAGTTGGATAATCTATAACATGAAAGGTTGTATGTTATGTTATGTGATTTCCTACATGTTCCTAGTTAATGTATGTTGTTAATTATATTGTCATTTCTCGTGATTAAAACAAATACGCATGATGTAGTGATTAACCAGTTATTAGACTCGATGGCTAAATATCTACATTTTATTTTATGACATGTAACCAGGCCGTTTTACTTTGTAAAATTCCACTATCATGTACTTGCCTGTTTTGCCTAGAAATGAACATGTACCTCTTGACTTATTCCTGCATACAAGTTTGCTTACAATGTATGAAAGTTTAGAAAGTTGAATGAAATGAGGAATTTGTGTGTAACATGTTCTGTATGACAATGGTGAAATATTCATTTGACATTAATTGTTAATATCCGATAATTTGTTCCGTGATGTGTGAATTCTAGAAGCAATATGTAATTGTTTCGGTAATGACTTGAATAGTAATGTAAATGATTCACGTGAACATGTAAATGGATATGTTGTATGGAAGGTGCTGAGCATGAAGTAATGGTTTTAAAAATATTGTGTTAACGAGGAAATGTAAATGAAAGATACCTAGTGTGTTTTGAAAAGACTAAGTTTGATATCTTTTTTTTTTATGAGTTGCAAAAGGTTATCCTCCCTTGTTTGCATTTATTTGTATATTTATGCTAAGCGGTAAAACTTATGTTTTAAGGTAATGAATGAGGTTAGTTAAGTTACTTACCACGTCATTGTGATGAATGTATTTGAATAAACTTGCACATTTAGATATGTTGTTATTTTGAAGGACTCATGGTTGGTGATCAAAACGAGTCAGTGTGAAAAAGAATAAGCATGCAAATGTTATAGTGATAAATGTTCATTGTGCCAGTGATTTCTTATATGTGCATAAACCTATGCTTTAATGATGAACATGAATGTTATGTTGTTTAAGTTTTAGCGAGTTAATCGATAAACAAAATTTTGTTTCTATGCTCTTTGAAGAAAGTAGTCTTGGGAATAGCAAAGTTGTTTTGATTTTTGTACATGAAACTTTTGGTCTAAGATGATTGACCTTTTGTAATTGAATACTTGCAATGCATGATATAGTGGTAATGAACACAAATTGTCTGCTTTGATATTATACTTACAAAACTTGTTTCAGTTTCATGTGCATCATTAATTGTTATGCATAATTGCAATGTTATTGCATAAGTATGTTTCTGTAAATGAACTATGGGGACTTTCATGTCCTGAATGGAATGTAACTCCAAAACTAACTAGCCTTTTGAAAATTGTGATTGGGACGTTCAGTGTCGCATGAGAAAAATGGTTTTTAAGTAATTTTGAAATGGTTATGAAAACCTTGCTTTCACGAAGTGATTGTCATGAATCTTAAATCTAATCTAATTTCGAAAATCATTTTGGGTGAAGTGTAACAATTGGCTAAGCATTAATTAAAGTTTCATGTTGAAAATCCAAATTTTTAACAACTACATCTTGGACGAATTTGTTGTTGTTAAAAACTTGGTGATGCAATTATGACCATGTGTTTCTAGACGTGATGCAAATTTGAGTACTAAATATATATTTGCAAATGTAATTGGGGTATCCATATTTAACGTATGTTATTGGATTGAATGTTTGTAAATTTGCAAATGATCATTGGTAATAAAGCATGTGATTTGAGTGGGCCTACGGTCTTGTACGCCTAGTTGAAGTTATGATTTGCGAATCTTCTTTTACCACCTCCGTTTGTTGTAAGAATGTTTGACTGGATTGGATAATTACTTGGTGATTTTATTTGGTGCTCTGAAAAACTCCGGAAAAATCTAGGTTGTCTAAATGCTACTCGTTGAATGAATGACTTGTTTCTCTATGGTAGTGAGTACAAGATTGAAATGTTATTGAGAATTTTGAATTAATCGTGACTATTTCTCTTAGTCATCCTAGTTGTCCTGATATTTGGCTTTGGTATTTGGACTCTAGAAGGTTAGCTCATGAATTGGCTATGTGGTATCACTGTTATGTGGTATGTGTCCTTTCTTGTCGTTTAAGTGATCTTAATGGTTTAGATGGTCGGATTTAAGTATGGTCGAGTATATCTTATGCCTAAAGTCTAGGCGATGATAGTATTTTCCTGAGAGTAACCTAATAAAATTTCGGGGACGAAATTTATTTTTAGGGGGGAGGATTGTAACACCTAAAAGTTCGTGTTCGGAGTGATTAGAAAAAAAAGTGTTGGAGTATATATTGGGCAATCCTCGTTTGAGCGAAAGGACCTCTCCCGAGAGAGAGAGTCGGTGTTCTAATATGAATTTTCCGGAGACCTCGCTTAAGCAAGGAAGTGGTCACTTGAGTGAGAGAGAAACCTAGAAAAGCTGTCAAATTCTAGCTTGAGCTAGAATTTTCGCCCAGGCTAGAGGGGAGCCTTAGCATACTGCCCGATTCTCGCCCGAGCGAGAAATCCGCGCCCGGGTGAGAGCGTCAGAGTTGAAAAGTCAAAAAGCTGCGAAATTCTCGCCCAAGCGAGCCAGTCTCGCCCGGGCGAGGATGCGCAACTATAAAAGTAAAAGAGGGGTTTCAAAAACCCTAATCTTCATTTTCTTTCCCCTCCTTTCTCTCCCAACAGCGGCTCCACCCAAATGAACCATTCTCCCCTCCACTAAACATCAAAACTCATCAAAACCTCTTTCTATTACTTCTTGGTGGCACATTTTGGAAATCTTGGAGGTGAAAAATGGAACAATGGAGATTGGAGAAGATGGAGGGAGATGTGACTCTTTTGCGAAGCAACGGAGCTTACACAACCTAAGGTGAGGGAGAAGACCATAGTGGTCTTAGAGTATTTCATTAGAGTCATCTTCTCCGATTTCCCTCAAGAATCGGAGAATATTAACGGATTCAAACTCTCTTGGAAGTTTGTGGTCATGTTAGAGTCTTTATTTTTTATGAAGAAGTATTAGCCATAAATGTAGAGATATATGAATGGTAAAAACCGTTTTATTAGATTAAAATGCAATATGCTCATTTATGGTAATACATCGTCATGAGAAATGGTTCTATCGTTAATATGTTGTATGATGATAAATATGTTATGAGTTGTTTATTGTGATAAGAAGATATGAATATATTTATAATAATGACTAAGTTGTGAGTCGCTTATTTGTTATAAAAATATATGGGTAAGTTTGAAATAATGATTGTGTGATAAGCTGTTTAATGGCAATAAATTGACATGATTATGTTGTGTGATAATGATTGTGTTATGAGTTGTTTAAATGTAGTAAACAATTGGATGAATATGAATATTATGACATGGTTGTAATGGTGGATATTACGGTGAAATATGAGGTAAGGGAAGTATTTAAATTATATATGATGTTATAAAATGCGTGGATTTTCTGGTTGTATATGATTGTGAAACAATGGGAAGAAAATCTATTTTAGCTCCCTTAAGATGTTGAGCAATGACTGATTTGCCCTTAGTGGTATTGGCTATTCGTAGCAATGACTGACTTGCCCTTCGTGGTATTGGCTCTTTGAGCGATGACTGACTTGCCCTTCGTGGTATTGGTTATTCGTAGCAATGACTGACTTGCCCTTCGTGGTATTGGCTATTCTTAGCAATGACTGACTTGCCCTTTGTGGTATTGGCTATTTGAGTAATTATTGACTTGCCCTTTGTGGTATTAGCTCTATGAGAAATGACTGACTTGCCCTTCGTGTTATTGGCTATTCGTAGCATTGACTGACTTGCTCTTTGTGGTATTGGCTTTGTGAGCAATGACTGACTTGCCCTTTGTGGTATTGGCTATTCGTAGCAATGACTGACTTGCCCTTTATGGTATTGCCTCTGTGAGCAATGACTGACTTGCCCTTCGTGGTATTGGCTATTCATAGCAATGACTGACTTGCCCTTTGTGGTATTGGCTCTTTGAACAATGACTGACTTACCCTTCGTGGTATTAGCTATTCGTAGCAATGACTAACTTGCCCTTTGTGGTATTGGCTCTATGAGCAATGACTGACTTGCCCTTTGTGGTATTGGATCTGTGAGCAATGACTGACTTACCCTTCGTGGTATTAGCTATTCATAGCAATGACTAACTTGCCCTTTGTGGTATTGGCTCTATGAGCAATGACTGACTTTCTCTTTGTGGTATTGGCTTTGTGAGCAATAACTGACTTGCCATTCATGGTATTGGCTATTCGTAGCAATGATTGACTTGCCCTTTGTGGTATTGGCTTTGTGAGCAATGACTGACTTGCCATTTGTGGTATTGCCTATTCGTAGCAATGACTGACTTGCCCTTCGTGGTATTGGCTCAGTGAGCAATGACTGACTTTCCCTTCGTGGTATTGGCTATTCGTAGCAATGACTGACTTGCCCTTCATGGTATTGGCTCTTTGAGCAATGACTGACTTGCCCTTCGTGGTATTGGCTCGGTGAGCAATGACTGACTTGCCCTTCGTGGTATTGGCTCTATGTAGCAATGTATGATTAATCTTATATGATATAGTATTGTAATGAAAATATGGATTTGATTTGGAAAGTATTGTAATGTTGTGTAAGAATGGAAAAGCCTTGAGTATAATGTTTGTTGTTGTTTATTAGATGAGATTATTGTGTGTTGATTTATGATGACGATTGAATTGGATAAATCATGCAAGTATGTTAAAATAAATGCTAAATGAAGATATGATTATCCTATGGTATGTTGTATTGATTGGTTGAATTGTCTAAGTGAAATATGATGATTATATCAATTGAATATGTGAACATTATGTGGGTCAAGGTATTGACTGGTGTGTAATTGGTATATGGTTACTATGATTGCCATTAGATGTTGTATAGGTTTTACTACTTTAATGTTATTTCTCTATGTAATTCCACGTTATGGTCGCCGTAGTTGGTTCTTACTCCCTTTTATTTCTGCTTGTATGTGTTATGTATTTGAGTTCAGGTTGTGGCTGTAGCGCCTTGGATGTTCGCTGAGAAGAGTACATGATTGAGTAGTTACTTTATGTTTTCAAGTATTTGATTTATGCATGTAATATGAGAATCATGTAATTGATTTATGTATGTAATTTGAGAACCATGTGGTAGTGACTCTATTGTGAAATTGAACTCCTCTAAATGGTGTAATGAGATGGGATTAATGATTGTAATAAAACTATTATTTGAGAAAGGATAATTGTATAAATTCTGTAATTGAAAGGAAGTGTAATGACATGTTTTTAATGAAGTGAACGATTGATTATTTCCGCACATGAAAGATGAATTGAACTTATATATATATATATATATATATATATATATATATATATATATATATATATATTCAATCAGGTTTTTCTAAATCGTTTGAGTAATGTCTTTTAAAAGTAATCACTTCACTTTCATGAATAAAGTTTCAAAAAAAATTTCAATGGTAGAATTTGTGTCCTTACATGCCTGATGTACTTCATGAATATTATAATATGCTATATAGATTTATATAATAAAGGTATTTTTACATATATCTCTATATAAACACGATGTTTACTCTTATAATGTATTTTTATATTATGGTATGTTTCTTTTGTTAGGTAGAATGGATCTAGTGAATCCAACAAATATGGATGTGGCTAGTATCCAACATGTTTCACAAGGAAGCTCACATCAAGTAAATGTGGAAAATACTTTTAATCCTACACCTGAACCTTCTCAATCTCATTTTGGAGAAGATGATAATACAAAATCAACAATATAACCAGCACCAAAGAAATATAGAAGTGTGGTGTGGGAACATTTTCAAAAGATTAAAGTAAATGAGGTTGACAAGGCTGAATGCAAATATTGTAGAAAACAACTTGATGAAAGTTCAAGGAATGGAACAAAACACTTGCACAACCATATGGAGTTATGTGTTCAAAAAAAAAAAAGAATATGACTAGAGGCCATGACAAAGGGCAGTCATTTCTACTTCCTAAAGCCTTACAACGTAAGCAAGAGTTGGGAGTTGGAACTTATGATGCGGAAAATACGAAAAGGGAACTTGTGAATGCAATTATTATGCATGATTATCCGCTATCAATAGTGGATAATGTTGGTTTTAGGAGGTACTCGGCTACCCTCCAACCATTGTTTCAAGTTCCTTCTCGAAACACTATCAAGAAGGAGATATTCAAAGTGTATGATTTTGAGAGAGAATGTGCAATGAAGATGTTGGATAGTCATGAAGTAAGAGTGGCTATTACCTCAAATATGTGGACTTCAAGTAATCAAAAGAGGGGGTATATGGCAGTTACAGCTCACTATATTGATTGCTCTTGGACTTTACAAAGTCGAGTATTGAGGTAATTATATTTTATAACTCAATATTGTGCAGTATATATTTATATTTTATCATTTATATTGAAGGTAATTATATTTAATGTGAATATTGTTTTTTAGGTACATTTATGTTCCTTCCCCTCACACTAGTGATATACTTTCTCATGCGCTGGTTGAATGCTTTATGGATTGGAACATTGACACAAAAATATCAGTTATTACTCTAGATAACTGTAGTGCAAATGTTGCCATGATTCCAAAAATCAAGGATAAGTTGCGATTGAGAAATTTATTGAGGGATGAGTCTTTACTTCATATGCGTTGTTGTGCACATATCCTAAATTCAATAGTTAAAGATGGGTTAGAAGTTGTGAAAGATGGGATAGAAAAGATTCGAGATAGTGTAGCATATTGGAATGCTACACCAAAAAGGAACAAAAAGTTTGAGGAGAATGCTAAACAATTGCGAGTTCCTTACAGTAGAAAGGTGATTTTAGTTTGCCCAACTAGATGGAATTCAACATACAAAATATTTGAGGTTTCCATATTATATAAGGATGTATTTAATCAGTTAAGACACCGTAGTTAGAGAATAAATCAATCCCTTGATTTAAGGACTCTATAATGAAGGATTATCATGAGCATCATGATATGAATTAGTCAATCCCTATAGTTAAGCTATTCCATATTATGCTCTTTAATGTATCAATAAGCATTACTGTACTGTGATCATTATAGAATCATTGCTATTATGTCTAGCTTGATTGTAGGATCAGCACTTTACTATTTCTCTGTATATATTCATGTACTCTCCTATGTAACGATTAAGTTGAAGAATATACAATATTCACTTTTCTAACTTGGTATCAGAGCACTTAAGCCTTGAAGGCTCTTGATCCAAAAGCAAACCATGTCATCCGCTGCCAATTCCAATCTCAAAAATGACCTTCCATCCACTATATCTGTCAAGCTGGACAGAGACAATTTCCCACTGTGGAAATCACTGGTGTTACCTATTATCAGAGGTGTCAGGCTCGATGGTTATATGTTAGGAAAAAAAGAGTGCCCTGAAGAATTCATAATTGCTGCAGATTCAACCAGAAAGTCCAATCCTGATTTTTAAGATTGGCAAGCATATGATCAACAACTTCTTGGTTGGTTGATGAATTCAATGAATGCTGACATAGCAACACAATTATTACACTGTGAAACCTCAAAACAACTTTGGGATGAAGCTCAAAGTCTAGCTGGTGCCCACACAAGGTCACGAGTTACTTACCTCAAATCTGAGTTCCATAGCACCAGAAAAGGAGGCATGAAAATGGAAGATTATCTGTCCAAAATGAAGAATCTGACTGATAAACTTAAACTTGCAGGAAATGAAATCTCAAACTCTGATCTGCTCATTCAAACTCTGAATGGTTTGGATTCTGAATATAATCCTGTAGTTGTCAAATTATCTGATCAAACTACACTTAGTTGGGTTGATCTACAGGCTCAATTGCTAACCTTTGACAATAGACTTGAGCAACTAAATAGCCTCACCAACCTAAACCTCAATGCAACAACAAATGTGGTTAACAAAGCTGATCACAAGGGCAATAGGTTCCACACAAACAACAACTGGAGAGGTTCCAACTTTAGAGGTTGGAGAGGAGGCAGAGGAAGAGGAAGAACATCTAGGCCAACATGTCAGGTCTGCAACAAGATGGGACATACAGCAATGCATTGCTATTATAGGTTTGACAAAGCCTACTCAAACTCTAATCACTCAACAGACAGTGACAGACAAAGATCTCCCAATGCCTTCCTAGCTTCTCAAAACTCAGCTCAAGACTATGACTGGTACTTTGATAGTGGTGCAACCAACCATGTCTCACATCAAACAGACAAATTTGGTGATTTGACTGAACATCATGGTAAGAATTCTCTAGTAGTTGGAAATGGTGAAAAGTTACAAATTGTTGGAACAGGTTCCTCAAAACTAAATTCTATCAACTTACATGATGTTTTATATGTGCCAAATATTACCAAAAACCTATTAAGAGTGTCCAAACTAACTGCTGATAATCATATTCTTGTTGAGTTTGATGCAAATTCTTGCTTTGTGAAGGACAAGCTGACAGGGAAGGTACTTCTAAAAGGGAACCTTAAGAATGGATTATATCAGCTCTCAGAAAAAGAAAGAGACTCATGTGCTTTTGTATCTGTCAAAGAAAGCTAGCATAGGAAACTTGGACACCCCAATAATAAAGTCTTAGACAAGGTTTTAAAAGATTGTAATGTGAAATTATCACCTAGTGATAATCTTAGTTTTTGTGAGGCTTGTCAGTATGGCAAGTTGAATTTTTTACCTTTTCAATCCTCTTCTTCTCATGCTCAGGATGTTCTTGAATTGGTCCACACTGATGTATGGGGTCCTGCACCAATAATATCATCATCTGGTTTTAAATATTATGTCCATTTCATTGATGACTTCACTAGGTTTACATGGATTTACCCTTTAAAACAAAAATCAGATACAGGACATGTCTTCATCCAGTTTAAAAATATGGTAGAAAATCAGTTCAACAAAAGGATTAAAACAATTCAATATGATGGTGGTGGTGAATATAAAGTTGTTCAGAAGCATGCTATAGAAATAGGAATGCAATTCAGAATGTCATGTCCATATACATCACAACAGAATGGCGGGGCTGAAAGAAAACACAGGCACATTGCAGAACTTGGATTGACACTATTGGCACAAGCTAAAATGCCTCTAAGTTACTGGTGGGAAGCATTTTCCACTGCAACTTTCATTATAAACAGACTGCCATCACTAGTAACCCAAAATAAAAGCCCTTATTTTGTTCTGCACAAAAAGGAACCTGACTACACCTACCTAAAGACCTTTGGATGTGCATGCTATCCTTGTCTCAAGCCTTATAACCAACACAAGTTACAGTTCCACACAACTAGATGTGTGTTCTTGGGCTATAGCAATTCTCACAAAGGGTATAAGTGTGTCAATTCTCATGGCAGAATCTTCATCTCAAGACATGTTGTCTTCAATGAAGACAACTTCCCATTCCATGATGGTTTTCTTAATACAAGAGTTCCTCTAAAAACACTAACTAAGAGCTCATCTGATCTTTTTCCATTGCATGTTACAGGTACATCACTTAGAGAAGACATTGTTCCTGCTAACAATGACTTACATTTTGAACCAGAACCAACTGAGAACTCAGATGCTTCCAATGAACAAGTTCAAGAGAATAATCCTGAATCTTCCAATGAACAAGTTCAGGAGAATGACACTGAACCTGATGAATCAAATACAGGCACAGGACTTCCTAAGGCACCTGCTGAATTAGAACCAAATACAAGGCTTCCCGAGGCAAGCATGATGCGCACCAGAAGCAAGGATGGGATATACAAGCCAAAGCTACCATATATTGGATTAGGTGAAAATTGTGCTGAAGAAAAGGAACCAGAAAATTCAAAAGAAGCTCTTCAAAGATCACAGTGGAAAGATGCTATGCATAAAGAAATTCAGGCACTGAATTTCAATCAGACTTGGACATTAGTACCTTATCAAGCTCAATATAGCATCATTGACTCCAAATGGGTGTTCAAAACCAAGTACAAAGCAGATGACACCATTGAAAGGAGAAAAGCCAGATTAGTTGCAAAAGGTTTTCAACAAACAGCTGGATTAGAATATGAAGAAACCTTCAGTCCTGTTGTCAAGGCCAGCACAATAAGAATTTTTCTTGCAATTGCAGTTCACCTCAATTGGGAAGTAAAGCAGCTTGACATAAATAATGCTTTTCTCAATGGTTATCTAAAGCAAACAGTATATATGCATCAACCAGAAGGCTTTATAGATCCAGCTAAACCCAATCATGTTTGCAAATTATCTAAGGCAATATATGGGCTTAAACAAGCACCAAGAGCCTGGTTTGACAGTCTCAAACATGCCTTGCTGAGATGGGGTTTTCAGAACACAAAAAGTGATACCTCACTCTTCACTCTAAGAGGTAAAGACCATATCACTTTTCTTCTAATATATGTTGATGATATAATAGTGACAGGGAACAACACCAAGTTCTTGGAAGCCTTTGTCAAACAACTCAACATTGTGTTCTCCCTAAAGGATCTTGGTCAATTACATTATTTCTTGGGCATAGAAGTTCACAGAGATGCAACTGGTATGTACTTAAAGCAGTCCAAGTACATAAAGGATTTGCTAAGGAAATTTAAAATGGAAAGTGCATCATCCTGTCCAACTCCTATGGTCACTAGAAAGCAGTTTACAGTTGAAGGGGAGAAACTGAAAAATCTAACTGAGTTCAGACAAGCCATAGGAGCATTGCAGTATTTGACAAATACCAGACCTGACATTGCTTTCTCTGTCAACAAACTCAGTCAATTCATGAGTTCTCCGACTTTAGATCACTAGCAGGGCATCAAGAGAATTTTAAGATACCTCCAAGGCACCACTGACTACTGTCTACACATTAAATGCTCTACTGACCTAGACATAGCAGGATTTTCAGATGCAGATTGGGCCACTAGTGTGGATGATCGAAAGTCTATGGCAGATCAATGTGTTTTCCTTGGAGAGACACTTGTTTCTTGGTCCTCAAGAAAGCAGAAAGTTGTATCAAGGTCCAGCACAGAATCAGAATACAGAGCCTTGGTTGATCTAGCTACTAAAATAGCTTGGACTTGTTCACTTCTTACTGAATTAAAACTCCCCCAGCCAAGGAAACCGACATTGTGGTGTGATAACATGAGTGCCAAGGCACTAGCTTCAAATCCAGTCATGCATGCTCGATCAAAACATATTGAAACTGATGTACATTATATCAGAGATCAAGTACTACAAGATAAAGTCATTGTAGCATATGTTCCATCAACTGATCAAATTGCTGACTGCCTCACCAAAGCCTTGACACATACAAGGTTCAATCAATTAAGAGACAAACTTGGGGTGATTCCTTCACCATCAGTTTCAGAGGGGAAGTTAGAGAATAAATCAATCCCTTGATTTAAGGACTCTATAATGAAGGATTATCATGAGCATCATGATATGAATTAGTCAATCCCTATAGTTAAGCTATTCCATATTATGCTCTTTAATGTAATCAATAAGCATTAGTGTACTGTGATCATTATAGAATCATTGCTATTATGTCTAGCTTGACTGTAGGATCATCACTTTACTATTTCTCTGTATATATTCATGTACTCTCCTATGTAACGATTAAGTTGAAGAATATACAATATTCACTTTTCTAACTACCGTGACACTCAATACACTTGTTTGCCAAGTAATTCACAATGACAATTTGCAGAGGATGTTTGTGAGCGACTAAAATTGTTTAATTCCATAACTGAGATGATTTCTGGTACTAAATATCCAATTGTCAACATATATTTTCCCAAAATTTGTCAAATTAAGTTAGCAATAAGTCAATGGATGAACTCCTCTAATGAATTCATTAAGAGGATGGCAGAGAATATGATGACTAAATTTGAATATTATGGGGTTGCTACAATCTTGGATCCTAGATATAAAACGGCATTACTTGAATTCTATTTTTATAAGTTGTATGACCATGATGCATGTACGCAAGTTAGCAAAATCTGAGAGTTGTGTTATGATTTGGTACCTGATTATCAACAAACTAAAATATCTAGTGGAAGCTCTCTATTGATAAATAGAACTGTTGCTAATAATGAACCTTTAGATGAATATGATGTGTTTATCGAGAGGAGGAGAGAAACTAGAAGTTCAAGTGTTAAAACTGAGTTGGATCATTACTTGGAGGAGGATGTTATAAAAAGGACACCTGATTTTGACATTTTAAATTGGTGGAAGACAAATGGAATCATGTATCCAACATTTCAAGAAATTGCAAAAGATTTGTTAGTTATTCCTATTTCTAGTGTAGCTTCTGAATCCGCATTCAGTACAAGTGACCGAATATTGAGTCCTCGTTGTAGTCGACTTAATTAGACTACATTAGAAGCTTTGATGTGCGCTAGAAGTTGGCTATGGTCTGTTGAGAATACTGGTAAATTTTTAAGCTATTAAAGTGTTAATTCATGTAATCTGATTTAAGCTATCATTTTTATGTTTTGAATATTGTTAGGAAATTTGAATTCAAGTCTCACAGAAGAATATGCTACTGTTTTGAATGAAATGGAATCCGATGATGAAGGTATTTTGTACTTAATTTGCTTTAAATTCTTTATGATATGAGTATATTTAATTTTGGCTTAAATTTTAATGCAGCTGAAGTGATGAACAATAATTTGAGTTATAATTTTGAAGATTAATAGTTGATGCCTACTCACATATTACATCTCCAACTCCCAGAACAAGTAAATGAAGGCTTGTTTACATCACATAAAAAAGGAAAATTGATTCTGAATTTTCCAACACATTCTCCATGCTTTATGTAAAAATTGTTATCTAATGATACAAATTGTTAAGTAATGGAATTATGTATCAGATGATTTTGTTACTATATGTTGTGCAATTTGCTGTGTAAAAATTGGTCCAATTGCATGTATTTATAAGATACAATTTTGTTACTATATGCTGTGCAATTTGCATTGTTATATTTTTCGGGTTTCCCATCAGGTTCGGGTTCCCTGAAACCCGACGAGTTCGGGTTTGGTATTAGCATTTTAAACCCCGTTCATTTTGGGTTCGGCTTCGGCTTCGGGTTTTTGATTTCGGGTTCGGGGTTGGGTAAGCACAAACCCGACCCCGTTGTTATTACTACTTTTGTTACCCCACAACCGGACATATGTGTAATACCAGTTTCACCCACAAACACAAATATCAACATCTCATATGTACGGAGAACAACTCTATGGAACTTTTACAACATATCCAACTAACTACCATATGGGACAAAATTCTAAATTTCAAGGATCATTACCATAAATGTTTGCTACAACTTCAAACACGTCAATGTCAGCATATGGGTCACAAGAATTTTACTCACAAGTAGAACTAGAGAATATTTATGGTAATGAAAATAATGATGGTGAGGATGATGATGGTGATGGTGATGGTGATGAGGAGGAAGAAGAGCAACAACTTCGAACACGATGTAGGGGAAGAGCTACAGAAATCTCTCAACAACAATTAATAGCTCTTCCACCATGCAGGAGAAGGTCACCCTCATGTGGTACTTCATCACATCATAGACGTTAATGATTGTAGAAATTGTTTGTATTTAAATATTTTAAATATAAATGTTTTTTCATTTCATTGTTATTATTGTATTTCATTTTTTTTCTTTTCATATACTAACTAATAATCAAATAATCTAATTAGTAATAATCAAATAAAAATAAATAATATCTTAAATACATACAAACTGTAAATCCCTAAAATCTAAACCCTAAACAATTTATACCACTAAACCTAAACAATTAAAAAATTAAAGAATGAAAAAATAAACAAACAAAAAATCATGGATGTTAGCCACAGTTAGCTGGAAAACGTGGATGGAGTCCACGACACATGGAATTCGTGGACCATGTCCACGGTAACCAGAAAGAGAAAGTGAATTTGTGGACCATTTTCATGGATCCAGAAGAGAGAAAATGAAAAAAATATATCGTGCACTAGGTATGTTAAAATGATAGAAGTCATACATGAATGAGAAAGAAGAATGAGAAAGAAATACATTTCTCATTATTTCTCATTGTGTTTACAACGTATGAGAATCACCCTTTATATAGTACATCACCTAACTAACAACTAACCAAGTGAAAGTAACTAACAATTAATCAATTAACTATCTATTCTGATAATCAATTAATGAATACATAATGACAATTATACAACACCTAAATAATTGATTAACCATAATGTTAATCGATTATAGAACAGAAAACACAATTATTTTAACATTCCCCCGCAAGCTGGAATGTATCAAGCATTCCAAGCTTGAAACGATTGTGTTGAACACCACATATACTATGGACCATTTTCACGGATCCAGAAGAGAGAAAATGAAAAAAATATATCGTGCACTATATAAACGATTTCAATGAAAACTACACTATACTGGTAATATTGGAAAAAGTTATGTGGTAAATTGAAAAAGGACATGTTATATTCAATTTTGTAACATACACATTACATTTTGTAACTTTTTAAATGGAGAACGTGTTGTGTTTTTTTGCAGCACTTAAAAACTAAAAAAAAACATTACATCTTTTTGCTTTAGTCGTTCTCTTTCGAAATTATCACATTGATCCATTTTTTTTAAATCAGTTCTAAAAAGTGTCAAAACACAATCAAATAAAAGATTATAGGTTATTTATTCTCATAACGTAATTCTTATGTAAGAATTTATATTATATAAATACCATACACTAAATTCCAAATTCCAAAGAATAGATAGTGGGTTAACACATTAACACATACGATAATGTTTGTCAATACACTAGTTTTTATAAATACTGTAAAAAATTTATTTTTATAATATTTATAAGATTATTTTTAAAATATGATATCAAAATATTCTTATTTATTGAAACACATTGAGTAAAAATAGGGAATCCAGTATTATGTGAGAATTGATACACGTAACAAAAAATATTTCCAATAATTATGATTTAAATTATTTTTCAATTAAAAATTAAAAATAAAATATATTTTTGTTACTTTTCTTAATCCGGTACTTGAAAGGAGTTCGCATCTTAATGATGTTTCTCTTTCATTAATCCACATGAAAATTTCAAAATGACTATATAAAATGAACTTGATAATTTAATAGTATTTGACGGACAACTTTCACTTTAGTAGATAAATAAAAAGTTCAGATCTTTTCCATTTTTTTATCTTTTCAATTATTAAAAGTGATAGATATCCTTGAAGTAAATTATTATAAAAAGTCACACATTGCATAGTATTGAAATGGGTGAGTGAAATAAATATTATATATTAAACTTAAATATCTTATTATAATGCACACCAATCATACTATCAATTATAAACATATGGTACGTGAACACCTCCTATAACGACCCAATTTAGAATATATTAAAATTCTAATTTTACAAATGTAATTCCAATCATTATAATTAATTCATGTCCAAAAGGTTTTCCCCCAAATCAATTTATCAATAACAATGCTCTTCCTCAATTGCATTAATTAGTATAATAACATCCAAACATTAAATCCATCTTCCTACAGTTAGTAACACATCAAGTTTTTAATCCACAAATGTACTCGCTACAGATTTACACATCATACATTCTGAAACTACACGATTTCATCCAAAAATACTCTAAGTTACAGAACAACCTCACTCCGCTACCCTTCCGCTTCACCTACATTCCGATTATCACAAATAGAATGGATAGGAAACACAAAGGGGGTAAGACATTAATTCTTGCAATAATCGACATTATAGATTTATACAGAATCACAAGCAGTAAAGTTATATATATGAAAAGAATAAACAGATATACAAGCTATACTTACTACCTCAGTCGTCATCGCATTAATTCACAAATATAATCCATACTAAATATATTTCCTGTTACATTCAAATCAACTCGATCGTCACCTAAAACTTACCATGTCAAGAAGTAAATACCATGCTCGAAGGCACTTCAACATTTATTATTCCTTAGAGCAATACAACACCACTTAGGGAGAATACAATACCACATAGGGCAAGACAACATCACTTAGGGCGATACAATACCACATAGGGCAAGTCAACACCACTTAGGGCGATACAATACCACATAGGGCAAGTCAACACCACTTAAGGCGATACAATACCACATAGGGCAAGTCAACACCACTTAAGGCGATACAATACCACATAGGGCAAGTCAATACCACTTAAGGCGATACAATACCACATAGGGCAAGTCAACAACACTTAAAGCGATACAATACCACATAGGGCAAGTCAACACCACTTAAGGCGATACAATACCACGTAGGGCAAGTCAACACCACCTAAGGCGATACAATACCACGTAGGACAAGTCAACACTACTTAAGGAGATACAATACCACACAGGCCAAGTCAACACCATTTAAGGCGATACAATACAGGTTCTCAACAAAACAGCTCATTGATATCCATTCACATATAACAGTAACCACAATTAACTACCACCATCCACTATACATATTTATATATCAATTAAGACAAGTATTACCTCTTACTCATTTAGTCTAAGAAGACTCTCCAGTTCGTATAATCATTGAAGTTTTCAACTATCACGGTTTATCACTAATAATGTAATGCTTCTCCCTTACCTGGGTATAGGTTAGCGTTTTTGTCCTGCAACTTTGCTATATCCTCTTTTGTCTCCTCCAACCTTAGGATATTTCCTCATTCATATGACACAACAACAACTATCAATTATTTTTCACATCATACCAAACAAATAATCTCATACAAGCATTTGTCATTCATAAATGAAACAAGTTTGATATTACCAAGATTCGAAATCACAATCTACTTCAAGTTTAAAGGATTCAAATAAATGTTTATTTCCCTTTTTATGAAAACATCACAACCTTACAAACTCAATCTCTAACCTCTCTTTTACCCACATTCACAACTATTCCATATTCGTCAATAGTTTAAAAATCAACACTACACCAACAACATTTTGAAATCATAACTCTAAACCAAGAGCTCAAAGGAGCACATGGATTAAAAATGAACCATAACCCAAAAGGAAGGGTTATGAGGTTTTTTGCACATTTTAAGAAGAGATCCATATACACAAGAAGAGGTTGCACAACAAGGGTGAGTGTTAGAACTAAAGGATTTACCTCTTCTCAAGCCTTTCTTTCACCTCTACGAGTTCTAGGGGTGGAGAGTCGCTTCCTCTTATATATTTATTTTGTTATTGTGTCCCAAAACACACTTGGTGTTTCTATTTAGGTTTCAGATTTTCGGGTTCTCACTTAGGCGACAGGGTGTCGCTTGGGTGAGAGACCCTCGACGATTCGTGTTTTCAAACTATGATATTTTCGCTTTAGCGACATTCCCTCGCTCAAGCGAGAATCACACAGGAAACTCAGCTACACGTCGGTAGAGCGACATTCCCTCGCTCAAGCGAGAATCACATAGGAAACTCGTCTACACACTGCTTGAGCCACCCAAAGAAATTCTGATAGAGTCTCAGAACCCCTCGCTTGAGCAAGATCCTCTCACTCAAGCGAGAAACACCCTGAAAATAGGTAATAATTCCAAGTTTATAAATTATTTTGAGAAATAAAAATCGTGGTGTTACACCTCCGGTCTATCTTCAAAAAATTAAAAAAATAATAAATTTGAAAGCAAAAAACAATGGAAATTGGGAAAGAACATTTTTTTTAGGTTTCCGGAAACTATTTTTATCTCTTTGATTGTTCACTTCTTAATCAACAATTATAAAACATTTGGTTACTAATGATTTTGTTTTAATTGAATGACAATCAATTTCTAAAACAAATTCTCTAAAAAAAACATTACAAAATTGTTACATTTTCATTTTTATTTGCGCGTTACAAAAGGAAAACTGAATATGAGAACCATCTTGTTAGGAACAAGCGATCAATCAAATAGTAAAAGAGAAGAGAATAATATAAGGAATTTGGTAACGAAGTTCGGCCAATTGTGCCTACGTCCCCGAGAGCTTTGAGAGGCTACCACTATATATTATTAGATAATAAGAATTTGTATTTAGCTAGTGTTCTACTTGTTACATTAGGTTTACCTAACATAAATATATAGTCTTCCACCTCAACCCTTTACATCAGCCCAAACCCATAACTTGTATTGTTGTTATGATGAGAAGAGGCTCAGTCCATTGAATATGAGCCATTGCACAACTATCTCCACCTTGACGAATATCATCAATCTCCACCTTCCACCATTGGGTTGGGGTGCTCCATAGTCCAGCATTAGTGAATGTTCAGCAAGCTCAAACAATGTCTGAACTTGTCTGTGGTAAACGACTTGGTTAACATATCAGCTGCATTTTCTGAAGTGTGAACCTTCTGCAATAGTATCTGCCCACAAGCTACCAACTCTTTGATCTTGTGAAATCTCACATAAATATGTTTGGTCCTAGCATGATACACTTGGTTCTTTGCCAAGAAGATAGCACTCTAACTGTCACAATGCAGCGGAACTCCACCTTGCTCAATGCCTTACCAGCCCCATAAGCCATAGGGCTTCCTTAGAAGCTTCATCAGCTGCCATGTACTCTACTTCAGTTGTGGAAATAGCAACAACAGATTGAACTGATGATCTCCTCATAATTGGTCCACCTACAAGGGTGGAGACAAACCCTGTTGTGGACCTTCTATCATCAAAGTTTCCTGAATAGTCCGAATCAACATAACCAACCACTGAAGGCTTACTCTGTTGGCTGCCAAACATGATATCGAGACTTGTAGTCCCCTTCGGTCCTTACAAGCGAACCCACCTTGAAACTGACTGGGGTTCCTCCTGCAGAATTCATCCACTCCTCGATACTCAGCCAGACCGGGTGGAATCAAAGGTTGTGAACTCGGGCTTGGTGCAGGGTTCTGGTTCAGGTTATACAAGTTCGCATTGACTTGCTGCAACGCCGCCATCATCTGAGCCAACAAATCGTTCGGGACATTCTGACTCGCTCCCCTGCCGCTTCCTCTTCCTTTTCCTGCCATGAGTACTTGTACACATTCTCTTGTCATTTTAGCGTATAAGATCACAAAGAAGCATGCAAGGCCATATCCTAGGCCGCAGGATTAACTATGCTCTGATACCATATTGTAAGAACCGAAATTCTACCCTTGAAAATTTTCTTCTTATCTTATTCATTATGCATTCATTTCCTCATAAATTTTACCGACAATTCCCAACAACCATATATAACTATCACTTTCCCATTCCTACTCATTTCATATTTTCAAAATGACATACATACTTAATCGACAGAAAATCATAATTCATTTCAATATATCATGCAACGACCGCATACAACTAGCTATGGGTTTCCAAAATACCCATAGCTACGAATATCTAGAGTTACAATAAATCATGTAAGTTATATATCCATAGGTACATAATATTTCAACTAATCCAATAAGCACTCATGTACAAAATAGTGCAAATAAGTGAAACCAAAACATAAAACTCCTAAAGCTTCCAAAAATGAGACCACCTCATGTCACCTGTTTATCTGCAATGGGATTATCAATGACAAAAGCACCAACACATAAGGGAGTAAGTCATTAATTCAATAAATGTCATTATAAGATAATCCACATTAGAAAAGGTTAGTAAATCACTCTGAAATTCATTTTCCGTGCTACATTACTTGAGCCAAAGTCGCTACACCCCTTAGGGTTAGCTAAAAGCAATTTCTCATCTCTTTTATAAAGAAAAACATGCCACATAAACTTGGGCCGAAGTGTTGCCACATAAACTCGGACCGAAGTGTTGCCACATAAACTCGGGCCGAAGTGTTGCCACGTAAACTCGGGCCAAAGTGTTGCTACATAAACTCGAGCCGAAGTGTTGCTACATAAACTCGAGCCGAAGTATTGCCACATAAACTCGGGCCGAAGTGTTGCTACATAAACTCGAGCCGAAGTCGCTAACCATTTATGGTCGGCTAAAAATACATTTCCTTTTCATTGATTTCACTATCAATCGTACCTAGTGAATCCACGCAATCCTTATTACAAACATACCCATATATGTTTATAATAAATATGTGATTCACCAATTAATTCTTGCACAACCAGAAAATACACACATTTTCCATTTCAAATGCACAAATTTAAGACTTATCCTTACCTTGGTGAGTGTTGGGTTGAGTTCTTAGTAACTGCACTAATTCCACCGACACCGCCGCCAACTCTAGGATTTTTCCTCATTCCCACCATACAACACAATGTTAGTCATTAATTCTAAATATCACATAAACAACTTATATTGCATCATTTAACCATACAAGATATTCATCATATTTTCAATGTTGCTAAACTACTTTCATCATAAATTTACGACATCTAAAACATACATATTCATCTCATATTTTCAACATTAGAAAGTAAACTCGTTTTCTACTTTTAACATTTTACCCATTTCCATCTTAACCCTATTTTCACTTTAGGGTTTTGGGGTTTTCATGAATCAACCCACAAATCCTCTCCTTTCTTGAAATACTAACTCTATACCAAGAGTTTACAAGATAAAATAACATAGAACGAACCATAACTCAAAAGGGTGAGTTTCCATGGTTTCTCTCATTTTGAGAAGAGATCCAACATACTCAAAACAAGTTTCAAAGGGAAGAAGAGAGTTAGAATCAAGAGATCTACCTCTTCTCAAGCTTCTAAATGACTCACAAGCCTTCTTGCTCTTGAAAATGCTTCCTTCTCTCACTTCTCTCTAGGTTAACCCTCATAAATGTGTTTGGGGTCCCCTATTTAATGTAACAATGTCGGGTTCTCGCTTAAGCGAGCCTTTTCTCGCTCAAGCGAGAAAATCCCGCCTATTTTAAAAACTCAGATCTGACCCTCTCGCTCAAGCGAGAATCTCACAGTCTCAACAGTCCCAAAATGTCATTTCTCGCCCAGGCGAGACAACTCTCGCTCAGGCGAGAATCCTCCAGTATAGCCCAGGATTTCACCCTCCCAGGTGAGCCTTTCTCGCTCAAGCGAGGATCCCAAGATTGATACTATAATTTTAAAGACTTAAATTTAGGGTGTTACAACAATCAACATATCATCAACATAAAGTAGCAGAAAAATAAAAGAATCATCATCAAGGCTTCTTACATAAGTACAATAATCATACTTATAGCGCTTGTAACCAAGCTTCAACATTGTGAACACCAAATTTTGTCCGGCCTATTTAAAAAGTATTAAAAAGAAATAAAAAAAGATTTCAAAATAACAAAAAAGGGTCCAAAATATATCATTTTTAGAGGTTCCATAACCAACTTTATCTTCAAATTATAAATGACAGTCATTTATTTACCAAAGATTTTATTTCAAATTTTAATTGTTAATTTCATTTTAAATTCGCAAATAAGTTATTGGTTCCAAAAATATAATGGGCGGTCCTAAAATGACACAATCATATGAAAATAAGGACACATTTTTTGCTCTTCATAGTAAGCCAAGTTGTTGGTTGAAGCACAAAGTGAACAATAGAAGGTTTACACTTAAGAGTCTCTAGTTACATCAATGATCTAGACAGATCCTCAAGTTTAAAGTCTCCAGGGAAATAAAATGTCATACCAAATAAGGTCATGAGTATACAAGCTAGAAAATCCTATCAACAATCTCTCTCACACACTACTCAACGTAAACAAACATTTACACTTGCAAAATGGATAAACGTATACATAGCAAAAGGAGGCAGACACTTTGACAAATTAAGTTATAACATTCAAGGTCCATGGGATGCAGAACCAATGTGAGGACCTCACCAAGAGGCTTGTGGAATAGGTCCTTATAACAAGGTTTCATGGGGCCACTTTAAAAGGAAGGTGTAATGTGCAAGATGACTAATAATTAATGACCCTAAGGGTAGCAATGATGTCTCCAAGAGCAGATCCTGCAGGGAAGTATCAAATATCAGATATTTTCTCACACATTGGGACAATTATGAAATATTATTTAAAGAGAAACTAGTCAAGGGTCATCGAGGACCATTTAAATGCAACAAACAGAAAGACAAAAGGGTATATATGTTAGTGAATGGAAAGAAAAATCAAAAGGTTTTATAAACCAGAATAAAGAGAATACATACACACAGGACATAGAAAAGGGAGACCAGCCGTACCAAATAGTAGAATTTCAGAGAATTAAGCAGTTAAAAACTAAGAGTTACCCTCCCTACAGTTACATATCCACATAGTAGTGATCAAGCATCATTGATGAACATCTTTTAAGTGCAATAATCAGGAAACAAAAAGGCCATTGTACATTCCTAACTCTCAACTGGCAGATCAAAAGGTTCTCTGATAAACCTTTATAAAAGGGAACGGATACACACAAGCTATTCCTCATGCAATAACCAGATTCTATAAACAACATATCTAACACACACACTCATCTTCTTCATCTCTTCTTTATTAACAAAAATGCTTTCAAGAGATCTTCTCCTATGGCTACCAAATCCATTTCAAACCCACAACCAAAGTCACGAACACTTTAATCACTCTCCTAATCCTCCCAACCTCCCTACCTACCATACACACATTGATATATTCCAATCTATATACCCAAACAGCCATACACACAGAAATGGTGAGAAGACGAAAGGCATATACACCTACATACACAACAAGAGAAGATAGGCAACTCAGAAATAGTACTCACTAATCACCCGCTCCTAAGTCAAAAAGAATCCACAAATCATGGAGCAAAAAGCATAGCGAAATAAGCAAAAGCTTATTAGAGAGAAAAGGATTGGTCACGAGCAAGGGCAATACAAGATTACAAATAGCAAGATTAATGCATGAGGGATATAGTTCCTAACCAAATTCTCGGGCCTACGTCAATTCTGAATCGTAAGTTTGGGACTGTTGTCCTCTCGGAACATAGGTTGTTCCATAGCAAGGAATGGGTTTGAGGCTATCAAACTACGCCATTATTGAGCCTCCTTGGCTGAGCCGACACCAAAACAAAAAAAGGATAATCATCTCCCTAACATTCGAAGACCACCACTGTCAAAGAAGAAAGGAGAAGAGAACACGGCTTAGTAGTCGTGTTGAGTGGTGGAGGAGCTTTGGTCAATCTCGCCGGAATAACGGCCGGAGAATAAGAAGCCTCTCCATAGTCACCTCCTTCCGTTCGGCAGCGACGCGACGCCTAGCATGTGGCGGCGCTTGGAGGTTTTCATCCACGACTAAAAGGAGTAACGGCTTTGAGGTTTCACCGCCACCAATACTCCTCGGCGGGCTTGAAATCCACCATTTGACGGCCCTTGACCACTGTTGTTGTCGCTGTCACCATTGCCACTCCCGCCGGAGACGAAGGAGAAGAGGAAGTAGAGTTTAGGGATACTATTCCCTATTTAATTTTCTGATTTGTGAATCGGGTAAGTATGGACCACAATGAAAACCGAACCTGTGAGTGGGTACCCACCCGATCCGAACCCAAAAGTAATGGGATAAATCATTTAAATGAACATATATTTTCAAAGAACAAAAATAGAAAGAAAGGGTTTCATCTTCTCTATCTCAAAGTCTCCATCTCATTCTCAAAAAACAAGGATTATTCGTCTCGGTTTAGTCTCCTTCCCCTGTTTACTTCTGGTTTTGGCCTATATGGGTATTACATTTCATATTTGATGTCCTCATGATACACTTTTCTTATAAACCCCAATTCAGGAAATTTTTTTGATCTGACAATCACCAATAAACTGTTGTCTACGCTTGGATATGCTTTCTGTGTGGGAGATGGTTTCTTTGATATTGTTGTTTCTGTTCTTCCATTAACTAGCTATAAATTAGAAAACTTTCACGATCATATGCTTGAATTGCGTTTTGTAACACAATGTTCATTTCTTTTTTAATCCCAGGGAGTGTTTAATCCTATTTTTATTAGTCGATCTTAATATTATCAAGTGATTTAGCTATTAATTTGTGTCAGTGATAGTCATAGAAATCGATTATCCTTTATCAAAGAATTTTTAAATTTTAATTGAGTTTCAATCTACTTAGTTGTCCTCTACTGTTAAGTAATGGAATCGGGTTTCCCGTCGGGTTCGGGTTCCCCGAAACCCGACGAATTCGTGTTTGGTATTAGCATTTTAAACCCCGCTCACTTCGGGTTCGGGTTTTTGATTTCGGGTTCGGGGTTGGGTAGGCACAAACCCGACCCCGATCCGCCCAGTTGCCATTCCTAGGGGTAAGGTTTTCTCTTTCTCTTTTTTGTTTTTGTTATTCTTTTGTTTTGTTTTATACTTGGTTATTTTGGAAAATTAAAATACTGAAGGCTAATTGACATATTTGATATCCTATAACTATCAAACATTAATTGTATATCTAAGCCTAAATTGCATTAATATTTATTTTAATAAAAATGAAACATAATAAAATACACCCTTTAAATGGAATAACTTAAACATTTTCAAATAGAATACGACAGTTTAGTTAACGGCTAGTATTGTATCTTACTTCTCACTTCGAGCCAAGAATCGGTTGCTGTCACTTGTATTGCTTCTGCTATTTATCGAAGTGTGAAGATGGTTAACGATCAATGTCAACCCTTTACTTATTAATTCTCTTTTTAAAATGTTTTAATTATATTTCTTTGGGATTTAATAGCGAGGTTACAACTCGTATTGTGTTTTTCTCATATTTAGAGCCGAGAACTGGTTGTGGTCACTTGTACTTCTTCTGCTATCTATCGAAGTTGGAAGAGTGTAAGCAATCAATGTTGACTATTCGTCTATTAATTTCATTTCGATCAATTTCAAACAAAATTTCTATAAACTCTTAATCAAACAAATTTTCAACTTTTAATCAAACCAACAAACAACTATAAAACCAGAACTACGTAGTCTTGATTTCCCTATTGCACCTAGGGATACGTAGGAGCAAGATAAACTCTTGTCAAACACAAAAATAAAAAATAAAATTTTTGTTTTAAACAATTTAGTTTTAATAAATTAAGGGTATTTAATTCATGAAATTAGTTAGGGTACCGTTTAATTACGGGCGGACGGAGTGCTAATACATTCCTCGATCCGTAATTGACTCCCGAACTCACAACTCTAAATCGAAAGACCATTTTATCCTAATTTGGGCTCAATTCGAGTTTTCCACGTTTTAACCGCAAAAGACGTGGTGGCAACTCCTAAAGAGGTCGCGTGGCCGAAAATTCGGGCACAACAAACATGAAAGTGTGAAACCGCTTGTACCACTATCTGGGAGACTAGTTCAACCCATATAGAGACTTCTTCAACTTGCAAACCAAGTTACTTTGTCCAACTGCACTGAACCCTTCTAGTTGTGTCATGTAAATTTTCTCCTCTAATTCACCATGGAGAAAAGCAGTCTTCACATCCATCTGTTCTAAGTGCATATCTCGGCTGGCTACCAAGGCAAGCACTGCCCTGATAGAAGTGTGTCTCACCACTGGGGAGAAAATCTCATTGTAGTCGATCCCCTTTTGTTGTGAATACTATTTTGCTACAAGACGAGCCTTGAATTTTCCCCCTTCTTTTTCTGATACTGCTGGCTTCCTCTTATACACCTACTTGCAACCAACTACACTCTTGTCGGAGGGCAATGGGATAAGCTCCCAAGTTTGGTTTTTCTGTAAAGACTCCATCTCCTCCATCATGGCACCCATCCACTGTTCTTTCTTCGGGCTGTTTATAGCATCTTTAAAGCTACATGGATCTCCTAAACTGATATGGAGAGCAACTGAAGCCATATCCTCAAAGCCATATCTCCCTGGAGGTTTGATAGGACGTCTGTCTCTGACAAGTAGATACTCTTGCGCACCTGAACTCTCAGCCTGAGAATCATCATGTTCTTCACTTGAACTAGTGCATGGTTCCTTGCCTTTATTCACCTGAATAGTTTCACTGTTCACTGGAATCATATTTGATCTCAAAGACTCTCCATTGGGCATGGACACCTCAGTCATAACTGACTCTCTTAGTATAAAATCTTCATCAAACACTGCATCTCTACTCAACACCACTTTTTCTGGAAACTGGATCCCAGAACTTGAACCTCTTCACACCTTTGGTGTATCCAATGAAGATATATCTCTTTGACTTAGGATCAAGTTTAGATCGTTCATCACTAGGTACATGTACATAAGCAGTACAACTAAATATGCATAGCATATTATAATTGACTGAGTTACTTGTCCATACTTCTTCTGCAACTTTACCATCCAATGAAGCCCATGGTGATCTATTGATGACATAGTATGTCGTACGTGCCTCTACCCAAAATCCTTTGGAAAGTCCAACATTCAGTCTCATACATCTGGCCCTCTCTGCAAGAGTTCTATTCATCCTCTCTGCGACACCATTCTGTTGATGAGTCTTCTTCACTAAAAAGTGCCTCTGAATACCATGTTCTTCACATAATTTCTGAAAATGTGAGTTCTTGTATTCCATACCATTGTCTGACCTCAGGTATTTGATTTTTCTACCAGTCTGGTTCTCTACCTCTGCCTTCCAAACCTTGAACTTGACAAAGAGTTCTGACTTATGCTTCAGAAAATATACCCAATCCTTGCGAGAAAAGTCATCAACGAAGGTAACAAAATACCTAGAACCTCCTAGGGATGGTTCTTGAGTGGGTCTCCATACATCAGTGTGGACATAGTCTAAAATGCCATGAGTTCTATGTTGACCAACCTTGAAACTAAATCACGTCTGTTTCCTAAGCACACAATACTTGCACAGATCTAGCTTGCATTTCTTGACTCCCCTCAACAGTCCTCTTTTGCATAGTTTTGTCATGCCACACACACTAATATGACCCAAACGCATGTGCCATAATTTTGTAGCATCATGGTCTGAATCTATTGAAATCTCTTCAGCCACTCCAGCAACTCCACCTACAACTATTCTCCCTAACAGCTTATAGGTTTTCCCAACAGTCCTCTTACCCTTCATCACAGTCATAACACATTTGCATACTCGAAGAATATCACTGTCTCCATCAACTCTATAGCTAAATCCTTTGGCCTGCAATGTCCCCAAAGAAATCAAATTCTTATTCAAATCTGGTATGTGCCTAACCTCACATAACATATTCACTACACCATCATCCATGACAATTTTGATTTGTCCCATGCCAATAATTCCACATGCCTTATTATTTTCGAGATACACAAAATCAAAATTGCCTGCCCTGTATGTGGTGAACCAGTCTCTGTTTGGCGTCATGTGGAGGGAACAACCAGTGTCAAGTATCCACTCATCTACGCTATTATTTGATGATACAAATAGTAGATCAGCTTCACTGTTGTAACTAGAGTCATCTTTCTGTGCAACATTTGCAGATGTAGATATTCTATCTTTCCTCACCGGCTTGCTAGGACTCAATTCATTGGGACAATTTTTTTGTAATGTCCAGTCTGTTTGCATCTAAAGCACTCTACTAGTGTTCTGCCTTTAGAACTTGCTCTGTTCCCTTTGGCACGACCTCCTCTGCCTTGTCTCCTCCCACGTGTTTGACTCCCTTTCACATACAGACCATCACCTTGAGACCCTTCTCCTACATTTTGTCTTCTTTGAGTGTGTGACAGAAGTGCAGATGTAATCTCATCTAGTTTGATTGAGTCTTTCCCGTATGTCAATGTTGTCACCAAGTGTTCATAGGAATTTGGCAAAGAACATAGTAATATTATTGATTTGTCCTCATCATCAACCTTTACATAGAGTTTCTGCAAGTCATTGATCACTTGATTAAAAATGTTGAGATGTTGTTGCAAATCAGTACCCTCCTGCATCTTCAGGTCATAAAGTCTCTGTTTCAAATACAGTTTATTTGTTAGAGACTTGGACATGAACCGCTTCTCTAATGTTTCCCATACCTCTGTTGGTGACGTCAAATCCATAACATGATACATCACCTCATCTGATAGACAGAGCCGTATGGTTCCTGCAGCATTCTCCTTCAACTCTTCCCAATCCAGTTGGTCCATACCATCTGGTTTATTCTCAGGCAACACCTTTGATAGACCTTGTTGAGCCAACACATCTTTAACCCTCCTTTGCCACAATCCAAAATTATCAGTCCCATCGAACTTCCTCACCTCGAATTTGGCACTTGAGTTAAGAGCCATCTGATACCAATTGTTGGGAACAAGCGATCAATCAAATAGTAAACGAGAAGAGAGTAACACAAGGAATTTGATAACGAGGTTCGGCCAATTGTACCTACGTCCCCGGGAGCTTTGAGAGGCTATCACTATATATTATTAGAGAATAAGGATTTGTGTTTATCTAGTGTTCTACTTGTTACATTAGGTTTACATGACATAAATATATAGTCCTCTACCCCAACCCTTTACATCAGCCCAAACCCATAACTTGTATTGCTGTTATGATGATAAAAGGTCTGGTCCAATGAATATGAGTCATTGCACAACACATCTTTCATGAGAGAGCATCTAGTTTGTACTCTCACCACATGTGAACACATGTCTTTTTTGATACTACATGAGGAAGCTTACATTTTATAGTGTTTTTGTATAATCATTAAGGATATATCTCATCCTATAGGCAAAAAACTAATTTCTTTCGGGTTTTGTGACTGTCCATTTCAATAAGTATTGCTCACAGAAATCGATCCTTTGACTTTTTGGTTATCCTAAGGATTTTGTTAGTAGGTATTGAATATAAAAGAGAGGAAGGGATCCACCTACTCCAAGAGTATTTTTTTTAAACTTACTCTTGAAGTAAATGGATACGTCATCATAATATGTTATTTTTAGATGATTTTATTCTACATCTCCCTTTTGATAGTCTTAATAAACGCCCCTCCATTCATTTCTCTTCATTATGTTGATTTTGTATGAAAAGGTTTAGACCAAAGTATTCAATGTTTTTTTTAGGTTTCCCGAAACTATTTTTATCTCCTTGATTGTTCACTTCTTAATCAACAATTATAAAACATTTGGTTACTAGTGATTTTGTTTTAATTGAATGATAATCAATTTCTAAAACAAATTCTCTAAAAAAAACATTACAAAATTGTTACATTTTCATTTTTATTAGCCTGTTACAAAAGGAAAAGAGAAGTAGAGAACCATAAAAGAGAGCATCTAGTTTGTACTCTCACCACATGTGAACACATATTTTTTTTAGAGGATAAAGTACCATAGGTACTAGTGGTACAAGTGACTTATTAGAGGATTTTTTACTTTCAATGAAGGAACATTTATTAGATTTACAATTAAACATTTTTTTACCTTAAAATAAACAAAAAGGTACAAGTGTCATCCTCTAATAGGTCACATGTATCACTAGCACTTTTTTGATACTACATGAGGAAGCTTACATTTTATAGTGTTTTTGTATAATCATTAAGGATATCCCTCAACCCTATAGATAGAGCTGTTAAAATGGGCGAGCATGTGCGGGCCGGCCCACCACAACCCGAAGTTTTGTAGGGCTTGGGTATCATATTTGACACTTTTTAGTGAATCCAGACTTTTTAGCCCGGCCCGGCCGGACTATATTAAAACCGGACTCGAGTCGGGCTTACCCGGGCGGGGTCGGGCTACCCGTTCTTTTATTTATTTTAAAACTTTATTTTTGGGACATTTGACTTGGTAATAAGCTTAAAGTGAAAATTATTTTACAAAATAACTTATAATAAAAAATAGATAATAGATGATAAATATTGTGTTATGAACTTTGAATAAAAAATAGAGTAATGTCTATAACATAAATATTTATAAATTGCAATAATGTTATGAAGTTAAATGAGAACATTAAACCATATGGATTCAATTTTTATTTTCCTAATTGTATATTTAATTAGATTTAACTTATACAACCAAAACATAATAAAGAAAATAACTTTTACAACGAATCACAACTTAATTGTTTACCATAGAGAATTTTACACAACCAAGTTTAACATAACAGTTTACAATGAAAATGTTGGTAAAGAGCATACAAAAGATATTTATAATAAAGTAAAGAATTATTATGATGATGGTTATAATTCGACACATAAAATTCATTCTGAATTTGAGTCTATACTATTATTACTACAAACCAAAGTGATATTATTTGTTAGTGTATCCATTTATTATATTGAAGTGAAGTTACAAATTATATTGTGTTAGAGATTGAGAGTCTAATAACAATAAGATATTTAATAAATGAGTTATGTTATGAATCATATACGTAAATTTGACATCACGTCTTAACTTAAACACATGACATTATATCTATAAGTTTGGTTGCATTGGGTATAACAATTGTGTTAAAAAAGTTATGCATTAATATCAAATGTTATATATATATATATTAAATACGTTAAAATTTTAAAAAAAATTAATATTATGTGGGTCGGCCCGCCACAACCCGAAACCCGCTTAGAGCGGGCTTGGACTACATTTTCATATACATAAATTGTATCCGGGCTTTTTAGCCTGACCCGGTTTAGCCCGAACCCGCACGGGTAACCCGTTTTGACACCTCTAACTATAGATACTATAGGTAAGGAACTAATCTCTTTCGGGTTTTGTGACTGTCCATTCCAACAAGTGTTGCTCACAGAAATCGATCATTTGACTTTTTGGTTATCTTAAAGATTTAGTAAGATCTTACATCATTAGACCAATACATTCTTAGTAAGTATTAAATATAAAAGAGGAGAGGGGATCAACCTACTTCAATATTAATTTTTTTAAACTTACTCAATATTTTAGGCATCAATTATAGGGAAATTCAATGGTTTAAATTAGTAAGTAAATCTAAACTATTGGATTTTCCTAAATTGATAGTTAAGATGAAGAGTAAGTTTAGAATAAATGGATATCTCCGTGTAAAAGAGATGTTATTTTTAGATGATTTTATTCTACATCTCCCTTTTGATAGTCTTAATAAACGCCCCCTCCATTCATTTCCCTTCATTATATTGATTTTGTATGAAAAGGTTTAGACCAAAGTAGCCAACGTTTTTCATTTCCAACAAAATAATTGCAAGGTTACAAACAAATGTTGTTGCATACAACATAACCTTTCTCTACTCGACTCCAACACACTAATCCTACATCTCATTACCTAGGAGAAACACTTATTTCACCATTCCACAAATATATAATAAAACAACAGAACTTCAGAACTGATCAATTCAAGATCATGCAGCATCTTGCTCAAGATCATGGAGTATCTTACTCAAGATTATGAAGAAGTCTTTGATCAAAGTGCCACACACCTGCAAGTAACAAAGTTATTGTATGAGAACCAAAGTAATGGATAGGTATATTATGCTAATATGTGCTAATTGAATATGATATATGCATACCATGTCCCTTTCCAACTATTCTCAGTTGAGTAACATACTCTGCTATCTTCTTAATTGCTTCAACCTGTAGAATGGAGAATAAGTTGTAGTTACAAACACTAACAATATACCAATAAGACATTTTGGTCTAGTACAATAAAGCCCAATTAGATCCCTACAAAGATCAAAATGTCAAAAGTTTGATTAATGAGAACGATATTGTTAAGAGGGATAGTCACGTATCCCGAAAGATACTATTTCCTTACTTATAGGGCGATGGGATACCCTTGATAGTACAAAAAAAACATTATACAACGGTCTGTTTGCGAGTTGAGTTTTTGGGGAAGGAAGGGAAAAGGAAAACTTTGAAGCCATCTACCAGTATATTTCATGACTTTCAAAGCTTTTCCTTCTTTTTTCTTCTCTTCCAAAATTTAAATGAAGCCTTTTCTTACCATTTCTTCTCTTCCAAAATTAAACTCACTAACAGAACTAAATATTCGTGTTTAAATTGTGACCACAATGTTACTGTTTTGGTAATCTCCTTAACATAATTGCTACTGCAGTGCATCAACTATTGTTGTTGAATTTTTTGCCTTACCCAATTTAAGATAATTTCAATGAATCCCTATTATGATGAAGATTCAATTAGATCAAATTGAGGAGAATTTTACCTGCTCATTCAAAAATTCACTTTCAATGAAATCTGCCAGTTGAGGATCATTGTTACGATCTGCCACCTATTTTGATGAAGAACAAAGGTAACTATCTCAACACATATTGGGTAAGCAATTAATTCTTAGACTAATTAGCCATTTAGCTTTGAGAACGAGTTAGGATCCTCTCCATTAAAGGAGAGACAAGTGCTTCAAAAACTAAAGAGAAATACAACCTTCAATGATACATATATCCATTTTTTGATAATAATGAAATTACATTTTTGTCATTAAAAACAAAAGAAAAACATGCAATTGTCTCTTCATTAATAGAGAGGATCCAAGTTCCTTGAGAACTATAGGCCAAATAATATTTTATTTTATTAGAAAACAACTATTCAACCAAAAACTAAAGGCAAAGAGACATTACACTATGGAGATTCAGAAGTTTCTCGTTAACCAACTTCTCCAAAGACAAGGTTAATTCCATAGCTGAATCGATCCAAAAGAAGAAAATAGAATAACAAAGTTAATAAATCAGAATGCACTGCACAATTTTATAACACTACTGTGAGAAGCTGCAACATAAATAGATCAGTGTGATTCAAAAAATAGAAAATAGAATAATGAAAACAGATATCTTACCATGCAATGCATCCCCCTTTTCTACATTGGCAAATTCTGAGGGAGGACTTGTGATTGGATGCAGTATCACTCTTCCACCACGAATATTCTATAAAAATCAGAGTCACATAAGTTACTATGCCAATCATATGATGATTTCGAAAGGAGTTTAAACTCGCAATTGCAATTACGGCAGCAACATCGGTAGCTTATTACCCGTGTTTTAAATTATGGTTTCAATCACGATTGCGATAATGGTTTAGGCTAGTGTGATTGTGCTCATTGTAGCCATTGCGATACGGATTGCGGGCGGTGTAATATGAATTATTTTGTTATTAAAATAATATTTTTGAATCCGATGCGGCCTGATACGGGTCTGATGTGGTTCAAATGCAATTCGATGCGGGTGCGTTGCGGCCCAATGCGGCCGCATCATTCTAATTTGGAGTCACACCGCAACTGCAGTGTGATGTGGTTACGACGATCACCACAACTGCAATATTGATGTCCATTAGGTGATGCGATACACTTAAATCACTGCTTATTACCATAATTCAATTGTGATAAACATTGTCTATGATCACCAACAACAACCATAATTTCAAACCATGTTTTAAGCTCTAAAGCTAAAGACAAATGATTGGTTTCAATATCGAACAAAGATCTGTCGTCCCAGATCTTGTCTCATATGTTATTGCACGCCAATTAAAACATGTCATATCAATTAAAAAGTAAATATTGATTATTATTGTTTTTGTTTTGTTATTATTGACACAGGACAGTGACATGAGAAATCGTATGAGACAGGATCGAGCACAACAAATCTATCAAAGAAACAGAAAAAGTTTAAACAGAAAAAGAAACATAACTGGTTGTGATAAAGTATAATAAAACTGTTTTAAATTGCGGTTGAGATTTTAGTAATGGCTGCGACTACTACGATTGCAGTGACTGAGCGGCCATTTGTGAATTATGTTGTTACTAAAACAATATTTTTGAATCTACTGTGACATGATGCGGTTCAAATGCAGTCCAATGCAGTTGTGTTACGGCTCGATGTAGCCGCATCATTGTCATTCGGAGTCACACTGCAACTATTACAGTGTAATGCATTTGTGGCGGTTATATGGCCGTATCAGGTAATACGGTCTGCAATTTAAATCAATAAATAAAAAAGAACCAAAAGGTTTTAGCTGGTTAAGGAAAGAACCAAAAACCTGATATTTTATAAACTTTTCAGCATGCTCTCTTTCTTCTTCACTTGATTCCTTAAAGAACCTACAGTTTTTAGGGAAAACAACACATGAAATTAGGAACTCAACTCATGTTTTTGTAATAGAAGAAATAACATGAGGGAATAAGCATATATTGTTTGTGTTAGTTACTTGGCAAGTCCCTTGAGAGCTATGTTGTCTCTGTCAAAGTATGCAAACAATGAATGGTACACATAGGAAACGTTGTATTCCACACTGCATTCATACAAAAAGAAGATCTTAGTAAGAGAATAAAATCACAAATACCATAAAAATAAATTAAATTGAAAAAGGTAAGCTATGAAGATATACATGTACCTATGCTAATAAAAAATGGCAACAAATAATAAATATCTTATTCTGATGGTAAAAATAAAATAGAATCACTCAGTCTAAGATTAGTATTACTTATATGAATGAAAAGCAGTGTACATGTAAACATAATTAAAAGAGAATGATTATATCTATTTACATCTTTATTAAAAGTGAATGATCATATGTCTACATCTTTAACAAACTTAAATGGTACTTAAATAAATTTATTTTTTGGTTGATTTTTTCTCATTTGAGAGTTGTGTTTGACTTTCATTAGGTCATTGTTGATAAATCAAAAGTTGTCACAGGCTTCCCTTAAGGGTGTTGGCAATGTTAGAAGTCTCACATTGATATCACTTCCACCTAATACACTAATGTTTTAGATTGGGTTCTCCTCATCATCATATATGATGAAGTATCACATGGGCCAAAAGATCTATGTTTTAATGTCCCAAACTAATCACGTTATTTTCTGTTTTTTTTATTTTCTTTTCATTCATATATCTTATTAATTGAATTGAGACACACTTGGACACCAAAGATGAGACATGTGATTTTCCAAAGATGAGACATTATGTCCAGAATTACTTTGGGAACTATATATAATTGTCAAGTTTTTCATATTCCTTAATCCATATTAGATCTTATATAAAATAATTTTAAATCAAAATAAGTAAGTGACTTAAATAAACACTATTAGAAAGGGAAAACGAAAACAATTGAATATCTTAATTTCTTACTTGATTTGCTCATTAATTGCAGCTTCAGACTCATCAATATAATTCTGACGAGCTAAGGAAACATTAGGAGTTATTGGAACAGCAAGAACATCTTTCTTAACCTCTTCAAAGGGTTCAAATATCACACCAGTTAGTGGTGTTGACAAATTTGAAGCATATACCCTCATCAAGTTCCCTCTTCCACCACCCTCTGAAAGGGTCAGTGAAGAAGAAGGTGAAGAAGAGAGAACAAAGCTCATAGAAGAATTGAACTTCTTTGGAACATCACCAACAATGGGTGAGAGAGAAGAAAAAGCTGAGATTTTTGAAGAAGCAAGGGCCATTTGGGAAGAAAATAGAAATGGGTATTTGAAAATGTGAGAAAGGAAATCAATGGCGGCTATGAACTCTTGAAGGGTGAAGAACAAGGGAGGGGCAAAGGGGATATAAGTAGTGGTGGTGAGGGGTATTACGGTAATTTGGAATGTACTGGATTGTTATATGGACCGTTGGATTATGATACAAGTGGATGGCTGTGATTTCGACAGAGAACTGGCGTGTGGCGGGCTCGTGCTTATCCAGTATGAACGTGGAATCTGTGAAAAATATCCAGTCCATGTATTAATCGAAATATTCGGTATGTATCTCTCACTCGCTTAGCGTTTAACGCTATGTCACTCGCGCTGAGTAATGAAAATATGAAATATATATTGATGTTTTATAGAGTAAATTACGCTCACACCCCCTGAGTTTTAATGAAATTATACAAATCACCCCTCAATTCTTTGTCCTTACATCAACCACTTCTCCCTCCTACACAAACTTCCCATAGATTTATACATACATTACATTTACACTTATTATCCCTGCATGTTATAAAAGTGTAATATTTATAATAAAAAAATGTGTGATGAATGTAATTAAGTTAAACAAAACATTGTATATTGTGTAACACTTCAAATAGTACAAAAACAAATGTTTATTTATTATTTTTTTGTCATTAAAAAATACATTAATAATTTCAAATAAATGTTTAAATAACTCTTATACTATTTTAGAACTAGTCAAATAATGAAGACGCAATGACTCTTATATTATTTGAATTTGTCTACACAATATATAATATTTTGTTTAATTAATTACACACATCATATATTTTTTGTTTAAAATATTACACTTTTATATCATGCAGGAGTAGTCTAACATATGTACAAAATTGGTGGTGGTTCGCGGAAGGACAAAAAAGTGAGGGGTAATTTGTGTAATTTCACTAAAACTCAGGGTGAGTGTAATTTACTCTATTTTATATCATAAAAAATATTTTTTATTTTCAAAAATTGATGTCTTTTTTCTGTTTAAATATTTTTTTTTGCCATATATTTTAATTTCGCTTTGTTATTACATATTTAGCTATTACTACTCAGTATTTTTTAAAGTCTATATTTTATGTTCAAAATTTAAAAAGTGGCAGTTATGGATAAAAATAATAATATTTTAATAAACATGTCTTGTTTTTCTCTGTTTTAATATTTGATATCATTTTACATTTTTTTTTCTTACTTCTGTTTGATTATTTCATATTGATGCCTTGTTTATTATTATATTTTAAATATATGTAATATGCTAAAAGTTTAAAAATAAAATAAAATAAAGGTTTTGAATAAATATGTTTTAAATTATTTAGTTAGTATCTTCCTAGCATATTCAACCAATTATCTCCCTTGAGTTGTATTGGATAGGTCTTATAATCAATGTTGGTTCTAATATTTTATAAGTATAATATGTGTGGAAAAATTTGGGCCTCTAATTTAATCATATGAAAATTAAATATCAAAGTTAGAACAAAATAAAAAATTTAAAATGAATTATGATAATGAAGGCTAAAAATTTACATCAAGATAAAAAGTAAGAAGAAAAAAGAAGATATTAAGACATAGAAGACAAGGTTCAAAAGTTTAAGATTTCATATTCGTCTAAGATAGGTATTTTCATCCTAAATTTTTCATGTATAATTAGTCATAATGCTCAAGTGATAATATTTTAAAATCAATTGAAAACTTAGAGTCAAAAGATCATCATTTTCAAAATACTAAGTAACGGGTTACTTGACTTGAGTAACAGATTACTAGACCTAAATAACATGTTACTTTAACTACATAATAGATTACATGAGATTAAGTAACAGGTTACATAGAATTGAGTAATAGGTTAACCAACAAAAACAACACAAAGTAACTAATTAATCAAAGGAGTAATCGATTACTCAATTGGACAGTGTGTTTGGGTAACGGGTACTGAGTACTGTAATCGGTTAGTGAGACTTGTTATACTAGATTTTCAAATCAAAACTGAACAACTTTCATCCAAAACGAATGAGTTTCATTCCAAACGTCTTTTACCTTCATCTTGAAGTATGATGGCTGATTGGAAATCTATTTAAAAGTCATGGAACACTCAATTCGATATACAACTTTCACACAAATCTTTCATACAATTCTCTACAACTTTCGTACACTTTGTTCCTACAACTTTGATGTTTAACTTTCAGATTTTTATAAAGTTGCAGCTAAGTATTTTCTCTGAGTTTTCATACCTTAAACACTAAGAGCATTGTGTACTACTTGTATAGAAAGATCATAAAAGATCGCAAGTTATATAATTGTTATATCTTGTAAATCAATTTTCCCTAGTTGTTTTCTTCAATCATTTGATGTAAACTTTTCATCATATGGTATGGTGAAAATGGAAAGATTGTTACTTAGAAGTGTTCTTCTAAGTGTGTGAGATATTGGTCAGCGTATGATATACTAGTGATATCAGTGTGACATTTGTAATTACAACTCATAATATCACCGAGTTGCAAGATGACTGGATGTAATATTCGGTAGAAAAGAATGTGAACTAGTATAAAATTTCTGGTGTTATCTCTCTCTTCTCAGTACTCTTTCATTTATAAGTTTTGTAGTTTATTTTCTGCAACTTATATTCCACCACATAATATTCTTAATATTTGAAGTTGCGAAAATTATCACCTAATGTAAAAAACTAATTCATTGTCTTTTTAGTTTGTCATTTTGATTTTACAAGAGAGTAAGTAAGTGGTAAATCTCCTATTTATACTAGAGAAACATATGGAATATTTGTTTGTAGATGTTGCGGGTCTGGCCGACCAAAGAGCTTGTCGTGTCTGGCCCACCAAAGCGATTGTCGGGTTTGCCTTAGACAAGGTTGCTTTTTCTGTGTCAGATAACTTTAGCAGTCCGTACTTTGTGGATGAGATTTGTAGCCATACTGCAAATTCATCTTGTCATCTGTCCAAAAGCATAATATCGTGTAGCTTACAGAGAGTAGCAGGGGTCTAGTCTGTGTGTAGTTGAGGTGTCAACCTTGTGCAGGGGGTACAATAGAGGAGTGTTAGGAGTATGTCCTGTGTTGTCTTGTCATTTCTATGTAGTTGACGGGACATCTCTTTGGATTGTCCGATCTTTTTGGTTAAAGCACAGAGGAGCTTTAAGGATTGTTTCTCTTATATTGCTTATGAGGATAACCGTCTTCCTTACCTAATGGTCACATGTCCTTTTAAAATGGGGTGGAAGAAAATGTATTTTGTGAAGCTCATGTAAATTAGAATGTTGCTAGATTAAATGTAGCTTCACATATAATTTATTTCTATCAATACCAGATGGATTATTTCCTAAATACAGTTTCAAAATAATATAATAATACTTAGGCTTATGTTGTCCAATGAAGCAAGTTCAGGCTTTCTAGTATCTAGTGTGAAGATTTTGGAAGAATCCTGAATACATAAATGTTCAACAAAATAGTTATTTAGAATTTTAGATGATGAGAGAAATAAACTAGAGTTATTCAATTATGTAGTTAATGATGATTTAAAACTATTTAATATTTTTATTCTAATATCAATTATATTATAACACATCTCATGTGATCTTCCACTTTCAGAAGATGCAGACGAAATTCATTACATAGTTAAAAAAAATGAACTATTCCATGAAAATAAATAAAGTACGATTCTTTTTTTTTTCTGTCTGGCAGATAAATAGCATAGTAGAAAATTAGAAAGTAGAAACGGAATGATAAGAACTTCCGCTTTATAAATTGTGAATTATAATTTGTTAAGATTATCCTTTTTTTTTATGAATTATAATTTGTTAAGATTATACTTCTGTTATGTTCCAGTAATGTAGTGAAAATTGAATATAAATTAATTTGTTTTGTTTGAGTAATGTAAAAAGATTATTTTTACCTAGTAAAATACAGAAAATGATGTGGTTATTTTTTTATATTATAATTATTTTGGTTGTTTTTCATATTATTTTTTAAATATACGTTTTTACAATATTTACCATCATATATATTTTCACTATAAATTTTGTAATTTTTAATATTGCATAACAAAGTCTAAAAAATATATTAAAATAAAATATAATATAAAAACTAATATCAATATTTAAAACAACATGACAAACCGATAAGTAGAAGTTGTTAAACTTGAATTACACAAATCACAAAATAAATAATACACAAAATGTCAAATTTTATACAAAAGATTTAATAATCTCATAAAAAAGGTAAAATGGGAAGTGGAAAAAAAATAAGTTAACAAAAATAAACCAACCCATGATTTTGGAGCTTATACTTTTGGTTTAATTTAAAAAAAACCGAGTTTATAATTTCATTTGACTGACAAACATACATGATTTACATTTTAAGCTTATTTAAAAAAAAAAGCAAAAAAACTCAAAATTTTAATATATATATATATATAAAATGCACAGTGATTTACTTTTTTAGTGTAACATCCATTATTAGTATAAAGATTTATAAATAGTCAATATATTATTTACTATGTATGTATTGAGACTTCTTTTTTAGTACAATATTCATACATTATTAACATAAAAATTTATAGACAGTTAATATATCATTGTTTTTTTTTAAAATGAATAATAAATGATGCTAATACAATATCATGATATATTTTTTTATAGAGAATATTGCATAGCTCGCACACAAATTCTGCCGTGTGTGATGAGATTGAGAGAAGCGCGACTAGGAATGGTTTTGAAGGAAAACGCCAAAGTGGGGCCCCACTCACGTGTTTGGCTGTCGCATACCAGCGTCTGTAGCCACACTTTTTCATTCAAAAAGCTGTATAATTTTGTCATGACTTCTATAGTTCCTTTTACCGATTCCGGATTCATCCATTCAATTTATCATGGCATTAGTTAAGGTTGAACTACGATATACCAAAATCTAAAGAATTAACTTTGATTAAGGACGTGTCTGTTATAATTATTAATTATTTAAGTTAAATCTCATTCTACTAATATAATTAGATTTAGCTTACAACTTGGAGATGATAATCATTCTATGTGATATGATAATTAATCATGTTTGGGTAAGCTTTGTCATATGGTGGATTTTGTTAGTATTTCTAACACTCAGTTTCAGGTGAAGGACTTACGAATAGACCTTTTGTGGGACTTTAGCATTGTTTATACCTTCCTAATCATGTGAAGGACTTCATTCTTACCATTCATGTGTTGATGTCCTCTCATAATTCTGGTGGTTGGTGTTGGGCTAACAATGCTTCTTGGTGTTACGCGACTAATTCACGATATTTGTGGTTGGAGAGTAATGACGTCCTGATCTCCTATTCTCATTGGAGTTGGCTGTGGATAATTCTTGACCCTGAAAAAGTTAAGTTTCTTTTTTGGCGCTCTGCTCTTAATTATTTACCTACCAACTCTCTTCGTTTCAGGAGAAAAATATCAACTACACCTATCTGTGGAAGGTGCAACACTACAATTGAAGATCTATCCACACCTTCAGAGATTGCGGGAACTCAACTCTTTTTTGGTGTTGTATGAGTTTCAATGAGCAAACCTTCTCGACTGACCAATCTTTCATATATTAGATGGTAACTCATGCTGGACTCTCAAATGGGTGTCTCTTCTTAGTAGACATATGTTGGTCCTGGTGGTGGCGTAATTAGATAGTCTTTCTAGGTGTTACTTGGAATTTCTCTTACGTCTCTCAGAATGTTCATCACGACTTCAAAGATCAGCATGCTATTGACACAATGTTGAATGAAGCAATCCTATCGAGTGTCCATTGGTGTTGCTCGAAAATTAGAAGGATTAAGTTTAATGTGGATGGGAGCTATAGTTTGCAAGACCAAGCGATTAAAGGAGGTGGAGTTATTCGCTATCATGACGATCTGTGGCTATTTGGGTTCACTAGAAATTTTGGAACTAGATCTTCTATCTAAGCTGAGCTACTAGCCATTGAGCATGGTCTTGAGTTGGCTTGGAAATTGGGTCATCATCAGATTACTTTGGATGCTACTACCTTTAATCAACCCATATCATTAGTGATAAGGTGCAAATTCACTTGGATCCTATTGCTCGAGTGCTTCATAACATCTGTGAGTTTCTTAGGAGGAATTGAGATATTTCTAAACTTAGTGCAGGTCTTCATGAGCACTTCATAATGTGGGACTCTCCATGCACAAAAGTGCTGCCTATTCGGCAGATGGATCTTTCAACTTTACTTTACTTTATTTCTTGTTTTCTTTTATTTCCGATAAATAAAAAATGTGATATTTACAAACTAAGGATGTGTTTGGGTTCAAAAAATAACTCACCAATACTTAGGATTAGGTAAGGACAAGTCTTATCCGAACAAACCCGACTAATGATCACCCCTAGTAAGTAACTTGTAAAATATGAACACTAACATTTTGAAGAATAAATTAGACCACACTACTTGTAGTCTGATTGGAACTCAAGAACAAAAATAACAAAGATTGTAGGTCGGGGTAATACCACATGCTGGTTAAAGAAAATAAAACGAGAACATGTATGTGGGTACAACCCGATCTTGGAAAAAAAACGAGAACACACGTGAGAATACTGTCAGATATCAGATGTATACGTTAAAAGGAGAACGATGTCGATACTTCAAGATCTCGAAGACATAAATTAATACGAGAACGCAAGTTGAGGCATTTTCGAATCTCGGAGATCTAAATTATAAAAAGAACACAAAATCGAGTGCTCTATGACCATATATATAAATTAAAATGTAAATACAAGTCGGGGTATTGGTGTAACACCCTTAATTTAAGTCTTTAAAATTATAGTATCAGTCCTGAGATTCTCGCTTGAGCGAGGGATTGTCGCCTGGGCGAGAAAGGCTCATCTGGGATGGTGAAATCCTGGGCTATACTGAAGGATTCTCGCTTGAGTGAGAGTGGTCTCGCCTGAGCGAGAGTGGTCTCGCCTGACGAGAGTTGGATCGCCTGGGCGAGAAAAGTGACATTTTGGACCTGTCGAGGCTGTAAGATTCTCGCTTGAGCAAGAGGATCCTCGCTTGAGCGAGAGATGCCTCGCCTGGGCGAGAGTTCCCTCGCCTAGGTGAGAGGGTCAGATCTGAGTTTTTAAAATGGGTGAGATTTTCTCGCTTGAGCGAGAATGGGCTCGCTTAAGCGAGAACCCAACTAGTTGCATTAAATGAGAAACCCTCAAACACATTTTAGGGTTAAGAATTGAAGAGAGGTGAGAGAAGAGAGCTTTTCCAAGGGCAATGAGCTTTGATACTCATCTAAGAGCTTGAGAAGAGGTAAAACTCTTGATTCTAACTCTCTTCTTCCCTTTGAAACTCATTTTGGGTATGGTGGATCTCTTCTCAAAATGTGAGAAACCATGGAAACTCACCCTTTTGAGTTATGGTTCGTTTTAGGTTGTTTTTATCTTGTAAACTCTTGGTTTAGAGTTGGTATTTCAAGAATGGAAAGGGTTTGTGGGTTGATTCTTGGAAACCCAAAAACCCTAAAGAGAAAAGGTGATTAAAGGGGAAAATGGATACAATGCTAGAGGTAGAAGATGATTAAGCATTCTAATGTTGAAATATGAGATGAATATGTATGTTTTAGATGTTGTAAACTTATGATGAAAGTAGTTTAGAAACGTTGAAAATATGTTAAATATCTTGTATGGTTAAATAATGCAATATAAGTTGTTTATGTGATATTTGGAATAAATGACTAACATTGTGTTATGTGGTGGGAATGAGGAAATATCCTAAAGTTGGAGGCGGTGTCAGTGGAACTTGCGAAGTTACCAAGAACCAAACTCAACACTCACCGAGGTAAGGATAAGTCTTTAACTTATGCATTGTGTTAGAAAATGCGTGGATTTTCTAGTTGTGGATAATGAATCAAGTTGTGAACCACTTATTTATTATAAACATATATGGGTGTGTTTGTAGTAATGATGACGTGGATTTACTGTTTATGAATTGATGGAGTATCAATGAAAAGTAAAACTCGTTTTTAGCCGAACATGATTGGTTAGCGACTTTGGCTCAAGTGATGTAGCAAGCTTTGGCTCAAACGATGTAGCAAGCTTTGGCTCAAGCGATGTAGCAAGCTTTGGCTCAAGCGATGTAGCAAGCTTTGGCTCAAGCGATGTAGCAAGCTTTGGCTCAAGCGATGTAGCAAGCTTTGGCTCAAGCGATGTAGCAAACTTTGGCTCAAGTTATGTAGCATGGTTTTCAAAAAGTATAAACGATGAAAATGGTTTTAAGTATATTTAACTCTAAATTGTTTACTTAATCTTATTAAAATGTGGATTAACGCACATTGACATTTATTACGTTAACGACTTACTCCTTTGTGTTTTCTGTGTATGGTCAATGTTAATCTCATTGCAGGTAGGTGGAAGATGTAAGGATGTTTTGATTAGGAGCTTAGAGACTTTTAATTTTTGGAAGTTCTTATATTCATTCTTTTGTAATATGACTGACTGTATTTTGGACATGAATATTTGTAACTCTGGATATTCGTAGCTATGAATATTTTGGAATCTCATAGCTAATTGTATGCGGTAGTTACCAGGATGCATGAATGAAGTATGATTTTCTGCTATTCGAATGTGTATATTATTTTGAACTTAGGAAATGGGTACGAGTAGGAAATGGAGACTTAACTTAAGTTATTGGCATTTATGTTTAAAAGTCGTAGGAAATTGCATGAAGGATGAATAAAATAGGGAAAATATTTCAAGGATAGAATTTGGGTCATTATAATTGGCAGAACATAGAGACATAATTAAACAAGAATTCAGGTATGGGTAATGTTGGATCTCGGATGTAAGCTTAAATGCATGTAACTTTGAAGACTATGAATATCATGGTTTTCATGAAGATAACAATCTATAATATGACATAAGTACGACATACAAAGGATTAAGATGAAACCCAAAACTACTCTTATGTTTATATCTTATTAACAATTCATTTTATATCTTTTAGGTCTAAGATGTAATGATGGGCAGAGTCCAATAGGATTCATGAATATCACAAATTTTAATTAGGATTATTATATATGATGATAGAGATAATGACTGAGCTAAAATTATGGTTTTAACCTCAAATAATTGATTAATAATCAATTAAATAGCAAATGCATTTTTCCAGAAACTATTTTTACTTGCAGTTAATTGATTATTCTATTTCAACAATTGATTAAGAGATTATAACAAGCCAATAATTAATTATGACTAAATCTTAATTGATTACCTGATGTAGAAAAATTAAATTACAAATGCCTTATGTGATTTCTCAGGATTCATAATTTAGAAAGTTTAGTTTTCAGAGTTGAAATTCATTCAAGCACTAATTTGAATCTTGGAGAAAAAGAAAAGGCTAATCATTTTCATTTTTCTACTCTTCTTCTAGTCCTCTTGTCTTCATATTCTATTTTATCTTAGTTTTGTCAATAAATTTGAGAAAATAATGAAGTACTATTTGATATCGTCTTTTCTTACTATTCACACTAGAAGGTGTTTACAAAACAAGAAGATTTTATGACATTACAAATGAAATTAAAGAGTTGGATTAGATGTCAGGGATCCTCAAACCTAGGAGGTTGTGATCCTTGTAGGATTCAATAGAATCTAGGAGCTTGCGGGGAATCAACCATTGCCAATCTTGTGAAGAATAACTCCAGTAATAAGTAAATTACTCAAATCTGAGAATGCAAGCATGCATCATCATATAGGGGAGATGAAAATCAAACATGCATCACTCTATTATTTTGATCAAGACAAAGTAAAGACAAAGATAAGACAAGATTAAAGCAAGGTTAATAGGCAAGCTTGAAGACATGAACAACTTAATAAACAACAATGTCAAGGCTCAAGATCAATCAAGTAGACTTAGGCTAAGATTTTATATTTGCAGAAGTCATAGGATGATTGATTGGGTAGAGTCTCGGCTAGGTGAACCTAGAACGGAACTTTCACAAAGTCTAAAATTGAATCTAACTAAAATGAAACTTGCATATACTCATACATGATTGGCATGCTCATATATTTACATATGATAACATGATTTTAGTGCATCAAACTGAATTTATCACATATATCTTCAAAATCATGTATCATACATATAAACATCATGTAGAAGGTTCATCATGCATCAAATAAAACACTTATTAACACACTTAATCAATTAAAACTTGTTTTAATCGATTAAATAAACATGGGAACCCATTTATCGATTAAATATGAGATTAATTGACTAAATGGAGTTACTGTAGCTGAAGTCTTGGATTTCTTGGGATCGTTAATCGATTAAGTTCAATTGAAAATAGTTTTGTATAAAAGCTGATTTTTCACATGTGTTCATTAGATTTGCATTGTTAGAAAATTCACAAGTTTATAGATTTCTCTGAACTTAATTTTCATATCATTGAGAGAGTTTCTTGCTATAAGAAAAAGTTGTTAGTTTTCTTTTGGTTCATAAGAGAGAGATATGATAGTTGAAAATTATTCATTGTGCTTAAACTTTCACATTCATTTTGGAAAACCAAGCTTAATTACACATAGTTTCTTTGAGTCTTTGAGATTTCTAGGTTAGGTTTTTAGTGTTTTTTTTGTATGTCCGCACATTTTAGGTGCATAGTAACTTGGATAGTTAGACGATTTTATAGGAAATCCTAGCTGCGGTTAAGTTGTCGTCTTCACCTTTACAAAGGTCTTGGTTGGGAGTGATCATCGGCTGAGGCTATACCGTGAGCAGGCAAGGAGTATCCGAAAGAGGCGGTTGGAGGTTAAACCGACGTGAGAGACACTAGGGCAAGAAGGGAGCGTTTGTGAAGTTTATTTGAAAGATATTTTGTAAAAACATTATTCAAATAATGAATAAAATTGTTTTTCAAGAATGCAAGAATCAGGTTAATCAATTAAACCTGATATTAATCGATTAATCACAGCTCGAGTTAATCGATTAAGAGAATTCATAATAGATTAAACAATGGATTCTTTAAAATATCTCATTAGCCGAAAAAGTGTTAATTTTCTTCCCCTCACACCTATTCACCCCCTCTAGGTGTTATTGTTCAGTGGCATATCCAACAAAATCAACTTAGGGACTAGTCGTAGTGTCATTCTTGGCGTGAACCAATATAAATTGTTTAGAATATATTTTCACTAAAGGTTTGATCGAACTTAAAATCAATAAATCAATCTTGAAGCAATTTAGATTTTATGGTTTTTGTTATAATTTGTTGTTAAACGATTAAGTGGAATTTAATCGATTAAGTGGAATTTAACATTGTATAATTAGAACTTAATTGCACGATAAGTGATTATTTGGAGTTATAAAAGCTACAATATTCCGTCAAACCGATTTTGTGGCTAACAAGTGAAATTTACAGTTGAGGCAACGAAGGACCCACACACTAAGTTATCCCTCTCGATGCACAGAACCCTTGTATACCAACAAGTGGTATTAGATCTTGATAGCTTCGTCTTTGCACTGAAAAGAAATTTCCGAAGGGATGAGCTCAAATGATGAAAGTACTTGTGAAGAAGATCTTGCTCCTGACCTTGACACTGTTTTGATGAAGACACCAGCATCACCAAAAAGAAGAAAGGAAGAAGACTTATCAAGACTAAAGAAAACAAAACTTCAAGAAATAGAGTCTAAGTCTTATAGGTACTTCTATCCTAAAACTCTTTAAAATAACTTAGTTAATAATGCTAAAAAATGTTTTAAAGAAAATTGAAAAATTCTAAGTGTGAATAAAAATAATTTTCAAAAATGACATGTAACGAGTTACTGTACTTGAGTAAAAAGTTGCACGAGTGAGAAAAGAGTTATCCAACCTCCAACGACTAAACATAATCCATTACTGTCTTTGAAGTAACAGATTACCATTTTAAGTAAACAAGGTAATCGATTACTCAAATAGTTGTAATCGATTACGCTAAAGCATTTTCACAAACCTGTTGGACAAGATATTTGAGTAATCAATTACTCAATTACAGTAATCGATTAAACTGTGTAAATTTCGAAAATGTTGTTGGATAGGATGTTTGGGTAATCAATTACTCACTTGCTATAATCGATTACTGAGAGTTGTTGTATCAGTTTTTAGATTTCAAAGTGAAAGGGTTTCACTCCAAACTGACTTGTTTCATTCTAAACGAAACCTACACTTCCCTAGAGGTGTTATGGTTGATTGGAAAGCCTATATAAAGGCATTGAAACACATATAACTCAAACACAACTGAGATTACAACTCTCATTAAAAACTCTCAAAAGCTCTCACAATTTCTGAATTTTTTCTGCTCTTTTTAGCAACATACTCTTAAACTTTCTAAGTTATTTCAAAGTTGCTTCTAACTGTTTTCTAAACTTTTCAAAGTACAAAGAGAATTATTATCTATTGTATAAGAGTTGTTTTTGGATTGCAAGTTAGAAACTTTCATATCTACTTGTAAAGACAATCCAGCCATAATGTATATTCTTCAAATTTGCTAAGATTACTTTCTTTCACAACGGTGTGAAGAGAAAGGGGATTGAGTGACCTGAAATAGTGTTTTCCAAGGGGTTTTAAATATTAGTGAGTGTGTAAGGTACAAGGAGATCTCGGTGTGAGATATTGTAATTGCAACTCATAATATTTATTAAAGGAATCTCTTGCGCTGCGAGAGTACTGGACGTAGCCTTCGGTGGACAAGAAGGTGCCAGTATAAAACACCTGTGTATTCTCTTCTCCTTAAACTCTCTACTTTAAGTTGTTATTTTTCTGCATACTTTTCCGCTGCACTTAAACTTCTGATTTTGTAGAAAAATTAGCCATAGTTTTGCAACAACTAATTCACCCCCTCTCTTATTTGCATTCTCATTCTTACAAATGGCACCAGAGCTATTTTTGAGAAAGTTACTCTCAAAATCTGATTCTACAACAAGATGGCCTCAAGATCATTCCTAGGAGAAGGCTCCAACATAAATTGACCTCCAAGTTTTGTTGGAGAATGCAACGACTTTTGGAAAGTCAGAATTAGGATTTTCATAGAGTCACGAGACTTGGACATATGGAATTCGATCGAGGAAGGACCATATGTGCCATTCACGGTAGTCAACAACACGAGGGAAATAAAGCCTAAATCTTCATGGAATGATGAAGATAAGAAGAAAGTGCAATACGATCTCAAGGAAAAGAACATCCTCTCATTGGCACTTGGCATCGATGAATTCTTTATAGTATCTAACTGCAAATCTGCTAAATAAATGTGAGATACTCTAGAGAACACTCATGAAGGAACCTAGAAGGTAAAGAGGTCGAGATTGAATACTCTTTACAAGAATACGAAATGTTTCGTATGAAGCATGGAGAGAAAATTCTGGATCTCCAAAAGAGATTCACTCATCTCACTAACCATCTTATTGCACTTGGCAAAGTGCTGTCTGTAACACCCCAAATTTTAATCTTTAAAATTATAGTATCAGTCCTGGAAGCCTCGCTTGATCGAGAGATTCTCGCCTGAGCGAGAAAGGATCACCTGGGAGGGTGAAATCCTGGACTATACTGGAGGATTCTCGCCTGAGCGAGAGTTGTCTCGCCTAGGCGAGAAATGGCAATTTTGGGCTGTTGACACAGTGTAATCGATTACACACTCCTGGTAATCGATTACATGCTGTTAAACTAATCAGACCTGTGCATCTGACATAGTGTAATCGATTACACAGTCCTGGTAATCGATTACATGATGATTAAAAGCATCAGATATGTACATCTGACACAATGTAATCGATTACACCATGTTGGTAATCGATTACATCGCGACGATGCCTTTGTAATTTACACTGTGTAATCGATTACACACTTATGGTAATCGATTACATTGTATTAATGTAATCGATTACATTGTATTAATGTAATCGATTACACCATGTTGGTAATCGATTACATAGCGATGATGCCTCTATAATTTACACAGTGTAATCGATTACACTATACTTGTAATCGATTACACTTATCGCAGTGTCTATAAAATAGAAACCCAAAACACATTTTAGGGTTAGAACTTCGAAGAGAAGAGAGAGAGGAGAGCTTTTCAAGAGCAAGGAGCCTTAGAACTCATCTTGGAGCTTGAGAAGAGGTAAACCTCTTGTTACTAACTCTTCTTCTTCCTCTCTAACTTGTTTTTGGTATGTTGGATTCATTTTCAAAACATGAGAAACCATGGAAACTCATCCTTTAGAGTTATGGTTCGTTTTATGTTGTTTTTATCTTGTAAACTCTTAGTTTAGAGTTGGTATTTGATGAATGGAAAGTTTTATGGGTTATTCATGAAAAAACCCCCAAAAACCCCCAAAATGAGAATATGAGTATAAAGAGAAAGAGATGAAATGTTAGATGTGGATAATGAGTAGTGCTTTAATGTTGTTATATGAGATGAACATGTATGCTTTGATATTTAGAAACTTGTATTGAAGTAGTTTTGGAAATATTGAAATATGCGATGTTATGCATGTTTTAGATGGTTGAATATTGATGATGAATATTTTGTATGATTAAATGATGCAAAATAAGTTGTTTATGTGATATTTGGAATAAATGACTAACATTGTTGTTATTGGTGGAAATGAGGAAAGATCCTAAGGTTAGAGGAAATCGCGGAGGAGACTTTTAAAGTTACTCGGAACCGATCCCCAACACTCACCAACGTAAGGGATAAGTATGAGGTATGTGAAAGAGGTAATGGTTTAAAATGATACATCTGTAATTTATGCATTATGTTGGAAAATGCGTGACTTTTCTGTTATAAAAATGAAAGTAACATTGTTGGGGGAGGCCCAATGAAAAGATGACTCCGATGAAAGTAACATTGTTGGGGGAGGCCCAATGAAAAGATGACTCAAATGAAAGTAACATTGTTGGGGGAGGCCTAATGAAAAGATGACTCCGATGAAAGTAACATTGTTGGGGGAGGCCCAATTAAAAGATGACTCATTTGAAAGTAACATTGTTGGAGGAGGCCCAATGAAAAGATGACTCGGAGTAATGAAAGTCATATGCATGTTATAGGATATATAGTATGGGATATATATTCTATAAGGTGAATATGAAGGATGAGAAGTGAATGTCACAATGAAAGTCGTATGCATGCTATAGAGTATATAGTATGGGATATATATTCTATAGGGTGGATATGAATGATGAGAAGTAGGAGGTTTCGAAAGAACGTAGTAGGCGTGCTATAGAATATATATTATGGGATATATATACTATAGGACGAATATGAATAACGTGAAAATGAAAGAAATAATATATGAACGTTTACATTTACTTATTTGTGGTTATGATTTATATCAATGCTTAATTGTATTTGAATGTGGATTATCATGTGATGTTAGTTTCGAACTAATGACTTACTCCTTTTTGTTTTGTGTGTTGTTTATGATAATCTCATTGTAGGTAAATGAAGGATTTTGAGAAGAAACTCACTTAGGAAGCTTTTGTGTTTATAAACCTATTTGTCTGTATTTGCTACTTGACGTTGTAGTTAATTTGATAACATTATGGGATGACTGTAAACCCGTTTAGATTAATATTGATATGTATAGTTATGGGTTTTATAACTTTGGGAGACTCATAACTGGTTGTATGTGGTAAATGCTATTTGAATGAATTATGTTTTTCCGCAACATAATCTTGTATGATAATATAATGGGGTAAATAGTATTTTTAAAGAGTGATACTTGAGGGTTTTCAATGAAGGTGACGACTGTATGTAAGAAAGGATTAAAATAAATGAAAAAATTTCAAGGGTAGAAAATCGGGTCGTTACACTGTCAAATAGTGATCCGAACTTAAAACCCTAAACCCTAAACCCTAAACACTTGTAGACCATTATTTTCGTGATTTGCGGCTTCAATCCAAAACCCCTAAATTTCCAAAACCTAAACATAAACCTTCAAAATCTAACAATGGCTTCTTCTTCAAAAACCAAGAAACCAAGAACTAGTGGGTCTCAATCCAAGCATCGAACATCTTCTTCAAAGTCCAATCCGTTGAACTTGACGAGACTTCTTGCCAACAATGAGCAAAGAAAGGTTTTCGAAGAACATTTCCATGGACGCTAAATTTTCACTCCCAAATACTGTAATGTTAGTAATTTTGAGTTTGAAGACTTTCTATTTCCTTAATTATTACGGCAACAAAACCTTTTTGATTTTTGCTGTGAGGGGAACGATATTTATCCCGAGTTTGTTCGCGTATTTTATTGCAACATGAACTTTAGGAAGAATCTTCTTACTTCCCATGTTAAGGGAAAAGATATAGTATTGGATACCAAAACCTTCAGTTCATTGTGCTGTGATATACCGATGCATGGTAGCACAACAGATTTCGGCCTAGTGTGTGAATGGGATAACTATGATCATAAGGGATTCTATCTTTCCCTATATAGAATCTCTAAGGAGGAAATAGAACAGCGAAAGCATTAAGGCTTCGATGAAACTGTTAAGAAAAGAGACATCCTCTCTGCTGGATATCTCAAGTTGGAAGAATGTTTGCTCTGTTATTTTCTGACCTATGCCATTTTGCCCAAATTTTCAAACCATTCGCAAATTAGTGACATAGAGCTCCAATTGATATATGCTATAAAGTATAACATCAAGATAAATTGGACTCATATGATAATGAGGCAAATGTTGAATGTTCGCGGTTCGCAAAGTCCTTTGCCATACGTTATCTTCATAACCAAAATTCTTGAGCATTTCAGCATATCTCTTGATGGTGAGACAAAAGTGGCTCTCAATCTTCGCGAAAGCAAGATTGATGTGGAAGTTTGCCACAAGATGGGATTCTCTATAAATCCTATTGATTATCGCACCTATAGGCATAGAGCCGACCGACCGACTGCTCCTAACGCACAACCAGAACCTACCATTCATAACCAGCCTGAGTTTCAAGCTCTATCTTCCTCATCTGCTGCCATGCCTCCAAACCAGATGATCATGGATGAGTTGGTTTCCCTTAGAGGCTACATCATTACTCGAATGGATGCTCTCGACACTCAAAATCAACAAATCCATTATGAACTTCATCGTCTTTCTTCAAGGCTGAATAACATGGATGTTGATGAAGATAGTTCTGAGCCTGAGTCTTAGAATCTTTGTCTAGGTTTCTGATTGTAATGAGTCTTGGTTGTGAACAAATTTCTGTTTGGATTTGAACTTGTTTGGTTATTTTCTTTTGTTTCTTGTTTTGGATATTATGTATGAACATCAATTTTCTTGCGGTTTTATGCAAAGCTATCTTTGATTCATACATGTTATAATTCTGCTTATATATTGTGAAAATTTCATTTGTTATAAACAAATTGTATGCTATGCTATGCTATATATTGTTTATTGTGTTGGACTCTTGGTTTTTCTTCTTTTTGATGAGTCAAAAGAGGGAGAAAAGTTGGGAGAAATGTATTTTCTGTAAAATATTTTCAGGCACATAACTCCAAAAGAAAGGGGAGCATACAAGATAGGGGGAGCATACTCAAGACAAGTCAAGAAATATCGTCAAGTATGCTACTCTCAGAAAACTACACCTTTGGAAAGATATTGGTTTGTCATCATCAAAAAGGGGGAGATTGTGAAGAAGGTCTTGCTCATGACCTTGACATGGTTTTGATGAAGACACCAACATCACCAAAAAGAAGAAAGGAAGAAGACTTATCAAGTCTAAAGAAGACAAAACTTCAAGAAATAGAATCTAAGTCTTATAGGTACTTCTATCCTAAAACTCTTTAAAATACCTTAGTTAATAATGCTAAAAAATGTTTTAAAGAATATTGAAAAATTCTAAGTGTGAATACAAATAATTTTCAAAAATGACGTGTAACGGGTTACTGTACTTGAGTAACAAGTTACATGAGTGAGAAAAGAGTTATCCAACCTCCAATGGCTAAAAGTAATCCATTACTGTCTTTGAAGTAACAGATTACCATTTTAAGTAAACAGGGTAATCGATTACTCAAAGAGCTGTAATCGATTAAACTAAAACATTTTCACAAACCTATTGGATATGATACTTGAGTAATCGATTACTCAATTAGAGTAATCGATTACACTGTGTAAATTTCGAAAATGCTATTGGACATGATGTTTGGGTAATCGATTACTCACATGCTGTAATCGATTACTGAGAGGTGTTGTATCAGTTTTCAGATTTCAAAGTGAAAGGGTTTCACTCCAAACTAACTCGTTTCATTCCAAACGAAACCTACACTTCCCTAGAGGTGTTATGGTTGATTGGAAAGCCTATATAAAGGCATTGAAACACATATAACTCAAACACAACTCAGATTACAACTCTCATTAAAAACTCTCTAAAGCTCTCACACTTTCTGAATTTTTTCTGCTCTTTCTAGCAACATACTCTTAAACTTTCTAAGTTATTTCAGAGTTGCTTCTAAGTGTTTTCTAAAATTTTCAAAGTACAAAGAGAATTATTATCTATTGTATAAGAGTTGTTTTTGGATTACAAGTTAGAAACTTTCATATCTACTTGTAAAGACAATCCAACCATATTGTATATTCTTCAAATTTGCTAAGATTACTTTCTTTCACAAGGGTGTGAAGAGAAAGGGGATTGAGTGACTTGGAATAGTGTTTTCCAAAGGGTGTTACATAGAATAGTGTTTTCCAAGGGGTTTTAATTATTAGTGAGTGTGTAAGGTACAAGGAGATCTCGATGTGAGATATTGCAATTGAAACTCATAATATTTAATAAAGGAATCTCTTGCGATGCGAGAGTACTGGACGTAGCCTTCGGTGGACAAGAAGGTGAACCATTATAAAACACCTGTGTATTCTCTTCTCCTTAAACTCTCTACTTTAAGTTGTTATTTTTCTACATACTTTTCCGCTGCACTTAAACTTCTGATTTTTTAGAAAAATTAGCCATAGTTTTGCAACAACTAATTCACCCCCATCTTATTTGCATTCTCATTCTTACAAATGACACCAGAGCTATTTTTGAGAAAGTTACTCTCAAAATATGATCCTACAATAAGATAGCCTCAAGATCATTCCTAGGAGAAGGCTCCAACATAAACAGACCTCCAAGTTTTGTTGGAGAATGCAACGACTTTTGGAAAGTCAGAATTAGGATTTTCATAGAGTCATGAGACATGGACATATGGAATGCGATCGATGAAGGACCATATGTGCCATTCATGGTAGTCAACAGCACGAGGGAAATAAAGCCTAAATCTTCATGGAACGATGAAGATAAGAAGAAAGTGCAATACGATCTCAAGGCGAAGAACATCCTCTCATTCGCACTTGGCATCGATGAATTCTTTATAGTATCTAATTGCAAATCTGCTAAATAAATGTGAGATACTCTAGATACCACTCATGAAGGAACCTAGAAGGTAAAGAGGTCGAGATTGAATACTCTTTCCAAGAATACGAAATGTTTCGTATGAAGCCTGAAGAGAAAATTATGGATCTCCAAAAGAGATTCACTCATCTCATTAACCATCTTATTGCACTTGGCAAAGTGCTGTCAAATAGTGATCTGAACTTAAAAGTTCTAAGATCATGACAACCAAAGGTACCAGCCATTTCTAAAAAGAAAAGTCTATCCAAAATGTCTTCGGCTGCTTTGTTTGATAATTTGCAGGAACACGAACTTGAACTTAGCCAACTTGATCAGCATGAAGAGCAAGAGAAAAAAAAAAGAAGAATGTTTCTCTTAAGGCAAAAATAGAGAAATATGAATCATCAGAGGATGAAGACGAAAAGGAAGAGACAGATGACATGAGCCTCTTCGTGAAGAAGTTCAGCAAATTCCTTAGAATGAACAAAAGTGCTAGAACCAGTCAAAAATAGAGCATTTCCTACTTGCTACACGAATCCTATTTTGCCAAGACTTGACTTCCCTCCGTTCACAACTACTCGATTCGCCAACAAGATGCTCAGGGAAGACTATATCAGACTAACCGCAGCCAACCGATATTACAACCTTTTCTCTAAACCTTAGAGATTTTACAGCACTTTTACAAAGAAACAAACTTTTTGCAAGAATGTAACAACCCGATTTTCTAACCTTGAAAATTTTTCATTTAGTTTAATTGTTTCTTACATACAGTCGTCACCTTGATTAAAAACTCTCAAGTATCACTCTTTGAAAATACTCTTTACCCTATTATATTATCATACAAATTTATGTTGCGGAAAAACATAATTCATTCAAATAACATTTACCACATACAACCAGTTACGGGTCTCCCATAGTTATAAGTCCATAACTACACATATCCGTATTAATCTAAACGGATTTACAGTCATCCCATAATACTATCATATCAACTACAACATCAAATAGCAATAAAGACAATTGAATAAATAAACCCAAAAGCTTCCTAATTAAGATTCATCCACAAAATCCTTCATTTACCTACAATGGGATTATCATAAACAACACACAAAACAAAAGGGAGTAAGTCATTAGTTCAAAACTAACATCACATGATAATCCACATTTCAGAATACAATTAAGCATTGACATAAATTATAACCACAAGTACGTAAATGAAACACTTGTATCTTCTTTCTTCCATTTCCATGTTATTCATATTCGTCCTATAGTATATATTTCCCATGATATATATCCTATAGCACACATATTACATTCCTTCGAAAAACATCGTGCTTCTCGTTATTCAGATTCACCCTATAGAGCATATATTCCATGATATATTCTCTATAGCATCTATAATACTTTCATCCTTAACATCTTCCTTTCTATCACTCATATTCACCCTATAGAATATATATTCCATACTATATATCCTATAGCATGCATATGACTTTCATTGCGACATTCTCATTTCTCATCATTCATATTCACCCTATAGAATATATATCACATACTATATATCCTATAGCATGCATATGACTTTCATTGTAACCTTCTCATTTCTCATCATTCATATTCACCATATAGAATATATATATCTCATACTATATATCATATAGCATGCATATGACTTTCATTTCTCCGAGTCTTATTTCCATTGGTACTCCCCCAATAAGATTGAATTCATTCTGAGTCTTATTTCCATTGGGACTCCCCCAAATTAGATTGAATTCGTTTTGAGTCTTATTTCCATTGGGACTCCCCCAAATTAGATTGAATTCGTTTTGAGTCTTATTTCCATTGGGACTCCCCCAAATTAGATTGAATTCGTTTTGAGTCTTATTTCCATTGGGAGTCCCCCAAATTAGATTGAATTCGTTTTGAGTCTTATTTCCATTGGGACTCCCCCAAATTAGATTGAATTCCTTTTGAGTCTTATTTCCATTGGGACTCCCCCAAATTAGATTGAATTCGTTTTGAGTCTTATTTCCATTGGGACTCCCCCAAATTAGATTGAATTCGTTTTGAGTCTTATTTCCATTGGTACTCCCCCAATAATATTAATCTCATTTGAGTCATATTTCCATTGGTACTCTCCCAATAATATTAATTTCATTTGAGTCATATTTCCATTGGTACTCCCCCAATAATATTAATTTCATTTGAGTCATATTTCCATTGGTACTCCCCCAATAATATTAATCCCATTTCTATAACAGAAAAGTCACGCATTTTCCAACATAATGCATAAATTACAGAGGCATCATATTAAACCATTACCTCTTTCACATACCTCATTCATATCAGCAAATATGATTTAGAGACACTTATCCCTTACCTTGGTGAGCGTTGGGGATCGGTTCCGAGTAACTTTAAAAGTCTCCTCCGCGATTTCCTCCAACCTTAGGATCTTTCCTCATTTCCACCAATAACAACAATGTCAGTCATTTATTCAAAATAACACATAAATAACTCGTATTACATCATCAAACAATACAAGGGATTCACATATTTCGATATTTCCAAAACTACTTTAATACGAGTTTCCGAACATCTAAAACATACATATTCATCTATTTCTCTCTTTACTCATATTCTCATTTTGGGGTTTTTGGGGTTTTCATGAACAACCCACAAAACCTTTCCATTCATCAAATACCAACTCTAAACCAAGAGTTTACAAGATAAAAACAACCTAAAACGAACCATAACTCTAAAGGATGAGTTTCCATGGTTTCTCATATTTTGAAAATAGATCTAACATACCCAAAACAAGTTAGAGAGGAAGAAGAGTTAGAAACAAGAGGTTTACCTCTTCTCAAGCTCTAAGATGAATCCTAAGGCTCCTTGCTCTTGAAAAGCTCCATTCTCTCTCTTCTCTTCAAGTTCTAACCCTAAAATGTGTTTGGGGTTTCTATTTTTAAAGAGCAGTCGTCGGGTTCTCGCTCAAGCGAGCCCATTCTCGCTCAAGTGAGAATCTCACAGTGAGCAATTCTTGCTCAACGAATATATGTAATCGATTATCATATGGTGTAATCGATTACATAAGTTAAAAATGCACATATCTAATATGTTGTAATCGATTACGGGTGTAGTGTAATCGATTACATAATGTAAAATACACATATCTGATGCTTTTATCAGCATGTAATCGATTACCAGGACTGTGTAATCGATTACATCATGCAAAATACAAATATCTGATGCTTTTATTAGCATGTAATCGATTACCAGGACTGTGTAATCGATTACATCATACAAAATACAAATATCTGATGCTTTTATCATCATGTAATCGATTACCAGGACTGTGTAATCGATTACATCATGCAAAATACAAATATCTGATGCTTTTATCAGCATGTAATCGATTACCAGTACTGTGTAATTGATTACACTGCCCAAAATTGCCATTTCTCGCCGAGGCGAGACAACTCTCGCTCAGGCGAGAATCCTCCAGTATAGCCCAGGATTTCACCCTCCCAGGTGATCCTTTCTCGCTCAGGCGAGAATCTCTCGCTCAAGCGAGACTTCCAGGACTGATACTCTAATTTTTAAAGACTAAAAATTCGGGGTGTTACAAAGAACCTCTTCAAGAAGAGTTCTTTGGATTATACAAGCCACCTGCAACCTAGATGATGACTGACTCACACTCGCTCACAGGGGTATGAGGAATCAAGAAGGATTGAAAACAAGTTGGTGCACTCAAGTTTGCACAAGTTTGAAAAAACATTTCTTTTTGAAAAAACAAGAAGCCAAGAAAACTCTTCACCAATGGGTTTTTCTCACAAGGAATTTGACACTTAAAACACAAGGTGAATACTTTATAGAGAATTTGGAATTTCGAAAATAAAAGTTTAGAAAATATGAAATCAAAGTTATGATGAAAATGCAGAAAAATTTGTCATTTATAGTTTTATGTTTTCAACAGAGTTAATCAATTAAATGACCTCTTAATTGATTAACGGTTTGAAAATTAACATGTTTATGTTGAATATAATCGATTAACAGCTTACATAATCGATTAAACTACAAAGCAACCAAATTCAAAAGTTATTGGAACTCTCATTAATCGATTAACAATACTTTTAATCGATTAACGTATTTGTGCAGTCAGATAATCGATTATTTTACTGTTAGTATCAATTATTAGAAAAACTATAAGTTTTCTTGGATAAGAGGTAACCCTCCAAAATAAGTAGGCACTAGAGTGATGCATGATTTTCATAGAAAATATAATTTTTAATACAACCTACTAACGGGAAGAATGATGACTCTCAAAACGGATTTGGGCAATCTTACGAGCGAAAGAGACGGTCGTCATTTGAGTTACCTAACCTAGACTCAAAGCTAAGCAAACATCTTAGGACTTCTAAAGAAGGAAAACAAAAGACCTTCCTAGAGTCTTGAGTCTTGGTCATGTTGAATGTTGACGAGTCAGGTCTTCAAGCTTTTCAGGCCGACTTTGTCTTCATTGAAACATAGGCAGGAAATGGACGTTGCAATCGCACTAGTTGACTTCACTTGCAATCTCATAGGCGACTGCAACTATGGAAGCAAAGGACCTCTCTACCATGTCCCTTGCTATATTATGGGGAAGCTTAAGGAACACGAAATGGAATTTTGATGTCTAACACAACATGGAGAAATGGATCGTAAAAAGAAAGGATTTGCTTTAAAAGGCACCACATCAACGCTAAAAGAAGTGGAAGAGCATCATGAAAAATATACTTTCGGTGAGAGATTGATGAAGATGACATTGGACTATTGTGAACACCTAATTTTGTTGGGTAACAAATATATAAAGCAAAAAAGTATATAAACATAAAATTGATTAAAAAAATTAATCTTTAGAGATTTGTTTTCATCAAAATTTGATCAAAAAAATAAACTAAGGATTACAATATTAAAATATGAAAACCAGATTAAATCAAATAAATTTCATATTAATCTGAATTGATTTAATAAATCACTTTGATTAAAAAAATTGAATCTTTGAAGTTTTGCTTGCATAAAATGTGATAAAAAAATAAAGTAATGTTGCAATATGAATATAAGCAAATCAAATCAAATTAAGTAAATTTGATATCAATTTGATTGGATTGCATTTTTCAAACACAATAATAGTTACAATCAAAATAAGTTAAAGATAGAAAATGAAATTGTTTCCTTTTATCTCTCATATTTTCGTTATTTTAAATAAAAATAGAAAGGAATTTTAAGTGACTTAATGGTTATCTATTAGCCTTTTAAGGGAATGGTCAAATTTAAAAATCACATGTCTATATTTCCCATAATAAAAGTGAAGATGATATTCAAGAATTTTTTTTTTTTTTTGCAACTCATAAAAAATAAAACAATTATTTTGACCTATGAGAAGAAATACAATAATTTTAGGGGTGTTATAGAATTGTTATGAAATTTGTGCTCAAAATGAGTTTTTAGCTATTTTGAATTTTACAGGAATAAAATAATTATGGTACTCAAATAGGGGTATTACTATATTTTGTTTGGATTTAAAAAAATTATCGGACTATTTTTAGAGCAAAAATAGTCATTTTCCAAGGAATCTGAGATTCAAAATTATCCTATTTGGATATTTAAATTAAGGGGGAAAGTTCAATTTAAATTTTAAATTTCAAAAGGCAATAACAATAAATAAAAAAAATCTGATCTAAATTTGGAGAGATAATATTTTTTTTCCTTATTTGTCTCCGAGATGTTAAAGGGATGATTTGTTTTTCAAAATAGCCATGTGCTAATTCCCATTATAAATAAGGATTGGACTGAAGGAAAAAGGACACAAAGAAACACATGAGAAAAAAAAACATAAAAGTGCTAGAGAGAAATATCAGTGTTATTAATAATTTATGGTTATCAAACCGGCATAAGTATTGGTATAGTGATATAATAGTTTAATCGGTGGTTCACTAATTAAATCGCATACTGGTAAAATTTGATATACATATATAATATATTAACATTAATGTTATAAAAAAAACAATAATTATTTGTATTTTTATTAAAAATTAATTTTAAATAAAAATCGATCGGTATGACCAGTACAGTTCAATTGAAAATCGGTTGGTATGACCGGTTTTTACTAATTTTAGTTGGTTTTTACCGGTATAATTGCATGACCGATATAATTATTGTATCGTACTGGTATTGGGACCGGTTCACCAGTTTAACGGTTCAACCGACCGGCACGAAACGGTTTTAATAACTATAAGAAATTCTAGAGAATCCTAATTGGATTGCTTGGATTTTGTGCAGCTACTCTCTTCCTCCATTCATCATCTCTCACAAGTAACTGAATGGTGAACTTTAGGAAATTCCAAGGACTAATGAAGAAAGATTCAACTCGATGGAAATATAACACTTCTCTAGACAAACTATCATTTTATGAGTGTGGGAAGCAAGAACACTTGTCCCGATTACCTAAAAAAGAATGACAGTGATAAAAGGTCTAAAAAGGAGAGGTAAGAATGTAAGAAATTTTGGGTCACACGTGTAATGTTTAAATGTGTTTATGGTTATTATTATAAATAGTCAAATTAAAGTGATCTACTTCAAATAAGGTTCATGGCTATAGACATAATTATCATGAAAATTATTGTGTAGACACCTAGTTTTATTTCTATTTTATGATGAGCAAAATTGAAAATAAGAAAATCAAGTGACATCACCCATTCATGTAAGGGTATGCACTTCTTATAAATAGGGGTTATGGTCCCCAATTGAAGACCACACCATGACATAAGATGAACTACTACAATAACAACAAAATCATCATTCTCTTCATCCCATTAGAGGAGAAACTAAGGCTAAAGGTGGTCTACAATTGGAAGACCAACAAACCTACATGTTCTACTATGAACATGCATTTGTATACAAGACTAAGGACAACTAAAATTCATCCAACATATTCTCATGAATACATTAAGGTACGTTTCCGCTAAAGTTCTAGTTTTGTACATTTATTCTTGATGATTTGACATGAAAGATCTTGACTATATATGATGATAATATTATTCACCATCTTTGGTATTATGTATATTTAAGTATATAAAACTCTCACATTATAAAGTCTATATTAAAGTTTTTTCCAACAAAGAAATGTTAGAAATTCATAATTTAAAATTTAGGTGGACATCATATATTTAATATAATTATATTGGCTATTTATTTTGGGTTATAAAACTAGTGATCTAATTTCTGACAATTCATGTGACTTCTAAAACCGATAACGAATATAAACTTAATGAATGGATACCCAAACAATTGACCTATAGGGGATAGTTGGAACGGTTATGATCTCCATGACATCAAATCACACATAGTTTTCACATCTCCATATCAGAGAGAAAACATATGTCCTAAAAGGAATTTAAGATTTGATTGAGGAAGATCTTCATACCAAAACTCTCTCCAAATACATTCAAAATGAACAGATATGAGAAACATGGATTCAACTATGACCTTTATCCTTGTATTATATTATGTTTGAGAATCATGATAGTCAAGAACCTAGGGTTGGTAGTTCACCAATCATAAGGAAATTCTAACAAGTGGTATCAGAACATATGTTGTAAATATTATGATTATCCTTAAAGATTGTCTTTCCAAATTTTGTATGAATCCTGATTTGAATATGATAATTTTATGTTCCTGCTATCATGTTATGAAAATTGGAAAATTTATGAATTAATTATTTCTTATGCATTTTAATGTTTTTTGAATTCAATATGTTTGCACCATTATTATATATTTGGTGCATCAATTTTTCTTTTGCAGTAATGATTAATTGAATCATTTTATGTTATTTTTTATTAAAGAGAGATTAACATAAAATATTATGTTATTTTTTTATTAAGAATTATTGTATATGCTATATGAAAAGTGTTTTGAAAATTTTTCTGAATAAAGATTACACATTTGCGGATAATTGATTTCCATTAGATTATCATATTGTGCATGTATATAAGATTTTACGGATTGAAATTATAATTTCAGTTGCTCCGTTGTTCTACATATTTCTTTCCAGTTTCAGTGCACATAATATGGATGCAGATGTATCTATTTACTAAGGAATTATTTGATAATTATTTTCTTTTTGTGTTTATTTCTTCATGGTATATATTTAATATATAATTTTTTATTTGAAATTATAATGTGGATTCAGATTTGTTAATCATTATAGTGATCAAAAGGTTGTAAGATATAATATATTGTGGAAGTAACCTCTATTGAGAAAATTGATTTGTTTACACATAGATAATATGAGATTATTTATGCCAATTGTGTTTGGCCAAAGGAAGATACAATTTGGCCAAATAATAACATACAAGTGATGATAAATATGTAACAATTATAAAGATTTTTTCATGTGAATAATAGTCGGTCCAAAGAAAGGCTAATGTTTGACACAACTAATTGTTAATATTTGATCATTACATTGAGAGTATCACTAAAAAATTAAATTCTATATCCAAAGACTGGAAACTAATGTTATGCTAGGTATCTTGTGATGGGTCTATTATGTGAATATGTCTTGTTTAAATGTTACAATAACTCATGAATGGTTGCATTGGTTGTGTGTTGTGTCTCTGTTTTTAATCAAACACATCCTAAGTTGAACCCACTCATGACAAAATTTTCATAAATTGTGTCTCATTTGACTAAAATATAAATATTATTTATGAATTGTGATTGAGTTAAACAGTTCATTGTTGGTTAGCTTTGGTTGGGAATGTTACGTGAAAGGGTTCATATTAATTATGATAATTTCAATTAGTGAATACTGACATTGAGTAGTAGTTTGGTACGTTGGTTGGGCATTTTGCTTTATAAAATTTTGATTGAGGAAAATTGTGATTGTTAGGAGGCACCCTTATCAAGGTTGCTACTTAATTTCCAAAAGATACTTTTATAGATTGAATATAAATAATATATTTTGGATTGTTGAATCAAACTCAAGTATAGGGGTATCTTTTGGACTATGTGATTGTTTGACTCTTTTTAAGTGAACCTACTAAAATAAGAAGTCACCAAAGTGACATCTCTTATTTAGATTGTCCATAAAAATGTCAAATGGTAGTGCATAAATGTATTCATGGGAGTATTAATCGGCCCAAATGAAGATTATTATTTTGTCGGATTATATATGCACATGTGATGGTAAACATGTGATAATTATAAGGTTGCAAATGTGAATGATAAATCAGTCCAAAGTAGGGTTTACTATTTGACATGCTTTATGATTAATATCTAGCCATTACAAACAAGAGTACCATTAGTGATTGATATGAAATATCAAGCCAATTGTATGTTTGTATTTTATGCCAATAATGATCGGCCTAAAGGAAGATTACTATTTGACCCAAATTATAAACATACTTGTAGCAATAAATATGTGATAATCATATAACTTTCCATGTGAATAGTAAGTCAGACCAATGAAAGACTTATTATTTGTTAGGACTGATTATCAATATTTGATCACTACATTGAGTGTATCACTTACAAGTTAATATTTTTGTCCAAAGACTGAATATTAATGTTGTACTAGGTAACTCGTGATGTGCTCCACCATCATTTCATTTTAAAGGTTAAAGTTGATTGTGAGTTTAATTGTAAGAATGATTGCAATTTGTTTTGTTCTTTGTTCTATTGACTTCTCTGTTCTTTTACTAGTACTACAAATATTTTTCCCCAAACATCCCATTACTGAATGGGACAAACTTTAAGGTCTGTAAGGAAGTCGTAGAAATCATTCTCAGCTGTATGGACTTAGATATGACACTTCGGATACTCCGGAAATCATCGATGTGGTTAAAATTGAGAAATGAGAACGATCTAACCGAATGTGCCAAATGATCATGAAACGCTCTAACCAAATGTACCAAAACTGAAAAGGCGGAGATAAGTAGCCTTTTGTCTAAACTCATCTCCATGAAGTATAAAGGCAAATTGAACATAAGGGAGCATATTATAGAGATGTCTAATCTCATATTAAAATTCAAGGCACCTAAGTTAGAGTTTGGTGATGACTTGCTCATGCATTTAGTTTTGATCTCGCTTCCTACACACTTTGAGCAATTCAAAGTAAGCTATAACACTCGAAAGGACAATGTGAAAAAGTTCTTGCTTCTGACATTGACATGGTTTTGATGAAGACACCAAGATCACAAAAAGAAGAAAAATGAAGAAGACGTTGAAGAAAAAGAAGATTCAAGCTTCAAAGAAATAGAAACTAAGTCTTCAATAGGTATTTTTCTTCTTACGATCTAATTATGTTTAGTAGCAATGCTCAAATGGAAGATAAAATAATTTTGAAAGAAAATTAAAATCCTCTTAGAACAATGTAAAACAATTTTCAAAAAGCTAAGTAACGAGTTACTTGGCCTAAGTAACAGGTTACCAGACCTAGGTAACATGTTACATGAACTGTGTGGTAGTTGGTAACAGGTTACTGTGACTTCGTAACAGGTTACCTAACCGAGTAAAAAGTTATCCAATAAAAATGAGTCAGTGTAACCGATAACTACAAAGTGGTAACTGATTATTGCTCAACAGATAGTTGAGGTAATCGATTACACCACAATAGTAACTGATTATTCATGTTGCAGAGAATTGAGGTGATCGATTATATCACAGTGTAACATATTACACAGAGCTGTTGAAAGTAGTTTTTGAATTCAAACTGTACGACTTTCATCCAAACTCAATGTGCTTCATTCCAATTGTGACCGAACTTCATGGAAGGGATCTTGGCTAATTGGAAGTCTATTTAAAGGCCTTGAAACATATTTTTGCAACAACAATTTCAATATACAAAATAGACAAACTTTCATATACAATTCTCTACACTTTACTTGCAACTTTGTTTCTAAACTTTCAGAATTTTCTGAAGTTGCTTTTAAAGTGAAAATTTCTAAAGTTTCCACACTTAAACATTTCAAATAGAATTTATACTAAGTGTATTAAAAGGCAAAAGGATTTCAAGTTATTGAACTGTTATATCTTGTAAAGGCAATCCTACCATAGATACATTCTTCACTTTGTTGTACAACTTTTTATCACAAGGGTGTGGTGAGAAGGGAAAAAGTACTTGGAAAGGTTATTTTCCAAGGGTATGAGATATTTGTGAGTGTGTTAGGAACAATGAGTCTCAGGGAGATAAATTGTAATTATAACTCAAAATATCTAGTAAAGAAATCTCTTGTGTTGCAAGAGTACTAGATGTAGCCTTTAGTGGAATAAAAGGTGAACTAGTATAAACATATGTGTTCTTTCTCTCTTTTCTCTACTCGTTTACTTTGAAGTTTTACTTGGTTAAGTTTTTCTACAATATTATTTGCCGCACCATATTATGATCTTTTTTAAAGTAAAGGAGAAAAATTGATCATATTGTTCAAACATCTAATTCACCCCCTCTTAGTTGTCGTTTATACTTAGAGACAAATAGTCCCTCTATGAGCTTATAACTCACTATGTGCAAGATAAAGAGAGGCTGTAGAGAGATAAGACATAAAGTTCTCATTTTACTATGACCTCTCAGAATAAGAAAAGAAAGAACAATAACAATGTTGTGAAAGGGTTATTTGTGCTTTTACCGAAGGAATGTGGAATTGTTCCGCAATACACTATGCCAGGAAATCCTAGCATGAATGTTGTTATTGAGCGACAAAACCGAACTCTTAAGGATATAGTGAGAAGTATGATTAGTCATTCTTCCTTATCATAGTCTCTTTTGGGGGGGGGGGGGGAAGCTTTAAAGACCGCAATTTAAATCTTTAATAGGGTGTCAAGTAAAGCAGTTAACAAACCCCATATGAGATTTGGACTAATAAAATATCAACATTAAAATACTTTCATATTTGGGGTTGTCCAACTAAGGCGTGACCTTATAGGCCACATGAAAAAAAAAAACTAGACTCAAGAACAATTAGTTGTTATTTTGTTGGCTATGCTGAACGCTCGTGGGGTTATAAATTTTATGAACCCACTTCATGAATTTTCTTTGAGAGATGAAGTCCAAGATTTCTTGAGGAAGTTGATTTTGGAAAGGAAGAAAACAAAATGAAATTTGTCTTTGAGGAAGAACATGTCACCAATGGTGAACAAGTTCTTGTGCCTATTACCATTCAAGGAACAACTTCGGTAATAGAAGATAATGTTTAGAATATATTTCACGACAATATTCCAGAACAAGGCAACAATGAGGTTCTCCCTCAAGAACCTATTATTAAGCTAAATTGCAAGTGCATGATTTCATCATCAAGTGATAAAATATCGATCCCACGAGAACTGAAAAATCCTTTAATTATACCAATTAGTTTATACTTAACTCAAATAGGGAAATAAATCGAATTAAGAATAATGAAACAGTTGACAATAATAATAGCGATGCACGACCATGGTTGGTGGGACGCGACTCGTGGATGGTGGAACACGACCATGAGCCCAAGCATGGCCTGGGTGTGTGTGGCACCTTCACTCCAAGATGCTTTTCTTAGATTCAGGTTCAATGGTGACTCCTCATATGCCCGATTCCATTCTTTGAACTTCTTTTTGTCCTTCAGTTAGCCTTCTCATTGCCTCAACATTTACTTCAATTATCTTGCATCAAATTTGTACTCTTTTTGGATTTAATATCCTAATTTTATCCCAGAATGCAAGTTAAATACCTTGCAAATGTAGCACAATTTCACACTCATCACCTATAGAGAAAATTCAATAACCTCAAGAAGTGGAAGTGTTATTAAGGAGATCCACTACAGAGATGAGAAGTGCAATTTCTGATGATTATGTTGTATTTCTTCAAGAACATGAAGAAAACATCGGGTTGACAGGGATTATCCATTGAACTTCAATAAGCCATGAAAAGTTCTAACTCTCAAAAGTGGATTGATGCCATGAAGGATGAGATGATTTCTATGGATATTAATGATATTTGGTTGAAAATGGATATTTAAAACCAAGAAGGATTCGAAGGGTAATACTAAAAAATATAAATCTCGTCTAGTTGATAAAGGCTACACTCAGAAAAAAGACATTGATTATAAAGTAACCTTCTCTCCAGTATCTTCGAAGGATTCTTTTTTAATAATATTGGCACTAGTAGCTCATTTTGATTTAGAGCTACATCGGATGAGAGTTAAGATTGTGTTTCTAAATTTTGATATTAAAGAAACGATCTATATGGTGCAACTAGAAAACTTTGTGTCAACAGACTCAAACTCTATGGTATGCAAATTAAACAAGATTTTCTTTAACGGAATCACAAGTTCCATCAAGTGATTCCCTCGTATGGCTTTGAGGTAGAAAACGTTGATGACTGTGTGTAACACATGTTTAGTGGGAGTAAATTTATATTCCTAGTATTATATGTCGATGATATACTACTTTCTAGCAATGAAATGGGACTATTTCATAAGACTAAGACATTTCTAACGAAGAATTTCGAAATGAAAGATCTTAGGGAAGCTTCTTTTGTGTTAGGTAATTAGATACTAAGAGATCGCTCTCAAGGTATCCTAAGGTTGTCAAAAGAAAGCTATATTGATAAAGTCGTAGATAGATTTGACATGAATGATAATAAACTAGGGGATACCCCTATAGTTAAGGGAGACAAGTTTAGTCTCAAATAGTGCCCCAAAAATGAGTTTTTTGGGAATATATTTGAACAATCCTCGAATGCATCACTAGAAGGCGGTAAAACATGTTATGCATTACTTGTAAAGAACAAAGGAGTAAATGCTCACTTATTGGAGGTATGAGAATTTAGAGATCATTAGGTACTCTGACTCCGATTTTGATGGACGTCAAGACAACAGACACTCCATATGTGGATATGTATTTATATTGGTTGGAGGTGCTATATGTTCGAAGTTTGCTAAATAGTTGTGGAGTTCATGGCTTGTTTTGCGACATCAGACCATGACATATGATTGTGCAATTTTGTCATTGGATTACATATGGTCGATGCTATTGAAAGACCACTGAGAATTTAATGTGATAACAAGTCCATGATTCTTTGCTTCAACAATAATAAGAGTTCTACAAAGTCAAAATTTATTGACATCATGTTTTTGGTTGTTAAAGAAAATGTTCAAATGGACAAATTTCCATAGAACATATATATAGTGACAAATTTTATGCTAGCTGATCCACTGACTAAGAGTTTGGTACCTAAAGTCTTTCATGAAAATGTTGGTCCTATGGATGTTATTCCTTAGAATACCTTAGTTCAGTGGGAGTCTATATATTTTATGATTTACTTTGGATGTTATATATAGTTTTATGCATAATAAAATTGATAATTTATTGTCTCATTTTGAATTTGTGTATTGTAACTATTGTGTTGCAATTAAAGACTTCAGATTGATCTCACTAAAGAATAAATAAGGACCACTTGGAAATAGACATGTTTGAGATCACATTGTGTGAAATTTCCATGTCACGCATTCATATTTGATCTATGTCATTAAGTGTATTAGTATGGTAATCATCGTGGTCGAGTCACGCTTGAATATGATGAAGGTTGTAGTGGTTCCACAGTTGATATATGATAGAGACTAAATTGTATTAAGGAGAAGTCTAAATATAAATAGCATACGGTGCGCGTAAAGAATATGTGATATAATTGTTTGAGGAAAAATATGAAACCCAAGTGGGAGATTGTTAGAAATTCATAATTTCTAATTAAGGTGTGAACCATATATTTAATACAGTTATATAGGCTATTTATTTTGGGGTTATAAAACAAGTGATCTAATTTCTAACAACCCATAGTACTTCTAAACCCGATAACAAATATGATCTTAATGAATGGATACTCAAGAAGTTGGCCTATAGGGGATAATAGGAACCCTATAAGTTAATGTATAAGGAACGATTATGGTCCCCAAGACACCAAATCATGTAAGGACCCAAATTCTACCTTGAAATTTTTTCCTTATTTTATTCCCTTAGCATGCATTTTCCTGTAACTTATAGTTACACATTCAACAACCCTATTTTAAATCTCACTTCCCTCTTCACACTCAATTTATGAATCAATATCAACATACACATTCGTTTAACAGAAAAACATAGTTCATATTAATGCAAGCCATTAACTACCGCATAAAACTAGCTATGAGATTCCAAGATACCCATAGCAAGAAATATCCAAAGTTACAAATATTTATGACTACCAACATGTACAAATATCATGTACATGATTACAAATATTCAGTTCAAAACACAACCAAATAAGTTACAAAACAATGAAGATTAGAACTTCAAAAACTAAAAGCCTCTAAGCTCCTAATTAAGACATCCTTAAGTCTTTCACCTACCTGCAATGGGATTAACATTGACAATTCACAGAAAACACAAAGGAGTAAGTTGTTAACTCAATAAATGCCAATATACATTAATCCACATTTTAATAAGGTTAAGTAAACAATTTAGAGTTAAATATACTTAGAACCATTTCCATTATTTATACTTTTTGAAAATCATGCTACATAACTTGAGCCAAAGTTTGCTACATCGCTTGAGCCAATGCTTGCTACATCGCTTGAGCCAAAGCTTGCTACATCGCTTGAGTCAAAACTTGCTACATCGCTTGAGCCAAAGCTGCTACATTGCTTGAGCCAAAGCTTGCTACATCGCTTGAGCCAAAGCTTGCTACATCGCTTGAGCCAAAGCTTGCTACATTACTTGAGCCAAAGTCGCTAACCCATCATGGTCGGCTAAAAACGAGTTTCCTTCTTCATTGATAAATTCATTATTACAAACATACCCATATATGTTTATAATAAATAAGCGATTCACAACTTGATTATTATCCACAACCAGAAAATCCACACATTTTCCATTTCAATTTACAAGTTAAAGACTTATCCTTACCTTGGTGAGTGTTGGGAGGTTTGAAGACGCTCGACCCTTCTATATTATATAAATAATTAAGGCAAGCAAGGTAAACAAACCCCCACGCCTCCTATTTCTGAGAACTTCACTCCAATAGACTAAGCTATCTGATTTAGACAATGCTTGAAAATCCCATTCTTCTTCACTGTAATTTTTATGACTGGAGGTGGCGGCATTTCCTTCAGCTCTCTTGTACCAGCAGTCTCGGGTGGGCGCGCGGGCGCGCTGAATGGAATTCGCGCGCGCATGGATGTCGGGGTGCCCGCGGCATGGAACGTGTCTGCGCGTATGATACTTCGCGTAGCGTGCCTGTAAGCGAAATTCTTCAGAATTTCGCGGAATCCTGTGTTCACTGAACTCGTTCCGAGACTGCTGGTGCTTCTTTTGAGAAGCTGCAGGATCAATGGCTGAAACTACTGCTTCTTCAACGCTTCTCCTGCTAGGGAGCATTGTTAGTGAATCTCTATAACGTACGAGGAGCTTATTCCCCCGATATACTTTCAACTCATAAAGCTTATGATTTCTCAACAACGTCTTCCGAGCGAGTCAGCTAAACTAAACAGAGACGGAAATATCAGATCAGTACTATTCTGGCCAGCGAGAAAGACTTTTATGGCGGGCTTTCTCTCGTAAAGCCAAAGACGCCCCAAGACAAGGGCCACCAATGAATTAATTAATTATCATAAATTAATTATAATGGCTTAATTGGTTCTTGGCAACTTCGCAATTTCCACCGACACCGCCTCCAACTTTAGGATTTTTCCTCATTCCCACCATATAACACAAGGTTAGTCATTTATTCCAAATAACACCTAAACAACTCATATTGCATCTTTAACCATACAAGAGATTTAACACATTTTCAATGTTTCTAAACTACTTTCATTACAAGTTTACAAACATCTCAAATACACATATTCACCTCATATTTCAACATTAGAGTGCATACTCATCTTCTACATCTAACATTTTACCCATTTCTCTCTTTAACCCCATTTTCATTTTAGGGTTTTGGGGTTTTCATGAATCAACCCACAAACTCTTTCCATTCTTGAAATACCAACTCTAAACCAAGAGTTTACAAGAGAAAAACAATATAAAATGAACCATAACTCAAAAGGACGAGTTTCCATGGTTTCTCACATTATGAGAAGAGATCCAACATACCCAAAACAAGTTTCAAAAGAGAAGAAGAGAGTTAGAATCAAGAGTTTTACCTCTTCTCAAGCTTCTAGATGAGTATCAAGGCTCATTACTCTTGAAAATGCTCTCTTCTCTCACTTCTCTTCAATTTCTATCCCTAAAACGTGTTTGGGGCTCCCTATTTAATGTAACAGCGACGGGTTCTCGCTCAAGCGAGCCAATTCTCGCTCAAGCGAGAAAATCCCGCCTATTTTAAAAACTCAGATCTGACCCTCTCGCTCAAGCGAGAATCTCACAGCCTCGACAGACCCAGAATGCCATTTCTCGCCCAGGCGAGACAACTCTCGCTCAGGCGAGACAGCTCTCGCTCAAGCGAGAATCCTTCAGTATAGCCCAGTATTTCACTCACCCAGGTGAGCCTCTCTCGCCCAGGCGACACTTTTCTCGTTCAAGCGAGACTCCTAGGACTGACACTATAATTTAATGACTTTAAATTTAGGGTGTCACAAATCACACGTAGTTTTCACATCTCCCCATAAGAGAGAAACCAAAGGGCCTAGAAGGAATTTAGGATTTGGTTGAGGAAGACAATCATACCAAAACTATCTCCAAAGACATACAAAAGGAATAGATATGAGAAACATGAATTCAGGTATGACTTTGTATCCTTATTTTATTTTATGTGTGAGAATCATGAGATTCAAGATCCTACAATTGGTAGTTCACCAATCATAAGAAAATTCTAACATGAAATCCTACATAGTATGGGGTGAAGAAGAATAAAATGGTGCAATTGAATCATGACAAAGAAAGTGTCAAGCTCTATCTCATGACTCCATATGACTACAAGTCAAGTAATAACGAAGTTCGTGAAAACGGCTAGGATAATCACCCTTCTTGTGACCAATGTTTTGATGCATATGAAGAAATATATGAAGAGATATAAAAAACTAGGTAAAATTACTACAGAAATAACTTGGTAAATAACTTTTTGATGCATTAAAAGAAGTTAAGTGAACATCGAGCTCAAATAGATAAAGTAAATCTTGAAACCTTAGAACTAATATATGTAAACTCTAAATGTAATTGTGTATCTAAAAAGGTACTTTATCCTATTTGTAAATGCAAGCATTTGGAAAAAAAAATAATGATTTAAAGAAATCACTTGCAAGTTTCAAATGAAACGCGAACACCTTGCTGGGATATCAAGAGTGTTGGAAATAATGATTAGAAGTGCATTATTATAACACCGATAACTCGTCACCTGTTGTTTTTATTGTGCCACTCATGGACACACATCTTAGTCATGTAACATTCGTAAATATGATGTTCAAAATGAAAATTATATTCAAAAATCCTTAAATTAATTTTATTTTTTAGGTGTGTCTTGAGAGCTATGGAGTTTATTGATATCTTGGTATTGGGTGCTCAATACACATGATATGCGAAAATGGTAAATATATTGAATCATCTCTACAAGAAAGGTGTCATGTCACATTTAGAGACATCAACAAAGAAAAAATACTTGCAGCCAACAAAATTGATAATTCTTCTACACCTTAATTGAAAGTGTTATTTATGTTGAAGATCTAAAACCTAATATTTTGAGCATTAACCAACTTTGTGATAATGAAAATGAATTTATGTTTGACTGTGATATTTGTGTAAATAAGAGCAACATGAATAATGAAATTCAATTTGTAGATCATGGAATTAATAATAACTATATTGAAACATGACTTTAGAGTTTCTAATATAAATATAAATCATCTCAATAAATTTATTTGAAAATATGTAATAAGTGATTTTCCAAAAATAATATTTTAAGTGGATAAAATTTATGATGTATGTCAAAAGTGAAAACAAACAAAAATTTCTTTTCAATCCATTAAATTGGTATCTACAACAAGACCATTATAATTATTTCAAATGGACTTGTTTGGACCATATCAAGTTATGAATTTTGATGACAATTATTACGCTTTATTTATTGTTGATGATTTCTCTAGATTCACATTGACATTATTTCTCTCTCATAATAGTCATGCATGTAAATCATTGAAAAGGCTTACTAAGATTATCCAAAATCATTGTTTGTATTCAAATGAAGTCGTCTTTATTTTATTTTCTTGTTTCTTTCCTTTGATGCTATGAACTAGTATGCCTTCTCTTCGCTTTAAATTGTAATTTTAGCCTCCCAAATATATTTTCATTATAAAAAAAATAAAAAATGAAGTATATAAAGTTATAAATGTAAGCCAATGATGGAAGGATTTAGAAAAAGCAGTTGTTGGTACCAACAAGAAACAACAGTTCATCAAGGATACAACATAGAAAGCCAAGTACTTGAAGGAAAGAAAAACTATAAATCACACTATAAAATTATTCTACAAATCCTTCTACTCATACATAAAAATAATATGTTATCATAATGTGATATCTTACTTATTAATAATTGGTTTATAATTGACACATCTCATTTTCTTATGGGTATCACTTATGTATCACAAGATATTATTTTGGTTATTAATGATTAATTTATAAGTAAAACATGATATTTTCTTATAAGTAAAATAAATTAAGTATCTCACTTATAATTCAGAGTCACACCGTAATTGAGGTGTGATACAGTCACGATGGCCACCGCAACCACAATATTGTGGTCGCATCAGGTGATGCGGTCCGCAATTTAAATCATTGGATAAGGTTTTTGGGCTTGGTTTCAGTGAAGGAGTAGATCTTATAGAGTTTGGGACAACAAAGGGAAGTTTCACCAAATGGCTAGATTAGAATTTGAAATACATATTACAGACAGAAGTTTTTACAGATTATCTATCAACACCTTACAACAAAAGAATGTAAATACCTTAGAACTTATCTACACAAACACCATCTCTTGTAACCTCATATGCTTCCCTACTCCTTGTTTTCTTCATGCCAGCTGTCACATGAAGCTTTGATCCCTCAGAAGTAAGGGTAGTCACCTTTACCCATATCAACACTTTTGTCTTCATTCCATCTATCTCTGCTAGCTTCCCTTTCTCGAGATAACCACTCACCGTCGTGAAGAAACGCAAGACCGATGAATCCTTGTACCCTACCTCGCAGATTTGAGGAATGTAAACAACAAGTTTTCCCGTCTCTTCATTAAATTCGTAGTTTGTTGCATCGCGGGGAAAGATCCCTATCGGTAGATTGTACTCCTTTAGCAATTCCGGTAATGCCTTTTGCATCTTTCCTGTCAAGATCAAACAACGTCATAATGTTCTATCATAAATCTTGTCCATTGATGAAACATTGATATCACAGATCATAAATATTGCACAGATTTCACAGCTAGGACTTGTAAGATAAATGTTTGAGAAAAATATATACAAAGAGGAGAAAGATACAAACCTTTTACTTTGTTAACTAACCATCTGGTTCCCCCTTCAATACTGCTAGACAGAGACTAATGAAAAAAGAGTGTCAGATAGATAGTACTCAAGCAATGAAAATTCATCAACAAAAATTTAACATAGTCTGGTGAAAACTGTTAAGGGTTCTATCTATGAGGTATTTAAATCATTCCCGAGACAATGAGGTAGGCGATGTGGGACTTACTTCCCAACATGCCCCCTCCACATAAGCCTGCCGGACCAAGCGAATGGTAACTATGACCCATAACTGAAGGGCATCTTTTGATCCATGGCAACCGGAAATAAGTTGGGCTCTACCTCTGATACCATGTTATGGTTTCATCTCAAAACCAATTGGCTATGAGAGGAGTAGTCTAACATGTATTTAAACCATTCTCGAGACAATGAGTTAGGCAATGTGAGACTTACTTCCCAACAGAAACATCTAGTCACAATTGAACATATGAAAGAGTTCAAACCTTAAGCTATACAGGACAAAAAAGATGCTAAGTCAACCATTAAGTCAATAACAAATCAACAAATTTTGGTCAAAAGCTAAAAATTACCAATTATGAAAGATAAACAAAAACTCATTATAACAATGTAAGCAGATAATTATTGGAATGTAGGGCATACTGTGACACTAAATCCAACTTCGTTAATGAAAGAAATAACATAGCTACTTAGTGTGCTTCTCTTGCATCTTAAATTCATTCTACAAATATGATCTAGCTAAAAATGCTATTGCGTTATACACTCAAGTTATAGAGCTTTTATATGTTCCCCTGTTTATCAAGGGTGGAATTCTATCTATTTGGAGAATGTGTTCAGAAGTAAATGAGATTCAGATTGACATTTTTTCCATAAGAAAAATAAGAGATTTTAAATATTAGACTATTCCTTTAGTTAAGAGTATGTTTGCGAGTCGGGTTTTGAAGGGAAATGAATGGAATGTGCATGCTCCAGAGTTATCTCACAAATGTATTTCATGGCTTTCACGTCTTCCCTTTCCCTTCTCTCCTCTCCAATATTAAGAAAAACCAAAGGGATAAAATAATCATAACAATAAGATATAAATTTCCAAGGACTTCTATGAGCAGCAGTGAGTGCTGGATTGGCATTCCACCCATTCTGCAAATGGCATAGGAGAAAGGGAAAGATAGTAGACCGGAGTGCTTGGTAAACAAGAGTGAACAAGTGTAATTCGACCATGCAAAGAGAAGTAAGCTCCGATCAAATTATCCGAAGGTTTAACAGGTTCGCAAAAGTTAGAGTCAATGCCCAGAGAGGAAAGAAAACCACACTCATCATTTGTCACATTAGTCCTGCCGTTCACACTTTTGCTCAGATTAATTTTCAGTCAGGATATAAGCTCACATGACCATTCTCCAAAAACAGAGAGAACAGTGAGATCTGCGCATTGATCGCGGAGTGTGACTCCAAATCACAATAATGCAGCTGTATCGGGCCGCAACACAATTGCATCAGGCCGCATCGGACTGCATCGAACCACATTAGGCCACATCGAATTCAAAAATATTTTTTTAATCACAACATAATTCACACGCAACGGCCGCAATCCGCATGGGTACCACTGCACTGATCGCAATCGCAATAACCGCAACCGTCACCACAATCGCAACCACAATTTAAAACACATATACACTATTTTCTTCTTTATCCTCCAGAATGAAAATCTTAAACACCCAATTACAGCTAGTTCAGGGAGGCACCTCCTCCTACTTTAAGTTTTCCATTATAGTCAAAACTCACACCTAAAATTGATCATATGCAAGAGCTTGGTTCCAATTTCAAAATAATAATAATTACAATTCAATATTTCTTCATTAGTTTTCAGATCCTGGGATATCCCACCCATTAACACTCTTATTCATCCCAATTAAAAAACAGAATAACTATGACTAATTTTATACTTCAAACAGCAAACTTTATCTTACCCATGATTTAAAAATGTGAGATTGTGAAAAATAAAATAAAAAAGGATAAAAGGGGTTATTATGTGCATACATTAATGTCATCACCAACTGAATTAAGTTCCTTGGAGGCTTTCTGGTTGAACCAATAGGATCCAACCTTGTTCAATATCTGATCCATCTCCTTCTTCTTCTTCTTCTACACGATCCACAACCACACAAGTTGTTTGATCCACTTACCCTACTTCTTCCTGGGACTTTTTCGTATGTATTTATTGTTCAATACTTATATCCATTTTTTTACAGACTGTATGTAATACCCATATTTTACTTAGCTTTTTAATGGTATGTTTTGGATTGAGTTTAGCATGCCAAAATTAAAATAGAAGGTTTTAGAACAAGTATATTTTTTATATGATTCTAAAATGTTTTTTTATCTTTCTCCCGGGACGAAATTAACTTGCAAACGAACATAAATGCCTTTCTTTATTATTTAAGAAATTGTATTTAAAGAAATTTTGGGTTACACGTGTAATGTTTAAATATATTTATGATCATTATTATAAATAGCTAAATTAAAGTGATTTACTTCAAGTAAGATTATGGTTATAGACATAATTATCATAGAAATTATTGTTTAGATACCTAAAGTCTTATTTCTATTTTATGATGGACAAAATTGGAAATAAGAAAATCAAGTGACATCACCCTTCATGGAAGGGTATGCACTTCTTACAAATAAAGGGTTATGGTCCCCAATTGTAGACAACAACATGACACAAGATGTCACATCCAAACATAAGCAAAACTAATTTATTCTCTTCATCCCATTAGAGGAGAAACTAAAGGCTAAGGGTGGTCTACAATTAGAAGACCAACAAACCTACACATTCTATAAATAAAGGGAAGGGTATGCACTTATTATAAATAAAGGGTTATGGTCCCCAATTGTAGACAACAACATGACACAAGATGTCACATCCAAACATAAGCAAAACTAAGTTACTCTCTTCATCCCATTAGAGGAGAAACTAAAGGCTAAGGGTGGTCTACAATTGGAAGACCAACAAACCTACACGTTCTACTATGAACATGCATTTGCATACAAGGCAAAGGACATGAAAAATGGATACATGAGGAATGATGATATCAAGTATATTCTTCATAATCTATATGAATATATTAAGGTACGCTTCCGTTCAAGTTCTAGTTTTATACATTTATTCTTGATGATTTGACATGAAAGATCTTGACTATATATGATGATAGTATTATTCATCATCTTTAATATTATGTATCTTTAAAGTATACAAAGTCTTCTACTATGATAAATTCTATCTATATTAAAGATTTTTCCTACATGTATAACATACCCATTAGTGTCAATATCGTACTGGTCAAACCAACTATGGCTACTAGTATAGTGGTATAATGGTTAATTGGTGGTTTTGTGAAGTTAGATATACATATGTCGCGTTCCGATTTTCGACTGCACGACTTTGTTAGAGTCGGCACTAAATTTTTTTATGATAAAAATGTAGAAAAATCTTTTAACACAATTACACTGTGTTTGGGATTTATGATATTCAGGTTCGGGAGTTGATTACGGAATATGGAAGGTATTATCTGTAAGACTGAGATTGCAACTAAGAGGGAGAGGTGTGAATTAGTTGTTGCAATAAGTACAGTAAATTTTTCAGCAATATCAAAGTTAATGTGCAGCGGAAATAATATGCAGAAAAATATTGACTTTAGGAAGGATAAATAATTAACAAAGAGAAGGGAAAGAGAGTACACATGTGTTTTATACTGGTTAACCTTCTTGTCCACTGAAGGCTACGTCCAGTACTCTTGACGCGCAAGAGATTCCTTTATTAAATATAATGAGTTGCAATTACAAATATCTCACCCAGAGATCTCCTTGTACCTTACACACTCACTTATATCTAATCCCCTTGGAAAACTCTATTCCAAGTAACACCCTTGGTAAACACTATACTCCATGGGAGTAGAACAAGGCATGGAGGCAAGCAGTTTACACTCTTCTAGAAGATCTTTAATGCTATCACCATGCCTAAGAAAAACTTCAGCTGGCCAAGATCTTTAATGCTGAATTTCGAGTCTAGCAACACCTTCACTGCTTGGATTTCTTCTAAATCATTTCCAGTAAGAACCAAGTCATCCACATATACAAGAATGGAAGTAAAACTGGATTTAATGAAAAGAGAATGATCTGAAGATGATCTCACATATCCTGATTGCAATAGAACACTAGTGAGTTTAGCATGCCATTGTCTGTTAGCTTGCTTCAGGCCATATAATGATTTCTGAAGTTTGCACACGAGGGATGAATCACATACTAGCAAGTCAAGTGGTATCTTCATGTAAACTTCTTCAATGAGATCACCATGAAGGAATGCAGTATTGACATCCAATTGTTGCAAGTGGCAATGATGTGCAGATGTCAAGGACAATATCACTCTAATAGTGGTCATTTTCACTACAGGACTGAAGGTTTCAAGGTAATCTATGCCTTCTGTTTCTGTGAACCCTTTGGCCACAAGTCTTGTCTTGTACCTCTCAATAGAGCCATCAGCTCTATGCTTCACCTTGAAAACCCATTTACACCCCATTGCTTTCTTGTTTGGTGGAAGTTCAGTAACTATCCATGTTTCACTGTTGTGCAAAGCATCTAACTCTTTTTGTATAGCTTGTCTCCAACAGTCCATTTTAACAGCCTCAACATAGTGAGCAGATTCATCAATAGAAGAAATTTTAAGAGTGTAGTGTTTATGAGTATTAGAGAGTTTATCATAAGAGATATGTTGAGATAAAGGATATTTTACTATTGAAGATGATGGAAGTGGTTGATCTGTTGTAGATGCAAAACTCCAATGATATTGTTGTAGATACCTTGGTCTATGTCTGATTCTTTGAGATTGCCTAGGAGCAGAAGGATCAGGGGATGGCACAACTATATTGGGCTCAATGAACAAACCAGGTGTAGAGTGTGAATGAGACTCATTAGAACTACGTGTATAAGAAAAATTGTTGTGGGTGGTATCACTAGATTGAGAATGTGTATTGTGAGGAAAAAATTGAGATTGTGCATCACTTGATATTTCAGTCTCAAGAAAATAGGAATCTCCAAAAGGATCTTCAACTCCAACAGAAGTAGGCATTGGAATAGGCATAGATTGAGTAAAATCAGATTTGGTAGAAGAAGATAGATGTTGACCTGCTATGAAAGGGAATATATGTTCATAGAAGATTACATGTCTAGAGAGAAAAATTTCATGATTGTTGAGATCAAGCAACAAATAACCTTTGACCCCTTGTTTGAACCCCAAGAAAACACACTTTCTTGATCTATGGGCTAACTTTGTTCTATGAGCAGCCAAGGTAGATGCATACCTTAAACATCCAAAAACTCTCAGATTGGATATGTTTGGCATGTGACCATAAAGAACCTCATAAGGACATTTGTGAGATAGAAAAGGACTTGGTTGTCTATTAATAAGATGTACAGCATGAGATACTCCATAATTCCAAAAACAGTGAGGAGTGTTAGAATGAAACATAAGTGCTATTGTAACTCCTAATATGTGTTGGTATTTTCGTTCCACTATCCCATTTTGTTGGGGTGTCTCTACACAGGTTGTTTGATGCAAAATCCCTTGTAGATTATAAAACTCTTGCAAGCAAAACTCCTTCATGTATTCAACTTGACACGTGGGGGAATGGAATATTATCAAGCACCCTTCACTATTTCGGATAGTATTTATGGTTCTACCTTTTTCTTAGCAACTGGCTTTCATGGTTTTCATGTGATTATAGGTACTCTTTTCTTGATCATATGTGGTATTCGCCAATATCTTGGTCATCTGACCAAGGAGCATCACGTTGGCTTTGAAGCAGCTGCATGGTACTGGCATTTTGTAGACGTGGTTCGGTTATTCCCATTTGTCTCTATCTATTGGTGGGGAGGTATATGAAGGAACGAAAGAGTGGATTGAGGAATGAAAGCTCGAAGACAAAGAGAACCGGGCTTTTCCAAAGAATTACTGCAGCTTTCCCAAGACTTGATTAAAGAGGAAGCTTCAGATTTGAGTTTGAGAAAGTAAACCCAAGTAAATATAGACTTGTTATCAACCACTGTTAAGAAATATTTGTGCCCAAATGTGATAGGTGTAGAAAATGTAAGAATGAGATTGCAACTAAGAGGGGGAAGTGAATTAGTTGTTGCAAATTGATGCCAATTTTTCCGCAATATCAAAGTTAAAGTGCAGTGGAAATTGTATGCAGAAAAAATATTGACTTTGGTAGGTAGAAATAAAACAAAGAAAAGGAGAATAGAGTACACAAGTGTTTTATACTGGTTCACCTTCTTGTCCACCGAAGGCTACGTCCAGTACTCTTGACTCGTAAGAGATTCCTTTATTAAATATAATGAGTTGTAATTACAATTTTCTCACCCCGAGATCTCCTTGTACCTTACACACTCACTTATATCTAATCCCTTGGAAAACCCTATTCCAAGTAACACATTGGTAAACAATATAGCAAGTCACTTAACCCCTTTCTCTTCACACCCTTGTGAAAGAAAGTGAACTTTGCAAAAGTGAAGAATATACAATATGGTTTGGATTGCCTTACAAGTGTATATGACAATTTCTATAACTTGCAATCCAACAACAACTCTTATACTTAAGATAATAATGCTCTTTTCAAACTATGAAATACACTTAGAGGCAATTTCAAAATAACTTTGAAAGTTTGAGAGTAGGTTGCTTGAAAAGTGCAAGAAAAATCAGAAAGTGTGAGAGCTTTTTGAGAGTTTCAAATAAGAGTTTATAATCTGAGTTGTATATATTGTTGTATGTTGTGAGAGTGTTTCAATGCCTTTATATAGCCTTCCAATCAACCATAATACCTCTAGGTATGAGTAGGTTTCGTTTGGAATGAAAAGCAATCAGTTTGGAGTGAAACCTTTTCACTTGAAATTTGAAAACTGATACAACAGCTCTCAGTAATCGATTACTGTAAGTGGGTAATCGATTACCCAACAATCCAGTTAACAACTTTTTGAAATTTCACACAGTGTAATCGATTACTGGATTTGAGTAATCGATTACTCAATAACACTGTTTGACAGCTTTGTGAAATTGCCTTAGTGTAATCGATTACAACCCTTTGAGTAATCTGTTACCCTGTTTTCTAAAAATTGTAATCTTTTACTCCAAAGTCAGTAATGGATTACTTATAGTTGTTAGAGGTTTGAAAACTCTTTTCTCACTCATGTAACTTGTTACTCAAGTGTGATAACTCGTTACATGTTGTTTTTGAAAATTATTTTTATTCACATTTAGATTTTTCTGATTTTCTTGAAAACAATTTTGAGCATTATTAACTAAGTAAATAAATGAGCTGTAAGGATAGAAGTACCTAAGACTTAGACTCTAATTCTTTGAAGCTTTGTCTTTGATAGTCTTTGTAGGTCTTCTTCCTTTCTTCTTTTTGTGATGTTGGTGTCTTCATCAAAATCGTGCCAAGGTCAGGAGCAAGATCTTTTTCACAGAAAATGGCCCCCAAATATCCATATGCATTAAGTCAAAAGTAAACAAAGACTTGGATAAACTCTCAATGTAAGGTAATCTTTTCTGTTTTTCTAAGTGACAAACATGACAAGGATTCAAGGTTTTATTACATTTGATGAAATGAAAATATCTTTGCATTACTATCAACTTTTGATGAGATAAGTGACCTAGTCTATTGTGCCAAATGTTACAATCATAACTAGCAAGAGAATTTTTTCTTCTATGTTCATCAGCAGTAGAAGAAGGATCCAATGATTCAGCCATTGGCATAGGTGTCATAGTCATTGCATAAAGGTCATCCCTCAATTCAGTTACACTATTCATCTTCAATTATGGACATTCTTGTATTTGGCACACAACATTCATAAAGATTAGCTTGCAAGGAATTGTTTGAGTCAACTTGGAAACAAAAACCAAATTATACTGAAATGATGGGATATACAACACATCTGTCAAGTATAATTTGTATGAGAACATAATTGTGCCTGAAACATGAGTGGAAACTTGACCTTCATTAGGTAAGGTAACCATCACAGACTTGATTTGTTTAAATGTGTGAAACGCATTTTGAGTATAAAATACATGACCAGTTGCACATGTGTCAAGGATCCAACAACTAGATTTAGCTGAATATGACATTATCCAAATACTATTTTTACCTTGTAACTCTGTGTCTTGTTGTTTAGAAGCAAGGTTACTTGACATTGTGCCCAATTGATTAGTGCTATGTCCTTGAGGTAAATTGATCTGCTGTTAGATAATGGATAGTAAACTCTTGTGTTGCTCATGTGTGAACTGCATCATATACTGATTCTCTACAGGCACAACTTCATCAATTGGTTTGTTCCCAAGAATTCCATCATCATTAGTGTTTCTTATCACTGTAAAATTATTTACAGTGTTGTTCCTCTGTGAACTAGCTGGAAATCCATGTTTTCTATAGCAATGGTCAATAGTGTGACCAATTTTATAACAAAAAGTGCACACTCTAGTGTCTCTTCCTCCTGCAGACCTTCCTAACATATTTCCTCCTCTAGTATAACTTATGCCTCTAGTTCTATTTATACCAGTAGTAGAACTAATATTGTTATACTCCAAACTATGTCCAGAATAACCAAAATCAGATGAATTAGCAAGAACTCTTGGCTCAACAACATGCATATTCAAATGCCTTTCCTGCCGAATCAACAATGAAAATGCCTTGTTTACAGTAGGCAATGGATCCATCAACATTATTTGTGATCTTACACTCTCATATTGATCATTTAATCCTTTAAGAAAGCAAATAACATTTTCATGCTCTCTATATGATCTTATCACTGAAATTAGTCCACACTCACACTTATTTAAACAAGCACATGTAGGAATTGGTCTGAAATTGTCCAAATCTTGCCATAAGCCTTTTATATGAGTAAAATATGATCCTATAGACATGTTCCCTTGCTTATATGTATGAATTTCACCAAGCAATTCAGAAATACGAAAAATATCTCCCTGATAATACCTTTCACGATGGTCTTGCCAAATCTCAAAAGTTGCTTCCATCCACAATATGCTCTAGACAATGGAAGCTTCCATGGATTGAGTCAGCCAGGAAATCACCAAAGTATTGCATTTGTACCAAACATGGAAGGTTGAATCACTCACTGAAGGTTTGGGAAGAGATCCATCAATAAATTCTAGCTTATTCTTCGTTTTCAGAGACATAGTCATAGCACGTGTCAATCCATGATAGTTTTCACCATTCAAAAGAGTTGAAACGAGAATTGCTCCAGGATTTTCGTTTGGATGCATAAAGAAAGGTGAAGAAGGATCTTGAATAACATTTGCAGCATTCATCATTCGATTATCCATTAATCAACACGAATTTTGAGAATTGCAGAAAAACAAAGGAAGAAATTGAAATTGAGAAATTAGGTTGAAATTGAAGAGAGAAATTGAAGAATCTGGAAAAAGAACTGGAAGAAGAGAAATGGAGAATAGAAGAGGAGATCGCAGGGGAAAAGTAACAGAGCTTTTTCAATGAAGATGCTCTGATACCATGTGAATATTATGAAGCTTCATTGAGCTTAATAGAGACATCAATGGTGAGAAGAAGAATTGTGAAAATGAGAGAATGAATCTGGACATGAAATGAGAGAAAAGAGGAAAGCAGAAAATGTGTGAATGAATTTTGAAAATATCTCATTAACTCCATTCAAACTATTACAAAATTATTTATAGTAGTAGAGTTAGTTAAATAATTAACTAGTAAAGACTACTGATGCTGCAAACTAAAAGCTACTGTTTGCTGCCAATTAATACAAATCAACTAAAACTAAGTCTTAAACATAATCATCATAACTTAGTTATATTTGATGGCTCTTAGATCAATTGCTTGCAATTGTCTTCTTTTCTTTGCCATTGATTCTACCATCAACCTTAGTAGTTAACATCTATCGAGCATACAATATAATTGTATTTGTCAAACAGTGTGCGCAGAATCTTCTCAACAATATGTCCATCTTCCATGGTCTCACCTACTCCTCTCATGTCATTTGCAATTTACATGACTCTAGAAATAAATCATTCAAGCACTCACTATTTTGCATTTCTATAAGTTCAAAATCCATTTGCAGCCTTTGGAGTTGTTCTCGTTGAACTCGAGCATTCCCCTGATATTTTTGCTATATCGAATCCCAAAGTGCTTTGGAGGGGGCTTTATTGGTGATTGTTTTCAAAATATTCTTGTCAATAGATTGAAATAGATAATCCTTTGCCCTCAAGTCCTTTAGATTTTGCTTTTCGAAGGTTCGATATTTTGCTCCTGTGAGTGGCTCTAGTGTTTCAGGCTCTTCATAGCCTTGCTCCACCAAGCTCCAGTACTCCTTTGATCTCAATAAGTTTTCCATTAGCATAGACCTGTGATCATAGTCTCCATCAAATATTGAGGAAGCTATTGTCGTCATCCATGGCTTGTTGTGTTTTCCTCTCCCTTTGTGTTTCACTCAATTTCTCTCTATATTTCACACAGCTCTTATCTCTTGTTCTTTCTAAAAATCGGGCCCGTGTTTGTGCTCTAATACCACTGTTAAGATTAGATGGTATCAAGACTAATTAAAGCAATTAAGCTTAATTTATTCAAAAAAATGAACGACTTATATAGCCAATATAGAAACAGAAAAAAGAGTAAAAGAAGAATTCATGACTATATCATAATTATTCCTACGAAGAACAAATCAACAAAGAATCTTATCCCTAGAGAATAATTTTATTAAAAAAACATCATATCCATAAAGAATAGGTTTATTCAAAAAACTGAAAAACAAACAACTAATTTTAAACTTAAATGAGTCAGGAATTGTTTTACAAATAAGTGCACTCTTCCAAGATATTCTTCATTTTCTTAAACATTATTGGTTGAATAAAAGAAAAATTGAATTAAAAATAAATAATTAAATTATGGAACTTCAAGACAAGTGACTAAATTGGTAAATATGTAGGTTCCTTTCATATTCCAACAAGGAAATATTTTTACATGGTTCATAATCCCTTTCTCTCAATTAAATCATCATCTTTCATTAATGACTTAAAATTAATTAGCTTTACTTCAAATTATTAATTAAGATATAAATGTTTATTCTAGACAATATAATAAGTTATTCCTACCCAGAAAATTTGATAGCATATAATATAAATGAATTTTTAAATGTAGATTTTAAATTATTTTGAATAAAATAATTTAAAAAATTATAATATCTTATATTTTCTCATACTTTAGTATTGTGTTGCGTACAATTTCAACTCAAATAATTTATAATTTCACTTTTCCAACTAAACAACCATTTTCTACAAATGAGGTTGTCATCTACTAATATAAAGTCTCATTTGATATCTCTATGTATCATGGTAGGTCAAATATTCAATATTTGATTCCTAAGAGTATCATTGTTCAAACGGACAACCACACAATCTGAAAGTGATTAGTTAATTATTTATAAGATGATTAGAGATGGCATTGATTATATAAAAAACAATTTTTTTGGAAAAAAGAAATTAATTTATAATAAAAACCACAAAAGTAGGGATGACAATGGGTACAGATAGGTTTGAGTACTGTATTATCCAGACTTGTCTAGTTACTTGATTTTTGGACCCATACCTGCCTTAGATCTGTGCTGATACCTGTTGGCTCTACTACCCGAGGGTCTTTGGGTAACCAACGGATTCGCGGATACTCACAAATTCAAAAACATTAAAAATAATTACGAGTAATTTATGTAATTGTTTGTTTGTTTCCTACAATCTTCTATGTTATTTAGGTAATCAACAAGAGAAAATTTATAAAACATAATTTAAAGTTTTAAACACATTTTCAATTGAATATTAAACTAAACTAATTTTACTCAAACAAACATAAAAAACAAAGTCACTACTTCAACGTTACGGTGTAAAATTGATTTATTAAGACTTGTTTAATCAACATAATATTAGATTACATACATGAATTAACAACATAATATTAATCATTGTTTAAAAATATAACATCACTCTTTAACAACATAATAATCACATTCATGAATTAATATAATATACAATTGGATTTAATGTGTAGGCACCCATGGTATAAATGTTTTTTATCGTGTCAACAAATCACCCACCATTGATATGTTGACCACACAATGTAAAAAACTTTACACTGACATTGCATATATATTAAACTCTTATGGATTAACAATATAACATTATAATTATTATTAATATGATATTATAATTATGATACCATAATGACCTGAACCTAGACTTATCCAATAACAGATCTTAAAATCTCAAATCTCAATTGATTTTAAAAAAAACATAAACTCAGACCCGATTCATTGCAGGTATTAATCGTGTTGTGCTGGGACCCCAATTTTGTAAATTGAAGTGGACCAACTAGGCCCCCGGTTTTAATACAACCCCCACATGAACTTCGTTTAACCTTTTAGCTTTTGAAAATCCAACCTCCACTCTATATAACCGTAACTATAAATCACACCCAATCGCCCCTTCACCCTTTCTTCTTTCTCTAAAAATAAAATCATCAAAATTTTCAAAACCCCATCAAACACTAAAACAAGAAAGAGATCAAGCTCAAGTGTCTTCTAACAAAATGCCACCAAACCCTTCAAACTCTTCTCTCCTCCTCCACCGCATCAATAACCAATCCTGCGCCTCCGTCGCTAACCGCCACCACCTTCACGCCGGCATCCGCTTCATGAACCCCGGCACCATCATTCCCGACGCAGTAGCGCCGTATCACACGCACGCCGTGGGCACTACATTGAAACTCCACTCTATACGCAATCATATTGTTTTTTTCTAAAAATAAATAAAAGGAGTACAGCATGTTAAAGAGTATATACTAGTATACTACCAACCTGCAGTTAGCTTTAACGTGAACTTCAATATAATTTTGATGATGTATACTCTCAATAGTTCCAACCCCCTCTTCACCAAAATATTATTTTTTGTGCAAGCTGAGAACAAATTATTTAAAAAGCTACGTGCAAGTTGCAAGTTGCAAGTTGTGTTTGTGCAGACACTCTGTTTTATTTTAATTCAACTTGTAGTTTTATTTTAAAGTGTCCAGCAACTGGACCGGGCAAATACAGGTAGTGCATACCCACGCCTATACTTGTATGATCTGCCGGTACCAATAAATTTTCAATTTTTATATATTTTATAATAATTAATATATAAAAATAAGGGGATTGATTCATTTACTCTTGGTGGAAAAAACCTACTCCACATTTAACTATTCATTCTTGGAAAATCTAATGGTTTAGATGTACTTATCAATTCAAAACATTGGATTTTCTAAGAGTGAATGATTATGATTCTAAAAACAATTATTACTTAAATAATATGGTATATATAATAATTTTATGATTATAGTCTTATCACTAAATTTTATTATGAAATAATAATAATATAGACAAATATAATGTGAAATTAATAATAATTAAGTATAAAATATTTAATTAAAATATATATGTAGGTACCCGTAAAATGTGTATCATGATACTTGTTCCAACACATAAGCTATTTTTACGGATAATAATTTCGGATATTTTTTCGAGTACACACGGGTCCGTGTATTTTGTACATCCCTAAACAAAACTTATGTAGTGACGTATTTATATAAAGACAGCTAATAAACTTTTGACAATCCATTAAAATTTTATGCTAATTAAAATTTAGTATTAAATGATAATACTAAAAATATAAATATAATTGTATAAATATAAGGTATTGAATAAGTAGGAAATGATCCAGTTGGTTAGAGTAATAAGTGAGAGCTGAGCCAGGAAAGAGAAAAATATAAAAAGGAAGCATGGAAGCTGCAATACCAAGATAGGAAGAAAAAAAGGATATCTGTTTGAGTGTGAATGATGAATGTTACATCGTCGGTTTGTGCAAGTTGACTTGCAAGTGTGAGGAGATAAGTTATAAGTTAATAGATAGACCACAAGGAGTCAGATTTCTCTAGTAGTGTAGAAAGCAGTTATTGAAAAAACATTGAAAAATTAAAATACATTGATATTTGTATTTTTTAATTTATATTTATGTTATATCTTAATCCTTAAAATTACAAATTTCTCCATTATGACAGGAGTCCCACTCCAACACAAGAAGGAAATAGGAAATAGAGGAATATGGATCTCTCTAGAAAGTCCAATACTAATACTGGTAGAAATAGTGACATGTAATATTTAGAAAAATTTTAATAATAAAATTTTAATTTATTTATAATTAATTTTTTTTTAAATCTTCAAATATTCACATTCTAATATTATACTGTCTCCCTATCCACCACCATTTTAGTTTGTTCACATATCTAATAGTGAAATTAATTTTCCTTTTCAGGTTTCATTCACCTTTCACGCTACCTTCTTCCCTCGTATCATTTCTTTTCACTCGTTTTCGGTTGATGTCTTTATGGCATGATTTTCACTTCGTAAACATATTATTCTGAAATTGACTACACAATATGTATATGACCCTTTTGGTCACAATCCAATATTTTAAATTGCACTCTATATAATTGGATTAAATATTATGGATTCAAGAATTTTCACAATGGCATTACAACCGTAATTATGATGGCATATTTATGCAATTGTGATAAACTTAATGTAATCATAACTACTATCATAACCACAATTTAAAATAATGGCAAGTACACATATGAAATAACTCACTAACATTTCACTATAATTTTTTATGGAATAACTCGCTAACTTTTGGGAATATTTATTCTACATTCTCTAAACTAGGGTGCATTTGGTACCATTGGATATGTTCTTTAAATTTGGTGGAGTGATGACATGGTTGTCATGTCTTTGGGCTGATCCTGGTTGAGAATCAGCCTTAGAGTAATGTAATAGTGTTGAACTGGGTTGTGGCCAGTCTTAGACCATCTTGGGTGGACACTTGAAAAGAAACTCTATTTATAGAGGCCATATATACAGTAGAGAAATTATAATAGAGAGTTGAAGATACTTCTTGTGTAAATGATATCCTCTGTTTAGAATGGTTAGGATGGGCTTATCTTGCACCGAATGAAGGTCCAATAATGTCATGGTTGAGGTCATGCTCTAGCTCTTTCAACCACCAAATCTTCTGAAGATATATCAGAGCCAACGATGGTCCTTAGATTCTCTCTAGAGTGTATTCCCTTGTAATATGCTTAGAAGACCTAACCTTGAACCTTATTAGGCTTCAATGTCAGGTCTATCTTTGGCCTTTTAGGTCATATATATTGATTGACTTTTTGTTATTTTGGTCTGCTTGCAGACGATCCAATGCATTTGAACATATAAGTTGGAAGAGTTGTATCCAGTCTGGTGGTATAGTCAAAATAGAGCATGCCATCAAAATTATGATTGCTTCTAAGTCAATCAATTCGTCCGCTGATGAGATCTATTTTTAACAAATCATGCTTTTGTTAAAGATCATGATTTCTGAACATATTAAGCGTTCTTACAAAACTACTATCATCATTTCAACGTATTATCGGATCGACTAGAGTGAGATTTGAATCATCTTAAATGTTCTTATGTCGTCACTCATCTCTTTTGGCATGGTACTTGAGTGCATGAAAGATATTTCATTATTTAATTAAGACTTGTTTAGCTCGATTCGAGTGTGAGCCGTCCTTATCTTGTTTTTGTCGGTTAGTTGAATTTGTATTCAACCATCCTTTTAAGTGTAATAGTTGGTTGCCCCTAATGAGGCATCATAACTAGATTCACTCATTGTGTTGCCCGCGATCTAGTGAGGTGGTTGTATTTGGGCATTGATTAGACTTATGGGTCTTCAGTCATTGTTGTCCAGTTATACAATGTTGTTTGCGAGTAGCAGATAAGTTTTAATTGCGAGCATTGGAGCTTATGCACTACCGCAAATGTACAATTTTGTCGACAAGTAATAAATGTTCGATCCCACATAATCTTGTTATTCAATTCATTCCATTATTTAATTATGCTAGTCATTTTTTTTCCAGAAAATAATATAATTTTAAATACTAAAATGGCAAACAATATCTAGAATTAAAGAGAATTATACCACATCCTTCCATAAAATTTAAGCATGAAGGTACACATCCCAATAATTAATAATATTCTATTTCGAGCAATAAAACCAATATTCACATTTACGTCTCAGTCCTACCCTAATATACCAAAAAGGTGTGATACACTCACATAGGTTTGATTTCTAATATCTAAACCACAACACTCATAAGAAGTAATAATGGGAAAACTTACCCATCATGATTGAAGGGCTAAACCCTTACCTCATAAACAATGGAACTACTCAGTCATCATAATAGAGAAATTGAAAGATATTTGTATTAAAGAATATAGGAGAGAGTACATAAATTCTATTATCTAATCGTGAGTTTAATTTGTGTTTTGCACAACCAAATTGTGTCATCCTTCTTAGTGTTTCCCTCTATTTAATTTATAAGTTGAGAATGCAAGCATGCATCATCACATTGGGGAGACGAAAATGAAGCATGCATCATTATATTGTTTTGATGAAGACAAAGAGAAGTCACAAAGAAGACAAGGATAAGACAACATCAAACCAAAAGTGATAAGCAAACTTCAAGACATGTGCAACTCAACAAACAACAAAGTCAAGACTCAAGATCAATCTAGTAGACTTAGGCTAAGATTTTATATTTCTAGAAGTCTTAAGATGGTTGATTGGGTAGAATCTAGGCTAGGTGAACCTAGAATGAAAGTCTCACAAAGTCTAAAATTGAGTCTAACTAAAATGAGACTTGCATACATTCATATATGATTCACATGCTCATGCATTTACATATGATAACATGATTTTAGTGCATCAAACTGAATTTATCTCATATATCTTCAAAGTCATATGTATCATGCATATATACATCATGTAGAAGGTTCATCATGTATCAAGAAAACACTTTTTAACACAGTTAATCGATTACAACTTGCGTTAATCGATTAAATGAACATGGGAACCAATTAATCGATTAAGTATGAGATTAATCGTTTAAATGGAGTTATAGTAGCTAAAATCTTGGATTTCTTAGTATCGTTAATCGATTAAGCTGCATGTTAATCGATTAAGTCCAGATGAAAGCAGTTTTGTATAAAAGCTGATTTTTTCCTATGTGTTCATTAACAAGAATAAAGTTAGCGATATTGAAAATTCACAAGATTGTAGATTTCTCTGAACTTAACTTTCATATCATTTTGAGAGAGTTATTCAAATAGTGAAGAAAATCTCCCAAGATTAGAAGGGGAGACCTGTATGTAGTTTACAAGTGGACCCGCAAACGAATCAGGATAAAATCGTCGTCTCAATTTTCATGATCCCTTATCTCTTTACTTTACAATCGTGTTATGCTTTACATGTTTTAGTTGATTTACTTACTGAGTTTAGTGCATGTTTTGTTTCTGTTAAACATATTAACATAAATTCATTAAGTTGATTGCTTTTGGTATTGATTGAAAATGATGTATCTTTTCGCGCAAGAAAAATGTTTTTCGAAGATCGCAAGAATCATGTTAATCGATTAAGAGCATTGTTAATTGATTAAACAGTTAATATTTCAGAATATCTCATTTGCCCCAAAAAATGTTAATTTCCTTTCGCTCACACCTATTAACCCCCTCTAGGTGTTATTTGTTCTCTAGTATACGCAACATAGGTGATCATAAGTATCAATCTAATCTTAAAATTTGAAGTTCAAATCTTAATATTAATAAAAGAAATTCAATTTTTGGAATTGTACTTTCACGAGTTGCTTCAAAATATGAGACTTCTCATCTGTGTGAGGATATTAATTCCAATTTTAAATCTTCATAATATCTATCGAGTCAAATTATATAAAAAAATCTATTATTCTCATGTTAGTGTTGATCCTCAATCATATCAAATCACATTTATCTAAAATATGCTTATTTTATCAACTTTTGACCCTTTTTCTATTAAATCTACACAAAAACAACAAATAATTCACATTTAAGTAACAAATATAAATTAATGTTGATATAAAATATGGACAAATGATGTATTTACACATTCATCATTGGTTCAATAAGCATATCAAATTGAGATTTAGCGTGTGTTTGGTATGCATTAAGTTTTTAGTTTCAATTTATAAACTATGAGATTATAAACTGTTAGATTATAAGATTATAATCTGTTTATGTTTGGGTAGCTGAAAATTGAATATAAACTAATCTGTTTTGTTTGGGTAAGATAGAGAGATTGTTTTTTACATAGTAAATTACAGAAAAAGGTATGATGTTATTTGTTTATATTATGATTGTTTTGGTTGTTTTTACACTATTTTTAAATATTTATCGTCATATATTTTTAATTTAATTTTTGTAATATTGCATAACAAATACTAAAAATATATATTAAAATAAAATACAATATAAAAACTAATATTAATATTAAAAAACAACATAAATAAATAACTTCATACATAGTTAAACATAAACTAAAAAAATAAAGCAACTCATGATTTTTAATATTGCATAATAACAAAGACTAAAAAATATATTAAAATAAAATACAATATCAATATTAAAAACAATATAACACATAAATAAATGGAAGTTACTAAACTTAAATTACATAATTCACAAAATTTTAATATTATATAACAAAGTTTTATACATAATTTTTTGTTCGTGTATAAATAAAAGAAAATGTTATGGAGAATTACATGGTTGGGTAGCGAGAGAGAGGAAAATTGAAGTTATGAAGTTTGATGATAATGATATCAAGAGTTGTGATGTTTGATGGAAGTGTAAAAAAGAAAAGAGATAAAGTTAAAATGAGAAATAGAAAAATTCAGAAAAAATAAGCTACAAAAAATAAATCAACCCATGATTTTGAAGCTTATACTTTTAGCTTATTTTTTCAGAAAAAAAGATGAGTTTATAAACTTCATTTGGTTGTCAAACGTACATAACTTATATTTTCAACTTATTTTTCAAAAAAAATAAACATAAACTATCATTTTTAAACCATGTCGGACCTTAATCTATTAATATATGTACTCCTTCAAGTCTTTTGGAATTGGGAGTTTAAGTCTATCTTTATTTTCTTCAATATTCTCTTTTCATTTCTTATTGCAGACTTCTTATGAAGTTTGAGATTGGTGTCTTTGATATATCACAAGAGCAAGAGTTTGTTGAGAATATTGCTTAGAAGCAAATCCAGCCTTTGGTGCAGGATGTAAACCTTCAACAATGAGAACTTCGTTCTCAGTTTAAGCACAAAGAATCTCAAGTGCAGGTGGATCAACTTGGAATGCTATCATCTTTGTGTCCACTAAGGCATCTTAATCTCCTAACAACATGTTGGGAAGTAAGTTTCACACCGTCTACCTCATTGTCGGGAATGATTTAAATACTTGTTGGGTTACTCCTCTCATTCCCAATTGGTTTTGAGATGGAACCTTAACATGATATCACAGCCAGAGCCCAACTTCTTTCCGATTGGCATGTGCCAAAATATGCCATTTAGTTATGATTCAAATGTAACCATTCGTATAATCTGATAGACTTATGTGGAGGGGGCATGTTGGGAAGTAAGTCCTATACCATCTCTCGGGAATGTTTTAAATACCTATTAGACTACTCCTTTCATTGTCAATTAGTTTTGAGATGAAACCTTAACACAAGATACATTTGTGGTTAACAAGACTCTTTTCATAAGTCATCTTTTTCTTCTTCAGATCCTTTCCCTTTTTCAGATCTATAATAGGAAGCTTTGGACAGATCTTGTGAGGAACCATGCCTAAGTTAGTTCCTTCAAAATGGTGTAAACATAAAACTAGAACATTGTTGGAAGCTTTTAATGATTGGGGCGTTACAAACTCTGCTTGTAGGTGAGAAAGTAAAAAAAATTGTTGGACATATCACAAGAGGGACTGAAAATAGTTAGACTAAAAATATCAGAAGAATAGTTTGTTTTGTACTTTGTAATGGATTATCCAATGGTTAGACTGAAAATTGTTGATGTATAATCGATTAGTAATCGATTATCTTGGACAAAATTTGTCTGTGTAAATTGAATTTGAGAAGTAACCCAATAACTATTCAACCCCAAAGTAACAAAGATTAAATGGTTAGCTTGTATTTGAACAAAGAAATTTGAAAAGATGTTTATGTAATTCAAGTTTGATATTCAATAAATAATTCACTAAGTTAGGAGCTACTGAATGAAATAACTTCAGCAATTATGAGAGTTTGGGAATAAGAGATATCAAACATAAGCTTTATAGTGCTTCTTCCAATCTGATAGGTTTCGTCCATTTTTTAATAGTTCGAAGTTTCCACTACAATTAATTCCATGTTATAGAGAAAATATTGTTTTCGTACATCTAGGCTTAAAATAGACGAACATTCTTTATGTTGGAATCAAAGTTGTTTTTATTTAAATAGTTTTATTAGAATCAACTAATTTAAATAATCTCTAAACTAATCCCTTATATTTTGATGATTAATAAATAAATAAATTTTAATATCTATTGTTTTAAGTTTGTATACATTATTTATATTCCTTAACAAGCATTTTAGCATTACCCAAAATTCTATTGTGGAAATGGGAAATTCCTGGTAATTAACATGTTACTATTATGAAGAAATTGAATAGTTTAATTTCTTGGTTGTCTCTACATTCAAATTTTTTGAGTCCACAACTTTCCTATTTCCTCGACATAAATTTTAGAAAATGCTAAAATATTAGTTGAAGCATATAACAAAATGTGTTCAACCGAAAAAACAATATGAACTATTTAAAATCAGTTGGGAAGACCCAATTTGGAAAGAGACTTTCATGATTGGGCATTGTGTTTTAGGTTTGGAGATTACTGGTTTACGAAAAGACCTAATTTGGAAATCTGACTTAATATCGGTTAAACTAAACCACAAATTGTGAAAGAAGAAATTAAATTAGTTGAATCGAGAATACTTTTAGTTTAACTTTTTCACATCGAGTGCCCATCCAATTTTGAATATCCTCATTTTCAAAATCGTCCTTACTTGCATTGTGAACGTGTCTGATTTCGTTATGTCAAATTAACCGATCTAGAAATACATTTTCCACTAGTTCACAAACCTTCACCTTTCCTCCCTACTGGGTGGATAAACACTTCGAGCAACTCCAAAACAATACTCTATCTCTATATGAGGGCGACAAGGGAATTTTAGAACCTATTAGACTGGGTCATCTTGAACGTCATAATTCCTGTCGAAAATGCATGGAGAGTTCGAACTTTCTTTTATGTAGCATAATAGGTAGCATACATATGTGTATTATATGTTTTTTTCTATTTTGTGTACCTCATATTTTGGATACATTTCTAACTATTTATTTTAATATTTATCTATTTAAAATAAGTATTTCTTCTAAAGATCATATCCAAAAGTTAGAAGGAGTTCTGCAAAGAGTAGAGTGGAGAAAATTTTTCTGGCATTCATTAACGAGGCATCTTCTCCTTTAATGGACTACAATCATCCTAAATGTTAGTTTTTTCTGGCATTCATTAACGAGACATCTTCTCCTTTAATGGACTACAATCATCCTAAATGTTAGTTGAAGTAGATGCTAGCTCAGATAGGCCTTTGAAGCATATTTCTTCTAATGAATCTTATTCAAATGTCAATCTAAACCTCTCCTCTTTAACATTTACAACAGTTGTTGAGGAGTCTTCTCCTTTTACCTTGATACTTTTGCCTCCTCTAAATATGGCGCCACAACTTTTTTGTCATTGAAAATCCTAATTAAGCTAAGGTAAATGGCACTTAAGAAGTAACTAGTGTTCCAAATTAAGGTTGTAGTCGTGATTGCGGTCACAATTATGGCTGCAATTGCAGTCTATGCAGTCGTTGCGATGTGAATTATGACTGTGACAATGTCAAATTAATGAATATGCACTTAAAAATATAAAAATAATGTGTAATTACTATTTATATTATTATTAATTTTTATAGTTTTGTATTCATTTGACTTTGTATCGTGACAATTAATAATTTAAATTAGATTCTTAATAAAAATAACATAATTTTGAAATTAAAAAAGAACATTTTATTATATTTTTACATTGAAAAAAGTGAACTACATTCACTTAGAATAGTACAACATATTGTAAACAAATATAATTAGATAAAGATTCCTAAATATAAATATACTCCCTTCAATAGAATTTTGGTAAAATAGTAACCTATATAAACCAATTTTACAACATATAAAATAAAATATGGTAACAATATCAGATTGAGTTTTTATAAATAAATTGACTCAATTGGCCCATTTTCTGGCCGATCTTTTTCAAATCTATTCTAGATCTTTCCCTCTCAACAGTTCTTCTCTCTTTCTCCATTGAACAATTTTTGTTCCTCTCTCCAACTTGCTCCACGTGTCTGAAGGTCATGTTAGTGAACAAATTTATTTAATGTGTTTGACCACGTTTGTTAACAATTCCTAGTCCTAAGGGAAGTTTTATTCTTTAGGATCAGTTTCTTTTAATTCTCGTTTTGTTGCCACCACGTTGTACAAGGCTGTTTGTTTCATTCCTGTTTGTAAAGGATTATAAGCATGCTTTCACTTTCTGATGAATAACACACTGACTCTTAACATTTGTTTAAGTCACAAATATTTATAGTTCCAATATTTGGTATCAGAGCTCTATAAGGGTTCTGATACTGTTTAGGGAGTGAGAGTGTGTGATAGGGGAAACACAAAGATATCAAAGTGTGTGTGAGAAGAAATACCAAAAGTTCAACATGTCTACATTTGACAAGTTCGTACAATCAACCATTTCAAGGTTCAATTGCCATTACGATTACTGGTCATTGATGATGGAAAACTTTCTACTAACTAAAGAGATTTGGCACCTAGTAGAAGGAGGAATCCTGACACCAACAATTGGAACAACACCGACAAGTGAAGCGCAACATAAGAGTGTGGAAGAGGCCAAGCTTAAAGATCTGAAGGTCAAGAATTATTGGTTTCAAGCTATTGAAAGATAAATTCTGGAAACAATTCTTGACAAGGGAACTTCGAAGGCAATAGGGAGTTCCATACAATAGAAGTATCAAGGATCCGCAAAGGTGAATAGAACACAACTTCAAGCATTGAGAAGAGAGTTCGAGCTACTGGCCATAAAAGAAGGCGAGGAGGTCGGTAGCTTCTTGGGATGAACTCTTAATGTGGTAAACGAGATGAAATAAAATGGTGAAGCAATGGAGCAAAGTATGGTAGTTAACTATGTTGTGTGCTCAATAGAGGAATCAAATGATTTGAGTATCTAAAGTATTGATGCACTACATGGTAGCCTTCTTATTCATGAGAAAATAATGCAGAGATTTCAGACAGAAGAACATGTATTGAAGATAACCAACGATGATAGACAAATCAGAGGCAAATGAGGTAGAGGTTTCTTCAGAGAAGGACATGGCAGAGGAAGACAATCTCTAAACAAAGCAATTGTTTAGTGTTTTAAATGTCACAAGTTGGGTCACTTTCAGTATGAGTGTCCTGAATGGGATAAAATGACCAATTATGCAGAGCTAGAGGAAGAAGAAGAACTCTTATTGATGGTGTACGAAGAGCTGCATCAACCCACATAAGAAGAAGCTTGGTTCTTGGACTCCGGATGCAACAATCATATGACATAAAACAAAGAATGATTTTCAGAAATTGAGGAAGGATTGAACTATGAAGCTTGGGTATGATATAACAATGGTTTTTGTGGAAAAAGGAAGCATGCATAGGCAAATGAATGGCATTACTCACATAATATCTGATATTTACTTATCCTTGAGCTTAAGAACAATTTACTATGCTTAGGACAACTTCAAGAAAATGGGTTAGCAATTTTAATTCAAAATGGAACTTGCAAAGCATTTCACCCGGGTAAAGGATTAATTATACACACTAGTATGAAGGGAAATAGGATGTTCTATTTGACAGTTTCTGTAGCACCAAAAGATCCCATATGTCTACAAACTGAAGTGGTGTCAGATAAAGAAAATCAATTATGGCATTGTCGCTTTGGGGCACCTTAACTATAAGGGGCTCAATACACTCTAAGGCAAGAAGATGGTTATTGGGTTACGTTCCCTAAAGTATCCGAAGAAGATATGCACTACATGTCTCATTGGAAAACAACACAAAGAGTCAATACCAAAGAAAAGCTCGTGGAAGGCCTCAAATAAGCTTTAGTTAATTCATGCTGATATTTATGGTCCGATCACACCATCTTCAAACAATGACAAGAGGTATATCTTAAACTTTAGTTATTGAATTTATTTCTTACATGAAAAATCAGAAGCATTTGGTATGTTCAAATATTACAAGGCTTGTGTTGAAAAAGAAGTTTGTGCATTCATCACTTGTTTAACGACATATAGAGGTGGTGAATTTGCCTCTAATGAGTTTGAAGAATTTTGTAAAGGTCAAGTAATTTGCATGCAATTGACAACTGCATATACACCTCAACAAAATGGAGCAGTCGAGAGGAAAAATAGGACAATCATGAATGCAGTAAGGATTGTACTGAACGAGAGACAAGTTCTAAGAGTATTTTGGCCTATAGCAGTTAGATGTTGTGTACACATACAGAATAGAAGTCCAACTTTAGTAGTAGACCACAAAACCTTAGAAGAAGCATAGAGTGGTGTGAGGCCAAAAGTTGACTATTTTCGGATCTTTGGACGCGTAGCTCATGCTCATGTACCATACCAAAAGAGAAGCAAGCTAGACGACAAAATCAAAAGGTGTGTTTTTGGGACTTAGTGATAAGAATAAAAATTACAAAATTATTTGATCTTATTGCAAAGACAATTGTTGTGAGCATAGATGTAGTTTTTAAAGAAGACAAAAGCTGGATAAGAACTGAAGAAGAATGCAAAGAAATTAGACAACATCTTTACAAAACCTCTTCCTAGAGATATTATCTTATTTATAAGAGTAGAACTAGGAATACTTGATGAAAATCATCTTGATTAATTGACCTTGATGCTACAACTACATCTTAATTCTCCTACAATGAAGTGATTATATTCCTTTGATTTGAATGCTCTTTGTTATAAGTTTCTTTTGTGTATCAAATAAAATTCTTGCATATTTGAATGTTTCAGTGATTTAATGACTATTTCCTTAGTTAAAATTTATGAAAATTAGGAAAACATAGTTAATTAGTCATTACTTGATTAATAAGTGCAAGTATTCTATTTTTGGGAAATTTTGCCCTTGCCTAATTAATTTATGTGCAAAAAGTTTTTGTCTAGTCGACTTTATGTGTACAATTTTTCTCTGCCTAATAGATTAACGAGTCAAAATTCTGCAATTTTCCCTTTGCTTAATGAATTATACGTATGTCATAATGGATAAAATGCCAATTAGACAAAATTATTCAGTTGTTAAAATCCCAAATCTTTCAATCCCAATATCTTCCTCCTAAGCTCTCAAAACTTGTTTTGTGACTTCTATCACTCAAAAGAAAATGATTATGTGACGCATTTCAAAATCAATCAAGTTGCTTCCTCCCTATTTTATAACCCCATTTTCATTAAACCTTTTTTTAAAGGGTGAAGATTCACTTCCACATCTTAGTCATCAATTCTAGGGAAATTTAATGGTTTAGATCTATCCACTAATTCAAATCATTTGATTTCCATAGAATTGATGATTAAGATGTGGAGTAAGTTTTCTCTTGGAGTCAATGGATCCTCCCTCTTTTTTTTTTTTTTTGAATCCATCAACCATGTGTTAAAAACAAGGTAAAAGGGTGAAGCATATGGTTGATGTTCGTCCCTTCTTAGGAAAGAAGACAACATCTCATTTAGCCCTTTCAGGAGATCCTTCAAGTTATGTTAGTGACCCCTTCTACTCCACATATTGTCATGTAGAGAGAATAGCTCTATTTGATAACCGCGTCCTTGAAACGCACCGGTTTTGTTATATGCAATGACTCTTGGAAAATAGATTTGAGTTTTCTAATGCTCTTGCCATTCAAGGACTTACTCAATTATATTAGTTAAATGGGAATATTTATCCTAAGTTAGTGAAGGGGTTTTATGCTAATTTCTCTAAAAGAGGAAATTCATGGTTTACTCTTGTGTTGGGACATCGGAGTGTCCTATCCCAAATGATTGTGGCCATGCTTCGATGAAATTATGCCAAATGATTTTGGCAATAACAAATGGTGTGGTCGTGATCATTTATTTGCTTATAAGTCTTCTTTGTGAAACCATTTAACTCACATTGAATGAACGACCACAACGCTGGTCTAGTGTTTTAAATTGTGGTCGCGGTTGTCGTAACGGTTGCGGTCATTGCGGCTGTTGCGATGCGGATTGTGGTCGTTGTGGTGTGAATTATTTTGTAATTAAAACAATATTTTTGAATCTGATGCGGCCCGATGCAGCCTGACGATGAAAACTGGTGGACCAGACTGCCATCGGGGAGCCTCCAACCACTGGAGAGTTTCATTATTACTGGGGTATGGGAAGAGTTAAGAGCCACAAGTGATGCACCACGTCTTGAACCAAAACCTTAAGGCATGAGTTTCATGGGTCTTTTCTACTTATAAAGTCTTTTTACTCCTCCCCTCATATCCAATGTGGGACTTCACACTTGAATAAACTCAACAATATCGCCCTCAAGTGTGGGTACTACACACTCTCCGGTATGCTCCCCTTAAGTCCACAACGTCTCAGTCAAACCATCGACTCTGATACCACTTGTTGGACCAGACTGCGACCGGGGAGCATCCAAGTGATCCAACCACTAGAGAGTTCCATTGTTACCGGGGTATGGAAAGAGTGGAGAGTCACAAGTGAGACACCACGTCTTGAACCAAAACCTTAAGGCATAGTTCCATGAACCTTTTTATATTTATAAACTCTTTTTACTCCTCCTCTTACATCCAATGTTGGACTTCAAACTTGAATAAACCCAATAATGATTATTGGTGATGTTTGAAATATGTTATTGTATTAGTCTCACATCGTCTAGTATTAAAATATGATAGAGTAACCAATGTTATATATTGAACTCAAGTCTTATGTTATAATATGTTCCAAATAGAAACACCACATGGGCACTTGGGCCCATGGGTGTGCTAGAGCTTGTAATCCTTATTCTCTAATAATATATTGGTAGCCGCTCAACGCTCTCGGGGATGTAGGCACAATTGACCGATTCTTTGTTTCTTCTCTTATATTTATTATATTCACTTTATTTGATTATTTGTGACCAACGTTGTGCAACTATTTTCGCTGCACCTACAAAAACAGTATTGGAAGTCTGATCCGTGAGTTGAGCATCTCAGAATTGGAGAGTAAATATTCAAGAGGCAGATACTTCGAGTAGTAAATGATATTTCTCAAGAAACAGATATTTCAAAAATAAATGGCTTAATCATCTTTACCCTGGAGAGGGACCGTATATGTAAGACTACATTGCCATTTTTGAGGTACCCAATCATATTTGAAGTTTTAAGATTGAATTATGTTTTTATTCACAAAGAAGAAAAATCAATATTTAAGTGTGTAAATACATTTGATTCTCTTTTATATAATTGTAAATATATCATCAAAAAAAAAATTTGCAAGTGAGTGATGCTCTACCTACTAACAAGTTTGTTAGAGATGATAAAAATCTTGTACCTCACCAACCGGTTGCAAGAAGCTAGCTTAAAAAATGAGGAATTGATAGAGTTGCAAGGTGAGAAAGGAAGAAGCTCATGCACATGGCAAAAGCACACCAAATAGTGCTAAGTAGCACTTGGGGAATTAGAAACACCTTTCAATCTCTTATAGCCATATTAACCACTATTCTAGTTGTCTCAACCATTTATGTAGCACAAGAAGGAGGAAAATGGTCTCAAAAAAGGTCTATCTCTGCTGAATCAATAACATCAAAATGCAACTTGTTTAATGGTAAGTGGGTTTTTGATAACAAATCTTATCCTCTATACAAAGAGCAACAATGCACTTACATGTCAGATCAATTGGCTTGTGAGAAATTTGGAAGGAAGGACCTAAGTTACCAGAACTGGAAGTGGAAGCCCCACCAATGTGACCTACCTAGGTCTCTCTCTCCCTCTCTCCTCTTATTATGTGTCGTCTCATATCATGTCTCATACATTGTTCTGCTTCAATGATAATCAAGTAAAAATAGTAATAATAACTAAATATTTAATTGGCATGCATGTTTTCATTGTCGCGAGACAATATATGGGACGTGATCTGGTAAAAGAGATCTGAGTTCATGTGTGTGATTTATTTCATTAATTAAGTTTGGTTGTGTTTGTTGAGCTTTGTGGATTGTGTTTTCTTTCTATGTTAATAAGGTTCAATGCCATGGCATTGCTAGAAAGACTAAGGAACAAGAGGCTTGTGTTTGTGGGGGATTCACTAAATAGAGGGCAATGGGTTTCAATGGTTTGCCTTGTTGAGTCTTCATTGCCCACAACACTCAAATCAATGCGCACTATTGCCAATGGTTCACTGAACATTTTCAAGGCTGAGGTAAGCCTATAGAAGTTGACTTTAGTCACAATTTGACATTTATATTATAATATAATTTACATTGTCTTAATTTATCTAGAATATCTGTAAGATATTTGGATATTGAGATAATATCATTACTATATTTTAAGTTAAAGAGATATTTATTTACTCAAAGAGTAAGTTTTTTAAACTTACATCATATCTTAGCCATCAATTCTAAGATAATCTAATGGTTTAGATTTACCCAATAATTGAAATAATTGGATTTCCCTGTAATGGATGGTTAATATGTGAAGTATTTATTTACCCAAAAAATAAAGAAAAACACAATTTTCAATGAGATATTTATCCTTCTAATTACACTTTTGCCTTAATGAAGGAATACAATGCAACAATAGAATTCTATTGGGCCCCATTACTAGTAGAATCAAATTCAGATGATCCTATAAACCATAAGGTACCAGATAGAACTGTTAGAATCAATGCAATTGAGAAGCATGCTAGGTACTGGACTGATGCAGACATTCTGGTATTCAACACTTTCCTTTGGTGGAGAAGGCTTTCAATGAATGTTTTGTAAGTAAAAATGACCTAACCATCACTTTCTTTGATCAACTTGATTGTTATGTGTTAACAACTTCCATTTCCAACCACTCTCATATCATTGTATTTCTAATATTTTCATATCCTATGTTCCAACCTACTACTCCACTAAGAGAAAATAGGAGTTTTGCTTACTTTCTTTTTGTTATTAACAAATGTGATTTTTTAAATAAAAAAGTTATAAAGGTAATTAATTTAAACAAAATATAATATATTGTGGAAACAAGTCCAATAGTATATGAGTCAATACATTTTCATTATTTTTTTGTTTGTTATAATATAATATAATATAAGAGTGATTTAAATAATATCATCTTAGAATTATTGATACATTTTGTAATGAACCAAAAATAATGAAAATATATTGATTTGTATTTGTCTCCACAATATATCATATTTTGATTAACTTAATTACGTTTATCATCATGTTTTATTTAAAAAAATCACATATTTCTCTTACATGGATGGTTAGTGTAATGCATGTTATAAATCAGGGATATTTTTGTATGTGTAAAAAATAGAGGGATGATTTGTATAATTTCACTAAAACTCAAGGGGTGTCAGTGTAATTTACTCTATATTTAACGTATCAAAAACTTTATATAATGACGTTAAACTTCCACTAATACCCTTACTTTTTTTCCCTTAAATATGTTTTTGCCCTTGTTAAGGATAAGGATTTTGATATTTGTCTTAAATTGCTTCTATTCAATGGTAGTATGATTAGCACAATACAAGGTACTAAAAACAAAAAACCAAACTTTATGTGGATTAAACACAAAGGGAAATTAACTTCTGGATCAAAATCATTAATTTTCATATTTACATAATCACTAATTTTAATATTTTCATTTATGAAAAGTATTTTTTTTTTCAGTATGAAGACCAAAATCAAAATCATCATATATAAAATATATTTAAAATTTTATACTTATTTTTACATTTACTTTTTTGAAATATTGATTTCAACTTAATGTTGTTCAGAGAGAAAAAATAATTTTAATCAATAGTTATAAATTGAATATAGGATGGGTGCGGATAAAAAAATAAGAGAATAATGTATCTTCTGGTATAAGGAGATAAATTATTTCCTCTAGCCACTAAAATTGTGACATGTGTATCATTTAATTATTTCCTACAAAATTATTTCTAAAATTAAACAAAACAATACACATGTCATTCTTTTACTGACCGGAGAAGATAAGTTATCCACTGAAGAAAATACTTTATTCTAAAAAAAATAATTTGAGTTGATTAATTTTCAACTTTTATTTTTGACAATATAATAATAAATGAGCAGGTGGGGATCATTCGAAGACAGAGATGGAATAAAGAAAAGAATTGAAATGGTGCGAGTCTATGAGATGGCCTTGAAAACTTGGTCAGATTGGGTGGAAATCCATGTTAATCGTAGCAAGACCAAGTTGTTTTTTGTTAGCATGTCACCAACACATCAAAGGTACTTTACAATACTAATCATTTTTTTCTTATTAGTAAGATATTCTTCTAAGAAATTAATTTCTTTCGATGCGTGGTTATTTCTCCAAACAAGTGTCGCTCTCTCAAATAGAACATTTAACCTTTTAGTCTTTTTGTTAAGGTTTCATTTCAAAACCAATTCACAATAAGATGAGTAGCTTAATAGGTATTTAAACTATCTCCGATACAATGAGGTAGGCGGTGTGAGATTTAATGACTTCCCAACATGTCCCTTTCACATATGTTTCTCGGATCAGGCGAAGGTTTACCTTTGACCCATAACTAAATAACATCTTTTAGTCCATGACAATTGGAAAGAAGTTAGGCTCTGGCTCGAATATCATGTTAAAGTTTTATCTCAAAACCAATTGGTAATGAGATGAGTAGCTCAATAGGCATTTCAATCATTCCCGAGACAATGAGGTAGACAATGTAAAACTTATTTTCCAATATTTTTTAGGGATGTAGCGAGACATTACACCACTAGACTAACGTCTAGTTCATTCAATACTAATCATTTAAATAGACTTATGACTAGCCCTCAAAGTAGAATGATCATATTTACACGTTATTTTTATTGATTTATATTAATTTAATTCCTGCTTAAGGATTTGCCTAATTCCTATGAAGTATCCATTTCCTATATAAATAAAATTATGTAAAAGAATATTATTTTTTATAGATTTCAACATATTCATAAATTTTGCAACTAGATCAAGAATTTATATAGCAAAGTTGAACATCAAAACCTTATTTTTATATTCTCATAAAGAAACCTAGAGGTATTATATACCTCATTGTTTCGGGAATAATTTAAATATCTGTTGGGTTACTCTTCTCATCGCCAATTGATTTTGTGATGGAACATTAACATGACATACATGCTTAACATGCAAAACATTATGGGCATTGTTTATAGTTACAAAATGCATTAGACTTTTTTTTTCATCTTTTAGTTATACTTGTAAAATATTACGAAAGTAATTTCTCCATAAAAATAAATATAACCATTGATCTATGGTCACAATCTATTAGGCTAACTACGCACAACTCAAATAAATTAATGTGAAATTTATAAAAAGGAAGTAACGTAGTGGTCAGAATTGAAGACCAAAAGCATATGAATACTTTCTTTGTGAAATATGATAGTGTAGACTTTGTACACATCTATACTATTTTTCCTATTTTTCTGATTTATGCAACAAAAATCCTTAATAGATTGTACTTTAACAAAACTTTAGTTGTAGTAAAATATTATTTGTTAGTTGTTTAATTAAGTACTTACTTCATACAAATGTTTTCTTTAATTTAGAGTATAATGTTATTAAATAGTGTGGTTAGTAACTCATTAATCTAATCATTGACCCAATAAAATGGTTGAGTCATCATTGGTCTTAATTTAATAGTAATTGTTGTGCATTAACTCATATTCCAATGGACCAAGCATTTTCTCTAGATAATAACGATACAAGTTACGAGTTTGGTCTGACGTAAAGGGTTGAAGTAGATGACTATATATTTATCTTATGTAAACCTAATGTAAAAAGGCGAACAATAGTCACAAACACAAATCTTTATTCTCTTAACGCTTTCAGGGACGTAGGCACAATTGGCCGACCCTCATTACCAAATACTGTGTTATTCTCTTATGTGTATTCTCTTTTACTATTTGAAGGTTCACTTATTCACATCAATACTATTTAAGTTGTCCAAAATATATTAGAATATCATAAATGAGTGACATTTGTACAATTGTATATTACCAATTATGCAAATATTAACTATATAGATAATATAATACATTTGAGTATGTCCACTTGCAAACACTCATTTGTGTGTGGTTCCATTACTAGTTAATCTTATTCTTTTAAACGTTGGTTTATCTAATAAATTAACCTATGAGTTTATATATATACATTAATAAGTAGGATCTTATGAGTCGTGTTATGATCTTATGTTTATGATATTTGATTTCCTCTCAATCTTAAGTATAATCTCGATTTTAAGTACCATGTTATCCTCTCAACTTATGAGTAAGTAACTAATCTTTTTCGGGGTGTAAGGAACTAATCCATTTCGGGATGTATGGTTGTCTCTTCCAACAATTGTTGCTTCCAAGAATCAAATCTTTAAACATTTTGGTTTACCTACGGATCTAGTAATGCTTTACACCACTAGACCAATGTCTTGTTAATATATGCTTCATCTTATTGATAATTATGTTTATCTTATTGTGCAACATTATTACAATCTTATTGAATCAATTAAGACATTAAATGTGCAATTAAAAAATGCAGGGCTCATGAGTGGGGAGGAGTTAGGGGCAACAATTGTTACAAAGAAACAGATATGATTACAAAAGAGGGATATTGGGGGAATGGTTCTGTTCCTAAAATGATGAGAGTGGTTGAAAATGTGATTGAAGATTTGAAAACAAGAGGTTTGAATGTTCAATTGCTTAACATAACACAGCTTTCAGAGTACAGAAAAGAAAGTCACCCATCTATATATAGGAAGCAATGGGAAACTCTAACAGAAGAAGAAATATCAAATCCAAGAAGTTATGCAGATTGCATACATTGGTGCCTCCCTGGTGTGCCAGATACTTGGAATGAGCTCCTTTATGCTTATAATTTCTATGGATGACAAACATTTCATACACACTAAGTTTGCAATATAGCATTTTGCATGCCAAGTTCATTTGTTTATCCTTTCTTTTCTTTTTCTTCTAGTGAGGGGAGAAATGTAAAGAATATTGCCTCTCCTATTTGTGAAAGTACTTCTTTTTGCTAATAATTCAAGAGTAAATTAGTTTCACATCCATAAGTTTTAGTTTTAGTAAAATTATATAAATTGTTTCTTGTGTTTTTACTTACACAAATCACCCATAATCTATATATATAATTATACTGATTATCCTTGCAGGAGAGATAAGTGTGTCCTTTTAAGCAAAATAGGGTGATGAATGTAATTAAGTTAAACAAAAAAAAATGTTATATTATGGAGACACGTCAAAATAGTATAAGAATCAATGTCTGGTCGTTATTTTTATTTTTGATCCATTACAAATTGTATCAACAATTCTATGGAGATGTTTAGCAAACCGAAAGTAATGAAGATGTGACTCTTATACTATTTAGACTTGTCCTCATCATATATCATATTTTGTTAACCTTAATTATATTTATCACCCTTTTGGTTTAAAAGATTACATGTATCTCTTCTACATAAGTAGTTAATACAATGTATGTATATAAATCAAGGGTAGTTTGTAAACGTAAAAAAAGGAAACGATGATTTTAATAATTTCACTAAAACTCAGGGATATGGATATAATTTACTCATAACTCAATGAATTAAAAACTGTCAAATAACAACTTAGATGGATAAAACCATTTTCCAATAACACCATTTCAGTGATTGGTCTTATTTTGATTCATTCAATAAAAATAAGATCAAAATCTAAAAGCGAGTGTAAGTGAAAAAAATATATTTACAATGTCCCTCTTAGAGCATCATAACATCGTTCAATCCATGTAGCCGACCTAGCGAATAAAAGCTTGTTTTGTATCCCTCATACACATACCTATGCATATTTCTCAGCAAAAAAGAAAGAAACGAAAGTGCTGTGGTAAACCATTGCAACAAATGGGTCTGCCTTGAAAACCTACTACAGATGTATGACATACAAAGCCATTAGCATTACAAACATAAAAAAAAATAGAATTTGAAACTGAATATATTTGGTGCAGTATTTGTCATGCATGCCTAAAACATTGGAAACAAATAAGAAGACATAATTAAACTGCATCATGCATGGAACAACAAACTAGGCAGATTCTGTTGCTGGTTGGGTGACACCATGCTTAACCAACAGCTTAGTCAGGGACTCCGGGGAACGAACTTCGTACTTGACGTTTCCGGTAGGTGATAGAAAAACCTCTGCCAGTTCAAGCTTATCTGAGGTCAGACTTGTGCTGTCCATAGTTTTACTCAATACCTTAAGTGCAAGTTGCACTGCTTCTTCCCTTGTGATTTCATCCTTGTAGTCCTGTTTTAGAATTGACTGTGCCGCCTGGTTATTCGCACCAATAGCCCCAGCTTTCCAGCCACCATAGTTCCCACTTGGGTCACTCGTGTAAAGTTGAAAGCCGAAGTTTTTGTCCCACCCTGCAAAGAGGAATGAGACTCCAAATGGCCTAAGACCACCAAATTGGGTGTATCCTTGCTTAGTATCACAAAGAGATTGAACCAACTGCTCAACCGGCATGGGCTCTTGATAGGCAAGTGTGTAGCGTTGCGCTTGGACCCTAGCAGTATTGATTAAGATGTTGGCGTCAGACATAATTCCAGCCACAGCACATGCAACATGATCATCAATCTTGTACATTTTCTCAGTGGAAGTTGAGGTTTGCAGTAGCTTGGATGTGACCTTCTTTTCACCAACCAGCACAACCCCGTCTTTTGATAAGATCCCTATTGCAGTGCCAGCATTTCCAATGGCTTCCATTGCATACTCCACTTGGTAAAGACGCCCTTCAGGGGAGAAGATTGTTGTACGGCTATCATATCTTCGAGACATATTGATCTCTGACTACTAATTCAAAGCAAAAAAACAAGTACAGAAAAATAAAGGAATCAATGATGCATCTCAATTAAAAAACGGAAAGAGAACAATTAACATTCTAATACCTTTTATATCTACATATTTATAAATCTGCGAACGCAGCAGGTAATTATAAACAATAAAAGATGGTTAAATAAAGTGGGAAACTTGGGTGAAGTAACAATGGAACAATCAAGATTCTCCCCCAACCAATCTCAAACCCTGGGATTCTTTTGGCAAAAATCAACTCTCACCATCATAAATTTACCAAGATCACCACTGCATGCATTAGTTTTTCATCAAGGAAAGTTTTACAAAAACATCATCTGATTGATATTATAGGCTTACATTATATGTAAGACCTGCACAGGCACCGCGTGCACATTAAGCACAACCAATAAAATCCTAGGGTCATTGAAGTAAAAATAATAACAGAAGAGAGCAAAGCCTTTATATTAAAATTATTTTAAAGTTATCTTCAGATTTTGGTTGGCTGTGCCTAATAGACACTTGCCTAAAGAAGTTTTGTTCTTACATTATAATAAATAAAAAGCCCTTGTTACAATTATTTTAAAGCTATCTTCAGATTTTGATTGGTTGTGCCTAATAGGCACATTCCTATAGAAGTTTCATTCTTACATTATTACTATAAAGTTGCAAGTCTGTATTAAAGAAATTACTGCTACTAAGAAATAGAAAGAGACAAGTCCACGACTTGTGGCCAAAGAATATAGACATAAATGCCACTAAGAAATAAGTGCCAGTTCTGGAAACTGAAAGCAAGTAGAAGACAGCAATATCCAGAATCTATTTCAAATCTGTACATACATAAAAAGGAATCTTAGTCACATAATCATACACTCATAAAATAACACAAATATGCTTCTAAGCCATTCATATTAGAGAAAATCTGTCAAATTGATGGCATAAAACAGACACTCGTGAAAGTAGTACCTATAAGTCCATTTGGGTAACTGTCAATCAAATAGAAAGTTTATCTACCAAGTGGGTCTGTTCTAACATATAATCCTAATCACCCTTTAATTCTATGTCAATGTTCACTGATAGATGATAACATTGGTATGCCTATCAGTATGATTTCATTTACTCCAAATTTTGGGCCTACAAAATTTCATAATATGGACACTCATGGTTCAACCAGTGGTCTAGAACAGAGTCACTGAGAAATACATTTAAACTAAGTTATCTAATCCAGAATCCTTACAACCATAACACGCCATTCTTACTTTTTGAAAGGTTATAGGTCCAAGTGAGGTCAAAAATTTCATCCAGGCAGTGATACTCGCTTAGGTTAAAAGTCTAAGTAAGGTTTTATCTAATATCAGTGAGAACTTGTGGAGCTTGAAATGGAAACCCAACATCACTAAAAACCTTGAGAAAAATAAACCTTTTAATGGACACACTGTACAAGGTAGACAGATGTTAAGGCAAGGAAAAGCCTGTGATGAAGGTGATGAAGGAACGTGCCCCACTCATACATCCTCCAAAACCTAATACGCACAAACCATCATTGTAGCCTAAAACAACTAGCGATCTAAAGGTACCATACTTCTAGGAACCATAGAGGTAGTTAAGGTACATCAATTTAGCCACTTAAGCAATGTTTTTAGAGACCAAATTCTGATGGCCCAATGCCCCTTCATTCTTAGACCTAAAACACATTCTAACTAACAAAATGGTCTCCTCTTTGTTTGTCCTCGCAAAACTAAAAAATCTGTCATTATCTTCTCTATCTTTTGTGAAGCTAGAGTAACACTAAACCTCAATTCAAGATAAAAACACAGCAGGTTCAATGATCTGGTGAGAAAGTCAAAATTATGACCCACATGGCAGCATCACATAGAAGATGAGAGAAAAAGAACAGTTTGGATAACTAGTATTATTTGAACTAATCATCATAGAAAGATTGTAAGCATTCCAACTAAGAAAGAATAAAATGCATCACAAAAATCTACATTTCTACTTTTGAAATACCTTTGTAATCCTCATGAACTAAATTATGTGCATGTGAGTGAAGGAGAATGTGATAAGATCAAGGCTAGTCAAGTCATTAAACATGTGTATAGAAGGGGAAGTAGGAAAATCTGGAAGAATAGCTAAGTAACTGTTTTGTAATTGCTTGTAACTGTTTTTCATTAACTGTTTTTGACAGTTACTTGAGTCTGAGTTGTATTAAATAGGAAAAGGGTTGTAAGCAGGGGGTAGGAAGGAAAAAGTTAGAAAGGAACTGATTGTGGAATCAGTTGGATCGTGGGATCCTTGTAATCTCTCTCTCTCTCATGTATTCTTCTATTCTCATTCAATAAAGACACCATTAGAGCCCTGCCAAGAAACCTTTAGGTAAATTGGCTTAGGGACAATTCCTTTATTCTATCTTTTCTCTTAGACTCTAATTGGATACCAGTGCTTATCACTGGTATCAGAGCACCATCTTGGTGCCTGCGTGGGAAAAGGGATCCACTGCCTGAAGCTGCTACTCTTTTATGGTCTCTACAAGAAGTCAAGCAAGAACCATGGACAGCTGGGTGCAAGAAAGAGAAGAAATTCGAATCAGAATGGAGTTGAATGAAGCTAGGACTCAGAAGGCTGAGGAATTACTTGCTGCCATAGCCTTGAAGCTAGGTGTGTCTCAGGGAGAGGAAAACAGTGGGAATTCTGAAGAGGTGGGAAGCCATCAGGCTCCAACAGCCCATGACAGATGGAGGAAGCTGGATATACCCATTTTTATGGGAGATGATGCATATGGGTGGGTACAAAAATTGGAGAGGTATTTCTCCATGAGGGATGTAGCTGATCATGAGAAGATGAGAGCCACCATGGTTGCTCTAGAAGGCAAGGCTTTAAGCTGGTTCCAGTGGTGGGAGGGGTGTAATTCATCACCTACTTGGGAGAGCTTCAAGATTGCAGTGGTTAGAAGGTTCCAACCAGCTATGGTTCAGAATCCTTTTGAACTACTCTTATCCCTCAAGCAAGAAGGAAGTGTAGAAGCCTATGTGGAGGACTTTGAAAAATATGCTGGAACACTCAAGGAGGTCAATCAAGGATTCATCAGAGGTGTGTTTTTGAATGGTCTGAAAGAAGAACTCAGGGTAGAAGTGAAGTTGTATGATCTTGAGACCCTCCAAGATGTCATACTCAAGGCTCTTATGATTGAACAGAAAAACTTGGTGGTGCAAAAGAAGACAAGCCAAGGATATGTGAGAAATTATGGACTTAACAGGGAGACTTCTTACCAGAAGGTGATTTCTGTGAATCCTTATACTACAAGCAGTAGCAAGAAGGAAGCATCATCAGTAGGCAGTGTAGTGGGAAGTTCAAGATCCTTACCAGAAGCAGAGAATTCTAGAGGGATAGGCCCTTACAGAAGGCTATCCAGTGCTGAAATGAGGGAAAAGAGGGAGAAGGGATTGTGCTTCAGGTGTGATGAGCCTTTTTCAAGGGAACATATATGCAAAAACAGGCAGTTAAAAATGTTGCTGCTTGCTGAAGAGGATGATGAGGAAGAAAACATGGCTGAAGAGGCAGAGATACAGAATTTCAATTCCTTGCAATTGTCATTATACTCAATGACAGGATTGACTTCCTCCAGATCTTGGAAGATAGGGGGGATGGTAGGGGACAAACAAGTGGTGGTTATGATTGATTGTGGTGCTTCCCACAATTTTATCTCCCAAGAATTGGTTAAAGAGCTACAGCTTCAGGTGGAGGCTACTAAAGCTTATGTGGTAGAGGTTGGTGATGGGCATCATATTAGGTGCCAAGGAAAGTGTGCTCAACTTGTACTTTGCTTACCAAAATTGGAGGTATGTCAAGACTTCTATCTTTTTGCCTTGAAGGGGGTGGATATAGTTTTGGGGTTGGAATGGTTAGCCAGTTTGGGGGAAGTAAAGGCAGACTTTGGGAAAATGATGCTCACTGTTAGAAGCAAGGGAACTAGCATCACTATTGAAGGAGATCCTGCCCTGACGAAAGCAGAATTATCCTTAGGGGCTTTCATGCAAGTATTACTAGAGGAAGGGGGAGGATTACTTTTGCAGCCTGGACAGTTTGAGGAGCATGGGTGCCTGGTACCTAGAGAATTAGAAGGAGTCTTACAGAAGTTTCAACCAGTTTTCCAGGATATTGAAGGATTGCCTCCTGCTAGAACACATGATCATGCCATCTACTTAAAAGAAGGGGCTGATATACCCCACATTAGGCCTTACAGATGCCCCTACTACCAGAAGGCTGAAGTTGAGAGGTTGGTGGCTGAAATGCTCAGAGCAGGGGTTATAAGGCCTAGCATCAGTCCCTATTCTAGCCCTATCATCTTAGTGAAGAAAAAGGATGGAGGGTGGAGATTCTGTGTTGACTACAGGGCTCTAAATAAGGTAACCATCCCTAACAAATTTCCTATACCTCTCATTGATGAATTATTAGATGAATTGGGGCAGGCTAAGTTTTTTTCTAAACTAGACCTAAAATCTGGATATCATCAAATAAGGATGAAGGCTGATGACATAGAGAAGACAGCCTTTAGGACTCATGAGGGGCACTATGAGTTCATGGTTATGCCATTTGGCTTAACTAATGCCCCTTCCTCATTTCAAGCTCTCATGAATGAGGTACTTAAGCCATACTTGAGGAAGTTTACTTTGGTATTTTTTGATGACATATTGATATATAGCCCAGATTTAGTTTCTCATGGGCAGCATCTAAGCCTGGTCTTATCACTGCTTATGGAGAATTCCTTGAAGGCTAATATCAAGAAGTGTAGATTTGGACAGAAGGAGATTGAATATCTGGGCCATATCATTTCAGATGGCAAGGTGTCTGCTGATTTTGCTAAAGTAGCAGATGTGGAAGCATGGCCTGTTCCCAACAATCTGAAGGGGCTGAGAGGATTTTTGGGCCTTACAGGGTATTATAGGAAGTTTGTCAAGGGTTATGGCATTCTAGCTAAGCCCCTTACTGATTTACTGAAAAAAGATGCCTTCCAATGGACAGAAGAGGCACAGGCAGCTTTTGAAACCCTTAAGTCTACTATGGTGCAATTACCTAACTTAGCTATTCCTGATTTCAGTAAAAGTTTTGTAGTGGAAACAGATGCTTCTAGTAAAGGGTTGGGTGCAGTATTGATGCAAGAGGGTAGGCCTCTGGCTTTTTGGAGTAAAGGGTTGTCCCTAAAGGCTCAACAGAAATCTGTGTATGAAAGGGAGTTGATGGCCTTGGTACAGTCTATTCAGAAGTGGAAGCATTACTTGCTGGGCAGACATTTCATAATCAAGACAGACCAGAGAAGCCTCAAGTTCCTCACAGATCAGAGATTATTCTCAGATGAGCAGTTCAAGTGGGCAGTGAAATTGATTGGGCTGGACTTTGAAATTCACTACAAACCAGGGAAGGATAACTCAGCTGCTGATGCACTTTCCAGAAAAATGATGTATGCTACATTCACTATGGTGACTCATGAAGACGTAGACAATTGGATCAGTGAGCTAAATTTGGTTCCTAAGTGGAAGAGTATGGGTCAGGATTTGATGATATCTCCTACTAGTCATCCTGGATTTGAATTAAAGAAGGGGGTTCTGTATTACAAGGGCAGGTTGGTTTTGGATAAGGCTTCAAACAGAATACCTATCATACTACATGAGTGTCATGAATCTACAACAGGGGGGGCACTCTAGTTATTTCAAGACCTATAAAAGGATTTCAAGCTTTCTGTTTTGGGAGGGAATGAGAACTGACATCAAAACTTTCATTGCTGAGTGTGAAATCTGCCAGAAGAACAAATACTCTACATTAGCTCCTGCTGGACTCCTACAACCTCTGCCTATTCCTCAACAAGTATGGATGGACATATCCATGGATTTCATTGGAGGCTTGCCTAAGTCATATGGTAAGGACACTATATATGTGGTAGTTGACAGGTTAACTAAGTATGCCCATTTCTTTGCATTGGGGCATCCTTTTTCAGCTCAAGATGTGGCATTAGTGTTCTTAAAGGGGGTGGTGAAGCTACATGGGTTTCCTACTACCATAATTTCTGATAGGGATCCATTATTCCTTAGCTTATTTTGGAAGGAGTTGTTCAAACTATCTGGTACTCAATTGAAATTAAGCACAGCCTATCACCCTCAGACTGATGGGCAAACTGAGGTTACAAATAGATGCCTGGAGACCTATTTAAGGTGCTTTGCTGGCCCAAAGCCTAAGCAATGGTTGAATTGGCTACACTTGGCAGAATATTGGTTTAATACCAATTATCACACTTCAGCAGGTATGACACCTTTTAAAGCTTTATATGGGAGAGATCCACCATCTCTGTTGAAGGCAGGCACATTACCTTCTAAGGTGGAAGAGGTGAATCAGCTACTGGAGCAAAGAGATGGAATCCTAGATGAATTAAAAGGAAATTTGGCCAAGGCTCGGAATGCAATGAAACAGTATGCAGACAAGCATAGGAGGGAAGTGGAATTTGTAGTAGGGGATTGGGTCTATCTTAAGTTGCAGCCTTACAAGTTGAAGTCCTTAGCTAACAGACCCTATGCCAAGCTGGCCCAGAGGTTCTATGGCCCTTACCAAGTCCTTAAGAAGGTTGGGACTGTAGCCTATCAACTGGATTTGCCTACTCATGCTAAAATCCATGATGTCTTTCATGTGTCACTCCTAAAAAAGGCTATCAAACACAATCAGCAGCCTCAGTCACTCCCTCCTATCTTAAATGAAGAATGAGAATTGGAGGTGAATCCAGAAGATATTATTGACAGGAGAAGGAATGTACAAGGGGAATTGGAAGTATTAGTGCAGTGACATAACCTTCCTAAACATGACTGCACTTGGGAATTGGCAACTACAATTAAGGAGAATTTTCCAGAATTCAAACTTGAGGACAAGTTAGGATGTTTAGGGGGGGAGTATTGATAAGATCAAAGCTAGTCAAGTCATTAAACATGTGTATAGAAGGGGAAGTAGGAAAATCTGGAAGAATAGCTAAGTAACTGTTTTGTAACTGCTTGTAACTGTTTTTCATTAACTGTTTTTGACAGTTACTTGAGTCTGAGTTGTATTAAATAGGAAAAGGGTTGTAAGCAGGGGGTAGGAAGGAAAAAGTTAGAAAGGAACTGATTGTGGAATCAGTTGGATCGTGGGATCCTTGTAATCTCTCTCTCTCTTGTATTCTTCTATTCTCATTCAATAAAGACACCATTAGAGCCCTGCCAAGAAACCTTTAGGTAAATTGGCTTAGGGACAATTCCTTTATTCTATCTTTTCTCTTAGACTCTAATTGGATACCAGTGCTTATCAGAATGAGAGAGACACACCAAGGGAAAAATATAATTGTAGTTTGAATACAGTACATAACTCATAGACTTGGTTTGGTTTGTATTAGAATACTGTATTAAGTTTGTATTTCAGTTTTGTAATACAATATTGTTTTTCAGCTTGTATTCAAATCTGTTACAGTTGGTTTTTAGTTGCAGCTTGTTTTCTGCACTTTAAATACTGAACTGCTTTGTAATTCATAATTATCTTTTAAGTAATAATAAAAACACTATCTTCTTCCATTCTCTGTTAGATTTCTTCTTTTTTTACATGGTATCACGCAGCCATGGCTGCCACAACCACAAACTCTGGGACCTTACCTACATCCCCTCCTCTTTCTCCTTCCGCTGCATCACCTCTAAAAGTTGTTTCCTCTCCTCTTGTTCTTCCACTCCCTTCTATGAAACTCGCCGAGAAAAACTATCTGGTTTGGCGACATTTTATGATGGCTACGTTAACTTCCAATAGAGCAAATCGTTTTGTGCTAGGAACAGAAATTCCCCACAGATTTTTCAATGACGATGATCGCCTAATCAATCGCATCAACCCTGCCTTTTTACGCTGGGAAGAGGTAGACCAATCTGTTTTTTCATGGATCTTGAACTCTCTTTCAGAAAGTCTCCAACCAAGGGTGGTTGGGTGTGTGCACTCTTGGCAATTATGGGAAGAACTGGATTCCTACTACAACTCCCAAACTAAAGCGAGAAGTCGCCAACTGCGATCTCAGCTTCGCTCTATTTCTCAGGGATCCAATTCTATTTCAGAATACTTCACCAAGATAAAGAGCCTTGTTGATGATTTAATCTTCATCGGCACACCCATCACTAACTCAGAACACATTGACTACATTCTAGAGGGCTTAAATGAAGAATACCAACCTGTCATCACCTCTATCGAAAGTCAACAAGATCTCCCGACGATTCATAATCTTGAATCCTTTTTGCTCATCTTTGAAGCTCGCATGGAAAAAGGTAAACACAAAGCACTCAGTGACACTCTCTCGGTAAACCTTGTTTCCGATCATTCATTTTCTTCAAAACCGGGATCTTCGGCTATGAGGTCACCTTCTTCTCATCCTTTGTCTTTTTCGCCTTCACAATCTCAATCTGCTCAGCAACCTTACTTTGGAATTAATAATCATCTTCGTGGAGGTCAATATGGGTATCGAGGTCGAAGAAACAATTTTTGGGGGAAGGTTTCGTGAAGGACGAGTTCAAGGACGCTCTTCCTTGTTTTGCACCTTCTGCCATCGATATGGACATGAAGCTGCTATGTGCTATCATGCGCAGCCCCCCTATGGAGATTTTTTATCACCGGTCCACGTGTTGCGCCACGTGGCTCTTACATTCCTCAGCTGGCTCATTATACGCCACGTCAACACATGCTTCCTACCTATCCTAATAATAATAACTTCATGGGTGGACTTTCGAGTGGTTATGGGTATTCAACATACCCGGCCCACTACAATTCAAATTTTTCTTTGGATCCCTACCCCTCTTCTAGGACCAGCTCCAACTATTCCTTCTTCAAATCATTATCAACTTCATCAATCATACAACATGGCTACTCCATCTCATCTTCGTGATCCATTCAGTTCCAATAAAGATGCAAGAAATATCACCTGGTATCCTGACTCGGGGGCGACGAATCATCTCACAGCCGACCCCAACTTGGTGCATGAACCCACCGAAAAATTCGGCCACAACCAAATCTATATGGGTAATGGTATAGGTATTCCAATAAAATTTGTTGGAAACTCCTTTTTCTCTTCGTCTTTTCGTCCAAATGTCACATTAACCCTAAAGAACCTTCTGTTTGTTCCAACCATTACAAAAAATTTAATAAGTGTCTCTCAATTTTGTCAAGATAACTCTTGTTTCTTTGAATTTCACTCTCATGATTGCTTTGTGAAATCTCAGGATACTAAGGATGTTCTTCTTCATAGTACCATCACCAAAGAAGGACTTTATGCTTTTCATGGTCTCCTTCCAGCTTCATCATCTCGTGGTGTCACCTCTGATGTTAATGTTGTTTCTATTGGTTCTGGTTTGTCTGTTCCTATTACTTCTGGTTATAATAAGTCTACTTTAGGATTTTGTAATAACTCTAGTTCTAACAATTGTAGTAATTCTAGTTCTATTTCTGCCTTTTCTCTTTGGCATTCTCGCCTTAGTCACCCCCATGAAGTTGTTGTAAAGAATGTTTTACAAACTTGTCATATTCCACATACAAATAAAACTGTTTTTGATTTCTGCTCATCTTGTTGCATAGGAAAGGCTCATAGAATTCATTCCCCTAATTCCACTACTGTGTACTCTACCTGTTTTGAATTGCTTTATGTTGATTTGTGGGGTCCTGCTCCTGTGCATTCTCTCACAGGTTTTAGGTATTATTTCTCCATTGTTGATGCTTATAGCAAGCACACATGGATTTTCTTGTTAAAACAGAAATCTGAAACATTAACTGTGTTTCAGTTTTTCCTCAAATTTGTCCAAACACAGTTTAATCACTCTGTAAAAGCTGTTCAGAGTGATTATGGTAGTGAGTTTAGACCCTTTACTACCTTTTTGCAGTCTCTTGGAATAGCTCATAGGCTATCTTGTCCTCATACTCATCACCAACAAGGGACTTTAGAACGAAAACATAGACATATTGTAGAAACAGGGCTCACCCTTCTAAATCATGCCCACCTACCTATCAAATATTGGGATCATGCCTTCTTAACTGCAGTCTATCTTATTAATAGACTTCCTTCTCAGTCTCTTAAGTTTCAAACTCCTCACCATTTACTTTTTGGTACAACCCCTGATTATACACAAATAAAGGTTTTTGGGTGTTCCTGTTTTCCTTTGCTCAGACCATACACTAAACATAAACTCAATTCCAGAAGCAGAGAATGTGTGTTTCTAGGTTACTCCCTAAATCACAAAGGCTAGAAATGTCTCTCTTCAGAAGGCAAAATTTACATCTCAAAAGATGTAATCTTCAATGACTACAAATTCCCTTTCACTTCTACCTTCTTCAGTGAATCTCCTTTATTACCTACACATTTCACTGTTACAAACTCTTATGACCTTATTCAGCCTTCTATGTCCTTCTCTCCTTCCTTTAGTCTTCCTTCCTCTTCTTCTCCTTTACCCCACTTCACTACTGAGTCTCCTCCTTCTACAGACCAGTCTGTTTCTCTTCCTATAGATAATGTCATTCCCTCCTCTTCTTCTAATGACAGTCCTCCCTTTTCTCCTGAATATGTTCCGTCTTTAACTTCTTCTGCATCCCCTGTTTCTCTTCCTATATGCTCATCGCATCCCATGCAAACCAGATCAAAGTCTGGTTTGCTTTTTCCCGGTGCCCAACTCATTCAACATGAGCCTGTTACCACTAAGGCTGCACTATCTAATCCCATTTGGCATCAGGCAATGAAGGACGAATATGATGCACTTATTGCCTTGGGAACATGGTCTCTAGTCCCACTACCACCCCATAAACAGGCCATTGGCTGTAAATGGGTATTCCGAGTCAAGGAAAACCCAGATGGCACTGTTAACAAGTATAAAGCAAGGTTAGTCGCTAAGGGTTTTCATCAAAAATTTGGGGTTGATTACAATGAGACATTTTCCCCTGTTATTAAACCAATCACCATCAGAATATTGTTGTTTTTGGCTGTCTCACATCACTGGAGTATTGAGCAGCTGGACATCAATAATGCATTCCTTAATGGCACCTTAGAAGAAGAGGTCTACATGACACAACCTACAGGCTTTCAACAAGGAGATAAAAGTCTAGTTTGCAAGCTACACAAAGCTATCTATGGTCTGAAACAAGCACCCAGACTATGGTTTGAGAAGTTGAAAGACTCCCTACTCAAACTTGGCTTTCAAACCAGTAAATGTGATACTTCTCTTTTCTTTCACATCACTTCTAAGCATCAATTATATATACTGGTTTATGTGGATGACATTATAGTGACTGGTTCATCCCATACTATGGTCAAGCAGGTTATTCACAATTTAAGTCAATCTTTTGCCAACAAATGGGATCCTTAGATTACTTTTTGGGAATTGAAGTTAAGCACAAATCAGATGGGTCTCTATTTCTGTCTCAGTCTAAATATGTTAGAGATCTCCTTGAAAGGACCAATTTGTCTTCTGCAAAGCCCAATATCACCCCTATGGCCAGCAATTGTAAACTTACAAAGCATGGGTCAGATTTATTTCACAACCCAACCTTTTACAGATCTATTGTTGGTGCTCTCCAGTATGCTACCATCACAAGACCAGATATCACCTTCTCTGTTAACAAGGTGTGTCAATTCTTGGCAAAACCTTTGAACTCTCATTGGACTGCTGTCAAAAGGATACTTAGATATCTCCAGGGAACTCATCAATTAGGGTTATCTATCACTTCTACCAAAACTGATTCTAGTCTCTCCTTATCTGCCTACTGTGATGCTGATTGGGCATCTGATATAGATGATAGGAAATCTACATCTAGAGCATGCCTTTATTTTGGATCCAATCTTATTACATGGTGGTCCAAGAAACAGAACACTATATCAAAATCTAGTACTGAAGCTGAGTACAGGAGTTTGGCCTTGGCTTCTCAGGAACTTATGTGGGTTGAATCACTTCTTAAAGAACTACAAATTCCCTATACAACTCTTGTTATCTACTGTGACAACTTAAGTACTGTTGCCATGTCACATAATCATGTTCTCCATAGCAGGACAAAGCATATTGAACTTGATCTTTATTTTGTCAAGGACAAAATTCAGAACAAGACTCTTTTAGTTAAACATATTCCTACTGAGTTTCAAACAACAGATGTTTTAACTAAGCCTCTACCTAATAATCAGTTTTTGGCCTTGAGGAATCAACTGCATATTCTTGATATCAACTCAGACTCCTAAGGTTTCTACACCACCCTCTTTTTCAGGGGGAAGTATTAGAATACTGTATTAAGTTTGTATTTCAGTTTTGTATTACAATATTGTTTTTCAGCTTGTATTCAAATCTGTTACAGTTGGTTTTTAGTTGCAGCTTGTTTTATGCACTTTAAATACTGAACTCCTTTGTAATTCATAATTATCTTTTAAGTAATAATAAAAACACTATCTTCTTCTATTCTCTGTTAGATTTCTTCTTTTTTTACAGTTTGGGATTTAGGAATTTCACAACCCAAATCAACTAATCATGGTTGAGACCATTGACTTGGGTTGAAGAAATAAAATACAATTCCATCAACCCAAACGAATATTGAATGATGTATGGATGTTGAACATAATCCAAGTTCTGTAGGCAGGGTACCTTTGAATAATCCTAGACTACTCCTCTAAGTCTGAGTGCTCCTCCAGCTCAAATCTCAAATACTCTCTTAAATCGGGAACTCAATATCCATTACTAAAAAATGCCTCATTATTTACACTGAATGCCTGAGTAAACCCAATAAAGACAAACGTCATAAAAAGTTAATCATATTATAAGCAGAAATAAGACCACTCAAAACAAAACAAAGTCCCTAAATAAAAGAAAACCCTAAAGATAAAAATAAAAGCCCTAAGTATAAAACTAAATAAGTATTCCAATCTATAACATGAGTTTGGTCAGTTTTTCCTTGTCTTACTCTTACAAAAATCAAAGGGCTAAGCCAATGCAGTGTAAAACAACTCAAAAGTCATAGGAAACTCATCCTACCGAAAGGGCTAAGCCAAAGCCATTATTAGCTATGACAAAGGCTAAGTCTGACCCTATGCTAGAAGAAAAAGTGGTCTAAAATGAAAAAACAAAGTCATGGCCTTAGCAGATAACTAAATCAATTGCTGAGATTTTTGCTAACATAATCAATTGCTGAGATTTTTGTGTAGACAGATAACTAAATAACAAATAGCAGTTACTTGCTTCCTTTTAACTTCGTTTTTTCAGACTTAATAGGATGACTTAATAGGCAAAGCCAGTATTGGCTATGACAATGGCTAAGTCTGCACTAGCTTTAATAAAACACTAGCTAGCTTTGTTATACACGTATTACATGCAAACTCGGCTTTAATTTTGATTTTTTATTTTCCACTTCTACCTATTGTATGGTTGGCTAACCAATGCAGTGGAAAAGACTCAAAAGTGATAGGCACCTCATGCTACCGAGAAGGCTAAGCCAGAGCCATTACTATCTATGGAAAAGGCTGTGTATAACCCTATGCTATAAGGAAAAGTGGACTGAGATAAAAAATAAGTGTCATACTCTTCAGGTAATTTTATTGTCAACCTAAATATTTGAAAACAACCAGCAACTGGCTGATAGTTTAAACTTCTCTTTCTACTTCCTGCAATTTTAGTGTAGACAGATCAGTAAATAAAAAATATTAGTTACTTTCTCCCTTTTTAACTTATTCTAGCCAACTTTAAAGGATGACTAAAATCATGTTGCCTGTTCTTTAAAGTGCTATGAATTGTTGATCTAATATTAGCATGTTTGGATAATCTGTTCTTTCTTAGGGAAATCAAAACTTTCAGGTTAGGATCAGATCTCTGACCATAAATTAAGAATAAATTGTTCGATAATGATCGAGACTATGGTACGAAGGTATTTGTGCAGATTTTGGGTGAGATTAGTTAGTTGCCAACACAAAAAAACACTTCATCTTCACTAGCTTTACTAACATACTAAAGCTTTATTGTACACCTACTGATTGCAAACTCTTAATTCTTAATAACATTCAACTTGCTCGGCTTGAAGATGATGTAATTCAGAAGAGACAACAAAATTGCAATGGGTTAGAAACAATTATGCAGAAAAAGTCAATTTCAACCCAATGATGAAATGAGGTTTGACTTACAATGAGCCAAGGCAGAGCAGCCTGTGCGAATGCACGGGTACACAAGCTGGTTATAAGCTGAAATAATATCACTCAAAACAGAAAAAAGTCCCTAAATAAGAGAAAATCCTAAGTTAAAAACCCTAAAGATAAAAATAAAAATCCTAAGTAGCCCAATCAACAACATTGAGTTTGGTCAGTTTTTCCTTCTCTTACTCTAACAACAATCAAGTTTTAATCCCAACAGGTGTGATCGGCTATGTTTTATCTTCCTCTTAGAAGATAAAAAGGGAAGGCAATATAAAGCTAAACAATCAACAGTACAAAATAAAATGAACATATCAAAACTTCACTATTAAAAGCAATTCTCAGCCTAGAATAAACTAACTACTTCAAATCATTATATTAAGTCGAGATGCATGTAACTATTATGCATAAATAACTAAGATCGGGGTTAGATATAATCTAGAAAGATAATAAAAAATTCCTATGTTGGAAAAAAACAGAAACCTCATATTCTACTATCATGGCTGAACAACAAAAACATGGATCGTAGATTTAGGTCGAAACACTGATTTAAATTGCGGACCGCATCACACGGTTGCGGTGACCGCCGCAACTGCATCACAGCGCAATTGTTGTGCGACTATGAATCACAATGATGCGGCCACATCGGACGACAACGCAACCACATCGGACCATATTTGGACCGCATAAGTAATAAGGTCAAATCCACACAAAGGATTGACCACATGTATAAAAGAGGAAAGAGAAGAATCTGGAAGTTAGATAACTAACTTCCCTAACTGTTTTGACAGTTAGAATTAGTTAGGGTTGTAGTTGTTAGTAATTGTTGTTAAATAGGAGAATGAAGGGCAAGGAAAAGTAGGGAATTAAGAAGTAAATTGATTGTGGAATCAGTGTGGGATGGATCGTGGGATCCATTATTTCTTTCTCTCATATTCTCATTGTAATTCATTTTCTTCTTCTCTAATAAAACTACACTAGAGCCCTACCAATAATCACTCTTGATTCTGGTTCTGGGACTTCTTCCTTCTTTTCTAATCTTTCTTATTCTATAATTGATACTAGTGCTTATCAATCAGGCAGCATCGGATTCAAAAATATTTTTTCAATCACAAAATAATTCACACTGCAAAGGCCGCGATCTCAGGAACCACAACCGCTAACACAATCACGACCACAACCGCAATTTAAAAGACTGGGTCGAAAGCTAAAATTATGGCCAATGTTGAAGGAAACCAATTAGTCAAACTGAGAACCCCATCAAAATCCAAACAGGAGTAAGAACAATTGGAAAGGGGTTCTTCAATGAACTAAATAAAGAAAACTTTCTGGGTTTCTCAACATTCAAAATTCATCGGAAAAAGGTAACAGAGAATGTGGTAAACACAATAAAGCATTGAGTATTTTGTTGAAGTTTTAATTTACAGATCCAAAATTAGAAACACAAATTGTCATAGAGATAAGCGAAAGGGGAAAAACCTATTGTAAAGCAGAGGATAGAACAGACGAAGAAGGCTGAAGTAAAGAAGTGTGTGAAGAATGGAGAGTTGAAAGTGGGGATTATAGAATAGAAAGTTGGAAACACCTTTCTTTTTTGGTTTGGGAAACACGAAAGGTTAATCTAAAGATTCTCAACTAAACAAATAAAAAAGATATATAATGAATCAGAATTTATGGAGATAAAAGTTGTTTTTGCACTTAGTTATGGATAGCAATGAAAAACCGAAACTATGGTACTTCATCGAATTCAACCTGAATTATGGATAAAATTTGATGTGATTGGGTTGGATTCGGGTTTTAACCATAAGTTAATTTGAGATAGAACTTATATTTATATATATATATATATATATATATATATTTTGGGCGGGTTTTCATCGGGTTCGGGATGATATCATTAATTTCAATCCTGCTTAATTCGGATTTGGGTTCGATTTTGGATTTTGGATTTCGAATTTGGGATTAGGTAAGCACAAACCCGACTTCGACCCACTCTGTTGTCATTCCTACACTTACTTTAAGTGCGGAGAAGGGATAGAACTATTATGTGAAGTTGTTATTAGATAGAATCATGTTATTATATTCTTCAACTTCATAAAAGCATATGTTTAGGAGATTAGTAGTCTAAGAATATCATTATTTTACACATGGATAAACTTATCTATTCATATACTAATTATCCTTTAAACTTGCACCATTATATATAGGGTTTGTGCACCTAATTTTAGGATCATGTACCAAACACTAAACTAAAAACTCACCCAAAAATTGTAAAAAGTCATGTACCAAAAACTATAAAATAAAAACTCACCCAAAAATTGTAAAAATATCTTAAAAGATAAGGTTATTTTGGTAAAATGATTTTTTTTTAAATTTAAAAAAAATGTATTTTCATTTCTCATCTCGTAGACAAAGTAGTAATGAACTAAAAAGTAGTTTTCCAACTTATAACACTATTACAGAGAGTAAAGATAAAACCAGAAAGATATATCATTCTGTCATTATCACCACCATAATATGAATCAACATAACCTACAACATTACCGGTTGTAGTCTTGCTTCTATCAAATACCAAATCAATGCCAGAATTACCTTTCAAATACTGAAACATCTATTTTACAGCACTCTAATAATCCTTGTCGGGATTATGCATATATCGACTCATCATGATAAAAACATATGCTAAGTTTGGTCTAGTGCATACCATAGCGTACATAAGACTACCAACTGCACTAACATAAGGAACATGTGGCATACGCTATATCCTCCTCTGTATGTGGGCAAAGATCTGAAGATAACTTGAAATGTGGAGCAAATGGAGTAGAAACAGATTTGCAATCATTAATATTAAATATTTCAAGCACTCTCTCAATATACATATGTTGAGATAAAAATAGTTTACCAGTTTGACATGTAAGAACCGAAATTCTACCCTTGAATTTTTTTTTCTCAAATTAGTTCAATTACATGCAATCTCTCATATCTCACACTATCAATTTAATACCTTTACTTAAAATTCTTATTTCACTCTTCGCGATCTACTCATTATTAACATACACAATTGTTCGACAGAAAAACATAATTCTCATTAAATAAACATGGTAACCACGCATATAACTAGCTATGGGTTTCCAAAATACCCATAGCTATACATATCCAGAGTTACAACACCATGTAAGTTAATATATATTCGTAGTTACATAATGTTTAAATTGTCAAATATGCACTCATGTACAAAATAGTGCGAATTAACGAATCCAAAATATAAAGCTCCTAAATCTTCCAAAAATGAGTCTCCATCATATCACCTGTTTATCTGCAAAGGGATTATCAATGACAAATGCACAAAACACACAAAAGAGTAAGTCATTAATTCAATAAACATCATTATAAGATAATCCACATTATAAAAAGGGGTTAGTAAACCATCTTTGAAATTCATTTTGTTTTGCTTCATAACTTGAGCCAAAGTCGCTACACCCCTTAGGGTTAGCTAAAAACAGATTCTCATTTTATTAAAACAAATCGTGCTTATATACTCAAGCCAGAGTTTTGCTTATATACTCAAGCCAAAGTTTTGCTTATATACTCAAGCCAGAGTCGCTAACCATTTATGGTCGGCTAAAAATACATTTCCTTTTTTATTCACTTCACCTTAAAACATTTCCGGTAAATCCACGCCCACATTAGTATAAACACACCCATATATATTTATACTAATCACGTGATTCACAACTCAATCAATCACATAACCAGAAGTACACATACTTTCCTTTCCGTAAACCTACGCCTACTTTAATATAAACACATCCATATATGTTTATACTAAATGCGTAATTTACAACTCAATCATTGCATAATCAGAGAATACACATTTTCGAGTTCAAATGTACAATTAAAGACTTATCCTTACATCGGTGAGTGTTGGGTTTGGTTCTTGGCAACTTCTCAAGTTCCACCGACACCGCCTCCAACCTTAGGATCTTTCCTCATCCCACCACATAACACAATGTTAGTCATTTATTCCAAATATCGCATAAACAACTTGTATTGCATCATTTAATCATACAAAATATTCATCATAAATATTCAACCATCTAAAACATGCATAAACATCTCATTTTCCAATATTTGGAGGTACACTCATCTTCTACCTCTAGCATTTTACTCATTCTCTCTTTTTACCACATTTTCACTTTTAGGGTGTTTGGGGTTTTCATGAATCAACCCATAACCCTTTCCATTCTTGAGATACTATCTCTAAACCAAGAGTTTACAAGGTAAGAATGACATAAAGTGAACCATCACTCAAAAGGATGAGTTTCCATGGTTTTCTTCATTTTTGAGAAGAGATCCAACATACCCAAAGTGAGTTTAAGAGAGAAAAAGAGAGTTAGAATCTAGAGTTTTACCTCTTCTCAAGCTCTTAGATGAGTATCCAAGCTTTTCGCCCTTGAAAAGCTCTATTCTCTCACTCTTTTTCTTTTCTAAACCCTAGATTGTGTTTAGGGGTTTCTCATTAAATGCTGTCTCGTCGGGTTCTCGCTTAAGCGAGGGATTCTCGCTCAAGCGAGAAAATCCCGCCCATTTTAAAAACTCAAATATGACCCTCTCGCTCAAGCGAGAATCTCACAGTAGCAACAGCCTCAAAATGATATTTCTCGCCCAGGCGAGACAACTCTCGCTCAGGCAAGAATCCTCCAGTATAGCCCAGGATTTCACCATTCCAGGTGAACCTCTCTCGCTCAAGCGAAGATCCGAGGGCTGATACTATGATTTTCAAGACTTAAAATTTGGGGTGTTACAATCCTCCCCCTCTTATAAGAATTTTCGTCCTCGAAAATTAAGCATGCCTCGATGCAAACAAATGAGGGTAATCCTCCCGCATCTCTTGCTCAACTTCCCAAGTAGCATCTCCTTCGTCCACTTGACTCCACAACACCTTTACCAAAGGAATCTCTTTCCCTCTCAACCTTTTGATACTGGTATCCATGATTCTCACAAGCAATGTCGCAAAAGTCAGGTTATCCTTCAACTCTATCTGGTCCGACTCAACCACATGAGATGGATTTACAACATATTTTCTCAACTGAGATACATGAAACACATTGTGAAGATTCGACAACAACGGTGGTAAGGCAACTCGATACGCTACTGGCCCAATCCTCTTCAGTATTTGATAAGGCCCAATAAATCGCAGAGTCAGCTTACGAGATTTTAACACTTTACCAATTCCGGTAGTCGGGACTACTCTCATGAAAACATGATTCCCTTCCTTGAATTCAAGAGGTTTCCGCCTCTTATCGTAGTAGCTTTTCTGCTGACTCTGAGCGACCCTCATATTCTCCCGGATTTTCTTGATCTTATTTGTCGTCTCCTGAACCAATTCGGGCCCCAATATCAAGTGCTCCCCAGTTTCGAACCAACTCACTGGAGTTCGGCACTTCCTACCATACAACGCCTCATAAGGTGCCATCCCAATACTCGAATGGAAGCTATTGTTGTAGGTAAATTCGATCAACGACAACAAGTCATCCCAACTCCCTGGTTGTTCTAAGACACAGGCTCTCAAAAGGTCCTCCAACGACTGTATTGTCCTTTCCGATTGACCGTCCATTTGTGGATGATAAGCTGAACTCAGCTTCAACTTAGTTCCCAAAGCGGTTTGCAAGCTAGTCCAAAAGTTTGAAGTGAAACGGGGATCCCTATCCGACACAATGCTTAACGGTATCCCATGCAAGCGAACAATTTCTCGGATATACAGTTCTGCCAATCTCTCCAACGAGTATCTCATGTTCAAAGGCAGAAAGTGAGCAGATTTAGTTAACCGATCCACGATTACCCATATCGAATCATAACCTCTCTGAGTCTTTGAAAAACCAGATACAAAATCCATGGAGATACTATCCCACTTCCAAACGGGAATTTCTAGGGATTGTAATTCTCCAGCTGGTCGCTGATGTTCAATCTTGGCCTTCTGACATACCAAACAACTCGAGACATACAAGGTCACATCCCTTTTCAACCCAGACCACCAAAACAATGTTTTCAAATCTTGATACATTTTTGTGGTTCCCGGGTGAAAACTCATTTTACTCTTATGGGACTCCTCTAAAATCCCCCTCCGTATTTTATCATTACGAGGTACACACACTCTCCCTTTGTAATGCAACATTCCACTAAGATCCGATGTGAAATTGGTATCCTTACCACACAGCATCAGATCCCGTTTATCCATCAACTCACTATCCTCACTTTGCATGGTCCGGATTTGTTCAAACAACTCATTTGTGACTTTCAGCATTCCCAAAATCATACTATGAGGCCTTACCTGAACCTCCAAGTTCATATCTCTGAACTCTTCAATCAGTTTCTCCTCCCTAACCATCAAAGCCGACATGTGCAACGATTTTCGACTCAGTGCATCCGCCACTACATTGGCCTTTCCCAGGTGGTACTGCAACACAAAATCGTAATCCTTAAGGAATTTCATCTATCTCCTCTGCCTCATGTTCAATTCCTTTTGATCAAATAGGCACTTCAAACTCTTGTGGTCGCTGTACACTTCAAATCTCACGCCATAAAGATGGTGTCTCCAGATTTTTAAGGCAAAAACCATTGCGGCCAACTCAAGGTCGTGGGTAGGATAGTTCTGTTTGTGTGTCCTCAACTGTCGAGAAGCATATGCCACAACCTTCCCTTCTTGTTAACACACGACCCAAACCTTGCTTGGATGCATCGCAATAAACGCTGAAATCCCGGTCAGTACAAGGAAGGACCAAAACTGGCGCCGTAGTCAACTTGCGTTTTAACTCTTGGAAACTTTCTTCACATCGAACTGTCCACACATATGGTTCTCCTTTCCTAGTGAGTTTTGTCAAAGGTAGAGCCAACTTCGAAAACCCTTCTATGAATTTCCGATAATACCCAGCCAAACCCAGAAAGCTCCTAATCTCAGTGACTGACTTGGGCACTTCCCATTCCATAACCGCTTCAACCTTTGAAGGGTCTACCGCCACTCCTTCCTTGGGTATCACATGTCCAAGAAAATTTACTGACTCCAACCAGAAGTTGCATTTTGACAGCTTTGCATACAACCAATTCTTGCTAAGAAGTTCTAGCACAATCCGCAGGTGCTCAGCATGTTCCTCTCGGCTTTTGGAGTAAATCAAAATGTCATCAATGAATACCACTCGACAGTTCGTATTTAGATACTTTCATATTTAATCTATGGGGAAAAGCAATCTCAACAGCTACCTATGTGCTCAATAGATGCCCAACTCAGAGCCTTGGGAACTTAGTTCCAAAGGAAATTTGGACTGGTAAGAAGCCATCAGTGAAGCACCTAAGAGTTTTTGGTTCTACATGCTACAAACACATACTAGATCAAGTTAGAAGAAAGCTAGATGATAAGAGTGAGCTTATGGTGTTTGTTGGCTACAATCCAACAAGATCCTACAAACTGTACAATCCTATAACAAAACAAATCACTTTCAGCAGAGATGTGCAATTCAATGGGATGAGCACATAGAAGGAGCTTCTTAAAAGACTTGAGCACAAGGAAGCAGGTGATCTAATTCCAATAGAAGAGGAAACACAAGAAGACTTGCCAATAGTTGACTCTAACTCAACATCAGAAGTGAATGATTCAAGACCTACAAGAGCTAGACAAGCACCATCAAGACTTAGTGACTTTGAAGTTCTAACTGATGATGCAATCATAGATGATGGTAACATAATTTAGCTAGCACTTATGGTAGAAACAGAACCAATCACCTTCAGTCAAGCAATCAAAGAAGATGTCTGGTTCAGTGCTGTGGTGGAAGAGATCAAGTCAATTGTGAAGAACAAGACTTGGGAAGTAGTTAAATTACCCATTGGTAAGACACCTATAGCTGCCAAATGGGTGTCTAAGGTCAAGTTAAGTCCTGATGGAACCATCTCTAAGAATAAAGCAATGCTAGTTGCCAAGGGATTCATGCAACAAGAAGGTTATGACTATTCTGAAGTTTTTGCATCGGTAGCAAGGTTTGAGACAGTAAGGTTGATTGTGGCACTAGAAAGTTTGAAAAAGTGGAGGTTATGGCAGCTTGATGTCAAGAGTGTCTTTCTCAATGGGCTTCTTGAGGAGGAAGTATACATTACTCAACCTCCAGGCTTTGAGATTGCAGGAGATGAAACCAAGGTGTTAAGGTTGAAGAAAGCCTTGTATGACTTAAAACAAGCACCAAGGGCATGGAATAGAAGGATTGACTCCCTCTTGACCTCTATTGGCTTCCAAAAGTGCATATTTGAGCATGGAGTCTGTGTGAATACTATAAGTGAAGGTGGAGTGATTCTGTTATGCCTGTATGTTGATGATTTAGTCATCACATGGAGTAGTGAAGTAGGCATACAAGAGCTGAAGGAAAAACTAAATTCTGAGTTTGAAACGACTGACTTAGGGGAATTTGCATATTTCCAAGGCATTGAATTCTTGAAGACAAACAAAGGAATCATAATGCATCAAAGGAAGTATATCACAGATGTGCTTGCTAGATTTAAGATGGTGAATTGCAACCATGTTGCTGTTCTAGTTGAAGAAGACATGAAAATAGATGAATTGGCCAACCAAAATCCTACTGATGCAACCTTGTTTAGACAAATTGTAGGCTGCCTTAGGTTTGTGTGTCATAGCAGACCTGAGATAGCTTATGGAGCATGCTTAATAAGTAGGCATATGGCTAATTCAACTCAAGCACACATAGCTGAGGCAAAGAATATTTTGAGGTATCTAAAGAGAACCTTAAACTATGGCATTTTGTTTCCCAAACAAAGAACAACAAGCACATTGCAGCTAACTGGTTTCTCAGATTCATATCGGTGTGGAGACAAAGAAGATAGGAGAAACACTTCTGGACATGTGTTCTATTTGTGTGGTGCACCAATCTCATGGAGTTCTAAGAAGTGTTGTGGCACTTTCAACTTGTGAAGCTGAATACATTGCAGCCTGCAATGCAGCTTGTCAAGGCTTATGGCTAAGCTCTCTAATGGCATATTTGAAGTGTGGAGATGCAGAGAAGTTTGAGCTAATGGTGGACAATAAATCAGCCATTAACTTAGCAAGAAATCTAGTCAGCCATGGGAAGAGCAAGCACATTGAAACCAAATTCCATTTCTTAAGAGATCAAGTTAGCAAAGGAAGAGTGGAATTGATTCATTGTCCCACTGAATTTCAAATAGCTGATATAATGACAAAACCTTTGAAATTTGAAAGGTTTGAGAAGCTAAGAAACAAACTAGGAGTGGTGAAGTTTGATTCACAACTTGCTTAAAACACTTGAGTTTCTTTGTTAAAGTTTATGTTGATTTTAAGCTTACTGTTTTGTTTGATTCATAAGTTTTTTGTACTTTGATTGAAGTTTGTAAACTCTTTTTGGCTTAAGGGTGGATGTTAGAAGATAACCCAAAAAGAGAAAGTGAAAGTAGTTAGTTTAGTTAGCAAGCTTCCAATAAATAGCATATGGTTAAGTTAGTTGAACCATGTGCTTGAATGTATAAATACATTGGTGATTGGATGAATAATAGCAAGAAATCCATTCCCTCAAAATCCTTCCTCTCTCTTAGTCTCTTTCTGCAACTTTCCCTCTCATCTTCTTCTTTTGATTTCCGTTCTTTCTTTCATCATCAACCTATGTGCATTGGCTTTGGCTTTCCTTAACAATTACCACAATTTATGGTAAGGAACTAATCACTTTTATGGTGCTCAACTGCTCCTACCAACAAGTGTAAGTGTCGCTCCCACATTTTGGTGTTTCTACGAGTCCAACAAAGTCTTACACTATTAGAACAATGTCTTGTTGATATTTGAATTTTAAATTTTGAAAGATCGCCTTTTCGTTTCAGTATTTTCTTTGACGAAAATAACCCTTTTATTGGATAACCGATAAAATGCTAAAATGTCTAATGTAGTAATAACATCAGCCCAAATAAAGTATAGTAAGATAGTAAGTAGATTTTAACTACTATAAATTTAATTACAGTTTAAATTTAAAAATTCAACTCCAGTTGAAATATTAAATATATATTTAATAATACATAGTTATTTTTTTACCTTTCTTAAACAAAAGCATTCCTAAGCTGACATTTCATTATTATTATTGTCCATTTGGCAGCATTGAGCCATTGACCAAATTCAACATGAGTGGTTAAAGTAATCGACCGACAAAAACACAAAAGAAAAAATATTCAAAACAACTATGTGCAATCTATTCTATATGAATGAGTATCTCATATTCTAAATTTGTCTCAATTATATGTCCCAACTAATTAAAATTTGTCATATAAATAAAAGGAAATATATTTACTTTACTTGTTAAAATGTAATTAGTTTGAGACAAGTTTCGAGACAGAATTGGAGACATGTAATCCTTGTTCATTTTATATAGAAATTATATGTCCCAAAAGAATCCTATATCTATATATTTATCCAATAGAATTGCACAATATAATATAAAATATTAATTTATATTTTTATAAATATTTTTTCAATTAAATAATAGATTTTGATTGATATGGTGTATCAATAAGAATACCTTGAGATAGGAGAATTCCCTCATCTCTATGTTATCGTCATTTATTTATAATTCTCTCGTGAATAGAAGCTTCGAACGAATCCGACCCAAAAACCACTGTCACAGCACATTTAAAAGTGTTAAAAACCGTCAAACGTTACTGCCAGAATTTTATTATTCTTACGCTAGATTCTATATATATTCATCAACTGAGGAATGTTGCTTTTCAAGTAGTAATTAAAAATTCAAGAATAATATATTTTTATTGAAAAATGTATTAATAAATTAAGAACTAGTACTCTTTTGTTTTATTACTTTACATTTTATTTTTTGTTTTTTATGTTTTTTTTTATGTTTTAGAAACTTATTAAATTATATAATTATTTATTATTCTTTTTCATTTATAATTATCTTTAATGTAATTTTAATACATGTTAAATACTAGGGATGACAATATGGGCTTAGCTCGACGGGCCAGACCATTTTGATCAACATTTTTAGCGGGCCGAACTGGGGATTTTAGCCCAAAAACTAATTCAACCTGGTTTGGAAGCCCGTTTTTTAGACGGGCCACGACAGGTCGGGCTAGCCCGGCGGGTCAACATTAATATTGCTTTAACATTTTAAAGTTACATGTAATTTCAATAATATAGTCAATTTAATATTGATATATAAGACATTTATGAGTAAATTGCTTATCAATGTAATTTATATTATATACAAGACATTTACATATCAGTGTTTAATTTTTATCATATTTGAAAAGAAAGAAAAACGGGTTAGCCCGCCAGCTTGTCAGCCCTATCAAATATGGGTCAGACTGACATTTTGAACCCTTTTAGCAATAAGGGTCGGGTCAGTCCAACCCATATTTTGGCGGATCAAAGGCGGCCCAACCAGTGCCGGCCCAAAGGCGGGCGACCAGGGCCGGGTCGGGCTGACCCGTTTTGCCACCCCTATTAAATACTATTCTTTTAATCAAATTATATAATTAGTATAATCTTAAAGAGAATAATGTATCTCCTGATATAATGAGAAAAATTATCTCATTCAGCTAGTAAAATCGTGACATGTGTATCATTTAATCATTTTCTATAAAAATATTTCTAAAACTAAACAAAACAATACAAATGTCATTCTTATTCTTTTACTAGTTGGAGGAGATAAGTTATCTTTTGATATGAGGAGATGCATTATTCTCGATCTATATCCTGGAGTATATTTTGAATGATAAAAAAACTTCCTTTTTTCTTACCGCTAAATCGCTAATGATGGAATAAACAATACAAATGTCATTCTTATTCTTTTACTAGTTAGAGGAGATAAGTTATCTCTTGATATGAGGAGATGCATTATTCTCGATCTATATCATCGAATATATTTTGAATGATAAAAAAACTTCCTTTTTTCTTACCGCTAAATCTAATGACTGAATTTTTTGAATAAAGAACTATCTTTTCCAGTTATATGATTGATCCACCCACTCAATAAATATTAGTCAAATGAAGTAAATAATGATATTTTTTGTCTTTATGAGATGTAATAAACTCTAACAATTCTAAGTCAACTTGATTGTTGGTCTTACAATAGTGCATTTAGTAGAAATTAGAACCATTGTTGTAAAAACCGGTATACTCATTTAAATATCGGTGCGATACAACAATTATACTGGTAATGCAATCATATCAGTTAAAATTGGTCAAAACCGGTCAAAAATGGTCATACCGATTGATTTTCAATTGAACCGTATTATAGTTTTTATTGATTTTTCAATATTAATGTTAATATATTATATATGTATATCTAACTTCACTGACATACAATCTAATTAAATCATCGATTAAATCGGTATACCAACTAATATGTTAATCAGTTTCATAATGGATACAAAATTATAACACTAATTAGAAACATTGAACAGCCACAATGAGGAAAACAGTAAAGTCTTGTTCAATTATACAACCAGAAAAGAAGATAAAGGGGCACTGAATCATAACAGTTACTTTCAACTTTCAACTTTCAACTTTCAACATAAAATAAATATAAAAAGTCCAGATTCTGAGTTGGACTAAGTATTATTTTTTCAAACCCCATCATAATTTTGAAGCTGATTATTCAATGATATATGAATTTTTCAAATTTCCGTGTAAAATCAAAATCACCAAGCACCACTATGCAAAAATTGAAGTGGAGCAAAAAAAAAGTACCTTTTTTCACTTTGCTTATGCTTTTTTTGCTGATACTCTTAGCTTTTTCAACCCTCCACAGTGAACACAGCATAACAAAACAATTCCATGAAAACCCACATCATGTTCTTAATCATCAACAATTTTCACCCATCTATGTAAAACCCAACCTTTCTGGTCCAGGTAACTGAAAGTTCAAAACTTCAGAGATTTCTTGTCAATTTTAAAGCTTTGTGCATTTAATTTTGCTTTATCTTTTACTTCTGCAAATGGGTTTAAGTGGGTTTTATTTGATTATAGATGTTTTGGATAGATTCAGTAGATGTAACAAAACCATAGAGTATAGTGGCCGGAAAATTGCTTGGAATGGCCGTGGTTCGAAGCGTTCCGGTCACCGGATAGTGAGTTCAGAAAGGTGTAATGTTTTCTCAGGCAAATGGGTTTTTGATAATGGTTCATATCCACTGTACAATGAGTCAAATTGCCCTTACATGTCTGATCAATTGGCTTGTCATAAGCATGGAAGGTCTGATTTGGGGTACCAACATTGGAGATGGCAACCACATAACTGCAATTTGAAGAGGTTCTTTTCTTTCTGAGCTTTTTTTCTTCTTGTGAGGATAGTCAGATTATGGTTTTGTTTGTGGCACAATTTGATTGAATGACTCAATTCAAAGTTTCAAGTTTATCTTTATTTTGTAAAATTGATGCATGACCAAGATTGACTTTTGTTGAGTTCCAAGTTGAATATCATTTGTTCCATCATTCCTTTGCCGTGATTCAAATTGCGGGCCGCATTACATGAAGCAGGCGCAATATTGCGGTTGCGGTGACCTTGACCACAATGCAACCGCATCAGATTCAAAAATAATTTTCAAATCACAAAATAATTCACATCACAATGGTCACTATGATCGCAATCGCAATAACCGCAACCATGACTAGAACCGTAATTTAAAACATTGTTGGTTTGAAATTGGAGTTGCAAAAAATAATTTGAAATGAGTTGCAGAAAAGTTATTTTTTTGTTGAGTAAGTAGGTTCCATTTGCTAGGATTCACAGTTTCCTTGTCTAAAACAGGTGGAATGTGAAAGAAATGTGGGAGAAGTTGAGAAATAAGAGGCTAATGTTTGTTGGAGATTCACTAAATAGAGGGCAATGGATATCTATGGTATGCTTGTTACAGTCAGTAATTCCTGCTGATAAGAGATCAATGTCACCAAATGCCCCTCTTACTATCTTTAGAGCTGAGGTAAGTAAGAACCTTATATTGAAAGTCAAAACTGCTATGATGTTTTTAAATATAAGTGCCTTCTTCCACTTTTCCATTGTATTTCATTATAGACATTTGGAGTTTTATGAATTTGGGTTGATGGCTATAGGTTGCATATAGTCTATGATTAATTATACAAAATTGGTGACATTTATATCATAAGCTTATCCAATACAGATACTATTGATACTTTTGCATCTGTACTTCTGGGGTATCTATGATTCTTTTTAAGATTCTGTGTTTCTAAACAAAAAACAAAAAATAATTGAAGTCCCATTATGGGGTGAGAGGGTGAGGTTGGGCACATCGGTAATGATGCTTGCCTTATAAGCTGAAGGTCATGAGTTCCAATCTTATAAACAGCCTCCTCACTTGCGTGAGTAAAGCTACATACATCTATCCTCCCCAGGCTCAATTGGGTGGCCTTATGTACTGGATTGTCATTTTAGAGGGTGAACCTCGATGCAACGGTATAGTTACTTGTCTTGTGACGTGTAGGTCATGAGTTCAAATCCCATAATATCTCCTTTGCTATCTTCCTAATTCCTTTGGCCATCTCTTCCCACGTATCATTAGCACTTCTTTGTGTCTCTCAAAATCCTTTGATTGAAGCCCGTACATTCCCTTCCCTTCAATTTTGATCATTTAATTCTTGTGACTATATGTTGTCTTTTTCTTTCCAATTTACTCTTCACCCATACATCCAGAACCAAAACTCTATGTTGGACCGTCAAACTCTCTCCCGATATGACTTTGCAATCCAAACAAAACTTTCTATATGATTTCCTTATACGAAAGAAATCAGTTTGAGAACGTGCAACTCCACTCTTATATGTGATAACATCTTCCTCCTATTAAAGCACATATTGACTATTGTAAAATCAAAAGTTGGTGAGAAGTCTAGAATACTCTTACCTTCCATATTTGTTTTTCCTATGTCATATCCTCCACGAAAACCTTGAAATCCTCTAGTGTAACTCCCTACATGCTCATTAAGAACACCTATAGGTGAGAATGGATCCTACATGTTGATCGGATTATTTTTTGAGCTCGAACTTGACCCTAGATCCAAAGACTAACCTGACCCTGAATGCCGACCTACCTAGCATTTGAACCCAATCCTAGACCCGATTAAATATAATGCATATTCCTTTTAGATAAAGTATTTTCAATATAATTTATTATTATGGATATGCAATTTAACATATGAAATATATATGTAATTATTTTGTTAATCATTTACATATATGTATATATGATAAAAAATTAGAAAATCAATGATATATGGATTGATATACACATTTTGACAATAAATCATTTGTAGAAGAGTTTCCTAAATAACTAGAAAAACAATTGAACAGACACTAAAAAATTTGAAATTATATTAATTGATAAGTTGTTACTACAAAATGTACAATTTACTTTGGACCAAAGAGATGTCATTACTTTGTACACATTTAATAGGAACGTACAATGATAAGGCTAAACCTAAGCCAGAAATAAAGCATGTGTATAAAAGAGGGAAAAGAAAGGTTTGGTTAGCTGTTTAACAGCGTTAACAGATTTCCCTTATAGCCTAAAGTTGTTAGAAAGTTAGTTAGGCAGTTACTTTTGTCTTTAAATAGTAGGAGAAGGGTTTGAAGGAGGGGGGAGGAGAAGAACAGTTTCTGATTGTGGAATCAGAGGGAAAAAGGGTCGTGGGACCCTCTTGTACTAATTCTTTGTAATTCTTTCATCTTCTATCAATAATACTTCACATTTTCTAGAGCCCAGCCAAAGAAACTCACTGTTCTTAGCTTTGGGACATTTCCTTTCAAATCCTTTCTTATTCTAGACGATACCAGTGTTATCACTGGTATCAGAGCACCATTCTGGTGCCTGTAGGAGAGAACCACCACTCAAGGCTGCTGGAAAACTCGTATGGTGTCAACAAGGAGCATGGCCAGAGAAAGTGAAAATTGGTTACAAGAAAGGGAAGAGTTGCGACAGAGAATAGAATTGAATAAGGCTAGGACCAAGAAGGCTGAGGACTTGTTAGCTGCTATAGCACTGAAACTTGGGGTGACCCAGGGCGAAGGGGGTAGTGAGAATGAAGAGGAGGTGGATAGTCACCCAGTCCAACAGAATCATGATAAGTGGAGAAGACTGGAAGTTCCAATCTTTATGGGTGATGATGCATATGGCTGGATCCAGAAATTAGAAAGATATTTTGCCATGAGGGCCATCACTGAAGCAGAGAAGATGAGGGCTACCTTGGTGGCTTTAGAAGGAAGGGCTCTAAGCTGGTATCAGTGGTGGGAGGGATGTAATCCAGCACCTACATGGGAAGGCTTCAAGATTGCTGTGGTAAGAAGATTTCAACCCACAATGATTCAAAACCCCTTCGAATTACTCTTGTCCCTTAAACAAGAAGGAAGTGTTGAGAGTTATATAGATGGGTTTGAGAAGTATGCAGGAGCATTGAGGGAAAGTAACCAAGAATTCATTAGGGGAGTATTCCTTAATGGATTAAAAGAAGAGGTGAGGGCAGAAGTCAGATTGTATGAATTGAAGACTCTGCAAGAGGTGATGCACAAGGCTTTACTCATTGAACAGAAGAACATGATAGTGCAAAGGAGACCAAATGTGACTTTTTCTAGGAATTCTGGTACTTATAGAGGCAATTCCTACAACAAGGTGGTGACTCTGGATTCTAACCCCACTAACAGCTCAAAGAAGGAGGGATCATCAATGGGCAGCATGGTGGGATCTACAAAAACTTCTCAAGAAGGCAATAGTGCAAAGAACTTGGGGGAATTCAGGAGGTTATCAAGTGTTGAGATGAAAGAGAGGAGGGAAAAGGGCCTCTGTTTCAGGTGTGATGAGCCCTTTTCCAGGGAGCACAGATGCAAGAACAGACAATTGAAGATGCTGCTCATGGCTGAAGAAGAAGAAGACACTGAGTTTGATGAAGAGATCCAACAGTTGAACTCTCTGCAGCTGACTCTGTTTTCTATGAAGGGCCTGACTTCAACAAAGTCATGGAAGATTGAAGGTACTCTGGGAACCCAACCCATAATCATTATGATAGATTGTGGTGCATCCAATAATTTCATTTCTAAGGAGTTGGTAGAAACCTTGCAGTTGAAGGTGGAAAAAACTAAGGCTTATGTGGTAGAGGTAGGGGATGGTCACCATATTCAGTGCCAAGGGAAGTGTGGACAGTTGAAGCTGATCATGCAACAGTTGGAAGTCATTCAAGACTTCTACTTATTTGCTTTGAAAGGGGTGGATGTTGTTTTGGGCTTGGAGTGGTTGGCTAGCCTAGGAGAGGTGAAGGCTGACTTTGGCAAGATGAGGCTGTCTGTAAGAAAGGATGAATCACTTATCACTGTTGTGGGCAATCTTTCCCTGACCAAGGCTGAATTGTCTTTTGGGGCTCTTATGCAAGTATTGATGAAGGAAGGAGAGGGTTTGTTACTGCACTATGACCAATCCATCCATCTGGGAAGAGGGTCAACTCATCCAGAAATTGAGAGGGTTTTGCAACAGTTTCAGAAGGTATTCCAAGACATTCAAGGGTTACCACCCATCAGACCTCAAGATCATGCTATCCACTTAAAAGAAGGAGCAGAGATTCCTAACATCAGGCCTTACATATGCCCTTACTATCAAAAGGCAGAGATAGAGAGATTAGTAGGAGAAATGATGGAGGCTGGGGTTATCAGGTCTAGTATAAGCCCTTACTCTAGTCCAATTATCTTAGTTAAGAATAAGGATGGAGGGTGGAGATTTTGTGTTGATTATAGGGCTCTCAATAAGGTCACTGTACCTAATAAGTTTCCTATTCCTCTCATTGAAGAGTTGTTGGATGAGCTAGGAGGGGCCAAAATTTTTTCTAAGCTGGACTTGAAATCTGGATACCACCAGATTAGAATGAAGCCTGAGGACATAGAGAAGACAACTTTCAGGACCCATGAAGGGCATTATGAGTTTGTGGTCATGCCTTTTGGCTTAACTAATGCTCCATCAACCTTTCAATCTCTTATGAATGAGATTTTGAAACCTTACCTAAGGAAGTTCACACTAGTTTTTTTTGATGATATCCTAATATACAGCCCTGATTTACTAACTCATGGTCAACATTTAAGCACCATTCTGTCTCTGCTTAGGGACAATGCTCTCAAAGCTAACATAAAGAAGTGCAGTTTTGGCCAAATCAGTATAGAATATTTAGGGCATGTTATTTCTGAAGGAGTGGTGGCTGCTGACAGCTCTAAGGTTGAAGATGTTAAGTCTTGGCCCAAGCCTACAAGTATCAAGGGTTTGAGGGGATTCCTAGGCCTAACTGGTTACTACAGGAAGTTTGTGAAGGATTATGGGAGGATTGCTAGGCCTTTGACAGAACTATTGAAGAAGGATGCTTTTGGTTGGTCTGAAGAAGCTTAGGCAGCTTTTGAGAGGTTGAAGGAGGCTATGATTAGCTTACCTATGCTGGCAATTCCTGACTTTAACAAGGAATTTGTGGTGGAGACAGATGCTTCCAGCAAGGGGTTAGGAGCTGTTCTTATGCAGGGGGGAAAACCATTGGCCTTCTGGAGTAAAGGCTTGTCTGTAAGAGCCCAGCAAAAATCAGTATATGAGAGGGAATTAATGGCTCTTGTCCAAGCCATTCAAAAGTGGAGACACTATCTTATGGGCAGACACTTCATAATTAGATCAGATCAGAAAAGCTTGAAATTCTTGACAAATCAGAGATTATTTTCAGATGAACAGTTCAGGTGGGCAGGGAAATTGGTGGGTTTGGACTTTGAGATCCAATATAAGCCTGGTTCTGAGAATTCTGCTGCTGATGCTTTGTCCAGAAGACTGATGTACAATGTTATCTCCATGATTTCTAATGAGGAGATGAATGACTAGGTACAGGAGGTGTAGATGGATCCTAAGTGGAGGAAGGTAATGCAAGATTTAGTGGTATCACCAACCACTCATCCTGGGTGTGAGTTAAGGAAGGCTGTGTTATACTACAAAGACAGGTTGGTTTTATCCTCATCTTCAAACAGAATACCTATGATATTGGCTGAGTGTCATGAGACACCTTTGGGGGGACATTCCAGTTACTTCAAGACTTATAAAAGGGTCTCTGGATTTCTATTTTGGGATAAAATGAAGTCAGATATCAAGACTTTTATACAAGAGTGTGAGGTTTGCCAGAGGAATAAGTACTCCACTCTAGCCCCTGCAGGACTACTACAACCCTTACCTATTCCACAACAGGTTTGGATGGATATCTCAATGAATTTTATTAGTGGGTTGCCTAAAGCTAAGGGTAAGGACACTATCTTTGTAGTAGTAGATAGGTTGTCTAAATATTCTCATTTCTTTGCTTTAGGACATCCTTATTCAGCCAAGGATGTTGCTTTAATTTTTACCAAAGGAGTTGTTAAGCTACATGGATTCCCTACTACTATAGTATCAGACATAGATCCCTTGTTCTTGAGCAAATTCTGGAAGGAGTTGTTTAGGTTGGCTGGTACACAGCTAAAATTAAGCACTTCCTATCACCCCCAAACAGATGGGTAGACAGAAGTAACTAATAGGTGCTTGGAGACATATTTGAGGTGCTTTGTAGGACCTAGGCCCAAGCAGTGGTTGCACTGGGCAGAGTTTTGGTTCAATACAAATTTCCATAGTGCAGCTGGGATGACTCCTTTTAGAGCCTTGTATGGAAGGGAACCTCCTATGTTAATCAAAGCTGGGACCATGCCTTCTAAAGTAGAAGAAGTCAACAGCTTGCTCAAACAAAGAGATGACATTCTAGAAGAGCTCAAAGCTAATTTAGTCAAGGCTCAGAATTTGATGAAGCAGCATGCTGATAAGCACAGAAGATCAGTGGAGTTTGAGGTGGGTGCTTGGGTATTCCTTAAACTACAACCTTATAAAATGAGGTCATTGGCAAACAGGCCCTATGCTAAACTGTCCCCTAGGTACTATGGTCCTTATCAAATCACTAAAAGGGTAGGAGAGGTTGCTTATCAGTTAGCCTTGCCTGAAGAAGCCACAATTCATCCAGTCTTTCATGTCTCACTGCAGAAGAAGGCATTAAAACCACATCAACAGCCCCAACCCCTACCACCTATGCTGAATGAAGAGTTGGAATTGGAGGTCAGGCCAGAGGATATCATTCAAAGCAGAACAGATGAGCAAGGCAATATTGAAGTTTTGGTGAAGTGGCATCAGCTTCCTCAACATGATTGTACATGGGAGTCAGCAACCACATTACACAACAATTTCCCTGACTTCCAACTCGAGGACAAGTTAAAAAGTTTAGGGGGGTATTGATAAGGCTAAACCTAAGCCAGAAATAAAGCATGTGTATAAAAGAGGGAAAAGAAAGGTTTGGTTAGCTGTTTAACAACTTTAACAGATTTCCCTTATAGCCTAAAGTTGTTAGAAAGTTAGTTAGGCAGTTACTTTTGTCTTTAAATAGTAGGAGAAGGGTTAGAAGGAGGGGGGAGGAGAAGAACAGTTTCTGATTGTGGAATCAGAGGGAAAAAGGGTCGTGGGACCCTCTTGTACTAATTCTTTCATCTTCTATCAATAATACTTCACATTTTCTAGAGCCCAGCCAAAGAAACTCACTGTTCTTGGCTTTGGGACATTTCCTTTCAAATCCTTTCTTATTCTAGACGATACCAGTGTTATCATACAAACATGAGCAATGGATGATCATGGGTCGGTCGAGCCGTGTCATACGTGTTTCTTACTCGACTCTAAATATTGACCAGGTCTAATTTTTGAACCCAAACCCGACCCTAGATCCGATGAGTCATGCTCACCCCTAAAATTGCCTTCAAGGAAAATCTTTTCTCCTAAAGGTATTGTCTGGACTACGCCTTCCAAATCCTCATAAAATTTTATCATCTAATGTTCCTCTAGCCCTACCAGCAGTAATTACATTAAAGCTTTCTTCCTGTGTCAAACTTTAGGGTGATGGTCATATCTCCTATTCTCTTTACACCCTCTACATCTTTCTTCCATTCCTTATATATAATTATACCCACCCCATTTCTCGTTCTTGTCTTACCGCTTACCACATATTAAAACCTGAAGTGTCTAATTCCTTTGTCTTTCCCCAATCCAGTAAGTTTCTTGTACCACATAAAATTAATCTTCCTCCCAACCATTGTGTCTCTAAGGGTGCCTATATTCCATGTTCCGATTCGTATCCTAGACCGGTGAACTAGCTTCTTTACCTGCACCCATTCACATAAGTACAGGAACCCTTGCTTATTTTCCATTAAATCTAGGCAGCAATGTAGTGGTCCTTGCTCTTGACATTGTACCTGGGCGATACAGTTTGTTGCTTCTAGCAACGATCTAGCATTAACATTATAACACTATCGATCTATGTCACAGAGATTCAACAAACTTTTATGTTGACTGTCGAATTACATAACACAACCTTTACCTTTTTGTTCAGGCTTAGGATCGGCTAGCTATAGCATCAAAGACACATAGGCAGATTTGGGTAACCACAAGTAATAAACTTAATTTTATTAATTTTACGTTTATAAATATAAATATTTTATTAAAATATATTTATGTACCTGTATGTTGATTTTTTTCAAAAAAGCATGTGGTATCATCCTTGATACTTTTACCAATATAGCCTATAGTATTTGAATACTACAGTCTCAAAGTTCTCATTACCTTCCATATTTTTGTACCAAATTTCAGGAGTACAATGCAAGTGTTGAATTCCTCTGGGCTCCACTTCTTGTTGAGTCTAATTCTGATGATCCTATAAATCACAGATTAGATGAACGGATAATTCGTCCTGATTCAGTTCTCAAGCATGCATCAAAGTGGAAGCATGCTGATATACTTGTTTTCAACACATACTTGTGGTGGAGACAAGGCCCTGTGAAGTTATTGTTTGTATCAGTTTATCAATATACAAGTGGATTTTTATGGGAATTTTGTCTACTCTATCTTTATTGTATCTTGTAATTTGTACTTATGTAGATGGTCTTCTGAAGAAAATGGAGCTTGTGAAGAATTAGATGGGCAAGAAGCCATGGAGTTGGCCATGGGCGCCTGGGCCGATTGGGTATCTTCCGAAGTTGATCCGCTTAAGAAGCGTGTCTTTTTCGTAACCATGTCTCCAACGCATCTCTCGTGAGTATCCAACCAATTAAGTTATTTAGACTTAACATACTTTTGCTAGTATGCATTTATGGACATGAAATAATTTTGTTATGCAATAAATTTGCCAAGATATCTTATATCATGATTGCCACACATGCTCTATAGCATCTTAACATCAATTTAGGGAATCAAAATAAATTTTCTTACTGAGGTGAACACTTTTCTTATTCAGGAGCCGAGAATGGAAACCAGGAAGTGAAGGAAACTGTTATGGAGAGAAAGGCCCCATCGATATTGAGGGCTATTGGGGAATCGGTTCCGATTTGCCTACAATGCGCTCCGTGGAGAAGATCCTAAGTAGTTTAAATTCAAAAGTTTCTGTCCTCAACATTACTCAACTATCAGAGTATCGAAAGGATGGACATCCTTCCATTTTTCGCAAATTTTGGGAGCCCCTTCGCCCTGAACAATTGTCAAACCCTCCGTCTTACTCCGATTGCATTCACTGGTGCTTACCTGGGGTGCCTGATGTGTGGAATGAGTTACTATTCCATTTTTTATAAAAGATTGGTTATTGCGGATGTTCTCTGTATTTTGGAGAGTAGCAAAAACTGCTGCTTAGTTTGTGCACAGGTTCCATTGCTTATAGTAAGTGAAGGGAATCTACTAAAAATTAAGAGATCTTAATGTTCATGTGCCATGATAAAATCTAGTTTCATAAAGAAAAGGGCAGAAAAAAAGGTAAGTTATCTGTTTGATTCCTTTTGAAGGCAATTTGTTCCATTATCTTTCTTTAATCCCATGCCCCACCTTGATTACATACATGTCCATCCTACTGCTTTACTTAGCAATGACAACATGGCGGGGTGGGTCGAGTTTGTGGTTACCTAACCCCGAACCCAAAAACCCGAACCCGAATTAAGCGGAGTTAAAAATAATGATTCCATATCCAAATCCGTCGGGTTTCGAGTAATCCGAACCCGGTGAAAACCTGCCCGAAACATATATATATATATATATATATATATATATATATATATATATATATATATATATATATATATATATATATATGCTCTATGTCAAATATACATATATAACTTTTATATATGTACTATGTGTAGTTTTATAATTTTACATATACTAATCGGGTTTTCCCCGTTAAATTCAGGTTGGGTTCGAGTGGATACCCGCGAGTTCGGTTTTCATTGTTATCCCTAGCTATACTTATCTCAATGATAAAAAACGTATGCATCGACAGTGTATGAATTTTATACATTGTCTATACATCATATCATTTGTGTTTTGTCGTTATTGACTCTTCAAAAAATAATATTGAATAATATAAACTATTAAAGATTATTTAGTTTGTTGCATGGTGTACTGCTCCAATCATTCTTACTATGTTATTTAGTTTGATACATGGGGTGAGGTACTGCACAATCATTCAATAAAAGATTATTCAAATATGTATGATTATACCCAATTAAATTTATATTAAATGTCTCAACAATATTTCCAACGTTCAAATCCATGGATGAAAATCAATTAAACACTAAAATCAAGTTTGTCTATTGGGATAAGTAGGGATGTTCAAATCCAGATCGGTCCAAAAAAAAACCGAAAACCGATCCAAAATAGACTGAAACCACTGTTTTTGGATCGTATTGGATTTATTTTTTAAACACCGATCGATCTGGTCCTTTTTTCGGTTTCACCTCTTAGATCCAAACCGATCCAGATCAGACCAAAATTGTTTAAGTATACCCATTTTAAGTATTTTTTTTTCGTTGTTTATGCTTATTATTTTGTCATTTTTCGAGACACACGATATTTACATATATTTCACATTCTTTCCCTTAAAATACCTCCATGTTGCATGACAATTGTTGCTAGAAAAAACACCAATTCACATGAAATTGTTTCAATTGATTGGATCATTAGACTATTTTGATGTTAGTATATGTTTAGGCCTCTTTGTGGATGCTTTTAAGTTAGGTAGCTAAGGTCCTCCATAAAGTTTCCCTCTTACTTTCTCCTTTCAATTTAATTTTGTATCTTGGCCCCTATGCAATATTTTTTTTTTCATGAACTCTAGTATGTGAGTGTATGTCCAATTTTATTTTATTTTTCTAAAAAACCGATTTGACCGAACCAAAACCGTATATAATATTTAGATCGGATTGGATCAGACATCTTAATTTAAATAAACCAGACTGGACTGGACCGCATGTTAATTATATGTTTGAATCAGACGATTTTTTACTTAAAAACCAATCCAAATGGACCGCGAACACCCCTAATGATAAGGAGTATGAATATCTTAGAATTAGCTCATTCTTTCAGCAACATGGAATTTCTCATTTTACAAACCTTCCCATATGTTGGGTTTTGGGTTTCAGAATTGAGGAAACAATATTACAAAATTAAAATAGAAATAGAGTTGAAAAAATAGAAAAAATAGAAACTAACACATAATATTTAAAGTGAAAATGTCCTCTCAAAATAATGATGAGAGAAACAATCACGAACTAAAATACAAGGTTTTCATTAAGTAGGAAAATAATACAACTTCTCTCTAAATACTATGAGAGAACAATCACATCCTCTCTTGAAATAGGAGAAATAGGAGAATACACATCTCCATATATGAAACATTAGAATCACTAAGAAGACACTAAAACTATTGATGGATGCAATCAAGGCTTGAAATGCTAAGAATGAAGAATGAAACCTCTGTTTATAAAGACACCTAAATATATTAAATGCATTCTCTTAACTTCCGGCTAATTCACTATGCATATCGTTCTTTTTAACTTCACACCTTCCAATTGCCACCCATTTTTTACTTTGTTTGCCTATCATTTATGGCTTAGGAAGACAAAATGACCTTAACTTTCTTACACCCTACACACTTGAACGAGTTGGGATCCTCTCCAGTACTGGATGGTCCAGTACTGGATATGAGGCTCAGATTGCTTGAAATGTTAAAAAAAATGTTTTAATTAAAAATAACTTCAAATCTACACCATTAAAAATTTTTAAGTGTCACGTGTCGTCATCTTTGGCTGTATTGGACCCTCCAGTACAGCAGATGATCCGTATTCCACTTGAACATAATGTGCTCTTTGAACTTAAACATCATCACTTAAATGAAACAACTTGATGCTTACTCTACCAAAGTTTTGGTGTTATTTGTTACAACTTGCAACTTACCTCATATCGAATCCCTACTACCACCCTAAATATGATCACCCTCTTCAAAAATTCTTCAATCAATCTCCAAAGTACACCAAACTACAAAAGTTTAGGTGTCTTTGTTATCTATGGCTTGCTCTATATTCCACCAAGAAGCTTGCATAACTTTTTGCAATAATTAATTTGATTGACTAATGTACCACCATCTATTTACTTGATTTATAGTCCCAAAAATAAATTTATATATTCCATCATAGAAATTTCGAACTCCTATGTCATAAAGTTAGAGAAGTTATGACAAAAAAACATAATTAGTAACACTAAATATAATATTATTAATATAAATTTGCATTGATGCTATATCATGGTTACGTATATGAATGACAAGAGTTATATCAACTCTTCATCTTTCAAAGCCTTTTTCTAAAAAATCTGCTTAATTTATATCATACCTAGTTCTTGGAAGTTGATTCAAAGCATATAATGGCTTTTTAATTTTGAAAACAAGATTTGGAAACTCATAATTTTTAAAACTGGGAGGTTGATCAACATAGACTTCCTCTTGAATGAAACAAATTAAAAATGCACTTTTGATATCCATTTGATAAAGTTTAAAATTCATAGAAGATGCAAATATGAAAAACATCATAGCAGATCCTAATCTAACTAGGAGTGCATAAGTTTATGGACTAAATTCCATATCTTATCATGAGTAAATTGATTTAGCTCATCTTCCATGTCTATCCCTAATAGTCTCACCAACGGTTTTATGCTCTACTGGAGAAACAAAAATCTAAAATATTACACATATTGTGAATTTAATTTTGGGTTAGCACTCCACAAAAGCTAAAACATAACACCTATTGTGAATTTAATTTTGAGTGCACCGAGGGCAACCTCATGTGCTAATCTCCTAAGCCATCTCAGGAGAAATAGTCCAGACCGTAATCAGTCTTGAGATCGGATGTCTCACTAAAGAACTCAGGACATTAGGGGTGAGCAGGATCCGACCCTACCCACTCACCTGGTATGACTCGATCATGATTGGGCCTGAATAGGGTCGAGTCTCATCGGGTCTAAGACCGAGTTTGGGTTAAAAAATGAGACACAATCAATATTTAGGGCGGGGTAGAGACCAAACATGATCCATCGCGACTCGTCCTATTGTCACTCACTCATGTTTATATGTGTCTCTATTCAACTGTGTACAGCGTAATGATACATTTTTTGTCGAAAGTATCATCGATTCTCTAATTTTTTTCATCATATATATATATGTTTAATTATATATATATACATATATTATTTTATATGTCAAATTAAACATTCACTATAATAAATAATATTTAGAATACTTTATCTAAAATGAGTATACATTATATTTAATCAGATTTGAGTTTAAAGGCTGACCCTATGAATATTTAGGGTCGGGTTAACTTCAGATCTAGGGTCGAGTTTGGGTTCAAAAAATGACCTGACCAACATTTGGGAGCGGGTAAAGACAAGCCTTAACCCGTCCCAATCTGGCCCACGCAGATGGATAATTGAGAGGAACTGAAGGGGGTGTAGAATTAAACTGATAGGGGCATGAGCGTGAGGTCTCGGTCGTAGCTCATATCCAACCGAATGTCAATGACATATACCACTGGCATGGTGGAGTGATGGGGGAATAACAAAGTAAACACATATAGGAAGGTACTCCTAATCACTTCATCTCACCTAAACACCACTTAGTACCTACCGACCTCAACCTCTCCGGAATGGAAATGTGACACCTCTATCACACAGGCGTAGTCTCGAAGGGAGAATCAGAAACCATCACTACATAATGGTAAATCAAAGAGTAAGTGTTTCCATACCTAATAAACAAAACAACATAAAAAGCATATAGAGCTGATAATAAGTATCACATGATACTTAAAAGGTAAATTTAATCATATATGGAATAATGATGTCATGATTGTTGGAAAATCTTGATTGTTGGGGAATATGCTACACCACTTGGAATGTTGATGGATATGCACGTCGAAACCTCCAAAGCCTGTGTTACCACACTAACCTTTAGGTTCGATTCGCCCCCACCAATCTAAGTATATTGGATGCAAATGCGAATTCCCTTCAGGATACTTTGGAAACCTTGATGTGATTTGCACAAGCACAACAAGCGTATCTCTCAAAAGTATTTTACAAATTTATGTTTTCCACAATTCTCTTATGCATTAGAGAAGTGAAGGAAGATTTCTAGGCTTGAATTTTCGGATGATGATTATGGCTTTGAGGGTCTCTATTTATAGAGAAACTCATACCACTTGGTGGAATAGAGCACATTTAGATTCAACATCAGCTGATCCAAATGGGTATAAGCCAAAACGTTTCAGGAATGAAACGAAATGTCACATAGCCCAAACGGTAGTTACATCGTTTGGCAACAGGGGTGTCCGAGTTTGAATCCCAGCAGGTGTGTTCATCCGTTTTGTAATTTATACGCATTAAATAGCATGTATATATAAAATAATCGTTCTATATAAAACATGACTTGGTTGTGTAGCTTAGTGGTAGATATGCTTCCTTAACATATATCGTGCTTGTGTTTGATTCCTACTTTTTGCACACTTATTTTAATTTTTGCAAGCATTTAAATTAGAACCAAAAAAGGCAAACTTAAGGATCAAACTCAAGACAAACAACTCATATCCAAGAGTCACAACCATTGAACCAATTATTATTTTATATTATATATCATGAAAAAATAATATGTATATATACTGCTTATGCGAATTTAGATATTTTGAAAATATCTTTCACAATCCCCCACCATTTTCAAAATATAAGAAATCTCATAAATCTGGAAATATTATGGATTTAGATAATGATATCTCACGATTTGAACCATTACTTAGTAAGTTATGGGTTCCACTTATTCTGAATAGACATTGGTAGACAAGCTTTGAACCAACTATTCATTTGAATAAATGTGCACGACATACACATGAAATCTCGGTACTATTGAAAGAATTGTAAATATGACACATTTGATAAGGCCTTGTGTCATGTACCCTTTTCATGAGAATTTAAGAGTCAAGCCCTTTAACTCTATGAAGCGGCCCAACTTCATTCTCATATAGGTAGACTATATTAGAAATGCACCCATAATAAGCATTCCAGCAAATTCATGCTATATGTCCATTAAGAGTAAAAACTCAACCTTCCAACTTTGTATTTATGGTCCAAGAACTTTTTCCCTTGGGATGTATCTATAGTCAAGTACTTGCAATCACTTTAATAGTGTATTTCCACCATTGAACTCAAGACTTGATGTTACTCAAGTGTGAGTTGAGTTAACACTATTGGTGATCAATTTAGACATGGGCTAGAGTCCCATCTCCAATGATGTTTTCAACACCATATCTTTTGTCAGACCTTTCGTCAAAGGATCTGCAAGATTCTTTTCAGTTCTTACGAACACTATGGAGATTACTCCATTTGCAATTAATTCTTTTACATAGCTATGTCTTAAACCAATATGTCTGGATTTTCCATTATACACTTGGCTATATGCTTTTGAAAGCGTAGACTTGTTAGAATATATGGCCACCTAAGAGGGGGGGGGGGTGAATTAGGTGTAGAGACTTAAATTCAATATTTCTACTTTTATTTTAAAACTTTGCAAGTTTAAAGAGAGTTTTTCTATCAGCGGAAGTAATAAACAAAATAGTTGAGTAAAAGTAGAAGATAGTGCAAAATGTAAAAATTTAAGGGAAGAGAAGATCACACCAAGATGTATACTGGTTCACCTTCAATCTGAAGGCTACGTCCAGTCCTTCTTGTTACCAAGAAGATTTTTCCACTATTGCAAGAACCAATGATACACCTTCTTCGTCTTCTTCCAAGACTACTCACCTATTCCACTAGGCACTAGGCTAACACCGTTCTTCACAATATACTGCACTTCACCACACTTGGTGAAATGTTTACAAGACACTAACTTGTATTCTTAAGATGGTTTTTACAAGGCTTTTTAATAAGTGACTCTCTAATAGTAATTGAAACTTTAAGGATTGAATCACTCACTAAATGATCACTTAATTTAGAATCAAATAACTTGGATAAAGGCTTTTGTTTGTGCTTAAGACTTTGAATAATTTCCAGAATTGGAAAGATATGAAAATTGATATCAAAGTCTTAACACTTATGAATGAATGACAAAAATTATGAGAACTTTGTGACTTTGTGAGTATGAAAGTTGTATTCAGAATTATGTTGAAAAACAAGTCATAGAACACCTATTTATAGTGTTTAATTCGTGCACATGAACCAATATGAGTTTGTGAAAAGTTAAGAGCTACAACAGTTCATTCAAAACAGAACCAATATACTGTTCTGGTATGTGTAATCGATTACCATATGGTGTAATCGATTACACAAGTTAAAAATTTCAAAAACAAACTCAACGGATTGATGTAATCGATTACCAAAAATGGTGTAATCGATTACAATGTGAAAAAATGCACGTATCTGATGCTTTAAATATGTTGTAATCGATTACGAGTATGGTGTAATCGATTACATCATAGAAAATGCACAGGTCTGATGAGTTTATCAACGTGTAATCGATTACCAGGGTTGTGTAATCGATTACATCATGGAAAATGTACAAGACTGATGAGTTTATCAATATGTAATCGATTACCAGAGTAGTGTAATCGATTACACTTGTTTAAAAACAGAACACTTATGCTTTAGTGCAAATGATCTTGGTTTTATGCATGAGTTTTTCAGAATTTAGCCTTTATCGTATAGTTAAGAGATTTTAAGATTAAGTATCGTTTTACCTAGAAGACTTAGACTACACATATGAGCTTCTTTGACTTTTGATTTGCTAGTCTTCTTTTTGCATTTGATGACATAGTGAGCATCATCAAAACCTTAGCCATAGGTTAGGAAAGATCACCATCTTCACAAGACTGACTATCACAATGTATAGATATTGGTGCCATTGGCTTTGGCCAAATAGGTATCTCATACAATAAGTTTCTTAGCCATTCAGCCTCTTTACTACCTGCAGCTAGAGCAATAAATTCTGCCGCCATGGTGGAGTCGGCTATGCAAGTTTGTTTCTTTGAACCCCCAAGAAACTGCACCTCCACCAAGGTTGAAGATCCATCCACTTGTGGAAGCATGATCTTCAACATAAGTTACCCAACTAGCATCTCTATATCCTTCCAAAACTGAAGGATATCCATTATAGGTTAAACAATAGTTAATTGTTCCTTTCAAGTATTTCAATACTCTGTTAACAGCATGTCAATGTTCTCTACTTGGATTATTTGTATATCTTCTTAATCTATCAACAACATATGCTATGTCAGGTCTAGTGCAAGTCATAGCATACATCAAACATCCATTTATCTTTGAATATTCTAGTTGTGCCACCGGACAACCTTTATGTGGTTGTAAACTAACATTTTGATCAAATGGGGTAGAAACAAATTTGCAATCAAAATGATCAAATTTCTTTAGCACTTTCTCAATATAGTGAGATTGAGACAAACCAATATTGTCTTTTTCTCTTATGATTTTAATGCCTAAAATCACATCTGCTTCACCTAAATCTTTCATATCAAAATTTTTAGATAAGAAAGTTTTAGTCTTTTCTACCCCATTTAAATCAGTACCAAAGATTAACATATCATCCACATATAAACAAATCATGACACCTTTTCCATTTTGGAATTTACTATAAATACACCTATCAGATTCATTTAATTTGTATCCGTTAGCCAACATAACTTGGTCAAATTTTTGGTGCCATTGTTTGGGTGCTTGTTTTAACCCATATAAAGACTTATTCAATTTACACACTTTGTGTTATTGTCCTTTGACAACAAACCCTTTAGGTTGTTTCATGTACACTTCTTCATCTAACTCTCCATTTAGGAAAGCAGTTTTAACATCCATTTGATGGATTACCAACTTATAGATGGAAGCTAGTGCTAAAAGCACTCTAATAGATGCAATTCTTGCAACAGGTATCAAAATAATCAATACATTCTTTTTGTGTAAATTCTTTTGCAACAAGTCTAGCCTTGAATTTATCAATGGTACTATCAACTTTCATTTTCTTCTTAAAGATCCATTTACAACCTATTGGTTTGGATCCTGGTTGGAGATCAACTAGTTTCCAAGTTTTATTTCCCATAATTGAGTCTATTTCCTCTTGGATAGCTTCTTTCCAAAAAGCATAATCTTGAGACTTCATTTCCTCATCATATGTTTCTGGATCACATTCTAAATTATAGCAAATTGGTCCATAACTATTGATGGAATCATTTGTTCCTTCAACAAGAAACATAAAGAAGTCTGGTCCATAATTTTTATCTTTTCGGACCCTTTTACTTCTTCTAGGTTCCGAACTTGCCAAAGTATCTTTATCGGATACATTATTTTCTAGACATTTCATATTATAATGAATAACGTCTTTGGGATTTTGAATTGATGTAAATCTATTTTCTTAGAAAATTGCATCTCTTGACTCAACCACTGTATTGACAAGATATAAGTCATTTGATTCAATAACCATGAATCTATATGCTTTGCTATTTTCAGCATATCCCAGAAATACACATTCAATTCCTTTCTCACCCAATTTCTTTCTTTTTTGGTTCAGGAACTTTTACAATTGCTCTACAACCCCAAACTTTTATATAGTTTAGATTGGGTTTTCTTTTCTTCCAGAGTTCATATGGGGTCACCTTGTTCCTTTTATTAGGAACTCGATTTAATATATAACATGCAGTTAATATGACTTCACCCCAATAACCTTTTGACAAACCAGAATAGGATAGCATGACATTAACCATTTCTTATAACACTCTATTTTTCCTTTATGCTATTCCATTCTGTTGAGGGGTGTATGGTGCAGTTGTTTGATGCATAATACCAGTAGACTCAAAATAACTAGGATGATAAAACTCTCCTCCCCTATCACTTCTAAAACATTTAATGAAAGTTTCATGTTGAAGTTCTACTTGTGCTTTGAAAATTTTAAATTTTTCTAATACTTCATCCTTAGAGTGCATTAGATAAACATAACAAAATCTAGTACAATCATCGATGAAAGTAACAAAATATTTTTTACCACCAAAGGTGGGCCAACCATGTAAATCACATACATCAGAATGAATTAAATCTAACACCTTAGAACTTCTTTCAATTCTTTTAAAAGGTTGTCTTGTGATTTTAGTTAACATGCAAGTAGTACATGAATTTAAAGTTTTACTAAGAGTAGGAATTAATTTTGATTTTATCATATCATCCAATTTCCTAAAATTAACATGTCCTAATCGCATATGCCATAAATCATAAGACTCAACAATATAAGCAGAAATCATACTATTATTGTTAACAACATTACACTTGAACATATTCTCACAAAAATATCCCTTTCCTACAAACATACCCCCTTTCGAAAGAATAAATTTATCTCCCTCAAATACAAATTTGAAACCATGCTTATTAAGTAAAGGTACAGAAATCAAGTTCTTTCTAACTTCAGGAACATAAAATACATCTTTAAGAGTGAGTGTCTTCCCAGAAGTGAATTCAATTTCAACTGTTCCTTTTCCTTTGACTTGAACAGTTGATGCATTTCCCATGTACAAAACACTTCCATCTTCTTTATCGATGGTTTTGAATAGTTCTTTGTTTTTGCAAACATATGGCGGGTAGCACCAGAGTCTATCCACCAAGAATCAACATCTTCTATCATGTTGAGTTCAGAAATGACCGCAACAAGATTATCTTTTGCTTCACTTGAATTCTTTTTCACGTTCTTCTTTTCCAAGAACCTGCACTCATTTTTAAAGTGTCCTGGTTTCCCACAATGGAAACAACTTCCTTTACTTTTCCTTCTTTTGTTGTCATTACCATTGTGACGATCATGAGACTTATCAAAGTCTCGATTTCTTTTCTCGGAAATTTTATTTGAATTTCCTTCCTCCATCACATGGACCTTTTCATGAGCATTTTGGTTTTTAGTATCATCTTGTTTTCGATACTCTTCTTCTAAGCGAAGGTGATTACCCAATTGCTCAAGAGATATGTCCTCTTTCTTATGCTTCATGGTTCTTTTGAAATCTTTCAATGAAGAAGGGCGTTTATCTATTATGGATGATACAATGATGATTTCATCCATATGCATGTTATGCTGTTTGTAGTTATTGAGAATGCGTTCAATTTCATGCATTTGTTCCATAACAGATCTATTGTCTACCATTTTATAATTATTAAAATGAGAAACAAGAAACTTCTTACTTGTTGCGTCCTCCTGCATGTACCTTGATTCCAATTTCTCCCATAGTTCCTTTGCAGATTGACTAGTTTGATAAATATCGAACAAGGAGTCGGACATCCCGTTGAGGATATGGCCCATGCATATATAGTCATCATTGTCCCATTTATGTCTCTCTCTTGTTTCTGCAATTGTTTCTCCTTCCAACTCTAACGGCCTTGTGGTGTTAAGAACATATGCCACCTTTAGAGTTGTAAGAAGAAATTTCATCTTCTTTTGTCAGCGAATAAAATTGCCTCCATCAAATTTTTCCAACTTCACAAAATCAGAAGTCATTTCTTTGAGTGATGCAGCCATTAGCACTAATCGAACCTAAAGATTGTTGGAAAATCTTGATTGTTGGGGAAGATGTTACATCACTTGGACAAAGAAGATGTTGATGGATATGTACGTCGAAACCTCCAAAGCGTGTGTTACCACACTAACCTTTAGGTTCAATTCGCCCCCACCAATCTAAGTATATTGGATGCAAATGAGATGAACCGCGAATCCCCTTCAGGATACTTTGGAAACCTTGATGTGATTTGCACAAGCACAACAAGCGTATCTCTCAAAAGTATTTTACAAATTTATGTTTTCCACAATTCTCTTATGCATTAGAGAAGTGAAGGAAGATTTCTAGGCTTGAATTTTCGGATGATGATTATGGCTTTGAGGGTCTCTATTTATAGAGAAACTCATACCACTTGGTGGAATAAAGCACATTTAGATTCAACATCAGCTGATCCGAATGGGTATAAGCCAAAACGTTTCAGGAATGAAACGAAATGTCACATAGCCCAAACGGTAGTTACATCGTTTGGCAACAAGGGTGTCCGAGTTTGAATCCCATCAGGTGTGTTCATCCGTTTTGTAATTTATACGCATTAAATAGGATGTATATATAAAATAATCGTTCTATATAAAACATGACTTGGTTGTGTAGCTTAGTGGTAGATATGCTTCCTTAGCATATATCATGCCTGTGTTCAATTCCTACTTTTTGCACATTCTTATTTTAATTTTTGCAAGCATTTAAATTAGAACCAAAAAAGGCAAACTTAAGGATCAAACTCAAGACCAACAACTCATATCCAAGAGTCACAACCTTTTGCACATTCTTATTTTAATTTTTGCAAGCATTTAAATTAGAACCAAAAAAGGCAAACTTAAGGATCAAACTCAAGACCAACAACTCATATCCAAGAGTCACAACCACTGAACCAATTATTATTTTATATTATATATCATGAAAAAATAATATGTATATATATTGCTTATGCGAATTTAGATATTTTGAAAATATCTTTCACAATGATGGATGTATCACATGTAGTGCCAACTTTGACACAACTAACAACTCTCTAAACGAGTGCATAGAGAAAATTTTCCTAATTAGTCCAACTATTATCGTCATCAACAACAATGGTATTATGCTAGTCGAGCCTAGCGAATCCCATGTTATTATAGGAAGTGAAAAAGATGAATGCAGTGTCGTGCCCACCATTTGGTTACTCATAGGTGAACTACCATGACTAAGTAAGGTCAAAATACCCTTAGGTCGGAAAACATAACCACCATATTATCCTAAACATGATACTTTTGCGGGGGTGTCAGATGTCATCGTATATACTATAAAGAGTTTTGTCGACTCAAGGGAGCTACCCCTTTCTCGACAAATCAATTTTCACCCATAGTGTCCCCTCAACCAAGTCACAAAGATAAGGTATCCCTCTAGGTTCTCGATACAAATCTATCAATGTCGTACCTTCTTGTAGACTATACTATCAATAATAGAAATAGTGACGGGAATTACATGATGCATGAAAGAAAGGGCTTCAATTTATTTTAAGAAACTAGGGGAGTTTTAAGGGTAACCAAAACCTTTTATAAAATAAAAGTTCAATTAAAGAGATATTTCCATTACTAGCTAACTATAGTTACTGCAAAAAGTTATGTCAGCTTAGGGGAGCTACACCTTTCTTGACAAATCAATCCTCACCTATGGTGTCCCCTCAACAAAGTCAGAAAGGCAAGGTACTCATCTAGGTTATCGGCACAAAGCACATGTCCGTAATGGGTTTTGATCCAAAAAAGTCAAAACATTCTTCAAAACCTAAACTATCAAGTTGATTTCATTAGAATTGCAAGGGTGTAAGTTTGAGTTCATTAACTCATTTTACACGAATTTTAGAGGCCTTAAACATAAAATAGAAAGTACTTGACATGAAGAACAAATTAGGAAGATATCTACATAATCCTTGTGGCACCTAACGATTACTTTATCAAGCATCATTGATTTGTGGTACCACTCGACTTATCCATTTCCATTTCTTATCTTCTACAAATCCATCTTCAACATTGTTCATTATGTTACAACATGTTAGTTAAGTTACCATTATACACTCATAAACACCAAAATACATCACCTTTATACTAGAATAATCATTTAACAAGGATAATGCTTTATGTTGAAGATTTAAAGCATCAAGGCTGACCTAGACACTCAGACGACACTGGACCTATCTATGACTTGGGTGTATGGTCCGACAACTTTTCGATTTTCTTGCATTTTCTGAATAATTATAATTTCTATTTCGAATAAGTGGTTTTAAATTCTTCTATGCTAAAAGCCACATTTTCCTTATGATGTATATGACCTTTCAAAGGTTTATATTTTCATTGACCTTAGCTTTCTTGTCTAGTTTAGCCGCCTATAAATCAGTGGAGCATGAATAATCTTCTTTAGAGCTTGTGCTTAGTGTATAGTATGAGAGTGGTTTTCATAGGTTCCTAGTTGAACCGAAAGCTTATCAGAAGATCTTTCTCTTATGGTATTATAAGGACTTATCTCTTATCTTCTCCATTTTCCCTCTTCCTATCATTTTCATTTATCTTCATAGCATTAGATTTAACTTATCACAAGACCCCTTGGTCATTGTTTTTCTTCACTAATTTTGACATCCATTGGAAAGTAAAAAAGTTGCCTTTAGTTTTCATATTAATCCATCTTCTAATAACCTCCACAACCTTAAAAACTATAAACAATTTTGTCGCTTAGCTCCTTAACTAGAGTCTCTTGAACTAAAACCAACATGTACTAGTATGGATGAAGTTCAATGAGGAAGACAAACAACACTTCCAAATTGCACTTTAACTTTTCAAATTAGTTTTAATCTTGTGCTCAATATATATTTTCTTGTGATAATGGTTTTAATAAAATGATTATTTTCTAAAAGCTTAGCAAACACAATTAAACATCATTTTTGTATTTGCATGGGCCAATTTTAATAGTTGGTGCATGATAATTCACAAGTACAGAATATATTTATAAGTTTAATTATATACTTTCTAATAACATATGCATATTATAACTTAGTCATTATAGTTCAATCACTAAAAGTCATTATTAAATAATAATGAAATAGATTAAATATAATCTAAAAAAGAGAGTTTAATTCATGGGTATCCATCCATGTAACGGGTATTCACAAGTACCAAATATATTTTTAAGTTTAATTATATACTTTGTAATAATCAATATTAAAAAAATTATAAAATGAGAAATAACATATGAATATTATAACTTAGTCATTATAATTCAATCACTAAAGTCATTATTAAATAATAATAAAATAGATATTATATATAATCTAAAAAATTGTTTAATTTGTAGGTACCAATCTAGATAGCATGTATTCATAAGTACCAAATATATTTTTAAGTTTAATTATATAATTTATAATAATCAATATATAAAAATAATTATAAAATGAGGAAAAACATATGTATATTATAACTTAGTCATTATACTTCATTCACTAAAAGTCATTATTAATAATAATAAATTAGATTATATGTAATCTAAAAAAAGAGTTTAATATTAATGTATTAATTCATCCACTCTTAAATAAATGTAATACATAAGGATAATTAATGATATATTAACCATGCGAAAAACTTCACAATGACATTACATAAATATTTCAATCATAAAATATTAGAATATAAAAAATAATTATCAAAATATATATAGCCATGGAACTGGTAAGATAATAATGGTCCTGACCTATAAGTAATTATTTATAGTATTCATTGAGTATTTGTATAAGTACCAATGGTGTGTGGATATTTTATCGTCCCTGATGTGGGGTGCTTAATCCGAGTCTCACGCTAAAGATATATGTTCCCTGCCCATAAGTATTATATTATTCTTGCTGTAATTGATTATCATATTTATTACATAGTATAAACATGTTAATTGTTTATATTTAATCATTATTGACTTTTAGATATAAATAATATAAATGATAAGTGACACGAGTTCCTTGGTTTTACTCTCTCACCTTGATACAATTAACATGTTTGCTGCAGAATAGAACTACCATATATATCAGAAGGAATGCCACGCTCATAGTATTTTTATCTGTCTACTGCATGACGTGCTAATTATTATTTTGTAACTATGAATATCAATGGATAATTTACTATTTAATTTTTTTTGTTGATAATTAAGCCAATTTGTTATTTTATATCAAGGTTGTGATAACTGGTTTGACCGCTGACCGGATTTGAAAACAGTTTTGTTTTGTAGTTTTAACCGAATGAGTAGTTGGACCGCTTTAAACTGGCGAAATTCCGATTCGACCGTGCTAAACCCGGTTAAACAGGAATAACCCAGGGGAAAACCGGACGGTTCACTTAAATTTTAAAGAAAATGGAATATTAATGTAATGTTTTGTTTTATTTCGGTCCAAAAAATATAGAAATATATTATTTCAATATAGTTATATAAAATTATTAATTATATAAAATTTTACATTTATAGATAAAAAATATTAATTATATTTAAAATCATTCGTTCCGATCAGACAACTTAACTATTTAAACCGGTTAGACCTAATACGGAAGTTCTTCTTGCTTGATGCCAGATTCGGGTTTTACAACATTGTTTTATATATAATGAATATGGAGAAAACAACTTATATTAATTTAATTAGCAAAACTCTACCCATGAGTGAAAACATTCCTAGCACAACTCCATCAACCTATATAATTTTAGTAGGCCCACGAGATATTTAATGTTAAATCTAAAGTATATTAGATATCTGAAATTTATCCTAAACATAAATTATAAAAATAAAAGTAAGACATTTTCATTTCCTTTCTTTCAAATAAGACATTAGAACATTACACTTTACATTCCAACTTTAGAATAGATGGCATTTTCGTTTTCCCCATTTTGGGGCTTAGGTTTTCGTTTTCCTTTCTTCTTCCTTTCTTCATTTTCGGTTTTGCTTCTTCCTCCATGGAATGCTATACCTTGGACTAAATTCCTTTGTTAACGAATCACACTCTTGAGGTTTAGTTCTTAATGCATTTCGGTTTCTCTTTATTCTTCAATGCAATTTCGGTTTGTTCATGGTTGAATCTTCTATCCTATTCCAGATTATGGTTTGCCTAATTCCATGGTTTTGTTGTAGGTTTGTGAAGTGATTTTCGCTTATTAGTCAATTAGTTATCTAGCACATAATCGCTTAGTTTATGTGAATCTACTAAATGCTTCGTGTTTATGTTGATTTCACTTAGTTTGAAACTTAGACATTAGAGTTGTAAATTGATAATCGCTTAGTTTGAGGCTTGACAATTTAATTGTGAGTTGATCATCGCTTACTTAATCGAATGTCAACAAATGATCACTGAGAATCTAGATTTGATCATTTGAAACCAATGATTGAGTTGTGAATGAAGAAACCAAAATGATTTAGTCGTTTTACTTTTCTATTTGTTACTATTTATGTTCTGTAATGCCTTTAATTTCATACCATAAAACCAACAAAACCCCCCTGTGTGTGTGAGTGTATGGTGTTTGAACATTTATATGTAAGATAATCGTTTGGAGATGACCTAGGAGTCACTTCCTAGTACTATACTTAGTTGTGTTATTATTTGCATCAGGTACGACCTCGATCAATTTCTAACTGCTGCCATATTTATATTCTTGAGTTTTCAACTTAATAAAAAACCTCAATAACTAACCGATGTTTATATTCATTGATAACTACAGGTTTTTTTATTGTCAAATTTTCATCGAAATAAATGTGGCCTTTCGATTTTGTGCTCCCCGTCGGCCTTCAATTTATTTCTTTGTTATTTATGAGTTTGACTCTTTGTATATCACTGTTAAGTGCATTGTTATGAATAAATTGCATATGATTTGGGGCACTTATTGTGGAGAGATGGAATGGTTGCTAAAAAGGTGGTTGTTGAGATTGCAAGTGAAGTCAACTAGTGTGATTGTAACATCATCATTTTCCTGCCTATGTTTCGATGAAGACAAAGTCGATCTGAAAAGCTTGAAGACCTGACTCCTAAACAAACAACATGACCAAGACTCAAGACTCTAGGAAGGTATCTTATTTTTCCATTTTAGAAGTCCTAAGATCATTGCTTAGTATTGAGTCTAGGTAGGGTAACCCAAATGATGATCTTCTCATCCGCTCGTAAGATTGCCAAAATCCTTTTTGAGAGCCATCTTTCATCCTTTTAGTAGGTTGCATTAAAAAGTATATTTTATACAAAAAGGTTGAATCTTTATTCATAAAGATTGAGTCTTTGATATCTTGATAATTGATGTGTGCTGTCTGTGATATCTTGATAAGTATTTGCATGATTCTTGCATAGCTTATTTGCCAAGAAACCATTTTATCAAAATTCTATTTTTGGGTTTTCTGCACTGAATAATCGATTGTTTTTCTGTGTTAATGATTAACTCTGTCTGTGTTAATCGATTATATTTGCTGTTAATCGATTGTTTCTGTATATTTCTGATTCTCATCGCACAATTTCGAAAAGCGGACATATTGACCGCTCACACCTAACAGTTGTCTGTTTGATGGTCCTGAATCTGGTCTCAAACCATAATTCTGATTCTGATTACCCATCCAACCTTGTGAAAATTGACCATTGTACAAAGGGTTGTTGGAAAAATTGTCTTGTGGAGGTAGATTGTTGATATATTGCACTTCTTCCTCACGACTGTTACTTGACATTGAATAGTGGCCAGTTACATGCTCATCTCCACAAAAATCACATCTCAGCACTTGTTGTTGACTCGGAGCAGATTGCACAACATGCAATTGTTGTGGCAACTTTGACATTTGCTTTGTAAGTGCTTCAATTTGTTGAGTCATAATTTTGTTTTGTGCCAGAATAACATCAGATGTGTTTAAGTCTAGCATTCCTCTTTGTTGTACTGACCTCCACTTATGTTGTGCTTGCCTATCTGTTGATGATAAGGCAGTTATAATCTTTGTAGCTTGTTCAACATCCACAACCATTATTGTTCCACCTACTGCTGCATCTAAAATCATTTTGGTCTCAAGCTTCAATCCATTGTAGAATATGTTGAGTTTATCCACATCTTCAAAACCATGATTGGAACATTTTCTCAGTAGCACCTAAAAATGCTCTCAAGCTTCATAAAAGGCTTCATCTGCACCTTGTGAATAAGATCTTGCTCCTGACCTTGGCACGGTTTTGATGAAGACACCAACATCACAAAAAGAAGAAAGGAAGATGACCCATAAAGACTATCGAAGACAAAGCTTCAAGATTTAGAGTCTAAGTCTTTAGGTACTTCTATCCTTACAACTCAAATATTTACTTAGTTAATAATGCTCAAATTTTTTTTCAAAAAATCAGAAAAGTCTAAGTGTGAATAAAAATAATTTTCAAAAACCACATGTAACGGGTTACCATACTTGAGTAACAAGTTACATCAGTGAGAAAAGAGTTTCCAAACCTCTAACAGCTATGAGTAATCCATTACAGACTTTGGAGTAACTGATTACCATTTTTAGAAAACAGGGTAATCGATTACTCAAAGTAGTTTAATCGATTACACTAAGGTAATTTCACAAAGATGTCAAACAATGTCATTGAGTAATCGATTACTCAAATCCAGTAATCGATTACATTGTGTGAAATTTCAAAAAGCTGTTAACAGGATTGTTGGGTAATCGATTACCCACTTGCAGTAATCGATTACTAAGAGTTGTTGTATCAGTTTTCAGATATCAAGTGAAAGGGTTTCACTCCAAACTGATTGCTTTTCATTCCAAACGAAACCTACTCATAACTAGGGGTATTATGGTTGATTGGAAGCCTATATAAAGGCATTGAAACACTCTAAAAAAAAGAACAACACATATACAAACAACTCAGATTTCAAACTCTCTTTAAAAGCTCTCACACTTTCTGATTATTCTTACACTTCAAGCAACCTACTCTTAAACTTTCAAAGTTATTTTGAAGTTGCTTCTAAGTGTTTTTCATACTGTTAAAGAGCATTATTATCTCAAGTATAAAGAGTTGTTATTGGATTGCAAGTTCTAGAAATTGTCATATACACTTGTAAGGCAATCCAAGCCAAATTGTACATTCTTCACTTTTGCAAAGTTTATTTTCTTTCACAAGGGTGTGAAGAGAAAGGGGTTGAGTGACTTGGTATAGTGTTTACCAAGGGTGTAACTTGGTATAGTGTTTACCAAGGGTGTGACTTGGAATAGAGTTTTCCAAGGGATTAGATATAAGTGAGTGTGTAAGGTACAAGGAGATCTCGGGGTGAGATAATTGTAATTGCAACTCATTATATTTAATAAAGGAATCTCTTGAGCGTCAAGAGTACTTGACGTAGCCTTCGGTAGACAAGAAGGTGAACCAGTATAAAACACTTGTGTACTCTCTTTCCCTTCTCGTTGTTAATATTCTATCCTTCTTAGTCAATATTTTTCTGCATAATATTTCCGCTGTACATTAACTTTGATATTGCAAAAAAATTGGCCATACTTATTGCAACAACTAATTCACCGCCTTCTTAGTTGCAATCTCGTTCTTACAATTGGCACCAGAGCTATTTTTGAGTAAGTTATTCTCAAAACCTGATTCTACTACAACATGACCTCAAGATCATTCCTAGGAGAAGGCTCCAACATAAACAGACCTCCAAGTTTCGTTGGAGAGTGTTACGACTTCTGGAAAATCAGGATGAGGATTTTCATGGAATGATGAAGATAAGAAGAAAATGCAATATGATTTGAAGGCAAAGAACATCCTCACAGACACTTGTAATAGATGAGTTCTTTAGAGTGTCCAACTGCAAATCTGCTAAGGAAATGTGGGACACTTTGGAGACAAATCATGAAGGTACAGAAGAGGTAAAGAGATCGAAACTCAACACTCTATCCCAGGAATACGAGATGTTTCATATGAGACCTGGAGAGAAGATCTTGGATCTTCAAAAGAGATTTACACATCTCACAAATCATCTTGTTGCATTTGGCAAAGTGCTGTCAAATAGTGACTTGAACCTAAAATTTCTAAGGTCACTAACAAGAACATGGCAACCAAAGGTAACGACTATTTCTGAAAAGAAAAGTCTTTCGAAAATGTCATTGGCTGCTCTGTTTGGTAAGTTGCAGGAACACGAACTCGAATTGAGTCAACTTGATCAACAGGAGGAACAAGAGAAAAAGAAGAAGAACATTTCTCTCAAAGCAAAAGCTGAGAAATATGACTTATCAGAAGATGAAGACGACAAGGAAGAGACCGATGACATGAGCCTCTTCGTTAAGAATTTCGGCAAGTTCCTAAGAATGAACAAAGGCACAAGAACTGGGAAAATGAAGAAGTTCTCCAAAAGCAATGAGGCCACCACTTCAAATAAGACTTTTACATGCTTTGAGTGTGGCAAACCTGACCACATGAAGATGAACTATCCAAACATCAAGAAGAGTAATTTCAAAGGAAAGAATGAATTAAAGAAAGGACTAAGAGCCTATATTGCTTGGGAAGACAACGAGACAAGTTCAGCCTCTGAACCAGAAAGCGAAGAGCAGGCGCATCTCTCCCTAATGGTGTCTCATCATTCAGACGATGAAGAGGTAAATGAATCTATCCCTTTTTCTTCTTCCGAGTTGCAAACTACTTTTAATGATCTACATGATGAATACATGAAATTATCAAAAATGTTTCTAAAACAAAAATCAGAACTAGATTCTCTTAGAAACATACCTCCATCATCCTCATGTTTAAATTGCATTACTCTTGGAACAAAGTTTCTACATTGAGTCTTGAACTCAACAAAATGAACAAGAGTAGCAAGAGCTTGAGTAAAATCATTAATGATCAAAGACACTATACGGACCGAAGAGGTCTTGGCTATGGAAAAGGCCTTGCTCTTAAAAAACAAAGTAAGTCTATCACAACAGACTTTCGGAAAACATGTATCCATGCATTTACAAATAGCAAACATAAATCTAGGATACATATGCATCAACCTATTTGCTCTTATTGTAAAAACTATGGGCATACACCAAACACTTGTTCAATAAGAAAATATGGTATCCCTTTAGGATATTTTAAATGGGTTGAGAAAGGAACTAACCATGAAGGACCCAATAAAAATTGGGTACCTAATATAACTTAACCTGTTTTGCAGGTAGAATTGAGCGCCGCCCGCAATTTATGGTACTTGGATAGCGGTTTCTCAAAGCATATGACGGACGATAAAGTAATTTATCTGCCCTCACTCCAAGGGACAAAGGCTATGTCACATATGGTGACAACAACAAAAGAAGAATTCTTGGATTCGGTAGAATCGGCAAGCCACCTTCAACAACCATAGAAGGAGTGTTGTATGTGGAAGGACTTAGGCACAATCTTCTAAGCATAAGTCAACTTTGCGACAAGGGCTTCCATGTATCATTCTACCCAGATAAGTGCAGCATTGAAATTAAGGAATTTCTAAACTCTAAACTTGTTGGTAAGAGAATTAATAACATTTACATGATAGATATAGATTCATCTCTTCCTATAACATATTTAGTTGTAAATGACATTCATGATGCATTGCTTTGGCATAGGAGAATTGCTCACATACATATGGACTATTTGAATAAGCTAATGAATAAAGATTTGGTTGTTGGTTTACCCAAGATAAAGTTTGTTAAAGACAAACTATGTGGTGCATGTCAAATGGGTAAACAAACAAAAATCTCTTTGAAGCCAAAGCATATGGTTTCTTCGGAGAGACCATTGCAGTTACTACACATGGACTTATTTGGCCCCTCAAGGACGAAAAGTCTTGGTGGTAACTACTATGCTCTTATTATAGTAGACGATTTTTCATGCTACACTTGTACTCTATTCTTAGTACATAAGAATGAGGCTTTCAAAGCCTTTAGCACTTATGCTAAAAGAGTCCAAAACGAAAAGTCACTTAAAATCGCTGTATAAGAAGTGATCATGGGGGAGAGTTTCAAAATGCTTCTTTTGAGGAATTTTGTGATGATATCGGGATTAATCACAACTTTTCTGCTCCTAGAACACCACAACAAAATGGTGTTGTAGAGAGAAAGAATCGGTCTTTAGAAGAACTCGCTAGAACAATGTTGAATGAAACTAACCTCCTCCCAAAGTACTTTTGGGCTGATGCGGTAAGCACCGCTTGTTATGTTTCAAATAGAGTTCTAATAAGACCCATTCTAAAGAAAACCCCCTATGAACTCATCAAAGGAATAAAACCAAACATTTCACACTTGCATGTATTTGGTTGTAAATGTTTCATCTTGAATAATGACAAAGAAAACTTAGGCAAGTTTGATGCAAAGGCAGATGAAGGAATCTTCCTAGGTTATTCTCTCACGAGTAAAGCTTATAGAGTCTTTAACAAAAGAACTCTAGCCATGGAAGAATTTGTCTATGTCTCCTTTGATGAAACCAATCCTCTAATCAAGGAAAGGTTGACTATTGATGAAGAAGATTTTCCTAATCCTACTTTTAATAAAAATGCTATTATTGAAACTGCACCTAATATAGAGCATGTGGAAGTGGATGATAATCCTTCCATTTAAGAAGAGCATATTCACTCTGATTTACCTAAAGAGTGGATAACTCATCAAGATCATCCTATAGACAACATTATTAGCGATATTAGCAAAGGTGTTACCACCCGCTTAATGCTAGAAAATGCATGTCTAAACATGACATTTGTCTCTCAAATAGAACCATCTAAGATTGATGAAGCAATCGAGGATGTGCACTGGATTCTTGCCATGCAAGAAGAACTTAACCAGGTTGAGAGAAACAAAGTTTGGGAACTTGTTCCTAGATCTAAGAATAGGCATGTAATAGGAACTCGCTGGGTGTTCCGTAATAAATCAGATGAAAATGATATAATCATTAAAAAAAAGGCTAGACTAGTAGCCCAAGGATACAACCAAGAGGAAGGTATACAATTGTTGGAGGAGTAGCTCTCTCATTATTTCCAGGAGGAGCATTTGTATTTTCCATTTTGACAGATTAAAGCTCTACAATTGTTGTCTGTTGAGAACTAAATTGTGTCTCTTGAATACCATGCTTTTTCTTCGCTTTTGCCTTCTTCCTATTACTTTTAGCTGATCGTTCAATCTCAGGATTAAACTGCAATTGATCTTCACTAGTCTTTCCTCTGAAAAGCATAAATGAGAAGACTATAGCAAGAGTTAGCACAGAAATTAATAAAAAACTAAAAAAGAAATTAAAAGTTATTTACAATACTCAATAAGCTATATTCAGAAATTAATATAAATCGCGCATTGCTCCTCGACAACGGCGCCAAAAACTTGTTATGATATTTGCATACGGCAAGTGAACCATATCGTTCAAGTAAAAAAACCGATAAATACCGGGATATCGTCCTCAAAGAGCAAATCAGATTTATGTTATTTTCTACAAATATAGATTGAGTACTTATATACAAGCATTGAATTTGATGAAAGTCGTTGAATTTTTGGTTTTTCTAAAAGATTAGATAAAAGTTGTTTTTCTAAATTGAATTAAAATGGTTGGGATTAATTTTCATCATTCTTCCTCTTTTTAAACTTTAGATTCAACTCTGTAACTTTTGCGGTTATAGATCTTGATACAACATCTTTAATCATCTGTATCAATTCCTTGATTACAAAATTCTTAGATAATTCATCAAATACCAATTCTTTGGTTATTTAACAAATTATCTAGCATTAAGTCCGATGTAAAAACAATTCATACATCATTGTTTATTCCTAGATCAATGATGCATCAATAAAAATTATCCAGATTTGATTCCAAGTTTCACTTCCCAATTAAACTTGGATACAAGATCAAGAATCTAGTAGCTAATTAGAATCAAGCAATAAGCAAAGAATAACATTTCCAAAATCAAAATAACTGAATATAATTGAATGTAATCTTCTAACTCTTGTATGCTTGGATTCAATTCAATTAGCTTAGGAATATAAATAAACTAAAGAGTGAATAGATTAAAATTAGTTAACTAAATTACATATGGAATGGGAATGTTGTGTCTACGTTGCGTGCAACTTTCACTGATAGTAGAAGGTTGATGCCCCTCAGCCTCTTTACTTTTCAATATACGTTCTAATTCAACGAATTGTTCCGTGAGGTCCTCGAATCGGCTCACCAAATCAGTTACAATAGCTTTGGTTGCACGCTTTTCACAGAGTTTTAATGTAAGTGTGCTAACCCAAATCCAGCACCCCAAATATATGGCTAGAGTATTAAGGCAGTCCTAATGTCTTATCAAGTACCGCCTGACTATCCGGGGTCTGCAGCAAACTTGCCATTTCTTTTAGGGTAACCTGACACATTAAGAAAATACATAATATTAATTAATCACATTGGTAAAGAAAGTATGGAAATCAAGTTTAATTAAATGATAAACACTTACAACACAGTTTATTACTTCTTGAACTTGTTCGTTATCGATAACGCCTTCCTTGTTCTTACGAGTATCCACCCACAAAACATCGAGGTCTACGATACTCGAAAGTGTCTCGCTTTGTTCGAGCTGTCAATACATAACCAATAATAATGTAATTATTAGATATGAACACAAAACCTAACCAATTAATAATGTACTTAATTACATACAAACTAACAATACTTACAATTTTTTTCCTCGACTCCTATATATCCCATTCGAGAAGCTCTATATGGATACAATGGTTTAGATGCTCTCTTGCGGTTTTCATCACTTACTTTCTACAAAAACAAACAACATTAACATCAACAATGAAATTTATACACAAAAGCATATGAGTAAAGTTAGTACAAAAAATATTATGTTACCAAGAAAGTGTCGTCTTGTGTGCGAAGAGTTACAAATTTCGTCCAATCCGCCTAATCAATGAGATTTTCATATTTGGCTGGAGGATTGAAGATGACATCGCCATCAGCATCTCTGAGACATCTACCGGCATCGGTTCTAAATTGTCAGAGAACCTTGCCGGCATATTTGGAGATGTAATGCTTATTCTTCTCACCAACAGCAAAAGTTTCCTAAAACATATAGATAAATTAAAACTATTCCACACACTCCATGAAAACATATGAATAAATGATTTAACATCTACATATAATTTGCATTATACACATTGCATGAAAACACAAAAAAACATATACATTGCATGAAAACACAAAGACATATATACATATGTATTTAATGAAAACAAACATTTTGCTACATTGCATGGAAACTTAGTGTTATATTCTCCCAAATAAGATGATCATTCATTGAGTTCAACCTAACATCATTTCAAGAACTTAATGTTATTGACACATTTTGCCTAACCAATATTCTGATGTAGCTAACTAAGGTGTTTCCACCTTTATTGTTTAATGGTTGGCCCCTCGTGTTTCACTTAACAAGTAACTTGACATTCTTACTTCTTGCACGAATGACCTTCTTCATGGAAGTGACTCCACGTGGAGTACGTTTCTGAGAGACTGGAGTTTGAGAAACAATTTCGTTTTCTTCATTTTGGGAAGCCATTGTTGAATGTTTGAGAGGTTTCAGAAGGTATAAGGTTTGAGAGTGTTGGAAGTTTTGAAAAGGTACGTAACAAAATGTTTGTGTATCAATTTTTGATATTTTAAAAATTAAAACGTTGTAACAAATCAACAACGCTATTTTAAGGGTGCGTTGTTGAATATACATATGTTCCATATTCAACAGAACACCCTTAAAACAGCGTTATTGATTTGTTACGACGTTTTAATTTTTAAAATATAAAAAATTGATACACAAACATTTTGTTACGTACCTTTTCAAAACCTCCAACACTCTCAAACCTTATACCTTATGAAACCTCTCACGCTCCACTTCAATTGGTATTTTTTCACGAAAAGCAAACATGAGATAATAAATCCAGTCTTTCACTAAGATTTCGAATAGCTGTCCCGAATTCAAGTTGATTATGTTTCGCCTCTTCCTCGGAGAAAGACGATCAAACAATTCCCAATCATGGTCCTTGCGGATCGGATCATCCATATCCATATAATATACAAAAAGAAACTCCAGATATTTGATATCTTTCTCTTTGAATGAGATCTCAATTACAGTGATGGTTTCATTAGATATCTTACAACTAGAATCCCTCCCTACTTCCACCTGAGAGGAGGAATTGAGATCCCCTGTGCTGCTTATGTTGCAATCCAAAAGATCCGCGTCATTGAAATCAACTTCAGAATAAGAATCGGAATCGGGTTTTTTGGGGGGATTTGCTTCTTCATAAGCTTATCCCCCCAAAAAAACCATTCTATACTATAGCGCTTCGAGTTCTTTCTATTTCATCTCATTTTTTTCGGGATAGGCGGTGAATACTAATCTAATAAGTGAAGTAGTCGTCGTCTGACCAATTGGCTCGGACACCAAACCGCTCGTGCCCGCCCATTTTGTCTCGCCCTAAATGGAATGGCCTCTTAGTGCTTCAGGTTCACCTCTTTTCTTAGGATTGGATGCCCTGAGGTTCTTGTTTGGAGTCATTTGTTTATCACAGAACAAGTCCCCCTCAGTCACTGCCATACTTGACCTAGTATCAACCCTCTCTTCCAAATCCCCGCTTCTATGGGCCAAATCACTCTCCTCGCTCGTTAAACTTGCACCTTGACTACCAACCCAAAGAAAGACGACCTCTCTGAGATATACGGTTTATGCCGGAAAGGTATGAAGTTGGACTAATTTGGAAACATTGGGCAATTTACTTTATACATACTATTTTGTCATCTCCGCAATTAGGAATACCCGAGGGCTAAGAACCGATATTCTCTAATCCTCATAAAAGAAAAGAAGTAGAGTTTGTTCACAAGGTTGGGTCGTGATATATAGTTTGTGTGTCGGTAAAGAAAGCATTTGGCTTTAGAGCCCTATCACGTAAGGGAGAAGACAAAATGTGTGAAGCATACAGTGAACTTCTCTCCTCTCTTACTCGAGCCATCAGGCAATGCGGGTCAAGCTGTCCAACTCTTGTTTGTAGAACGATTGGCTTATCTCTAAACCTGTTCCGGATGTGCCTCCGCGCTGAAAGGGGCACTCATTCCCATTCACGGGTTTTTGAAAGTGAGCTAAGCAGCAAGAAAGAGAACTTTCCTACGCTGCGTAGCAGAAATGCTAGTCATGATAGGGTAGTTGACTCAACTAACTGTTAGTCTGACCTAGTCCCAATGGGGGACGAATAGTTCATTAGGCTTGGAAGAAAGAGTATTTTCAAGAGACCACTACGCTCCTAACAAGGACGAGATTTCTGCATTCAAAGGGGAAATTCACGGATTGATTCAAGAGCAAGTACGTCTGGAATCAGAAAAAGGAATGGGTCCCTTGTCCATTCTATTTCCACAACAAAGACAGATCTACTCCCAAACGGCCCACTATATTCTAATACGGGCCTTCTTTTCTTCGGCAATGGGATGGTGCACGTTCAACAAACTGCGGTATAGTTCAGTGAGAAAATGATCCTAAAAAACTTAACTCACTAATACGGGATTACCTCACCCCCCCCCCCCCCCCCCCCCCCCCCCCCCCCAAAAAAAGTATTCTATTAAGAGTGAGTAGCGCCACCGAACAAGAGGACCTAAAAGGGAAGGAAAGGTAAAGCTGGCGGAGACCCTAGTTGAGTAATTGACTGAGAATGTAAGTCATTGAGGTTCCTGGTATAGTTTAGTGAGAAGATCCATGACTATACCAGGAAGAAGACAGGCGGGGATGAGCCGAACGAGAGCAAGGCTAATCTCAGCTGGAGGGCTGTCGGTCTGGTCGTCCCCCATCTAAGACTAAGACATAGAAGGACGAAAAAGGGCTTTGAGAAAAAGCTCTTCCTTCTTCACTTCAGGAAGAGCGCCGACTGCAACAGCTAATTCAGCTAAATCAATGATACGTGGGAGCCTTCCTAAAAGAAAGAAAAGACTGACCTTGCTGCTTTCATTTCATAGCAGAAAAAACGCTTTTTTATTTGAGGGCAAGGGATGGTGCGCGTTCAACAAACTGCGGTGAAACTTTAGGTCCTTTGTTTTAGTTTACATGTGCTTGTGCGTGATCCAGGGACGGATAAAGAGATCAAAAGAAGAAGCTTGTATTTGATGCCTGCTCATATGTCACTTCCGTCCCCTAATCCCCTTCCCTTGTAGTTGGTTTGGTTGGAGCTAGGGGTGGAAACAGGTCAGGTCAGGCCAGACTTTGCCTTAAACAGGCTCAGCCTATATAGCACATAGAAGTCTGGGTCTGACCTGTTAGCCTGTTCAAAAAAAAATTCAAAGTCTAGGTCTGACCAGTTTAAAAGCCTGATTGGCCTGTTAGCCTGTTTAAAGGTCCTTTAAGGTAAAAAAATTAAAAAAAATTAAAAATTAAAAAACAATTATATACAAACTAGACAAATGTATTATAATTATATAAATTAGTGTGAATTTTTTAACATTTTTATCACAATTATTTCCATCATCTTCCAATGTTACCTAATGTATTCGAAGGATTTGTGGTGCTTTTGAGGTTAGAATATACAAAACAATGTCTTTTAATATCATAGTAAAATA